>JARCFY010000016.1:59962527-62942527 GCA_029233225.1 Lepidodactylus listeri | reverse complement strand
CCGGAGGGCTCATGGAGTAAAATTTCCCCTTCGGTAGTTTTTCACCCGGGATCAGCTCTATGGCACAATCCGATAGTCTGTGGGGGGGTAATTCGTCTGCTTTGGTTTCACTAAACACTCCCATTAAGTCTCGATATTCCCGGGGGACTGCTGCGGGCACCAGAGTGAGTGCCGCCGCCCAGAGAGGTGCCGGAGGTCCTGGCCCCCACCCCACGTCCCATTTGTGGTCTTGGCACTTTTCATCCACCCAGGAGATCTTCCCCTCACTCCATTTGATATAGGGGTCATGGGAGCTTAACCAGGGGCTCCCCAACACCATGGGGAATTGGGTGTTAGGAGTGATGACAAAAGCTCTCTTCTCCCAATGCTCCCCCGTCCCCACAATTAGTCTCTTGGTCTCTGCCACACACGCCTCTTTCATTTCTGAACCGTCCATTTGCGTGAACGTGAGTGGCTCCCCCAATGGGGCGACCTTAGGTCCTAGTCCCTCCACTACTAGAGGGCTGATCAAGTCCTGGGCACACCCTGAGTCAATTAGTGCTCGGACACGGACATGGGTCCTGGTCCCGGGGGCTATTACAGTCACTACCATATACAGTAAGGGGCCAGGGATGCTCACCGGAGATGGCGCGTCGTGGATGGGAACCTGCAGTTCTGTGCCACTCACTGCAGGCCGTTGGAGTTTCCCAACATCTGCGCTTCCATCAGCTCCAGCTCTCCCTGCTCGCTCGTGGCCCCTTCCAGCTGTAGAGCCTGGGGTTTGAACGCAGTCTTCCCTTTGCTAGGGGTGCTCCCGGCCACCGGGGTGGAGGTTTTTGGGACTTTCCCCCCCCCCAGGGGCACGCCGAGGTGAAGTGACCACTCTCCCCGCATCGCATGCAGAGCCCCTGCTTGAAGCGGGCATCCCGGATCTCTTGCAGGTTCGGCTTGGGTTTCGCCTTCGGAGCTGCTTTGGCTTGGGCCATCGCTGAAGTTCCCATCTTGATGAGGGTAAAGCGTTCTTCCACGTCTGCGGCCGCTCTCATCCAGTCGGCCAATGACCCCGGTCTTCCCCCTCGCAGCACCGTCTCGTACACCTCGTGGCTCAGGCCCTCCCGGTACTTCTCAATGAACAGGTCTTGGGTCCAGCCGCGAATCTTGGCCGCGATGCGCCGGAACTTGTCGGTGTAGTCCCTCATCGAGGACCGCCCTTGGGTCAGCCTCCGCAGTTGGTTCCGGGCTTTTTCTTCTCCCAAGGGGTCCTCGTAGTGGTGTCGGAGGGCCCACATGAAGTTGTTCACTGAGCGCAACTCAGGCCCGGGGGCGTTGTGCAGGCTCACGTACCAGTCGCTGGCGGTGTCCCTCAGTTTGGACCCGATGTAGCCAATCCGGTCCCTTTCGGTGGGGTAGAGGTGCCCCCATGTGTCTAGGAACCGTTCGATCTCTAGGAGGAAGAACCGCAACTTCTCGGGGTCCCCATCGAAAGTAGCCGTCAACGGATCGGCGGGGGCCGGGCAAACCATCGGCCCTGCCGGCGCGGGGACTGGTGCAGGTATGGGTGCGGGCACCGGACGGGGAACGGGCTGAGGGACCTGCGGCGGCACTTGCGGAGGCACTTGCACGGGGACTCCTCCGGGAGGAACCACCGGTTGCTGGACTCCTCCTGCGGGGGGTCCTACCCTGGCCGGGGCTGGGCGAGCTGCCTGCATAGCCGTGAGGGCATCTCGGAACTGATACTGCAGGTCGAGGGCTAGCTCGCGCAATTCTGTGGTGAGCTGGAACTGCAAATCTCCCATCATCCGGTCCAGGGCTTGAGTTTGGTCTTCCCCGTAGGGATCGGGCCCGTACGGTCCCACTCTCTCTTCTTCCAGGGGTGGGGGATGCCACTCTCCTCCGTAGGTCATCTCGCGCTCGTCTCCCAGGAAACTCGGCTTCCCGCGGTCGATGTGATCCGCCTGGATCGACACCCGTGCCCCCTTCCGATCGTGCACCCAGGAGTCCACGGTCACACGACCGAAATTGCTCCACGAGTACCTCGGGGTCACGCTCTGATGAGGAGGTGGGCACGGGTGTCGATCCAGGCGGAAAATTAAGATTTAATTTCAGTCCAGGACTGGCAGTTGGCACCTGCCTTTGTGGGAAACCAAACCATCAAAGACTGAATATCCTTGGACTGTTTGGAATGTCTGTCCTAAATCTGGCGTTATATGTGTTGATTTGTCGGTTAAGGAGGACACAGTGCATTTGGCTTATATGACAAAAACCTAACGAGGCTTATCAAACAAACATCAAAAGTTGTATATATACATTCCACATGTTGTTTATTAAGTTAAAACTGTGTATCTTTTGTAGCTGTCAAAGCAGAGATGTAGATACACAGTTACAAGAGAGCTCTGTCAACATGCCTCACTTTTCTTAGCAAATTTTATGTGTATTTTTGTTTGTCAAGCAGAACACATTGCACTAAACCCAGATGTCTTGAAAGGAAGTGAACTGGTGAAACAACACAGCAGACTTTCCCTCTCCTGTTCTTTTCTCTTTCCAGGAAAATACTTGTCTAATCATCTTTGTGCGAGGGAAAGATAGAAGGGTGGGAAAACAGAAGTATACGGACTGCTGTTTTATATAATGGCAAAATACATATTAATATACTGAAATCTGTGAAGAAATAAGTTCTTTATCTCCAAAGGACCCTGAATTATAGTTCACATATACACTGTAGTCAGTCAGTCTCTCTCTCACACACACACACCTACCCACCCACCCACCCCAGTAGCTATTGCCAGGGATGGAGGACTGCAGTGATGAGAACCCAATGCAGTGCTTTATTGCCCTTGCACTTGTGAAGGATCATGCAGCACATGACTTGGGTTTAACAAGGCCACAACTTCATTGACAGAACTAGGGATGGGCACAAACTAGAAAAAATGCAGTTTGTGTTGGTTCATGGTTGAACTGTGAACCGAACCACAAACTGAACTGGTTTGTGGTTCATGGCCCTGCAAACCCCATTAAAAGGGACCATAGTCCCTTAAAACAGGGTTTGCAAAAAGCCTAAAAAACAACTGAGCCCCCTGCTGCTCAGTCCTTTTGGGCTGTCTCTTAAACTTTAAAGGAACTGCACAAGACTGCCAGAAACAGCTGAGTGATGAGGAGCAGGTGCTAATTATGTCACCCTCATGGACAAAGATAAGGGTTTAACCGGAGCCAGGGCTCACCATAGCTTAATGCTAGAAGCTATTGTACCAGGGCTTGATCCTGAAAAGGTTTGTCGAGGAGGGGGTTCTGCAGTATAAACTTTCTCCTTGATGTACTAGTCTTCTAATTGTAGGTGTTCAGTGGTGGAAAGTGTTTTCAAGTCGCACCTGAATTATGACAGCCCTGTAGGGTTTTCAAAGTAAGAGATGTTCAGAGGTAGTTTGCCATTGCCTGCCTCTGCATCACGACCCTGGTATTCCTTGGAGGTCTCCCATCCAAATACTAGCCAGGGCCGACCCCACTTAGTTTCCAAGATATGACGAGGTCGGGCTGGCCTGGCCTATCAGGTCAGGGCTTGCAAGTGTTTAGAGGGGAGCATTCTAAAATGTGATTTTTCCCACTTAACTTCTGAAATCCTTCCATTTCAAAGTGATATTCAGTCTCTCTGCTTTGTGATTATGAGAATGAAGTTTGAGTGGAAATATTTTGGTGACACCAAAACTCTGGAACTCTCTCCCCTTCTGTTGCCACCTTTCACCAGTAGATGAAGACATTTTTGCTTCATTTGGCATCCCCTCAGTGATCCCTCCTTCCTGCACAATGTCATAATTGCTGGTTTTATGTTTTTTAAATGTATTTTAGCTCTGGTGTTAATCACTTAAATGATGTTTTGGTTGTTTTAATGTTTTTTGTTGTTGGAAAAGACAATGTCTGGTGTACAAAGAAGAAGAGAAGAACAACTTGAAGGGGACAGCAAAAAGACAATTGGACAGGATAGTGAGGTCAGCACCTTCTTGCCTGTTAAGTGTCTGTATCCAGATTGGTACTCTTAGGGCAATTTCTTCTTTCTTCATGGAAGTTCCACACACAGCCTCTCTCTCTCTCAGCTAGAGATGTGGTTAGGAACCTGTCTCTGTCTCTCCTGTTTCCTATCAAGTATGTTAGTTCCTAAATAAACCTTTATATTCTCTTCAATCATGTTGTGCACCATTGCTATGTTAATTAGTCTGCCAACAGGGGTTATGGTTGTCCAGATCACATCTCTGATTAAAACACATCTCTGATTAAAGGTAAAAAGATCTCCAGAGGCTCGTTGGCATGAGCAGGTGAGAACAAAGGAACGAAGATGGCAGCCTCTTGTACTGCACAGCACGGTCACTGGATAGATGGGCTCATGGAGAGCAACTACCCAATTTGGAGAGAAAGAATTAAGACTCATCTCATCAAAAAAGGCTTGTGGACTGTTATCCAGACTGACCACCCAGCTGAAGGTGCAGAGTGACAGACTACTTGGGATGCCAAAAATGACCAGGAAAGAGGTGCTATTATCGCTGGTTTAGCAGACAGATATTAAGGACCATTAAGATACCGACTGTTAAGACTGTTTGGGCTGAATTGGAAAGATTGCATGTAAAAATCCTCCTTAAAGAGCCAGCTCTACCTTCAGAAATGTTTATTTAGCATGAGAATGAAGGAAGGTGGAAACCTCCGGCAGCATCTTGACAAAGTGTTAAAATAAGCAACTGAGCAACTGAGAACTGCAGGAAAAGATATCCCAGATGTGGATATGCTTGTGTTAATTTTAATCAGACTGCCAGAATCATATGAAAATATGGTGTCTCAAATTAAGTCTAAGATTGATAATGCTTTGAAGCAACAAATCTATCACCTTGAGGAGTATGATGGATGGGAATTAAGGAGAGCAGAAACTAGCCAAATGGCTTTGAATATACATAACAAAGGTGAGAAAATGTGTCACCTTTGTGGGAAGCGAGGCCGCATTAGGAGGAATTGTTCTAACATTATCCAGAGAAACACTTTTCCCAAAGCAAAGGGGGAAAATGGTAAGCAAGCTCCAATCAAATTTAAGGAGCAGCCCATAAAGAAATGTTTTATATTATCACCAGGAGCCACAAAAATGATATATGGTACATTGACAGCAGTTGCACACAACATATGTGTACTCATAAAGCATCCTTTGAAACATTAGATTAGCAAAAGCAAGAGAAATTAAGTGTTGCAAATGGACTTCCTGTGATTGCTGAAGGTGCTGGCTCTGGAGCAATAAAGTATAACCTCCCAAATGGAGAAACCCAAGAAGTTCTCATTACACACTGTCTTTGTGTCCCAAAGCTAAGGAATAATCTTATCTCTGTAAGAGCATTGACAAAGCAAGGAATGACAGTGTCTTTTAGAAAGACATGTTTTATTAGCAGAGAGGAGAATTAATTGCAACTGAAGTTGTGAATCAGGATTTGTACACTCTTGAGGCTTATATGCAGGAAGCAAACCTTGCATGGGCACAAACTCAGCCTGAATCATCTAACAGTGTTTGGATCAAAGGCCTACACTTACATTCCTAAAGCAAAGTAGATCCGGATGGATCTTGGAGCCCTGATCTGGATATCTCAGGCAAGCCTGATCTTGTTAGATCTTGGAAGCTAAGCAGGGCCAACCCTGGCAAGTAACTGGAAGGGAGACCTCTAAGGTATACCAGGGCTTGGGACACAGAGGCAGGCTATCAAGCCACCTCTCTGAAAAATGTCCAAGCCCCGAGTAGGGGTCATCAGACATCTCCATGACTTCCAGGCATGCAAGCGTGCGCACACACACACACACACACACACACACATACATACACACGATGGATCTTAGAGCAGAAGAAGAATTTTTGTTGGCTATGCAAAGGATACCTCAGTCCAGAAACAGAAAGAGTCAAGATCTGCAATGTGGTCTACACTGATGAAAGGGAGAAATCAAGCAACATGGAGAAAGCAAATTTCAGTGAATCTATACCCTCAGAGAAAAATGAAGCACAGCAAATAGAAACAGTGCATCTAAGCACTAAGGATAATACACATGATACACCTGCAGAACCTAAAGAACCAGAAGGGGCTGCATAACCAAGTGTCAGATGGTCAACCAGATCTAACAAAGGAGTAACATCAAGAAGGTTTTCTTATCTAGCAAAGGCAGAAGCTATATCTGAGCCTTCCACATGGGAAGACATAGCAAAAATGCCTGCAAAAGAAGCAGAAAAATGGAGAAAAACTGCAGAAGAAGAGATTGAACCTGTGATTAAGAACCAAACATGGGCACTTACAGAACTGCCTCCAGGGAGTAGAGCAGTAGGATGCAAGAGGATCTTCAAAACCAAGCATGATGCAGAAGGTGAGATACAAAGACAGACTGGTTGCTAAAGGATACTTTCAGAAGTATGAAAAAGACTATGGTGAGACATATTTCAACAAGAATGTTCCTGAGCATAGCAGCAGCAAAGAAGATGCATGTGGAGCATCTGTACATAAAGACTGCTTTTCTACATGGAGAAATAAAGGAAGATGTTTACGTGGAACAGCCACCAGGATCTGAACCATCAAAAGACAAGCAACTGCAAAACTGTAAAAGAGCATTTATGGTCTGAAACAGGCTGCAAGATGTTGGAATGAGAAACTTTGTCAAATGCTAACCAGGGAAGGATTTGAGCAAGGCAAGGCAGAATGTTGCCTATATTCAAGATATAGAGACAACAAATGGACTTACATTTTTACTTATGTGGATGGCCTGGTTTTGTGCTATGAAAACAAGGAGGAGCGTGATGAAATAGTTCAACATCTGAATCAAGAAGTAGAAGTGAAATAATTAGGAAACATCAACTACTATCTTGGAATACAAATAAAACAAGAGGAAAATGGAAGTTATCTTCTCAACCAGAAACAGAAAATCCTAGAATTTCTGGACTACATGGATATTAGGAACTAACCAGCAAGCACTCCATTGTAAATGAACTACCTGAACCAGCAAGGAAGTAATGGACTTCTGCCTGACAACAAGCAATACAGAGAAGCAACTGGAATACCGCTGTACATAAGCACATTGACACATCCTGACATCACAGCAGCTCTGAGCATGTTATGCAGAAAGATGGAATTGCCAAGCAAAAGGGACTGGAATGCAGTCAAAAGACTTGCAAAGTACCTGAAGAACTTCACATCTGAAACTGAAGTTGCCAACAAGTAACAATCCTGAACTGGTGGGATACATGGATGCAGACTGGGCAGCTAACAGCCCTCTAATGTGAGAGTGTCCCAAAAGATGCAGTCTGCAACAGGTCTTAACCAGAAAGTCCTTTATTTGCAAAGAGGTACTTATTGGAATGGTTACACTTTTCCTGTTAGTAATGACTTTATTGTAAACAAACAGTCTTATACTAAGCAATTGGAATTCCCCTCACTTCATCTAGATCAATCATAAAACGTAAAAGGTTATTCCAGCCCCTGAACAGGTTTCACACGAAAATGGCGGCTAACAGATTATTATGCTTTTGTTCCCAGGGAACTTCTACTAAATGTTTTCAAGAGGAGCTGCAAAAGGAATAACATAATTGGAGAGGATTTGTCCCAGACCTTAAACAAGCTGGGAGCGAAGCAAGCAAGCTGGGAGCGTAGCGGACAGAAGTGGGGCGTGATAAGGAAGCCAGACAGCTAAACAGCACATGAGCACATTCCAATGGGCGGGGTCACTGGTCGAGTCTCAACTCCCGGGCGGGATATGACAGACATCTAATAGTTCTTGGAATTGTACTCATGTTTCTTCTTGTATTCATTGGTGTAAACTCTGTTAAAATATTTAAATGTGGGGGCGGAGCGACGGCGCGGAATGGCGGGCGTCTGATGATTTAGCTCCCGATCCCCTCTCCCGAAAACCGTCACAAAACCAACTCCAAACACCTTACTTGTCTACAAAACTATGGGCAAAACTTCGAGGAACAAGTCAAGAGCCTCCACAGCGACTCCGGTGACAGTGGACTCCTTTTTCTTACCAGAAAAATCGACGGAGCTCTTAGACGAGCAACCCCCCGCACCAACTAAAATGGCGACGGGCTCACCGAGAGGAAGACAAGACATGCAAGAGGACGACTCTCCGCTCACCAAGAAAGACTTGTTAGAGCTCAGAAAAGATTTGCATCAAATGGTGACTAATTCAGTGGCCGACTTATTACAGCCAGTCCACTCCAAGCTTAATGAGCTAACCAAGGAGCTTAAAGAAACGTCTAAACTGGCAGAAAATGCTCGGAGCTCTCTATAACGCTGCAAGACGAAGTCAGACAGCTCCAGACCTCTGAGAGCACGACAATAAGCAGGTTAGTCTCTTTGGAAAACCGGTGGAGAATGCTGAATCTTAAATTTCGAGGGCTGGAGGAGTGCATTGAGGAAAATTCCGATTTAGCCTCCTGCATCTCATCTTGGCTGGCCCGAGCTCTTAAAATGGAGGACGGGATAGCCCCCGCAATTACTAGAGCATACAGAGTAGGGCCCATAGCCAGAGCCACCAGAAACCGTCCAAGAGATGTGATTGCCTCCTTCCTTTATCAGAGATCTAGAGACAGAGTTCTCAGAGAGGCAAGACTAAGGGGCTCCCTGCAGCACGAGGAGAAGAAAATTTTAGTTTTATTGGACCTCTCACCAGACATATTAGAGAAAAGAAGATCTTTGAAGCTTATTACCTCTAAGTTATTTGAAGCCAAAACTAGGTTCAGATGGAGCCCAACATCAGATGTTATTGTTTTCAAGAATGGCTCCCAACATACTGCCTGTGATAAAGCCTCGGGATGCGCCCTATTGAAATCTCTGGGAATTCAACTGACAAAGGAAGAAGAAATTTCTTTGCTCCCAGAGGGGGTTCCAGCTGGCACATAATAACTTTTAGTATGTGTTTTGCTTAGTTGTGAGGATCTATAACTATGGTGCCCAAGAAGAAAGATATGCTTTAATTTATATTTATAGTTATATAAGTATGAAGTAATACTGAAATTTTATAGTTTAAAAAGGTTCTAATTTAAAAAAGAAAAATGAGGATTTTATCTTATATATTACTATGAAGCAATACTGTGAAAAAAGATTTTTTCTCTGTTTTTAGAGGGGGCTCCTGATGGCACAAAATAATTTTCAGTATGTTTTACTTGTTAAATCATGTTATGGAGGAGTAATAACAAAGGTGCCCAAGTAGGAACATATGCCTTATTTTATATAGATTTATATAGCCAAGTATGAAGTAATACTGTTTTTTTTATTTATTATTTAAATATGGATTTAATTTAAATATATTAAGAAGTAAGGTGTAAGAAATCTAATAACAATGGTTTATAATTGGTTATGAGTGTATTACTTTATATACCAGTATGGAGCAATATTGAGTATACTAATGTTAAAAGAGTTTATAATATTATTATATATTTTTAAAAAATATTATTAATTTAATAGAACAAGTCAGCATTTCATGTTAAATTAATGTTTTATAGTTAAGAATTAATACATAAAGGTTGTTTGATATTTCCTGTAAAGGGAGAGGGAGGAGGGTTTGGAATTATTATTAAGTGAAGTCTTTCCCCTCATAGAGTAGGGAATCTAGTTAGGGAGTACAGGTTGTCTCCCTTCTCTTTGACTTTTAGTATAAAGAGAGTCTAGAGTAAGCTCCTTTGTGGAGCGTAGGGTTGTGGCTGTTTATTTTTTAGGAGAGTAGTAGTTAGGTTTTAGGTTAAGTTTTCTTTTGGTAATTATGCCAACCCAGTTCAAGTGTATTTCTTGGAATTGTAGAGGATTTAAAATCCTATTAAATTAAGAAGAATCTCTAATGCATTATATAAAGAAAGACCAAACTTTGTTTGTTTACAGGAAACCCATTTAAAATCAAAGGTTAAAAATATGATAAAATCAAACTGGTTTTCTCAATATTTTCAGGCCCCTGGCTCCTCTAAGGCTAGAGGGGTGGCCATTCTAGTTTCTAAAGCCACTCCTTTTCAGTGTCAACAAGTTCAGAGTGACCTGAAGGGTAGATTTCTTTTTATAAAAGGCCTCTTGGATGGAGAATTACTTACTATTGCATCAATTTATGCACCCAATGTGGATCAGGTTGAATTTCTTAAGGACACTTTACATAAATTGACTGATTTTCAGCAAGGTCAGGTAATTATAGGATGTGATTTAAACATGATAGTAAATCCTAGGAAGGACAGAACACATAAAATAAGCACAGGAAAGAAGACTATTTCCAAGCCAACTGAGCTTCAGGCTATTTTTAATTTTTTTCAATTGGAAGATGTTTGGAGGTTATTACATCAAACAGACAGGCAGTATACATATTACTCGCCGGTACATGACATATATACCCGGATTGATTTCATTCTGGTATCCAAATCTTTTGTAAATCAGATAAAAAGTTCTGAAATAGGCCTTAGACAAATTTCTGACCATTCCTGGGTTGATTGCAGTTTTATTAAAGATGTCCCTGATGGTAAGGGATGGGAATGGAAATTAAACTCTTCTCTACTTCAAAATGATGTATTTTGCGAAGAAATAGAGAAAGCAATTAAAGAATATTTTCATTTTAATTTAAATTGTGGAGTGCCAAGAGAGACAGTATGGGAGGCCTTTAAGGCAGTTATACGTGGTAAACTCATTTCATTATCGGCCTCCTATAAGAAAGAAAAAAACAGCACGATATTAGAACTCAAAGAAAAAATTAAAGATCTTGAAGCACGACACTCCAAATTTGGGGGGAAAAAAACATTACACAAATTGACAATGGAAAGGAAAAAATTAGATTTATTGGAAACAACAGCGGTCCAGAAACAATTATTGATGCTCAAACAGAAGTTTATAACAAAAACTCCAAGAGCTTTAACTCTATTAAAGTCTAGAGTAAAGCGCAGACAAAACATGAACATAATACATGCCACAAGAGATTGTTCAGGGCATATAGGGTATACATCAAAAGAAATTAATGCAAACTTTTTTGAATTTTTTAGGAACCTGTACAGATCAGGTAATCCTTCCAAGGAGAAAATACAACAATATTTAAAATCAGTTAAATACAATGTTAAAATATCAGAGGACCACAAAATCTTTTTAGATCAGCCTATTACCGTAGCAGAGCTAAACGATATTATGAAAACAGCAAAGTCAAATAAAGCACCAGGCCTGGATGGGCTGCCCTGTGAATTTTATAAAAAATTCAAAACTCTATTATTGCCATTTTTATGTGATTTGTCTAATGACATTATGAGTACAGGGGCCTTTCCTCCAACATGGTCAGAGGCTAAAATCATTATGATATATAAACAGGGTAAGGAAAGATTGAGTCCCGCCTCTTATAGACCGATTGCAATTCTTAACCATGATTTTAAAATATTCTCTTCATTATTAGCGACTCGGCTTAATAAAATTATTTCACATTATATTCATCCTGATCAGTCAGGCTTTGTGGCAAATAGATCAATTTCCGACAATATCAGGAAAACATTGAATTTAATAGAATATTGCAACCAAAACAAAAAACAAGCTGTTTTCTTGGCATTGGATGCCGAAAAGGCATTCGACAAAGTAGAAATCCCATACCTATTGGAATTATTGCATCACATGAGCTTTGGTCCTCGTTTTTTACAATCAATACAAGCAATTTACAAAAACCCTTCAGCCCAGATTAAAACAAACAATTATAGATCAGAAACATTGGATTTGTCAAGAGGCATGAGACAGGGTTGTCCTCTTTCTCCTATTTTGTTTGCCATATCTCTGGAACCGCTGGCATTTGCAATTAGAAATGATTTTAAGGTTAAAGGAATAGACGTAGCGGGTGGTACCTGTAAAGCCAGTTATTTTGCAGATGATGCAGTTTTTTATGTTTCTGAGCCAATGTCTTCTTTAGGCCAATTGCAGGATCATATTAATATGTTTAGTAAAGTTTCAGGGTTCACTATAAACTATGATAAGTCCGAACTGTTTCCTTTGAATTTGAATCCTGTGGTTAAAAAAGAGTTAGCTAAGAAATACCCATTTAAATGGGTACAGTCTAAATGGAAATATTTGGGGATTTATTTTCCATTAGATGCTAAACAGATTTACGAAAGTAATTACACACCATTAGAGAAAGAAATTAAACAATATTTGGAAGATTGGAATAAACTCAATTTAACTCTTTTGGAGAAAATAGAATCCATAAAATCCTTTATCTTTCCAAAATTTCTTTATTTATTTCAAAATTTACCATTATCAATTCCAAGGCAAGACTTTAAACGATGGCAATCAATGCTGACTAAATTTATTTGGGGGCCAAAAAAGCCTAGAGTTCAATATTCAATATTGGTAAAGCCTACAAAACAAGGTGGTCTTGGCCTACCTAATCTTGAAGCATATTATAGTGCAGCACAGCTTAAGAATATAGTGTTTTATGCCCAGCCTCATCCAACTAAAACGTGGGTCTTAATAGAACAGCAGGGTCTAATTGGAAATTCTTTGATAGAATCAATCTGGAATAAACCTCAGGAAAGAAACTTGTTTAAACCACATAACCCTTATTTAGTACTGACGTTGAAAACCTGGGATAGATACCGATCACGGCTTGCTCCTGAGGTTTCGCCGCTTACGGTATTCGTCGGCCAATCATGGTACAAACCGGGTATTAATGATCCAATTTATAATAAATGGAAAGATAACGGGTTGTTTAGACTAGGTGATCTATGCAATAAACAAGGAATGATTTCAAAACAACAGTTGGAAGACAAATATAAAATAAAAATTCCGTGGTTGTATTATCAACAAATTAATCATTTTCTTAAAAACCCAAACATTATTTCTCTTTTAGGAAGAGAATGTACCCCATTTGAAACCCGTATATTAGATAAAACACAAAATTCCAGAGGGTTGATATCCCTAATTTATCAAATGATTAGTAAAACTGATTGGTGTAAATTGTCTTCACTTCAGAAGTCCTGGCATCATGATTGTAATGCAACATGGTCCCAAGCACAATGGCAAGATATCTGGTCTTCTAATTCTTTTTTAACAAATATTTTAAATATTAAATTACAAAATTTCAAATTATATTCTCGATGGTATATGACCCCATTACGTATCTCTCATGTTAATCCAGCATTTGTTCCATTTTGTTGGAAGGCTTGTGGGGAGATAGGAAATTTTAAGCATTGCTGGTGGTCTTGTCCAGTTATTGCCATTTTTTGGAAGAAAATTGTTAATCTTATAAACAACATTTTGAATTGTACTATTCCATTTACTATTGAATCCGTTCTTTTGAACTACTGGCCAGAGTTAAAATTGACAAAGCAAACCAAAGACCTGGCATCTCTTTTTCTAACAGCGGCAAAGACTTTAATTGCACAAAAATGGAAAGCAAGAGAAAGTCCGATGACAAGGCAATGGTTTCTTAAACTTTGGGACTATGCTGTGATGGACAAATTAGCACTTCAACTTCAGAGCATTGAAAATCATACTGTCAAAAATAACTTTTTGGAGAAATGGTTTCGCTTCTTTGAGTATATATCGAAATCATCTACTAATTGTACTACATTGCCCAAGAAATACCTGAGTTTTGTATTTTATTAGTTAATTTAAGTAATGTATTAATAGAAGACTACTAGTGTTAAAATAGATAGTTACGAGTTGAGTTAAACATTGTATTTGTTGGAGTTATGTTTTATGTTAAGATTGAAAATTAATAAAATTTATTGTAAAAAAAAAATATTTAAATGTAATGAACACACATGAAAACAAGAAATTGCCTTATACTGAATCAGACCATCAGTCTATCAATATTGTCTATTCAGACTGGCAGTGGCTCTCTAGAGTCTTAGGCAAATGTCTTTCACGTCACCAACCACTTAGTCCTTCCAACTGGAAATGCCAGGGATTAAACTTGGGACCTTTTGCATGCAAAGCAGATGCACTGAGCCACAGCCCCTCCTCATGATTAATGATATCTTTCTGATAGCTGGTTAATGATATCTTTCTGGAATTATTAGTATCTTGTGGACGTACCTTCATATGGACTACAACAGAAGAACTTTTGAAAGAAACTTGGACAAATGGACTTTTTTGTTCCAAACATACCATGTGTGTGTGTGGGGGGGACCTTTTATGATACAATAGTAATGCAAGGTTGATTTAGGTGAGGCAGTGATCCTTCAAACCCATGGCTCTTCAAGATCCACTAAAGTGCTGCCTAGTTTGCCTCTGTTATTTATTGGAAAAAAGAAGTGGCTGTCCAGAATTGCTTTTCAGTGTCTCAAAATTCTGAAGCCAGTTTAATGACCATATTCTGCACAACACTTTTCCTTATGATAAGCCCATGGAGTTACAAGAAGAAACACGGATGTCACACGTCAGCCCAAACAACACATGAAAAGAAGAACAAGGCATTTTGTTCTCTATTGATGCCCACCAAGCCAAAACTGTATCAGTCTGACTTTATTTCAGAGCGATGGGGTAAAATATGCACATAGGAGCTGTTTACTTGGTCATGGAATTTCAGGCACTCAATACACAGTGTCACAGAAGTTATGCATTTTCTGAACTTGGGCTGCGGTCACACTGGAGGCTTTGCGTGATCTGGCTGCACTTCCATTTGCGACAATTTAAATAGTTGCATGAAGTTTTGATCAGACATCCCACCCTGAACTGGCTTCACCATGTGCTCGCCCCATGGTCAATTGTTCAGATTGTTGCAGCATCTTTTTTTCCCTTTCACTCATGCGCATAAGTGTGTATCCAAAGCTCTGGCTCCTTTTTGATAGCTTCACAATCCCTCTGTGAAGTACTCTGCCCCCTCTCAGCTTCATTCCTTTCACCTCTCTTCCTTGGAATCCATGGTGTGTGTGTGTGTGTGTGTGTGTGTGTGTGTGTGTGTGTGTGTGTAAAATGCAGATTTACATGAGTCTAGTCCCATTGACTTCAGTGCATTTACCCTTGTGTCAATCATGGGATGCTCTCAAACAGCAATTCTGATGCAGAAACAGGAGAGAGGGTTGGGGGGGGATCCAGAATGACTACTTGGCTGTGGTGATTGATAACACCAGAGCAATTATGCGCTTATGCACACATAGCTACCTGATCCACACAGATGCAAAAAAAAAATGGAGGTGGAAATGGAAGGGAAGGTTCAGACTTCCCAAATGGCTTGACTTTGCAACCAGGTGGTTCAGACATTGGGAAATATGGGTGGAAGTTCTGGCATATGCAAAAACCGGACTTTCTCCAGTGTCGGTAAACTCCACTTCCAAGATGTGCTGGACCTGGGTGCCGATGACTGGGACATGGAAGGCAGATGTTGTCTGATTGTGCTCTTTACATCTGCAAAGGCACCTGATGATATCAGTGTGAACTGTTCGTGTGGCCACAGCCTCAGAGTCTACTGATTGCCCTCTGTAGAATCTGTTCCATAGAAGGGACCAGTGGACCAATGGCCAGTGAGAGCACACGAGAGCCCCATTCACTTTTCAGGAACTTCTTCCTGACCACTGAAATGCCAAACTAGAAGTGAAAAAATAAATCTGTTGGGAGGTGTCCTAATGCCTAAACAGAACTTCCACCAATGTCATCATGCACATTCTTGTCTCATGATGGAACAAATGACAAGCCTCTAACCAGTCAGAAGAGAAACAAACAGGGATTTCAGCATCATCAGACATCTGACCTGCAGCTTTAAGGTATAGAAGGACATCTCATTATATGATCATCAGTGGCCGCTTCCTGTGGCATTTTGTAGGGACAACTCTTGGCAGCCAGTGCTGAATAAAGGGCTGTCCTTGCTTAAAAATCCTAGGTCCTATTCTTCTGTAGCTCAGGAACCACTGAAGGTAAAGGCCAAAATGTAGAGATTATCACTGGTGTATTTACAGTGATATATTTGGAATGGCATCAGTAAAGAATGTATGTCCTGAAGATGCCCATTTCATATCAGGTATATTTTAAAATAATTCTTCTAATGAATGATTATAGAAAGTGAGTAATTAGCTGTGGTAAATTGTAGCAGTAAACTTTAAGGAGAACAATTCTTAAAGCAAAGAGCTGTTTCACAATGACGACAAGAAAAAAGGTCCCAGTTGCTCCGGCATGGCATCAGCAGAAAGGAAGAAAAAGGGCACCAGGTATTCCCAGGGATCTGAGCTGTGTTTCTTTTAAAACAAAAGGGAAAAGTCGGAACTTACAGGTTTGTTTACATTGTTCTTTTTTATGTTCCCAATGTCGAGACTTACAGGTGACAAAAAGAAGGGGGGGGGGGAGACTAGGACTGCCACCAAAAATGGCACGGGGTCCTTCCTGCCGATATCACCCTTATCAGAGCTGGCTGTGTAGCAGAGAAACTCATAGCATCAGAATATAGAGCAGAGTTCTTACCACAGCTGCTGAAAGGTAGATGAAAACTCAGTGCAGGTGTTCACACACACAGCTGGGAGATGAAAGAGTGCAACAGAATGTGATGGTTTCTTTTATTTTATCTATTTTACAAAATTTATACCCATCCTTTCTGCCCTTATAAGGCCCACCAAGATGGCTAGCAAGTTAAAAACATACTTGATAAAATCATAATTTAAAACTATCAAATTATTTATTTATTAATTTATTTTATTTATACCCCGCCCTCCCCATGAACAGGCTTAGGGTGGCTTACAAGAATCGGTAACCAGTACCAAAACCAACAAAGGACCACATCATTTAAATACCTAAAGCCAGGGCTCATTTCATAGCAGGAGCTCGTCTGCATATTAGGCCACACACCCCTTACGTAGCTGATCCTCCAAGAGCTTACAGTAGCCCCTGTAAGTCTGATTTTACACCTCCCCTCTAAAGTAGTTTGACTGCTGTCTTTTCCTGTGCTGATTTCACAGTGGTGTGAAATTTCACTCCAGGGGGTCTGAGTGCACTAAGAAACCACAATTGTTTAAAGCAGAATAAAGTGGTATAATACTAGCTTGACCACAGGAGGGCAATTAGTAGATATGGACATTTCAATAGCAGCACGGTTTCACACCGCACAGAGGTGTGGGCAGGTTTTTTTGGAACTAGAATGATTCCAGCAGGAAAGTCAGATGTAAAATCAGCCTAAGAAGAGCTCTGTAAGCTCTTGGAGGATTGGCTACATTAGGGGCGTGTGGCCTAATATGCAAAGGACCTCCTGCTACGAAATGAGGCCTGCCTAAAGCCAGAGCTAAAATACACACACTAAAACTAGGGTTGCCAGCTCTGAGTTCAGAAATACCTAGAGATTTGGGGGGTGGAGCCTGAGCAGGGCAGGGTTTGGGGCACAATGCTCTAAACTTCTAAAGTGGCCATTTTCTCCTGATGAACTGACCTTTGTAGCCTGGAGATCAGCTGAAATAGTGGGAGTTCTCCACCCGCCACTTGGAGGTTGGCAACCCTAACCAAAACATGAACTAACAATTACAACATTGGGCAGAAAAGGAGAGGTTGCTGAAGGAATTGCAAACAAAACAAAAACTTCACCTGTTGGTAGAGGATGGCAACATATAAGTCTCCCTGGGGAGAGAGTTTCAGAGTTTGTTTGTTTGTTTTATTCCATTTATATCCCACTCTATCCTACAAGTGGGCTCAGGGTGGCTCCCAACATATAGTAAAACAATAAATAGTAATTCATAAAAGCATCACAGACACATCAATTACAAAATCCCAGACGGCAGCATAACAAGCAGGCCCTCTCCCAGGTTGCAGCCCACCTAATCTCAGAAGGCAGAGGCACCCAAAACAGGGCCTTCAAAGATGACAGCAGTGGTCATGTACATGTAAGTTCATAAGGAAATAGGCAGTCCTTCATGAATGTTGGTCCCAAACCATATGGGACTTTAAAGATCAATGCCAGCACCTTGAATTGTACCCAGAAATAGATTGGAAGTCAGTATAGAGAGGCCGGGACTGGCGTGATAGGGTCCTTTTTAGGGCTGCCTTCTCTAGGTTGGAAAATACATAAGAGATTCTCTGACCTGAACAGCCCAGGCAAGCCTGATTTCATCAGATCTTGGCAGCTAAGCAGGGCTGACTCAAGAAATCCCAGCAGTCAGGAGGCGGGGGCAGGCTTCACTTCACTTCACTTCACTTCACTCTCTGAATATCCTCCAGGCCCCCAGGAGGGTCAGTCACCAGAGGTCGCCAGGACTTCCAGGGCACATACACACACTCTCTCACACAGGAACACATTAAAAACAAACAAAAAGGAAATACATGGAGAGGGTGGAGCCTGAGGGGGGCAGCATTTGGGGAGGAGGGAGACTTCGGTGGGGTGTAATGCCATAGAGTTGACCTTCCAAAGCAACCATTTTCTCCAGGTGAGCTGCTTTCTGTCACCTGGAAATCAGTTGTAATAGCTGTAGATCTCCAGCTATCTCCTGGAGGTTGGCAACCCTAGTCCTTATGATCCACTCCAGTCAACCACCTGACTGCAGAATTTTGCACCAGCTGAAGTTTCCAAATACTTCTCAAGGGCAGGCTGACATAGAGCACATTGCAGAAATATAATCTAGGTATAACCAGGGTGTGCATTACAGTGGCCAGATCTTTCTTTCCAGGAAAGGCCCCAGTTGGCAAACTAGTTGAAGCTAGTAAAAGGCGCTCCTGGACACAGCTACCACCTGCTTATCCAACAGCAGGCCACGGTCCAATAGCACCCCCAAACTATGTGAACAGTACAAACGGAGCAGAGGTGTAACATAAAAATGCCATCTCAAACACGGATTCTCTTTCTCTCTCCCCCTCCCTTTCAGGGGAGTGTCTAATGAACTAATTTTCCTGGGATCACCCCACCCAAATGATTGCAGTATTCACACTTGTACTATAGTCATGCAGGACAGCACCAAGGAGAAACAGCTGGCAGAAGTGTGTGTGTGTGTGTGTGTGCATAAAAGGAAAGAGAGAGAGAGAGAAGCGTTAGGCAGCGCTTTGATTCAAAATACATTTTGGAGCAGGGATAGTGAGAACTGTAGACACAAGCATGATCACCAGGTGAACTTACTGGAATCAGACATCCCCACTTACATGGGAAGAGAGTGCTTGACTGGATTGCCTCAGTGTTGTGGTCCGAATTAATCTGGAACACCATGCTGAGCCCCTTTGCATCTACTCTGTAGCTTCTTGTGCTTCAGGGCCAGGTTTGCCTTGGGAACACGTTTGCATGGCAGATTGCAGCTGCTTTTGCAGAGAGCACCACCAGAGAATCCTTCAGGCTGTTCTATGTAACAGGACTTCAGGTTTTTGTAAGAGTGCTGTCATGTCCCCCACAGGCTGAATATACCCAGTCCCTTCAGTCTTTCCCAGGGGTCATTTCGTAGAAAAAGAGGTGCAGGAGCTCATTAGCATAACACATTTGCATATGCCACACCCCCTAACAAACCGGAAGTGTGTCAGAAGGCAACACCCACCCCTCAGGCTCCACTCCACAGGTGAGTGAAACTGACCTGCTCTTCCTCCATTCCCTTCCCCATCCAATACTTTGTGCAATAAAAATAAGCTTAAAAAACACACCCTCATTCTCTTCCTGCTCCCTTGAAACCACCAGGTTTCAAGTAGACTTGAGGTACCCAAAACATGTGCACCACCCATCCCTTTCCCTTCCCCTCCCCACAATAAGACACCCTGTGAGGTAGGTGGGGCTGAGAGTGGTCTTTTGAGAACTGCTCATGAGACAACAGCTCTGAGAGAACTTGTGACTGGCCCAAGGTCACACCAGTAGCTGCATGTGGAGGAGTGGGGAATCAAACCCGGTTCTCCCAGATTAGAGTCCAACTCCTGACCACTACACCAAACTGATGGGGTGGAAGCTGCTGAAGGGTTGGTGAAATTTCTCCAGTACTTATGTGCCATGTGCCCAGATAAAAAATGGTATACTTGGAAAATTTATATGCCACCTTGAGCAAGTCTCTGGAAAAGCAGCACACAGTCATAAAAGGAACAATGATAAAATTATCAATATTAAAACAAAACATTAAAAGCAATAAAGACCCTAGCAGGGCTTTCCCCGGGGTGCTGCGCCTCTGCACTGCTTGGGGAAGCCAAGCGGGGCTTGGTCATGTGCCCGCCCCCTGGGCTCCTCACTCCCGGAGCTGCGCTCCTGTGCGCTCCTGCTCCAACGGACCCCTGGTCTTTCCTTACAGGACTTGTTCTCCAGGTCCCTATCTTCATTGCCCTTCTCCGAACCCAGACAAATTGATCTGCATCATTCTTCCAGTGTTTTGCCCAGAACTGACTGGATGCAGTAGTCCAGAGGTCTGACTACCAAGGAGTAGAATGTAGTACATGTGCTCTGCTTTGGTAAAATATTGCTGCATTCTCAGCCAAATATGTGAGCTGTTCCAACTGTAAATAACTGTGTTTCAGTTGATGCTCTCTTGGAATTGGGTAACACTAATCTCTGGTGGCTTCTTCATAGATATGCTTCAGCATTTGATGCTCCTTTTAATGAGTAAAGAGAGACAGGATTCGCTACAGGATTCTCACTTCTTGATGCTTTGGTTCGGTTATCAATTTGAGATGTTACATGCCAAGGAAGTTATTTTGGAAGGCTGCAGAGAAGGAACTGTGGGCAGGGACAGACTGCATGCTGGATTTGTTTTGCATTTTTGTGGCTTTGTGGGTGGCAGGCACATGGGCATATGTGAGTGAGGAAGGGGGGGGAGGAAATAACCAGCCCCCCCAAATCCTTCTCCTCCCTGTGAAAAGTTCAAAAATATCTCTCCATGCAGTACACGTGGGTTGTTTCTAGACACCAGACACTGGGAGATTCAGCTGGTTCTATTTAATGACCAGTGACTTTATTCCTAAAAAGTCAGTGCACGTTTTATATTTTCATTCTCTATCCGTGAGTCACTGAAATGTTTTTAGGCCTTTTGTGAGGCAAACAACAATGCACAACAGTCTGGAAGTTCTTTAGAAAAGCCAGAGGCTCAGCATGTCTGACTGGGACTAAAGATTCCGCTGGTGTTCCACAAAAACACATACAAGTTTCTGGAAATAGTTTGACTTAAATCCTGCAGAAGAATGCAGAGCTTTACTTCTTTTATTAATATGCCTGCATCTTGCCTGTTCTCACCAGGTTTATGATCGACTCCTACTGAGACTGAGGCTGCTTGCACGGGGGCGAGGGGGGATTCCCCCCTGCACATGAATGGGGATGCCAGCCTCCAGGTGGGACCTGAGGATCTCTCGGAATTACAGCTCATCTCCAGACTACAGAGATCAGTTCCCTGGGAGAAAACAGATGCTTTGGGGGCATTGCACCTCACTGAGGTCCCTCTTCTTCCCAGGCTCCATCCCCAAATCTCCAGGAGTTTCCCAGCCTGGCTCTGGCAACGCTACGCCCCCATCCCCCGCCAACCCTAGAGGGGAACCACCTCCACATGATGATGGGTTGATTCCAAGCACACCTCATGGTATTCCTGGGAATTTCCCCTTTAATCTGGAGAAAAATAAAATGTGCTTTTCTGCAGTTGACAGGTGGAGCTGTGGGGTGGCTGCAGGTGGAGCATCTGTGTGCTCCACCCATGGCCACCCTGGAGAAGAGGGAGATTTACCCTCCACTTTCGAAATGGTTTGGAACAGCTCCCTCCATGCTGTGTGTTATTCCTCCTGTAAAAGCGTGGCCATCAGGCAAAGAAAAGATGAAGGGAAAAGAAGGGTTTCTGGTCCATGGTGTATGGGGTGGGGAGACACCTGGCACAATCACCCTTGCATCTGCCTTTTGGTCTGGGCATGACAGGGAAATGGGGGTTGGGGGACAGGGGTAGCAGCAATTGATGTGGGGCCAGGGCACACAAACACCATCTCATCCCCTGCCTGTTGCTGCTGCTGTTGTCATGGTGAGAATACATTTTCACACCCAAGTCTGGACTCGTTCTGGGTTCATTTCCAGCAAGAAAAGGTACAGGTGCCGACCTTCAGGTATGTTGGTCCCAAACCATACAGGGCTTTGAAGGACAAGACCAGCCCCTTGACCTGTGCCCAGGAACAAACTGGGAGCCAGTGCGGGTGGGTCAAGATGGGAACAATAGGGTCCCCATGACCCCCTCCAGTCAACATCCCGGCTACAGCATTTTGTACCAACTGAAGTTTCTGAACAGTTCTCAAGGGCAGCCCCGCATAGAGTGCACTGCTGTAATCTAATCTAGATGTAACCAGAGCATGCACCACAGTAGCCAGATCTTTTCTGCCCAGGAAATGCTGCAGCTGGCTAACCAGTCAAACTTGGTAAAAGGCCACAGCTAGGGTTGCCAGGGGAGGGGAGGGAGCTTTTCGGGAGTGGGGGGTGGGGTGATGTCACCATGCATGATGTCCCTGATGTGATGACATCACACAGAAGTGGCATCATCACACTGAGTGTGTTGTGTGGTGACACTCGGGTTTTGGGGCAAACTCTGTGGTAAACTTGGGCTCAAACCATAGAGTTTCATCCCAAAACCAGAGCATCACCCTGTGACATCCCCGGTGTGATGATTTCACTTCCACATGACGTCATCATATTGGGGACATTAGACGGGGTTGTAGCTGTTGGGGATGGGGCTTTCCCCTGCCACCCAAGGAAATGCTGATCACCATTTTGGGGTCAGGAAGCAATTTTTCTCTAGGCCAGTTTAGCTGGGGATCCTGGAGGTTTTTTGTCATCTTCTTGGCATGGAACAGGGGTCACTGGGCGTGTGTGTGGGGGAGGTATTTGTAAATTTTCTGCATTGTGCAGGGGGTTTGGACTAGATGACCCTGGAGGTCCCTTCCAACTCTATGATTCTAAACAAGGTCTGTGACAACTGGGTTCAAAACTCTACAATCAGCTATGAAACTCTACAATCAGCTATGACCTTCCTCATCTAACCTACCTCATAAGGCTGTTGTGAGGGAAAGACAGAAGATGAGAGAAAGCTGTACAGCCATGGGAACTCACTGGAGGAAAGGCGGGATAAGAAGCTGCTAGGGGTGGGTGAGGCAATATGGAGATGCCCATCACTTTCATGCCTTGTTTTCCAAACAAATCTGGCTGTAAAGAAGAATGCAAAGAAAGGTGGACTTCTAATCTAAAAAGTCTTTTTTGCATTCTAATTTTTGTGTCCTAGCCAGACTGTAAAGAAGAAGAAGAAGAGATTGGATTTATATCCTGCCCTTCACTCACTTGGAGTCTCAGAGTGGTTTACAAACTCCTTTCCCTTCCCCTCCCCACAACAGACACCCTGTGTGGTAGGTGGGTCTGAGAGAGCTCTGAGACAACTGTCCTTGAGAGAACAGCTGGTACAGAGCTATGGCTTGCCCAAGGTCATCCAGCCAGGTGCAAGTGGAGGAGTGGGAATTGTTGTGTACTAAGACCACGGTCGCCGGGTCTCTCGTAATGGCGACCGCCACGTGGTCAGCGCACATGGTCAGAATCTACCTGAGCTTCAGCCAGGTAGAACAATAGCCAGTCAGATCCTGAGTGACCACCAATTATGAGCCTACTTCTCTGGTGGGAATGAGATGTAAAGAAGGGAGACATACAAAGAAGTGCGCCTTTTAAAGCATTATTAATCTAATGTTAAAATATTACACATTGCACATATAGATCCATGAGAACTGTGAAAATTGGATCAGTTTAATTTTTAAAAATAATAATAATAATAATTACTATTTACATTTGAGAAACTGGCTATTTTGCTTAGCATCTAACCACCCAATTCCAAGTTAGTGACATGTTTCACACTGAGCACATGATTTCTGAAATAATGAGCGTGCCTCTATCTTTGCCAGCTTAATACCAGTGTTGTTAAACAGGTTTTCCCCCCTCTGTCACATAGATTATGTAACCTTTCCAGCAGACTGCTTCCTGAGAGCATTGTAAGACACATGTGAATGCAGGTCCAGAATGACAGGCAGGCACCTTTTCCCCTAAATTCTCAGTGCTCTGCATATCTGGTCTGCTGGCACATTTTCAGTTGGAACTGAACTGAAATTCTCCTGCTGTGAGATTTGTATCCACTGATTAAATGGGTAAGTGACTTTGTGAAGGACACCTTATATTTCTGACTCATGAAAAATCACCTGAGTTTCATTGTACAGTTTTTTCCTTTTCTTTTTTGGAATGACAAGTTTTGGCAGTTTGTATCTTGGCTAGTAGGGGTATTAATGGGTTCTCAGGGAGTTAAAAACCATTATCAGATTTCTTGGCCACTGGCACAATATAGAGGATGTCTTTAGTGTGCAGGGAATTGCTTGCAACCACTTTATTGTAGTCCTTCTCCTCCAGACGGCTCTCTGGCATGTGTGTGTTGGATGTTTGTACTGGTAGGAAGCCCATTTTTTTTGTCTGGTGATAAAACGAGTTTTGACTGTGATCTCTTGGATGGCTCCCAATCTCCACAGTAAGTTGATAAATGCCACAGCAGATGAAAGCAAGTGAGGGTTTCACTAGAAGATACTCCTGCAATTTCATTTTATAAAAATCCAACAGCATTTTGATACAGTTATCTGGAGAAAGTACCATGTAATAAATAAGAGCACAAGAATGACAGTCCAGCTGTTAAAGCTTCACAGGTAGCATTTTTAAAAGATGGGGAATGTCTAAAATCAGAGCAGTATTCTGACTGCGTTTTCTTGATGTCCCATTTTCTGTTCCAGCTTCACCTCACAAAAGACTGATGGCGTCTGGTCCAGATTAAGAGTAGCAGTTATTCTGCCCTTCAGTCCTTCTCTCACAGAGGCTCACCAGAACTACACAACAGGATTTCTCCTAGCAAAGAGCATCTGCTGGATCCTTGTGGTCATAAACATTAAGCCCAGAGGACCACTGCTCTCCCACTGGTTGCATCCCAGGATCACATGATTTTGGAACTCTTCAACTACATCCATGGAGAGACTTACTCATACCCTCCCTTTATGGATTCTCTCTCACAGGACTGTTATTGACATGGTGAGAAATCTCGGCACATGTGACTGAGCAGCAGCAGGCATCACTTCTCATAGGATTACTGTTCCCTGCTGCAGACGCTAGGGGGCACAGTTGTCCTTACCCTCAATATGAAATGGAGTACAAGGCTCTGAAGGGTGGGGCTGGGTTGGATGCCTTGTGTGGCCCAGCCAATAGCCTGAGGCAAAAGAAAGACTACTAAGTCTGGCGGCCATGCTGCTTTCCTGCTTCATGGAAACTTACTTGCTTCGTGGCACATGTGGAGACAAGAGGAGACTTGACACCTCTCAGTAAAGTTTTCTATGCAGGCTGGGTGGAAGCAACGGTGGATGGATTTGATTTTGTTTATTTAGTTACTTTATTCATACCACATCTTTCTCCTCAATTGGAACCGAGAGTGGCTTACATCATTCTCCTCTCCTTCATTTTATCCTCACAACAACCCTGTGAGGTAGCCTAGGCTTACAGCGTGTGACTGGCCCAAGATCACTGAGCAACCTTCCATGGTGGACTGGGGATTCAAACTGGGGTCTCCCAGATCCTAGTCTGACCCTCGAACCACTACACCTTGCTGGCTCTTGTGAATGATGGGGGTTCCCAGAATGCTGGCAGCTAGCCCAGGTGACTCTTAGAGTAACTGACACTAAAAATGTAATATTTAATAATATGCTTAATTTAAACCATAATTCAGTTAATCAAGTTGAACTCATAATTTGGTGTCTTGTGTCTTTGGTGCCTTCCATATGGAGCTGTTACTCCACCCTTTCCTCTCCAGCTGCAGTGAGATTCCCCCCCCCTTTCATTCTGAGCACAACAGAGCCAGAGGGGGAAAATGGGGGGGGGGGGACGACAGCAAGGTGGCTGTTGTCAAATATCCATGCAGATGTTCAACCCATAGCCAATCTGGGGGAATAGGTGGAGCTAAACTCCTCTCCCCCTTCCAGCCCTTTAAGGGGTTTTTAAGAAGAAGCTTTAAACTTTAAGGATGGAGCCACCTGAGTTGCAGATCATCTGTTAAGGGAAAAGGGGGGGGGCACAGGTGGAGTGCATCCTCTGTCGGACCCTGTTCCAAGTTTAGCCGTACAAGCACAACCTCCTTTGTCCATTTATAATAATGACGGCAAAATCATAAATGGGTGACCTGTAATCTTGTGTCTGTTTACATTATGTAGCATTACTAACAGGAGTAGCATATTTTAAAAAAAGAAAAAATGGGGTGAATTGGATAGAGGCTTGGGAAATAGGGTCAGTGTAATGTAATTTAGCATAATGAATTTACACAAACATGTTTTAAGCAAACAGTAGTGCCTGGTAGGCAACTGGATTCACCTATTACTCCGAAAATAATTATTTGTGTCTTGGATCATTATCAGTTTTCCTACATTCTTAATTACCTTTCAGTGTGCACTGTGTGCATGCCACTACAGGACATGAATGAATTTAATTACTTAACGTAATTATCTTCTATCATGTGGCGTTGAGAAGACTCACTTTCTTCATGCCACAGTCTAAAGAGACACAAGGCCCTGGCCCAGTATTCTGAACCCTTCCTAAGGACTCAGTAGAAGCAGCCCTGGCAGCAGAGAGACAGAGACGGCCCCTGCGGCTTTAGGTGGCTTGCAGCGCAGTCCTAAGCTGAGTTACACCCTCCTAAATCCACTGAAAGCAAGAAGTGCCAAAGCGTTGCTCTAAGAGCAGCAGTCTTGGGGTTTGAGGGTGGGGAGGTGGTACTGGATCTTTTACATGTATCGTCTCATCCCTGACTCCGATGGTGCAGGGGGTGGGAGGGCGTGGCAGGAGGAGAATTGGTGCGGGAAGACATGCAGGGACGCATGGTGATGCTCACTGCATACCCAGTCTCTGTTCCATCGGGGGGAAACGTGGGTGAGCGAGGCTCTCTCATGCGACTGCACACCTGCCTTGGTGCTGTGCGATGCCAGGTCTCTGAAAAATAAGATCTCTATAATATCTGACCTGTTGTATGAGGGACAGTGAGACTTGACTTGCTTGAATGAAACCTGGCTGAATGACTCTCATGTCCGTTTGGCACAACTGGGACAAGCTGGCATGAGGTCCTTTACCAACCTTGAACTGGAGGAGGGCAGAGCAGCAATTCTTTTTCATGAGTCTTTCTTTAGCAGTCAGTGCCGGGTGCTGACAGAGACCAGCTTTCATTGTACATACCTTGTTGAGCCCCCGGAACAGCCTAGGGATCCTCCTGGTTGACCTTTCACCTAGCTGGCCAGTGAGGTCCCTGGCTGAGTTGACAGAGGTGATTTCAGGTTTGGTGATGGTAACCTCAAGGATGGTTATCCTCAGGGCTTTCAATGTTTGTGCTGAGGATGCTTTGTCAGATCAGGCTCAGGACTTCATGGCCACTATGACAGCCATGGGCTGGTGTCAGATTTTGATGGGCTGGGCCTCCTGTTCTGCACCAAGCAGCTTGCTGGTGGTCTGACTAGGGAATTGGAGGTTAGACCCTTGTTACGGTCCAATCACTATCGTTCAAAGGTGTGGCTATCTCCTTCCCATGGGGTCCTGGACTGATTTTAATGGTTCATCCTTGGGAGATTAATAGATCCTGTTGCTTTCCAGGTAGCTTTATGGGGTTCTGAGAGCTAACTGCTGACTCTTTGAAGGTCCTCGTAGCTTCATGGAATAATGACTCAGCATGGTGTAGTGGTTAAGAGAGGAAAACTCTAATCTGGAGAACCATGTTTGATTCCCCAGTCCTCCACATGAAGACTGCTGGGTGACCTTGGGCTAGTCACAGTTCTCTCAGAACTCTCTCAGCCCCATCAACCTAAAAGGTGCCTGTTGTGGGGAGAGGAAGGGAAAGAAGGTTGTAAGCTGCTTTGAGACACTTAAAGGTAGAGAAAAGTGGGATATAAGCACCTGCTCTTCTTTTCTTCTTCTCTTCCGTGCTCTGGTAGGCCTTCAGTTTTATGATTTATCAGGGACCTGAGGGATATGAAATGGTTAGGAAGATGACTAGAGCAATGCTTGTGGGAGACTCAGGATGAATCAGACAGAGCATGCCTTAGAGCACATTTGCAGGCCTGTGAATTGACAGTGATGCCAGCAAAAAAGGTTTTTTTCATCCTCCACTATTGTGTCAGCTGACTCTTATCTAGTTCAGTTGACTAAAGTGGTTGATAACATCTAAATCCAACGCTGCCAGTGATGTTAATCTGGCCCTAGCTATGCTGCTTTTGTGAAGTTCTTTGCTGATAAAATCTCTCTTTATCCAAAGTCAAATTGAGAGTAGGTCCAGTACCTGAGATGTCACAAGCACTTGCTTGTCATTTTGTTATGGTTAGATTGGTCCTGTCAGTGGATGCTGACCTCAGAGTAGCTGCTTTATTGCAAAGGAATTTCAGAAACACAGTGGAATATGAGATGGCTGAATTACAAGTTATCACAACACTCAGGACAGTGGAACCCCCAGGGCTTAACAGAGATATCAGTTTATTTTCTCACCACACCCGCTAAGTCACTCAGTTCTCACTTATACCCAGAAATGAATCTTTATTGACCATAAAGGTGCCACTAGACTCAAACTTCTGTCACATCTGTTTTTAACCCCTTTATTATCTGTATGCCAATTTGCTGCCATTTACATGTCTTACCAAATGTGTTATTCCAATCTTAGCTGTATTTATTGCTCAGTTACTTATGCATCTGGACTCTAATTAGCTCTTCCGGGCAACTAAACCCCCCTATCTGTATGCAATATTTGAGGAAATCCGTTTCTATATATTTGAAGAAGTGTGCATCTACACATGCAGTCTCTATGTTCTTGCATGTACCCAGGGTTGAGCTTGGTTGGTCTTGGGTGTGCCACTGGACTCAGGCTTCGTTCTTACATCTGTTTGTTAGCTCTTACATTTGTTTTTTTTTGTTTGTTTTAAATATTTTTTATTCATTTTGAATCTTTACTAACATATAATATATCGTTATACATTATATACATAGAGCCTTCTATTTACTCTAACCATTCATATAACTTGGACCAGACTGCCCTTGTATCAGTCTTGGCCTGTATATTCAGTAAATAGCTTAGTCTGTCCATTTCTGCCCAACTAAGTAACAAGTTCACAATTTCTTCTTTTCGTGGTAAACTCGCTGATTTCCACATTCTTGCCCTTAGAATACGTGCTGCAGTTGCAATACACGACAGTAGCTTTTGATTCTCTTTTGTAAGTTCTTTCAGAGGAATGTTCAGTAGGAAGATGGTAGGGTCCAATGGTAAATCCAGTTCCGTAATTTCACAAATCATTTTTTTAACCGTTAACCAGTAATCTTTCATATTTTTACAACTCCACCACATGAGGAAGTATGTACCAATACAGTTACCACATAGCCAGCATTTATCTGATACTTTGTCAAAACATTTATGCAATTTATCAGGTGACCAGTGCCACCTATAAAACATTTTATATATGTTTTCCTTATAATTAACTACTTTTAAGAATTTAACAGATTTCCATGTTTTTGCCCATTTATCTAATTCTATATTACCACCTAGATCTTTCATCCAATTTATCATTGTGGGCTTTATTGTTTCTTCTAACATTACATGATTTAATAAAAATTTATAAAGTTTGTTGATCAATTTCTCATTAGTATTCACCCAGATCTTATCTAGGTCGGTTGGGGTCTTATTAATACCTATTCTATTATCTTTCTGGAATCTGGACTGCATCTGTGCCTTCTCCCACCAGGACAGCTGCATCCCCAATTCTTCTCTTAATTGTGAGTCATTTTTAATTGCTTCCTTATTATTATTTAATAATTTATCATAACTTGCTTTATTTTGAGGGTCCAGCAGCGATGGTTTGGTAAAGGCTTCTAAGGGGGCTACCCAACCTGGGATTTTTAGATAAAATTTAGTTTTTATTTCTATCCAGATCTTTATCAACGCTGCTCTCAAACTATGTATATTGAAATTTGAGTGTATTTTATGCTTTTCATACCAAAGGTAGGCGTGCCATCCCATATACAAATCATGACCTTCTAAAGCCAACACTCTGGTGTTATTTAGTGTTATCCAATCCTTTATCCAGACCATCGCAGCTGCCTTACCATATAATTCCCAATTTGGCAGTCCAATTCCCCCATTTTCCTTTAGATCTTGTAATAGCTTCCATTTTACTCATGGTCTTTTAGGAAACCATATAAATTTCCTTGTTATGTTGTTCAAATCTTTATAAATTTTACTGTTGATTTTTAATAGAGGAATTGTTTGGGCCAAGAATAGGAATTTCAGTAACACGTTCATTTTAACAGCAGCTACTTTTCCCAACCATGATAAATTTAATCCCTTCCATTTGTTTAAGTTTTCTCTTGTTTTTTTGATAAAAGTAGTGTAATTGTCATCAATTAACGAACTAGTTTTATTTGTACATATTATCCCTAAATATTTAATCTTCTTTACCACTTCCATACCAGATATTTTTTTAATCATTTCTTTCATTTTTTTGGGACAATTTTTAATTAAAAATTTTGATTTTTTAGTATTAATTTTTAATCCTGCTACATTACCGTATTCTTTAATTACTTCCATTAGTCTTTTTAGTGAGCTTATTGGTTCTTCCATTATAAACATTAGATCGTCCGCGTACGCACATATTTTATATTCTTGTTCCCTACATCTAAGACCTTTAATTAATTCGTCTTTCCGGATTTGATCACAACATGATTCCAGTGCGAAAATAAAAAGAAGTGGTGACAGGGGGCAACCTTGCCTTGTACCTTTTTCTATGGGAAATTCTTGTGAAATATCCCCATTTATTCTGAGTCTAGCAACTTGTTTCTTATATATTGCTGTTATCATAGTTTCAAAGTTTTTACCTGGGTCATACTTTTTTATTTTTGCCATTAGAAACTTCCATGATAAGCTATCAAAGGCCTTCTCCGCATCCATAAACATTAGTGTAGCCGCTTTTTCTGGGTGTATTTTGTAATATTCTAACACATTAATTAAGGTCCTAATATTTTCCCTTAATTGTCTTCTCGGAAGAAAACCTACTTGGTCCTTACTAATTATTTGATCTAATATTCTTTTAAATCTTTCGGCTAGGATGCTAGTGAAGATTTTGTAATCTACGTTTAACAGAGAAATTGGCCTGTAATTATCAATTAAATCTATTTTCTCCTTATCTTTTGGTATTAAAGTAATTAAAGCAGCGTTCCAGGAGTCTGGGATATTATTTGTTTTTGCTATGTCATTTAACATATCCTTGTAAACTATTGATATTTGTCCCTCAAACATCTGGTAGAATTCCCCCATTATTCCGTCTGGACCAGGTGACTTGTTGTTTTTTTGTCTTTTTATTGCTTCTACCACTTCAAATACTGAAATGGGTTCACTCAGCCTTTTTCTTTGTGCCTCTGTAAATTTCGCTTTACCTTCTTTTCTATCCAAGTACGCTTCAATTTGATCTACATTTTCCTCACTTTGTTTATATATTTTACTGAAATATTCAACTGCAATTTTTTTAAAGTCTTCTTGTAAGAATTTATTTATACCTTTCTCATCTTTTAGGGATAATATAGATTTTGTAGCCTGTTCCTTCTTTAATCTGTATGCCAACCACCTTGTAGGCTTATTGGCGTTTTCAAAAAAGAATAATTTATTATATTGAATTTTTTCCCCAACCTCCTTTCTCAATAATAAATTTAATTTATGTTGTTTTAGAAGTAGTTTATTTTTGCAATTACTGCCCCCTTGTGTTTTGTGTCTATTATCTTCTTCTATTTTAATCTGCTTAACAAGATAGTCGTATTCTTTATTTTCTTGTTTCTTTTTCCATGCTGTATAACTAATTATTTTACCCCTAACATACGCTTTAAATGTGTCCCATACTATTCTCAGTGGCATCTGTGGTGTTAGATTTCTTTTAAAGAAATATTTAATGTCATCTTTCAAAGTTTGCATAAATGGCTGGTCTTTCAAGATGTATTTATTCATTATCCATCTAGCTTTTTTCTGCTCTTCTCTAAGTGACACCAGTATTGGGTTGTGGTCTGCAAAGGTTAATGGAAGAACTTCTATGTCATTTATTTCCATAATTAGTGACCTTGAGAGCCATGCCATATCTATTCTCGACCAAGATTTATACCTTGCCGAGTAGTATGTAAATACCTTTTGGTTAGCATATTTGGTTCTCCAGGCATCTAATAAGTCATATTCTTCGGTTATATGATAGAAATTACTTGGTAATGTTTGGCCCTTTTTGCTCTTAGTATATGTGCCTTTCCGATCCATATTCCTATCCACCACTGCGTTAAAATCGCCTATTACACAAACGTTATTGCCTTTTTTGATCTCCATAACTTCCGCCAGTTGTTTAAAGAATACCCGTTGGTTAGAATTTGGCGCATACACATTTATTAAAATGTATTCTTTCCCTTGTTTTATTATTGAGATTGCAACAATTCTCCCATCTGTAGAGGCATGGATAAGTTGTGGATGGAGGTATTCCTTAGCATATATTACCACTCCCCTTTTCTTTTCTTTCCTGTCTGCAGATGTAAACGCTATACCTAATTTTTTATTGTTGATATATTTTATGTGTTCTTGTTTAATGTGGGTTTCTTGAAGACAGACTATTTCAGCTTTAAGTTTATTTAGTTGGTGGAACACCCTTCTTCTTTTTTGAGGGGCATTTAATCCATTTATATTAATTGATATAATTTTAAATTCTTTAATGTTCCGAGCCATCCTTAGACTTACCTTCTTCCCGCCTGTTCTTTAATTGGAATCTTGTTTGAATTTGTGAAGGGATTAATGACTCTGTTTTCTTCCTCCCTTTTATTCTTACTTCTTTTTTTTCCTCCTCCTTTTCTTTGTTTTCTCCTTCTTCCACTGCGCCTTCTTCTTTGTCTGATGTAACGTCTTGTTCCTCTTCTTCAAAGCCAAAATCCGATCCAAATGTATCTAGAAAGTTATCCAACTTGAAGACAGAATCCAATTTATACCTTCTTCCTTTGTATTCAAAGATCAGGCCTTCCGGAATGTTCCACCTGTATAGTATGTTTTTCTCCCTTAGGCTATCCACCAGCTGTTGATACGTTTTCCTTCTTTCCCTCACTCTCCACGGGACTTCCTTCAAAAATCTTATTTCTTCTCCTTGTATAGTGGTTTTTGATTCGTAAGCCGCTTTCAAAATTCCGTCTCTTATCATTCTCTTGTTGAATTTTATGTAGATTTCTCTGGGCTTCTTAAATTTCCTGGCAAAGGCTGTGTTCCTTTTATACATAGTCTCTATCTCCGCCATAACTTCTTGTTCAGTTCCCACTTTAAGTTGATCGACAATCACGTTAATTACTTCCTCTTTCCAATCTGTAGTTATCTCTTCTGGAACATTCTGACACCGTAACGTCAGGGCCGCCTTGTCCATCTCAAGGTTGATGACTGTTTCTTCAAGGCTTTCGTTTCTTGCTTTTAAATCTTGCAGATCCAGATCTAAGTCTCTGACTATTGCATGAGTTTGCCTTCCCCCGCTCATTAGTCTTTGTATATCGGCTTTATTTGTTGCCACTTGAGTTTTCACCTCTTCTATTTCTGTTTTTATTTGCGAGGCTAGTTCATCCATTTTCTCATACATTGGTGTTAGTTCCTTGTGGATGATTGGTGTTAGTTCCTTCTGAATGATTGGTGTTAGTTCCTTCTGGATGATAACCGGAATTCTTTCTTCTACTTTTTCCAACATCATTGGTAGAGTGTTTTCTATTACTGCCTTGAACACTGCAGCAACTGAGTCATCAATTATGGTTTTGATTTCTTTATTTGTCGGGCCTGGGTTGCTTGAAGATGCCTTCATTTGTATTGATGTTAATGAGGACAGGTTAGCGGGTGATGGTAGTGAGCTTTTCCGGATGGCTCCGGGGTTACCTGATGCCATATATTCTATTTTTATTATATTTTAATTTTAGTTAAATGTTTATTGGGTTTTCTTATTTCCCTTTTTGGGACTAACTCTTGCTGCTATTATTTTTCCCTAGTTTATTTTAATCAATTAATCAATTAATCACTTCAATTTATTTAATTAGTTGTTTACTTATTTAATTAGATTAATTAAACTTGCTTAATTAAATAATTGTTCAGCTAGATTTACCAATTAATTCAGGGAATGTATTTGATTAATTAATTAATTAACCTTCAAATCTAATTAACTTACAATTCTGTTTGCTTCAATCAACCTGTCCCCCAATCAATTAAATTAATTAAATTAAGTAATAAATACCTATTCAATACTGAATACTGTTCTTTTAATTAATTAGCTAGTTAATTAGTTAATCAACCAATTAGTCTGTTGACCAGTCCTTTATTACTAATATTTTAGTTTCTAAGTTAATTATGGTTCCACTAAACTATTTTTGATTATATTTGGCAATATATCTGGCCCACTAAATAATAGTTAAATCAATCCAAGATTTATGAAAAAAATTTTTCCTTATAACAATAAATGAAGTCTTTCTATCATTAAAGATTCAATGCCATGCAGTACAATGTAAACGTACAATCCCACATTAGAAATACATACATATATAGTTAATCCTTATTTACTATGACCACAGCTCCCTCTTGATTACAAACAAACAAACAAAAAAAAAGGGTTCCCACTGTAGTGACATACCATTCAATCCCAGCCACCTTTAAGTCTACTAATATTTACAGTAGTCTACACTCTCAGCTCTGTCTCTAGTTGTTTGTCTTTGCAACCTGTCAGTTCAAAGGGCAGGAAAAAGAAAAAAAACAAAAAACAAAACCATTTGTACGTTCCTGTCGCTTTTCATGTGCCTTCACTCTCGCCGTAGTCTCCTTCTCCCTACGTCGTTCACGCTCTGCCTTGCTTCGATGCTGTGTCACCATCGCTCCGTTGCGCCTGCGCGTGTAACACCTCGCCACGCTTGATTACACCCAGGCTTCCTCTCTCGTAGACCACCTCCTCTCTCGCACAGCCGCTCCGTCAGACTCCTGAATGAATCCCCCTCTCCAGCCGCCAGAAATATGGGGAAACAAAACAAGAGACAAGAAGAAAAGGTTAGTGCAGCGTTGTTTTTTCCCCCAAGTTTTAAATCCCCCCCCCCGGTCTTTGCCCCAACCAGCCGTCCGGCCGTTTGTTCGGGGGTTCCTTGCTTATGTCTATATCAAGTAGTACTTTTGGGCTATATGGAATATAAATGAACTTCACCCAAACTCAACTTCGGTATTTTCTGCTCCAGTCTGGTCCTTTCTCTCTGGCTCCGTTTGGCTCCTCTCCCTCTTCTCCCGGCCGGGAACGGTCTTCTTGCCGCGGCGGTACACCTCCTTGAACTCCGCTTGAAGCTAGGAACACAACCCCCGGGGGGTTGCCTGCCACCCGGGGCAGCTCCCCAAGCTCCTTGCTTCTCCCCTCCCTACAAAAGAAGAGAAAGACAGTACTTTTGTCTGGATTTTTCGAGGTGTTTACGAAGCAGGTATAGGAGCTCTGACTCCTCGCGTCTGCCTTGAGGGTGGGCGGAACTGGAACTCTTAGCTCTTACATTTGTGTGCTAATTTGCTACCATTCATTGCCCTTGCTGCCTTGTTCCAACCTCAGCTTCATTTATGTTTCTTAACTCTGACTGGTCCACCCTTGATCCTTGATCCAACCTCTGACTGGTCCTTCCTGATGCTTCCAACTCCCCCCCCCCCCATCTTCCTGTATGTAAGGCTTGAAGAAATTTTGTTTCAATGTATCTGGAAAAGTGTGCTTGCACACGAAAGCTTACACCTTAAGATAAAACCCCATTCTTCTAAAATCATGCTGTGAAAAAGTATTGGTGTCATTGGTTAAAATTATTAGTGCCTCACTGACTGAGGGGGCACTTCCTAGATCTTTAAAGTAGGCAGTTATTAGACCTTTGGTATAAAAGCTTTCATTGGGTAAGAATGAAGTGACCAATTATAGGCCTATCTCTAATTTATCTTTCCTGAGGAAGGTGATAGGGCGTGTGGTTAGGGAGCAGCTCAGCCAATCCAGATCCCCATGGGGGACAAAGAAAGGGTATTAAACAAACAAACAAATGCAAGTTTATTTTATTCACCAGGGCTATGGGCTATAAATTACTTGCTTTTGGGAGGAGGGGTATCTGAGGTTATTCTGTTGGCTGTAAAATGTAATGTTTTAACTGTGGCTGAGTTCAGACTGGCAATTTGGCCAGATACAGGCCCACTTTGCAAGTGGATTAAGAGAGCCCGTTCACACAGCCACAGCTGCCTGGTGTTGCCGTGCCACACTCACCCTGTCCTGAAGCGCTTTCATCCTGCTTTAAAAAGGTACCTGGTGAAACCAGTGTCAAGCTGTCTGGGTGTGCGTTCATCCCGCTTCCTGGCAGTGTGGATGCAAATAAGCCACACATCAAGCGGCACCAGTAATGTGAACCTGCTAATCTGGCTGCTGCACCCATGCGCCTACACGCAGGTCAGCAAAATGGACCAAAGCTGCATGTCACCGCGGTGCCACCTCCAGGGGTTGCCCCACAGTGTGAATGCTCCGTTCTGCCTCCTCCCCAGTATGGTCCCACATCAGTCTATGCAGTGCGAACGGAAAGCCTGGGAACAACCCGGCCTGGATCTCTTTGTCCTGCTTCCCTTGCACTCCATTTTGCCAGTCTGTCCTCAGCCTGAGACATGTAAGTTGCTTTGAGCCATGGGGAAATATGGGATATTAATATTTTAATAAATAATCCCACCTTGAGTCTTGGGATGCCCAGTAGAAAGGTAGATCTGTAAGTAATTTAAATAATTTTTAAATAAATAAATTACGAGTCTGATTTGTGTCCATGGGGCTTATGTGGATTGCTAGTGGACTGTACTTGTAGTTAAAAGCAGGAATACCATTTACTAACTACTTTGTGGTCTCAGCTCACAGACACAACAAATAAATGAATTTTATCTAATGTTCTAATTTTGGAAATGGAAAAACCTGCTTCATGTTCCCAGTTTTTCCTTCAGTATTTCCAAATAATATTAAGAGCAAGTTTCGCTGTCACTGATAAAACAAAATGTTTTGAGGGCACTGAGCCATGTTGAAAAGTGGAGGCTAACCGTCAGGATTACTCTAGTACACTAAAATGCTAAACAATATATGTATCTTGCAAGTAAATCCTTTCCTCACCCACTACTGAACTGCCTGATTTTTCTTTAAATCTATTCAGCTTCCTCAGTAAATTCTCCACCATGGACTGACATTAGAAAGTTAAACATAAGCATTTCTATCCTATTTCCTTTTAGCCCTTTGAAAGACATAGAAGCTTCAAGCTTCTGTCCGCAGAACAGGGATCCCGTGCCAGAGGAAGCCTCCGGCCATTCCCAGACATTGTTTACGACCAGAGTTCAAAGGGAACTCAGCCAGCTGTCTTAGCTGTTTGTACCATTTATCTCCCCTGCCCCATTTGATTTTTCACATTTTCCACTCCTTTGAGAAACACATCCATAAGGCATCCTGCAACACAAACACAGTACTTGACTCAGTTTCCTGGGCTGCATCCACACACTGTTGGAACTGGATTTTCCCGTATGGACAACAATCCATATCCAGTTGCAAAGGACTGCTATAGTGCAACAACAGCACAATAGTCAATAGTGTGTAGATGCACCCCTGCTGAGTATTCTCTCTCTGACCCCCCCCCCCCCCGCACCACCGCCATGCATTGCAGTGTGGCAAATGGAACATATCATACTTTTGTTGACGTGTGGCTGTTGATGAAGGTTTTGAGAATTTCTTTCCTTTGGGACTATCCTTAATCTGTGATGTATCATTAACAGAGACATTGCATTGGCATGGACAAAAAACCCAAGCCTGTGCTACAGAACCAGGTTTCAGTTCCACAGCAAACAAATATTTATCAGCTTTAATCAGTACTGTTCTAAAGAAATTGATTCTGAATTAGCTGCCTCTAAAAAAAAAGTGCATTTCAACTGATCAAAACATTTCATGTACATTATTTAAATGTCCTTTGGCATTCATTGGGTATTCACTGTGATCTTTGTTGTTCAGTTGCACAGTTGAGTCTGACTCTCTGCAACTCCATGGACCACATCATGCCAGGCCCTCCTGTCCTCCGCCATCCTCCAGAGTCTGCCCAACTTCATGTTCGTTGCGTTGATAACACTGTCTAACCATCTCATACTTTGCCGTCCACTTCTTTGACCTTCCATCTTTCCCAGCCTCAGGGTCTTCTCCAGCGAGTGCTCCCTTCTCATTGGGTGGCCAGAGTATTTGAGCTTCAGCTGCAGTATCTGGCCTTCCAGGGAACAGCCAGGGTTGATTTCTTTTAGGATTGACTGATTTGATCTCCTTGCAGTCCAAGGGACTCTCAAGAGTCTTCTCCAGCACCATAATTCGAAAGCATCTATTCTTCGGCGCTTGGCCTTCCTTGTGGTCCAACTCTTGCAGCCATACATTACCACTGGGAATACCATTGCTTTGACCATACGGACTTTTGTTGGCAGGGTGATGTCTCTACTTTTTATTGTGCTGTCTGGGTTTGCCATCGCTTTCCTCCCAAGGAGCAGGCATCTTTTAATTTCATGGAACCTGATTTTTTTACCTGATAAGATATACCCATTTGCTTATTACAATTCCTTATAAAAGTATCTTTATAAGAAATTGTAATAAGCAAATGGGTATATCTTATCAGGTATTTTTTCATCCCCCAAAATGAATCATATTCAATGCTTGGTAAATAAATCATGTTCCATAAAGTTACTCTTACTAGCCCTTTGATAGTATGTTATTTGAAATAATCGTGCCATAAGCCAAATCTTTCTAAACCACTCACTGATAGTTAGTGATTCTGGCTTTTTCCAGTTTATTGCAATAACCACCCTGGCTGATGTAAATAAATGAATTCCAAATCTGGATCATCTACATAACCTCTCAAAAATCCAGAAGAACTGCAGATGAAATGGTAAAAGAACAAATGGTAAAATGGGCGATAAACTTTAATAAACTTTAACAAACTTTAACAAAGACATTGAAATGGAATCTTGGGAATTTTTATGGAAAAATGCTATGAGTATATCTATGTGTTATAACTTAAAAGAAAATTGTTTTAAAATGATGTATAGATGGTATATGACACCAAAAAAAATTGCAAATATTGGTCAGAATATGTCTAACAAATGTTGGAAGTGTAAAAAAGAAAGAAGGTTCTTTTTATCATATGTGGTGGACTTGTGATAAAGCAAAGATTTATTGGTCCAAAATACATGCAGAAATGGAAAAAATCTTGAAATGTACATTTAAGAAGTTGCCTGAAATGTTATTGCTAGGACTTAAACTAGAAGAGATAAATGTAAAGAAAAGGACAATAATATGGTATATGATTACAACAGCAAAAATGGTGTATGCACAAAATTGGAAAAATGAAAAAATACCAGAGGTGTGGGAATGGTTGAAAAAACTGTTATATATGGCTGAAGTGGATAAATGGACTAGAAAATTGAATAATCTCTACTCAGAGACCTTTCTAGAAGACTGGAAAGATTTGAAAGAATATGTTGAAAAATACTGGGATATGAAAAACTACATTTATACATGGTTATAATAGCATAAAGGAATAGAAATATATTATATGAAGGTTTTAGTTAAAATTAGACAATGAAGCTGTTTTTATTTAGAAATATATAAGAATATAGAAAATAAGAATTGGTGTATAAGTATTTTAAAGATATATAACCGTTACCAGAAATGAAACATAGATATAGTATTACTATTTTGAATAAAATGGAAAATGTGTTATGCTTCAGAGGTGGTGGGAAACCACCAAAACAAGATAAAAATAGAATGTACAAATAGAACAAAATGTTATATAATACGGAAAAAGGGATTTGTATAAGGTAAATGCATTATTTTTGATGTTTTTTTTTTGAAAAATAAAAATTTCTTTACAAAAAAGAAAAAAAAATCCAGAAGAACTAATTTTGGTTCAAAAGGTATTTTCCTACCCAGCATTCCATTAACATAATTTACCACAGCTTTCCAAAATGTTTGAATCTTCGGGCAAGACCAGAAGATATGGAACACATTCGCAGAGGAACTATGATGTCTCCAGCACTTATCCTCTGTTGTACTCTATAGAAGGGCTAATTTATGTGGAGGTAGGTACCATTGGAGAAGTGGTTTCCACAAGTTTTCTTTAAGACTAAATGGCAGAAGTCGAGGAGAACAGCTCTTTCCCAAAGCCAACCCTATTCTTCTCCTGTGATCATGATTTGCTTATCCTTGCCTCATTTTCTAATATCGTTCAATGGACTACTGTCCATATTAATTAACCAAGAATACAACAATGCACACCTTTGACATTACCAGAGAATAATAATTCAAAAGCTGTTTTAGATCTTAAATCTGCATATTTCCTTAAAAGCGCATGTACTAAATTTTCAAATCAGACATTTATTATTACCTGGCAGGATTTAACAAGGACTCTGTGAATGTCTTCCTCAGCTGGTGTGGTTTCTCTACCTTCCGCCATAGCACCCCACAGACCAGGGTCTCCGCAAGCCTCAGAAATGGGGAGGAAGGCCTGGGGCTACAGCACCACGAGTCCTTCCCTCTCCAAGGACTGCTCTGCCTTTACTCTGTGCTGACATGGTCCCTGTTGATCAGCTGAAGCCCTTTAAATCAGGCAGGAGAGGAGGAAGATGGGTGGCCGGGTGAGTGGTTGCTCTTGGGGGAGGGCCTTGGGGGTGGGCTTCCCCCAGCAGCTAGCTAGCCAGTGGTGGGTTGAAGCCCCCAGAATTGGGGGTAACCCTGCCCAGACCTGGGGGCTGGCAACCTTAGGCCAGATATGACTCTGCACCCGAAAGACTCTAAATCTCTCTGAGAGTTAAGAAATGCGCTGTGAGAAGCCTTTACAAATCCTAATGTATTACAAGCAAAGACAATGTTACGATATGGAGACTTATTAGATAGTAGAAATCAATTGACACTTATGAAAACTTTAACATGGTGGCAAAAAATTCAAACTGAATCAAGATATAGTAAAGATAAATCAACAGGTTTCTATGATAAAATATTAGAGATAGACAAGATATTGATGTATGATGACGAGGAGCTTATTAAGAAAATCTATATAGAAAATATATAGAAAATCTTTTAGAAAATAAGACTCAAGATGAAGTGGTTAAAGATGTTATGATAAAATGGGCACAAAATTTGGGTCATACTATTGAGCTAGATCAATGGTCACAGATGTGGAAAAAAATGTAAAAATCACTAAAGCAATTGCATACAAAGAAAATATGTATGTTTTATAGATAAATTGGCCAAATTTGACTCCAATTGTTCCAATGTATGTTGGAAGTGCCAAAACAATGTGGAATCCTTTTACCATATCTGGTGGCTATGTAATAAGGCAAAAAAAATTGGGCCTGGATTCACGAAATTTTACAAAAAAATGTTAAAATGTTCGGTACCCTTTGTTCTGGAAATAGTTTTGTTGAATATTCTACCTATAAATTGTCAAAGAAATGATTCTTACCTTATACTGTATTTGTGTACAACTGCTAGAATACTCTATGCCAAATATTGAAAAAGAATAGAGACTCCTTCAAATGAAGAAATCTTAAACAAAATTTTGCAAATGGCGGAAATGGACATGCTTACTTTAATTTTGAAAGGACAGTCAGATACATCAGTTGAAAATACACAGTCAAGATTTTACAAGTGGTTTGAAGATTACACCAAATAAAATATAGACATTAAGAATCAGCTAGAAACTGTTAAGGACGTATAAAGCTAAAACATGATATATCTGTAATTATTATTTTTACTGATATAAGGTGAAATTTACAAATGAATGATGATTTAGGCAAGAGTCTGCTGAATAAGAAACCAGAAAATGAATTTCCCCTTTTTATTGTCTGTGATGTGGCTGTTAAAAATAAAAACGATTTACAGCAAAAGAAATGACTAAAATCACCAGTCCCATTTTTCTGCTGGCATGGCTGACAGTTCTGCTGAAGCCCTGGGTAGGTTTTTCGGTGCCTTAGTTGCCTTGGGTTGGAGAGGTTGTACCAGGAGACGGACAGAAGCACTGGTCTCTCTGTTAGTTTTTCTGTATCTGGGTGAGAGACCCAATTGCTTTGTAGCATCCTTGTCCTGCTTAGTATAACCCAGTCCTAGATGAAGAAAACAGTTCTTTACCATTATTGAATCTGCTTAAAACTATCAAGCAGAACTTTTATCTGTGTTTCAGGTCTTATTACACCTAGGCCCTCAATGAGCACTAAGGAAACCTTCCATGATACGCTGTTACTGATTTTCTAAGCATTTTTCAGATAAAATCAGACGCATTCATTGCAAGAGATGTTCCTCATTATTTTGCAGGGATTGAGATGTCGTTTTGTTTCTGCTTCTTTGGTTTTACAGGATTATTTTCCATGTGTTCAGCCTGAGCATATGGACACGATCCTTGGAGAGGTAGGGGTGACTGCTGCCTTTTCCAGACCCTTAGAGGTGAGCCTGGTTTAGAAGAAGGGGATTTGGAAAGGTTATAAATGGCAGGGTCTTCAACCAATCGCCTGAGCCTGTGGAGATGCCGTTCCTGAAGAAGTCTGTCCCATATTGACTTATTGAGAATATTGCCCAAATGTGGAGTACTTCAATAGCTTCAGAAATTCCTGGATGATAGTCATCCTTTCCTATCTGGCTTCAACTTGGGCTTTTTTTGAGTGCTTTTTTGCATCTGTCCTGGGAGATGGACAGAAGCAATGCATCCCCAGTGGTTCCTCTAGATCTGTTATTGGCCTTTAGTACTATTGCTCATAGTTGCTTTCTGAATCACCTGGCGAGACTGGGGCTGAGTGGCACTGGTTTGTGGCGGAGTCATTCCTTTTCAGAGGGCATACCTCAGAAGATGATACTGGGGGTTTACCCTTCTATCCTGTGACTTTAACTTGTGGTTGCCACAGGGTTCTATCTTGTTCCTCTGCTCTGTTTAATATCAACATGAAACCACTGGGAGAGATCATCCAGAGAGTTCAGCTTTGTTGTTGACATTGTATTAAATCCTGAGGAGACGGGAAGTTCTGAATCTGGGAGCAGTGATGGATTGGGATGAGCTCTGGCATTTATTATTAACAAGCTGGAAGTTCAGTTGGTCAGGAAGGATCTGTCCACATTTATTCATGCCTTATGGACATCTAGGCTTACTACTGGGACACAACCTATGTGGTTTGACCCTGAAAAGTGCTCAGAACCAGCTACTAGTTGATATTACAGTGGTCAGAATGTTGCTAGGAGGCAGGTCACTGAGGACATATTATGCCTGTACTCTACGAGAGTGGTTTGCCTAAGACTACTAGTGAAAATATTGTGTGTCTTTATTACACTACATGAACTCAGTCAGTATTTTTGTATAACATTACAATTATGGTGTGGTAGAAGGTGTTGGAAAAAAGATCACCCTGCCTCCAGCCAGATGGATAATCGTTAAACCTGGCTTGGGCCACGGTCAGACCTGCCTTTAAATCTGACTCAGCCGTGAATGCCTGTTGGATCTAAAGGGCACGATCAGACAGCAACAGCTGGGAAAGGTCCCGCAGTCAGCAGCACCCCGTGCTGTCCCACCACAGAAACAGAGTTAAAAGACACTGGGGGAAGTCCGGTCCTAACACTTGCTGACTGGCCACAGACTTTCCCCTGTGTGATCGCTCAAGCACACTCTCGTGCCCTTGGAATGGCCTGCTCATCCCATCCCCACTCGGTGCTCCCCCCCCCCCCCGCTTAGCAGTATGTGCATAACCGCATACTCCATAGGGAACCCTCAGTGCGGAGGTGCGATTCCTTGTTCATATGCATGGGAAATAAAAGGCAAAACAACCCCACTCACCCAAGGTGGTGTCTGATCATGCAGTGATGGTCTGAGCCCACAGCACAAAGGGATCGTGCAACTGCAAGTCAAATTCCACCAGAGGAAATGGGCACTTCCCCTCTGCACCAACAGGCACGTCTGACTGCAACCTTGTTGGACCCCATCAGGACTTCTTACTGAACAAGGACATCTACTTGTGGGAAGGTAGAAACTCTCTGGAATGATAGGAAGACACAGAAGGGTTCATTAGTTAGCCCTTCTTTTGAAGGGAAAAGACTAATCCCAGCACATTTCAGGTTCCTTATAGCTCCTTTTCAAAGGAAAAACAACAACAACACAACATTCTGTTTGAACCAATTTCATTTTAACTAGTTCAGAAATGTGTATGGATCCATTTGTTGAAAACAGAATGCACAAGTTATTTGGGCTGATACAGAGGACTGTTCTTATGTTCTTAGAAATAAACACACAAAAGTGCAATTGCGAACCATTAATATTGATGCTACCTAATTCAGTGGAAGAATAGATTACCTAGCCGATTCTAATAAAGATATTTGCAGTGTTGCTGATTCTCGGATGGCAAAATAGAGTCTAACCATGGACATCCATTTAACAAGTAAATACTATCTGTAAAAGTTGTTAGAGATAGCAATTGGATTGTTCAGTTGGGACATCCTGACAGACTATAAGGACTCTTTCAAATAACAGCCCCAATTCCAGCATAACTGCCTGATTGTTAGCAAAGACCTATACATTTTCTGAAACATATTGGATCTATGAAACAACATTTTTGTCTAATAATTACAAACCCACATTTGTGTTTTATATGGGAACAAGTGGGAACCCCAAGAACTTGCGGGAGGAATCTCATTTTCCCTTCCCCTACAATTTTCTCTTTCCCTTTTATGAAAGCCCCCACAACCTCTCTAAGAGCCAGTTTGGTGTAGTGGTTAAGAGTGGCAGGACTCTAATCTGGAGAACCGGATTTGATTCCCCACTCCTCCACATGCAGCCAGCTGGGTGACCTTGGGTAAGTCATAGTGTCAGAATCTGCTGATTCAGACAGAGTATTTCTTTTGCTTACAGCCATGTTTCAGATATGTTTTCTGTGTTTGTTGCTCTGCTTCTTATGGTACTGTATGTATGCTAGCTGCTCTCATGAACACCTGTCATGTAACCCTCATTCTGGCCAGTATGTATCAGCGTGTATGTAGAATGGGTGACCCCAGGTTTATGACCCTGACCGGCCTGGTTTGTGTAACTGTCAAAGCGGGAGGATGTCAACTTCAAAGTATGGGAACAATGGGCCTCTCACACTCCTACCTCCGCATTCCATTCATCTCGGCTGAGACTCCAAGGGAGGACAAGTCTCATCTCTTATCAATGTGCGAAAGCCTCGAGGCCATGGATTGTTATGTGAACTGGTAACATCTGAAGGGTCTGGTTTGGAAGGGGAAATTTACAACTTGACACCTCACTTTCTTTCCTGTGGGAAGCAAACGGCCAGAGCCCCTTTTACCCGCCGTTTTTCTCTTGTAGTGATTGGCTACCGATGGGTAATTCAAACTGCTTAGAAAGTTATAATAGACCCGCTTCTGTCATCTGTGTTATCTCTGACAATAATCCGAGAAGCTGTACCAATGTAGAGATTGGAAATAAAGAACTGTGTTTCATCAACAAAGATCTGATCCTTGACTACTTTGAGCAGAAGTCTCACACATAGCTCCTCAGAGCTCTCTCAGCCCCACCTGCCTCCCTCACAGGATGTCTGTTGTGGGGAGAAGAAGGGAAGGTGATTGTAAGCTGCTCCAAGGGTAGTAAAGGGCGGGGTATAAAACCAACTCTTCTTCTCCTGCTCTCCTTCTAGGGGTGCCACCCTCTGGGTGGGGCCTGGAGATCTCCTGGAATCCCAATGGATCTCCCAGCTACAGAGATCAATTCCCCTTTAGGGTTGCCAGCTCCAGGTTAGAAATTTTGTGGTGGAGAATAAGGAGGGCAAGATTTGGGGAGGGAAGCAACCTCAGCAGAGTATAATGCCACAGAGTCCACCCTCCAAAGCAGCCATTTTCTCCAGGAGAACTGATGTCCATCATCTCAGAGCAGTTGTAATTCTGAGTGATCTCCAGCCCCCACCTGGAGGTAGGCAACCCCAATTCCTCTGGAGGGCATGGTTGCTTTGGAGGGTGGAGTCTATGGCATTGTGCCCCTCTGAGGTCCCTCCCCTCCTCAAACCCCGCCCTCCCCAGGCTCCACTCCCTCAATTCTCTAGGAATTTCCTGACCTGGAGCTGGCAACCTTACCTCCTTCCCACCCAACAGCCAGCCTCCCTTGATCTGCCCCTCTGTCTTCAGCTTTTCCTCTTCCCCTCCTAGCAGCCTCCACCCAGGAAAACTGTGGCCCAGTAGTGTGGTGCTGGCAACTGGGCCAGGCCCACTTGCATGTTAGGGAACCCTCAAGGACATGCAGGCAGGCGTCTCACTTTCCCCTGTATCTCCTCTCCCACACTATTTCCTCTTTCTCTCCCCTTGATGACACCCATATCCTCTCCCTTTTCTCTGCATCATTCTCTCCTTCTCAGCCATTCATAAACCTGCCTTTATCTGCCTCCCATCTTTGGCTATATTTATTATTTATTTACTTCATTTATACCTCATCTTTTCCACAGTGGGGACCAAAGCAGTTTATTCTCCTCTCCTCCTCTTTATCTGCACAACAACCCTGTGAGGTAGGTTAGGTTGAAAGTATGTGATTGGTCTAAAATCACCCAGGGAGCTTCCACATGGAGATTTGAACGTGGGTCTCTCAGACCATACTCTGAAGCTCTAACTGCTATACCACACTGGCTTTCATTGAGTGGCTGCTGTTGAACAGTAGCAAGCAGCCAAACCTAGTTGATTCATGCAAGTTAGAGATTGCTGCCAGGCCTAGGGTTTCCAACCTCCAGGTAGGACCTGGAGATGTCTCAGAATCACAGCTGAACTCCAGATGACACAGATCTGTCCCACTGGGAAAATTGGCTGCTTTGGAGGGTGGACTCTGTAGCATAATATCTGGCTGAAGCCTCTTCCCTTTTTACTCACATAACTGAGCCTGTTCGCGGGGAGGGCAGGGAATTAACTAACCAACTAACTAACTAACTAACTAACTAAACAAACAAACCCAGCCTGGAATACTGTGGTTGCCTGGCAAGATCCACTGAGGCACTCCTTTTATCACTTTCAGGCATTTTAAACTGCCCCAATGTACTTAAAAAAAAATATTTCACATTTTTCTGCAACTTTAGGGCCCTTTTTAGATTGGTAGAAAAATCCATCTTGCCCATTCACAGCTCCAACCACTGGATTTAAATATCCAGAGATTTGGTTGACTTGGCTATTTCACGGTCTCATTTCTACTCCAGAAAATACCTCTATATCCGCTCCATGACAGAAATGGAATTTTTTTCATACATCCAAAAGGAAATGCACTTTGGACCACAGTTTAAAGTGTACCTAGACTTTATGATGCTGATATCTATCTTTTGTTATTAAAATGTTTTGGGAAAGGTTAAAAGACGAAGGGGTCTAGCATTCATAACAGGAACTTGCATAAGCACTATGAAATTGCTAAGAAAATGTTCTTTTTTTAAATTGAAGAGACTGCAATCTGGTGGTTGTAATAGGAATTAAAAGCATTTGGAGGAGCTTTTAATATATTTGAAGTCTGGAGTAGGATGGGGAAGGATGCAGATTCATGTAAAAATTCAAATCCTAGGCTTGCTAATGGTGTGAAGTACTTTCCATGCTCAAATGTAAGACTAGGGACACACCACAGTATATAAGAGAGTTATTATGTCACCGGGGCACCAAAAGTAGGCAGCCCCATAGTGGGCAGCCGATGTGGGGCATGCTTGGGTCAGTGGCAGGGCGCACCCTTGGGTCCTAAAAGCCCTCAGACCAGTCCTACGATGAGAACAGCTATTTCTAAATGGGTGTTCCCTGCAGACCCAAAGGTGATTCATCCTGGGTTTTTCTGAAGTACTTTATTTTATTTATTTATTATTTTATTTTCCAGATTTTTCTCCTGCCCTCCCGGCCAAAGCTGGCTCAGGGCAGCTCACATAGTTGCAGTTAATTAAAAAATCATAATAAAATGCTGGTAATTATTGATGTTCATATAGCGGTAGCAGCCAATATACAGAGCTCTCCACTCGCAGTCAGATCTCGGTGTTTATTTGAGTGTTCTTTCAGGGCTTGCTGTTCTTCTAGGCTGTTGATGGCAGTTTCCAGGGTCCAGAGCCCTCTCCCTTTTTCCAACCAATGTTCTTCATTGGTGGTGGCAGTTCCCAAACGCCTGGCAGAAGAGTTCCATTTTACAGGCCCTGTGGAGCTGTAAAAGGTCCCACAGGGCCCTGATCTCCTCCGGGAGCTCATTCCACCCGGATGGGGCTGCCACCGAAAAGGCCCTGGCCCTGGTTGTTGACATCCTAGCATCCTTAGGACCTGGGAGGGTCTTAGGCTCCCCGACTGCCGTGCTCTCTGGGGAAAATACAGGGAAAGGCGGTCCCTCAGGTATGTCGGTCCCTGACCATATAGGGCTTTAAAGGTGAGAACCAGCACCTTGAAACGAATCTGATATGCTATCGGCAGCCAATGCAATGCCTTCAGCACAGGCTGTATGTGCTCCCATCAAGAGAGTCCCATCAAAAGCCTGGCCGCGGCATTTTGCACCAGCTGCAGCTTCCGTATTTGAGACAAGGGCCGCCTCATGTAGAGAACATTACAGTAGTCCAGTCTCATCTCAAGGTGACCATTGCATGGATCACTGTCGCCCGGTCATTGCGTTCGAGGAAGGGAACCTGATCAGCCTGATCAGCCAAAGATGGTAGAAGGCTGACTTGGCAGTGGCTGCTACCTGGGCCTCCATAGTTAAGGTGGCACCCAGGAGCACTCCCAAACTCCTAACCTCCAGTGCTGGCACCAATGGGGCCCCATCGAAGGTCGGGAGTGGGATCCCTAACCCCGGCCTACTACAAATCAGGCACAGGACCTCCGTCTTCATCGGATTCAGTTTCAGTTGTCTCAGTCTAAGCCAGCCAGTCACAGCTTGTATCGCCCAGTCCAGATCTTCCAGTTTGGAGTCAGACTGACCACCCAACAACAGATAGAACTGGGTGTTGTCTGCATATTGGTGACAACCCAGCCCATGCCTCCAGGCAATCCGGGCAAGGGGGTGCATGTAGATGTTAAAAAGCATCGGGGACAGCACTGCCCCTTAAGGCACACCACTGTCCAGTGGTTGTCTCTGGGATAGCTGTTCCCCTTGTGCCACCCTTTGTCCCCAGCCTCGGAGAAAGGAGGCAAGCCATTGCAAGGTTACCCCTGAATCCCCACATCGGCGGGGTGGTGGATCAGTAGCCGATGGTCGACCATGTCAAATGCAGCTGACAGGTCCAATAGCAACAGCACTGCCAAGATCCAGAGATAATCTGTGAGGGTGACCAGTGCCATCTCCATCCCATGGCCTGGGCGCAAAGTGGACTGGAAGAGATCTAAAATGGAGGTGCCATCCAAAAAGCCCTGTAGCTGAACTGCCACTGCTCTCTCTATCATCTTGCCCAAATAGGGCAAGTTAGAAACCGGCCGATAGTTGGCCAATTTGGCTGGGTCCAGAGATGGCTTTTTTAAGAGAGGGTGAACCACTGCTTCCTTAAGTCCCTTGGGGAACAGTCCCTCCAAGAGGGACTTGTTGATAATATCCCACAAGGCATCTCGAACCCCCTCATGGTCAGCTTTAATTAGCCATGAAGGGCACGGATCAAGGGAGCAAGCGGTAGGGCGGACAGTTAGGAGCAATTTGTCGACTTCCTCTAGGCTGAGCAGACTGAAATGATCCAGAACTTGACCAGAAGATGTGTGTGGAGCCTCGAGTTTGCTCACTGTATCAACTGTAGCAGAGAGGTCGCGGCAGAGCAATAAGACTTTATCTGCAAAATAGCTTGCAAAAGCCTTGCAGCCAATGGCCTATTCCCTAGCTTTTGGTTTACCTTGTGGCAAAGTAGTAATAGACCAAATTGTTCTAAACAATTGGGCCGGGCTTGAGCTTGCAGACGCAATCACAGCCATATAATAATCTTTTGTTGTGGCTTTGACTGCCATCTCATAGGATCTCATAAACATCCTATAAGATGCTCTTGTAGCTTCATCACAAGTACACCACCACTGTTTTTCTAACTGTCTCAGCCCTTGCTTCATCAGCCACAATTCCTGGGTAAATCATGGAACAAGCCTAGAGCAAGGGTGCAGAGAGCATCGAGGAGCAATCTTGTTGATGGCTGTCAACAGCCATTTATACCAGTCCTCTACAAGCTCATCTAATGAGCCACCAGGGGGCATCAGATCCCAGAGGGCCATCTGGAGCCACATTGGCTCCATTTGGCTCCATGGGCAAGCCAAAATAGGCTCACCACCCAAACAGGGTCGGGGTGTCATATTCAGGCAAGCCTTCAAAACAAGGTGGTCTGACCATGGTACTGCCAAGGCAGTAATCTGATCCACTGTAACTCCCACCATGAAGACCAAATTGAGCGTGTGCCCAGCCTGATGAGTGGGAACTGTTATGCATTCGGAAAGCCCTAGTGCTGCCATGAGCAACACCAGGTCCACTGCCTTAGTGGAGGTCGCATCATCTGCATGGACATTGAAGTCACCCAGGACTATCAGTCTAGGATGTTCCAATGCCCAGCCCCATGCAGCCGCCACCAGGGATATCAGGCTACTGGCTGGTGCTTTGGGTGGACGGTACACTAGCCAGATCACCAAGCTCTCCACAGCTTCTCAAACTAGGCTGACACACTCCATGCCCATGATCTTCAGAAGCGGGAGTGCTCTGAAGGACTAAGCCTCCCGGATGAATAGAGCCACTCCCCCCTGCCCCCAGTCCATGATTGGTGAAGGACCGAGAACCCGGGCAGAGATAACTAGGAGAGAGCTACTGTCTCCATGTCTTGCACCAAGTCTCAGTCATGCACACCATTTCCACATTCTGCTCTAGCAGAAATCTTTTTTAAAGAACTACAAATGGAACTGGACAGTGTAAACTATGAACAAATCATAATGTTGGGAGACTTTAATGGGACTGTGAATAATAAAATAGATAGGCGCTCAAAGAGAAAAGACGACACACTAGGGAAACTTCCAAAAAAAATTTTTGAACTGATAAAACAGGAAAAGCTGGAGGATATTTGGAGGAAGGTTAACCCACAAGGGAAAGACTATACTTTTTACTCTAACAGACATGATTCACATTCAAGAATTGATATGATCTGGATGTCTATTAATCTAACATTTAAGACAAAAAAAGTTGAAATTCTACCTAGAATAATCTCAGACCACAATCCTTGTCTATGGACTTCTGGGCAAATAAAAAGGCAAGGGAGATGGAGAATAAATGAGGACTTATTAGACAACCAAGAAATAGTTAAAAAATTACATGAAGAGACAGATTTATATTTTCAAGCGAACATACAAAAAGAAGTAAAAATTCAAACTGTGTGGGATGCGTACAAAGCAGTTATGAGAGGATTATTGATATCATTGAACGCTAAAGACAATAAAAAGAAAAGAGAACAATATGAAAACATTGTACAAGCCATTAAAATAAAAGAAAAGGAACTGAAGAACAGACCAGGAAAAAAGAAACTGCAAAAGGAAATTTGGATGTTACAAGACCAAGCAAAAGCTATTTTGAATCAAGAGACTTACTGGAACCTGAAAAAATTGCAACAAAAAGCATTTGAAGGTGCAAATAAACCTGGAAAGTACTTAGCATGGCAATTAAAGAAAAAACGTGAAAATAAATTTATTACTAAAGTGATACGGGACAATATTGAGATAATAGACAATAAGGGAATAAAAAGAGAATTTTTTAAATATTATGCAAAGCTTTTTAAGAAGGAAAATAAAGACAGAAGAAGGATTAAAGAATACCTACAGTCATTAAAATTACCAAAACCAACGGAGAAAATCAAAGAACTACTTAACTGCCCAATATCACTACAAGAGATTAAAAATGCAATAAATGATTCAAAATTAGGGAAAGCACCTGGATCAGATGGATTTACAGCTAAGTTTTATAAATCACTACAGGATTCGATCTCACCAGTGTTATTGCTATTAATGAATGACATAGGAGTGACAGGTGAGGTCCCGGAGACTTGGAAAGAAGCAACCATTTCACTCATTCCGAAAGAAGGTCAAGATTTAACCAATGTTAAAAATTATAGACCAATTTCTTTGTTAAACAATGACTATAAGATTTTTGCCAAGATTATAGCTGATAGGCTTAAGGAACATCTTAAAGAGACTATACAGACAGAACAAGCAGGATTTTTACCTAATCGCCAAATAAGAGACAATATAAGAGTAGTAGTGGATGCTATAGAGTACTATGATAAACATCCGGAGAAGGAAGTGGGCTTTCTTTTTTTAGACGCGGAAAAAGCGTTTGACAATTTAAATTGGGATTTTATGTTTGAAGTGTTGGAACATCTTGAAATTGGAGACTATATGCTTAATCTTATTAAGTCAATATATAGAGAACAGAAATCCTCTTTAATAATTAATACTGAAAAAACAGATTACTTTAAACTGGAAAAAGGAACACGACAAGGATGCCCACTCTCGCCGTTGCTATTTATTTGGATTTTGGAAGTCTTGTTACTAAATTTGAAAGAAGATAAAGAAATTAAAGGCTTAACAATAAAAGGTTTCTCTTTTAAATATAGAGCCTTTGCAGACGACGTGATGTTTATAGCTGAAGACCCTATGACTACACTACCATATTTGTTGCAGAAAGTAAGAGAGTTTGGTGATTTGGCTGGGTTTTATGTAAATAAGAACAAATCGAAAGTGATGTGTAAAAATATGCCAAATAATAAGCAAATTGAATTACAAAATCTTATAGAATGTGAAGTGGTGAAAAAGACAAAATATCTAGGTGTAAACCTAACAATGAAAAACATTGATTTGTATAAGAATAATTATGAGAAATTATGGCAGCAAGTTATGCAAGATATTAAAAGGTGGAATGTATTAAATTTGTCACTGCTGGGTAGAATTGCAGTGGTTAAAATGAATGTGTTACCAAGAATAATGTTTCTGTTTCAAACTATTCCAATTGTGAAAGATGTAAAAACATTCAAATGCTGGCAGAAGGAATTGACTAAGTTTGTGTGGGGAGGGAAAAAACCAAGAATTAAGATGAAAATAATGTGTGATGCTAAAGAGAGAGGTGGGTTTCAGTTACCAAACTTAAGGCTATATCATGATGCAGTATGTTTGACTTGGATAGGGACATGGACTATGTTACAAGATAGAAAGTTATTGTCCCTGGAAGGTCATGACTGTAGGTTTGGGTGGCACGCATATCTGTATTATGGTAAAACAAAAATGGACAATATGTTTAAGCATCATTATTTGAGAAGAACATTAATCGATACGTGGACAAGATATAAAAACTTTTTTCCAGAAGAAATACCTATGTGGATTGTACCTGCAGAAGTTTTAAATCCATCATCTCACTACAAAGGACAAGACTGGTTGAAATATAGAGACCTGTTAACAAGACATGGTAAAGACTTTAAATTGAAGGAGCAGCAGCAGAGGGACTTTGATTATGGCTGGTTAAGGTACAGACAAATATATGATATGTACAGAAGTGATAAAAAATCTGGTTTTAGAGAAAAAAACAATGAAATAGAACAAATTTGGGAGGAAGATGGGAAAAAAATGATTTCTAAAATGTATAAAGTATTGTTAAAATGGTTTAATGCTGATGAAATGGTAAAGGAACAAATGATAAAATGGGCGATAAACCTAAACAAAGACATTGAAATGGAATCTTGGGAATTTTTATGGAAAAATGCAATGAGTATTTCTACATGTTATAATCTAAAAGAGAACTGTTTTAAATGATGTACAGATGGTATATGACACCAAAAAAAATTGCAAATATTAATCAAAATATGTCTAACAAATGTTGGAAATGTAAAAAGAAAGAAGGTTCTTTTTATCATATGTGGTGGACTTGTGATAAAGCGAAGACTTATTGGTCTATAATACATGCAGAAATGGAAAATTTTTTGAAATGTACATTTAAGAAGTTGCCTGAAATGTAACTGCTTGGACTTAAACTAGAAGAGATAAATGTAAAGAAAAGGACAATAATATGGTATATGATTACAACAGCAAGAATGGTGTATGCACAAAATTGGAAAAATGAAAAAATACCAGAAGTGTGGGAATGGTTGAAAAAATTGTTATATATGGCTGAAATGGATAAATGGACTAGAAAGTTGAATAATCTGTACTCAGAGACTTTTTTAGAAGATTGGGAAGATTTGAAAGAATATGTTGAAAAATATTGGGACATGAAAAACTACATTTATACATGGTTATAATAGCATAAAGGAATAGAAACTGAGTATATGAATGTACTAAGGATAATTAGATAATGAACTTGTTTTTTAGAATTATATAAGAATATAGAAAATAAGAATTGGTATATAAGTATTTTAAAGTTATATAACCGTTACCAGAAATGTAAACATAGAGATAAATATTACTATTTTGGATAAAGTGGAAAATGTGTTATGCTTCAGATGTGGTGGGAAACCACCAATACAAGATAAAAGCAAAACTATACAAATAGAACAAAATGTTATATAATATGGAAAAAAGGATTTGTATAAAACAAATGTATTAATTTTAATGTTTTGAAAAATAAAAACTTTCTTACAGGCACATTCTGCTCTAGCAGAAAGTCCCGAAGGACTGTGGTCTTATTATTAATAGATCTGGTGTTATACAACAGCAATGTTGGAGGGCGATCAATTATCCTAGCCCCACTGCCTGCTACCCTTGGCACACAGGGTGGAAGGGGGCTGAGCTGACCTATTTCTCTGTCCCCTTCCCTTTACACCATGCCTGGTCCCACCGCCATACTTCCCCCTCCCCAGGAGCACTGGAATCCCAGTACTTCTGTTCCTGTGAGATGGAATAGAGCCTAGAATGTCTCTTTTCTTTGGATAAGACACATGTGGGCACCAGGAAACAGGTTGATTTCACATGGCACCCATGAGCACCTCATTGGAGGTCATCTGGGGGATCCAGGTTCAAATCTCCAATCTGCCATGATGATTACAGACTCTTAGGCTGTGGTCATATGTACCAGTTGAAGCAGAGGAGAAGTGAGGCTATTTCCTCTGGAGGAATTTGACACACAGTTGTAAGATCATGCAGCCCTTTGAAGCTGCAGGCTCAGCTTGTCACTGTGTGATCAGACGCAACCACAGGTGAATTGTGGGTTTTGGGTTTTTTGGCCATTTGTTTCCCAAGCACATAAATGAGGAATCACCCCTCTGCACTGAGGGCTTCCTATGAAGTTTGTGATTATGCACATACTGTGCGGGGGGGGGGGGGGGGGGGGGGCAATGGCATGGTGTCGGGATGGAATGATCGGACCATCCTGACAGCATGAGAGTGTGCTTGAGCAATCAGACTGGGGAAAGTCCATCCACGGCTCATCGCAACCAGGTAGAGCCAGACTTTCCCCAGTGTCTTTTAACTCTGCTTCTGTGGTGGAGCAGCATGGGTTGCTGATGACTGTGGGACCTTTCCAGATGTGCAGTTTGATCGTCTCCTTTAGATCCATCAGGCATTCACAGCTATGTCAGATTTGTTAACAGCAACACATTCTGGAGAATGCTAATTCATAGGGTCACCATAAACCAGAAGTGACTTGATGTCATTTAACATGCACACACGCCTGCATAGACATGGTATTGCAGAGTGGAATATCTGCTATGAGCAGCAAGGTTGCTGGTTCAAAACTTATTTTGTGATTTTAAGTAATCATCTCTTAGCATCAGTCCTCCATCTACAGTGTAATCACAGGGTTGTTGTAAGGATTACAGCAAGATAATGAAGTGCCTATTTAAATCCTTGTGTGGTTTGCTCTGATGTACTAGGCCTTCTATGAAAATGTACTTACTGTATTTTGAGCAGACGCATAATCTTCTCTGCCATATCAGTTAGGAAAACCATTCTTCCTCTTTGCAGTTTGCATAGTGTTGATTAACTGGTCCTGGTGACAGCCATGAACAGTGCAATCCTAAACAGAGTAATCCCCTCCTAAACCCATTGATGGTGTGTAACTCTGTTTAAGATTGCACTAGAAATTATGCTTCCTTACACCAGAGAAGTTTAAAAAATGAGCCTTTTCCCCTTAAACAAATTGAACCAACTTTTAAAACAGACCAAAATTCAATATACCGGTGGGGAGGGGACACGTGAAATATGGGGATGAGGTAGGGCTGCCAAGTCCCCCGCTTGGGTGGGGGAAACACCGATTTTTAGAGCTTACCTCCCGCTTTTCCAAAGATGGCCACCGGGGGGACAAAATGGCTGCCTTAAAAGGGAAATGTCTGCAGAGAGTCTGCCCTGCATTAAAAAGCCTCGCCAGACATTTCCCCTTTAAGAAGTCAGCAAGAGAGCTTCTTCCACAGCAAGAGAGCCCCGCCCAGAGATTAAGGAGGGACTGAAGGAGCTGCTTTTGCATGTGGCTGGCAAGGTGAGTTTCTCTTCCAGCTCTTTTCATTCTCTCTCCCTTTCTTTTTTCTGTCTGTCTGTCTGTCTCTCTCTCTCTCTGTCCCCATCCAGCAGAGGTCTATCAGTGGCTATTGTAGCCACAAGGTCTAAATGGAAGTAAGTGCCTCTGCCAGTTTTTTCCCCTTCTCTCTCTCCCTTTCTTTTTCTGTCTGTCTGTCTGTCTCTCTCTCTGTCCCCATCCAGCAGAGGTCTATCAGTGGCTATTATAGCCACAAGGTCTAAATGGAAGTAAGTGCCTCTGCCAGTTTTTTTCCCTTCTCTCTCTCCCTTTCTTTTTTCTGTCTGTCTGTCTGTCTCTCTCTCTGTCCCCATCCAGCAGCGGTCTATCAGTGGCTATTATTAGCCACAAGGTCTAAATGGAACCCTTTGTCTGGGGCAGTGAGGCTCTGAATTCTTGGTGCTTGGGGGGCAACAGTGGGAGGGCTTCTGGAGTTCTGGCCCCGCTGCTGGACCTCCTGAGGGCACCTGGTATTTTTGGCCACTGTTGTGACACAGAGTGTTGTACTGGATGGGCTGTACTGGATGGGCCGATCCACTGTGGCTTCTCTCCTGTTCTTATGATATGAAAATCATATTCTGCCGAGATGAGGAAGGATTCAGTAGGGCCGTTGCTCAGTGATAGAGCATCTGCTTGACATGCAGGAGGTATCAGCCTCTTCAGCTAAAAAAGGATCAGGTAATAGGTGACATTAAAGATCTCAGCCTGAGACCCTGGAGAGCCACTACCAGTCTGAGTAGTCAATACTGACCTTGATGGACCAATGGCCTGATTCAGTATTAGGAAACTTCATGAGTTCATGTGTCAGCATGTGGAAGCAACATCACAGGATGTGACATCACAAAATGATGTCACTTCCTTTCTCCTGGCTCCACCCCCAAAGTCTCCTGGCTCCACCCCCAAAGACCCCAGATATTTCCCAAGTTGGACTTGGCAGCCCTAGGATGAGGAAATCAGCTTTTGATTCATAGAAGATGCACAAGTGATTTGAGGAAAGAAGCCAAGCCACAACGATCCCTGTTTGTAATATATCTGCACACACCCCTGATTTTCAGCAGACCAGTATGCCGTAAATCACTGGTTTTGATAGCGTTAAAAAGAATTACACAGGATGACACAGACTGAATGGCTACTAGCGATGATAGTGACAAGGAATTTCCATCTTCAGAAGCAATATACTCCAGCAGGCTGATGCAAGAGAGCAAGTGCGAAGAACGGCTATGTCCATCCCATCTCAGTTGTGAACTTCCCAGAGGCCTCGGTTGTGGACACAGTATCAGACTGTGTGGACTTCTTGATCTGATCCAGCAAGACAGTTTTTGATGTTGATAAGTGCTGTAGGGCAAAATAACAGGATTGTCCCAGAAACCATTGCATTTAGTTTTTTTTATTTCATGTACAATATTTTACACTGTCTCAGAAACCCCTGCATGTCATTTTTAAAATTTCATTTAAAATACCTTACATTCATAGTGAGTCAGGAAAAATACAAATGAACATATTAAATCAAATTATTTATCTAGTTTCCAGTGAAACACACTAAACATAAATGAATAGAATAAACTTTTCACATCATTTCTTCCGTATGGTGGAAGACATCTTGCCATATTGAGTCAACCTTGGCCTCCCTCTTCATCTTTTTTGAAAGGCTAAAGTTTTTTATGTTATATAGAAATCTCTAACCTCATCTAAAAACATTCAGGTGGGTAGCCATGTTGGTCTGAAGCAGCAAGACTTGAGTCCAGGGCCACCCTTAAGAGCAACAAAAAATTGGGGGTTATAAGCTTTCATGGGCACTTTTTTAGATACAGTGTCCACTGGACTCAGTCTTGGTTCTTATCTAAAAAGGTTCTCCTCATTGGTATTTTCTTTTGCTCCCACAGTTTTTCTGTTTCAGATGCAGTGAACGCACTTACTCAGGTGTTGCTGATTTTTGTTCCATGCCACTGCACAGGGTGATAGTGCTGTCTTCAAGATGCGCTGTGATCTCTCTACTTGTCTGCCCATTCATCCATTGCATTTGCAGTGTTACAATTATGGTACAGTATCCAAGAGCCAAGAGTATTTTAAAGCTGCTTATGTGGTTGGCTTGACAGGAAACTTCATGTGATAAGTGCCCTGTGTACATTCAGAAATGTGGTTTATTTTGTCTCAGTAAATGTCAGCATAATTGAAATTGCAGTGATCAATGTTCAGAGCTTTTATAACTCTTCTTTAAACACATAAGTGCTTCCTGTTCTTCCTTCTAATCCTGCCCAGGAGATCTATAACCGTTTCCTATTATTACTGCTTTTTCACCAGTTCTTTCTCTAATCTCAGTCCAAATTGCCTCAGCTGTAGTAAGGAGGCCTTATTTATATAAAGCCTTTCCCTTCCAAAGTTGTGTCTTGACCGCCCTCTTTCCCTATTCCCTTTCTAAGGCTTTTACTTCAGTGTATATGTTAAATATATATATTAACAAGTCCTACTTCCTGTAGTTCTTTCTAGTAGAAACCATTATGTGACACTGGCTGACTGATGAGGGAACGCACTTACCTGGGGCCATGAGGGGCACAGCCTAAAGATAGCCTAGAGATGCTGCTGGAAGCTAAAGGGTGGACAAGCAGATCTGGGAAGCCCACTATGGTTTGGGCTGTCGAGAGCCACTATGTTCCTCCCATATGACCCTGATCCACATCAAATATCATAACAAAATAAATCACTTTGTTTGCTGTTACCATGAATCTATTTATTTATTGATTTGATTTGATTTGATTTCTAGGCTGCTCTCCCCACATTTCGCAGGCTCAGAGTGGCTTACAGGACCTGGTGTACCAGGATTCACTTACATTTTAAATAATTAAAACAGTATAAAACATATATAGTTAAAAACATAACAACAATTTAAAGTGCTCAGCTATCAATACACAGATGGCGTCCCTCTGATAAAGCCGGTGCCATATTCCCAGCGGCAGATGATACTGTCGGCGGTCGAACATTGGTGAATGTACTATGGGGGGGGGGAGGAAAAAAGAAAGGGTAGCAGCCCCTATTCATATGCCTGGCAGAAGAGCTCTGTCTTGCAGGCCCTGCAGAACTGCTCCAGGTCCTGCAGGGCCCTGATCTCCTCCGGGAGCTCATTCCACCAGGTCAGGGCTGCCACTGAAAAAGCTCTCCCCCTCATGGCAGCGAGCCTGGCTTCTCTGGCACCAGGTATAACCAACAGGTGTTGGGCCCCAGACTGTAGTGCTCTCCGGGATACATATGGGAAAAGGCAGTCCCTCAGGTAGGTCAGACCCAGGCCATTTAGGGCTTTAAAGGTAAGTACCAGCATCTTGAAGCGAATTTGGTATGCTATTGGCAGCCAGTGCAGTGCCACCAGCGCAAGATGAATGTGCTCCCGTCTCGGGAGGCACATCAACAGCCTTGCTGCGGCATTCTGCACCCAGATTTGCGACAAGGGCAGCCCCATGTAGAGAGTGTTGCAATAGTCTAGCCTTGAGGTGACCGTTGCATGGGTCACTGTGGCCAGGTCAGCACGGTCCAGGAAGGGAACCAACTGCCACACCAGCCTCAGATGAAAAAAGACCGACTTGACAGCGGCTGCTACCTGGGCCTCCATAGTTAAGGAGGGATCCAGGAGTACTCCCAAACTCCTCACCAATGGCTCAGGCACCAACAGCGCCCTGTCGAATGCTGGGAGCGGGAGCCCTGACCATGGGCCACCCCGCCCCAGGCACAGGACCTCCATCTTCACCGGGTTTAGCTTCAGCCTACTCAGCCTGAGCCATCCAGCCACAGCATGCAATACCTGGTCAAGATCGTCTGGTCCAAAGCCAGACTGGCTGCCTAACATCAAATAGAGCTGGGTGTCATCAGCGTACTGATGACATCCCAGCCCCTCCCTCCAGACCAACTGGGCAAGGGGGCGCATATAGATGTTAAAAAGCATTGGGGACAGAACCGCATCCACATTCAAGCAGATGCCTCCAGGACTGCTGATCCCCAAGCACCACCCTCTGTCCCCAACCCTGGAGAAAAGAAGCAAGCCACTGTAAAGCAAGCCCCTGTATCCCCTCGTCGGCGAGGTGATGGGTCAGCAGTTGATGATCGATCATGTCGAACGCAACCGATAGGTCAAGCAGCAGCAAAACCGCCATGCCGCCCCAATCCAGATGTCTCCGGAGATCATCCATGAGGGCGACCAGAGCAGTCTCTGTTCCGAACCCCAGGCAGAAGCCTGACTGGAAGGGATCTAACACTGAAGCATCATCCAGGAAACTCTGTAACCGTGTCGCCACCGCCCTCTCAAATAATTTGCCCAAATACGGCAAATTAGACACCAGCCGATAGTTGGCCAGTTCGGCCGGATCCAAGGTTGTTTTTTTTAGGAGAGGGTGGACCATCGCCTCCTTGAGTGCACTCAAGAACCGTCCCTGCAAGAGGGACTGGTTGATAATCTCCCTCCGTGCACCTCGTAACCCCTTGTGACCCGCTTTGATGAGCGAGGAAGGACATGGATCAAGAGTGCATGTGGTTGGGTGCACCGTCATGAGCAACCTGTCAACTTCGTCTAGGCTGAGCAGGCCAAAGGAATCCAAACCCGTAATCGCCAACGTGCAATTAACAATTAACATTTATAACAATTAAAGAATTGGCCTAGATGGTCAGCCATGTTGGTCTGAAGCAGTAGAACAAATTTAGAGTCCAGTGGCACCTTTAAGACCAACAAAGGTTTATTCAAGGCATGAACTTACATGTGCACACTTTTTCAAATACATTGGAATGGAAGGTAGAGTTCAAACTGAAAAGTACTGGAGTCAGGAGGGCCAGTAACAGTGAAAACAGCATTGTAGTTTATTGCGGGTCAAGATGGAACAAGCATACCTGAGGTGGCCTGGGGGTCAGCTTATATGCACAGAAAAGCCTTGCCCCCGTCCACACCCACACTGCAGGATAGGTTAATCTTCCCCCCAGATATTACATTGGTTCATTTGAATATGCTAAGCCCCTGATAGGTGGATCTTTAGGAGCCTGGGTGCTATTGTTCGTTTACCTCAAGCTTGTACCTTTTCCGGGCCATGCAGTTGGACTGCATGGCCGGCACCATTACATGTTTGGTCCCATCAAGAATCATACAAGTGTACAGGAATTGCATCCAGGACATGACAAAATGGAGGCTGAACAGCAAATTAACATGTAACATGATGAAGATGTTTTAAGACATGCAAAGACAAAGCTAAATAACAAGCTAAGGTTATAAGGTCAACAGTAGTTTTGATTTAATTAAGGGAGAGAAAGAACAGCAAAGCAATAAATATATCAAAATAGAGGATAAATTCATAAAGGCAACTTTTCTAATTGTGAGAAATAAACCGAGATTCACCACTCGTCTCCTCTCAGGTGTGGAGGTAACTTAGCAGCATTTCTTCTTTCTTTTCTGAGGTGGGTGCTGTGGTATGTCAGCAAAACATTCCAATATTTCTTGCCTTACATTCAGTATTCTAATATACTATTGTGAAAAGAAATACACTAAAATACAGAGGATATATAGTTGAGAATACATATATGAGAACTGCATGAGTTAGCATATGTAATGAGATAAAAAACCAATATCCCTGTTGAGTCCTGGGGAGGTTTTTGTTCCAAGTGTTGTAATAACTTGTAATTCAGCAATTTCTCTTTCCATTTTGTTCCTAAAGTTCCTTTGTAATAAAACAGCTACTTTGAGGTCATTCATTGAATGTCCTGGAAGGCTGAAGTGTTCTCCCTACAGGTTTCCCAGTCTTGTGATTCCTGATGTCAGATTTGTGTCCATTTATCCTCTGGTGTAGGGTTTGTCCTGTTTGTTCTATGTCGAGAACTGAAGGGCATTAAATTGGCATTTAATGGCATATACAGTGTTAGAAGATGAGCGAGTGAATGAGCCCCTGATGGTGTAGTTGATGTTGTTAGGTCCAGTGATTGTATTTTCTGGGTGTATGTAGCAGCAAAGTTGGCATCTGAGTTTATTGGAAGTTCTGGTCCCAGTGTCCATGTTCAAATTAGGTGTTGAATTATTGTGGGTGAGGAGTTGTTTAAGACAAGGAGGCTGTCTGTGTGCAAGAAAAGGTTTGCCTGAGCTGAGAGCTATATGTGACCACTAGTGGTGTTCTATTATTGTCTATTTTGGGCTCAGGAGACTCAGGGTGATTGTGGGACTTCCAGGGCCAAAACTTGAAGTCATGGGAATATCTTGGCCCAGGTAAGACACCCTCCATGACATTTGCAATGGAAGCTAAGGGTCTGTGTTTGTGGCAGGCATAACCCATCAGAAAATAATGCTATGTTAGCCCAATTACCTTGATTGGTTATTAATATTAGGGAAGTATACGCTTTAAATAATTGGCAATAGGCAAAACGGGTTATTTCCTGTGTATACATAGGTTCCACTTCTTCCAGAGAAACCAAGAAGTAGACAAGGAGACTGGAGTCAGTAATAAAGGTAGTTTCTTTTACTGAAGAAGTTATTTCTCAATCAAGCAAACAATACAGATTCACACACACACTTATACAGATCCTAGGAAATTAGCTAGATTAAGAGACAGTTGCATTAGCAGGAAATCGTTGGTATCTGTAGAGGGCAATAATTACTTGTCCAGAGAGCTGGTGTGGTCCTGCTGGAAAAATAAGGGAAGGCTGGAAGGGAGGGAGGGAGGGGCACTTGTAGCAACACAAGTTAGACTCTGGCTGCACAACCAAGAGTCTTGGAGGTGAGGTAGAGTAGGAGGTGGTTGAAGCAAGAGAGAGAGAGCGCTGTTTGCTGGGAGCTCTCTTTTATTGGGGGGTGTCTCTGGGGGCAGGCTTGGCCAGATGCCTCCCCTGAGACCACTCCTTGGAGGGTCTGCCCTACAAGTCCTGTCCGCTAAGAGAGAGGTTTGAGAGGGATGGGCAATGTTAGATTCTACCTGGTGGTTTCAGAGATACCTGGCAGGAAGAGGATGACTCATCAGCCAGAGTCTTTGTCTTGCTGATGGGATTAATCTCTCTGGGCAGCCAAACCGGTTTTTAGCTGGTCAAGTCCATTGTTTAGGTGGAAGTGGGAATAATCCTTTATTTCTCTGGAAAAAGAAATGTTGGGGGGGGGTGTTGTCTGTGACGTGGAGGAGAAGCTTGTGCTTAATGGAGTTTGAAAGTGCATGTTTCAGCCAAAATGACAAGATGGCTATTTCTGTGTAAGTGTCTTTGTGTTAAGGGAAGCTTTGGAAGCTTCCAACTTTGGGAACCACTGGAACACCATCTCAAGCACCTGCTGGAGTTGTTTGCAGCTGCCTTTTCTCCCTGGCTACTGGGCATCACAGTCCCTCTTGTACACTTAACAACACAGTCCATTTATTATCACTTATGGATTTCACATCCATAAGAGTGCAAAAGCACCTTGCAGGGCCAACAGCTACATGTTTGAAAACTGATCACCAACTCCAGAATGATGACAGAAGTGGCACTGCCAAAAATGAAAGGAATTAGAATACCCTGAACCAGGCTATCTTCATGACAGGCAACCTATCATGTTGCAACCTCTAATACTGGATCCCCAATCTAGCATCGAAGGGTACCAGACCTACCTCAAAGGGTTGTTGTGATAATAAAATGGAGGAGAGGAGAACAAATGCAGCTTTGGGTCTCCTTTGGGGAGAAAGACTGGGAAGGATTTCGGACAGCGTATCTATTCCATTTCAGGAACCGGTTACTAAGGTTTTTTTCTGTCATTTCAGACAGACCCGTTTTAGTAACCAGCTGTTAATGGAATATATTTACCTGTTCATACAGTGCCGGTTATCTCCTGTTTGGGAAGCGTGTTTGAGGCATTGTTGATGAAAACTGCTTTCCTCAAGTCTTCAATCCTTTCTTCCAGATCTGAATCGCTACAGTGGACAGTGTAAAATGCCCTGTAGCGCTTCCTCCAGTGACGGGTTTTTCATGCCCTTTTCCCCCTGGTGTGCAATCTCTCCTCTTTTTTTTAAAAAAATGTTTTATTGGGAATGCTATAACAGGGTGTCAAATCAGCGTGTAATGTGTTTGCTACTGGGGAAACTGATTCTCCTTTAAAACACACTCTGTTTACCTGAACTTGGTGGATTTCTGCTGCCACCAGGAATTAAAAAATCCAACTCTCTCTAATTTGGTAGAATGACCCAGGGTCTGGGCGCTTCAGAGGACTATGTGGCCCTGAGGAAGCACTCTAAAATGCTCACTCTGAAATAGGCATCACGGAGATCCAATTTAGAAAATATTTTCCCTCGGGCCGCCTCTGTTAAGAGGTCTTTTATGAGGGGTGAGGGGTAAGCATTTGAAGTAGACACAGCATTCAATCCTCTATAGTCTGTACACAGTCTTAAGCCCCCATCCTTCTTTTTCTGGAAAAGGACCAAGATGGCAAAAGGAGAAGTAGCTGGCCTGATAAAACCGTGGACTATGTGACCCTGAGGAAGTACTGTTCTGATTTCTGGGATGAGTTTAAACAAATAACGATTTATCTATAAAAGAACAAAATAGGTTTCTGGTTATTTTGAACACTTGCTGAAGAAAGGAACTTCTATAACTAGCAAGGCTTGGCATCACACACAGTCTCTCAGACTCCAAAACTCCACACTGACAGGCTTAGACAGTCTAATCTCTCTCTCTCTCTCATATATATATATATATATATATATATATATATATATATATATATATATATATATATATATCCACACAGGCTAAACTCTTTGTCTTATTCACACAGAATAGACTTAAACTCTTATAGTCACACAGGCTATGCTCTCTCTCTCCAAACTTCACACACAGAATCACCTCAGAGACATCTCTCCTCCCACACCCTCAGTCATCAGCCAATCACATCACACATCTCCCTCTATCACTCTCATTACATTACTGCAGTCACACTAAACATTTAAAGAAACATACAAACTTAAACATGGAATCATTACACAGTATCATAGCACTTCCAATAACCCTCCCCTCCAAAAAAAAAAAACCCTCTCAGGAAGATCGTGCTCATGGAGGAAAATGGTGGGAAAAGAAAGCAGCACAGTTTGAAATGGCCACAGTGCTTCAGAGACGGCTCCTTACCGGAAGGGAAATGCTGTGTGAAACAGCCATCCCTGTACCGGTTTCCTCCAGGATGGGCCAATAACGGAAACCATATGGTTTAAAAAGGTAATGTGAAATCGACCTGGGTGTAACATTTGTTATAAATCTAATTTTTAATGACATTAAAAGATTTTGTCATTTGTCATATAGCAAAGTAGCCTGTACAAAGAGCTATTACATCTTCCACCAAAACAATAATAATAACAACCCAGTGCCTGAACTGGGAGTATTAACTTATGCTCTACGTGCAGAACCACTAAAACAGAGGAATGTTCCATTAGCACGCATGTAAAGGGTGGAGGAGGGGGAAAGCATCCTCTTACTATTTTGTTAGATCCTGGGGAAATATTGCCTCCCTTCCTCTTATGCTCATAACATTAACAAAAGTTTGCTACTGTACAACTCTTAAGTACATTATTTTGCCAAGTAGGACAGGGATGAGGAGTTGAGACCAAGACTTGAAAATAAATGAGGTGGGGGTGGGGAGTGGAAAATTAGGTGGAGGGAGAGATAAATGAATGAGAAAAGAGTGGAAAAGAGGGAGATAAATTAAGGAAGAGAGAGGGAAAGATTCTTTTATCTTGCTGCAACACACTAACTATCACTTTGCTCCAGTCATGCAGAAAGGAGAGTCCAGCCCAGGGGTCCCCAACATGGCATCCAGGGGCACCATGGCACCTCCTGAGACCTTTCCTGGTCTCATACACATATGGCAATTGCTGCCATTGCAGCTGCCACAGTGAAGGATTAACACATGGAATTCACTGCCACAGGAGGTGGTGGCGGCTACAAGCATGGACGGCTTCAAGAAGGAATTGGATAAACATACAGAGCAGAGGTCCATCAGTGGCTATTAGCCACAAGGTATAGATAGGAACTCTTGGTCTGGGGCAAGTGATGCTCTGTATTCTTGGTGTTTGGGGGGGGGGGGGGGGCAACAGTGGCAGAGCTTCTAGTGTCCTGCCCCCACTGCTGGACCTTCTGAGGGTACCTGGTGTTTTTTGGCCACTGTGTGACAGAGTGTTGGACTGGATGGGCCATGGACCTGATCCAACATTGGCTTCTCTTATGTTCTTAAGGAATCTGGGCATCACTCAATGGGGAGAGTAGCTCTATGGTGCAGCTTGCTTGGCTCTGTTAACCACAATGAGAATAGCTAATGAGCCAGAGGACTAGAGAAAACTTGAATAACAGTGTTACATGTAAGTAGATTAACTTGTATATCATTTTTATGAATGCCAGAGCACAGTTGTATTATCTTACCACATTATTATTATTATTATTTTAAAAAGAAGTGGCAGTTTTAAACTAAAAAAGCAAAACGTCAGTGTTTTCCTCAGAAATTTTAATGTGTAGACTGGAAAATCACAAAAACTTTTTTTAAAAAAACAATTAAACCCAAATGGGTGGTGTGTGTTTTTTTTAAAAAAACGCCTCCTTGCTTCAAAACTTCGAGCACTTCTGCCATCCCATTTCTAATGTAATCTCTGTACAAGCTTAAAAAGGGGGGGGGGAATGGGAGAACTTTCTGTTAAACGGTTGGTACAGGATTGTTTTTGAAATGGCAGAGGTATAGAAATTAACTTAGTTTCAATGATGATAGAAAGGTTCTCCTTCAAAGATTTACCGTTTTTACACATAGAAAAGTGTGTTGAATAGAAATTTAAGCTGGTGAATAAAAAAGTTTCAGCAGCTTACTGTGCATTTAGTGTGGGGAACTCTTCTTTTTAAAATAAAAGGGATGTTGTGGCTTCAAGAGAAGACATCTTGGCTGTTACATCTGTGATGTGAACTCTCCATGCTCTGCAGCTAGCAGAAAACCATATATCTATCTTGCTCTGTTGGTTCATTCGGCTTCTCCCCTGCTGCTTTGTCTGGAGACGAAAGAAGATATAAATTTAGCATGGGGCCTCCTGATGCTTGTGCTGTGAAACTTATATGTTCTTATAACAATAAGAAGATAAATGCTCTGCAGCTTTGCACCACTTGCTGTCATGGATACATTTATAATATATAACACTATAGATAATAGATAAATATTGTTATACTTCTCCATGGGTGGTATCTTTCCTTGTGAAGTCCTCCATGGGAAATTAAAGACCTTGGCAAACTCAGCACTTGCCAGATTATGTAGCTTTGATAAAATACGGATAATTTTACTTGTCTGTGAACTTGCTTAAAGCCTGAAATAGGTCCTGATATATCTCTGTAAAGACCTTGGTAGCATTAAGTCTACCTCTTTATGGTAGTACTACAACATGCTAAATCCTGAAGACATTGAACACCACAATGCCAAGTCAGCTTGGTACAATGGAAACTGTAGTTCCTAAGGCCGAGGACAGACTGGAGATCTGTCCCGGCACAGCCGCGGGGCCAAAAGCCCCGCGGGAATAGCTGCGGCTGCCGTTCGCACTTCCGGCGGCATGTGCGACATGCCTTCGGCGCGTTCACACCCACCGGAAGCGCTGGGGACGCACACGGAGACACCTGGGGACCAGTTCCCAGGCATCTCCAGCTGAAGCGCCATGCCGGCGCCTCGCAGACGGGTGAGTCTGCGCCAGCAACGGGGGACAGCTGCGGCTGTCTGGACGCCCTCTCTGCCTCCACTTCTAAAGCAGAGCGCTCCAGAACCCCAGTCTGTCCTCGGCCTAAGATACCAACCTGTTCTTGACACACTGCATATGCATGGCAGCATCCAGCTCATCTGTGGAAGTTATATCACAAATGGAATTCTCCTGGACACATCTTCCTCTAATAAGTCCTACAAAGTACAGTGTCTGATAACTGGAGAATATGTAATAGCTGCATTAGGATTGACCTAGAATGTCGTGGTGATGCTATAACTGTGCCTAAAGCCTCCTAAACAGGCTAAATTAAGATTCTGGATTAAACTTTTGGACCTCTAGTAGACATCCAGATTCAAGTCCAGTAGAACCTTTGAGACCAACAAGATTATCAGGATATAAACTTTCAAAAGCTCCCTTTATCCGGTAAGAGTAGGAATAGAGATCTCTGAGTCTTTATATCCCAGTCAGAAGGTAGGAGGGTGTTGTAAAGAAAGAACTCAGGATGCAAAGACAAGAAACTGCAAGGGGCAATTACAATGCAAGATTGCTGCACCTGAGTTCATTCACAAGTTTAGTACAATGGACTCCCCTGGGGGACCAAACAGGGACATAGGATTCTTATGCCTCTGGAGATATATGTTCCTTACCATTTGCAGCTAGAACTCTAAGGCACAGTCAGGCTCTCCATGGGAGAGAAATATTGCTGGTATAATTGTAGAGCATGTGAGATAAAAACAGTTTCATTGTATCAGAAGGTCTGAGCATAAATAATTATTTGGCAGTCTCTTCTGTGTTGAATGGCATAATACCAAAAACCTACAGACTTTTGTATTCATCAGATGTGTAAAGCAGGAGAGAACATCCTATAATATAAAAGGTGACTAGAGGTGAAAAATCTGATGAGACCTCCAGGCTCATTCATCTCATTTTGTAGCATTTGTATCTTCTACATGCATTTAATTAGGGCCGCATGAAGTTACTGGTGGGTCCTGGGTAAAGTATAAATTAATATTTTACCCCTTTTTGAGGTAGAAGCAATTGGAAAAACAATCTACAATTAAAAAAAACCCTGTCCTTCAAATACAGAGTTTCACTTCAACATTATGGTAATCTTAACAGATTTATGACACTAAAGAATACTAAAAAACCTCATTGCTCCAGTGCCTGTCAAATGTTTAGTGATGGGGTAATTCTAATGCAATATTAACTGCTGTACTGATGGATATATTATGAGGGCTGAAAATTTACAAGAGCATGTGAGCTGCTTGTTGAAAGAATATGGTTAAACTTTATTTTTATTTATTTTATTTTTTTATTAAAATATCAAACAAAAACAATACGATAAATAAGACCAGTGTGATAATACAAATCCCATTCTAGTTCTATAATGACAACAAAACTTACCTAAGAAACTACACAACTACTCTTATATTTTCTAAAAGCCTTCTTTAAAAATAAAGTAGCTCACGAAAGAAAAGACTGGATGACATAATTTCCTTTTCTTGAAGAAACTGTATGATCAGGAACCAGACTGCTTGAAAGTTTTTTAATATATATATTTATTAAATTTCTACAACTATAAAAAACTGCCCCTAACCAAAAAAACTATCCCTACCAAAATCAGAGAATATACAATCGCAATAAAAATACATATAATCAGGGGTCCTTTGGAGCTGGAGCGAGGCGGAGCAAAGCTCCACCAGCTCAGGAGTGGCCACTAGGGCAGCCACGGGCCGAATCAGATTCTCTGATCTGATTCAGCCCACTGCTGAATTGCCGCCGAAATTTGGTGGCAACTTTAAAAGTGACTGGAGAGGAGGGAGTTTGAAGGAGAGGCTCCAAACTTGCAGGGTAGCTGCTGGGGCCTCTCCTCGAAATACCCACCAAGTTTCAAGAATATTGAACCAGGGGGTCCAATTCTACGGGCCCCCAAACAGGTTGCCCCCATTCCCTCTATTGTTCTCTATGGGAGGAAAAATGTAACACTTTTTCCCACCATAGAGAACAATGGAGGGGATGGGACAACCTGTTTGGGGGCCCATAGAATTGGACCCCATGGTCCAATCTTCTTGAAACATGGTGGGTATTTGGGAGAGAGGCCCCAGCAGCTACCCTGCAAGTTTGGAGCCTCTCCCTCAAACCCCCTCTTTTCCAGCCCCTCATATACCCTATGAGTTTTTGCCATTGATTTCAATGGCCCATAGGGTATAATGGGGCTGAAACTGACATTCCCTTTCTGACACACTTCTGGTGATGTCAGGGGACATGGCATATGCTAATGAGTTATGCTAATGAGTTATGCTAATGAGTTATGCTAATGAGCTCCTGCACCTCTTTTTCTACGAAAGGACCCCTGCATATAATAATGAAATACTCCTTAAATCCAGTTGTCTGTTAGAAAGTGAACAAACTTTTAGAAAAACACTGGCTATGCAAATGCAACTACCTGTGCATGGTTAAAGTAAGTAAAACGTTCCCCTTAACATCATCTACACATTATAATTTATTTTCCCCTCCTTCCTCTTCTTTTTGGCCTAGCCATCTCTCTTTGGGCTGCCAGATATTTAGGGGCCACTTCCCTCTTTGCTGAATCAGAGTCCTCAGAAGTGCTACTAGATGAGCTTGACGATCCATCCAAGTCATGTATGATGCCTTCTTCCTCTTCTTCTTCCTCTGCTGTCTTCTTCTCTTTTGCTATTTTTTGGTAAACATCCAAAAAAAGTCTCTGCTCCTTTAAGAGAGGTAATCTTTTCTTTCTTCCCATTGAAATTGAAAACCAAACCTTCTGGATAAATCCATTTATAAGGGGTGGAGTTCTTTTGCAGGAACTTCATCAAATTTTTATATTGCCTCCTTCTTTTTCTTATCTCATATGGAATGTCTTTTAGAACCTTAATCTCCACTTCCTTGATTTTCAAGGGTGTCCCATTGGTGGCCTTGAGCACCACGTCCCTTGTTGTCCTCTTAGAGAATTTCACCACGATTTCTCCAGGCAGGTTATTTTTCTTCACGAAATCAGGATATGTCCTATAGACAATATCCATATCGCTTTGAAGGTAATCCGCTTGCAAACCTGTTATTGGAGCCAAAGCTTCACTGAGGATTTCTTTTAAATTTTCTGTTTTTTGCTCTGGGACACCTTGGAATCGCAGAATATAAGATGCTCGTTCCATTTGTAATCTCAAAAGTTGGTCCTTGTCAGAGGCACGTTCTTTCTCCACCACTTGCATCCTTTGTGACAGCTCTACTGTTTGGATTTCAGCTGCTTTAGATGATTTGATCACTTCCTCTGTCTTACAATTGGATTCTTTAGTCTCTTTTTGAAGAGCATCAATATTTTGATTCATTGCAGTCATCTGGTCCAGGAGAGGGCGCAGTGCTGCAGACAACAGACTTGGTAGATCTGTGGTAGCTTCCTGTCTAAGAGCAGGAAGAGAAGGAACTGTAGCCTTTGGTGAGGGTTTCCCTCTGGGCACCATTTTTTCTCCCCTGCCAGCCATTGTTCTGTGTGTGGGGGGGTTCTCTTCCAGGAAAGTGCTTTTAACAGTCAGTCCTTGAGCACATCTCCACTGCACCTGAGCTGCAGGAGCTAAGCCAGTGATCTCGGGTCCCTCGCTTTAAAAGTTTTTATAACATCTAAAGAAGGTTCTTTCTATCATATGTGGTGGACTTGTGATAAAGCGAAGACTTATTGGTCTATAATACATGCAGAAATGGAAAATTTTTTGAAATGTACATTTAAGAAGTTGCCTGAAATGTTACTGCTTGGACTTAAACTAGAAGAGATAAATGTAAAGAAAAGGACAATAATATGGTATATGATTACAACAGCAAGAATGGTATATGCACAAAATTGGAAAAATGAAAAAATACCAGAAGTGTGGGAATGGTTGAAAAAATTGTTATATATGGCTGAAATGGATAAATGGACTAGAAAGTTGAATAATCTGTACTCAGAGACTTTTTTAGAAGATTGGGAGGATTTGAAAGAATATGTTGAAAAATATTGGGACATGAAAAACTACATTTATACATGGTTATAATAGCATAAAGGAATAGAAATTGAGTATATGAATGTACTAAGGATAATTAGATAATGAACTTGTTTTTTAGAATTATATAAGAATATAGAAAATAAGAATTGGTATAGAAGTATTTTAAAGATATATAACCGTTACCAGAAATGTAAACATAGAGATAAATATTACTATTTTGGATAAAGTGGAAAATGTGTTATGCTTCAGATGTGGTGGGAAACCACCAATACAAGATAAAAGCAAGACTATACAAATAGAACAAAATGTTATATAATATGGAAAAAAGGATTTGTATAAAACAAATGTATTAATTTTAATGTTTTGAAAAATAAAAACTTTCTTACAAAAAAAAAAAGTTTTTATAACATCTAGATGGGGGGGGGGACTTTCCCTCCCCCTTTGCCGCTTTTCTTCAGGACCCTGGGATGCTTAAATGCCCTATTGAGTGTGCATCGCTTACTCACTATTCTCCAAGCCTTGTCCGAAGGTAAGCTTCTTTCATTTTAAATCACTTGCTTCTCTGCATGCTTATCCGGTAGCTGCTTTGTGTGCCCGAAGGCTCCCCGACATCGGGACCTGTAGGAACATCGAGACGCCTCAATCCCTCGGCCGCTGCCTTGGGAGAGGTGCCTTTCGCGTTCCAGGCTAGGAGCCCCCTACAAGGGCTCCGGGGGGGGGGGGGGGACCGGATACCTGCCGAATCCCCTCCCGATCACCGGGGTTGCGGGCTGCTTCGTGCGGAGCTCCGCTGAAGCGCGCCCGCCATTAAGCTGCCAAAGACCTGAAAAAAACTGCTTGAAAGTTTTTATAATAAGCATCTAAGTTTTGCAGCCCTGAGGTTTGGTCTAATTCCCCCAAAATGGTTAAACTTAAAAGTGGTGGGTTGACTGGATAGTCAGCATGTTACAGAACTGAATTACAAAATGAAACTGGGGTTCTTCACTAGGGGTGCCAACTCCATGTTGGGAAATTCCTCAAGTTTGGGGGATGGATCTTGAGAAGGATGAGATTTGGAGAGGTGAGAGACCTCAGCAGGGTATAATGGCATAGACTCCAACCTCCAAAGCAGCCATTTTCTCCAGGGGAACTGATCTCTTCTGTCTGGAGATCAGATGTGATTCTCCCATTCAAATCCCAGCATTCCAGCATTCTAACTGCTGCTCCACACAGTTTGGTTTGAAAAGTAGAAACCCCATCCCTGCTGCCCTTCTAAAAGGGAAAAGAGATTGATGGAATGGGGGTGGTGGTGGCTTGTGCACTTCATTACATAATTTAGTTTCCTGAAGGAAAGGCAGATATTCTGAGGAAGGTAATCTCTCGCCCCATTGCTTGTCTGAGTAGTGTTAGCTTTGTCCTTCCACCAGCCACCCATTCAGATCATGGGTACATGCTCCCCCAACCCAACAAGGCCATCCAGTCCCTAAAGCATGGCTCCTTGGACCACTGAGGGGAAATGCCAGTGCCTCCAATCCCAGTAGCTCTTGTCTGCAGAGGCACAGCATCCTGCCCTGTTAGCTGTGGCCAAGGGCCTGACTGCCAGGAGCCACAGTCTGCTGCTTGAGCACCAAGACTAGGGCCATGAGCTTGGGTCCTTTTGAGCCCAGCTAGTGATCTGCATTTCATGGGTTGGTGTGTAAGCAGCAGCAGGTAACAGTGCTTGTCCATCTTCCCACACAATGCATCCCTCTGCAGTACTTACTGGGAGGGGGGAGAAATGATGGTAGGGTTGCCAGATCCCCCAGGGGATGTGGAGGTCCTTGCTGCCGGGCCCAGCCCCTCAGCCACCCATCAGCTGGCTAATGGGGAGACTAACCCCTAGAAAGAAAAAGGCCCAGGCCATGTTGCTGGTGTTACACAGGAAGCAATGTCATTATGCCAGTGACTTCTTGGCCATGCTCTGGCATTTGGGCAAAAACCTCTGTGGTAGATGCTGGTTTTACCATAGAGTTTTTGCTCAAATACCAGAATGGCATCCAGAAGTTGCTGGTGTGATGATGTCATATGTTGTACAATGCCAGCAACATTGACTGGGCCTTTCTCTTTCTCCTGGTAAGTCCAGCAAGTCTACCTGGTAACCATAGGTGGTGGTGAGATTGCTGTGACTATGTGACTGGCAGTAGGTCTCTAACATGGGTAGACCCCACTGGAACAAAAAATAGCCTTGCATTTGATAGATGTTGACACAGTAAGTTTTATTGGCAGACACAATGTTGAAACTCAGATATCTAAAGGCAAGTATTTCTAAAAAGGAAGTGCTAATCAACATGACCCCGTGGATAAGAAAGCAAAGGCAGTCTCAGTAAAAACATGGAGCACCAGGAATTAACTAATAATAATAATGTTCCTCTGAGCATGTGTTTCATTTCTAAGTCATCATTGCCTGTCCCACTGGATTAATGGGGGAGTTCTAGGGTGGCTTTGGTTTCCAGGTAGATTTGAATCTCAGCACCTTGCTTTTTTGACAAGACCCTGGGATTCTTGCTGTTTGAATCTAAGGCTATGGTCACACACACTAAATAATCCACTTGCAATTCACTTTCAATGCACTTTCCAACTGGATTTTGCTAGTTCACACAGTAAAATCCAGTTGGAAAGTGCACTGAAAGTGGATTGCAAGTGGATTATTTAGTATGTGTGACCGCAGCCTTAGTGTGGGTAACCTGGGGCATTGGCAGAACATAGTACCTGCAGGTGTATCTCCACAATGTCTTTGAATTACTTCTGATTATAAAAGCAAGACCAGTATAATATACTGAGCTCAGACACGTTGTAGTGAATTCAGCTCATAGTTTATTGAAAGCATGCAAACACGAACTGACAAGCAGGACTTGGGGGTCTGCTTATATGTCGGTACAAACCACACCCCTGGTCACACCCGATCCCTGTGATAGGGTTATTTACAAGGCCCCTTTGACAATAGGTCCCCTTTAGGATCCTGAGTGGCCGATTGGTCCAAATTACCATCCACATGGGCTATTGTCTACCAATGTGAATTTCAAAGATGTAACAGGGACAAGTTGCTTGAAACGAATTGTCTGATAATTCTGGGTCTGAATAGTTTTGAAAACATTTGGGGGGAATTCAGTGGAAAAGGCCTGCTAGCAAAGGGCCAGTCAGCACTTCACTTGTTTCACTGGCTTTCCCCCTTTCCTCTAAACTACCCTGGTTGGTTCATGTGGACTTTTTTCTCCCTTTTACCTTCATAACAATCACCTTGCAAAGGATGCTAGGCTGACAGAGAGAGACTGACTGACTGCAATCCAACAAGTTTATGGCTGAAGAGAGATCTAAATCCGGCTGTTCCTAGTCTAGTTCACTAGCCACTACACCATGCTAACTGCATTGTCATTTTCTCCTAAAACCTTTTCAGTCTTGTCTTCCTCCATCCTTCTCCTAATGCCATCAACTGGTTTGCTCTGATGTCGTTATGGTTCTAAATCTAGTACTGTGATGTCATGAAGGATCTGTGAAGCCTGTAGTTACGTTTCAAGAGTGTAAGAGATGAGGGCAGAATAAGCCTATAATTTGTTAAACCCTGACATAAATTGGGTCATAAATTTGCCAGGATCCAGCCTTGGTGGAGGGGGCGTGGCTTGGCAGTGGTAATTGCCGACAGCTGCAAGGCTCTGTTATCTCAAGGGAGCGGCAGAGCCCAAAAGAAAAGTTTTCCTTTCCTTTGGCTCTCGTGAGCATGGCGATTGACTTTGCAGGAAGGACCAGAGTATCTTTGACGTTGAAGTGATAAGCTGCCTCCGGAGATGGAACTGACTCCTGTTCTATGGTGACTTTGCAACAGAACTTGTTATGAGGACTTATCATATAAGAAGCTGCAGCTTCCCTTTTAAGAATTGCTAGCTTTCCTTCATACTCAAATGTTTTATTGCCAATTGTTTTGACGTTGGATGATTTCTGCTACGCATACATCCTGTGAGTCTGAAGGGGTTTTTTTTTTTTACTCAGTTAAATGAAACAGTTTTAAGAATATTTTGGCTGCATGCTGGGAGTTTTTGTCTACTGTGGAGCCGTTAATTTGCTTGCTGAAATGACCCCCAAGGTCAGCCGGACCTGATATGGTGGCAGCGGTTGTAAAAGATTGTAGAATGTAATCAGCAGCACCAGCGAAACATTGTGATAAAGGGGTTGTTTTGTTTTGTTTTAAAAAGGAAGCACAGCAGTAAGGAAGATTTTGTTCCTTTTTAAAAAAAAAAGAAAAGGAAGAGGGACGAAGCCAGTAGTCGGCACTAATGACTGGCGTTTTGAAGCTGATGTGATGAAGTGGGAGCCTTTGGAGGTCCCACACTATCTCCTGCAGAGTCTCATGGTTTAGGGCCACTTTTGGAAGAGGACTGGAGAGCTGCTACTTCATGCTGTATAAATCATAATGAGGCAGACAAAAGGAAGCCTTGCACTTAAGAAATGACCCATTATGGCAAGTGCAGGCACAAACTGAAGACGTGGCAAAGTGTTTCCATTTATGGCAGGTGTCAATGCAGAATGGGGCCCATATGGATGAGGGTACCATGCCATCTTCAAGTCAACGTATAACAGCTCAGCATGGAGCAGATGTACAGGCAACCTTGAGAGAGCATCAAGAACAACAGGCAGCCCCATCAGCTGGACAGGATCAAGTTCAACAACTCTGCACACTGATGACACAGGTACTAGGGTAAAATGCTCAACAAAGGGCTGCAAATGCAATTGACTCAAGACCGAGGTGATAGGTGGGTGTTATGTATTGAGCCTGTACGGTGAGGTTGCATAACAAAAGCTTACTCGGCTCCTAGAATGGACCAGTAGGGTGACAAGGATCCTAGAGTAAAACCAGTGGGGAAACAATGCAGTGTAAATAGCCTATTGTTGGGAGTGGGGTGTGTTTTGGGTTTTATGCCTTTTTCAGGCATAAATACCCGGTTTTGGCCAGGGATTTCCAGTCTTCTTTCTCTTGCTGAATCACTAATAAACTATGAGCTGATCACTAGACAGTGTCTGAACCCAGTATATTTCACTGGCAATGAAGGTGGGATCCCGATGAGCGAGCCTGACTCAGCCTCCAGCACCGTACCGCGCAACGAAGACAAGCTCCAGCACTCCGCACCTTGCACCACTCCCCAGACATCTTCCAGAATTCGACCCCGCTGACCCAGAACTTTGGGAAACGTGGGTAGAGCGGCTGAAGTACTACATCAGATTCCAGGACATTGCAGATGAGGATAAGAAAAAAGTGCTCCTGCTCAGCTCTTGCGGAATCAAGACCTTACAACTTGTCCAGGACCTCATCACGCCAAAGTCCTTAGAAGAAGTTACCTATGACGAGCAGTTCAAGGCACTCACCAGCCATTTCGTGCCTCAACCAACCAAGATGGTGAGGTGCATGGATTTTTTGTGTATCAGCAGAAGGCCAAAGAAGCGGCCACCACCTTCCTGGCTGGCCTCCACTGACTGGCCACCAAATGTGGGTTCCCCAATCTAGAAGATGCTCTCCTCAACCAATTTGTCATGGGCATCTGGGAACAGAAGCTCCGCTTCAAGCTCATCGGCCATGAGGAGCTGACACTAGAAAAGACCCTGCAAGAGACCACCCCATACGAGAAGTCACACCGCGATTGCTGGAGCCTTTCCACACATCAGGCTGCCACAGCCCCAGTCTCTGATGCATTGGACAATGATGAAGTGCTCCAGGTTAGATCTCCACACTGCCAGGACTCACAGCCTTCCTCCAATGCAACCACCCACCCTAAAGGACCGCCAAGCAAGCGCCATGTGCCAGCTGTGGAGACAACCATGAACACTACTCCTGCTGCTTCAGAGACACGTCTTGCCATTCCTGCAGAAAAGTAGGCCATATAGCACATGCATGCTGCTCCAGAGGTCTCTGGAGGAAATGGCACACAAGGAAATGGCAGAACTGAACACAACCACCTCCTGCTACGACCAGGTACTGAGTTTGCCCCAGGACACCCCAGAAAAACTCCATGTGACTGTGTTTATTGAGGGGTCCCCATGTGAGATGGAGCTGGACACGGGGTCCTCCTCCATTATCTTGGCTGAAATGTTAAAGAGGCTCTGTCCACAAGGGGGGGCCTGCCTACGGAAACCCTCCTCTGGGTTTACCCTAAGAGACTTCCCAAAAACCCAGTCGCGGTTAAGTGGGGCAAGTTTCAGGTGGAGTACAAGAATTTTAAGGGTTCTTTGGACCTGTTAGTAGTGGAAGGGCGACTCATGAGCTTAGTGGGCCTGTCCTGGTTCGTGCCCCTGGGTTTTGGAGTAACTGGGGTGCACCAAGTGTGGCCATCAGATTTCACGGATGTGTGTAATGCATTCCCAGCTGTCTCCAACAGAACTTTTGGTCATTCCACCAATCCACCCGTGTCCCTTAACCTTGACCTGGTGGTGCAGCCCATCCGCATGAAGGCCAGGAGCGTCTCGTTTGTCCTCAAGCCTAACATTGATGGGGAGCTGGACTGTCTGGTGGCTCAAGGGGTTCTGGAGCCAATGCCACATGCCCTCTGGGAGATCCCCATCATGACTCTAGTCAAGCCAAATGGGGACATCCACATCTGCGTGGACTACAAATGCACCATTAACAAAGTGCTTCAGGACCATGCATACCCAGTCCCTGTAGTCAGCCATGTTTTGGCCTCCCTGGCGGGCGTGAAGTTCTTTGAAAAACTGGACCTGGGCCAAGTATATCAACAGCTCCCTGTGGATGATGCCACAGCAGAGGTCCAGACAATCGTCACACAGCAGGGTGCATTCTGGGTGAGGTGCCTACAATTTGGGGTTAGTGTGGCCCCAGGGATTTTTCAAAATCTAATGGACTGTCTCCTTAAAGGGATCCCTGGGGTCCAGCCATTCTTTGATGATGTTTTGATCGCTGCACCCATGCCCGAGGTTTTAGCTGAAAGACTGCAGGCCATCCTGCAACGTTTCCACACCACCAGCTTGAAGGTAAAATGGGAAAAGTGTCTTCTGGGGGTGCCGAGGGTCAAGTTCCTGGGGTTTGCTGTTGACACACAGGGCATCCCTCCTAAGCCAAACAAGGTCCGTGCCATTGTTAATGCACCGCCACCCATGTCCAAGTCAGAACTCCAGGCCTTCTTGGGGCTATTGAATTTCTATCAAGCCACTGCATTCCGGGCCATCAAGAACCTACTCACCTCGAATGCTGTCCTGGCTCACTTTGACGAGTTGCTTCTCATGGTTCTTGCCTGCGACACTTCACCGTATGGGGTTGGGGCCGTCTTGGGGCATTGTCGGCCCGATGGTCGGGAGGTCCCTGTGGCTTACTACTCCCGGACCCTGTCTTTGGCCAAGCACAACTACCCTCAGATCAACAAAGAGGTGCTGGCAATCGTGGTGGGAGTAAAAAAAGTTCCACGACTACATCTACGGCTGGCCCTTCACCATCATCACTGACCACAAACCCTTCTTGGGCCTGTTGGCCCCAGATTGCCAGACGCCTCAGATGCTGTCTCCTCGAGTGCTCCACTGGTCAATCTTCCTGGCAGGCTACAGGTATGAGCTGCTCCACTGACCCAGTAAAGCCATGCTGATTCTCTCAGCTGCTTCCCACTGCCCTCCTGTGACCTGGACCCAGCACACCAGATCCTGCTCCTTGAGAATCTGCCTGATCCTCCCCTCCAGGTATCCAACGTGTCCTGCCACACGGCACGGGACCACATGCTTTCCCACGTTCTGGACTGGGTGAGGAGGGGATGGCCCACTGGCCGAGTAGACCCAGAATTCACCCCATTCACCTCCCGCTGAGACGAACTGTCGGCCCACAAGGGCTGCTTGCTATGGGGAAGACGGGTGGTGGTGCCTGTGCCACTGTGCCAGTAAGCCCTCACTGCCCTCCATGAAACGCACCCAGGGATCGTGCGGATGAAGGCACTGGCTCGCAGTTATGTGTGGTGGCCCAGAATGGACAGTGACACTGAAGACTGCATTAAGCACTGTCAGACGTGCCAGGAATCCAGACCAGAACCACCCCAGGCCACGGTGCGGCAATGGGAATCCTCCCAGAAGCCATGGGCCCGGCTACACCTCGACTTCGCAGGTCCCTTCCAGGGGCAAATCTTCTTCATTTTGGTGGACTCGTTCTCCAAGTGGCTAGAGGTGGTGCCGGTCCCATCTACATTGTCCTGAGCAGCCATATGTGCCATGTGGAGGATCTTCAGCATGCACAGCACCCCGGACACAGTAGTAACAGACAACGGGATGGCTTTCACATCATCAGAATTCCATGATTTCATGAACTACTACACCATCCGACACATCTGCTTGTGAGAGCCCACAGAGTCATTCAACAACAGGTGTCCAAAAAAGGAAATCTTTATTGAAGAAAGGTCTTACTGGTCATCTGCACTTTTTGTGTTAGTAATGGTGATTAGGTGTGAGGCCAGGGAAATTATACATGATTCAAAAGGGTTCTCTATGATAATACATCCAATCATGGAAAAGAATGAAAGGCACTAAAAATACTGGCTCTTTGTTCCCAAAGTAAAAGCGGGAAAGATACATGGCCAGACCTAAAAAGAAAGAGCAGCTGGTATTACAGTCTCCCAAGGTCAGAGAAGCAGGCTAGGCGATAAGTGTGCCATGAGAACAAGGTGGGTAAGACATTCCACAGACATGAGGCCCACCTGGGTTAGGAATCACCTCCCGGCCAGGGGATGGCAGCATTAGCTGACACCACTCTGCTCCATTCCACACCACCACTAACGGCCAGGCTGAGAGAATGGTGAGGATGACTAAGGAGTCCCTTCGCAGAATTACACACGGAGAGTGGGACCACAGGCTGGCAGCCTTCCTTTTCAACCACCGGATTACCCCAAATGCCACCACAGGCTGCAGCCCTGCAGAGCTCCTAATGGGAAGACGGCTCACAACTCGTCTGGACCGCCTGCATGCAGATTGAGCTCCGGATCACAGCTTGGCCCAAGGGAACCTAGAGGCTCCCCAAGTCTATGCCTGCAACTTCTCCAGCAGCACACACTGGGTCCCAGCTAAGGTGATCAGGGTGACTGGCCAGTCTTCTTTCTCTTGCTGAATTACTAATAAACTATGAGCTGACCACATCTGAACCCAGTATATTTCAGTGGGCTAGACTAAAATTTCCTGAATTTAAAGATGGCGAGAATGTTAGCTCATGCTTCCACCTCTTTGATGCAACTGCCTGTGATAACACTCACTGATTATAAAGTAGATTTTAAGTACTGTGCAGTTCACTGCGATGGCAGAGTTTTAAAACAATCTGTGACTTATGGTCCATGGACTTTATTATGTGAGTAAACATATTAGTTTAATGGGATTATTTGCATACCAGATGCTATATAAGTAGAAATGTAACAGATTTCAGCCTAGGAATGGTATTTGGATTTCCAGCTCTGGCTGGAAAATAGGCCAGATGGTTAGCATGATCCTTGTTGCTCAAAACAATTAAGTTGAACAAAGATCCAAGTTAATTAACTGAATATCTGATTTAGTATTCCTGGCTGAAATGGGTGGGGGAGCAAGGATATTCAGACAGTACATTGTGCATCAGGTTAATGTTCCCTTTAATGCCTCAGAAAATAGCTCTTTTTTTGTAAACTGGCATCATGGAAATTGTGCATCGTAATGGCTACATTGGGTCACAGAGAAATTTAAAAAAAGGGGCATCAACATTTCCCCAGAGTTCCTTGAATATGGCAAAGTTAGCAGGATTCACAGTGTGTCTCAGGGGTGGTGACAGGGCTGCTTTTCACAGGATGTATTAAACATTCGGGAAGAGAAAGGAGCATCCCTGTCACAGAAAACATTATAATGAAAAACTACAGTGCGGCTGGCTCAGCAATATTTCCCCTGGAAATTCCAACAGGAAGCATGCAGATCTTTTGAAAGAAAGGAATGACTTGTTAGGCTCATCTTGAATCTTTAACAGTTTGGTGTGCAGACTCTAATCTGGGAGAACTGGGTTTAATTTCCCACTTCTCCACTTGCAGCTGCTGGATGACCTTGGGCAAGCCATAGTTCTATCACAGCTGTTCTCTCAAGGACAGCTCTGGAAAGAGCTCTCTCAGCCTCACCTACCTCACAGGGTGTCTGTTGTGGGGAGGGGAAGGGAAAGGAGTTTGTAAACCGCTCTGAGACTCCGAGTGAAGGGCAGGTTATAAATCCAATCTCCTCCTCCTCCTTTTCTTCTTCAATATCTGGGGTCGGAGAAATAGCGAGCAGTGGGCAACCCGTGACTGGGATCCTGGGGGGGGGGGGGGGTGTTCGGAATCACTAAAGGGACAAAAATAAACACAGGCACAGGTTAAACAGCCTCTCCCCACCGGCTCTCCAGTTTTAAACAGCTTTCAGACATGGGATACTGAATTTTTATGTAATGTACAGTTGGGCTCTTTTACATTGTGTCCTCATTTTGCAACGGAAATCAGAGGATTCTGGTACTTGATACAAGCAAGAGAAAGTGAGGAGAAGGGCTGTCAGTTAGAATGATGACCACGGCAGCAATTAAATCTATTCAGTGAATCACAGTAAAGAATTACTATTGATCAGCATAAGTGACCTGCTTCAAAATTGCAGATACTGTTGAGTAATAATGGAATCTTATCATACAGTCAGGGCTGCAGTGGCTCAAGTGGTTAAGACACTGGACTGCAGACCAGGAGGTCGGTAGTTCAGCAGTTCAAGACCTGAGTGCTGCATGACGGGGTGAGCTCCCGTCTCTAGTCTCAGCTCCTGCCAACCTAGCAGTTCGAAAGCAAGAAATTGCAAGTAGATAAATAGGTATCACTTTGGTGGGAAGGGAACAGCGTTCCATGCACCTCGGCATCTAGTCATGCCGGCTACATGACCACAGAAATGACTTTGGACAGTGCTGGCTCTTCGGCTTGGAAACAGAGATGAGCACCGCATCCCTAGAGTCATATTCGACTGGCTTTCAAGCAAGGGAAACCTTTACCTATCATACAGTCACCAAGGGTAGGGGTAATTTTCTCAGTGCAAGCAATCCAAAGCTAGTGTTTCTCTGACAGATATCCAACCACTGCTTGAAGACCTTCAGTGACGGAGAGGCCCCTCCCCATAGTGATTAGTTCCATTGTCCAAATGCTCTTATCGATAGAAAGTCTCTCCTAATTCCATAATTGTGGCAATTACATAAATGTAACGAGTAAAAAGCTAGGCAACATATTATATTTGCTAAATCCGCGCCACATAAAGTGATTTGACGTATTCTTATTTTCCCTGTCCTAATTTTTGCAGGCTTTTTCTGCTTGACTTGGCTGAGTGACACGGAGCTTCCATGATCGCATTGCATGTTAAAGATGGCTGTTGCTGGGTGCAATCAGTCCCTGTGAATTCAGGAGTTAACTACATTATGCAGTTGTATTCCTTGCTCTAATCAAAATGAGAATTGGATTTAAACTGATTAGAGAATATGGAAGGACAAACTATTTTAATCCAATTTGGACGGTAGCATTCATACTCCTAAGGTCAGGATGTGGTTTAGGTTTAATTTTACTTTAGGCATATGCAGACGATCCAGATGCAAGTTGACAGAGCTGATGAAGACCTGAGCCAGTGAGCTAATGTCATGGCCCTCTGACCTTTTGAGCTGCTGGTTATCTTGATGTTCCCAATTACAGCCAGCCCATTTCTGAGAAATAAGACAAATTAGGCTTATTATTGTGGTTTGGCATTATGGTTTAGAATTCTCTAAATCTGTGACTCTGCCTAATAAGAATGGCAACCGGACCCATATTCAATTTGTCACTCTTTAATTTACATAGTCGGCCTCTCTGAGAGGAAAAGAAAACAACTGTATTGGTTATATATAAATTACTGTGATCAAGCTAAATAGAATCTTATTCAGTCTTTGACAGTGCAGTCCTATGCAGAGTTACGCTCCATTGATTTCACTGGATTTAGTTGGGTGTAGCTCTGTTTGTTTTGATTTAGAAGCCACTTATTTGTCTTTTTGCCAGGTCTAAGTGGATTCAAGATCACATCAAGCCTGGACACACAAGCCTTCATTTACTCTATCAATTTTGTATAAGACAGTTTTTGAATGCTTGGAATTCTTGCCTGCTTGCCCCACAAGGAAGGTACATTAGACGAATGGCTCACTTCTGCATATTTCATTTTATAAATAGAAGAGAAAAGTCTCAGCATTGCATATGGAAAATCAGGTAATTTATTTGCCAAATGTCATTTTTATTCATGAAACATTCCAGTTCATAAGCATTTTTTTCTTTTCCATTAAATTACTAGCACTGAGAGTATCTCACTGTTCATTAATAGAAGATAAATAAGTAGCTTCTCTCTAGAAGCTGAAATGACTCAACTGAGTATGTGTTGTGGGAACTGGCTCTTCTGAGGCTGACCACTCCTCAGGTGAGGAAGAGGCAGGGAGCAACCTAGCCTCCTCAGGAGTCAGCCCAGAAGAAGAACCCTCAATAGTACCTGAGGAGGAAGAGTCCCCTGCAGCTGCACAGGAGGTGCAGCCAGAAGGAGAGACCGACCCTGAGCCTGGCCCAGCACCCCCAGTTGCAGACACCCTGAGGCCAGACTCCCCACCCAGTTCTCCTGAAAGTCCCAGACGGAGGGCACGCCAGAGGCTGACTATGCAGGAGCGAAGGAGTGCCAGACTGCAGCTCCTGCAAAGGCTATGGGAGGAGCTGTAAGCCTTTGCAGACGCAACTCCCAGGGAAGGGAGAACATCCTCATAAACACTTCACACACCTGCCTCAGTGCAGTAGCAACTCTGCATACTCAGACCTGCTTCTGTGTGTGAAGCACCCACTCCTTGTTCCTGAACCCTGCAACCTTGGATTGGCTCCCCGGCTATCCAACCTCTGGCTCTGTTGTTTACTCTGATTCTGGACTGCGTTTGCAGCTTCTAGTGTGCAGGCTCTGTGGCAACAAGCTGAGTCAGCACACTATTGTACATTCATTACCTCATGAGAAGAGAAGCTCACTGGAAAAGATAATAATGCTAGGAAAAGTTGAAGGCAGTATGAAAAAAAGGAAGACCCAGCATGAGATGGATTGACTCAATAAAGGAAGCCAAGCCCTTCAGTTTGCAGGACCTGAGCAAGGCTGTTAATGACAGGCTATTTTGGAGGCCATTAGAGTGAAACCAGTCTAAGCAGGACTTCCCACCTTCTTACTCCTACTGCAGTCCAGTGAGCCCTCCAAACTTCTTCTCTTGCGAGTCAAGGAACTCTCCAGAACAGTATATGCAGGGGTCTGCAGTTGGCAGGGGAAATTTGCCTAAATCACAAACGTTCCATTTCCTCTGTTTAACATTTGTGTTTGTAGGGATTTATCTCATAGCAGCTGCACAATGCTATCAAAATATATGTAACAGTTACCCTTATTTAAGCAAAGAGATTTGTTTCTCCGGCATGCATTCCTAGCAGAGAAGGGCTTTTAGCTGTTTATACATCGCTAGGTCATAAGCCCAACTGACTCTTCAGTTTCATTTGTATGGTAATTTAAAGGTTAATCTCCTACTATAAAAAAGGAAAGTATGCAGGAGATATACCAGACTTTTGGGAGGTGAGATTAAAACATTATTATACATTAGTTTCATAATTATTGCACTTAGTTCCTACTATTTGCCTGATCTCTGTTCCAAATACTCATTATAAGGCAGCCCCAGCTTACAGAAATTGGTTGAAAGGGAATTAGTTAAAGGGCAGTTTGTCTTCACATGGTTTTAGGAGGGAAAATGTGATTGTTGTGTCCGCTGACTGCCACTAGGTGCCAGTGAGAGTAACCCAGAGCTTGGCTCCTAGAACAATAGGGGCCAAGGATCCTAAAGTCCTTCCAGTCCTCTAATGAGATCTAGGTGGAAAATTCAACCCCCCATAGGACTACAGGTGGGACCTGGGGTGTGGCCTGGGTGTGTATATAGTTGGCCATTTGGCCAGTTAAGACATGCTTACTGTAACTCAAATAAACTAAGAGCTGATCACTATGCTGTCATCCTTGTCTGTGCCGCCAAGAACTCAGTACTTTTCATTGTCTAAAACTGATCAGTATCCTGTGATAAGTCAAACTCCAGCTGATCTACTTTGGCTAAATGTTCCTGAGCTACAACCCACTTCATATGATTCAACATGTGCCATACAAGTGATACCCACATGTGGATCTTTTGAGCATCATTCACCGATGTGGCACCCACCCTATATTTCAAAAAAGCAGGGAAAGCCCCTGCCTGCAGGGACAGTTGGTCCCACCTTGCTACTGAAAGAGCAAAATCTGTGACCGATTTTGCACAGGCGCTGCCCTGGCATTCTTCCTCCGTTTGCCCCGGTGCTGTGCTTGAATTTCACACTATTAGCCGTGGGGCACATTTTGACCTGCGACTCCGCCGGATCTTCCCCACGGCTTCAGTGAGCTTCAAAAAACAGGATCACAGAAACCACGGGAAAGATTGGGTGGAGCTGCGGGTCAAAATGCGTCCCACGGCAAATAGTGTGAAATTCAAGCACAGCACCAGGGCAAATGGAGGAAGAATGCCAGGGCAGCGCTAGTGGGAAATTGATCTGTGAGTCTCCTTGAACTGCAGGCCTCGTGCTAGAGGCTGGAGCACTTGTGGCTCTCTTGATTCATGGTCATCATTGTGAACATGGCTCTCTACGACCCACCGAGTGAGGACCACTGCACCACCATGGACAGACCACAAGGGTGATATTTAAAAAATTCTGAAGGTGGAATTAAAAATAAAGAGATGTTAAGAGGTGCAGTGTCTGGCATTTCTCTGCATTTTGCACCACAGTTCAGTATTCTTTTTCTCTGTGCTACTGTGTATGTGATTTGCCTGAGCTGATGAACAGCTAGTATATGTCTTAATTTTTGACTTCCATTTCCAAAGAGCAGAGGAATATCTTCAAATTTCTATCAAGTTTTTCTCCAGCTGCGTAAAACAACACAAATCCAAAAAGCTTGTATTATGACCCCAAATGAATTCGTTAATATTTTCTTTCTATTCTGTCTTAAAAAGATAAACACACAATGAATATGCTTCACACTTTCCTAAATGACCAAAACATCTGTTTGGGACTCCTGGGTCACTATTTCGCCAATTTATGCAACTGATGGGTTAAGCTAATATGTATGTTAGCCATCTCCTTGTTTGTAAGCAACCAAACATTACCCTTGCAGTGATTAGGGCTGACCATGGGGAGTAGTTTCCATGAGAATAAATTAACTGCACACAGATATAAATGAGTGTCAGCTGTAAGAAATGTAGGATCAGTGCAAATGTTCTTTCAGTGTTGTGGCTGAGGGCAAAAATAGCTTCTGTGTGACTGGGGGTTCACATGCCTGCAAGAATGTTTGAATCCCTCTTTCTTGGATCACAAGGAAGTGCCATGCCATGTCCTGCTGAGTGCCTGTGTTTCTTCCTCCCTTTGCTAAACTGTGACAAATTTTGTACATTGGTCAAACCCTTGAGTATATACAGATTGAACTATCTGCCTTTCACAGATAAAGTTGTCCATTGCATGTGTGTACGGCAATGGAACAAGGAACAACTTTTAATTTAAAAACAACAGGAACACCTTTTTTAAAACAATGTAAATAATTTATGTAGCATGCTAATAAAGAGCAGCTGAAATACTGAGTTCTTTGGGAACCGTTATTCCCTTCGTATCATAAAGCATCTTGTTTTTGGAGGTCAAGATTCTGGCCATTTTTTTAAAGCCTTGTAATACTCAAGAGTGTAAGCTAGATGTGGTTTGCCCGGTATTGTCTTTTGTCATTTGGATAACCGTCTACATCAAAAGGAAGAGTCTGTGGTCTTTTCCGCACCTGGACTGAATTTAAAGACTTCTACTGATTCCAGAATTTCACAACCCTTTAGCAATTTGAGGGCTAAACTAGACATTATGGGGAGATCCACATATTCATGTGAAAACCAAAGCATGAGAAGTCTTAACAATATTTCACAGCATAGCTGAAGAGAGCTAAAGTGTGCCCCTCCCCCTTCCTTCCTTCACCATTACTGGACATATTTTTCTTCCAGCTTGGATCACTGCAAAAATCAGAGCTGGGATGGAGGAGAAATTTTCAAGCAATGGAGTAATGTGAAAGAACTGGGGTGGGGTGGCTCCTCCTCCACATGCTCTGAAAAGGACCCCTTACCCCACATGAACACATAAAGCTGCTTTACACTGACTCAGATGCTTGCCTGTACTCTGTATTACAAGATGGCATGTGTAGAATATGTAGAATTAATGCTCATAGATGCATCTACCAGAAAGCTTATTTCAGTACTTTTGGACATGTGCAAACTTTTTTGTAGTTGGAACTTTAAATGGAAAAGAAATGAGCATTTTATACAATGGACTGCAGATGAAATATGATCTGCCTGTCCTGGGTTTTCAGACTGAAATAAGCTGGGTGGGTCAACTGGCCACCAAGTAGCTACAGCACATGGAGCTGTGTCATTATGCAATTATGCCTTTCATTGCAGAGCTTAATCTCTTGCCTAGTAAAATACTGAAGGAAGTCAGGAAACATATTGGAAAAGGGGAGTTAAAGATGGAGTCTCAAAGTGTACAGGTCTCTGATGCACATGGAGAGATTTTAATTTTCTTAGGTAGAGGGAAAACTTTATTTGGGCAACCCCACTGCACATGTGCAAGATTTACTCACATGGAGTGGCATTTGGATATGTACAACTCTGTGCTTGGAATCCTGGATCAAAATGCAGAAATCCTACTCTGGGCAAAATGAATGTGGATTTAGTTGAATAAACCCTTGGGGCAGAACTAAAGACAACACCTCACGTGGACTGCTGCTGAAAACAACAGCCTCCTGTCAAGTTTTCTCCTTCTCCTTCATAATGTTCAGGCACACATTTTGTAACATTGTCAAATTCCATTCCCCCCATATCATTAACTGATAGGGAGGCACCTAAGAATCTGTGTCACAATACAAATAAGGGCGCCTCAATGTAGCAGCAAAAGGGGGGGATGGAAACATTGACATAGGAAGACATTTCCAGAGCCATCGCTTAAACACAACATGTAGTTCTGTGCCTCTTTCCTCACTTTAACTTAAGCACTGCAGATAGTGGAAATACACAAACCTGTAAGATTGATAGCAGTATTTAACGGAGGTCTTCCTTACTATATTGTAGGATATACTGCTCATTTAATTTATTATGCATTATAGTTTAGAAATGACTTGATGATGAAAATAGTTTCAGAAAAGCTCCGAAAAGCACAACGATATCTTCTCTTTGGGATTGATTGCATTCAAAGTCCAGTGAGCATTTCCATTACTGTTGTGAAATCTCTTCAAAGCAGGAAGTTTAAAAGAGAGAGGAGACTTCATTTTACACATTTAGCAAGATAAGTGTTCCTTTTCTTGATCTCTTGATGTACTGAGTCATAAATCCTACATGTGTTAGACGACAACACACACACACACACACACACACACACACACACACACACACTTGTCTCCCCTGTCTCCCTCCAGTCCTTTTTATTTTTGGTTACAAAGAAAATAGGCCAGGTCCAAGGAAGTAGAGGCTGGTGTACCATGTTTGTTCTGAGGATGATTGCCAGATTGGAAACTGTTCAAACATATAGGTCAAATGATCATGGTGAAAACAGAAGACACTAACTTGTATGAGCTGCTTGGGGATGAGAAGGTTTTGTGGGAGAATGCTCATCAGTGTGAAGTCTGATCATTCTACTCTAGTTTTTAGACCAAAGTAAGAACAGTTCTGTATATATTTCTTGAAGTGCTCTCCAAAGAGGTTTGACTTCCACATGAGCATAAAGATGTTCTATACATATTACCTTAAATGCTGTAAAGCAGAGATATCAAACTCATTTGTTACAAGGGCCATATCTGACATAAAAGTCAGGCTGGGCCATGTGTGCCATAAAATGTAATATGAGGTACCGGAGATATAAACTTCATAAAGATGATTTCAGGTGCCTAATGGCAATAGCAGGCTTGATTGGATTAGGTGTGATATACGTAGAGGTAGTAGGCATGGAGTCATCAGCACTGGTAATGAGACAGGAAACCTAGGTCTCAGTTTGGTCCAGGAGGATTCAGTCCAAGAGGATGCAACAAATAAATGGAAATAAGGTTACAGAAGTGAGCAGTGATTCACAAAAGCTCATCCCCATCACAAATTTTGTTAGTCTTTAAGGTGTACTGGACTCTTACCCTTTCTACTGCTGCTAGAAACCACAACATTCAAAAACCTGTGGGGAGACATTTTAACCTTTTATGACATTCAGTTGCTGACCTAAGAGTAGCAGTTCAAAGGAATTTCAAAAGGAGATTAGAAAGACTGCTGAATTGCAACTGATAATGAAGATTTAAAAAATGCATCTTCCAGAACTATATTGAGACCTAGGTTTCTTCTCTTTGCCAATGCTTATTAATGTCATTTGGGGTCTGAAATCATTTCACTTTATAAGGACAGATGGATTCACATTCTAGCTGTATCTGAAGAGAGCAGTGACTCATGAAAACTCATGCCCTGCCACAAATTTTGCTAGTTGTTAAGGTGCTACTGAACTCTTGCTCCCTTTCACTAATAAAGATTGCAAGGTGTGCTGTTAGGTTTCTCTCCCCCCCCCCCCCCCGCCCATCTGTTAGAACTCTCTCTCCCCTGCTGTCTCTGGTTCCTACCTCCCTGCCTCCTTCCCTCTCTTAAAAAGTGTGTGCATGCACAAAAGCATATACCTGGAATAAAAATTTGTTGTTCCGCGGGAGTCCGTCTCTCTCTCTGGCTCTTTCCCTCCCCTCCCCTTTCCTCCCAAAGGAGGGGGGAGAAGCCCTCAGCCAATTGAGGGAAGGGAGGCCTGGCTTTCTTGTCTCCTCTGCAAAACAGAAAGCAATGGTTCTGTAAGGCTTGTTGGTTCTTCTATGGAGACATTTGACCAGGGGTTACTGCTTGCAGGCATGGCTTCTGCCCTGGAAAAAGCTTGGAGGTTCCCCCAACAGAAAATAATGGAGGATGCCTGGGGGTAGCCTGTTCAGGGGTCCATAGAGCTGGACCCCTTGGTCCAATTATGTGAAATTTGGGTAATTTAAAGAACAGGCACCAGCAGCTCTGCTCCAGTTTTGGTGACTGTACCTTTAAACACACACACACACACACACACACACACACACACACACACACAGAAAATTTCTCCATATAGAATAATGGATGCAAAAAAAAAAAATGGAAACACACAAAACCCAAATTTGAATACTATACTGGAATGTGGTATTAAGGAATATTGGGAATACCAATATTTTTCAGGTCCAATATACCCAAATCTGAAAAATATTGATTTTTTTTTTTACACACCCTTATTTAATAAAATTCATGGGCAATTCTCCCATGCATATTCCATTGAAATGAGTGGGAACTGTGCAGTAGTGAAGTGTGTCACAGTATCATGTCCTAGGTTGGAATTAATCTCCTCTTGAATTGCATCCTTCACTTGCTTTGAACTGGTTTCTGGGGAGGAAGCATGTAAACTTCCTATAAAAATCTAAGATTTCCTCTCCCTCCCCTTTACAAATATTGCTTTAATTTTAAAATGATACATCCTACTTTTCAACAAGCTAATTGAAGGCAGCATTAGTACAGAACTTGGTAATATAAACACTGGCTATTAGAAGATTTAAGGACAGCTGATGGTCATTCTTTTCCTGTCAGCAGTTTTGAAAATGTCCCTTTACAATCTTGAAGCAATTAAAGTTATTGTTGGATTCCTCTACTAACACTGCATGGCTGCTTTTTTTTAAGTCTCCTTGCAAATACCATCCTGTAGAACAGTAAACAAGGAATAGAAACTGAATCCAAATAGTTGAGAGAGAAATACTGGAATTTTGGGATGAAGAGAAAGGGAGAGAGAAACCACTATTCTGTGAGAAGACAGGGCCTTCTAAGGGTTTAAAGCAATACGCCACAACAAGAATCTCATTTGGAGACATGCCCGGACAGTAAAATTTTCAGATGCAAAAAATGCTACACTTCCATTATTTTTAGTAGCCTTCAGCAGGACCAAACCACAGTAGCTGGGTGGCAAATTGAGTTGTCTGTTACAGCATTGGCTCATTCTGGAAGATTCTCTGTTCTGCACATTTAATCTCGCCAATTTCTAAGCCATCATTTTAGCCAATATGTACTTTAAAAGAAAAATCTGGCTCTAATTTTAATTGAGATCTGCTTTTATGCTCTGTGAAGTAATAACTGATGTACAAATAGAGGTGCAAGTTAGGTAATTTTAAATTCTAGACTTAAAAGTCTTTGGAGGCTTCTCTTTAAATGGTTTTATAATTGATATTATATATTATATTTAAATGGATTTATACATGCATTTCAAATGCATAGCTACAGCTTTGTCCCCCCCTGCCATTGAGCTCCTGAGCTGGGGCCCTGGGCTGGGGCCCTGGCTCTGACTGCACCACTAGCTAGAGGCTGATTCTCAGGCAAACAAACGGAAAGATCTGCATCAGCTTCTTCATCCTTTGGCATCAGTCTTGTTTTCTCATGAGCTGAAATGCTTAAAGATAGCCTTCAAGTTGCTAACAAATTCCTTGATTGGAATCTTGATGATTAGTAGCAGGGATGGTCCCCAGGGCCACTCCCAGGGGTCCTTTCATAAAAAAAGAGGTGCAGGAGCTCATTAGCATAACTTATTTGCATATGCCACACCCCCTGACGTCACCGGAAGTGTCAGAAGGCCAAACATCCCTGACGTCATCGGCAGTGTGTCAGAAGGCAAGAAGGGAGGGAGGGGGAAGGAAGGAAAGGAACAGGAAGGAAGGTAGGTAGGTAGGTGGGGGAGAGAGAGAGAAGAAAGGAAGGAAGGAGGGAGGGAGGGAGGGAGGGGGAAGGAAGGAAGAAAGAAAGGAACAGTAAGGTAGGTAGGTAGGTGGGGGAGAGAGAGAGAAGGAAGGAAGGGACAGGAAGGTAGGTAGGTGGGGGAGAGAGAGAGAAGAAAGGAAGGGAGAGAGGAAGGAAGGGACAGAAAGGTAGGTAGGTGGGGGGAGAAGGAAGGAAGGAAGGAAAGAAGGGGGAAAGGAAGGAACAGGAAGGTAGGTAGGTGGGGGAGAGAGAGAGAGAAGAAAGGAAGGGAGACAGGAAGGAAGGGGGAAAGGAAGGAACAGGAAGGTAGGTAGGTGGGGAGAGAGAGAGAGAGAAGGAAGGAAGGAAGGGGGGGGCGCTTCTCCCCCCCCCACTGGGGCCAGAGTTTCCCTTCCTCCCCCCTCTTGCTTGGGCCCCAGGGGCCTTACGCCTCTGGGGCCCGGCTTCTCCCTCCCTTGCGCCCCCCTGGGGCCCGGGAGCAGTGAGTGGGGGAGGGAGGGAAGGAGGAGGCTTCTCCAGGAGCTTCTCAGGGAGCAGTGAGGGGGGAGGAGGGGGCTGGTGCCGGGGGGAGGGAGCAGGGAGGAGGCTTCTCAGGGAGCAGTGAGGGGGGAGGAGGGGGCTGGTGCCGGGGGCGCTCGCTGCAGCCCCAGGAGTTTGAGAGCGGGAGAGGCTGGTCCTGGGGCCAGCGGCGCTCGTCGCGGCTCTGGGCATTTGAGGGCAGGGAGGGTGAGGGGAGGCTGCTGCTGGGGCCAGCGGCGCTCGCCGCGGCCTCGGGCTTTGGAGGGCAGGGGGAGGGCAGGGGGAGGGCGAGGAGAGGCTGCTGCTGGGGCCGGCGGTGCTCGCCGCGGCCCCGGGCTTTGGAGGGCGGGGGGAGAGCGGGGAGGGCGAGGGGAGGCTGCTGCTGGGGCCGGCGGCGCTCGCCGCGGCCCCGGGCTTTGGAGGGCGGGGAGGGTGAGGGGAGGTTGCTGCTGGGGCCGGCGGCGTTCGCCGCGGCCCCGGGCTTTGGAGGGCGGGGGGAGGGCGGGGAGGGCGAGGGGAGGCTGCTGCTGGGGCCGGCGGCGCTCGCCGCGGCCCCGGGCTTTGGAGGGCGGGGGGAGGGCGAGGGGAGGCTGCTGCTGGGGCTGGCGGCACTCGCCGCGGCCCCAGGCTTTTAAGGGCGGGGGGAGGGTGGGGAGGGTGAGGGGAGGCTGCTGCTGGGGCCGGCGGCGCTCGCTGCGGCCCCGGGCTTTGGAGGGCGGGGGAGGGCGGGGAGGGCGAGGGGAGGCTGCTGCTGGGGCCGGCGGTGCTCGCCGCGGCCCCAGGCTTTTAAGGGCGGGGGGAGGGTGGGAAGGGTGAGGGGAGGGAAGGAGGAGGCTTGTGCCGGTCGGCGGCGGCCTGCCGCTGCCGGGAGGAGTGAGCGGGGGGCGGGGCTTTGTTAAGTCCCCGCCCCCCGCCCTCCTCTCTCCCGGAGCGACGCTCCGGCGCGCCCCGGCCCCAACGGAGCCCTGGCCACTCCCAAACATAAATTAAGGTATGTGGCAAAAATGGCTGACAGTTTCACTTGTAAGTAGAAGAAGCACTACATATATGGATAAACATCTGGAGCAGAGGTGCATCAGTGGCTGTTAGCCACAAGGTATAGATGGAACACTATGTCAGTGACAGTGATGCTCTTTATTCTTGGTGCTGGGGGAGGGCAAGAGTGGGAGGGCTTCTGGAGTTCTGGCCCCACTGGTGGACCTCATGATGGCCCCTGGTGTTTTTGGCCACTGTGTGACACAGAGTGTTGGACTGGATGGGCTGCTGGCCTGATCCAACATGGCTCCTCTTATGTTCTTATGTACCCATGTGTTTGTTTTATTGGTGTTTAGAGAGGTTCCCTGGAGATGAGTTTCCCTGCCCGATATCTGAGTGTAGTGGGTGTCTGTGTTATGCTGTTTCTGAAGCTCTTAGTGTTAAAGCTCTTAATGCTTAAGGGCCAGTTTCACTATCAAAGCCGCCTCTGGGGAGAAAGTGCCAAGGGAGAAGGGCTGCAGAAAGAGACACCTCCGGTTCCTCAAACTGGAACCCCCCCCCCCCGAGTCCCCGTTCTCCACCAGGGTGTGGCAGATCGAGCTTTAAACACTCAGTTCTGTCAGCACAGTGGCTCCATGCACATGGCAGCCCCACAGGTTCCCTGGCCGTGCAGGGAGGTAGAGTGGGCACAAACATGCTGGCCCCATGATTACTTGGCCATCTCCAGGGGCAACTGTGTGGAGGAAGTGGCCACGGCAAGTCTCCCTCCCCAAGATCAACCATGTTTGGAGAGCGCTGATGACAGGGAGGGGGTGTATGCAGGGCCACTTACTCTGCACAGTCACACCCTGCAGATGACCAGGGGGCATGGCCAGAGCGATGCTACCAGATCTCCCTCCCCATATATTCAGTGACGGTGTGGGGCTGTCGTGTCCATCAGGCTCTTTTTTTTTTTAATTAAATTTATTTTAGTTGTTTTTATACAATTGTAAGTTTCGCAAAGGTTAACAGTTACATATTACTGGAGCCCTTCACCATTACTTAACCATACATATAATTTGGACCAATTCTTCATTGGATCCGTTTTAGCAGTTGCATTCAACAAAAAACCCAATTTACTTAATTCTGCCCATTCCAACAATCTGACAATCACTGCATCTTTCCCCGGGGGTGATGTCGCTTTCCATGCACTAGCCCGGGAGATTCTAGCTGCCGTCAGAATATATGCTAATAGTTTCTGATCACTTCTCAACATATCCTCAGGTAGTATGTTTAACAAACAAATTTCTGGCAATAGCGGGATATCTAATCCCAGAATTTCTTTTGCCATTGAGTTCACCATTGCCCAATAACCCTGCAATTTTCTACATTTCCACCACATGTGATAATATGTACCAGTCTCTGTACCGCACATCCAACATTTATTTGACACATTCCTATAACATTTATGGAGCCTGTCAGGGGACCAATGCCATCGGTAAAATAATTTATAAATGTTTTCCTTATAATTTACTGCCCCCCAAAATTTTACAGTTTTCCACACTTTTGTCCATTGATCAATTTGAATATTATAACCGAAATCTTCCATCCATTTTATCATGGTGACTTTTACCTTTTCTTCCTGCATTTCATAGGTAAGTATTATTTTGTAATTATTTTTAAGTTTGTTGTTATTCATCCAATTTAACTCCAATTCATTTGAAGTTGATTCAAAACCAACTTTTCTGTCTAAGCTATATCTGGATTTTAATTGATTAATTTCCCACCAGGATAATTGCATACCTGTTTCTTTTAGGAGTTGTTCAGTACTTTTTAATTCGCCCTTATTATCTAATATTTTATCATAACTCATCATATTTTTTGCACTTATCAGTGATGGTTTAGAGAAGGCCTCCAATGGTGAAACCCACCTAGGGATTTTCTTATAAAATTTTTCTTTTATTGACAACCAATTTCTCAGAAGAGCGGCTCTTAAGATATGCGTACTAAAGTTAGTGTGGACCTTATGCTTGTTGTACCATATGTATGCATGCCAGCCCATAAAAAGATCATGTCCCTCTAATGCCAAGATTCTATTGTTATCCAATAATAACCACTCTCTCAACCAAATTAAGGCCGCTGCTTTTCCATAGATTTCCCAGTTTGGCAGAGCGATCCCCCCTTCTTCCTTCCTGTCTTGGAGAATCTTCCACAGTACCCTAGGTTTTTTAGGGAACCAAATAAATTTTCTTGTAAGTTCATTAATTTTTTTATAGAATTTCGCATTTTCTTTTAACAGTGGGATCGTTTGTGCCAGAAACAGGAATCTCGGGAGAATATTCATTTTGATCGCAGCGACTCTGCCTAGCCAGGAGAGCTTTAAATTGTTCCAATTATCAAAATCTTTTTTGATTTTTTTTAATAGGGTATCATAGATGTCTTCTATTAATGAGCTGGTTTTGTTGGTACATACTACACCTAAGTATTTCACTTTTTTCACAATCTCTATTCCATACTTACTCAGAATACTCGATTGTTCCTGGGGTGATAGATTTTTTGATAACAACTTTGTTTTTCTCAGATTTATTTTCAGTCCCGAAACTTTCCCATATTCTGTAATTACCTCCAAGAGTTTACCTAAAGATGTTTCTGGTTCTTCCAGGATAAACATTATATCATCCGCATAGGCGCAGATCTTATATTCTTGCCCCTTGTTGTTAAGGCCTTTAATGTTTTTATCCTCTCTAATTTGATCACAAAGCGTCTCAAGTGCAAATATAAATAATAATGGAGATAAAGGGCATCCTTGTCTGGATCCTTTCTCAATCCTAATCTCATTAATGATATCAGAATTTATTTGTATTCTAGCCGTTTGTTTGTTATAAGTTGCTTTAATCATAGCTTCAAACTTTTCTCCAACATTATATTCACATAGTTTAACTTTTAAGAAATCCCAGGACAGGTTGTTGAAGGCCTTTTCTGCATCCATAAACATAATTATAGCAGGTTTTTCCGGATGTGCCTCATAGTATTCCAACACATTTATTAATATCCTCCAGTTCTCTCGAAGGTGTCTATTTGGCAAAAAACCTACTTGGTCCCTACTAATAACCTGAGACAATACCCTTTTCAGTCTTTCTGCCAGTATAGAGGCATAGATTTTATAGTCCGCATTTAGAAGTGATATCGGTCTATAGTTGCTAATATTGTCTAGGTTATCTTCCCCTTTCGGAATCAGTGCGACTAGGGCCTCATTCCAGGAGTCTGGGGCAGAGCTCGTGTTACCTATGTTCTTCACCAAATCTTTAAATATTAAGGATATTTGTCCCTCGAAAATCTTATAGAATTCACTTGGAATACCGTCGGGTCCTGGAGTTTTATTCGGCTTTTGCCTTTTAATAGCTTCCACCACCTCACATATTGATACTGGATCATTCAATATCCTTCTCTGTTCTTCTGTCAATTTGTTTACTTTAGTTCTTTCCCTAATGTACTTTCTACTTAAATTCTCTTCTTTAATTTCCTGTTTATATAAACTAGTAAAATATTCTTCCGTTATTTTTTTTATATAATTTAAAAGATATTTATTATCTCCTTTATTATCTTTTAATGTAATTATATACTTCTTTCCCTCCTCTTTTTTTAATTTATAGGCCAACCATCTTGACGGTTTATTGGCATTTTTTAAAAAAAATAACTTATTATATTCTATGTTTTTTGCTATCTCCTTATTTAATAATAAATTTAACTCGTGTTGCTTATATAATATTCGTTGTTTAGTCTCTTGTTCCCCCTTTCCTTTCAATCTATTCAATTCTTCTATTTTTATTTGTTCAACCAATTGTTTATATTCTCTATTTTCTTGTTTTTTCTTCCATATGGCAAAGCTGATCAATTTACCTCTTATGAAAGCTTTAAAGGTATCCCATATTATATTAAGAGAGATTTGAGGTTGAATATTAATCTCAAAAAATTCCTTTATGTCCCTTTTTAATGAATTTACAAAATTTTGGTCTTTTAGAATATACCTGTTCATGGTCCATCTAGAGGCCTTCCTTACCTCCCTAAGAGTTAACAGGATTGGATTATGGTCCGCAAAAGTTAGGGGGCAGATCTCACAGTCCAGCATTTCCATTATTATGTTTCTAGATACCCATGCCATGTCTATTCTTGACCAAGATTTGTGTCTTCCTGAAAAAAAGGTATATGCCATTTTATCTTTATTTCTGACCCTCCATGCGTCCAGGAGATCTTGTTCCTCAGCAAATTGGAAAAATACCTCAGGTAAAATTGACCTTTATTATTTTTATTTTTTCCCCCCCAGATTTAGATTGGGTTTTCCTGTCCAACTTTCTGTCTACGACTGCGTTGAAGTCTCCGATTATACATATTTTATCATATTTTTTGACCCTCAATAATTCTGCTATTTCTTTATAAAACTGACTTTGATTAGCATTAGGGGCATACATGTTTACAATAAAGTATTCCTTCCCATTCCTAATTACTTTAACTATTACCACTCTACCATCTTTTGAAGCATGAACCAGTTGTGGATTTAAAGTCTCCTTGACATATGTTACCACCCCTCTTTTTCCCCCCGCATCATCTGCAGCTACAAAGGCTAATCCCAACTTTTTACAATTCAGATGTTTTATATGTTCTTTTTTAATATGGGTTTCCTGTAGACATGTTATATCAGCTTTTATTTTACCTAATTGATGAAATGTACGTTTTCTTTTTTGTGGGGCATTAAGACCATTTACGTTTAAAGATAATACTTTAAACTCTTTAAGGCTCGGCTCCATTCTGGGTTTTAGTGTCCTTCAGACGTGTTTTTAGTTGGTTCCTTGTCTGAATTTGAGGTGAAGATGCAGTATCTTCTCTTGCCGCCCTTTTCCTTCCCTTCTTCATTCTGGTTTTCTTTCCTTCTTCCTTATCTACCTTGTCTTCCTTGCGATCCTCTTCTTCTTTTTCTGATTGTGTAGACTCATCTTCCTCTTCTTCTCTTTCCTCATATATTCCAAGATCTGCTCCAAAGGATTCCACGAAATTTTCCAATTTGAAGGTCGAGTTTAACTTGTGTCTCCTTCCCCTGTATTCGAAAAATAAACCTTCCGGGACGAGCCATCTATAGTCAATTTTATGTTCTCGTAGTGCTCTTGCCAGCCGTTGGTAGACTCTTCTCTTTTCTCTTACCCTCCATGGGACCTCCTTCAGGAACCTGACTTCTTCTCCTTGAATTTTAATTTGATTGTCAAAGGATGCTCTCATTATCTTGTCTCTCATTTCTTTTCTATTAAATTTTATGTGGACTTCCCTGGGTGTATTGTATTTCCTCGCATACGCTGTTCCTCGTCTGTAGACTGCCTCCATCTCCGCCATCAGATCTTGTTTTGAGCTGATCTTGAGTTGGTCCGCAATTAGTTCCACCATCTCTTCTTTTAGGTTGGCTCCTATGTTCTCAGGGATGTTCTGGCACCTAATGATCTGCGCCACCTTGTCCAATTCTAGAATAATAATTGAGTCTTCTAGTTTCTCATTCATTGCTTTGTATTCCTGCAGATCTAATTCCAACTCTCGTGTTCTGGCATGGGTTTGCCTACCCTTTGATGCTAGGGATTGAATCTCCTTTTGTAACTCTGTCTTGTTCATTGCCACTTGTGCTTTAACCTCTTCCACTTCAGCCTTGAGCTGTGCATTCATCTCGTCCATCTTATCATAGAATATTTCAAATTCCTTCTTAATCATGATTGGTATCCTTTCCTCCACTTTCTCCATTAGTGTGGGAAGTGTGCTCTCCATGACTGCTTTGGTGGCTGCAGTGACTGAGTCATCGATCATCATTTTTATGTCCTTTGCTGATAGACCAGGATTACTCATCGTGGGTTTCATCTGTCCAATTGTTGTTATCTGTGATGGGGAAGGAACCGAGCCTTTCCTTGCCGCCCCGGGGATCCCACTAGCCATTGAATATTTAATTTACTCTAAATTAATTAGACTGTCTACTTAAGACTAGGAGTTATTAGCTATTTTACACTAAATTCTATTAGTCTCTCTCTATATTTTTATGCTTCTACACCCTCTCCTTATTTAAGTAGTTTATTTAAATTTATATTAATTATTTCTAGCTACAAAATAGTTGATTTCAAATTTATTTCAAATAGATCAGGGGAGAAGTCTACAAATTAGTTTCACCTATTGAACACTTGCAAATCCCCAAATCCCCTTATCTCACCCCAATTATATTGACCAATTAATTAAATATATACTCTAAGTCCCCGTTTCCCACTCAATAATAAGTCCCCTAACAACCTCAATGCAACTGCTCACAAACCACAAATAGAGATATGAAAGGACAAAAAATTATAACAACGTATTCAAAATACCAAATAGTCCCTCTAATCTAATTAAACAATACTTAATTAATTAATTTTAATTATTCAACAATAATAGAGATAATAGCTTATTAGTAATAATTACTTAGCAGCTAGTTGGCTCACAATATCTCAAATTAAGGCTACACGCTACACACTGTTATACTATAATGGCTATAGAAAGTATATTATTAAAGTGCTTCTTAATGCACACCGACACTGGCACTCCGTCTTCCTTCTTCCGTCGCCTCCGTCAGTGCTTCAACCGGCTTCTAGCACTATTCCTCCAGTCAGTTCCCCTCTAGTCCTCCGCTTCATTCCTCTGTCCCATGCTATTCAAGCTGCCTCCACGCTATTTCCGTTGTGTACGCTGTCTCCGTAAGCCACTCCGTTGATGCTATGCCGACTCCGTAGCTCCGAGCCACCGTCCTCTGCTTACTCCTGTGCTCTCTGCTACCACGCCCGACGCCGAGCCTTCTCGGAAGTAAGGCTTTCCTCGCTACCTCCAGCCACCTCCAATATCACCGCAGGAACCTCAAAATCGACCTCCGGACCCCACATGTCATCCGTAGACCCGGGCACACAGAAGGAGAAAACAACACAGCAAGCAAAAAAAAAAAAAAGGTTAGTGTAGTATTTTCTTTTCAGCCCCCCCCTCCTCTATCTCCCTGGCCTTTTAGTATTGTGGGGAGGCTGCCTTTTCCTCTACCTTAGACTTTAGTTGGGCTAACACAGAGCAAGTAGGTAAATAGATTAAATACTCAACTTTGAATACTCGCTTTAAGGTCCGTAGAACTTCTTGGCTCCACAAGGTTCCTTCCTGTTTTCCCGTCCAAGACCAATACTTGGTCTCAGCAGTACACCGCCGCGGTCTCCGCTCAGAGTCAAGTAATTTCTGGGGGAGTTTTGTCACACTCCCCCCTTCAATTACCAAAAACTCTCTGCTTCCTCCAACCCCACAAGTTGGAAGAAAGGCAAACTATAAAGCCTAGAAAACCGAGTGGTATTAATGCAGACAGAGGAGCACACTCACTCCACGTCTGCCTCAGGTGAAGCCGGAACCGGAACTCCCCCCCCGCCACATTCTCCATCGTGTCCATCAGGCTCTTGTCTGGTTTGCTGTTCAAAGGAATTTTCAGTCCAGTTTCCCAATGACTTAGCATTGCAATGTTCCAGTATATACATTTTCTCAATGGGAGCTTAGTGTAGTGTTGCTGTTAGACTCTCCCAAGGAAACAGGCGAATAGAACAGCCTTGGCAGTTTTGAGATCCAGCTCCCATTTGTAACGGCTGTAATCTACGCCCACAGTCCCTTCAGTGACAAAATACTTAACTTCTCCATGTTTCCATTTCAACCGAGAACAGTCTCCTCTCCATTTGGCCCACCCAGTGAGAAGGAATGTAGCGTGATGTAGCAGTGGTAGCATGGGAACTGCTTCCCCGTGGTTCAGAGAGGACTACAAGGAGTCAGCCAAACTGTCCAGTTCTTTCCTGCACAAATGTTCTCTGACCGCCAAAGAATGTGATGCTGGAGTGGGCTCCTGAGAGAAGTTACTGGAATGGCAGAGGACTGGACCATCATGGTGCGTGTCTCATACAATGCTAGTAGAGTTTTACACACACAGAATGATAGCAAAACATACAGGAGTGGGTTCTTTTTCATGTTGCAAGCAAACAATGCATAAAAATGCCACCTGTGAGCTTTCAGTACACTTCCCTTTTGTGCCTTCAGTCTCACACTGGATCCTGATAGGCAATTCATTCTTCTGGCTAGATCTTCTACAATCATCTATTCAGAATCAGCAAACATGCTAAAAAAAACCCCCAAACCTGGCTCACAGAATTAATTCCACTTCCTTAATAAATCACTCTCAAAAGTAATTCACTTAGCTGTTTGCAGTTTAGAACCTGAGGCAATGTATAGTGCGTGCAGTATCTATCCCTCCCTTGTGCTTTGATGCAATTATGCAACCACTACATTGCTTAAAATGACTTCACATTCCATTGTGAACTCGCTTCCTCAAACAAAAATGCTCTAATCTTTGCTTTTGGTCTCTCTCATCTCATCTGTTTTCCAGCTTTTGAGTCTATCCCCATCACCACTGTTTTAGAGTGCTTTCACTCATGAACACGATTGATGGTTAACATACCTCCAATCAATGCTCCCTCTAAGCTGTGGAGCCTTGTGAGCAAAAATTCTGCTTTGTGAGCTACTGACATTAAAGTTGTTAGCAGGTGATTTGGCTCCTGCATAAGTTAGTCTGCTCTGGAGCCATCCTTCCTGAACTAAGACAAAAAGCTGTGGAGGCTAAAAAATGGTGAGCTAGCTCACACTAACTCAGCTTAGAGGGGACACTGCCTCCAACACAGCTGGAATCTGATCCTCCAAGCATTGTTATGGCAAAATGTGTGATTACTTTAGGTGGGGTTTCTATGGCAAAAGTTCTCAGTGAACTAAGATTTTCTCTGATCAGCTGCCTGTGCTCTCATTTGCCTGTGTTCAAAGTAGAAGTACCATGGTAAGGTATAGCAAAATGTGTGTACTATTGTGGCCCAGTGTTCATGAATGAAATATCTCACACATTTTCAATTGAATTACAGGGTAGTATGTTTCTAGCCATCTCATTATCCTACTGTTTGTAGTTATGAAAATTATCCCAGGTGGCTTTAAAAAGGATTTCAAATTGCAGAGGGCTTATGGTGATCCCGTAGGATTTTCAAGGCAAGAGATGAACAGAGATGGTGGGCCCTTGCCTGCTTCTGCATAGCGACCCTGGACTGCCTTGATGGTCTCCCATCCAAGTTGTAAGGAGGGCCAGCCCTGCTTAGCCTCCGAGATCTGATAAGACTGGGCTGGGCTGGGCAATCCAGGCCAAGGCAACAAATAAGTCTGCCAACAGATATTAGTCATGGTGACAGTACACCTCTGAATATCAGATGCTGAGGAGAAACTCACCCAACTGTGGCCTTTTCAAAAGCATCTGATGGGCACCATCGGGGACACATGCTGAACTAGGTGGACATTTAGAGAGATTATCCAGTATACCTACCGCTGTCTATTTACTGCAATAATTCAGATATAGGGATCTGGTTTATGCCTCACTGGAAGTTACTTTAAAGGCAGTCTGTTGTTTCCCATCCTCTTCCATGAAAAGAGAAACACTCAGTATGTTTAGTGGAAAATACCCATGCATGAATAATTTACTTCAGGTAGGAGAGAACTCCCATCTGTCAATTGTGTGGAAGCCACAGTCACAGAGTCACTGAAAAATCTTATTCCAGATAAATCAATTTAAAAAAATTAAACTGGCTATGAGGGTTTTGTTTGTTTGTTATGATCATCTGTTTTGTTGGTCTAAGACAAAGCAGTCCTTTGAAGTACAAAGTATTCTTCATCTGATCCAATTGGCTTGGCAATATAATGAAAGAATCTCATTACTTTTCTCAGTGTTGCTGAATATGGTCACACATAACTTACCCTTCATGCTTTGGTGTAGCTTTCATACTTCCTGCCAATGATTCATCACAGAGCGGAGGGCTTGGGACCAGATCAGTGCTTCTTGGGTCCATATTAATGTTTCTACTGCCCACAGATAGTTACTTTCTTGCCTCCCCCCTCAACCCAAAATGTCTCCCAAAATCTTGTGTCCCCAAATCCTCTCCCCAGGCTCAGGATTTTGAAGAGCATTTTGGGATGCCACAGGAGGAAGGAGGGGAGAAAACCAAGCTTTGTGGGCAGAAATTCTTGCACCTGCAGAAATACTAGTCTGGATCTAAACTCAGATTCTGGATTAGATTATGGTCATGGGCACCAGAGGGCAAAGATAGCTGAATAGACCCCAGTTGACAGACCTCATGTGAATCTTGGAGCAGAGCACTGAGTAGCCTGGAGTTTCCATTTCACTGCAAAAACTGCATTGTCAGGCTCTCACTCTTCCATCATTGTAAAATTTGAACAGCAAATCAGGAAATACAAAGTTAAATGCATGCAAGTTGTGAAAGTAATCATCATAATTTCATTACAGGTATGTCAAATTCCTTAAGGCATGTACAGTGATTTTATTGTTTGCTGATAATACTGACAGACATCTCAAAACCAGATACCACAAATGCATTTTGAGATCTTAGTGAGAGATGCTTGTTGTTTGGACTGCCACAATCTTATTTCCTCATACTGTTCAAATTAACAATAGCCATTTTTATTTTGGATCATATAATTGCTTTGCAAGGGGGAAATGGCCAGCCATTCCATTTCACCTACTGCAACTCTGCAGGGAATATTCACTTTACTGTACAATTGGAGTGCCTTGCTCCTTCCAGGCTTCATACAATATTAAGGCATCTATGATTCTTCTTTGACATCATTTAAGCTTCAGTGTGAACCATCATTTCTTGTCAGATTGCCTGTACTCAGTATTGCAAGAAAGAAAAGCCAATAAATTTTACAGTTTTTTTTGGGGGGGGGGGGGGGAATCCATTGAAAAGGTAAGTTGAGGCTTTGCCTATCTCTATTTTACAATGGTCAGCTTTATTAAAGTTTAACTTGAGCTGGAATACAGCACGGCCTAACTCCCAAATAATCATATTTATATCCTGCTTCCTGTCAACAGTGGCATACAGGGGTTTGTCTGATTTTAGCCTCACGATAACCCTGTGAGATGAGGCCCACCAAATGACTTTCATGGCTAACTGAGGCTTTGTACCCAGCATCTCCCAGGCAAAGTCTGGCTCACTGTCTGACACACCACACAGGCTTTCCGGGCTACACTGGTTACATGTTTCATGTGAAATGATAGGAATACAAGTGGGGATATTAGAATACTTTTGAGATGTTTCAGAGGACTGGTCCAGTTTAATGTACCCCTCATGGAGTGACCACCATATCTGGGGTTAGTGGAAATGGCATGTAGGGTATAAGCTATGGCTTAAAGACAAACTTTTAAAAACAATAGAAGCCCAAGGTTTATCAAAACTCCAGTGTTAATTCTTTTCTGAGCATGAATAATGATCTAGGACTTTCTCACAGACAACAATCTTTAGTGAAACTTGTTATGTCCGCTGACGATTGTGAGGCGGCAGCGGCATACGGCTTGAGTCGACCCTCTAGAGCCCGCCAATAAGATCTCTGGTGGGAGATTAAACCCCGCCAATTGGGCCTGCAGAAGTCAAGGCTACTGTATATAGTTGGCCCTCGCGGCCAGTACTCCATTACTGTTTTGTGTACCAATAAACTAGTGATAGCTATGTCGTCGTCCGTCTCCTCAATGCCTTGAACCCAGTACACAAAAGTGGTGACAAAGGTGGGATCCCGCTGAGTGAGCCTGCTGCGGCAGCCGAGGAAGCCAATGTCCGCCGTCGCTGCCCCCAACGAGGGCAACCAAGACGCCCAAGGAGACGCTTCCACGCCACCCAGAGCAACAATGGCTACCGCTGCAGGAGTTGTTCTGCCCTTTGATCCTGTGGAGCCTCACCACTGGGAGGCCTGGGTCGAAGGGCTCCACTCGATCCTGATCTACCAACAAGTGACCGAGGAAGAGTGTAAGAAAGGCCTTCTCATCAGATCATGCGGCACTGAGACAGTCGAGCTCGCCAAAAACCTCTTGGCACCGACAAGGCTCCAGGAAGTGACTTACGATCAGATCATCAAGGTGCTGCAAGACCATTTCAGCCCTCAGCCCTCGGGGATCGCCTGACACATCACCTTCCAACAAAGGGTGCAACAGCCCAGAGAGTCCATGGCTACATACCTGGCAGAGCTCCGTCAGCGTGCAGCGGAGTGTGAATTTGGAGCATTCATGGATAAGAGGATGCTCATGAGGAACCAGCTCATGTACGGCCTGTGAGACGAGAAGCTGAGGCGACGCATAATGGAGGATGAGGCATGCACCCTCACCTCCACTCTAGCAACAGCAACGGCCTGGGAGAGGTTGCATCCAGCAGGGGCAGGCTCCTCGTCCAGCTACAGGGTGGTCACAGCCACCCCATGACCGGCTCCGAGGGCAGCGAGGGGGAAGGAATCCATTGTACTCAGCCAACCGGACAAATGGCAAACTGCCCCACACCCACGACGGAGTCGGCCTGATGGGAGTGCACCAGCTGTGGGGAGCAGCACAACTGCAAGACGTGCAGACTCCGAGATGCGGTCTGCAAGAGCTGTGGGTGCTCGGGCCACATCACAAGGGTCTGGAGGGCGAAAGGCTCGCAAGGCCGCGCTCTGCCGAGCCGACCCCCCACCACCGGACCGTCCGGTTGCACCAGGAGCAGGAGGAAGCAGACACAGAGGACCTCTACCTTCTGGCTGCAGAGCAGGTACTGAAACTCCCCAGCCTCCCTTCTACCCCTAAATTCCAAGTGACTGTCCAAATTGAGGGGTCCCCATGCACCATGGAAGTAGACTTGGGGGCTGCCTTCTCCATAATTTCGGAAGAGACCCTGAAAAGGCTGTGTCCGGGAGGGGGCCCCCACCTGAGAAAGTACCCAGTCACCCTCACTGATTTCCAGTGCAACCAGGTGCCAGTCCAGGGCATAGGCAGCTTCCAAGTCTGACACAAAGACTTTAATGGCCACTTGGACCTACTGGTAGTTGCGGGCAACTTGAGTAGCTTACTGGGGCACACGTGGTTTGAGCTGTTGGGGTTCTCAGTTGAGGGGATTCACAGCTGCACGAGGGACTTTGGCGAAGTGTGCAGCCAATTTCCATCCATTTTTGAGGGGACCTTGGGATGTTACATGGGCCTCCCAGTTTCTCTGCAACTTGACCCGCAGATATCACCCATCCACATGCGAGCCCAGAAGGTTCCTGTTGCCCTGCACCCTAAAATTGAAGCAGAATTGAACTGCCTGGTGGCCCAAGGGATCCTGGAGCCTGTGTCACATGCCCCCTGGGAGACCCCCATTGTCACATCCATGAAACCCAATGGGGAGATCCGCATCTGCGTGGAATACAAATGCACTTCGAACAAGGCGCTCCAAGATCACACATATCCGGTCCCAGTGGTGAGCCACGTCCTGGCCACTCTGGCGGGGGCTAGGATCTTTGGCAAATTAGATCTCGTGCAAGCGTACTAACAGCTCCCCATAGATGAGGCTACTGCAGCCGCTCAGACCATTGTCATGCACAGGGGGGCTTTTAAAGTGAAGCGACTACAGTTTGGGGTGAAGGTTGCATCGGGCTTATTTCAAATAATGGATTCTCTTCTTAAAGGGATCCCCAGGGTCACTCCGTTGCTTGATGATGTGCTGATCACCGTGGCCACAGCGGACGACTTCTCCTCCTGTTTGCACATGGTGTTGCACCGCTTTGCTGAGGCTGGCCTCAAAGTGAAGTGGGAAAAGTGCCTCCTGGGTGTTTCATCCATTGAGTTCTTGGGCTTCACAGTCAACGCCGATGGTTTACACCCAGCAAGAGACAAAATTAAGGCCATCGTCGAAGTACCACCTCCAACATCGAAGGCGGAGCTACAGGCATTTCTAGGCCTCTTGAACTTTTACCATGCCTTCCTCCCCCACAGGGTGGCGGTAGCCAAACCCCTGCACCTGCTGCTTTACAAGTAGGCCCCCTGGACATGGGGCCCGCACCAGGCCACCACATTCAAGGGGGGGAAGGCGATCCTGATTTCTAACAAGGTGCTAGAGCACTTTGACGAGATTCTGCCTGTAGTGGTAGCCTGTGACGCTTCCCCGTATGGGGTGGGCGCCATCCTCACACACTTACTCCCGAATGGGTGCGAGGTACCAGTGGCCTACTACTCATGAACCCTGTCTTCTGCTGAACGCAACTATGTGCAAATCGACAGGGAAGGATTGGCGATTGTGTCTGGCGTGAAGAAGTTCCATGACTTCCTCTATGGTCGCCACTTCACCATAGTGACGGACCATCGGCCGCTCCTGGGGATCTTTGCGGCAGATCACCAGATGCCTCAGGTACTCTCCCCATGGGTCCTCTGCTGGTCTGTCTTCCTGGCAAGCTATGACTACACCCTGCAGCAGCACCTGGGTGAGGCCATGAGCCATGCGGATGCCCTGAGCCACCTTCCCTTGCCCACGGTCAACGATGATCCAGCCCCGGTGCACCACATCCTCCGGGTAGAGGACCTCCCAGATGGCCCCCTTCAGGTGGCTAATGCCGTGCATCGCATGGCCCAGGACCCTGTTCTGTCCCGAGTTCTGGGCTGGGTACTGAAGAGGTGGCCCAGAGATGCAGTGGGTCCAGATTTTACTCCCTACTCGGCTTGCCGAGAGGAACTCTCCACCCACAAGGGGTGCCTGTTGTGGGGGAACAGGGTGGTAGTTCCCAGCCCACTGCAGTGGGGCATCCTAAAAGCCTTACATGAGGTGTATCGGGGGGTTGTGTGAATGAAGGCCCTTGCACAATGCTACATGTGGTGGCTGGGTATGGACAGGGAAATTGAAGCATGGGTCAAGCGCTGCAGCCAGTGCTAGGAGTCCAGACCTCTTCCCCTGACGGCACCCAACCAAGCATGGGAGTCCACTCGCAAGTCATGATCGAGACTCCACATAGACTTTGCTGGACCGTTTCACCGTCTGATCTTTCTCGTAACAGTGGACTCATACTCCAAATGGCTGGAGGTCAGCCCCGTCTCCACAATGTCATCAAGGGCTGCAATCCAGGCACTCCGCTGGATCTTTGCGACGCATGGCCTACTGGATGCTATCGATTCAGACAATGGGGCGGCCTTCACATCGGAAGAATTTCAGGAGTTCCTGTAGGGGAACCTGATCCGGCACGTCCGGTCCACCCCATTCCACCCCATGATGAATGGGCAGGCCAAGCGAATGGTGAGAACCACTAAGGAAGCCCTCACAAGGCTTGCGGAGGGCGACTGGGAAGCTCGCATAGCACGGTTCCTCCTGGCACAGCACACCACACCAAACCAGGCCAGTGGCCACTGCCCTTCAGAGCTGCTGATGGGCAGATGGCCAGCTACTGCATTAGACAGGTTACACCCTGACCGTGCCCCCGAGTCGCACAACCAAGTAGAGCAGAGGGAAGCTCCCCAGGGGTTCTTCCCCGAAGACCTCATATACGCCCGTAATTTTGGCAGGGGTACGACATGGCTTGCTGGGAGAATCATTCAGCCCACAGGGCCAGTCTCCTATGAGGTCTCAACAGAGGATGGACAGGTCCTGCGAAGGCACATCGACCAACTGAGAAGGTGCTTACTTCCCAGAACTGCTAACATCCCGGCTTGAGAATCTGGTGGTGACAACCCAGGTGCGGGAGTGCCAGAAGAGGAGCCGGAGTTCACTCAGGTGCCAGACAGAGAACGGCCTGAAGGGGTGCCGGCACCCAGCCCTGCACCAGCGGAGGACCAACTGACCCAACGGGAGGAGGATCCAACAGGGGTGCCAGATGGTGTCTCGGGGGTGGCAGGCATGCCAGCACCGCGGTGCTCACGGAGAAAGCACAGGCCCCCAACGTATTTGCAAGACTATGTGACCTAAGGGGGGTAACCTAACAATGGGGGAAGGGGTGTTATGTCTGCTGACGACTGTGAGGTGGCAGCAACATAAGGCTTGAGTTGACCCTCTAGAGCCCGCCAATAAGATCTCTGGCGGGAGATTAAACCCCGCCAATTGGGCCTGCAGAAGTCAAGGCTATTGTATATAGTTGGCCCCTCGCGGCCAGTACTACATTACTGTTTTTTGTTCCAATAAACTAGTGATAGCTATGTCATCGTCCGTCTCCTCAATGCCTTGAACCCAGTACACAAAAGAACTCCCCAGTTTTCGAGCCCTTTCCTGTTGAACCGTGGGTGGGGCAACCATGCCCTTGTATATTTTTATGCACATCCTCTTAGTGCAAACACATATATGATGAATAGGGTATGAATCAATGAATATACAGAGATGGAAAGGCCAGGCCGCTGGCATAGGAATCCCATTTGAGGAGCATGGCCTCTGGATTAGTGTGAATAATTGTAAGAGTGGGTTCTGTTAACTGCATTGATTACGCCTTCCAGGATTGTTTTATCTTTCCCAAAGAAGATTTTCAATTGTCATGGTCACGGATGTAAAATTTATATTTCCCCAGAGTTAGTACAGATTTTTATCTGGCAGTACTACTTACTTTCTTTACGTTAAAATAACCTAACCAGGTGCTTTGTTTGCTTTACCCAATCCATCATTTAAAAAACAAACAAACAGAAAAACCTGAAATCTTCATCCAAAATCCCTCTAGCTTTACAGGTGTCAGATTCTGCTTCGCATAAGAGATCTTTTCATAATGTTTCTACAATGTTTCTATTAATTGAATCTGACATTGATGCTTCTCTGTCATTTACTTTCGTTTCCTTTGTAGTACTTGCCTGGCCAGATGCTTTATTACCCCTCCTTTTGGTTTTAGATTACTTCTCTGCTCAGTGTTACAATTCGGGCGGGAATTTGGGTTCCCACATACCAGAGTGTCACATAATACAAAGTTATCTCCTTCTTCACTCCCTGGTGTGTCCTCCCCCTTCGCTCATAGTGCTATCTGTTCAAAGTAGCCTTGGGAATTGTTTTATTGTTTGTTCCGTCCGGTTGTGCTGGGGACCTGGCACCTCTGGGTCACACAGTTCGGGCTGGGAATTTTTATGTTCTCTCACCCCTGGATGACAAAAGGTGAATCTGGCTTCCCGCATTTTTACTGAATGCTGATTGGTGATCAATGTTTATACTTTCATGTTTGCAGGTATAATAGTCCCCTGCTCTCTGTATATGGTATCACTAACAAACATCGAGACCTGTACCAGTATTTGAATAAAGGACTATGTTTTAATTAACAAAGGCCTGCTCATTTGCTGACAGCACAGAAGCCTCACAACAGGTGCTTGGCATTTGAAACCAAACCTGGCTCTCACCTTTGTGCTGGTAGTTACCCTGAGGAACGTGCCAGTAAAATCACCAGCAAAAATTGCAGTTTAGTAAAGAATATTATTTATAGGAAGAGAAAAGCTGAAAAATCATTGAAATGTGGTTTTTAAATTGTGTCTTCTGTAGACTTTTTCTATGACTGAATTTGGAGTCTGTGTACAATTTAGGAAGTGGAATGCAGATCTAGAGTGATTATGAAATGGACTCTTTCTGTTCCAAATTCATTTATTTGTTGAAACATTTTTATTCTACCTTTCCTCCCTGAATGAGCCCAAAGCAACTCACAATCGATACAAATGAATAAAACAATCAATGCAAATATCCACAAACACATTTCTAAAGCCTGTTACAAATAGAGAAGAAGAGAAGAAATTAGATTTATACCCCGCCCTTCACTAAAAGTCTCAGAGCGTCTTATAAACTCCCTTCCCTTCCCCTCCCCATGACAGACAACCTGTGAGGTAGGTGGGGCTAAGAGAGCTCTGACAGAAACTGCTCTTTTCAACAACAGCTCTGACAGAACTATGGCTTGCCCAAGGTCATCCAGCAGCTACAAGTGGAGGCGTGGGGAATCAAACCTGGTTCTCCCAGATTAGAGTCCGTGCACTTTGCCACTACACCAAACTGGCATATAACCAAGAGTACAACTGCAGCTGCCAGCATATTAGCTCTCCTAGACACATAACCAAAAACTCTCCTTATAAGCCTCCCTAAAGATCAGCAATTCAGATAAACCTAACTACTAATGGGAAACCATTCCAGAGCTCTAGGAGTATTAATGGAAAGGCCTGCAAAAGGGCAAAGGATATTGTAGCCCGCTTAGGAGAGTTGATGGCAAGAAGCTGTTCTGAGAAGCATAACTGGAGCTCGGGTTCATACTGGAAGAGATGCAGAGTGACCGTAAACAGAATTACCGTATTTTTCGGACCATACCATGCACCTGACCATAAGACGCGGGGAAAGGCTTGCACCTTCCGCGCTGGTCAGGAAGAGGAACAGGAACAGGAGCCGCCAGTGGCCTCGCACGAGCCGCCGCCGGCCTCGCGTGAGCTGGCGGTGGGGGGGACGTTGGCCTCGCGCAAGCCGGCGGCAGCCTCGCGGCCAGCAGCAAAAGCAGGAGCCGGCGGCGGGGGTGGCGACCTCGCGGCGGCGGGGGCAGCGGCGGCCTTGTGGCCAGCAGCAAAAGCAGGAGTCGGCAGCGGGGGCCTCGCGGCGGCGGGGGCGGCGGGGGCCTCGCGGCCATCAGCAAAAGCAGGAGCCAGCGGCCTCACGTGAGCTGGCAACAGGAATAGGAGCTGCCGGTGGCCTCACGCGAGCCGGCGGCAGGGGCGGCAGCCTCGTGTGAGCCGGCGGCGGCGGCGGCCTCATGCAAGCTGGCAGCAGGGGCGGCGGCTTCGCGCAAGCCGGCGGCGCGGCCTTGTGGCCAGCAGCAACAGCAGGAGCCAGCGGCAGGGATGGCGACCTTGCGTGAGCCGGCGGCGGCCTCACAGCAGCAACAGAAGCCGGCCTTGCGGCAGCAACAGATACCCCCCCCCCCGGAATTTTTACAGTCACTCCCCCGCCCCAGCGTGCAGTCTTCGCTCCATAAGACGCACACACTTCCCCCCCACTTTTTTGGGGAGAAAAAGTGCATCTTATGGTCCGAAAAATACGGCATACCCTTCTCAGGCCACTGACCTCAATGTGGGTATCTCTGCTTTGAGTTTTATGGCAATCTTGTCCTCTTCCCTTCTTCACACACAGAATTTTCCCTTTGTTTCTTCTTTCTTGCTGAGCAGCCTATATATATATATATATATTCCTTTTTTGTTGGTCTATAGCTGCCCCACCCAGTCATATCTATATATCTAATAGCCAAGTGGCCCACCCCCATGCAGATACCTAAATCCGCATGGGGGGGGCACTTGGAGGGCAGAGGGGGGGTTCTGCAGGTGGGGGGGTGACCCCCCCACCTGCAGAAAAATCCCAAAACTTTAAAAAACTTTTCGGGGGATATTTAAATCCCCCGAAAAGTAAAAGAGCGTCCCCTGCGCATGTGCAGAGAACGCTCTACGAACTGCCGTGGCTGGGGGGGAGGGGGCGAGCGACTCTTTGGGGGGGAAGGGGGTGAGCAGCGGGCCCGGCAAGGCCCGCCGGGACTCTTAGGGGGGGAGTGGGGGAAGGGGGCGAGTGGCAGGCCCAGCAAGGCCCGCTGGGACTCTTGGGGGGGGGTGGGGGAAGGGGGCAAGCGGCGGGCCCGGCAAGGCCCGCCGGGACTCTTTGGGGGGGGAAGGGGGTGAGCGGCGGGCCTGACGAGGCCCACCGGGACTCTTTGGGGGGTGGGGGAAGGGGGCAAGCTCCTTCTCTCCCCCCCCGCGAGTATCGCGGGTCCCCACCTTGTTATTATATACTAGCCTGGTACCTGTGCTTCACTATGGTATTTAAGTTCTGTAAATCCAGTTATAATACTGATGATAAGTTTGAAAGATTTGTTGTAGGAATTCTAATGGAGAAGATTGTAGTGTAAAAAATGAAGTGAGACATATGTACTGTTTTTTCTCTCTCTACTGAAGGACCTCTCTGTGGACCACAGTGGAGGCTCTGCCCTCAGGTGCTGGGATCACCAGGCTGCTTGGTGAGCTCACTCTGGAGCAGGCCACATAAGAGCTGTCCACTTAAGAAGCAGTCGTCAGTTAAGTCAGCTCCTGCCACCTTCCACAAAAGAGATGGCCTCTCTATTTGTGTTCCTGGATTGTTTTGCTGTAAGCATCCCACCTCCTCTCCTACACCTGACAGGCTGCCTGTCCAGTGTGTGTGTGGGGGTGGAGTATTAGAAGCCAATGTGGAAGCAGGGCTGGCAGGATCACTAAGGCGTTACTGCTGGGATGGGCTCCCTCGTAGCTTTAGGCATCCTGCAACCACTGCTGTACCTGACAGACAGCTGCCTGTCAGGTGTGGGAGGTGAGGGGGAGTGTGCTGGAAGCCATCGGAGAGGCTGGGCCAGCAGCATCACTGCACCTCACAGGGGGTTGTTGGCCATTCCTGATTTCCTCAACTGCCGTGAGCTCTCTGCAGTCTCCTGTAACTGTTTTTTTTAAATCCCAGAATGCTGAGCTCTGCAGCTGACCAATCAGAGAGTGGGGGGTGCAAGGAGGCAGCCACATAGGAATCAATAGGGAGAGCACATTTTTCCCCTTTTGACCCACTTAGGGGCTGAATTTCTAAAAATCCCTTCTTAGTGAGCACCTACGCCGCGGTAGGAGCGCTCACCCCGAATATGGTGTTTCTAGGTCCAGTGGTTTGTCCTGGGTGTTGATTTTACGGTGAGGGGACTTTCTTATATATACATAGATTTTAATGCTGGCCCAACCCAGGGAACTGAGGGGAGAGACAAAATCCCCTTCATAACTTATACTTCTGAAATGGCACATGAGAGGCTTTTGAAAGTTCAAAATAAACAAAATATTTTATTTAACTTGGAGAGAAAGGTCAGGTGGAATCAGGGGGTGGATATGTGAGGTGAACAGATGATAATAATGAGGTAACTTTGTAATCAAACTAAATTCAAGATAACTAAATTCAAGATGCCAACAAGTAAGTGTTTTTTGCTTTTCAAAAAGGTCTTTAAAACTTTGAGGGGAGAGGTTTTCTTTTCAGTTTCTGCTCTAACTCACAAGCATAGGTCCCTGAGTTTCACTGACACTTAAGGTTTAGAAAGCAGGAACTATGGATGGGCCTGAACCGGCTCACAAGCCAAAATTTGGCACAAACTTGGGCCAGTTCAGAGCCCCCAAACTTATGTTCAGGGAAGGCACCTTCTGCAAACATTTGCTGGACTTTACTGGAAAGGATGGGGCTATGGCTCAGTGGTAGAGGATCTGACTGCTTTGCATACAGAAAGTTCACAGTTCAATTCCTGGCATCTCCAGTTAAAAAGCAACTGACTTCTTCTTGAGACTATGGAGAGCTGCTGCCAGTCAGAGAATGTAATGTATAAGGTAGCATGGGTTATGCTGGGCTTAATGATTTTGACAGGACCATAATAGTTTCCAGAGAGGCTTTTCCAAAACAAAAATTAAAAAGTGAAGAAGAAGAAAAAAGAATTGACCTTTGCTTGCGTAGTGAAACAGGCATAATAAGGACATGACTCATTATTGTGAGTCTCCCACAAGCAGAGAAGGCAAATACCAGGCAATTGGCATTTTCCACCCACAAATATGGCACTGTTTGAAAAATGGCCACTATGTCATGTGCACCCTGAGGGGAAGAAGGCAAAGAAAAACACAAGCTACCAATGTAACAGTCACAAGAGAGCTGAGCAGGAAAGAGTTTGCCTCTCCCCTCAAGGCGTGGATACAAAGGCAAAGCCCTTCCTTCAGGTCCCTGGCTAGGGCTCTAGAGCGGACCAGAGTCTTCACTACTGTAGAATTCATATTTGAGATGCCACAGAGACCATGAAGAACAAATGTTCTCAAATACCTCTGAAGATAATTGGACTGTTGCTGGCATATTAAAGAGGCTAGGAGCAACTGCAGCAGGCACTTCTGCATGTGCAAAAGGGTAGTAGTTGCAGTTTCTACTGATTCTTTCCCCATCCAGTTGCAGTCCCCTGCATTAGAGAATTGTCTAATGGTTGCAAATGGTTTACTGTTAGGCACTGAGCGGTCCATTCATATGGGAAGGAAGGCAACCCCCAATAGCATGATCAGAACTCTGCTCACAGTTTTTTGAGTAAGGTTCACTTCAACAGAAGAAATGGATTGGCAAGATTTTCTCCTCTGTCCTTAAGGAATGAAGAAGAGGAGGAGGAAGAGATTGGATTAATACCCCGCCCTTCACTACCCAAAGGAATCTCAGAGCAGTTTACAATCCCCTTCCCCTCCCCTCCCCACAACAGACACCCTGTGAGGTAGGTGGGGCTGAGAGAGCTCTCTCGAGAACTACCCTTGAGACACCAGCTCTGAGAGAATTTATGACTGACCCAAGGTCACACTAGCATCTGCATGTGGAGGAGTGGGGTGGGTTTTAGTTTCTGAGATGTAGGTAAAACATTTTGCATGGGCTTTATTTGCATTGAACAGATTCATGAATGACGTCTGTTCCAACATTCCATGAAACACTTTCAATAAAATACAGGATGCCCATTCTAATTCTGCTGTTGCCTGTTATTTAAGAAAACAGATTTAGATGATGCCTAGTATTATTAAGCTATAAAAATTAGTCTTCTCTAAAACAGGGCTATGGTCAGGGATGCTATGAGGAACACCAGAGTATATTATTCATTAAGATTCATGCATGATTTATGGAATTTTATAATATTACTGTAATTTTTCTCTCTTTGCCATTTTCCTTTTTCATCTTCTCATAGGAAATTGCAAAAGGGTTATCTTTAATTTAGAAAGCCTGGTCCTTAGGAGTGGAGGAATGACTGTTTGCTGTGATTCAGACTGGAGCCTACCAGTTTTTACACAGTCACAAGAGGGAGGAAGGACCACAGCTGACTTCTGGAAGGGCCACTACAGGGGTCATGAGACCCACATGGCCAGAAATTCACTCAAGACAGTGAGAAAGGAAATGGGATGAGTCTTCTCCTCCTCCTGCAGAAAACCCGTCTTTCATGGCTTGTTCATTTTGGGGCACTGAATACTGAGTGTTTGGAAACATATATAGACCTGCCACCCAGCAACAGGATCTCTTTTTCATCCACCTCTCGGGGGGATTCATGTGCATGTGCAACAGAATATCGCTGCATCCTACCTCCATCCATGGGTCATGCTGGGGAACAGTGTTTCCTCTAGGCTGAGTTAGTGTGAGCCAGCTCAATTTTTTAGCCTCCGGCTCACACATTTTTGTCTTGGCTCAGGAAGGATGGCTCCAGAGCAAACTAATTTATGCAGTAGCTATTTGCCAAAATAAAAAAGGGGCTTGTAGGCCAGTTTTACTCAATTAAGAAAAAACAGAAATAGGCTGGAGGGCAAGTTGAAGGAGTTGCTCAACAGTTCTTAAGACGCTATTACTTTGGGGGAAATGTTGCTTTTTGTAGACTGGTGTTGCCCGTTTTGGTGCCTCTTCCCTGCTAAATTTCTATATTTATAAATAATCTTACCAAACACCATGGACAAGCTCCAAAGAGCTACTTCTGGCATCACCAAGGGCTTAAGCATGCACACCCAGTTGGATTTTTGGCTTTCTTTTTCTTTGAACAGCAGATCCCCGTGCTATATCACAACCACTTTTGGAAAGGCTCTAAAGCTTAGAAGCAGCTTGCCATGCGGCATGGGGGCTGCTCTTCGAGAAACATAAGCAGACAGCCCCCTTTGGGCATATGGAACTTGTTATGTGATTCCTGGGATTTCAGCCCAAAAATCTCCAGTGCTTTTCCTACTCAGACAAAGTGACCCCCAAAAAAGTCTGTCTTGAAACTTCTAACCACTTGGGGAAGTAAGGAGCAGAAAACAACAGAAAATTTAGCTCAGAAATCTACTTGTATTCACTATAAATACAAATTCTGGGAATGTTAACAGCAAATCAAAATGTTGGGAGTGCAAGAAACCTTGGCACAAATTTTGCTTGTTTCCTTTTTTTCACTATGTTTTTAGTGTTATTCTTTACAGAGCCCGCACATTCCCTTCACAACTTGACAAATCAAGTAACAGTTGGGGATTTATGGATTTTTTTGGCTTGGTTTTCTGATATTCTAGGGCTTCAGTGCTATTGCCGGCATGTTTTGCCAATAGTTTAAAACAATACAAGAAAAAGAACAACACTCAGAATTAACATATGAGGCTCGTTAATAATGTTTGTATGTGAATGTCTGGATTGTGACTTGTGCCATAAAATGCTAGCAACTCTCCAAGTTTGGGTTTATGATCCAAGTTTATATTTGTCATAAGGTAAAAATATCCTTAGTAACATTTTCCCAGAGAAATCTGGATGCAATAAATACAAAGGTGCTCTGAAATTGCTGTTATTTAAGAGTCAGCTCTACAGTCTGCAATAAGCATGTCCATGAGAGTGTTTGAAATGCAAACACTCATCATTTCATATCGGATTGGGGAAAACTGATCCTGTCTTTCTAATCTAACTATCTAAAACTTTGGAACAAAGTTTGAGTCCAGTGGCATCTTTAAGACCAACAACATTTTATTCAAGGTATGAGCTTTTGTGTGACACCCACTTCCACAGATACATTGAAATGAAAGTTAACAGTCCATACATATAGGCAGATGGTGAACAGCAAATTAGCACACAGCATAATGAAGATGTTTTAACAAATGCAAAGACCAGACAGGAATAACAAGCTAAGTTTCTATGGTCACCATTTGTTTGAATTTAATTACTGGGAAAAACACAGTGCAGCAAATGAATATGCCAAAATAGGAGACTAATATGTAAATGCAGGGCTATTTTTGGGCAGGAACGGAGTTCCGGCTGGCTTCCAAGTTGGCCATGACTACAGCCCCTCCCCCCCCCGGGTTCCCCAAGTGCCTCGCAAGCTGCAGTGCACCTGGGGAAGCCGATCCAGAAACTGCCTTCCTTCCCTCGGGGTCCTCATGCGCCCTGCAAGCCACGGGGCACCTGGGGAAGCAGATCCTGGGAGGGGGCTGTGCTGTTGTGAGACTTCTGATTAGATTCAATAAGTCAGGCCTTGTATTTCAAATCAAAGTCTTTATTCTTAATGGTCTTTCAGGAACACACTTGCGTTGTTAGTGATACCAAATACAGAGAAGGAGGAATTGATATAGTGAATTCAAACTAGAGGAAAAAAGCGGGTACCAATGGCAAAAGACTAAACAAGCGCCAAATGTACTACCGTTACTTTCTCAGGAAAAAAAGGCGCGTAAGCAGAGCTACATTCTCATCCCCGGCCCTGTGATTTCCCTACATGCAATCCCCCACAAAAGGCACCTGGAAAAGCAGAGGCCCAATTGCCCAAGGTTACAAAAGCAGCAACAGAGATAACATGAGTCTAGCAAAACATCTGAGTTCATTCCGAAGGAGGAGGGGGGAGGAGGGGAGGGGGGGAGGAACCGTCAGAGCAGAAGCTGATGCCAATCTCCCGCCGGGACCTGTAACCAGGATAAACATAGAAATGTAAAACATGACAGGGAACCTGACAGCTGTCAGGGGTGTGGCCTAATATGCTAATGAGTTTCTGCTGTTGAGTGTGGCCTGTTATGCTAATGAGTTCCTGGTGGGCTTTTTCTACAAAAAAAGACCTGTGTAAATGTATTCTTCTTAATTGTGGAATCTGGTCTTAAATGGTATGTTAGCATTGTTATTATGATATTGCTTCTTGTGACAGTGTTGTGATGTGATTGTTGTGACCCTGAGCCTGCTTGTGGGGGCAGTGGGATATAAAATAAATAAATAAATAAATAAATAAGAGTAAATAACTGAGATTCTGTTGTTATGCTCCATTCATCTCCTCACAAGCATGGAGGCAACTAACAGCATACTTGTCTTTGATGTGGGAAATACATTCCAATATTCCTTGCATTACATTACAGCCACTAGTCCAATCTATTATTCCAGTTAAGAAATACACTAAAACAGGGGTGTCAGACTCATTTGTTATGAGGGCCATATCTGACATAAAAGTTGCTTTGTTGGGCTGGGCCATGTCTGCCATGGAATGAAATGCCAGGTACTGGAGATATAAACTTTATAAATGACACAGGCAAATCCAATTAACAATTTTTTTAATGCAAAATATAAACAAACAAAGAAGAGGAGGAGGAGGAAGAGACTGGACTTATACCCCACCCTTCACTCGGAGTCTCAGAGTGGCTTACAAACTCCTTTCCCTTCTCCTCCCCACAACAGTTACCCTTTGGGGTAGGTGGGGCTGAGAGAGCTCTTTCCAAAATTGTCCTTGAGAGAACAGCTACGACAGAACTATGGGTTGCCCAAGATCATCCAGCAGCTGCAAGTGGAGGAGAGGGAAATCAAACCCAGTTTCCCCAGATTAGAGTCTGCACACTTAACCACTACACCAAACTGGCAATGTGAAAGCAATTGATTTACTGGGAAATCCACAAAAGTCCCAGTAAATGTATTTAATATTATGCAAGACTAGGTTTTTCCTCAAGTGATGCCATAGCCACCCCCTAGCCATTTCCTATCATTTTTTTGAAAGCTTTAACCACACACACATCACCGTTTGTGCCCGCACCCCCCACTCCCTCCCCCAGCAGCCTCCTGCCTTTCCTCTCTTGCGCCAGTTGCTTGCAGGCCAGATAAGAACCCTGGATGGGCCAGTTCTGGCCCCCAGGCTGCATGTTTGACACCCCTGCACTAAAATAAAAAGATATATAGCTCCTCTTGGTGAGAATACAAATGTAAGGACCAAATGAGTTTAGTATATGTAGTTGTTCTGAGTGTTGTAATAACCTGTAATTCAGCTATTTCCCTTTCCATTCTGTTCCTGAAGTTCCTTTGTGATAAAACAGCTACTCTGAGGTCATTCGTTGAATGTCCTGGAAGGCTGAAGTGTTCTCCCTACAGGTTTCCCAGTCTTGTGATTCCTGATGTCAGATTTGTGTCCATTTATCCTCTGGCGTAGGGTTTGTCCTGTTTGTCCTGTGTAGAGAACTGAAGGGCATTAAACTGGCATTTAATGGCCTATACAATGTTAGAAGATGAGCGAGTGAATGAGCCCCAGATGGTGTAGTTGATGTTGTTAAGTCTGGTAAATCCCCCTAGACACCTGAGAGGGGATGTTAGCTTCTTCTGCCGATAAGTTTTGAACCTCTTGGCCAATTTGAGAGGGGGGGAAATGGAGCCACAAAACTTGCAGTTCTTTACTGCAGAAAATTGGTGTAGGTGGTCTGGGGTAATTCTGGAGATCTCCCCAAACACCCACACAACAGGCTGGTGGTTGGCATGTCAGGCCCGGAGTGCCTCAGCCCAAGAGGAGGATGGGGCGGCAACGGAACCTACCGCCGGCCTGGCAGACTGTTGGGGCTCACCTCCCTCACCTCCTTTTTTCTTTTTCTTTTGAGATGATGCATGACTGTTGGCACAGCAGCGGGAAAGACCAATGCAGATTCAGCCTGTATTGTCTGGGTGTATGTGGCAATAAAGTTGGCATCTGGGTTTATTGCAAGCTCTGGTCCCAGTGTTTATGTTCAAATTAAATGTTGCATTGCTTTGGGTGAGGATTGTTTGCGATTGGGGGGCTGTCTGTGCACAAGAAAAGGTGTCGTGTCCCCCTCCGGACTTGTGAAAGAGAACAGTCATTATCCAGTAGAAGTTGTAAGTCACTGACAATGTGTTGAACTGTTTTGAGCTGAAGGCTGTATAGGGCAAACCATCACCAGTGACTTACAACCTCTACTGGGTAATGCCCTTCCATATGTCCCCGCGTGCCAACCGTGATCATCAGGCAGCCATCTGTTGGCTATCCCACCACTTGGGGTGGCCTGTCTGCCACTGACCAGAGCCTGGGTCTTTTCCGTTATTGCTCCAGCTCTGAAGAATGGGCTCCCTGGAGAGGTGAGGGGGGCCCCCCTCCTTGGACATCTTCAGGAGGTACTGCAAGGCATTTGGGTGGGTTTGAACAGTGGGCATCTTTTAAGGGGAAGATTTGGGGCTTGTTATTTTATCTTTGGTTTTAGCAGGGGATATTTTAACTGTTATTTAAGCTTTCTTGAACCAAAAGGAAAAGCAGAACAGAAATGTTTTAATAAGTATATATATATATATAAATAAAAATATGCAGTCAGTTCACACTTAAAATCATGAGTATAAGCAACTGATAACTCAATATAAATTCTGGAAAGCAGATAATTGGGAACCATCAGTAGATAGAGCAGTTGTAATTTAGCGTGAGCTCCATCCCTCCCCTGGAGATTGGCAACAATGGGTCTAGCAGATCCTGCTTACCGGCTTGTAATAAACTGGTACAGTGACAGCTGTTTCAGACAGCCCTTCCCCTACCATTTTAAAGCCGTCTTCGGAGTGGTTTGCCATTTCAGACTGCCGGGGTTTTTTCAAGCCTCTTCACCACACACACACACACACACACACACACACACACACACACACACACACACAAACACAGAGACACAGACACAAACACAGACACAGACACAAAAACACACAGACAGAACACACACACACAAACAAACACACACAAAAACACATGTATACACAAGCACACACACAAACACATACACATAAACACACAAACAGTCATACAAACACACATTCAAACACAAACACACACACACACAAAACACACACAAACACACACACACAAACAAATGCACAAAGAACACACACACACACAAACACACTGTCACGCTCCATATGGGCGTGTGGGGGTGCGCCCCCGGCTGGTAGGGTATGGCAGCAGCCTCTTAGGATCACGTCTCTCCCTCTCTGTTGCTGACCTGTGTGTGGGGGGGTTTGCCCTGGAGTAACCTTCATGGGGGCCGGCCAGGCAGAGACAGAACCGGGTCCTCAGGAGGGAACCTAGGCTTTTAGGAAAAGCCTCAGATGTGGCAACGGGGGGGGGGGGGGGGGGAGTTGCATCACCCTCCCCTCCTTTGCCCAGGAACAAGCCTACTTCAGGCATGCTTCTCTCTCTCTTTCGTGCCTTTCCTGGCTTTCGCTCTCTCGCCTTCTCCGGCTGTCCTGTTTCCCTCCTCATCGGCTCCTATTCCCTCCTTTTTTATTCTCTGCTGAGTTCTCCCGGCTTCACCTCTGCCCAAGCCCCGCCCCCCAGTAAATACGAAGACGCTCGCCCTCACTGCTTTCCGGCCCCTCCCTCCTCCCTTCTGTTCCCAGCTGTTCTGTAGATGCTGCACACGCCTCCGCCAGCCCTGGTCGCCCTCAGCAGTGCCATTGCACTAACGCTGCTGCTGGCCCCTGCAGTCTCTCCCACGCCCCTCCGCGACTCCCGTGGCCTTCCGCGGGCTCGTCCAGCCCCAGGCCCTCCAGCTGTCATCGCTGTTGTGCTGGTTGTTCTCTGCTTCTGTTTCCCGGTGGTTGCTGACCCGACATTGGCTCCAGGTGCGCCTGGCTCTCCTCGGGATGGGGAGGGGGGTTCCCTCACTTCCCTGCCAGTCGCCGCCCCTGCAGCTTCCTGGGAGCCCCAGGAGGACCCGGGACACACACGTACACAAACACACACACACACACACACGAACACACAAACACACAAATGCAAACAAAGAACAGAAGAACGCTTGGGAGGAGGTTTCAAGGTATAGCGGCTCAGGAACGCTTCCCCAACAGGAGAGTCACATTTCTGTGTGAAAGGGCCAGAATGTTCCATTAGGGAACCAGTACTAATACAGTTCTGTGTGAAATGCCTGACAGAAACTGTTACTGAAGAGTTCCTGAAACGGAACATAATGGCTGTGTGAAATTCCCGACTGTGATATAGCTCATAGTTTTTAGGCTCTGGCTCACACAGTTTTGTCTTAGCTTGGAAAGGATGGCTCCAGAGCAAACTACTTGATGCAGTAGCCAAATAATTTGCTCACAACTGAAATGCCAGTGGCTCTCAAAGCAGAATTTTTGCTCACATGACTCCACAGCTTAGAGGGAGCATTGGTTGAGAGTGTAATGTGAGTAGGCAAAGTTAGGAGTGCGAGGATAGGGCTGTGAGGAAGCTGTCCTCCCCCCCCCATCACTACCTGTATGTATAACAGAGTGCCCCCTTTCCCATTCTGCCTTTTGCCCTGATCCACTTATACACTAACAGTAATGGCTTGAGCATGCTGCATCACGCAGGAGGCTTGAGGACTTTATGTTTCTTTGCAGTTGGTCTTCCTTGGCAGTAGGCTCACATTGTGGGGAGGCAGGCTCTCACCTTTTCCTCTCTTGCTGCTCCCCCCCTCCCCCAGCCAGGCCCAGCCGTTCCCTCCCCTCCCCTCCCCTTCTCTTTGCCCCATTTGGAGGTGATGGGAAGGGAGAGAGGGAAGAAAATGGATCCCTGGCAGTTCGGTCTGTCAGAGGGAAGGTGCTCTGTTCTCTCTGTCAGGCAGAAGTGCCTGGATTCCCTCCCCCCCCCTTTGCTCTGTTTGGAGGCGATGGGAAGGGAAGGCAAATGACATCCTCTCTCCTGAGGTGAAGCCACATTGTGAGGTGAATTTTGGTGGGCAGAGCTTTGGTGGGCGGGCTGCAGGGAACCCATCCTGGGGTACCCTTTCCCTTCCCCCCCTTCTCTTTGACTGTTTCATAGTGTCTTCTGCAGGGGTCCTTTCATAAAAAAAGAGGTACAGGAGCTCATTAGCATAACTTATTTGCATATGCCACACCCCCTGACATCACCGGAAGTGTCATAAGGCCACACATCCCTGACATCAGGTGTGTCAGAAGGCAAGAAGGGAGGGAGGGGGAAGGAAGGAAAGGAACAGGAAGGAAGGTAGGTAGGTGGGGGAGAGAGAGAGAAGAAAGAAAAAGGAAGGAAGGAAGGAAGGAAGGAAGGAAGGAAGGAAGGAAGGAAGGAAGGAAGGAAGGAAGGAAGGAAGGAAGGAGGAAGGAAGGAAGGAACAGGAAGGTACGTAGGTAGGTGGGGGAGAGAGAGAGAAGAAAGGAAGGAAGAAAGGGAGGAAGGGAGAGGGGAAGGAAGGGGGAAAGGAAGGAACAGGAAGGTAGGTAGGTAGGTGGGGGAGAGAGAGAAGGAAGGAAGGAAGGAAGGAAGGAAGGAAGGAAGGAAGGAAGGAAGGAAGGAAGGAAGGAAGGAAGGAAGGAAGGAAGGAAGGAAGGAAGGGAGAGGGGAAGGACGGGGAAAGGAAGGAACAGGAAGGTAGGTAGGTAGGTGGGGGAGAGAGAGAGAAGAAAGGAAGGAAGGGAGAGGGGAAGGAAGGGGGAAAGGAAGGAACAGGAAGGTAGGTAGGTAGGTAGGTGGGGGGGAGAGAGAGAAGGAAGGAAGGAAGGGGGGAGAGAGGGAGGAAGGAAGGAAGGAAGGGAGCGGGGAAGGACGGGGAAAGGAAGGAACAGGAAGGTAGCTAGGTAGGTGGGGAAGAGAGAGAGAAGAGAGGAAGGAAGGGAGAGGGGAAGGAAGGGGGAAAGGAAGGAACAGGAAGGTAGGTAGGTAGGTGGGGGGGAGAGAGAGAGAGAAGGAAGGGAGGGAGGGAGGGAGAGACGCTTCTCACCCCAATGGGGCGAGTTCTGTGAGAGTTCTGCGCAAAGTAGTCAAGGATCAGATCTTGGTTGGTTAACCAAAGTTCTTTATTTCCAATCTCTACATTAGTACAGCTTCTCGGATTATTGTCAGAGATGAGACAGATAATGCAGGAAGGTCTATTATACCTTTCCAAAGAGTTTGAATTACCCATAGGTAGCCAATCACTATAGGGGAAAAACGGCGGGCAAACAGGGCTCTGACCGTTTGGTTCCCACAGGAAAGAAAGTGAGGTGTTAAGCAGTAAATTTCCTTCCCAACCAGACCCTTCAGATGTTACCAGTTCACATAACAATCCATGGCCTCAAGGCTTTCGCATGTGATAAGAGATGAGACGCATCCTCCCTTGAAGTTCCAGCCGGGGGTGGTGGAATGTGGAGGCAAATGGTGTGAGAGGCTCCATTGTTCCCACACAGTGCAGGTGTCACCCTCCCGCTTTGACAATTACAAAAATCTGGGCCTGGTCAGGCACTACAATATGGCAACTACAAGCATACATACACAGTAATAGAAAAGCATACATAGGGATGAGGGAAGACCAGAGGAAATTAACAAGGCACAACTGTAAGAATTAGAATATTATGTCTGAATTGGCAGATTCTGACACACTGGCCCCTCGATAAACACCCCTACCCGGGCTTGTCCGGAGAATTTTTATGGAAGGCCCTAATTAATTTAGGGGCATGAACACCTGTAATGACCCCAGGGATGGGAACCCACGTCCGGGTCCGTGCCCTAATTGACTCCGGGTGTGCTCGGGACTTAATTAGCCCTTTAGTGGTGGAAGGGTTGGGACCGAAAGTCACCCTGTTGAGCGAGCCGCTCAAGTTCACACAGATGGATGGCTTGGAAATGAAAGAAGCGTGCGTGGCTGAGACTGAGGGGTTGATTGTGGGGACGGGGGAGCACTGGGAGAAGCGAGCTTTTGTCATCACCCCTAATACCCAATTCCCCATGGTTTTGGGGAGTCCCTGGCTGAGCGCGCACGACCCCTACATCAAGTGGAGTGAAGGGAAGATCTCCTGGGTGGACGACAAGTGCCACACTCACAAGTGGGACCCAGAGTGGGGACCGGGACCCCCGCTACCCCTCCGGACGGCCGCCCTCGCCCTCGCACCCTCCGACGTCCCTAGGGAATATAGGGATCTGATGGAGGTCTTCAGCGAGACCGAGGCAGACGAGCTGCCCCCCCACAGACTCTCAGACTGTGCCATAGAACTGATCCCGGGCGAGAAACTTCCTAAAGGAAAGCTTTACTCCATGAGCCCTCTAGAGCGGGAGGAACTGAGGAAGTTTCTAGACAAGAACTTGGAACGCGGGTTCATCCGCCCTGCTAAATCCCCCTTTGCTGCCCCCGTTTTGTTCCGAAAAAAGAAAGACGGGGGCTTGCACCTATGCACAGACTACAGAGGATTGAATGCGGTCTCTGCTTCCAACGCCTACCCCCTCCCCTTAATAAAAGACTTACTAACGGAGGCGGCCAAGGGGAAAGTGTTCACCAAGCTGGATCTCCGGGACGCTTATTTCCGGGTGCGCATAAGGGAGGGGGATGAATTCAAGACCGCGTTCAACACACCGTTGGGACAGTTTGAATACCTAGTGATGCCGTTCAGTTTGAGTGGCGCACCCGGGGTCTTTATGAGTTTGATAAATGAAGTGTTGCATAAGCATTTATTCAAGGGGGTGTTATGTTACTTAGATGATATCTTGATCTACTCTACTGATAAGAAAGAGCACGTAAAACTGGTCCGGGAAGTCCTATCTACCCTGTTAAAGAACCAGCTGTATGCTAAGCTGTCTAAATGTGAGTTCAATCGCGAGTCTGTGGACTTCCTGGGATATCACATATCGCAGAGGGGCTTAGAGATGGACCCTGCGAAAGTGGAGGCAGTGGTCCAGTGGGAAGCCCCCAGAACGAGGAAGCAGCTCCAAAGCCTATTAGGATTTTGTAACTTCTACCGAACCTTCATAAAAGACTTTGCCACAGTCACACTTCCCCTGACAGACTTGCTGAAAACTAAGGGAAGGGGTTCAGAGGCGGGGAAGCCTGGGGAGAGAATCGCCTGGAATGGGGACTGCCAGAAGGCGTTCGAAACCCTCAAAACCCTTTTTACCTCTGAGCCCATTTTGGCTCACCCGGACGAGACTAAGGAATTTATAGTCCATGTAGATGCGTCCGATGTGGCTATGGGGGGGCCATTTTACAGAGGGGTTCAGATGAGGAGTTGCACCCCCTCGCGTATATTTCCAAAAAATTCAATGAGACAGAAATAAATTGGTCCGTTTGGGATAAAGAAGCCGCGGCCATCCGACTAGCCCTCACCACCTGGCGGCATTGGCTGGAGGGGGCGCAAACCCCGTTTGAAATTTGGACTGATCATAAAAATCTTGAAGCGTTGCGCACTCAGAGATCGCTGAATGCGAAACAGCTCCGATGGGCTGATTTCTTCTCGAAATTTAACTTTGTGTTGAAACATTTCCCTGGAAAGGCCAATTCTTTAGCAGACGCACTCTCCCGATTGCCCCAACATGAGAGTATGAAAGAAGAGGTGTTCGACTCCATGTTTTCCCCCCAGCAGCTGGGAGGGGCGGTAACCACCAGGAGCCAAAGCAAACGAGCAAAAGTAGAAGTGGAGTCGTGTGATTGGGGAGGGGAATATTCGCCCGAAGAAACCGAGGAGTTAGAAACTGTGACTGAATGCTCCTTGGGTGAGAATCAGTGTTGGCACCATGGAGACAAATTGGTGGTGCCTAGAACTAGGCGAAAGGACATTTTGCTGGCCTGCCACTCCTCCAAACTAGCTGGACACTTTGGGTTCCTGAAAACGCTCAACTTAATTCAACGTCAGTTTTGGTGGCCGCGCATGCACCGGGATGTCTCAGATTTCGTCTCTGCTTGTCAGACTTGTTTGATGTGTAAGAAGAGGGGGGGGAAGTCCCGGGGCTCCTGCACCCCCTACCTACCCCTTCTAGACCTTGGGAAGCGATAGCCATGGACTTTATTACTAACCTACTGCCTTCAAAGGGGAAAACAGTAATTTGGGTGGTGGTAGACACGTTCTCTAAGCAAGCTCATTTCACCCCTTTCAAGCAACTGCCAACGGCAAAAGGGATGGCTAAGGCTTTCTTCAACCAGGTGATTAAATTACATGCTTTTCCCAAGAGGGTGGTATCTGATAGGGGTAGCCAGTTCGTTGCCAACTTCTGGCGGGAGCTGTTGAAGCTTATGGACATAGAGCCCGCCCTAAGTTCGGGTTACCACCCAGAAACTGATGGACAGTCCGAACGAACGAATCAGATCCTGGAGCAATTCTTGAGGTGCTACACCAACTACCACCAAGACAATTGGGTGGACTTACTGCCGTTTGCAGAATATAGCTACAATAATGCGGTGCACTCCTCGACTGGCGTCTCCCCTTTCATGGCCGTAGGAGGCTTCGAGGGGAAGCCTCTGCCTACAATTGAAAACGCTTCCGATGCTTCACCCACGGATTTTAAACGGTGGTGGGCAACCTTACAAGAATCGTGGCCTTTAATAGCTAAGACTTTAGATCAAGCTAAAGCGGACTACAAAAAATATGCGGACCGTGGTCGAGCTGTAGGTTGGGATCTCCAGCCTGGGGACTCTGTCTATCTTTCCACAAAAAACATACATGGCTTGCAACCTAGCAGAAAATTGGGTTGGAAATATGTAGGCCCATATAAGGTGTTGCGTAAAATTTCGGATGTTTCTTTTGAATTAGAACTGCCTAAATCACTGAGTTCTGTGCACCCTGTTTTTCATTTCAGCCTGCTGAAGAAGGATCCTGGGCCGAATGCGTGGCATCCAGTTCCTCCGGTACCTCCTCCACTGATGAAGGGGGAGGCACCCCATTTTGAAATATCTGAAATTCTTGATTCTAAAATGCGCAGGGGCCGCTTATATTATCTAGTTAGATGGCTCGACTTTGGCCCGGAACATAATGAGTGGGTTCGTTCTGAACATGTTCATGCCCCTAAATTAATTAGGGCCTTCCATAAAAATTCTCCGGACAAGCCCGGGTAGGGGTGTTTATTGAGGGGCCAGTGTGTCAGAATCTGCCAATTCAGACATAATATTCTAATTCTTACAGTTGTGCCTTGTTAATTTCCTCTGGTCTTCCCTCATCCCTATGTATGCTTTTCTATTACTGTGTATGTATGCTTGTAGTTGCCATATTGTAGTGCCTGACCAGGCCCAGATTTTTGTAATTGTCAAAGCGGGAGGGTGACACCTGCACTGTGTGGGAACAATGGAGCCTCTCACACCATTTGCCTCCACATTCCACCACCCCCGGCTGGAACTTCAAGGGAGGATGCGTCTCATCTCTTATCACATGCGAAAGCCTTGAGGCCATGGATTGTTATGTGAACTGGTAACATCTGAAGGGTCTGGTTGGGAAGGAAATTTACTGCTTAACACCTCACTTTCTTTCCTGTGGGAACCAAACGGTCAGAGCCCTGTTTGCCCGCCGTTTTTCCCCTATAGTGATTGGCTACCTATGGGTAATTCAAACTCTTTGGAAAGGTATAATAGACCTTCCTGCATTATCTGTCTCATCTCTGACAATAATCCGAGAAGCTGTACTAATGTAGAGATTGGAAATAAAGAACTTTGGTTAACCAACCAAGATCTGATCCTTGACTACTTTGCGCAGAACTCTCACACCGGCGTTTCCTCCCCCCCCTTGCTTGGGCCCCAGTGGCTTCACGCCGCTGGGGCCCGGCTTCTTCGCTGGGGGGAGGGAGGGGGCTTCTTCTTCCCGGGGTCCGCGGCGCTCTGCCGCAGCCCTGGGAGCAGTGGGAGGGGGGAGGAAAGGGGCCTCTTCTTCCCAGGACCAGCGGAGTGCCGCTGGCCCTGGGAGCAGTGACGGGGGGGAGGGAAGGGGCTTCCCGGGGCCAGCAGCGCTTTGCTGCGGCCCCAGGAGTAGTGAGTGGGGAAGGGAGGGGGCTTCTTCCCAGGCTGGCGGTGGCTGCCGCCGGCCTGGGAAGAGCAAGCGGGGGGCGGGGCTTTCTTAAGTGCCCGCCCTCCTGCCTCCTCTCTCCCAGAGCAGCGCTCCGGCACGCCCCGGCCCCAACGGAGCCCTGGTCTTCTGAGAGGAAATTTGGCAATGTGGCAGTGTGCGGGGGAGTGGTTATGCTGATAGTCCATTGTGTTTTCACTGACAGAAGCAGGCCCCTGAGGGGACAGTTGGGGAAGGGAGAGAATGGATCCCGTGCAGTTTTGCTTGTCAGAAGGAAGGCACTCTGGTCTTTCTGTCAGGCAGAAGTGCCTGGATTCCCTTTCTCTCTCTCCCCCCCCCCCCCATTCTCTTTGTTTCGTTTGGACAGTTAGACCCACCTGGCAGTGGGCAGAGGAAAAGCATGGACCCAGCAGCTCCCAGTCAGTCCTTCCCCTTCGCTGGGTCCCTCCAGACTGAGGCCAAGACACTGGCCAGTGGCTCTGTGGGCAGGACTGAAGCAAAGCAGGGAGAGAATGCAGCCAATGGCCAGGGTCCCCCTTTTGAGAGGCAGTCCGTCCAGCCTACTGATTTTGGCCCCCATGGAATCTTGCCCTTTGGAATGTTAAAACCGCTTTATATAATAGGAAAGATAGAGTTTTCTGAACCAAAGAGTTTCCTCACTAACCAAATCAGAATTTAGGGGTGCAGGTTAAAAATTTCCTCTAAGCTTGATCTTGACCAATCACTTCAAAACCAAGATTAAAGTGCTGAGAGGGACATTAGTAATGATCCCTTATGGCACTTGAATGCACGGCCAAATGGCAAACTGAAGCTGGCATTTAGTTTCCTTTGTTTAGTAGATTAACTATACACCTATCTTTTTCCTTCCTTGGATATACTTTTAGGATTCAGTTGTCTCCCTTCACACAATTGAGCCTGTGTTACTCTAAGTGTACATTTTATCCTTTCATAACAGCTATCAAGAAGGAAGTTAATCTGCAGAATATCACAAATGCGAGTACAATACTGCCACCCATTTTGATGAGCTGTCCGCCTCTTATAGATATGCCATGATAGATATGCCACTGCATGCTGGAAGTGAAAAGATACCCTGCAATCTCTAATGTTTTGCCCAGTTCTGATAACAAAGCATTTTAGCTGGTTATGTTGCAAGTTCATGGAAGTCTAATCAACTGTTGGTGGCTTAGATCAGACTTGAGAATGTTTTCAAGTGACTCCCTCCATTCTGTTTCAAAGCCAATTATTTTCAAGCGCTCATGACTTTCTTCACACCAGTTTTTCTTGCAGTTTTGTTAGCAGCTCACTGACTGCTAGATACGAAGTAAAAGTGAGCAACTTTGCTTACATGCATGAATCACTGAGGTTTTCCTGAGAAATGCAAGAGTGTTAATGCTACATCAGAATGGCATTGTTTGGTGATAGCACTGTATAGTGTGGTTACATTGCATGCAACACAAGGAGTCTCTCTTTGTACCGTGTACACAAAAACCTTGACTACATTCACATGCAACTCCTGATTTTTATTCCTAGCCCTCTGATGTGGTAGTCAGGGTTAACCTGTCCACTTGATTTGATGTGAATTTGACATTATTGATTTTTGCTTAATTGCACCTACAGTCTCCATCAGTAGTACTTACTCCATGGCTTGCAAAGAGCCACGTCCGTGATTATCATCAGTCAAGAGAGTCACATGACTACTCTATGCCCTGTGCACCACCCCGTCAAACTCACCCATACAAAAATATAGTTACATTTTAAGTTACTAAAGCACATCTCACCGTGCAGATTTTCCTCTCCCACCACTGTTGAACCTTACACAGCCCTCATGTACTGGAAGAAGAAGAAGAAGAAGAGATTGGATTTATACCCCGCCCTCCACTCCCCAAGCGAGTCTCAGAGCGGCTTACAAACTCCTTTTCCCTTCCCCTCCCCACAACAGACACCCTGGGAGGTAGGTGGGGCTAAGAGAGCTCTTTCCCAAGCTGTCCTTGAGGGAACAGCTGGTACAGAGCTATGGCTTGCCCAAGGTCATCCAGCCAGGTGCAAGTGGAGGAGTGGGGAATCAAACCTGGTTCTCCCAGATTAGAGTCCGCGCACTTAACCACTACACCAAACTGGAAGCCAGGGGAAAGACTTGCAGGTCTGATTTACGACACCAAAAACACTGTGCAGGCTTTCAGGTTCTCCCAAATTCTCTGTGAGGCTGGATGTTATAGAATAAATGCTTCCCTACATTTAGGGAAGGAAGAGAGGAAACTTATAAAGTACTGGAGTCAGAGACACTTCAAGTGAAATCAGCTCTTAAGTTTATTTGGTTGGAGAAGACGACATGCCAAACTGAGGCCCCAGGACCTGCTTATATTCACCTGAAAGCCGCGCCCCCCGGCCTCGCCCAATGCAACGGATAGGCTGGGTTTCCCATGATTGTGCACTATAGGACCCTTGTCGGATCCTAAGTGCACAATTGGTCTAAATTATGATCCGGTCGGGCTACTGTCTGCCAGATCGAAGCTCAGGCAGCTAGCCCGACCATGTGCATTTCGGGGAACACATGGCGGTCGCCATTAAAGACATTACAAAACTCCTCTGCCTTGTACCAGGGAGAAAGCAAGAAGACAGTGAAGGAAGTAAAGGGTGCTCGAACTTCCTGGCACAGAAGCCTACTCTGAGTAGGGTTGCCAGGTCCCTACCTGTTGCAAGCAGGGGGATGGAGCTTCTTTTCTGGGATCTTCTGGCGAGTACGCATAGCACACGCCGCAATGACATCACCCGGAAGAGACATCATCACGCTAGGCACGTCACCAGGGAGACACTCTAGCATTCAGCCAGTTTTTAGGTGAGTGCTAAAGCATCTAGGCTGAGTGCTAGAGCAACGTGCCTGGTGTGATGACGTCACCTCTGGGTGATGTCATCGTGCACCACCTGTTGGCGCAATCCTGGCACTTTTGAAGCAGGGCTCCCCCTGCTGGCTGTATCCGGGATGGCAGATTGGGGGCCCCTAAAGCAGACAACAGTCCTGGTGGGGGGGGAATGGCAAGCCTAGCTCTGAGCCAGCCAACTGCACTCTCTTTACAAGCGGTGGGCAGGAAGCTTGTGTGCCCTCTAGTTCCCGCTCTGCCTTCTCACTTTGTCCTTGATATGAGGCCCAGCAGCTCAGGCAAGACAGTGAGATTGCCAAAATGCCCATAGCTGACAGCAGGGAGCAAAATTACCACCATCCCATCCCATTGTGGCCAGCTTGCTCTTTTCCTGGGTGGCTGCCCTGGTGGCCGTGGTTTTACTCTCCTCTGCAGGCAGCTTTGTTCTTCTCCGGCCAGCTGCCTGTTTGCTGGGATGAGACCGCAGAGGCTGCAGAGGAAGTGGGGGTGCTGCAGGGGGCAGACCCTTCACGTCTATCTCTAGCATGGAGCCCACAGATCAGAGAGGTTCACAACTTATCTGTTTTCCAATCCCCCTGGCCGGTGACTTACTTCAAAGTGGGAACAAACTGGCCACCACAAACCTCACTGGACGATGGCTTCGCCCACTTTCCAGGAACACAGGGCAGGTGTCCAACAGGAACAGCACTTAGTAAAACCAAAGGTGATGTCAAAAAGCCACATGTGGCTCCTGAGCTACTGAATGAGCATAATTGATCTACATTAATTGCTTATGGGGGTCTTTCCTGCGAAGTTCCAGTGAATTTAATTGAGGAATTCTGGAATTTAAAAAGTGGTGAATGACAATAAACCTACATAGTCTGGGCAGTCTTGAGTCCAGTTTCAACAACTTTGTAGAAAGACTCCTCCAGATTTATATTGGTAACAATAAAACTCTTAATTCCTGTGCCCAGAACGGTCTTTATCTTAAACATCTTTCCTTGATCTGCCGAGTTACCACTTTGTTATGTTTGTATGATAACCTGCCATTCACTGTCTTCTCAGCCTCTTTCTCCATAGCTAAGCAGGCCAAGAGGGAAGTCCTCAGCTGCTTGACCCTCAGTGCACTTTCACTCTTCAGCAAACTTTATTTATTACAGCTGCCAACACTGGATCTTATTTTTAGCAAACTCATATAAAGCTCCATGAAGAAGAGCCAAAAATTCCAAGATAGTCTTGATAATTCATTAGCATTGACACTATTAAAATCTTTAATTTAACATGAAACCAGCATAAAAATGTGAAAGGGGTTTATTTTTTGGGACACCTACCATGCTGATGAAAGCTCTAGTGCCCTTGAGCCCAAAGTTTACAAGAATATTTAATTAAAAACAACTTCAAACACAGAAGTAAGCATTGAATAACAGGCTTCTTCTAGAATAACCACATCACTCAGAATTCCAAAAAGCTGGAAAACTTTGTGTTAATATCTGGGATATGCTGCCAATTCCATTCACGCACACACACAAGCCGATTGCATATATGCATTATTACACTGTGTGAGGATCCAGCCCCCTCTTCCAGCCAAGACCTCTCAGATAGTAGGGTTCACCTCTTATTTTGGATCCTGTTATTTTAATAGGTAACCCCTTTTACAGCCTAAGTGCCAGGGGATCTGAAACTTGGGAAGTCTCTTAAAGGCACCTGGGTACAGACATGACATTGGAAAATCCCAGGAAAGAAGAATTAGAATTAAAATTTGAAACTGGAATTAGAAACTTATTAAGGGCAATCTCCCCCAACTCAATTGCCTATGGTTCTCAATAACAAAAGACTTTTCAACACTGGAGACATTACCCAGTACCCTGACATACCCCAGAGGTGCCTGCTCAGCCCCCAGAAGTTACTATTTCATTAACCAACACCTGGTTCCTCTTTTTCAAACTCAGCCAAGAAGGGCACTCAGGTCATTACTTTATGCTCCATCCTATTTCAGGATGTTAGCCAAATTGCTTTAATTTACACTTAGCAATTGGCGAAATACATGGGTTCTTGCCAACTATACCAGGGTCCCACCCCTCCCGGGAGTTCTCAAGGAAAGAGGCACGTGAGGCAGATAGCAAGTTCAATGCCGTTTACTGGGTAATGTTGTTCAAGCACACCAAAAACGTAATCACACACACATTCACACAGGCCTAAGAAATAAAGACAGAAAGTAGCACATTTGCATGAGCAGCAATTCGTTGGTGGGGAAGCAGTACCTTACCTTAAGATGCGTTGTCCGATCGATGGAAGAATTGGATGGGGAGAAAAATAGAAAGACTGTGGGGCACGAGGCTCGAACCTGCGAGACCACTTGGTTCTCTTGGATCGCGAGTCCAGAGAGAAGTTTAAAGATGGAGGCAAGGGTATGGGACAGCAAGCTGGGCAGAAGGGGTAGTAAAGCAGACAGAGGACGATGGCTCAAGAGACCGAATGCCTCTGTGCAAGGTCTTTTATTAGGTGGTCTTGGGGGCTGGCTGATCAGACCACATCCCACTAACACACCTCTTAGGTGGTCCGTCCCTTTCTGACCCTTCCATAGGTTAAAGGTAAACAAAAGGAGGAGGGCAGGGGAATGGACAATATTGCAAAACTATGATTTCACCAGGAAGTGGACACTTGGGCAGGGTCCGATGATTCACCTGGGCCACATCTATTATTAGTTGATGGCTCTGGCCGACTGGTTGATGGCCCAGACATTAGTTGCTAGGCAACTGTGTTAGCATAACTATGCAGGTACGTTGGAGGGGGCAGGGGTTGACCAGCGTGCTGAAACAGAAAGAAACCTCATGGCAAGAGGAGTCTTTTGTCTCTGTCTCAGGTGAACTGTCTAGGGTGTCAGCCTCCTGGCATGGGCTGGAGCTGGCTCCTATAATGAAGAAAGCACATGGCCCTTCCAATATGGGCAACCCAAAGTTCAAGCTTATGAATATCAAAATCCATAAGAGCACTAAAAGTGCCTTGCTGGCCAACAAGGAGCTATTGTGACTCACACAAACTTTTGTGTCAGTGCAGATCTTGCAAACATCAATCTAATGAAAGTATGTTAATCATGTTGCCTCTCCCAGGCTCTTAGTGTTCATTGCTTTCATTCCCTATTCTGGATTGTCACAAAACCAAGAGACCAGCTAGGCCTAAGCATTTCCTCTGAGCAGATGTTCTGCCCCTTCTCTTGCCCCATCCAGACTTCAAGCCTCAAATCCAGTCCTCTTCCCATGGGGTTCTTGATGGCAATCTGAGTTAGATTCTCTCCTGCTCGTTTTCCTGCTGGAGTTCAAGACTGTGCACTGCCTTGTGGCCAGGGCCGGATTTAGATGAAGAGAAAATTAGAATTTAGGGGTGCAGGTTAAAATTTTCCTCTGAGCTTGATCTTGACCAATCACTTCAAAAGTCTGGATAACCAAGATTAAAGTGCTGAGGGAGACGTTAGTAATGATCGCTTATGGCACCTGAATGCATGAAGAGAGGCCCTCGGCTACTCCACTTCTGAGGCCCCTCCCAATCCCCCACCCTCAGGACTAGAAGAAAATGGAAGCGTGTTATAAACAAAATTGAGAGAAGCCAAAAATGATAATGGGTATTTAAAATGCTGCAATTCACAATTTCTCCTCTAAAGGACATTAGATGTTATTGTTAAATACCATAGTGACTGAAAAAAATGCATAAATTTTAAAATTAACACTGGAAAACTTTTGCAATAACTGAACTTTGTAAACCTTTTGTGGAATAAGCATTAATTTTTAGGAAAATAAAGTTGTTATTCTTAAAAAAAAAAAAACCTTGAGTTTACAAATTATATTGCCTGGGAAGCGTAAATAATATGATCATGATTACCTGACAGTGTGACACTTTTAGAATCTCCTTTATGTTGTCATTAAACAGCCAGTTTTAAAATACATATTAAGAAGTAAACTACAACCATCAAATACAGTAAGACTAGAAATGTTTTTTCCCTAGCCTTCCTCATAGCAAAATCATCCAAAACTTCATCAAAATTTGTTTGTCTAAGGCTGAGGACAGACTGGCAGAATGAAGCGCAAGGGAAACAGGGCAAAAAGACCCAGGGCAAGTTGTTTTGGGGTTTTCCGGTCGCACTGCATGGATTGATGTGGGACCATACCGGGAAGGAGGCAGAATGGAGCGTTCGCACTGCGGGGCAGCCTCTGGCAGTGGTGCCACAGTTGCGTGCAGCTTTGGTCCATTTCACCAACGTGTGCACAGGAGCATAGGTGCAGCAGCAATTGGGGCAAGATCCCATGGTGCCCATCCCCATCCCACACTGGGTGGTAGAGCACCACACGTCTAGTCATGTGACTGGTGCCACACCTGGGCAATCAACTGCACCTTCCTAGAGCCACAGTGAGGCCAAGTGGCCAGTCACCATGGAGGCCGAGGGGGTTGGCAGCGCGCTCCTGTTGCTGGGCATTAGGTTCTGCTCAGCAGTACTCCAATACCACCAGGGCAGGGCCCCCAGCATCTGAGCCAGGAGGCAGCTGATCCAGTGGCACTACAGGGTTCGTAGGAGAGCCCAGATCAGGGACTACCTGGCCAGACAGTTCCTGGACACGGCCAGGATAATCAGATTGGGACAAGAGGGCAGCAGCATCGGCCTGCCCGGTTTGATCTTCTGCAGGCTTTCTGGGAGCAGGGAGGATGCTCCTCTTGGAGACAGCGCCGTGTGCCTGGTGAGTTGGGTGTTCCCATTCAGGGGCCACCTGTCATGCTCCCACTGGCAACCTGCAAGTAGTAGTAACATACCCACCCTGGCCTCCCTCACCAAACATCTGGTGGCCCACAAGAAGCATGCTGAGCACTGCTGTGAGTCTGTCATGCCAGCATGTCAGTCCCCCTGGACAGGCTGCAGTGGCCATGGGCAGTGGCCATGGGCGGGGGGGCAAGGGCCAATGTGGGCATTGCACAGGGATGGCCAGGAGGGGGGCAGGGCGGGCAACAACTGCTCACCAGCACTGTCTTTGCCATGGCCCAGTAGTCCAGCGCATGATCCACCTCCTGACCATCCACCAGAATGCAGTGCAGTGGCTGAAGAGGGAGGTCGACAGCCTCTACATGGCTCAGGGTGGCCCACCCATGATGGAGGGGATGGACACGGAGGCCTTGGCCACTGACGACAGCCAAGAGGGGTGAGGGGCTTCCAGGTACAGCCCCAGGTGCCAGTACATTACATCGCTGGTTCCGGGGGCCCCAAGAAGGCAACAACAGACTCAGCCACTGATTTCAAGAAAACTTTACTGACTCAGTTTTCCCCACACCATCATGGTCCAATAAATTTGTTGTGAATTATAAAAAAAAATTGCTTGGTGCTCTTTCTTCAGGGATGTGGGGTGGCCAGCATCCCCCTATGCAAAGGGGGGGCACCTATGTGTGGGAGAAAGGGGAGAGGGGGCTGCAGCCACACATCTGGACCACTTCCTGCTGACCATGGCACTGCACTGTTGAGGCCGGGTGATGAGAGAGGGCGTGGCCTTCCAACAATGGTAAGCAGGGGCCCTGTCCTAGAGGCGTGGTCTACCACACTGCCATGCCACTGTTCCCCTCGCAGCACAACCACAGCCGTGGCAGCCAGATCGCCCTTCCCCAGACTGCTGCCCTGGAGCCTCCTCGGTGCAGTGGCATCCTGGTCCAGCACCCCTGGCACGTGGCCCTGCCAAGGGTATGGCTATCTGGGTCAGGGTATCAACTGTCAAATGCATCACATTGTGCATGGCCATCGTGGACTCTTGCTCCTCCTCTCGTGAGCAGCACATTTCCTCCAGGTAGTTCTCGTGCTCCTGCCGGGCGTTCTCCAGCATGGCCTCATGGTTCCGTGCAGACTGCTCCAGGAGGCACTCGCCCACCCTCTGCAAGGCTGAGACCTGCTGCCTCCTTGCTGTGATGATGGCCATACGGGCGTTTGGGGACAGGTCTGCCAGGATGGTCCCTGGAGGCAGGTCTGCAGGGAGAGAATGGGAGACCGTCAGCCAGTATGACTGCAGTGAGGAGACAGTGGGCTCCATTGGGTGTCATCCTCATGGCTCACCAGGCTGTTATAATGCCAACCCTCCTCAGGGAGGCACAGCGCAGAGGGCAGCCCATCACCATCCCCAGCTCAGCGGGAAATGCAGAGACCCAGCCACCCTCTGTCAGACCCCTCCCCATGCACGGGAGACTGGCATGGCCACCAACCTGCTGTGTCCCCAGTCCCATGATGGGGGGTTTGGCCTCCCTCCAGACAGGCCACTGTTGAGGGCCCTATGAGAATGACAGAGAGGGAGGAACCATGAGCAGTTCCCTGGTGCATGGGGGCCCTTGCCTGTCACCATCCCCTGCTCGGCGGGAAATGCAGAGACCCAGCCACCCTGTCGGATGCCTCCCCATACACAGGAGACCGGCACGGCCACCCACCTGCAGTGTCCCCAGTCCCATGATGGGGGGTTCGTCCTCCCTCCAGACAGGTCGCTGTCAAGGGCCCTATGAGGATGACGGGGGGGGGGACAATGTGTAGGTCCAAGTGCATGGGGGCTGTCACCAGCTGCTGGAACATCCTCTGAATAGTGGGGGTGGGGATGGTTTGGGGCAGCATGGGGGGCAGATACAACTGGGGACACACTGATGGGTCACCAGCAGTGGCCCCACATTAGGCACCTTGGGCACTCATCCTTGGACAGACTCACATGGCTGCCTCCGCATGGGTGGTGCTGGGAAGGGCCAGCGTGTGCAGGGGTCGGCATTATGCCAATGTGAGGCCGCCACTGAGTGCAGACGTCACCAGGGTCACTGTCCTTACCTGCCTCAGGTTCCTCCGACACCTGGGTCTCGTCATCGTCCTCAACATCTGTCCTCTCCTCTGGTGTGAGCTCCACAGTGTCTACATTGAGGAGACAGGGGGAAATGTTGCGTGAGCCTGCCTGGGTGGGCCACAGCAGTGAACGTGCTGTGGCCACCATTGCCTACGTGGCACACCAGTCAGTCTGCCTGCTGGGTAGCGGGCCCCCTAAATGGCAGGCTCGGACACCACCTGAGCGGACTGCTGCCCTCCCCATGCCCTCTTGCCCAGTGGAAAAGGCCTGCACCCACCCACGCACCACATGACTGTTGGAGGGGGGCCTCTGCAATGGGGGATGTGCCTGGGATGGGGTGGCCATGCCAGGGGTTAAGTGTGTTCAGGCACCCCTGCACTTGTGGGGCCCCTGTGGCTGGCCGGGCAAACTGGGAATGGGTCCCCAGAGTGTGACATGCACTCTGCCTCCACTCACATTGGCCTGGGAGTGAAAGCCCTGGGGTGGGGCACTTGTGGGAGGGGGGCAGGCCCCCAAGGGGCCTGACAGAACCAGTGGGTTTTCCAGGGGCCCTCTGGCTTGGTGGTGTCACCCACACATTGGGACTGCCTCATGGGGAGGAGCTGTGGCGGCTCCTGGGTGGTTCAGTGCCTTTGGTGAGCACTCCTCACTTACCTGGGAATAGCACCTCTAGTTCTCACTCCTCCTCCTCTGGCTCCAGGGTCAGCCAGAACTGGTCCTGTGGGGATGCAGCTCGGGTCTCTGCAGACTCCTGCGAGCTGCTGGTGGGTGGCAGGGTCTCCAGGGGGAGGCTGTTGCAGACCCTTCTGGGCTTGACACTGGCATTCCCCTTGAGGATTCTGTGCAGCTCCTCATAGAAGGGACATGATGTCCTGTCATTCCCAGAGGTGCTGTTGTGTGCCAGTGTCTTCTTGTATTCATGTAGGGCATGAAGACACTGATTGCTGTGGTCTCTGGTGCATAAAAAAGTACTAGCTTATTATGGTTAAAATGTGTATGAACTCATATTTAATGCATATGGCAAGGGAGTTTCTTTTTAAAAAAATTGTCTTAAACATTTATATTCCACTATTCCCCACATTGGGGCTTAAGGGAACTTGCAACCAAACCAATAAACATCATTAAACATCATGTAGTAAAAACCAAAACCAAAAATAATCACCTCCAGTGCTATCAAATGTAATTCAGGCCCTGTTAAAAATCCTGGCAAATAGTCCCACCATTCATTTCTTCCTTTTAAAAGTATAAACATCTTTGCTTGAGAAAAGTAAGATACAGGTTTCAACTGGGCAGAGCGTCCCATTTTGATACTGGGATATGTATTGTGAATGGGCATACCGGTCAAGATAGTACTCTATCAACTCTTAGCTCAAAGGTGTTCCAGGAAATTGTGAACTGTAAACTTGTCATGGGTCAAAAACCTATGGAGCATTTTTAAACTTGTCACTGTATCATTCCATACGATTTTTTGGGTCACTGCCAGGAAACATTTAATATGGTCGTCAATATATTTAATGATCTTTGATAATTACAGAAACAGATACAATAAGCCAAGGATTCCTAAAATGACTTCTGATCAGCTTATTGTGTTCTGTAGAAAATATTCATGTTTCTTTTGTGATCTTTATACCATCATTGGTAGTGTTCTTAGAAGCAAGATGATACAGAAGACAAGACTGGTAATCTCAAATACATGTCATAATGTCTTCTGCTGAATGCCTTCAAAACAATTCCTTTACAGTGGCCACAAAACCTTGCAGGAATCACGTCCTACTGATACTTAAAGCATGACTCAGCCATGGGTGGACTGTGATAATCAGAATGTCAAAGCAATGTAAAATGACTTTTGCAGTGTTTGGAATGCCTCCTGCTGACTTAGTCTGCCACTGAGCCCTCCAGAAGCAGTTTGGCTGCCATCAAAGTGATATATAGGTGCAGGGCTATTTTTAGGCAGGAACGCACAGGAACAGAGTTCCGGCTGGCTTTCAAGTTGGTCATGCGTACAGCCTCCCTCCCTCAGGTTTCCCAGGCACCTCACAAGCTGTGGGGCACCTGGGAAAGCCAAGCTGATCCAGAGAGGGAAGGCAGTTTAAACTGCCTCCCCTCCTCGGGTTCCCCAGGTGCCCCACAGCTGTAGAGCACCTGGGGAAGCCCATCCTGGAAGGGAGCTGCACTGTCAGGGGTGTGGCCTAATATGCTAATGAGTTTCTGCTGTTGGGTGTGGCCTATTATGCTAATAAGTTCCTCCTGGGCTTTTTCTACAAAAAAGCCCTGTATAGGTACATACTGATATTGTTGTGTCATTCTGCCTAGGTATATCAGATTGTAAATTAGCATTTAATAAAGAACATGGAAATGTGGCAAGCATTCATGAGTATATGACTCCATGAATGATTTCATACTTGAGGCTTTGAGATAAAGGGTTAAAAGAGTGCTATTTCACAATATTTGTTTGGCTGCCATTCAGCCAGTATTCAATTATCTATGTAATTCTGTGTACATTTTCCTGTTGGGGAAGTAATACATTTTTATAGCAGTTTTGGTGAATCCACTATGACCTACACCATTATGCCCTTGACAGAAGCTCTTCAACAAGTTCAGGACTGCACAGCACTGATATCTAGAGATGGTGGCTCTGGTTGCATAGTGGTATCACTGTATTTCAGTTTAGATGATGATGCTCAGAGGGTATAATGTTATGCTGATAATGTGGCCCTTCCTAATAACTGATTTTCCAATACAGAAGCTCATGGGATCAAGAGATAAACCACAAGTGTTGATTTGAATATGCTGTGACATTGGCTACCACCAGGATATGCCCATTGAGAGTATATATGCCAGAAGCAGGATGTAACTAAGGCTGAGGACAGACTTGTAGTCTGCTGCGCCTCCGCGGCGCGGCAGACTAAGGTGGGGGGAATTGCCCCTGCTGCGCAGCATTCGCACGCCACCGGAAGGAAGCCGCTCGCAGCGTTCAGACTGCGGGCAACTTCCTATGGCGGCATGCGAACGCCACGTGGCTCCCCCTCCTGGCGCACGTTCACACCTGCTGGAGGCAGGTGGAACGCGCACCGCAGCAGCCGGAGCACCACTTTTAAGTGGTGCCCGGCTGCTGCGGGAGGAGCGCGGCACCGGACGCAATACGTCCGGGCCGCCTCCTTGGGGCAGATGCGGCTGTCTGAACAGCCGCTCTTCCTCCGCTTTTGAAGCGGAGGCAGAGCGGCCGAGACTGCCAGTCGGTCCTCGGCCTAAGAGAAGCATAGCATGAGCTTTCAATTTATACTCTGTACTGTCAGCATTCTAGATTAGATAGATTATTCATCAGATCTGCTAAGGACTGTTTTTATATTTTAACACATTTCTCCCCTATTGAAATAGGCTCCAGGTGTGATAACTGAAGTTGTCAATCAAAATACTTTCTCTTGCTTTAAACCTGCACTGTCTTTGTTCCTGTCTGCTCTCTTGATGGCCACGAAAAGAGATATACTCTCTCTCATTTCAGTGTCTCATATGCTTCTTACAATACAATTTTATGCGGTGAATGACAGAGATCTCACCAGTGAATCACAAATCAACACACCTGCCCAAATTCATAGTGCCGAAAGGTACATAATTGACTATTTTGACAACCGTTTGCTAATGCAGCTGCTGTGATACTGTCACGAAATTACTGGTAGCATCTTACGGCAGCACAAAAATGTGGTAGATTCTTTTTAAAAAGCAAGGATCATGACAAAGCCTTGAGTGAAAGTTCTCAACTGTTTTAAAGCCTCTTATTTAATAACCACCAAAGGTCACCAAAGGTAGACTGATGCAACGAATGATAGAACACAATCTTTTTCTTTGTCTCAGGGCATCTCCACATAGCAGTTCAGAAAGGGGATGACACTGACAGTGGGGATATCTAGACACTCTGCTCTGCAAAGTTCAAAGTCTTCCCTTAATCTAAGGAGTATTCCTCCAACTTAAGTGGCTCTTCTCTTGAAAGAAGGCTTGTTAGGGTGGATGAAGCCTTCAGACTTTGCTGACTGGAATGACTGGAAACACCCAAGAACTATGAGTTGGTGTGGTTGGGCTATGAGGAGTCAGGGCTTGAAGATACATGAAGGGGTTATGCTACATTTCAAGACAGGAGAATGTATTTGAACATGTATTTGCACATGTATTTGAATGTGTGAGGGGCACTACTGGACATACATTTTGCCCTGTCTTTGGACATGTATAAGATGTTGGTCTTCTCAGCTTCGTTCTGAGAGTTAGTTAGAGGATATTTCAGGCAACAGCAGCACATGCCTCCAAATCTGTACTTCTGGATTCTGATTGGAGAGGATTTTTCCCCAGATCAGGTGATGACATTAGGGTACTGATCTCTAAGTATTGCATACGCGTATGCAGAGTCCATGTGCTGAGGTGTGCATGTAAACTCGAAACATACTTGAAAAAATATGCAGAAGCCGTGAACTGGAAAGGAACAGCTTCCAATGTTTGTATATAATATGATAACTCAGCATTTATTTCTGTCTTAACAACAACTGTTAAAAAAAACTTAATAGAAACTGATCTTCCCTTATTTTAGGGAGAACAGAATCTTTATTATTGAATTTAGGAAAATATTCCACTTGTTGAAGTCTTATGGGAAATAAACAAAGCGGAATCAAATATTATTGGAAGATTTGGGTAGGAGCAGGAAACGAAGCAGGAGAACAGCTCATAGAGTTCTGTGAAGACAACGGAGAATGTTGAAGTGGGGGGATGACATATTGCGCGCCTCACAATTTCCCCCATTGTAGCCTCTCATCATCACTCTGGTCACTTATGGAACAGAAGAAAGGGACAGAAAATGGGTCAACTTTTGAGAGAGAACCACAATTCTTCAAGATGGGCGACAGTAACATACTGGACCTTACTTCCAAGTAAGCATGCATAGGATCACATTGTAAATGATATCAGAAAAAACTATGTGTGTGAACAATAATAATCATCACTAAAAAAAATGTTGTGGACAGCTATTCCTAAGCAAACATAATTGTTCATGGTCCAGAAAACTCATATGTATTCTTCACTGGAATTTGATTATTACCATTTCCCAGCCAGTTCATGGAGACAATCATAGTCAAATTTCTGCAAACATAGGGGAAAAAAAACACTGACATGGCCTTTGGCCTAAATTATGTTCATTTAAAGTATATCTTTTAGCCAATATGCACTTTACAACTTAATAATCACTGTACCAACAACAGCAATTAAAACAATCCTACTTTTTCTTTTTAAGAAACAATGTATATTCTGAGAAATGATTTGGGACTATTTCTCTCTTCCTGAACTAAATCCCTGGTCCCCATGAGTGGCAGCTATCAAGTAGACAGCTGTGAGATTGTGCCAGTAGATGTAGTCCACAACAGGTCTCCTTAAACAGAAAGTCCTTTATTTGCAGAAAAGGTCTTGTTGGTCAAATACACTTTTGCTGTTAGTAATGCCCAAGCATAGTAATACAACTACAATTATACTTGATATGAAATAAGCCCCCTCACCTTCCACCAATTAGTTAGGAGAATTATTGGCGCCCAAATATACTGGCCCACTGTTCCCAAGGAAAGCGTGGTAAATTAAGTTCTCAAGCATAGACACTGTTAGGATTTGTGGGGCGGATGTTCCCAAGGGTAAAATCAAGCACCTGTGAATAATATAACATGTAGCAGGAGAATTCCAGCTCAAGGCCGTGAGCTAGCCAGAAGCGCAAAAGAGATAAGAGGAAAGGAAAGCTAATAAGCATCAAGCATGCGCAGAGTGAGCAAGAAACTCATTCCTGCAGTGGGGGTCAGTTGACTGATCCGGAACCTAGAGGAATGAGAATGGAACTCAAAACAAAGTGAATGTGAAATGACCATCAGAATAGGCAAAAGAAATCATTGGCAGTGCTAACCATTGGAATCTTTGGCAGTGCTAACCATTGATAATAACAGGCAACAGGTATCATTGGCAGTGCTAACTGACAACAGCAAGCACAACACATTCCTTTTGTGGTGGAATAAAGAAAACCATTCCATCTCAGATATATATCTTTCCTTATTATATAAAGCCGTTTTCAAGTGGCAAGATTCCATGGGGTGCCAAAATCAGTTGGTTGGAAGGACTGCCACTCAAAAGGGGTCCTTGGCCACGGGCTGCATTCTCTCACTGCTTTGCCTCAGTCCCTCCCACAGAGCCACTGGCCAGCGTCTCGGCCTCAGTCTGGAGGGAGACAGCGAAGGAGAAGGACTGGGTGCTGGGTCCACTCTTCTCCTCCACCCACTGCCAGATGGGTCTAACTGTCCCCTCAGTGGCCTGCTTCTGTCAGTGAAAAGACAATGGACTTTCAGCATAACCCCCCTCCCCTGCCTGACTTACTGACTTTCCTGCCGGAATAAACTGAATATTCCTGTCAGAATAAAGTCTTTCTCTCCTGCTTAGCTCTGCCATGGCTGGCGGGCTAACGAGGTGGCCCAGCAACCATCAAACCATTCCCTTCAACCCCCTGCTGTGCGGCTGACTTTCCCCCTAGGTTGCCAATCTCCAGATGGGACCTGGAGATCTCCCACTGTTACAATTGATCTCCAGATGACAGATATCAGTTCCCCTGGAGAAAATGGCTACTTTGGAGGGTGGACACTATGGCATTATACCCTGCTGAGTCCTTCCATCCCCCCCCCAAATGCTGCCCCCCACAGGATCCACCCCCCCAAATCTCCAGGTATTTCCCTAATCAGAGCAAGCTTGGTTGATTATGCTGAAAGTCCATCATCTTTTTACTGACAGAAGCAGGCCACTGAGGGGACAGTTAGACTCACCTGGCAGTGGGCAGTGGAGAAGAGTTGCCAATCTCCAGGCAAGGGCTGGAGATCACTCAGAATTACAAGTGCTCTCCAGATGGAGAGCCTTGTTGAGTCCTTCCATTCCCCTCCCCCCAAATGCTGCCCTCCACAGGATCCACCCCCCAAATCACCAGGTGTTTAGGGGCTGGCAACTTTCCACTCAGTGCCTGTTGCTTGGCAACCAAACTTGCTTCTCTGAAAGCCCCTTTCCACACCTATGTTGGCCTCTGGGAGAAAACTCACTGAGGCAGCTGAACAGAATGCCATAGAGGCCACCCTCAAAAGCAGACATTTTCTCCGGGAGGGGAGATCTGTTGTCTGGAGTTCAATTGTGATACCTGGTGATCTTTAGGCTCCACCCTAGATGTAGCAGGCAGTGCTTCAGAGCAGGATCTGCTAGACCCAGGTTCTTGCTGAGTGGGTGAGTTTGGGCCAGTCACAGACTTTAAGCCTAACCTACCTCACAGGGTTGTTGTGCAAGTCAAAAGGGGGAGAGGAGAATGATGTCAGCTGCTTTGGTCCCCATTGCAGAGAAAGACTAATTTTCCTGCAATAGAACTATGGTTGCCAATCTCCAGGCGAGGACTGGAGATCACTCAGAATTACAAGTGCTTCCCAGATGGCAGAGATCAGTTCCCCTGGAGAAAATGGTGGACTCTGTGTCCTTATACTGGGCTGAGATGGACCCCCTATGACAGCCAATGTGACATTGCAGTCAGGGCTTCAGAGCACGGTGGAGGCTGTGGGGGGGAGATGGAAAGTTGAAGAGTGAGGTTGATGAGTGGCTGGGAAGGAGATAGGATTGCCAACTCCAGGTGGAAAATTCCTGGAGATTTCAGGGATGGAGCCTGGAGACGGTGAAGTTGGAGGAGGGGGTGGGACCTCAGACAGGTACAATGCCATAGACTTCACCTTCCAAGCCAACCAGTCCCTCATGGAGAACCATTGTTGCTAATCTCCAGGTGGGAGCTGGAGATCACTCAGAATTACAATTGCTCTCTAGGAGGGAGGAGGGAGGAGATGGGAAGCTGAAGCCAGGGGGCAAATAATGATACATTGACAGCTGGGAGGGAGATAGGGTGGCCAACTCCAGGTTCAGAAATTCCTGGAGATTTGAGGGTAGACCCAGGAGAGGGTGAGGTTTCAGCAGGGGTGGGACCTCAGACAGGTACAATGCCATAGAGTCCACCCTCCAAACCACCTGTTCCCTCATGGAGAACCATTGTTGCCAATCTCCAGGGGAGGGAGGGAAATCGTGCTGAATTACAACTGCTCTTCAGATGGCAGAGATCTTCCCCTGGAGAAAATGGTGGACTCTGTGACATTGTACCCTGCTGAGGTTGCCACAGCAAAATGACGCTGAGTGCCCAAGGCTGGGGCACTCTCCCAGAGCCTCTTTCTAGAGCCCGTTGTATTTATTTCTACAACGGGCCTTATTCCGTGTGTGTATATATATATATATATATATATATATATATATATATATATATATATATAAAATCATACCCAGGGGTCATTTCGTAGAAAAAAAGGTGCAGGAGCTCATTAGCATAACTCATTTGCATAACTCATTTGCATATGCCACACCCCCTAACATACTGGAAGTGTGTCAGAAGGCAACACCCACCCCTCAGTCTCCACTCCACAGGTGGGTGAAACTGACCTGCTCTTCCTCCATTCCCTTCCCCATCCAATAATTTGTGCAATAAAAATAAGTGTAAAGAACACACCCTCCTTCTCTTCCTGCTCCCTTGAAACCACCAGGTTTCAAGTAGACTTGAGATACCCAGGACATGTGCACCACCCATCCCTTCCCCTTCCCCTCCCCACAACAAGACACCCTGTAAGGTAGGTGGGGCTGAGAGAGGTCTTTTGAGAACTGCTCATGAGAGAACAGCTCTGAGACAACTTGTGACTGGCCCAAGGTCACACCAGCAGCTGCATGTGGAGGAGTGGGGAATCAAACCCGGTTCTCCCAGATTAGAGTCCAACTCCTGACCACTACACCAAACTGATGGGGTGGAAGCTGCTGAAGGGTTGGTGAAATTTCTCCAGTATTTATGTGCCATGTGCCCAGATAAAAAATGGTATACTTAGAAAATTTATATGCCACCTTGAGCAAGTCTCTGGAAAAGCAGCACACAGTCATAAAAGGAACAATGATAAAATTATCAATATTAAAAGAAAACATTAAAAACAATAAAGACCCTAGCAGGGCTTTCCCTGGGGCGCTGCGCCTCTGCACTGCTCGGGGAAGCCGAGGAGGGGGTGGGGCTTGGTCATGTGCCCGCCTCCTGGGCTCCTCACTCCCAGAGCTGTGCTCCTGTGCGCTCCCGCTCCAACGGACCCCTGATCATACCATTAAACAGAAGTGCAAGATCTTTTATATTCACAGATGCCTATAACATTCTGAGGTCAGGTTAGATCTATAAAGGTTAATTTCTGCAAGCTGGCAAGAAAACCATCAGGTTTGTCCAATTCTCTGTGCTCTGAAGCATTTGACATTTGTGAGACAAAGTGATTGTGACATCCTGAACACTTTGTTGGCAGGTACTGACAGTTCCATAGTCATTGGCCATTTGGTAGGAAATTCAAACCTTATATAAACATAATCAGATAGCTGACTTGCCTTCTGCCTTTCTTAGCATTCAGAGAATCAATCTGGGACTTTTTCTCTTCTTCATGTTTCCAAAATTAGGTAGGGTTGTTCTTCGTCTCTTGTCGTTGTCAGGAGACAGAAGAATGGGATAGCCCAATGTGACGAAAGGTGATTTGCTTTCTCCTATGCCTGCCAGGAAATTCCTTTTCTAGCCATCCTCATTTATTCAAAAGGAATCTTGGAAAGTAGATTGAATATGTATCAGTTCATTTTTCCTGTGGCATAAAGACATCTGTAGTTTGTAATGATTATTGCATATTGGGAAGAAAGTCCTCAAAAACCTTTGTTCGTTGTGCACAAAATCTAATTTGCAGACATCCAGCTGCTTTTGACTGCCATCACCATAAATGCTGAGATGGGTCCCCATAACATTAAGAGTTGTCAGTATTCTAAATTAGCTACACAGGGTGGTTGTTAATCACCAGATTTTTCATGCATTCATATCCACAGAAAGCACAGTTCTTTCCCTCCTTCTTCATAGGTGAATAAAGATGGCATTTTCTTTTGTTCACATTTTAACCCTCACTGAAAATCTCCATATTAACAAACCCTTTCTTATTATTGTCTAATTCCTGTACCCTTATTGTAAAATGTAAAAAGAAGGCTTTCATGGAATACAGATAATCTAATCTTCTGTTACTTAAAAGTACATATTTAGGCCACCAATAGTAAATATAGGCAAATATGAGACTTTGATTCTGTAAGGCTCAGTTACTCGTTGTTATGCTTTAGAATCTCATTATTTCCATATTTATCTCATGATTTTCAAGGGTTATCCTATGTTACTAGATGCTATGGGCTGAAACATTAAGTATAGTGATCTGGAAGATGCATCTATTGCTAGTGGATTATTGCCCACAAAAGGTTTATGATCCATGAAGCCTAAGTCTAGTTATGTGGCTGCTGCTATACAGATTAACTTGGAAATACATTACATTGGCTTGAAACCTGTGACACATTTCCACTCACATAAGAGCTCTTGCTCAAGGAGAAACAGAAGGTCATCACAAGTAGCCTTTGCACTATCAGCTTGAGAGTATTTCTGCTTGTGCAATACATAGTGTGAGGTATATTTCAGGAAATGCACCCTCTTCAATCAAATCACATCATCACACTTTTAGACTGGACTGTGATGACTGCGTCAAATAGCCTTTTGATTTCTGTACATAGCAACACTGATTGGAAAAGAACAATCAGAACTTGAGCATATAGTAGCTCTTGCATAATACCTTGCACAAACAAAACAGCCTTCAGTAGAACTTTTCTTCCTCTGTTGCAGCGCGGGATCAGACTCATTGTGTTCGATGTGGTTTGCACCCAAGCAAGAGTATATAAAATTTATTTATTTATTTATTTAAAATATTTATATGTCTGACTTTCTCCTGAGGGTGCCAGGACCCAAGACAATCCAATAACTGACAAAGTTGCAGATTAAATAATTATATTATAACATGGTCTTTTAAATAATTATTAAGGCAGTTACTCCAATAGAGAAATTTTAGTTAATTAATATGATTAACTCTATATTACTTTGTATGCGAGGAAAAAATAGTTCTAAAGGAAAAGGCATGTTTCTTTACCCACCTAGATTTTCATATGCTCAAGGAGGGAGGCATGATTTTTGCTGATTTGATTCCCCCCCCCCCTGAACATCCTAAAATGACCCCCAAATGCTGCTCATGGGAGACCTCCTAGGAATAACTTGGAGAAAAATCAGAGGTTCCATGCAGAAGGGGGAATGAGTGATATGGATAACTAGGCAGGATCCAATCTGATATATGATGTGTCACAGCAAGCATGAAAAGTGGTACTCTTTCTATGAATTTGCAGTCAAACAAAATATTTTGCCACAAAATAGATTCTGTAGAGATTTAATATTGATGTAACCACACTCACTGGTCTTTAGCTGTCTCTGTTTCTATCCTTGCTCTACTTTTACTCTTTCTCACTGTTGCACTTGGACACTATTTGATATTTGTTATTTATTATAATATACCTTAAAATTTGGTTCTTGCGGGTTTTGCCTAATTCCTCTCTTGTTTGTGATATCAGGTTACGACTTTTATGTTTAGTACAAGGTTTTTATTATTTTCACTGTATGAATGCTCTTGTGGATGTATTGCACTTTGATGGACTTTCTTATTTGTATGTTTTGAATTTGTTAATAAAATTTTAAATTAAAAAAAAATTAGTAGAGGCCTCTGTAATACACAGGAGAGAATGGCTCTTTTAAGATAGCACTTGCTATGTTCAATTTTCATAAAGAAACTCTACTGCGTGATTAATCAAGAACACCAATTTTAGCTGAAAGCAATATTTTAAATCAATTAACCAATTAACCTTTGGGGCCCAAATAATTATACATTTCCAGTATAATCTCTATGTTTGTTAAGAGCCTACAAGTTGCTTCTGACTTATGGCAACCCAAGGAGTGAATTAGTGACCTCCATAATGCCTTGCAAACTAAGGGCCATAGCTTCCTTTATTGAGTCAATCTACCTCCTGTTGGGCCTTCCCCTTTTCCTGTTGCCTTTCTATTCCTAGCGTTATTGTCTTTTCCAGTGAGTCTTGTCTTTTTATCATGTGACCAGCCTACTGTATAGTACAGTAGGATGCAGCCTACTGTCACATAAAATGTATATGTGTTGAGAGTAACCTGTAGTCTAGCCCTTTGATTAAATGCCAGTTTTCTAGTGCAAGGAGTGACTGGATCTGCATGCTTGCCTATCTGTTGAAGAATTCTCTAAGCAATGAAGTTTGTCTCAACTCTAGAGCAACTTTGACCAGCCTGGGTATCCACTGGTGCCTCTTATGCTGGAATGACTCTATAGGTTTTCAGGTGAGGTTAAAATTTTGCCTGGACACTAACAGGCTTCGCTGGCTCTGGTTCTCAGTCTGGGGCTGCCAACAGATCAGCACTAACAATTCAACACAAAACCAAAGTTTCAACACAAAATGAACATGGCAAAAATTATCAAAAGGTCCAAATATGAATCAGAAAGTCTGACAGTCTGAAAATGCAAATGTTGTTTGTGGCACTGAAAAGCTGTATTCATTTCAATGCCAACAAAAATACAGTAATGGAAGCTCACAAAAGCCTTATGGCAATATAAGCACATTTGAAGTTTATTTCTAGCCAAGGTTGAGGTAGTATCAGGCCACACATATCCAACCAACTCGAAACCTTGAAAGCAAGGAAATAACAACTTACAGTGAAAACCATCTGCATCCCCAGCTGCCTACTCATTGCATAAAGCACATCACAGTGTGCTTACATACCTTCATTTTCAGTAGATGATGAAAAGCAATATATGTACAGCACTTATCAGATTCATACAGAACATCCACATTCAAGGCTGTTCTGTATTGAAGTGTTTGCTCTTTGATAGCCTTCAGTACTTCTGGAATTGTTGCTAGCACTGAAGATTAGAACTAAAAAGTCAAGCAAGTCGAGTAAATCAATATATAGTCAAGGAAGTCTTTCTTCAGTAGAAGTTCTGTATGCTCAATGGCAATGCATTTCTACTGGAGTACACACAGGGGTCATTTCGAGCAGGAATGCACAGGAATGCCGTTCCGGGAGTAACAAGCCCAGGAGTGGGCACATATGGTGATGCACTGGAGAAAAAAGCAAAAGTATACTAACTTGATCTGTATTTTCATGCTTGCTGCGGGGTAGCTTCCCTGCAAGAGCAAAGGGAACCTAAAATGTCTTTAAAGTATAAAGCTGGCTCGCGAGCTCTGAGTTGGGAAATACCTGGAGATTTTTGGGGTGGAGTCTGAGCAATGGGTGTTGCCTTCTGACACACTTCCAGTGATGTCAGGGGGTGTGTCATATGCAAATAAGTTATGCTAATCCATTATAGTAATGAGCTCCTGCACCTCTTTTTTAATGAAATAACCCCTGAGTACACATATATCTGCCAGTGGCAGTTGGTGTCCTCCAGAAATAGTACATCACTTGTTCCAGCCCTGGCCACCCATCTGACTTCACTTACTTGAACATGTTCTACATGCTGCTGCTGCTTCTAAGGAGAATATTGCTGCAGCCTGCTTTGGGGACTACAATTCACTAGATGATAACTGTGCCATGAATGTATTGGGAATACTGTGACTTCCGTGCTTGTGTGATCACTTTCTACAGGAGTGAAACTTCTTTCTGGAAAAGGGGTCACAGTGTCATGAAAAGACACCCTATGAGGGATCTAAGTTACGGTGGGCATAATGCAGCCTTTGTGTGGTGTGGAGCCACAAGGAACAGTCTACACACTAGCCCTCTGGCCACTGTTTACATTTCAGTGGATCTTTCTTCCTTGGGCCCCAGTTTCCTCCACCAGCCTGGCTGAGCTCCAGACTTTACTGAGTCACTAATTTCAGCATCTCTCCATCTCTTCCCCACCCCATCAAATAATTTCCCTACCCAGTCAACCATGAACTGTATTATTCTCACAACATGTGTCTTTAAAAAATAAATAAATTACACACTGAAACCAAGATTGAGTCCCAGAATCTACTAGGACACTCTGTGATCCAATGGACCCGCTTCCCCATTTTGAAAAATGTATGAATAACAGCATGACTTTCCAGCCATAGAAAGAGCCATCTGCTACATGTGCTATTGGGTTAGTGTTTAAAAGGAATGACCTATTTGGTTATTCTGTGAGCCTCACCCCGTGAGGAGAGCCCTACACTGGTAGTGGTGGCATAACCCTCCGCCATGCCCACAGATTTAGGGCATTTTATACATCTAAGCTATATGGAAGCAATGTTTCCCTGTAGTGGTAGGTCTGTACACTGCAATGGCGTATAGAAAAGGTTACCATCATGAAAAATATGCCTACACTCATACATTCTCATGAAATGTCTAGCTGTCATACCTTTATTTCCCTCCTCTCCACCCAAGGAAATAGTCATCAGTGTGTATTTTAGTAAAAATGGTAATTCAGAATATTCTAAACTTGTGGATTTGAAGTAAATTGCAGCCGCCATGGAAGAGCATTGGCTAAATCAGATCACAGATTTTATGCAAAACAATTCCTTAGAGGCACAGAATCCCTGTTCAATAAAAGCACACATGATTTGCAGGCAGACCTCGGCTTTGTTGCTGTGAGCTTGAGTAGACAGTTCTAGGATGGAAGGATCAAAGGTCCAACATATTCATGTGAAGAATTATACAGCTCAACTACTTCACCAGCTTTTTTGTCTAATGGAGCAATTTTCCCTACACAACAAGATCATTTATTAACAAATTTGATTTTTATGCATAATACTACTATCATTATATGCATGTGGTGATGTCAATAACATTCCGGTGAGATGCAGAAGGCCTGTAAGGGGACTGTATAGGACTGTGCTGTTAGTTAACTATCTAGGAGCCAGAAAAATTCTCTGCAGTGTCCAAATACACCCAGCTTGAGGCCATTCCCTGAGATCTGTATTTTAATTTTCCATAGTTTTACACTGAGTAAAAAAACACTGATCAGCACATTTATTTTAAAACAGCTCTCTTCTGCTTTCTACGTCACATAAATAACCTGCAGATATCTGTGGCATGCACCAGTGTTAGGTAAAAGTGTGATTTTTTCCAATCTATCCTTTGTTTCCCCCTACTTCATGCTTCTTATCTCTCTGCATTTTCTAATGTAAGGGGGCTCGATTAATAGGTTCTGGATATGGCCCTGAAGGGAGCTATTGCTCTTTTTGCCATTCCTTGGTGAGCCCCGAGGTATCTTTTGGTAAGTATGCAAAAAGTCACCCATCAAACATCCACATTTTCATTAGTTTTGGTTTAGATGGAATATTTTGACAACCAGAGGATATACATTTCCAGAATAATGTTTTCTGGTTGTCTTGGGAACTTTTTCAGCTTCTCTCAGTTCCTTAGGTTCATGTTTCATTCTAGAAGAAATTCAGTGATGACTCTAGTGGCAATGTATTATCCAAAACTGTGCAGCAAAATGATTCCTTAACTTGCCTCCCTCTATGATAGAGTCAGCAGGAAAATGTGGTATAGACTCTGAAAGTAATACTAATGGAGACCTATGGCATTTATTCCCTGTACTAAGCCAGACCGTTTTATTTATGACCACAGGTTTATTTTGCTCACACCATGGCAGGACCATAGTCACACAAAACTGCCTGCATGAAATTTGGGATAAAAAAATAAAAGAAGTACAAACCATTATTAAAAAGGTTACATTATATTCTGTCTTGGCTGTCACCTAATTTGATTCTGACTAACAAAACCCCTTGACATTAGAATATACTCCACAGGAAGCTAGGAGTACAGCAAGGCATCCTATTATGCCAAAGAAAAATAGAAACGTATGTTGGTAGCCAGATGCTTGGATTTTTCTTCACATGATATTAGACAGCTTTCCAACCTTAGAGTCAGCAACATCCAATTAATCTGCTGTCTACATTTTTTGTATAAAATTCAGTTCCAGAAGCATAGTGGTGAGCCCATAGAATTCCTTCCCCTCTAACTTGTCAGTTTAGGGGATACTTCCAAGTAATGAGTAGAACAGATTCTGTATCTTTGGTTGTCTACCTACAATAACAGAGCGTTTTTTTTTTTTACAAACAATATTTTGAGATCTGTGAAGGACTGCACTTTTTAAAAGCTTTGAAGTGTTGTACAAATAGAGTAAAGGACTGTGAAGGGTTAATTCTTCACAGAAACAGAGAACCTTGAGTGACAGGCTGCTCCAAGCAATCTGATTGGTTAGCATCAGCTGAGCAGAGAAAGTCTTTAGAGAGCTGCATACTGAGGGGAGAGTCAGATTTCTGCCTTGACTGAGTTGAGTACTGACAGTTTTGGAATACAGCCTTAGCTGAAGTCAGTTTAACACAGACAGGAGAACTGGGAGAAAGTTGGCAAGAAAGTTTCAGAAGTAGGCAAAGACTCCCATTTGGACCAAGGAAAAAGGATAGATCTTTTAGAGAAGAAAATTCCCAAACAGGGTGATAGCTCTGAAGAGTGCAGATATCCCTGGCCGGGGGGGTTAGAAATTGCCTATAGAGGCCTAAAGGCTGAGGACAGACTGGCAAACTGAAGTGCAATGGAAGTGGGGCAGAAAGCCCCGGGGCAAATTATCCTGGGGCTTTCTGTCCGCACTGCAGAGATTGATGTGAGACCATACCGGGGAGGAGCCGCAATGGAGCGTTCACACTGTGGGGCAACCTCTAGTGGCTGTGCTGCAGTGGTGCGCAGCTTTGGTGCATTTTGCCTACCCACACATATGCACATATGCACATGGGTGCATCTGGCGGAACAGCAGGTTCACATTACCAGCGCCACTTGATGCGCAGCTGATTTGCGTCCACACTGCTAGGAAGTGAGATGAATGCATACCCAGACGGCTTGACACTGGTTTCCAGGGATATCTGTTTGAAGCGCCATGAAACCGCTTTAGGACCAGGTGAGTGCGGGAAGGCAATGCCGGACAGCTGCAGCTGTCTGAACAGGCTCTCTCCATCTGCTTGAAAAGCGGACTTATAGAGGGCCAAAATGCCAGTCTGTCTTCAGCCAAAAAGTCAGTTAAAAACTCAAGATGAGTACTGGTGTTTCAAGTAGGGTTGCCAGGTCTGGGTTGGAAAATACCTGGAGACTTTAGGGATAGATCCAGGAGAGGGTGGGGTTTGGGGAGGGGAGGGGCCTCAGCAGGGTACAACACCATAGAGTCCACCCTCCAAAGCAGCCATTTTCTCCAGGGGAGCTGATCTCTGCAGTCTGGAGGTCAGTCCTAATTCTGGGAGATCTCCAGGCCCCACCTGAACCCTGGCAGCCCTAGTTTCAAGCAAAGGTGTTTGGTATTGAAAAGAGTGTACCAGCCTTCTGGAAACCAAAAGAGTCAGAGAATAGTCAAAGAAAGTATACTAGAGTGTTTGGGGGAAAACACTGGAACAAAAGCTTCTCGGCATCAAGATTTAAGTCACTGTGAAACGCTTAGGAAACTCTCATTAGCCTGAAGCATAAGAACTAAAGTCTGTGCATGCACTGGTTTCACCTCTGAAGCTACGACCCCTGATTTCACCTGACCTTTCCCCTCTATGTCAAATAAAATATTTTGTTATTTTTGAATTTCAAAATGCCTCAAGTGCCATTCAAATTGTTTAAGTTAAATTGGGCTCCTGGTCCTTCCCTCAGGTTCCTGGGCTGAGCCAACAGCCAAAATATCATACTGCGACAGGATGGGACAGCTAGAGTTCTTCAGCAAAGGAGAAAACCCATTGGTAGGGTGGTTCAGTCAGTAAAGGGAAAGAAAAACTGAGGCCTTTTTCCCACTCACATTGTGCTGGCATTCACGCCATTTTCTCCGCACCTTCGGTAAACCTAAAAAAAAGGTTTACCGAAGGCGCGGAGAAAATGGTGCAAAGCCCCGGATTAACACGCGAGCCGCAGCAAAGGGTGTGAAATTGACACCCAGCGCCGGGACAAATGGAGGCAGAACGCCGGCACAATGTGAGTGGGAAAAAGGCCTGAGGGAAAATCTCACCTCCGAGGGAGAGAAGTGGACAGGGTCCTCATATTTAGTGGCAGTCTGATGGACTCTCCCCTCAGCATGCTCCTCTCTCAAGACTTTCTCTGTTCAGTTGATGCTAACCAATCAGATTGCTTGGAGCAGCCTGTCACTCAAGGTTCTCTGTTTCTGTGAAGAATTAACCCTTCACAGTCCTTTACTCTATTCACACAGCACTTTGAAGCTTTTAAAAGGTGCAGTCCATCACAAGATCTATTTTGTGTGATATAAAAGATGATGAGGGTGCATGTCCATTTCTGGAATGTTGGAATATGCTTGCCTGGATTTTTCGAGCTGGATTTATTTGCCAGGTTCACATACATATGTTAACCACTTAATGACTTCTATGCATGAACAGGCCACCATTGATACAGTACCACAGGTAGTACTCTCATCACATCTCAAATACCAGTCATCCAGTAGAGAAATCAAGTGATACGCATTTACATATTAACTGGCTCACAGAGTGTATTTGTTTTCATTATAAAAAGATAACTCATCTATAATGGAGGATGAGGATGTTAACATGCCAAGCATGGAAGCTTAAGTCAGAAGAATTTGATGTGTCAGCACAGTAAATTCAACTGCACCTCAACATGCTTGTTTTTTGGGGGGAGAAATCTCTTTCTTTCCTCTAGCTTGGCCAATCCAAGGAGAACACATTATTTAATGTATTGTAAAAATGTCTATGCTGCTACCCCACAGTCCTATTTGAAATATTTCATTAAGTAAAATGATACGATAAGATAATAAAACAGTATAACATTAATAAACAGGCATAAATAACAAGCTAAGGCATAAAATAGCCTAAAATTTATCCATACAACTGCCTTTAGGTCAGAAGCAGACCACAAAGACAGCTTTAAAAAATGGAATCTACAGTTAAAAAGTAGCATTCCTAAGAGGAATTCTCTTAATATTTCTTTAACTAATTTCTTTCTGTAATGCAACAATCTATTTCTTTTCCTATTTTTAGAAATGTGGGGTCTGTTTTAATTCAATTCTGTTTTGATTTTTAAGAAAAGAAATTCAAAGTGAGGAGGGAAAAGAAGGAAGGTTCTACAAAATTTCAGAATTTCATTCTGCCAGTGTTCAGAGGCCAGGAACCTTCATAACCTCCTGCTAGGGTACTTTGTCATATGTAATATTAACGACAACTACAAAAACTCTACAAGGGTTTAATAGTCAGACAGACAGATTTTATTGTATTTAGCCATAGACCATTACAAACCAAACAGAAAAGAGTACTATAAACATAAAAAACTGGATAAAATAGAATATAATCTAAATTTTATAAAACCATAAAATTATAGTCTAAAATATTATAAAACCATAAAACCGAAGTTATGAACAGTTAATTGAATCACAGCATACCCACTAATTAACTAGTTCCCCTGAGAACAGCGTTGGCCTGTATTTTCTTTGCAGCCAGGGCAAATAAAGCCATTCTGTGGGATATATTGGCATTGGAATCAGCTAACAAAGATACAATCTTCTCATGGTCTGAGTAAAAGCTTAAAACTGATAAAATACCAGAGAGAAATTTTAACCTAGGTTGGGCATACAATGAACAATCAAGGATATACTGGGGGAGATCCTCAATAACAGAAGAGCCACAAATTCATAAGCGCTGTTCCTTGGGTGTTCTACTATAGCGGCCGGCTAGTACGGCTGTTGGCATTGATTCAAAGCGCAGAGATGTAAAAGCTGCTCTGAGGTTATGACTATTTATATTGACCAGGTAGGTTGATCTAAAATGATCATTCTTAAATGATTTAAACCAGGTAGCAGACTGTGATTTTAGAATTAACTGTCTGTCTAACAGAGCATCATGCTTAAATACCCATTCTCTAAGATCTGAATTGTTTGTTGAAGGACTAAGAAGGTCGTCAGGGATGGAATATCTTAGTAGTAAATTATTAAGAAAACAGGAACGATCTGAGTCTTTGGATAGCATTGAGTTAAAGGCCAGTTGGCTAAAGGAATCAGTAGTAGCAGCTCTGATTTTCTTCCAGGATTTTAGAACTGCAAGATGCACCCGCGCCCTTAAGGAAGGCAAACCAGTTTCCGCTCTCATCAGGGCAACTGGTGTTCCCTTAGGAAGAGCCAGGATACGCCTTAAAAACTGGTTTTGAATTGTTTCAATACTAGTAAGTATATCTTCTTTCCATCCCCAAACCTCAGCACCATACAAAAGGTGGGGGATGACCTTACCTTTAAATATTTTTATAACAGGATCAATAAGAAAACCTCCCTTAGTATAGTAAAACCTCAAAATGGATCCCACAATCCTTGTCGCGAATGCTTTTACTGTGGGTTTTACAAGGGTTTAATAGAAAAGTAAAAAAGAGAAATTAAAGAGAAGTCCATTAGAAAGAGAATAAGAGGATTTATAAATATGATATTACTATCCCTTGGATTACAAAACCATATTGTGGATTTTAAAACTCTGGAATATTGAAACAAGCTTCAGAGTCTATATTATTGAAATAGAAACCTATTTTCCCTGGAATTATAACTGAGCCATAAGGATTCATAGAAAGACATTTAATTTGGATCATAAATATCTACATTTTATTATCTGGACCATAAACTAAACCAAAGAGAAAGAAGGAAGAATTAATGAAGTATTAAACTTTTTAAAAAACTTTCACTACATCATTTCCTTATATCTCATTATGTATGCCTTTGCAGCGTGTTGAAAACTGTAAAGTACATTATGTTCTGTGGTTTTTTGGTAAACAATTGATACGTCTGTATTACATTTAAATGATAAGACTGTCTGCTTTGCCTGGGAACCTCTTGTTTTTTGTTTTTAAAAAATTATTTTAACAATTACTATTTTAACATCACAAACAATAAAAAGGGGAAACCCTTGTTTTTAATGTAAATGGATAAGCATAGAAAGTTGTGTGACTGTAGAGTCTGTACTGATAAAGAGCTGGAAAGATTCTCTGTATTTAACATATTATTTTTAAATGGCGGGAGTAGAAGAAGGAAAAAAACATTTTAACATTAATGGTTACAGATTTCCAACTTTTCTTACATGAAACAATCACTCTAATAGTAGAAACAGCTGTAAAAACAGATTTGGACTCTATGCAACCTAAGTTAGACTTACTCCTACAGCAGAGGATCAATCAGATGAAAAATCAAACTGCCATGGCATATGGCTTTATGAGAGATATGGATACAGAAAATACAGATGAAGCCTGCAAGCAAAATGACATGCCCTACAGAACTAAGACAATGTATACAAAAAGCAACAAATGTCTTGGAGAACTGAATGGGAGATTCTATGAATAAAGGACAAGAGATGAAACCTTTACAGCAATAAATGAAATTTTCCTTCAGAGAGAAAAAAGTAGAGAATATATGGAACATCAAACCATCCAAAGAACTGAATACAGATGGCTTTCTCCAGAAGCTACTTTTCTTACATATAAGGGGAAAAAAACACAGAATTAAGACTTTGAAACTTAATTGGAGAAACCAGAGAATGAAGAAGAGGATGAAACTTCACAAAAATGGCCAAAACTTTCTAGATATCTGAGTCTACTCACACGTTTAAGAAAAGGTCAAAACCCTTTGGACAAGTGAGACTTTACAGCAGGGGTGTCAAACTAATTTGTTACGATGGCCGGATCAGACATAAATGAGACCTTGTTGGGCCGGGCCATGTGTGTCATAAAATGTAATGCCAGGTAGTGGAGATATAAACTTTATAGAGGACACAAACACAAAGATTTTTTTTTTTACTTAAAATAAAACATGCTTGGAACATTAGCACTCTTGCAATATTTTATTTAACAGTATCTGGTAACAGACACCTCTTGCTCTGAATTATTGCATCAAAATGTCTGGGCTGTTGCAATCTTGAGTATGCTGTTCATGTGTATCTGTAAGCTGCAAACTTTTGATTCATTGACATTCACCACAGAAATCTCATGCTCAGAGTTCTGAGTCAAGGACCCAGGTTAAAATATGAAATGGCTGATGGATTAAGAGAGTCTGGTGAAGCAAGTTATGATGCAGCAGCAGCAGAACTGGAAGCAGAAGATGGCCAGTTGCCACCCCAGCAGGAATAACGAGACAAACAACAGTCTTGGAATTAAACAAGGGCCACTTTATTAACTTACAAGACATTGCAGCAATGGGACAAAACAAAACCTAAGCAAGCCTGGAACAGGCAAGGCAGGCGTCATTCCCTGACCGGCCTCCTTGCCCTTGTAGGGCGGGTCACCCCAGCTCCGGTCTTGAGCCAGTGATCTAGCTCGCGCCCGGCAGCCTGGCAAGCTGGTTGCCACCTAGGAGCGCCTACCCCTGAAGCCTTACAACTTGCAGAGAGGTACCGACCTAAGAGGTTCCCAGAGGCGATCATCATTTCCTACCCTGGACCTTAAAACCCGAAGGCAGTTCCTAATGACCTCCTGTTCCCTAACGGGATATGCCATGAGGTGCTCACCAGTTCCGTTTACTTGCTTGCACAACCTGCCACAGCCAAGGCCAAGCCTCTGCTTTTGCCTTTGCTCCCCATTCAGTGACCAAGCACTAACTGAATCCCATGCTGCAAATCCCGTAAAATATTCCATTGCCCTTGTCTTGACAAATGCACCCCGTCCGGCCTATACAGGTCCAAAAATTTGACACGTAAAGACACCCAACCCAGATTCCATGGCCTTCCGTATTTGCCTGTTGACCTTCTGCCTAGCACGGTCAATACACCTGGGGTCACCCAAGTTCCTCCACACTTTGCGAGGTAGAATGGCTGACCAAACATCGTCACGCCGGGCCACCTTGCTCTTATCCTCACAAGGTCAGCCTCCACCGGCACCACAAGGGCCTTGCCCTTCATCACAGCCAATAGCACCCGCCCTCGTGTAAGCTCTTCGTGTGGAAGGGGCGAGGGCCAAATACATCACCCTGTCGGCCTCAGCCCTCCAATCTGCCATACCTCCTCTGGCAGCCGCACTGGGAACTGATCGGCTTCTGGAGCTAGCTGCCGGAAGCTCGTCATCTGTTTGCGAGAGAGAGCATCAGCGACCCTGTTACTGACCCCCGGAATGTGCCTGGCCTTAAACATGATGTTATGACGCAAACACTGCAGCGTAAAGGCCCGCACCTGGGGCATGACCCTGGGAGACCTTGATGTCAGGGAATTGATAACGTGTATGGTAGACATGTTATCACACCAGAAGTAGACTGTCTGATTGGAAAGTTCTGCTGCCCATATCCACACTGCTGCAACTATTGGAAAAAATTCCAGGAAGGTCAGGTCCTTGACCCATCCCTCCTGGAACCATTCCTGTGGCCAGTCACCTGAGCACCAATGCCCCCTAAAATATACACCAAACCCTGAAGAACCAGCAGCATCTGAAGCCACTTGCAGCTCCGCCTCCAGTAGGAGTTCTTCGTGCCCGAAAGAGACCCTGTTGTATGACTCCAAGAATTGTTTCCATACAAGGAGGTCCTCCCGTATCCCCCTGGTAACCCTGGCTCTATGGTGCGGTAGGCGGAGGCCCGCCATTGACTCGCAGAGTCTCCTGACAAAGGCCCTCCTGGGTGCCCCAACCCTACATGTAAAATTGAGCTGGCCAGCCAGTCGTTGCAATTCCAGCAACGTAATTTTAGCCTGTGACATTGCCGTGTCCAGGTGCGCTCTTAGGCACAACTCCTAATGGGGAAACCCTCAAATTTTTTGAACAGGGGGAGAAGAAAAAAGGGGCCGAGGACTCTACCTTCCCTGCATTCCCTAGCTATCTTTTCCCGCACTATATGCTCCATTCCGCAAACTGATTTTAAATTTGGAGCCATATATGAAACCCTATTCCCCTAGTCAGGTATCCTGAAGCCATACCGCAACCTTTCCAAGAGGTAAACCCGGTCGCGGACGCGAGGGCAATTCCACAACCAGTTTCCCAAAATCAGTAAGTTAATTGGGCTGGGCCCCTTTTTCAAGGGGGGGGTTGAGACCGCCTCCTCCCCCTCCGTGATTACCGCCCCTGCCACTCCACTTATCCCGTGGCTTGGGGCAGCTGGCAAGGGCATGGGGGCCCGTGCACAGCGGACACTCATGTCTAAAGGAACATGCCTTGCAGCTACAGGTCCCATGGGAGGTGAACTCCCAGCAAAGCGGGCGTCATTGAACAACCTGCCCTGCCTGGGAGCATGTACCTGGCGGTACTTCAGCTCTCCTCATAGAATGGCTGCCATGTGTTCTCTTCCCCCCCCCCCGGTGTTTTGGCTGGGGTCATTACTTGCAACCATAAGTGAGGGTGGATCTGATCCCACCTCATTGCTGGATTCATGGCTGCGTGCATGCGAAATTCCTCATCATATTGTGACCAGGCCAGGCTTGGGAAATCGGTAAATGCCTTATAAATGATGTCCATATACTGGAGCATCGCAGAAACCCTCCATGGGTGGTGCCTAACAATAACTGCTGCATATATTAAAAATCCTGGGTACCAGTTTGCCCAGTTTCTATCCACTACCCTCCTTTTTAAGCGCTCCTTTTCGTGTTATCAAGGTCCTCCCTGTCCTTCTTTTCTAGCTCCCTGTACAGTAATGAGAACACGTCCACGAACTCACCCCTAAGGATCTTCTCCTTAGTAGCGGTGGACAAGTGATCCCCCAGGGGGAGAGCTGCATCCCCGCTTGGTATCGCACCTGCGTACACTGAATCATAAGACGCAGCACTGGGAGAACCCCACCCCGGCCAAGGTCCCTGGTGTGAAGGTGGGGCCACCTGTGCACCCGATGGGCCACTGACTGGTGTTGGTTGCAACCCAGGAGCACCCTGAGAGTAGGGGCCTCAAGGCCAGCCTGACCCTGGGTTTCCCCAGCTGTCTGCCTTACCTCCCTGCCTCGGTGGCCTCTTGTACACCCCCACCTGTTGGGCATTCAAGCCCTGATTGTGTGAACCAGACGGTGCCTCCTCCACGTCCTCCACTGGTGCGGGCCCCCTGCCGTCCTCCAAGAACACCAAGCGGGCTAACACCTGCGCTTGAAAAGAAGCATTAGAATCTGTCCTAGCCTTTGTACTACCACCCCCCTCCAGTGGTATACCCCTTTCCCTTTCCAGGGCCTCCAGGCGCCGGAGAATTGCCATGTTAACTGGGTCATCCTCCTCCTCGTATGGTGGTGGCGGAGCCGGACGCGCCGGGGGCCGTCTTGGAGCTGGCCGTTTTTCCTTAGGTTTGGGAGCTGGCTGCTTGCCCTTAGGCTTGCCTTGCCCCTTTTTCGAAGTCATGGTATCCAGACACGTGAAGTGGCAACGAACTGTTAACCAAAAGAAAACACAAGCAACAGCAACAACGACAACAAACACACAGAACCAGGCTGTTAGAAGAAGAAGAATAAGAGGAGGAGATTGGATTTATATCCCACCCTTCACTCACTTGGAGTCTCAGAGCGGCTTACAAACTCTTTTCCCTTCTCCTACCCACAACAGACCCCTGTGAGGTAGGTGGTGCTGAGTGAGCTCTTCCCCAAGCTGTCCTTGAGAGAACAGCTGGTACAGAGCTATGGCTTGCCCAAGGTTATCCAGCCAGGTGCCAGTGGAGGAGTGGGGAATCAAACCCGGATGCTCCCAGATTCCACTACACCAAACTGACTCTTAGGGAATGCGAAGGGCCTAACCTGAGGGGGCCCCTGCCTTCAAAAATGGGCTGCCCCACCAAGCAGGCCACTGTTGGCACTATGGTATTATTAAAGTGGAGGTGAAAAAAGTACCCCCGTGACCTAAACCACCCCTTGGAGGGCCTGGCCAGCCCTATCGAAGAGAGGAAGAAGAAGAAACTGTATTTATAGCCCGCCCTTCTACCTTGCAGTATCAGAGCAGCGTATAAACTCCCTTCCCTTCGTGAGGTAGCTGGGGCAGAGAGAGCACTTTCACGCACTTTACCCCTACCAAACTGGCTCTCAGAAGTGGGCAAGGGGGAGGAATAATCCCCCTCATACAACCCACCCCACAAACTGCAGGCCCAAGAGGCCCCCAAGAAGAACCCCCCCAGCAAATGAACGCGCAAGGAGGGCATGCTCCAAATAGGCCGCCGTCGGGCTAGCGTGCAAGAGGGAGGGGGAAGGAAGCACCACCCACCAGCCTATTATGCTGAGCATCCCTCCTGTTGCTGCCCCGCCCTCCCGCGGTGCGGCAAAGCAGCACCCGGGCGCTATCGGCGGGGGCCGGGCGTCCGGGAGCTCAGTTCCAGTGCGGGCCTGATAGAAACCCTCTGGGCACCTGATCCAGCCCCCGGGACACATGTTTGACACCCCTGCTTTACAGCTTTCAAGATTTTATAAATGACTGAAAAGGTGATAGAGATGCTTGGACTTTATAATTAAACTAGACTGACATATAACCAATTTGAAAAAAACCAGGAACTTTATTTTAAATCATTTGTAAAAGAATATACATAAAAATGGGGAATATAGAAACAGATATTTGGCTATTGTATGATATACTTAACTAGATACTTTGATGATGTAATAAAAACCCCTGATTTGTGTATGTTTGTTTGTTTTAAAAATAAAATGTTATTTTTAAAAAAGAAAGAGAATAAGAGGAATCAGTGGCTATATCTAAAAAAAATAGTAATTTTAAGATAAAAAATTCCAATCTCCATACCAACACTATTTAAATGCCTGAGTAAAAAAGAAATATTTTTTTGGCCTGGCATCTAAAAGAGGGTGAAGTATGTGGATGTTCAAAAGTAAAAGAAGATGATAGGTAGAGGGAGCCAGTGTGGTGCAGTGTGACTAAGATGTTAACATAGAAATCCCCCCTCTAACATGAACCTAACTGGGGGGGGGGGGGGCTTGTCTAACCTATTATTATTGTTGTTGTTTTTGTTGGGCTGTGATCACACACTAAATAATGCATTTTCAATCCACTTTCAGTGCACTTTCAAATTGGATTTTGCCAGTTCACACAGCAAAATCCAGTTGGAAAGTGCATTGGAAGTGGATTGCAAGTGGATTATCTAGTGTGTGTGATTGCAGCCTTGTTGTTATTTCACTTTGTGAGTCACCCCATCCCTGGCTGTCTTGAGACTGGCAGTTTGGCCCGATATAGGCACCTTTCACAAATGGATTAAATGGGCCCATTCACACAGCCACAGCTGTCAGGCATTCCCCGGGCGTACTCACCCTGTCAGAGGACAACTTGGAGCCGGGTTAAAAAGCCACCACCTCTGAAGTGGAGTTTTTTTTCCTCGCACATTCATCATGCATGGTGGCTGTCTGAACATGGGGGAGCGTGTGCAGAATGGATTTGGCAGTCTGAGCCTGCAGATCCATCCTGCTGCTAGGGAAGCAGCTTTTTAAAAAATTGTGTATGTGTGCATATATGCTTTTACATGACTTTTGGCCATTTTTGCAGTGCACTCAGTGGCTGATAAGCTACAATAATGTGGATGCTTTCCCACGGGATGTCTCCGTGGGTAACCCGCAGTAGGGTGTGCTGTGTGGCTGATATGTCCCGCAACATTTTAAACTGGGTCAATTAGAGGTGGCACTATATCATGGCAAGCTGCCAGTCTGTCCTCAGCCCCTGTGAAAACAGGGTCCTGGGTGATACACATCTCATATATAATTCAGTAGTGGGGTGGCAGATTCTGAACATTCCATATGCTCCTAAATCAGTTGGCTCCATAATCTGTCACTCAGAATCTGTCCCTATCCACTGGCTGCGTTGCCTGAGTCCCATCCACAGTATGCTCCATCAGCCACATTGTGAGAACCCTTGTAGATCCAATAAGCTAGGCCTTGTAGAAATGAAAGTCCTTTATTTCTTAATGGTCCAAAGTAGGTTGCACTTTCAGTGTTAGTGATACCAAGCATAGGGCAGTAGGTAAATTATACAGGATTAAAACACAGGAATGACAGTAGGGCACCAATCAGGGCAAATAGAAAATGGCACAAAATACACATCCGTTGAGTTCCCAGCAAAAAGGCACCTAAATGTGCAAATGCAGACTTGGTATTCCTTCCCCCCTCTCCCCCAAAACCTCCCCGGAGTTTCCCATACCACGAGCCACCTGGAGTCAGTATAGTTAGAATAATAATTCAAGGTTGCTGGCTCAAACCGGAGATAAGAGAGGTGAAGACATAATGAGCAGAAGGGAGGAAGCTGAGAGAGCATAGTGATGTGGAGAGGCAAGGGAAACCACCTCCTGCCCGGGGACAGCCAGAACCTGACACCCATCAGCCACCACTCAAGAGTACTCATGTGCCATTGGCCAGGTGCTGGGTCTGCTCCTCTTCCCTGCCCACTCCAGCCACTGTTCCCTGTCAGAATTATTGGCAGACGGCTCTCTCTCCTGACGAAGACACTTTGCCTCCTTGGCTGTTGGTAGGCAACCAAGCTTCATAATAGCAGTAAAAAGACAAAGGAATGAAACCTTTTCCACGCCTTTGTGCGGAACTCATTAGGGCCAGTCCTGACTAGGGCTGCCAGCTCCAGGTTGGGAAATTCCTGCTGAGTCCTTCCCCCCCCCCACACCCAAGCTGCCCTCCACAGAATCCACCCTCCTCCAGGTATATCCCTGCTCAGAGCTGGGAAGCCTACTTCCCCCCAGTACCTGTTGCTGGTCAACCAAGCTTGGTTCTGTCAGTAAAAGGCCCTTTGCACACCTATTTTTGCCTTTCGGATAAAACTCATTGGGGCCAGTCCTGACTAGGGTTGCCAGCTCCAGGTATGGAGGTTCCTGGAGTCTATGGAAGCCAGGGTTTGGGGAGGGGAGAGGCCTCAGCTGAACAGAATGCCATAGAGCTCACACTCCAAAACAGTCATTTTCTCGGGGGGGGGGGCAGGGGAGACCTGTTGTCTGGAGTTCAGTTGTAATACCTGGTGATCTTCAGGCTCCAACTGGAGGTTGGCTACCCTAGGCACTTCAGAGCAGAGTTTTGCTAGACCCAGATTCTTGCTGTGGAAGCTGACTGGGTGATTTTTGACCAGTCAGACTTTCAGCCTAACATACCTCACAGGGTAGGTCAAAAGGGGGAGAGGAGAATGATGTAAGCTGCTTTGGTCCTCATTGCCAAAAAAGACTACTTTTCCTTCTGGGGAACCATTGTTGCCAATCTCCAGGTGAGGGCTGGCGATCACTCAGAAGTACAACTGCTCTCCAGATGGCATTGATCAGTTCCCCTGGAGAAAATACTGGACTCTGTGTCATTATATCCTGCTGAGATGCCCCCCCCCCCGACAGCCAATGTGACATGGCAGTCAAGCCTTCAGAGCTTGGTAGGGGTTGCAGGTAGGGGGGAGATAGAAAGCTGAACAGTGAGGGGAAAATAAAGGTAGGCTGATGCTTGGCTGGGAAAGAGATAGGGTTGCCAACTCCAGGTGGGAAATTCCTGGAGATTTGAGATATGAAGCACAGAGAGGGTGAGATTTGAGGAGGAGTGGGGCCTCAGACAGGTACAATGCCATAGACTTCACCCTCCAAATCACCCATTTCCTCCTGGGGAAGCACTATTGCCAATCCCCAGGTGAGGGCTGGAGGTCACTCAGAATTACAACTGCTCTTCAGGTAGGAGAGATCAGTTCCCCTGGAGAAAATGGTGGACTCTGTGTCATTATACCCTGCTGAGGTTACCACAGCAAATTGACACTGAGTGCCCAAGGCCTTGGCAATCTCTCAGAGAGTTCTGGACCAGTTGGAGCTTCCAGGTCAGTCTCAAGGGCAGGTCAGCCTCAAGGGCAGGTCAACATAGAGTAAGTTACAGTAGTCTAGCCTGGACATAACTGCTGCATGGCTTACTGTGGCTAGGTCAGGGCATAACAAGAAGGGGCTAATTGCTATGCTTAGCATAGATGAAAAATGCCAGTCTGGCAACATTTGTGACCTGGGCCTTCGTGGTCAGGAAGGCATCTAGACTCACGCCCAAATTCCTGACAGATTTCACCAGTGTTAGTGGTGCCCTGTCAAGAGTGGGAAGTCTGAGCACCAACCCTGAAGTTCCCCCTCCCCAGCCACAGAACCTCTGTCTTTGTTGGATTCAGTTTCAGCCTGATCTTCTTTAGTCACCCTACCACATCCTCCAATCCCATAGCCAGATTTTGTGGGGCAGTATCTGGGCAGCTGTCCAGTAGCAGATATAGCTGGCATCCAAGCACGAAACTTCATGCCAGGTGGGCAAGGGGCACATATAGATGTTAAATAACTTCAGGGAAAGGACTGCCCCCTGATGAACTCTGCATAATAAGGAGTGCCTGGTGGACATACTCCCCCCAGCGCCACCCTCTGTCCCCAACCAAGGAGAAATGAGGAAAGCTATTTCAGAGCCACCCCACATATCCCCATTTCAGCAAGGCCGACCTCGACCACCTCAAACTGCCTGTGGAGATAATCTGGCAGGGCGACCAACACCGTCTCTGTCCCATGGCCAGGGCAGAAGCCAGACTGGAATGGATCGAATACTGATGTGTCACCCAGGAAACTCTAGAGCTGCTTGACTACCTCTCTCTCAATTACCTTGCCCAGGAATGATAAATTCAATACTAGGTGGTAATTGACAGGATCAGAAGTATCCAGTGATGGCTTTTTAGACTCTTTAAGACCCTCTGGATAGACGCCTTTTTTCAGGGACAAATTGACAATGTCCATCAGTGGGCCCCATATCCTCTCATCACCGGATTTCACCAGCCGTGAGGGACCTGAATCTAATAGGCATGTTGTTGGCTTAACAGCACCCAGAATCCTGTCAACAGCAGAGGAGAGCAGGCTGAAGGTGTCAAAAAGCGAAGCCAACAGGTGACCAAGGGGCTTCCAGTTCACTTACTGTATCAATATTGGTGGGCAGGTTGCAGCGGAGTGACAAGACTCTGTCCGCAAAGAAGCTTGTAAATGCCTCACAGCTAATAACCTACCCCACAAGGTTACTGTGAAGATAAAATGAGAAACGTTTGACATTTTAACAAGTCACACATATAAGAACCAATCAAATTCTTTTTGCTTTTACTGCAACAGCTTTAACACACCTACTCTTTTGGAAGTTGTCAAATATTCATAATTTTTCTGAAAGTGCACCTGAGATTCTGAAAACATAAAATAAACTGAATCACAGTTAACATGTAAGCGTGCTTCCCAGAATTCTGATAGCTGAAGTACACTCCCCCCCCCCCCATTAAACTTGAACATGTAATTACAATCACGTAAAATTAAGGATTACCTGGATTATGCTTCTGCAGGAATCTCCAGGATACAGAATGGGCCACTCCAAAGCAGTGGCTCATGCAGGTACATAATGGGCACCCTCCTCTGCAGCTCGGTAATTGTGCTGTGTCTGTGCATCAAAAGTGCATTGAATGATCCAGTCACATCCAGTCAGGATGCAGACCGTGGTCAGTCTCTGCCAGGACAGGCTGAGAGGCAGCTGGCTCGGCCTGGCCCAGCCAGGGCAGTCAACCGTGATGCCCCAGTGTGGCTCGCTGCTTCTTCCGGATGAATGTTTGGGGCCCCAAAGGACCCTTTCATTATTTATTGTGTTTATTTCTAACAACTCACTAGCAATTCTCTTTCACACACTGAGTTGTGAAGGAGTGACATGAAGAACAGAGATGAAACGTTATTCCACAAAGTGGTCATTGTTGAGGATTTCTTAGCTACATTGCAAGATGTGAGTGCAACCAGTATTCTGTGAGATAACTTTTTCAATAAAGGATTCCAGTGGCAGTGGTCTCTCCCTCAAATAATTTTTCAGCATAAGAAATTTACTTAGAAATTTAGCAATTAATTTTTGTGAAGTCAGCTTTAACGGAGCACTTGTTGTTTGTTAGACAAACAACTCTGTTTCATAAGAAGATTTAATTTTCATGCTGTTCAAATGATTTCAGTGTCTGCAAGGAAAGGTTTTTGGACCCAGTTTTATTTTACCTCAATCCCACCCTGATGTAATACAGTTGGCTACATTGGTGTAAGTGAGAACAGGATCAGCTTGTCTTTTCCCTTTTTTAAGGCTCACATCAAAACACAAAGAGGTAGTTCAAATGGAAAAGTTCATGTCCTGTTATTAATTTGCCTGTGAGTCACTGTAGAAACCAATTTACAGCTAGTCCCAAAAGTATACTAACCAGGCAAGCAAGTTAACCCTTGCTAGATAGTTGTAGTTTTGCTGAAAATGAAATGTGTCCTGTACCACTGTAGAAAGTTGCTATTTGTGAGACTTCTGCTCAAAGTAGTCAAGGATCAGATCTTTGTTGGTGAAACACAGTTCTTTATTTCCAATCTCTACATTGGTACAGGTTCTCGGATTATTGTCAGAGATAATGCATATGATAGAAGCAAGTCTATTATACCCTTCAGTAGAATTTGAATTGCCCATAGGTAACCAATCACCAAAGGGGAAAAACGGCGGGCAAAAGGGGTCTTTGGCCGTTTGCTTCCCACAGGAAAGAAATCTAGGTGTTAAGCTGTAAATTTCCCTTCCCAAACCAGACCCCTTAGATGTAACCATATTCACATAACAAATGCTTTCCTCAAGGCCTTCGCACGTTGATAAGAATTGGTCTCTGTCCTCCCCTTGTCTTCCCAGCAGGGATGAATGGAATGCGGAGGCAGGAGTGTGAGAGGCCCATTGTTCCCATGCTTTGAAGTTGTCACTCTCCCGGGCAAGCAGTTACACAGACCAGGCCTGGCCAAAGCCATAAACCTGGGGTCACATAGCATACAGTCCTCCTGGCAAAGGATATGGTTACATGGTGGGCATAGGGGCAACTAAAAGCAATAAGCATGGATACATAATAGGTACAAGCACAGGTTACACACAGCACAAAGCAATAGGAAGCATAGCAGAAAGTCCCAGAAATCCTTGTCTGAATCAGCAGATTCTGACACTATTTTGCTCTGTTTTAGTGCTGGAATGGCAAAATGTAACTGCAAGTCCCCATGTGAGGATCAGTTTCCCCAAACAACTTTGGAACAGATCTGATTACTACTTTCCTCTAACCAAGTACCTTTCCTCTGCTGGATCAAAGATCCTTCCACTAAAGTAGGGGCTCCATTTCTTAGTGAGATGGAGTTACTGGATACAACTAAAAAGTATTTCTGTGTAAGAGAAAAGCACTGACACAACCTTATAGGATTTTCTAGTTGTCAAGAGACATTTGCCTTGGTCATAAAGGTAGCGCCAGAAAACATTCTCTGCATGTTCAGGATATAATTTTACATGTCAGGTGTCAAACACAGGTGTGTTCTACCCAGACAATTTCATAATTTTCAAGTTGTGCACAAAATTCAAATGCTTCCTTGAAAATGGAGCCCTGAAATTTGCTCTACACAATCAGACCTCACAACTGGGGGAGGGGAAAGAAAATAGACTGCTAGCATTTGTGGAAAGAAATTTATTTTTATTGATTATGATCATACAGCACTATATCACAAATGTTTTCTTATTGTAGATAGTGAAACATACACTCTGGGCCTAGGAGAACAGGCTACATAAAATAAGAAGCTCAGGTCTGGGATGTTAAGCGGAAACAAATTACAGGAGATCAGATCTCTTGAGCGGAAGTGGTGGCTAAAGGGGGGGAAGAGTTAGAGTTGGACTGAAAAAAATAAAACCCTAAACAAACAGTAAGAATAGGAGGTGGAGGTTTGAGGAAAAGAAAGGCAGAAAGAACAGGAAACTGAGAAAAGGGAGGGCTAATGAGAAGGGCTGTATGAATAAAGACCAAGTCTTGAAGGACTGTCTATAATTGACAGAAAAATGGATGTGAATGATAAGCAAGAATTCTGGACAGACTCTGTAACATAGTGACGATGGAAGTTTGTCAGAAATGTGTTAGGTTCCCTGTCATTTCTCCCAGCCAGGAGGTGGGGAGGGTGAAATCTCCACGTCAGTGGGCTCTTTCTCGCCCTCTCTGGTCATCTTCTCCCATGCCTTTGTTCTTGTTTCTCTGAGAAGCGTCTGTAACCTTGAATTGTTTTCCCAATGATCTGTACCAGGTGGCTGGTTGTATGGGAAGGTTTGGGGGAGAGGGGGAAGAGGCTTGCCAAGTCTGATCTAATTGTGTTCGGCGCCTTTTTGGGTGAGAAAGTAAGTTATGTTTTTGTGCCTTTTTGTAATTGCCCTGATTGGTGTCATGCTTCTATCCTGATGTTTGAATTCTGTATATCTGACCATCCACCCCTAACTGTCATCTCTAACATTGAACGTGTTCCTGAATAGACCATTAAGAAGTAAAGGACTTCATTTCATATCAAGTCCTGGCTTATTGGATCTAGCAGGGTTCTCACAGAGTGTTAGAGATCTTTTCTCTAACAGAAGGAGTGCACCCCATACCCGACAATGACGGATGATGGGAACCTCATTCCGGTCTCAACCCTTGATGTCCTGGTGACCATTACAGCTCTGGTGGTGCCAGCGACTACAGACTTTGACTTGTTCACCCCCCCCCCTTTGTACAAGGGGGATTGTAAGCCAGCAAGGCATATTATATGCTCTTATGAACTTTAAAACCATAAGTTTGACCTTTGGGGTTGGCTTTCTGCCTAAGGCAAAGGCACTCTCTATTGCTATGAGAGGCTCCAGCCCACAGCGGGAGACTTCCTTCAGAGTTCACACTTGCATGGAGACCAGAATTCCATATCAAAGAGCTCTTACATCTACTTCACATGTTCCCACCAACAGGGAGACCAAGACTCCATTTTCTCCTTTACGCTGGCCTCTTCACACCTGCCCCCAAAGTTCCAGTAAGAGATTAGGTTGCCCAGCAACTAATCGCCGACCATCAAGTGACCTGGCCGAAGCCATCACGAGACCAGAGATTGGCGCCAAGAAGACTGACCAGATGGCCCAGGTGTTAGATCCTGATTAGCACCTAGATTTGCAATATTGTCCCCTCCTTCCTGCCCCCTCCTCCCTATGACACTGACCAATAGTAAGGCTAGTAGGGACGGACAACCTAGTGGGTGTGACAATGGGATGTGGTCAGCGCAGCCCACCCCAATGCCACCTGATAAAAGATCTTGCACAACAGAAACACATTGCTAGCCACCTTCGACCTCTATCTTCTTACCAACCTCTTATGTCCAGCTTCCTGTACCCAACACCTTGCCTCCATCTTTAATCCCTGGTCTGCGCAGCCAGGACTGGAGCATGTATCTGCAGGTTCAGATCTCGTTCCCCCTATTTTTCTCATTCATCCCTCCCTCGAACTTCTCGTGGACGTGAACCACCCATCACCAAGATAGGTAACATACTCCCCCTCAACAATACTCCTGCTCATGCAACAGTGCTATTTTCTGTCTGATTTCCTTAGATCTTGTGTGTATGCGGTTTTATTATTATTTCTTGTATGCTTGAACAACATTTTATAGTAAACACCATTCAAAGAAACCACTCAGCCTCCGTGCCTATTTTCTGAGAACTCCTGGAAGGGGCGGGACCTTGGTATAGTTGGCAAGAACCTGTCATTTCGCCAATTGCTGAACGTAAATTAAAGCAATTCGGCTAACAGAATTACCTTTGACCGATCGGTGAAGCTGAAGTATTCCTGGTCGGTGTTCGGAACCGGCACAGAGGAGTCTTGGGTCCATGACAGGAAAGGCTCTGGGGTGCGGTTCGAGGAAGAACGCCTTGTCGACTGGCGGCTGAGTGGTCAGCCGGGTCCAGCGACTCCCTCCAGATACCCGGCTACAGTTCCTGAAGAATTGTGGCAACAGGTGGATCAGAGGTTTGATGAGATGTACAAGCATTTGGCTGTGGAGCTTCGGGAAGCCCTGCTTGAAATGCAGAATTCCCTGAGAGCAGCCCCTGCGCAAGGTGGGGATGGTGGAGCTGGAGTGGGGGGAGCTGTTGGCAGGGTGCCTGCACCACCTGTACAGCAGGCTCCCGTGGGCACCGAAAACCAGCCCCAACTCCCTGCTGGGGCACCCTTACTCCCTGGAGGTCCTGGTCAGCCGGTTCCCCAAGGTGGGGGAAAGGATTTATCGTCAAATACCCACTGATCCTCTGGCTGCAACTTTTGATGGCAACCCTGACAAGCTGCACTTCTTCCTCATCAAGATTGAGAGGTTCCTAGACTCTTGGGGACACCTTTACCCCACAGAGCATGAGAGAGTGGGCTACATCGGTTCTAAGCTGTGGGACACTGCTAGTGACTGGTATGTAAGCCTACACAACCCTCCTGGGCCCGAACTACGGTCGGTGAATGATTTCATGTGGGCACTAAGGCAGCATTATGAAGACCCCTTGGGGGAGGAGAAGGCTCGGAACCAGCTGCGTAAACTGGTGCAGGGCTGTAACTCTGTAAGGGAATATACAGCTCAGTTTCGGAGAGCTGCTGCGAAAGTGCATGGGTGGTCTGAAGATCTGTTCATGGAGAAGTTCAAGGAGGGCCTCAACCAGGAGATTTATGAGACTGTGTTAAGAAATGACCAGCCCAGGTCCTTGGTTGCTTGGATGCGGGCGGCAGCTGATGTGGAGGAGTGTTTCACTCTGATTAAGCTGGGGCCTCATACTTCCCATGCCGCACCTAAAGCTCCCACTAAGTCGAAGCTGAAGTCAGCAGTACAAGAGCTGTGAGATGCCTGGCTGAAGCAAGGTCTCTGCATGAGGTGTGGGGATGCTGGGCATTATGCCTCCAACTGCCCAGCGGCTGCCCCGAGGACCCCGAAGCTCAATGTGTAGATTCCTGCAGGGACTCCAAAGCCACCGAAAGGCATCTACAAACCCTGGGCATTAAAGTTGGAAGGGGCAACAGGTGAAACTCAAGGCATCGAAGCAGTGGCTGAACAGCCGTCGGAAAACTTCAAGGACTTGCAGTAGGAGGCGCACAGCTGCAGGTCCCCTTGCCACCTGTGCCACCCATGGTGAGCACCCCTGGGCCTCTACTTTATGTGATTGTGACTGTAATAGCTCCCAAAGTGGCACTCATGTCAGTGTGTGGGCCTTAATAGACTCTGGTGCGCACGAGACCTAATCAGCCCGCTGGTAGTAGAGGGGTTGGGTCCCAAGGTGGTCCTGCTGGGAGAACCCCTATGTTTCATGCGCTGGACAGCTCAGAAATGAAAGAGCCATGCGTGGCTGAGACTGAGCCATTGATAGTGGGGTTGGGGGATCACTGGAAGAAGTGAGCATTTGTGATTACTCCACATACCCAATCCCCCATGGTGCTGGGCAGCCCCTGGCTGGGGTCGCACGACCCGTATATCAAGTGGAGTGAGGGGAGGATCTCCTGGATTGACCCTCATGTGCAGCATAAGTGGGATGACAGATGGGGTTCCAGGCCTTCAATAACTCCCCAGGCGTGCCTGCTTCAGGAAGAAGTGGAAAAAATACCTCATGTTTACAGGGATCTTGCTGAGGTGTTTAGTGAGACTGAAGCAGATGAACTGCCCCCCCCCCCAATAGAGCTACAGACTGTACTATTGAACTGTTGCCGGGGGAAAAACTCCCTAAGGGAAAACTTTACTCTGTGGGGCCAGCTGAGTGGGGCGAACTCTGCAGATTTCTGGATAAAAACTTGGCAAGAGGTTTCATCCGCCCTGCCACCTCCCCTTTCGCTGCTCCTGTTCTCTTCCGGAAAAAGAAGGACAGTGGTTTAAGACTGTGTACTGACTATAGGGGTTTGAATGCAGTGTCTGCTTCCAATGCCTACCTGCAGAGGCCGCAAAGGGAAAGATTTTTACCAAGCTGGATTTACATGATGCTTACTTCCGAGTCAGAATCAAGGAGGATGATGAACACAAGACAGCTTTCAATACCCCTCTGGGATAGTTTGAATATTTGGTCATGCCCTTTGGCTTGGCTGGCGGTCCTGGCATTTTTATGAGTCTTATAAATGAAGTGTTGCACAAGCATCTGTTCAAGGGAGCCCTTTGTTATTTTGATGATATTATTCTTTACTCCCAAGATTTAGCCTCTCATATTAAATTGGTGAGGGAGGTGCTCACCACCTTAAGAGAACACAAGCTGTTTGCTAAGCTCTCCAAGTGTGAATTTCACCAGCAGGAGATTGAGTTTCTAGGCTACCGTATTTCACCTAGAGGGCTGGAAGTGGACCCAGCAAAAATAGAGGCGGTGGTCGCTTGGGAGGCCCCTTGCACACGCAAACAATTACAATCATTTCTAGGATTTTGCAACTTTTATAGGGGCTTCCTCAAGGACTTTGCTAAGGTCCCTCTACCCCTCACTGATCTGTTGAAAACAAAGGGGTGAGGGCCTGAGGCAGGCAAGCCGAGTGTGCACCTGTCATGGACCAGTGAATGTCAGAAAGTGTTTGAGACTTTAAAAGCCCAGTTTACTTCGGAACCCATCCTGGCCCACCCCGATGAGACCAAAGAGTTTGCTGTTCATGTAGACGCCTCTGATGTTGCCATGGGGGGGGGGGGGATTTTGCAAAGGGGGTGGATGGGCGGCTGCACCCACTAGCTTACATTTCTAAGAAATTCACGGAAACTGAAAGGAACTGGTCTGTGTGGGATAAAGAAGCAGCAGCTATCCATTTGGCTCTTTCCACCTGGAGGCATTGGTTAGAAGGAGCCCAAAAGCCTTTTGAAATATGGACTGATCACAAGAATCTGGAGGCATTGTGCACGAGACATGCTTTAAATGCTAAGCAGTTGCATTGGGCTGATTTTTTTTCAAAGTTTAATTTCACCTTGCATCATTTCCCTGGGGCTGCTAACTCGCTGGCTGATGCTCTCTCTCGTTTGCCTCAGCATGAGTCCCAGAGAGAAGAAGTGTTTGACTCCATGTTCTCTCCTTCACAGCTGGGGGGTGGGCAGTGATTACTAGAAGCCAGGTGCAGCGGGGAGGGGCAATGCTTTTGAACACTTGGATTGTAAAATGTGTGGGTGAATACTCTCAACAGGAGCAGGATGACTTTGGCACTGAAAAAGAGGAACTGAAAGGACCTGATGGTTGCTGGTACAAAGGGGAAAAGCTTATGGTGCCTAAGTCTCTCAGACTGTCTATTTTGCATGCTTGCCATGAGTCTAAACTGTCTGGTCATTTTGGATATTTAAAAACTTTAAACTTGCTCCAAAGGCAGTTTTGGTGGCCCCGCATGCAGGGTGATGTCTCAGACTATGTTTCTTCTTGCCAGACCTGTTTAATGTGTAAAAAGCGGGGGGGGGGGAACCCCAGGGTTATTGCAGCCTCTGCCTACTCCTTCCAGGCCCTGGGAGGTGATTTCCATGGACTTCATTACCAACTTGCCACCCAGCAAGGGGATAATGGTCATATGGGTGGTGGTGGACATTTTCTAAGCAAGCTCATTTCATTCCATTCAAGCAGCTTCCCATGGCCAAAGGTTTGGCCAAGGTGTTCTTTTCTCAGGTTGTGAAGCTCCATTGTTTCCCTAAGTGTATAATTTCGGATAGGGGCTCACAGTTCATTGCCAACTTCTGATGGGGGCTTTTGGACATTATGGGAATTGAACCCGCATTGAGTTCAGGATATCACCCAGAGACTGATGGACAGTCCAAATGTGTCAATCAAATCCTGGAACAATTTTTACGTTGCTACTCTAACTTCCACCAGGACAATTGGGTGGAGCTGCTCCTGTTCGCGGAATACAGTTATAACAATGCTATTCACTCTTCTACTGGTGTTTCTCCATTTATGGCAGTGGGGGGATTTGAGGGTGTTCCTCTCCCTACGCTGCATCCAGCATCCTCTCCCTCTGACACTTTCGATTCATGGTGGAACTCTCTCCGAGACTCTTGGCCGCTCATTGCTAAAACACTTGAATGGGCCAAACTGGATTACAAAAAATATGCAGATCAGGGGAGGGCCCCAGGATGGGACCTGGAACCTGGGGATTCAGTCTATGTGTCTACTAAAAACATTCATGGTCTTCAACCTAGCAGAAAGCTGGGTTGGAAATATGTGTGGCCTTACAAGGTGCTGCGAAAAATTTCTTCTGTGTCTTTTGAATTGGACTTGCCTAAGTCTCTAAAAGCTGCGCATCCTGTGTTTCATTACAGCCTGCTGAAGAAAAACCCTGGGCCGAATGCCTAGAGACCAACTCTTCTTGCTTCCCCTCCTCTGATGAAGAGGGGGGAACCTCATTTTGAAATTTCCCATGTTTTGGACTCCAAACTCAAACGAGGTTGGCTTTGTTATCTTGTTCAATAGGTGACATCATGCTCATGCTCCTAAACTGGTGCAGGGGTTTTATAGGGCTTGCCCTGCGAAGCCTGGGGAGGACTCATCTTAGGGCGAGCAGGATGTCAGGTTCCCTGTCATTTCTCCCAGCCGGGAGGTGGAGAGGGTGAAACCTCCACATCAGTGGGCTCTTTCTCGCCCCCTCTGGTCATCTTCTCCCATGCCTTTGTTCTTGTTTCTCTGGGAAGCATCTGTAACCTTGAGTTGTTTTCCCAACGATCTGTACCAGGTGGCTGGTTGTATGGGAAGGTTTGGGGGAGAGGGGGAAGAGGCTTGCCAAGTCTGATCTAATTGTGTTCGGTGCCTTTTTGGGTGAGAAAGGCACAGTTATGTTTTTGCGCCTTTTTGCAATTGCCCTGATTGGTGTCATGCTTCTATCCTGATGTTTGAATTCTGTATATCTGACCATCCACCCCTTAACTGTAATCTCTAACACTGAACATGTTCCTGAATAGATCATTAAGAAATAAAGGACTTCATTTCATATCAAGGCCTGGCTTATTGGATCTAGCAGGGTTCTCACAAAATGCTGTTTTCTTAGATACCTATTGAGCTATGTGATTTACTAGATACACATCATCATCATCATCAATGAATGTTCAAAAGGCTTCACACACAGTATTTTCACGGCAGGATTTTAATAATTTACTTTTTAGTTCACTCATTCTATACAGGCTTTGGGTGGGTTATATCTGTAAACTAATTAATACCGGGGGTGTGCATTCAGCAAAAACCGAACAAAAAACTACCCAAAAACTACCTTATCAGTACTTTTCAGGTATTGTTTAACACTATTTAACAGTATAGCTGAGCCCAAACAAAGCTGATTTTTTTTCTGGCTTTTACTCAGATCTATTAATCTATATGGTGAGCCAGCCCCAGCCAAGGTGGCACAGAACTGAGAGCTACATGCCGCCTTGGCTAGGTCTGGCTGGCTCCTCTTGCAGCTTGATTTGGCTGGGGAGTCAGGAGCTGACAGCTCTGCGCCACCTTAGCTGGGGCTGGCTGGCTCCTCTTGCAGCCTGGTTTCAACTGAGCTGCAAGAGGAGCCAGCCCAGGATTGGCCAAGGCATGGATCCTGGGGACAGCTTCTCCTGTTGTGTGTTTTAAACTGTGCCACAGAAGACACTCTCTCAGTCAGGTCTGCATGCATGCAGTCAGGTCTCTCCCTTTCCACCACATACAGAACCTGGGGGCAGTTTCTCCTGTGGCGTGGTTTAAACCTCGCCACAGAAGAAGCCCTCCCAGCTGGGTCTCTGTGTGGTGGGGAGAGACCTCACTGCTGCACACAGATTCTGGGGCCACTGGCATTTTTCATCTCATGTCTATTGGACCCAGAAAAAAAAATAAAGATTTCTGAAAAATCCTGGATCTGAATACTGTACTGGTATTGGAATCCAGGGCTTTTCAAAAACACCCAAAAAATTTGGGACCAATAGACCTAAACTGAAAAATGCCACTTTTTTTTTTTGCACATTCCTAATTAATATAAAAATGTAATAAAGGCCAGATTAAAATTAGTCGAGGCTCTTAAAATGCAGACTGCTAAGATTTCAAGAACCATGAATTCTTTCCCCCAAATGCCAGACACAAAGTCATGCAACATTTCCAAGCTCCAAGCTCAGCCTTCCCTTGTGTGTGTATGTGTGTGTGTGTGTGTGTAGCTGTGTAGAATCTCCAGAGGAAAGGAACTGTGAAGGCATATGCTGTCACCAAGAAGGCTTCTTGCCATGCATGTAAACTTTTAATTTGGTGCAAACTTTTATTATTTTGTGAGATTGTGCCAATAGATGTAGTCCACAACAAGTCTCCTTAAACAGAAAGTCCTTTATTTGCAGAAAAAATCTTGTTGGTCAAATACACTTCTTCTATTAGTAATGCCCAAGCATAGGAATATAACTATCATTATACTTGATATGAAATATGCCCCCCTTAACAACCACCAATCAATGGAGAGGATTATTGGCACCCAAATATACTGGCCCACTGTTCCCAAGGAAAGCACAGCAAACTAGGGTCTCAGGAAAAGTCACTGTTCAGATTTTGGGGCACATGTTCCCAAGGAAAACCAAGCAAAGGAACTCATAACACCTGTGAATAATATAACACATAACAGGAGGCTTTTAGCTCAAGGCCGTGAGCTAGGGAAAGGCAAATGAGAGATAAGAGTGGAGAAAAAGCTAATGAGCAAGAAGCATGTGCAAAGTGAGCAAAGTGAGTGAGACACATATTCCAGAGGTGGGGGTTAAGCCTCCAATGCTATCTCCCGTCTGGGACCTAGATGAGATGAAAGAGAACTCAGAACTTCATGCATTGATACATGAAATTAACCCAGCAGAATTATTGATAATAACAGTCAACAGAAACTTATGGCAGTGCTAACTGACAGGTGCTATCACTGAGGGTGTCTTCAGACTTTCCCAAGATATTGTAATGGTTATGGAAGGGAACAGGTGGTTTTTGGAGTATGCCATTTTTGATCCTACAGATACTTATTGTAAAGTTACATTTTGTTTGATTTGATTTGGGAGATATGAAATTGAGACTTATTTTACATGGATTTTATACTATGCTAGAACGGTTTTTTTCTGGGTGATAGAAAAAATACACAAATACAACATAGGAACTACTATGTTAATGTCAATAAAGGTATTTGGTTTGATTTGATTTTGATCAAAGAAAAGGGTTTCCCAGCCCCTCCAAACTGTTGGTAAACCAGTTAAAAGGCTATATAGGCTTGCTTGTTGAAGTAATCTGGAATGGTTCATTCTGCAGGTATGTTTCTGTTGGCCACCTGTTCTTTGTTTGTGGTCCACTCTGATCAGAACCCCCAGACTTATTTTAGCATATATGGGCCAAGCTAGTAGGTGTGTGGTCCTGCTTTCTGGAACCTTCCACATCTGTGACACAGTTCAACATCTGGACCTGAACTAGCACACAGCTGTAAAAATCAGAATGAGGGATTTTAGTCAAACCAGTTGTGTGCATGTTTGTGCATCTACATGTCTACACAGCATGAAAGTACAACACATGGATCATGAATATCTTTCTTCTGTGGGAGTTTTCCAGTGGGGCAGTCATGTTTTGGTTTGTGTGTATGAAAAGACCCTTGCATGCAGCAGTGCTCTACCCCCTCCCCCCCTTCCCCTGCTATCCACAGGGATTTCCAGACTGGGGTCCTCTGTGTCATTTCAAAACTAATGCTACTACCTGAGATGTGCTTGTAGCGGCATACCCATCTGCAGCACTTAAGACTAAGAATTACTCATTAAAAAGCATTTTAAACATGATCAGGAGTAATAATATCCTTTTGCAAAAACAATAATCCACAGGAGTTATTTTATGATCACAAAGAAGTGAATTATAGGCGAAATTACTCATAATTCATTTTTTTTGTTTGTGTTAGACCGTTAAACTATTACTCCATGGAACTCAGGGGAATGAAAGTGAAGTCTTTGAAGTGTTCAGCAGCTAATTCTACAGTGTGGTGGGCCAGTTCATTCTTTCCCTTTAGTAATCATTTCAGACAGATTTGGAAAATTATCAGTGTCATATTGAGTGCATATGAGCATAACATTTTTCTTGCTCTTTCTTATATAGCCAGCTACTTTTTGCAATAACATTGTCAAGATATAGCTTAGGGTAGTATGGTTGTTTTAGTTTTGTAGTGTTTTTTGTAGCTTGAAGTAGTTAAAACCAATAAAAAAATTACAAAAAAAGAAAAAAAAAGATATAGCTTGATTTTCTCTTCTTAAAAGTTTAACAGCATGCTTCCATCCTATAGGTATTAACCTGGAAGTAAGTTTAACCTGCCAATTTCCAGGAAGCTAGGTGAGCTTCTCTGTATCGGGATATGTAGAAACCACACTCACACACACTCCAACAGTATTTTTTGGGGTTGGGTATATTCAGGGGTCATTTCGAGCAGGAGCTCAGCTCCAGGAGTTAGTGTCAGCCCCCCCCCCCCCCATGGGGGAATGCCTGCTTGTGTCATGGCTGCAGCAAAAATGACCCTGTCCCCTGGAAAGGTCCTTGTTCCTCCAACCAGCCTTCTGAAAGCTTCAGCCACCACTAAAGCTATCCTCCCAGAATAGTGGTATTTCTGAGGCTTGGATTAGTAGTGGTCCCCTCTCTGCCAGCTCTTCCTTCCTTCCTTCCTTTTCTTTCTCTCTTCTTTCTCTCTTGTCTTCTGACACACTTCCAGTGATGTCAGGGAATGTGGCATATGCAAATAAGATATGCTAATGAGGTATGCTAATGAGCTCCTGCACCTCTTTTTCTACAAAATGACCCCTGGGTATATTGAACCTGAAAACATATCCGTATTTCCTGATATTCCTGAATCCCAATACCAGTATGGTATTCAGATTCGGTAAATATTCAGGAATCCCAAATTTTTCCAGCTCCATTATATTGGGAGCATTACAGTCAATGATCTCCACAGGGTATAATAGAGAATCAGTTCAGGGTATCTGGGGCTCTGAGGAGCTGTTTTTTTGAAGTAGAGGAACCAAATTTGCCTCACAGTTGCTGGTGCTTCTCCTCAAACACCATCCCTAAGTTTCAAAGAGATTGAACCAGGGTTTACAATTCTATGGGCCCCAGAGAAGGTGCCCCCATCCTCCATTGCTTTCAATGGAGGGGGAAGGCATTTAAAGGGATTGTGGTCCCTTTAAATGCCTTCTGCAAGCTGTACAGTGTCAGAATCTGCAGATTCAGACAAGGATTTTTGGGATCTCATGCTATATATTATAACCTGCTCCTGTACTCATTTTATAATCATGCCTATTGCTGTTAGTTGTTCCTATACCCACTATGTAATCATGCCTATTGCTATTTGCTTGACCATTGTGAATGTATACTATGTGACCCCAGGTTTATGGCTTTGACCAGGCCTGGTCTATGTATCTGTTTGCCCGGGAGAGTGACAACTTCAAAGCATGGGAACAATGGGCCTCTCACACTCTCGCCTCCGCATTCCATTCATCCCGGCTGGGAAGCCAGGGGAGGACAGGGACCATTTCTTATCAACGTGCGAAAGCCTTGGGGAAAGCATTTGTTATGTGAATATGGTTACATCTGAGGGGTCTGGTTTGGGAAGGGAAATTTACTGCTTCACACCTAGCTTTCTTTCCTGTGGGAAGCAAACGGCCAGAGAACCTTTTGCCCGCGGTTTTCCCCCCTTGGTGATTGGTTACCTATGGGCAATTCAAATTGTACCGGAGAGTATATTAGACCTGCTTCTATTGTATGCGTTATCTCTGACAATAATCTGAGGACCTGTACCAATGTAGAGATTGGAAATAAAGAACTATGTTTCATCATCAAAGATCTGATCCTTGACTACTTTGAGCAGAAGCCTCACAGATTGTCAGAGATCTGTGACTGGGACTTGGCCATTCCTGACCATGTTGGACGACGGTACTCTTCCCATCCCTACTACCGAAGATCAGCCGGTGACCCCAGGGGACCAGGGTGCCGGTGGTGGAGGAGGAGGCGGGGATTCCGAAGTGCCAGTGACTACGGTTCAGGGGGCTTACTACATCCCGCGACCACCTCCTCATCAGAGCGTGACCCCGAGGTACTCATGGAGCAATTTCGGTCGTGGGACCGTCGACTCGTGGGTGCATGATCGGAAGGGGGCACGGGTGTCGATCCAGGCGGATCACACCGAACGCGGGAAGCCGAGCTTTCTGGGAGACGAGAGAGAGACGACCTACGGAGGAGAGTGGCGTCCCCCGCCTTTGGAAGAGGAGAGAGGCCCACCCTACAGGCCCGATCTCTACGGAGAAGACCAGACCCAAGCCCTGGATCGTATGATGGGAGATTTGCGGTTCCAACTCATCGCAGAATTGCGCGAGCTAGCCCACGACCTGCAGTACCAGTTCCGAGACGCCCTGACAGCTATGCAAGCAGCTCGCCTAGCCCCGGGAGGGGTTGGACCCCCAGGAGGGGGAGTCCCGCAGCCACCGGTTCCCCCAGGAGGAGTCCCCGCAGGAGTCATCCCACCGCAAGTGCCGCCGCAGGTCCCGCAGCCCGTTCCCCGCCCGGTTCCCGCACCTGTACCTGCGCCGGCCCCAGTGCCGGCAGGGCCGATGGTTCGCCCGGCCCCTGCCAATCCGTTGATGTCTACTTTCGATGGGGACCCCGAGAAGCTGCGGTTCTTCCTCATAGAGATCGAGCAGTTTCTAGACACCTGGGGGCATCTCTACCCCACCGAGAGGGACCGGATTGGCTACATCGGGTCTAAGCTGAGGGACACTGCCAGCGACTGGTATGTGAGCCTGCACAACACCCCCGGGCCTGAGTTACGCTCCGTGCACAACTTCATGTGGGCCCTCAGACACCACTACGAGGACCCCTTGGGAGAAGAAAAGGCTCGGAACCAGTTGCGGAAGCTGACCCAGGGGCGGTCCTCAGTTGAGGGAGTACACTGACAAGTTCTGGCGCATAGCGGCCAAGATTCGCGGCTGGACCCAAGATCTTTTCATAGAAAAGTATAGGGAAGGTCTGAATCCCGAGGTGTACGAGACGGTGCTGCGAGGGGGAAGACTGGGCTCGCTAGCCACATGGATGAGAGCGGCCGCGGATGTGGAGGAACGCTTCACCCTCATCAAGATGGGAACTTCAGCGATTGCCCAAGCGAAAGCTGCTCAGAAGGTGAAGCCCAAACCGAACCTCCAAGAGATCCGGGACGCCCGTTTCAAGCAGGGGCTCTGCATGAGATGTGGGGAGAGCGGTCACTTCGCTTCGGCATGCCCCCGGGGGGGAGAAATCCCCAAAACCTCCACCCCGGTGGCCGGGAGCACCCCTAGTAAAGGGAAAACCTCGTTCAAGCCCCGGGCACTACAGCTGGAAGGGGCTGTGAGCGAACAAGGAGAGCTGGAGCTGACAGAAGCACAGATGTCGGGAAACTCCAATGGCCTGCAGTGAGCGGTGCAGAACTGCAGGTCCCCATCCATGACACGCCATCCCCGGTGAGCATCCCCGGCCCTTTACTGTATATGGTAGTGACTGTGATAGCACCCGGGACCAGGACCCACGTCCGGGTCCGGGCCTTAATTGACTCAGGGTGTGCCCAGGACTTGATTAGCCCTTTAGTGGTGGACGGGTTAGGGCCTAAGGTTGCCCCATTGGGGGGAGCCACTCACGTTTACCCAAATGGACGGATCCGAAATGAAAGAGGCGTGTGTGGCAGAGACTGAGGGACTGATAGTAGGGACGGGGGAGCACTGGGAGAGGAGAGCTTTCGTCATCACCCCCAACACCCAGTTCCCCATGGTGTTGGGGAGTCCCTGGTTAAGCTCCCATGACCCCTACATCAAATGGAGCGAAGGGAAAATCTCTTGGGTGGACGAAAAGTGTCAAAGCCATAAGTGGGACGCGGGGTGGGGAGCGGGGCCTCCGGCACCTCTCTGAATGGCAGCGCTCACTCTGGTGCCCTCCGCCATTCCCAGGGAATATCGAGACTTAATGGGAGTGTTCAGTGAAACTGAGGCCGATGAACTACCCCCCCACAGACTGTCGGATTGTGCCATAGAGCTGATCCCGGGAGAGAAGCTACCAAAGGGAAAGCTCTACTCCATGAGCCCATCGGAGCGGGAGGAGCTAAGGAAGTTCCTAGACAAGAACTTGGAGCGAGGCTTCATCCGCCCCGCTAAGTCCCCATTCACTGCCCCTGTTCTGTTCAGGAAAAAGAAGGACGGAGGGCTGAGGCTGTGCACGGACTACAGAGGATTAAATGCAGTGTCAGCCTCCAATGCCTACCCCCTTCCCCTTATTAAGGACCTGTTAACAGAAGCAGCCAAAAGAAAAGTGTTTACTAAGTTGGACCTCCGAGATGCATATTTCCGGGTGCGCATCAGGGAGGGGGACAAATTTAAGACTGCATTTAACACACCGTTGGGGCAATTCGAGTACCTGGTGATGCCGTTCGGCTTAAGTGGCGCGCCAGGGGTCTTTATGAGCTTAATAAACGAAGTGCTACACAAGCATCTATTCAAGGGGGTGTTATGTTACTTAGATGATATCTTGATCTACTCTGCTGATAAGAAAGAACATGTACGATTGGTCCGTGAAGTGCTGTCAACCCTGTTAAAAAACCAGTTGTATGCCAAGTTGTCGAAATGTGAATTCCACAGGGCTTCAGTGGACTTTCTGGGGTATCGCATTTCCCAGAAAGGTTTAGAGATGGACCCTGCCAAGGTAGAGGCAGTCGTGCAATGGGAAGCCCCCCAAACCAGAAAACAGCTTCAGAGTCTATTAGGATTTTGTAATTTCTACCGCACCTTCCTAAAAGACTTTGCCACGGTCACTCTCCCGCTAACTGAACTCCTTAAAACCAAGGGGAGGGGCCCGGAAGCAGGGAAGCCCGGGGAGAGAATAGCCTGGACGAAAGATTGCCAAAGGGCGTTTGACACCCTCAAGACCCTTTTTACATCAGAGGGGTCTGGTTTGGGAAGGGAAATTTACTGCTTCACACCTAGCTTTCTTTCCTGTGGGAAGCAAACGGCCAGAGAACCTTTTGCCCGCGGTTTTCCCCCCTTGGTGATTGGTTACCTATGGGCAATTCAAATTGTACCGGAGAGTATATTAGACCTGCTTCTATTGTATGCATTATCTCTGACAATAATCCGAGGACCTGTACCAATGTAGAGATTGGAAATAAAGAACTGTGTTTCATCAACAAAGATCTGATCCTTGACTACTTTGAGCAGAAGCCTCACATACAGCCACTGCAAGTAAACTCTGAAAACATTTAAAAGGCTTGTTGTCCCTTTAAATACCTTCTTCAGTGGTGAGTTCACCCAGAAGCCATTTAAAAGGACCACAATCCCTTTAAATGCCCTTTAATTCCAACTATCTGGCAATCCCAAAAAATCTCAAATATTTTCTGAATTTTTCAAGCTTGACCATTTTGGGTAGCTGAAATTCAGCCCCAATGAATAACCGGCTTAGAAAATACCTGAAAAATACCAGCAAGGTATTGGGGGGTTGGGGTTGGCTTGGTTTATGCTGAATGCACATCCCTATCTCTGTCTAAGGGTATTTTTCTAGGCTGCGGATAATTATTTCTTTTTATTGAGATATTCGGTTAATATAGCAGAATTTGCCCAGTCATAGAAGCATGATACTGATGCAGTAAATATATCTCCCCAAAAGTATATTACAAAAAGTTAAAACTTACATTTGTTCAAGTAGATTCAGTTCACATTCAGGCTGCAGTCGAAAGGAGAAAGGGAAGCCTAATCTAAAGAGCACTTTCACTACTACAAATGGCCAGCTAATCCAACATTATGTGTGTGCGGGAGTATGAGGACATTGTTTCTTTGCTTCTACAGAAAAAACCTATAGAGAGGTGTGACTCCATGAAAAGCCATGTGAAGACTGGAAAAACAAGGGACACAGAGAGAGAGAGAGAGAGAGAGGAGGGATCAGAGGGCAGCTCTCAGGTTAAAATAAAGAGAGGCATCCCATTCAAGAAGATAACACTTATACACATAGTGATGTAGTGCCCCCAGTGTCCAGGCACGCTGAGTTGCTCACTCCAACATGTTTTACATTCAGTATAACCAAATGGCAAGACTCTTCTTGAACTGCAAGTGAAGACTCACACGTTTGACTACCTCCCCATCTTTAAAAAACACACACACACACAATATCAAGAAAAACGTTCATCCTAGTTTTCTCCTCAGGCTAGAAAGTTTGAAGACTCTCTTACCTGCCCCCCATTTGCCCATAAACAGAAAAACAGTGTAGTAGGATTTTTTTAAATTAGACTTCCACTTGCAACTGTGGAGACATGCTGAATACAGCTGAAGCAGGTGACTTTGCTAACCCACCCTCCCACCATGAAGTTATTTGGATGACATGGGCAGATCACTCTGGGCACAGCCCTCCTTATAGAATCGTTGCGAGAAGAAATGGAGGGAGAGTAAATTATGCATGCCATCCTGAGCTCCATGGAAGAAAGGTAAGATACAAATACAAGAATAAATATTGATGTACATCAGTTTAAGTAGCCACCACTGAGGTCAAGATACAACTGCCGCGAAAGTTCATTCCAGTGCCTCGTCTACTGACAGTCACAGGACAGAGGGACTCATAAGCAGATCAAGACAGCCGTCTTCTTCATTTCTTCTTTTAATTCCTCAGCATGAGATAATTAATTTCCACACTTAGCAGCCAACCATCTGTTTAATAAAGAATGGCCATTAAGGAATGTGTTTTATATTCAGAGTAAATTAGAGGTGATTTGTTTTATATTTAAAATGCTTACCACATTGACTATAGTATTTTACTGCTGCAGTGTGATTGATCATTACCGTTTTATCTTTATTTCATTGGTGGTCAGATCTGATGCAGGGTCTGCTGTGTTGCAGTTTTGTTTCTGAATCAGAGGGTTTTCCCTTTCCTCATTTGGGGTCAAATGATACTTTGAGAATGAAATAATATAATTTAATATAAAAATATGAAACTCTCACACAGCAAAGCATAAAATACAAAATTCACTGCCCCAAATCCACAAAAGTCCCCTATATACACCTGAATAAATGGATATGAAGAAAAAGCTCTTCATAAGAATTCATCAACAGCTTGATAGTGAGGGTGCACTGCACACTGCCACTAGAAATCCATTCCACAGAGCAGGGGCAGCAAAGAAAAAGGGTCACAAGTAAGGGAAAGTAGTCTATGCATCACAAAGTGAGGAACTAGGAAAAAGGACCACATAGGGTTGCCAACCTCCAGGTGGGGCCTGGGGATCTCCCGCTTTTACAATTGATCTCCAGCTGACAGATCAGCTCCCCTAGAGGAAATGGCTGCTTTGAAGGGTGGACTCTCTATGGCATTGTACCATGTTGAGGCCCCTCCCCTCCCCAAACTCCACCATCTCCTGGATCCACTCAAAAAGACTCCAGGTATTTTCCAACTCAGACCTGAAAACCCTAGGACTACAGTTAGCAGACAGGATCATATAGGGAGAAATGGTCCTTCAGAGAATGAAGGGATTTAAAAGAAAGAACAAACCAGCACTTCGAATTACACCAGGAAGCAAGTAGATAAGCAGTGCTGAAATAACGTATTTAGTTATAATAATGATTTGAACAAACTCTGCCATGTTCTGTTTGTTATCAGGAGAAAACTGGAAGATAATATTGAACTATGAAATGTACCCATTTCTCATTCTTCTGTGTAGAGTTTTCCAAGCAAGTTATGCTCTTGCACTTATTTCTCACATGACAGGTGTAAATATTTCTTAAAAGATAAGCAGCAATGGGAGATTATCAAAGGGCAGCACAGGTCACCTGAATATGTTTACTAGATGCAGATCCAGTTCTTGTGGTAGAATAACATGCATGGGTCCTTCTCTTTCTGTTACACGCCTAATGTGAGGTAAGTTCAGGGTTCCATATTGAGGCCTTCATAGGTGCAGATTCAATTTGTCTTCCTCTTAAGATTACACATATACAATTCTCCTCTTACAGTGTCAGTGTCACATGATATGTTAAGATTTATGGTACAGTATATCACTCCTCCAGTCTGGGGATTGCCCTTCAAGTCTTTGGATTAATATTTTATTGAGCGTACATGCATCCAGATATTTTATACATATCTTACTTCATTTCCCTTAAATTCTACTCTTACTAGAAATCATATTAAACATTAAAAGCATATAATCTCCATCCTCATTACATTATTCCCTTTTTTTACCCACTTGACCCAATACCCGCACAACTTCCTCTTATTCATGATCTAAACATTATTAAAGTCTTCCTTAATTTATCTCAGACTCATTTTCTTTAACTGGACTCCCTCCATATACACTTATTTTATACTTATAATACATCTTTCTTCCAAACCTAAAAAGGAAAGTTGAACAGGGTTGCCTCCGAAAACTGAATGATGCAGAGAAATCTCTGCAACAGAAAGATACCCTCCTCCCTCTAATCGGAGTTCTTGGGGGGGGCACACCCTCCCCCTCCTTGCTATACTATTGGTTTGACCATTCCATTGGTATTATTCACTTATCCTATCTATTGACTCTAACTTACTCTATATACTAACATACTAACTCTATCTTACTTTATGAATTACTTTCCACCGCTCTGCTACAAAACATGATATGTCATTTCAGGCTCTTCCATTCCTTAATTTGGTTACTGCTTCGTTTACATTTTTCCCTGTAATCTCATTAAAAGCTGTAAATGTTTTGTTTTCCATACTAACAACTAAATGTCCCAGAGCCAGCCATCTGTAGGGAATTCCTTTATCTCTGAGAGTTTTTGCTGTTTCCCTGAGACATCTTCTTGCACTTATTACTTCCGCTGGAATATCAGGGAACAGAGATACAGTCATATCCTCCAAATTCAGTCCTTGCTTGTCTCTTGCAATTGCAAAAAGTTTATTTTTTGTCTGTAGCTGTTTAAACTCAACAATAATATCTGGTGAGGCATTATCAGGAACATTTTTGGAGATGTTTAGCCAAAAAGCAGAGCTGATGGCCCCTTTAGGAGATACTGCTTCTGCTGAGAGAAGGATTTGGGTCAGCCATTTATTTAAAGCTGCAGCAAGATTTTCTTTTTCACCATAGTTTACTGATACTCCATGTATTTTGGCTTTCTTTTCTCTCAGCTTTGTTTCCTGGAGTATAATTTTATTCTTAGCCCATATTTCAAAATCCTTAAATTCTTTGATATCTTCTGCATTCTTTTTTGCCAAATGCCGTGTTGATTCAGCTTTTTTCTCTGTCATTTTCAAGGCTGTGGTAAACTTGTCTAGTTTCTTAGTTATTGGCTCCATTGTCTTTTTGAGCAATCCAAATTCCTTTTTTAATTGCCTTGCATCTCCACTCAGTGACTTCATATCATTCTTAATTTCATTCCTTATCTCTGTTAGGGCTTGAAATATCACAGTCTGTTTTCTTTGGTTGGGGATACTCCCTCCCACCGCTATTTCCTTTAACAGAGAAGCCTCCAAATCTGAGTCATCTGAGAGTTCTCTATTAATATTACTCTTTTTAGGAGGTCTGTAAGGAGGATTTTTGGCACCTTTCCTTGTTTTAGTTCTTCCCATACCTGGCATAGATATTTATTCCAGTCAAGGCTGTGTTTTCTGTAAGCAGAGCTCTAATTTCTCACAGAGATAGCAGGAGCTGGAAGGGATACAGCTAGCCAGATGGTCAGCTGCCATGCTCCCCACCCTTCAAGTCTTTGATTGGGAAGGCAATTCCACAAATGTGTGTGAGACATAATGGAGTGTCTTCTTCTCCCCCTATTTACCTAAGGTAATGCAAGAGTTTGCATATGTCTACCGTACATGAAGTATCCTTTCATAGATCAAGTACAGTCATTGGACACTGTGGGTCAAACCCAGTGCTCTGATGGTTGTCAACCTTCTCCACTGTCCCTACTTCCAGCTCTTGACCCAGGAAAGATTATTCTCATGGTCATAGGACCCTTCTGGAATAACAGCCACACAGATTAGTGGGCTGTAGTAAGGAGGGAAAGGGGGGCAAAAATTAAACTTTAGTCATATATAGCCAAAAGCTTTCCCCAAGAGGATTCATATCTGTCATCTACACCTCTGAAGAAGGGCAATATATGACAGTTCCACCCTCTTCCATCAGCAGAGCTCTGCTAATGGAAGAAGGAAGTGATTTCTCCTCCTTTCCCTTCCTCACTCAAGTCTGTCAACTCCATGTGGCTATTGCTGCATGTGGGTCACGTGATTCTGGGAATCACCTTTCTGGGACTGGTGGTGGGATGGGAAGGTATGGAAGATCCATGATCTGTGTGCTGGATTCAACCATATGCTTTTGATGTACCTTGGCTGAGGACAGACTGGCAGTCTGGCCCACTCTGCCTTTAAAAGCGGAGGCAGAGCAGCAGTCCAGACTGCCACATCTGCCTGGAGGAGGCGGGCCAGACGCAATGCATCCAGCACTGCGCTCCTCCCACAGCAGCCGGGCACCACTTAAAAGTGGTGTCCCAGCTGCTGTGGTACGTGTTCCACCCGCTTCTGGCAGGTGTGAATGTGCGCCAGCCGGGGGAGCCGTGCGGCATTCGCATGCTGCCGCCAGAAGCCGCCCACAGTCTGGACGCTGCGGGTGGCTTCCTTGCAGTGGTGTGTGAATACCGTGTGGCAGGGGCAATTCCCCTGCCTTGTTCTGCCGCGCCGCGGAGGCACAGCAGAACACGAGTCTGTCCACAGCCCTTGTTTCTCCTCTTTCACCAATTATTTTAGTGGGAAAGCTATGTTGGCCGTAACTGTGCCTTATGGTCTACTGACTTGCAGTAAATTATTAGGAGCATGACCTGTAATAAGTCTAAATGAGAATGTGTAAAGGCAAACTGTCAGTTCTTGACTAAAAAAAAAAAGCTGGTTGAGAAGAAATATATGTTTAGTGTAGCTTCAATAGTTTTGACCTCAAATTTGTGGCACTTTGCCCAGGAAGTGAAATCTAGCCTAACAATAAATCACCAGAATTTGTACTATTTGACTTTGTTAAAGAAATAGTCTGTTAAAAGCTAAGACCACCAACTAGGTTTTTGCTGCTGCATGCATCTTCCATAACCAAACCACTGTAGCTTTTAAAATCAAAGTTATTACTGATATTATGGAGTATATTATTCAGCAAGAATGAAAGCTGTGGTACTCATTATTCAACAATCTGTGCATGATTTTCAGTACTACCTTATCTAGTTTCTCCAACAAATGTTTTGCCAAACTCTATTGGAAACATATTTAGTTGATCTCACATGTTGCAAATTTGGTATGAATATTATAATAAACATTTCCAGAAAAAAAATGCAGAGCTCAGATAAAACCTTACATAACTGTGCTATCGGTGGGAGGCGGGAATAGAGCTTTCCTTTTAATCTGGTATTTCTAGACGATATATTTCTAGGATAAAGAAGAAGGACCTCCCCCACCAGAGAGGGTTTCTAGTCAACAGCTATTTCACTGGTCTGACCAGTAAAACCACTTTCTGTCAGGAAACAAATACTAGCCCCTGAAAAGCCAGAAACACCAGATTTTAACAAGTTCCACCTCTGACATAGATGGTTTATATAATAGCATTATTAGGCTCCTACAGAGGTCCATACTCTTCAGAAGCAATCCCACTATTGACCACTGGTACATCTTTGCCCTGATGTTATTGTCTGCCCATCTGGTGGACTGAGGCAGAACAGCCTGGTGAGTAGCCATGATGACATTGAAAAGTAAAAGGAACAGCACGATGAGGCTCCATCCATATCCAGCCACATTGTTAGCCCTTGCTCTGCACCTCATACAATCAGATTCCTCCAGACTGTATCCATCACCAATCAGTTTTTCCCTGGCTTCCTGAACGTAGTATGTTTTGAACACCTGAATGTAGTATGTTTTAAACACAAAAGCTGGCAACATTGCGTCTGGGTTTTTAAAACCTTAGGCTAGGGTGCTACTTCCAGTTTGGTGTAGTGATTAAGTGCGCAGACTCTAATCTGGGAGAACTGGGTTTGATTCCCCACTCCTCCACTTGCACCTGCTGGATGACCTTGGGCAAGCCATAGCTCTGGCACAGCTGTTCTTGAAAAAGAGCAGTTTCTGTCAGAGCTCTCTCAGCCCCACCTACCTTACAGGGTATCTGTTGTGGGGAGGGGAAGGGAGAAGAGTTTGTAAGCTGCTCTGAGACTCCTTTGGATAGTGAAGGGTGGGGTATAAATTCAACCTTCTCCTCCTCCTCTTCTCCTCAGACTGTGGCTAGGGAAGGGTGAAAATGATGTTCTCTCCTTTTTGGTTTCCAGAGGCAGACATTGTTTTTTTTTTTTTAATACAATTTTATTATTTTTATACACAAACCATATAAATTTCTAATGGAATACAGGTAGAAAGAAACTAAGTCCAACTATTATATATACGAACAATGATTACAAACATTAATATTAAACATACACTTAAAAATACAGTAAAGATAAACATACCACGGATTAACAACTTCACCATAAATGTAGTAGATTATAAATTTCTGGGGTTTCATTTTGTTGTACCAAATATTGCAATATAGAAAACCATATAGCAAGAAATTCAGATTCAACTATGGATGTTGTAGTAGTATTAATATTGTCAGAAATTTTAGCCATAATGTAAAGATTCCAAATCTTAGCATGCCAATTCTGTCTATTCGGGCTCAATTTTGATTTCCATTTCGCAGCTACTACACTTTTTGCCGCTGAAAGTAAAATAGCAACAGCTTTGAGAGTGCTCCCTGATGGAACCTCTAGAATCCAAGAGTTCAAAATAATATGTTCCAAAGTGAACTGTAATTCTATTCCAGTAATTTTTTAAATTTGATATAATACATCTTTCCAAAAAGTTTCCAATATAGGGCATTCTAGCCAACAGTGAAGATATGGTCCCCTTTGTCCACAGTCTCTCCAACAATCAGGTTTCATTGATTTAACAATGTGAGAAAGCTTATGAGGGGATAAATACCAAAAAGATAACATTTTAAAAGTTTGAAGTTTTATATCAATAATATTATTTTTAAAGGGAGAGGACCTCCAAATCTTATTCCAGTTATCACAATCTAACTGAAGAACTGTCATAGATTGCCATTTAACTTGATAGGGTAAAAGTTTGTTATTTTCAATGGAGTTCAAAGCCAAATACATTTTTGAAATAAGATGAAGTGGAGAAGCCAATGCTGATTTATATATAGTTTCAAACAACGTTAAGGGTTGTTTTAAAAGAGATGATAGATTTATGCGAGAACATATCGATTGGATTTGTGAGTACTGTAACCATGAAATGTTTAATTCTATTTTTTTTCCAGCTCTGGCTTCTCTAATAGAGATTTGTGATCAGTAATATCTAATAGTGTAGTTACCTTAGCTTTTCTCCATAAATTTAAATAAGGAAAATTTAAAGAAAAAAGATTAGATTGATGGAACAAAGCTTGATAATGAGATATTGGTGGTAATAAAAACCGTCTCTTAAGATCCCAAGAGTCTAAAAAGGTTTTAAATAAAAAACTATTGTTAATAGATTTAGCTCATTCTACTGGAAATTGCCAAATGGATTCAGAAATAGTATAGGGAAAAGAATAAGACTGTTAAATATAAATCCAATCTAGTGCTTGAGTATCTTGTAACATCTTAATGATATTAGTTAAATGGATAGCCTGATAGTATTTTACTAGGTCAGGAAATCCTAAACCACCCATATCGGGGGGGTTGCATATGGTAACCCGATTGACTATGTCTTTTATATGCCCCCCCAAAATTTAAAAGCATTTGCTGCCATTTATTCAGTTGTTGAAGAGAAAACTTGATAGGCAATGCTCGAAATAAAAATAAAAATTTAGGCAGAATATAGGATTTTATAATGCATAGTCTATCATGCCAGGAAATCTTTAGTCTATGCCAAGACTGAAGTTTCTTTTGAATTTCTGAAATTAAAAAATCATAGTTACGTTGTCTATAACTCTTGAGATCTAGAGGCAAAAAAATGCCAAGATATTGCATAGATTTTTGTACCCATTTATATGGGATAAGTCTTTTAAGATTTGTAATTTTTGTTGAAGATAAATTTACCGGAAATAAATATGACTTGTTGGTATTGATTTTCAATCCTGAAACTGAACTAAATTGAGCCAAAATAGATTGCAGATTTGGGATAGAAGTAAAGGGTTGAGAAATAGATAATAAAATATCGTCTGCAAACATTGATAATTTAAAATTCTTCTCAAGAACCTGTATGCCAAATATACCTGGGTGAGAACGGATTGCAGAAGCTAATGGCTCCATCACTAGCGCAAATAAGATAGGGGAAAGAGGGCACCCCTGGCGTGTACCACATTTCAAAATAAATGGATTTGAATAATAACCATTTATTCTAAGTTGCGCAGTAGGTTGGTCATAGAGTGTATTTATTGTGCGTAAAAAATTTTCACCAAAGCCTAAAAAAGATAATGTCTGCTTCAAAAAATTAAGATTAACTGAATCAAAAGCTTTTTCAATATCCAAACCAATAAAAACCGCTTCCTGATGGTGAAATTCACAAAACTGTAACAAACTAAGAATTTTATAGGTTGCATCAGTTAAATCTCTTGATGGCATAAAGCCAGTTTGCTCTTGGGAAATATATGAAGTTATAAATGAGTTTAACCTAGATGCTAAAACAGAAGTAAAAATTTTAAAATCAACATTTAATAATGAAATAGGCCTATATGAGGCAACACATAAAGGATCCTTTCCAGCTTTAGGCAACACTATGATTGAAGCCTGCTTCCAAGATGGAGGGAGAATACCATGTGTAATAACGTAGTTACAGGTCTCTGTCAATGGTGTAATTAAAAAGGATGCATATTTCTTATAAAATTCGGATATAAATCCGTCTGGCCCAGGAGCCGTATTAATTTTAAGTTTTTAAATTACTTTTATAATTTCTTGTTCCGAAATTAAAGACTCCATCAATGTAGCATGGTCTGGAGAGAGTTTAATATGATTAAAATGAAGATGTAAAAAGTCTTTGATACTAACAGGGGAAATATTTTTGTCGCTATATAGTTGTGTATAGTAGTCCAGGAAGGCCTGAGAAATACCTTCAGTGGTATAGGATAGTGAACCTATTTTATCTTTAATTGATGTTATCAAACTTGAAGCCTGTTTTTTTTTTACTCTCCTAGTGAGATGTTTTAAAGCTTGTGGTGTGTGTTGCCATGATTTCTGTTTCAAATAAAGTAAGTTTCGTTGAATTTGAGTAATATCTAATGTGTCAAGTTCTCTATGTAATGCCAAAAGTTTTTTATAGATTTTGGCACTTCCTGTGGCTTTATGTTTAGTTTCAAGATTTTGAATTTCTATCAGTAAGTCATTTCTTTTTTGTTCTTTCTGTTTTTTCAAATATGAAGCTTGAGATATAAAATGGCCCCGAAGGACAGGCTTATAAGCATCCCAAGTCATCACTTGAGAGACCTCAGGAGTAGTATTTTCAATAAAATAATTTTGTAAAGCTGTTTCTGTGTGAGTTTGAACTATTTGGTTGGTTAACAAATGTTTTTGCAAAGCCCATGTGCGTTGTTTATTTTTTACCTTAAGATCTATTACACACTCAATCCAATGATGATCCGACCATTGCTTAGAGCCAATTTGAGAGGAAAGAATCGATCCCACTAATGTTGGAGAAACAAAAATAAAATCAATACGGGTATAAGTACCATGAACAGAAGAATAATAAGTGTAATCTCTCTCTCCTTTATGCAAATGCCTCCAGATATCTATGAGAGAAAATTGATCTATTATTTTAGACAAAGCAGTAGATGTAGATTTGGTATTAGTAACACGTTTGGAGGGTTTACCAGATCTATCTAATTTAGAATCCATAATACAGTTAAAATCCCCCCCAAGGATCACTTCACCTTCAGCAAACGACAATAAATCCTGTAAAATAGAACTTATAAAGGCAGGCTGATCAGAATTAGGTGCATACAAAGTTGCAAAAGTAAAAACTTGTTCATTCAGTTTCCCAGTAACAAATAAATATCTACCTAAAGGATCTTTTAGAGTTTTTAAAATAGAAATAGGAGTATTATTAAAAAATAAAATAGCTACACCCCGAGCTTTTGATGATCCATAAGCATGGTATTGTAGTTTAAATTTAGATGGAAGTAATAGTGTTTTAGCTCTTAAAGAAATATGGGTTTCTTGCAAAAAAAACACATTTGGATGCTCTCTTTCAATTTGCAGACCAATTCTTTTCCGGCGGACCGGAGAGTTCAGCCCTCTTACGTTATAAGACAAGCATTTCAGTGTACTTTGCATTAAAAAAGTAAAAATTTGGCTTTATACACACTTATCAAATTTTACTGAACCAGAGTTTACAATTTAAATTAAACAATAAAGAGTTATGTTCTGAAAACCCAGAAGGAGTAGAATTCCTAACTTACTTATCTCTATTTACCTAAAAAAGAAAAGATTAATTAACTTTACTACCTGAAACCTTCAAAAACCCTAAACACCAAATCCCTCTAACTTAACTAAAATTAACTACCCTCCCCCCCAATTAAATATGAACTACACTACTTCTCTTAATCTATCCTAATTTAATATAACCAGCTTATTAAATTTTTATACCTAATATAATAATACCCAAACAAAATAATAAAAATCAAACCTTAAACTCCTACCCCAATACAGCTTGGGGTAAGAGAGTAAGTACCTACTTACTCTAAACCACAAGGTTACAATGCAAAAAAATACCAATTAAACCAATATTGAATAAAGGGAGCTGGTATGGAAGATTCCAATCGCTCCCATCCCCCCTCCTGCTAGTAAACATTATAAAAACATTATACTATCAATTATATATAGTGCTTGAAAGCTAAACTATCAAAAAACAAAAAAAAAGACTTTCAAAATGCGAACAGTCACAAGTGTAAGGAATAGTTCAGCCTCAGAAATTAAAGTGTGTTTTTTTTCAGGGACGTGTTGGGAGTTTCAGATCCTTATGAGGAGTAAGGGCAACATTAAGCTTCCTTTTTGCTGACTTTTTGTCCACCTCCATTTCGTGCGAAGTGATGCCCAAAGCTTCCAGTAGAATCAAGCCAGTATTAAGATCAGTTGCAGATAGAAAAGAGCCATTGTGCCAAACTTGAAGTCGTGCAGCTGCAGCCCAACGATATCTGATATTAGCTTGTTGTAGTTGTGAAGTGATTGGCTTCAGAGCTCTGCGAAGGTTGATAGCATCGGGAGGTAAGTCGGGAAAAACCTCTATTTTAATATCCTCATATAAAAGGTGTTTCTTCAGTCTGGCTTCAGTTAAAATCTTAAGTTTTGTTCTAATATCATGAAAAGCAACTAGAATGTCTCTTGGGCCCCGTTTAACATCTCTAGATCTCTGTCCCAGACGATGGGCTTTTAAAATTATAGGTGCAACATTCTCTTCTAATGCTAGCACCACTGTAAGCCATTGGGCCATAAAGATTTGGATCTCTTTATTTTCTTCAATGCCCTCCGGGAATCCACGAAACTTGAGGTTAAATTGCCGGGTTTCCATTTCCAGGGCCAAGACTCTTTGCTTAACAAACTTAAAATCAGTTTGTAGATCTTTTACATCATCTGAGGTTTTTGCATTATTTAATAAAGCTTGCTCTGCTTTAAAGTCAACATCTTGCAGAGCTGCTGTAACATCATTTAGTTGACTCTGTATAGGCTCAAAGTATTGTCTCATCATTTCAGTTAGACGAGCCTCCATGCTCTTCATTTCTAGTAAAATATTTGGAGTTCCTACATCAGGCTTCTGTCCAGCGTCGTTGTAGTTTTTGTCAGCCATTTTGGAAGGTTCTTGCTCTGAGCTGGAAGAGATTGCTTTTGTCCCTGAATGCTGGAAATAGGCAGTAAGAGGCTTAATGCTGGTTTTGTTTCGCCGCTGAGTCATAAGAACAAATTGTTCTCAGGTTTAAAAAGAGTAATATGCTATATAGAGCGATCAATTGAGTATTTTAGCAGGAGAGGGGACAGAGCAAGCAGATTAAGCAGCCATCTTGTCTTGCCTCCAGGCCACGCCCCCCAGAGGCAGACATTGTTAACAATTTTGGTCTGCCCATTTTTCTTGCTGATGCTGATAATTTGTTTGTTTCTTTTGTGCATATTCATGTGTGTATAATGCTGATTTGTCGATGCACAAATAACCATGAAAAATGTACGTTTTACAGGAAGAATTTGCAAGGATGCACAAAACAGCACATGCTCTTGATTCTCTTTCAGTTTTCTTCAACCTCTGGTTCACCTTTTCAATATGTTAACAAATCAGAATGAAACTTAAGGGAGCTTAAGGCTATTATCTCTGGATAACGATGTCCAAACAAGGAAGTGAGCTCATGGAAGATGAACTCCTTGATCAGTCTTTCACTGATTGCTGCTAGAATGTTCCAGACTGTTCTTCAAGAAGCCATTCCAGATTATCTTGCTACAGAATTTCAGTAAGGAGTAAAGCCTCCTTTCTTTATAGTCAGCTACAGTCTTACTTACAAATGGATGTAAGAGTGAGCTTCCCTTTCCTTTAAGAGGGTCTTTAATCAACTGCTGATGGGGCTCTGAGTTAGTTTTAGAGGTTTTTTTGTAATTGAATACATGGGCAAGAGGAACTAAACCCTGCTCTTGTCAGAATCTGCTGATTCAGACAAAGGATTTCTGTTTCTTACAGCTATGTATTCTGTGTTAGGCTATCTTATACCCTATTGCCATGTATGTATTGTAAATGCTGACATAACCCCTGCCATGTAATTGCTCTGCCCTTAGGAGAACCCTCACTTTGGCCAGTATGTATGTAGAATGTGTGACCCCAGGTTTAAGTGCCTGACCAGGCCTGGTTTGTGTAACTGTCAGGGCGGGAGGATGACACCTGCAATGTATGGGAACAATGGGCCTCTCACACTCCTGCCTCCGCATTCCATTCGTCCCGGCTGGGATTTCAAGGGAGGATGAGTCTCATCTCTTATCAACATGCGAAAGCCTTGAGGCCATTGATTGTTATGTGAAGTGGTAACATCTGAAGGGTCTGGTTTGGGAAAGGGAATTTACAGCTTGACACCTCACTTTCTTTCCTGTGGGAAGCAAACGGCCAGAGCCTCTTTTGCCCGCCGTTTTTCCCTTGTAGTGATTGGCTACCTATGGGTAATTCAAACTGCTTGGAAAGGTATAATAGACCTGCATCTGTCATATGTATTATCTCTGACAATAATCCGAGAAGCTGTACCAATGTAGAGATTGGAAATAAAGAACTGTGTTTCACCAACCAGGATCTGATCCTTGACTACTTTGAGCAGAAATCTCACAGCTCTCTTCCATGCTGCACACTGTTTCATTCAGCAGTGTTCTAACATTTTTCTCCAGGTCTGTTTAACTTTCCGTAATAGAGCTAGGAGAAAACCACTCTGGAGTCCTGCGAGGTGGGAACAGAGTTCATAAGGTCTGTAGTGGCCTGTGCAGGGTTTTCATCTTTCTGGCAATCCAGCTGCATGCTGTTGTGAGTGTGTGTGTGTGTGGGGGGTTGATATTGGTCAGCAGAGGTGGTGGTGATGGCTCCTGGGTGCAATCCTCCTCCCCGGTGGAGGACCATTCAGGCTCCTTGGGCAGCAGGCAGTGGTGCAGCTGATCTATGTGCCTGCATAGAATCTGGCCCCCATCCATCGATACCTCATATGAAAGGGGTACAGTGACTCAGGTAATCCTTGCTGGGGCCCAGGCAGGACCACTGGAATAGTTCCATGTGAAGACAGGATCACCCAGAAAGAACCCATGAGGGGCCTCCTGGCTCACCAGAGTTTGGTGCAACTCAGGGGTGTGGTCCAGGTGGATGCAGTCCAGCCACATCATGGGGTGGCAGTGTCACGGGCTGGGGTGCCAGTCAAAGGAAGTCCAGAAAAGCCAAGCTCAGAAGCCAAGAAGACAGTGTAGCATCAAAAGCCAGAAACACAGAGCCAAGTCTGAAAGTACTAACCAGAAGTATAGTCCAAAGCCGAGCTGGGGTCAGGAACCAGGAACACAGAGCCAAGTCCAAAATCAGGAGATCTGAAGTTCTACAAGCAAGAGCCGAGGTGGATGCAAGCAGCATGAAGCTGACTTGTTGCTCCCACAAAGAATACTGCCCAGAGTGTGGAGTTAAATGCTGTTGCCAATTAGCCAGCTGCACCATCGCCCAGGCTCCTGTTAAAACTCTGGGCTAGCTGAGCTCCTCCCTTGTAGCCTGGCCTCTCTTTGCTTGGTTGCTAAGTTTTGCCAGAGTCACTCCCTTAAACGAGTCACATGTGGGGGTGAGTCAGAAGGACTTTCAGCTTGAAATTCATTTTTGTTATCTGAGCCAGGTGTGACTACTGCTGTTACAGGCACTTGCCAGCTATCCTCCTCTGCTGCTTCAGAGGGGCCAGCTGTGGTTTCTGCAGGCTCAGTCAGCTCATCCTCATCCATGCCCATGACAGGCAGCCCATTAAGAGCTCTGCAGGGCTTCAGCCAGTGGATGCACTTGGGGTCACTTGACAGCAAGCCGGCAGTTCCAGTCTCAGTGGGTGAGCCATTTTAGCATGTCCTTGGTAGTTCGCACCAGCCTCTCAGCCATTGGTAGCTGGGTGGAAAGAAGCAGACCACACATGCCTGATGAGGTTCTGTTCCAAGAACTCCTGGAACACTCCCGAGGTGAAGGCAGTGCTGTTATCAGTCACGACTGTGTCTGGTAGGCCATGGGTGCTAAAAATCTGTCTCAGGGCCTGGATGGCTGCATGGGATGAGGTAGATGAGACTGGCATGACTTCCAGCCATTTGGTGTAGGAGTCCACCAGGAGGAAGAACAGCTGCCCCTAGAACAGGCCAGTAAAGTCCAAATGCACCCATGTTCATGGCGTGTGGGTAGACTTCCACGGGTGAATGGGAGCCCTCAGAGGGTCAGTGCATGTCTTCTGGCAGTCCTGGCAATGCTGTACCCAGGACTTGATTTTGCTGTCCATTCCCAGCCACCATATATAACTCCTGGCCAGTGCTTTCATCCTCACAGTTTCTAGGTGGGTCTCATGCAGGGCTACCAAAACCCATTTACATAGCGGTGGGGGAATCATTACCCAACTACCCCATAGGAGGCACCCCTTGTAAGCTGAGAGCTTATCCCTGTGGGATGCAAACACTGAGAATTCTGGGCCCACCCAACTGGTGGGCTATCCCCTCCGCACCCTGTCCAAAATGTGGGAAAGGATGCAGTCCCTGGTGGTGTGGCAGGAAATGTCTGTGGCATGCAGAGGATGGTCTGGCAGGTTCTCCATCATCAGGATTTGGTGCGCAGGGACTGGGACTGGGTCAACAGAACTGAGCAGGAGGCAGCGAAGGTGTTCACGCGTCCCATAGACTTCCCTGACCAATATTGCAGGATGTATTGCTACCCCCCCTCCCTGAAACATGGACCAGCGCAGGACTCTGGGTGTCAGCATCTGTGGTGTCTGGAGGTCAGAGGCGAGGAGACTGAGCAGGGGCTTGTGGTTGGTTGCAATGGTGAAGGGGCAGCCATACAAGTAATCATTTTTACTCCTGCCACAATTGCAAGGGCCTCTTTGTCAATCTGGGAATAGTTCTGCTTGGCTGATGAGTAGTAGGCCACTGGCACCTCTCTCCCGTCCAGCAGCCGATAGCCCAGGACTGCCCCAATGCCATAGAAGTGTCACACGCCAAGATGACTGGCAGCATCTCATTGAAATTGGCAAGGACATCATTTGAGGTAACTCCTTTACAGCCCAGAAAGCAGTGGCCTGGTGCTGGCCCCACACCCATAGGGCCTTCTTGTCAAGCAGGCAGTGGAGTGGCTCCATGAGTGTGGCTTTATGGGGCAGAAAGGAGTGGTAAAAGTTTAGAAACCCCAAGAAAGTCTTCAGCTCGGCCTTGGAAGCGGGAGCGGGTGCATTCATGATGGCGCAAACCTTGTTGGGGGATGGATGGATGCTGTCAGTGTCCACAGAGAATCCCAGGAACTCTACATGGGGGACTCCCAGGAAGCATTTCTCTCACTTCACCTTCAGCCCGGTGGAGTCAAATTGCTGCAACACAGCACAGAGGCAGGTAGTGAAGTCCTCTTCCATGGGGGTGGCAATCAATATATCATCCGAGAATGGTTGGACTCCAGGGATGCCTTTCCAAAGAGAGTCCATCAAGTTCTGGAAGAGCCCTGGGGCCATGGTCACTCCAAACTGCAACCGCTGAAAGCATGTGTGACAATGGTCTATTCCTCACCGGTCAGCTCATCCACCAAGAGTTGCTGGTATGCTTGGGCCAAGTCCAATTTACCAAAGATCTTGGCCCCTGCCAATGTTGCTAGGACATGGCTGACCACAGGCACTGCATAAGGGTGGCCTCTCAGTGCCTTATTGATAGTACATTTGTCATCCGTGCAGATGCAGACATTCCCATTTGGATTAATTGGGGTTACAATAGGGGTCTCCCAGGTGGCATGGGGAACCAGCTCTAAAACTCCTTGTGCCACCAAGCAGTCCAGCTACACCTCAGTTTTGGGCTTGAGTGTGAACAGAACTCTCTAGGCCTTGAGGCAGATGGGCTGCACCTCGGGGTTAAATTGGAGCGATACCAGGAGCCCTGTGTACCTGCCGAGGATCCCATCAAAGGCAGCAGGGAACTCCTCACACACATTATGAAGTCTGAGAATTGCATGTGGTGCACCCTTGTTACCTTTAACCCCAAGGGTGCAAACCAGGACAGTCCAAGCAAGCTGGTGAGCCGTCCTTCAATCAACAAGCCCAAAATTCCTTCAAACTGTCTGTATTTCACGTAGAATTTGCCCCACTCCTTAATGGCCACCTTGTTCTTTTGAAAGTCCTGGAGAGTGAAACCCGCAGGTTGAAGGTGGGGAGCCCCCTGTGGACAGAGCCTCCAGAGAGTCTCTTCCGAGATGATGGAGATGGAGGACCCTGTGACCAGTTCCATCTTGCAAGGTATCCCCTGTATAAGCACAGTCACTTTAATTTTATCAGGGGTGTCCCAGGGCAAATTCAATATCTGATGTTGGGGGATGGCTGTGGTGTGCAGATCTGCTGCCTCCTGGTGCATGGCAGTTCATCTCTGGGCTCCCTTGGAGCAGCAGTCATGGGTGATGTGGCCTGTCTTGCCACAGGCCCTGCAGATAGCATCTTGGAAACAGCAGGCACAATGTTCATGGGCCTCTCCCCAGCTGGCGCAGGGCGTCAGTGCGATGGTCTCCACCAGACGAGCAGTGGCAATAGAAGGTTGTGAGTCGCGGGCAGCGAGCTGGGCAGAGAATCTGATGGGTCTCTTCTTCATCTGACTCCTCAGAAGCTGAGGGGATGGAAACCTGGTGTGCGGTGGAGATGTGGCGGTCTCACTGGGATTTCTCAAAGGCGGTGGCCTCACATAGCACTTTTGCTAGTGTGAGGTCCTCATGGCTGATGAGCTTTCGGCGTAGTTTCTCTTCTCAGAAGTCCATCACTAACCAGTCAAGGAGGATGTTGTCGAGACTCGGGAACTTGCATGTGAGGACCAGTTGGTGGAGATCCACCACATAGTCGGCAGCTGTCTCACTGGACTTTTGCTGGTGCATGTAGAAGTCCACACGGTGCACCATCTTCATGGGCTGAAGCACGAAATGGCCAGTGAGTGCCATGCTGAGGGCGTCGTAAGTGACTGCCTTAAGTGTGGTGGGCACGGTGAGGCCCTGTACTAGCCTCAGGGTTGCGATTCTGCAGGAACTGAGCAGGAGACTTTTCTTCCTCTCTTCGCCCTCGATGTCCTGGAACAGTATGGAATACTTGAGCCGCTCCATCCAGGTTTCCCAAACCTCTGGGTAAGCAGGATCAAATTCCCACAGATGTCCTAGTGCAGCAGCCATGGTTCCGGTTGTGATGCAATGCACGTGGCACAGGAGCTGATGTATGGTGCAGTGCAAATGAGTGCTGGGTTGGTTCAACATATACATAACCAGGAAGACTTAGGCTGTTTTTACATCTGACTTTCCCACTGGAATCATTCTAGTTCCAAAAAAACCTGCCCACACCTCTGTGTGGTGTGAAACCGTGCTGCTACTGAAATGTCCACATCTACTAATTGCCCTCCTGTGGTCAAGCTAGTATTCAACCGGCTTTATTCTGCTTTAAACAATTGCTGTTGATTAGTGCACTTAGACCCCCTGGAGTGAAATTTCACACCACTGTGAAATCAGCACAGGAAAAGACAGCAGTCAAACTACTATAGAGGGGAGGTGTAAAATGACCCTTATACTTAGGAGGTCCTCCTAACCCAGGGGTGGGCAAACTGTGGCTCGGGAGCCACATGCGGCTCTTTCACATATATTATGTGGCTCCTGGCAGGGCGGCTGGGGAAGCTAAATATCATTAGCAAACAAATATCATTGGACAAATTAATATCATTATCAATATCTGCTTTTACCTCTTTTGTTATTATTTTTGGCAGTCTCATTTAATGTTAATAAAAAGCAAATTTGCTTATTTTCTAATAAAAGCAGGTAATATTTGTTCATGTCTTGTGGCTCTCAAACATCTGATGTTTATTCTATGCGGCTCTTACATTAAGCAAGTTTGGCCACCCCTGTTCTAGGTGGCTCTTACACTAAGCAAGTTTGCCCACCCCTGGACTAGGCGCTAATGCTGACACCTACTCAGCCTCTATGAGGATCCGGTATTTTACAAAACTGATTATTATTTCTTATATTTAAAAACTGTATGCCACTCCTCTGCTCCAGAGAGCATTCAAGGTCATTTGAATAAAAAGTAGAACACCCTCGCTTGTATTTTATGACCCTATACCAGTGATGGAAAGGTGGAGGAGAGGGGTAATTTCTACTGATTTCCCCTTCCACTGCAGACCTCACCTTTGCCTCCTATAGTATAACCTAACCCATCTGATCACCATAGTACTTTACATCTGAGAGCCACTGAATTGGCAGTTTTTTCTCAGATAGAAAGAAAAGCTGATCTTTCATTATTTCTGACCTATCATGTCTCCTAAGTGTGTGTTTGTGTGTGTGTGTTTACTCATTACTAACAGGGTGGCAGCCTTTAGCCTATCCCCCTTCCATTTGCAGGGCAGGTAGGTGAAACAAAGCTTGGGCCTCAACGAATATTTCCCCTCTCTCCAGCTGCTTCTCAGCACATGCAAGAAAACCCTCTGTCTTTGTTCCATGCGGATGTCTATTGTGAACTGAGGGTGTGAACCTTAAGTCCCTCTTTTTATCACCTCTAATCTGCATATGAATTGCCTGTCATGGATTGGAGCCAAAGACTCTAACTCCAGTCTTCAGCTGTCCAGCCTGCCAGTATGTACAAGCAAAGCCTCCCCTCCCGCCTTGTACATGCAGCCCCAGAGAATGAAATAGTAAACACAAAACAATGGACCTGGGGTTATATAGGATCCAAAAGCTCTTCCAAAGCCCCCTGTGCAATAACTGGCAGAAAGTGGAAACACTGAACATAGAAACACCAATTAGTCAAACGATGGTTTGTCAGGCCCTTAGATGTAATTTTACTGCTGCACCAATCACATAACAGCTGACTCATTCTCTCCCCCACTCCTTCCTCCTGCTGTCCAGGATGATGAAACCAGACAGCAAACATACTGTAGGATGTTGTTTGACACCAGCTCATGAAGTATGTACATATGCAAATCTGCTTTGAGTCACACTGCACAAAGCACTAGATAGTCATCCATCTCAGAAATCACTCCACAAGTCCCACCTTCCCGAGGAACATGCCTAGTTCTGTTTCTAAACATAACTATCTGCAACTTGACCACAGGGTTGCAATTAATATGAACATATATTACATGATTGTTTTAAAATATACCAGTAGTGTGTTACAGCTCAGCACTGGCATGATGTATCCAGCCATTGGGTTCTGAAGACTTTATGACAATCAGTTTTTCAGAAAAGGGGTCATCAGTTCCCACTGGTTCCCCCTCTTACTGCAGGACCCGGCAGTGCTTCCAGTGCTGTTCCTGAGGGGCTGATTGCCATGACCAAATTTTAGAAGGCACAGTAAACTGCAGTATGAAGGCAATGAGGGGAAGTCTGGCTCCTCAAAGTCTGTGAACGGTTGGATACACCCCAATGTGTTTGGGGCCCATAAATTCATTCTCAGAAACTATGGCCTTGAGTCTTATTCTTTGTCTTGCATTTTTTTAAAATTCAGTTTCGGATTTGGTTTAGGACAACTCCCAAACCGAACCACTTTTTTCCAGTTCGTGCCCATCCCTATTACTGAATGAGCAGATCAAATCTGCAAGGAGGACTGGTCTACATTTCTGTGGTGAGTTGATTATTTTTATCACATTGACTAATTGCAACCCTGCAAGACTGACATGACAGGAGTTTGTCTAATATTGGAAAGTTCTCCTGTTGAGGCCAGGCACTAGAGTTTTGGGCTGGGAATTAATAAAATGAACTGCAGAAGTAGGGATTATACAGTTGGACAGGAGGGATGTGAATGGGTTCAAAAAGTGCTGAAGAGATCATCTTCTGTCTTGCATTTAATTGTGGTTTTTGTTCTTCCCAGATGCAAAACAACAACAAACCCCCCCACCCCCCCAGAAAACCTTGTATAATTAGACTAGATCCGATGCCAGAGCTGGACATCTCACTCATTTAAATATCACATGTTATAACTAATGATGTGCCCCAAATCATACAGTGATAGATTTTGAGGCAATTTTCCTTTTGCTAATTTTGGTCAACTGAGCATATGGCAAACATTCTAGACCATGCTTTCCAATATACATGCAAAATGTGCCAACACAAAATTTGCATGCTGAAGTATCATGTGTAAATAAAATGTCTGTTTCTACTTGGAAAAACCACTTGACTGCTTAAAAGCTAGGCACACAGTGAACATATGGCACATCAGTAGCTGTTTTGTTAGCATAAATGGATTTTGTGTAAACAGAAGAATCACTCGCATCAGTGCAAGGGCAAACACTATTTTTTATATATGCTACCATGTCCTCCTTTGGCTACACTCACACTTTGCTACTAAAGATTATATTTTTGTTTTCCATCATTATAAATGTATGTATAAGCAGTCATCAATTTTAGAAAATATGTCACCAAGATCTTTTGAGCGACAAGACAAGTTAATTAGTATAATTAACTAAGAATTTGTCAATACCACACAAATTGTGATGCAATACAACTGCTTCTTAGGTTTTGGTTCCATTAAGTTGTTTATTCAAAATAACAGTTTTCTCTTGGAGAGACTGATTACTCCTTCAGTGACTGAAGTAAAACATACCTGAGTCCTCAAGCTGAGAAAAGCAAATATTTGCAAACAGTGGCTATGGCCAAGGCAATTCCATGCTCACAGTTCTTTTCAGTTTTTTGTTTTTTGCAATAGATGGCCAAGACCTTTGCAAATTTCAATGGAAGTAAATCGCACTGAGTGCCATGGGTCTTACTCTTGCGTAGCTTCAGGCTACAGTCATGAAAAGCAGACTTGTTTAAATGGACAAATACATCAGTCACAAATCATATAGATCACATAAATAAAAACTGTGTTTAAATAAAACCAGTGTTCATCTAAGGAGTTATGTGATAGCTGCTGATCAGTTTGAATCAGCAGCATTTTTGCACATGCCCAGGTTTTCAAAATCCTGGTACAAACTGTTTGGCGGGCATTTGAAGCTGATCACCAAATGATCTCAAAAGAATCCAGATGTATTTCACAAGATCATTTGGAGGTGGGAGCTCAGGATGGATTAGGACAGTTTCAAAATCTGAATCTCCACATTCTTAGGGGCACAAGAATTTTGAAAGTTGCTGGGCTTCACAGAATTTTTTTGCATGCAAAATTTAGGGGAGGGAAAAGCTTTTCGGAGGGAAGGTACAAAATGCACCCCCCCACACACACACATGTGTATTTTCCTGATTTCTGTGGTTGTTTGCAGGCACAGTATTTCTCCTTTCTACTGCTCCTTCAGCATTATTTTGTGTTCTTCACTGCATGGTCTCAACCCAGCATGGATCATGTTGTGAGCTAGGTGACATCAAGACAATCAATAGCCAATCAGATCTGGCTAAGTGTCAGTGTCACAGACCAAACAAAACAGTATTGCTTTCACTTTCACTTGCTTTCACTTACAGGAAAAGGAATACACCCCTGTTGTCTAGGCAACTGGACCACAGCTTTCCAATTTACCATCCTGTGGCATGCCACAATGACTTGCCATAATGAAGGATCACAGGATTCATTGGGCATTACTTTATAGTCAAGCTATACTGTTACAGTTTTTATCTCAAAATGGAAAAACAGTGAACATTGATCTGGTTGCTTAGACAACTGGGATGCATTCCTGCCTCTCCAGTGAACATTTTCATGCCCTTTTGAGGTTCTCTGAAAAGGAAGCCATTGTACATACAAAAAGAAAAACAGACAGCCCTCTCTTGCAATCATTGTGAGAGAGGGCTTTCCAAGACCGGCTAAATCCCGGGTTCCAAGTGCGACTTCTGGGAAAATACTTGATTTTCCCAGGTTTGGAAAACATGCAAGGAACCCGCGATTGAGCCCGCTTCGGTGCAGGAGTTGTTGCAGCCATTCTGATTGGTCCCTTTAAATGCGGGAGGAAACAGCAGTTACTCCCACTTTAAAGGGCTGTGTGACCGCAGCCTAAGATTTTGACCCTTTTTTAAAAAGAGAGCATGAAAGCTACTAGATGTTAAGTGCCCAGCTTCCTACATATATAATTCCTTTATGTATTGGCCATTTCCAGCTCTCCCATTGGCTGTGCTGTGTGCTCCATCAGCGATTGGCCTATCCACTGCCATTCAAGAGTACTTGTGTGCCATTGGCTGGGTGCTAGGTTCACTCCTCTCCCTCACCCACTGCCAGCCTGGACACTCTTCCCTCAGAATTAACTGCCAAACTGGCTGTCTCTCCTGATGAAGACATTTCTCCTGCTGTGCTTCAACCTCCTGCTGTGTGGCTGACTTTCCCCTAGGGTTGCCAACCTCCAGGTGGGACCTGGAGATCTCCTGCTGTTACAATTGATCTCCAGATGACAGAGATCAGTTCCCCTGGAGAAAATTGCTGCTTTGGAGGGTAGACCCTATGGCATTATACCCTGCTGAATCCTTTCCCTCCCCAAACACTGCCCTCCACAGGATCCATCCCCCAGATCTTCTGGTGTTTCCCTACTCAGAGGTGGCAACCCTTCTTTCCCCTCAGTGCCTGTTGCTAAGCAACCAAGCTTGGTTCTGTCAGTAAAAGGTGAGGGGGAAGCCCTTTCCATGCCTATTTTGGCCTTTGGGGAGAAAACTAATTGGGGCCAGTCCTGACTAGGGTTGCCAGCTCCAGGTTGGGAAATTCCTGGACATTTTATGATGGACTTTACAGAAGCCAGAATGCCATAGAGGCCACCCTCCAAAGCAGTTATTTTCTCTAGGGACAGAGAGAGATGTGTTGTCTGTAGTTCAGTTGTGATACCAGGTGATACCACAGCCAGTGTGGTGTAGCAGTTAGTGTTTCAGAGCAGGGTCTGTCAGACCCAGGTTCTTGCTGTGGAAGCTGAGTGGGTGATTTTGGACCAGTCACAAACTTTCATCCTAAGCTACCTCACAGAGTTGTTATGCAAGTCAAAATGGGGAGAGGAGAATAATGTAAGCTGCTTTGGTCCCCATGGTGGAGAAAGACTGTACTTTTTCTCCTGGGGAACCATTGTTGCCAATCTCCAGGTGAGGGCTGGAGACCACTCAGAATTAGAACTACTCTCCAGATGGCAGAGATCAGTTCTGCTGGAGAAAATGGTGGACTCTGTGTAATTATACCCTGCTGAGATGGGCCATGTCAACCAGTGTGACGTAGTAATCAGGGCTTCAGAGCATGGTAGAGGCTGCAGGTGGGGGGGGGGGGGGAGGAGGAGATGGAAAGCCGGTCAGATGGGCTGATAAAGGTAGGTTGATGGTTGGCTGGGAACAGATAGGGTTGCCAAATCCAGTTTGGGAAATTCCTGGAGATTTGAGGGATGGAGCCTGAAGAGGGTGAGGTTTGAGGAGGGGTGGAACCTCAAACAGGTACAATGCCATAAATTCCACCCTCCAAACTAGCCATTTCCTCTGGGGAAACCATTGTTGTCTATATCCAGGTGAGGGCTGAAGATCACTCAGAATTACATCTGCTCTCCAGGAGGGAGGGGGGAGGAGATGGAAAGCTGAAGTCAGAGGGGCAGATAACAGTAGGTTGATGGTTGGATGGGAAGAAGATAGGGTTGCCAAATCCAGGTTGAGAAATTCCTGGAGATTTGAGGGGTGGAACCTTGAGGGGTGGGGTTTGAGGAAGGGTGGGACCTCAGACAGGTACAATGCCATAGACTCCACCTTCCAAACCAGCCATTTCCTCCTGGGGAACAATTGTTGCCAATATCCAGGGGAGGGCTGGAGATCACTCAATTACAACTGCTCTTCAGCTAACAGAGATTAGTTCCTCTGGAGAAAATGGTGGACTCTGTATCATTATACTCTACTGAGAGAGAAGAAGAGGAGAAGAGACTGGATTTATACTCCACCCTTCACTACCCAAAGGTGGGGCTGAGAGAGCTCTGACAGAAACTGCTCTTTTTCAAGAACAGCTGTGCCAGAACTATGGCTTGCCCAAGGTCATCCAGCAGGTGCAAGTGGAGGAGCAGGGAATCAAACCTGGTTCTCCCATATTAGAGTGCACACTTAACCACTACACCAAACTGGCCACAGCAAATTGTCACTGAGTGTCCAAGGCTGGGACACTCACCCAGAGCCTCTTTCTAGAGCCCATTGTATTTATTTCCACCACGGGCCTTATTCCTAGTCTATTAATAATTTTAATTTTGTAACAATGACTGATTTGTATAGGCATGCTTCTGAGGCTGTTTCCCCTCCCTCTGCATGACCCAAGTTCAAATCCAAAGTGCCATCATTTCCATGTACTTTAAGATCTTATGGCCTTCTGATTTCAGCCATGCAGATAACAGGAAATTAGATACCGTTAAGTGGTCTGCAGGACAGCAGCCAGAATAGCCCTTACTAGCCTGATCTCATCACAGGTTGAGAGCTAAGCAGGGTTGGTCCTGGTTAGTACTTGGATCGGAGACTGCAAAGGAAGGCTGAGGGTTACTGGGCTGAGGAAGGCAATGGCAAATCACCTACATCCATCTCTTTCCTTGAAAGCCCATGTTCCTGGGGTTACCATGAGTTGGCTGTGATCTGACAGCACACAATTATTATACGTGGAATGATCCTCAGCATTAGGCCACGAGCTATGTTCAGCATATAAAATGTTGGAACAGTTTGAGGATCAAGTTTCAAAGAAATGACTTGAGGGGAAATATAAAGTTTTAGAAATGGAGACAAGTTTAATCAGCAGAGAAGAAAGCATTAATTCTCATATTTTACTTGGCAAAGGTGATGAACGATTATGCAATATCATTATCACCACTTTATAGTTAACATTGGCTGAGTACCATTATGTTTACAGTAAAAAAATGTAATTTCTAAGGGGTAAAAAGGACTTAATTTGCAATATAATTCCCTCAAAAAAGTAATTCTGTTAATGTTGGTATTATTGTATTTACTTCATTTGTTTGTTCTGCCCAATAAGTACATTGTTCTCTTTTCCTGTACTACGTCTTCACAACAAAACTGGTAGGTAGGTGTGATGCACTGCACTTTTTAAAAGGTTAGAAGTGGTGTACAAACAGCTGAAGGACTGGGGAGGGTTAATTCTTCAGAGAAATAGAGAGCCTTGAGTGACAGGCTGATCCAAGCAATCTGATTGATTAGAATCAGCTGAGCAGAGAGATACTTTAGAGCTAAATGCTGAGGAGGAGAATTCATTTGGAATTCAGCCCTGACTGAAAATAGATTAACACAGACAGGAAAACTGGCAGCGCGGGGGGGAGGGGGGGGGTAGTTAGACAGAGGCTCCCATTTGGGCCAAGGAAATAGGATAGATCTTCTAGAGATAGAAGGAATTTCCCTACCCAGTCTAAATAGAGTGATAACTCTGAAGAGTACAGAGATCTCTGGTATGGTGTGGTTAGAAACTGCCTTTGGAGACCTTAATAGTCAGCTAAAAACTCAAGATGAGTCCTGCTGTTTCAAGAGAAGGGGTTTGGATACTGGAAACAATGTACCAGCCTTCTGGAAAAGAGTTAGAGATTACTGAAATAAAGTGTACTGAAGTGGAAGAAAAGCCTCTCAACATAAATTTAAATCACTGTGAAAAGCTTAAGAAACTCTCATTAGCCTGAAACATAAGAACTAAAGTGTGTGCATGTATTGATTTTACCTCAAAGTTATTGAGTTACCTCAGAAATTTTACCCCTGATTTCACCTGACCTTTCCCCTCTATGTTGAATAAAATATTTTATTAATTTGTAATATAAAAACTTCTTGGGTGCCATTTAACTCATATAAGTTAAAGAGCGCTCCCATTTCTTCCCTTGGGTTTCTAGGCTGAGCAAACAGCTAAAATATTATACTGTATAGAATAAATAAATGGAAGTACAGCAAAGAGGGTTGTGCATATAACACAGTCAAAAACTGTAACACTGTACCCCAAAATACTTGACCCTTGGTTCAAAATATTCTTATATTAACAGTGCAGTACTCTAAATCCCATTCAGATCCATTCCAATGACACCAGTGTAAATAGTCAAATACAGTTCAACAAATTCCTAACAGTTAATAAATGTCCACAAAAGAAGCAGAAGAAGCAGAAGAAGAAGAGATTGGATTTATATCCCGCCCTTCACTCACTTGTAGTCTCAGAGCGGCTTACAATCTCCTTTCCCTTCCCCTCCCCACAACAGACACCCTGTGAGGTAGGCGGGGCTGAGAGAGCTCTTTCCCAAGCTGTCCTTGAGAGAACAGCTGGTACAGAGCTATGGCTTGCCCAAGGTCATCCAGCAAGTGCAAGTGGAGGAGTGGGGAATCAAACCCAGTTCTCCCAGATTAGAGTCCGCGCACTTAACCACTAGACCAAACTGGCTCACTAAGAGCTTAACCACTACACCAAAACTAAGAGGAGTAACAGTTGATAGATGTCCACAAAACACAGTTGCTAAGAGGTGTGGTGACAAACAGCCCAAGTTCCCATCCATTTCCTTTCAAGACTTCATCAGGCCACCTCCAATAATGGAGGTATAATGAAGAAAATGTATCACTTAACACATATCACGTATCATATGTCAAGCAGGGGAATCCCAAGAGCTCTTTATACCCAGGAGAACTTACCACCAAGTTCTACATATTTCTCTTGACTATATACAGCAATCTATATCTATTCCAATCAGCTTGAATAATAGAGACTCTAAACTTTCCGAAAACCAAACACCCTATTAAAAACCCTCCAGTGTTCCCTGATTCAACACAGCTGAAGCTGATCTTAAAGGTACATACCTTATATCACAAGAATACAGACAGGTCCATTGCCAAATTCAGGCCATAAGGAAACATAAGGAGGGCTCCCGGATTTAAAGGGGCCGCTTTTTTCAGCAGTGGGTTGGGATGTCTAAACATCCCAACCCCTGCTGCCTCGGGATCGGCGGCCGCGGTGGAGGCAGCGGAGGCGGCGGTGGAGGCGGCGTAAGTGGGGGCAGCTAAGGAAGCCACGGCCGCGGCGGCCGCAGCGGCGGAAAGGGTGGTGGCGGTTGCGGCAGCCGCCGCCACAGAAGACGCTTCAGCATAGCCGATGGAGGCGACGGAGGCGGCCCCAGCTGAACTGAAAGTGGCGGTGGCGGCCTCCGACCCGCCATCCGCCAGGGTAAGTCGGGGTTTTTTTCCCCCCACTCTTTTACACTTGGGCGCATGGATAGCCATGCGCCCAAGTGTAAAAGAGTGAAAAAAAATGGCGGGGGGGGCCATCTGGACAGCCCTGCTCTCGCAATGCTTGCGAGAGAGGGCTGTCCAGATAACCTCTAATGCGGGTTGCTCCCGCGACTCCCGGGAAAACACTACTTTTTCCCGGGGTCGGTAAATGCGGGAGCAACCCGCATTGGAGCCCGCTTCACTGCGGGACTCGCAGCGGGCCGTTGTGGACGGCCCCTTTAAATGCGGGAGGAAGCAGCCCTTCCTCCCGCATTAAGGGGCCATGTGGCCGCAGCCTCAATAATCCAACTTCAATCCACTTTCAATGCACTTTCCAACTGGATTTTGCCAGTTCACACAACAAAAATCCAGTTGCAAAGTGCACTGAAAGTGGATTGAAAGTGGATTATTTAGTATGTGTGACCGCAGCCATAGTGTGAATCTTAAAAATAAAATACATTTCTTTTTGTAGCAACACTCTATCAATATCAATTTTGTGTGATTGTTCAGTTGTCACTCTACATAATACAGTAAACCTAATATCCTCTGCTCTATGGCCAACTTCCATGTAATGGATCACCACAGGAGCTTCTCTAATTTGATGTTTAATTCTATGTTTATACTCCAACATTCTGGACTTAATCGATCTAATGGTAGACCCTATGTAGCCCTTTGAACATGGACAAAGAACCAAATGAATTGTATAAATACAGTTGCAATTGTTGACAGTAGAAATTCTCCAGGTGATGTTCATATCGCTGAAATTCACAGTTGGCTCCTCTTGAACCAATTCACATGCAAGGCATTTACCACATTTACAGAATCCAGTTGGAAGATTATACTGTGACAGGGTAGGACAGCCAGAATTCTTCAGGAAAAAAGTAAAAAGATAAATAGGGTGGCTCAGTCACAAAACAGAAAGAAAAAAAATGGAGGGAAAATCTTGCCTCTGAGGGAGGGAAGTCAGCTGGGGTATTATAGTAAGTGATGCTGAGGGTGTGTGATTGGACCAAAGTTGCACAGTGAGATTTCATGGCAGACTAGGTATTTGAAAGTGGGTCTCCCAGGTCCTAGGCTGACACTGTAACCATTACACCACACTGGGTCTCAATTACTATATTTTGCAATAGTGCCTGGACATTGCAGTCATGGATAACAATAATGATGATAATGATGAAGATAAGGATAATAATGTCATTTAGCTTATGAACCTCTTTTTGAGCCAACAGAAACAGACATTTTCTGGTGAATGGCAAGAAGCGTAATTTTGCCTGCTCTCTCTCTATGCACCTCACAATTCTTCTCAGACTCTCAGCTCCCAAGAGGTCATTCACATACAATTCAATAGTTGTAGCACCTACATGCATTTCTATGCTGCCTTGGTACCTAAACTCATTCTGTGAGCAGGTAGTACCCAACCCTTGTCAATGAGGATTTAATTTCAGATGGCCATGATAGTTTCCATCTGGTGAAACTGAGAAATAATTCATCAGTCATTTTTCCCTTCAAGATTTCAGCTTCAAGAACAAACTAATATAGGGCAAACTGATAACCTTCAAGTGCAGTTTCACTCCTTTCCTTGTTCCTTCTTTGAACTGAAATGTCAGATTATTTTGCTCTTAGTTTCTTTGTCCAGAACCAATGACCTGACAGTGCTCCACTCAAAATCCAATACCTGAAGTTTCTCCTAAGAAATACGTAAGGGATATATGAACATACTCTTCTGCTCTGGGATCACTGACTGTGAATAGGAGGATTATGACTTCATTTTATACCACAAAAAGAGAAGTGTTCTAAGGTTTCGCAAATGTAGCTAGGCTAAACCATGGTTTAAAAGTGGCATTTAGCACAACATTGGCCTCCAAAATAGATGAAATACTTGTATTCATGCCTTAGCTTAAATTAACATGCCAAAACCAACTCTGCCGAATGAGCCCAGGGATAACTGTATTGCATTTGTTGCTGGTAATGTTATCCTATTGCAGGGTAATTGATTTCTGGTGTGCAGGGAGACGAAACCTCAAAAACATTAATCTTACGTTAAAAGACCAGTATAATACAGTTATACAACCAGTAAACACGAGCACAGCCTTAGAGTTGAATGATTTTATAAGGCACACACAAAACAGAAATCTCAGTTTAAAAGTTGTTTTACTTTTACTAATACACTCTCATTATTTTGATACAGTTGGGAGAGTTAATACAGGCCTGAAATCCCTAGACTTTCATCAAACTTCAGTTTTTTCAGCTTACTGTGTGGAACATGTCAAGTTCTTCCAGCAATTAGGTTATCAGAAAATCAGTCAAGAATAAAAAGCTTGAAAGCACACAGTTTAGGCATGACATAACCAGGGATGATGTTAACAGGTATATTCTTGACTGATCTCCAATGTGGTAAAATAAGTTACAGAATGTGGTAAAATATGTTACAGAATGTGAGATTAATCAAGAATATTGCTGCCAATAGCATTCCTGGCTGTATTTCCCCAGTCACATGTAATCTTTTACAAAATGTCTTAGATGGAAAATCATGGTGGAGTAAGATGGGTGTGGTATAGGGTTAGGTTTGGCATTCTCCCAGGGGAAGTGGGCAAGCTTCTGCCCTTGAGTTCCAGGCCCCACCAGACCTCTTTGCTCCGATGGAAGCAAAGAATGGGAGACCAAAGGTTGCATACTGATGCATGATGTCATGACACCACACCTTTCAGGTGATAGCTGATTGATTGATTATTGCACAAAGTCCCTATGCATTTCACTGTGCAAGGTTCATCAGGGGGAATCAGAGCACTCAGCTAGTGCTTGAACTGTCCACAGCAGTTATGTTCCTAACTGAACTTAATTTTTTGTTCTACTGAGAAATGACACCACAAACTCTCAGAGTTGCACATCTCAAAAAACAACAACTATAGAAATGAGCCAATTCCTAGAGCATCATGACATCACTTCCAGGGGCAAACCAGAAGTGACGTCACAACATTGCATATCATGGTGGAGGAGGGGATGAGGAGATTGGATTTATACCCCACCCTTCACTACCCGAAGGAGTCTCAGAGCGGCTTACAATCCCTTTCCCATCCCCTCCCCACAACAGACACCCTGTGAGTTAGGTGGGGCTGAGAGAGCTCTCTCGAGAATTGCCCTTGAGAGAACAGCTCTGAAAGAATTTGTGACTGACCCAAGGTCACACCAGCAGCTGCATGTGAAGGAGTGGGGAATCAAACCCAGTTCTCCCAGATTAGAGTCTGCACACCTAACCACTACACCAAACTGGGTCTCCTAGTGTGACTTTGCTCTCCACTTGACAAAGGATTCTGCTGGCTGACAGCTGGCAACCCTATCTAAACTAAACTAAGCTGGTCCCTCTAAGCTGTACCTTTAATACCATTTTGATCTGCTCTGATTATCAGGTGGTATTGTTTAACTATTGGTCATAAAGAGCTTCAATTGCTCATTTCCTCTAATTAAATCTCTATTAAAGGGGCAGCACATTTTTTTGGTCTAGTTAGCATCTCACAACCCTAAGTACAATCCTGTCTGCATCAATAGGATCAAGGATGCTATGACTACAAAATATGAGTGAACTCAAAAATTTAGCACCAAAGCCCACAAATGAAAAAGCTGCAACATGCCGGTCAAGAAAAGAATAAGAGAGTGGAGTGGAGGTGTAGTGAATGCTGTTAACAGCAACCCTGAAAGCATTTAAGCATTTAAGTGTCTTCGTCAGGAGACACAGTGCTTCTGACAGGGAACAGTGGCTGAAAGGGGAGTGGACGGGGAAGAGGAGCAGACCCAGCACCCAGCCAATGGCATGCAAGTACTCTTGATAGGCCAATGGCTGAGGGAGAGCATTTCATAGCCAATGGGAGCACATGAAATGTTGCCACTTGAAATTGCTTTTATATATAAGGACAGGATTGCCCGTGTTCATAGTCTACTGACAAACAGAAACAAACATAAATCTGAACTATGGAGCTACTCTTTATGACACTCTGAGGTTGCACCTAGTATCACTTGCAAATACACCTGTGGAGATCGCAATTTTAGTCCTCATGTTTTTTGCTGTGCTGTTCATTCCCATCAATCTTGGTACAGGGTCATGTGAAAGCAAAATAACTTGTTCTTCTTTAAGAATTGCACCATCATTTATCACAATGCACTTCCAATGGTTTGCACTGCATAGCTTGCATTCTCCGATGATGTGTCTGTTAGCCTTTCCTGAGCTCAGAGGATTTTACAGCCAGTTATCTTGTAATCTAATTCATGTCAATTAGGGATCAGTCCAGACAAAAGTTCTTACTCCCTTCATAAACTTATGCCCCAATAAATCCTACTTGCGGTCTATCAGCGCATCTGCTTAGGGTTTCCCCCCTTCATTTATCACATAATGAAGCTGCTGTCTGTAGCTTATATCAGCAGGTCATCCCAGGAGCAAATCCTTTTACATTCTGTCTTAATTTTAAAATGGCTTTTCCACTCAGAAGTAATTTATCCTGATCAGAAATGGGAAGGACTGCACCTGGAGAAAAGGACACCCCTGTTCAGAGCTAAGACAACCACAGGGCTGTAGCAGGCAAAGGCTTGGCACAGGATGAGTGTGAACTGGGACTTGCCCTCCTGCCTTCACTAACTCTACTGAACGACACGGTCTTATTTCGTGTCTTTGGCAAACACAGTGGTGCTCAAACTGTGGCTTTGGACCTGACAGCTCTACTGGTTTTTGAGATAAGGCAGCAGGAGCTGGTGGAGCTAGTGTGGTATGGTGGTACTTGCAATGTCACTCCTAGAAGATCGGGGCTCAAGTCCCCACACAGCCAGGAGAGGCTCATGGGGGTAATTTCTGGCCAGTTATTCTGTCTCAGTCTAACGTCACAGAGTTACTATATTAAGATGGAAGGAAGGAAGGAAGGTGTATGCAGCCTTGAGCTTCTTGGAGGAAGGATGAATTTTTTTAAAAAAGAAGACTGAAGGGATAAAATTCTAAATTGTACCACTGCAGAGGTTTACATATCTAAATCCCCCCATTTAAAATTAACAAATTTCCATCCATGTAATTAACCAGTACATTAAGGACTATGCTGTATCCTCCTTTCTATGGTTGTAGATTACTATATAGATAGGGTATTTTAATTAACGTTTTAAAATATATCATCCCCACATCTGCTGTCTGAATTGCATTCCAAAATTCTACTGATTCAGCCTAGCACAATGTATAGCTCAGCCCAGAGATTTGTAGTTTTCCATCATGTCTAAGAGAGAATGTCCTGCTCTCCAACTGCAGAGAGAGAGGCCAGCTCCACTTTGTGCCGAGAGCGTGCCCATTTTACCATGGGGAGAGCTGTTGTGAAATTTCCATTTTAGACATGACAGAGAGAAATCTCTAACATATATGTATTTCTGCTTCATATGCTCAGTCACAGAACTGCTGTGTCTGACAGTCAACTGCCAAAGGACAAATTACTCCCTTTGTGATCTCTCCCAGTGTGGCTGAGCCAAAAGACAAAAAGCTTGTCTAGATCTGTATCTTTCAACCAGTTCAATAACTGTGACAGTTCAATAACTGTGCATCAATTAACAACGCAGAGTAGTAACTTTACCAAGTTTCAGAATTGGTTCCCCACTCCCAGAAATTATTCTTTTTCCTCCAGTTTGGAAACAACAAGCTTTTAATGATAATTTTGGCCATTCCAAGCTTTCCCTACACCTTTTGCCTTTCACCAAAACTCCCCTTCAGACAGAATTGTTGAAGAGTAGCAGTAGAGTTGCCAGCCACTGGCAACCAGTGGGAGTCTAGGGGAGGACATGGGGTGTGCTGTTGGCTGATGATGCTATGTCACTTTGGGGGGAAATCTGGAACTCATATGTCCATTGTAGGAATCACTGGAAACTCTATGGTTTTACCAAAGAATTTCCATAGATTCCTAGAGAGGACTGACATAACTTCCAGGTTTTCCTGAGAAGTGACTGTTCGTTGACAGTGATTTTTTTAAAAAAACTTCTCCCACCAGCAACCAGAATGCTGGTTGAAAAGGGGAGCTGGATGGGAACCTGGCTGTCCTAAGAAGCATTAAAGGGGAAATTTCCCTTTGACCTTCATTAAGGCAGAAAGCATTTTCAGGAGGAAGTTCATGACACAAAGAACCCTGAGCAGTGTAGTTTGACAGGACTTCGGGACAAATTCCTATTTTAAGGATCCTTGTTTTAGGAACTTCCTCTTGGTAAGGTTATTCAGGCCTAAGGAATGCCTGAGGAGAGGCTCTTCTGTTTGTTCCTCATTCTAGGATTCCCAGCCCTGCACCAGTGAATGCGAGAAATTTTTGAGGTGGGGCCTGGAGAGACTGGGGCTTCAGGAGGAAGTTACAGCACTTCTGAGTGATGTTCTAGGAATTTCCCCAAATCTCCATGGTAAAGACTATAGACACTAGGGAAAATTCATACAGTACCAATGCCATTTTTCTCCCCATCTTTTCTCCCACACCTCAAATTATTGAGGAAGGGGGATTGCCTGCTGCCAAAAGGCAAATGGCAACCCTATTCTCATATCAATGTTGCTAGCAGGTAATACTTGGGAAAAGCAAGGACATGAGGCTCATAAGAGTAACAAAACCAGTTTCCAGGAATGCTGAGCACAGTGGAGGGATGGCTGAGAAGTATTTGAAACAAGCCAGGTCTCTTCAGTGTTTCAGAGAGAGCTCAGGACAAAGCCCAAATTCAGGTGATGGAGATAACAGGCCTGTCTGAGTTCCAGTGGGTTAAATCTTCTTTTGCAAGGTTTCAGATTCACACATGGGTGATAATTTTTATGTCATTAAAATTAGTCCACTTATCTGTCCAGGATTTATGGAAGATTGCTACCCAGTTGCTCTGAAGCACATATTGGAAGGTGTAGTAGGAATGAGCTGGTAGAATGCTGAAAAGATCAAGTTGGCTGCAGCTTTTCAGTCTACATTTGGTGGATTCTGATTTTTTAAAATAAATTTTATTTTTAACTTTTCAAGGGGATAAAAAATAAAGAAAAAAGATAGGGAAAAGGAATGAAAAATAAAATCACGGAAACACAAAACAAAGGACAATTTTTGCGGATATTGAGGACAATCCTTGGAAAATATATGTATATAATGGGGGGAAATGACATGATAGCTTAGAAAGATTCTGACTTTGAACATTCCTTCACAAAAGATAATTTGTTTGGCCTATTTTAGTCATAGTTTGAACCTGTAATAGGACAAAATCAGGCCCTTTTAGTGCACTATAGCAGACATCCTTCAGGGTTTAATGAGACTGGATTAACACCCTGCAAAAAAGAAACTGCACAGTGGATAGGAAGATACTAGTCCAGCTCTACTTCTTGTTGTGGTTTTTTCTTTGCAAGGTTTTTTTTTTTAAAAAAAACAAACCAGAAAAGAACATCCAAAAAGACGATGACACAGCTGCAGCCTAACTTGCAGGACCCTCCATTCCATCAGCTAAGCCCTCTCCCACCTCCTTCCTGACTCATTCTGGTGCATTAAAAGTTCACATTTCTGGATAAGAAATTCACCTCTATTTAAGAGCCCTGTGTGGCAATGCAAAAGAAGAAGCTAAGAACGCATGGCTTTCTGGACAAAGCTAGTTAAAAAAACATTGAAACTTGTGCATCTTATCATGGTTATATCCTGCTCTATTCCCCTGTGTGTACAGCAGTTCTTCCAAGTGCATTTCTGTTCCCCAAAGAGCTCACAAGCTACAGATACAAATACCTTTAATAATAATTTAATGTAATCTGGACAGCAAAACTCAGTCTGAGGAGGGGTGGTGGGTGAGGGGTGTCTCTGAATTCATCAGATGGCTGCGTACGACTTTGGCATGTAGACTGCCAGCTCCTTATTCCACCTGCAGAGCTGCAAATCCACTGCCTGCCTAGAGATGATTTTAAGACCTGGGGCTGGGAGAGGAACACATGAACCCATGAAACTGCCTTATACTGAATCATTCCATTATTTCATCTAAGGCTGAGGACAGACTGGGGATTTGGAGCGCTTTACCTCCGCTTTAGAAGCGGAGGCAGAGAGGGCATCCAGACAGCCACAGCTGTCCCCCGTCATCATGCCGCTTCATGACGGTGAGGCGGTGTCATGCCGCTTCAGCTGGAGAACCCTTAAAACAGGTCTCCGGCTACCTGGGCATGCATCCCTGCTGCTTCCTGGCAGTGTGGATGCGTTGGCAGTGCACCGGAAGCGGCGCCGGAAGTGGCAGCCACGCGCCTCCTCCCCAGTACATCACAGCCAGTGTGAACGGGGTGCACCAGGCTGCTTTTCCCACAGGGCTTTTGGCCCCATGGCTGTTCCGGGGCAGATCTTCAGTCTGTCCTCGGCCTAAGTCAGTACTGTCTACTCAGACTGGCAGAGGCTTTCCAGGGTCCCGGGCAGAGAGAGGTCTTTTACATTACCTACTTCTGGTCCTTTTAACTGGAGATGCCGGGAATTGAACCTGGGGCCTTCTGCCACTGAGCCACAGCCATTCCCATTCACTGCTGTGTGCATTTAGATCCTGTCAATATTCTGGAAAAGGGCTTTCAACAAGACAAAGAGCTATGCTGCTACAAACCTGCAAAGCCCACACTTATGAACTGAAGTGACATAACTTACTTAGGGCCCTGGGCTCCAAACAAATGGTAAGATGCCAAGAGTTGATGTCCGAGTTTGGCAGCCAGCCACCACCATGCTTGGCAAGGAGAAGCTGCTTATTACACTGGCTGGCAGATGGTCACTTTCTCTATGTTTTGTATCCCTGTTTTTAATTTTTGTGTTTCACAGCTGATTTCTTTTGTCTCTGTAGTTGGTTTCTTGATGGTATAGTGTTTTTTTGTACAAGTTACTCTCCAGTTTTGAATTTTGTAGTAATAGGGGTATTCACAAGATAGTTTGATGAATTAGAATTTTAAGTGATTGTATTCACCTTAGATTTTCTATGCATTTAATGTTTGTAAGCCACTTGAAGTCCTGTGTTCCAGGAGAAAAGTGGCATATAAATATGCTAAATAAATAAAAATGCTGCCAAGCAAGATGGGCTGAATGGAGAGCAGATGTCAGGTTCCCTGTCATTTATATGCTTTCTGAAATGTTTTTGCTTTCTCCCGGCTGGGGAATGGTGACCCAGTGCCCTCTACGTCATAGTGCTCTCTGTCGCCCCCTCCTTCTCCTGTGCTTCTGTTAATCTAGCTCTGTGAAGTGTAGCCTTGAATTGTTTATGTAACAGCAGGGCTCCAGGTGGCTGAATGTGTGAGAATCTTGAAGTAGGAGTTGTGGGAGGGAGAGCAGGGCTGCCAAATCTAATCATGATGAACTATGTGCCTTTTTGCTGAGAACACAATGGCTCGTAACTTTCCCGCTTTACTGTAGGTGCCCTGATCGGTGCTGCTATTTCTCCTGCTGTTTTAAGTGTGTATAATTACCTGTAACCATAAGCACAAGTATCTCTAACACTGAACGTGTTCCTGAATAGACCATTAAGAAATAAAGGACTTCATTTCAGATCAAGGCCTGGCTTATTGGATCTAGCAGGGTTCTCACAGCAGAGCTCAGTCCCAGGTGTGATGGTGATGGTGCTGTGAGACTTCCATGTTCTGGAAACACACTTATATTCAAGTCAGTATGTATTGACCAAGGCCACTGTAATGCAGAAAGCAGCTAAGCTACAGAGAAACCAATCCGTTTGTTTTAGTGAAGCTCGAACAATGGTGAGAGAAAGAATGTATGGTTCAAACAATGTTCTGCTCTCACACTTGTCCAGGAACTGGATTATATCCCCTGTTTGGCCATTTTCTTCTCCCTATTGCAAAATTAGTTTATGCAAACACTTTGCTTCCTGATGCATAAAGCACATTACAGGCATATAATCATTTGGGTAAACAGTCTTTCTTTTTAAATTGCAAATTAGGATCAGCTGTTCTCATCAGTGTCAGAAAGCAAACAATGTAGATAAACTTTAATTATTTTCAAGAATTATAAATATTTTAAGAGCTTAAGCTCAAACTGATTTCCTTGAGTGTTCATCTTACGAACTCCTTTGCCAGCCCAATGAAAAATTAAACATGGCACTGGCAACAGGGACAGGGCACAGGACAAGGAGTCAGATGCAGCACCTCCAAGGGGTCTTAAATGCAAAAATAAACCAGACTGGAACTTTATACACTAACAAAATGTTATTCCAGTTTAAGCTTTGGATGACTGGAACCCGCTTCTTCAGATGCTATAAGTGGAGCCTCACTATACTCTCATTTTACATAGTATGGAAAAATCACACAGCCTGTCAAGGGGCCATGGAAGTGCAGGGTAAAATATAATTATGTAGAATTAAAATCTAATCAAGAATAATACAGAGCCTATTCATTAGGTATGCTAAGTTAGTTAACACTTACAGGACCTGTGTAGACATTATATTCATGCAAACTGGGAGGCCAGCACCAACTATACTTCTTGGGCATGCACAGTTGCTGTGATGTGCCGTATCATGTGTATTGGGTACCACATGGTTTCTGGCTCATACGTTATTTCCAGGGTTCTGGTTCACATGTATGGAGGGAGTACCCACATGGAAAATCTACACATTATCCAGTTCACATTGTGATTGGGCTTGCGTGTTTGTTTTCTGCCATCAAGTCACAGCTGACTTATGACAACTCCGTAGGGTTTTCAAGGCAAGAGATGTTAAGAGGTGGTTTGCCGTTTCCTGCCTCTATGTCATGACCCTGGTATTCCTTGGAGGTCTCCCTTCCAAATACTAGCCGACCCTTCTTAGCTTCCAAGATCTGAAGAGATCAGGCTAACCTGAGGCTATCCAGGTCAAGGCACAATTGTGCTTGTTAATGAATCACAGTTTAGTAGTTTTATGCTGAAGTTACCCTTTAAATTCTTGTGTTGAAGAATGGTGGCTTTGAAGTCAGAAACAGAGTTGCCCAGTAAACTAGAGTTCTATTGCCCTTTAATGTCAATATGATATCCATTTATTCCACTCATTCCATCTGAAGATGTGGGCTCTGATTCAGATAGCTTCTGCTGGAATAAAATGTTATTTTTGTAGAGGTGTCACAAAACTCCTGCTTATTTTTGCTGAAGCAGATTAACACAATTACCCTTCTGGGATTTCAAAATGCAGTAAACATGCATTTTTTAAATCCTGAGATCCTGCAGTTCTGGTAATAATTAAATGAGCCCATATGGTAAGTCAACCAGGGATTGCAGCTGAGTTGCTCGCTAGTAAAAGATGGCATCCTCTGTTCTAATTGGTGAAAGGGACCTTTAATTCAAAAGGGAAGTTTGGTCTGTCGCTTGCTTGCTACAGTATTAAAACAATAACTATTGCAATTCTCCAGTTTCATTCGCTGTTAAGAACCAAAGACAGGAACTCATTCAGATGCCTATAAATATACTGTGTTGATAACTAAAGTGTGCTGATTGCCTTCTTGATCTCACATATGCTCTTCTCAAAGAATGAGAGAGTTGCTAACAGATGCTTTGAGGCAGAAGTAATTTCTAAATCATCACAGCAAAAGGGAATATCTAGACACATGGTCAACAGCTGAAAAGGATTTTTTTTAAAAAAATTGAAACATCAATATGTGTTTAAATTGTAACACAACCCAGCCTCTAGGGATGGAGTGGGTTAGACATCCTAATAAAGAAATAAATGCATAAATAAAATGTACCCATATATGGCTGACCTTTCAGTGCTTGCACACACAGAATAGTCTTGAAGATGGTCAGATTCAAGCTGCAGTGAATCTGATGGCAAGTCTGTAAATCTGACAGGACTGGGTGCTAGAGCTGTCTTGGCATTAGGCATGTTCCAGTAGCCTAGCTGTGCCAACAGAAGACAAATGGAATGCCCTATTTACTTTGCTGACTTCTACGTGTTGTCCAGGCCTTCGTTGGCTCCATCTCATCCCAGAACACACGGTTCCTGAGGAAAGATTAACAATGTGCCATCCCAGACCCACTGAGGCTCACAGCCTATCTTCGGCTCAGTTAAGGGAGTGGCCTGTGGTCATGACTCCTCTGTGGCTTCATTTCACAATACTCCAGTAATAAAAGAATGCTGAGACCATAAGAGAAGGTGGCCAGAAAAATGCTATGGCTGTTCTTTCAAATCTAGCCCATTCTTTGATGCTGGTATTGTTCTCCTGATGGGACTTCAGCCCTTCTTTTCTATGTTATCAAACTAACACAAAGAAGTATTGGGTTGTGAAATAAGAAGCTGGAGACTGACCAGTGATGGAAGTGCATAAAGAGTTTATAAAGGGGAAATACTTACAAATATACATAGACAATCACCGAGACATTCAGCAGCATGCCTGGCTTAGTCTTGCAGAGCTAACAGGCTCCATAGCTTCCTAGGCAGATAGCTAATATACTGACACTAGCCAATCCCTGGCAAGCTGAGGCAATTGCTAATTAGATTCACAGGACTAGAACAGTAACACCTGGTATACCTGTGTGCAATTACATCTGTGTGCAATTACATCATCCCTAGACTGACAGCTGGGTCTGACAGTTAGATCATTCTGATCTACAATGCAGTAACTACTTGCTACCTCACTTCAATATATTCCAATAAGAAATGGTACCATGCTGCTCTGGGTCACTGTGTTCCAGTTGTTTGTTCTTCCCTTTTTTAAAAAATGTTTCATCAAGACTTCCGCAGAACTGGATATTTGCAGGTTTGGGGGCTGTCCCCTGCATTTTTGTTACCTATTGGCCCTCTGGCTGCAAGGCTATCTCTTGGAGGGTTGCCAGGTTCCCCATGACCCCAGGTAGGGGATGGGGGGTAGGGATGCCAGACCCAGGTTGGGAAATTTGGGGATTTGGGGATGGAACCTGAGGAGGACAGGTACCTAAGTGGGGGACAATGCCACAGAGTCCACTCTCCTCCAAAGCATCCATTTTCTCAAGGGAAATTGATCTCTGTAGTCTGGCGATGAGCTGTAATTCCTGGGGGGGGGGGTGTTTCCCAAATCCCACCTGGATGCTGGCATCCCTAATCTCTTGATAGAGCATTGGAGGGCTTAGATCATTAGTCAGCCCCTGCTAGGACTCTTCTATTGTGTTATTTTTATATATATTGTGCCTCCTTCTACACTTCCATCTTATTTTTATCAATTGATTGCCCCTAAATATTGGAGGGCTTTTCTTTTTGCTAATTTAAATGTTTTCTCCTCCACTATTTTACTGGGTAGATTTTGAGGAGTGGCTTTTTCGGAATGATTGGTCCTTGAGGATCTGGTACAACTGAAACGTTGGCTCATATCTTCTTTGGTTGCATTCTAATGTCCCCTTTGGGAGATTTTTGGATACAGTCAGTAATTGCTGCTTCTGGCGCTTCTTCTGCTTCCCCACCTTTTTCTGCTAGCTGATGGCTGATTTTGACCTAAGGCCAGGGCTGTGGCTGGCTGTGACCAATTTGTGGCTGGCTTCACCAGGGTGTGTGTGTGTGTGGAATTAGAGAACAGTAATGGTGTGGCTTATGCTGTCCAAAACTGTTAGATCATTGGATCACCTGAAATTTAAAAAATAATCAAGAATGAAAATTTGCAGGTATACAAAATTTGATAGATTTTCTAATTTTGTGTTCCAGTTTTTAAGAGCAATTTTTAAAGACAAATTCAGAATTAAAATTCTGGTTGTGAAAATTTTTCTCAGAATATGAATACTTTGTTTCTTGTCAATTTTTGATTGCATGGACACATGAAGCTGATTATTCTGAGTCAGACCATTTGTATATCCAGGTTAGCACTGTCTGCTCTGACACTGGTTCTCTAGGGATTCAGGAGAAAGTTTTTCCTATCACTTGCTACCTGATCCTTGGAAGCAGAGATGCTGGAGACTGTGCCTGGGACCCTGCGCATGCAAAATGGATACTCAGCCACAGAGCCCCTTCAAAGGCAATATGACATCTTAAATGTGTTCTTAATCTGAAAATTTACAAGATAGCCAACAAGTCAATAACACAACATCTGAAATACAATAATCAGAACTGAAAACTCAAATACAAACACGAATCACAGTAGCAAAGAACCAATGCAGAATAAATAGATCCTTATAATACCCTTCAAAGCAAACAGTGTATAAAATCATTTAAAACTCGAAGAAATAGCAGGCAAACCTGGAAGACTGGAAGCAGCATGCATAGCTTAAAACAGACCGCATAAAATCCTTATAATGGTCAATGAAGCCAATTAAACAAATTCAGTGGCAAACCTCTCCAAAACCGTAAAAATGAAATGAACAGAAGTAGAACAAAACAATCAAGGAGAACCCTATGCACTACAACTGAAATGACCCTTTCCTTTGTAGCCTTTTCTTTCTGAGCTGTGCCTGTGAAGATTATCTGGATTTGTGGGCAGGTACATATATCAGTGGATAGCTCAGTATGTATCACCTCTCATTTTCTATAAGATACAAATATGTTTAAAAATCAACTGTGAAATATTACTATATACAATAGTGATGTCTGGCCCCTGTCCAAATAATGGAAATAGTATAATGGGCCCACCTGGGGAAAATCCCTAGATAAGCAGGAAAATGTTTCTGTCTCTTTCAGCTCCCATATCAGTGGGAAGTTTAATGAGGATTGCACCTGTACATCTAAACAGGGCAGCATGCAAGGAAAGTGTGGGAGCAAACATTTCTAGAGAGATGACTTAGCTTACGGAGCCAGGTCAGTTTTGTGCCCAAGCTATTCCCTCCTTCCTCAGAACTTGGACAGGAATTGGGGAAGATGCAGCACATCTCAGTTCCTGCTGCTGCGGCGGCCAGATGGGCAGGCCTCCACCACCATGCCTGACCAAAAGTTGAAAGCTGTCACCTTTGGCTACAGGCTACTGCAGCTCCTCCTCCTCTTTCTTTTGCACCCCTCACAGATCCAGGAGGTACCACCCAGCCTACAAAGAGGACTACACAAAGGAGGAAGAGCTCCATCTTGAGCTGGTCTGAACCTTATTCTTTCTCCAGTTGAGATAAGGGCTGTGGTCACATACACTAAATAATCCACTTACAGTGCCCTTTCCAGCTGGATTTTGCCAGTCCACATAGTAAAATCCAGTTGCAAAGTACATTGAAAATGGATTGAAAGTGGATTATTTAGCATGTGTGACCGCAGCCAAAGAGAGACCAGGAAGCAGCCATGCCATGGAAGAAAGAGGTGTAGAACAGTGGCTGGGAAACTAAAGGCCACTTTATTTACTTACATAACAATGGCAAGGGCAATCAATAACAGCGGCATGGTCAAGGCCTGGGGTCACAAAACCCCCACCCTTGCCATATGGTGGGCAAGGTACCATGCCCCAGGGTGGAGCTCGCTGTAAGTGGCTCGAACCCGGGCAGCCCAGCCATGGAATATGCTGTGATGACCCCTCCCACACAGTCACATGGCCTGTGTAGAGCAATCCACACAGCAATCCAAAAGGCAGTCTGCCCTCCTCATCCCTGGCTGCACAGCTGCAGTGATGATCCTGACAGACCCCTCTACCCCTCTAGGGTTGCTGATTGGTGCTTACCAAGCCACAATAAACTTCCTTTAAAACATAACTCAGTCACCACAAGGGTCAAGCCTCTGCTTAGGCCCCTGTGCCCACTAAATACCTAAAACTGCTTGATGCCCTTGCCACAAATCCTGCAGAAAAATATTGTTCCCTTTTTCTGATAGGTGAACACCATCACCCTATACAGGTCTGTGCAACCAACCCAAATTTGGGAGTGAGGCAAATAGTGGCCTAACCCAGCCTTCAGAATGTGCCGGATCTCCCCATTAGCCTTGCACCGGGCTCTTTTGGTCCCCTTGGGATTGATCCCAGCAGGGGATCATGGTGGACCAAACAATAGTTGTATTTGGCCACTGGCACTGAATAAAGCTGAAATCATCCTGGGCCTTCTCTTTCAAGAATCCCAGGTCATGGCCACCCAGATGGATAACAAGCACATCAGGTGGAGAGCCAGTGCTACTTCCAAACAGCATGTGGAGGAGGCCCGCCCAGTGTAGGCCCCGGAATCCTTGCCATTCAATCATGGCCCATCAACTCAGGACCAACTGAAAACCGATGGCCAATCTGTTTGCTCAGTGAGCTGCCCAGAAGTTAAAGCTGTGCCCGCAGATGAGAATCCTTCTCCTCCTGCCACAGGACACAGCACCTAAAAAGAGAAAACAGTGAACCACCAAACCCAATGAGAAAAAGATCACAGAATGGCAAGGGAACACACTTAACCCTCATAAGCAGATGACTTCCAGTGCCCTACGCACTGAATATCAGCTGCAGAATAGCCCAGGGCTGCCGCAGTGGAAGCGGCACCAATCCAGAAAGAGTGAGTTCCATACTTCACCCCAGAAAGGCCCAATTTGCCCAAAGCCTGGGCAGTAACCACCCAAAACCACTTGGTCAGCGGGTTCCCATCCGCAAGCCTAAAGAAGCAACCGGCTTCCCTTCCCTGTAAAGCCAGGTACTGATACAGGGCCAAAACTGGCCAGAGTTCCCTATTGGAACAAATACCCAGTTTAATCATGGATCCCTTATGCTTTTGATCCATCTTGGAGCTCCTAATGGTAACCTGCACCTCATTACTCTTAAATTGAACATCACGCACCTGCAAGGTTTTCCCAGACTGGTCAGCCTTAGACTGGGCAACTAACTCACTTACCCGAAGCACCTAAAAAAATGCAAGCGAAGAAGCTGCATGGAAAAGGCACGCCTCAAAGCCTGAAGTGCAAACGTCCCTCCAGGTTGCTCGCAATCCCTTGAGGACCACCAGGGAAATGGAAATGGGTCACCTCTCATCCTTCTGAGCTCTGCTTTCATGTGACCTCCAGCATCTTCCTTATTCTGAAGTCGTTGGTGACTTCAGCGAGACCCAGTGCTTTACTGGCAAAGGCCAGGGCAGAAAGTCAACCCCTAGAAGAACGGACAGCCAGGCCAGTCTCCTTCAAGGAAACACAATAGTGGACTAATTGCTCCAGAGTGACAGGCCAGACCTTAGGATAATGCTCCTCAGACCCGAAGACATTGAGCTGGCGAACTGCTTGTTCATATCCTTTCCACGTGCTAGGGGCAATGACAAGGCCCACTGCCCTACAAGCCTCAGCCCTCCAACCTGCCAGAGCTCCAGGGGCATTGTTGCTGGCAGAAGATCGGCCACTGGCACAAGCTGACAAAACCTCACCATCTGTTGGCGAGAGGGCGTGTCTGCTACCCCATTGTTCACCCCTGGCACATGCCCAGCAAAAAACAGTGTATTGAGCTTAAGGCATTGCAGCGTGAAGGCACGGACCAGCCTCATAACTCGTGGCGATTTGGGTGTAAGAGAATTGATCACATGTACCACTGCCAAGTTGTCACATCAAAAGTGGACAGTGTGATCCCTCAACTCATCCCCCCTCAGCCAAACCGCCACCAAAATGGGGAAAAACTCTAAGCATGTAAGGTCCCTAATCACTCCTGCTGAAACACATTCTCTGGGCCGCTCCTCAGCACACCAGTTGCCTCAGAAGTAGACCCCAAAACCCTGCAACCCAGCAGCATCAGAGGTGACCTGGAGCTCTGCCTCTAGCTTCAGGTCCTCCCTCCAAAAGGAAACTTCATTAAAGGAATCCAAGAATTCCTGCCAGATACTGAAGCACTATAAACCAAGAATAGAGATTTCCCAGTGATCCTAAGGTCCGAACATCAGGTAGAGAAGAAAGCCTTTATTTTTATGACGTCAGTCTCGGCAATGGTAATCCATTAAAGCTACCGAGCCCAGATTTTACTGAGGCTTGGTGTTTTATACCAGGGGGTGGGGACGCACAGAAAGGAAGGGGACAGTGTCATACAGCATCTTATTTGTTAACAAATCATATGATATAACTCCGCCTAACTAGCTGCTCAAGTGTTAGGAATGTTTCTATCTAAATGTTGCTAATTGCTTGCCGTTCCCATGGTTCTTTAGCCCAGCCTAAGAGCAATAATGTTGCCCACTAAACAATGTAAGACTGTTAGCTAGATGTTGTTAGTGTTCCATGTAACAGCAAAGAATCTTGTTTCATTGACCTTGCATTTCAAAGCTTCTAACTTACTAAGCAATATGCAGAGTTCTATTCAGCATAATTATTGATTAATTTTTCTTATTGCTTCAATACCAAGAATGGCATGCATATCATTGTTAATGAGCATTCTGTGATGCGGGAGATGCAGCCCAGCCATAGCATCCCAGAGCCTTTGCACAAAGACCTGCCCTGGGGCAACAACCTTGCATGCAAAGTTAAGATGCCCCACCAGCTGCTGCAGCTCCTTCAAGGTGGCCTTCCTTTTCTTCAGAAAAGAACAAAGCCGGACTTATAAGTCCTTAACTTTGTCTAGGGGCAAGCGAGATGTTTGGGTTACTGTATCTAACTCTACTCCTAAAAAAGACCAACCTTTGAACTGGGCCTTCTGTTTTTTCGTGGGCCAAAGGAACCCCCAGCTCTTCAGCCAATTGAGTAAACCCCAACAACAGCTGAGCACATCTATCTGATCCCTGGGGACCCACAAAAAGGAAGTCATCCAAATAATGGGCAACATCCTGAATGCCCCTCTTGACCCGCAGTGCCCATTATAGGAATGTACTGAAGCACTCAAACATGGTACATGACACAGAACATCCCATGGCCAAAGCCCTGTCCATAAAGAACTGGCCATTGAAAGAATACCCTAACAGCTCAAAATCATCTGGATGCACAGGGAGGAGGCGAAATGCAGACTTAATATCACACTTTGCTAACTCCACCCCACGACCACAGCGACACACAACACGAACTGCCTGGTCAAATGAGGTGTACCTCACCATGAACAGATGATCTGGAATGGCATCATTAACGGATTCATCCCAAGGGTATGAAAGATGGTGAATTAGGCAAAATTCACCAGCTGCCTTCTTAAGCACTATACCCAGAGGTGAACCCACAAATTGGGAAGAAAAGGGACCCAAGACCCTGCCTTTATTCACTTCCTTAGCAATCTTTTTCTGCACCACCACCTCCATGTCCTCAACAGATTTCAAATTGTGAGCCATAAACAGGGCCCTCAAACCAATAAACAAAATACGAAATCCAAACTTGAAACCGTCTAACAAATATGTTCCATCCTCCCTCTTAAGGAACAGCCACAGCTAACCCTCCACAATCTTGAGCTTAAGTGGGCTAGGACCTTTTTCCTGAAGAAGGGAAGGAACCACTTCCACCCCTCTGGCACTGACTCCTATGGGGCTTTCCTCTGGAACACACTGTGAAAGAGTGGGATCCCTCACATAATGGGCACTCATGTTTATATGTGCATGTTTTTTGTAGTTTTCTACTACAAACCCCCTGGGAGCCAAACTCCCAGCAAAGCAAGTGGGGTTGAACCACCTGTCCCATGGGCCTACGGGAAACAGAACCAGAACCAGCTTGTAGGTGATGCACTGGATGCCCTCTATGCAAGCAGTCCCCCACACTGGGCCTTGCTGGGGACATTACCTGGAGCCAGAGATGGGGATGTATCTGATCCCACAGGAGCGCAGGATTCATGGTGGCTCACATACAAAATTCCTCATCGTATTGGAGCCAGGCTTGGCCAGTAAAGCCAGTATAGGCTTTGTATATAATAGCCAAATATTGGAACAGTGCTGCAGCCTTCCAGTAATGTGTCCATGAGATCACCCCTGCATAAATAACGAAACCAGGCAACCAATTAGCCCAAGTCCGGTCTACCTTTCTCCTCTTTAAAATCTCCTTAACCTTGTCATCCAGCTCCTCCTTATCTTTCTTTTCCATCTCTCAATAAAGAAGGCTGAAGAAATCCATGTACTCCCCCATACAAGTCGTAGGCATAGCCTTTGTGGATGCTGCCACATAAGGATTAGCCCAAGTTAGTGGGAAACCCCAAGCCCCCCAGGGACTAAATGGCATGCCCACTGCCGGAAGTGAAAACGTGCCCCAAGAGGCCTCCATGCCCACAGGATGTGTGCCCCATGCCCATGGCTGCCCAGAGCCGGAGGAATTGGCTGTTGTATCAGCTGCCGAACCCCAAGGTCCCCATGGCCAAAACCTGTTCTGCTGCAAAGCAACATCACCCTTACACTGGGACCAAGTTGCTCCACATCAGCCACGATTGCTGCCGAATCCCCAACATCTGAACCAGATGCTCCAGCCAGCTCTGTATCAGCACCCTCAACACTCTTACCATCTCCAGATCTAGACTCAATGGAAGACAAACACTTAAGTACATCTTCACAAAACTTTTCCCTTTCAGTGTGACTCTCCTTACACCGGCCAGACCTAACTGCGGCCTCAGCAGAGGATGCTGATGCTGCTCCCTTAGCTTGCTCCAGAGCCACCAACCTAACCAAAATTTCTTGTTGTTCATGTGCCTCACCTTCATCTTCAGAAGAAGAGGCTGCAGGGGAGGCATCAACCACTTTTTTGGGGAACCTTAGGTGCAGGCCCCTTACCCTTTGACTGGCCTTGGCCCTTCCTAGATGCCACATCCTCTGGCTAGTCCTATCCACAATCACAGGCCAAAGCAACTGCCTAGGGAACCCCCTAAAATGGCCACCACTCAAAGAAGCCCTAAAATGGCTGCCACAAAGATTGTCTTAAAATGGCCACCAGCCACTACTCTACAAAATGGCCACCCAAGACCTCCTCAAGATGGTCGCCTATTCAACCAGTCCTAAAATGGCTGTCAAAGGCCTATCCCCAAATGGCCACCAAATGGATGGCCCCAAAATGGCCACCTTCTACCTATGCTCTAAAATGGCCACCAATATTAACTGCCTCTAAAATGGTCTCCTAATATAAGGATGGTCTTAGATGGCTGTTGGGGGTGATGGGGGGGGTGATCCAATGGCAAGGAAACTGCGGGAATGAAGCAGCTTTACCCAGCTGCCACCCACTATAATGTCCCTAATGCTGAAGGTCCTGAGTATTGGGGGGGCTCACCCTAAGCTAACACCCCCCACCGGCCAATGATCCCAGGCCTCTAATAAGCCTGATCCACCCGCAATCCAACTCCTCCCTTTCCCCAGACTGCCCTTGCCGCTGCCTAAGGTGATTTGCTGCCAAATCCCATCACCGCTGACAACAGGGAACCTTGCCGCGGCCAGCCCATCACTGCCGCTGCCTCTCTGCCACCACCATGATATTCCTCAGGCTAGGTTCTTGGTTCCGTAGAGCAGCTTCCCTGTTTCCTACAAGGAAGGTATTTCTTTGGCTGAAGACAGACTGGGGCGGGGGGAATTTCCCCTGCGGTGTGGCGTTTGCACGCCGCCGGAAGGAAGCTGCCTGCAGCGTTCAGACTGCGGGCGGCTTCCTGCAGCAGCGGGCGGATGCTGCGTGGCTGCCCCTGCCCACGCACATTCACACCTGCTCTGGCGGGTGGAACGTGTGCGCACGGCACGCCGCAGCAGCCGAGTACCACTTTGAAGTGGTGCTCGCCTGGTGCGGGAGGAGCGCGGCGCTGGACGCAATGCATCCGGGCCGCCTCCTGGGGGCAGATGCGGCCATCTGAACGGCCGCTCTGCCTCCGCTTCTGAAGCAGAGGCAGAGCAGCCGAGACTGCCAATCTGTCCTCGGCCTTTGTAAGAAATCATAGGGAAGGAATACATAGTTAGTAACATGGGGATATACCCTGTGGTTGGCCAACTGGTGACACCACTGAATAGTAATAAAAGTAAAATTACTATAAAATAGTAATAAAAGGGTTAAATAAAAGGTAAAATTACTATAAAATAGTAATAAAAGGGTTCACAGTCTATTTTGAAGCATAAAGTCAGACCTAGATTCCTGCATGTTTCTCCTACATCAAAGAGTCCAAAGCACAAAGACTTGTTGGTTAATTGTTCATTGTCTAGTGAGGGATCTTTCTCCTCTATGTGGCAGAATTTCTCAAGTTACTCTATGAAACTGGGAGTACATGAAGTAAGAAAATCAGCTGTAAATCCTACACATGGCATGACAGAAATGTCTGAGAAGCATAGTCATAACGCATGATGTGGAGAAGTCCATTTTACTTAGGAAACACCCTGTTCACATTTCTTTTCTTTTACCCATTCTCAGTGTGATTTGTTGTAAATCTGCCCCCACTGCTTTGACTCAAGTGAACTGGACTGAATTTAGGCTTATCTTATCAGATGTATCCCACCAACTTATAAAGTCAGTTGTGTGTGCATGGGCGATCTAAATTTTAATACAATGCCAAGTGCCAGTCATTGCAATATTTTTGCCAAAGAATGCTGAAGGGAGTTTGAGAAATGGATCAAGGAATATTTAAACAGGAAATGTCCTTCCAGATTCTGGAAACACCACAGGAAGAGCTAATTTGGTTATTTGTTTACAAGGGTCCAAATAACATTTCTCTGTCTCACACTGATATCCTCATGGAGTTCACTGTTTGAAAACTATGATTGAGTGTGTTGAGAGAACTGGATCCAAGGGGGAAAAAATCCCACTGGCCTTTACATAAACATGCTGCAACAACTTCAACTGTTGTAAAGAATAAACTGTGGAAGCAATGCATGAGTAATTTGTATATTCTTTGAAGGGGGTGCATTTTGTGTCTGATGTGTGATTTGTGATGTTTTTCTCACCCCAGTTTCTCACCCCAGTTTTGCTTTGTGGACGGGGCTACTAAGAGCCAGACAACAATTTCCACTGGGTTTCCCTTTACCTGCCCAGATCGAATGTATGGAATGACATGAAAATAAATGGCTATTTCTGTGTGCACCCTACATTTTGTATATTCATATCTCCTTTTATATCCCACCCATTCTATCAAGGAGCTTGGAAAGGTCAGCATCTTTCCCCCATATTATCCACACAACAACCATGTGAAGTTGCCACATTCCATACTTCCCTTCCCTTCAGTAAAAGGGCCACTGGCTATCTCCAGTATACCCCATCTTAGCAGCACGGTTTGTGCGTTTGTTTTTTTTTAAAAAAGAAACTCACTTCTATTCTTCTGTTATGTCCGCTGACCACCACCAGGTGCCAGTGTCCTTAAGCCAAAGCTTGGTTCTGGAGAACAATAGGGGCCAAGGATCCTGAGCTACCTGCAGCCAGCCAATAAGACCTCTGGCGGGAAATTCAAACCCTCCAATGGGACTGTGGGTGTGTCTTGGGAAGGTGTATATAGTTGGCCGTCTCACTTTGTCTTGTTTTGTACCTAATAAACTGAGCTGTTTATCATTACCTCATCCTGCTCCTCCATGTGTCAGACCCAGTACACAATAGTGGCAATGAGGATGGGATCCCGCTGAGTGAGCCAGGCTGCCGGGACCCCAAGGAAGATGAAGAACTCTGCCACTGCTCCAGCTGATGAGCACTGAAGGTGACCAGGTCACTTCTGCACCTCACCAATTCAGCACAATGGCAGTCACTCTGGGAGCCTCCGTCCCTCCGTTCAACCTGACTTCCCCTCACCAATGGGATGCCTGGGTCGAGGGACTCAAGTCCATCCTGAATTTCTATCAGGTCACTGAAGAGGAGCGAAGAGGGGCCTCCTCATTGGCTCCTGCGGCCCAGCCACCGTTGAGCTGGCCTGAAATCTGCTATTGCCTACAAAGCTCTCTGGGGCCTCATTCGACCAGATCATCAAGGTGCTCCAGGATCATTTCATCCCCTGACCATCAGAGATTTTGTGCCACGTGGCCTTCTACTACCGGCTGCAGCAATCGTGCGAGTCTGCTGCTGAGTACCTGGTTGAGCTCCACCAGCTCACTGCTGAATGCAACTTTGGAGCCTATCTGGAGATGGGCCTCTGTGACTGGTAAGTCTACAGCCTAAGGGAAGAGAAGCTCCAGCGCCACATCATGGAAGCGGAGACCTGCACCCTTGCCTCCGTCCTCTCCACATCCACTGCATGGGAGAGGTTGCACCTGTCCATGACCGGGTCCACTGCCAGTCACCACACGGCGGCCTCACACTAGGCAAGCATCAACCCCACCAACTCCAATGGAGAAGAGGTTCACCGGACCCAACAGCTCACCAGGAGGTGACATCCAGGGGTCACGCTACACTCTGCAACCATCCAGGAGTCCAGCCATCAGGACTGCACCAGTTGCAGGGACCGGCATGACCAGAAGACATGCTGGTTCAGGGATGCCACTTGCCAGAGCTGTGGCCACTCCGGCCACATAGCATGAGCCTGCCATTCCAGGGGGTTCTGCGCCCCAACGACACAGCCACTGCCATGCTGCTGGACCTCCATGCACCATGAGGATGATGCTGCCCCAGAAGACCTCTACCTCCTCATGAGCAAACAGGTACTGCGGCTTCTGAGCCAGACCTCAGCCCCTAAAATCAAGATCCAGGTTAAAATAGAGGGATCCCCTTGTTCCATGGTGTTAGACTCCAGGTCCGTGGCCTCCATCATATCGGTGGAGACATTTAAGAGACTGTGTCCTAATGGGGGGGGGGTCCCATCTGTGTCCTTCACCCATGACCCTGGTGGACTTTCAGAGGAACAGTGTTCCTATATGAGGTGTGGGGAGTTTCTGGGTCCAGTACCAGGGCTTTAACAACTACCTGGACTTGATAGTAGTTGAAGGCAACCTGGACAGCCTTTTGGGCCATGCGTGGTTCACCCCTCTGGGAATCTCCATCAAGGGAGTAAAGCAATGCACCTTGCAGGATTTCAGCAAAGTCTGTGGTGAGTTCCCATCCGTCTTTGACGGAACCTTGGGCTGCTACACGGGCCCCCCAGTAGCCTTGCAACTCGACTTCCAGGGGGCACCTATCCGCATGTGAGCCAGGAAGGTTCCGTTCGCATTGAAGCCTAAGATTGATGGCAGAACAGGACCACCTCATGGTGCAAAGGGTCCTTGAACCAGTATCCCATGCAGCCTGGTAGACCCCCATAGTCACCCCCGTAAAACCAAATGGGGATGTCCACATCTGCATGGACTATAAGTGTACGCTTAACAAGGCTCTTCACAACCATGCATACCCAGTCCCGGTCGTGAGCCACATGCTTGCCACTTTGGCAGAGGTGAAGATTTTTGGCAAACGAGAGCTTGCCCAGGCATACCAACAGCTCCCCATGGACAAGGCCACGGCTACCGCACAAACCATTGTCATGCACCAGGGAGCCTTCAAAGTAAAGAGGCTGCAGTTCAGGGTAAGAGTCACCCTGGGTCTTTTCCAACATCTCATGGACTCTCTCTTGAAAGGGATTCCAGGCGTCACACCATTCTTCGACAATGTGCTGATCACCATGGCCATGCCAGAGGACTTTGCCTCTCGGCTGCGCTCTGTTTTCCACCTTTTCCCCAAGGCCGGGCTCAAGGTGAAGCAGGAGAAGTGCCTCCTCAGCTTCTTGGGGTTCACAGTCGACACGGAAGGCCTCCACCTGGCAAGGGATAAGATAAAGGCCATTGTTGAGACTCCTCCACCCAAGTCCAAGGCAGAGCTCCAGGCGTTCCTAGGCCTCTCGAACTTCTACCACACCTTCCTTCCCCACAAGGTGGCGGTAGCTGAACTTTTGCACCACTTACTGGACAAACAGGCCCCCTAATCTTGGGGCCCTTGCCAGGCCGCTGCATTCAAGGGGGTCAAGGCACTCTTAATCTCTAACACAGTGCTGGCTCATTTTGATGAATCCCTGCCAATGACTTTGGCCTGCAATGCCTCCCCCTATGGCATGGGACCCATGCTGGCCCACCAACTGGCCCACTGGATGCTGTCAGCTGCTGAGCGGAACTACACCCAGATTGACCGCGAGGGCCTGGTGATCGTGGCCGGCATAAAAAAATGTAACAATTTTTTCACCCAGTGGGCCCAGAATTTATGGCTTCCACTGCTCGCCGGGATGAGTTGTCAGCCCACAAGGGATGTCTACTGTGGGGAGACAGAGTTGTAGTCCACAGCACCCTTTGCCACCACGTCCTCAAGGTCCTTCATGAGGCATACCCTGGGATTGTCTGCATGAAGGCCATGGCCCAGAGATACATGTGGTGGTCAGGGATTGACATGGAAATAGAAGAGTGGGTGAAGCACTGCCAGGCATGTCAAACAGACACCCGAATCTGCCAAGCGCACCAACCCAAGCCTGGGAATCTACCCGCATGCCGTGGTCGAGACTCCACATTGACTTTGCTGACCCCTTTCATGGACTATTGTTTCTGGTTACTGTAGACTCTTATTCCAAATGGTTGGAAATAAGCACCGTCTTGGCCATGTCCTCCAAAGCCACCATCTGTGCGCTACACAGTATCTTCGCTACCCATGGATTACCAGACATGACAGTCTCCAACAACAGGACAGCTTTCACATCAGAGGAGTTTCTGCAAAGTAGATTGATCCAGCACATATGATTCGCACTGTTCCACCTGGCAACAAACAGCCAGGCTGAGCAGATGGTCTGTACCGCAAAGGAAGCCTGCAGCCGTATTATGGATGGCGACTGGGAATTCCATCTGGCCCGCTTCCTTTTGGCACAATGGACAATGCCAAACCTAGTCAGCGGGTGCTGCCCCATGGAACTCTTGATGGGCCGGTGACCCGCCATCCTACTGGACAGACTACATCCGGACCGGGCTCCAGAGTCATGCAGCCTGTCCAAACAAAGGGCGGTGCCAAGGGGGTTCTTCCCAGAGGACCCGGTGTACATCTGCAATTTTGGTAAGAGCCCCCCCTTGGCTGGCTGGCCGTGTCATTCACCCCACAGTGTCAAGACCCAGGGTGCAGGCAGCGAGAGTCCAAGTTCAGTCCGAGGTCAAAGCCAACCAAAGAGTAAAGCAGGAACCAATAGCAAAAGTCTGAATCACAAACTGGGAGCAAAATCATTCAGAGTCGAGGTCAGGAAGCCGAGAGCGCTGAGCAGGAGTGGAGTCCGGAAACAAGAGCAGGTGGGTGCAAGGACGTCATGAGATTGACTAAATGCTTCCACAAGAAACCAGCCTAGAGTGGGGAGTTAAATATCCCTCTGCTGCTGTTTCCAATTAGCGATCGGCGTGAGCAGCTGAGCTTCTGTTAAAACTCAGGGCTGAATGACCATCTGTTGCACAAGCGCACTTCATGCCGTCTGGACGCCGAGTCCTGGCGGAGTCGGTCCCTCAAGCGTGCAATCCTCAGAGGTGAGTCAGGGGGGCTCTCTGCTGATAGTTGTTCCTCATCAACTGTTGCTGATGCGGGCTGCAACTATCAGCAAACTATCAGTTTCAGGAGCTTCATTGGGGCCAGGTGTGGGTTCTGCTCAAGCCATCAGCTCCTCCTCGCCAGTGCCCATGACACACAGGATGTGTGTTGTACGAGGTCTCAACTGAAGACGGCCAGGTCCTGTGGAAGCACATAGACCAGCTGAGGGGATGCCTGCTCCCACCACGCTGCTTGCTGGAGAGGCCAAACAAGGGGGGGCAATGGAAAAGAGGAAAGGTGCTTTTCCTTTGGGGGTTTCCAGAGTCTGCTGGAAGCAAATGTGCAAAGCATGATTTCAAGTCTCAGAGCTCACCCTTTTGCTTAGTGAGCCGGCAGCATCAAACACTGCTGATCTGCTTGCACGGATCAGCATTTCTGCTCTATCCCTAATGATGCAATGAGGTGGTGCCCATAAAAAAGAGCCAGGAATGCGGACTTAAGCACACTGACCTGTGAGAAAGTCCCATTGAACAGGGCTGACGAAAGACTCACCCTCCATATTGAAAGAGGTTTGGAGTAGAACAGGGATGCTGCTACCATCCCTCCCTCCCTCCCCTCCCTCCCTCCCTCAGTACCTCTCTGTATCCTCCCTCCCTCCCCATTGAACACAAGGGTTATCGGAATCCACCCCCCCCCAAATGTCCAGCAATTTCCTGGCAACCCAATGGCACCCCTGGCTGAGAATGATCCCAGCCTTCCTCCCCTCTCCCTCCACAGCTGCCTTAATTCAATTAATGGAGCTAATTTAATTAGCACAGTTAATTAGCTTAGTGCACCCTCACAGGTGCCCCGTCACATACAAACCCCCAGAAAAATTCCTAGCTATGGGCCTGAGTCACAACACCCCAATCTCTCCAGTGTAGTCATGTCGCCTTAAAACAAACAAAGCAAAACAAAAAGCCCTATTGCCCCACAGGCCTGTTCTTGAGTAAATTGTACTTCACAATATTGTAATTTTAGATACACTGAGAACTGACCCCCCTGCTTTCCTTTTAGGTCATGGTGCATAAGACTTGCTGCACCTGTTTCAACGTGATGATTCAAACAAAGCTGGAGGGCTTGAGGGTTTCATCAAGGGCCTTCCTTAGGCCTCTTTATAATATGTTCACCTCATATGCTTCATACATGCCATGGAGAACTCCTTAGATTATGATTATGTGACACACCTATTGCTTGAAAGAAGTTGCAGTGGAAGTCCCAGTTCCCCCAATAGGAAAGGTAGCAGAGCAGCCCAGGGGACTGAGCTGGAATTTTGAAAAAAAGTATGACAAGCCTCAGTCTCTCCCCCCAGCCCCAGCAACAAATGACAGCACTTGGAATAATTTCCTGGGCATGATAAATCATGAAGTGTGAGGGCCGGGCAACAGCAGTTATGGACAAGACTGCCCTTTGGAAGTGGAATGCAGGGGAGAGTGAACACATCTGGATCAATAAAGGGAATTAACAGGGGAAATTCTTTCATCCCTAATAAAATATTGTTTGTCTCCAGTCGTCTTTTGGTGACCTGTTCCAAAGACATCTGCCCATCACAGTGAAGCTCACACTGCTCAAATCTTTGTGTCTTAGGCTACTGGACTATCTTTTTATGGGCATTTTGATCTTGCCAGTCATGTGTGGCCTGAGTTTGCTTTATGTATTCTCCACTTCCCCCTTGTCACCAGTTCTTAAATCACTTCAAGCCTCTTTCCAGAGCCTGGATCCCTATTGCTAGGTGAAGTCATGCTGCTTATATTGCTCCCTTCCCAATCTGCAAACTGTCTGCCAAAGACAAAGTAAGGACAACAACATCCAAGCATCTGTAACAGTACTTCAGTGACCTGTGTCTCAGCTTCCCCATTGTTTTATAGATTTTTGTCCAAGTAATAAATCTATCTCTGCAGAACTTAAGGGAAAGGTAATGTAAGGACTATGGTTTCAAGAGAATCTTTCTGAGTTGGGGCTGAAGAATTTGCAGTCCTTCTTTAGTGTGAAAAGCATTTAAAATATGCTTATGCCGATGAAGACCATCTTGCATGAATAGATGAAAGTTCCAGCCTATTACATTACTTGACACAATGCTGCAAATAAAGCTAAATACAAACGATCCTTTTAATTACATTTTTCTTTCAAAGGCTTCCTTGCTTCCGTATACTATTGTGATAAATATGTCAAGCATGTGGGACCTTGTGCCATTTGGCACTATTAGTGGTATTCACTGGATGCTTTTGCTGGGTTTTGTGTTGGGTATGCTGTAAGAGTGTATTTCATAACACGGAAAGGTCAGTGAAAAAAGCTGATGCTAAAGTAAGCAGATTAGTAACGTTTGTTTGCCATCATCACCACCGTTTCATAGGTCTTCCAATGGGCTCTATAGGGTAATCTATCAGAGTCTGTATGAGTTCGCTGCCAATATTTTTCTAGGTGTATCCTGGGCCTCTTCAGGTCACCCAACTCTGTAGTAAACCAGGGGGTGGGTTTTTGTCCCAAGGACAGGAGTGGTAATTGTGGGGCAATCTTGCTGATAGCTTCAAGGCACTTCACATTTCACACTCCCACTTGAGCATGTGTTTGGTATCCTAAAATCCCCCAAAGCCTTCTGGAACTTGGTAAGATTCAATAATACCACAACTTTGAAGTCTTCAGGGGTCCATCATAGTTTGATAGAGGCTGAAGGCAGTCAAAGAAGCTATAAAATCCTGGGCTGAGTCTGCATGAATATTGAACTCCCCCAGAATGATCTGTCTAGGATTGTCCAATACCACATCTAACAGTACCTCTTCCAAATCATAGAGGGTGCCCACAGGGGAACTAGGTGGCTGGCCCACAAGAAGAATGCCTAATCCATCCTTAGTCTCTAACATAACGAGCATACAGTGAATGCCAGTGATAGTTTGCACTGGAAGTCTGCGGAAGTTGAAGGACTCAGGGAGGATAATAGCCACTCCTCCCCCTCGGCCAGTTGTGCAGGGTTGGTCAAAGACTGCATGCCTAGGGGCTTTTAGTTGGGGCAGACACACCATGTTGCTTTCTTCCAGCTATGTTTCATTTAAGCAAACCAGGTCATTTTCTTCTTCCAGCAACTCCTCATGGAATTGTACAGTTTTGTGCTTCACTGATCTGGAATTAAAATTTTGTTGTGTTATAGAATTACCTAATTTGTGTTATTCCATGGGGGTGGAGGCATTAGTCTGCTGTAATTATAGTCTCAAAGAGTTTGTGGCATCTTAAAAACTAATGTGTTTTCCACATGGGAACAGGCATGTGTGCTTTCCCTATTGTTGTTGTGGCTGTTAATACAATATAGTAGCAACGGGGCTTCCACATGGCAAGTTTCCCCATAGATTCCCTTCCCCAGTCCCCCAGCAGCAGTTATTTCCTGCCCCTGCACCACCAGGACTCCTCATCCCCCATTTTTCTTTTAAATTAGCAGTTGAATATCATTACATTAACTTAATGTTATAATGAAATGTGTCACAGGTTCTCTGAATTTCCAGCTTTCATTTTTGAAGGCTCTAGCCCCTTACAGTACAGAGTTCCTTTCCCCTTGTATCTCCACAAAGACTTAAAAACATGAAGTCTGCAAATTCAGATATCTTTTTACATATATTGTTAGAATTTTATAATAATATTCAATTGCTTATTCAAAAGCAATAAAGCTCCCCCTCATGGGGGTGGGGTAGAAATGGCCACTAAAAGGGTAAAATGGCTGGTGTGTGGATGGGACTTGTGCTTTTCCAGAGATGTCTGAATCACCAAAATGCACACTCAAGGACCTAATCCCCCCCCTTACCTCATGTCTGTGCTTGAGTGCCTTTTGTATAATCCTTCAATCGTAAAGTTGCAGAAGCAACTTTAAAAAAATCCCAGGCACTTAAAAAAAATCCCAGGGTCCTTGGTTTCCACGGTAGTAAAGTGAAGGATCCTATCTTCTGCTTCTCAAAGACCACTAATGTTAGCAGAAAATCATTATAGCAAGTCCTACAGAATGCAGAGAGCCTGAATCCTAATGAGAGTGGCGGGAATCCAGACATCCCCTAGTTCCCAGCACCAGTTCCCGTGGACCCTTTCCTCCCTGCTCTGGCACTGGGACTGTTTTCCACCATCTAAACTACTACCAGTTGCTCATGGAGTAGAAACCCCTGTGGTGCCTGGTCTTGCTGTAAGAAGCTTATCTGAGGCAGGAAACCAGACCTTCATCAAGTCCTTGCTGCCCTCTCCCAGCTCCCAGTATAAATGAAGCTTCCAATGGCTATGAGATTGTACAAGTATTTTTGTTCAAGTCTACCAGTGGACTTGTAGTGCAAAAGCTACAAGCATAGGCGTAAACTACAAGGGGACTCAAGGGCTCGAGCCACACCCGAAATTTCCCGGGGGGGGCTCAGCCTCCCCCGGGAAAATGGAGCGCCTAGGCCGGCTGGCTGGCCAGCTGCCGCCGCCACCGCCTCTCCCCCTGCTCCGTTCCTCCCACTCTCCGTCCAGGAACCAGCTGGGCAAATGCCCAGGGTGCTGGACAGAGGAATGGAGGCAGGAGCAGGGGGGGAAGACTGAGCCCCCCCGGGAAAACGTTGCGCTCCCGGGCCCTTCTGAGGCTCGCCAGCTGGTGCCTCTCCCCCCCCCCCACCGGCCTGGCCATTCCTCCCTCCTTAGCTCTCCCTCTTCATCTTTTAGGGGTGAGGGAGGGAGTGGCCAGGGCGGAGGGGGAGGGAAAGGCACCAGCAGCACCAGCTGGTGAGCCTCGGAAGGGCCGGGGAGGTGCAGCGGCTGGTGGTAGGTTTTCCAAGGGGGGGGCGGAAACATCGCCCCAGCGAGCGCGCACGCAAAGCGCGCGCGCTAAAGAGCACACGCTAAAGAGCCCCCGCCCCCCCGGACTTCAGAAAAGTCTACGCCCCTGGCTACAAGCAAGATACATGCAGAACAATACCTATATACAAACATTTATTTGAGTTCATTTGGCTTTTTCACTAAGTAGCAGATGACTTCATGCAGTTAGAAACAAACAAACAGCAAATTACTTGCTACAGGCCTAATTTACAAAGTTCTGCTCCCACACAAGACTGATGGAAGTTCATGGAAGCTTCCCTGAAGCATTGTTTGAAACAAGGCTAAGTATGCACAAGGGATAGGAGCACAAACTGGTGTGTGTGTGTGTGAAGCTTTGTGAAGACCTGATTCATTTTGAAAACTGAAATTTCTAATTAATGTTCTGAGTGCCTTTCATTTTTAAAATGAAAAAGAAAAAAAAATTAGTTCAAGGGGCTAGTTACCGACTATGCTTGTACAAACATGCAAGCTCACTCATGAACACAAGCCAAGATACAGCCATGGAGTTGGTATAAAGATTGACCCTTTGTTTGGGGAAATGTTCCTCTTGAAAAGGCCTCCTCCCACTACTGCCTGTTCATCTGTAAAAGCAAGAGAGCATTTGCAATTTGTGCCAATTGTGTTCCAAACACCACAAAAGGCCTCAGCTTTCTTTCCACTGTTGAACTGATGCTTAACTTACATCACCATTCTGCTCTTCCTCTCCAACATCTCTTGCTTTGTTAAGCTGCTTTCATTTGACAACAGCTGTTAACGATTCCTGTTTGTTTCCTTAGCAGTCAGGAACATGAGCATGTGGAATGAGACACCATTGGGAAGGGTAAGGCACTTAAATGGCACAATCCAAAGGAAAGGATGCAAATTGAAAACTGCCTCTGGAGTATGACCAAAGAGACTAGTATTCTTTGCTCAAAATGCTGCCAAATACTCAGCAGCAGCACAAGTAGTCTAGCATTATCTTTAGATCTGATATCTTCTTTAGTTCTGTCACACCAAACTGAATGAGACCCAGGAGAAATCTCCCAATAGGATTTCACTAAAATCACAGAAGTCATCAATGCCCCCCCCCCCCCCAAGCTGGCAACAGAGGTGGAAGTGACATAGACAGGGTGGGGGCAGAAAGAAGGTGGGTTAGTGACAGAAGTGTTAAGGAGAGAAATAGAGTGGGGATGAGTGTCAGAGAAGGGGTTGGGGAGAGGGGAGGAAGTAAAGGCAGAGGGGATGGGATACCTTCTCCTTGCAAGTTCCTTGTGGGTCCCCATTTAGATTTTTTTCTATTAAGGATTACTTGTGGTTTTTAGAAATATGCAGTGTTTTATGATGTTATGTACGGTTCTATAATACTTATTAATGCAAATTGTAAGCTGTCTTGGAAAAAATTGGTTGAGGCTATGGGACAGAATTTGTTTTTTATCCCAAATTTATCTAAATGCTAATCAGATTCCCTCACTGATCCCAAATTCTAGTGTGGTTGGAGAAAGAGAGAAAACACTCCCATTATGAATATTCACCACATTATGAATAATGTGATAAATCTTTATTGTGCCCCTTCCTTTTATCCTATGCTTATTGAAAAGGGACAACAGCTCTTTAATAATTTGGAACTTAATTTTTGATACATGAATCATCACTCTGTGCCTTGAATCTCAGTACAGCAGATTTGCCCCTCTCTTGATCGTGGACTCACTTTTGATAAGTTTGTGATGCTTGCCCCACCCCTTATGTAAGCTGGGTTGCAGTCAGATGTGCAGCTTGGTGCAGTCTGGCCGTGCCTCTAACAAATAGTTCTGGAGAGTTTTGATCAGACATGCCACCCTAATCACGCCTCATTCCATGGTTGACTGATCAGTCTACTGCTGCACAGTTACCATGGAAAGGGCAGATGGGCAGCGAATATGCAGTTATGTGCACATTGCTAACTGGAAAAAAATGGTGGTCAGGGAGCAGAAGCCTCAGACTCCCTAAATGGCTTGAGTGCGCAACAGAGAGATCAGACATTGGAAAAGCACATTGAGACCAGTTTGATTGGAAAACACTGGACTTCATTCAGTGTTGGGAAAGTTGGGGGTGAGGACAGGGGCCCAATGATTGGGAAACAGGAGACAGATATGGCTGTCTGGATGTGCATGTTAAATCCATAGGGAAGAAGCATCACCAATGGATCAAACATCTCATCTGATAGCAATCCTGTTATTTATGTGAGGAAGAAAACTGCTGGAGATGGAAATGATACATTGAAGTTCAGCCAGCCAAACCTACAAGGAGAATAAGAATCTTTGATTTTACTTGGGGGGAATTAAAAATGTCTAATAAGGTACTTCTGATTTCAAATTATCTTCAAAAGAAGTTAACAGCTTACAATTTTTCAAAGAAACTCATAGTTCTAAGACACATTTGATTAAGTACTGTAAATGTCATATACTTGTTAAAACAGTCATTCTGGGAATCCCCTTCTTACAAATAAGGAAGATTTTAAAGTGTTTTAATCTTTTTACAGTCACTTCATGAATGGTATCCCTTTCTCTTGGCTAAAGGTACTTATAGGTAGATTAACATTCACATTTTGCTGAATGAGCATTTTGGTTTGAGGAAAACTCAGCTGTCATCAGGAATGTAACTACTTGGAAATAATTTCTGGCAGGCGCTTTCTGTAGAAAAAGCCCAGCAGGACTCATTAGCATAATTGGCCACACCCCTTACAGCACAGCGCATTAGCATATTAGGCCACACCCCATGTTACCAGAAGTGTGGTCATCCAGCCACATCCACCTTTTGCTTCTTATTCTGTTTACCTTGTTTGTTGTCAAAACAGTTTTGACGAAACTAATAAAAACATTATTTTCGGTCCCATCTATACAAAATCTTGCCTGAACCAATATCTTATGTCCAACAATTATTTCCACACTGGATTGGAATTAATTCCTAAAGGTTAGGTTCCCATAGAAATCAGCTTGCCTTCCTGCAGAACTAGTATGCTGAATATGAATTTTTAGGGTTGCCAACCTACAGGTGGGGTCTGGAGATCTCCTGAAATTACAACTGAGCTCCAAACTACAGAGATCAGGTCAATGGCTGCTTTGGGAAGTGAAGTCCATGGCATTATGCCTTGCTTAGGTCCCTCCTTCCCCCAAATCCCACCCTCCTCAGGCTCCACTCCAAAATCTCCAGGGACTTCCTTAACCTGGAGTTGGCAACCCTAGTTCACTGGTAGAATAACCCTAGGTTTGTGGATGCACTGGACGGGAGCAGTTTGTGGACTATTTTATTCAAGGTACAAGATTTTATTCAAGGTATAAGATTTCATGTGCCACCCACACTTCTTCAGATGGAAGAAGTGTGCATACACACAAAAGCTTATACCTTGGATGAAACTTTGGATTCCAATTTTGTTCTGCTGCTTCATACCAACATGGCTACCCACCTGAATTATTACACTATAATATTTTTACAAGCAATTATGTACCAGTGGAGTGGTTACCATGGAGAGTCTGTCCCATAGGTAAAATTATCCTGTGAACAGGTGGTCTTTACCACATCAAAGTATCACTACCATCACAAGATCACCTATTGTTGGAAGTCAACTCCTCAGAAGCAGAAATCTCTCTTATTAGGAGGTTTAGGAACATCAACTTTGCTGGCCCATTAAAGGCAGATGTCAGCCCAGTGGCAGGAGAAGAGGGACAATCATCTTCTTCAGAAACTCTGCCCACTTTTTAAATTTCACAAAACAGGCAATCTCCAAAGTGCTGCTGACCATGCTCATTTTTAGTTACAACTCTGTTTCTCTACAGATGTCCCCCAAAGTCCCCCATGCAACAGTCAAGTGTTCTGCCAACATACACAACAATGAAGCTACTTTTTCAGATGTTTTCTCTTGCATGGCAGTTAGCACCAAATCATTTTAATACAGATTTCAGACACACATATATTTGCAAGCCATTCCCAACAAGACAGAACAATGAACTAGTTACACTCAGGCTTCAAATTTACTTTTCTTATACAGAAGATGCCAGGAGAAAACTAAAGAGAGTCTCAAAAATTAAAGATACAGTCAAAACCAGCATTTCCTGGGCTCTCTGCTTTTTTTACATCCCTCCGCTTTTCCAACAATTTTTTTTTTACAAAAACAGAAAGAACAAAATGAAACAAGAAAGAGACAGAGAGAGGAAGGAAGGAAGGAAGGAAGGAAGGAAGGAAGGAAGGAAGGAAGGAAGGAAGGAAAAAGAGAGAGAGAGAGAAAGAGAGACAGAAAAGAAAGAAAGAAAGAAAGAAAGAAAGAAAGAAAGAAAGAAAGAAAGAAAGAAAGAAAGAAAGAAAGAAAGAAAGGTGGGGACAGAGAGAGAGGAAGGAAGGAAGGAATGAATGGGAGAGAGAGAGAGAAGAGATGGGGGAGGCACTTACTGGAGCAGGGAGAGCGTAGGTGCGGTGATGCAACATCGGAAAGCCAAATGTGGAGAGCCCAGGCCTTTCAGTGCAAAGAACCCAGGCCCAGTGCTCAATCTCTGGGCAGGGCTTTCTCCCACCAGCTCTCTGCACTTAAAGGGAAAGCTCCCTTTCAGTGCAAAGAGCTCAGGCTCGGTGCTCAATCTCCGGGCGGGGCTTTTTCCTGCCGGCTCTCTGCACTTGAAGGGAAAGCTCCCTTTCAGTGCAAAGAGCCCAGGCCTGGCGGGGAGGGGTGGGGTGGGCTTGGATGCCAGTTGGAACGCTGTTCCGGTGCATTCTGGCTGAAAAAGAGCCTTGATTTCTGGGGAAATTGGCTTCACTGCAAATGTGTTCCAGTTCCACATAGTGAAGGACATTTCAGTGAAGCAGATGCTGTTTCTTGTGTAATAGCAAAGGATACTAGAGGCAAATGACACCAGAAGGCCTGCATGTTTACTAGGAATGTAGGATTGGGATTTTCAGCAGGAAAAGCTTTTCCCACTGCTTCTTAGCACAAAAAGTAACATAATGTTGTTCCCATATCACCAGAACATATTCATCCTCTGGCCCATATTAACAACCTCCAAATTAATAGAATGACATTTAAAAACAACTATTTTCCTTAGCTGCTTAGACCCAGGGAGAAGTACCACTTACCATGGGATAAGGTTGCCAGCCCCCAGTTCCCAGCAGGGGTTCCCCCACTTTTGGGGTTCCAGTTGGCCAGTGGGGGAAACTCCACCCCCCCCCCCAAACTGTGAGAGTTCTGCTCAAAGTAGTCAAGGATCAGATCTTGGTTGGTTAACCAAAGTTCTTTATTTCCAATCTCTACATTAGTACAGCTTCTCGGATTATTGTCAGAGATGAGACAGATAATACAAGCAGGTCTATTATACCATTCCAAGGAGTTTGAATTACCCATAGGTAGCCAATCACTATAGGGGAAAATTGGCGGGCAAAAAGGAGTTCTGACCGTTTGGTTCTCACAGGAAAGACAGTGAGGTGTCAAGCTGTAAATTTCCTTTCCCAAACCAGACCCCTCAGATGTTACCAGTTCACATAACAATCAATGGCCTCAAGGCTTTTGCATGTGATAAGAGATGAGAGGTATCCTCCCTTGAAGTCTCAGCCAGGGCAGCTGGAATGCGGAGGCAGGGATGTGAGAGGCCTCCTTGTTCTCATACATTACAGATGTCACCCTCCCGCTTCATTTGCTACAAACTCCAGGCCTGGTCAAGCAGTAGAACAGTATAACATGGCAGTTACAAGCACAGAATAAAACATAGGGTAACATAAAGGGTACAGGCATGATTACTATGATGTCTGAATTAGCAGATTCCAGTGTGATGATGTCACCTGGAAATGATATCATTCCATTGGCAATGTTGCACGGTGATGCTCTGGTTTTTCAGCAAACTCTATGGGTCTGAAGCCAAAAAACCATAGAGTTTTTGCCCAAAACCAGAGCATTGCATGTGACGTTGCTGACATGGTGACATCATCATGCTGGGGAGGTTGCACATTATGTCCTGCCCAGCCCCAGAACAACCCCCCCAAATCTCCCCACCATAATGGCGAGGGAACCTGTCAACCCAATCATGGGAGAAACTGGCAAAAATACAACAAGAGGACCATAGTATAAGTGGTAGGAAATAATAAAGCACCGTGTAATCAACAATAACAGCAATGTAATCTTAAATCAACTCTAAACTTTGTGGTTTTTTTCTATTCTAATGTATTGGTATTTTCTTTTTTTAAATTTCCCCCTTCTTTTTTATTATTTAATTTTCACATAAAACATAAAACAATAACAAACTATAAACAGTGTAACAAAATATACATTAGACCAGGGGTGTTGAACTCATTTGTTATGAGGGCTGGATCTGACATAAATGAGACCTTGTTGGGCCGGACCATGATTGTCATAAAATGTAATGGCAGGGAGCGGAGATATAAACTTTATAAAGGACACAAACACAAAGATTTTTTTAACTTAAAAACATGCTTAAAATATTAGCACTCTTGCAATATTTTGTTTAACAGTATCTGATAACTGACACCTCTTGCTGTGAATTATTGCATCAAAATGTCTGTACTGTTGCAATCCTGAATATGCTGTATCTGTAAGCTGCAAACCTACCTTTGATTTATTGACATTCACCACAGAAATCTCATGCTTGGAGTTCTGAGTCGAGGACCCAGGGGAAAACATGAAATGGCTGAGCGATTGAGAGAGTCTGGCGAAGCAAGCTATGATGCAGCAGCAGCAGCAACAGAAGTGGAAGCAGAAGATGGCCAGTTCCAGTGCAGGCCTGATAGAAGCCCTCTGGGACCTGATCTCGCCCCCGGCCACATGTTTGACACCCCTGCATTAGACAGTCTTATGACTACTCAAACATAAACAACTAATGCAATATCCATAAAGAAAGAATGACATCATAAGCCAATAACAGTAACATACCTATAATATAATATACATATTATAATAAATATAAAGATTTTGAGCATTAGGGAATTTCCTAAAGCTGTGACAAAAAATCTATTATAATAAACCACACTTCTGCAAAGTCATTGTGTGGTGGATTTAACTCATACTGACTAATCTGATATATAATTTTTTCCCACTACATAAATCTCCCATATCTTCCGATACCATAATGCGAGTGTAGGTGGATCCAGACACTTCCATGTTAAAGCAATGACTGATTTTGCTGCCACCAAAAGGATAGAGATGTTTCTTCCTAATCTGCGGCACTGAGACTTCTGGCCAATAATTCAAAAATATTAGTGCAGGGGAATAGGGCACCTCATAACCAGTTATTACTGCTTAATGTAATACTTCCTTCCAGAGCAGCTGAATTTTCTCACATTGCCACCAGCGATCCCCCTCCCAGCCGGAGGTTTGGTGAGACAAGTGCCCAACGACCCCATAATGGCAACGTTTGATGGGGATCCCGAGAAGCTCAGGTTTTTCATCATCGAGATCGAGCGGTTCCTGGCTTCCTGGGGCCACCTCTACCCGACGGAGAGGGACAGAGTGGGCTACATTGGATCCAAGCTGTGAGACACTGCAAGTGATTGGTACGTGAGCCTGCACAACCCCCTGGGATCCGAGTTACAGACTGTGCACAACTTTATGTTGGCCCTGCGCCAGCACTATGAGGACCTGCTGGGAGAAGAGAAAGCCCGGAACCAACTACGCAGGCTGACCCAGGGGCGAGGCACGGTGAGGGACTACACCGACCGTTTCCGGCGCATCGTGGCAAAAGTCCAGGGGTGGTCTGAAGATCTGTTCATGGAGAAGTACCGGGAGGGGCTGAGCCATGAGATCTACGAGACGATCCTGAGGAGCGGCCAACCCGTTTCCCTGGTGGCTTGGATGCGAGCCGCAGCTGATGTGGAAGAGTGTTTCACTTTGATTAAGCTGGGAACATCGACCACTCCCAAGACCCCCCAAAAGGCCGAAGGAAAGTCAGTGTTCCAGAAATTGCGCGATGCCCGATTCAAGCAAGGCCTGTGCATGAAATGTGGAGAAAGTGGCCACTATGCATCGGCGTGTCCCCGCGGAGGGGCAAAGATCCCGAAAACCTCCACCCCGGTGGGTGGAGGGACACCCCGACCTCCCAAGACACCGTTTAAATCCCGGGCATTACAGCTGGAAGGGGCAACGTGCGAGCAGGGAGAGTTGGAGCTGACCGAGACCCAGCTGTTGGGAAACTTCAACGACCTGCAGTAGCTGGCGCAGAGCTGCAGGTCCCTACCCCTGATGCGCCATCGCCGGTGAGCATTCCCAGTCCCTTGCTTTACATGGTAGTGACTATAATGGTACCAACCACCAGAGCCCACATGTGGGTTCGTGCCCTCATAGACTCGGGATGTGCCAGAGACTTAATTAGCCCCTTAGTGGTGGAGGGATTGGGCCCCAGGGTGACAGACTTAAAAGAACCCTTACGGTTCACCCAAGTGGATGGGTCTGAGATGAAGGAGGCATGTGTGGCAGAGACTGAACCATTGGTAGTGGGGACGGGGACGCATTGGGAAAAAAGGGCTTTTGTAATCACCCCGAATACCCAATTTCCCATGGTGCTGGGCAGCCCCTGGTTGAGTTCCCATGACCCATACATCAAGTGGAGTGAGGGGAAAATATCATGGGTCGACCCAAAATGCTCCAAGCACACCTGTGTGAGAGTCCTGCTCAAAGTAGTCAAGGATCAGATCTCGGTTGGTTAACCACAGTTCTTTATTGCCTATTCCTACATTAGTACAGCATCTCGGGTTATTGTCAGAGATGAGACAAATAATACAAGCGGGTCTATTATACCATTCCAAGGAGTTTGAATTACCCATAGGTAGCCAATCCCCTGAAGGGAAAATTGGCGGGCTAAAAGGTGTCTTGACCGTTTGGTTCACACAGGAAAAAAAGTGAGGTGTTAAGCAGTAAATTCCCCTTCTCAAACCAGACCCCTCAGTTCACATAACAATTCATGGCTCCAAGGTTCTTTAGCATAGATAAGAGATGAGAGCCGTCCTCCCCTTGAAGTTACTGCCGGGGCAGCTGGAATGCGGAGGCAGGGATGAGAGGCCTTCTTGTTCTCACCCTGAAGGGTTGTCACCCTCCCGACCAAAACAGGATTAATACAGGGCCAATACATAAAATACAGGGCCAATACATAATGGTTATGAGGTTACATAGTATGCATGCAAGATTACATTGACTGAATTGACAGATTCTGACACCCTGCCCTCCCCATAATTCCCTTCACCTAGCTTTCTCAGGGAACATTTTATGAAACAGTTTAGTCAGCTTGGGGGCATGAACATGTTCAGAACGAATCCATTCATTGTGCTCCGGGCCGAAATCTAACCATCTAACTAAGTAATACAAGTGGCCCCTTTTCATCTTGGAGTCAAGGATTTCAGTTATCTCGTAGTGTGGACTCCCCTCCTTCATCAGTAGAGGAGGAACTGGAGGAACTGGATGCCATGCATTCGGCCCAGGATCTTTCTTCAGTAGGCTGAAATGAAACACAGGATGCACAGAACTCAGTGATTTAGGCAGTTCCAGTTCAAAGGATACATCAGAGATTTTACGTAACACTTTATAAGGTCCAACATATTTCCATCCCAATTTTCTGCTGGGCTGCAGCCCATGGATATTTTTAGTAGAGAGATAAACGGAGTCCCCGGGTTGAAGATCCCATCCCGGTGCTCGCCCTCGATCCGCATATTTTTTGTAGTCCTCTTTGGCATGGTCCAGGGCCTTCCCAATTAATGGCCAGGAGTCCTGGAGGCCGGACCACCAACTCTTAAAATCCGAAGGGGGAGTCTGGGGGTCCTCCTTAAGAGTAGGGAGTGGTTTACCTTCAAAGCCTCCCACTGCCATGAAAGGTGAAACCCCAGTGGAGGAATGCACCGCATTATTGTAGCTATATTCAGCAAAGGGCAGCAATTCCACCCAATTGTCCTGGTGGTAATTTGTGTAACATCTTAGGAATTGCTCGAGAATTTGATTAGTTCGCTCGGATTGGCCGTCGGTTTCTGGATGGTAACCCGAGCTTAAAGCAGGTTCTATGTCCATTAATTTCAAAAGCTCCCGCCAGAAGGTGGCAACGAACTGACTTCCGCGGTCAGATACCACCCTCTTCGGAAAAGCATGTAATTTTATCACGTGATTGAAGAAAGCTTTAGCCATTCCTTTGGCTGTGGGCAATTGCTTGAAGGGGGTGAAATGGGCTTGTTTAGAAAAAGTGTCAACCACTACCCAAATCACCGTTTTTCCCTTGGAGGGGGGCAAATTGGTGATAAAATCCATGGCTATGTCTTCCCAGGGTCGTGAAGCAGTGGGAAGGGGGTGCAACAATCCGGGGGCCTTTCCCCCCCGTTTTTTACACATTAAACAGGTTTGGCATGCCGAGACGAAGTCCGAGACATCTCGGCGCATGCGCGGCCACCAGAATTGACGCTGGATCAAATTAAGTGTCTTTAGGAAACCGAAGTGCCCGGCTAGCTTTGAGGAGTGACAAGTTAGCAAGATTTCCTTGCGTTTGGTCTTAGGCACCACTAGTTTGTCCCCATGTAGCCAACAATGGTCCTCTCTTTGGGAACACTCTCCCACAGTTTCCAATTCCTCTATTTCCTCCGGAGCATACTCCCCCCCCCACTGGCAGTTCCCAAGGGTTAGCTCGATTTTCTTTGCTTTGCTCCGGGTGACAACCGCCCCTCCCAGCTGCTGGGGGGAGAACATGGAATCGAATACCTCTTCTTTCACACTCTCATGTTGAGGCAATCTGGACAATGCGTCTGCCAGGGAGTTAGCCTTCCCAGGAAAATGTTTTAACACAAAGTTAAATTTGGAAAAGAAGTCGGCCCAGCGCAGCTGCTTGGCGTTGAGGGACCGCTGCGTGCGCAAAGCCTCTAGGTTCTTATGATCAGTCCATATTTCGAACGGAGTTTGCGCTCCCTCCAACCAGTGGCGCCACGTAGTGAGCGCTAACCTAATGGCCGCGGCTTCCTTGTCCCACACCGACCAGTTCCTTTCTGTTTCGTTAAACTTTTTCGAAATGTAAGCCAAGGGGTGCAGTTTCCCCTCCGAGTCACTTTGTAAAATGGCCCCCCCATGGCTACATCCGAGGCATCGACATGGATTATAAAGTCTTTTGTCTCATCCGGGTGGGCCAGAATGGGCTCAGAGGTAAAAAGAGTTTTTAAAGTCTCAAACGCCTTCTGGCACTCCCCATTCCAAGCCAGTTTCTCTCCTGGCTTTCCTGCCTCGGGCCCCCTCCCCTTGGTTTTCAACAAGTCAGTTAAGGGAAGGGTGACTTTAGCAAAGTCCTTGATGAAGGTCCGGTAAAAGTTACAAAATCCTAAGAGGCTCTGCAATTGCCTTCTCGTTCGCGGAGCCTCCCATTGCACCACCGCCTCCACTTTCCCCGGGTCCATTTCCAACCCCTTCTGAGAAATGCGGTAGCCTAGAAAGTCCACGGACTCACGGTGAAACTCGCACTTAGACAGTTTCACAAAAAGCTGGTTTTTCAGTAAAGTTGAAAGAACGTCCCTGACCAAAGTCACATGCTCATTCTTATCAGTAGAATAGATCAAGATATCATCTATGTAACATAACACGCCCTTAAAAAGGTGCTTGTGTAACACTTCATTGATTAAACTCATAAAGACCCCGGGCGCGCCACTTAAGCCGAACGGCATCACTAGGTATTCAAATTGCCCCAAGGGGGTATTAAAGGCAGTCTTAGATTCATCCCCTTCCCTTATGCGCACCCTGAAGTAGGCATCTCGTAGATCCAACTTGGTAAAAATCTTCCCCTTGGCCGCCTCCGCCAAGAGGTCCTTTATTAACGGGAGGGGGTAGGCATTAGAGGTGGAGACTGCATTTAGCCCCCGGTAGTCAGTGCACAGTCATAAGCCTCCATCCTTTTTCTTTCGGAACAGCACGGGCGCCGCAAAGGGGGACTTGGCGGGGCGGATGAACCCCCTTGCCAGGTTTTTGTCCAAGAACTTCCGCAGTTCTTCCCGTTCCGCTGGGCTCATGGAATATAATTTACCCTTCGGGAGTTTCTCTCCTGGGAGGAGCTCTATGGCACAGTCCGACAGTCGATGGGGGGGCAACTCGTCCGCCTCGGTCTCACTGAACACCTCTAGCAAGTCTCTATACTCTTTAGGCACCATGGCAGGGGCGAGGGCGAGTGCGGGCGCGGGGGAAGGCGGGCTCGGAGGTCCAGGGCCCCATCCGGGGTCCCACCGGTGGCTCTGGCAGCGGTCGTCTACCCACGAAATCTTCCCCTCGCTCCATTTTATGTAAGGGTCGTGCGCCCCGAGCCAAGGGCTGCCCAACACCATAGGGAACTGGGCGTTCGGGGTGATGACAAAAGCTCGCTTCTCCCAGTGCTCCCCCGTTCCCAAAATCAAGCTCTCAGTCTCTGCTATGCACTCCTCCTTCATTTCCGACCCATCCATCTGGGTAAACTTCAGGGGTTCTGCTAACGGGGTGACTTTGGGTCCCAACCCCTCCACTACCAGGGGGCTGATTAGGTCTCGCGCACACCCAGAGTCAATTAGAGCGCGAACCCTCATGTGGGTCCCTGATCCAGGGGTTACCACAGTCACTACCATATACAACAGGGGGCCAGGGATGCTCACCGGAGATGGCACTTCTTGGCGGGGGACCTGCAGCTCTGCGCCGCTCACTGCAGGCCGTTGGAGTTTCCCGACATCTGTGCTTCCATCAGCTCCAGCTCACCCTGGTCGCTCGCCACCCCTTCCAGCTGCAAAGCCCGGGGCTTCATTGGAGTTTTCCCTCGGGTGGGGGTGCTCCCCGCTCCGGGAGTTGAGGTCTTCGGGCCCTTCCCCCCTCCTCTGGGACAAGCCGAGGCGAAGTGGCCACTCTCCCCACACTTCATGCACAACCCCTGCCGAAACCTCGCGTCACGTACATCTTGCACATTGGATCGGGGCTTCGCTCGGGGACCGGCTTTGCTGGCTGCCATCGCGGACGCTCCCATCTTAATCAGGGCGAAGCGTTCCTCCATGTCGGTGGCAGCTCTCATCCAGGTGTTCAGTGTGCCCGGGCGACCCCCTAGCAGCACTGTCTCGTAGATTTCCGGGTTCAGGCCCTCCCAATACTTCTCCATGAAGAGTTCCTCCGGCCACCCATGGATCTTGGCAGCGATGCGCCGGAACTTGTCAGTGTATTCCCTCACTGACGATCTCCCCTGAAATAGCTTCCTCAGTTGATTCCTGGCTTTTTCCTCACCCAGGGGGTCCTCGAACTGATGCCGAAGGGCCCACATAAAATTGTTCAGGGAGCGCAACTCAGGGCCAGGGTTGTCGTGCAGGCTCACATACCAATCGCTGGCGGTGTCTTTCAGCTTGGACCCGATGTAGCCGATGCGATCTTTCTCGGTAGGGTAGAGGTGACCCCAACTGTCCAGGAATCTCCCGATCTCCAGCGTGAAGAAACGCAGCTTCTCGGGGTCCCCATCGAAAGTAGTCGTCAAAGGGTCGGAAGGGGGTGGGCGAGCGGCCGGCGCGGCTGGGACTGGGGCCGGCACGGGAGCGGGCCCGGGAACTGGAGCGGGGACGACCGGCGGGGCTGGTTGCGCCGGCAGAGCGGGCGCCTGCGGCTGAGCCGGAACCCCTCCGGGTGCCTGCGGCTGTGGTGGGGCTCCGACTCCTTGACCGAGGAGGGCGCCTTGCATCGCCACCATAGCGTCGCGAAATTGGTGCTGGAGATCGAGGGCCAACTCGCGGAGCTCGGCGGTGAGTTGGAGCCGTAGGTCTCCCATCATCTGATCCAGCGGGACCGTCTGCTCCTCGCGATACGGATCGGGCCCATACAGATCCAGTCCCTCCTCTTCGGGAGGCGGGCGACGCGGCCCTCCACGGTAAATCGGCTCGCGGTCGTCTCCGAGGTAGCTCGGTCTCCCTCGATCGGGCTGGTCTCCGGTGAGCGAAACTCTCACCCCTTTCCTGTCGTGCACCCACGAACTCACGGGTCGGCCCCCGAAGTGGCTCCAGGCGTACTGGGGGGTCACGTTCTGATGGGTAATCGGGCAGCGCGGAATGTAGTAAGCCCCCTGGCTCGTGGTCACCGGCACCTCGGGACCTCCTCCGCCGCCACCACCCCCGTTCCCCGGATCCGCCGGGGTAACGGGAACCTCCTCTGGAGTAGTAGGTTTGAGGGGGACAAGGTCGTCTTCTGACATGGTCAGGAACGGTTGAGTCCCAATCACAGATCTCTGACAATCTGTGAGAGTCCTGCTCAAAGTAGTCAAGGATCAGATCTCGGTTGGTTAACCACAGTTCTTTATTGCCTATTCCTACATTAGTACAGCATCTCGGGTTATTGTCAGAGATGAGACAAATAATACAAGCGGGTCTATTATACCATTCCAAGGAGTTTGAATTACCCATAGGTAGCCAATCCCCTGAAGGGAAAATTGGCGGGCTAAAAGGTGTCTTGACCGTTTGGTTCACACAGGAAAAAAAGTGAGGTGTTAAGCAGTAAATTCCCCTTCTCAAACCAGACCCCTCAGTTCACATAACAATTCATGGCTCCAAGGTTCTTTAGCATAGATAAGAGATGAGAGCCGTCCTCCCCTTGAAGTTACTGCCGGGGCAGCTGGAATGCGGAGGCAGGGATGAGAGGCCTTCTTGTTCTCACCCTGAAGGGTTGTCACCCTCCCGACCAAAACAGGATTAATACAGGGCCAATACATAAAATACAGGGCCAATACATAATGGTTATGAGGTTACATAGTATGCATGCAAGATTACATTGACTGAATTGACAGATTCTGACACCCTGGGACCCCACATGGGGAAAAGCACCTCCAGGATCCTCAAATCCGGCAGCCCTAGTTTTAGCACCCAAGCCGGTTCCCCCAGAATACAGAGACTTACAAGATGTGTTCAGTGAAACAGAACCTGACGAGTTGCCCCCCCCCCATCTCACTGACTGTGCCATAGAACTCTTACTGGGGGAGAAATTGCCGAAAGGGAAGTTGTACTCGATGAGCCCCTTTGAGAGAGAGGAGCTGCGGAAGTTTTTGGATAAGAACTTAGAGCGCGGATTCATCCACCCAGCAAAGTCCCCCTTTGCAGCCCCCATCCTGTTCCGGAAAAAGAAAGACAGAGGGTTGAGACTTTGCACTGATTATAGGGGCTTGAATGCTGTATCCACATCCAATGCCTACCCCCTCCCCTTGATTAAAGACTTACTGACCGAAGCGGCCAAAGAGAAGATTTTCACGAAATTGGACTTGAGAGACGCGTACTTTCGGGTGCGCAACAGGGAGGGGGACGAATTTAAGACGGCGTTCAACACACCACTGGGGCAGTTCGAGTACTTGGTGATGCCCTTTGGTTTGAGTGGCGCTCCTGGTGTTTTTATGAGTTTAATTAACAAAGTGTTGCACAAGCATTTATTTAATGGGGTGCTGTTATCTTGATGATATCTTGATTTATTCTGCTGATAAGGCATCCCATGTGACATTAGTAAGAGAAGTACTACAGACATTGTTAGAGCACCAGTTATATGCCAAGCTGTCCAAGTGCGAGTTCCACAAAAGGGAGGTGGATTTCCTGGGCTACCACATTTCTCAGAGGGGCCTGGAAATGGACCCTGCTAAGGTGGAGGTGGTCGTGCAGTGGGAAGCCCCCCGCACCAGAAAGCAGTTACAAAGCCTGTTGGGATTTTGCAACTTTTATCGCACATTTTTGAAAGACTTTGCAACCATTACCCTACCACTTACTGAACTGTTAAAAATTAAGGGAGGGGCCCTGAAGCAGGGAAACCGGGGGAAAGACTGTGTTGGACCCCCCAGTGCCAAAAGGCGTTCGATGAGCTAAAGCGGCTATTCACATCAGAGCCCATTCTAGCCCACCCTGATGAGACCAAAGAATTTGTAATACATGTGGATGCTTCTGATGTGGCGATGGGGGGGGGCGATCTTGCAACGGGATGCCAATGAGGTGTTACACCCCCTCACCTATATTTCAAAGAAATTCACTGAAACAGAGAGGCACTGGTCGGTATGGGATAAGGAAGCCGCCGCCATCAAATTAGCCCTCTCCACTTGGAGACATTGGTTAGAGGGAGCGCAAAAGCCGTTTGAGATCTGGACTCACCACAAAAATTTGGAGGCTTTGCACACGCAACGCTCCCTGAATGTGAAACAGCTTCGGTGGGCCAATTTTTTTCTCTAAATTCAATTTTGTCCTCAAACACTTTCCTGGGAAAGCTAATTCACTAGCAGACGCATTGTCCCGGTTACCCCAACACGAATCCCAAAGGGAGGAGGTGTTTGACTCCATGTTCTCTCCTCAACAGTTGGGGGGGGGGCGGTGCTAACCAGAAGCCAGCGGAAAACTTCCCAGGAGCCCAAGTCATGGGTTGATGAATGTGGGGGGGCATACTCGACTGAGGAGGTCGCAGAATGGGAAGGGGATGCAGAGAATACTAAAGACATTAATGGCTGCTGGTATCATGGCTCCAAGTTAATTGTGCCCCTCTCCCTGCGGAAAGAAATCCTGTTGTCATGTCATGAATCAAAACTTTCTGGACATTTTGGGTTTCTAAAAACCCTGAACCTTATTCAAAGACAATTTTGGTGGCCGCGAATGCGAAAAGATGTGTCTGATTATGTTACCTCTTGCCAAGTGTGCTTAATGTGTAAAAGGAGGGGAGGGAAAGTCCCGGGGTTACTGCAGCCCCTCCCGACCCCTTCTCGGCCTTGGGAGACTGTGTCCATGGATTTTATCACCAGCCTTCCTCCTTCCAGGGGGAAAATGATCATTTGGGTGGTGGTTGATCTGTTTTCCAAGCAAGCCCATTTCGTTCCGTTTAAGCAACTTCCTACGGAAAGGAGCCTGGCTAAGAAATTTTTTAACCACGGGATTAAGCTCCATACTTTTCCTAAGCGCATAGTATCCGATAGGGGGAGCCAATTCGTTGTCAACTTCTGGCGGGAGCTTTTGAAGACTCTGGACATTGAACCAGCCCTTAGTTCGGGTTACCATCAAGAAACCGATGGACAGTCCGAACGAGTTAATCAAATATTGGAACAATTTCTTTGTTGTTACACAAACTATCATCAAGACAATTGGGTGGACTTGCTCCCATTTGCTGAGTATAGCTACAATAATGCAGTGCATTCCTCTACAGGGTTTCTCCTTTCATAGCTGTGGGGGGTTTTGAAGGAAAACCACTGCCCTCTTTGCCTGTTTCGGACACTTCTAAGGACTCAGACTTTAGCCAATGGTGGTCGGGGTTACAGGACTCCTGGCCTCTCATTGGAAAGACTTTGGAAAAGGCTAAAGCAGATTACAAAAAATATGCTGACAAGGGGAGAGCTGAGGGTTGGGACCTTAAGCCTGGAGACTCTGTGTATCTTTCCACCAAGAACATTCATGGTTTGCAGCCCAGTAGAAAGCTGGGATGGAAATATGTTGGACCTTATAAAGTGTTAAGGAAAATATCTGAGGTCTCGTTTGAACTTGAATTGCCTAAGTCACTGAGTTCTGTGCATCCTGTCTTTCATTACAGCCTCCTAAAGAAGAATCCTGGGCAGAATGCATGGCGCCCGGATCCTCCGATTCCTCCTCCTCTGATGAAGGAGGGAGAACCTCATTTCAAAATCTCTGAACTATTGGACTCTAAAATTCGCAGGGGCAGGGTCTACTATCTTGTTAAGTGGGTAGATTTCGGTCCTGAGTTGAACGAATGGGTCCTTGCTGATAACGTCCATGCTCCTAAGTTAGTCCACTCCTTTCATCACCGTTTCCCTGATAAGCCAGGGGGGAAAGTTTAGTTTCAAGGGGGCAGAGTGTCAGATTCTACTCTGTAAGCACAATGGTTTCTGTTATTGGTAAATGTGTCTTTCTCTCTTTGAATCTGACAAAGATATATATTGCTGCAAGTTGCTCTGGTTCTTACTTTCATTTTCCTTGTAGTGGTTATCTCCCATATGTTTTATTGCCTCCTTTGTGTCAATTGCCTATCTGCTTAATGTTACTTTAGGCGGGAGGTGGGTTCCTGCATACCAACTCGTCATATAAACAATAGCTATCTTGTTCCTGTCCCCTCCCCCTTTTCTTCACTCCAGGCTCCCAGGACACTATCTAAAGGCTTCTAGCTTTGAAGGTTATTTTATTGTCGTGGTTGGAATGTTTTGCCTAGGACTTAGCACATCTGGGTCACACAGGCCAAAAGGGGAATGTTTATGCCTTTTCGCACCTACGGTGGGAACAAATGGGCCCTGGGTCTTCCCGCATTTTTCTTGTATGCTGATTGGTAGTAGATGTTTAAGCATTCATATTTGTAGGTATATTAACCCCAAGCCTTCTTTGTATGGCATCTCTAACAAACATCGAGATCTGTTCCAGTATATGAAATAAAGGACTATGTTTTAACCAACAAAGGCCTGATCATTTGCTGATAGTACAGAAGCCTCACAATAATGCATTTTAAGTGATGCAGTAACCTCCACACTTTGTTCCTTACCTCTTAGAACATAGAGGGAATCACCAATCAAATTCTCAAGGATGTGGCATCCAGCCTAACAGGATTCACAGTTGGCAAGATTCTCCTATCTGTATGCTGAGAAACCCTCTCTTATATACTAACTGACAGGTGCCAAAATTTAGTACAGTTTGGGATCCGTGAAATTACAAGAAGTTACAAAAAAGTTGGAAAAATGAAGTAAGATGTAAAGGCTCACACCGGCTCCCAGTTCTTAATATCCAAAAGGCGTCATAAAGGGGGCCGTTACCTTGTAGGGCTTAGCTCCCCCCTCAAAGGACGCTCCGGAGGACACTCGCCAGCCCTCGACTCCACTCGGGTGCGTCCGTCAACTCTCGGCAGCGTCCGAAGGCGTCCAACGTCTCCCACAAGTGCCTGGCGCCTCCCGAGGGGGCCCCAGCAGCCCAAAGAGGATCCTCTGATGTCCCAGCCGTCGGCTGCCACCACACGCTCTCCGGTGCCTCCCAGCTCTCCCTAGTTCCACCTGGGGGGGGCAGGCCCTCCAAGCACCGCAGGCACCACAGGCACCTCCCCCGGCACCTCGGGGTCCTCACAATAGGTCCCGGGCCCCACGGGTGTTCAAGAGCACCAGCCCACCAGCGCACAGCACAGCAGCCCCCAGAGACGTGGTGACACAGCTGCCCCCAGAGACACGGCAGTGCAGCAGGTCCAGGAGGCCCTCCGTCCGGAGGCGCCCCACCACACCGGCCGAGGCACCAGGACACCGACCACCCAGACCAGCCCGGCGGCACCAAGACCGCCAAGCCAACAGCGCCGTCCCAGCCAGGCACAGCACAACCAGGCAAGGCACAGTCCAAGACGGGCCGGACAGGCCAGCCGAAGCACAGTCCAGAGCGGGCCAGGTAAGCCGACCAAAGCACAGTCCAGGGCGGGCCAGGCAAGCCGACCGAAGCACAGCCAAACCAAACAAGCAGGAGCACAGCAGGGTAGGTGGCTTCGTCCTTCTTCGTTATTTCCTCAACTCTCACCCGTCTCACCAGTCTAAATTACTTCCCTACTACTATCAGCACAATAAAAGCCGAATTAAATCCAGTTAAAATCCCAATTGCGTATTAAAGCGCACTAAAATTTCCTCTTCGGTGGAGCTCTGTTTACAGCTCCACGCCGGCCGCCATCTTACTAAAATGCATAAGGGTCTTAACCCTCCCGGGAAGACCAATAGTGTCAGTCATGGGGTCCCTTTTAGAACCACTGGCTAAGTTTGTTGCTTCTTTTTTACAACCTTTTGCATCTCATGCTAGATCATACATTAAAGAAATAAAATATTTAATTATCACAATGGAAAATCTTACTGTACCTTCTGGGTAATTTCCCAATACACAAACTGCAACTCAGAGAACATAGTATATTGTATAACCTGCAAATGCAACTTATTGTATATAGGAATGAGCACTCATCCCATTAAAATCCATATTCAGGAACATGTTTCTCAAATAAAAAATAAAATCCACTAAGCACCAATGGTAAATCAGATTATTAATAATGCTCATGCCCCTGAAGACTTCAAAGTTGTGGTATTATTTCAATTTCACCCATATGCATACAATGTTACCAATATGTCTCGGATTTTACTACAGAAGGAAGCTTTTTTAATACATAAATTCTAAACAGTTCATCCTCAAGGTTTAAACCAGTCTTTAGATTTGACAAATCACTTAAGATGTGAAGGAACAATACTCCTTGCCCTTACTGTGTACCATCACATTTGAGGAAAAGTTCAGAAAACAGAACTTAAAGTCTAAGACCGATTTTTCACAAGGAGCTGCAGTGCTGTCGCTCCTCTTTCCCCTGGTTCCATTGGTCAATTTCCCACTAATCACTGTGTGGCCGCATTTTGATCCGCAGCTTCGTGCAATTTCCCCTGCAGCTTCTCAATCCTGTTTTTTGAAAATCTAGAAGCTGCAGGGAAAATCACGTGAAGCCACAGATCAAAATGCAGCCGCATGGTGATTAGTGGGAAATTGACCAATGGAACTGGGGGAAAGGGAGGCGTGAAGGCACCACAGCTCCTTGTGAGAAATTGGTCAAAGTGTCAGCCCTGGGTGAATTCCATTTATACACATTCTCCAGAACTGGGGGTTAGGTTTGACAGAAGAGACTGGAAAGGAGGTTGAAAACTGCCAGTCTTGCCAAACACTCCTAGAAAGTGGAGGATATTTCTTCCCCAGTTATTCAGAGGGTTCAGTTCAGAAGGGACCCCTGGAATGTGTGAAAAGAGAAACAATTGTAGACCCCTCAACAGTGGAAAAAAAAAGGGAAGTTATAATCCCACAAAGGAAGTATTTAAATACAGGAAGAAAATACTAACTTCCAGGAAAATAAGATAGTTTTATGAAACTTTATTAAGACACACTGTTGCTGAAAGAAGACAAACAAACCTCTCATAGTTAAGAACTGAGTCTCTAAGAATATAAGCTTTAACTACACTCTGTTGCCTGTTCAAAATATTCTAATTTGTTTGAACAACAGCAGTGACCTCAACCTCTTGTCCCTTGCCCTATTCCTAATCCAACTGTGCCTATTCAATAAAATCAACCTTTGTTTGAACTTTACTTTGTGTCAAGTGCCATTTCCAAAGGGTTTTATAAGGGGGCTCCTGCTGAGTTACATCTCTGACCTGGGTAAAAGCCAAATAACTTCTCAATCACAGGGCGGGACACGCAAAAAGTTATAATTCTATAATTAAATTATGCTGCTAGGAGGCAGCTTAGTCAGAGAGGGAAACAGTGTTTTGGTGGGAAAATCTGCCTCAGAGAAGAAACAGGGGTCCATCATAGTCTTCACCTCAAGGAGTCTCACAGCTTACCAGTTCCTCTGGCAGCTGTTTTAAGGTGGGGACCGACTCTCAAACATAAGCTCCTCCCCAGGCAAAGGCCTTCCCTACTTTTTGGAAACATAGGGAAGTTGTCACATTGGGGAATAGTGCCCAAAAGAGTCATAAGTAACTCCTGAGCCACTGAAATAGTATCATTGTTTTAAACTATTGTCTTTATAACTTTCTTTTGGGGTTTAAATTGCTGCCAGATCAGATCACACTTTCACTGTTTCTAAACAGGAAGACTGAAATAACATTGATTTTTTTTCTTTAACAATATCTAGGATTTACAGCTTGATCCTAAATAAATGGTTATTTGTACCCTATGTTCCTCTTTACATTTGGATAAGTGTACTTTGCTATCTTATAGCACTTAACAGAAGATGTTCATATGTTTCAGCATCATGTTTTTGGGTTAAATACTGTATTTTATTGCTTCTGAATATCAAATATGTTCCCTATTGATATACAGTGCCCTGAGCCTTGCTTCACTGGGGAGGGAGGTTTAAAAATCTAATTTAATAATAAATAAGCAAATACATAAATAAAACCCCACATATTACTCCAAAGAAAGCTGTGTTGCATGTCAGTCACTTGCAGTTGACTATGCAGCACAATTCTATATATATTTAAAGAAAAGTAATGTTTTCAGTGGTCTTACTAAATTGTGCATAGGATGGCTAAGTAAGTCCAATTATTATAATGGGTTTTACAGGACTAACTTTCTTTCCTACTTTCCTACTTGTAATCTGTCTTGAGTCCCAGTGTGAAAGGCAGACAGTAAAGGAAAGTCATTCTCCAGTCTGATGAAGATTTTCACTCGACACAGGGCTCTAGTCTGACTAGCATACATTCTGAGGTAATGTAAATGAAAGCTGGAGGAAGGCGGTATTAACTCAGTAAAGAAAACAGCTCTAAAATCATTTACAGATGTGACCTATCCTATGGTAGGGTCTTGCACATGTTGGACTGTTTGAATGTATTGGAAATACAACTACACCTCTGGTTCCCAAAGTGGGTAATACCGCCTCCTGGAGGGTGCTAGAATGATTCAGGTGGGCAGTAGGAGCCATGAGTGCAATTGGGGGGGGGGTGCTGAATAAAAATAAGGGGGCGGTGGAAGCATAAAGAAAGCAGAGTCCAGAACCTATCTAAAGCAGCCTTTTCCTGCCTTTTCCTGGTCTTCCCCGGGAGCAGAGAGGGAAGTGGAGGTCAAGAGGGGTCCCCACAACCAATCACAGCCATGCATTTGCAAACTGCAAATATATGTGCACCCTTGTAAGGGTGGTATTGCTGCTGGGCTATTGTGTGGTAACTGCTGCTGGCCTCTGGCTTCAGGCCTTCAGCTGCTGCTCTATGCCTGCCTTGGCCTGCCTGGCTGCCTGGATCATGGTGGACTCTACCTGGACTCAAGAAGAAATCTAAAAGGTAATATTTGGGAGAAATATATATTATATATAAAAGGAGGATATTAGTAAAAGGACCTTTTAAATTGGGCGGCCTGCTTGGGATGGCTTTGGGTTGGGGTTCTGTTGGATATGGAGTGGGGGTTGGCTAAGCCTTACTCTCTTACAGTTAATAATTTTGGGGGAAAGTTTTAATAGTTTGTTTTGCATTTAAAAGTATTACTGTAAGATTGTTTTTAAATTAACTGTAGTTGCTTGTTGGGGTGCGATGGGGGTTTGGCTTAGTAGTCTTTTAAAGTTAAATTTTTTGGGTGACAGTTTTAAAAGTTTGATTTGCATTTAAAAGTATTTCTATTGGATTGGGTTTTTTAATTAACTGTAATAGTTGCTTGTTGGTGTGGTGAGGGTTTTTGCTCAATGATTTAATTTTGTGATTCAACTTTTGTTATTGGTTGTTTAAATATTGTAATTTTCTGGTTGGTTTTAAAATATGTTTCTTGAGACTACTGCTGTTTCCTTTGTGCGTTTTGGTTAGCTGGGGGGGAATCAGCTGTTGTTTGTGGGTTCAGTGTTGTGCATTTGTTGCCTCTGATAGTGTTCTGGTGTTGTTCTGTTGTGGTTTTCCATTGTGATTTGTGAAGGTCTTGTTTTTAAAAGTTCTGCTTTATTCCTTTTGGTTGATTGGGAGGGTCCTGGTGGTGGATGTGGGAGTGTTGTTGCTAGCATCCTCAGCCCTGAACCCAGGGTGGTCTTTCCCAAGAGAGACTCCCCAAAACAACCTCTGAATCTCTCTATGAAACCAGGCTTGGCTTAAAACCAGCGGCTTTTGCTGGGCGGCTAGGAGAACCACATCTTAGCTGAGAAACCTCAGGCCAAAGAAAATATTCTCCAGGCTGGCTGCACTGCCAAGCACCCTCTATGCAAACAACCCCCTCCTGTCATCTCAGTCCAAAAAGGACTAGAATGGGCAAGTCTCCGCCCTTGCTTCAGGCATCTTCTACTGACCAAATGGCTAGTCTTTTGTCTGTCAAATGTACAGGCAGGGAGGGACAAAGAGCCTATGTTCTGTGCTATTGTTATGACTGAAACATGTTGCATGTTTCTATTCCCCCCCTCCTGTTTCACCTGTATGTCAGGAAATACCTTTGGAATAATTCTCTCATTCCTGTCTCCATATATTTGTCTAAGTAAGATATTTAAATTTAAATTCAAAGATGGCTACCAACAGTTCTGGCTGCAAAAGCAGATACCTACACTTTATCCTGGATTATGGGCTATAGTACAAAAGGTTTTAATTGCATTTCCTTCAACATATTTAGTAGAACGTGGGTTCAGTGTGGTCACAAATCTGTTAACTAAAAAAAGAAACCGACTGCAAATAGCTAATCATGGTGATTTAAGATTGCTGCTGACAAAAATAGAGTCAAACATTAATAAATTGATAGCTGTGCACCAGGTTCATCCTTCTCATTAAGATTATTTTAAATGTTATTTGTGATTTTTATTTTAATATTATCCTTCATTATCTTAATTTTCTGTTTGCATGCAAATGGTACTATGGTTGATTTTATAAAATACTTTGTCCACTTCTTGAAGGTAGATTTCCAGAGGGGTGCTGAGTAATTTTTTTTTTCTGAAAAGGGGGCGGTAGGCCAAATAAATTTGGGAACCTGTGATCTACATGTTGCATGGAGGATCCATGACTAAAATTCCTGGCGTTTGTATTTTTCTTTAAAGCAGCCTTGTGGGATAAAAGTTGGATGGGAACAATGGCACGTGGGATGGAAGTGTTTGACCATTTTTCCCTGTGACACTTTCCTGATCTAAATCACTTTCCAAAGCTGCTGTTATCCCCATGAGAAAGCCCCTTTTCAGGGCTAAGAACAGCTTTGCATCAAGGTATATGTGTGTTTCTAATTCTGACCAGGAAAATAGCATGGGGAAGAAAGGGGTTACAAATTCTTTCCCAGTGCTGTTGTTTGAATAAAATTCCAAGTTGCTATAAAGTAAATACATCAGGAGATGCAATCATGGATCTCACACATAACATGTAGTTTGATCCCAGTTCAGGAACTGATGAACCTTGATAAAAACTGGCCCAGCTCATGGTGACATCATAGAAATGTGGCTGGTTATACCTGCTGAGGCTCTATGTTTTAATTACTGTATATCATTTTTTAACATTCCCTTTCAGTTTTGCAACGTGTTTTCACTAAAGCACTCGACTTCTTGTGTGTGTGCAAAGTCCATGCCAGTAGATTCTGTTGGTAACAATTTAGTAAATGTTATTTTATTAAAAGTTACCTCTATGAACAAAAACACAACATGCATTAGTTTGAGGACGAGGAAGGAAAGATCTTCTTTTAAACTTTCTGTAGCCATTACAACACTTTTATTTTACCACTGAACCCTGTTCCCCTTCTCTTCTTACCAGACTGAAGCCTGATTGCATGTGTGCATGTACATAATTTGATTTCTTGGTGCCTGGTTTTATTGTACAGGTGGCTAATAGCTGAACATGTAAATAAACTTGTATGAGAAGCACTGGCTGAGGACAGACTGGGGATCTGGAGCGCAATGCGAGCGGGTGAAAAAGCCCTGGGGGCAACTCATCTCAGGGCTGCCCATTTGCACTGGCTGCAGTGCTGCGGGACCATACCAGGGAGGAGGTGGAATGGTGCGTCCACACTGCCGGGCGGACCCTGGTGTCTCCACTGGCATGGTGTGCAGCTTCTGGCTGTTCTGGCGAGGTGTGGCTGTTCGCATTGGCGCAGCCACTGGAACAGCCCGTTCACATTTCCAGCACTGCTTCCTGCATGCCATAGATGCATCCACACCAGCAGGAAATGGCAGGGACGTATGCCCAGATGGCTGGAGACCAGTTTTAAGGGGTCTCCTGTTGAAGCAGGAGGACGACGCCTTGGGGACGGGTGAGTGCACGCGGCCAATGGGGGACAGCTGCGCCAATGTGGACAGCCTCTCTTCCTCTGTTTTTAAAGCAGAGGCATAGCGGCCCACATTGCCAGTCTGTTCTCAGCCACTGTTTTTGAGATGACATGCAAGATTAATCTCTGTATGGTATAGTTTTGTATCTTCCAACATGAGGTTTTTTTTCTTGTAACATTTAGAAAACCTGGCAGCAGAATACAAGTTAAATTAGTTCTTCCCAAGCAACAGCATTTATAGTGTGATCCTGAGCAGAATGACAACCATCTGTGCTCCTTAACTTCAATGGATTTTGAAAGGTGTCTGTTACTCTGCTGAGGATTGCACTGTTACTCCTGTAAACTCGGGGGGGGGCATGATTATGTAGTGTTGAATGTCTTTAACTGATGGTTTATTATTGTGAAATGCAAACAGACCCTTGGAACTCTTCTCTCTTTAGTCATCCAGTAGTGCTCCATCACTATCATGTAGTGCAGCCAACATCTTGTTTAGGCATCATATCTGCAGCTACAAGCTGCCTGACTCCATTCCCAAAGACCTTTTTGGATCCTCATTAAGTCATCTCATGTCAAGGAATTCCAAACTCCTCTTTTCACCGGGAGACACTACCATGTGGTCATTGGGACTTACTATCTAGATGTAAAAAGTTCTTACAGCATTTGGCCCAGGCTAACCTGCATTCACCAGATCTTGAAAGCTAAGCTGGGTTGGCCCTGGTTAGTATTTGGAGAGGAGACCACCAAGGATGTCCAGGGTTGCTTTTCAGAGGCAGCCAATGACATCTGTTCATCTCCTGCCTTGAAAATCCTATGGGGTTGACTGTGATGATAGCACTTTCCTCCACCAGGGCATTTTGAAGTCAGACAGATCTACTGTGTTACAGGTTTTCATGGAATATAGCCCACTCCTCCAGGTTCTATAAATTATCACTTGATCAGAGGTATGGATTTCTTTTTCAGTAATAAATCTGTTCCCCTTTAATGAGCCATAAGAATTCTGTTTGTTTTTGTCACAATGTTGCCAGCCCACCCCTTGAATGAACAACAACACAAGTTATGGGTTAAACTGGGAGTTTTATTTATCATAAGCTGATCTGCACCAACACATTAAAGCACAGGTTGCATTAGGCTTGCCACGTAAGCCTCCTGGCAGGGCAAACCCACCCCGGCTCAAAGCCAGGTCTGGCATCCTTCCGGACTTCACTTGTCATGGCCCGCATGCCAGTGCATAGAGGGGAAGGAAGGGCACATTCCAGCCCATGGCTGCAAAGCCTTAAGGCTTGTCATATGCTCCTCCCACCCCAAAGAGACCCCCAACTGAGCCACCCTGCCTGCCAAGCCCATAGGCTCCCAGTATGAGGGCCCCCCATTGCTTATATCTAAGAGTGCTTGCCAATTCAATCTCTCCTCAACCCATGCTTTTCCTGTCACAGAGGGGGTTAGCCTTGGTTTAACTCCCCTCCTGCCAACCGTGACCCACCAGTCACCCAGGAAGCTTTGCAGATCAGCCTGTTAAAAGACCAACCTGTTAACTCCCACTCAGCTCTAGTAAGGGTGCAGCATGGAAGGCCTGATCCCAGGGTGGAAACTGCTGACCTAGTGCCCAGCTCGTCACTGCCAAACGCATGTCCCCAGCTTGGGGGGGGGGGGGCGGTATTTCCTGCCAACTGATGATCATCTGTAGCCACAGACCGCTATACTGGTGACCTCGCTCCATGTGCCACATCCTGCACAGAGATCCAACAACCGCCGGCACCAGTGGCTGCCCTTGGCCTCCTGCAGCCCAACACTATACATCAGAGGGACAGGACCTCCATCCCACGGCCCTCCAAGCCATTCCAATGCCACCAAGTGGGCACAAAAGTAATCCACTCTGCCATCCATTCAGGCTGCCCCTGTGGCCACCATGACCCCAAAGGCTGCATGGTGCCAGGCGCCCATGGTGCTGCCATGTCTGGCCCCCTGTGCCCCACCCTGAGTTTCCCCAGATTGCCCCCCATCCCTAGCTGAATAGATGCTGACCTTCATGCCTCCCCATGGCCTTGGGCCCTAGACTGCCCCCCCTTGGTGGCACCCTCATTACAGAACGATGCTGGGTGTGAACCCAAACATGTGCTGCAAGCATGTTTAAACTTGCAGGGCTGCCTTGAGCATTGCCCCGTGGCATTAAAGCCCCAGCAGATGAGACGGGATGGAACCCCCTGCTTTTCACCCCCTGCTTTCCACCCAGTGTTCACTGTCAGCGTACCTGCCTGGGATGGCCCCTGCGGAGCCCATGCGTTGTGGCCAGAGCTGATGGTGCTCCTCGTAACGCAGCCAAGCAGCCCTGGAGTATTCCCTATATGCCCTGTGGATGAGGTCCAGATACTTTACCAATGCTGACCCCTGTCCTGGGTAGGCCTGCAGCACCACCCCCATGTAAATGGTGTAAGCGGAAAGCCAGTTATCAAAGTCCTTGTCAATTTGCATCCACTTTATTTTCTCCATCTCCCTGGGGTCATCCCTCACACTCGCCCTCACCTCACCGTCCCTAACGAGAAGTGTGAACATGTCTACATACTCACCCCACCAGATTTTCTCTTTCGTGGCTGGCAGCAGGTGATCCCCCAATGGGAGAGACTTTTCCATGTAAGCATAGGGCAGGTCTGCCGCTGTGCCCTGTTGCCCCCCACCCCATGATGGTGCCTGCCCCGTGGCCCAGGATGGCACACCCAGCACAGGTGCAGGGCTCGATGCCCAGGATGGTACAGGGCCCTGTTCTCTTGGTACGAGCCCAGCCAGCTGAGCCCTGCTGGCAGAACCAGCTCCCATGGGACTAGAGATCTCACTGCCCAACTCCAGGGTCTCTTCCTCATCCTCAGATTCCTGCAGCTGCGCTAATCTGGCATAGAGAGCTCACCTTTCCCGCTTGCGAGCTTCAGCTCTGTCGCCCCCACATGGGATGGCCACCATGAATGTGCCATCATCCACATGCTTCCGCTTCTCTGATTTTCTCAGCCAGGTCCTGCAAGGAGGGCCCACTGTCATCCTTGGAGGATGAGATGGCCGGTGGCAACTGTCTGGGAGATCAGACCCCTTGCCCTGATGTGGGAGCACGCATGCAGCTGCTGTATATTAAATCAGACCCCTTGTCCTGATCAGACCCCGTGCCCTGGCTTGAGAAGATACATGCAGTTGCTTCATACTGAATCAGACCCCTTGCCCTGGTGTGAGAGAACACATGCAGGCAGTGGCCCTATACTGACTCAGATCCTGGTGAAAGAGTGGGCTGCGTAGCCAAATGCCTCCCGAGGAAGGTGATTTTTGATTGCTGGTGGTAGCTGGGCTGCCCTGGTCCCTGCTCTAAGTGCCTAAAGTAAGTTGATACAAAAGAAGGGCCCCCGCCTCCAAATTCTCCTAGCCTGCTCGCACTGGAGAGCTGCGAGTGAGGGACGGATCCTACCAGCTGCCTGCCGCCATGTTGCCTGGCTGGGCCCTCTCCCTGCTGGAGAACATGTGGGGTGGGGTGGGGGGGGAGTAGCCAGAAGGCTGCAGCTCAGCAGCAGAAGGCACAACAATCCCAAAATCCACCCGGCACCTCCCTGCCCCCTCCCCAGGCCCAAGTCCTCCAAACCTAGCCTGCTGAAACAGGCTCACGCTGCCTCCAGAGACCTGCCGATGGGTTTCTCTCTCTCCACGTGGCCACACTCTCTTCCCCAGCTGCAAAGCTCTCTTTGCTCCTGAGCTTGCACTGGGCTGAACTGAGCGTGGAGGATGGCTTTAGCCAGATCTGGCCAGCTATCTCTCCCCTAATTGGCCAGCGCTCCCATGCTGAGCCGGGGTTAACTAGCCCATCCCCCAAGCTTCATTCAAGAAGGGGGGGGGGCAACAAATGCCTGCCCCTGCTTTAGGAGCAGTCACTGGTCTTCTAACAGGGCTACCACTCTGCAGTTTTTCACTAGGTCAGTTTCTTGGAACATTGAATGCCGTACCTAGTGCATTACCTATATTAATATTCAGCTTTCTGAATATAAGGGCTATCACTTTTGCCTTTATATTTGCTTTTTGTCTTACTTGAGACATGGGTGTTTCAGGCGTATTAATATTTTGAATAAATAAAATGAAATTAACAAGTTAATTAGTACTGGGGGTGAATGTGCATAACAACTGGCTTTTGCATTTTCATAGTGGTAGATGGGCACAAGAGCAAGTCCAGCTAAGTGCCCCCCTGCAGAGGCTGCTCAGTTGAATCCATCTGGCAATGACAATTATGATTGTTGTTGTTGTTCAGTCGCACAGTCATGTCCGACCCCATGGACCATATCACGCCAGGCCCTCCTGTCTTCCGTCATGCTCTGGAGTTTGCTCAACTTCATGTTCGTTGCATCGATAACACTGTCTAACCATCTCATACTTTGCCGTCCCCTTCTTCTGTCACCTTCAACCCTTCCCAGCCTCAGGGTCTTCTCCAGTGAGTGCTCCCTTCTCATTGGGTGGCCAAAGTATTTGAGCTTCAGCTTCAGTATCTGGCCTTCCAGGGAACAGTCAGGGTTGATTTCCTTTAGGATTGACTGATTTGATCTCCTTGCAGTCCAAGGGACTCTCAAGAGTCTTCTCCAGCACCATCATTCAAAAGCATCTATTCTTCAGCATTTGGCCTTCCTAATAGTCCAGCTCTCGCAGCCATGCATTACAACTGGGAATACCATAGCTTTGACCATGCAGACTTTTGTTGGCAAGGTGATGTCTCTACTTTTTATTATGCTGCCTAGGTTTGCCATCACTTTTCTCCCAAGGAGCAGGTGTCTTTTAATTCCATGGCTTCAGCTCCCGTGATCTGTGCTCCGCCTTGATACCTACAGCACCCCTGGGTCAGCCGGGCAAAGGCAGGTGCTGCCATGTGCCGCCTCCTCATTGGCCCCACCACAGGGGCAGGAGGAGAGCTCTGGACAGTGCTCCCATAGGATTTCTCCTGGCAAAATACATGGCCAGTATTCCCCTGCAGGAATTTTCTCATTTGCTTTTGTTTTCAAGATGCCTTATTGCTTAATTCTGCCAGACTCTAGTTTTTGAAGAAACCTGAGATCTATTTTGCACATAGCCTAGTCTAAGCACAGTGATACCCTTTAAAGTCATAGTCTTAGAAAGGTATAACTCTGCTTACGGTTGTACTGTAGAATATTTCCTTTGCTTTTGTATTTCAAAATGGCTGGTCAGAACCACATATTAAAGTCAAAATGATTGCCACAAAGGATCTAAGAAAGTAAGGCTTGATTTAAATAGGATGCAGGCTGAGGCCAAAGAACGGACCCGTGCTCTTGCTCTTGCATTGAGTTTCATTTAAACTGGGCTGCCATCCATGCACAGCAGATGTATAACACACATACTTTTGCATTGCATTAATAAATGAGACACTCTATATATCTGTTTGTGCGCGCATATTTATGCAAAGCCCCTTAAGTCAGTTCTTTTTCCTTAGCCAGTCTCATATTTAAATAGACCTTAAGATCAGACTAGTGAGAATGAATTAATTCTGTTAAATGAACTTCATGTTGTCCACATGTAAACATATTTAATTCCTGTTGGGGTAATGGGAATTATTTCGTCAAGGTCTAATGGACTGATTATTTTTCTTCCTGGCATTTAATGTCTGGGGGGGAAATGTCATTAGTGAACACATAGAAATAAGAGATTAAGGGAAATGCGTTGACTTTTCTTTCCCATTCTCAATGTTCGAACCCCAAGGCCTAAAAAATAAAATGTTTTTGTGTTTTCTGCCAAGTGAACACTGTCACTGACTGAGTCATTCTATTGGAGGTCCAGTTCTCAAAAGTAATGATATTAAAAGCATGACTTAGAGCCATGTCAATGTCTCTGGTTCACAGCAGCTCGAATTATATATGACACATCCAAAAAATGATGAAAGAAAGGAACCAATGTGAACATGAAGATGATGCGGAGTGTTGCTTATTGCTCTAGCACTTGTGGTTTTGCTCATCTTTGTAGCATTCTCCAGGGTGTTGAATCAATGTACCATCCTCCAAATGCCACACCAGTGAAAGTGACACAACCCTTGAGTGTTCAAACTGTCCTATAGGGAAAGCTGAATATACTGTTTGCCTGATTGTCCACTGGGACAAGGAAACTGGCTTATCTTAACTACAATAGATCAGCCTTATTAAAGCACACTTTCAGCAGGATCCCACTGCAAATTAACAACATACTATCTCAGCCAGGGCATTTTGGCCTTTTCTGGGACAATTCCCAGTGTGACACTGCCCTGGATACCCTCTGTTGCCTGTGGCAACCTGAACAAAATGGAATATTTAATTCATTCCCAACCAGCTGTGAGACTGACAACAGGCAACAAACAGCTTGTTTGCTGTCTCCTTTGTGGCCTTGGTATGAGCCAATCAGCCTCTGAAAGTCCTGCCTCTTGTGGCCCTGTACAGAGGTTGCTTGGCTTAGTCCTGGCTGGTGATGGCAACAACTGGTGTAGGCTCACCCGTTCCCTCTTCTAGGGTTGCCAATCCAGCAAGGGCAAACCATAGGAAGTTTGTGAAACTGGAAGGGATGTCATTGCATCAGTGTGACACTTTAGGATCCCACTGAACTATAGAGCTTTGGGAGAATCCCAGAGCCTTGCCCTGACTCAAGGACATTGTTTCTAATTTTGCACTGGAAGCGGTATCACCGGAAGTCGTATCACAGTGACACATATCTTAGCCCCCCCCCCCCCCATGGCCCTACTGAAGTGCGCTGCCACCAGCTGGTCTTAGTTCAGCAGCCTCTGCAGAGGTGCCCCACAGGGTTGACTTAGCTCACAGTTGGCTTGGCTTGCGTATGCACCATTTTAATATCCCAGTTCACTGGTGACCTCAGTGTATGTATGTTTCCATACCTGTAATTGCTAGTTGGAGGGGCTATTGTATGGGAGATCAGTGAGTAGAAAAGGTTCTTCTCCCTGTCTAATGATTTCAGGACTGCTGAAAGTTTCCAGCCCCCCCAATTCCCTAACACCAACCAAATCCAATGGTTCCGAAGCCTCCTAAATGACTACAGTCACCTGAATTTTTCTTTCAGTGATCCTGACCAATTCAATTTCCTTGATACCTTCCCCTCCACCAGGCTAGTTCCCTCCCTACAGTTGGCTTAATTTCTGATATTAGAACTCACCTAGGACAAACTGAATTTAAAACAGCCAGACATTATTTGAAGGGAAGAATTGGGGGTGGGGGGGCAATTCTCTCCTTAATTCTGCCCATATAGCTAGATGAAAAACTAGTATTTGTTTTTGGTCCAGTGGTACTTCATGGCCCAATGGTACTTCATGGAACCATACCTAGAATGGCTGTTTTTGTCTAGTTGTATTTGAGCTGCAACTCACTATTATAAAACAACACGAGGATCTTGAAGACTCATTGGGGAGATCCTATCCTTCCCCTTTGTCTGCCAAGCCCAGGCACAGCTGCCTGCCACCCCCCCCAAGCCCTGTGAGGCTCTAGGCCTCTGCAGCCACCTCCAGGCCCAACTACTGTGGTGGTGTGTCTGGGAGACACACTGGGCTTGGGGCACCTCCCAGACTTTTGGACACTGCTACCATGAAACAGCTTCTGGGCACCACCACAACCAGCACCAGAGCAGCTCCTCGACTCCATCACTGCCACCACCTCTCCAGGACTCAGGAAAGTCCATCATCTGTGTGCACTCAGGCATTAATCTTTATTTTGTGGGGATTTAACCCCCCCAATTTTTAGGCAAACCTGAAGGGTCCCCCAAGTTTATGTCAATGTGATCCTTATCTGTGAATTTAAATATCCCTAGATTAGGCCACACTTACCTACTAGAATATAAGATAATAGTGAGTTGCAGCATTCCGGGGGTGGGAGTAGAAGGATTGTTCCCTACTCTCACGTGATATATAATCATGATGGTAATATTGTACAGGTTTCTTTGAAAGAAGACGTTATATATCAGAAGGCTATCTTTCTCTGCCATAAAATTCTCATGCTATGATCAGAGAAAGAAACCCACACTTTTATGGTCAAATGAGGGGGGAGCCATAGGGTTGCCAGGTCTACTTACCCGGCTGGCAGGGGATTGGAAGGAGGTTTCTGGGTGATACTGGGGAGGGTGGGCCGATGTCACTGTGCATCGACATTGTCGATGTGGCAGGCACGTCACATGGTGATACTCTAGCATTTTAGTAAAAACTCTGTTTACTATAGAGTTTCGGCCAATATGCTAGAGCATCACCATGCGACGTGATTGGTGTGATGACATCACTTCTGCATGACGTCATTGCACACCAAATGTCAATGCAGGAGGGGGCTGTTTGGGGGTGGGACTTCCCCTGTCAGCCAGCTGGCCAGCAGCAGATTGGAGCCACCATGGAGCCAGGGTGGGAACTCCCACCCTGACTGAGGGTCTGGGAACCCTAGGGAGCCATTTGGCTGTCTAATCAAGAATAAGGGGGATTGATTGCTTCTAACATGTCAGCCTGATTATTCAGTGGAAATACCCCCCCCCCCCATCCAACTCCATCTTCACACAAACCAAAACACTTAAGAGCCAAATGAACTTTGCCTCCACCACCCATAGCTGCCATTCTGTGGTTGGTTTCATATCCTAAGGCGGCAATTTTGTTGCACCCCCCCCCATCAGAATTCCAAAGATGCCCACAGGCCCATGCTGTATTTTACATGAGACTACATTGGAGGAGCCCCCCCACACACATAGGCGTCATCTGCAGGGGGGCTGGGTGTCAGAATCTGCCAATTCAGCCAATGTATTAGTCAGATCTAGATTTAACTTCTTGCATGCATGTCTTTCACTATCCTATGTATCCAAAGTATATTGGGACCTATGTAACCATGATGCATTGTTTCTGTCCTGGCCGGGAGGGTGACAACAATGATTTGCGAGAACAAGGAGGCCTCACATCCCTGCCTCCGCATTCCAGCTGCTCCGGCAGTAACTTCAAGGGAGGATGCCTCTCATCTCTTATCAAATGCAAAGAACCTTGGAGCCATTGATTGTTATGTGAACTCGAAACATCTGAGGGGTCTGGTTTGGGAGAGGAAATTTACTGCTTAACACCTCACTTTTTTCCTGTGAGAACCAAACGGTCAGGACACCTTTTAGCCCGCCAATTTTCCCTTAAGGGGATTGGCTATCTATGGGTAATTCAAACTCCTTGGAATGGTATAATAGACCCGCTTGTATAATTTGTCTCATCTCTGACAATAATCCGAGCTGCTGTACTAATGTAGGAATAGGGAATAAAGAACTGTGGTTAACCAACCAAAATCTGATCCTTGACTACTTTGAGCAGAACTCTCACAGATTGTCAGAGATCTGTGACTGGGACTCAGCCGTTCCTGACCATGTCAGACGACGACGCGGTCCCCCTCAACCCTACCCCCGAAGATGCTCCCGTTACCCCGAAGGATCCGGGGAACGGGGGTGGTGGCGGCGGCGGAGGCACCGAAGTGCCGGTGACTACGAGCCAGGGGGCTCACTACATCCCGCGCCTAATTCCTCATCAGAGCATGACCCCCAAGTACGCCTGGAGCAAATTCGGTCGTCGGACCGTGGATTCGTGGGTACACGACCGGAAAGGGGTACGGGTTTCGCTTACCGGAGACCAGCTCGATCGAGGGAGACCGAGTTACCTCGGAGACGACCGCGAGCCGATCTACCGTGGAGAGCCGCGTCGCCCGCCTTTTGAAGGAGAGGGGACAGGTCCGTATGGGCCCGATCCGTATGGAGAGGAGCAGATAGCCCCCTTGGATCAGATGATGGGAGAGTTGCGACTTCAACTCACCGCCGAACTCCGCGAGTTGGCCCTCGATCTCCAGCACCAATTTCGAGACGCTATGAGGGCAGTGCAAGGAGCTCTCCCCGGTCAGGGGGTAGGAGCCCCACAACAGCCAGCGGCGCCCGGAGGGGTCCCGGTTCAGCCGCAGGTGCCCACTCTGCCGGCACAGCCAGTCCAGCCGGTCGTTCCGGCCCCGGTGCCAGGGCCCGTTCCAGCCCCCGCCCCGGCCCCGGTCGCTCCAGCCGTCCGTCCAGCCCCCTCCGACCCGTTGACGACCACTTTCGATGGGGACCCGGAGAAGCTACGTTTTTTCATGCTGGAGATAGAGAGGTTCCTGGACAGCTGGGGCCACCTCTATCCCACCGAGAGAGAACGGATTGGTTACATCGGTTCCAAGCTGAAAGACACTGCCAGCGACTGGTATGTGAGCCTGCACGACACCCCAGGACCTGAGTTGCGTTCCTTGAACAACTTCATGTGGGCCCTCCGCCATCAGTTCGAAGACCCCCTGGGTGAGGAAAAGGCCCGTAATCAACTAAGAAAGCTGTTCCAAGGGAGATCGACGGTGAGGGATTACACTGACAAGTTCAGGCGCATCGCGGCCAAGATCCACGGATGGCCGGAGGAGTTATTCATGGAGAAGTATTGGGAGGGCCTTAACCCGGAAATCTACGAAACCGTGCTGTTGGGGGCCCGCCCGGGCACGTTGGCCACCTGGATGAGAGCCGCCACCGACATGGAGGAGAGGTTCGCCTTGATCAAAATGGGGGCTTCGGCGACGGCGGCCAGCAAAGCAGCCCCCAGAGCAAAGCCCCGATCCAGTGTGCAAGACGTCCGAGATGCCAGGTTTCGGCAAGGGCTGTGCATGAAATGTGGGGAGAGTGGCCACTTCGCCTCCGCCTGCCCGAGAGGGGGAGGGAGAGGCCCGAAGACCTCGACGCCGGCGGTGGGGAGCACCCCTAGCCGGGGAAAAACACCAATGAAACCTCGGGCGTTGCAGCTGGAGGGAGCTACTAGTGACCAGGGGGAGCTAGAGCTGATGGAGACGCAGATGTCGGGAAACTCCAACGACCTGCAGTGAGCGGCGCAGAGCTGCAGGTCCCCCGCCAAGAAGCGCCATCTCCGGTGAGCATCCCTGGCCCCCTATTATATATGGTAGTGACTGTGGTGACCCCTGGATCAGGTACCCACATGAGGGTCCGCGCATTAATTGACTCTGGGTGTGCGCGGGACCTGATTAGCCCATTGGTAGTGGAGGGGCTAGGACCAAAGGTCACCCCATTGGTGGAACCCCTAAAGTTTACTCAAATGGATGGGTCTGAGATGAAGGAGGAGTGCATAGCAGAGACTGAGAGCCTGATTTTGGGGACGGGGGAACACTGGGAGAAGCGGGCTTTTGTCATCACCCCAAACGCCCAGTTCCCTATGGTGTTGGGAAGCCCCTGGCTCGGTGCGCACGACCCTTATATTAAATGGAGCGAAGGGAAGATCTCTTGGGTGGACGAACGCTGCCTTACACATAGATGGGACCCGGAATGGGGACCCGGACCGCCGGCCACTCCTCCCCCGGTCCCCGCGCTCGCTCTCACCCCCACCATGGTGCCCAAGGAGTATAGAGATTTACTGGAAGTATTCAGCGAGACTGAGGCGGATGAGCTGCCCCCCCACCGACTGTCGGACTGTGCTATAGAGCTACTCCCAGGAGAGAAACTCCCAAAGGGGAAATTGTACTCCATGAGCCCTTTGGAGCGGGAAGAGTTGCGAAAGTTCTTGGACAAAAATCTAGCGCGCGGTTTCATCCGCCCAGCCAAGTCCCCCTTCGCCGCGCCGGTGCTGTTCAGAAAAAAAAAGGATGGGGGTTTGCGATTATGCACCGACTATAGGGGACTGAATGCGGTCTCCACTACCAACGCTTACCCCCTCCCCTTAATAAAAGATCTGTTGGCGGAAGCTGCTAAGGGGAAGATTTTTACCAAGCTGGATTTACGAGATGCCTATTTCCGGGTGCGCATCAGGGAGGGGGATGAATCCAAGACTGCCTTTAATACCCCCCTGGGACAATTCGAATATCTAGTGATGCCGTTCGGCTTAAGTGGCGCGCCCGGGGTCTTTATGAGTTTAATCAACGAAGTGTTGCACAAGCACCTATTTAAAGGCGTGTTATGTTACATAGATGATATCTTGATCTATTCTACTGATAAGAAAGCACATGTGAAATTAGTCAGGGAAGTCCTCGCCACCTTACTAAAAAACCAGCTATATGTTAAATTATCCAAGTGTGAATTCCACCGTGAGTCCGTGGACTTCCTGGGCTATCGCATCTCTCAGAAGGGTCTGGAAATGGACCCGGGGAAGGTGGAGGCGGTGGTGCAATGGGAGGCTCCGCGAACGAGAAAACAATTGCAGAGCCTTTTGGGATTTTGTAACTTTTACCAAACCTTCATCAAGGACTTTGCTAAGGTTACTCTCCCCTTAACGGACTTACTAAAAACTAAGGGGAGAGGGCCCGAGGCAGGGAAGCCAGGAGAAAAGATTGCTTGGAACGGGGAGTGTCAGAGGGCGTTTGAGACTTTAAAGACTCTTTTTACTTCTGAGCCCATTCTAGCACACCCTGACGAAACCAAAGAATTCGTAATCCATGTAGATGCGTCTGATGTAGCCATGGGGGGGGGGCATACTGCAAAGTGGTCCGGAAGGGAAATTGCACCCACTGGCTTACATTTCGAAAAAATTTAACGAAACGGAGAGGAATTGGTCGGTTTGGGACAAAGAAGCCGCAGCCATTAGGTTGGCGCTCACTACGTGGCGGCATTGGTTGGAGGGTGCGCAAACTCCGTTTGAAATATGGACTGATCATAAGAATCTAGAGGCGCTGCGCACTCAGAGATCCCTCAACGCCAAACAGCTGCGATGGGCCGATTTTTTCTCCAAGTTTAACTTTGTGCTTAAGCATTTTCCTGGGAAGGCTAACTCCTTGGCAGACGCACTGTCCAGATTGCCCCAACATGAGAGTGTCAAGGAAGAGGTGTTTGACTCCATGTTCTCCCCCCAGCAATTAGGGGGGGGCAGTAGTCACCCGAAGCCAAGCTAAGAAAACGCAGTTAGACATTGGGAAATGTGATTGGGGGGGGGATTATGCTCCTGAGGAGGTAGAAGAATTGGAAGCTTTGGAGGAATGCTCTAAGAGAGAAGATCAATGTTGGCTTCATGGAGACAAACTAGTGGTGCCGAAGGTCAAACGTAAGGAGATATTGTTGACCTGCCACTCGTCTAAACTCGCTGGGCACTTTGGCTTCCTGAAAACGCTTAATTTGATCCAGCGTCAATTCTGGTGGCCGCGCATGCGCCGAGATGTCTCCGACTTCGTTTCGGCTTGCCAAACCTGTTTAATGTGCAAAAAGCGGGGGGGGGGGGAAAGTTCCTGGATTTTTGCACCCACTACCCACCCCCTCGCGACCCTGGGAGGCCATAGCCATGGACTTTATCACCAATTTGCCCCCCTCCAAGGGAAAAACGGTTATTTGGGTGGTGGTAGACACATTTTCGAAGCAAGCGCATTTCACCCCCTTCAAGCAATTGCCCACCGCTAAAGGGATGGCCAAAGCTTTTTTCAATCACGTGATTAAATTACACGCTTTCCCGAAGAGAGTGGTATCCAACAGGGGCAGTCAGTTCGTTGCCAGCTTCTGGCGGGAGCTCCTGAAAATGATGGACATAGAACCAGCCCTGAGTTCGGGTTACCACCCAGAAACCGATGGCCAATCCGAACGAACTAATCAAATATTGGAGCAGTTTTTGAGATGTTACACCAATTATCACCAAGACAATTGGGTGGAACTGCTGCCGTTTGCAGAATATAGTTACAACAATGCAGTGCACTCTTCCACGGGAGTTTCTCCCTTCATGGCAGTAGGGGGGTTTGAGGGGAAACCATTGCCTACCATTGAGAATGTCCCCAATGCTTCCCCATCGGATTTTAAAAGTTGGTGGTCTAGTCTCCAAGACTCCTGGCCATTAATAGGCAAAGCATTGGACCACGCAAAAGAGGATTACAAAAAATATGCTGATCGAGGGCGAGCAGCAGGCTGGGACCTCCAACCCGGGGACTCTGTCTATCTCTCCACCAAAAATATTCATGGGTTGCAGCCCAGCAGAAAACTAGGATGGAAATATGTTGGACCCTATAAAGTATTACGTAAAATATCGGATGTGTCTTTTGAACTGGAACTGCCTAAATCACTGAGTTCTGTGCACCCTGTGTTTCATTTCAGCCTACTGAAGAAAGATCCTGGGCCAAATGCTTGGCATCCAGCTCCTCCAGTTCCTCCTCCACTGATGAAGGAGGGGGCCCCTCACTTCGAGATAACTGAAATCCTTGATTCCAAAAGGCGAAGAGGCCGATTATATTACTTAGTTAGATGGCTAGATTTCGGCCCGGAACACAATGAGTGGATTCGCTCAGAACATGTCCACGCTCCTAAACTGACAAAATTGTTTCATAAAATGTTTCCTGATAAAGCTAGGTGAAGTGAATTATGAGGAGGGCAGGGTGTCAGAATCTGCCAATTCAGCCAATGTATTAGTCAGATCTAGACTTAACTTCTTGCATGCATGTCTTTCACTATCCTATGTATCCAAAGTATATTGGGACCTATGTAACCATGATGCATTGTTTCTGTCCTGGCCGGGAGGGTGACAACAATGATTTGCGAGAACAAGGAGGCCTCACATCCCTGCCTCCGCATTCCAGCTGCTCCGGCAGTAACTTCAAGGGAGGATGCCTCTCATCTCTTATCAAATGCAAAGAACCTTGGAGCCATTGATTGTTATGTGAACTCGAAACATCTGAGGGGTCTGGTTTGGGAGAGGAAATTTACTGCTTAACACCTCACTTTTTTCCTGTGAGAACCAAACGGTCAGGACACCTTTTAGCCCGCCAATTTTCCCTTAAGGGGATTGGCTATCTATGGGTAATTCAAACTCCTTGGAATGGTATAATAGACCCGCTTGTATAATTTGTCTCATCTCTGACAATAATCCGAGATGCTGTACTAATGTAGGAATAGGGAATAAAGAACTGTGGTTAACCAACCAAGATCTGATCCTTGACTACTTTGAGCAGAACTCTCACACTGGGGAGCTTGAGCCCCTCCCAAACATTTTCAGACAGTGCTGAGCCTCCCTTCAGACAGGTTCCAGCCCATTTTGAAAGTGAGGGTTTTCCCCCTCCGCTTTCAGAGACTATGTCTGGTTAGGTGACTGGAGAGAGAGAGGGAGGGAAGGAAGGAAGCTCTTTGAAGCTAAGATCCACCCCCTCAGTTCAGCCTAGTGGAGCTGGAGGGCTGCACATAGAGACTGGCTTTGTTGCTTTCCCGTGCTGCATGCGCACACCAAGCAAGGTAAGGAAGCATACTTGCTTAACCTCAATTCCTTCTCATAGTTTCCTCGGGTTGCCAGTGCTGTCTTTCTTTCTCCTGCAGCCCCAGGAACTCTTGTGCTGCACAGAGCATGTTGGGAATCCTGGGCTCACTTTCTTCTGTAGTGGGGGGGGGGCTGTGCTCTCTGTCCCTCTCTCTCTTTCTGTTTCTCCATCCATTTCTGTTGAGGGGTGTGAGAGCTGGAAGCAAGGAGAGACTGGGGAGCTACTTCTCCCCTCACTTTAGGCTGCTTTCTTTGCAGCCTGACTTTTCTTTCTTTCTGTGGGGTACAATGCCATAGAGGCTACCCTCCAGAAACTTGATTTTTTTCCTAGGGGAAAAATTCTGGAAGTCTGGAAATGAGCTGTAATTCCAGGGGATTCCCAGGTCCCACTTGGAGGCTAGCATCCCTAGCTCCAGTGCTGAAATTGGAAGCTCTGGTTCTGCTGTATGAGTTGGTGCATGCAAACCACTGGCATTGGTTTGCGTTTGCTAAATCACCCTTCTTGGGTGGAGGAAGGGAAGTTGGAGGAAGTGAAGGGTGTCATTCTACCAAAAATGGAAGGTTTGGGTTTCTCTGTGAATCTAAGGACAGGAACTGGCACTGAAGTGAGATTAGAAAAGACTGTGTGGCTTTCTGAAAAACCTTGTGCTACCGTAATAATTATGCTACAATACAGTTCATTTGTATTAAAGGAGCTACTGAGCTTTACTATTTTGTATGCTATGGCAGTAATATGAGAGCCAATTGAGCTGTGGGTCCATCTCATGCTACTGACAGTAGTTACATATAAGGCCTTGACCAAATAGTTCTGGGCATTAAACTGCAGTTGACCTGTGATGATGGAAAGTGCTAGCAAGTCATAGTCAGCTCATGGTATTCCTGTAGGGTTGTCAAAGCAAGAGATATTCAAAGGTGATTTGCCATTGCCTGACTCTGCATCATGTCCCTGGTATTCCTTGGAGTGAATAAATGTCACTGCTGGGAGACAACAGGATCTCTGAGTATTTATGAGGGAACAGTGTATCTTGCTTGCTGCTTAGTTCATGTAATTAGGCTTTGAAGGATTGTTTTGGAAATGATCTGCTTAAAGGCTCTGATGTGGTGGCGAGGGTGTTCTATGTTTCTTATAGGTAAAGGTGAAGGTTTCCCTTGCTTGAAAGCCAGTTGAATACGAATCTAGGGATGCGGTGCTCATCTCCGTTTCCAAGCCGAAGAGCCAGTGCTGTCCAAAGACATTTCCGTGGTCATGTGGCCAGCATGACTAGATGCCGAGGTGCATGGACTGCTGTTACCTTACCACCAAAGTGGTACCTATTTATCTACTTGCAATTTCTTGCTTTCAAACTGCTAGGTTGGCAGGAGCTGGGACCAGAGATGGGAGCTCACTCCATCATGCAGCACTCGGGTCTCAAACTGCTGAACTACCGGTCTGCAGTTCAGCATCTTAACCACTTGAGCCACTTGCTTCTAAAAGAGATATGTTTTGATTTACAGTTTGGTGTAGTGTTTAGGAGCATGGACTAATCTGGGAGAACCAGGTTTGATTCCCCATTCCTCCACTTGCAGCTGCTGATGTGACCTTGGGTCAGCCACAAGTTCTTTCAGAGCTGTTCTCTCAAGAGCAGTCCTCAAAAGAGCTTTCTCAGCCCCACCTGCCTAGTCACAGGGTGTCTGTTTTTAAATGGTAATCCCATCTGCATGAACAAGATGGGGGTGGGGGGACATGCAGATCAACATCCTTTTAAAATTTCCTTTTGCTATGTGCAACCTGGAGAGAACACTGGCAAGAAATGTGCACTCTGTAAATGAAGCTCAATAGTCATGGGATAAAAGGACAAGTCCTTTTGTGGATCAAAAACTAATTAAAAGGAAGCAGAGAGTGAGTATAAATGGACAATTTTCTCAGTGGAGGGAGGTAAACAGTGGGGTACCGCAGGGATCAGTACTCGGTCCGATGCTTTTTAACTTGTTTATTAATGATTTGGAGTTGAGAGTAAGCAGTGAAGTGGCTAAATTTGCAGATGACACGAAGTTGTTCAGCGTGGTGAGAACCAGGGAGGATTGTGAGGCACTCCAAAGGGATCTGTCGAGGATGTGCAAGTGGGCATCAACGTGGCAAATGGGGTTTAATGTGGCCAAGTGCAAAGTGATGCACATTGGAGCCAAAAACCCTAACTATGGCTGAGGACAGACTGGCAGTCTGGCCCGCTTTGACTCCACTTTAAAAGTGGAGGCAGAGCAGCAGTCCAGACTGCCACATCTGCCTGGAGGAGACGGGCCGGATGCAATGCGTCCGGCACCACGCTCCTCCCACAGTAGCCGGGCACCACTTAAAAGTGGTGTCCCAGCTGCTGCACGCGCGTTCCACCCGCTTACGGCGGGTGTGAATGCACGCCAGCCGGGGGAGCCATGCGGCGTTCGCATGCCGCCGCTGGAAGCCGCCCACAGTCTGGACGCTGCGGGCGGCTTCCTTGCAGCAGCGTGCAAACACCATGTGGTGGGGGCAATTCCCCCCGCCTTGTTCTGCCGCACCGCAGAGGCGCAGCAGAACACAAGTCTGTCCTCAGCCTCTAAAGACATGTTTGTTTTTTATTTTTATTTTTATTAAATTTCCAGAAAAGAAACAGAAAAAGAAAACAAAAGCAAAACTGAAGGGGAAAAAAAAAACAAGAAAAAACATACAAAGATAAAAAGCATACTAACAGATACGGAGTCTGCACAGTATATATCCACATTAACATTTGTACTAGAATCCATATCTAATTCACCAAACTAGCTTGTCACAGTTTTACAAGAGCATACAATTAAGTTGGTTCATCTATTGAAATATTCTTCCAGCCATTTATAAAATCTTGACCAAGTATTTTCAAAGATTTTCTCTCCCTTATCTGCCAATTTCAATGTCAATTTGTCCATTTCTGCAGTCTCCAATAGTTTATAAAGTATTTCCTTCTTCGAGGGGACTTCTTCTTCTTTCCAATACCTTGCATAGAGTATTCTAGTAGCAGTTATTACATGAATAATCAAATATTTATCTGATTTGTTAAAAGTTTCTGGAATCATATTCTGCAAAAATAATTCTGGCACAAATGATATATTCATATGCAACATATTTTGCAATATTTCATGTATACAGGTCCAATATTTTTTTACACATTTACATGTCCACCACATATGAAAAAAGGAACCAACAGTTCATTTACTTTTCCAACATGCATTTGACATATTTGAATACCATTTTGCTAAACTCTCAGGTGTCATATACCATCTATAAAAAATCTTATAAATATTCTCTTTAAACGCCATACATTTAGTAAATTTTATATTTGTTTTCCAAACTCTCAACCATTGTTCTAATTGGATACTATATCCTATATTTGTGCCCATTTAATCATAGCAATTTTTACTATTTCATCCTGCATTCTCATTTCTAATAATAGTGTATAAAATGCTTTTATATATTTAACATCATTTGCTAACAATATTTTATCTAACCCATTTGACTTTTCAGCAAAACCAATTGTTTTATCCTTCACGTACCTGGAATCAAGTTGTACTCTTTCCCACCAGTTTAAATTAATGCCCTGTTCCTGTAATGTATCTTGCAATTTCAAAGAGTCATCTTTTTGCAAAAGTTCTTCATATCTCCAAAGTTGTTTCTTAGTAAAAACTGTGGGGTATATGAATGCTTCCAATGGTGAAATCCATTTGGGAATCTTTGTGTAGAATGTATTCTTAATCTCTTTCCATACCTGTAAAAGCGATGCCCTTAACATGTGCTGTTTAAAGTATTTGTGAGCACCACTCTTCTCATACCATATAAAGGCATGCCAACCCAGTTTTAGATCATGTCCCTCTAATTTTAGCAATCTCGAGTTTTCTAAAGTGGCCCATTTTTTCAACCATGTCAAAGCTGCTGCCTTATAATAAAGGTGCCAATTTGGTATGGAAAACCCCCTCTTTCTTTTACATCTTGTAACACCTTCATTTTAATTCTTGGATGTTTACCAAATAAATTGTCATGTAAGTTTTTCAATTTCATTAAGAGATTCTTGATTCTTTAAAATAGGAATTGTTTGAAATAAATAGAGCAATCTTGGTAATAGATTCATTTTTACCATCGCTATTCTTCCCATAAAGGATACCTGTAGCTGTTTCCAATTCTCCAGATCTTTCTTAATAGTCGAAAGAAGTTTCACATAATTATCTTTCATCAAGGAACTGCATCTATTTGTTAGCATAATTCCTAAATATTTGATTTGTTTTTGTATTTCCATACCAGATATCTTCTCAAGAACTTGAATCTGCCTTTCTGTACAGTTTTTAACCAACAGTTTAGTTTTCTTGAAGTTAATTTTTAAGCCTGCAAGTTGACCATAGCTTTTCAGTGTATCTAGCGGATATGTCAAGGACCTCAGTGGTTCTTCTAGTATAAATACCAAATGATCAGCAAAGGCTTGCAATTTATACTCTTCTCCTTTAACTCTGAGTCCTTGTATCTGGGGATTTTTTCTTACCAAGTAATTCAACATTTCTAAAGCAAAAAATAAATAATAATGGCGAAAGAGGACAGCCTTGTCTAGTTCCTTTTTGGATTTTGATGTCTTGTGAAAAATCTCCATTAATAATAATTTTAGCCTGTTACTTTGTATAAATTGCTTTAATCATTGTGTAGAAGTGTATTCCACATTGCCAAGTTGAAAGTTGTTCTAACATAAAATCCCTAGAAATAACAATACCAACTGTTTTTTTGGATGAGCTTCAAAGTATTCTAATACATCTAAAATAATTCTAACATTATTTCACATTTGTCTTTTAGGCAAAAAAACCTGATTGATCTTGATGGATCGTCTGGACTAAAAAATTTTCAATCTTTTAGCTAAAATAGATGCAAAGATTTTATAATCTGCATTCAAAAGTGAAATTGGTCTATAGTTTCATACATCATTCTCATCTGAATCAGGTTTATGTATTAATGTAACTAAGGCTTGGTTCCATGAGTCTGGAATTCCTTTCTTGTTAATACTGTGATAACATGATTAAGTGGAAAGGCCACTAGATCTTTGGTAAAATTCTGCCGGTAGTCCATTAGGTCCTGGAGTCTTTTTCTTTTTCTGGTTTCTTATTGCCTCTACTATTTCAGCTGACATAATTGGCTCATTTAGAATTTGTCTTTGCTCTTTGGTAAATTGTTTTTTATTATATTTCAAAAAAACCTCTCTAATCTGCTCATGATCAATATTGTCTGATTGACAGAGAGATCTATAGAAGTTCTCAATAATCCTCCATATTTCCTTCGGGTCACTCTTTTCTTCTCCATTCTCATCCCACAACATCCTGAGGAGTTTTTTTCTGATTCTTTTCTTAATTTATAAGCTAACCATCTTGATGGTTTGTTTGCATTTTCAAAATAATTTTGTTTTGCATACATAATTTTATTCACTATTTCCTGTGATAGGAGGCAATTTAATTGGTGTTGTAGACTTTTGATCTTTATTCTGCTTCATTCCAGACCTGAGACTTCCTTCATAGTATCTTCTTCTTTTTTAATTTGTTCTTTAAGCTGTGCAAATTTTTGTGTTCTTTGTTTCTTGATTGGGTCCGAACTGGTGGAGACTAACCAAGAGAGAGATCTTGGAGTCATAGTAGATAACTCATTGAAAATGTCAAATGTGCAACTGCAATGAAAAAGGCCAACACTATGCTGGGGGTTATTAGGAAGGGAATTGAAAACAAATCAGCCAATATCATAATGCCCCTGTATAAATCAATGGTGCAACCTCATTTGGAATGCTGTGAACAGTTCTGGTCACCACACCTCAAAAAAAAATATTATAGCATTAAAAAAAAGTGCAGAAAAGGGCAACTAAAATGATAAAAGGGTTGGAACACTTTCCCTATGAAGAAGGGTTGAAGTGCATGGGGCTCTTTAGCTTGGAGAAATGATGGCTGAGGGGTGACATGATTGAGGTTTATAAGATTATGCATGGGATACAGCAGGTAGAGAAAGAAGTACTTTTCTCCCTTTCTCACAATACAAGAACTCGTGGGCACTCCATGAAACTGCTGAGCAGTCAGGTTAGAACAGATAAAAGGAAGTACTTCTTCACCCAAAGAGTGGTTAACACGTGGAATTCACTGCCACAGGAGGTGGTGGTGGCTACAAGCATGGACAGCTTCAAGAGGGAATTAGATAAACATATGGAGCAGAGGTCCATCAGTGGCTATTAGCCACAAGGTATAGATAGGAACTCTCAGTCTGGGGCAAGTGATGCTCTGTATTCTTGGTGTTTGATGGGGGGGCAACAGTGGGAGGGCTTCTAGTGTCCTGGCCCCACTGCTGGGCCTTTTGAGGCACCTGGTGTTTTTGGCCACTGTGTGACAGAGTGTTGGACTGGATGGGCCACTGGCCTGATCCAACATTGGCTTCTCTTATGTTTTTATGTTCTTATGTTCATGCTCTTCATTTTGCTGTTACTTAAAATGGTGTGGCACAGTTTCAAAGGGGCAATTCACTGGGATGTGTAAAAGGAATGACAGGATTGCCCATTGGAAACAATGGGAGAGGCTTGAGGGCCCATTGGAGATAATGGGAGCCAGGAATGCCAATTGACTTGCATACTGAAATACACCGCAGCACAAAAAAAGTTGCAAAGAAAATATGGAATGTTTTTTCCATTAAGGTCTTTGGGCCCAGATAGGCTACTCTGGGACTGGAATGACAGCCCCCAGAGTGGAATTACGGTCCCTAGCAATAGAATCTATGCTCTGGGACTGGAATGACAGCCCCCAGAGTGGGATTACGGTCCCTAGGAATAGAATCTGTGCTCTGGGACTGGAATGACAGGTCACAGAGTGGAATGACAGCCTCTGGGAATAGGTTCAGTGCTCTGGGACCTGCACTTACTCCTAGGATATGAGTTTGAAGTGAGAAGAAGAAGAAGAGATTGGATGTATACCCCATCCTTCACTTGTAGTCTCAGAGCGATTTACAAACTCCTTTCCCTTCCCCTCCCCACAGCAGACACCCTGTGAGGTAGGTGGGGCTGAGAGAGCTCTTTCCCAAGCTGTCCTTGAGAGAACAGCTGGTACAGAGCTATGGCTTGCCCAAGGTCATCCAGCAGCTACAAGTGGAGGAGTGGGGAATCAAACCCGGTTCTCCGGGATTAGAGTCTGTGCACTTAACCACTACACCAAACTGGCTCTCAAGATTGCTGCTACTCTGAACTCTGTACATTGCTCAGAAATTGAGCGCACAGCAACTGTTTGGTATTCTGTCCTGGCTCAGAGACTTCAGCCATGCATTTACCAAATGAAGGCATCTGTGATGCCACAAGTTAGTACATTTCAGTACAACGTCACCCTTACAAATAAGACAGAAACAAGATTCCTCTAAATGAATGTCTAGGAAAACTTTTAAAATGTTCCCCTACAGGCTTTTCTGTGTTGTCTTCCTTACTGTCAAATTTGTGACCATTACGTTGTCTGATGCACATGGCATGTATATGTGCAGATCTATTCTAAAAGGGAATTTAAATAAAGGACACAGCAGGAGACCGCTACCACTATAACCACTGGCCAACTCCCACCTTTTCCTGGGTTTAGCCCAGCCCAGGAGCATTGCTGGGGTTTCCCAGGCCCCCCTAAATTTCTGGAGAGCTCCTCCCTAAATCCCACATGGCTCTACCTCCATGGATAGTGACAATAGCCTGTAATGTCTCTGGCTCCTCCCTATGATGTCACTGGGCCTCAGTTTTTTTAAGGACCTAGCATAGCGACTCTGGCTCAGCTCCAGGCCCCCCCCCTGGAAAATTGGAAAGTCTACGCCCTTGCCCCCACAAGGCCCTCTGCTCCCTACCTGGACTCAGAGTCCTGCAGGCTGCACACTGGCGGAGGGAGGAATATGGATGCTGGAAATGCGGCGCTACAAAATGAGGGGGTAATCAACAAACCCCAACCAGCCAGCCAGCCAGCTGAAGATGACCAAGCTCAGCGGCTGCTTCAGCCAGACTATGACCCCTGGAGCAGAGGAGTGGGTGGGTGTGTCACAGGAAGAATTCTCCGAGGCTGCTGAGCTGCTGAATGGCAGACAGAAGCCAGTCTGTGCTGCCAGGGTCCGACTGTTCGAAGGAGAAGGAGTACCTACAGCCCGGGGCTGGGCAGGAGGATAGAGAGAAAGGCTGCTCTGCTGCTGCAGTTTCTGCGGAGTTGGAGGAAGAGGAAGTAGTGGTGTGCTTTGTTTAACTTGTGTTTGGCAGGCTCTTTGCTTACAGCCCACCCACTGTGGGCAGCCAATGGTCTGAGCCGGGGTGGGATTGGCTCCGCTCCTCTTTCTTTTTGTTCTGTATTTGTTGTCCCAACAAGTCTTGCTGCTCCTTTCCTAAGTCAGCCAGCAAAATGCCAACAAGACCATCGATCAGGGGGTGAGCAGGCCAGGGGGGGAGGGGGAGCTGAGGATCGGGGGAGGGGCCCGCAAAAACCCCAGAGGGGGGGCAGGCCCCTTGGCCCTCACAATAGCTACAGGCCTGTTGACTGTAATGGTGCAAAGTCCAGGGGAATAGGAAGGAATAGAGAAGAAGTCGGCACAATGCCAACACCATCCTTTTCTCTGTTGTTCCTGATGGCTTTCTTCCCTTTCTCAGAGAGAAATGCCAAGGTAAATCAGAACCCAGTGTAATTTAGATAGTGGGGTTTTTTTTGCCTTTTTATTTCCTAGTCCCCCACATCACCTATACATGTTCTGCTACATATATTGCCATGCTTCTGTGCTATTTGTCTGTAGGGAGCATAAACATTTCAGACAGCTGTTAAACATCACCTAAGTACCTGGTCATGCATCCATTCATAAATACAAAAACTTTCTAAATACAAAAATCCTTCTAAGATAGAAGGATTAGCTGGGGTTGGGAGGAGAGACAAGAGTTATTCCCTACATGAACCCAAATGGAAACCACCACCGCCCCAATTACAGTTAGTGAAACCACCAGAAGACAAACCACTGGAAGACTAAACCAGTTAATGGAAATTACTTCCCTTCCCTTCTGAGGTATATGCTTCATTCTCCACACACCCCAGGTTCATGTGTCCTATAACTGTAAGTATACTATGTGAGGGGGGAAATCAGTTTGAGTCTGAAATGCCACAGCTTTAGAGGTATAGAGATTTATTCTTTGGAGACAGATCACTCAAAAGGCCTCCTGTCTAGAATTAAAGACATTGCTGGAATCGCATGGGTAATATGTTTAAGATGAATTGAAAGATTATTCTGGGGACCCAAATTCCTGAAGAAAAGTAAAACAAAAATAAAAATCCTTGTCCTGAGCTTCAGCTGCTTCCTCATCTATAATTTTTAAGAGAATCCCTGTACATTTTTATATCAGCACTTGAAAGGAAAGGAAATATACAAACTGCAAAATATGAAATGTTGGCAAGACTGATTCTAGATTGGTTTAGACTCAAAAATTAAATGGTATTACTTATGATTAAACATAGTAAATGCATATGTGTAATATTTCACTAAATATGGAAATTGCGTTGCTTGGTTGTATTAAGGATACTACTGGAAAGCTGAAATGATAACTGGTAGAAAATGGGAACTACAGAACAGTCTGTGGCTGTGGCTGTGGCTCAGTGCTATAGCACATGCCTTCATGAAAACAACCCCAGGTTAATTCCCCAGTTTTCCAGTATCTTGGACCTCAGGGATCTAGGGATGCCAGCCTCCAGGTAGGACCTGGGGATCCCCTGGAATTACAGCTCATCTCTAGAGATCAGTTCCCCTGCAGAAAATTGATATTTTGGAAGGTGGACTTTATGGTAATATACATACAGGGCCGGATTTAGATGACGAGAGGCCCTACGCTACTCCACTTGTGAGGCCCCTCCCAATCCCCCACCCTCACAACTAGAAGAAAATGGAAGAGTGTTATAAACAAAACTGAGTGAAGCCAAGGATGATGACGGGTATTTAAAATTCTACAATTCACAATTTCTCCTCTAAAGGACATAAGATGTTATTGTTAAATACCATAGTGATTGGGAAAAAATGCATAAATGTTAAAATTAACACAGAAAAACTTTTGCAATAACTGAACTTTGTAAACTTTTTGTGGAATAAGCATTAATTTTTAGGAAAATGAAGTTGTAATGTTATTCTTTTTTAAAAAAACCCACCTGGAGTTTACAAATTATATTGCCTGGGAAGTGTCAATAATATGATCATGAGTACCTGACACTGTGGTACTTTTAGAATCTCCTTTATGTTATGTTATTAAACAGTCAGTTTTAAAATACATATTAAGAAGTAAACTACAACCATCAAATACAGTAAGACTAAAAATGTTTTTTTCTAGCCTTCCTCATAGCAAAATCATCCAAAACTTCATCAAAATTTGTTTGTTTAAGTTTGTCACTTTCAATGTACAGAATGCTTAGTGCTGACAACCTCTCTTGAGACATCATGGCCCTTAATTCATTTTTAATTCTTTTGAGTCCTCTCTCCCGAGCAGTTAGTGACCATAAAGCTAAGAAATAGCTGCACTCTCCCACTGATTAACATGCAGCACGTACCCCTACAGACCTGACCCTTGAGCTGGGGAAGGCTGTGCAGCTGGTTGTTGACTCTGGGCTGCTGGCTCTGGAGTCCTGGAGTCTGTACTCTGAATAGTGGCACCAGGGACCTAGGAGGGGCAGGGCTTGTCAGTTGAACCCCCTGCACAGTCTCATCAGGGCTGGCCGTAAGGCAATTGGAGCAATTTGGCCAAATTGGGCCCCATGGGCCGCTCTTAAGGGGGGGCCCCTGCACAAGGCCAATCTAGGTGGATTTTATTTATATCTCTAAGGGGCATTTCACACAGCACCCCATAGTGCTTCAGGACCGGTACAAGAACTGAAGAATGCTTGGGAGGAGGTTTCAAGGTAAACCGGCTCAGGAACGCTTCCCCAATGGGAGAGGCATGTTTCTGTGTGAAAGGGCCAGTATGTTCTGTTAGGGAACCGGTACTAATATGGTTCTGTGTGAAATGCCTGACAGAAACCATTACTGAAGAGTTCCTGAAATGGAACATATTGGCTGTGTGAAATTCCTCAGAGATTCTGCAGACTTTGGCTGTGAACTGGGGCCCCACAAATATTTTTCCAGTTGGGGCCCAGAGTTTCAAATTGGGCCCCACTGGCTGGCCCCGAGTCTCATAGTTGCCAGGCCCAAGTTGCTCTGCCCTCACATGAAGTCTTGGGTTTGCAATTTTGGGAGAGGGGAGACTGCCCACTGGGGGGGAGGGCTGTGGAGGCCCCCTAGATTTAGAGGCCCTAGGCTTCAGCCTACTTAGCCTATACATAAATCCAGCACAGTGTACGTATATACCGCACTGATGTCCCTGTCCTCCCCAGACTCCATCTCCAAACCTCGAGGGGTTTCCTAGCCTGGATCTGGTCACCCTACCCCCATCCCCTGTTGGTGGCCAGGGAAGACCTGGCAACACTGGGTAAGACCCATCTCTGCCTAGGGTTGCCAAGTCCCTCCAGGCAACCAGAGGCGGGGGGACTACCAGCAGTGAGGAGAGGGCTGGACCAGTGTTGCTGGTGATATGGCAATGTCACTTCTGGCATGCTCTGTAAGTGGCATCATTGCATCCCCAGTGACACAGGACACTGGTATTTGGGCAAAAACTCTATCGTAGAAGCTATTTTTACCACCAAGTTTTTGTCCAAATACCAGAGCATCCTGCATAACCGGTGAGGTGACATTACTTCTGGTATACTTCTGGCCAGAAGTGATCTCATCACATTGCCAGCAATGCTGGCCTGGGCCTCTGTTTGCTGTTGGCAAGTGCCCCCTGGCAGCTGGCTGGTGGCCAGAGACTGGGCCTGGAGGGGGAGGGGCGACCTAGCACCCTTTTATTGACTGAGACCCTGAGGAGCCTCTGCCAGAGTAAACGATATTGAGCTAGATGGACCAATGGCATGACTCAAAGTAACGCTGAATATTTATTCTGATGCACAATAGACCTTTATTTCTTCTGTCTTTTTCTTTGCGTTCAAAAGGAATAAGAATTCATGCACTGTGATCTTCAGGTTGTGTATTGTGAACTAGTTAAAATGGAAACATGCATACTTATTGAACAGTAACTCCCTATATACTCCCCTGAAGCAGTTAGGGTCTTCAGAAAGCCATCTCCTTACACAGTGTTTCCTCTAAGCTGAGTTGGTGTGAGCTAGCTCACAGTTTTTTTAGCCTCTGGCTCACACATTTTTGTCTTCGTTCAGGAAGGATGGCTCTAGAGCAAACTAATTTATGCAGTAGCCAAATCGCTCGCTCACAATTTTAATGCCAGTAGCTCACAAAGTAGAATTTTTGCTCACAAAATTCCACAGCTTAGAAGGAGCTTTGTCCTTAAGATGTCATCCCTCAGGACTGTATGATCATAGTCTTCTCTTCAGGATGGGTTTTGGAATGGCCTACCAGAGTGGGTGAGAAGGGTGTCTTCACTTTTTATGTTTAAGAAGACCTGCTGTAAGACTTGTATTCCACAAATTGGTGCATGTGAATTATAAGTCGTTGATTAATTTAGATACTTGGGAATTGTCTAATTTCTCCTGGTTCAAGCATGCTCAGTCTATTAAGCAGAAAATCGATTCAGCTCTCCTGGGTCTAAGAAAAATTTTCTTTATTCAAGGAGCTCAGTGTGTGCTAGCACTTTTGAAGGCATATAAAGCACTTGTGATACCACATATACTGTATGAATCCCAGATTTGGTTCCTGGCCCAATAAAACTACTTGATAAACTTCAGCTAATTTTTTTTCACAAAATACTTGCTTTACCACCATGTATAGCTTCCTCAGTTGTACGACTTGAATTGGGACTTCCAAATATTTCAGTAGTGATCTGGAAAGCCATAGTTAGTTTCAAGTACAGACTGTTAAACTCTGAAGATCTTCCAGTTTTCACCACATCAGCAGCCAGGAGTACTGTTGGTCAGAATGGAATAGAGTTGTGGATATAGAAATCAATTGATTGGGCCTAGGAAAGCCAGTCCCCAGGTGGGGGCGGGGATCTGCCCATTTTGGGGGCTTCTCTACATGCTGGCCCGCTGGTCGGTGGGGGAAGCCCTGCCCCCAACAGTTGCCTGTTGCCATGCTTGAAAAAAGTGTGCACCATGCTTGCTTACTCCATAAGCCGTGAATTTGTGGCTTGCAGGGCAGGTGCATGTGGTGCCCACTCTTTTCAAGTGGGGGCTGCCCTTCTCCTGGCTGGCTGATGCCCTACAAGCCATGAATTTGTGGCTTACAGGGAAAGTGTGCAGGGCGCCTGCTTTCCCCCCAGCCATTTAAAGGTTCCCTTTAAATGGTTGGAGGAAAGTGTGGGGGGGGAGTGCAGGCACTGTGTCTCTGATGCAGTGATGTCATTCTGCATTACGTTATTGTATCAGAGATGGCCCCTCCCAGACCATCCACCCCACTGGGGAAATGATGGGACCTGGCAAACCTAATTGGACCTATGGAAGTTAAGCAATCTAACAGAAAAAAGACGAACATTACTCATAGAGAAATTGCTAAACAGGACTGGAACTCACTCCAAATAAAGCTAGATGGAAATGTTCTCCACTTCATCTGGGAATCAAGTACTCAACTCAATTTGATCTGCCTCATTATCTTAATATGCTGGCAGTTCCAAAATTGAGATGGTCATATATGATCGCATGCTGTAAGATGCTGCCAACAGCCCAGATGAAGGGTCATTTCCTTAAGATACCTTCAGATCAGTGCTTCTATTACTGACCTTTGGCAGTGGTTGATTCATTGTCCCATACCTTTTTTTACTGCCTAAAATATACAACAGCAAGAGAGAGATTCCTTAGAAAATGGCTATTAAAGTTTTTGGCCATTTCTGACACCTCAAGGTTAAGTTACTTTTCAGTAGTGGCTGCAAAAGCTGTATTGTGGATGTGGCAAACTTCTGCTTTACTGTGATTTTTAATTCTTATATTGTGTTTTATAGTGTACTGGGAATAATGTCCGTTATAGAAATAAATACAACGGGCTCTAAAAAGAGGCTCTGGGAGAGTGCCAAGGCCTTGGGCACTCAGCGTCAATTTGCTGTGGCAACCTTAGCAGGGTATAATGACACAGAGTCCACCATTTTCTCCAGGGGAACTGATCTCTGCTACCTGAAAAGCAGTGGTAATTCTGAGTGATCTCCAGCCTGCACCTGGAGATTGGCAATAGTGGTTCCCCAAGAGGGAATAGCTGGTTTGGAGGGCAGAGTCCATGACATTGTACCTGTCTGAGGCCCCACCCCTCCTCAAACCTCACCCTCTCCAGGCTCCATCCCTCAAATCTCTTGGAATTCCCCACCTGGAGTTGGCAACTCTATCTCCTTCCAAGCCAAGCATCAACCCACCTTAATTTCCCCCTCACTCTTCAGCTTTCCATCTCCCCCTCCCCCCACAGCCTCTACCATGCTTTGAAGCCCTGACTGCCACGTCACATTGGCTGTCATGGGAGGGGATCTCAGCAGGGTATAAGGACACAGAGTCCACCATTTTCTCCATGGGAACTGATCAAAGCCGTCTGGAGAGCAGTTGTAATTCTGAGTGATCTGCAGCCCTCATCTGGAGATCCTCCCCCCATCTGCAGCCTCTACCATGCTCTAAAGCCCTGACTGCCATGTCACCCTCTTTTCCCTCTTCTCCCACACTTTTTGGCCTTGGGGCAGCTGGGAACTGTGGGAAACCCCATTCAACCCAGTAAGTGATACCCCTGCAGGCCCCTCTCTGGAACTACAGCTCAATTGAACCTTATGGGGGAACATTTTAAACAAACAACCACAGACAGCAGCCATCTTAGGAAAACAGGTAACTGCCATTTCATTACACCTACCAACAGCCACTGAGGGATTAGTTGGTCCCACACAGGACGCAAGCAGGAGAAGTGTCTTTGTCAAGAGAGAAAGCCATTTCCCAGAAATTCTGACAGGGCACAGTGACTGAAGTAGTGGGCGGGGAAGAAGAGCAGACCCAGCACCCAGCCAATGGCATGCGAGTACTCACATCCAGTGGATAGGGATGGCTTCTGAGTGACACATCAGGGAGCCAAATGATTTTGGAGTGTGTGGAATGTTCAGGAGAGTCCATGGTGAAAACAGAATTATATATAACTGGAGGATGGCCTATGGGCTGTTGAACTTGAATAAACTTGAAAATGGAACTTGGAACTTGAAACTTGAACTTGAAACTTGCTCTTATTCTGCACAGGAATGGAAAGAGGTTAAATTGTCTCACCAGATTTAGCTATGCTCATTTGGATCTGTGTGTCCTGTTAATCCTGAGTGCTTTAAATCTTGAGTGTATTTAAATATTGTTTCTTGCATTTTAATCTGTGTTTTAATGTTGTTAATTTTTAGACTGTTCTAACTTGTGTTGTTGCAACCTGGATGCTGCTTTGTTAGCTGCCTTGATTGCTAAGTAAGGTTGAATGGAAAATGTCAGTCTGGTGACCGTGTTTACAATACTGGTCAAAAAAGATCAATCAGTGGATTTATTCAGCATGCCTTATATTACTGGAAATAAACTGAAGACATTCATCAGATGTAGTATATATTAATTTATCTTGTTGTACCAAAACGATGTGTCTGTTAAAGGAGTGAGGCTGGGAATATCCATGTTGGCATTAGGGTTTTGGTCATTAAAAATTACTGTGCATATGGAATGGGAAGCTCTACATTTGCTTTCCAATGACTTTAGCAAAGATTATTTCCTTTCTACTGCTTTATATTTTGTTCACCTAAAATTACTGCTTTTGTAACTACTGCCCTTTTGTGAATGTTTGAACCCAGCTAAACAAGATTTCACCTCTCCCCTCATCCACAAGTAGGAATGCAACAACAACAACAGAAGTGTGGCATAATAGTGTGTCAGAGGAGGATTTGAGTGACTTGGGTCACACTCTTTTATCCTAACCTGCTTCACAGCCCTACATAGCCATTCTAGAAAAGAAGAAGAAGAAGAGATTGGATTTATATCCCGAGTCTCAGAGCGGCTTACAAACTCCTTTCCCTTCCCCTCCCCACAACAGACACCCTGTGAGGTAGGTGGGGCTGAGAGAGCTCTGAGACAACTGTCCTTGAGAGAACAGCTCTGACAGAGCTATGGCTTGCCCAAGGTCATCCTGCCAGGTGCAAGTGGAGGTGTGGGGAATCAAACCCGGTTCTCCCAGATTAGAGTCCGCACACTTAACCACTACACCAAACTGGCTCTAAGACTATAGCTTCTCCTACTGGTTGCATGTAAATGAGGAAAATCTAGGGGCCTTCCCCATAATGGTTGCTGATGTCTAATATCCCAAAGAAGAAATAAGAAAAGTGTATTTTTGAACAAACAAGAACAAATAAAGCTTCAGTATATGCATGTGGCTAAGATCTGAATTTGCACGGCCAGAGTTATTGCACACACTTTTAGTTCTGCAAGTTAGCCCGCATGTTACTTTGACAAATGGCCTGGATAATATTTATATTGTGGCACATCTTCAAAACTGTGAAGCAATATATGCACAATCTGCTAACAATCAAAAACATTGTTTGTTGAACCCTTATTTTTTGCCAGTTAGTGCCTGTGGTGTTTGTCATTAAAATTATGTATGCAATAAAATGCGCAAAAGTCCAAGCATATACTAAGGAAGTAAAAATTACTCTGTGTCAGATCCCCAGTTAAGACACTCTCCACGGTTTCTTTATTTAAAGATTTATTTAGAGATACGCTCACTCAGGACTGGTGTTTTGTCAGGCGTGCCAAAAGCCTGCCCAAATCCCAAAGTTATAGAAAAGGTTCAAAGCACCCCACACCCCATTCATACACGTCACACTCAGCCACCACATTACTATGCTAGCCCTGAAAGATATACAGTTGCTATCTACTATGCCCAGCAGAGAAAGTCTCCAAGGTCATTCTTGCGAGAAGCCAAGGGGCACATCTGGAATGAAAAAAATGATGGCTGCGAGTTACAAGCAAGCATCCGCTATACACCCCCGTAGGAATGTCCCTCCCCCCTAAAGTATGGCAAGGTGAACAGTGAAGCTAGGAGAAGAAATGAAAGTTAAGGAAAAGAGAAAATGGTCTAACTGGAACCTTGACACTCTGTGGATCAGACTGAAGGTGTATCTAATCCATTACTTTATCTCTAATTCTGACCAGCCAGATTCTCCAGCTGTTTTTAGAAGGTTCACTGTAGTTCACTGATTTGCCTTGGTAAATAAGCGATGTCTGTAATTTATGTGTTACTCCCAATCAGAGGAGCTTTTAACCATGAAGCTTGATGAGTTGCCTCAGAAACACTCAGCCTTCCTTCTCCCTGCCCTACAGTTCCCATGAGGCATTGCATAAATGTACATGCATGATTTATTCCTCATCTGGACTATTTGCCTGCCTTTACCATGAATAAACACTGAGTCAGGGAACCGTAAAGAACAGAGGGAGAGATACCTCACAAATGAAAGTCATTGACCTCACAAAGGTAACTCATTAGCTGAAAATGTTAATGTTTGTGACCTTAGAGAATGTGGAGACCATAGATGGAGAAGAGTGACTTTAGCAATTGCTGGGGGAAACCATGGGAAAGCCGGAGGCAAATGCACCTGTGCAGTGAGTCTCCTTTTTTGCACACACAGATATACAGGAAGCACTTGAACACAGTTCAGCACTGCTGCTTGTATTCAACATTGAGCCCATTCAGCACTGCTGATTGCAACTGGTGGATCAATTTCAAACTAAACTAATGGCTGACTAAGCTTCCTTGATGATGACCCAACATAACAGGAGTCAGATGAATCTCCATTTCCAGTGCTTGGGACGACAAAGCATGGAGAAAGTCAATCACTTAACTGACATAAGCAGGGTGTTACACAACTTGTCTGGACCTGCTCTAAAAACACTGACTTTTTTAAAAGCAGTTACTTCTGAAGAATGAGAAGTGTGAGCAATGGCAAATACATAGTGAGAACAAATTTCACACAAAGGGCAAAACATCCCTGTTCAGAGCCTGAATAACCATTGCAGGGCAACGTCATGGGCAGGATCGGGCCCTTGTGCCCTCCTTGTAGGTATGGTGGCAACCAGATGGTCACTACATGAAACAGAATGGTGGATTATTTGGACCATTGCTCTGGTCCACTCCAGCAGCTCTTAAATCCAACTGAAATCTGAGGCAAGCTGCATTTACAGAGTGCTCTGAACCAAGTTCAGAAATAAAAACGAAACAACAAGGAGTTCTGAGTCCACTTTGGAAACAAGATCAGATGATTTGGAATTTGAAAATCCAGGAAGGCATTCGAATCAGGTGAATTTTCTAAGCACTGTCATATTAAAAGTAATGCAGATGTGTATTTAAGAACATTGTAGGTAGGTAGGAATATTTAAAATCCAAGGTTCACAGTGAGCTGTCAATGGGTCACTGTGATATGGTCATAGTGGCAAACATGCAGTTGTAGCAAATTCGGACTAATTAGGCTGCAGACAAGCTAGAGTACTCTCCCAAATGCTACTGCAATCACCCTATCAATTTCAAGGCCTCCAAGCAAGCAGTCCCAGGAAGGCCATACTGCAATGAGTGAAGTACAGCAACTTTAAACAGTTGTTTGTGCCTTCTGCTTTCATGCCAGCAATAGTGTGCTAACTTGCTAAGCTGAATGGGATAACATTTTGTAAAACCCACACTGATATGGGTGTGATTCCCCCACGAATACCTTATTGTCATTTTTCAACAGCACAAGACCTGCATACATGGCCAGACAAATATGATACTTGGGGGTTAAATAATAGATCCCTCCAACTGATTTTTCACTTAGTGTTTAATGTTTGGTGTCAGTACTGTAAAATAAATCTTTATAATGATGTAAATAATTTTTTACGTGCTATTCTGGAGCCATGCACTTCATACTGTTTGTTGTATTAAATAATAAAAAGCAAGCAAGCAGAGCAAAATGCTCCAGTAATATTTGTTCGTTATCTCTTTGCGGGCAATGCTTAGGATTTGAGGGATTAATAACTGAAGCCTGTTTCAGCACAGTGAATACTATTCCTGAACTGACTATTTTTATAACCCTCCCTGTGAATAATGAAAAATATGTACTAAAGGGTTGAGCCAAAATGGCCATTTTAAAAAACATTGTCTCTTCCCTTCGTCATCAGTTTTATGTCACCTCATTTTTGTTTCTGCCTCTGAAAAGTCTTGGGGTTTTTTTGCATCACACAGTTTTTTCACACTGTGCCTTAGAGATTGCATGGAGAACTGGCTATATTTTTGCCACTGATGCAAAAATATTGTTGACAAATGCATTACTCTTAATGTGAAAAGTGAAGCAACTGGTATGAAAATAAATTGTGTGCAGGCGTAAAAAGGGAGAAATGAAATTAAAGTTAGAATATTCAAATTGTTTTAGTTAAGCGTAAGACCTTTGGTCACAGGAGCTAAATAAACTATGTATGTTTTAAGCATTGAGCAGGAGGCAATGAATTCAAACAAACAGGCTTTTATTCAGTGACATTGTTCAGCTCAAAAGACAGCTCTATGAAAGCAGCACTTTCATTTATACTGTTCCAACACATAACTTTCAACAATATAACTATATACAAGCAATACTATTGGACCCAAGCAGGGCTAAGTGATTGGGTATCTAGATTGGCTTCAGGACCAATGGGAGTCTGTATTAATCAGCCAATAGGAATTGGAGCTTTAGGATACCAGAGCCCTTTTCAAGCTATTACTGCTTCATATTCTAAACCAGTGGTTCTTAACCTGGGTTCGATCGAACCCTAGGGGTTCGGTGAGTCAGTCTCAGGGGTTCGGTGGGGCCTCCAACTTAGTACTATTACTAAGAACTAAGAATTATTTTTCACTAAAGAAGGGTTCGGTGAATGCGCATATGAAACTGGTGGGGTTCGGTACCTCCAACAAGGTTAAGAACCACTGTTCTAAACAAACACAACAGTATGTAATGTCATTAAGTATTATGTCCTGGACGCAATTCCACAGACAACCAGGCTGCGATTCTCTATGATTTGTATGATTCTTTGATGGGACCAAACGTAATGGCGCCGGAAAAGGTACAAGCTTGAGGTAAAAGAACAATAGCACCCAGGCTCCTAAAGATCCACCTATCAGGGGCTTAGCATATTCAAATGAACCAGTGTAATCTCTGGGGGGAAGATTAACCTGTCCTGCAGTGTGGGTGTGGATGGGGGCGAGGCAGGCTTTTCTGTGCATATAAACTGACCCCTGAGCCACCTCAGGTATGCTTGTTCCTGACCTACAATAAACTCCACCATGCTGAAACTCACTCCACCGGCCTCCAGACTCCAGTATTCTTCATTAAGAATATGCAAATCAAATCAGACAGCTTGGAGAAGAGTTTTATGGATACTGTGGGCTACCAAAAAGTGGGCTCTGGATCAAATCAAGCCTGAGCCCTCCCTAGAAGCTAAAGTGACTAAACTGAGGTTTTGCAAGCAGGGGGCCAGGGAAGCTCTCTGTAGGCTGTCATGACTCTGGTACGGGCCTCCTCAGGAGGGCCCGGAGCACCCACCGGCTCCCTTAGGTCCACTCTTTCCAGGAGATTTTACTTTATATGTGACCGAACAAGGCGTGAGGACCCAGACAGAATAATAAGCAGTTACATTTAAGAGGTCTAGTAATAACTGGGTTTCAAATAATTGGTAGAATAATGAAGACAGTAAAGGTAGGTGACCAAACAAAATAAAACACCCTAACACGTCTATCTAGACTGTTCCTAGCTGTCTCTTGGTGATTGGCTTCAATCTGACTCACCCCTTTTGGACGAGGGTTCCCTCCATCTGCAGCAGCCTCTCCTCAGCTCTGCTCTTTAGAAGTGAACAACCTCCCACTTTGGCCAAGGCCTTTTATCCCTTCGTCCTAGGTACCATCCTCTACTCCTCTACTGGTGTCAGGTTTCCCTCCAAATGCCATGATAATCAATCACAGGGTCCCAAGAGTACTTGGGAAATGTAGGCCTGGTAGCTACTTTAATATAGGCCTCCCTAGCCAGAGCCCATAGGCCGCACTACGATAGGCCTAGGGCCATGGCATGAAGCTATTGTACTTTGGTCATATTATGAGAAGACTAGAGTCACTGGAATAGACAATCATGCTAGGAAAAACTGAAGGCAGCAGGAAAAGAGGAAGACACAACATGAAATGGATCAACTCAATCAAGGAAGCCACAGTCCTAAGTTTGTAAAACTTCACCAAGGCTGTTCATTATAGGATGTTTTGGAGAACATTAATTCATAGGGTTGCCATAAGTCAGACTTGACAGCACGTCACACACACCAGGGTTCCCTCTAAGCCTTTAGACTTTTATCTGCTATTTGTAGGGCTGCCAAGTCCCCCGGTAGGGTGGGGGAAACACCGATTTTTAGTGCTTTCCCCCGCTTTTTCCAAGTTGGCCACTGGGGGGACAAAATGGCTACCTTAAAAGGGAAATGTCTGCAGAGAGCCTGCCCTGCAGTAAAAAGCCTCACCAGACATTTCCCCTTTAAGAAGTCAGCAAGAGAGCTTCCACAGCAAGAGAGGTCTGCCCAGAGATTAAGGAGGGACTGAAGGAGCTGCTTTTGCATGTGGCTGGCAAGGTAAGTTTCTCTTCCAGCTCCTTTCCTTCTCTCTCCCTCTTTCTTTTTTCTGTCTGTCTGTCTGTCTGTCTGTCTCTCTCTCTCTCTGTCCCCATCCAGCAGAGGTCTATCAGTGGCTATTATTAGCCACAAGGTCTAAATGGAAGTAAGTGCCTCTGCCAGTTTTTTTTCCTTCTCTCTCTCCCTCTTTCTTTTTTCTGTCTGTCTGTCTGTCTGTCTGTCTCTCTCTCTCTCTCTCTCTGTCCCCATCCAGCAGAGGTCTATCAGTGGCTATTATTAGCCACAAGCTCTAAATGGAACACTTTGTCTGGGGCAGTGATGCTCTGCATTCTTGGTGCTTGGGGGGCAACAGTGGGAGGACTTCTGGAGTTCTGGCCCCGCTGCTGGACCTCCTGAGGGCACCTGGTATTTTTGGCCACTGTTGTGACACAGAGTGTTGTACTGGATGGGCTGTACTGGATGGGCCGATCCACTGTGGCTTCTCTCCTGTTCTTATGATATGAAAATCATATTAAGCACTTGTGTAGCACTTAGTGCTTCATATTCTGCCGAGATGAGGAAGGATTCAGTAGGGCTGTTGCTCAGTGATAGAGCATCTGCTTGAAATGCAGGAGGTATCAGCTTCTTCAGCTAAAAAAGGATCAGGTAATAGGTGACATTAAAGATCTCAGCCTGAGACCCTGGAGAGCCACTACCAGTCTGAGTAGTCAATACTGACCTTGATGGACCAATGGCCTGATTCAGTATTAGGAAACTTCATGAGTTCATGTGTCAGCATGTGGAAGCAACATCACAGGATGTGACATCACAAAATGATGTCACTTCCTTTCTCCTGGCTCCACCCCCAAAGTCTCCTGGCTCCACCCCCAAAGTCCCCAGATATTTCCCAAGTTGGACTTGGCAGCCCTAGCTATTTGACAATATTTACTGATTTACAACCATTGGCCTTATAACTTTAACCTGTTATTTAGCTTTTCACTTTGCATAACTTAAACATTGTCATGTTACATGTGTCACACGAGCCACTGGAGCCTGTGTCACTATCACTGGACTCGCTGGCCACGCCTTGTGCCACCACCTCATCTGTTTCCCGCCCTTGGCAGCTGGAGCCTCAGATATGGCGACTGGGGGGGGGGGGGTTACTTCACCACACCCACTCCAGCCGCCTCCTGGTGTGATTTCTGGTCACTGTCCCTCTCTCTGCACCAACAGTCATCAACATCCAGGCTTCTCCTCCCCGGCCCCCTTTTGCTGCCACTCTTTTATACCTTCCTCTTCCCACCACCCCTTGCTCCTGGGTTCCTCCCCCTCTGGGCTTGCCTCCCTTCTTATGCCTTGACGCTGAGGCTCTACAGGGGCTTCCGGGTCTGCCCTTCCCTCTCCCCCCAGCACCAGGCGTACCGCTCAGGAGCGACGTCGTGCCCTCATGCTGAGCTGCAGGCCCGGCGTGGCCTGCCTTGTGCCTGGCCTCTCTCTGCCTGCCCTCCCGCCATGGGCATCAACTACGGGGGGGCTTGAGGGCTCGAGCCTCCCCTGAAATTTCCTGGGGGGGGGCTCAGCCTCCCCCGGCAAAAGGGAGCGCCCGCCGCCGGTGGCCAGTCAGCCGGCCAGCTGGCTGCCTCTCCTTCCCCCAACCCCTGGCCTGCCCTCCTGCCTCCCTGGGGTGGGGGGGAGAGAGGCGGCGGGGACATGCTCCCGCGCTTCGCGCACATGGCCGGCAGTCACTTTGCGCGCGCACACGAGAGAGCCCCCGCCCCCCCCCGGGGATTTACAAACTCTATGCCCCTACCTCCCGCTGCTGGTAACTGGGGGGATGGCAGCCCATAGCGGGGTCTCCCGGGCCTGGGCCTCACTCCAGAGGACCGCCGAGAGCCTGCGAGTGAAGCCTTCTGTTCCTGCCCCGCTTGGCCGCCGGCGATCCTGGGCCACGGCATTGGAGAGCCCGCATCCTCTCTGGCCTCCCCTGCTGCGTCGCCCAGAGCCTTCTGTGGATCCCCCAGTGGCATCTTTGCCTCCTCTCCCCCCATGCCCTGGCTGGTGCTGCATGGGGAGGCCGGCTCCGAGTGCCTCACTGCACTCCCGCACCCCCGGTGAGTCCAGGGGGCTGGGCGTGGAGCATCAGGGGGGTGGCCGGGAGTCCATTGGGGCCTCGGGAGCCCGGGAGAGTTCCACGATCGGGACAACATGTTAATTTGCTATTAAGTCCCTGTCTATAAGTTAGAACCTCATCTACCATTCCAATGTATTTGAAAAAAGTGTGCCTTGCACACAAAAGCTCATATGTTGAATAAACTTTTGTTGGTCTTAAAGGTGCCACTGGACTCTAAATTTGTTCTACTGCTTCAGACCATCAGCTGACTATCTGGATCTATCCTCTAAGCTGAGTTAGTGTGAGCTAGCTCACAGCTCTTTAGCTTCCAACTCACACATTTTTGTCTCCCTCAAAAAGGATGGCTCCAGAGCAAACTAATTTATGCAGTACCTAAATTGCTCACTCACAACTTTCATGCCAGTAGCTCACAAAGTAGAATTTTTGCTCACAAGACTCCACAGCTTAGAGGGAGCATTTTTTTTGTAAGAAAGTTTTTATTTTTCAAAACATTAAAATTAATACATTTGTTTTATACAAATCCTTTTTTCCATATTATATAACATTTTGTTCTATTTCTATAGTCTTGCTTTTATCTTGTATTGGTGGTTTCCCACCACATCTGAAGCATAACACATTTTCCACTTTATCCAAAATAGTAATACTTATCTCTATGTTTACATTTCTGGTAACGGTTATATATCTTTAAAATACTTATATACCAATTCTTATTTTCTATATTCTTATATAATTCTAAAAAACAAGTTCATTATCTAATTATCCTTAGTACATTCATATACTCAATTTCTATTCCTTTATGCTATTATAACCATGTATAAATGTAGTTTTTCATGTCCCAATATTTTTCAACATATTCTTTCAAATACTCCCAATCTTCTAAAAAAGTCTCTGAGTACAGATTATTCAACTTTCTAGTCCATTTATCCATTTCAGCCATATATAACAATTTTTTCAACCATTCCCACACTTCTGGTATTTTTTCATTTTTCCAATTTTGTGCATACACCATTCTTGCTGTTGTAATCATATACCATATTATTGTCCTTTTCTTTACATTTATCTCTTCTAGTTTAAGTCCAAGCAGTAACATTTCAGACAACTTCTTAAATGTACATTACAAATTTTTTTCCATTTCTGCATGTATTATAGACCAATAAGTCTTCGCTTTATCACAAGTCCACCACATATGATAAAAAGAACCTTCTTTCTTTTTACATTTCCAACATTTGTTAGACATATTTTGATTAATATTTGCAATTTTTTTTGGTGTCATATACCATCTGTACATCATTTTAAAACAGTTCTCTTTTAGATTATAACATGTAGAAATACTCATTGCATTTTTCCATAAAAATTCCCAAGATTCCATTTCAATGTCTTTGTTTAGGTTTATCGCCCATTTTATCATTTGTTCCTTTACCATTTCATCAGCATTAAACCATTTTAACAATACTTTATACATTTTAGAAATCATTTTTTTCCCATCTTCCTCCCAAATTTGTTCTATTTCATTGTTTTTTTCTCTAAAACCAGATTTTTTATCACTTCTGTACATATCATATATTTGTCTGTACCTTAACCAGCCATAATCAAAGTCCATCTGCTGCTGTTCCTTCAATTTAAAGTCTTTACCATGTCTTGTTAACAGGTCTCTATATTTCAACCAGTCTTGTCCTTTGTAGTGAGATGATGGATTTAAAACTTCTGCAGGTACAATCCACATAGGTATTTCTTCTGGAAAAAAGTTTTTATATCTTGTCCATGTATCGCTTAATGTTCTTCTCAAATAATGATGCTTAAACATATTGTCCATTTTTGTTTTACCATAATACAGATATGCGTGCCACCCAAACCTACAGTCATGACCTTCCAGGGACAATAACTTTCTATCTTGTAACATAGTCCATGTCCCTATCCAAGTCAAACATACTGCATCATGATATAGCCTTAAGTTTGGTAACTGAAACCCACCTCTCTCTTTAGCATCACACATTATTTTCATCTTAATTCTTGGTTTTTTTCCCTCCCCACACAAACTTAGTCAATTCCTTCTGCCAGCATTTGAATGTTTTTACATCTTTCACAATTGGAATAGTTTGAAACAGAAACATTATTCTTGGTAACACATTCATTTTAACCACTGCAATTCTACCCAGCAGTGACAAATTTAATACATTCCACCTTTTAATATCTTGCATAACTTGCTGCCATAATTTCTCATAATTATTCTTATACAAATCAATGTTTTTCATTGTTAGGTTTACACCTAGATATTTTGTCTTTTTCACCACTTCACATTCTATAAGATTTTGTAATTCAATTTGCTTATTATTTGGCATATTTTTACACATCACTTTCGATTTGTTCTTATTTACATAAAACCCAGCCAAATCACCAAACTCTCTTACTTTCTGCAACAAATATGGTAGTGTAGTCATAGGGTCTTCAGCTATAAACATCACATCGTCTGCAAAGGCTCTATATTTAAAAGAGAAACCTTTTATTGTTAAGCCTTTAATTTCTTTATCTTCTTTCAAATTTAGTAACAAGACTTCCAAAATCCAAATAAATAGCAATGGCGAGAGTGGGCATCCTTGTCGTGTTCCTTTTTCCACTTTAAAGTAATCCGTTTTTTCAGTATTAATTATTAAAGAGGATTTCTGTTCTCTATATATTGACTTAATAAGATTAAGCATATAGTCTCCAATTTCAAGATGTTCCAACACTTCAAACATAAAATCCCAATTTAAATTGTCAAACGCTTTTTCCGCGTCTAAAAAAAGAAAGCCCACTTCCTTCTCCGGATGTTTATCATAGTACTCTATAGCATCCACTACTACTCTTATATTGTCTCTTATTTGGCGATTAGGTAAAAATCCTGCTTGTTCTGTCTGTATAGTCTCCTTAAGATGTTCCTTAAGCCTATCAGCTATAATCTTGGCAAAAATCTTATAGTCATTGTTTAACAAAGAAATTGGTCTATAATTTTTAACATTGGTTAAATCTTGACCTTCTTTCGGAATGAGTGAAATGGTTGCTTCTTTCCAAGTCTCCGGGACCTCACCTGTCACTCCTATGTCATTCATTAATAGCAGTAACACTGGTGAGATCGAATCCTGTAGTGATTTATAAAACTTAGCTGTAAATCCATCTGATCCAGGTGCTTTCCCTAATTTTGAATCATTTATTGCATTTTTAATCTCTTGTAGTGATATTGGGCAGTTAAGTAGTTCTTTGATTTTCTCCGTTGGTTTTGATAATTTTAATGACTGTAGGTATTCTTTAATCCTTCTTCTGTCTTTATTTTCCTTCTTTAAAAGCTTTGCATAATATTTAAAAAATTCTCTTTTTAATCCCTTATTGTCTATTATCTCAATATTGTCCCGTATCACTTTAGTAATAAATTTATTTTCACGTTTTTTCTTTAATTGCCATGCTAAGTACTTTCCAGGTTTATTTGCACCTTCAAATGCTTTTTGTTGCAATTTTTTCAGGTTCCAGTAAGTCTCTTGATTCAAAATAGCTTTTGCTTGGTCTTGTAACATCCAAATTTCCTTTTGCAGTTTCTTTTTTCCTGGTCTGTTCTTCAGTTCCTTTTCTTTTATTTTAATGGCTTGTACAATGTTTTCATATTGTTCTCTTTTCTTTTTATTGTCTTTAGCGTTCAATGATATCAATAATCCTCTCATAACTGCTTTGTACGCATCCCACACAGTTTGAATTTTTACTTCTTTTTGTATGTTCGCTTGAAAATATAAATCTGTCTCTTCATGTAATTTTTTAACTATTTCTTGGTTGTCTAATAAGTCCTCATTTATTCTCCATCTCCCTTGCCTTTTTATTTGCCCAGAAGTCCATAGACAAGGATTGTGGTCTGAGATTATTCTAGGTAGAATTTCAACTTTTTTTGTCTTAAATGTTAGATTAATAGACATCCAGATCATATCAATTCTTGAATGTGAATCATGTCTGTTAGAGTAAAAAGTATAGTCTTTCCCTTGTGGGTTAACCTTCCTCCAGATATCCTCCAGCTTTTCCTGTTTTATCAGTTCAAAAAAATTTTTTGGAAGTTTCCCTAGTGTGTCGTCTTTTCTCTTTGAGCGCCTATCTATTTTATTATTCACAGTCCCATTAAAGTCTCCCAACATTATGATTTGTTCATAGTTTACACTGTCCAGTTCCATTTGTAGTTCTTTAAAAAAGATTTCTTTAGCTCCGTTGGGGGCGTAAATATTTACAATCAAAGTCTTCTGTCCGTGTAACAGAATTCCAATAGCTAAGTATCTTCCTTCTTTATCTTTAAATATTAGTTTAGGTTCCAAGTCTTTTTTGGCATATGTTACCACTCCATTCTTTTTATTACTTGCCAATGAAAAAAATTCTTCTCCCAACTTTTTTCTTATGAAATATTTGTAGTCTTGTTTCTTAAGATGGGCCTCTTGTATACAAACTATACTACATTTTTGTTTCTCCAGCCAGTGTCCTACCATTCTACGTTTTTGGGGTGAATTAAGTCCATTTACATTCCATGAGAGTACTTTGTAATCCATCTTGTTGTAGTCTTAAATATCACCAAATTCTTCCTTGTTCTCACCAACAAAGGCGTACATTTCTGCTGAATTTTTAATCACCATTCTGTTGTTACCATAATAAAAACTCAGTCCTTGTGGTATTTCCCAACGAAATCTTATTTTTTTCTCTTTCAGTTTGTCTGTCAGATGCTTGAATTTTTTCCTGTCTTGCAAAATTGCTCTGGGCAATTCTTTCATTATGATAACTTTTTTCCCACCTATTTCAAAAGAGTCTGTAAAACATTTCTTGTAGATTTGTTCTTTTGTTCTCTTCATTGTAAATTGAACTACCACGTCCCTTGGTATATTTTTGTCTCTCGCGTATGTAGAATTGACTCTGTAAACAAGATCCATATGTTCTTTAACAACTTCCTCTTCCTCTTGTAAAAAATCTGCTAATGCTTCTTGCATTCTTGTAAAAATGTCTTCACCTAATTTTTCCTCTATACCTCTAAATCTCAGATGGTTTTGCATGTCTCTATAGTGCATCATCTTTTCCATTCTGTCATTTTCCTTCATTGTTTTTTGAGTATTTTCTTCCAGTTCTTTTACTTTAATTTCTATGTCTTGTGTTCTAGTGGTTAACTTTTGTAATTCAGCTTTTAAATCTATAAAATTTTTGTCTGCTTGTGCAGCTATACCATTCATTTTAACATTTACCTCTCCTATAGCATCTAACATTTTTTTTTCCATTGCTTCCATAACAGCTAGTAATTCTTTTTCTTTTTTTGCTGCCATTGTAGGAGAGGACCATGTAGCTGCTCTCGATCTTAGCCCGCGATCCGTCTTGTCTCTTTAAAAAAGATCTATTTTATTTTATTTTCCAAATCAAACACCGTTTAGTGTAATCACACAAGCTAGTCTTGCCAAGTCAAATTTCGTTGGTTTCAGCCTTCTAAGTTATATAGTTTATGAGATATTACTGTTTAAAAATTTTATAAATCCAAAATGGCGGGCGCAACTTCTCTATGGTTTGTGTCAAAGGTTATAGTCTTTTTACCTTGCTTCTGGCTTGCCGTAGTTTCCTTTTGTCCCTTCCTCTTGCTTACTTGTCTGCTCTCCGCACGTCACTTCCTGTTGTAGTCCTTTTGGTCCGGCAGTTTTTACAGTCCCCTTTGCTCTCTTCCGGTTCTTCTCCGCTTCCCTTCTTGTCTGCTCCTTAAGCCGTCACTTCCTGTCTCAGTCCTCACAGCTTGGTCTTGCGATGCTTGGTTCCCTCCTCCCCTCTTTGTCTCGCGATGCTTGGCTCCTCCTCCCGACTCTTCTTAACTGCAGGAATGTTAAACAACTTGTTTTTTGGCTTTTTAAGTTCAAATTCAGCTTTTTAACGTTTCAAAACTGCACTCATCCAATCTGCAACAGTCTATTGCTTCACCAGATCTGCTTTTCGTCTTTCAAAACACAGTAATCGTAAGGCAAAAAGTTTTTTTCCGTTACCTTATGTTGTTACTTCTCTTCAGATGTGGTCCCAACGTTTAAACTTTGTCTTCTTTGTTAAGGAATCAGGGGAATTGGAGATTTTATGCTAATTAATCAGCCCAGCTCGGCTCCTTAGAGGGAGCATTGAGGCACACTCAGCTTCTGAAAACAACCTCATTCTTACTTACTGTGTTCATTCATTCATCTGGGACTTCACTAGGCCAGCCCCCAGGTGGGAATGGGGGACCCCCAATTTCTAGTTGGCCAGTGGGAAGAAGCCCCACCCTCAGCAGCCACAGCTGTGTGCAATGTCCCCGGCATGATAATGTCACAGAGAAGTGATTTCATCAACAGTGGGGCATTGCATGGTAACACTCTGGTATTTTGGGCAAAACTCTATGGTAACCGTAGAGTTTTCTACAAAACCATAGTTTTCTACAAAAAAAGCCCAGCAGGAACTCATGAGCATAATAGGCCACACCCAACAGCAGAAACTCATTAGCATATCAGTTTCCCCAGGTGCCCCAGGTTTCCCCAGGTGCCCCATGGCTTGTGGGGCACATGGGGAACCTGAGAAGGGGAGGCAGTTTAAACTGCCTTCCCTCCCTGGATCAGCTTGGCTTCCCCAGGTGCTCTGCGGCTTGCAAGGTGCCTGGGGAACCCAAGGGGGGGCTGTAGGTGTGTCCAACTCGGAAGCCAGCCAGAACTCTGTTCCTGTGCATTCTTGCCCCAAAATAGCCCTGATGGTAACCATAGAGTTTTGCCCAAAATACCGGAGCATCACAGCAGAACATCCCCAGCATGATTCACTTCCACCTGATGTCATCATGCCGGGGACATCACATGTGGCAACATCGCCCTGCCCGAGAAGATCACACCCACCTCCCACTTGCAGAAGAAAAGAACTTGGCAACCCTAGACTTCACACTTATATTTTACTACAAGAGGGGACCCGCAACAAAATGTTGCATAATGTGTTGTGGCCCTACCATAGTCTTTGTTGCAAGCAGTCCTTGCAAGGAATTTGTGGAGAAGGAGCATTCCCCGACCTTTTCCTCCCCCCTTTATTGTCAAAGTGCCCTCCTCTTTCTTTCTGCATGCACCCCTCATTTACTAATCTTCCCTCACGTCCCCTTCTTCTCTCACCCCTTCTATGTCAGCTTTCCTTCCTACCCCATTCTCTAGCAATCCTCTCTTACCCCTTTCTCCTCTCGCCCCTTATATGTCTCACCCCCTCTTACACCAGCCCTTCTCAATGTCCTTTTCCCCACCCTCTCTCAGTCTGCCCCTCTTTCTCTCCAGTCTTTCTCTATCCCCAATCTCCCTTTCCTCTTCCCCCCCTTAATCTTCCATTCTTTTCTTTCTCTCCCCCCAACAGACAATTCCCTATTCTTTCTCGGTCTCTCTCTGCCCTCTCACAGAACCCAACTTTTTTATTTTCCTCTCCCTTTTCAGCTGCAGGCCAGCAAACATCCCCTATCTGGTTGCAGGAGGGAGGGTGGTCAACAATGCAGGCTTCGCCTCCTCGCGCTTCAACTGATGGCTGCAGGGTCAGCTTGGGCAGCGGTGGCAGCAGCAGAGGACAGACAGGCTGGCTCCCAGAGAGGCACCGCCGCCCCTTTGGCTCCCTTGGCCAACTGGCTGCCTCCCTCCCTGGGGGTGCTGCCGGCTGCCTTTACTCAGCAGTCCAGTGCCCAGACCTGCTCACTGAAGCCGGCAGTCCTGGCGGGGGCTGTCCCAGTAGTGGGGTGCACAGCTATTGTGGTGGCAGCTTCCCTCACGACTCCAACAGCTTTTCCCGCACCTCAGTAAGTCTGTTCTCTGCCCTTGCACAGAATAAGCAGTTTTACTTTGGGGGGGATTTAAGTATCCCTGTACACTTTGTAAAACGTTTTAGATTTTTCTGCAAACATGGGGACTGCCTCAAGTTTGCTGGAAGATCTCTTTACCCTCCATGTGACCCAGATCCACGTAAATAAGTATCCACACACAGAGTGGACCTTGGCTATTAGATATATAGATATTATGACAAGCAATGATTTTATTAAAATACATGTGGCTTAGATTAATTATTATGCTGAATACTCTACAGCAGGTGTCCCCAACCTTTTTGAGCCTGCAGGAATCTTTGCATTCTGACACAGGGTGGTGGATGCAACTACAGAATGGCCACCACAGGAGGCTGGGCCAACCACAGAATGTCAGAGAGTGATTTAATGCATAACTAACAGTAATGCTGGTTTCGGGCAGAAGCTCTGTTAAACAGGATGCCTTTTGAAATTAGCATATTGTTCTAAATTATTTCCTTAAATACACACATCAAAGATCCTTGCACTGTGGCTGGGAGCTGCTTCTAAAACCAGGGCTTTTTTGTTGAATACAACCAGCAGGAACTCATTAGCATAATAGGTCACACCCAACAGCAGAAACTCATCAGCGTATTAGGCCACACCCCTGACAGCGCAGCTCCCTCCCAGGATTGGCTTCCCCAGGTGCCCCACAGCTTGTGGGGTGCATGGGGAACTCATGCGAAGAAAGGCAGTTTCTGGATTGGCTTCCCCAGGTGCCCATCAGCTGCGGGGTGCCTGGGGGAATCCCTCCGTGGATCAACTTGGCTTCTCCAGGTGCCCTGTGGCTTGCGAGGTGACTGGGGAACCCGGGCTGGGGGGGAGGCTGTAGGTGTGGCTAACTCAGAAGCCAGCCAGAACTCCATTCCTGTGTGTTCCTGCCCCAAAATAGCCCTGTCTAAAATAATGTTTTTGTTTGTTTTTTAAAATGTGCATGGCCTATCTTATCTCCAGTTGCCAATCAGAATCCCTGTTGGACGAGCCGTGCCCACTTTCTAAAAATACTTGGTGGGCACCAGAAAAGGTTTCAGTGGATGCATGGCAGCCAGTCCAAACCACACTGGGGGTCCCTGCTCTATGGAATAGGGACCCACCTGCCTTAACTGGGGCTCTGTTGTAGCTGGAATGATCTAGAATTCTCAAGGGTGAAATTTCAATCTGTTCAGTTTGCCAGTGTGCTCCTCCTGCACATTCTTCGGAATTCCTTAAAGTTCCTGCAATGCAGACAGGATGGTGGGTGGCCCTGCTATTAAGTAAGAACCACATCCTCCTATATCAGGGGTGGGCAAATAGCGGCCCGAGGGCCACATGCGGCCCGCCACAGAGTTTTTTGCAGCCCGCCAAGACAGTCGGCCACAAGGTTTCTCAACAAGCAATCTCACTCCTGATTTCAAAAAAATTGTAGAAAAGTGTGATAGGGTACATTTGTCTCATTAAACTGATTCTAAAATTAAATGTGCTTGCAGCTATAGATGATATGAAATTAGCACAATAAATAAATTGAATAAAACTACCACTATTTTATTTAATTTATATGTATTGATTTTTATGATACAATTTATACCTTTTCTGAAATGCAAAGTTAACTAATGAATGCAATCATGTTAAAAGGTGCGGCCCTGCGCTAACCTCCACTCCCACAAAGTGGCCCCCGAGCCAAAACAATTGCCCACCCCTGTCCTATATGATCCTTCCAGGATACTCACAAGATATGGTTTTACTAATTTCTATGAATGTGACTCTTAAGGTTAATATTTGGAGTAGATAAAGAAATGGAGAAGCTTACTCTTTACAGAGAGAGAGAGAGATTGTGTGTGTGTGTGTGTGTGTGTGTGTGTGTGTGTGTGTGTGTGTGTTCAACATCTTTATAAATGATTTGGATGAAGGAATAGAAGGAATGCTTATTAAATTTGCAGATATTACTAAACTGGGAGAAGTGGCAAATCTGGTAGAAGACAGAGTTAGGATACAGGATGACTTTGACAGGCTGCAGAACTGGGCTGAAACAAATAAAATGAATTTCAGTGGGGATAAATAAAGTTTTGCATTTAGGTAGGAAAAATCAAATACATAATTATAAGATGGGGGAGACTTGTCTTGGCAGTAGTATGTGTAAAAAGGATCTTGGGGGCTTAGTAGGCTATACCCTTAATACGAGTCAGCAGTGTGATGCAGTAGCTAAAAAGGCAAATGCGATTTTGGACTGTATCAACAGTAGTATAGTGTCCAGATCACATGAAATTATGGTATCAGTTTATTCTGCTCTGGTTAGACCTCACCTAGAGTAATGTGTTCAGTTTTGGGCACCACAATTTAAGAAAGATATAGACAAGCTGGAACGTGTCCAGAGGAGGGCAATGAAGATGGTGGGGGGTCTGGAGACCAAGTCCTGTGAGGAAAGGTTGAAGGAGCTGGGTATGTTTAGCCTGGAGAGGAGACAACTGAGAGGTGATACTTGAAGGGCTGTCATGTAGAGCAGTGTTTTTCAACCACTGTGCCGTGGCACATTGGTGTGCCGCGAGATATTGTCAGGTGTGCCGCTGGATTTTTTCAATGAAAGAAATGTGCCTTCCGGGACGCGTTTGTGCATGCGAGAAAGAACAGTGGGGCGGTCTCGCTGATTCCGCTCGCACGCTCTGTGGCCGGCCTGAGGTAGGGTGATTTGCACCAAGACATTCCAGTAAACATGAATATGTTTGATGGTAACAGCTAGCTGTTTCTGTCAGGGTGGGGTTCAAATCAATAACTGTCCCTCAGCGAAGAATGAGTGTACTGTGCTTCTCTTCAAATCACTTATGGTCAGTGGAATGCCGTTCACATAAGAGTAAGAGTTTAAACTCTCTATTTGAAAAACTTTAGCAGAATCGCAGTATTAAAATACATCCACATTATATTCCTTCTGAAACTCAGGTCAATGTTATGGGAAGGAGCCATTACACTTTGGATCTGTAACTTACGATTTCAAGTTGAGTGGCTATTATGTGTATTTGTAATACTGTCATAGTTAATACTTGAGCTGAGGCAACTAATGACCCATTTATCTTGTATTTCAGTGTTTTTCAACCACTGTGCCGTGAGATATTGTCAGGTGTGCCGCGGGATTTTTTCAATGAAAGAAATGTGCCTTAGCTCAAAAAAGGTTGAAAAACACTGATGTAGAGGATGGTGTAGAGTTGTTTTCTGTTGCCCCAGAAGGTCAAACCATAACCAGCAGGTTGAAATTAAATCAAAAGAGTTTTCAGCTAAATATTAGGAAGAACTTCCTGACAGCTGGAGTGGTTCCTCAGTGGAACAGGCTTCCTTGGGAGCTGGTGGACTCTCCTTCTTTGAATGTTTTTAAACAGAGGCTAGATGACCATCTGAAAGCAAAGCTGATTCTGTGAACTTAGGCAGATCATGCGAGGGAGGGCAGAAAGGATTGCATCAGTGCTTAGTTCTTGTGCCTCTTTTTTACACGCCTGGGGAAATGCTGATTGCCACTTTGAGGTCAAGAAGCAATTTTTCTCCAGGCCAGTTTGGCCAGGAATCATGAAGGGTTTTTGTTTTTTTTCATCTTCTGGGCATGGAACAGGAGTCACTGGCAGTGCTCCCTCTAAACTGTGGAGTCCTGTGAGCAAAAATTCTACTTTGTGAGCTACTGACAGTTTTGTGAGCAAGCAATTTGGCTACTGCATAAATTAGTTTGGTCTGGAGCCATCCTTCCTGAGCTAAGACAAAAATGTGTGAACTGGAGGCTAAAAAGCTGTGAGCTAGCTCACATTAACTCAGCTTAGAGGGCAGACAGGCTGGTCACTGGGGGTGTGGGGAGATATTTGTGAATTTCCTGCATTGTGCAGGGGGTTGGACTAGATGACCCTGGAGGTCCCTTCCAATTCTATGATTCTATGATATTGCACGCACGTGCGCGCGCGCACACACACACAGACTTTTTACGAAACATTTTAAAACATACTTTTCCAATAACAATTTACAAAGAAGGATGGGAAATTTAGGCTGCTAGAGAAATGTAAACTATAGATGTTTCCAGCCTCCTTTACATTCTCAACCAATTTTAATATGCATTACATTTAGGGAATTTACTTCAGTAATTAACAGATTTAAATGATACAATGGCAAATAATGGAACACTTGTAAAAAGTTAATGCATCTGTTTTGCTCATAATGGGAACAAGTCTAAGTAGGTCTACTAAGAAATAAGCCCTACTTTATTGAATAGGACTTACTCCAAGGAAAATGTTTTTATGATTGCAGTCACTGACTCTGTTTACCGATTCCATGCTTATGGGAGCTCCCTGTTTATGACTGTCCACAGTTAAATGGTTTAAAATTGCATGTAAAATGGTATCTCTTGCTCATTTCAGGGTCAAAGGCTGCCCCAAGAAGCAAGAGCTATGCATCAATATGCCAGTTTCTATGTACAGCATTACAGCCAGATCAGCATTCTTCCTAGCAAAAGCATCAAGATCATGTGCAAATAAGATCTTTTTCACCAGTTATGCAGAGGAAGTGCCCTATAAACGACGAACGTCTTCCTGCATTTACAGCAGCCCTTTACGAAACCCTCACAACTGTGTCAATCTATACTTATGTGGGGGTGTAATTTTTGGTTCATATGGTACTTCTTCCACGCAACTATAGTTGTGCATAAGCCTGATGACTGACAAAAATGAACTTGATACTATCACATGGAGGTAATTCCGCACACCACTGCATGCTCTGAGTTTGGGTACATTGTGACTAGGCTCTGCAACTATTTTTTTAAAAAATACTTCATTTATACCTCCCTTTCTCCCTAACAGGGACCCAAAACATCTTACATGTTTGGTGTAGTGGTTAAGTGCACAGACTCTAATCTGGGAGAACCGGGTTTGATCTCCCACTCCTCCACTTGCACCTGCTGGATGACCTTGGGCAAGCCATAGCTCTGTACCAGCTGTACTCTTAAGGACAGTTGTCTCAGAGCTCTCTCAGCCCCACCTACCTCACAGGGTGTCTGTTGTGGGGAGGGGAAGGGAAAGGAGTTTGTAAGCCACTCTGAGACTCCAGGTGAGTGAAGGGCGGGATATAAATCCAATCTCTTCTTCTTCTTACATAGTTGTCCTCCATTTTATCCTCACAGTGACTCTGTGAGGTAGGTTAGGCTGAAAGCATGTGATTGGCCCAAGGTCACCCAGCAAGCTTCCTTGGCAGAATGAGGATTCGAACTGGCATCTTCCAGATCCTAGTCCAACGCTCCAACCACTACACCATACTACAGAGTCTTTATCTAGACTCTGTTACCACTGACTCAAGTTTTTGGTGTCTCAGTAAGGTGTGCCTTTTTGCCTTAACATCACTAGTTAACTCTCAGACAAAATAGTGTGTATTTTTTCAGAAACTGGCAGAACTGCAGTGGAGTGGTAGATCCCATGTGTTGCAAGCAAAAGGTCCCAGATTCAATACCAGGCATATCTACTTGAGGGCTATTAGATGGTGCTGAGAAAGGCTTCTATGTGCCTGAGCCTCTCAAAAGCTGCTGCTAGTCCGAAAGGGCAATATGGAATTACAGAGACCAGCGGTATGGATGTTTAATCTGTGGCTGTACTCTGACCATGAAATGAGGTGTCCTTTGTATTTCAACCTGGTTTTGGAACACCTTTTTCAGTGAAGGACAAAGAGAGGTTGCGTGCTATTTCTTTGTGAAGGGCATGAAGAGACACATTAAAACCCAAATGTTAATGGCTAGAGACTTAATCCTAAACACAATGTCTTGGGTGAAAACTCAACTGAATAAAATGGGATTTACTTCTGAGCAGACCTGCTTAGGATCGCTCCCTGAAGGCTATTGTATATAAACTTCACATCTCTGTGCCACTAAACTCTGTGACAAATATTCCCCCCTATGGGCTTCAGTGAGAGCTGTTTACAACATTTATGCTCAAAGCGAATGAAGACTCTATCTGTAGAATAAAGGTACTGCTGGTATTGGGAGACACAGAGATTGGAAGCAGCTGCAGTGAAAGTGAATTATTAGCATCTGTGTTTATGTTGTTTTTAACTCGTACAAACGAAAGCATATGTCTTCTTGTACTTTTGTTCCTTGCCAGTTGTTTTGCCCTTATTTGACCTGGTTGCATTCATTGTTCTAAACTGCCTTCTTTGGGGACAATTTTAATAATTATTAAAATGTTTATGTTGATTCTTGTCTCCAATTTTTATGTCTTTATTTCGAAAATGTATATTGCCTCCTCTCTGGAGACTTGCTCAAGGTGGCTTTTAAACTAAAAACACTACAGCAAAGAAATCACTAACACCAGCTGTAAAACATGCCAAGAAGGAGAACAAGAAAAGAGTTTGGAGTCTCATAGTGGCTTACAATCTCCTTCTCTTCTTCTCTGCACAACGGACACCCTGTGAGGTTGGTGGGGCTGAGAGAGCTCTGAGAGAACTGCTCTTGAGAGAACTGTGACTGACCCAAGGACACCCAGCTGGCTGCATGTGGAGGAGTGGGAATCAACCCCAGTTCTCCATATTAGAGTCTGCCGCTCTTAACCACTACACCAAACTGGCTACTACACCAAGAAGCTACTAGGAACATAAAAACAACATAAAAACAGTATTCAGCAGCCTAAAACAGTATCCATTAAAAAAGCCCTCAGGCTAGAAGTGGGATTTACAACACAAATGAAATTATGAGACCCTTTTATTGAAAAGCCTGGGTAGACAGAAATGAGGACTGGAATGTAGGAAATGTTACACCAGTTTTTTAAAAGGAGTCCAGAGGGGAACCAGGACATTGCAGGCCAGTAAGCCTAACGTCTGCCCCAGGCAGATTTAGTAGAAATTGTAATCAAAGAGAATTATTAGCCACATAGAAGGACAAAGCCTGCTGAGGCACAAGCTTCTATGAAGTTAAGTTCTGCTTCACTAACCTTTAGGAGTTCTTTGAAAAGTGAACAAACATGTAGATACAAGTGACCTTATAGACATTATATACTTGGACTCCAAAAAGGCTTTTGACATGGTACCTCACCAAAGTCTCCTGTGTAAGCTTAGAAGTCATAAAATGACAGGTCCTTTTTATGGATTAGAGATTAGTTAAATGAAAAGAAGCAGATAGTAGGAATATATGGACTTTTCTCTGGAGTGGGGCCCCACAAGAACTGGCACTGGGGGTGGAGCTATTTAATTTTTTCATAAATGATGTGTGAGTGCAAGCAGTATAGTAGCTGTGGTGCTGGTGAAAATTATTCAGGATGGTGAAAACCAAGGCTGTGAAGAGCACGAGAAAGATTTCCACAAATTGGGTGAGTAGGCATCAGTGCAGCAAATGAAGTTCACTGTAGGTAAATGCAAGTTGATGTATATTGGAACAAAACAATTCCAACTTTAAAGGTGTCTGAATTTGCTGAGGTGGAGGGAAAGAAATCTTGGGGTCATTGGGAATAGCTCAATGAAAATGTCAACCCAGTGTGCCATAGTGGCGAAAAAGGCAAACTCTGTGCTGGGGATTATTAGGCAAGGGATTGTGCATAAAACAGCAGCCCATATTATAATGTTCCTGTATAGATCCATGGTGTGGCCTCATTTAGAATACAGTGGGCTGTTCTGGCCACCATCTATATATATAAAAGAAAGTCCCCTCACCGTAAAATCAATGCCCAGGCCAAACCGCTGGACCTAGAAGCACCAAATTTGGGGAGAGCGCTCCTACCATGGCGTAGGTGCTCACTAAGAAGGGATTTTTTAGAAATTCAACCCTTAAGTGGGTCAAAAGGGGGGAAATGTGCTCCCCCATTGATTCCTATAGTGGCTGCCTCCTTGCACCCCCCACTCTTTGATTGGTCAGCTGCAGAGCTCAGCATTCTGAGGTAAAAGAGAAAAGCAGTTCCAGGAGACTGCAGAGAGCGAACGGCAGTTGAGGAAATCAGGAATGGCCAAGAACAAACAAATGGACAAGAAAACTAAACAATCAAGATTCAGCGAAGTTCTCAGAAGGTTGGAAAGAGTTGAAGGAATATATGGAGCGAGAGTGGAATATGAAAGACAATATTTTTACACTTTCTAACTACTGAAATGAGGGACAGAATTATAACACAAAAATGAATTTTTAGTTGGCTGCGAAATTAAACCTTTTTTCTTTTTTAACCAATATAATTTTTAAATGTATAAAAGTTATAATAGCTCAAAATGTTACCTTAGGAGGCAAATACTTTTAAAATACATGTTTACCGGTTGATATATATGAAGGTGCGGGTGGAGTGGGAAGTCATTTAATGATTATATCTTTTTAGCTAAATATGCAATTTTATAGAGAATGAAATATGTATAAAAGCTAATTGCATTTGAGAATAATGGAAAAATAAAAATTCTATTGTAAAAAAAAAAAAGGAATGGCCAACAACCACCTGTGAGGTGCAGTGATGCTGCTGGCCCAGCCTCTCTGATGGCTTCCAACACACTCCCCCTCACCGCTTACACCTGACAGGCGGTTGTCTGTCAGGCGCAGCAGCAGATGCAGGGTGCTTAAAGCCATGAGAGAGCCTGCCTCAGCAGTAATGCCTAAGTGATCCTACCAGCCCTGCTTCCACAGTGGCTTCTAATACTCCCCCCTCCCCATCCTACACTGGACAGGCAGCTGCCTGTCAGGTGTAGGAGAGGAGGTGGGGTGCTTACAGCTGCCGGGGAGGTTTGTTCAGCAGGATTGCCTTCGCCCTGCTGCTGGCCCAGCCTCCCGGATGCCTTTAAATGTAATCCCCCCACATACCAGACAGGTGGGTGTCTGTCAGGTTTCAGAGATGGGCCAGGGTACTTTAACACTACAAGGAGGAGGCAATTTAGGAATGCAGGAAAGACATTTGCACATAGTACTCCTGCAGGGCACTGAGCTGCGCAGGCCAAGTACCAGCAAGATCACTCTGAGGCGCTCAGAACAACACAGTCTCCATATGAGCAGAACAATCCAGGAACACCAGTAGAGAGGCCATCTCTTTTGTTGAAGGTGGCAGGAGTTGACTTAACTGACGACTGCTTCTTAAGTGGACAGCTCTTATGTGGCCTGCTCCAGAGTGAGCTCACCAAGCAGGCTGGTGATCCCAGCACGTGGTCTATGGAGAGGTCCTTCAGTAGAGAGAGAAAAAAACAGTACGTATGTCTCACTTAATTTTTTCACACTACAATCTTCTCCATTAGAATTCCTACAACAAATGTTACATTTCATACTTCACATAATTGGTATTATAACTGGATTTATGGAACTTAAATACTGTAGCGAAGCACGGGTGTCAGGTTAGTATCTCATGAAGCATTCTGCAGAACTGGAATAAAGTACACAAGAGAATAACCAAGATGATTAGGGGATTGGAATACCTTTCCTAGAGTCCAGGATTTCTAAGTATAGAGAAGAAACAACTAAGGGAGGGGGGGACATGATAAAATTTTACATAATTCTGTCCATGGACAGAATGAACAGAAAGAGCAGGAAGAGCATGGACAGAATGGACAGAATGGACAGAAAGAGCATGGACAGAAAGAACTTTTTCTCCCTCTCCCAAAATACTAGAACTCAGGGGCATCCAATGAAGTTGATTGGAATTAGATTCAGGGCAGACAAAAGGAAATACTGCTTTACTCAATGAGTGATTAAAATGTAGGGCTCTTTTTTGGCCAGAATGTGCTGGAACAATGTTCCAGCTGGCGTCCGGGCCTGCTTCGTCCCCCCTCCCCTCCCCTTGGGAGGGCTTCCATCTCTGGTGGAAAGGGTGCCCTTTCCAAGGGTTCGCCAGGGTCCCAGGTCAAGTGGCTGCTCCTCCAGGCTGCTGCCTAGGGGGTGCCTCCTGTGCTGCTGCCAGCCTCTGCTGGCTGGGGCCACCATTGGGCCATGGCTTGGAGGAAACCCCCATCCAGAGGCCGGCCAGGGCCACCAGCAGGGAAAGGAGCCCTTTCCTGCTCCCGCAGCTGCACATGCGGAGCCTGGCAGGAGCCGCAACTCAAGGTAAGCTTCGCTCCCTGCCCGGCACTGCTACAGGCTCTCCAGCTGCTATCCCCCTGCCTGCCTGCTTGTAGGTCGCACCGCAGCAAATGGCACCTGCTCTGAGGCTGGCCGCCACCACACACAGCCCCAGCCTTGTGACTCCCACCTTTCCTTCCCACCCTCAGAGCTGTGGAGGCTGCGGCGCTGCTCTGGGCTGTCCAGCCACTCTCCCAACCCCCCCCCCCCCCACTTCTCCAACCCTCCCTTGCTTCAGCCAGCCAGGAGAAAAGCCTCCCAACCCCCCCCCCCCCCAATGAGAGAAAAGTTTCCCCAACCCCCCTGCTTCTCCCAGCGGGGGAAAGCCTCCCCCCTCCTTCCTTTCTTTCTCTCTCTCTCCCCAAACCTCACTCCCTTCCTTCCTCTCTACCTACCTACCTACTTACCTTCCTTCCTTTCTCTCTCTCTCCCCATCTACCTACCTTCCTTCCTTTCTCCCCCATCTTTCTCTCTCTCCCCCACCTACCTTCCTTCCTTTCTCTCTCTCTCTCTCCCCACCTTCCTTCCTTCCTTTCTTTCTTTCTCTCTCTCGCTCTCTCTCTCCCCCACCTATCTTTCTTTCTTTCTCTCTCTCTCCCCTACCTACCTATCTTCCTTCCTTCCTTCCTCTCTCTCTCTTCATTGTTGTGTGTGTTGGCAAAACACTTGACTGTTGCATGGGGGTCTTTGGGGAACATCTGCAGAGAAACAGAGTTGTAACTAAAAATGAGTATGGTCAGCAGCACTGTGAAGATTGCCTGTTTTGTGAAATTTAAAAAGTGGGCAGAGTTTCTGAAGATGATTGTCCCTCTTCTCCTGCCACTGGGCTGACATATGCCTTTAATGGGCCACGAAAGATGTTCTTAAACCTCCTAATAAGAGAGACTTCTGCTTCTGAGGAGCTGACTTCCAACTATTTGTGATCTTGCGATGGTAATGATAATTTGATGTGGTAAAGACCACCTGTTCACAGGATAATTTTACCTGTGGGACAGACTCTCCATGGTAACCTCTCCACTGGTACATAATTGCTTCTAAAAATATTATAGTGTAATAATTCAGGTGGGTAGCCGTGTTGGTCTGAAGCAGCAGAACAAAGTTGGAGTCCAAAGTTTCATCCAAGGTATAAGCTTTTGTGTGCATGCACACGTCTTCCATTTGAAGAAGTGTTGGTGGCAGTGTTCCCTCTAAGCTGAGTTAGTGTGAGCTAGCTCATGGTTTCTTAGCCTTCGGCTCACACATTTTTGCCCTAGCTCAGGAAGGAGGGCTCCAGAGCAAACTGATTTATGGAGCAGCCAAATCACTGGCTCACAACTTTAATGCCAGCAACTCACAAAGCAGAATGTCTGCTCAGAAGGCTCCGTACCTTAGAGGGAACATTGGTTGGTGGCACATGAAATCTTATACCTTGAATAAAATTTTGTACCTTGAATAAAATAGTCCACAAACTACTCCTGTCCAATGCATCCACAAACCTAGAAGAAGAGATTGCATTTACACCCCATCCTTCGCTACCCAAGGGAGTCTCAGAGTGGCTTACAAACTCCTTTCCCTTCCCCTCCCCACAACAGACACCCTTGAGGTAGGTGGGGCTGAGAGAGCTCTTGAGACAACTGTCATTGAGAGAACAGCTGATACAGAGCTATGGCTTGCCCAAGGTCATCAAGCAGGAGCAAGGGGGGAGGGAGTGGGGAATCAAACCTGGTTCTCCCAGATTAGAGTCCACGCACTTAACCACTACACCAAACTAGCTCCTAGGGTTGTTCTGCCAGTGAACTAGGGTTGCCAACTCCAGGTTGAGGAAATCCCAGGAGATTTGGGAGTGGAGACTGAGGAGGGTGGGGTTTGGGGGAAGGAGGGACCTACGCAAGGCATAATGCCATGGACTCCACTTTCCAAAGCAGCCATTGACCTGATCTCTGTAGTTTGGAGCTCAGCTGTAATTCCAGGAGATCTCCAGACCCTACCTGTAGGTTGGCAACCTTAAAAAATCATATTCAGTGTACTAGTTCTGCAGGAAGGCAAGCTGATTTCCATGGGAACTTAACCTTTAGGAATTGATTCCAGTACAGTGTGGGGATAATTGTTGGACATAAGATATTGATTGGTTCACGCAAGATTTTGTATAGATGGGACAGAAAATAATGTTTTTATTGGTTTTGACAACAAGGTAAACAGAATAAGAAGCAAAAGGTGGATGTTGCTGGATGACCACATTTCTGGTAACATCGGGTGTGGCCTAATATGTTAATGAGCTGTGCTGTCAGGGGTGTGGCCTAATATGCTAATGCGTTCCTGCTGGGCTTTTTCTACAAAAAGAGCCCTGTTAAAATGTGAAATTTGCTGCCAGAGGATGCAGTGATGGCCAGAGGCATTGATGGCTTTAGAAGTGGGTTAGACACAGGGGTCATTTTGTAGAAAAAGAGGTGCAGGAGCTCATTAGCATACATATTAGCATAACTCATTAGAATATGCCACATCCCCTGACATCACTGGCCAAATGTCAGTTTCAACCTCATTATACCCCATGGGCCATTGAAGTCAATGGCAAAAACTCATAGGGTATATGAGGGGCTGGAGGAGAGGGGGTTTGAGGGAGAGGCTCCAAACTTGCAGGATAGCTGCTGGAATGTATCCCCAAAATACCCATCAAGTTTCAAGAAGATTGGACCACAGGTCCAATTCTACAAGCCCCCAAACAGGTTGCCCATCCCTTCTATTGTTCTCTATGGTGGGGGAAAATGTTACTTTTCCCCCATCATAGAGAACAATGGAGAGAATGGGGGCAACCTGTTTGGGGGCCCGTAGAATTAGACCCCCTGGTCCAATCTTCTTGAAACTTGGTGGGTATTTGGGGGAGAGACTCTAGCCACTATCCTGCAAGTTTGGAGTCTCTCCCTCAAACCCCCTCCCCTCCAGCTGCTTTTAAAACTGCCACTGAATTTCGGCGGCAATTTGGCGGTGGGCCGAATCAGATCAGAGAATCTGATTCGGCCCGTGGCTGCCCTAATGCCCACTCCTGGGCTGGCAGAACATTGCTCCGCCTCGCTCCAGCCCCAAAGGACTCCTAGTTAGACATATTTAATGAGGACAGGTCTATCAGTGACTACTAGTCATGGTGGCTAAAGGAAACCTCCACATTTGGATATAGTAAACCTCTGCCAGGAGGTGGCATCAGGAGAAGGCCTTGTGCTCTGTGTCCTGATAACTGTGTGAGGCAGAATGCTGGGCTATATGGACCACTGGTCTTATCCAGCAGAGTTCTTCTTATGTTCTTATGACTGCACAAACTTGTTGTTTTTTGGTTCTTTCAGTTTTTAATGGTCAAAGAGCAGTTTTATCACCACCACCCCCAAATTGTGTTTGACTATTCCACTGCCAGTTTTATGATTGGTTTATGCCTGCCATTTTTAGAGTTTAGCATTTCTGTAACTGATTGTTACTGATTGTTACTGATTGGTAATGTGTAAATTGCATCAACTGTTGAATAATGAATTATTAAATCCTTTGTAGAGGGAGGGGTAAGAAAATCCAAACCTGACTGCAGAATGTTTTTCTTTAAACCAGCATTTCCAAGCTGTGGAATGCAACTTGTTGCTGTTAGCTAATTGCCTCTTTATAATACTCAATTAAACATTAAACAATTGGCCATTCATTCTGAAATGTCAGCACAATGAGAAAAAAGATCATTTAGGGAAGGGAGGGACCTCAACAGGGAGTATAATAACCTAATAGTGTTTTGCACGGTGTGTCAATCATACATGTATGATTATCTGCCCACTGAGCAGGTCTTGGGTGTGTGCCTGGTGCAATAAGCTCCTGGTTCTCAGGGAATGAGTTTGCTCCCTTGTGGCCAAGGTGGCTGACCTGGAGAAGCAGAGACAGTCAGTTAGGTGCATGGAGAAGACTCTTGGGGAATTGTTAGATATGTCCCACTCTAAATCTGGCAGCCCCACCACTGTCAGGGAACATGAGGGTCAAGAGAGAACAGGGCACCGTGCTGTGGATAAGGGGAATGTGCCGTCAAAAGGGAACTCTTCTACAGCTGGTGAATGGGTATCCTTTTGTACTTGGGCAGGAACCATCCCTGGGCGGGGGGGGGGGGGCTGTTGGTAGTTGGTGATTCGATCCTTAGGCAGGTAGACAGCTGGGTGGCAAAACCACATATTGACCGTATGATGACTTGCCTGCCTGGTGCGAAGGTAACAGACATTACAGATGTTTTAGATAGGCTGGTAGATAGTGCTGGGGAGGAGCCAGTGGTCGTGGAACATGTTGGTACCAATGATGTGGGGAAATGCAGTCATGAGGTCCTGGAGGAAAAATTTAGGCTGCTAGGCAGGAGACTTAAGGCTAAGACCTTCAAGGTAGCCTTCTCAGAAGTGCTACCTGTTCCATGCGTGGGGCTGGAGAGGCAGGCACAGATCAGGAGTCTCAATGCGTGGATGAGACAATGGTGTAGGGGGGAAGGGTTCGAGTTTGTTAGGCATTGGGATGCTTTTTGGAACAGGAGGGAGCTGTACAAGAGAGACAGTCTCCACTTGTCCCAAGAAGGAACCAGGCTGCTGGCGCTTAAAATCAAAAAGGTGGCAGAGCAGCTTGTAAACTGAATATTGGGGGAAAGCTGACAGGAGATGAAAAATCTCTGGTTCAGGATGGTTCATCTCAAAGATATGAAGGAGTAGCTGTTACTTTCCTACAAGGAAATGGATTAGAATCGTCCACTGAGACTGTGGTTAATGATAGGGACTGCCTGGCAAGGTCTCAAGGCAGCAAGATGAAGGTTATAGGCTTAACATGTATGGGAAACTATAGATATTTATATACTAATGCTAGAAGTGGAATGCTTGTTGTTGGGGGAAAACATGGACACTGTGGGTACAGAAACTTGGTGGGATGAGGAAAATCAGTGGGATACAGTGATTCCTGGTTATAAATTATATAGGAAGGATGGGGGGGATGTTGGAGGTGGGGTGCCTCTGTATGTCAGAGAGGGTATACAGTCCAGTAAAATTGAGAAGGTAGGTGAATTCGATTCACTTCTGGAAATGCTGTGGGTTGAATTAGTGGGCCCAAAAGGAAGCTTAACATTGGGAGTTTGTTATCACCCACCAGATCAAAAGATAGAGGTAGATTATAAAATGATGAATGAATTCAAGATAGCAGCTAGACGAAATAACTGTGTTGTAATAGGTGATTTTACTACCCACACATTGATTGGGTCAATATGTGTTCAAGTTGAGAAAAAGAGATTGAGTTTCTAGACACCTTCATTAATTGTGCTAAGGAGCAGACGGTCACGGAAACTACCAGGGGAGACATGAACCTGGATTTGGTCCTAAGTAATGCCCAAGACCTGGTGAGAGATGTAAAAGTAATTGCACCGCTTGGGAACAGTGACCATAATGTTATTGAGTTCAACATTTGTATAAATAGGGAGTTGCCCAAAAAGACTGACACAACCACTTTTAACTTTAAAAGGGGTAACTTCTCTGATATGAGGGGACATGTGAGGAGAAAACTGAAAGGAAAAGTAGAAAGGGTCAAAACCATTGGGGAAGCTTGGAGACTATTTAAAATTACAATCCTAGAGGCTCAGAGAAAATATATACCACGGGTTAGGAAAGGCACAAATAGGTATAGAAAAAAGCCTGCATGGTTAACAAACAAAGTAATGGAAGCTTTAAAAGGTAAGAAGGATTCCTTTAAGTGGTGGAAAGCTAGTCTCAGTGAGGCTGATAAAAGAGAACACAGGCTGTGGCAAATAAAATGCAAGTCTGTGATCAGGCAGGCAAAAAGGGAATATGAGGAGCATATCGCAAAAAACATAAAGACCAACAATAAAACTTTCTTCAAATACATTAGAAGTAGGAAACCAGCCAGGGAAGCAGTGGGGCCCTTGGATGACCAAGGGGTAAAAGGTGTACTGAAGGATGATAGGGAAATGGCTGAGAAGCTGAATGCATTTTTAACCTGTGTCTTCACTGTGGAAAATGAGAAGTGCTTGCCCACTCCAGAACCACTGATTTCGGGAGGGGGGTTGAAAGACCTGAGTCAGATTGAGGTGATGAGAGAGGAAGTCCTACAACTGATAGGCAACTTAAAAACAAATAAATCACTGGGCCTGGATGGCATAAATCCAAGAGTTCTGAAAGAACTCAAATGTGAACTTGTTGATCTCCTGACAAAAATATGTAATCTTTCCTTAAAATCTGCCTCCATTCCTGAGGACTGGAAGGTAGTGAATGTCACTCCCATCTTTAAAAAGGGTTTCAGAGGAGATCCAGGAAATTACAGGTTAGTCAGTCTGACGTCAATACTGGGTAAGTTGGTGGAAACTGTCATTAAGGAAAAAATTAGTAGGCACATGGATGAACAAAATCTATTGAGGAAGACTCAGCATGGGTTCTGTAAGGGAAGATCTTGTCTCACTAACCTGTTAGTGTTCTTTGCGGGAGTAAACAAACATGTGTACAAGGGGGACCCAGTAGATGTTGTTTACCTTGACTTCCAGAAAGCTTTTGATAAAGTTCCTCATCAAAGTCTCCTAAGTAAGCTCTGTAGTCATGGGATAAAAGGATAAGTGCTTTTGTGGATCAAAAACTGGCTAATTAAAAGGAAAAAGAGAGTAAGTATAAATGGGCAATTTTCTCAGTGGAGGGAGGTAAGCAGTGGGGTACTGCAGGGATCAGTACTCAGTCTGATGCTTTTTAACTTTTTTATTCATGATTTGGAGTTGGGAGTAAGCAGTGAAGTGGCTAAATTTGCAGATGACACGAAGTTGTTCAGGGTGGTGAGAACTGGGGAGGATTGTGAGGCACTCCAAAGGGATCTGTTGAGGATGGGTGAGTGGGCATCAACGTGGCAAATGGGGTTTAATGTGGCCAAGTGCAAATTGAGGCACACTGGAACCAAAAATCCTACCTATAAATACACGTTGATAGGGTCCGAACTGGCGGAGACTGACCAAGAGAGAGATCTTGGAGTCGTAGTAGATAACTCAATGAAAATGGCGAGACAGTGTGTGACTGCAGTGAAAAAGGGTTAACGCTATGCTGGGGCTTATTAGTAAGGGAACTGAAAACAAATCAGCCAGTATAATAATGCCCCTGTATAAATCGATGGTGCGACCTCAATTGGAAACCTGTGTACCGTTCTGGTTGCCACACCTCAAAAAAGATATTATAGTATTGATTAAACTGCAGAAAAGGGCAACTAGAATGATAAAAAGGGTTGGAACACTTTCCCTATGAAGAAAGGTTGAAGCGCTTGGGGCTCTTTTAGTTTGGAGAAACAATAGCTGAGGGGTGACATGATCGAGGTTTATAAGATTATGCATGGGATACAGCAGGTAGAGAAAGAAGTACTTTTCTCCCTTTCTCATAATATAAGAACTCGTGGGCACACCATGAAATTGCTGAGCAGTTGGGTTAGAACAGATAAAAGGAAGTACTTCTTCTCCCAAAGAGTGATTAACACATCGAATTCACTGCCACAGGAGATGGTGGCAGCTACAAGCATGGATGGCTTCAAGAGGGAATTAGATAAGCATATGGAGCAGAGGTCCATCAGTGGCTATTAGCCACAAAGTATAGATAGGAACTCTCAGTCTGGGGCAAGTGATGCTCTGTATTCTTGGTGCTTGGGGGGGGCAAGAGTGGGAGGGCTTCTAGTGTCCTGGCCCCATTGCTGGACCTCCTGAGGGCACCTGGTGTTTTTGGCCACTGTGTGACAGAGGGTTGGACTGGATGGGCCACTGGCCTGATCCAACATTGGCTTCTCTTATGTTCTTAATAAAGGCCCTTACGGTCCACATTCAGATTGGTTTCTCCCCAGTTGCTCACAGAATGGATAAGGGTCCTGAATAGGCTGGTTCTGTCCTCTGGGCTGCATGTTTATCATGTCTGATCAAGGGCCTTGCAGGTGATTTCTGTCTTTTGACAACAGCCTAAACTGTCTTGAAAAAATAAGACATCCTGGAAGACAACTGTGGCTTCCCAGTGATACCATCAACTGAGTCCATCTTCAGCTTTCAAGTATACACATCCCTTCCAAAACAAACATATCTGTAGATTTATCTTTATATATGTTGCCAAACAGGTAAAACTTGAAATCTATCCCCTTTGCACTCTGGAGAAAACAGTCCCATTTTGCCTTGTTCCTTATCAACTCTAGTATCCCGGCTCTGCAAAAACTTGACAATATTTCATAAAAGCATATGATTTGATTGTCTCATGTATTCTGTTTTTCAAAATATGAAACTTTTACAATGGACCTGAGAAAATCTTACATTGCTGGTGAACTTGAAAAATCTCTTAAGCCTGTTTACATTATTTCCTTTCCAGCAACACTTTGAACATTGAAGAAGTTTGGAAGAGTTCGAATGAACTTCAGGCAGGAATCCAGGTGTTGTGATGGTTTTTTGAATGAAACCCAAGAGCTGGACTTAATGATTTACCCTTGTCTGCTTCACAGAAATACAGCAACTTTAGATCAATTTTTTGAGAAGTTTGAAAAGTCTAAAGGAATGGCTTTTGGCTTGCTGATCTCTTATCCGGTGGCATTTTAGAAGGGAAGGGGATGCTGTCCCCTGGCATACTTTTTAGCCCTCAAGGTTAAGGTAATAGAAAATTTCCAACCATTTAAGGAAAACAGTATATCAAGGGTAAAAAAAGTGAAGAAAACAATATTTTTTAAAAACCCAAACATTCTGCAAAATAAATGATGTCACCTTTCAAATCTAGCAAGATCCTTAAATTAGTAGAAACAGACAGATAGAATATAGAATTTTGAATCAGCTGAAGATCTAAACCAAATCTGGTTATTTAATCCAGAGTAACTTCACTAAAGTTTTTTGTTAGCTGAAACTTCAGGCTGAAAAAAGGAAATTTAATTTTTCTACTCCTTTTGAAATACCATGGGAATTTATTTATTTATTTGACTATTTCTCTCCTTGTTTTCTGTTTAAAAATACATAATTGAGGCAATTTACAATATTAAAATCCACACAATGCTGTTAAAATAGAGAAAAGCCTTTAAAAGCTTATAATCACAGGTGACAGGTTTAACTTTAAAAAGCTTTTTAGAACAGGAGGAACAAATTACTCTGCTGATGGTGGAAGGCCTCTAGAAAAGGAACTGCCTGTAGTACAAGGAGGGGAGAATTCCAAAGAGTGGGGGCAGCAGCTGAGAAAGCCCTCATTCAGCCTCCCACCAACCAGAGCTTTCCAACTGGCAGTTCTTGCAATAAGGCTGCCTCAGCCTGCCTCAGAGCACAGCATGTGTACAGGTGGAGGCAGTATGAATCATGTGTAAGGAGAGTCCAAAAGCTATTCATTGTGACTGTTCAGTGTCTATGACGCATCATACTTTGATGATGGGTAATGCTGGGCCAGGCACTCTCTCTCAGCCAGAGCTACTCCTCATAGTTGTTTGTGAGGATATAATATCAGGGGCGGAGGAATGTACACTGGTGTGAGCTCCTTGCAAGTGAGACTGCATGATCACTTCAGTTTACCAAGTTATTCATATCCTCTAATTTTTAGTGATCCAAGCAAGGCAGAGTTTGGGGTTGTCCAGATGTCCAGTGAAGTCACTTTCTGTTTCAAGACAGCAGTAATATATTCAGTCCACATGGACTGGATGGGAATGCAGGGAATCAACTTGCAGTGGGGGGAGGTTGCTGTTCAATTCTGGCTTTGTAAGAAAAACAAAGAAAGGACGGGTGTGCACTTGAGTGCCTACGAAGCAGAGTGGAACATTATTTTAAAAATACAAAGAAGAAGAAGAGGAGATTAGATTTATACCCCACCCTTCACTATCGGAAGGAGTCTCAGAGCGGCTTACAATCGCCTTTCCCTCCCCCTTCCCACAACAGACACCCTGTGAGGCAAGTGGGGCTGAGCGAGCTCTTTCAAGGACTGCCCTTGAGAGAACAGCTCTGAGAGAACGTGTGACTGACCCAAGGTCACGCTGGCAGCTGCATGTGGAGGAGTGGGGAATCAAACCCAGTTCTCCCAGATCAGAGTCCATGCTCCTAACCATTACATCAGATTGGTTCGCACCAAACCATTACACCAAAATACAGTAAAGGTTTCATGAAATTGTAGAGCAGTGTAGTGTATCTGGGAAACAGCATTCATGGTACTTACACCCTCTCATCATAAATTCAGCATTCCATGCTGGTGTGATATTGTACATGGGGGTGGGGTGGATCTAACCTCTAAAATATTTAGAAATGGTTGATATTAAACTGCAAAAGAAGAAAGCTATCCTGGGCCCTGGAACTGCAGGTGGAGGCAGTTGTGTTATTCATCGCCATTCACACTATGGGTAACATCTAATAGAAGCCTGTGATGTTCACTCATCCGTATCAGTTCCCCTGGAGGAAATAAAAGCTTTTAAGGATAGGTTCTATGGCATCACATCCACACTGAGTTCCCTTCCCTCCATAAAATTCACCCTCCCCAGACATTACTCTTAAATATCCATTAATTTCCCAAGCTGGAGTTGGCAGCTGTGATGAACTCACCTCCAAAAGCAGGATGCTGAGTGAATCAGATTCAGAGAGCTGGGAGATTAGGGGTTAATGCCTCACTGTAAAGCACAGGTTGATGCTGCCTGCGTGCAATCCCCCCTCTCTCAGATTGGTCAGCACCAGCTGAGGAAAGCTTTCAAAAAGTCTTGTCAGTCTTGTCAGAGGGAGTCAGTCGTCGTTTGGACTTTGGCTTGGCAGCTGCCAGTCAGGAGGAGTGTGTGTGTCGGTCTGAAGGAAACAGACAAGTTCACTTGGTAAGTGAAGGGACAAAACTTCTTGCCCTTACTGTGTATCAACACATTTGAGGAAAGTTCAGAAAATAGAACTTATATTCTGAGTGTCAGCCTTAGCTGAATTCTGTTTATTCACAGTCTCCAGAATTGGGGTTTAGGTTTGACAGAAGAGACTGGACAGGCGGTTGAAACTGCCAGTCTAGCCAAACAGAAAAGAATTATTATTCCAAGAAAAAGGAGGATATTTCTTCCCCAATTATTCAGAGGGTTCAACTCAAAAGGGATCCCTGGTTTGTGTGAAAAGGAAAATGATCTTAGACTCCTCAAGAGTAAAAAAGGTAAGTTATGATCCCACAATGGAAGTATTTAAATACAGGAAGGAAGTGCTAACTTCCAGGAAATTCAGCTATATGAAATTTTAATTAAGACACATTGTTGCTGAAAGAGAACTCCAAGGTAAAGCTCTCACAGTTAAGAATGGAGTCTCTAAGAACATAAGCTTCAACCTGTTGCCTGTTCAAAATATTATAATTTGTATAAACAACAAAATTTACCTTAACTTCTTGTTCCCTGCCCTATTCCTCACCCAATTGTCACTGTTCAATAAAATCCACCTTTCCGTTTGGACTTTACTTGTGTCAGAACCCGCCACTTCCTGATGTGGTTGCCATGAGAGAGGAGTCCGTTAGGAATTTTAGCTTTTTGTTTCCCAGCACACTTGTTATCTCTCCGAGCTGGCCAGAGTAACCTTGAATGTATCTTCTCCTGGGTGTCAGCTTTCTCTTGGAAAATGGAGTCTATTATTCTGGCGGGCTATTACCTGTCACTGATTGGCTGCAGGCCAAGAGGGGAGTTGATTCATGGGCCCATCTCCCCTCCTGGATGGAGGAGACTTGGTCGCTAAATCCTGACCCAAGACTGGTGAATGATGGGCGCAGGTTCCGGATCACCTACCACAAGGGTTACGGCCACCACCAAGGGATGGAAGAAGCTGATTTCAACCACTTGCAGCAGGAGTTCCAGGCTTAACATGAGGAACTCCGGTGGGAGATGCACAAAATGATATTGGATCTACCCTGGTTGTTTGGCACCATGGGCAGCACGAGCTGAGAGGCCTGATCCTGGACAGAGGAGACAGACCTGACCACGGCCAGCCACAGCAGCTGGGGGTGCTGGCTCCCATGCCAGTCCTCATGCCACCTGCACCTGTTCCCCCTGCGGGGCCACCAGGAGGGGTAACCGCAGGGCTGGCCATGCCTCTGGCTCCCTTGCCGATGCCAGATAGACACCAGGAGATGCTGGATGCTACCTTCAGTGGGCAACCAGAAAAGCTTGCTTTTTTCCTACTTCAAGTACAGAAGTTTTTATGAGACTGGGGTCCTTGCTTCGTGTCTGATAAGCACCACGTGGACTACATCGGCTTGCGCCTGCAAGACCAAATTGCAGACTGATATGTGGGGCTCCCCAATATACAAAGTCCTGAGCTCCGCAATGTGGGTGCCTTCATGCAGGCCTTGCAATGGCAGTATGAAGACCCCCTGGAGATGGAGAAGGCCTGAACAAAGTTGCACAGCATCCGCCAGGGGAACTGGTCGGCAAGAGACTATTCAGATGAATTTAAAATGTATGCTGCTAAAGTACAGGGGTGGCCTGAAGAGATCTTTATCAAACTTTATTGGGCTGGGCTCAGCCACACAGTGATGGAGAAGGTCCTTGGCACCAGCAACTCTCTCACTTTAGTGGGATGGATCCAAGAGGTGAGCGAAGCTGAGAACCACCTTAACATGATAAGGATGCATCCGTTTGGAACCACCTCGAAGCTCTCTACTCCAGAAGCCAAGACCCCCCCCCCCCCAGTTGAAGCCAAGAGAATTGATGCAAGATCAGAGGATGAAGCAAGGTCTGTGTCTGAGATGTGGAGAGTGGGGCCACTCTAGCTAAATGTGGGACCTGAGGGAGTCTCTTCCAGGGAAGAAGATACTTCCCCCTCTGCCTTTCAGCCACAGGAAAAAGGCTGGGACCTGCTGTAAAGGGTGCAGTCCAGCAGGTCTAAAAATCTACAGTGCCACGATCGGTGAACACCAAACCCCTCTGTTTTTTGTGACTGAAATGGGCACTCTGGTGTGGGTGCGAGCCCTCATTGACTCAGATTCTGCCAGATACTTAATTAGTTCTGCACTGTGAACCCTTGTTATTCGCCCAAATGGATGGCTCCTCCATGAAAGAAGCCTGTAAATACCAGACTGTGCTGGTGATTATGGGGATGGGGTCACATTGGGAGCAATGTGCTTTTGTTATTAACCCCACGGCCTGGTTTTCAATGGTCCTGGGGAGTCCCTGGCTGTGAGACCATGACCCCTACATCCAGTGGAGTGGGGCATGGTGCATTTCTCTGCCTAAGTGCCGGGAGCATGAGTGGAAGATTGAATGGGGAGAAAATCCCACACCCCTCCCTGAACAGGTGTGCTTGGCACAGGAGGAGTTAAACTCCATCCCGCAGGAGTACCATGATCTTGCCTGAGTGTTTGAGGAAGAGGAGGCAGACGAGCTTCCCCCTCACCACAACACACATAGAACTCTTACCCAGTCATAAATTGCCAAAAGGGAAATTGTACTTGATGAGCCCAATGGAAAAGGAGGAGCTGTGGAAGTTCATTGATAAAAACTTCCAGGGGTTTCATTCAACCCACATCCTCCTCCCCCTTTGCCACTCCTGTGTTATTCTGAAAAAAAAGGACAGGGGGATTAGGCTGTGTGTGGACTATCAAGGTCTTAATGCGGTGTCCGCCAGAAATGCCTACCCTCTGCCTTTGATTAGGCAGTTTGCCCAGCAAGGCGGGATATAAACTGAAAGTAATAAATAAATAAATAAATAAACTGACAAATAAAGCTACCAAAGGGAAGATTTTCTCCAAACTGGATTTGAAGGATGCCTACTTTTGAGTGTGCATCTGAGAGAGAGACCAGTATAAAACGGCATTCAATACTTCATTGGGACACTTCAAATACCTAGTGATGCCGTTTGGACTGGCTGGGCCCCCTGGGGTGTTCACAAACTTGATCAGTGAAGTGTTGCACAAGCACTTATTCAAGGGGGTCCTAGTTTTCCTTGATGGTATCTTGATTTATTCTGATGATAAAGAGTTACATGTGACTTTGGTGAGGGAGGCCCTAAAGACATTGTATGAACATAAGCTTTTTGCGAAGCTATCCAACTGTGAATTCCATAAAGAGAAAGTGGACTTCCTAGGCTACTTCATCTCAGGGAAGGGTTTGGGGATGGGCCCAAATAAAGTAAAAGGCATTCTGGGGTGGGAGGCTCCCCACACCTGGAGACAGCTCCAGTCATTCTTTGGATTCGTGAATTTCTACTGCCCTTCCCTCCCCAACTTCACACAAGACAGCCTCCTCTTAATGGACTTACTCAAAACTAAAGGGTAGGGGCAGGACAGTGTAAAGCCTGGGGCTAAGCTGGCTTGGACTGAGGAATGCCAGCAGGTGCTTGAATGACTAAAGGAACTGTTTACTTCTGAGCCCATCTTACACTATCCTGATGAAAACAGTTTGTGGCCCAAGTGGATGTGTCTGATTTGGCCATGGAGGGGGGCTATCCTGCAAAAGGGGGAGGACGGAAAGCTTCACCCCCAGTTTATGTTTCCAAAAAGTTCAATTCCACCGAGCAGAAGTGGGTGGCGTGGGACAAGGAGGCAGCTACCATCAAATTAGCTTTAACAACCTGGCAGCACTGGACTGACCATAAAAATCTTGAGGCGCTGGGCACCCCCAGACAGCTTAACGCCAAACAATTGAAGTGGGCAGAATTTTTCTCTAAGTTTTGATTCTCCCTGAGACACCTTTCTGAGAAGTCAAACTTTCTGGCTAATGCTCTGTCCCATCTCCCTCAACATGCCAGTCAAAGGGAGGAGGTGATAGATTCCATGTTCACCCCCTCCCAATTAGGCAGAGCTGTGGTGACCAGAGCTGTGGTGACCCTGCCCCTACTTCGGATTCCTGGCTAACTAAGTTCAAAGACGCCCTCTCCAATGAGGATGGGGAGAAGATTGCTAAGGAACCCTCCCCCACCCAGGACGGGGATGGGTGATGGTACAGCAATGGCTGTCTGTTTGTGCCCCGGAGCCTACGGGGAGAGATCTTACACTTTTTCATGAGTCTAAACTGGCAGGGCACTTCAGTTTTTAAAAGACTCTTAACCTCCTGAAACATCAGTTCTGGTGGCTGTGCATGTGGGGTGATGTCTCCCAATATGTCGGGGGTTGCCAGACATCTGATGAGCAAAAGATGGCCTGGAAAGCCACCTAGAACTCTACAACTGTTAGAGACCCCAGCAGGCCTTGGGAAACAATTTCCATGGATTTCATAACAGACCTGCCCCCTAGTAAAGGAAAGACTGTACTCTGGGTGGTTGTAGACCTGTTCTCCAAGCAGACTCATTTTATTCCGTGTACACAGATTCCATCGGCTAAAGTGTTAGCAAAAATGTTTATGCACCACATTGTTAGGCTGCATTCAGTCCCCCGCAAAATAATATCAGACCAAGAACTCAGTTCATTACTAAATTCTGGAAGGAGTTCATGCAGATCCTGGGGATGGAGCGTGGGTTCGACAGTGCCCACCACCCCGAGGCTGATGGGCAAACCGAAAGGGTAAACCAAGTGGTAGAGCAGTTTCTTTGGCATTTCACAAACTGCCGACAGGATGACTGGGTTGAACTCTTGCCGTATGCGGAATACAGTTACAACAATTCAGTACATGTTTCCAATGGGGTGTCCCCTTTTAAAGCATTGTATGGATATGAAGGGGTCCCCATTCCCACTATAGACTCTGCCTCCCAGGTTTCGGGGGATTTGGAGATGTGGTGGCTCAGTCTGGCCAGCCAGTGGGACACTATCCAAAAGACTTCGGAAAAAGTCAAAATGGATTACAAAAAACACGCTGACCTGAATGGGACTTAAAAACCAGGAGACTCTGTCTACCCTTCAACAAAACACAAGGCCTAAACTTGAGAAGGAAATTGGGGTGGAAATACGTGGGTCCATTCCCAGTGTTCAGGAAAATAAATGATGTGACTGTGGAAGTTGCTTTGTCTAAATCGTTTAGAGATGTTCACCCTGTTTTTCATTTCAGCTTGCTCAAACGAGATCCAGGACCCAACAAGTTGAGACCCCGTTCAGCAGCCCCTCCTCCTCTGACTGTGAATGGTGAATTGCACCAGGAGGTGTAAGAAATCTTGGACTCTAAGCTGAAATGCAATCACCTCTATTATTTAGTTAGCTGGAAAGACTTTGACCCTTCGCATCACGAGTGGGTGCGAAGTGAACATGTGCATGCTTCTAAACCATTGCATGCTTTTCATAAATATTTCCCTGCAAAGCTGGGGGGGGGGTGAAGTCTTTGGGGGGGGCAGGATGTCAGACTCCCACCACTTCCCACTGTGGTTGCCATGGGAGAGGAGTCAGGAATTTTAGCTTTCTGTTTCCCAGCGCACTTATTATCTCTCCTAGCCGGCCAGGGTAACCTTGAATGCATCATTTCCTGGGTGTCAGCTTTCTCTTGGGAAGTGGAGTCCATTATTCTGGTGGGCTATTACCTGTCACTGAATGGCCTCAGGCCAAGGGGACGAGTTATATTCTTGGGACATAACTGTTTGCTTCATGCCTTTCTACATTAGTTCTAACAAAGTATATCATTTACCTGAAGCTCTTCAATGTCACAATAAACTGCATTCTTCGAACTGACTGGTGTTGGGAACTGAGTTACTCAGGGGTCTGATACTTTGGCTGTGATCAGATGTGCAGTTAGATCCATTGCCATTGGTGTTTAAAGTGCGGAATCAGACAGCAACATCTGTCTGTCTTGTCCCAGTTGTCTGAGTCCCATTCCCCCCCTCCTTGCTGTGTGTTTCTTTGATACCTGAGAAAGTCCAGTCCTGTTGGTCTGAGCTGGTTCCAAACTGGATTTCCTGTTGTCTGATCATTCTTGCCTACCCAAGCTGTGAGGCAGGTCTAGCTGGTCTCTTGTTTTCTGGCCACCATTTTCAAAGTCTGGTTAGTGAAGAGCATGTAAGTGCATATATGCACCTCCCCCCTCCCACAGGGGCTGCTGAAAACTTTGTTTTCTTTTTTTAAACTCTCAAAGAAAGATGCCTCTCTTCTACAGCCTTTTTCTGACCTTTGGGGAAGGGTTAGATTGAAAAGATTAGAGGGAGAATAGCAGTGAACTCCATATCCCAGGAGACTGAACAGCGCTTGTGGGAATGCTCAAAGGACACACTTTTTTTAAAAAAGGCTGACAGGCTGACTCCATGCCTGCTGCCATCTGATCATTCAAGTATGGGTAAAAGCACATTGAAGCATGCTAAAAAGGGTGAGTCTGATCAGGATTCTGTGTCACAAAATAATCTGGCTCAATTAGAGGTGGGGCAACAGTGGATTGAAATGCCCATCTGAACACAGCTTTTGTATCAAGTGCCATTTCTGAAGGGATTTATAAGAGGACTCCTGCTTAACTACAATAAATCTCTTGCCTGGGCAAATAACTTCTCAATCACAGGTGGGACATGCAGAAGTTATAATTCTATAATTCAAATGTGCTATTAAGAGGCTGCTCAGTCAGAGTGGGGAACAGTTTTTTGGCAGGAAAATCTGCCTCACAGTGAAGAAGAAGCAGAGGTATGTCATAGCAGCCCTAGTGCAATGGTAATGAATGCATTAGCTGTATGAAGAATAGCATATTCTCACATGCAAAATACTGAGCATCAGCTCAATCAACACTGTCTTTCTAGTACCCCATATGTTCTCCATGAGGATCCTCTTCAGCTCTAGCAGAATGGCTGGCCTATTGGATTGGCTAACAGGATTTTTATATCTTATCTAAGATTATGGTTGTCAACTCCAGGTGGGAGCTGGAGATCCCCCCAAATTACAACTGACCTTCATACTACTAAAATTATTTTCCCTGAAGGAAATTGCAGCTTGGTGGGTGGACTCTTTGACATTATGCCCAATAAGGTCTCCCCTCTCTCCAAACCCTCCCTTTTCCAGGTTCTAACCCCAAATCTGCAGGAATTTCCCAACCCAAAGTTGGAAACCTTATTTGAAATACTGGAACTATGGATGAAAACTTATGGGCCTGAAACTTCTTGCATTTAGATGTTATTTCCATTATAATTCAGGAACTTAGCTCCAAATAAGTTTCTTTCTTTCTTTTTTTATAGGGCAGAACGTTAGCAAGCAAACAGTTTCATGATTTATTAAGCAGTGTAGACATTCTTCCTCTATCTTGTTACAGTGTTTAATATAATTTGATCTCTCCCCTCTGCACCAGGCAAACAACCATTTTGTTTTCATTTGTTTTTTAGGGTTGCAGCCAATGCTCCCTCTAAGCTGTGGAGTCTTGTGAGCAAAAATTCTACTTTGTTAAGCTACTGGCATTAAAGTTGTGAGCAAGCCATTTGCCTACTGTATAAATCAGTTTGCTCTGGAGTCATCCTTCCTGAGCTAAGACAAAAATGTGTGAGCCGGAGGCTAAAAAACTGTGAGCTAGCTCACACTAACTCAGCTTAGAGGGAACACTGGTTGCAGCTTATTTTCCCCACAACTATTTTCAAATCACTCTTTATTTTCACAGGCAGCCAAATGGTTACAATTGCTTCTGAACTGTTTTGGAGTTGAATATGAGAGTTAGCTGATGCCTGCAGAAACCAGCTGGCTATTTTAACTACTGAGACTGTATATTCCATTGAGCAAAGTTATGGCCTGGAATGTGATAAGACTATCTAACAAATGCATTTAATATATACAACACATATTATATTTTGCAGGAAAGACCAGATTCCTTTCTTGGTATACAAATAAATGACTTTTCACATTTTGTTCAGGCACAGATGTCAAACTGCTTATTTAAAGCGGGCCATGGAAATTGATCAGTGACCTGAGAATTTGCACTTGGCATTTTTCCTCCAAATATGACAAATCATTCATGATCCATTCAGGAATGTAGCTCTCTCTTAGCTTCAACTTCCAATCTGTACTTTAAAATTGTGTTGAGTCTAAAAGCCAATGTGCTGAGCAGACTTCCTTGAATACACTGAGTTATAAAGCTCAGTCCTGCAAGGGTGGAGAAGAATCACTTTTATCAGGGGTCATTTCGTAGACAAAGAGGTGCAGGAGCTCATTAGTAGACCAATTAATTAGCATAACATTAGCATATGCCATGCCCCCTGACATCACCGGAAGTGTGTCAGAAGGGGAAGCAAAAGGGGGGGCATCTTCAAAAGACTCCCCTTCCCTTCTCCAGCTGGCCTGCCAGGGGGGGGGGGAAGTGAAGAGAGAAGGGGTTTAAACTTTAAACCTGTTCTCTCAAGAGTCACACAGCAGCATAATCTTTCCATTGTATTCTATGGCCCCATAGAATACAATGGAAAGATCGCCACTGCCAGCATGACTCTAAAGAGAAGGGGTTTAAACTTTAAAGCCTTCTCACTTCGCTTCCCCCCCCCCCCCAGCCTGCCTTGGCAGGCCAGCTAGGAAAGTGAAGGGAAAGGGAGGCTTGCGCTCTGCCAGCCCAGGAGCGGGCACAAAAGGTGGTGGTGGCAAGCCCCATCCCCAGCTCCCAGCAGGCCTGTGTGGGAAGCGATGCTGCCACTGCCGGGGCAACTCTTGAGAGACGGGGTTTAAACTTTAAACTCCTTCTTGCTTTGCTTTCTCCGCAGGCCTGCTGGGAGCCGAGGGTAGGGCTTGCTGCCACTGCCATTTGTGCCCGCTCCTGGGCTGGCAGAGCGCCGCTCCACCTCACTCCAGCCCCAAATGACCCTTGACTTTTGTAATGCTCATCAGAGTGCCCATGAATTTTATGGATGTATCTTGAAGTATTTGTGTGGATCTGCATCACTGGAAGTGATGTGTGGATCTGCATCACTGTGTGGATCTGCATCACTGGAAGTGATGTGTGGATCTGCATCACTGGAAGTGTGTCAGAAAGGGAATGTCAGTTTCAGCCCCATTATACCCTATGGGCCATTGAAATCAATGGCAAAAACTCAGGGTATATGAGGGGCTGGAGTAAAGAGGGTTTGAGGGAGAGGCTCCAAACTTGCAGGATAGCTGCTGGGGCCTTTCCTTGAAATACCCACCAAGTTTCAAGAAGATTGGACCACGGGGTCCAATTCTATGGGCCCCCAAACAGGTTGCCCCATCCCCTCCATTGTTCTCTATGGTGGGAAAAAACATTACTTTTTTCCCACCATAGAGAACAATGGAGGGAATGGGGGCAACCTGTTTGGAGGCCCATAGAATTGGACCCCCTGGTCCAATCTTCTTGAAACTTGGTGGGCATTTGGGGGAGAGGTCCCAGAAGCTACCCTGCAAGTTTGGAGCCTCTCCCTCAAACCCCTCCCCTAGAGCTGCTTTTAAAGTTGCCACTGAATTTCGGCGGCAATTCGGCAGTGGGCCGAATCAGATCAGAGAATCTGATTCGGCCCGTGGCTGCCCTACTGCCCCTCCTGAGCTGGTGGAGCGGTGCTCCGCCTCGCTCCGGCTCCAAAGGACCCCTGGCTATGAGTAAGCCCCATTGACCACAATACTACTCACATCTGAGTAGATATGTACTGAGTTGTACTGTTAGAACTGAACTAGGGTTCTTGTTGTTACTATTTATTTAAACTCATTGGTGTACATAGAACTTTTCTACTTGTGGTTTTATTGATATTAGTGAATTTGCATTTTTATGTTCTACCTTATCCAGCATAATTTAAGGTGGCTAACAAAATTTTAAAAATCAATAAATACATCTGTAGGATCAAAAAAGCACAGATAACACACATCTACATGATATATGAGAGCAACAAGATCAACTAATATATCTGCCAAAACAAAGAAACAAAAAACACCATGTGTACTACAAACTTTAACAGCCTGTTAAAGACCTGCTGAAAAGGTGATTGTTTTCTTAAAACCAGGTAAAAAGGCAAGATGGTTCTCTGACTTATGGAGGTTTCTGCTGGAATGAATTTTGGGCTCCTGTTTTATTTCACTGCTACTAACACAACTACCCATCTGGAATTATAAGTTGGTTAGGACTCAAATTCCAGATCCTTTGGAGAACCACGAAGCGGGGGGATCTCTTTTTCCTCTGCTCCAAAACCATCTCTTTTCTGATGAGGCTTGAAGCTGAGCCTTCCCTTTTCTCATCCCCTAAATCTTAATGAGCAGAGCAATGGCCTGGCACTGTCAAGCAGCTACAGCTGCTTCAGAAGCCCTGTTAGGATAGGAATGGGCTTGGGGAGGGGAGAGACTTTACTGGGGTGTAATGCCATCAATATTCCCTCTAAGCTGTGGAGTCTTGTGAGCAAAAATTCTACTCTGTCAGATACTGGCATTAAAGTTGTGAGCGAGCAATTTGGCTACTACATAAATTAGTTGGCTCTGGAGTCATCCTTCCTGAGCTAAGACAAAACTGTGTGAGCCGGAGGCTAAAAAACTGTGAGCTAGCTCACACTAACTCAGCTTAGAGGGAACACTGCATGCCATAGAGTCCACCTTCTAAAGTGGCCATTTTCTCTTGGCAAACTTGATTTCTATCACCCGGAGATGAGTTGTAAAAGTGGGAGATCCCCAGCCACCACCTAGAGGCTGGCATGCCTACTACTCACTTTAGCAGAGGGTTCAAAAAGAAGCTTGGGGTAAAGGGTTGGGGGACTGCAGATCTATTCCATGGTGTATAGTTCCTACTCTCTGTTGCTGTATCCAATTTTTGCTTTTGTTTAACATGTCATGTTAATGGTTAAGCTGTGTTTCACCACTAGTCTGTTAACTGTATTGATTTATTCTATGTAATCTGCCTTGAATGCCAGTGAGAAAGGGAAGCCATAAATAATGTAAATAAATGAATAAATAAAAAGTAGTGAACCAGTTCCTCTGGAGATCCAGCAAAAGGGCATAGAGGTATGGCCCTGCAAGGCGCGTATAGTACTTTTATGGACTTATGGTTCCTAAGTGATAAACTGGACAGTGCAATTAGTGTGCTAAGGGAGATGGAATATACAGGGACCATGTGCTGTCACCATCAACCTGGACTGCAGGTACACAAACCCAGCAGATGAGAGCTTTCTTCTGTGATGAGGTGCCAGACCAAAGATGGATCCATAAGTTACCTGCTCTACCTCACCTGCAGCACAGCAGAAAGAGAACCAAGCACCCTAGCCACAGAAAGCACACAGAGAGGCCAGCAACCATTTGCTACAGAGGAACACCCTATTCTGCAAGAGGGACTTAAAATTCTGAAGAGACTCCATGAGCAGACATTTCCTTCAACACGCAGGCAACTCCCCCCTTCACCTTCACCAGAAAAGGTGGCGTTACAGTTGCATGTTTGAAATGTTCTTCAATAAAGAACCCATTTCTCCAAAGAATTGGTTTCTGGGTTTATTCTTGATTTTACTGGAAAAGGTGGGACTTCTGTATATATAGGCTTGTGCCCCCTTAGTTGCCAATTGCTCTTAAATATCATAATTCCCCATAGTTATTAACACATTAACCAATTTGGCTAACAGAGGTCTAGGTCTTCCCCTGCTATTGCTTCCTGGTGCGGATATACAGAGGTTTACTGCCTCTGAATGTGGAGGTTCCCTTTAGTCACCATCTGTCTAACTCCCTTTTAAAGTTGTCTATGCCTGTGGCCATCACTACATCAGCCGATAGCTACCCCCTTTCTTAAAGGCACAGCCCCACAAGAATTTCTCCTGTAAATGCTTCTTTCAATCATTTTTAAATATGTTTTTAAAGGCATGTGCTCCTTTAAGCAGAGTGGGGTGCAGTAGTTGACGAATTCCTGCACTGAGCACGAGGGTGGAGTAGGTGACTAAAGGAGTCATCATCACCTCAACCTGCTGACTTGTTATCAGAATTGTGGCTTAGGCTGGCAGAAGTGATTAACTTGTAGCAGCTGAGAACTGTCCTCTGAAGCGGTTGACAGCTTGCAATTTAGAGATCTATCCTGGTAACCCCTTTCTATTGGCTAAATGGCTTTTCTTTCTGCTTCAGCCCCACCAGAAAAAAAATTTGCCCCACAAGCCACAAAATCCTGGCTATGGGTCTGCTTCTCTGGCAGTGAATTCAACAGTTTAATCACTCATTGAGTAAAGAAGTATTTCCTTTTGTCTGTCCTGAATCTACTGACCACTAGCTTTATTGGGTGCCCTCAAGTTCTAGTATTTTGGGAAAAGAAGAAAAAAATTCTTTAAAAAATTATCTGTGCATAATTTTACAAACTTTGATTATGTCCCCCTTAGTCATCTCTTTTCTAAACTGAAAAGTCCCAGACTTGTCAGCCTTTCCTTACAGGGCAGGTACTTGAACTCCATAATCATCTTGGTTGCCCTCTTCTGTACTTTTTCCAGCTCTACAATGCTCTTTTGTCATGAGTCCTGCTGAGGATGTGGCCTCAGCTCCAGCTGAGCCCGCACTCCCAGCTTCAGCAGAGCCCACACCCGGCCCTGATGAAACCTTGGAGCTCGCCAGCATATCCCTACCACCTGTCCCAGCAACAGCAGCGGAGGAACAATGCCTGACAGGCAGCCCCCCTGACTTTCCTCCTCCGATGGTGCATTTGTGGAACCAGCTCAGGCAAGACTTAGAGTCCTGGCAGAGGGAGGCGCACCTGCACAGCAGGCAGTCCCTCAGCCCTGAGTTCTAACAGAAGCTGGGATGCACACACTGAGTACTAATTAACCTCGGCAGCTGAGAGGTATTTAGCTTCCCCTCCTGACATTGGTTCCTCGTGCCAGCAACTAGACAGTTTGACGATGCTCTGCCCCTCCCTCATCCATGCTCCTGATTCCTGATTCGTGCTTTGAACTCTCGGCTCCTTTACTCCGGCTTCCAACGACTATGCTCTCGGTTTATACTTCGGACTCTGTTCTTTTGGCTCTTGCTTGCTACCCCTGATTCTGACCTCGACTGGACTTGGAATTTCGCTCTCTCTCGCCCTGCCTGCACCCAGCCCGTGACAGATTGCTGGCACCACAGACTTGCTTCACAGGATGGATGAAGCTGGAGGCGGAGGACCGCTGCAGCTCGCCAACCTGGCAAACCAGGTGCAGCAGCTAATGCAAGTGGTTGCTCACCCACAGCAACAGAAACTCCAGCAACAACAACTGCAGCAGCAGGCCGCCACCATTGCCGCCATCCCACCATCAAGATGCCTGGTAACCCCACCTGACAAGTTTGGTGGGACTGTGGAGGAGTTCCCTGCCTTCCTGGCACAAGGTAAACTGTATTTTGAGTTTTGTGGCCAGGACTTCCCTACCGACAAGACCAAAGTCTTCTTCATAATCAGCTTCTTAAAGGGGCAGGCTGCCATATGGGACACCCCATTGCTCGTGGCTCCATCCCCGCTGCTTTCAGATTTCCAGGGGTTTCTCACCCACATCTCCACAGCCTACACTAACCCCCAAATGCCGTAACAGCAAACCTGAAAATCCGAACTCTGAAGCAAGGCAAAAGCACTGTCACCTTTTATTCCATGGAATTCAAACTTTTAGCTCAGGACCTGACCTGAGGCAATGAGGCAGCCGTGATGGACCAGTACTGTGAGGGTCTGGCTGATGACATCCTGGATGAGCTCGCTTAGGTTGAGCAACCAAGCACGCTCCAGGACTTAATTACCTTGTGCCTCCATATTGACGGCCATCTAGAAAAGCAGCATGCCACCTGACACCATGGCAGGTCCCGGCAAGTCCTCTTACGAGCAGAAATGAAGGGGAACCTATTCAGCTAGGAGGAGCCCAGTCATATTGCACCACTGAGGAAAAAGCCCGCCACCATGCCCAGAACCTCTGTCTCTACTGTGGAGGGGCAAGGCATTTCTCCACCAGCTGCCCCATAAAATGCACTCGGCCGGAGGCACCACCACCACTGGGAAAAGACCAGCCCCATGCCTGACTGGACCCACTGGCTTGGGGCACTTAGCCGGGTCTTCTGAACTCACTCCTAACGACTTGGGCCCGTTCCTGGTATCCATCAAGCTCCAGTTGCCTGACAAGTGATGGCTGTTCGTCTAAGCCATGCTGGACTCAGGAGCCGCCCATAGCTTCACTGATGCTGCCTTTGTCAAGCAGCACCAGGTTCCCATCCAGCCCAAAGAAATGCCAACCCTGATAGAGGCCATTGATGGGTGTCTCCTTCGCTCGGGTCCCATGACCCAGGAGACCTGCCTCCTGACCCTCTGCATCCAACAGCATCAGGAGCAAGTCCACTTTGACGTGGTCCGCATGCCTCGGTTCCCACTGATCCTGGGGCTCTCCTGGTTGGTAACCCACAACCCCATGGTGAACTGGGTTCGGCAAGAGCTAACCTTTCAAGATCCTTGCCCGCACCTGACCGTGATCACCCCTCTGGCCTCAACTGCTCCGACCAACAGCCCTCACCTCCTGCAACCATATGCAGACTTTGCCGATGTGTTCAAGGAAAAGGGAAGTATCAGGACAATAGTTCTAGTTCCTGGTAGGAATGCAATACATGTAAGAGTTTCATGGATGAGAAATTCTAATCTGGCAAATCAGCCTTTGGCTTATGACTTTGGCAATGAAATTTTGTGAGGACAGCAAGTTCTATAAGACTCTGACCTGGCTTAGAAAGTAATGAAATCTGGCTCTCCTGTGACATTAGATTTTCTGTTTTTCAGTTATGCTTTCCATTACACTTTCCATTACACTTGGCAAATAGCAGGCCTAAAAGCCTTCACTGATCAATTAGTTTGGTAAACTGAGGCCGAGTTCAGACTGGCAGTTTGGCCCGATATAGGTCCACTTTGTAAGTGGATTAAGAGAGCCCATTCACACAGCCACAGCTGTCTGGAGTTGCTGTGCTGCACTCACCCTGTCCTGAAGCGCTTTCATCCCACATTAAAAGGTATCTGGTGAAACTGGTGTCAAGCCGTCTGGGTGTGCATTCATCCTGCTTCCTGGCAGTGTGGAGGCAAATAAGCCGCACATCAAGCGGTGCCGGTAATGTGATCCAGCTGCTGCACCCATGTGCCTATGTGCCTATGCACAGGTCGGCAAAATGAACCAAAGCCACATGCCACTGTGGCGCCACCACCAGGGGCCACCCCACAGTGTGAACGCTCTGTTCTGCCTCCTCCCTGGTATCGTCCTGCATCAGTCTATGCAGTGCGAATGGAAAGCCCCACGACAACTTGGCCCGGGTCTTTTTGCCTGGCTTCCCTTGCGCTTCATTTTGCCAGTCTGTCCTCAACCTGAGAGACTTTGAATCAGTACAGAGAACATATTCATCAGAACTGGTCCACCTCAGCTGTTACACCCAAACATGGCAGCATCTGTGTGACTCCTTGGTATACTTGCTGCACTAATATGGTCTTGCTTCATATTTATTCCCCTTCAAGAATTAGCTAGCAGCTAAGTTTGTAGACTTTTTGGACCCAACATAGCAGCAAAAAGTGGGGAGACAGTATGCAGTGTGACTGCCATTCAATTTTGAAGGCGAAATTTCAAAACAAATTTTGACTAAAGGGAAGTTTGGCGTTTTCTGCTGATGTGAAATATATGAGGAATTGCAGAGACTTTCAATAAGGTGAGATTCGGTGTATGTCAACCTTGGCCTGGTTGGAAGCATGAGGGCCAGCTCTTACTCTGCGTTGCCCCTGCAGTTCAGCATGTGCCTCTGCCCTTTCTACACACTCCTGCCCATCCTGGACCATTAATACTTTCTAGGATTGAAAATGTATGAGGCATTCTTACAGAATTTTTTGCAAGTCTATGTTTTGTAAACTATCAGTACAATCCTAAGTGGGTCTACTCAGAAATAAGTCTCATTTTGTTCCTGATCTTACTCCCAGGGAAGAGTCTTGAGGACTGTAACCTAATATCCTGGTTAACTTTTTAAATAAAGCAGTAATTGGTATTTGTTTCAATTTACATTCACATTTGTTTAGCATATACCCCATAGTAGTTGGGTTTCCCCCTTGTATTTGGGCTCTGGGAGTGTGTTCAATATGCTTTTTCTCATGTTCTACAAGTTATTCAGGATTTGGCTGGTGATATGACACGAAATGGAGTTAGTTCCCCTTATAATGATTTTTTTTGGCATGTGAACTTCAGCTTGCAAGGAACTGAATTTGCAGCTTAGTTCACTATGACAACCAAACATCTGTAAAAGGCAATAACATCTTTCAATCATCAGCAGGACAAGCCAGACTTGCATTTGTGATCATGAACTGAAATGCCCTAATTCCATTACCAATTGTTTTTTCTTTTGTGTCCTGATCCATTTGGAACTGAATGGTTCCTAGTATTTTCTCACTGGCAAGGAATTTTAGAACTGAATTAATTAATCAATTCAAATAAATATTAGTTGTGTGTGTGTGAATGATCCAGTATGAATGCATCACCTCTGGATTTTTGAGAACTTAATTGAAACCTGATGACAGGGAAGGATTTTTAGAATCATGCTTAGTGATCACAGCAAAGTCCATAATGGAATTTCTCATCAAAGTCAATAAGTACATTCAGCCAGAATATGGCTTCCTCCTGTCTCAGGCCATTCCCCCCTAATTTTGGATGCTCTGAGTGCAGCAGAAAACAGGGTTATGGGTACATGGGCAGAATCACCATAAAATAGTTTTTTCACTGCATGGATCAAAACATCAGTAATTTCTGACCGAGTGGTTATTTCATTAATACAAAGCAACAACAGACATTGGGGTGGATTCTAAATAGGGATGGGCATGAACCAAACCACAAAGTAAAAATTCATCATGAATTTTGCCCTGTTCATGGTTTGTGAGCTGAAGTTTTAAAGCAGTTAGTGGATAGAGCAGAAAGCAGGGTTTAAGTCTGAAGCCTTCCTCCAGCATAAGTAGACTTCCTCTAATTTAAGTGCCTTTTCCTCCAATGGAAGAGTCACCTACGTTTCCTTAGAATTCACATCATTAAACTAAATATTTTTTAAAAAATGTAATGTCTGATTCTAATATTATAAATCAGCTTTCAACAATCCGTAGTAAGAGAGTGACTCTTTCCTGAGACTTCCTATTTAATACTTCCCAGTCCTGTTCTCAATTAGTTTCCCTCTGCAGTCTGAGTCTTTCCACATAAAGTTATTAGGCATGATATAAGTAGAAGCATGAAGTTCTAAGTTCTCTGGTTATAAGATCTCAAATCACAGGACTGGGACAGATCTTGTAAAACTGCTGCCTGTAAAAGCAAACAGTACAGGGTGATATGGACTAAAGAAGAAGATCAGGTTTTTACTCCTCACTTTTCTCTACCTGAAGAGTCTCAAAGCAGCTTACAATCGCCTTCACTTCCTTTCCCCACAACAGGCACCTTGTGAGGTAGGTGGAGCTGAGAGAGCTCTGAGAGAACTGTGACTGGCCCAAGGTCACCCAGCAGGCCTCCCAGCTTCTCATCACAGCTGTGTTATCTACACTTCACAAGGTCACTGTGTTCTTTCTCAGCAAGGCAATTTTGAACACTGTAATTCACAAGCAGGCCTCATCTGAAGCCTGAACCAAACTTTGAATCAGAGCAAAATTTTCAGGGAACCCAAGTTCTTTACACCCGTCATCACTGCTAAATTGCCAAGAATCTTTCCAGTCCCCTCAGAGAATTTTGGAGTGGCACAGAACCAGGGGTCCGTTGGGGCCGGAGCGAGTCAGAGCGAAGCTCCGCCAGCTTAGGACTGGCCAGTAGGGCAGCCACGGGCTGAATCAGATTCTTAGCAATTCAGCAATTCAGCAATCAGCAATTCAGCAATCAGCAATTCGCTGCCAAATTGCCACCGAAATTCGGCAGCAACTTTAAAAGCCACTGGAGGGGAAGGGGTTTGAGGGAGAGGCTCCAAACTTGCAGGGTAGCTGCTGGGGCCTCTCCTCGAAATGCCCACCAAGTTTCAAGAAGATTGGACCAGGGGGTCCAATTCTACAGGCCCCCAAACAGGTTGCCCCCATTCCCTCCATTGTTCTCTATGGTAGGAAAAAAGGTAACATTTTTCCCCACCATAGAGAACAATGGAGGGGATGGGACAATCTGTTTGGGGGCCCGTAGAATTGGACCCCGTGGTCTAATCTTCTTGAAACTTGGTGGGTATTTCGAGGAGAGACCCCAGCAGCTACCCTGCAAGTTTGGAGCCTCTCCCTCAAACCCTCTTTCCTCCAGCCCCTCATATACCCTATGAGTTTTGCCATTGATTTCAATGGCCCATAGGATATAATGGGGCTGAAACTGACATTCCCTTTCTGACACACTTCTGGTGATGTCAGGGGATGTGGCATATGCTAATGAGTTATGCTAATGAGTTATGCTAATGAGCTCCTGCACCTCTTTTTCTGCTAAAGGACCCCTTGTCAGGATCTGACATACATGTCCTTGTGTTTTCTGCATTTTACAATGATGTCTCTGTGCTTTTGCATTTTGCATTTTGCTTTCGATTCCTTTGTTCTAGCAGACCCTTGCCAGCGCCCCTTATCTATCTCCTTCATCCTCCTCCCCTGCCAGCTATAAATGTTACTTTGAAGTGGGGATTTTACTCTGGTTAATGTTGCAATGTCTGGGCGGGAGATGGCGACCCAAATTCCTAGGTGTCATTTCAAAACAAATGGCGAACACTCCCTCTCAATCCCTGCTCCCTTTTTCCGGGCCTGTGTATGTTATCTTGTTATTGAAACCTTGAAAGCGTTGTTTATGGCCAGGGCTTGGAGAATGTTGTACCTAAATTCACACATGTGGGTCACTCAGATCAAGAGGGGAATTTATAACTTTCTCACCTTGTTGTGGGAACCTTAACGGTCCTTTCTACTTTTCCCGCGTTCACCCTCTTGCCCTGATTGGCTCAGGTCCGGGGTTAATTGAAAACCTGAAAGTATAATAGTACTGTCTGTATTGCATTAAGCATCTCTAACAAACATTCGAGAACCTGTTTGCAGTATTGGAACAATAAAGAACTCTGCTTCAACAACAAAGGTCTGGTTTCTTGCTGCCAATACAGAAGCCTCACACCCCTGCACAGAACTATAGAATCAATAGGAAAATACTACATGACACTCTTTCAAATTTAGGATGCTGTCAGGCAGTATGTTCCTATGGAGTCATATGCATTAGTCTGAGTGAACTGTGGTAGAGTTATAGACACTGTACCTGAAATACCATCCAATTTGAAATGCCATCTACATGCCCACTCTGCAGCTGCCACAGAGGCCCACTTTCTACAATACTTCATCTCATTCAATATACATATAAAAATCACAAATAATACAGTGACAAATCGTTGCTTTTTTCCTAAATGAAGTTCATAGATGAAGGTTCCCTGTGAATCACTGCCAATGTTCCCTCTAAGGTATGCAGTGGAAAGAAAGGGAAAGAAAGCAAATAGATGGGGAAGGAGGGAGGGAGGGAAGGGAAGGAAGGAGGGAGGAAGCATCCTGGATCTCCCCAATCTTTCCCTTCCACACCCAGGCAGCCACCAGCCTCCCTGCTGATCCTGCACATGGCCTAGGCCACCCCCCAGCACTGCTGCCACCCGCTCCAGACCTTCTTGGTCCTTCCCTTCTCACCCAGGCTAGCCAGCAGCCCCCCCACCTAATGGCTCCGGTGTGTGGCCTGGGCAAACCCCAAATCCACGACTCCTGCACCCAGCCTGGGAAAATAATAATAAATCAAAATTAATAATAAATCAAAATTAATAAATAATAAATAAAAACCCTGGCCCCTCCACTGCCTCTAGCTGCCCCAGACCTCCCTGATCCTTCCTGTCCCACCCAGGCCAGCCTGCTGTGAGGCTTCTGTACTATCAGCAAATGATAGTACAGCCTTTGTTGTTAAAACATAGTCCTTTATTCAGATACTGGAACAGGTCTCAATGTTTGTTAGAGATGCCAAACAAAGAAGGCTTGGGGTTAATATACCTACAAGCATGAATGCTTAAACATTTTCTACCAATCAGCATACATATAAAATGCGGGAAAACATGGAGTCTGTTTGTTCCCAACGTAGGTGAGAAAGGCATAAACATTCCCCTTTTGGCCTGTGTGACCCAGATGTGCTAAGTCCTAGGCAAAACATTCAAGCAACGACAATAAAATAACCTTCAAGGCTATAAGCGGCCAGATAGTGTCCTGGGAGCCTGGAGTGCGAGAGGGAGGGAACAGGAACAAGATAGCTTTTGTTTACATGACACATTGGTATGCAGGAACCCATCCTCCTGCCTAAAGAAGTAACATTAAGCAGACAGGCAATTGACACAAAGGGAGGCAATAAACCATATGGGTGATAGCGACTACAAAGAAAATGAAAGTAACAACCAGAGCAACCTTCAGCAACATACATCATTGTCAGATTCAGTGAATGAAAGAAACATTTAGTAACAATTGAAAAAGATCAGAGTGCATATAGGATAGAATCTGACACCTGCAGGCTCCCCACAGCTTCTGTGCATGGCCTGGGCAACCCCACCAGCCACCCTAGGCTTCCCCGATCCTTCCCTTCCCACCCAGGCCAACCAGCAGCCCCCCCCCCCCCAGTTCCTGCATGCAGCCTAGGCAGACCCCCAACCCAGAAAAAGAAGAGGAGGAGGAGGAGGTTGGATTTATACCCCGTCCTTCACTACCCAAAGGAGTCTCAGAGTGGCTGACAATCTCCTCCCCTCCCCCTCCCCCTCCCCCTCCCCACAACAGACACCCTGGGAGGTAGGTGAGGCTGAGAGAGATCGCTTTCGAGAACTGCTTGTGAAAGACCAGCTCTGAAAGAACTGAGACCATAGTGTGCCTTCTTCACTAGAAACAGAGATTTGTTTCTGGGGAGATGCCCACAATGGTATCTGCTCTAGCATAGCTATAGATTTCCTACATCTCTTTCTCTACATTCCCCTCCTTTTAGGAGATTTCTATCATTTGCTTGGATGGCTCTTGTTAAACATAAAAGGCAGCGCCTGAGAGGATGACGATGTGCCGCTCTGAATTTACTGGGGTGGCTCAGAAGATGCTGAGCTGCCGACCAGAAGGTTGGTAGCCTGGCAGTTTGAGACCCGAGTGCCATGTGACGGAGTGAGCTCCCGCCTCCGGCCCCAGCTCCTGCCAACCTAGCAGTTCAAAAGCAAGAAATTGCAAGCAGATAAATAGGTACCACTTCAGTGGAAAGGTACAAGCTTTCCGTGCACCTCGGTGTTTAGTCATGCCAGCCACATGACCACAGAAATGTCTTCGGACAGCGCTGACTCTTCAGCTTGGAAACAGAGATGAGCACCGCCCCCTAGAGTCAGATCTGACTGGCTTTCGAGCAAGGGAAACCTTACAAATGTAACAGTTTCCAACAAAGTTTAATTTCCAAATTTTATTTATTTATTTGTTTGTTTACAAGATTATAATCCTATCTTTCTGCCTTTAGGGCCTCCAAGGCAGCTAACAAATTAAAACATACAGATTAAAGTATTATTATAAAAGCTATTAAAACCAACACATAAATACCTCATTAAAATAGGTTAAAACCAAAGCTTAAAATAAATACAAAAGATAAAAACAACAGTTCAAACATTGGGGAGGAAGGAGGGATCACTGAGGAAACTCCAAGTAAAACAAAAAATTCTTCACCCTCTGGCCGAAGAGGGCCACAGAAGGGGTCAGGTGAACCTCCCTGGGAGAGTTCCAGGGTTTTGAAGCCACTACTGATAAGGCCTTCTCCTGTGTTGCCACCTGCCTAATCTCAGAAGGTGGAGGCACTTGAATCAGGCCCTTTGAAGATTACTGCAGTGTTCAAATTGCAGTCCTTCACAGCACTAATAAACTTAGGTCACTTCCTGACTGTTTGGTTTTTGTACACTGGAAATCATATCTTCTCTTCTCACCATGTCTGCATCCCTGGGTGTGGACTGAGGTGGCTGCTTCTTCTGCTGAGGTGCCATGATAAGCCAAGCAGCCATTAGGTGAGTGGGAGAATCTCTCTCTCCCTTCCTCATCTGGTGACTTGGATGTTTCTTCTAACTCGTATGACTTGTTGTGTTTTGATGCACTATGAAAATATATGGTTGCATGACTCCAACAGACACATCCTGCAGTACACGGGAGAAGGAGAAGAACAGGTGCAGGACATGAAAAAGATGCAGTGGAGTAGATAAGGGACAGGAGTAGCTGAAGAAGAAAGCGAAGGGGAGGAGGTGGAGGAGTCAAAGCAAGGCAATGAGTGAATGAATAACATTCGTTCAGGTGGTGCTTTTCCTATTTATCTTTATCTGTTGCATAATGGAATTAATTTTTGTTTTATATATTTGGAAAGAAATGCATATCCCTGCCATAGTATGCTTCCAGACTGGCTGGCAGGTTGAGAGTCAAAGGAACAGTTTTTGATGGTTTGGGTCTTTCCTCAAAGAATGGTTCCAGATGGTGATGAGGGAGAAGAAAAAGAAGAAGAGATTGGATTTATACCATACCCTTCACTTCCCAATGGACTCTCAGAGTGGCTTACAAACTCCTTTCCCTTCCCCTCCCCACAGCAGACACCCTGGGAGGTAGGTGGGGCTGAGAGAGACTATGGTTTCTCCACATGGGAATTCTCTCTCAGGGTTAAATTTTATCTCTCATGTAGTTGTTAAATCTACATGAAACCACATTTATTCAAAATGTTTATTCTTTTTCTGTACACACAATGTATATCTAAAGCACCTTACAAGGTAACATTCTCTATAGAACACACATATGGAACTACTATCAAGTTGCAACCAACATATGGTGGCCCCCAACAAGGGACTTCCAAGGCCAGTGTGAAGCAGAGGTGGTTGGCCATAGCCTTCTTCTGCAACATCTTCCTCGGGGGTCTCCCATCCAGCTACCAGCCCTGTTTAGCTCCCAAGATCTGATGAGATCAGGCTCTACCCTGCTGCCTTCCCTCCTCCTATACAGAGGAGCTGCAATAAAATTGCCCACATTAACCGTAAAAACTACAAAGAAATGAGACCTTTCAAATGCATAAATCAGAGTAGAGCCTTAAAAATAATAATAAAAATATTCTAAAGCTGATATAAAGCCTTGATCAGCTTTGAAAAACACAAAAGGGGGCTAAATGAACTTTCCCAGGTAGGGAGTTCCAATGCAATTCATGAGATGTCATCTGATAAAAAGGATCTAGGGGTCTTAGTAGACCATACACAGAACATGGGTGTGATGCAGTAGCTAAAAAGGCCAATGCGAATATGGGCGGTATCAGCAGAAGTATAGTATCCGGATCATGTGAAGTGATGGTATCAGTTTACTTTGCTCTGGTTAGACCACAGTTTAAGAAGGATCTAGACAAGCTGGAACGTGTCCAGAGGAGGGCAACGAAGATGGTGAGGGGTCTGGAGACCAAGTCCTATGAGGAAAGGTTGAAGGAGCTGGGTATGTTTAGCCTGTAGAGGAGACAACTGAGAGGTAATATGATAACTATCTTCAAGTACTTGAAGGGCTGTCATATAGAGGATGGTGTGGAGTTGTTTTCTATTGCTCCAGAAGGTCAGACCAGAATCAATGGGTTGAAATTAAATCAGAAGAGTTTTTGGCTAAACATTAGGAAGAACTTCCCGACAGAGCGGTTCCTCAGTGGAACAGGCTTCCTTGGGAGGCAGTGGCCTCTCCTTTGGAGGTTTTCAGACAGAGGCTAGATGGCCATCTGTCAGCAATGTGGATTCTGTGAATTTAGGCAGATCATGAAAGGGAGGGCAGGAAGGGTTGCATCAGTGCTTAGTTCTTGTGGCCCTTTCTTACACACCCAGGGAAATGCTGATTGCCACTTTAAGGTCAGGAAGCTATTTTTCTCCAGGCCAGTTTGGCTGGAGATCCTGGTTTTGTTTTGTTTTTTTCCAATCTTCTGGATGTGGAACAGCGATCACAAGGAGTATAGGGGGGAGGTATTTGTGAATTCCCTGCAATGTGCAGGGGATTGGACTAGATGACCCTGGAGGTCCCTTCCAATGCTATGATTCTATGATTCTAAAAGGGGGTTGCATAAAACAGGGCATCATTAGCTGATCTTGATGTCTCAGTAGTTTCATACTGAAGAGGTTTATGTGAAGTAAAGTTAAGTACATATAATTTTGGAATAAAAATAAGCCACGTACTTGGCAAATAAGGTTGATTGGGCCATGTCTTATATGTATAGGATTTTCTCTGGTACAAATAGGTTTTTTAAAAAAAGGAATGTTATATGTATTTCAGCAACAAAATACAGTATATCTATTGTCCAGTTTAATAAATAACAATGTCTAAAAGTCATTTGTTGGTATTTTGCCTGCATTTTGAAAAGAACTCTTCATGAAAATTCATCTTGTCAAAACTGATGCCAAACACTTCTTTTCAAAAATTCATTTTTGGCATAAACAGAACCCACTTTTTAAAAAGACAGGTTTCCGAAAGATGACTGCAGGCTCAATACCAAATACAGTCTCTAGAGTACTGTACCGATTATGTCACAGCTTATGGCAAACTGCCCCATCTCAGTCCTGCCATTTGCTTGACACTGAAATGAAAACACTACTATGTACTTCTGCTTCAGGTCACTTTTGAAGCTACCTAGGAAGGAAATTGATACAGAATATTATTATGAAAACATTGTTCAAGCACATTTAATCAAACCTTGGGCAAATGAATTATTACCATAGCTGTGTGTTATGAAAGAAATAATAATTTGAAAGATGTAGAAGGGAAAACCATCTGATACTGGTTTGCTGGGCAACATTTCCAAAGAACTCCTTTACAGGTAGTCAGTCAGTCAGTCTTTATTAATGGCCCACTGCCAGTAAATAAATAAATACTATCATACATGAGAAAAACAATAAAAACAATAACATGATTAAAAATATACTAAAATTGAATGCACAAATTTAAAACTCTGGTAAGACAGTTATGCAAATCAAGTTCCCACCATTTCTTTAGAAGCATAGATGGTACATAATTTTATCTCTTGAGCACAAAATTTGGTATTTTCTTAGTAGTTTCCGTGTTCTCATCAGAAAGGAGTTTATTAACAATCTCTTCCTCAGAAATTTTGGGACCTTTCGGTAGTATCGATGAAACAAAAGTCAAGCGAATTTCATTGTATATCAAGCAGTGAAGTAATATATATGTTATTGTCTCTATCTCATCAATGTTACAAGGACATACTGTGAGGCTTCTGTCCTAACAGCAATAGATCAGACCTTTGTAGTTAAACAGAGTTCTTTATTTCTAATACTGGAACAGGTTCTCGATGTTTGTTAGAGATACATAAAAGAAGATTACATGGGTTAATATACCTTCAGGCATAGGTGCTTGAACATAACCATCCAATCAGAATGCATACAAAAAAGCGGGAAGGAACTGGCAATCGTTTGTTCCCACCAAAGGTGGGAAAGTTATAAAAATTCCCCTCTTGCCCTGAGTGGCCCAGATGTGTGAACTCTTAGGCAAAACATTTGGCCAATGACAATAAAATAGCCCCAAGGTTGAAACAACTTTGATAAAATACTTCAAGCCTGGCAGCGTGAAGGAGAAACAGACTCTTTGAAGTGAAGGTCCGGTTCTTTGATGGTGGATGCATATGAAGTAGATGGAAGAGCTCTTTGAAATGCATTCTTGCTCCTCATGCAAGTGTGAACTCTGCATGAAGTCTCCTGCTGTGGGCTGGAGCCTCTCGCGGCAATAGAGAGCGCTTTTACCTTAGACAGAGGACCAACCCCAAAGGTCAAACTTAAGATATTAAAGTCCATAAGAGTATATAAAATGCCTTGCTTGCTTACAAAGGAAAAGAAACAGAAAGTAACCTCAGAATAAGCACCTTACTGTCAGATTCTGACACAGATTCTGACACATACTCTCTCATCTCGAGGGATTTTATTATATCTACCCTCCACAACTGCTGATGGCAATACCGCTAGCCTTGCAAGAGAAAAGGTTCTTCTTTGGTTTGCATTTTCCAAGCTATATAAGTAAGAGGCCAGTTGGAGAAGGTAGCATCTTCGAGGGGCAACAATGATATTTGGTGCTTTGGAAATGTTGGATTGGTGTTCTGTGTTTTCCACTCTCTGCCTGAGGAGCACAGCCCAGATGAAGAACTGAATCAGGGGAAAACCCAAACTGAGCTAACTTGGTTTGAACTGCTTTGAGCCAGCTTGATTGAAAATTGTCCAGCAAAATTAATGATGCAAGACTGCAAGGGTTTTTATTTACCTTAAACCAAAGGTTTAATGAAGACAAAATTATTCTGGCAGTTATTTTCACCATCCCTCTTTCTAATTGAATCATGGAATTTGAGACAGAGACTGATTTCCCACAGCCGCTGCTCCACCCCAGCTCCTCCCTTTGCCCCAATCGTGTCAATTTCCCATTATTTGCTGTGCAGCCACATTTTACCCCAGAGCTTTGCCTGATTTCCACCATGTCTACTCAGTCCTATTTTTTGAGGATCGAGTAGATGCGGAGGAAATTGGGCAAAGCTCTGGGGCAAAATGTGGCTGCACAGCAAATAGTGGGAAACTGACACTAACGATCAGGGCAAAGGAAGGAGCAGGGGCAGAGCAGCCGCTGTGGGAAATTGGTCAGAGTTTGGGACTCATAATACTGCCCTTAGAAATTTAGATTCAACCCGTTTTAATGGCAAAAAGTGAGACTCAGAAGGGCCTAAAAGGGTTCCATACATTAATTGTGGTATAATCTTAAGTTTGAAAAGTTTAAGGGCAGCTGGGACAAAGTCCCCCCAGACATAAAGAACTTTATTATACTTAAAACTGTCTTTTCTCCTTTGTCCACCACATAAGTACTATGGGCCATCCTAGCACCAGAGGCTTGAACCGCCATCCCCAAATATCTAAAGGAGGAGATTTGTGACAGACATTGTCCATTTATTAACCAGCATCTCACTTTAGGGGACTTTTTAAAAAATATTATCTTGGTTTTCTCATAATTAATTACAAGCTGCTGTTCATTACAATATGTAGCAAAGCTACAAAGAGCTCTTTTTAGCCCCACTGGGGTTCTTGAGAGAAGAATGGCATCGTCCACATAAAACAGCACTGAAATATGTTTATGAGCCGATTTGGGAGGATGATGACTACTTACATTAAACAGCTTTACCACACAATTTATATACAAAATAAAGAGTAGCGGGGCAAGGAGACATCTCTGTCTAACCCCCTTCCAAGTGATAATGGGTTCTGTGAGATGTCCTTGCTTATTATATTTATCTCTTAGGGAGGTATGCTGATATAAGGCTCGCATTAAGAAAAGGAGTCTTTTATCAATTGAGGATGACTCCAATTTGTCCCACAGCTTGACCCTAGAAATAGAATCAAAAGCGGCCTTAAGATCCACAAAGGCCGCATATAAGGAGGAGTTCCCTTTGTTACTTTTCAATGAGATACTGTAGGGCCAAACAACAGTCTACCCTCCATAAAACCAGCTTGTTCCAGTGGAATGATATCATTATTAGATAACCAACCTAGCAATTTGTCTAGGCCTTTACAGGTAGTAATCATAGTGAGCAAACACTCTTCTTCTTAATTACTGTTTCTATGACAAAAGTAAGCAAGCATTCAGTGGACGTTCATCTGCATCAGTACAACTTGAACATATCCGATCGCAGAAAAAAACCCTGCACACACACTGTTACTTGCTGCTTTCTCTCAGCTTCCACACCCCTCCAATAATACGGTGCCTGGCACCATTTCCAACTTCAAAAACACATTAAAAGGGAAAAATAACATTGTAGATTTTCTATTGAGCCTTGTTCTTTGGTGTTTTAGATTGATTGGTTGGTTGCTCAGAACAATTCCCTCGGAGGTGAATGATCCACTTAGATGATAATTCTTGTGATCAGTTCACAGGTCCAGCACTAGGTGAATTTTCTGATCCCCCTTATGAAGCTTGCATGGCAAAATGTGTAGGAGCTTTGTATGATAATAAACCAGTCACATATCACCTGGTATTTTTACCCTTTTGTTCTGCTGGCACGTTGCTGGATGTAGCCCAGTTTTTCTTCATCCTTGAGCCTGCTTTCATAACATTTTAAAAAACACTTTCCATGACTGAATCATGTATGAACCAATAGCACAGCAGATGCAAAGTGACTTGACATGTTATTGGTGTCAAATTTCAGCCAGCAATATGATGATTATCTGGGTTGTGTGTAAGTGAAGAGCTTAAACAAGATAAATTCAGCTGCTATTTGTGCTTGTCTGGGCCTGGGAACCCCACAGCCAGACTTCCAACTCCAGGGGCTCTCATGGGGATTCTCTCACCTTATGGCAATGGGAAAGAGGCCCCAGCCACCCCCAAACCCACACCCACCTGGCAAGAAGCTTCCAGGGCATGGTGCCACCTGATTTGGGGGTGCATGGAATGTTCAGCAAAGTACCACCCAAAAACACAATCTCCCTATATAATAACTGTGTTTTGGTCATGGACTCTCCTGAACATTCCACATGCTCCTAAATCAGTGGGCTCCATGATGTGTCACTCAAGCTGTCCCTATCCACTGGCTGCATTGCCTGAGTCCCACCTCCAACATTTTAAACAGTTTGCTGTTCCTCTCCCCCCATAGCCAGTCGGAACACAGAGGTCATTTGCATAAACGGCCTGATTGGCCTTTGCCGCTAACATTCTAAATAGTTTGCTGTTGCTGCTGGGAGTAATTGACTGTGTTCTGAGGTAAAATACATCTCCCAATCTTCCCTTCAACGGTCACTGGAGTTGCCAGTCACCTTGGAGGAGGGGTTAAGAGTTACTGAGGCCTATTTATGGCCTGTTCAGTTATTTAAATGTTGCATTCCAATAAACACAGTTCTTGGGATTACTACTACCTCCACTATTGATTCTTTCCCTGCCTAGATATACAACAACTACCTCTGTGTCCCTTGCACCTCAGTTCATGCCAATAGACTTGTGCCCTTTGCCAGATTTATGTATAGGCTGAAGCCTAGGGCCTCTAAATCTAGGGGACCTCCAGAGCCCTCCCCCCCAGTGGGCAGTCTCCCCTTTCCCAAAATTGCAAACCCAAGACTTCATGCGAGGGCAGAGCAACTCGGGCCCAGCAACTATGAGACTCAGGGCCAGCCAGTGGGGCCCAATTTGAAACTCTGGGCCCCAACTGGAAAAATGTTTGTGGGGCCCTAGTTCACAGCAAAGTTTGCAGAACCTTAGATATATAAATACAATCCACCTAGATTGCCCTGGTGTGGGGGCCCCCTTAGGAGCAGCCCACAGGGCCCAATTTGGCCAAATTGCTCCAATTGCCTTAAGGCCAGCCCTGATGAGACTGTGCAGGCATTGGACTGACAAGCCCTGCCCCTCCTAGGTCCCTGGTGTCACTATTCAGAGTACAGACTCCAGGACTCCAGAGCCAGCAGCCCAGAGTCAACAACCAGCTGCACAGCCTTCCCCACCTCAAGGGTCAGGTCAGTAGGGGTACATGCTGCATGTTAATCAGTGGGAGAGTGCAGCTATTTCTTAGCTTTATGGTCACTAACTGCTCGGGAGAGAGGAGTTTTTCAAGACTCAAAAGAATTAAAAATGAATTAAGGGCCATGATGTCTCAAGAGAGGTTGTCAGCACTGAGCATTCTGTACATTGAAAGTGATAGACAAACAAATTTTGATGAAGTTTTGGATGATTTTGCTATGAGGAAGGCTAGAAAAAAAACATTTCTAGTCTTACTGTATTTGATGGTTGTAGTTTACTTCTTAATATGTATTTTAAAACTGGCTGTTTAATGACAACATAAAGGAGATTCTAAAAGTGCCACACTGTTGGGTAATCATGATCATATTATTGACACTTCCCAGGCAATATAATTTGTAAACTCCAGGTGGTTTTTTTTTTAATGAATAACATTACAACTTAATTTTCCTAAAAATTAATGCTCATTCCCAGGGCTTTTTTTGTTGAAAAAGCCCAGCAGGAACTCATTACCATAATAGGCCACACCCAGCAACAGAAACTCATTAGCATATTAGGCCACACCCCTGACAGCACAGCTCCCTCCCAGGATCGGCTTCTCCAGCTCCCCCGCGGTTTGTGGGACGCATGGGGAACCCGAGGGAGGGAAGCAGTTTGAAACTGCCTTCCCTCCCTGGATCGGCTTGGCTTCCCCAGGTGCCCCCCCCGGCTTGCGAGGCACCTGGGGGACGGTGGGGGGGAGGCTGTAGGCGTGGTCAACTCAGAAGCCAGCCGGAACTCTGTTCCTGTGTGTTCCTGCCCAAAAATAGCCTTGCTTATTCCACAAAAGGTTTACAAAGTTCAGTTATTGCAAAAGTTTTTCTGTGTTAATTTTAACATTTATGCACTTTTTTCAATCACTATGGTATTTAACAATAACATCTTATGTCCTTTAGAGGAGAAATTGTGAATTGCAGAATTTTAAATACCCGTCATCATCCTTGGCTTCACTCAGTTTTGTTTATAACACTCTTCCATTTTCTTCTAGTTGTGAGGGTGGGGGATTGGGAGGGGCCTCACAAGTGGAGTAGCCTAGGGCCTCTTGTCATCTAAATCTGGCCCTGCTTGTGCCTTTGGCCATGCCCTGTCTTAGATACATATAAAGGAAGGCAAACAGAACTTCCTCCCAGATCTTATTCAGCTGGCAGATGTACTCCCAATAATTTTTCTCCCCTTCTAGTTTGCTTGTTTTTCTTAAATCTAAAGTCTTAAATCTAAAGTAGCAAGTGGAGAAGTAGCAAGTGGTTAGCTTCCAGGCACTTCTCTGTTTAAGATCTTACCCTCAGCTAGTATTCCCCTGTAGGGAAAACGTGGGGGTACCCTATTTTTCCCCACCTGGAATCAAAGGCAGGCTAGAGAACGGGATTTTGCAGAGGAAAAACAACCAGAGGGTTGAAAAGATTGCTCATACAATGCCTGTGGCTCTTCACCTGCAAAAATGAATAATAAAATAAATTAATGAAAACTCAACCATGCCACCTCTCATTTGGCACTGAGCTTTACAGCAAGTAAATAGACCCCACTTCTAAACTTGCTGCATTTCTGGGACCCACTTGCAAGGTAACTTCATGCTACTTCCCCACTCCCCAGCACAATGCTTAAGAATCTAACATAAAACAGTGAACAAGTTTGTATTTCATTTTCCATGTTTAGTGTTTATCAGTAGATTGCATTATCAAGAAACAGGCTATATTTTATGCCCATTTCCTACAGATTAAACCGAAATTCACTATCCAGCATCCCAGAACTTCCTCACCCAGCTCACCATGTTCCACCTCCTCCACCACCCTTCTGGCTTGGAGAACTGTGAAAGAGTCATGACCACTTTTGGCTCCCAACTCACAGTCTGAGAACAACTATTTCCAGTTTGTCAGTCTATGCTGCTCTAAGGCTATAATCCTAAGAACACCTTTGTGAGAGTAAAACCCACTGAATGGGACTTACTTCTGAGTAGAACTGCTCAGGGTTGCTTCATTAGCTACAAAGATGTGGCTGGTTTTGCATTGTTTGCTTTAGTCCAGATGGAGAATGTTGCATAGAAACTACCTTTTAAATAGGCAGTGCTTCTTCTTAGCTACTGCTTTATGCTGGCTGTCAGTGAATAGAAATAGTATCAAAGCTGTTCTAGGAAGTTCTTTGGGATGTTATGAGTTTTCAGTGTAGGCTTTGCAGATGCACATCTCTGTTTTCTGTAAGCTGTTTAGACAGTTGACGCTGTTGGTCTTAAACAGATGACTCAGTGTTGACAGTTGTCTGAGGTGTTAAAAGATCAATGCTTGAGGGTCTTATCCACTCTCAGGCTTGAGTCTCAATTTTTTCTGTTGATTTATTTCTCATAACCTTCATAAGAGAGGTCGGCCTGCTTTATTTCATGTCTCCTTTGCTCGGTAGCTTAAATAATAGAGAGTTTTGCTGTAGGAAGAGAATGAAAGTGTAGCATTTTGTATACAAGAGACTGCCGTTGGTATTGAGCTTTCCTGAGCTGTGATAAAAGGCTCAGAAACTAATTGTTTAAGAACTTCTGCATCTCCTAGAAATTGGTACTTCCCCCTAGATTTAACTACACTTTGCCTAGAGGTATGGATGTAATTCACAGTGTTCTAACAAAAATGACTTGATTGATTGTTGTTGCTTGGTGTAGACATGCCTAACAATATGGTGCAAACCTTCAGGGATTTCTATGGAACTGAGTAGATCATGCTGACCACATTATTAAATCTCTCTTTACCTCAGACCAAACACTGGGGGGGGGGGGGGGGGGGTTGGTTGAAACTCTACTGTTGTATTGTGGGGCAAAGATTTTACATGATTAATAAACCCAAATATAACAATCTACAGGGAAAAACAAATTAGGATAGAAACAAATTAGGATACATCAGGTATTTAGCATTCCAGTTAATGTTGTATTTTAGAAGTGGAGATTGATATTATAAACATGTATCAGAAGCAAAGCCTACACCTAAACACACTGAGGATTAGGATCTTTAATTTCTAGATGCTTCAGTTCAGATTGATCTCAAATGCAGAGCATTTTAGGGGCCAAAGAACACGAGAGGTTGAAGTTCCATGATCCAAGATATGGCACGTGCCCCAAAAAGCAGTCTCAGGGAGGCAATCTGGGTTGGGGCCACAGTGCAGAGGAAGGGACAATTCACCTTTCCTCCTTCACCATCTTCTCAGTTGGAAGTGATCCTGCTGTTTATTTTGGTAGGGGGATGAGACGAGCAACCGGGTGTGGGGCATTTCCAGTCAGGGAACAGGGAAAGAATTATTCCCCCCTCCTTTCCAGGAACCACAGCCCGACTACATGTTAACCCACAAGAACACCATTAGGAAGCCATCTGAATGCCCAGGATTAACATCTCTGCAAGCACTTGAGCAATTTATATTGCAGATAGGTTTTGTATTGTATTGTATTATTACTGTTAGTTCTATATTTTAAAATGTTTTAAAATTGTTTTATCCTGATCTGGCACTGTGTGCCGCACTGTGAGCCTCCCTGAGCCCGCTTGCGGGGAGAACAGAGTAAAAATGTAAAATAATAAATAAATAATAAATAAATAAACCACCTTACTCCATAGCAGATTTGTAGAGCTGAGTTGTATCTCTGGAGTTCAAAGTGTAGAGAGTGAGGCAGTGGCTCAGTGGGAGATCATCTGCCATGACTGCAGCAAGTTCCAGGTTCAACCCCCATCATCTCCCATTAAAAAGATTAGGCCGGAGGTGAAGTGAAAAACCGAGCGCTGCTGCCACTCAGAGCAAACAGTATTGAATAATATTGATCTTATCCTGAGCTGAGCCAGGGTAAAGCCACTTCATGTGTGTTCAGCTATCGTGTCTAGGGTTGCCAGCTCAAGGGCATGATCATATGCTCCTATTAGCCATGGAAGAGGGATGATTCACTGATGGATCAAGCTGATGCGATCACACCAGCACATCTGGGAGTCGTTCCAGAATCATCGGCGAGCCGTGGCAAACTGATTTGATCCACTGGAGAACTGGAGTAAAAAACTACTGGGGAAACTCTGGTATCAAATGGTTTGCTGCGGCTCACAGCCGGAGTTTCCCCATGTGATCGTGCCAGCGCAGAAGTGTGGCTTCACTGATAACGTGATCACATGCCATCCCGATGCGATGCTGGTTTTTTCCCCTTCTCCATGTGCACATCATCGAAAGCCCTTAAGGGTGGGGAGGCGATTCATCGATCCCTCATTTAAGCACCTCAGAAACCAACCACAAAAAAACCCCCACTCGCCCACAGTTGCATCTGATCACGCAGCGGTGATTTGCCTCAGCAGGTCCACAGACCTGTGTGATTGCACAACTGCAGGGCAAATTGCTCCAGGGCAAAAAAGCCTCGCTTCCCCTCCAGTGTGGCCGCGACCCAAGATTCACAAATACCTGGACATTTGAGGTGGTGCCTTGGATAGCGGGATTAAAGGAGGGGAGGGACCTCATGCCATGCAGTCCACCTTCCAAAGCAGCTATTTTCTCCAGGAGAAGGGGAATAAATGTTTTAAACAAACAAACACATACTTTATGTAGTCTGAAGATCAGTTGTAATTTGGAGAGATCTCCAGCCTCCATCTGGAGGTTGACAACCTTGACAGCATCCCATATAATGCAGATGTAAACTAGGCAAGACAAGAGAATCACAGTTGGTTTTGCAAGTTGTGAGTGACAGCCCTTTTCTGATAGATCTCTGGCAAGGTGTTCAGCTTTTTGGGGATAGTATGAAATAAAAACATGGCAAAAATGAGGAATGTAGATATTGACAATTATTTATATGTGTTCACTGACTGCATGTATTCAGTCACGTGCATTCATAGTTTGTCACCTGCAAACCTACAGTAACAGAGTTTCATTTTGGATCTGTATTCCACACATGTTGTGTAGAAATGATCTGCTTATTGCTGTGATAAAAATAATCTCCTAATTCCTTGCCAGTCTTCTGTTTTTCTCTGGTGTACTTCTTCCATGTAAAGGACCCGTTGTACTGATTTAAATAAATAACAGCCAGTTGTCTGCAAACCCTTAATTAAAATTAAACATCTATTGAGGTTTCGGGATTTTCAGTGAATATTTTCTTCCTGTTAATTTAGACTTTCATATAGAGGAAACTAATAATTGCTGCTTATGTTTTTAATTAGTATAATTTATCTCATCAATTATGCTGTTGCAGCCTGAATACTTAAATGGCTGAATTTCTGTGAAGGCTCCATGAGATGAACACTTCATTATTATTTCCAGAGGTGCAGCCAAAATTTTAGAGGATGCCGATTTGAAAACAAAGGCTAATATGAAAGAAAATCTCATATGAAAAATCCATTGGGTGTTCACCAGTATTAATAATATGTTTCAAAATGTCGAATAGCAAGTTTATACCACAAACGCAACTGGTTTAATCATTAATGTCTTTCTCAAAGTGAAGACCTAGGGATTAGAGTTTAGTGAAAGGAACTTAGTGGTTAAAAAGAGAAATAATAGATGGCAGAGAGTGTGGTGATGAAAAAGGGTTGCAGGGCTGCCCCCAGGAGGTGATCCTCTAGTGGTCCTCCTGTGTGCTTTCTTTGGTCTTCTCACTTCCCATTTCCCTGGGAGTGTGTGGCAGGAGGTTGTTGCTTCATTTTCTAATGTACCTTATAGCTGGAGTATATGGAAGCAGCAGCAGCACTCTGAGAGGCAGTTTGGCAGGGAGGTTATCAAGGAAGTGTCAGTTAAACTGAATTAATTTTGAAATGGATTGCAGCAGCATGCCTGGTGAGGGAGCTGAGGCAGTGACATTCAAAATCTGTGGCATGTTTGTATTCTTACCTGAGGGTAACAGCAATTACATTTGCAGCAAGTGTAAGTTGGTAGCCCTACTGGAGATACAGGGACTTAACACATGCTTGTCCACACTCCAGTATTTAAGGGAAGGTGAAGAGTTCATGGACTAAATGCATGAAGCACTCCTGAGAGGGAAACAAGAGGAGGACAGAAAGATATCTCAGCAACTGGACGAGCACCCAACACAGGAGGAGGGAACATGGAAGAATGTAACCTACAGGACCAGGAAGATCAAGAGACATTCTGAGCCTCTGTTACTAAGCAATCAGTTCCTGGATCTCCCCACAGATATTGATTCTGAACCACTGGAACAAGAGCTCCGCCCCAAGCTTCCATGAAGCTTGAAGAAAATTTCTCAGGCCCTTGTGGATGAGAGGACTTGAGTCTCTGCTCCCCAGTATAGGAGAAGGTGTGTGTTGGTAATTGGGGATTCCCTACTGAGCGGTGTAGAAGCTAAAGTTTGCCAGCTGGACTTGTTGTCTCGAGAGGTATGCTGTCTACCAGGTACACACATCCAGGATTTGATGGAAAGGGTAGGAAGACTCATCAAACCCATGGATTATTATCCCTTCTTGCTCATCTACATTGGAACAAATGATACCACCCAGCACAGCCCAGAACATATTAAAACATACTATGTAGCTCTGGGTAAAAAGGTGAAGCAATTGGGAGTACAGATTGTATTCTCATCAGTTCTTCCTGTTGATGTCAGGTTCCCTAGTAAATCAGCACTCAACAACGGTCCTTAAGTAGGTTCAGTTTATTGGAGTTAGTATTTCTAAAACATTCCCTAAGCACTTCTGTGTTCAGACTAAAGCGGGGAGGCAGGGACGGGATTATGTACACAGTTCAAACTGGGGTGTCAGCTGGCTACAAGCCAATGAGTGCCCTGGTACCCTCGCACTGAGAATAACAGCTTCAACATTCAGGCGGGAGACTCACCAGAGAAACCCGAGATCTTATGTAAACAGGGGCAAATGTTAGGAGAGCATCAAAGGCAACATTCCAGAGTTTACAACAGCAATCTCAGCCCTCTCCCCCCTCCTTTTCATCTCCCTCTCTCCCCTCCATTTAGTTATGACAGCCTAGCTGACATACTGCCCCCCTAAAGAGGCCCCCCTCCTGGTTTCGAAGGGTTCAAGGAGTGGAAAGCACGTAATAATTCAGGGGCATCGACACAATAATTCTGGACCCATTCATTTTCCTCAGGACCGAAATCCTTCCACTTAATCAAACAGAAAAGACGGCCATGCTGTATCCTAGAGTCCAGGATCTGAGCCACCTCGTGATGCTGTTCACCATTCAGAATCGGGGGGGGGGGGGGCTGGGGAATGAGGGTGCCAGGCATTCGGTCCAGGATCCTGCTTCAGGAGGCTGAAATGAAAGATCGGATGAACGCCCCGAAGGGCAAGGCCAATTCAACAGTCACTTTGATTATTTTATGCACAACTGGGAAAGGACCCACATAACGCCAACCCATCTTTCTACTGGGTTGCAGCCCTTTTAAGTTCTTGCTGGACAAATACACACAATCACCCGGATTTATGTCCCAAGGCTCCGCCTGATGCTTATCAGCCTGAGTTTTATAATCAGCTTTGGCTTTATCCAGGGCCTCACGAATTGCCCCCCACTGGTCCTGCAGACCACGCCACCACTCACGCAAGTCCCCCCCCATTCCCCGGGGTGTCATCAGACATCACAGGGAGGAGCCTCTTCTCATAAACATACAAAGCCATGAAAGGGGAGACCCCAGTGGAAGAATGCACCGACTTGTTGTAGCTGTATTCTGCATATGGTAACAAGTCCACCCAATCATCCTGTTGACAATTGGTGAAGCACCTGAGAAATTGCTCCAGCGTTTGGTTAATTCTCTCTGATTGGCCATTGGTTTCTGGGTGACAAGTGGTACTGAGTCCTTGTTCAATGTCCAACAGGAGCAAAAGTTCTTTCCAGAACTTGGCAACAAACTGCGATCCTCTGTCGGAAATTACCTTCCTCGGAAAACCATGCAGTTTAACAATGTGGTGCATAAACATCTTCGCTAAAGCCTTAGCAGCGGGCAGCTGTTTGAATGGAACAAAATGTGCCTGCTTTGAAAAAGAATCTACTACCACCCAAATAACAGTATTGCCCTTGCTGAGGGGCAAGTCAGTGATGAAATCCATCAAAATCACTTCCCATGGCCTAGATGGGGTTTCCAAAGGTTTCAACAGGCCATGGGGTTTACCCCCTTGTCATTTGCACATGAGACAGGTAGGGCACGAGGTAACATATTGGGAAATGTCCGCCCTCATATGCAGCCACCAGAACTGGCGTTGCAGTAAATGCAAAGACTTCAGAAAACCAAAATTCATGGCCCCAGCACATCACCTCCCCCCGCATAGAAATGGGCACAAAGACTTTGGACCCCTTATACCAGCAGCCATCTTTGTGTTCTTCCACCCCCTGCAAGGAGGTGAGCCCTCTCCCCGCTCCTTTTCATCTCCCTCTCTCCCTTCCATTTAGTTATGACAGCCCAGCTGACAGTTGAAGGCCGTGGCTTAGGAAGGGAAAGAAGAATACTGCAGATCAATGACTGGCTATGTAGATAGTGTCTTCAGGAAAGGTTTGGATTTTTGGACCACGGCTTACACTTTCAAGATGAAGCTCTTCTATCGGCCGATGGTTTGCACCTCATGAGGGTTAAAAAAAAAAGTGTTTGGAAACAGCCTTGCAAACCTAATAATTTAAACTAAATCCTGTGGGGGAGCAAGACAAAAATGCAAAGCCCAGTATGATGCCAATTGCTGGGTCTTTTGTTACTGTTTTAAAATGGAGGGACAAAATCCAAAAAGAAAAATGCCAGACAATTTTTGCCCAGAGGGCTATGTAGAAATTGATCAGCTACAGGTCTCTTGGAAGGAACTTTGGGCTATGATTGTGGATGCAATTACCTTAGCATTTAAGGATGCTTTAGAACCTGTAAAGGATAAATATGCTGCAACACCAACCCAAACTACAAGCCAGACAAAAGAACTTCAGCACCAAATAGTGCAAGAAACAGAACTCTATAACTTAGTGGACCCAACCTATAGAGGAAAAGAATCCCAGCAGCAAAATATGCCAGTTGCAAGACAACACCACAAATAACCTGACTTAACCTATAGGGAAGAGGATCCTCAGCACTTAACAGTGCAAGACTCAGAACAGCCCTGCAGTCAAGATGATCAGGGCTACAGTGGGGACAACAGATCTACGGTAAAAGACTGTCGAATTCTGCAATCCACAAAGAAGGTGGAAAAGAAGCTATGAAAATATTAACTACCATAAAAATGGAATACAGATGGTGAGCCTTAAAAGAAATCCCCTTTACTTATAAGGGAAGGAGGCACAGAACAATGACTTTATTGATAAAAAGGACTTTCAAAAAAAAGAAAAGAATAAAGCCTCCTAAATAAGGCTGATAGAGAACCCTGGTTTTTGTGTAACTGGCTAAGATGGGCAGTGAATTAACACTGTTGATAACTGAATCTATATTCTTTTTTTTTAATGCATCCATACAATTATAGCCCACAATAAAATTAACCCAGGGTTCTGTGCAATAGATTAAGATGGGCAAGGGGAAATTGTATTGGCAATGAATTAACATTGGTTATAATCATAGGCGTAGAGTACGGGGGGGGGGCTCAAGGGCTTGAGCCACCCCCGAAATTCCCGCGGCGGCTGCTGCTGGAGAGGGAGAGGGAAGGGGTGGCGGGGGGGGGAGAGGCACCAGCAGCAGTGGCTGGTGGGCCTCGGAAGGGCCCAGGGAGGCGGGGCAGTTTCCCGGAGGGGGGGGAAGAACATCATCCCAGGGAGCGCGCGCGGCAAAGGAGCCCCCGCCTTCCCCCCCAGGATTTCCAAAACTCTAAGCCCCTGGTTATAATTAAATTTATATTTTCTCTCTTTCTTTATGCATTTATAAAATTATAACCCATAAACATTAGGGGAGATTTTAGGAGCTCTAGGAAGTTTTATAAACAAAAGACAATATAAAATATTAGAGAATAAGCTATATACATATTTTTAAAAAGTGACTCACATTATATAGGCGAGAAGAATATTTAGGGGAGGATAACAGAAGAATGCAGAGAACGAATTTCTTAAAGGTATTAAGATGGTTTGATACATGAAACAAACTAGAGAATTTACATATATGTTAAAATAATTAGCACAACCAGAAATGCTATAAAGTTAGTTAATAGGTAAAGATAAAGTTAATTTATAGAAGATGGTTGTAGAATGTTTAGGAGAGAATTGGCTTGGTTAGTGATAGAGATGTAATAATTATAGATTGTTATGACTAATTTTATAGTTAGATATATAGAGCTAGGATTGTCAAAAATTGTCAGTGTAAAACATAGACTTGCAAAAATAATAATGGTCTATATGGTGGTAATCCTGTTGTACGCGCAGTTTATGAAACACTGTTATACACTCTGTATTTTGCCACTGACTTAGCACGTTGGCTTTGGTGAGCACACTTGGCATCTTACTGACATAGCTAGACATACAGATATGCTAAGTGCCATTGATGATCCTAATCACAGAAACAGAAATCAATCATGAATACATAGTCAAGATATTCACTTTAGTTCATTGCTTAAATGCATTCTGGGAAATAGCTAAATGCTGACAGGCTGCTATTCTGAAAGGTTTGTGGCCTTGTTCTGGCCAGCTACAATGGCACATGTTTCTGATGTCAGCTAGCCTAGTTAAATGAAGAACATCACCATCACTACATCAGCTACAATAGATACTTTTTAGAGCTTCATAGCCTGGGAAGAAGAAGGGCCCGTTGTTTAGCTAAAAAAAGAAACATCTTTACTTGGGAAAGCCCAGCCCAAAAGGTTTTCCACCAGTCTGAGATCTGATAGGTCAGAGTGCTGATGTTTGATGGAACCAATAATCTTGTTTTGTTTGGGTGTGTCATCTTGACTATAAAATCCTATGTCACCCGTTGTAACATTCGAAGAGTCTGTTGGGTATTCAGGGGTTCAAAATCTTGATATCTCTACTCTTCCTTTATTAATTAATAAATATTTTTAGTGTTTTCCTCTCTACAGGACCACTGTGTGTTTTTCTCAAATTGGGCTGGGAGAACACAGCTAGGGATGCCGGTTGTGTCTAACAATACTAATCTGTATGTAAGAGGCAATCTAAGAGATGATGCTGTTACTACCATGCTCATGTATGTATGTTTGTTAAAAATAATCAAAACTATTGAAAATAAAAGAAATAATAGTGATACTATGGTGGGGGTCTGCTATAGATGACCAAGCCAGGCAGACGATTTGGATGTTGGTATGTGGTGGAAAGTATCTTGTTCATCACTGGTGGGTTGGAGGGATGGTAGCTGTTCTCCCGTGATTTGTGTGATGGCGTATTGTGAAGGTGCTGCCTGTTCTTTCTTGTTCTGTCCTTCTGTATGTTGAAAGTATTCCTTCAGGCGTAGATGATGGAAAAAGGCTTCCAGATCGCCGTAGAACTGAATCATCTGTGTGGATTTGGTGGGGCAGAATGAAAGCCCACGTGAGAGAACTGATTCTTCTGCCAGGCTGAGTCTGTGCTGTGGTAGGTTGACAATATCGCTGGAGGGATTCTTGTTATTAAGATTAGCAGCCTGCAGGTTTTTTATTATTATTTTTTTATTGTTGCTTCAGCAACTTTAACTGAGAGCAGCAGGTGGCTTGTCTTCTCTTGTGTGCCCTATTCTGAGTAATAGATGTTGGGGGAAAACCATAGGGGAAGCCTGGCCTTCATATCATAGTAATGAGAGGCATCATGTATCTGGCAACTACTGGGGTGAAAGGAGACAAGTAATCTGTCTAATACCACCAGCTAAGTGACAGGCACAAGTGTGGTCTTAAGGTATACCATCAAACCATTCCTTTCCCCCTGTATTCCCCAACAAAAAAGCTGGAACTCAGACGGTGCAGTTTAAAAGATACCGATGGGCAGTTGCTGGCCATTCTGCAGCTAATTAAGGCTGAATCAGCTATGACAGCATCCATGTGTTCTTCTCTCCTCCCCGTGCCTTTTCAGGCGCTGAAACAGCCACCGAAATCAAATTAGTAAAATCAATGCACATTTTAACAGCATCCTCCCCTGTCCCCAGTCCTTAAGGTGGTGGTTTGATGGACTATGCACATTGATTAGAAAGTTTCCACTGCATATCAACTATGATAGGTCATTTTTTTAAAGCTGGTGACCAGGCTGAACAGCTGTATGTACATTGTGATTACCTTCAGTTGTATCAGTGTATTTCAAAGGATGTGTGCGGTTATTTTCCAGCCCTTAAATGCATTTGATGTAGCTGTCAAACAGCACATCAAAATGATAAATGGAGCTACAAAAGGCAAATAACTCCAGCTTTAAAACTGAATACCTGTGAGCGCTTGCATAACAGAGAGATCAGCTTTCTGCTACTGTTTCAAGAGTTTATTAATCTTCCATTTCATTCCTAATAAAGCCCTTGGCATGGCTTTATTCTAAACACATACTCAGAACACTCACATGGCATTGAAGCACATTTTCCCTCTCCTATGCACTCTCAAGGAAATCTATACCCCCTGTGCTAATAAAGAGTAGTCATGAGGGTCTCTGCTCTGAAGACCTACGAGGCTACTTACCATATTATGATTTTATGATATTATGATTTTCATGCTTGTGAATAAACTGAAGAGAGCTTTGAATCTGTATTTCAGGCTAAAACCATAGAGCTACCCCACCCACCACCATAATCCGGTTTGCCAGCCCCCGGTTCTTGCAGCCGTGTGGCTGGTGGGCCACCTTGCCATGCAGCGAGGATGAGCAAGCAGCTTCTGCAGCAGTAATGTTGTATACAGGGACCCAGGAGGGGGCAGGGTCAAGTGGTTTATATTCTGGCCCCCACCCCCTCAGTGCCATCCCAGCGTCGTTTTCGGCTCACCCTCTCGCCCTGTTTGTAGTGCAGGCGTCAGCCAGTCAGCCGGTTTTGGGGGGCCAGGTAGGAATTTTTCACCCCTTCCTGATTGGCTGTTTGGAGGAGGTGTTGTTGCCTACCTTGCACTGTGGCAGTGGCCCTGGGGATTTTTGGGGTGGAGCCGTGTTAGGCAGGTTGGTCACTTTATAGTTTGGTCAGGGTTGAGGCGAATACAGATTGCGGTATGGTGAGCACCAATTGACACCCCTCCTTTTGGGGTATAAGGGGTCTTGTGAGTACAGTCCTTGGGCCCTGCGGCCTGGAGTGGGGAAAGCAGACTGCCTTCAGGGCTGCCCTGGATAGTACTCCCTTTGAGCCTTGCGGCTCAGAGGCTGGAATCCCAGGGCTGTCTTGCAAATCCTAGCTGGCCGGGCGTCAGCCACAGCTGATGGCTGGTGCTTGGTGCCGGGTGGCTCACCTGGGGTTATTTGGCAGGGGAGAGGACTTTGGATCTTTGCCCTTGTCCATACTGCAAAGTTTTTGCCCTTGCAGTTGTTCCAGTTAATATAGGTTAATAAAGTGGCCCATTAGTTAACCCAAGACTTGTTTCTGTCTCGTTATTCCAGTTTGGGGGGGCAATATTGTACAGACTGCATTATGTTTGCAGTGTAAATGATAAAGCTATCCATAGCCCTGGATCTGCTACTGAGCTGTAGGTGGTAGAAAGTGCCATCAAGTCACAAGTGACTTAGGGTGATCCTGTAGCTTTTTCAAGGCAAGAGACGTTCAGCAGTGCTTTGCCATTGCTTGCCTCCACATGATGACCCTGGTATTCCTTGGAGGTCTCCCATCCAAATGCTAGCCTGGGCCAACCCTGCTTAGCTTCCAAGATATGACGAGATCAGCCTGGCCTAGGCTATCCAGGTCAGGGCTCTACTGAGTTACCTGTGTTTCATTTCTCTACTTATTCTTGCTAGCTGCTTCACACATGTACGCTCAGCTCATGTTTTTTTAAAAAAAATTCCTTTAAAAACACAGAAAAAAAAGAACAAGGGGAAAATGCTTAAAATCCATCAGCTAAAAATAAAGAAAGAAAGGAAAGGAAAAAAAGATACATAAAGACAAAAATGTACAAATGGTGGCGGATCTACAGATGTTTTTATAAATGATTTCCAAATATCTAAAAATAATTCCATATGCACTTGCTGTCTATATTCTGTTTGTTCAAATATTGATAAGAGTTCTAAGGTCTTCAATCCACTGATTTGCTGGAGGTGGGCTTTTATCTTTCCAATGTTGTAATATAAGTCTTTTATCTGTAGTAAGGCCATGGAAGGTCTATTTTTATTGAACATTGATTAGCCCCCCAGAAACGGGCAACTCATTATGACTGCAGCAGCATTCGGACGTGAAGTGGCCAGCCAGTTCTAACTGCCATATAGGTTGAACACATGAACCTGCCTTACACTGAACAAGACCACTGGTTCATCGAGGTCAGTGCTGTCTATTAGGGGTTTTAAAAAACCCACAGTATTTTTCAGGTTTGGGTATATTGAGCCTGAAAAATATTGACATTTCCCATCTATCACCTGTCTTCTTGTGCAGTCCACACTGAGACTGTACTTGCACTGGCCACCCGTGGACATTTTCTTTTCTAGCTTAAAACTCCAAAGAAGGGGCACCCTGCCCCCAGAGCTAGTGCATGTGCAGGATTTCCCGCCCAACACATCACGTGCTCCAGCAGGCAGGTGCCCCTTTTCCTCAGTTCCAATTTTTCCTCTGAGAGGATAGGAAGGTTTTTCTAGTGTGCTCTGTATTTTGTAATTTCTACTGAAGTTTAGACTCTTTCTCCGAAAAATACTCCTAATCCCTTCCTCAAAGAAATTTCTCCTTGTTTAGTGTGCTCTTGGTCCTGATCATATAGTGTCCATAGTACTCTTCAAGAAATGTTCCTAGTGCAGAACAAAGATGATGCATTCTGATGAGCACAAGCTCCACCTTTTGTGCCTCAGAGAGGCTCACAACATGTGATCCTATCTAATTTGCCAACAGCTCACCCCTAAAACCCACTCAGATAGAGCTTCCAGGCTAAAGGTGGCGCTGTGGGAGAAGGTGGTGTCCTCCCTGGCACTAACCAAAGTGACACTGAGCTCAGGCTCAACTGGCTGAGGCTCGCTCCCCTAAGTTTAAAAACCAGGCACCCATTTGGGACCCCCATCTGTCCATTCGGTTCCAATGGGCCCAACAACCTGAACTTCTCTGACCCCTTGGAAGAGGGATGCCTTGGTTGCCCTGGAGGCAGAACCCAGATGCCTACATTCGCCATCACCAGAGCTACTGGCTAGAACTCAAGTGCAGTCTGATCCCCTGGCTAAAAGACATAAGGTCTGAGGACAGACTGGCATTTTGGCCCGCTATAGGTCCGCTTTTCAAGTGGATGAAGAGAGCCTGTTCAGACAGCCACAGCTGTCCAGTGTTGCCTTCCTGCACTCACCTGGTCCTGAAGCGGTTTCATGGCACTTCAAACAGATACCCCTGAAAACTGCTGTCAAGCTGTCTGGGTGCATTTTCAGCCCACCTCCTGGCAGTGTGGATGCAAATCAGCTGAACATCAAGTAGTGCCGGTAATGTGAACCTGCTGTTCTGGCAGATGCGCCCATGCGCATATTTGCATATGTGCAGGTAGGCAAAATGGACCAAAGCCATGCGCCACTGCATCACAGCCACCAGGGACCACCCCACAGTGTGAATGCTCCATTCTGCCTCCTCCCCAGTACGGTCCCACAGTGATCTCTGCAGTGTGAACTGACAGCCCTAGGACAACTTGGCCTGGGGCTTTTTGCCCCACTTCCCTTGTGCTTCATTTTCCCAGTCTGTCCTCAGCCATGAAGTCAAAGCACAAGGACAGAGCTGAATTGACTTTTAGGCTCAGCAAGCTCAAAACATGTGAGAACTCCAGAACAATATCAGGACATCCCGGCATTGCCTCGAACCTCATCACTCTACTTGGCAGCCTTCATGGACTCCTTCTCCAATGAAGATCATTCAAAGGACAGGATTTTGAGCAGGCTATATTCTGATAGTCCTGGAATAGTGGCCTTCCCAATCTTAGCCAGTTTATCAGATCTTAGAACTCCAATCTGGCAGAAACCAGCTTTGTTCCACGCAACACCTTGAAAAACTAAGAACCTTGGATTTCCAGTTTGGGCGAACTCCATGGCGGGTGCATCCCTGGAGAGCTCCAAGAGATGTGATCCAGACCTGGTGGTTTTTTGGGGGGTGCCGACTGGCTTTCAGCCCCCCAGGAGCCCCTGTAGGGGGCATCCTGCCTGAGGCACAAGGAGAAGCATCTCCCAAGGTGGCAACCAAGGGAACGAGGCTCCCCCTTTGCCTCTATAGGACCGGACATTGTGGCGCCTGATGGCAAAGAGAGGCACACATTGGTTAGCTGCAAAGCCCGAAGCTAAAACAGCAAGAAGAAATCCTACCTGAGCATGCTGGCAGGATTCTGCAAGAACTGTCCCTGTAGTGATTCTCCAATGTTATCTTAAGCAGCAAGAGAGGGAGTTTAAATCCTCCCCCCCCCCCCATGCAGATGTGGTGATTCTCTGATCGGACATCGTTGAAACTCTTTAGCATTTGAAATGGCTTAGCCTCGGGCAGGTGGCTGCAAATCTTTTGTAAATGGATTACTGGTGTTTTGTCAAATTTCTGGAACTTTGTTGAACTTTCTGATATATAAACAATGACTGGAAGGGGGAAGAAAATGGCAGCAAGACCCAAGCCTTCTCCCAAGACTTCTTCTACACTTCTGGTAGCTAAATCTGAAGCAAGTACAGAGCTTTCTTCTGTGTTGGCTGTTGCATTGTGCCCTCTGATGCAGCAACTGACTACAGTAAATGCTAAGCTGGATTCTCTACAAAACCAGGTGTCTGAAGCCAATGCCAAGTCAAATCAAACAACAAAAGAGGTGGAAAAGGTCAAAGTCAAGACAGAATCCATTAATCAACAGTTGGACATGGTAGAAAAAGAAAGATCCTTGGGAAAAGATGCACTTTTGAAACTACAGGTGGAAAGGTCAACTTTCTTTTTAAGATTTCAAGGTGTCCCAGAACAGAAAGATGAGAATCTCAAGATTAAGTGAAGTTTTGGCTCCAATGACAGGTCTACAAGCGGATATATTACAAAGCGATATAGATATAATTTCTGAGCCTATCCTGAATTTTTGAAGAAAAAACACCTGCCAGGAGATATGGTGAGATTTTCTAAAAAATCTATTAGAGGTGCGGTGCTCAAGGCCATCAACGGGGCAACCCTGAAAATTAAGGTGGAAGAAATCAAAGTTTTAAAAGACATTGCATTTGAAATCAGAAAGAAGAGGAAATTTTATAAAAATTTAACCATGTTTTTACAAACAAAAAGTACCATGTACAAATGGCTCACACCTGAGGGCCTGATCTTTTCCTTCAAATATAAGAAATATAAGATTGACTCTGTTGCAAAGGCAAAGACATTTCTGAAAAAATATCGAGATGCAAGAGAGAAAACATCCACAGAGGAAGAATTGGAACTGCAAGAAAGTATATATGGATTTGAATCTTCCAAGTCGAGTCATCAGCGGAATCTGAGGGAGAAGACTCTGATGGAAAAAAAGGAGGAGCAGCTCCAAAGTCCTGGAAAGTCAAATAAAAACTTGTTGAAGAAGTGAAAAGAAAGAAGAATGAATAACCTTCTATTATTATTATTATTTTGAAAGTTTGATATGATTATGTACAGTAAATGTTTATATTCTTATTTATCTATTCCAAACGGTAGTATGGAATCTGTTACATTGGTCCTCTCCCCAATTTTACACGTCCCGGGCTCCGCTTCTCATTTCAACATTTCCAGTTTCAGCCTGATAACATAAGGCAGGAAAAGAGTATCAGTAACAGAGTTTCCCTCCACTTTTTTCTTTCTTTCTTTTTTTTTAACGTAAAGTATGCCGAGACGTTTTCTTTCCCTTCCAAGCCACCCGCTGGGACGGAGCACTTATCTGCCCCACCCTCCCCCTCGACTCACCTCTGTCTTTTAGTCAATTGAGGCTGCCTAATTAGGAAAATAAAACTACAAAGCACAGACTGATAATCACTGTTAATACAACTAAGAGAGAATATGTAAAGAAAATTTCCCTTACGCTATTAATATTTCTGTGGGTCGGGTTCTTTCTCCAGTCGGTTCCAACGTAAACTCGAGGCTGTCCTCGGGTTACTCTTGCTGGCCCCTGCTCCAGAGCACTTCGGTGGTTTGTTTTTGGGTTGCCACCCACAACAAACTCACTGACCCTCGCTCTCTGCTAGAGCGCTCCTCCAGAGGGATCTATGGGGGTCTTCACTGTAGTGCAAGCCCCCTCTCAGGCCAGTAGAGTCATTTGCTAATGGAGCTCCCTCTGCTAGCGTCTGAACCTGTTGTGCCGTAGACCGTAAGTCTCAAAGTTTGGCATTTCTATAATAGAAATTTTTAGGGTTAATAACTGTTTGAAGATGTAACTTGCCTTGCTATATTAATTTTCCTTCTTGAATTATTAGAAGAAATGTATTCTATATATAGTACAGCCTTTGTATACTTTAGGGTAGTTTTTAGTTTTTTGTGTAGGGTGTAGAAAATGAAATTTAAAAATTCAAAAAACAAAGAAAAATTGAGAACCTCTATAGAGTCAAACAAGACTCTTGTGAATTTTCATGTACCCACCCACCACCATCTTCCCTAGTTATAAAAGACACGCAGGCAAATCAGCGACCAGGCCAGCACTCTTCTCTGTCCAAGAGAGAAAGCCGTCATTTAGACATGCTGGGAAGGAAGTTCTATGCATCTTCAGCTCTTAACTTCCTAGTGGCTAATTACCAAATGATTATGGGAGGATATCCACTCTTCCTCTGGGGAAGTCTCTCCCAATATTTAGATAAGATATCAGAAGATTCCAAATCCTTGGCCAAACTTTTACTCACCCACCCCTTGAATGATATATACTCACAAGTCATGGGTTAAACTGGGAATTTATTTATGCATAAGCTGATCTGCCTCAATTATATCAATTAAGCATGGGTTACATTGTGCTTGCAAAGCAGGCTTCCTTAGGCCACACCCATCTTGGCTCAGAGCCATGGTTCAGAATCCTTCTGTACCCACTTGTCATGGCCTGCACATCAAATGCATAGAGGAGATATGGGAGCACATTCCAGCCCATGACTGCTAAGCCTTAAGGCTTGCCATATGCTCCCCCAATTCCGAAGAGGCCCCCATCTGGGTGTCCTGGAGTGCTAAGCTGCTAGGTACCCAGTCTGAGGACTCTTCCTATCAGTGATATATTGGGGTGCTTGCCAACATGAATAAACCCCCTCAACCCACCTTCCCGGAAAGGGCCTAACCAGATTACCAGGCCTATTTATGCCGCACACCCCTGGACCATGTGAAGCAGGCAAAATAAGCCCTCCCCACCCCTGGCCAATTTGAGTGAGCCAAAAAAAATCCTGCTCAGCCCCACAACCAGCGACTGGCTAACCCCACATGCTCCAAAACAGTGGGTGGGTGGGGAGTTTGTCCTTGGCTAGAATGGTCAAGGAATGGCTGTTGCCCTCAACTCTATCCAACCAGCTGTCCTTGATAGGCCAGCGCTCCCCTGCTGGAACCTAATAAGCTCCCCAACCTTCATGATTCCCTTTGAGGATGTGGGGGATGGTCAAAAGCTTATGCTTGCTCATGGCCAAGCACCGGTCATTCAAGCTGAAGCAATTAAGTTTTCATAGCAAGATATCAATGCTGGTAGACAGGCTGTGGACGTCTTGGCTAGATCTATGGTATGACAGACCCTGTCTATTTCCCTCCCTTTTAGGCAAGATTTTCCCTCCATTTTTCCATTGTGTCCCTTTACTGACTGAGCAGTCCTGGTAGCATGTATTTCTTCTTTTTAAAATAACTTTAGCAGTCCCACCCTTTGTCAGTAATATGTAATAGCTATTTTCTCAGCCCAGGACTTGAGGGAAGTGTTAGGGTCTCCCTTTAATTTAAATGACAGGAAATTGCACTTGGAATGCTTTTAAAGTTCAAAAAATTAAAGGTTTTATTTAACATCAAGGGCAAAGGCCAGGTGAAATTAGAGGTTGAAAATAATGAGGTAAAATAGTATAAGCACAAACTCTTATTCTTAGACTAGGAATAAGGCCCGTTGTGGGGGAAAAATACAACGGGCTCTAGAAAGAGGGTGGAATCAATGATTTTGTATCTTGCAGGCAGAGTAAACACAGAGTAGTGTTTTTGTCAGAATCTGCTGATTCAGACAAAGTGTTCTATTGCTTTTCTATTGCTTGCTGCTGTGATTTCTGTCTTGCTGCTATGATTTCTGTTGCTATGTATGGTTCTACAGCACCTGCTATGTAGTTGCCCCTCCTACCATGTAAACCCTCACTTTGGCCAGTATGTATGTAAGCTATATGACCCCAGGTTTATGACCCTGACCAGGCCTGGTTTGTGTAACTGTCAGCCCGGGAGGATGACAACTTCAAAGTATGGGAACAATGGGCCTCTCACACTCCTGCCTCCGCATTCCATTCATCCCGGCTGGGACAGCAAGGGAGGACAGGTCCCATCTCTCATCAACGTGCGAAAGCCTTGAGGCCAACAATTGTTATGTGAAATGGTAACATCTAAGGGGTCTGGTTTGGGAAGGGAAATTTACAACTTAACACCTCACTTTCTTTCCTGTGGGAAGCAAACGGCCAGAGACCCTTTTTACCCGCCGTTTTTCCCCTTTAGTGATTGGTTACCTATGGGCAATTCAAACTGTTCTGAAAGGTATAATAGACCTGCTTCTGTCATATGCGTTATCTCTGACAATAATCCGAGAACCTGTACTAATGTAGAGATTCGAAATAAAGAACTGTGTTTCATCAACAAAGATCTGATCCTTGACTACTTTGAGCAGAAGTCTCACAGTTTTGCAGTGTAAAGAACTAATGTGGGAGTGAAGAACAGCATACCTTATGGTAGAGAGTAATTGTTGTCTGTGGTCGTATGATGCAAGGTTGCAGTGCCTCTAATCACAGTGTTGTTGAATGGATTTTGGGATGCATAGGGCTGGAAAAGCCATGACAGGGTGCAGCATTCAGTAAGTTCTGCACCTGTGCATTTTGCCAAGTCATCTGGTGTCTCTTTTGTACGTCTGAGCAAGCGGTCATCATGTGTGCCCTGTGAGAGAACAGGTGTCAAGGTGGGTGAGGGGGCAAGGTCAGAGGTAGCTGTAGAGGCCAGGACAACAGAAGTGACGTGAAGGTAGAAGAGAAATGTGGCCATATGAGTATTTGTGCTAAAAACAGTGGGAGTTGTTAATTGGCATCCGACAGAAGGCACAGTGGCAGTGTGTTGTGGTTGTTTGTTGTGGGCCAGGAGGTAGAGGCAGTAAAGGTATGCCCAAGCAGTGGGTAGTGGCTGGATAGTGTGCATGCATTCAGAACATACTGGCCGCAGTTAGGAGGACAGTTGTCATTGTGCACTAAGTAGCATGTTTTGGTGAAGAGTTGTTACACGGAAGAGCATTAGGCCCTGTAGGCAGATCTACAGAGAAACCGTGAAATCACATTAGAAATTATCATGATGACTGAAGAACCTCTTTATCTCCTCCCCTCTCAGCAGCCTCTTCCTAGGCAAAGTTCTGTCTTTCTCGTTAGTGGGGAGCAAAGCAGCTTAGTTCATTCTCCTCTTCCGCTTTGTGATCTGTACAGCAACGCTGCAAGGTGGGTTAGGCAGAAAGTCTGTGGCTGGTCTGAAATCACCCAGGCAGCTTCCATAGGGAGGCTCCTGCTGAACAGGAACAAGCAGCCAGGGCTAGTGAAGTAATGCCAGTCAGGAGGCATGAAGTCACCCCGAGAGTGCTGGCAGGCCTAGGGTTGCCAACAAAGTCAGATTAATGCTTAGCAGGATGGAAAAGTCTCCATGTCTCTATTTTGCCTTAAACTGGTTTTGATGCCAGCAGAGTGAGAAAATGCCAGAGGCTCTGGGTGGGTGCCCCATGGTAAATGCAGCAATCAATTCCCAAAGATCTTCCAAAACACTACTCTGTCCACATTCATTTTCTACACTCACAGCATCCCCTGTCAGGACACAACACATCCCCAGCAGTTTGAATCAGCACCAGAGCTTTAAGAGCTCTCCAGCTGTCACCTGGAGATTGGCAACAATAGTTTTCCAGGAAGAAATGACTTGTTTGGAGGGTGGGGCCTATGGCATTGTATCTGTCTGAGGTCCCCAGGGGTCATTTTGTAGACAAAGAGGTTCAGGAGCTCATTAGCATAACTCATTAACATAACTTATTTGCTATGCTACACCACCTGACATCACTAGAAGTATGTCAGAAGGCAAGAAAGAAAGAAGAAAGAGAGAAAGAAAGAGAGAGAGAGGAAGGAAGGAAGGAAGGAAGGAAGGAAGGAAGGAAGGAAGAGAGAAAGAGGAAGGAAGGAAGGAAGGAATGAAGGAAGGAAGGAAGGAAGAGAGAAAGAGAGAGAGAGAGAGAAAGAAAGAGAGAGAGAAAGAGAGAGAGAAAGAGAGAGAGAAAGAAAGAGAGAGAAAAAGAAAGAGAGAAAAAGAAAGAGAGAGAGAAAGAAAGAAAGAGGACCGCTACTAATCCAAGCTTCAGAAATACCACTATTCTGGGAGGATAGCTTCAGTGGTGGCTGAAGCCTTCAGAAGGCTGGTCAGAGGAACAAGGACCTTTCCAGGGGATGGGCTAATTTTGCTGCAGCCATGACACAATTCCCCCATGGGGGGGGCTGGCACTAACTCCCGGAGCTGAGCTCCCCCAAGCTCCTGTTTGAAATGACCCCTGGAGGCCCCCTCTTCCTCCTCAGACCCCACCCTCAGCAGGCTTCATCCCCAAAATATCTTGGAAGTTTCCAACCTGGAGTTGGCAATCCTATGTCCTTCCCAGGCAACCATCAGCCTACCTTTATCTGTTTCCAGGTTTTCACCTCCCCCGCAGCCTCTACCTAGGGAAAGGGCAGTCTTTCCCTGCAGTGGGAACCAAAGCAGCTGACATCATTCTCTTCTCCCCCATATGATCCGCACAACAACCCTGTGAGGTATGTTAAACTGAAAGTATGTGAATGGTCCATAATCCCCCAGGCAGCTTTTATAACCTGAACCTGGGCCCTGCACACCATCCTCTGAAGCGCTATCAGGTACATATCAGTGGCAGTAATAGGGTGACTGCTGGCACCTTTCCCTATCATTTTTTGCCTTGTGGTATTCTGCTTGTGGTGTGATCTATCTTTTTTGTGGTGTGGTATGGTTGTGTTATTGGGTTTGTTCCTTTTGAAGGGGAAGTGATGTGTTGTGGGTGAGGACATATTTTACCTCAGGATACACCAGGTTGCATATGCAATTGAAAGTTCCAACTGTACGGGGGGGGGGGGGGGAGTTTGAAGTGCAGAATGGAGTGAGGTCCAATAAGCTTCCATATGCAAATGACATTGAAGTGCTGGCCCAATCAGAGAAAAGTGGTGTAGGGTGCAGTGGATGGTAGAGAAGACTGGACCCAGCACTCATCCAATGCCAACTGATTATTCCTGAGTGGCAGTTCATCTGCCAATGGAGAGCCTGGAATTGTGAATAAATTAGTAAGCCATACACACACACACACACACACACACACACTAGGAATAAGGCCCATTGTGGAAATAAATACAACGGGCTCTAGAAAGAGGCTCTGGGAGAGTGCCCCGGCCTTGGGCACTCAGTGTCAATTTGCTGTGGCGACCTCAGCAGGTTATAATGACACAGAGTCCACCATTTTCTCCAGGGGAAGATCTCTACCATCTGAAGAGCAGTTGTACTTCAGCATGATCCCCATCCCTCCCCTGGAGATTGGCAACAATGGTTCCCCATGAGGGGACGGGTGGTTTGAAGGGTGGAGTCTATGGCATTGAACCTGTCTGAGGTCCCACCCCTGCTGAAACCTCACACTCTCCAGTGTCCACCCCTCAAATCTGGAGATGGCAACCCTACCTCCCAGCCAACTGTCAATGTATCGTTATCTGCCCCCTGGCTTCAGCTTTCTATCTCCTCCCCCCTAGAGAACAGTTGTAATTCTGAGTGATCTCCAGTCCCCACCTGGAGATTGGCAGAATGGTTCCCCATGAGGGACTCGCTAGCTTGGAGGGTGGAGTCTATGGTATTGTACCTGTCTGAGGTCCCACCCCTCTTCAAACCTCACCGTCTCCAGGCTCTGTCCCTCAAATCTCCAGGAATTTTCCACCTGGAGTTGGCAACCCTATCTCCTTCCCAGCCAATCATCAACTTTCCATCTCTTCCCCCCCACAGTCTCCACTGTGCTCTGAAGCCCTGACTGCTATGTCACATTGGCTGTCATAAGGGGTCCATCTCAGCAGGGTATAAGGACATAAAGTCCACCATTTTCTCCAGGGGAACTGATCTCTGCCATCTGGAGTGCACTTGTAATTCTGAGTGATTTCCAGCTCTCGCCTGGAGATTGACAACCATACTTCCCCTGGTGGAAAAGTAGTCTTTCTCTGCAATGGGGACCGAAGCAGCTGACATCATTCTCCTCTCCCCCTTTTGACTTGCACAACAACCCTGTGAGGTAGGTTAGGCCTAAAGTCTGTGACTGGCCCCAAATTACCCACTCCGCAGGAACCTGGGTCTAGCAGATCCTTCCCTGAAGCGCTTACTGCTATGCCTAGGGTACCCAACCTCCAGGTGGAGCCTGAAGATCACCAGGTATCACAATTGAACTCCAGAAAACAGATTCCCCCCCCTGAGATAATGACTGCTTTGGAGGGTGGCCTCTATGGAATTCTGTTCAGCTGGCCCTAATGAGTTTTCTCCCAGAGGCCAGCATAGGTGTGGAAAGGGGCTTTCAGAGAAGCAAGCTCAGTTGCCTAGCAACGGGGACTGAGGGGACCGTATTAGTGCCGGTTCCCTAAAGGAGCATATTGGCCCTTTCACACAGAAACGTGCCTCTCCCATTGGGGAAGCATTCTGAGCCAGTTTACCTTGAAACCTCCTCCCAAGTGTTCTTCAGTTCTTTGTACTGGTCCTGAAGCACTATGGGGTGCTGTGTGTAATGCCCCCTGTTTCTGACAGTTTATTCTGTCAGTTTATTCTGGGCACTCTAGCAGTGTGTGGGGGAGGGGGGTTATGGTGAAAGTCCATTGTCTTTTCACTGACAGAAGCAGGCCACTGAGGGGACAGTTAGACCCACCTGGCAGCGGGAGGAGGAGAAGAGTGGATTCTTCCCCTTCGCTGGCTCCCTCCAGACTGAGGCTGGGACGCTGGCTGGTGGCTCTGTGGGCAGGACTGAGGCAAAGCAGGGAGAGAATGCAGCCAATGGCCAGGGTCCCCCTTTTGAGTGGCAGTCCGTCCAGCCTACTGATTTTGGCGCCCCATGGAATCTTGCCCCTTGGAATCTTAAAACGGCTTTATATAATAGGATGTGTATATATATATATATATATATATATATATATATATATATATGTGACTAGTAGTAAGGTCTGTTGCAGAAAGAAATGCAATTGGCTCTAGAAGAGGGCCTGGGAGAGTGCTCCAGTCTGCAGCAGTTGCCTGTATCCCCCTCCAGGCAGCTCCACTCAAGCATCATGGCCAGACCACCACTGGATGGGAACCGTGCTGAGGTGACCGCTGCTGTGGGTAGGAGGCCAGGGACAGGATGGTGGGTCTGCTGGCCCCCATCTGACAGAGGCCACTCGCCCTGGATGCTGGACTGAACTGCACCCTTTGTGCCACCACAGCGCTGCTCCCCCATGCTCTCTACCACTGCATGCGGGGCCCGGAGCTGCTACGGTGTCACCCTGGCCAGGTGGACGGAAAGTGAGGGAGTAGTGCAGTGCCACTGTGGAGAGCTGGGTGGATTGCACTTCCTCTGCTGCCCCCCCTCATCACTGGATACTGGATAGGACTGGTGTGGCTGCCTGTCAGGGTGGGTGCTTGGCTGAAGCAGGTAGCCAGGGGGGGAAGTGGAGGCCAGGCCCAAGTGGATGGGGGAAGTGGGGTGGCCGGCCACCAGGCCTTGAGGCCAGAGACCTCAACACTGGAACAGGAGAAGGATGGGTGCTGAGGCAGAAAAATGGGGCCTGTGCCCCCCCTTCCCTGTGAGGGGAGACCGGCGTGGGCCGAGGGGGGTGGCATGGTCCCAGTTTTCATTATTTTTCTGCCCTTTTACTCTGCTCCCCCTTTCTCCCACTTGGCCTGCTTACCCTCCACCCACTGGAGCATCCTTTCCATCTGTTGCCTCCCAGCACACTGAACTCAGCCAATGCAGCCAGTGCCTTCTGATTGGCAGATGAGGAAGCCAACTGATTTGGGAGCACATGGAATGTTGCCACTCAAAAACAGAATTATATATAAGGAGAGATATCAGGCTAGTGAGAGTTTCTTTATTTTGAGAGGCTTTGATTCCTGGGTTTTCCTAAACCACTCCAGCACCCTTTATTCATATAATAGCAGATTCTTTTGATGCCCAGAAGGGTAGAAACCTTTTCTCAGTAACCAAACCCCTTCTCTTTGGAACTCCAGTACTCTTTTTGAGTATTTGACTTGACTTTTAAGGTCTCTGGCAGTTCCTAATCACACCAGGCCAGGGATGTTTGTACTCCTCAGAGATAAATTTCTCTGTTTGACTGGATAGGGAATCTTCTCTCTCTAGAAGATTTATCCCCTCTCCTTTGGCCTGAATGGGAGTCTTCTCTACTACCCACTTTCTTGCCAAACTCTACCCAGCACTCCTGTCTGTGTTTAAATCGCTCTCAGCTACTGCTGAATTCAGACTGCATTCAGTCAAGGTAGAAATCTGATTTTGTCAGCACTAAATCTTTTTTCTGATAGGGCTTAGTTTAGTTTTAGTTTTATTATTACGGTCTTTAGACGAACGTACAATATTCGTAGAGGGTTTCAGTACATGTCTCTTCACAGTTAAGGCAGGATTCTGTCTTATTTATCTCAGCATCCAGCTCTCAAAAGACTTTTTCTGCTCAGCTGATGCCAACCAATCAGATTGCTTAGAGCACTCAAATCTCTCTGGCTCTGTGAAGAATTAACCCTTCACAGCCCTTTAGTTGTTGGTACAGCACTTCTTAAAAAGTGCAGTCCATCACATATGGTGTCGGTCTTTGGAAACATTCTTGGTTTAGTCAACTTGCCACTCAGAGAAGGTGTTTAAAGGCAGGGGCCATTATGAGCAGGAGCTCGGGGGAGCTCAGCTCCGGGAATTAGTGCCAGCCCCCCCCCCTCCCCGGGGAATGCCTGCTTGTGTCATGGCTGCAGCAAAATGATCCCATCCCTGGGAAAGGACCTTGTTCCTCCGACCGGCCTTCTGAAGGCTTCATCCACCACTGAAGCTATCCTCCCAGAATAGTGGTATTTCTGAGGCTTGGATTAGTAGTGGTCCCCTCTCTGCCAGCTCTTTCTCTCTCTCTCTCTCTCTCCTTTCTTTCTTGCCTTCTGACATACTTCTAGTGATGTCAGGTGGTGTATCATATGCAAATAAGTTATGCTAATGAGTTCTGCTAATGAGCTCCTGCACCTTTTTTTCTATGAAATTACCCCTGTTTAAAGGGATTGCAGTCCCTTCAAATGCCTTCTGGGTGAACTCACTTCTTCAGAGTTCACTCGTGGCGCAGCTTGCAAAAGGCATTTAAAGGGTGAGTTCACCCGGAAGGTGTTTAAATGGAAGGTAATCAGTTTAAACACCAGCTATCCGGCAGCCCTGAAAAATCCTGAATATTTTGGGGGATTTTCAGACTTGTCCATTTCAGATAGCTTTAGCTTTATCTTTGAAAAAAATCCAGGGTTTTTTTTCTGGCTCAGTATTGCTGAATGCACACCCCTACAGTCTACTCAGATTGGCAGCCGCTCTCTGGGGTCTCCGGTAGGGGTCTTTCATATCACCTATCACGGGATCCCTTTTAAATGGAGATGACAGGGATTGGATGTAGGACCTTATGCATGCCGAGCAGATGTTCTGCCACTGAGCCATGGCTGAGAAAGAATGGGCTGGGTATAATTCTGCAGGTGGGAGCACAAGCTCAGGATGTGGTGCAAGGGACGAGATTCAGCTTCTGAGGGAGTTCAGATCTCACTTTTCTTTTTTGTAATGATTTCTTTGAAATGTCAGTTGAAATGAATTGTTCTAATGAAGGTATGGCCCAGTTTGCGGAACTTGTATGCACTCTTACCATACATCTAGTCACCACACTTCACATGTGCCTAATGTTTTGGTACCTCCTTATCTATACCCAAGACTAACGTAGCTATGTGATATGTTTTTTAATGAGTTGTGTTTAGGTTCCCCAGACCCAGCCTGCTTTCAGCTCATCACACAGCTGCAGGAAATATCACTTTTAAAGCCTGCAGGAAACAGTATGACTGAGGACAGCAGCATGTGAGAAGGAGGGGGTTCCTGCTTCCCCCTCTCCAGTGCCTTTTCTCTGAGCCTAAATAAGGTATGGCTCCAAAATTATGCAAAAAACCCTCCCTAGTGGGGCCATTGAGCAGAGGGAAAAGGTTGTGTGAGGGAAAGAACCATCACATCACTGTCCTGATTGAAATTGGTTCCTGCAGGCTTTAAAAGTGACATTCCCTGCTGTTGTGTTGCTGAGGTGAAAACTAGTTGGGTTGAGGGAACGCAAACACAGTTTTTTAAAAAAGGAAGTATTATGTAGTTTGGTCCCTTAGACTATTGTGGGCTGGGCAGTTTGAATAATTATTTCCTTGCTTCCAGCACAGTGGTGCCTCTAGATGTTGTACAGGATGTACACATGTTATATACAAACACTTCCCATCCTTCGATTTGTATATAACAACATCAAACCAACTGCCTTGTGGGTGAGCTCTGGGAAAGAAACGAAAGAAGCCTGCTCCAGCCAAGTGCACCTAAGATGCTGAAACTCTTATCAGTGATTTCATTGAACAAAAGGATGTGGTTCTTTCAGGCCATACAAACGATAAAGAATAGGTCAGTGCATATCAGTGCTCTGTCAGCTAGTTGGTAGCAAGGATGGGATTTTTTTTTTAAATGCAGCTGCTACAAAAGCTGCAACTAATCATTTGATGCTAGCTCTTCAATGTGTGTATAATTGGATTTTATGGGGGTGGTGTCAGAGAAAGGGAGAAGGAAAGAACAGGTGATTCTTATCTAGCAGTTAATGAAATGATGTGTGCAAACCCCCTCTGCTGCCTTTTCCTTACTGCAGATTTTTGTGAGCCCAAGGCACTGCAAATAATTAACTAAGTCCTTTTCCCTGTGACATTTATCAGTCAGTAATGGGACTCGAGGTACCTGATCTGATCTGGCCAAGTGCCTTGGTATTTTTTGCTGCTTTCTAGAAAGTCTGTTTTATATCTGTCTGGGTATGTTTTCATCACCTCTCAGGGCAACTCTTCATTGCTTTGTACACCTGAGGCTTCCGGGAGCCATTTACTGAGTGTGAAATGCAGCTTACAAGGTGTGTTCATTTCAGTGTTCACCCCCTTGCTGCTTTTGCAAGCTTTCATGAAGCTCTGATCATAACTGAATCTGCCCTCCATTTGAACTTTCAGACGACATACTCTTTTATGTCATAAACATTCATGCAGTTTGCGGAGCTTCTGAACAGTTCGCCAAATAATAAAGGATGCTCATTTAACATTAAGTGAAGAAAAGGTTTTGATCTGGGACTAGAGTAAAAGCTAACAAGCCATTTCTAATTCTTGTCCCTCCAGGGACTCTGAAAGGTAGAAGTTCCACAGGCTCATATTTCTCCCGTCAGAACACGGCAATGATGAGAAAAATCAATTTTGCCTATAAGATTTCCTGCCTCATTCCTGCCCATTGGAGTGAGGTTACACTAGTGCAGTGTAGTGGTTAGAGTCTCAGACCGATTTCCCACTAGCGCTGCCCTGGCGTTCTTCCCCCATTTGCCCCGGTGCTGTGCTTGAATTTCACACTATTTGCTGTGGGGCGCATTTTGACCACCCAATCTTCCCTGCAGTTTCAGTGATCATGTTTTTTGAGAATCACTGAAGCTGCAAGGAAGATTGGGCAGAGCCATGGGTGAAAATGCAGCCCACAGCAAATAGTGTGAAATTCAAGCACTGGGGCAAGCAGAGGAAGAACACCGGGGCAACACCTGTGTGAAATCGGTCTTAGAGTCAAGTTCAATGGTAACATAGAGACCAATAAGACATTAGGGGGAGGTATAAGCTTTCAAGAGCTAAAGCTCCCTTGGTCAACTAGGTAAGAATGGTGGGAAATAAATAAATATGCAGCCACCATTCCTGATGGATATGCAGCCATCCACTGATGTTTGGAATATTAACTTTAAATTTGGGGTGAATATTTCTTCTCCTGAGTGAAAAGAAGCTTTCCTTCTGGTCTTTCGAAATGGCTCCCATCTAGGTTACTAACCTCCAAGGTGGTGGGTGGAGATTTCCTGTGATTACAACTGATCTCCAGGCAACAGATCACTTTACCTGGAGACAATGGCTGTTTTGGAAGGTAGACTCTGTCATTGAGCCGTATTGAAGTCCCTCCCCTTCCCAAACCCTGCTCTCCTAAGGCTCCACCTCCAAAATCTCCAGGTATTTCTCATCACGGAGCTGGCAACCCTACTCCCATCACCACCCTATGAGACTGACACTATACAGTTTATGGCTGTTTCATTTTGATTATGCACATTGTCTTGATCATAGGTTTTTTGGCTTTAGCCCACATCATTCATTCATTCATTTTGCTGTTACTAGATTGGATGTAGAGGAAAAGCTCACAGAAGAAGCTGATAAAGCTGATCTTTGCCTGCCTTCCCCTTCCCTAAGCAGACTGCTTTTGGGATGGGGACAAACTCACAAGCAAACAAAATGCAGTACAGTACCTGCTGCATTGAGAGAGAAGCAGGTAAAATTGTCTCCTTTTCCCACTTTACAGGTAGTATAGGTCAGCGGAGGAGGGAAAAGGAAGCAATGGTACCTGACTCATCACTGCAGCTCTCCATATGGTGGTAAATTTTGTTCATGAGGCTCTTCCAATCCTTGGAGAAGAGTTTTGGTTCAAATTAGAAGCTGCTTCAGGAAGGGGAAGAAGAACTGCTCCGCCAACTTCTTTTGTGAGCTTTTCTCAGGAATCAATCTGTTGATTTTTCTTTTCTTTTCTTTTTTACTTATTCTCAGAACTCTTACATGTGTACATGCTATCTAAACACCATTTTAATGACATTGGTACACAGTTGGCATGCAAATAATATTGAGAACATTTCTTGAGGAAGGACCTCAGCACAAAAAAAAAATGAAAATAAAGACTCAAGGACCTGCTCATATAACACTGATTTTTCGAATTTTGTTCCAGGGAATGTTGAACTTTCTAAAAGATTTTCAGTGGTTCCTCAGTGAGATCAGTAATGATGGATACGTTTCCCTGCAAGACAGCCTGTCTTCTACTACTTATCTTCCAGGAAACTGTTATATGTGCTCCATAACATAATATCCACTTAAGCAGGTCAACAGTGAGTTTTGACGGGGGTGATTAGAGCACCACATGAACTGTAGAACTACTTCAGAATTTTCTGGAGTTCCATGGGAATTAATTAATTAATTGTCATATAGCATTGTGTATAGAATAGCCAGAAGATCCTAAGATTGTCTGGCAGCCAGAAGTTCTACCTCTTTTAGCTTTATGCACCACTAGGTGGTAAGCTAGGCTTGTTTTTAAGACAAGAGATGTTTCAGAGGTGGTTTCCCATTGCCTACCTCTGAGTCACAGCCCTGGTAATCCTTGGAGGTTGCCCTTCCTAATATTAACCAAGGCTGACCCTGCTTAGCTTCTGAGGTCTGACGGGATTGGGCTAGCCTGGGCTATCCAGGTCAGGATAGTTCCATGGGAGTCATGCAGGGACAGTTCGGGAAATGAATTAATGTGGTGAGGATTTCTTGAAAATTCAAAACTTGAAAATCATTGTCATAGAGCATATGGATATGTTTTAGATTCCTCCAAGCTTCTTAATTCCATCTTCTTCTTTTTTTTTAAATGCTAGATCTTGTACTTGTGGCAAAACAAGATTTAAAAATAAGACTTAAAACTGCTTTTCTACCTGTCCCATCAACTGGAAGTCTTCAAAGCTGAGAAGGTCACCCATGCTGCTTTGGCAGTCATCCCCATGAACAAGAAGCCAGTTCGTACAAAGGTATTCATCACTGACTAGCACCAGAAGATGACTTGCATGTGTGAATGAGCCATAGAAATCAGTTATACACAAAGAATGTTCGTATTGCCCAGCATGAGTTCAAATTCAAATTTTCAGTGATGATGCCTGGGCAAATTAGATCAATCCACTGTGGACAGGAGGGAGCCAGTCTAGTGTGAAGCCATGTGCTCAGGTCAGCTGTGGGGTCAGATGCTTGGGAAAATCACATCAAACCCTAAAGTATTTTGTTTGTGGATGCAACATAAGATATGAACACTGCAATAAAATTCAGGGAATTGCCAGAGGGCAAATTTAGCTGACACAGAGTTTGTAGTTTGGGAGAAGGCTGCACTGGAACAAAGCTTAGAAAGTGTTGTGTTTGTTTAGAATATGAAGCAGTAATAGCTTGAAAAGGGCTCTGGTATCCTAAAGCTCCAATTCCTATTGGCTGATTAATAAAGACTCCCATTGGTCCTGAAGCCAATCTAGATACCCAATCACTGAGCCCTGCTTGGGTCCAATAGTATTGCTTGTATATAGTTACACTGTTGAAAGTTATGTGTTGGAACAGTATAAATGAAAGTGCTGCTCTCATAGAGCTGTCTTTTGAGCTGAACAATGTCACTGAATAAAACCTGTTTGTTTGAATTCATCGCCTCCTGCTCAATACTTAAAAGAAAGGGACTTGATGAAGGTTGTTCACAAATGGGTTTATCTTGTGAATCACTGCTGAATTGTTGACATACAGCAGGTAGGCAGGCAGACACTCACACACAAACACACACAAACCAAAATGTGAGAAATATGCAATGCTGGAAATAGGAAACTTTGTCAGCATCTTCAATCATTTTTTAAAAAAAATATTGATAAACACTCATAGATAAATAGTAAAAAAAATAGTAACAGCTGAAACAATAGGACCAATCTATGATCCAGAAGAATGGGGTTAAACACTGAAATATTAAATAACCTTTGTGTCTACATACATGCATACGACTTCTTCATGAAGGTATGACTTAAAAATGGAAAAGAGACACCATCCTCATCAGATCCCAATCTTAGTGAATGATGTTATTTAAGTAGAATGTCATTGTTGCCCCCCCCCCCGCATAATTGTTTATTTTTGTATATTCACATAAAAGCTCTCATTGGGTTTTCCAGAAAGTTTACTTGGCTTTTTATTGACTGAATGCCCTAAAAACAGCTCATAAAGCCAGAAGGCAATCAAACTCAGTCCAATGCCACACAGCAAGGTTATCCTCCATCAGCTTCCCAGAAACAGATTCACTCAGGTAATCCAGAATATAGTGAACTAAAAGCAAAGAAAATATAGTGTGTTGTCTGAGAAGACAGAATGACTCATGCTACAGGATAAGAAATATACTGACTACTCTCTGAATTTCTCTTGAAGGGAAATTGCTTTGTGATTCCAAATCTGGGAATGAAATAAGACCATGAATATGAAGCCTATCTAATGATTATTCTTTAAGTAAACTGCATTTTGCTGAACAAAAGTGGGAGGAGAGAAGCAAGGAGCTAAAAGGAGATGTATTTTTTAAAAAGAGGGAGGGAGGGAGAGAGAAGGAATGTGAATGAAGGAGCAGTGATAGCTTCACTTGGGATGGCAAGTGGAAAGGTTTGCTTGTAACTTCTAAGTCTGAAAGTTAAATGGGAGCCAGATGCCCTTTCCATCAGTACCAGAGTTCCGACCTGAACTGGGGCTTGAAATGCTTGGAAAACAAGCTGCCTCACTCCTGACATCCGACTGTCAGAGTCAATGTCATGTCAGGGGGAACCCTGGTCCTATGCATCAGAAATTGTAATGCTAATTTGGGCCCAAAGAAATCACAATCTCTCAGGGAATCTTGATTTGTTATTTACACTAAATGGTGATAGTGACAAAAAATCTAAATGTACTTACTATAAAGTAAGTTCCATTGATGCCTGTCTTCCTACCAGCTCTAGGTTCAGGCTGCATATTTTTAATTCCATATTAATTTTGATTTTAATTCCATATTAATTTTGACCCATTATTCAAGAACCAAAGGAACACAAGTTCCATTTGTAGAAATATTTTTCCCAACGGGAAGTTGGTTTGGTGGCCAATTTTGAAGTGTAGTTCTACATAACAGAATCTTATCCTTTCAGTGGCTTGAACGTGGATTCACATAGTTTCAGAATGAAGCACGCACAAACGACTGTCGCTGTAACATGATGCAAACTTATCAGAACAGAACTAGCAGGGATGATTCAGTGTTTTCAAAACAGCAGTTCACAAATCAAGCACACCTTGTTCTGAATGCCCACTAGCTGGTGAGCTGAGCATCTTGGCAATTTGTTTTTAATTCAAAATAGTTTTATGTTTCCTCAGTAGTAACACTCAGCATGAAAGTTGGCTGGGTGGCCATTATTGACACATCCTCTGAATGTGCTTAGATTATAAATGTCCCCTGTCATTATGGACAGGTCATGCAGTATTTAAATTCAACTGTACTACAGTGCATGTGCTGCTTTTGTACCTGTGGATTTGTCAACATGGCTCAGTCAGTGGCATCCACCATGTTGGGAATTCTCAGCATTTACCGGATTGAACTATGTGTCAATGTGAGCTATGTGCCAATGTGAGAGCATGGAAATATGTTGTGAATGAACAGACTCAGTGCTGATAGTCATGCAAGGAAAGGCTGCAATATAAGATAAACCACTTCACTTTCATACGCACCCCACTCAGCAGGACTGAGACAACCAAGGAAAGCACCTATTTTGTCAGTTAAGAAGAAGAGAGAAGAAGAGATTGGATGTATACCTCGCCCTTCACTCGGAGTCTCAGAGCGGTTTACAAATTCCTTTCCCTTCCCCTCCCCACAACAGACACCCTGGGAGGTGGGTGGGGCTGAGAGAGCTGAGACAACTGTCCTTGAGAGAACAGCTGGTACAGAGCTATGGCTTGCCCAAGGTCATCCAGCCAGGTGCAAGTGGAGGAGTGGGGAATCAAACCCGGTTCTCCCAGATTAGAGTCCACGCACTTAACCACTACACCAAACTGGCTCTCTAATTAATATTTTTGTTTTCCATCAGATGCTTTGGACATAGGAAGCCAAAGGGGCAGAGCAGTGAAAGAATGTTCACAAAGTAGTTATTTACTTATTTAATTATGGCAGCATGCACAATTTAAAAAATAAATTAATAAATAGAATAAAAAAAGAGTCTAATACAGCGGTTCTCAACCTGTGGGTCGGGACCCCTTTTGGGGTCGAACGACCATTTCACAGGGGTCACCAGCTGGCGTCTGAGCCCGCTCCGCCCCTCCCTGCTGGCAGGAAAGGGCCCCGCGCTCGATTGAGTGCGAGGTCTGGCCTCCCGGCTCTTTGCCCTCAAAGGGAGCTTTCCCTTTAAGGGCAAAGAGCAGGAGTTGGTTAGGGCTGGAACCCCGCCCCCTGCTTCCAGCAGCCCTTCCAGCAGGGGCCATGAGGAGGAAGAAGCCAGCAGGTAAGTCAATGGCCGCTTCCCCTTCCCTGCCACCACCTTTAGGGTGCTCTGCTGTCGCCTTCCCTGGGCTCCATGCCAAAGCGCGGAGCCCAGGAAAGACGGCAAAAGCCGCCCCCCTGCCGCCTTCCATAGGCTCCACACCAAAGCACAGAGCCCAGGAAAGGCGGCAAAAGCTGCTGCCCCCCCTCCGCCTTCCCTAGGCTCCGCGCCAAAGTGAAGAGCCTAGGAAAGGTGGCAAAAGTCCCCCCGCCTTCCCTAGGCTCCACACCAAAGTGCAAAGCCCAGGAAAGGCGGCAAAAGCTGCCCCCCTGCCGCCTTCCCTAAGCTCTGCGCCGAAGTGCAGAGCCCAGGAAAGGTGGCAAAAGCCCCCCCCCCACCTTCCCTAGGCTCCGCACCAAAGCGTAGAGCTCAGGAAAGGTGGCAAAAGCCCCCCTCACCTACCTACCTTCCTTCCCCCCCTCTCCCCCCAACTTTCTCTCTCTCTCTTCCCCCTTTCTCTCTCTCTCCCCTCTCTCTCTCTCTCTCCCCTCTCTCTTCCCCCTTTCTCTCTCTTTGTCTCTCTTCCCCCTTTCTCTCTCTCTCTCTCTCCCCCCTACCTGCAACAGCCTCTCCCCCCCACCTACCTTCGTTTTCTCATGGCATCTTCTGTTGAAGAAAAGTAAGTCTGAAGCCTGAGTGTTTGTTGTGTCTTGTTGGGACTAGCTTGCAAATATATGTGTGTCTAAAGTCTGTATTAAAGTTGTTTGGTGCTAACTGCCATGCAAGAGAAAACATCTGAAAAAGTAGCTTCATTGTTGTGTGCGTTGGCAGAATTTTATCGTTGGGGGTCACCACAACATGAGGAACTGTATTAAAGGGTCGCGGCATTAGAAAGGTTGAGAACCACTGGTCTAATACATGGCTGGTCCTGGACCCAACTTACTCCAGGACCTGGTTGTGAGCCATGGGCTAAGAGTCCTCTGGCCCTTTCCCTTCAGTTTATGCCCAAAAGTCCATGTCTTTGAGCACACCCAGGGTTAAAACATTAAAGATTTTGGACCAAATGCTCCTATAAACAAACATAGAGCCAGGCATGGAAAATGGACCAGGATAGAGTGGAAAGGCAAGCCACAAAAACATCCACCACCTGTCATTTCATCAGAAAGTTCACTGTCATGAACTTTAGTTTGCAAGCTGGTCTGTGCCCATCCCTAATTGAGTATTGTTGACACTGTCACAACAAAATGAGTCATTTTTCTAAAAACCTGGTAAAAACAGGATGGATTGACTCCTTAAAGGAAGCCTTGGCCCTCAGTTTGCAAGACCTGAGCAAGGTTGTGAACAATTCTCCAAATGATGCATTCTGCTAGAATACTTGTCAGTTTGGTGTAGTGGTTAAGTGCGTGGACTCTAATCTGGGAGAACCGGGTTTGATTCCCTACTCCTCCACTTGCACCTGCTGGATGATCTTGGGCAAGCCATAGCTCTGGCACAGCTGTTCTCTCAAGGACACTTGTCTCAGAGCTCTCTCAACCCCACCTGCCTCACCGGGTGTCTGTTGCGGGGAGGGGAAGGGAAAGGAGTTTGTAAACCGCTCTGAGACTCCCTTAGGTAGTGAAGGGCGGGGTATACATCCAATCTCCTCCTCCTTCTCCTCCTTCACCTCCTCCTCCTCTTCTTCTTAATACTGCACACATGTTTCCAAATTTTAAAATATACAAGGACATATTTTATTTGCTCATGCCTGCCTTTCCGAGAAAACTTTATAGAACTAGTCACATTTTTAAAATATTTGTTATAGCTGTTTTTTATTTTGTTTTTATCCCATCTCTTCCTTATTGTTTTGATATTCAATGACATTGTTCATTGAGGATTTTGTGTGTTCTGGTTCTATTAGTAATCTAAACACACACAAAATAAAGCTGTTTCCTTTTCTATTTTCTGCCTTTTGCAACACAATAGTATGTATCAGTCCTCACACAGTTTTAGGATACTGTTGATTTGTGAGCAGGATTGAAAAAGAGACAAAAGTATTGGATAAGGTAGAGACTCTTGTCTTAAAATATATCAAAAAAGTGTCAAGACTGTGGGTTGGACTACACAGAAGATGTCCATGAGGAGAAGAAGGGGGGTTGTTTCTGCCTCTTTCTCACTTTTCTGCAAACCGCCACTTCCTCCTGCGTGCTCCTCCTGGGCATTTGTGGCTCCAGCAGGAGGATGGTAAGAGAGGTCTGCTCTGCTGATGGGAATCCCCCACCAGAGAAAATTTTATGTGGGGTCCAAGCCACAATTTGTCCCTTCCCATTCTCCTGCCAGGAATATATGGTGCCTGATACCCTACAGAATATTACATGTACAATGGGAGGCCTGCATGTGCTTCCCATATATTCATTTGGAGGATCCATTCACACACACACAACTCCTATGTACTGCATACCCAGTTTGGTTGGGGAGGGACAGTGAAATGATCCATTGAGTCCTATGGAGATCCACTCCCTCACATGCAGCTAGACTTGTGAGTGGAGTGTCAGGAGGCCCTGACAAAACCCCCATTGTCTGCTTTGATGTACTGAAATGTTGCATGTCTCCCTTTCTGTCTACTTCCCTGGCCCTCCCTTGTCACCTTGAAATGTATTGCTTTTAGATGTTCTGGACAATGTAACCATTTAAGTCGGGAGAGTGGCGACCCCATATCATTGCACGTCACTGACAAACAAATGGCATTTCCTCCCTTGCATTCCCTCCTCCCTTTTCCTGGGACAGTGAATGTCTTATCTTGTTGTGAGAACCTTGAAGGTCTGTTATTGCCACCCAAAGCCGTTTGTTATGTATGGGTTTCACACATCTGGGTCAGCTAGTTCAAGAAGGGAATTTTTATAACTTTAACACCTCATCTTCCTGTGGGAATCCAAACGGCTCGATCCTTTTCTCCCGCGTTTTCTATTCTGAATGTGATTGGTTTCAGGTGGGGGTTCAAACAAACGGGAGGGTATATTAACTCTGACTGTCTTCTACCTGGTATCTCTAACAAATATTCGAGAACCTGTCAAGCAGTATTAAGACTAATAAAGAACTCTGTTTCATCAACAAAGGTCTGATCTTTTGCTGTTAGCACAGAAGCCTCACATGGAGAAGGTATGTGTCTTTCATTGCAAGGGTCACTGAAGCTTTTTCATTGACTCTTATGTAATGTACCTAAAATATTTGAATAGGCAGACTGGCAGCATTTACCTTCATCTTATGAAGACATGACCCATCTTGCCTCACAAACAGCAGGAAACATATAACTCTCCTTGTTTACTATGAAATGTAAATATTATTTTAAAGTTAACAATCTTTTAATTACGTTTGTTAAAGGTTCATCTTAAAGGTTACTTCCTGCTTTAAAGTAATTCTTTAAACTTTTCCTACAGCTGGGGAATTCCCACTTTCTCTCTTTCCTTTGTTTTTGTAGTTTTTTTTCCCTTTTAAATCTGAGTCAGTTCACCTATTCAAGACTGCAGTAATTATGTTATTTTGGTGTTCAAATAAAACCTAATGCATACAAATTTTAGAAGACAAAAATGAAGACCCATGTTTCTGTTATAAACTGAGTTAAACCAATGATCTATATCAGTGTTGCTAGTAGCAGACCAACAACAGTTCTCGAAGATCTCATGTCTTCCACCATTCTGTTATCCTAAGTTATTAATGCCAGCCAGGGCTCAGAAACTGGGTAGGAAGCACTTCCTGCTGCTACAAAGTGTCAGGGAACTTCACAGAAAAAAAAATATTTCATCTGTTTTTTAGTTGTGAGCCTGTCATCACGAAACATAATTTTCAGAATCTCTTCCAAATAACAAAAACTCTCTGATTTGCACTGCTGAAGCAATAAAATAACATTCTAGCATGCCACAATCATTTACATAGCTATGTCGGTCTAAGGTATCATGGTAAACATCAATATAGATTCAATATAACAGATTGGATTTTATAAACTACGATTAGGGTTGAAAACGAACCACAAACCAAACTGAATTGGTTCATTTGTGAATCGAACCAGTTCATGGCCCTGCAAACCCACTGAAAGGGACCATAGTCCCTTTAAACGGGGTTGCAGAAAGTTCAAAAAATCAGCTGAGCTACTCAGCTGTTTCGGGCTGTCTTGTGCAGTCACTTTAAAGTTTAAAAGGACTGTAAAACAGCATTAAAACCAGATGCATGATAGGGAGGCACTCCCCACTGTGTGTCACAGGCTGGGTGCAGGCAGGGCAAGAGAGAGAGCGAAAGTCCAAGTCCAGTCTGGGGTCAGAATCAAGGGGTAGCAAGCAGAAACCATAAGAACAGAGTCAAAAGTACAAACCGAGAGCATAGTCATTGAAAGCTGGAGTCAAGGAGCCAAGAATTCAAAGCACGAATCAGGAGCATGGGCGAGGGAGGTGCAGAGCATCGTCAAACTGACTAGTCCTGGCATGAGGAACCAGCGTCGGGAGGGGAAGCTAAATACCCGTCAAGTGCCGGGGTTAATTAGTGCTCAGTGAGTGAGTCCTGGCTTCTGTTAGAACTCAGCGCTGAGGGACTGCCTGCTGCGCAGGTGCACCTCCCTCCGCCGGGACGCTAAGTCTTGCCTGAGCTGGTTCCGCAAATGCACCATCAGAGGAGGTGAGACAGGGGGGCTGTCTGTCAGGCATTGTTCCTCTGCCGCTGTAGCTGGGACAAGTGGTGGGGATATGCTGGCAAGCTCTGAGGTTTCAGCAGGGTCAGATGTGGGCTCTGCTGAAGCTGGGAGCACGGGCTTAGCTGGAGCCAGGGCCGCATCCTCAGCAAGACTCGTGACACTGTGCAGCTGTTTTGTGCTGTCTTCTGCAGTCCCTTTAAAGGGGCTTTAAAGTCTCTTTAAACTTTAAAGGGGCTGCAGAAGACAGCTCAAAACAGGTGTGCAGTGATGAGCACCTCCCCACCATGCAGCTGTTTTAGTGCTGTCTTTTGCAGTCCCTTTAAAGGGAATTCAGAAGAAAGCCCAAAACAGCTATGTAGCTGTTTTTCAGGCAGTCTTCTGCAGTCCTTTTAACTTTTAAACTTTTAAAGGGACTACAGAAGACAGCCTGAAACAGCTGAGCGGCAAGGAGCGCCCCTCTACTGCTGAGCTGTTTTTGCAGCTTTCACAGGGAACAGAAAAGAGGGGTTTAAGGGGACTGGGAATTCTTTTAAATTCCCCTGCTTTCTGCTCTATCCACAAACAACACATACTACTGTAGAAGTTCATGGAATGACAGTAGACAAATGTTGCTTCATAGTTCAGATCATCTCCATTCCTAACTGTGGGGCCTTGGAAACCCCTAAAAGGGCATTACTGGGGACTGGAAAACCTCTATTGAGAAAAATCCACTTGCCAGCTGCAGTGAGTATCTTCTTCCTCTATTTCTGTGTCAGCAGGAGCTCCACTAGCAGAGGGAGGAAGAGTGGTAATTTTTCTCAGTTCTTCCTCCTCTGTGCAGCCCCCATGCCTAATTTTTTTGTTTTTAGGGATCCATTAAATAATTCCTTTTCACAGATGGATGCTGTGGGAAGTGGCAGGTAGTGCAAGTGGCAGGTAGTGTTCACAATTCACAGCACTGAGTCCAATTAGTACACTGAGTACAGCTTTTCTTTAAAAAAAAGAAGTATCAGAACAACTAACTAATTAGTAAAAAATACTCACATGGCTCATTATGTGCTGCCCATGGGTGCCACTGTGCTCACCCATACTTTTCCTGGTGCCCACTGAGTTTTTCAGAAAGTGGATGGGGCCATCGCAAGGCAGATTTTGTTCCTGGCTGCCATCATTCAAATGGAAAGGTTTTCCATGGCTGCTAAGCCACAGCCATTGGAGGATCAAGAGGACTAGTAAGCGCTCAGGCTTTTGGTTCTGTTTCCTCTTCAGGCCTTCCTTTTTCTTTTTAAAGAAATATTTTTATTTAATTAAAGAACTATATTATTTGCAACAAAAAAGGTACATAAATTGTATATCACATCATCTAATCTATAAAGTTAATTCAATTTATATGTCCTTACTTTATATTTGTATTTCTTTACATAAATAATGTTCCTTTTTCATTCTTTCAAAATGATAATTAATTATGCATTGAAACATACACGATAGTTATTAGCTTCCTAAATTCCACCATCTTCTGTCTTCTTGTTTTAATCTGATAATACAGTTGATTAACTGATAAAGTATACATTGGAGCCCAGAAAACCATTGGGTCTATAGAAGCTTACAATGTAAGCCAGGGAAGAACCTTCTCCCTCATCCCATGACCTACAATATGAGAGCACATACCTGTCTGCTCCTCAGGCCTCCCAGCCCCCCAAACTTTATGTATATTGCGCTAATAAATATGTAGCTTGCTACATAACAAAATTACATTGCATCATGCTCTATTTCACTGTCCTCTGTTTCTTCAGAAACATGTAGCTTGCAGCTTTTAACTGAAGGCAAGGGTGAATGAGGCTTCCTTTTTACAGCTCAAATTTCAGCTTGCTCTGACTGAGGCAAACCTAATGCAGATAACAAAGCTGATCCAGAAATATATTGAGTTTGCTGGTATTCCACAAACATTTTACCTGACCACAACCAATGGTATTTTATACCTGCTGCCTAGAGTTTAGAAATAATAGGTTTTAAGTCTCTTCAAATCTTCAGCATTTCTGGGGGAAGGTCCGGAAATACAAGTATTTTGCTTCCTTGAAAATCCAAGCACTCTGCTAATGTTTTTCCATTAAGATTTTCCTCTTAGTCCGATAGTCTGCCAGCTCCATCACTATGTCTCTGCCAGAAGGGGCAGCCTGGAAAGAATCTGTTGTTTTACCAGTTTGGTGTAGTGGTTAAATGCACAGACTCTAATCTGGGAGAACTGGGTTTGATTCCCCACTCCTCCTCTTGCATCTGCTGGATGACCTTGGGCAAGCCATAGCTCTGTACCAGCTGTTCTCTCAAGGACAGTTGTCTCAAAGCTCTCTCAGCCCCACCTACCTCACAGGGTTTCTGTTGTGGGGAGGGGAAGGGAAAGGAGTTTGTAAGCTGCTCTGAGACTCCAAGTGAGTGAAGGGCGGGATATAAATCTAATCTCTTCTTCTTCATCTTCTTCTCACCTACTCGGTAAGCTCGCAGTATCAGTGGTGCCACTCCCTCCTCTAATTTTAAAGAGGCAGCCAGCCAGGACACTATGAAAATAAAAAGGTCAGTTGTTGCTTCAGCATTTGATGCAAACCCACAAAATTTCAAATTTTTGTGTCTCAGGGGTCATTTTGAGTAGGAACGCTCAGGAACACCATTCCAGGAGTAACAAGCCCAGGAGTGGGCACATATGATGATGCGCTGTGGGAAAAAACAAAAGCATACTAACTTGATCTGTATTTTCATGCTTGTTGTAGGGTAGCTTCCCTGCAAGAGCAAAGGAAACCTAAAGTGTCTTTAGTCAAAGTGTAAAGCTGGCTCACCAGCTCTGAGTTGGGAAATACCGGGAGATTTTTGGGGTGGAGCCTGAGTGGTGGGTGTTGCCTTCTGACACCCTTCCGGTGATGTCAGGGTGTGTGGCATATGCAAATAAGTTATGCTAATGAGTTACGCTAATGAGCTCCTGCACCTCTTTTTCTACAAAATGAACCCTGTTGTCTCTTATGCGAGACTCCAATACCATGATTTTTTTCTCTAGACCAGCTGTCTTGAGAGATGGTTCCAAGCATTTTTTCCAGGGAGGTAACTTTCTTTAATGCTGCTTCTGCTTTTTGAACTGTTTGCTTACACTGAGACTCCAGTTCTACCATGCATTGGGCTAGAGGCAGACAGGGGATATTATATCCATCATATCTTGCCTTAGCTCTTGACGTTGGCTCCCCAAAGCTTCTAATAAAAACTTGGGTGTGAGGAGAGAGTCAGCAGAATTTGTATCACCATTGCCTGAAGAAGCTGAAGAGGTACTGGCAAGTTCAGCCGATGCAAAAAATTCCTTTAGCAAAGGAGCTCCCCTGGCATTCTTTTGATTCTTTTTGCCCTTAGAAGGTTTAGGTGGCATACGTTAGATCAGGTTTGTTTCAAAATAGTCAGAGCTGAATTAAGAACGAGAGGTCCGGGAGCAGCCGGTAATGGCTTCTGGTCAGCATGCGATCGAAACCATGCCACCTTCAGGTTTTCCTTTTGATACCCTCCTCTTTCTCCCTTCTTCCCACTTAGGCTTTCCATTCTTTCTCTTATTCTCCTTCTGTTATTCTTTCACCAAGTAAGGAGGGGGGTATTATGTTTGGCTTCATCTCCTGCAGCAGCCATTTTGGGGTGGCACTCATCAGCCCCTTCCATAATTCCAAAGATGCCTACAGGCTCAAACAAGTTGGGGACCTCTGCCAGGGCTGAAAAAGAAGAAAAAGTGGGGAAGGGAAAATGAGATGCCCCCTGCTAGTCCTTACAGATCACCTGCTTGTCATTATCTAATTCTTTAACTTGTCTTAAAACACATCACGGTATACATTCTGAGTAAATAAAACCTGGCCTTGAAAAAGCATTTGATTCATTCAAAACTGGAAATATTTCACAGGAATTTGTTTCAGTGCTCTCCAAAATTTTCCAGTTTTTCCTTTAGAAAAATGGGGGGGGGGGGTTTTTTGAGGAAAATCTGGGACAAGCTTTTTTATATACCTTTTCTCATTTTTCCCTGATCCTTCACATGTCTAGTTTCACAGTGAAATAGACACACAAATTATAAAGGACTGAGTCCAGAGATGCATTGCAGTGAAATCAGCTCACAAGTTTATTGATGGTACAATTCCAGGCTACTCAACGGGGCTCGGGGGTCTGCTTAAATACACGTCTAAAACACACCCCCAGCCTTGGCCAAACCCTCTGATAGGATTACCCTGATAAGATTATGGCCAAACTCCCTGATAGGATTAATTATGAGTTACCTTAAACTGTGGATCCCCTGGTGGAACCTGTGTGGCCGCTTGGTCTAATTTACAATCTGGCTGGGCTATTGTCTCCCGAAGCAAAGCTCCGGTAGCCAGCCTGGCCACGTGCATTTCTCTGACTGTGTGCGCGGTTGCCATTAGGACATAACACAAATGGGGCTTCTTTGAAAACTGCAGAAACAGTTTGCTCTATCTTATGGTGTTTTTTCTCTCCAGGAAGGCCATCCCTGTCTATTGACCTTTGAAGAGGTATAGCAAGCAGCAGAAGATTCCAATTCCCACTAACCTACTCATTTCAGAGGAAATTCCTGAGCATCCCAAATGAGTTTATCGACTTAAATTTGATAATTTTTTACCTATGAGCTTGGTAAAATTTTGAGATGTCTACATGGTATTTGGTTGACTATATATTGCTCACATAATCTCAGACAAACAATCCTGTCTTCTGTTTTGTGATAGAAGGTCATGAGATTTATCCTAGGGCTACTGAAGACTTAAGATTAAGCATGTGTGTAAATATTTGTAAGGTCATTGTGGAAAGTATAGCTGTTTCTATTTCTTAAATAACAGTAAGACTGAGGGCATGGACTTGGGTCATAGTCATATGTGCTTAATGGAGACATTGCCCAGATGGCAAAGAACACTTTTGTTCACAGTGTGTGTACTTTTATAACCGTTTCCATATCGCATACTTTGGACCTACTTTAATGCTTTTACAGCAATATTAATAAGTGATGGAACATCATGCTTCTGTTTAAAATTGCATTGTTTGCTTATGTTTTATCAAATACAGCCTACAAATGTGAAGAAGCTAATTTGATGATGATTTTAGGTGGGAAAAACACCTTCATAGAGAGACAGCAGTATGCATCAGAAGGAAATAAACTAGACTTTAAAATAAAATTGCTTACACCTAGTGCTCTTCAATGTAGTCTGTTCACTAATAGATCTGAATACGTGACCATGCTGAATGTTCGTGCTGATTTATTGTTTTACAAGTTTCATGAGTCAGTATGTGCTATGCAAAACAATGTTTACAGTACAGCGACACCACCATGAACAACACAATTTGGCATAAATCAGGGATTTGGAGGATGACTCAGAAAACCTAAGAGCAGTATTAGGATATAAAGGCATCTAAATGAACAAATTAAATTCTCAGTTTTTCTGGAAATCTATAAGAAATCATTAGTCCAATCTATTATGCCTGCCATTTTTTAGTCTGAATAGCTTTATAAATGTTGCTGCTTTGTATACATTTTGAAACATGGCTTTCTATTCTTTACCCAACTAGCCTGCTGGTTGCAATATAGTTAAGATAGCATCAGTGTTTCCATTCTGAACATCCTCCCCCCCCTCGGATTTTGAACTTAGCCATAGGAATATTTAAAAGAGCTTAAATGGATATAAGCTAAGCCTTAGCTCCAAGCATATTTTTAATGAATTTACTTCTGAAGTAGGAATTGCATGCCACTGTATTGATAGACATTGGGTTGGATTCCAAAATCTACCAACAAAAGCTGTTGATGGCTGAGGATATTTCCCATGTTCCTTTCCTCTTGCAGACCTTCATACCTCAGAAAAGTTGATGTCCAGGGTTGCAAGACCTACATGGGATAATAGTCAAACAAATCAGGGGGCTACACCGGGGCAATGGTAACAAAAAAGGAAGGAAATGACAATTTCATGGCAAAGATCCTTGAACTCATGGAATATGGAGCAATCTATTGTAAAAAGTATGCTAATTTTAAAATTATGCTAATTAGGCCCATTTGGTGTAGTCATATTTGGCTTACTAAAAAACAAAGCACAAGATCTCATTTAAGCAGTAGTCATTTTTCTTTCTGCCTTAAAAGTTTAAAGCCACATCAAAACTTTTCTCTGAAAATGTTGATGTTTAATATTTTCCATGTAGGTCATAGAGAGTTTGCCAAAAGTTTAACACTTGTATGGGATGTCCAGTTGCCTTGGTTTAATATTTGATTTTTACTCATATTTTATAGGTATATTTAGCACTCCAGTGTTCAATAGTTGCCATTTGCCATTTGACGCCCTATGAAAGTAACATGTTTACCCTTTGGTCATTGACATTTTATGACTGATCACATTTGCAAATATATGGATCTGAAATTAATGAAATCAAAAATTATTTGTGGAGAGTGTAGTACCTAAATATAAGGCTGGATCCTACTAATGGTAGCCTCATGTATCCAGCCTCCTGTATTCAAATATCCATGTGAATCATAGTCATAACAGAAACTCCATGTGTATTGGAAGTATCTGAATAATATGATCATTACAGAATGGATGGTCAATGGATTCCCCCCCTCCCATGTTGATTTAGTTTTACTTATGAAGGATTCTATGTGAACAACAAAGTATGCAATCACATTTTCCCCTCAAAGCCCAACAGCTCCTGTAAACAAGCCTCAGGCTAATGGACATGAGGACCTCCTGAATTATGTTGGAATCCAACACGGTTCCTGAACTATACAGAGCAGCAAAGATACACCTTCTGTACTAGGAAGCTCCTGGGAAATCATACTTGCAGGAAGTATTTATCATCTCCAATTATGGTTAGGGTTGCCAGCCTCCAGGTGGGGCCTGGAGATTTCCTGCTTTTACAACTGATCCCCAGCTGACAGAGATCAGCTCCCCTGGAGAATATGGCTGCCTTGAAGGGTGGACTCTGTGGCACTGTACCATGCTGAAGCCCCTCCCCTCCCCAAACCCTGCCCTCTCCTGGATCCACCCCCAAAGTCTCCAGGTATTTTCCAACCCAGACTTGGTAACCCTAATTATGGTAAATGTTTATAGCTAGACATTTTGCATTGTAAACGTGATGTAAGTTGGATCTGTTCCATGCAGGAATGGAAGAGGAGAAAGAAGAGGAAGAGGAGGAGGAAGAGGAGGAAGAAGAGTTGGATTTATACCCCACACTTCACTTGGAGTCTCAGAGTGGCTTACAATCACCTTCCCTTCCTCTCCCCACAACAGACACCCTGTGAGGTTGATGGGGCTGAGAGAGTTCTGAAAGAACTGCTCTTGAGAGAACAACTCTGAGAGAACTGTGACTGGCCCAAGGTCACCCAGCTGGCTGCATGTGGAGGAGTGGGGAATCAAACCCAGTTCTCCAGATTAGAGTCCGCCACTCTTAACCACTACACTAAAGTGGCTCTCTTTGCCTCACCAGTGCCTTCTTCCTCAGCATTAGAAATGAAGCTAAACTTTTGGGAACACAGATTGTGATTTGTCATTTAAGTGGTGATCTTACAGTCAACATTCATCTTCATAAGCCCAATTTCAAACTGAGCAATCCAAAGTTCATTAGGCCAAAAAATCATATGAACTTTATTTTGTTACTTGATAGCCTGTATTTTCACTCTAGGGGTTATCAAGCAGTTACTATTTTTTTCCTGTGGTATTTGATGTGATTACGACATAAATACTGTATCCCACACATTGCAGCGCACAGCACAGATAAGAAGAGACAGCATTCCAAACTACTATGCTAAAATTAAAAACACACCAGAAAACAATGGAGTTTTATAGATGTGATGAAGTGTGAGTAGTCATCAAGGAGCATACACGTGAATGCTAGTGATGAATCCCTTCCTAGCTACAGTCTTCATGCCGACATTGACTTTCTGTCTCCTCACTTACAAGGTAGTTAGCCTGCCATCAGCCATAGCCCTTGCCTTTTCTGTCGTAGATCCCACTATGTGGAATGGATTTACTGAGGAGGTAAGGAGTGTGGTGGCCCTAGAAGTGTTATTTGCCAGAGCTTTGAAAAAGGTATTGACTATAGGCATGGGGGGATTTGTGGTTTTATTTTCTTCTTTACATTTAAGTAGTGGTTTCTAACCTTTTTTGAGCCTCAAAGAAAGGCAGGATATAGATATTTTCATAAATAAATATTTGTGTCCCCTTTACACCAGTTTAATTCCATGTTATGCCATTTATTTACTATACTACATTTATATGCCATATATATAACAGATGGTAAAAACAACCTGTCTTAAATTGTGTAAATTTAAGTGGAAAAAGTAGGGGGAAAGAAAGTGAGTTGAAAATAAAGACAAGGTTTTGCTTTGCATGAGGGAAAACAAAGTGAGAATTTTTAATGGAAAAAATATGGCTGTAGCATGTGGGAGCTTGTGTAGTTCTCTCTCTCTCTCTCTCTCTCTCTCTCTCATATATGCCATGGGTTGCATTATGTTTATAAAGCATACAGTGAAGGTGCCTGAACTGTGATGCTGTCCTCAGATTCCTCCAGAAATAATCCTGTGTCTTAAGAGAGGAAACTGCAGTATCTATTTCATTTCTGCAGACTCGTGTGTTGTTTGTTTTGTAAGGGGGAGGGCAAGTTAATAAAGTGTTATGAGATGCTTTCACAGTTAACATTCTGAGTGATATGGAACTGTGCCTACATTCTCCATAAAATTCTTATGAACACATAAACTTGTTTAAGGAAAGTGTCAGGCTGCAGGCAACACTGATGGTAACTGATAGCTGGAGTTCATTAAAATATCAAGCAGTCAACCTGCAGGAAAACAAAAAAGCTCCACAGGCCACCTGGGAATGAGAACAAAATGAAGGCAACAGGCATTTCAAAGCAACCAAACCTTTACAGTAAGCTAATGGAAACCTATTTAAAACAAACAAACATTGTTAGCACTTGAACTTTTGAGTCCTCTGGCTCCAGAAGCATTGGGATCATTTTGGGGGGCTGGGTTGTTCCACACATCTGCCCAGGCATTAAAATATTGATACATCACTGGAGCATTGTAACAGTAGGCTTAGCAGGTAATCCAAATTCCCAGCTTTCTTTTTTTTTTAAAGTAAGTCTCTAGCCATATTTCCACAGGGGATAGAGATATAGAATTACTTTATTTTTAAAAAGAACCCTGGGAATTCAGAGAACCTGCTAAGCATATTGTTACAATATTCCAGTGATATAGCATATTTGAATGCCTTTCTAAAAAGAAAAAGAAAAAAAAGAAATCACTCATCTTCAGGAGTGGGGGTGGAAAGGAGTGGTTTGACCAGGATTCCAATCATCAAAAAGTGGGCCAGAGGTGTATGGCATTGGGAAAGACAAAGAAAACCAACACATTACATACGAAGAAAAAGCTGGCTTAAAATTGGCTTTAAAAAATCAGGGTAAAAGTGGTCTCAACGAACCGGGGGGGGGGGGGGAGAGAGAAAGGTAAACCCAAACCCAAAGTAAAAACTAAAGGCACAAAAACGTGGATAAAGCACTATAAGGCCAGAAGCAATGAAAAAAAAACCCCATGTGTAAAAGCTCCTTCTCTGTACTTCTGCATTCAATAATAAGGATTGGCTACTGTGTGTTTAAGGTTGCATTATAGTACAAAAGGCATTTTGTTGCAAGAAATGTAGAAATGTACCATCTTCTGCTTGCCTGCTTGCTGTCTGGTCTGCTACTGCCTGCTTACCAGGCTATTGAAAACTTTGATGGGACATGCATAGAGACAGTTTGTGGAGGTTTGGGTGTAGGAAAGGATTTTGGAATGCTCATGATGCTCTCTGTGATGTCATCAGAAACTGCAGGAGTGGAAAGTACTGGAGTTGGGAGACCGGTGGTAGTGATTTCAGCATAGCAAATTCTTTATTGATGGTCAGATGAGGCATGCCAAAAGGGCTCCAGGGCCCACTTTTTATGCTTCCTGGAGCCACACCTCTGGCCGCACCCAAACAACCTGATATGGTCTTTCATTTACCTTGCTCATCATAGGTTCCCCGAGGAGAACCTAGGTTCCTTATTGGTGGCCCCTTAGGATCCGTGCATCTATTGTTCACCCTTGCCGAAGCTCAGGTCGCTGCTTGGCCATGTGCTCTAGCCATGTGGTGCTCGCCATTACAGGAGCCCATGGTGGGCACCATTGTACATATTCCGCATGGTACATTACACCCCTCCCCCCATAGTTCAGAACCACCCTCGCACACATAGTCCTTTAAATATGTGGGCTGCCTCCATTCCCTGTTGGATCGCCTAGGGACCATTGCAGGTGCTGGTGATGCTGGGACCTCGGCCGCCGGGATGGGTGCTGGTGCTGGGGTGTCTGTGGTCTCTTCTGTCTGAGAGAGTGCGGGAACCATGTCCTGTGGAGCCTGGTCTCAAAGAGGCGTGAGGGCCATGGTCCCGGAGTCTTGGTTCTCGTCCTCGTAATAGTCAGTGTCAGGAGTGACATCCTTGTGGTCACCTGTAGTGTCTGGAACATAGGAGGGAAGCTGGCGGCAAAGCTGGTCTATGTGCTGCCTCCAGATCTGCTTGTCCTCACCAGAGACCCCACAGGAGAGGGGTCCGGTGGCGCAGATTATCCGGCCTGGCAGCCAGAGGGGGCCCCGTGCATAGTTCCAGACATACACAGGGTCTTTGGGGAAGAATCCTTGCAGGGCCCTGGAGACATTGGGCTCCTTGCTGGGTTCCGGGGCCCAGTCCAGATGGAGTCAATCTAGCAGGGTCGTGAGACGTCAGCCCATGAGGAGCTCAGCTGGGCTGTGACCCATGGACGAGTGGGGTGTTGTGCGCTGACCAAAGAGGAAGCCTGTCAGCTTGAACTCCTAGTCCCCCTGGTCCATGCGACGCAGAACTTCTTTGGTCATCCATACCATGTGCTCTGCTTGGCCATTGGTAGCTGGGTAGAACGGGGCAGACCACATGTGCCGGATACCGTGTAGTTCCACAAAGCACTGGAACTCTGCAGAGGTAAATGCTGTGCCGTTGTTGGACACCAGCATATCAGGGAGGCTGTGCATACAGAAAATCCACTACATGGCCCGTATGCTGGCCTCTGAGGATGTGGTCTTTACCAGGACCATCTCCAGCCACTTACTGTAGCTGTCCACTAAGATGAAGAACAGCTGTCCCTGGACAGGTCCTGTGAAATCCAGGTGGAGCCGGGACCACGGCTTCTGGGCCAACTCCCATGGATGCACAGGAGCATGAGGTGGATCTGGACGGGACTCTTGGCACTTTGCATACCTACAGACCTGGTCCTCAATATTTTTGTCCAACCTTGGCCACCACACATAGCTGCGGGCAGGGCCTTCATCTGTATGATGCCTGGATGATGTTCGTGCAGAGCCGTGAGCACTTGCTTGTGGAGTGGTTCGGGGATCACCACTCATGAGCCCCAGAGCAGACACCTCTTGTGGGTGGACAACTCGTTGCACCAGGTGGAGTATGCTGCAAACTCTGGCCCTGGGCTGGCAGGCCACCCTCTCCCCACCCAGTCCAAAACCTGGGCGAGGGTGTGATCCCAAGCGGTGTGCCAGGAGATGTCTGCTACCTGAACGGGCTGGTCCAGGAGGTCTTCGGGGAGCATGACATGATAGGCAGGAGCAGGATCTGGGTCACAGGACGGCAGCGGCAGGTGGCTGAGGGCCTCGGCATGACCCATGGATTTGCCGGGGCAGTGGACCAGCACATACTGGTAAAATGGACCACCGCAGAACTCGAGGAGAGAGCATCTGCAGCATCTGGTGGTCCAGAGCAAGGAGGCCCAGAAGTGGCTTGTGGCGACTGTGAAAGCCCTCCCATAGAGGTACTTATGGAATTTTTTAACCCCAGCAACCATCATTGTGCCTCCTCTATTTGCACATTGTTACACTTGGCCAGGGATAGAGTCTGGAAATAATATGTGACTGGGACCTCCCCGCCATCGGGCAGGCAATGTCCCAGGACCGCCTCCACCCCTTATGGGGATGCGTCGCAGGCCAGCACCACCGGAAGAGACTCGTTGAAATGGGTGAGTACCGCATTTGAAACCAACAAGTCCTTCATGGCCGGGAAAGCCACTGCATGCCAGGGCCCCCAGACCCACTTTGCGTTCTTATCCAGGAGCCTGTGCAAAGGCTTGGCCACCGCTGCCTTGTGGGGGAGGAAAGCATGGTAAAAGTTCAGGAGCCCCAAGAAGGATTTGAGCTCTGCCTTCGATCGGGGTGCCAGGGCACCAGTGATCACCTTTACCTTGTCTGGAGTGGGGTGGATTCCTTGGGTGTCCACAGTGAAACCCAGAAACTCCACAGAGGGCACACTGAGAAGGCACTTCTCTTGTTTCACCTTCAGTCCTGTGTCTTGGAACCATTGCAGGACGGCCTGGAGCCTCGTCATGAAGGTCTGGACATCTGGAGCGGTGATCAGGACATCATCGAAAAAGGGCTGGACTCCCAGCAAGCCTTTCAAGAGATGGTCCATCAGCTCCTGAAATAGACCTGGGGCCACTCTAACCCTAAACTGAAGGCACTTTAACTTGAACGCATTTTTGTGCGTCACAATCGTCTGACCCTCGGCCATGGCGTTGTCCACAGAAAGTTGCTGGTAGGCCTGAGCCAAATCCAGCTTATTGAAGACTTTAGTGCCCGCCAGGGTAGCCAGGACATGGCTAATAACGGGGATGGGATAAGCAAGCACCTGAAGTGCGGTGTTCAGTGTGCACGTATAATCTGTGCAGATGCGGATGTCCCCATTGGACTTCAGGGGAGTCACTATTGGGGTTTTCCAGCAGGTGTGGGACACTGGTACAAGGACCCCCTGGGTGACAAGACGGTCCAGCTCCTACTCGATTTTGGGTCAAACAGCGAGTGGGAACTGACGGGCCAGGATGCGGACTGGCCAGACTGTAGGGTCAAGGTCCAGCGACACCGGGTCCCCCATGTAGGAGCCTAGTGCTCCATCAAATACAGTGGGGAACTCTGCACAGACTGATTGGAAGTCTGTGGTGCAGAGGTTATTGACTCCAGTCACTCCCAGGCCCAAGGGTTTAAACCAAGAGAGCTCAGCAGGCTGTGAGATTGCCCGCCACCACTGCAAAAGTCCTTGAACTGGACCTTGAACTTGCCCAGCCCTCGAATTGTTATGGGATTTTTTTGGGAAATCTCTCAGTCTCAGTCCTGTGGGCTTCCTTAAGCACCCCCCCCCCCCCCCCGGGCAGAGCTTACGTAATGTGGCCACTGAGATAATGGAGTAAGAGGACCCCTCTATGAGGACAGAGAATGAGATTTTGTTGGGGGCGTCCTGGGGCAAGCTCATTACCTGGTGCCAGGGTGATGAGTTGGAGTGCAGCTCCAATGACTCATGGTGGGCTGCCAGCAAGCGGTGTCCAGTCCTGGAATGGCAGGCCCTCGCAATGTGGCCGGTCTTTCCACAGACCCAGCAGGTCACGGAAGTGGAAGCAGCAGGACCGGCAGTTGTGCAGGTCTCTGCAGCTGGCACATGGTGTCGTAGAACTGGAACGAGGTGTGGCGGGGACAGCTGGGCCCGAGGCTCAAGAACTGGATCCTGCGACAGCATGGGGTGCCGTCTTGTGGGGGCAGCAGTGAAGCTGCTGCACCTCATCATCATCTGAGGCCTTGGAAGCCGAAGAGAAAGTTTGGTGCATGGTGGTTGCAGAGCCTTGGCACTCCTCCTGAGCCATCTTGTGGGCACAGGCCGCCTGGAACACCTTTTCCAGGGTGGGCTCCAAGAGGGCGATCAGTTTTCATTGAAGCTTACATTATCAGACCCCACAAACAAATCCTGTCATGAGGGTGTCCTTGACTGACGGAAATTTGCAGCTGACCACCAGCCTCCGGAGGTCAGCCATAAATGCAGCAATGGTCTCCCCTGCCGCTTGAGTGTGGTGGTTGAATTTGACCCTCATGGCTAGCATGGAGGGCCTGGGCAAGAAGTAGCTCTTCAGCACCCGGAGGAGGTCATTGAAAGGCACCTCCATCAGAGTCCTAGGGGAGACTAGGTTCTGTGCTATCTGGAGCGTGGCAACTCTGCAAGTGCTCAGGAGCCATGCACGTTTCTTACCCGGGTCGATGACTCCCCGTACTTCCAGGAGGAAGCAGAGCTGGATGGACCAGGCATCCCATTGCTTGGGTTTGGAGGGGTCGAATGCAGTGATGTTCCCCATGGCATCAGCCATGGTAACCGGTTCAGGAGCGGTGCGGGGAATGGCATCCTCTGGGGCAATTGGTAGTGCTACATGGCACTGGAGCCTAGTGGTGCCAGATGCTGATGGATCGGGGCTCTGTGCGGTGCTGCTCAGTTCGGCTGGAGTACTGGAGTTGGGAGACTGGTGGTAGTGATTTCAGCATAGCAAGTTCTTTATTGATGGTCAGATGAGGCATGCCAAAAGAGCTCCAGGGCCCACTTTTTATGCTGGCCGGAGCCACACCTCTGGCTGCACCCAAACGACCCGATAGGGTCTTTCATTTACCTTGCTCATCATAGGTTCCCCGAGGAGAACCTAGGTTCCTTATTGGGGGCCACTTAGAATCCTTACATCTATTGTTCACCCTGACCGAAGCTCAGATCACTGCTTGGCCATGTGCTCTGGCCATGTGGTGGTCGCCATTACAGGAACACATGGCGGGTTCCATTGTACATATTCTGCATGGTACATTACAAGGAGCATACAAGATTTTTCTATGTCCCAGCTTGCCCTTCCAAGCGATAGCTGAGAATTATGTATCACCATCAAGAGTGTCTCATGTTTGCTGCTGCTTTAACCACCCTCTACGCTGCTCTTCCATTTCCTCTTGAAGAGACAAGCTCCAAAATCAACCCCAGTCTTGCTTATGGGGGTCATACATGCCCATAGTGGGACTCAAAACTGTGTTCTTGGCTGTGGAGAATGTGGCAAAAGTGGAGTCTTCTCAATCTTAGCATGTTGGCAGGAGCAACAGGAAGTTCTATGTTTGGAGCCAGTTTGGTGTAGTGGTTAAGTGCGCGGACTCTAACCTGGGAGATCCAGGTTTGATTCCCCACTCCTCCACTTGCACCTGCTGGATGACCTTGGGCAAGCCATAGCTCTGTACCAGCTGCTCTCAAGGACAGTTGTCTCAGAGCTCTCTCAGCCCCACCTACCTCACAGGGTGTTTGTTGTGGGGAGGAGAAGGGAAAGGAGTTTTTAAGCCACTCTGAGACATACTGAAAGTGTGTCAGAAGGCAACACCCACCCCTCAGGCTCCACTCCAGAGGTGAGTGAAACTGACCTGCTCTTCCTCCATTCCCTTCCCCATCCAATACTTTGTGCAATAAAAATAAGCGTAAAGAACACACCCTCATTCTCTTCCTGCTCCCTTGAAACCACCAGGTTTCAAGTAGACTTGAGATACCCAGGACATGTGCACCGCCCATCCCTTCCCCTTCCCCTCCCCACAACAAGACACCCTGTGAGGTAGGTGGGGCTGAGAGAGGTCTTTTGAGAACTGCTCATGAGAGAACAGCTCTGAGAGAACTTGTGACTGGCCCAAGGTCACACCAGCAGCTGCATGTGGAGGAGTGGGGAATCAAACCCGGTTCTCCCAGATTAGAGTCCAACTCCTGACCACTACACCAAACTGATGGGGTGGAAGCTGCTGAAGGGCTGGTGAAATTTCTCCAGTACTTATGTGCCATGTGCCCAGATAAAAAATGGTATACTTAGAAAATTTAGATGCCACCTTGAGCAAGTCTCTGGAAAAGCAGCACACAGTCATAAAAGGAACAATGATAACATGATCAATATTAAAACAAAACATTAAAAACAATAAAGACCCTAGCAGAGCTTTCCCCAGGGCGCTGCGCCTCTGCACTGCTGGGGGAAGCTGAGGAGGGGGCGGGGCTTGGTCATGTGCCCGCCCCCTTGGCTCCTCACTCTCGGAGCTGCGCTCCTGTGCGCTCCCACTCCAACGGACCCCTGAATGTAGCCAGTTTGCAACTTCGAGCTATAGAACATTAGCTCTACAGCAAGGGTGGGCAAATGGCGGCCCGCGGGCCACATGCGGCCCGCCACAGAGTTTTTTGCGGCCCACCAAGACATGAAGATTAACAAGAGTAAATACAGATGCTCTTTGACAGACATTAACTTGCAGGCTGTGATGAGAATCTCAACAAGCAATCTCACTCCTGATTTCAAAAAAAATTGTAGAAAAGTGTGATAGGGTACATTTGTCTCATTAAACTGATTCTAAAATTAAATGTGCTTGCAGCTATAGATGATATGAAATTAGCACAATAAATAAATTGAACAAAACTACCACTATTTTATTTAATTTATATTTATTGATTTTTATGATACAATTTATACCTTTTCTGAAATGCAAAGTTAAGTAATGAATGCAATCATTTTAAAAGGTGCGGCCCTCCGCTAACCTCCACTCCCACAAAGTGGCCCCCGAGCCAAAACAATTGCCCACCCCTGCTCTACAGCAAATGTTTGCTTACGGTTCTCTATTGGATGACATGTATGTAGATGACCCCCCTGCATACTTTTGTGTTCTGTGATATTTTGTTTTATACTATTAATGGCAAGAATTATATTTATTTACATTTTGGTAAGGAAATATTTCCTCTGTGTGCATGTGTGTGTGTGCTTGTTATTTTTGAAACTTTAGTATAAGACTCTATTATACTACTGTATTATAATTGCATTAGATGACATTCAATTTTTATGTTGGTTACTTGCACTTAGACTGCAAAAGTTTTGTTATCAATTATTAATCTTGTAATAAATAAATTTCCCATTAAAAAAGACCATTTTAAAAGTAAATAAAGAAATACATCTAATAAATAAATAATACCAGGAAATTTTTTTAGGAAATTCACACTTGGCTAATATAAAAGCAAACAAAACTAAAACTGCTTAGAATCAGTTTGTATATCTCTAGTTCTACCAAGAGGCTGACTCTCTCTTCCTGATGGAGAAATCTGCAGCTCTCCCTTCTCAGTGTGTGTGCACTGGGAAGACAGTGGAGAGGAGCAGTGAATGAATTATTTCCCCCACACACACTGCAAACTTCACACCACAGTAAAGTAGAATATGGCAACTTTATTACTTTATGGTGATGGATGCTAAGCTCTCAGCAAAGTGCCAAGGGACAGTTTGCTCATTCTAATGACACACACACCCCTCGCTTTTTAAAATATTTTTTTTAATTATTAAGTTCACAAAAAAGAGTGATCCAAAAGTAAAACTATTATAACATTAGTAAAACTATCATAACATTATCGACCGGTAGATACCAGAAATCCTGTTTCACTGTATCTGAAGAAGTGTGCTTGCAAACAAAACTTATACCTTGAATAAAACTTTGTTGGTTTTAAAGGTGCCACTGGACCCAAACTTTGTTTTACTGCTCCAGACCAACATGGCTACCCACCTGGATCTGTCCCACTCTCTTTGTTAACAGCAAAGCAGTGGACATCAAGGAGAGGGTTTTTTTGGAATTTCTGCATAAACCAGGAAAAGATCTTACAAGCACTGTGCTGAACAGAGTAATAGAGAAGTATGGATTGTTCGTCTCTAATATTTGAGGCCAATGCTATGATGATAGTGCCAAAGAAGAGCAAGCTGTTGTTCTAGAAAAAAAATCCTCAGACTTTCTTTGTACCTTGCTCTTCCACAACTGGAATTTTGTGTTGGTGCGTGCTACTGACAGTTTTAGTGAGGCAAAGGAATTTTGTGTAATGGATGTGTTAAATGCTGTCAAGTCATTTCTGACTTATGTAACACTAGGAATAAGGCCTGTTGTGAAAATAAATACTACAGGTTCTAGAAAGAGGATCTGGGAGAGTGCCCCAGCCTTGGGCACTCAGCATCAATATACCTCAGCAGGGTATAATCCACCCTTTTCTCCAGGAGAAGATCTCTGCCATCTGAAGAGCAGTTGTAATTCAGTGTGATCTCCATCCCTCCCATGGAGATTGGCAACAATGGTTCCCCATTAGGGAATGGGTGGTTTGAAGGGTGGAGTCTGTGGCATTGAACCTGTCTGAGGTCCCACCCTTGCTGAAACCTCACCCTCTCCAGGGTCCACCCCTCAAATATCCAGGAATTTCCCAACCTGGAGTTGGCAACCCTACCTCCCAGCCAACCATCAGTGTATCATTATCTGCCCCCTGGCTTCAGCTTTCAATCTCCTCCCCCTAGAGAGCAGTTGTAATTCTGAGTGATCTCCAGCCCCCACCTGGAGATTGGCAACAATGGTTCCCCATGAGGGACTTGCTGGCTTGGAGGGTGGAGTCTATGGCATTGTACCTATCTGAGGTCCCACCCCTCCTCAAACCTCACCATCTCCAGGCTGCATCCCTCAAATCTCCAGGAATTTTCCACCTGGCATTGGCAACCCTATCTCCTTCCCAGCCAATCATCAACCTCACTCTTCAACTTTCCATCTCTCCCCCCACAGCCTCCTCCATGCTCTGAAGCCATGACTGTTATGTCACATTGGCTGTCATGGGGTCCATCTCAGCAGGGTGTAAGGACACCATTTTCCACCATTTTCTCCAAGGGAACTGATCCCTGTCATCTGGAGAGCAGTTGTAATTCTGAGTGATCTCCAGCCCTTGCCTGGAGATTGGCAACCATAGTTCCCCTGGAGGAAAAGTAGTCTTTCTCTGCAATGGGGACCAAAGCAGCTTACATCATTCTCCTCTCCCCCTTCTGTCTTGCACAACAAACCTGTGAGGTAGGTTAGGCTTAAAGTCTGTGACTGGCCCCAAATCATCCACTCAGCAAGGACCTGGGTCTAGCAGATCCTGTGCTGACCGCTACACCTAGGTACCCAACTTCTAGGTGGAGCCTGAAGATTGCCAGGTATTACAATTGAACTCCAGACAACAGATTCCCCCCCCCCAAAGAAAATGACTGCTTTGGAGGGTGGCCTCTATGGCATTCTTTTCAGCTAGCTCCAATGAGTTTTCTCCCAAAGGCCAACATAGGTGCGGAAAGGGGCTTTCAGAGAAGTAAGCTTGGTTGCCTAGCAACAGGCACTGAGAAGAAAGTTGCCGGCTCTCATTAGGGAAATACCTGGAGATTTGGGGGATGAATCCTGTGGAGGGCAGCACTTTTTTTGGGGGGGGGGGTGGAAAGACTCAGCAGGGTATAATGCCATAGTGTCTATCCTCCAAAGGAGCCATTTTCTCCAGGGGAACTGATCTCTGTCATCTGGAGATCAACTGTAATCTCGGGAGATCTCCAGGTCCCACCTGGAGATTGGCAACCCTAGGGGGAAGACAGCCACACAGCAGGGGGTTAAAGAGAATGGTTTGATGGTCGCTGGCCCACCTCATTAGCCAGCCAGCCATGGTGGAGCTAAGGAGGAGAGAGAGCCTGTTTCACATTTTATTCTGACAGGAAATTGGGCAAGCTGGCAGTGTGCAGGGGAGGGGGTTATGCTGGAAGTCCATTGTCTTTTCACTGACAGAAGCAGGCCACTGAGGGGACAGTTAGATCCACCTGGCAGTGGGTGGAGGAGAAGAGTGGACCCAGCACCCAGTCCTTCCCCTTCGCCGGCTCCTTCCAGACTGAGGCCAAGACACTGGCCAGTGGCTCTGTGGGCAGGACTGAGGCAAAGCAGCAAGGTAATGCAGCCAGTGGCCAGGGACCCCTTTTGAGTGACAGTTCTTGCAGCCAACTGATTTTGGTGCCCCATGGAATCTTGCCACTTGAAAACAGCTTTATATATAAGGAGAGATTCCATTACATTTATTCTTTTTTTTTTCTGGTGCAACTAAATGCTGAAGAGTGGCTTCAGAGCATTTGCCAAAAACGCCCCTGAAAGCAGTGTCTCAGACTTCTTGGACTGCTACACCTTGGAGTATGTGTTGTCAAATTGGTTTTGCTGCAATTACCACAACTAGTTCAGGCATTAGAGGTGCTTTCTCATGGTGCACATCTTGATTATTATAGGTAAACACAGTTAAACCAAATTAGGGCCCTCAAGGCAATGAACAGTTTTAAAAAGATAATAAAACTATTTAAAAAACAATAAACGTGTAAAGCTAACAGTTAAAGGTTTGCATTGTGTTTTTGTTGGTTGATTAAATTAGCAGCAACATCTTGTTTTTAAAAACTGAATGATGCATTTCTCAATATTTAAAACAAGGAATAAGGCCCATTGTGGAAATAAATACAACGGACTCTAGAAAGAGGCTCTGGAGGAGTGCCCTGGCTTTCAGCACTCAGTGTCAATTTGCTGTGGAAACCTCATTAGGGTATAATGACACAGAGTCCACCGTTTTCTCCAGAGGAACTGACTTCTGCTACCGGAAGAGTAGTTGTAATTTTCAGTGATCTCTAGCCCTCATCTGGAGATTGGCAACAATGGTTCCCCAGGAGGAAATGGCTGGTTTGGAGGGTGATGTTTATGGCATTATACCTGTCTGAGGTCCCACCCCTCCTCAAACCTCACCCTTTCCAGGATCCATCCCTCAAATCTCCAGGAATGTCCCACCTGGAGTTGGCAATCCTATCAGGACTGGCCCCAATGAGTTTTCTCCCAAAGGCCACAATCGGTGTGAAAAGGGCCTTTTACTGACAGAACCAAGCTTGGTTGCCTAGCAATAGGGAATGAGGGGAAAGTAGGGTTGTCACCTCTCAGTAGGGAAATACCTGGAGATTTGAGAGGTGGATCCTGTGAACGCCAGCATTTTTTTGGGGGGGGGTGTGTGGAAGAAATCAACAAGGTATAATGCCATAGGGTCTACCCTCCAAAGCAGCCATTTTCTCCAGGGGAACTGATCTTTGTAATCTGGAGATCAGTTGTAACAGCAGGAGATGTCCAGGTCCCATCTGGAGATTGACAACCATACAGGAAAGTCAGCCATTCCTGTTTTCTGTGTGTCTGGCCCCATCCTCTATCTCTGCTTATGTGGTATCCACTGGCTTAAAAAAAAAACCTTGGGCTGGTTCCCCTCGCCCTCCCCCCTGCCTCCACTATGCTGACAGCTCTTTACTTGGTGTTTTTCCCCCTGTTCTGGAAAGTGTTGCCTCAGCAAACTTGGCTTGGCGGCTAAAGATGGGTTTTTTGGTCCCCTGAGGGAATCAATTGTCATCTGGTGAGGAGAACGAAGACAGTAGCTGTGTTCACCAGAGCGAAGCAACTGTCTTCTGAGGAAAGTTTTGGCGGGAGCCGCTTTTGTGGGCAGGACTCAGGCAAGGCAGTCAGTGGATAGGGACAGCTTCTGACTGACACATCTTGAAGCCAACTGATTTAGGAGCATGTGGAATGTTCAGAAAGTGCCACCCCACTACTCAATTTAATATATATATAAAGAGAGAAGTATTTTTCTTATATTAGCTATGGCTCCTTTGATCTTGTGTTGAATGATAAAATTAAGTTTCTTTCTCTCTATTGGATGGTTACAAAGGAACATCATCAGTATGCTGGGACTCTTCAGCTGCTTAAGCATTTCAAAGGGATGTAGATTGGCCTCCCCACTGTCAGTGATGAGAGGGGAGAAATTTTTCATATGCTCTTAGACCAAGGCTCCTCCAGGACAATATTTATATTATTTTTACATAAAGAATGTCAGTTTTATCAAATAGCATAAAGGATACCAATTTCATCGAATATTTGTAGTTTTTACATAAAGGGTGCCAATTTTATTAAATGGCATAAAGGATGCCAATTTTATCGAATATTTGTATTGTTTTTACATAAAGGATGCCAATTCTATTAAATAGCATAACAATACAATCATAGAAGGCATATTTTCTTTCTGGTTTTATACAAAGTAATAAAATAACTAAGAAATCCAAATTTTGTAGGATCTATTTATCAGAGTAAGCAAATTGAAATGGAAAAAGGAGTGGCTAAAGAAGAAAAGGTAGAACCAAAGGGAAGGGGCCAAATGTAAGGAGTGTGGTTAGAAGCAAAAGGGGTGTACTAAAAGGGGAGGGGAGCAGTTATACTGTATTGCCCAGGGCTCATGCGAACCTGAAGCCAGCTCTGGAGGGAAGCAAGAGGATTCCAAGGTGCTCAGTGCTAACTGTAACAAAACCAGAGTCAAGTGACTCCTGCAGGCAGTCCAGAGAGATGGGTTTGCTAGCCAGTCTGCACTGAGAAGTGCCTGTGTGCATGCAGTAGCTGAATGCAACAGGTGCATCTTTTATTCTTTGCTGTATCCCCTTCCTGGACTTGCCATGGACTTGCCATGGACTCCAGAGAAGCACAGGACCCCATGGGAAGAAAAGTCAGCCCTCTACAGCATTGTAGCTGCTGCTGTTGCAGGACACTCTGATGGGATGTGGCATGCAGATGTGGCATATCATTGCTTGTGTGATTGTTGGAGGGCTGCCTGATTTTCTTGAGAAAGCTGTGAGGCATATATTGAGTAAAGACCTACCCACACATTACAGAGAACACATATTCATTGAGGGGTCCTCACCTTTTGTCTGGTGTAAAAGTCATACATGGATTGCAGGTCATTCTCGGTTTCCATGTGTGCAGTGCCCATTTCAGATTGTAGCATGGATGAGAATACATAATGCAATTCAGATTACTCATATTCTTATATTTTTCTGGTTTTCCTATGGATTTTTATATTCAGATTCTATTAGGATTTAGTAAAGGCCTATTAAATGGAAAAGCCTCTCCTTTGTAGGCTAAAGTGCCTTCCTAGCTGATGCCAGCAGACAAGAAACAACAATCTTTTCCCCTCTTCAAGTTACTTGGATGGGATGGCTATCTAGCTGTCTAGTGTCTCTTTTAGTTTTCTTTTTAACAGGTTTTCAGTGTAGTGATGATGGTACAGCATAGATGTATTCGCTAAAGTACAGAGTTCATGAGTTGTTTGGGGCGTGAAAAGTACTGGAGTCGGGAGGCCGGTGGAATGATTTCAAGCATAGCTGTTTTATTAGATGGTTCAGCTCAAGGATACCTACGGCGGGCCAGGGGTCTGCTTATATGCACAGGGAAGCCTCGCCCCCGACCTCGCCCATACAGCGTGATAGGATACCTTTCCCACCAGAGACTTTGGTTGGTACATTTGAATATTCTGAGCCTCTGATAGGGGAACACCCAGGATCCTAGTATGCTATTGTTTTCAGGTTCCAAGCTCAGGCCGATGTCTTGGCCATGTGCTCTGACCACATGACGATCGCCATTACCGGAGCACATGGCAAGCGTCCTGATTTAACCATGGTACATAACAGGGCGAAACGCTGCAGTGTCTGGGTCAAGAAGGGCTTTTAGTCTCATATCAGAAAACAACAACTTTTGTTTGGGTAAGAAGAATCCCTGATTATTATTACTGAGGTTAGGTTAAGTAAACATTTAAGATATCATGTAGTCACACCTTTTTCTGTAACTGACCAATGAATGTATGGTTGCTCAAGTGACGCTCTGCCATTTGTAACCAATTATGATCTCTGCACCTTATCTCTCCGAGTATGACATTCTGGGTATAAAACTTCATGTACTTCTAAAAAACAAACAAAAAACCTTCATGTACTTCCTGGTATTGCTCAGAAACCAGTCAATTTTCTGTTTTCCTAGTATTTCCAGCATTAAATACTAAATGAACCTTCCTACTCACTGTGACTTCGTTTTTATTTTGGCTTGGAAATTCATATGTGTAACAAGATCATGAGTGTGACATGCATCGAGAAAGGGCTTCAGCTTTTCCACCACACCATTTTCTTAACCTAATATGACCCATAGGTACACTCTCGGCTCTGATGGGAAAACCCACAAGTTTACACTCAGGTTTCCTCAACAGGGCAAATAGTGACCATTATTTGCTGGCAAAATGGCCTAGAGGAGAAGCCCAAAGTGGGTGCTGTAGTCACAGGAACCGACCCCTCATGCCTGAGCATGACCCAGGGCCCATGGTGGGTGGGAGCCTGCATCCAGACGGTGCTCTCCATAAGGTGTCCAGACAGGGGCATCTGGTTAACTTCTTCAAAGCTAGTCTGCAAGTTTGTGTGTCTGAGCATTTAGTTATCTAAAACAAGTGTCTACTCCTGGTTTTTTGGCCTCTTCTAGCATACTTTCTTAAAATGTAAGTAGAGAATAGTAATAGTAGCATTTGCCCCCTAGAAGAAAGACCTTTTTATTTAGAGAGGGAGAGAGAGAGAATGTGAGAGACAGAGAGAGAGAGAGAAAATGCAGGAAAATGAAGGTGTGGGAGGCTATAGGAGTTGATTTATCTGCCCATTGTTTTAGGCATTTTCCGCATATTACACCCAGCTTCTTTTTAATTCTCTGTGTTTTCAGAACTCTCCTTAGTAACACAGAAGGCTGTTATAAATGATTTTAAGCCTGCTATTTGTACAAGGTTACAGATGCAAGCTGCCATATGGGTGATATTTTCCCTGACATAATTTTAGTGAAACATTAAGGTGTTACTCATGGCTAAATGCTTCCTTCACCAGGTGATTACTGTAAAATGGTATTGGTAACTGTGTGATCTAACCCTTGTAATGGAAATGTTTTTGTGTTATATAAAATGGGGGGGAGGGAGGCACCAGATTATTCTACCAGATTAAAATAAAACACTAGAGAAAAAATGCCATGCATCTTTGTAGCACAGACTTTTTCAACTGAGGTTGAGGATTCGATGCATATACCTTATCATAATAATATGATGAGGGGGAAAAGAAAATATAGCATATTTTTGCATAATTTTCATGTATCAGAATAGAGCTATCATTTTTAGATGCAACGTAAATTTAAAAAAATATTTTTATGTGCTCTTGTTGTTTTCCTGATGCTGGCAACTCCAAAGAATGGGTGGAATCCAGCCAAAGTTAAGCATCTTAAAGGGAGTTAGGCATCTGCTTAGCTTTCTTCAGTTTAAAATAAATTAATTAAAATAAATTAAAATAAATTAATGCATGTACAGTAATGTCACTTGCAAATGTGTTCCCTCAAAAATCTAGGGTTCTTTTGTGAAGCTATATAGACACGAAAAATACACAGGCTGTCCCATTCATACAAAATGGAGACTGTGTTATACACTCTTATTGGAGTGCAATTGGAGCACCAAAATCAAACGTCTGAAAAGGGCTATTGTCCATGATTATTTGAGACCATGAATTCTGAACTTGAAGGGGTTTGTACTGGGAGTTCATGGAGCAGGGTATTTTGAATCAGTTGAAGAAATCATTGGAGCTTTTGCTTGGGTTGGTTCTACTTTGTCTCCAGCCCTATACCCTATTCACCCCAAATTTAGACAGGCTGGAGCTAGTAGTAGAGAAGATTTAAAGCATAAATCTCACACTTAAAATAGAGTTGGTAGCAGAGAAGATTTAAAATATAAATCTCACACTGAGCCTACTTGTGGGGAGAGTAGTAGTAGTAGTAGTAGTAGTAGTAGTAGTAGTAGTAATAATAATAATAATAATACAGTAGCATTCTGGGTTGCAAAGAAATGTAAGAACTATATCTCCCATTATATAACATGCCAATTGGATGTCTACCATAGATATTAGGGAAGTTCCCTGAGCATCACCGTCATCAATACTATTTTTTCCCATTTTTTCTCCCACCTCAAATCATCAAGGTTGGGGGACCAAGACTAAGACTGGGGGTGTGAATTCTGGGAGGTGTGAAATTACCAAAAACCTCTACTTGGCCCATGGTTTTCCACAATGTCATACGTTAGGTATACTTACATCCCACATGGATCAGTAGCATAATGCATGGCTAAAATTTTAATACCTTTTATTTTACTTGAATTTAAGGATACCCAGTTTTCTCTGCCCTGACACAAATGGCCCAGGCTAGCCCAATCTCATCAAATCTTGGAAGCTAAGCAGGGTCGGCCCAAGTTAGAGCTTGGAATGGGAGACCACCAAAGAAATCCTGACTTGCTATGCAGAGACAGGCAATGGTGAACCACTTCTGAATGTCTCTTGCCTTGAAAACCTTACGGAGTCACCATAAATTGGCTGAGACTCTATGGCACTTTCCACCACCAATATTCTCTAATTATAGAAAAAAATAGCAAATACCATTCATTCCATGATTCTCGGTGCAATCCTAAGGGGGGAGCAGACTAACCCTTATGCCGGCATAACATTGAGTCGCTGCATTACTCTGTTGCACCAGCATCCGTGTGGGCATGGGGGGAGCGGGCCACATTTAGGTGGCTCCCTAAACACTTTCAACAAGGGAAACACCCCCCCCCCCAAAAAAAAACAGGCCCAAAGTTGTGCTAGTAAAAATGGCAGTGTAGCCTATAGGCACCCATTGTGCATTAAAAACAAGTGTCCCCCAGTGCTGTGGCCATGCCTGCAAGATGTTAGCCTGACTGCTCTTTTATGTTATTAATATTTGGGTAATATCAGCTCTTAGCAATATGCAGCCGGCCTTACGGGGTCTAGCCAGTGTATACAGGGGCGGCGCTAAACCGAGGTTTCTCAGAGACTGACACAGACTCAAGGTAAAATGTAAAAGATAGATTGTTTTACTAGAAATATAATAAAAGATTTATAAACAATATTACAGTGTTGTACTGACATTCACACAGTTATACAGAACTAAGAAAATAGGCAAGAAATACAGAGATGATTGCATGAGCAGGAGATTTGATGGTTTCTGTTGAAGGTGATATTTACCTCTATATGAATCAGTGGAATCCGTCTGGAAAACAAGGGGAAGAAGTCTTCGGGAAGAGGGCCAAGGATTGTGGTTCTGGACCAGCAGAAAGCCACGTGGCAGACCCCAGTGGTGCACCCAAGGGTCTGTGAGGGAGGAAGGAGAACAGGCAAGGAGCAGGAACTGGAACTAAACTAGAACAAGACTTAGACTAGACTAGCTGTGTTTCTTGGGGAGCAGCTTTTATTGGGAGGTGGTACTTGGGAGGATGGCATGATATGATGCCATCTCAAAAGAGCCTATAGGTGGTCCGTTCTCTATCTCTATCCACTAAGGGGGTGCTATAGGAGTGGTCAATATTTAGATCTACCTGATGGTCAAGGCAGGATGCTGACGTTGGCTGCATCTGGCGCCTGTCTTCTGGATCACAGGAGTACTGGGCATGGGAACCAATTCTCAGGAAGCACCCCGCTGTCTTCACACCCAGGTGTGAAGTCCTTTGATGTAGAAATGGTAATGATGTCTTGCAGAAGGGGGCATAAGCCTGTGTATGTGCCTGGAGTGCATATCTATATGGAGTTGCTGATAGAGCCTGTAACCTCATGGCTTTGTGTATGAAAATGTCTTTGTTCTCTGTGTTAACCTCCCGCCTGGAGGTGGCAACCTCAGAAAATGGTGTTTTGACCCTATAGTGTAGGTGTCTGTTCCCATCTTCCCACTGGTTACCTAGCATACTTTCATGTCTACATAACTGGCATCACAGTCCATGCACTTCTCAGAGAAATCAGCAGTAAAGTACATAAGAATGCTGTGTGTCCTTACAAAGATCCAAAGTAGTTCACAATGCCAACTAAGGGTGTGGCTAATCCCCACCCTCCCCCTGCACTGGCCTTGTCCCCTCCCCAGCACCCAGTCACAGCCCTACAAATGCTTCCAGGAAAATATAAAAAGAATTACTGTTTATGAGTCATGCTAGAAGCTGAGAAGCCAGTTCACAATGTAAGGAAAATACTGAATTAACTTGAAACATAATATGCAAAACGTATAATATACTGATAACAATTTGTATAACAATTATTAAACTCTCTCATATATAAATTACTAAACACCTCATGAAGACTTAACATATAAATGCAGTCCTCAATAGTAGCTCCACAAAGATAGGGTAATCGAACACGGTAGCAGGAAAAATCCTGCAATGACTGGAAATTCACAAACCAACAGTTAAAGACAATAAAAGTGTGTTGTAATTAAAGTTCGTGTGTGTGTGTGTGTGTGTGTGAGTGTGCTTCACCCAGAACAAAATGTGAATATTATTACCTTCTCTATCCCCTGCAAAATTTTCTAAACTTCTATCAGTTTGTTGTTTCTCCAAGCTAAAGAGCCCTACCCTCTTTAACCTTTCTCCAGAAGGAAGGTGTTCCATGCCCTTAATCGTGTTAGATGCCCTTTCCTGCACTTTTTAAACCATGGTGCTCCGTCTCCTGAGAGGCAGGCCAAGAGAGGTGAGGTGCCTGCAAGGGGGAGGGGGGGTGATGCCAAGGTGCAAGTGCACAGGTCGGCACTTGGGCTGACTCTCAGTTGTCTCTCTTTTACTGACATTTGCCACTGATGTTTTGGACCACCTCCATGCCCTGACCCCCATGAGGCAAACAGTGGCAGTGGGCTTCACGGTCCTGTGGACATTGGGCATCTTGAAGTCCCTGGGGCCAGAGGCTGAAGGTGAGCCCATGCAGTGTGGAGATAACAACAAATTCCTTAGAAAGCAGCATATTTGGAAGCACTTTGGGCCCTCCCTCCTCACCCTGCCCTGCTGCCCCCCTCCTGCTCTGCCCCCTACAGGTGATGGTGGGGGTGCCCTAGATGGCATGGGTGATGACCTGCTGGACAGCACAGCCACTAATGAGCAAGGGACACCCACTGATGCACAGACTGCCACCCAAAATGCCCCCCTCCCTTATGGGATCCAGGTGGACAGGGAGCCAGCTTGGAGTGTCCTGGGGGGGAATCCTTGGACCCCTGCTCCACTGTCTTGTGGCTGGTGATTCAAGAGGGCATGGTCCCTTGAAGGGATCAGGGCATTTGAAGCTGGTAAGCCACCCATGCCCTGTCCCTCTCCACCACTGGACTGTGATGGGTGCTTGGTACCTGCTGACCCTGTTATTGGTTCTGGCTGCCTTGTCCATCATGGCCCTGCCACCTCTCATCACCACCTCCACCAAACACAGCAGCACAGTAGCTTGGGAAGCTACCACAGTAGTACCCAAGGAAAGTACCTCCTCCTTTCCTAGTGGCCACTGTGTATCCAGTCCCTACAGAAAATGGACTAGTGGCCTACCACTGCAGCACAGGCAGGGCAAAGGATTACTGTGTCCGTCTCTCATTTTTACCTTACCATGCTCCGGAACACAATCGACATAATACTTTTCATTAGGACCAACAAATAACATATAACCGTGTGCAGGCTCTTGAGTTCTGCAGAACTGTTCTGCAGGCTGGATGTTCCAAAAATAGGAGTAGTCAGATGCTAGGACATGATGCAAAGTCCTGGTGCACTCTGTGTTGTGGTTAGGTGTCAGGTGCAGGAGTGATGCTGCTATCCAGTGAGCCTTTTTAGGAGCAAAGGCCATAAAGTGGTTACGTTTCACAAAAAGCACAAATAACAACAAATGGCCTTTAAGCCTCTGCTAGTGAGAACTAAAAATCTCTTTTCAGGGGAGAGCTAAGAAAACACTTGACAGTGATTACCTTAACTCTGGAGATAAATTTAAGATGTTACATGTGGTATAAAGACGGTGAAGTCTACAGCAGGTCGTTTTACCTCATGTCACATTCTTACAAAGGTTCTTGCTGGTCACAGTCAATGCTTCCTCTAAGCTGTGGAGTCTTGTGAGCAAAAATTCTACTTTGTGAGCTACTGGCATTAAAGTTGTGAGCAAGCGATTTGGCTACTGCAAAAATGAGTTTGCTCTGAAGCCATCCTTTCTGAGCTAAGACAAAAATGTGTGATCCAGAGGCTAAAAAACTGTGAGCTAGCTCCCACTAACTCAGCTTAGAGGGAACATTAGTCACAGTCATTGGATTAAGATAAGAGTTTAATTTAAGAAGTTTTGAGATTTTGCATGAGGAATGAGTCAACTGAGTCCAATAAATCACTTCATGTTGCATTCTCCCAACTCAAAGTCATACCATTCTCTCCCAGATCCTGGGATATATATTTATACCCCTGTGTGTGGAAAGAAAAGGCTGCATCCATGCAGAAACTGACCCAAATTTTGATCCAAAAGAATGAGATCTTAGAAGGTACAAATTTAACCACCACCTTGCTTGCTTTAGTCTATTAAAGGCAGAAGACTGAAGAAGCAGAGGACTATAGCTGCTTTCAATTAAACGGGGTAATTTCTTTCATCAGCAGACTGGAGTTTTGAAATGGCTGTTATTATCTCTGGGTTGTTTGACAGCCCACTAAATGGTGGATGGGATTCAGAGAACACTATTAGGTTCATAATGTAATATTTGACCTTTTTATTTTGAACTGCTGATCCCGATGACATGTCACAGACTAATGGTGCCATTGTTCTTTGGACGCTGGCTAGAAAACCTTGTACATTTATATGTGAATTTAAAAAGTTGTATACATACTTTCAAACCATCCATTTTCACATCAATCTCTTTTGGACTACTTTTAATGAATTTGCAGTATTTCATGCTTTCTGAGCTACCTAGTAAGGAAGTATGATATTTCATTAAGGAAAAAAATACTTCCCCCTTGAGACTGAAAGACCTTTATATTCTTGTACAACTTGGCAGGAAGTCATCTCTCTTTAACGTATGATATTTTGGCATCCCTTCAAGTCCTACGAACTGTCAGACCCTCCAGCTTTCACAAACTTGGCAGCTTGTTCTGTTTTGTCTGCAGCACCACATTGAGCAGAGCACCAAACATACACTGCCTTGCTTAGCCTTTTTACCTTTTGTGAAGTGTAGTGGTGACCCAGAAGCCTTGATACCAGCTGTAGTAGTAACCCAGTGTTTCCTCTAAGCTGAGTTAGTGTGAGCCAGCTCACAGTTTTTTAGCCTCCGGATCACACATTGTTGTCTTAACTCAGGAAGGATGGCTCTAGAGCAAACTCATTTTTGCAGTAGCCAAATCGCTTGCTCACAACTTTAATGCCAGTAGCTCACAAAGTAGATTTTTTGCTCACAAGACTCCACAGCTTAGAGGAAGCACTGGTAACAGCTATTTTATATTTTAGTTGCAAAGTTGACCAAATCTTTGGGTACTTACATCCAGTGCTGGGAGCAGTGAATGGGTATGACTCATCTGAAAAGGTCCCCAGGTTTGTAGAAAAATGTGCAATCGGGGGGGGGGGGGGGATGCATGGTTTTTTGTTTTTTAAAAACAAACACAAAAAGCAGGCTTGGGTGCTTGCTACTGTTCAACAGCACAGTGAAAACTAGCACAGTGTAGCAGTTAGAGCTTGCGAGCAGGGTCTGGGAGACCCAGCTTTGAAACTCCATCTGGCTGTGGAAGCTCCCTGGGTCACATACTTTCAGCCTAACCTACCTCATCGGGTTGTTGTGCAGGTAAAAAGGAGAGAATTATGTAAGCTGTCTTGATCCCCATGGTGGAGAAAGACCGTAGTTTTGCCAGGTAGAGGCTGCAGGGAGGAGACAGAAAGCTAAAGACAGATAAAGATAAGTTTCCTGTTGGGTAAGAAGGAGACAGAGTTGCCAACTCCAGGTTGGGAAATTCCTGGAGTTTTGAGGGGTGGATCCTGGAGAGGATGAGATTTGAGGGGGGGACCTCAAAAGGGTATAATGTCATAGACTTTACTCCTCAAAGCAGCCAGTTTTTCTCTCTATGGGAACAAGGGTTGCCTGTCTCTGGGGGGGGGGGGGGGGGACTGGAGTTCTCCTGGAATCACAACTGCTCTCTAGATGACAAAGATCAGTTTCCTTGAAAAAATGGCTCCTGTGGAAGGTGAACTCTTTGGCAGTATACCCTGTTGAGGTTGCTTCCCTCCCCAAACTTCACCTTCCTAAGGCTGCACCCCCAATTCTCCAGGAATTTCCCACCTTGGAGCTGGGGCTAGACTACCATAACACACCCTTCATGGGCTGGCTCTCAAAGACAACTTGTAAATTCCAGTTAGTACAGAGTCCTGCCGCCCAGGTATTATTGGGTGCCCAGCAGAATCTGCATACTACCAGTGTTCCCTCTAACCTGAGTTAGTGTGAGCTAGCTCAGTTTTTTAGCCTCCAGCTCACATATTTTTGTCGTAGCTCAGGTGTTCCAGAGCAAACTAATTTATGTAGCAGCCAAATCGCTCCCTCACAACTTTTAATGCTGGTAGCTCACAATGTAGGAATTTTTGCTCACAAGACTCTGAAGCTTAGAGATGAGCATTGCCTACTACTCACATCCTGCAGGCACCCCATTGGCTGCCAGTCAGTTACTGCTCTCAACTCAAGGTTCCAGCTGTCACCTGCAAAGCCTTAATGGCACTGGTGTAAGCCAGCAAGGCATATTATATGCTCTTATGAACTGTTATAATCATAAGTTTGAGCTTTGGGTTATTCTGCAAAGGGCGAAATGCACTCTCTATTGCAGTGAGAGGCTCCAGCCCACAGCAGGAAACACCCTCTATAGTTCACACTTACACGGAGACCAGGACTCCATTTCAAAGAGTCCTCCTGTCTCCTCATGCTGGGCAATTCACACCTTCCCCCAAAGTTCCTGCAGAGATTATGTTAAGTGACGTTACCTGGCAACTAATTGTCCGGCCATCGAGTGACCTGGCCAGAGCCATCACGAGACAATGGATTGGCGCCATGAATCCTAGCGGCTTGCCCAGGTGTCAGTTCCTGCTTAGCACCTAGATTTGCAATATTGACCACTCCTTCCCATCTCCTCCTCCTTGTTACACTGACCAATGGTAGGGTTAGTGGGGACGGACCAACTAGTAGGTGTGTCAATGGGATATGGTCAGCACAGCCTGCCCCAATACCACCTTTTAAAAGTTCTTCCACACTATTCAAGCTTAAGCTCTTAACCCTCTATGTATTTCTGCTGGTTCAGAACACGTTCCCCATCTTTCCTTTCTATCCCTCAAATCTTCTTTTGGAAAAGGATCACCCATCTCCTGGATAGGTAAAGTATTACCCGACCAACAAACATCCTGCTCATGCAACAGTGCTATTTTTCTACCTAAGTTTCCTAGATCTTGTGTGTATGTGTGTATTTCGCCAATTGCTAATCTTAAATTAAAGCAATTCAGCTAACACTGGACCATGTACCTGCAAGATCACCTCTCCTGCTATGTGGCACTGTGACAGCTTTGGTCACCTGAGCAGAGCCTTCTGAAGGTGCTGTCCTGCAGACAGGTAAAGCTGGCAACCACCGGTCCGCACACATTCTCCCTGGTGGCATGCACATTACGAAACAGTCTGCCTGTTTATTTTATTTTATTTTAAATTTTATAATCTTATTGGCTTTATTAATATTTTCTTTTTTTTATCTTTAATGCTCTTATCCCATGTCTTCTATTTTATAAACCTCTTACCACTTACCTCTAAAGCCTTTTTTTTTCTTATTAAACTACTAATTATATGTAAGGTTATTTTTAATTTTTAATTTCTTTTTTAAAAAATATTTTTATTTACCTATAATCTATAACCTGTAATCTATTTGCCTATTTATTATTTACTATTTACTATGTCTACCCTTCACCAATAATAAGACTGCACACCAACACTTTATTAAAGATTTCCAAAAGCCACCCTCAGTTGTCCTTCTCTGCTTCTGTCTCTCTTTTTCCTTCTCTGTTACTAAGTTTTGCTGTCAGGCAAACTTGACCACCGGCTCTCAAACAATGTCTCCAAAAGTTTCCACTCAAGGTCAGCCTCTCAGCATCTCCACCACTTCCCTTCACATCACTCTCTCACGTCGCCATCTCCACTTACACACACATGCTAAACTCGTCCTCCGTGACTCAGCCGAGTCCCAGAAGACCTCTGCTTTCCTCTGCAGGCAAAATGGCAGCCTTAAAGGGACCTCATCCAAATTGCCACGACGAGCCACTGAAAAAACAAAAACAAAAAGGTTTCTGGAACAAATACGGTTATTTCACTTGTTTTCCTGCTTCTCCCTTCTGCCTAAGTAAGTCTCTTGGCCCCCTTTAACTATTTTACTTTATTTTACTGGCCGTTTTTTTTCTGGGGCACCCCCCTCCTCTTTTCAAAATAACTAGAACTAGTATCTTTCTAGACCTTCGTTTCTCTCCCACCTATACCCTCCTACAAGTTAAAAATTACTTAGCTTATTGTTCTCCTCTCAGTTTGTTTCTTTCTTTATTTTTCTGGTGACTCATTCAGCTCGCCTCGGGTCTCTCTTGTCTGATGCGGTCTTGAAGTGATGGAAAAAACACTTTCCAAGTTCTGTCTCAGGGCATACCTGGCCTCAAGACGGTTTGCAGCTGACCCTGCCTGGTATAAAAAGCCCCTTACAACCCCTCTCTCTCTGGGAGAGGAGTCAGGCATTCACAAGCCTGAGAAACTTGGAAGTTTGTTCAGCTAATCGAAGGGCTAGCTTACTATCGAGCTGCCCGGGCCACCAAATAAAATAAAATAAACGGGCAAGAAGGTAGAAGGGGAAGTGAAAGCTTAAAAAAATAAGGAAAGAGTGTCAGAATAATAATAATTAGTTGTATTAATAGCTATAACTAGCCCTATTAATAGCTATAACTAGCCCTATTAATTATAGATATATTAAATAGGGATATTAAAATAAAATAGATTTTTTTTTGTGATTTATGGCTTCTGGTGTTGGTGGGGCCCCTAGGAAATCTTCTCTTCCTTCTCCAGGACATCTGAAGACAATGAGTCAATTAAAAGCATCTGCAGCAAATATAACTCCAAATGTCTTCTAAAGACTTAAAGGCGATGATAGAGGAGAGTGTGTCTGCCATCTTAAAAACCATAGTGGAAAACACGCTTCCAATGCTGATCAAAAAAGAGATGGAACCTATTCATGCCATTCAAATTCAAATGGAAGAAATGGCTAAGCAAATTAAAATTGACACAGAAGAATTCAGAAAGCAAATTCTGGAAAACAGACAGGACAAAAAATAATGAACAGCAATGCCAGAACTAGTAGAAGAGTATCAGAATTGGAATTAGATGTACAGGAACTAAAAGCTAAAAATGAAAGGTTTGAAGAAACTTTGATAAATCTTGAGATGGACAAAGTGGCTACGATACTTCACTGTCAGAATGTGCCAGAGAAAATCGGCTCTACCTTAAAAGAAGAAATCTCAGAAAATTTAGCTAAGCAGTTGGGCCTAGGCTCCAAAGATGAAGTTGAGTTGGAGATAGAATCAATATATCGGAGAAATTCTGCCTTGGCTAGAAAATATAATGTTCCACAGGAGGTCCACATTAAGTTTTATTTAAAAAAAGACCTAAAGGAGAAAATCCTAAGAACAACAAGAGAAACTAAGGTAAGTATCCAAGGTGAGGAGATAAAGTTTCTCAAGGAAATCCCATGGCGATAAGGGAAAGGAGATTTCCATACCAGAACTTAACGGATTGATTGAGAGCTAAAGGCATCCTTTACAAATGGCTTATTCCAGAGGGTCTGCTCTTCGAATACTTAGGAAAAAAGCCAAGGATAGATTCCATATTTAAGCTGGAAAATTTCTTAGAAACATATGGTGAAGAGTTGGGTCTACAGAAAGATCAAGAGCAAGAACCAGAAAGAGAAGAGGAGAAAGAATACAAAGATGAGAGGGAACAAGATAAGGATGTGAGGAAAAAATGGACGGGAAAAAAGATAGAAGAAGACTGGAAAAAACAACTTCGCAAATGTTGACGAGGTTCCAATATAGAAGCAGGTCGAAAGAAGATAGAAGCAAAGATGGAGCCCATGAAAAAATGTAAAATTCTATCAATTGATGTTAATGGGTGAAATAGTCCTCAGAAGAGGAATTTTCCATCAGATCGTTAAATTAAATTCAGATATAACGTGTTTGCAGGAAACACATATTAAAGAAAAAGATAAGGAATATTTAATTGTCAAAAAAATGGGAGAAGCCTTTATAGCATCTGACTCAAAGAAAAAAATGGGTGTAGTGATATACGCAAAAGAGCATTTATTCCCCCGTTTGATCCATGCCTCTGAAGATGGGAGAATTGTAGCGGTGGTAATAATGAGACAAGGAAAAGAAACCTTACTAATCAACATTTACGCACCGAACCAGAACCAAGAAGGCTTCTTTGAGGAGGTCAGGAAAGTGCTACTCCTTAAGGATTGTAATAATGTATGTGTTTTTAGGAGACTACAATGCCATTTTTGACTCCAAACCTGACAGAAAGCATAGAAAGAAAATGAAAAAACAAGGAGGAATTCTGCCTAAAAGCTTTTTGAAGACTGCAGAAGAATATAACTTGTTGGATGTGTGGAGAACTAGAAATTTAGAGAAAAAGGATTTTACTTTCTTTTCCCATAGATACCAGTCATGGTCCAGGATAGATATGGCCTGGTTATCTTTAATAATGTTAAAGGAAGTAATAGAACCTGAAATATAGCCGAGCTCATTTGCCAATAATAATCCAATCTTGATTACTTTACAGGAAGAGAGTAAAAGAACTAGATGGAATATGGATATTAAATTATTGAAGGATCAGGTGTTTATTGAGAAAACAAAAGTTGAAATTAAGGATTTTTTAAAAGAGAAACATTCAACCCGGTATGGAAATGAATGTAATTTGGAATGCTTTTAACGCCTTTATGCGAGGATATTTTTAGTTAGCAAGCTTAAAAATCAAAACAAAAAAAATTAAAATACGAGCAATTATATAGACAAATAAAAATCGAAGAAGATAAGATGAAGGTGGATAATAAATATAGAGAAAGTAGCATAAAATTAAAATCTTTACAACATAAAATGAATTTAATTCTAGCGGATGAAATTGCAAAAAAATTAGAATATACTAAGCAATATCTGTTTGAAAATGCCAATAAACCAACTAGGTGGCTTTCATATAGACTTAGAAAAGAAAGAGAAAAGAGGATGATAAAATCATTAAAAGACGATAAAGGTGAAGAAAAATTCTTACTACAGGACCTGAAGAATATTGTGGAAAAATATTATGCAGAATTATATAAATCAGATGCAGGAACTGACGACCAAATTCATAACTATTTGACGGGCAAAGATAATAGTGACTTCTCTCAAGATCAACAACATCTTCTCAATGAGCCTATATCCATGTATGAATCAACTGAAGCAATTAAAAGACAGAAAAGCAAAAAAATGCCAGGGTCTGATGGGCTTCCATTAGAGCTTTATAGAATTTTTGAAGATCAGATAAGTCTTCCACAATTAGATCAGACTTGACAAGACTCTTCCCCCTCTCCCCCAAACCTTCCCATAAACCAGCCACCTGGTACAGATTGTTGCAAAAACAACTCAAGGTTACAAACACTTCTCAGAGAAACAAGAACAAAGGCATGGGAGAAGATGACCAGAGGGGGCAAGAAAGAGTCCACTGATGTGGAGGTTTCACCCTCCCCACCTCCCGGCCAGGAGAAATGGGGAACCTGACATAAGAATTTGTTGGGCCACACATTGGAAATCTGAAAGGATCCCCTCCAGACAAGAGGTTATAATTAAATTATTAGATTTAGCTGAAATGGTTAAGTTAAGCAATATTATTCATAAAAAAGAAGAAACGTTGTTTGAAAATACTTCGTCAAAATTTTATAGATGATTAGAAAACAACTGAAGGACTCAATTTTTTTTTTTTGGAGTTAGACTTATAAATTTAACAGAACTTACTACTTGATAATTTGGTATTTGTGAAACTAAGTGTAAACTCGATTACCAACATCTTGAAACTTAAAATCTGATAATGTATATATCATCATATTGTAACCAATGAGAGATGTTTAATCTATTGAAGAATAAGATGGTATGTCATATATGTACATATGTATAATTGTAAAAAATAATAAAAATTGTAAAAACATGAAAAAAAAGAAAAAAGAAACAGTCTGCCTAAAGCTTCTGTCATTTTCACAGAATGTGCAAAACAAAACTGTTCGGGATGGCATTCTTGTAGGAAAACGACACTGCAGTATAATGGCTCAGCTCCAGAGGCGTCTTTTATTAGGGATGAAGGTTTCCTAGACTGATTGTCTTGTTGCCTTAAAGAGACAGGTTTGCATGGTGGTTTTTCTCTCTCCAGCTCTTCAATTCCAGATCCAGAGCATTATTTCATTTTACTGGAAATCCTTATTGTTAGATTCAAATGTTGTTATATTTTGTATTCCGCCTGCTGATTTATTGATTAGCTTTTATCATAGTGGCAATCTGCCTTGTGTCCCAGTGAGAAAGGCAGGTTAGAAATGAATCATAATTATAACAACAACAGTCAGACAGGCAAGTGATGCTGTGGACCAAACAGGAAGCTGTTAACTCTCCCCTGAAATCATTATAATCACGGCCCAAGCTCTCCTCATTCTCCCAAGCACTGTTACAGGGTGACCACTTGATTTTTCTGAGGTTTAGACAAGCAGTTGTAGCATTCAGAAAGGTTTGTGATACCCATTTTATTTGTCTTCATCACAGTTTTGATGATTTAGGGTTTTTTCCTCTCCCCCAAGTGGCAGACTGGGTGTATTGGTTTTGGTCCTATCATTCTTCTTTGATTTCACTGTGGACATTGTTTTGTGGATACCAGTAGGGATGGGCACAAACCGGGTCACAAGCCAAAATTCAGCGCAAACCAGGCCTGGTTCGGAGCCCTCGAACTAACGTTCAGTAAGGCACCTTCCCCGAACATTTACGGAGCTTTTGCCCGGTTTGATTTGGCTGTTCAGACCATCTCAAGCTAACAGCGGATGGGCGCACCCACCATTGTTAGGTTTAAATGGCTGCAAGCTATTTAACCCTTCCTGGGAAATTCCCCCCCCCCTTTCTTCCAGCCAGGGCTTGCCTCAGCTGGGAGAAAGGGAACCCCAAACTGGCCTGTTTGGTTGGGGCATTTTTTTTTTGTTTGATTCGGGATTCGTTTCAGGAATTTTTGGTTCGTGCCCATCTCCAGATACCAGGGGTATCATGTTGTAAGCTGTTTTGACCAGGTCTAAATATGATAAATAAAACGTATAATGTTGCAGATTTATGACTATGCTTAACCTTGTATTGAAGGTTTTAGAGGACTGCCAGGCAAAGCCCAGGTGCAAGAAGGAGGAGGAATACCAGCCTCTCCGGGTTTTAGAGATGACCAAGGCAGAATGGGACTGCAGGGTCCTCTGGGCTTTGAAGGTAAATCCCTCGAATTCTGTTCCCTTTCCTGCTGGAATCCATGCCTCTGGGACTCTATGACTCCCTGTGGGACATGAACTGCTCAGGAGGAGCTGTTGAGGGAAGTCCAAGATATTCCTCAGCCATCCCCAATCTCTTCTTCTTCTTCTGCATTGGCACTGAGGATGGCTACTTTCAGAAAAACTGAGAGTTGCACTAGAGCATTTATTTGTATGTATGTATAACAGAGACACCCGCCCCCAGCATGGTGCCCTCTAAGGGTTTTTAGAAGGTGGGCAGGTCCAGGTGGGGCTTGTATCCAGCAGGGCTATTGATTGGCTGTGCAGATTAAAAGGCATCCTGTTGTTAACCAGAGCATCTGCTTTAGATTTTGAAGATTCACTATGAGAGTTTAGCATAAACCTGGCTCCCTTAGCATTTCGTGGCCGGTTCCGCCACCTGCAGCAGCCATTTTATTGTTGCGCCCACCACTCTGTGCCAGAACCCCAAAAGTGCCCACAGACTCAAAAAGGCCAGAGGACCCCAAAGTATAACAGCAACAGCAACAAAAACCCTGCACCTTTCCACGCTTCTGTGATACTACAGCCTGTATTGTTAAAATGGTTTCATTTCAGTACCTGTGAGTAACCTCATCTGTTGTTTGTTCTTCCCCAAGTAGAATCACAGAATCATAGAGGTGGAAAGTACCTCCAAAGTCATCTAGTCCAACCCCCTGCACTATGCAGGAAATTCACAAATACCTCCCCCCCCCCCCCCCCCCGCATACCCAGTGACCCCTCTTCCATGCCCAGAAGATGATGGAACACCTCCAGAATCCCTGGCCAAAATGGCCTGGAGAAAAATTGCTTCCTGGCCCCAAAAGTGACGATCAGCATTTCCCTGGGTGTATAAGAAAGGGCTACATCAGGGGTGGCCAACCTTGCTTAACGTAAGAGCCACATAGAATAAACGTAAGAGCCACATAGAGATGTCTGAGAGCTGCAAGACAGGAACAAATATCACACACACGTTTTTATTTTTAAAAATATGCAAATTTGCTTTTTATTAACGTTAAATGGGACTGCCAAAAATAAAAACAAACGAGGAAAAACGGTTATTGATAATGATATTACTTGTTTGCTAATGATATTGAGAGAGAGAGAGAAAAAGAGAGAGATGGAAAGAAAGAATTAAAGAAGTGGAAAGAAAGAGAGAGAGAGAGAGAAACTAGGAAAGCAAATAGATGGGAGGGGGGAGGGAGGAGGGAAGGAAGGAAGGAAGGGAGAAAGAGAGAAAAAGCATGCCTCCCCTTTGCTTCCCCAGCTGCCCTGCCAGGAGCCACACAATATGTGTGAAAGAGCCGCATGTGGCTCCCGAGCCACAGGTTGGCCACCCCTGGGCTACATGAACTAAGCACTGAGGCAACCCCTCCTGCCCTCCCTCTCATGATTAGAGCCAGTCTGGCATACTGGTTAAGTGTGTGGGCTCTAATCTGGGAGAACCGGGTTTGATTCCCCACTCCTCCACTTGCACCTGCTGGATGACCATGGGCAAGCCATAGCTCTGTCCCAGCTATTCTCTCAAGGACAGTTGTCTCAGAGCTCTCTCAGCCCCATCTACCTCACAGGGTGTTTGTTGTGGGGAGGGGAAGGGAAGGGAGTTTGTAAACTGCTCTGAGACGCCTTCAGGTAGTGAAGGGCGGGGTATAAATCCAATCTCTTGGCCAAATCTGGGAGAACCGGGTTTGATTCCCCACTCCTCCACTTGCACCCTAAGGAGAACTGATCTCCATAGTTGGGAGATCTGTTATGATTCCTGGAGTGCTGTTGCTGCTGCTGCTTGGGGGGAAGCAAGTGGGAAGCTGGGAGAGTGATCGGGGCAGAAAGAGAGAGTGATGGGTGAGGGCAGAAATAGAAAGGAAAGGTGATGGGATATGGAGACAGAAAGAATGATGGGGGGATGGGGGCAGAATGAGAGAGAAAGGGACAGGCATGGAGGAGAAAGAGAGTAAGAAAAGAGGTGGCAGAAGGGAGGAAGAGGGAGACTGAGAGCAGTCGGGGGAGAGGGGGAGAAGTAAAGGTGGGGGGAATGGAATAACCACTCCTGGAAGCTTCTTGCGGGTTCCCACTTTTAAATTTCAGAACAGTTTTTGCAACAATATGAGGCCATGTTCAGATGATAATTTGTAACAGGGGAAAATAGTGATGTGTTGTTGGCTCCTGACTGAATTTATAGTAATGCAGAGCACTTGTCACTATATAATGGATGGAAATATAATTCTGGAAATTTTGAAGCCATGGTGCTTGAAAAAACATTTTTCCCAGGGAAAAATGGGAAATGGGGGTGGGGGAATTGAAAGATATACTATGATTCCCCTCTTCTCAGACCTAATCTTATTTGACAGCTAAACCAGCATAAAATGTATAAGATGTGACTTAACTTGGCCCAACTGTGCACGTGGTGCATGATGGGGAACCTCTGAGGACATGTGGAGGGGACCTCCGTTTCCTCTGTATCCCCCTCCCCACAATATTTATTCTTTCCCTCTTCCTGGCAATCCCATAGACTCCTATTTCACTGTTTTCTTGTCTCCTTCCATCCACCAAGATACATCCCTTTTATTTGCCCCCCTTCCAACTATTGTTGTCATTTTTTTACTTTCTCTACAATCCTTATCATTCCCTGGTTCCTTCTCTCCTTTCTACTTACCATCCCCCAAAGAGCCTTCTTTTTATCTGCTTCTGTCTTCAGTTATATTTATTATTTAGAATCACAGAATTTTAGAGCTGGAAGGGACCATGCAGGTCATCTAGTCCAACCCCCTGCACTCTGCAGGAGCATAGCCGAAAGACAGCCCTGCAACATACCCGAAAGATGGTCGTCCAGCCTCCACTTGAAAATGTCCAGTGAAGGAGCATCCACCACCTCCCGAGGCAGTCTGTTCCACTGCTCAACCACTCTTACAGTTAGGAAGTTCCTCCTGATATTCAGCCAGTATCAACTTCCTTGTAATTTCCACCCATTAGATCTAGTCTTGCAATCCAGAGCAAGAGAGAATAGATCTGCTCCATCTTCTACATGACAGCCCTTCATATATTTGAAGATTGCAATCATGTCCCCCTCTAAGTCTTTTCTTTCCCAGGCTAAACATACCCAACTCTTTCAGCCTTTCCTCATAAGACTTGGATTCCAACCGGCTCTCACCATCCAGGTTGCCTTCTTCTGGACATGCTCGGGCTTGTCAACATCCTTCCTAAAATGTGGTGCCCAAAACTGGACACAGTGCTCCAGGTGAGGGCTGACCATAGTGGAATAGAGTGGAACTACCACCTCCTGCGATCTGGACACAATGCTTCTGTTAATGCATCCTAAGATAGCATTAGCTTTCTTCACAGTCACATCGCACTGCAGGCTCATGTTTAACTTGTGATCAACCAGAACACCTAGATCCCTTTCACATGTGTCGCTGTCAAGCCAAGTTCCTCTCATTCTATATCTGTGCCTTTGGGTTTTTGGACCTAAGTGTAGGACTTTGCACTTATCTCTATTGAAATTCATTTTATTTGTCTCAGCCCACTGTTCCAGCCTATCTAGATAATTTTGAATCCTGACTCTGTCTTCTTCAGAATTAGCAATCCCACCCAGCTTCGTGTCATCTGCAGATTTGATAAGCATCCCCTCTATGTCTTCCTCCAGGTCATTTATAAAAACACTGAACAACACTGGGCCCAGGACTGAGCCCTGTGGCACTCCACTTGAGACTTCCCTCCATGTAGACACAGAGCCATTTACAAGCACTAGTTGGGTACAACTTTTCAACCAGCCATGAATCCATCCAACGGCTGCACCATCCAGCCCACATTTAACCAGCTCATCCTGAAGGATATCATGAGAAACTTTGTCAAGTGCTTTACTGAAATCTAGATACTCTATGTCCACAGCATTGCCAGAGTCAACCATTTTAGTAACTCTGTCAAAAAAGGAGATAAGCATGACTTATTCTTGATAAACCCATGCTGGCTACTACCAATTAACTCATTCCATTCAAGGTGCTCACAGACAGAGCATTTAATAATCAGCTCTAGAATTTTTCCAGGTATTGATGTCAAACTGACAGGCCTGAAATTTCCTGGGTTCATCTTTTGTCCCCTTTTTGAAGATTGGGACAACCTTTATTTGCTTCATTTCTATTTATTATTTATTATTTCACACTTTTACCTCACCCTCCCCACAAGCGGGCTCAGGGAGGCTTACAAGTGGCACACAGTGCCTAATCACAGTAAACAGTTAAAACATTTTAAAATACAACAGTAAAACATTTACAGATAAAGTGCTTGCAGTGATGGTATTAATCAGTGTTCAAATGGCTTCCTACCATTACCCTTCGTGCCAGTACCAGGGTCAAGGTCCGGCCCTCCATGGCCGCCTGGCCCGAGCTGCATTTAGGGCCAGCCCTCATTGCAGATATTACTGGCAATGGTGGATGGTGGTAAACGGTGGCGACTCCTAATCAAAGGCCTGGTGGAAGCGCTCCATCTTGCAGGCCCTGTGGAACTGCATAAGATCCCACAGGGACCTGATCTCCTCCAGGAGCTCATTCCACCAGAGAGGAGCCGCCACCGAAAAGGTTGTGACCCCAACCAAAGTGCCCACTGGGGTATATGTGGGGAAAGGCAGTCCCTCAGGTATGTTGGACCCTGGCCATATAGGGCTTTAAAGGTAAGCAACAGCACCTTGAAGCGAATTCAGTACGCTATAGGCAGCCAGTGCAGTGCCGCCATCACAGGCCGGGTGTGGTCCCATTTTGAGAGACCCATCAGTAGCCTGGCTGCGGCATTCTGCACCAGCTGCAGCTTCCCGATTTGCAACAAGGGAAGCCCCATGAAGAGAGCGTTACAGTAGTCCAACCTCAAGGTGACTGTTGTGTGGATCACTGTAGCCAGGTCATCACGGTTGAGGAAGGGAACCAACTGCCGGGCCAGCCAAAGATGGTAAAAGGCTGACTCTCCCCGACCCTGGAGAAAGGAAGCGAGCCATTGCAAGACTCTACCCCTGCATCCCCACGTTGGAGAGGCAGCGGGTCAGCAGCTGATGATCAACCATGTCAAATGCAGCTCACAGGTCTAGCAGCAGCAACACCACCACACTGCCACAATCCAGGTGTCTCCGGAGGTCGTCAGTATGGGGCCCACCTTTCTCCACAATGGGGACCTTAAGTGGCTTCTATCATGCTCCTCTCCATTTTACTCTCGCAACAACCCTGTGAGGTAGTTTAGACTGAGAATGTGTGACTGGCCCAAGATCCCCCAGTGAGCTTCCATGGCAGAATGGTGATTCTACCTGGATCTCTCAGATCCTTCACAATACTGGTTTTTATGGTGTGGCTGTGGTTGAACAATAGTACTTCATTAGTCATGCAAGGCATGTGATATCAAGTTGCTTGGTTGTTGCTATAGGCCCTGGCCCTGATGAGTCCTTGCTCAAAGCTCAAAACATCCCTGGAAAGAGCACTGCCAATTCAGTTGCCTTTTACTGACAGAAACCAAGTGTCAGACTCAAGCCTCGTTTGCCATGTATTTTTCCTTTGTTTTGTATTGCTGATCTCTATAACAATGACATATTTCATTTCTGCTGGGAATTAGGGGGGAGTGTGTGAGTGCGTGTGTGGAGCTGCTTCGCTAAGAGTAACACTGGCTTGTAACTTCGTCTAAGCGGGGCCTTCCCTTTGTGGGAAGTATGTGTGACCTTGACTACTAGACACTGCTAGATCATGTAGCTGGATGCTTGCAGATGTTGGAGGGGGCAGATGGGTGCATAGTAGATTTTGGTGGGCTGGATGTTGGGGTGTCATTAGACTGGACATGGGGGGGGGGTTGTTTGAATCAGGTATAACTTAGGAACTGGTGCCTAAGGGAGCCAGTTCTGACACAGAAACGTCTATGCTTAAAACCTCATGATCTCTCACTAAACAAATCACTGCCAAGAGAGTGTTGTTGAGAGTGAGTTCTGTTCAAGACCTGACACCAAGGCTTGAAGAAAGGCAATACTATTGTGATTGCCTAGCAATAGCTATCTACAGCATTCATTTCTTAAACTGCGGGTGCTACTTCTATTATGTTGGGGCTTTTTACAACCTCCCAGTGTTTCTTATTTTTTAAGATTTCAGATTTCTCTGCAAACTTGGGAGTATTTTCATATTTTTAGAAAGATTTGTGTGTTTATGTCTCCAGTTTCTGGATTTAAGTATCCATAGATCTGGCAATATTGAGAATTAGATATACTGACACTTGAGAGAGAGCTACAATCTGCTGCATCCTATGTTAAGACATGTATCAGAATTTTTGCTTTCTGAGAGGTAGGAAATACTAAACATTGAAAATAGAAAGTAATTCTTGTAAACAAAAGAAAGTGTATTATTTGGATAGCTATTGTCTCATTCAGTCTTAACGGGTAAGAATATTTGGATATTGAACTCTATAATAGAAAACTCTGTAATAGAGAACTCTATAATAGAAAACTCTGAACACTTCAGTGGTGAATTATCATCATACACATTATACCACATTAAGTGTGAACAATATTAGTCACATTTAAAAATGGACATCTTAGGAAAAAATAGTGTATGTATACAATATGCACAGGAATTACCTTCTAATGCTGTAGATTTTCTTATATAAAAGTGTTCATACTAGCCTTTAAAAGAATTTCTCTCATTGCAATTATTTCACAGGAAGGTTTTTTTTCCCCCCATAGCTCTCCAAAATTTCCTAGTTTTTCAACTGGATTATTAAAACATTGTTTCTGACACCACCACCCCCTCCCAGCTTTCACATTTTCTAGTAATAGAGCTTCCATGTGCCCCACTACCTTCACTGTCTTCTGAAACACAAAAGTATCTTGCTATGCTTATTGAGGCATCAAACGACAGTGCAAGTGCCCTGGAACCATTTGCCAGCCATCCACAAAACACAGACTGCAGGGGGTCTGAGGCTCAGAACAATTCTCCCCTTACGGCCTGCAAGAGTATTTTTAAATATTCTGTTCTATGTTGTGTCATACATGGCTTCATAATGCAGACAAGAGTATGATCATTCTCTTTTCTTAATAAGGTTTACAGTGACAGCGAATTAGGTAATATCAGAAATGAGATTATGCAATATACCTGAGATATGACAAGCAATCACCAATGCCAAAGAAGGTAGCATTTCAAGCCTCTTCTTCTTCTTCACATGAGAACCTTCATTTGAAACAGAAAGTATTCAGCTGTCATACTTTCATGCAAATATTTTGGTGAAAGTGAAATGGCCTGGCTCACCAATCACCTGCAAAAGCCAGTTGCCAATGGAAGATATAGGCAATTTGCTGGATAAGAAGGTGTTTAGATAGTCAGTTCAGACATAAAAAGGTTTTGCTTTAACACTTCACATAAAAGAATACCTTTTAATCAGTTAAACTGGGGGGTTACAACTAATCACTAAAAATAAATTAATGAATAATGATGGCCAAAAAAAGGACAGAAGCATAAAACAAAGTCCCATTAACATAATAGAATCTTCTAAATTTAAAATCTGGGGGGAAATGTGAGATGAATTGGGAATTCTTGGGAATTCAACAGCTCTGTAAGATCCCAAAATCAACAGGTTTATGTTGACGATAAAGGGGGGATATGACTATCACATGGACTGTCGGAACCCCCTTCACTGGTGTCTGGCTCCCCATTCCCCAGCAGCCCGTCCCCCTCGTTGGAGCCTCCTTCAGCTGTTTTCTGCCTCTTTCCCTCCAAAGGGACCAGGGTCTCAGTCCTGTGAGTGGGGGGAAGAGGGTTCCATCACCACTCCTACCTTCCTGCTGCCTCCTGGGTGCCTTTGCCATGTCCTGGTCTCTTTCTTGGGTGGGTCCCACAGCAGCCTCAGGGTGGTCCTCCTCGACCCATCATTGCCTTCCCTTTTATATCTTCCCCTTTCCCAACTCCTCCCCCCTTGCCTCCTCCCTTTTCCCCTCCTCTTGACTCTGCCCCTTCTTAAGCAGAGATTTGGAGCTCCGGGCTCCTCCTCCCTTCTGGCGGCATCTTCCTGGCCATGCCCATCCTCCCTGATGGGCCAGCAGTCTCGGATGCAGAGGTGAGCCTTCGCATCGGGCCTTTGGCCTGATGCAGTTGTTTTGCTGCCAGGGTGGGGCTGGAGGCCCACAGTCATCTGTCCCATGGCAGGACCCAACCAGCCCTTGAAGTGGCAAGGCACCATGGCGGCTCTTTCCCCACACCTTTCTTTGGTCATCGGAGGCACCACCAGTGCCTGGGTAAGCCCTGGGGCCCCTGGGGAGTGAGGGTCTTTCAGTGCAATCATGGGGTGGGGGAAAGGCCCCCCCAAGCTCCAGTGCCATGACACTGAGGTTTATAAAATTATGCATGGGGTGGAGAGTGTTGACAAAGATAAATTTTTCTCCCTCTCCCAAAATACTAAAACTTGAGGGCATCCAATGAAGTTGATGGGTAGGAGGTTCAGGGCAGAGGAAAGGAAATACTATGTTACACAGAGGCTGTGATCATACTTGCAATTAGACCCAACCTAGGCATGAAGGCTGGGTGGATTTAAAGGGAGCGAGCAGACAGCAACATCTGAGAAGCATTTCACATCCATTGGCAACCCATTCTGCTCCACTACAGAAGTGGAGTTAAAAGATACTGGGAAAATCCTGTAGTAAACGGGTTGCGACGGGCCACGGATGGCCTTTCCCCTGTCTGATTGCTCCAGTGTGCTCTCACGCCATTGGAATGGTCTGATCAGGCCATTCCAACCCTGTGCAATTGTTTTTTCCCTCTTCTCTTTTTTTTAAATAAAAGGTTTTTTATTTTATTACAAACAAACATACAAAACATTCAAAAAACACAAACATATATAACATACAAGCTGGAGGTCTTCAAATCTATGTAAAAATAATCTGTTCAAATACTGCTTACAGTATCCAGTTAGGTGTTAAAATGTGTACCATAAAGAAAAATTATTTTGTCCATAAAGTCTGCAAACAATTGTAAATATTATCTATAATGTCTCTAATAACTGTTAAGGAGTTATAGAGTTCCTTTATTATAATCTTCCAGTCAAGTATAAAATCTTGACCATAAATTGTGAAATTTTCCTTCTTGTTCTCTCAGAAGTGAAGTTAATTTGTCCATCTCCACTGTTTCCAAAATTTTGTTTATAATTCCTTCTTTTAACAGTACTTCATCTTTTTTCCAATACTTGCCATACAATATTCTCGCAGTGGTTAGTACATGTATAATGAGATAAAAATCATTCTTTTTACAATTTTCTGGTCTTACATTCAATAGAAATAATTCAGGAGTGAAAGGTATAGTACAAGTCAACATTTTTTGTAATATTTCATGGATCCAGGCCCAATATGTTTTTAACTCTATCACACATCCACCACATATGGAAAAAGGTCCCAGGAACTTTATTGCATTTCCAACAATAATTTGATAAACCAGGATAAAATTTTGCTAATATATCTGGTGTCATACATCATCTATAAAACATTTTTATATGTTCTCTTTATATGCAGTTGTTTTAGTGATTTTTACATTCGTTTTCCATACCTGTAACCCTTGATCTAGATCAGTGGTTCTTAACCTTGTTGGAGGTACCGAACCCCACCAGTTTCATATGCGCATTCACCGAACCCTTCTTTAGTGAAAAATAATTCTTAGTACTTAGTAATAGTACTAAGTTGGAGGCCCCACCGAACCCCTGAGACTGACTGGCCGATCCCCTAGGGTTCGATCGAACCCAGGTTAAGAACCACTGATCTAGATGTATATTATGCCCAACATTTTGTGCCCATTTAATCATAGAGCTTTTAACTATTTCATCTTGTGTTTTATGTTCCAACATTAATGCATATAATTTTTAAATCAGTTTTTCCTCAGAATATAACAAGATTTTATCTATTTCACTTGTTTTAGAACAAAAACCTGTTGGTTTATCTTTGGTATATCTTGATTGAATTTGTACTACTTCCCACCAGCTAAGTTCTGAATTTAAATTTGTGATGTTTTTAACTGATTTTAGCTCATTTTTAGTGTCCAAAAGTTCATCATATCTTAACGAAAATGTCTTGATCGCCAAGTTTGGATTTGTAATGACTTCAAATAAAAAGACCCATTTTGGAATCTTAGGCTGAGGACAGACTGGCAATCTAAAGCGGAGGCAAAGCAGAGGGAACTGGTGCGGGGGAAAAACCCCATGGAGCTGGCCGTTCACACTGGCCAGAGCAATGTGGACCAGCGGCAATACGGAGCGTTCAGACTGCCACGGAGCGTTCAGACTGCTGCGTAGCCAGCGCGCGCGGCTTGCGCGCGCCGCTGCGCTTTTTTTTCCCACACTGCTGCCTCCGGATGCCTCCCGCTTCTTCCAGTTCACACTGTTTGGAAGCGGGAGGCATGCGGAGGACGGCCCCTGAACACCAGTTTTACCCGGTGTCCTGGTAAAGCGGAAGGAAAGCGACTGGGAGACGGGTAAGTATGAAACGGAGCCGACGGACAGATGCGCATGTCTGAACGTGCTCCTTTCTTCCATTTCCGAAGCGTGCCTGCCCCGCTTTAGATTGCCAGTCTGTCCTCAGCCTTAGTATAAAAAAGTTTGTTTAACTTCTTCCCATAACTTTAGTAGTGCTTTCCGGATAATATGTTGTTTAAAATATTTATGAATCTCAGCTTTCTCATGCCAAACGAGCGTGTGCCATCCCAGTAATAAGTCATGACCCGCCAATGCTAAAATTCTAGTTTCCTAACATAATCCATTCTCTTGACCATGTCAGTGCTTTAAAATATAAAGACCCGTGTGGTAGTGTGAAGCCAGCTCTTTCTCTTGCATCTTGTAACACTTTCAATTTTATTCTTGGTTTCTTTCCCTGCCATATAAAATGTTTCAACAGTTTTTCTAATTCTGCAAAGTATTTCTGATTTTGAAGAATAGGAATAATTTGAAATAGAAAGATCAACCTAGGAAGAATGTTCATTTTTATTGTTGTAATTCTGCCCATCAAGGATATTTGTAAATTCTTCCATCTTTCGAGATCTTTCTTAATTTCTGGCGAAAGTTGCATATAGTTGTCTTGCATCAAGGAATTGCATCTGTTTGTTATGTTTATTCCTAAATATTTAAATTTCTTCTTGACTTCCAAATTTGAAAGTTGCTGAAGCTGTAGATTTTGCTCTTTAGTCATATTTTCTGTTCTATTAAAATTAATTTTCAATCCAGCTACCTGCCCATATTGTTGTAAAGAGTTTAAAAGCTGCTTAATAGAGTCCATTGTATTCTCCAATATAAAGACTAGATCATTCGCAAAAGCCTGCAGTTTGTATTCTTCTCCTCTAACTTTAAGGCCTCTAATATGGATGCCATTTCTTTCTCTTTTTTTAAACAAATTTTATTATTTTTTCCCATTACAAAACTTTACATAGTTACTTTTGAAATATTATCATCACTATCCGTTTTTCTATATAGCTATGTATTCCGATTATAATTCAGAAATTTTGGGACTTCCCGCCTCACCTATACCATTATATATATAATAGCAATTATAAAGATTTAAAATTATTAGCTTTTACAGGTAACAAATTTGGTTACAGCAATAAAAAAGAAAGGTAATTTTTAAACATTTAAAAGTAATATCTAGATATCTGTAATATGTATTCTAGTTTCTGTTCTTGTCATTTCAATCGTTCAGTATATTTCTCTTAAAAATAATTGTTTCTTCTTTTAAACATCAAAAATCAGTAATTAGTCAATGTTAAAATATTATTTCTCATATCCCAATGTTGTTCTAGGTATTCTTTCAGGTCTTTCCATTCTTCTAGAAATCTCTCTGAGTCTTGATTATTCAGTTTTCTTGTCCATTTGTCCATTTCTGCCATGAATAGCAGTTTTCTCAGCCATTCCCATATGTCTGAGGTTTTTTCACATTTCCAGTTCTGAGCATAGACCATTCTCGCTGTAGTCACCATATACCATATTAATGTCCTTTTAGTTACATTAACTTCCTCTAGCTTAAGACCAAGCAATAACATTTCAGGCAGCTTTTTAAAAGTACATTTCAAATTTTTTTCCATTTCAGCATGAATCATACACCAAAAGACTTTAGCTTTATCACAAGTCCACCACATATGGTAGAAAGAGCCTTCTTTTTGTTTACATTTCCAACACTTATTAGACAGTCGTTGATCAATATTTGCTATTTTTTTCAGAGTCATATACCATCTATACAACATTTTAAAACAATTTTCCTTTAGGTTATAGCAAGTAGAAATACTCATAGCATTTTCCCACAAATAATCCCAAGATGGCATAGCTATTTCTTTGTTCATATTAATTGCCCATTTTATCATTTGTTCTTTTACAAGTTCATCTGCATTATACCATTTCAGCAAAATATGGATGCCATTTCTGATCATGTCATTTAGTATGTCAAGTGCAAATATAAATAAAAGTGGTGAAAGTAGACAGCCTTGTCTGGTTCCTTTTTGTATTTCAATATTCCTTGTTGAGTCTCTGTTGACAAGAATTCTCGCTTGTTGTCTGGTATAAATTGCTTTTATCATTGTAAAGAATTTTTTGCCACATTGTGAAGTTAGTAATTGTTCAAGCATAACGTTCCAATTGACATTGGAAAGGCTTTTTCATCATCTAAAAAGATCAAAGCCATCTGTTTTTCTGGATGTGTTTCAAAGTATTCAGTTACATTTAACATAGTTTTACATTGTTTCTTAGCTGCCTTTTAGGTAAAAATCCTGCTTGGTCTTGGTGAATTGTTTTTATCAAGGTTCTTTTCAATCTTGTAGCCAAGATAGAAGCATGTATTTTATAGTCTGCATTAAGTAGTGATATTGGCCTATAATTCTTAATTTCTTTCAGATCCATCTTCTGTTTATGTATCAAGGTTATCAGTGCCTCATTCCAAGTGTCCGGTACTTTGTCTTCAGTCAATATATCTTGTATAACCAATTTTAAAGGTGACAGCAGTTGATCTCGAAAAGTTTGGTAAAATTCTACTGGAAAACCATCTGATCCTGGGTATTCCCCTTTTTTGTTTTTTTCAGTGCTTCAATAATTTCTGAGAAGGTTATTGGGTCATTTAAAATTTTCTTATAATCCTCAGTAAAAACCTTCAAATTATATTTTTGTTAAAAAGTATTAACTTCTTCTTGATTGTCTTCTCTCTTCTGATATAGCTTTTGATAGAAGGTTTCAACAATATCTTTTAGTTCCTCAAGCAAATTTTTCTCATTTTCATAATCATCTTTCAAGATTATAATTGTTCTCTTTTCTTTTTCTTTCCTTAGTTTATATGCCAACCATCTTGTTGGTTTATTGGCATTTTCAAAATAGTTTTGTTTTGTGTGTGTGATTTTTTTGAGCTATTTCTTGTGTCAGTAAACAATTCATTTGATGTAGAATTTTCAATTTCAGTTTCAAACTTTGGGTTGAAGAGTCTTTTTCATTCCTTGTTCACATTTCTCAATCTGTTTCTTAGTTTGTGTAAATTTATCATCTTTTTGTTTCCTAGCATGTGTTGCTTCACTGATGGCCCAACCTCTAGCGTGGGCCTTAAATACATCATATACAGTTCTAATAGGCATATCTGGCTGCATATTTTGTTGAAAAACATCTGAAACTCCTTTTAAATCTTTGTCACAAATTTATTGGATTTTTTAAATAAAAGTGTGTTTAAAGTCCATCTACTTTTTTTTTTAGAATCTCGTAGCATGAGAAGTACATTACTTCACAATCACAACCACAAAATGGACAGGATAAAACTTAAACTTATCTCTATCAATGTCAATGGATTAAATGCACCTCAAAAGAGAAGGAGAATATTGCAGCAACTGAAGAAGATGCAATTAGACATGATTTGTCTGCAAGAAACTCATATAAGACTGTCAGATAAAAAATGGAATTTAAAAAGTTTCCCCCCCTTCTCAGTATGCACATCATCACAAACTCCATAGCGCAAACTCCCCCCACAATTCAAATGTGGAGGCAAAAACTGTGGGATTTCTTCTTGTTAGAAAAAATCTCAAAGCTAACTAGCAAGGAGTGTGATGCCAGTGACTTTCTACTAGCCATGGTGACTGAAGTGAACTTCCACATTCAGAGCAACTAGCCCAGTGACTGAATTCCAGTGCCAGGAAGTAATATCAGGGGAAGGCCTTGGCCTCTCTGCCCTGTTGTTGGCTGTCTAGAGGAACTGGTTGGCCACTGTGTGAGACAGGATGCTGGACTGGATGGATTATTGGTCTGATCCAGCAGGGCTCTTCTTATGTTGTTATGTTCTTATCCCTAGTTTTGAAAAACTCACAACACCATTGCACATCATGGTAACCACACCAACTCACTGAGCTTCTTGAAAGATGTTTGTTTATTCTAGGCCTCAGGGTTCCATAGTAATCCAGGTGATATCTAACTGCCCACACTGTTATGGTACAACTAATTTCCCTCCATTTAGTGCAAGCTCATTTGGTAGCACTGTGCTGTACAGATACCACTGAAGTGATAGCACTGTATTTGTCTTCTGCATTCAGGCACCTGGGGAAAGTGTTATATCAGGTTCCCCACCCCCTCCCAGGTTTCTGACATTTGCTCAGGATGTTTGCTAAGTCATAAGCACTTAGCACTTGTCATCTGATACCCTTTATTATCTTTCTCAGGTACATTTTCAAAGGTAGTACTGAAACAACAACAAAAGACTATGCACTCTTTCTTCGGGACTTTAAGTGCTATTCATTTAACAAAGAATGTAATTTTTTTTAAGCATTTCATAAACGTCTTTCTTATTCTAATGGGGAAAAAATGTTCATATTTTCTTTTCCATGTGTTTTTCACATGCAGAAGTGTCCCGGTCCAGCCTGGGCCTCCCTGGGTGGTCACCGGGGACCCCCACCCCAAAAGCCGTCTCACCCCATGTCACTTACCAGCAAGACCTGCAGGGTGGGGACAGAAGATGCCGGCAGCCCAGAGACAATGCGGAGAAGTCCAGGGAAGGCATCTGCAGGCACTGCCGGCACCATGGAGGGGCCCGACGAGATGCGCAGTGAGAGAACTGTGGTGTTGCAATAACCATCGGGCCCAGGGATAGCCCGTGTCCCTAGATGGCAGGGACCACGGGGGCATGGCAGGATGACAGTGGTGGTGGGCTGTGGTGGCAGAGACACCTGGCCACTGGGAGACGGGTGGGGAAAACAGGAGGCACAGCCCTGGGGCGCTCAATGAGCACACAAGCACAGGAGGGGCCAACTGGGTTGAGCCAGCATCCTCCCTCTTGAAGGGAAGTGGGGCCAGCAGGGATGAGAGAGCCCGGGAGCTGGAAGAGCTATAAAAGGGCAGAGGACAGGAGTGGAGACCATGGGCCAGCAATAAAAAGCCAGAGAGAGCCAGGGCACGTCAAATCCAAAAGAAGCCTGGAGGTGAAGCAACCTCCCTGTGAAGCTCCTTTTCTGAGGCCTCTTCTTCCTCCCACGTCCTTGACACCTTCCCCAGACTCCCTGGTCCCCTCTGGCACCAAGGGGACTTGGATACACTGACCCTCCTCCTGCGCTCCGATGCCCCCATTGGCAAGGATAAGGGCAGCGGCACTATGGCCACAGGGGGCCAGCCCACTGGAATCCCAAACGGGCCTCACAAGAAGAATTCAGGATAATTATTCCTATACAGCTGTTATATAAGTAAGTCAGCAGAATTGATTGCTTTCACTTCTTTTCTGACCTTTCATGAATGTAGGAGCTACCAGCTTTTTTATCCTGGAGTCACCTTGACAGTGGGGTGAATGTAGTGTGTTGAGCAATGGAGCCTCCCTTCTTCCCAATGTCAACAGAGACCACCACATGACAGCTCCAAAAGAAGCAACACTTTCTCAGTGGAATGTGAGATGGGCAAATGCTGCATCCACTGTACCAGTGTGCATGTGGGAGGGAGGGGTTGGCCACAACATGCTGCATAAAGGGGAGGCTCTTTTGGAGAAGGAGAAGAGCCTTTAAAAGCTGAAGGAAGCAACTAGTGAGTCAGGGGATGGCTCAAGGCCCAGTGCTCACCCAACAAAACAAACACCCAAACCTGACCCATTCTGTGGCCACCTTACAGAAAACAGATCACAACCAGAATGGGGGGCTCCAGATGGAACAAACAACAACATCCAATTCCTGGGAAGGGCTGGCCTGGCCACGTGTGCCCTGCTGTCTTCCTGTTGTCATCTTTGATTGGGGAGTGAGTGGAAGGGGCTGGCTTAGGACTCAGTACAACAGAACAAATGGAAGGGCCCCCCAACTTTGTCCCCTGTTTGCCACCCATGTGTCCTGCCGCCCACCTTGTGGTTGGCACAGGAGGGATGGTCACTGGCAGCAACCCCCAGCAATATCCTAGAATGACTGCCCTGTGCTAGTGGCCAGATATCACTTTGCCAGTAAAGGGGGGGTGACTACCACCAAGTGCTGAAGCAAGCACTGTGCATTGATGTGCCACCTTGAAAACCCCAAGTCATTGCAGGTGAGGAGGATTCCACAGCACCCCACAGCTATGGATGTAATGGCTCGTGTCACCGCCAAGGGTCTCTTACGTGCACCAGATGTATTTGCCAGCAGACCGATAGTGTAGGGCTGGCAATCGCCCTGCCTGTGAATGGCGGGAGTAGCTGGTGGCCAGGTGTCATGAGGGAAGGTGGCTCAGAGTCAGGGCCCAAAGGGAGTGAAGAGACAAAGAGGGAAAGGGAAACAGAAACAACACCCAAACTCCAGGACAAGGCCCTGGGGAAAGAGTCTGACCATGCAGCAGTGGCAATTGCTTGACAATGGGGCCAGTTGGACCATTTCCTATAGTGTGCTGCCACATGAACGAAGACCCAAATCCCAGGGACAGAGAGGGATGCATGGCACACCCTGCAACCAGTCACCCTGCCAGCAGTGTGGGTGAATGGGGATGGATGTGAGAGGAATTGTTGCCTTGGCAGGGGGAAGCAGCCATGAAAAGCACGGCAAGTTGCCCTGGGAACTCAGACTCTGTTGGCCTGTTGTGCCCGGCACCCACCGTGCCCCTGGAATCACCCTGGCTGCAGTGTGATTGAAAGAGGATAACTCCAGATCCCCGAAGCAAAGGGATGCATCATGGACCTTTGAGGTAGTGCTATGGGGAGGATGTTGCCCTGGGAGGTACTAGGGTTCTTCTGGGTGAGGTTGCTGTTGTTGGGGTTGGCTGTGAGGCAAGCCAAACCATGCCCAGCAGATGTGGCCACCTCCCACTCCAGTACCAGGGGCACAACTCATGGGCCACATACCAGGTTCACCCAGAGAGGAGAAGGAATGGGGAGACATGTGGGAGGGCAACTGGAAGCTATGATCTTACTTCACCAGGTCCCGAGCAGGGTGGCCCAGCAGGAAGGCCAACTTTTCCAACCCGGCCATGTCCAGGTGGAAGTGGTGGGGACTGAGGATGTCTCAAAAGTGGGAGAACACCTGCTCACCCTGCATGCTGGTGGGAGGGCAGGAAAGGAGATCAATGGCCATGCTGACAAGGTCTGACCACATGACACTTGCACGCCCAGTACTCAAGGGGGTCAGAAATGGCGGGGTCAGGGGACTCCACAAGGTACTCCCTGACCATCACCTCAGTGGAATCTTCTTCCATTGCATGCCTAGCCCCCCCCCCCCAGTGTTTCTCCTGACCTTCCAATTCACAACTGACATCCAGAACTGGGGATCCTCCCCTCCTCCTCTTCTTCCTCCTCCTCCCCAGCTTCTTCTGCCTGCTGTTGCCTTTTGCCATGTCCACAGCTCTGGAACCTACACACCTTGTGGCAGAGGTCACACTTCCAATGAATGAGCTGCGACTTACAGAGGGCGATGCTGCTCTTGAGGTGGGGGTTGCACATGCAGACCAGCTTGTACTCCCACTCCTTGCAGAGAGGATGCAGCCTCTTGTTGATGTCCACCCACAATCTGTCTTCCAAGGCCCTGACCTGTGGAAGAACTGGTATCTCCTTGGGGCCTGGCTGCACCACGGAGTCCAGTGCTGTTCCAGCCCCTGAATGAGGGGGATGACTTGCCCCAGGCTGGCTGTGTGGGCACAGAGCATGTTGGCGGTGTCTTGGAATAGCTTTAGGACATGCTCCATTTGGGAGAGGGTCAGTCAGTCATTGGAACTGATGCTAAGCTCCTCTTCCCCATGCTGGATGGTCACAGAGGGGATGACATCCTGCACCATGCTCCTCTGCTCCACCAAACGCACAATCATGTGCAGGTGGAGTTCTACCAGGTGGTCACCTCCTAGACAAGATGGTTGGAAAGTACTGGAGTCGGGAGGCGAGTTGTAGGATGATCATAGCAAAGACTTTATTAAGTGAATCAGCATGTTCAGGAGATGGTCAGGTCAAGCATGCTGCCAGTGCTCTAGAGCCCTGCTTATATGCCGGCCGGAGCCACACCTCTGGCCGCACCCAAAATACCTGATAGGGGCTTAGCATATGCGCATAGTCCTGATAGGGCCTTAAGTCTTAAGTTGTAGTTCATAGGTCCCCCACGGAAGACCTAGGCTGGCTATTGGTGGTCGTTTTGGATCCGACTGTCTATTGTTCTACCTGGCTGAAGCTCAGGTAGAATCGGGCCATGTGCTCTGACCGCATGGCGGTCGCCATTTCGTGACTAGTACACAACACCATGGTGTTCATGCTCCTCCCTCTCCCCCTGCTTCTCTCACAGCAGATGCACAGCCTTGATGTTGTGCGAGAAGTGGCTGTCCAGGCACTGGCAGTTCTCCAGTATGGCCCTAATCACAAGGTTGGTGGCATCCCTTCCCCCCTTAGCAGTGCTTTTCAGCCACACCAGGTGCATCCTGTGCACCAGGCAAATCATGTTCCTTAGGCGTGCACCCCTTGCTACCATCTGCATGTTGGTGCCAACATCCATGACCAAGTAGCCATGGTTGATATGTCTTCCACCCAACCACTCCCTCAGGCTACTCTGTATCATTGCAATAATGTTTGCCACTCTGTGGTCCACACCCATCCCCTCTGCATGGAGGTGAAACATCTTGTAGCCAGGTGGCATTGGGCCTCTCCTCTCCTGGGATGTGGCCATGATCCCACTCCAGAGTTCCTCTTGCCACCAGTGGGTAGTGAGGTAGCTATGGTGCTGGCCTCTCCAGTGGTCCACCATTAAGCAGATATTTTAGCCTCACACTTTGGACAGCTCAGCCTTGACCAGTGGTGCATGGAGGGCAACATTCACTGGCTCATGGTCCTCCTGAAGGGGATGATGTACCAGGCAGCCACACAATGCATCAGCCAGTGAAAGACAACATCCTCCATGAGGGAGAATGGTTGGCCATCCATGGCAATCATCTCACTGATCAGGCAAGTGATTGTCTCCTTGCCCTTTCCCCCAGCACTGGTGGTGTCCCTGTAAGCATTACCTCTTGGAAGGTGGCTTGCCTTGTAGTCCCAACCACAGCAACCAGAGCCCCTCTTTGAGTGACCTGCTTTCCCAGTGATACACTGATGTTACTTCTGGGCACACAGGAGTGACTTTAGCCCATTGCCGATGGTGTCATTATATCCCTAGAGAATCTCCCCTGCTGCTGATTAGTCTCCCACCAGTTGCCAGGCCTTGTTTGGCTGGCAATGTTTCCAGAAGTAGCGTCAGTGTATCACTGGATGACACTCTGGAATTTGGGCAGAAGCTCTACGATTTAAGGATGAAGATCCTGCTGATATCATTTCCTCTAAGAATGGTGAGGGTTACAGTATAACTGCAGAGTTTTTGCCCCAAAAGCCAGAGAGTCCCTGGTGTCATCCAGCAACATGCTGATATCACTTTCAGGTGCATGGGAAGTGATGTCAGCACATTGGGATGCTGTTTCCCACTGCTGGCCAGCTGAGCAGCTGCAAAGAAGTTCCTGCAGGGAGTGGGGTATGGCAAGCCTGGTTTGGACAGTCTCAGAAAGAACTACTCTTAGGCCAAGCTGGGAAATCATGGTTGACTTCTGGTGACCCCTAGTGGGGCTTGGACATTTCAGAGAGTTACCTTGTTATTTGTCTGCCTCTGCATCCTGGTCCTGGTATTCCTTGGAGGTCTCCCATCTAAGTACTTGCTAGAGTCGGTCCTGCTTAGCTTCCAAGATCTGACGAGCTAGGGCTTGCCTAGGCTATCCAGGTCAGGGCCAAGCCCATTTGTCTTCTAAAGCCTCAAGGGTCTCAGTTAGTCTTTTAAACTTCAGCCTGGGGTAAACTTTGCATGCTAGCACGGGTGTCGCTAATGGCAGCCTGTGACTGGGGCTCATGTACTGTTCTGCATTGCTGTGTGATTTTCTCCATTAATTAAAGCAGTCAAGTATAATCACTGATTTATTGGTTCAGTTTACAGAAACAGCATGTGAAGGAAACCTTTTCCTTACCCTTCCTTCCTGCTCTGTGGTTCATGGCAGCTCCAGAGTAACACAACAGATTGACGGCATGCAAGGTTTTGAGCTCTTCCAAAATATCCATCAGTATGCTGGATGTTAGGGAAAGGGGCGGGGGGAGGCATGAAAACAAAATAATCTCTCAGGCTGTGACCTGATGTCAACATCATCATGGAACAGTGGGCACCCTTGGAACACACACACACACCACTAATTCACTCAAATACAGGAGCCAGAAATGACTAGAAACTAGTGGGGCAGCAAAGACTGGTTTTAATTTATCTGGATGCCTGTGACATCAATGACGTCACTGTCAAAATAACTGCATCAAAAGGGCTGAAGATGAGGCTACCAAGTGAGCTCCTTTTTGAGGCAAGATTTGAAGCAATTACTTGCAAAGTTTGATTCTATGCTTTTCTATCACACTACAGTAACTAAAGCTGCTTGCTATGTTACTGTGTGTGAGGTAGGCTTGCTGGGTCTCCCATGATAGCTATATCAGATGACCTCTCAGCAAACCTCGCCTTTGCCTGCCAGCACCTAAAAAGCTGGCAGGAGAAAATGGCAGCCATTATGGGGGATGCATTGGCATCTCCCCAGCGGACATTGCTTCCAGCGAAAAACAGAAGGTGTCATGGGATGCTCTAGGATTGACAGAGAACTATATGATTTTATCAGAGAGTTTATGCAAATCTAGAATGTCCCATGACATCATTTCCAGTCTTCACTGAAAGAGATACCAGTATGTACCAGTCCCTGCCCTCCCCAAATGCTCCCCAGGGGTTGCTGGCTGTTGCTCGGCAACCCTACTGTGAGGGATTGCTTACATATGCAAAAATTTAATAAATTAATCCTCCCTGGCCACAAATGTTTAAGGGACAGGCCCAGGTTAGCTGTTATTTATATCAAATTTTCTAGCAAGGCATCCTAATAAGCTGCTAAAGCAGCAGATGAAGATGGGGTGGGGTGAGATAAGGTTATTTTGTGATATATTGGCAGGTACTTGAAAAATATTACAGTGTGGTATAGTGGTTAGAATGTGGACTAGGATCTGCAAGACCCAGGTACATCTTCCCACTCTGCCATGGAAGCTTATTGGGCAACCTTGGGTCAGTCACACACTTTCAACCTAACCTACCTCACAGGGTGGCATTTGTGAAGATAGAATGGAAATGAAGGAAATGATGGTGGGGCACAGACATTTTGTGGAAAGTAGGAATTTTGAAAGGAGGAAATGACCTAACATGAAGGGAATTGTTTGGGGATGTGCTCCAGAAGTGACCTCACAGAAAGGGGCCAGTTTGCAGGAGTGATCCAAAAGTGATGTCATATAAAGGGGGGAGTGATCCAGAAGTGGCATCATGAAGTGCTGTCACTGGACCTTTGACCTGGAGGTGACACCAGAGGACATACCTTTACAAAGTGACACAAAATAGTTTATAAGTGCTGCCCCCCAAATCTTCAAGTATTCCCAGAGATTGATCTGGCAACCCTAAGTGCATCTGTAAGAGTCACAGTATGCATGTTTTTTGCACGTATGTTGAAAGATATGAGTGTACCATTGTAAATTATAATTGGGTTCTTAAGTCTAAACTTCAAATAAATACTTACACTTGGTACACATGGCTCACAGCAGCAAAAGTTGGCAGGTTTTATGGAATACGATGTTTTGTATACCACAAGAGGGCTGTCTTTCAAATTTACAATTGCAGAAAACATACTGAGGAGTAAATAAACAGTGAGTGGATTTACACTTATCTGCCATGTCAAAAAATTAATCTAACATGGCCCACTGTGAGCCAGGAAAAAGCCATCCCACTCTTATATGGCAATCAGCAAATACAAATTAACCAGATATAACAACAACACTTTCTGTTATCTGTATAATCACACCAGTTTTCCACATGGCATTTCCTTTAAACACAAAGATCCTCATGAGATGGGAAAACATGGATGCTGAATCATGTGCCAGTTCAGTTTGTAGGGTTGCCAAATCTGTGTTGGAAAATTCCTGGGGATTTTGGGGGCAGAGCCCACAGAGCATGGGGCTTGGGGAGGGGAGGGAATGCTATCATTTACAATTGTAATAGCAATAGTTCTATTTAGTTTTAATGTGGTTTTTTTCTCTGTAAAATGCATGTGACTATGAATAAGCTTCAATAAAAGCAAGTTTAGTAATTATTTATTTATTTGTTTGTTGTATTACACATGTTTGAGGAGTGTTTTAACTGCAAGAGATTTCCGGACTCTGCCACTTTGCAATAATAGCCAATAAAAATATCTAATACACACTCCAAAGATGTTTGTTTGTTTATTTATTTTGATTTATATCCCACCCTTCCTGCAAGCGGGCTCAGGGCGGGTTACAACAATAAATTACAATCAATAGACAATTAAAAGTGAATATCAAACAATAAAAACAGTGACAACAGTTAAAAGATATTCTGACAGGAAACTTCTTAAAATTAAAAAATTTGGAAAAACGTTTGTGTCATCAGTTAAGCAAAAGAAAAAGAGAGGAATAGTTATGTATGTTAAAGGATACTTACACACAGAATTGATATATAACTCAGAAGATGGAAGAATTCTGATAGTGAAAATTCAGAGGCAAGCTAAAGCGACTTTGATAGTCACTGTATACGAACTGAACCAAAACCAGGAGAACTTTTATAAATTACTACAGACCATTTCAAATCAAACCTATGAAGAAATTTGTGTAATTGGAGACTATAATGCCATATTTGACAAAGGACTAGATAGGAAAAAACAAATCAGAAAACAGAAATCAGGAAATGAATTATCGAACTTCTTCCTACAATTAGCTGAAGAATTTACTTTGGTAGATGCATGGAGAATCAGGAACATAAATAAATAATCAGACTATACTTTCTTCTCAGCAAGAAACAAATCTTGGTCTAGATTAGATATGGCTTGGATTTCTTCAACTATGATAAAAGACATTGTAGATGCAGAGATTCTTCCCTTAACATTTGCAGACCACAATCCTTTACTTTTGACTTTACAAGATTTTCCAAGACCATCAAAATGGTCTATGAACCTGTGGCTTTTAAAAAACCCAAAATTTGTTGCTGAATCTAAAGAAAGATTTTAAGAATTGTTTAAATTTAATATCCAACCAGACATTTCTATGGATATAGTATGGGACGCATTTAAAGCCTGTGCAAGAGAATGGCTTATTCAACAAAATGTTTGGGTAAAGAGACAAACAAAAGAAAAAACCTTACAGATTGAAGATCAAAATAAAATAGAAGAAGAAAAGATAAAATCTGGAATTTCGACGGATAATATAAGGATTAAAATTAAGAACCTCCAACATCAACTCAACTGTCTTTTAACCCAAGAAATAGCAAAGAAACTAATGTATACGTAACAGAACTATTTTAAAAATACAAACAAACCTACAAGATGGTTGGCATATAAACTGAGAAAAGAAACAGAAAAGAAACACATAAAGGTATTGAAGACTGAAATAGATGAAGAACAAAATACGCTAAAGTATTTAAAGAAGATTATTGAATAATTTTAGAAAAGCTTATACCAACAAGGAGATATTTACCAAGAGCATATTACTGATTTCCTAAAGAAACAAAAAAAAGTTTACAGATGCCCAAAGGAAAATCTTAAATGAACCAATCTCTTTCGCTGAAGTTGTGGAAGCAATTAAAAATCACAAGAAAAAGAAAACTCCAGATCTAGATGGACTTCCAGCAGAATTTTATCGAACATTTGAAGACCAAATTGCCCTGCCGTTAAAAAATACTATTCAGAATATCAATGAAAAAAGGAAAATTCCAGAGTCTTGGAAACAAGAATTGATTACATTAATACATAAACCGGAAACAGAAGAGAAAGAAATTAAAAATTATAGACCAATTTCACTCTTAAATGTCAACTATAAGATTTTTGCATCTATTTTGGCTAACAGGCTGAAGAAAGTTTTACTTCAAACAATACCAAGACCAATCAGGATTCTTACCTAAAAGACAGATGATAAATAATGTTAGAATTATCTTGAATGTACTGGAATATTTTGAAGCCCATCCTGAAAAGCAACTTGCATTGGTATTTCTTGATGCAGAGAAGGCCTTTGATAATCTTAATCAGACTTTTATGTTAGAACAGTTATTGAACTGGCATTGTGGTGAATCCTTTTTTACAATGGTGAGAGCAATCTAAATAAGACAGCATGCCAAGGTTATGGTGAATGGGGACCTTTCTCAGAATATTGAAATTCAAAAGGGAACCAGACAAGGTTGCCCATTATCCCCATCACTATTTATTTTCACTCTTGTAACACTGAATGATATAGTAAGAGAAAACATGCACATTAAAGGATTCAAGGTAAAAGGAGAAGAATATAAACTGCAAGCCTTTGCAGATGATTTGGTATTTATACTGGAAGATCCACAAGCATCTATCATTCAGCTGTTAGATACCTTAAAAGAAAATGGACAATTAGCTGGGCTGAAAATCAGTTTTAACAAGACAAAAATTTTGACTAAGAACTACATGAAAAAACAGATATAGCAATTACAAGAGAATTCTGGTATCAAAGCACAGAAGAAAATAAAATATTTAGGGTTAACTATAACAAATAGACTATAACAAATCCTTCATTTCCAAAAAGGAGCTCAGGGCACTGTAAAGTTCCTTTCCTCCATTTTATTTATTTATTTATTTGATTTATATCCCACCCTCCCCTAGGATACAGGGCTCAGGGCAGTTACAACACTGAATAAAACAGTCAATTTATAAAACATAGTTCAATAATAAAATTCCTCAATGATAGCCAACAAATCACAGCATTCCAAGATGAAAATTCAAACTTCAGCCTGCAGTGTCCGAGCAAACAGGCAAAGAGAGTGGGCAGTATCACTGTAACTCTGTGAGGTACACGAGGCTAAAAAGACTGATTGGTCCAAGGTCTATTTATGAGGTTCATGGCAGTGTGGGGACATACAAATATTTTAGGCAGCAAGTTCCTGTTAGAACTGGATTAAGTGTAGCTTCTGTACAATGTAGGCTTTCTTGTCAACATTTCATTCTAGGCAATACTCACTATTAGGAAATAAGCAGGGGTCATTTCATAAAGAGACAACAGGGTTCATTTTGTAGAAAAAGAGGTGCAGGGGCTCATTAGCATAACTCATTAGCATAACTTATTTGCATATGCCACACACCCTGACATCACCGGAAGGGTGTCAGAAGGCAACACCCACCACTCAGGCTCCACCCCAAAAATCTCCAGGTACTTCCCAACTCAGAGCTGGTGAGCCAGCTTTATACTTTGGCTAAAGACACTTTAGGTTTCCTTTGCTCTTGCAGGAAAGCTACCCTACAACAAGCATGAAAATACAGATCCAATTAGTTAGTATGCTTTTGCTTTTTTCCACAGCGCATCACCATATGTGCCTGTTCCTGGGCTTGTTACTCCCGGAACGGCATTCCTGCATGTTCCTACTCAAAATGACACCTGGAAATAAGTAGTTTGAAAAGCAGACTAGAGTAACATTTTTCAAAGGAAGAACTACTAGACCTGCTCTGAAGGTTGCCAAGATACAAACTGCAGAAAGTGTCATGGCCTAACTGAAGCCAGGAGCAATGGTCAGTATCAAAGTTCAGTCTAGGAATACGTGAGGTAAAAATACTGAGAATGGGTATGAGGTAAGGTTGCCACCCTCCAGGTAGGGCCTAAAGTTCTCCCAGAATTACAGCTGATCTGAAGAATAACAACTACAGGGATCAGTTCCCATGGATAAAAGGGCAGCTTTGGAGGATGGACCCTGTGGCATCACATCACTGCTAAACTCAGTCACCTCCACAAGCTCCACTTGAGGGAAGGACAAAGTTGAAGGAGGAAAATGGTGCCGATAACAGCAAAATAATATAAATGTTAACTCCATGCCCAACATAATCCCAAACTGAAACATGTAAACTATCTTGTTCCACCTAGGAGGGTTTATAGCTGTTATAATAAAATTCACCCTTCGGGTTTTTTAAAAAGGCATGAGTCAAACTTGTTTAAGTGTTTTAATAAGGTATGTCAACCAGAATATGTGTATCCCAGTAGTTAATTGAACATCACCTTCAAAATGTCATCTGGCAAGTCAGAACGTTTCCAGATTACGTATTAACATCACTGAGCATTAACACAGGAATGTCACTGTTCCCACAATGCTTTGGTCTTTCAAATAGGCCAGGCTTTTGGCAGTTGCTTCAGCTCCCATGAAAATCCCTTAGGAGAACAATGGTTAATTAATGGCTCATGCACAAGGTAAAGAAATTTAATGAGAAGGAAATGATTGAACCCACTGTTAAAGTCCTCTGCACATTGTTGCTTGGGAAAATATACCTACACAAGCAATTATTTCAACAGAAGGGAGGTCTACTGCGCTGAGAAGTTTGATGCACAATAAGAACCTGTTTGCTTCCAGTTGCACAAACCCTGCCAGAATCCAAGCAAAATGGCTCCTGAGCTGATTGTGACATGCTTAGATTTGTTCATCTGGCCTAGATCCAAAGTGCCTCACACCCAGCAGCATACTCTGTACCTGCTGTTGCATGCAAGGAGTTTTCTCTCCTGCTGCCAAAAAATGACCCAAGCTGTCAGTTTTCATAATCTGTCACATGATCAGAAGCCTGGGAAAGGGTATGTGGACTCCTTCTCTTTCTTCTGTGTAAGAGGTGATCAATGCTGTTAGAGCTGACATAGTTAATGATAACCTGATTTTGGGGGGGGGGGGTTTGCTTTACAACCACTGTTCCTAGCATACTGGTGCTATGCATGTCACTCCCAGCCCAGTATAGAAGATCAAGTTGTTCTGTGTGCATAACCGCCCCCCTTTTAAAAAAAAGTTGGAATGCCTTTGATTAACTGTTCAACAAGTTCTGTGAGGACTGGGATTACTTCCTCCCCCTTACCTACCAAAGAGATGATGGCCAGGGCTTGACCTTTTTGAAAAAGGGTAATACACAAGTAGGCCCAGTTGTCCCACTAATGCTCTGTTTACTCAGAGTGTGATATTATCATCAGAGACACCTAGTACATAGAAAACTCATATTTTTGCAGTTTTGTACCACCCTTAGACCTCTCTATTGATTTGAAAAAAATATACTTACCCAACTCCACCGATGATATCTGTGTTCCCATATAAACAATTTAATAAATATCTAGCAGTAAAATCAGCAAACACTAATAACCACATCAAATTAATAAAATCAACACAGCAGAATTCACAAAGCAATATCAACCAAATGACCAAAAATAAAGGGTTTATCTAGGCATATGTATCCACAAATACGCTCAACAGGTGAACATACCTTGTTTGAATTCCCGCAGCTACATGAAAGGTAAACTTCTGATGAGATTATCAGAATATCACTCTTTCACCTGATTCAGTTGAAAAGGAAAAATAGAAGTGTTATTCGTATACTGATAGTCCCTGACTTCAACTGCAAAGATGATTTCTCCCAAGGGTTTCGTATAAAAGGTAGCTTTAGAGGGCGGCCATGTTGGTCTGCTGTAGAACAGCTAGATTTGAGTCCAGGAGCACCTGAGAGACGAACAAGACTTTCAGGAGGTAAGCTTTCTAGAGTCAAAGTTCCCTTCATCAGACATATATAACTTAAACACCATGGGGAATAAAATGGAACCTTGAGAGACCCCACAGAACTAGTACCAAGAGTCCAAGATGCTAATCTCTATCTGATACTGGTTCGTCAGATAGGAGCTGAATCACCAGAGCACATCGCCTCCAACTCTCATCTCGGCCAATCAGGTCAAAAGGGTACTATGGCTGATAGTATTGAAACTTCTCAAGAGGTCCAGGAATATCAATTAGTTCTTCTGTTTTTTTCTTCTGACAAAGATAATCAATCACAGCAATCAAAGCACTTGCAATTCCTAAACCAGAACAGAAGCCAGAAGCAAAGGATGCAGATAATCAGTCTTATTCCAAGAAAGCCTGGAATCATACAGACACCATCACATGTCTGAAAAAACAGGAATATTTTTGTCAGCAGCTGATAGTTGTTTTTTTCAGTTGCCTGTAAGGGGAATTTCCATTTCATACAATATAATTTTGTGCTAGACTTAATATTATTACGTTATTAAAGATGTTATATAAAATTCTCCCCAGAAGAAATGTTGCTAATCTGATTTGAAAAGAAGTTTTTTGGGATTCTTTCAACATTCTTCAGACTGAGGAGAAACCTCCAGGTTTGCTTCTAATTTTGCTTCTGGCAAAATGTCAAAGGCAACAGGGGTTATGAAGAGGCATTTCGTAGCAATGTATGTATGAAGTGCCAGATTCACTCTTCAGAATCCCTGGTGGAAGAAGAGTAAAGTTTCAGTTGCATGCATTTTACTTTCCCCCCTGCTCTGTTTCTGATGCCAAGAAGATGTAATGATGTTATCAACCTAATCGGAGGAAGAGCAATATGCTCAGGGAAAAGCGTACTTACACCAATACTTAAGCTTTGCATTAGGAATCACAAACACAGGGAAGGGTAAACTGCACTGATGCAGTTAAGCCAAAGTCGCGCTAACCTGCCGGTACGCTTCATGAAATGTCCTTTTGTCAGTTTTTCTAGAGGAACGTGTACCTATGAGATGACACATGGCTGCTCATTATTAGATTAGCTAATATCAGTGGCATACTTCATGTCCTTCCGACCCATCTGCCAGCTGTTCACAGTACTCTGGATGGAATTTGATAAGCTGATGAATACATTAAAGGCTCATGGTGAACATGATGGCAAATTAATTTAGAATATCTGTAAAAAGGCAAATTTATACATACTTTGTGGAAATGGAAACTCACTCTCCATTTCCAGAGAATTTAAAAAGAAATGGCTTTAGAAAGACCTATGCAACTTGTACTGGACTGACCAGTCATAGGTTCATGTCCTCTGTTTCTCTTTGGGAGATGCTGTAGAGCCCTTGGGAAAGATCTCCCAGTTTCGGGGGGGGGGCATCCAGGGAAGCAGCAGAATGTGGTTCTTTCATACTAGTTTTAGCCCTGCTGGCCAATGGAGCATAATCAAGGCTGAGGGACTCACATTCTCCTTTCTTGATGGAGAATGTGTGAATTTGGGGACACGAATGAAAAGGGACCACTGGAGGTTATTTTGCCCCCAAACTGGAGCAGTCTGTAATGTATGCAATGGCAGTCGCCATGTGTTCCCTGTAATTGTGACCACCACGTGGCCAAATGCACATGGCCAGGCCAACTACCTGAGCTTGGGTCAGGACGAACAATAGCTGGCCAGATCATAACTTGCCACCAATCTAGTGCCTAGGATCCTCTAGGCCAGGGACAATTGGGCGAGGCCGGAAGTGTGGCTCCGGATGGAATAAAAGACGGCCCCTGAGGCCAGGTTGTCTTGATTCATCTGACCCGCTAATAAACATGCTTGCTGATTTCACTACAATGCATCTCCAACTCCAGTACTTTGCACAGTCCATAGTGGAATCTCAAAGTGGAGCATGCTTAGTGTTTTCTCTTGTTGCTGAGTTGTTACAGTCAGACACCACACATATGAAATTATAACAGAAGGTTTATATATTAGATAACCTATTTTCCAGGCAGGCTTTAGCAATGGCAACACTTAATTAGAAATTAAAGCACAGCTAGGAAGTACCCTGCTGAAAATCTCATAGAAGATTTTAATAATTAGAAATTGGCATATAAACATGCAAGCAGTTGTGGTGGTTGAACTATTATCTTTTTCTGAACTTCTGGACCTCAGTTCAGTCTTAATTCTTTCCACCTTTTTTAAAAAAACCAAAAACAAAAAAACCTTGAAAGGCAATCCAGCATTTCTGAATAACAGCAGTATTTAGTAAGAACGCTGATGTATCCTTTTCCCTAAGAGCTTATTTACAGATTGTATCTCAGAAATATTTGCAACTGCTTGGAAGACCAGTTGATGTTCACCATCTCACAGTGGCCCTTCCTGCATACACAGCTTCCTGCAATTTACTGCAGAGAATCCAAGCAGTCAAGCCGTAAAGCTTCACTTTGGATTTCTTTGCCAGCTGTCTGCATATTCTTTTATTCTCCAATGGATTAATTCTGCAGCTGCAATAGAAAAGCACAGTTTTTCTTAATTGGTGTGAGAATGTCACTTGTGACATCTGGGGGTGGTCCAATTGCCACCAACTTGGCCAAGTGTGTAAGCAAGGGATGAGGCACACTGCACCCTCCCCTTTCTCTCCTCTCTTCCCCACTCTCCCATCCCCTTTGGTTAGCTGCCGCTGTGCTACTCCAGGCATGCACAACCCACAGAGGGATGCCAGCTCAGCAGCTGGCTGGCTGGTCTGTCAGGAGGGCCGGCGTCCCAAGAGTTCTATTTTTTAAAACACACACACACACACAAATGGGCCTTCAAGCCTCTTCCATTGTTTCCAATGGGCAATCCTGTCATTCCTTTTAATACATCCCCTCCCAAGTTGGGTACAGATTGGCTTTGGGGAAGGGAGAAAAGATCCCTCTCTAGGGTCCAATAAGCAAAGGGGAGGAGGAGCATGTAAAAAAAAACCCCACGAGCTAGAAGCATCAGACTCCCCAGAGGGCCTCCCCAGGCTGCCTCTCTACCTGCCCTCCAAGTTGTGAGCAGATTGGCTTTGGGGAAGGGGGAAGAGATCTCTAGGGTCCAATGTGCAAAGGTGGAGGGGGGGGGAGCTCTGCCTTTTGTTTCTCTCTCTGCTGCCAGCCAAGAGGGAGCAGTGTGGGAGAAATCAAACCTGTGAAAGATGTGACAAAAGAAAGGAGGGGTGGAAAAAGGGGTGGAAAAGGCCAGAGACATGGGCGGTGTTGCACAGTCCAAGGTAAGATGTCTGCTTAGCATTACCTCCAACTTGGAAGCTTCTCAGACCTAAAGACTGCCACAAAAGCACTCTTGGATACCCCAGGGCAACACCATACCATAAAAGTATGCAGAAATTCCAAAAAGACCCAACACACACAGAAAGTGAAAGCGCATTGCCATGCAAAGGGCAATGAACAGTTCCAGAAGAACAGTGGGGAAATAGATGGGTGCAGAAAAGCCCAGAGTCAGTCCAGGAGCGGCAGCTAAAGCTAAGTCCTAGCACAGGAAAAGGAGATGGTAGAATCCTGAGGTTCTTAAGTACCATCAAGGGGACCCCATACAGAAGGCATAACTTTATTGTAACTGCAAAGATACATTGGTACATCAGGAAAGAAACATTTGACCTGCTGCTAGCAAAAGACAAAATTGAACTGAAAGTGTAAGGTCAAAATGCTGTTGCTCAGAGGATGAATTCCAGCATTTCCTAGTATGGAAAGTCAGGAAGGCCAAAACAGAATAATTCTCCCCCACAGCTTGCAAATCAGATGCTGTGACACTGAGCCTGGCCCTCTCACCTAGAGAGCCAACCTGTGTGCACTAGGGCTGCCAGCCTCCAGGTGGGGCCTGGGGATCTCCCGCTTTTACAACTGATCTCCAGCTGACAGAGAGAAGCTCCCCTGGAGAAAATGGCTGTTCTGAAAGGTGGACACTATGGCATTGTACTATGCTGAGGCCCCTCCCCTCCCCAAACCCCACCCTCTCCTGGCTCCACCCCCAAAGTTTTCAAGTATTTTCCAACCCAGACCTGACAACCCTAGTGTGCACTGATAGTTCATCTTCTCTCAGTGGCCTGAATTGCTCCTCAGATTTCCCTAATGAACTCCATACCCACAGCACGTTAGGAATTTGGGCAAGAATGGGGACCTTGGATGATGTAGTAGCAATATCAGTTCATTCTTGCCTTACTCATTTTGGCACGTTGACTTCTAAATCTAAGTCAGGAACTGACTTAGTTCTGGCAGTTTTGCAAAGTATTTTTGCTGAGGAATTTTCTCAAATACAATCTGATTTGGATGACAGTTGTAATACTGTTGAGACAGTAGAAATGTCCAGTGCACGGCCTGGTCCATTTCTGGATCATGTTGATCTTACTACTTTGATGGATGTTGACAGGATTTAGCCAATCTCATCAGATCTCAGAAGCTAAGCAGGGTTGGCCCTGTTTAGTGTTTGAATGGGAGACCACCAGGAACCCCAGGGTCACTAAGAGTACAGCAATGGCCACCTTTGAACGTCTCTTGCCTTGAAAACCCTACAGGGTCACCATAAGTCAGCTGTGATTTGATGGCAAAAAAGGCCACCACTTGTACTCTGAATCCATCCTAGTTGCTGAAATCATGTACAGAATGATCACTTTAATGAATCCTGATATCTATCACAAATCAGTCATTGACTCAGGCACCTATCCATCAGTTACTTTTTAAAAATCACTAAAAAAGATTGATCTGGCGAATTATTGCCTGGTCTCTAATTGACCCTTTCTGGGCAAGATGATAGAGAGAACAGATGCTGAACACCTGGATAACTCATCTGATCTAGACTGCTTTCAGTCTGGTTTTGGGCCATGGGATGGAGATGGAAGTGGTGGTTTTGGGTGGTTATCTCTCTGAATGTAGATAAGGACCATGACTGTATGTTGCTTCTATGATTTTTCATCAGCCTTTGATGCTGTGGACCCATACCATCTTTGTTGAGGTTCTTGGAGGCAGAGATTAAGGAGTATGCTTTGTATTGGTTTTATTCACTCCTCCCACCAGCCAAAATCCATGAACAGAAGAGGGAGGAAAAGGGACATCTCGTCTGATTCCACCACCTCCCTGCAGCTTCCCTATGTACATAGCTAGAGGGTCCCATGACTCCAGGTATAATCGTTCCAAGAGCGAAAAGGAACTACTAGGAGAAGGGGAACCTGGAGAAAAACTCCTGTTACCTGTGTCCCCTGGATGATTGTGTGACAATCATCCTTAAAAGCCCCACTTTTCCTCCAGGGCCCTGAACTAATTCTTCTGATTTAGGCCTCATGCGAATCCAAGTGATTGTCAGATGATCTGACCAATTTCCCACAGCCACTGCTCCATCCCCACTCTTTTCTTTGTCCCGATCATAAGTGTCAATTTCCCACTATTTGCTGTGCGGCTGCATTTTGCCCAGCAGCTTTGCCCAATTTCCCCCGTGTCTATTCAATCCTCAAAAAACAGGATTGCGTAGATGCAGGGGAAATCGGGTGAAGCTGTGGGGCAAAATGCAGCCGCGCATCAAATAGTGGGAAATTGACATGATCGGGGCAAAGGGAAGAGTGGGGGCAGAGCAGTGGCTGTGGGAAATCAGTGTCTGAGTCCATAGAACTCCAGTGAATAGGAAGGGGTGAGCCAGCCTCAGCTTAACAAGGGTGAAGAAACCTTTTTTACTTTTGGATAGGGATTTCATGATTCAGCTTAGCCAGGTTTTTATTTGGCTTTTAGTTAGGGTTTGGGTGTCGGCTGAGGGGAGAAAGCATATTTTAGTGGTACAAATAAGCATTCTGTTAAGGGCCCATCATTCCTAACTGGTGTGTGTAGCTTCTGTGATAAGGCGTTGTCTGAGATAAAAGAGCAGACTTGAACCTGTTGAGGTAACCCTGTCCAAAGGGGAATCAAATCTCCCCTCAGGGGATATTTATTTATTTATTTATTTATTTATTTTTGAGATTTATATCCCGCCCTCCCTGCCAGCATTACTTTATATATCTAAGTTATCCATGCATCATATGTACTTCATTAAATACTTTATTTTCTGTTAAATAAACCTTTTTTGTTCATCTGTGTCTTGTCTGTCAAGTCAAGAATCTTAAGAAGCAGCAGTCTCTGTTTACTTCACATATAAGTACAGCGTCTAGCATGTTTGCAAATAAGAGACCTTTAGGAGGAGAAGAATTGGTTTTTATACCCTGCTTTCCCCTTCCCTAAGGAGTCCCAAAGTGGCTTACAGTCACCTTCTCTTCCTCTCCCAACAGGCACCCTGTTTCTGAGATAACTGTTTCTGAGAGAACTAGGGGTCATTTCATAGAAAAAGAGGTGCAGGAGCTCATTAGCATAGCTTATTTGCATGTGCTACACCACCTGACATCACCAGAAGTATGTCAGAAGGGAGAGAGGGAGGGAGGAAGAAAGGAAGAAAGAAGGAGCTGGCAGAGAGGGGACAGCTACTAATCCAAGCCTCAGAAATACCACTATTCTGGGAGGATAGCTTCAGTGGTGGCTGAGGCCTTCAGAAGGCTGAACGGAGGAACAAGGACCTTTCCAGGGAACAGGGTCATTTTGCTTCAGCCATGACACAAGCAGGCATTCCCCCGTGAAGGGCGGGGGGCTGGCATCAACTCCCGGAGCTGCACTCCCCTGAGCTCCTGCTCGAAATGACCCCTGGAAAGAACTGTGAATGGTCCAAGGTCACCCAGCAAGCTTCATGTGAAGGAGTGGGGAATCAGACCCTACTCTCCACATTCAGGTCCACCACTCTTAACCACTAAGCCACATAAGCCACATTCGCTCTCAGGGAACACATAGCTTACACTCTACCAATCTTTATTTTTAAGCATGTGTCCCCCTTTTTCTTTGATTGTGAGCAGATGAAGTATAATCTGTGGGAGAAGCCAGAGTGGGGGTTTGGATATTCTTCAGTCCAGAAGGCAGGTGCTCACTCTACCTCATAGCTGTCACAGAGATAAATCACTGAAAACACACATGATATACAGCAACACTTAACTGGTGATAATCAGACAGTGGATTTTACTAGACAAAAGTTTAACTTACAGTTAGAAAAAGAACTCCAGGCTGATTTTTCCCTGCACAGAAAACTGGAAGCCCTCTGATTGAGATGGTCCATAGGACTCTATGCCCATTCTGAGCATGATTTGTTAGCAGTCTCAGGGCTTGCTCCTTTAATCTGAAGAAAAACAAATGTTTTCTCCAATTCAGTGGGAACCGTGTGGTTGCCACAGGTGGTGTATCAGCCTGCTTTTTAAATGGCTCACGGTTGCTTGCATCACTTTTAGCTCTAAAGAGCTTTTTTGTCTTTTGGGTTTTCAAGCAGGCCCAGCGTCCACATTTAGTGAGGTGGGACAGGTACTGAGGCCTGAGGGCTTCCCCAGGGCCACCTGCTGGAAATGATGGTGCATCTTTTATCAAACAAAAGCCCAGTGACACAGAATCAAGGTTAACAACTGCCATTTGCCACTGCAAGCTGCAGTAAAGGGCAGAGATTCAGTTTTCAGATTGCTGCAGACCAGATGCTAAAACCCAAAATGTAACAGAACAATGAAACTCCATAGTAACAATTCACAACAAACCCAATTCCCCATAAGATTTCCCAGTACAATATTCATTCACATATCAATAGGGATCAAAGACTCTGCTGCTTGTCCATAGCTTGAGGTGTAAAGGTACAACAGGGAGCAATAATATAAAGGCTAATGAGTTAGAATGGCAGAAGAGTTTATAATGAAAAGCAGGGCTATTTCTGGGCAGGAACGCACAGGAACGGAGTTCCGGCTGGCTCCTGAGTTGGCCACGCCCAGCAGGAACTCATTAGCATAATAGGCCACACCCAACAGCAGAAACTCATTAGGATTGGCTACATTAGGGGTATGTGGCCTAACGTGCAAATTAATTCCTGCTACAAAAAAAGCCCTGGGTTTTGACAACAAACAAGGTAAACAGAATAAGAAGCAAAAGGTGGGTGTGGCTGGATGACCACTCTTCTGATAATATGGGGATGTGGCCTAATATGCTAATAAGCTGTGCTGTCAGTGGTGTGGCCTAATATGCTAATGAGTTTCTGCTATTGGGTGTGGCCTGTTATGCTAACGAGTTCCTGCTGGGCTTTCTCTACAAATAAAGCCCTGATGAAAAGTAACAGCCAACTATATCATAAAGAGAGGCGGAAATTATTTCTCAGTAGTAAACATCTTGTGAATCTAGGCTATGAATCAAAATGGGAGTAATGAGGGAACAGGTTCTTTCCCCCTAAGTGTCTTGGCTGGCTTCTGTGGGATTTTAAACATAGGCTGCAGTCACACACGCTAAATAATCCACTTTCAATCCACTTCCAGTACACTTTCCAACCGGATTTTTACTGTGTGAACTGGCAAAATCCAGTTGAAAAGTGCATTGCAAATGGATTGACAGTGGATTATTTAGTGCGTGTCACCACAGCCATACTGACACTTGACACACCGAGGGATCCACCTGACTTAGGAAACAACAGAAGCTCTTTCTCCACATTAACTGCACAGTATAGCCATGTGCTAAACCACCGTTCCACTGAAAGCCAAGCACTTACACTAGGGCTGCATCCATAGGGTGACAGTTTTCTGTATAGCCTTAATGCAACCAGAAAAGCAAAAATTTGCATGATTTCTCTAACAGAGCCAGTAAATTGAAGTGGGAAAGGATCTGGTTAGAGAAAAAACAGTAGAGGCAAAGGGCAGGGCCATATGGGAAGGGGGCTATATACCATGTCACCCAGGGCCTACAGAAACTTGGAGCTAGCCCTGTTGCCAAGCCATGCTATGAGGGGGAAGGGGGAAGTGCTGGGGTCCTGGTGAAATTACTGTCAAATTTGCCGTTTTGCAGAGGTGCAGTAGAGAACAGGGGGAAGGAGCAGGTAGTCAGCTGTAGCTATGAGTTGCATGAGAATGGAAGTGGGCAGACATTTTTGTGCCCCCATCTGGAAACAGCCCTAGTCTATATATTCCCTTAATCCAAATGATGGACTTTAAATAATGCTTAATAAAAGATTCTTAGTATAATATAAATGATATCTAAATTATGGTATAATGCTCATATTGTATAACTTTCCCTTTCTAGTAAAAAATAATCACAAGACCGTCTCTAAAGAAAAAACTAGTACACACATGAAGTTACCTTATCCTAGGGTTGCCAGCCCCCCCCCATTGGAGGTGGGGAATCTCCTGCCCTTGCGCCCCCCCCCCACCGATCAGCTGGCTGGTAGGGGGACCTATCAGAAGCAAGAGGGAAGTCCAGGCTACATTGTCAGCATTACTTCCAGTGTGTACTGGGAATGACATCATCACATTGGCAACATCTGGGTGACACTCTGGTATTTGGATAAAACTCTTGAATAGAAGCCATTTTTACCATAGAGTTTTTGCCCAAATACTAGTGTCACTGGGACGTCCCAATGGGATGTCACTTCCAGTACATGCTAGAAGTGAAGTCACTACATCACTGGTGATGCAGCTTGCGTCCCCCTCCCACTCCTGGTAAGTCTCCCCCCCCCCAACCCCTGCCAGTTGCCAGGAGGGACCTGGCAACCCTACCTTACACTGGTGGGCAATACTGTCTATGCTGTCTAGAAGTCACTCTCGCAGGTCTCACGTAGAGGTCTTTGGCATCAGTTGCTACCTGGTTATTTGATTGGAGAATTTCACAGATTGAACCTGGGATTTTTATGAAGTGCAGGTAGATATTCTACTACTGAGCTAGAGTGTTCCCTCTAAGCTGAGTTAGTGTGAGTCAGCTCACAGTTTTTTAGCCTCCGGCTCACACATTTTTGTCTTAGCTCAGGAAGGATGGCTCCAGAGCAAAATAATCTATGCAGTAGCCAAATTCTCTTGCTTACAACTTTAATACCAGTAGCTCACAAAGTAGAATTTTTGCTCACAGGACTCCACAGTTTAGAGGGAGCATTGGCCACAATCCCAGTTTATAGAAACAGAATTTCTCCCAGACATTTCCATTTATCTGATTTGATTAAATGTTTCATGCTTCTTGTTTACCCAGTTACAAACCCAACCTGAATCTTGTTTATTTGGCTAGAATGCATATGCCAGTTTGGTGTAGTGGTTAAGTGCACGGACTATAATCTGGGAGAACTGGGTTTGATTCCCCACGCCTCCACTTGCACCTGCTGGATGACCTTGGGCAAGCCATAGTTCTGTCACAGCTGTTCTCTCAAGGACAGCTCTGGAAAGAGCTCTCTCAGCCTCACCTACCTCACAGGGTGTCTGTTGTGGGGAGGGGAACGGAAAGGAGTTTGTAAGCTGCTCTGAGATTCAATTCATCATATGCCCTGATATTGTTATAATAGCTTTGTTTTACTAGAAATCCTTGCTGTTCAGAGTCAAATATTGCTATCCTTCCAGTGCTATCATATTTTGGAACTGGTTTATTAACTGACTGAATAGTTCTATTGTACTTCTAATTTGCCTTAAGTCCCATTAAGAAAGTAGACTATAAATAAAAATAGATAAATCTAGTCCTGAGGTTACAAATTAATTATGTTTTATCTGTAAGGCATTTTTGAAAATGAGGATAACTCCAGGGATGGTTTTCAATGCAAATGTGATATATAGTAAAGATATGTGGATACTACTGAATTGTGTGGTGAATTGAACAGAACTCAGAGGTTTGGGTGAAAGTTCAAGTATGTGTCTGAATAAAAGAATTTACATCTTTAGAACATTTATTTTGTAAAAAATAGAGAGCACAGATTGTATTGATTTGGATTTCTACATTCTAGAATAGAAAATATAGCCAGTTTTCTTGTACCGTTTTAAAGCAGGGTGCCAGTGAAGATCATATTAACAGACCATATTTATTTCTATTTTATTTCATTTCCTCTCTTCTCTCCTCTTATAAATCAGATATCTAAGCTCCCATATGGAGCTATTTTATTGGGAAGGACGTACCTAAACTATCCTGCCATGGCACAAAGCAGCCCACATTTCCAGAAGTGCAGAAGAGCGCTATTGGTATTCTTTACAGACGATACTGGCAAATGCTATCACATACGCTTCCCTTCACATGTATCCTTAGATGTGTGTGAACTGTCTAACTTGGATTCAGATCACATCCCTGGAACCATGACCAATTTGGGGAAATTGATCTCAGTGTCAGGACAAAACCCCTTTCAACTGCTGCATCCTGGCTAGACTGGAAAGCTGACACACTTGGTAATTTGGGGATCAGAACGTGTGTTTTGGTTTACCTGGATAGAGTGCAAGCAAGGTCAAAGTGTTTCTTATACGGTATCACTAACCATGAAAGAAACAAATCTTTTCCAAAACAAGAAATATAGGTGTACAGGAACTCAAAGGTACTTCAGCATAAGAACAGTGAGATGGTTGTGTTCAGAAGTACATGTATATGTGTTCAGAAGTACATGGACCTGCTGTGAAGGGCACAACCCAACAGGTCCAAAAGTCCCACAAACCAAGTTCAGTGAGAACCTCTTTCCCTTTGTTCTATGTGACAGTGACTGTAATAAACCTCGAGCAGGGCACCCAGATACGGGTAAGAGCCCTGGTTGATTCTTGGTGTGCCCAAGACTTGATCAGCCCAGCATTAGTCACTGGGCTAGGGATACCTGTCCAAGTATTGCCAGAACCTGTAATTTTCACTCAGATGGATGGGTCCACAATGAAGGAGGTATGCAAATATCAAACTGTGCCCATGGGGATGGGGATGGGGTCTCATTGGAAACAACGCCGATTCATTATCACCTCAGCTGCAAAATTCTCAAGTGCTAGGCTATGAGATCATGACCCATACATTAAGTGGATTGGTGGAACCCTGCACTTCCCAGACCCACAGTGCCAAACTCATCGGTGGAATTCCGAGTGTGTGGGGGAGTGCCAGCTCCCATTTTGGAGCGTGTTTGCTTGGCACAGAGAGAGCTCGATGTCATCCCTCCTGAGTATAGATACTTTAATGGAGTATTTGAAGAAGAGGAGGCAGACGAGCTTCCCCCCACCAAAAGTTGGACTGTGCTATAGAAATTTTGCCAGGGTACAAAATGCCCAAAGGAAAGTTGTACACAATGAACTCAACTGAGAAGGAGGAGCTACACAGGTTTATTGATAAAAACCTTGCCTGGGGTTTCATCTGCCCAGCCTCTTCCCCTTTCCCTGCCCCTGTTCTCTTCCGAAAGAAGAAGGATGGTGGACTGTGGCTGAGCACAGACTACTAGGGTTTAAACGCAGTGTCTATGTCCAATGCCTACCCCCTCCCACTCATCAAAGACCTCCTGGAGGAAACTTCCCAGGGGTGCATTTTCACCAAACTTCACTTCTGAGATGCTTACTACAGAGTGCACATTTGGGAGGGGGATGAATACAAAATGGATTTCAATACCTTGTTGGGACAGTTTGAATACATGGTGATGCCATTTGGGTTAGCAGGAGCTCCTAGGGTGTTTATGAACTTAATCAATGAAGTGTTCCACAAGCATTTATTCAAGGGGGCACTAGTGTATTTAGATGATATCTTACTCTATTCAGAAGATAAAATTCTCATGTTAAGTTGGTCAGGGAGGTGCTCCAAACTCTTTACAAGCACCGGCTCTTTGTCAAGCTCTCCAAGTGTGAGTTTCATAAGGACGAACTGAATTTCCTAAGGTATTAGATTTCAGGGAAGGGACTGAGCATGGACCCCCATAAAGTACAGGACGTGGTAGGGTGGGAGGCTCCTCGAACCCAGCACCTGCTCCAATATTTTCTCGGGTTCTCCAATTTCTACTGTGCATTCATCCTGAACTTCGCTCAGGTGGTTCTGCCCCTTACTGACTTGTTAAAAATGAAAGGGAAACGTCCTGAAAGTAACAAGCCATGCACCAAGTTAGACTGGACCCCAGAGTGCCAGCAGGCATTTGAAAGGCTCAAGGAGCTGTTTACCTCTGAACCCATTTTACATCATCCTGATGAAAATAAACCATTTGTAATCCAAGTAGATGCCTCTGATGTGGCAGTAGGAGGGGCAATCCTGCAACAGGGGGAGGATGGAAAGCTCCACACCCTGGCATATATGTCTAAAAAGTTCTCCCCCATGGAGTGTAATTAGGCTGTTTGGGACAAGGAGGCAGCAGCCATTAAACTGGCCCTTAGAGCCTGGAGGCACTGGCTGGAGGGGGGGAAGGGTGCCATTTGAAGTGTGGAAGGATCACAAAAATCTGGAGGCGTTGCACACTCCCAGGCACCTGAACGCCAAACAGCTCCACTGGGCAGAGTTTTTATCTAGGTTTCAATTTACCCTCCAGCACCTCCGTGGGAAGGTGAACTTATAGGCAGATGCACTGTCCCACCTCCCGCAACATGAAAGCTAGAGGGAGGAAGTCATAGACTCAATGTTCACACCCACCCAGTTGGGGGGGGGGGTGACTCACAGCCAAGCGAAAGCAGAGACTCCTATTGACGCTGGACCCTGGATCTGCAAATTTAAAACAGCTTTCACAGAGGGGGATATGGAGGACATTCAAAGTAACAATTCAGTGGAGCAGAAGGGATATGGCTGTTGATACAGAGGTGGGAGACTGTTCGTGCCTGAAACACTGAGAGGGGAAATCCTGGCTTTGGGGCACGAAAATAAACTGGCAGGGCATTTTGGGTACTTGAAAACCCTGCACCTCCTCCAAAGGCAATTCTGGTTGCAGCATATGAGCACAGATATTTCCCAATACATGGGTTCCTGCCACACCTGCCTAATGGGGAAATGGAGGCCAGGAAAGCCCCCTGGGACCTTACAACCCCTTGAAATGCCAGAGAGACCATGGGCAGTGATTCCAATGGCTTTTATAAGTGACTTACCATTCAGTAAAGGTAAAACAGTGATTTGGGTGGTGGTTGATACGTTCTCCAAGCAGGCACATTTTATTCCTTGCAAACTGCCCTTGGCCAAGTCACTAGCCAAGCTTTTCATGCACCACATCATGAGACAGCACCCCTTCCCCCGCAAGATAATTTCGGACTGGGGTTCGCAGTTTCTTGCTAAGTTCTGGAAGGAGCTGCTGCAGGTGCTGAGGGTAGAACAAGGTCCCAGCAGCTCCCATCACCCAGAGATGGATGGGCAAACAAAGAAGGTGAATCAAGTGGTAGAACAAATCCTCCAGTGCTTCACCAGTTACCAGCAGGGTGACTGGGTTGACCTACTCCCTTATGTGGAATACAGTTACAATAACTTGGTACACAACACCATTGGCCTCTCCCCCTTTAAAGCTGTGCATGGGTGAGGGGGGAGGGTAGGTAAGGGGGGCCCTCCCCTCAGTGGGGCCCTCCCCTCGGTGACTACACAAGAGCCCAAGCAAAGAGATTTGCAAGAGTGGTGGGGGGACTTAAAGGATCAATGGTCCATGATCCAAGAGACTGAGAAAGGTAAAAGAGGACTACAAAAAGCAAGCTGATAAAGGGAGAGCTCCTGAATGGGAGTTGCAACCTGGGGACTCAGTGTATCTCTCCACAACAAATCTGAAGGGGCTCCAACCAGGGAGGAAGTTGGGATGGAAGTATATTGGCCCATTCAAGGTGTTGAGGGTCCTGAACAAAGTAGCTGTGGAACTTGATTTACCCAAGACTCTGAGACATATTCACCCTGTGTTTCATTTCAGTTTACTAAAACGTGGAGACCTCGTCCAGCTGGTCCACCTCCCTTAATGGTAAATGGAGAGCCTCACCAGGTGGTAGAAAAGATCCTCGATTTTAAGTTGAAACAAAACCGACTATACTACTTGATTAAATGGAAGGGCTTTGATGACTCGCATAATGAGTGGGTGAAATGTGAACATGTTAGAGCTCCCTCTCTAACCTATGTGTTCTATAACAAATACCCTCACAAACCAAAGGGGTAAGAGGTCTTGTAGAAGTCAGGGCAGTATATCAGGCTCCCTATGCATTGTGCATTTTACAGTTCCCCTGCCACTGAGAGAGGAAGTTCCCCTCTCTCTTTGATGTGCCCAGGGCGTGTCACCTTAGTGGTGCCAAATGCCCTGACTTCTCAAATGTCTGTTATTCTGTTTTCCTGACTATGTAGAGGCAACTGTTAGTTCTGGCGGGAGGGATGCTCTGGGTAGAGTATGTGCTTAGTGGGGGGTAAATTGACTGTTAATCCTGGCGGGCAAATACCATGGGGTGATTGGGTCCTGATCTTTATTGCCTTTACTTGAACACACTATATCTGCAACTTTTGTGCGTTCAACTTCAGTTCTAACGATAGCTTGTGTCCAGTATGGTAGCTATCAATGTCTCAATAAAGTTAACTTTCTTTGAAGTGACTGGTGTTGAGAACTGATTTAACCAGGATCCTGACATCATCCCCTTATTTGAGGGCTGGACCAGACACTGGCCTCTGCACTGCAGCTGGGCCCCAAGGAGACATATGTTCTCCCATGGATCAGGGCCTTGGCACAGAAGTTGCAGGTGGGCATCACCACCAGGTTGCATCCTCTCTGCAAGGAAGGGGAGTACGAGATGGCCTCTATCTGTGACCCCTGGATAAAAGGCAGCATTGCTCTCTGGAATGCAGAGCTTGTGCAGTGGAAGTGTGAACTCTGCAAAGAAATGCAGAGGCTGTAAGCCAGTAGATGTGGCTAGAGGGAACAGTGGATGGAAGAGGTGGGGTGCTAGAAGGAGGAGGAGCTGCAGCCTGGCTCCTCTGCCTCAAAGAGCCCAACCAGGGAAAAGTGTTGCTAGTGGTTGTCAGTAGTGAACTGGAAAGTCAGCAGCGATGTGGCTGCCAGGCATGCAATGGCAGAGGATTTGGCAGAAGTGTCGGTGAGGGAGTACCTCACTGAGTCCCCTGAGCCCTCCTCTGCTCATCCACCCCCAACTTGGAGAAATTGTACAGGACCAGGAGGCAGGATAAGTTTCTCTGTGTGCTTGGTAGTTTGCAGGAGTCCATTCTACACACTTTTGAACCTCTGCCTGACATTTTCCACGGAAGCACTTTCCTGGCTTGATCTTAGTCCTGTTGCATTTGCAGTGACATGGTGGCACTGGTTCTGCTGGGCTTGCAAAAATGCCCCCCACCTTCTGTTTCTATTGCAGAAATTCTCTGGGTCTTTGATTCTGTTCTGCTGGGCTTTTATTGCCCCCTTTTTGCTGCTTTTCTCTCTCCATAGGAAACAATGGAGGACACAGGCACCTTATTTGGAAGACTGTTACTCAGACCCCATAAGTACAATCCTCACCAAACTTGGTAGGTAGGTAGAGAAGTGTCAGCCAAAGGCCTGTGGTGAGTTTGGTGTTTCTAGCTTGCACAGGATCCATTCTATGCACTCCTGAACCTCCACCTGTCACCTTGGGGGTGGGGTGTAACTCAGACCCTGTAAACCCAATCCTCACCAAACTTGGAGGGCAGGTAGAGGATAGTTTTCTAGAGATCCCCTTTGAGTTTGGTATCTCTAGCATGCTGGAGGGCATTCTACCACATCATAATCCTCATGAACCAAACGTATTCATCTAGCATCAAAAAGTTCATGACTGTCCATATTTATTTATTATTTGGATTTATATCCCACTTAGCCAGCATTAGCCAGTTCAAGGCAGCTCACAAAAGTTTAAAACAACCACAGTATAATTTATTATAAAATTACAGCTTAAAACACACAAAAAACAGCACAAAACCACAGAAGTTGGCAGTCAACATTGCTTCCAACACTGAGCACATCAATTTACCAGACCCAAGGCCAGGAGGTTACACCAGTTGATTACCCAGCCAGAGGCTTAACTCAGTGCTTTCCAGAGGCCCCTTCCCCCAGTGGCGGCTCCTAGTTAAAAGCCTGGTGGAAGAGCTCTGCTTTGCAGGCCCTGTGGAACTGCAAAAGGTCCCACAGGGCCCTGAGAACATCCTGGCTACATTCCAATTCTCCAGTAGAGGAGGCTGTTTTCAGGGTATTTTTAAAAAGCGTGTTATTGTTAGAAGATTAAAACTTAACTTCATTAAGAATTCCCAAGTATATGCTTTGTGGAGCCTGTGGTTTGTTTACTTTTAATTTGTTAATTAATGCAAAAACTTGATCTTCTCATCTCTATCTGACTTTTTTTTGGTGCTTTTATAGCTTTCATGACTGCTGTGCTGAAACCATGATGGACTTGTTTATAACTTTCCTAAGATGTGTTATTTTTATAAATATAAACTCTATTACTATGTTTGTATGTGTAAGCATCCTCAACCCATCTGACCTGTCTTTCAAACCTCCTTTTAACCAATCCACCCCCTTTAAACTAAATTTTACTATGTAGAACTTCCTGGGCAATTTCCTATTTACATATATATTGGATTTCATAACACTAGGGCCAGTGTTCTCAAGAGGTTTAACAGCAGTTATATTTTACACCAGATTCTGGGATCCACTCGAGTTTGAAGCCAGAGTTGGTTCCTACCTATAACTGATAATCAACTGTTCCAAGGCACAGCCATGAAGCATACCTGGAAGTTTTGCCTTTTTATCACAATTCAGATGTGTTGATGATAATATGTGCAATCATTTTCAGAAATGTCCACATATTGACCATAAAATTGAAGCCAGCTTTCTGTGCAAACTTACAGAAAAAGGAGATATGTGGTTAGGAAACATAAAACAGGAGTGCTCCACTCCAAATGTCTTCCTTGCATTCAGCAGCTGCGGTTGGAGATCTGCTCCACTGACTTCCAGATGGGTTCCACATGCATGAACAGCATAATCTCTTCATATTCGATTATTCAACATTTGTGATTCTCAACTACCCCTGATAACTACCACTACTAAAATGCATCTCATTTCAGTTGTGCTCATTTAAAATTACAATCCTAGAGGCTCAGAGAAAATATATACCGCAGGTTAGGAAATGTACAAATAGGTATAGAAAAAAGCCTGTATGGTTAACAAAGTAATGGAAGCTGTAAAAGGTAAGAAGGATTCTTTTAAGTGGTGGAAAGCTAGTCTCAGTGAGGCTGATAAAAGGGAACACAGGCTGTGGCAAATAAAATGCAGGTCTCTGATCAGGCAGGCAAAAAGGGAATATGAGGAGCATATCGCAAAAAACATAAAGACCAACAATAAAACTTTCTTCAAATACATTAGAAGCAGGAAACCAGCCACGGAAGCAGTGGGGCCCTTGGATGACCAAGGGGTAAAAGGGAATGGTATGATAGGGAAATAGCTGAGAAGCTGAATGCATTTTTTGCCCCTGTCTTCACTGTGGAAGATGAGAAGTGCTTGCCCACTCCAGAACCACTGATTTCAGGAGGGGTGTTGAAAGACCTGAGTCAAATTGAGGTGACGAGAGAGGAGGTCCTATGATTGATAGACAACTTAAAAACAAATGAATCACCAGGCCCAGATGGCATAAATCCAAGAGTTCTGAAAGATCTCAAATGTGAATTTCTGGATCTCCTGACAAAAATATGTAATCTTTCCTTAAAATCTGCCTCCATTCCTGAGGACTGGAAGGTAGCGAATGCCACTCCCATCTTTAAAAAGGGTTCCAGAGGAGATCCGGGAAATTACAGGGCAGTCAGTCTGACGTTGATACTGGGTAAGTTGGTGGAAACTGTTATTAAGGAAAAAATTAGTAGGCACATTGATGAACAAAATCTATTGAGGAAGACTGAGCATGGGTTCTGTAAGGGAAGATCTTGTCTCACTAACCTGTTAGTGTTCTTTGAGGGAGTGAACAAATATGTGGACAAGGGGGACCCAATAGATTTTGTTTACCTTGACTTCCAGAAAGCTTTTGATAAAGTTCCTCATCAAAGGCTCCTAAGTAAATTCAATAGTCATGGAATAAAAGGACAAGTGCTTTTGTGGATCAAAAACTGGCTAACTAAAAGGAAACAGGGAGTGAGTATAAATGGGCAATTTTCTCAGTGGAGGGAGGTAAGCAGTGGGGTACCACAGGGATCAGTACTCGGTCCAATGCTTTTTAACTTGTTTACTAATGATTTGGAGTTGGGAGTAAGCAATGAAGTGGCTAAATTTGCAGATGACACCAAGTTATTCAGGGTGGTGAGAACCAGGGAGGATTGTGAGGCACTCCAAAAGAATCTGTCGAGGATGGGAGAGTGGGCATCAGTGTGACAAATGGGGTTCAATGTGGCCAAGTGCAAAGTGATGCACATTGGAGCCAAAAATCCTAACTATAAATACACGTTGATGGAGTCCGAACTGGTGGAGACCAAGAGAGAGATCTCAATGAAAATGTCGAGACAATGTACAACTGCAATGAAAAAGGCCAACGCTATGCTGGGGGTTATTAGGAAGGGAATTGAAAACAAATCAGCCAGTATCATAATGCCCCTGTATAAATCAATGGTTCAGCCTCATTTGGAGAACTGTGTACAGTTCTGGTTGCCACACCTCAAAAAAGATATTATAGGGTCTGTGACATAGCTTGAAGGGTCTGTGACATAGCGACAGGTCGTCTGCATATAAATTTACCTTGTGTTCCAGAAAAGTGTTTGTTTCTCCTGAGGTCTTCTGCCAGAGGTTTCTTGGCTACAGTGAAGAGTAAAGGTGAGAGTGGGCACCCTTGTCCTGTGCCTCAAGTTGGATGGAAGTAGTGAGAGTCACATCCACTGACTCTCACTTTGGTTCTTGGTATGGCATATATTGATTGAAGAGCTCTCAAAAAGTTACTTCCAAATCCCATCTTATTCAGTAAACACAGTACAATGCCTTCTCAAAATCGAGAGCCAACACCAGAGAGTCTTGAGAGGCATTTTTACCATGAGCTATGATGCTGAGAGTTCGACGAATGTTGTCTGTCAGTTGTCTGCCAGGTATGAAACCTGTTTGATCATTTGCCAAGTAATCTGGAATAATAGTTTTGAGTCTGTTAGCCAGTAGTGTTGTAAATATTTTGGCATCATTATTTAAAAGGGCAAACAGCCTATATACTTTTGTGTCTGTAGGATCTTTGGAACCTTTGGGAATACCATCACAAGATTTTATGATAGCCCCAGTTTAGATAGCTTTAAAAGGAGATGAGATGATCATTCAGAGGATAGGCCATGTCATTAATATAAAAATTAAATAACAGTGGGGTCAAAATACATCTTTGTCTCACTCCTTTTGATGTTGGTATATAATTAGTTAAGTTGTCCATTTCTGTTACATCTGACCTTGATCGATGAGCTAGAATATAAGGCTTGAATTAAGTATAAAAGCCTCCGGTCTATATATGTAGATTTTAGTTTTTCTCGGTGTCTTACCCTAGAGATGGAATCAAAAGCAGTTTTTAAATCAATAAATGCAGCGTACAAGGAGACTGGGCTATTGGCTGCTTATTTGTCTGTTAAGTGTTGCATGATCAGATTATGTCCTAAAGTGGTTCTTCCCTGTCTGAACCCAGCTTGTTCTTGGGGCTTAGAAGAACTTTGATTACCTTTAGCCAGTACAGTAATGAGAATTAACTTGAGATCAATTATCAAAAAACTAAAAGCATATCCTTAAAAGTAGAGCAAAAAATAGGATTTGGAGTATCAGTGGCTATAGGGTGGAACAGGTGGAAAGCTTTAGGTATTTAGGGGTGATGTTAGACTCATCGGGGACTAGGAAAGCTCATCATGATTTCGTAGCTGATACTGAACAAAAATCAGCTTAAGCCATTCAAAAATGTTTCCACCTAAAAGGAGGGCAGTACATTCCTACAGCACTTAAGCTCTTTCAGGCTAAAACTATATCCCAGGTGTTATATGGAACAGTAATAGGCCCACCATCTTCCTCCTTTATCCCACTAGAAAGAATTCAATCAAAATTTTAAGAGTGATATTGTTGTATTGCCCTGTTGTATTTCTAATGCCAGCTTGTGCCTAGAATCTGGATTAATCAAAACTGAGGCTAGAGTAAGTCTCACCTCCATTATATTGAGGCTCATGTTAAACTATATTCCAACAGGATTAACATTTTTAATCCTTTGGGACCATTTTTGATCTCCCTGGTTAATTGTGATCCACCAAAAAACTGATAATTTTAGGCTTGTCCGCTCAGCCCCTCCTGGTAGTGGGACTGGACCAGGCAAAAGCACTGGTAAAAAGTGGGTGGGTGGGGGTTTGACATTAAGCTCCAGAATGTTTAATAGTGCTCCAAATGTTTTGGCATCAAAGAATATTAGATATGTTATAGCACCAGCTGGTTATTTATCAGCAGTGGAGATACCATGCCATCACAGGGCTTTCTTTCTAGCTCAGTGGAGAGGACTCCCCTCTGCAGTGGTTGAGGGAGATATAGAAAGACCCCTATGCTTGAGAGGGTTTTCCCCTGTGGAGCTGGTATGGTTGAATCTATTGAACATATCTTGTTTCAGTGCTGTTTCTACCAAGAAATTCATGCAAAGTTCATCCTTCCATTTCTTAGAAAGCCACTGGACTGCCCTGCTTCTGAGAATACTAGGAAAATTCTTACAGGCACAAATCCACAAATTACAGCTTCCTGTGCAAGGTTTTTTGTGGGTGCCGGCAAAATTCAGAAAGTTGTCTTAAGCAGTGGCTCTTAAATTTAACATAATATTTATCTTAATTTGTGATATCTTTTATCAAATTTAAATTTTATTTTCTACTATATGGATATTCTTTTATTTAACTTTATTACTTGTGACTGTGTGTACATGATTTATGCTGGTCTTTGACTGTATTAATAAACCAGAATCAGAGGATAGGTCTATCAATAGACAGGCCCGTCAGTGGAGAGCTGTGATAGCTCCAGGTTCAGATGCAATATGACTTTGAGTAATACTTATTGAGGTGGAATAACTAAAGAGGTCTGTGGCCTTCTTGACTTGTTTGTGGGTGTCCTGGATATCCATTAGGTTGACTACCATTGCAAAGAGGTTTCTGACTAGATGAGCCTTTGGTTTCATCCAGATCTTACATGCAGTCGTAATGCTTGTGAGTAGCTCAGCTAATATATTGCCTGTATCATGTGGAGAGTTTTTATGTCAGCACATCATATTCCCATCAAGATCTGATGCTGGCATGGAAACTCTCTGTGAAATTAAACAATCCATAATTTGAGCTGCTCATACACTTGTGGAGTGGTGCCACTGCCATGAAGAAACATTTCCAGAAGCCTCTACTGCTAGCAACCATTACATTACATTCTGCCATTATGTATGCATGGGTTCTCAGTGATGCTAAACTCAATAATTTCCTGTCTGTCAAGATTTATTTTATTTATTTGGGAACTTTTAACCTATTTTTCTCTGCTCGGTGTGGATTCAAAATGGCTTACAATAGCAAAAAAGAGCAGTGATGAACAACCAATTCTACAAGAGAAGTAATTACCAAACAATAAATATACCTATCATCAACAAAGTAAGCTACAGGGTGGAGGGGACAGAGCAGTTTTCCCTAGGGTTGTCAGTCCACAGCCAGCAACCCCGGGATAAATTGGAGAGCAGGGCCTGATGCACCAGAATTGTGCCACCATGCTGACACCATGCTGACATCACATCCAGGAAAGATGGGAAGTGACGTCATTAGATGCTCTAGAATGTACAAAAATCTATGGCTTTTGTAAATTTCAGAGTATTTTTGTATATATTTTTTGGAAATTTTGGTGTCTACGATGTTGCTTCTGTGACAATTCTGGCACAATTCTGGTGTGCCCTGCCCTTCCATTTCTCCCTCCATTTTCACCTCCCACTTTCTCCCACTGGCATCAAATACCAGGATGCTGGGAGGTCTCCCACTATGGCAGGAGCCTTGGCAGCCCCAGCTCTGGCCTTGATGGAACTGAGTCTCTCTCCAGTCACTTCATGGCTTTTCTGAATATTAATAACATGAGACATAATCACAGGCCAGGTGGAAAGAGAAAAAAATCAGCATTCAGCATTATAATTTTTTTTAAAAAAACCCTACTAGCCAACATTTTCTAACCTCAGCTTGATAAAATTGTCCTCATTTCGGATCACTTTCATTTCTCTTTTTTCCATTGTGCAACTCAGGGCAGAAACTCCACGATGACTATCCAAATCTAGATCGAAAGCATTAGAATGCAAAATGGGCATGGTGTCTGGCAATCCCTGAAGTTTATTGTGACCAATAAATCAGCTGAAGGAATGTATCCTTCCCATGGCTGGCTGGTAGGTGTGTCTCAGACTGAGAACGGCTTCTGTTTGACTGAGTGCTACTTTCTGTCATTACTGTGAGCTATGTAGCTGCTGGTGAGCAGGAAACAGAGGCACAATGAATCATTCAGGCCTTGGAACAAGTCAGGAAATACTGGAGGCAATACGGAGTTCCACTCAGAGCAGCACGAATAGCCACAGTTCTTAGAAAAACATTCAATTGCTTTTCTAGTATGTTCAATTTGTCATTCAGAAACACAACGCTTTATCAGCTTTGAAGTCCTAGGCGCTAAAAAAACATTTAAGTTACATAAGCAGGTTAAAGAAAGATCTGAATGGAGCTTTTAGCTAAAATATTCTTAAGCATCTATTTTTACCCCCCCCCCCCCATCTAAATAGCTCTTGTTAGGGGAGGGGGAAAGCTGCAAACCTTGTCTAGGTAGGAAATCTTTATTATTCAGAGTAAAGATACCGTTTTGAACTGAAAGATTTGCAAGTCTAGGAAGAGAATAATGTTTTCTGAGTTTACTCTTAGGCTGCATCCAGACAGGGCTACCACAGAGCAGCAGCATACCCTCATCCCACTCCTCTCCTGTTTGCTCCATTACATCTGTGCACAAGGGAAGATATGATGGTGGTTTCGCTAGGATCCCTGCAGCCTTCACTTCCCCTTCCCCACTGAACTGTGTTGTAACACTCTGGCATAATCCAGCAGAGAAAGTTAAAAAAAAACCCTTTAAAGGGCTAAGGATGGTGGTGGCATGAAGCAGTAAGCATCCCCTGCCATTTGATCCCCTGCAGTTTCCCATGAAAGGAGAAACCCCCAGGAATACCATGAATCATGCTTGGAATGAGCATGGCATCATTTGGATGTTCCCAAGAAATTCTAAAGCATCCTGCGATCCATACATTCCCCATGAGAAATCAGCCTTTCTCGCAATTATTCTTAATATCATTCTTTCAACTTCCATGGGACTGAGGGAGAAGCTAGACTCCCTAAATATCTGACTGTTGCTGAAGGATTTTAAAACTGAGGGATTTTTTTTTTGTTTGCTTTGTGGACTTAAACAATGAAATGCTGAATACATTATTCACAAATTTCAGAAGCAGCAAGTTATATATGCTAAATCAGCTTATGCATACCATGCGCCAAAGCACCTAAAACTGGGATTCTGAAATGTTCATTTGGCACAAGCCCTGACTCAATTTAAATGAAACATGTGCCAGTTTAAAAGGTCAGGCTGCCTTTGATTCAGGAGCCAAAGCCTTCATTCCACAGAATTACTTAAACAGTATGTCCAGAACTTCAGCAGGACTAGTCTGGAAGGAAGAGTACCAACAGTGCAAGCAAAGACTGTAATCTTAAATGTAATGATTTGGCAGTGTGCTCCTCAGCAAAACAGACTGCTAGCGATACAAGTTTAAGATTGAGGTGAAATGTCTTGTTTTCTAAGAACGGCATCTTCTGCAGACAGGGATTATTTACTTATTTTACGTTACATATTTCTACCTACTTAGAAATATCAAGGCAGCTAACATAACTTAAAAATCAATACTACAAAAGGTAGAAACCTAAGAAATAAAAGCAGGAAGCCCAAAAGTGAGAGTGAATGAATAGTACCAACAATGCTTTCTTATACTTCCTTATGCCATTGTTTTCTCTGTTCACCAGAGGTGGTATTTATAATTCTGGAGCCCTGGGAAAGAGTCTGGGATGGGGCCCCAGAACCACTGTCCCACAACAAGCCATGTACAGGGAAGCCTGAGCCCCACGTAGAGGGGATAAAAGCAACAGGGGCAGCCTTCTTCTCCTCCTCCCACTCTTTTGGGGAGGAGAGGCCATAGGTGGTCAGCACAGAGCAGGTGCTCAGTTGCCTGTTGGCTAGGATGGCCTCTGCTGTTCACTAGTTGATCGTGACCAGTGAGGCTGGGCCTTGTGATAAAGTGAGTTCCAGAACCTGTGGGCAGGTGCATCCATAGAGGAATACAGGTTTGCCCTTAGCTGATGCCTTTTATCATAATTAGAAAAGTGCTTAGGGTAGGATATGGCACACCAAACTTCTTTTCCAATGCCATGCCACAAAAGATGTACTGTTCTTGGGGGCTAACGTATTGGGATAGGCATGAACTGGGAAAATGCAGTTCGTGATGGTTCGTGGCATACCCAGTTCATGAACCATTAATTGTAATGAACCTTTAAAGAGCTAAATGGACTACTTTGGTTCATGAAGTTCATGATACAGTGGAACATCTCTCTGGTGTGCTAGAGAAACCAAACTCACAGAGGATCTTTGGCTGACTCTCCTCTACCTGCCCTACAAATTAGTGAGATTGGATTTATGGGGTCCGAGTTATGGCCCCCCAAAATGTACCCCATTCTCCTTGGTTTCCAATGGAGGGGGAAAAAAGGGGGGAAGCAAGGGCAATAAAAGCCCAGCAGAACAAAATGAAAGTCCCAAAGAATCGCTGCAGTAGAAACTGAAGGTGGGGGGCATTTCTGCAAGCCCAGCAAAACCAGTGCAATGTGCCTAGCACAACCAGTGCCAATGTGGCACTGCAAACCCAACAGGACTATGGTAAAATCACAGAATCTCTGCAGTAGGAACTGAAGGGGGGAGCATTTTTGCAAGCCCAGCAAACCCACTACAAGGTACAAAATGCCCAGCAGTACCAGTGCAATCAAAGAGTGCCTAGCAGAGTCCAGGGTCACTGTGGCAATGCTAGCTCAACAGGACTGATGTCTAGCACAGAATCACATTCCAAACAATGGGTGTGTGGGTTGTTTTTTTGCAAGCCCAGCAGAACCAGTGCAATGTACTAGTAACGAGTAGAACCCAATGCCATTGTGGCAAAGCCAGCTCAACAGGACTGATGTGAAGTACAGAATCACAATCCAAGCAAAGGGTTTTTTACAAGCCCAGGAAAACCAGGTCAGTGTACAGAATGCCCAGTAGGACCCAGTGCCACTCTAGCAATGCAAGTAAAAGAGGATTAATGTCAAACCAGAGAATCCCTGCAGTAAAAACTGAAGGGAGGGGCATTTTTGAAGCCCAGCACAACCAGTCCAGTGTACAGATATCCCAGCAGAACCCAGCAGCAGAACCCAGTGCCACTGTGGCACTGCAAGCTTAAAAGGACTGATCTCAAAGCAGAGTCACAAGAAATCCTAGCCAGGGGGTGGAAGGGTTGCGAGCCCAGCACATTACAATGTGCAGAATACCCAGCAGAATCCAGTTCCACTGGCATTGCAAGCTTAAAAGGACTTATCTCAAAATACAGAGGAGGAGGAGGAGAGTTGGATTTATACCCTGCTGTTTACTCAGAGTCTCAGAGCAGCTTACAATCTCCTTCCCTTCTTCTCCCCACAGCAGACACTCTGTGAGGTAGGTGGGGCTAAGAGAGCTCTGAAAGAACCAGTCTTGAGAGAACAGCTCTGAGAGAACTGTGACTGACCCAAGGTCACCCTGCTGGCTGCATGTGGAGAAGTGGGGAATCAAACCTGGTTCTCCAGATTAGTCCACCAATTGGTGGACAGATGTTTCAGTGTCTTCTTGTCAGTTCTTAAGGTCTTTTGGCTGTTATCTGGCTCCTCTGGCTGGTGTTTCTCCTTACATGTTTGATGACAGATGTAGGCTGCCACACTTCCACAGCACAGCCACTTTGCAGGGATATGGCTCTATGCAGGTGCAATTAAGACTTTGGTGCTTCTCCCTCTGCAAAGTAGTTGCAAGTTAGGGATATGGGATCCTGGCCTTGATCTGGATCCAGGTGCAATGGAAGGAGTGCATGGATATTTAATATTCTATATTAATTAGATATATATTCATTCTTTTGGAGGCAAACTCTAGTTGTGAAAATTTACTTGAGCTTTTTTAAAAAAAATACATTATTTATTAGCTATTTTCGGTGTGTATTCATTTTGTGCACACAGTACCCCTGTGTAAGGGAGTCCAACAAGGCTCAGCAGAAACCTTTTTTTAACTACCGGCAACTATGCACACATACAAGCAGCACAATGGGCCTGTAGAGAGAAGGGGGGATCTGCAATGAGTGACACTAATTTCTTCATCTAGGGCTCCCAGTCTTTGTTTATAATACACTACTCCAGTCCTGATCCATGGCCTATGTGCATATGTGCACACTCAAGAGGGAAGGAGGGAGGCCTCTACTGAGCATTATCTGGAACTCAGGCACTACACAGAGAATTTGAGTCAACCATGCCCATTTTTATCTCTAGTGTAGAAGTGGCATCAGAATCCAATAAGATCATTTCTCATCTGTAGTGCTGGTAAAAAGACTGTCTTAAACAAACAGGAAATTAAGGAACTGTTAAATAAACAGGAGGTTAGAATGGTTTGACTGCCTAATTTAGTGAAAGAAAAGGTAAGTTGTCTTAAGCACTGACTACACAGAGTCCCATTCAACTCAACAGGAATATCTGTCAGTAAGTATGGTTAGAGTGGGTACTCAAGTACCATGCAGCTAAGCATAAAGCCTCTGGAAATGCAGTCATCTCAAGAATGTTTTCATGAAATCAATGGGATATATTTTCAAATAATTGTGATTCCATTCAGGGTGCCAATCTTACACTGAGAAAAAGAGACATCTTCACCCTCACTACACTGATGATATGTACCTAAAACAATATAGAAAAGGTTATAATTAAAATAAATCTTAAAAGTACATTTGTAGGTCAAGCAAATAAATCAAATATCTGCCACTTCATACTAAATGTAAACCAGTCTTATTTCAAAGTTTTGCTAAGGAAAACCCAGCCATTCCCACTAGAAGGGGAAAAAAGCTTACTTAGCCAAAATAGTATAAATGGTAATAAAGGACCAAAACTTATATAGATATACATGCTTCTAAATATAAAATGAAAGAAGATGGTCTTAATTAGTAGCAAGAGACATGGAATAATATTAAGAGTGGCACAGGATATAGGAAAGTATTTTAAATATTTTCATACTTTACACATGTCAACGGGTTTGAGACCAGTAATAAAATTTTCAAATGCAGTAGCAGAATGGATTAAAATTAGAAACAGAAACAGTGAAAATAGTAGGACAATTCCTGATTGCTTACTTCAATTTCTAGTAAAAAAAAATGATAACTTCAGCAAATCCTTCTTTTTCCAAGCAACCCAATTTCTCCTCTTCCTTACGTACCTAAATTAATAGTGGCCATGAAAAAGTTCATTGTAAGTACAGTTTAAAAATGGGCACAAACCAGGAAAATGTGGTACACAACGATTAGTGGTTCATGATATGCACAGTGTGCAAACCACAAACAGTCCTGAATTTTTAAGAGCTAGACAAACTGGTTCGGTTTGTGAGGTTTGTGATGCAGTAGAACACCCACCCTGGCATGCTAGAGACATGAAACTCACAAGGGATCTCTGATTGACTCTCCTCTACCTGCCCTCCAGGTTTGGTGACGATTGGATTTACAGGGTCTGAGTTACAAACACCCCCCCCAAAAAAAAGGTACCCCTATCCTCCATTGTTTCCAGTGAAAGGGGGAAAACAGCAAGCAGAACCCAGTGCCACTGGCATTGCAAGAGTAAAAGGACTAATCTCAAAGCACAGAGGGGGGTGGAATTTTGTAAGCTCTGTGAAAACAAAGGAATGCTGGAAAAGGGGAGGAATACCCTCTTGAAACTGACATGACTAGTTTGAAATTGACAACAGTGTTTCCAAGGCTGTTGCTTTAATGTACAGTAAACATTTTGTTTGAGCAGAGACTATCTGTGTGGAAGTATATCCACAAAATGAAACAAACCTTCGTGAACTGCTTGAAAGTCTATGGAAAGTCTGTGTCAGTTGACCTGCCACGAACTTCAGTTTGTGAACCATGAATCAGCCAAAATTCATCATGAACTTTAGTTTGTGTGCTGGTTCATGCCCAACCCTAGAAGGGTTACCAACCTCAATGTGGGCCCTGTAGTTCTTTTGGTATTATAACTGGTCTCCACCACAGAGATTAATTATCCTGGAGAAAATGGAAGCACTGAAATGTATACTGTATGGTATATATCCCAAAGACTCTGTGGTATATCCCTAAGACTAAAAGAAAATGATTGTGAGTGTAAGCATTTCAGTAATTTAACCAAGCACAGTGAAGTTTGTTCCATGTTTTAATGTGACTTTTGTGACATTTGTTTGTAGATCCTCTTCATATGTTTGTAACAGTTCATTCCACAAAGGCAGCTAGAGATTGCAATTGATGACAGACCTTGACAATGACTCATGGTTATGCCTGCCAAATGGTGATCTTGCTGTATGGCATGCTGTGGGTTAGCCCCAGTGCTGTGAAAATATGCTGGCCTGATTCATTCATCATACCCTTTTGCAGAGTATCACACTGTAGGTTGAATGATGAGATCCTGATGGACAACCCATTTACTGGCAGGAAAAAACCTTAATCATTCAGTGTGGTCATATGTAATCACTGCTCTGGTGATATAGTGATAGCAGCCATAAAGTTCTGTTAACAGTAGAAACTGAGATGGTGGATCCAACCTTCCTCAAAGGAGCCTTCCTGAATTTGTATTCGGTTTAGGAATATCTAATAAATTCCAATAAGGCATTTATTTTTTTCAGCTTGGGGAAGCCAAATGCACATTCCTATTCACAACAGTATTTTACTCTTATGCTTTTCTAGCTGTGCAGTGCTCTATCTAATAGTAAGCAAAAGGAGGGAGGGAGGGAGAAAGGAAGGAAGGAAGGAAGGAAGGAAGGAAGGAAGGAAGGAAGGAAGGAAGGAAGGAAGGCTCTAAAAGTGATTTTTTTAAAAAATTATGAGTGGAAAATCTTTTTTTGTGTGTGTAAACAGAGTTGTCTTTTTTTTAAAAAACAAAACACCTTCCAGGTGTTCTTGTGAAAAAACTTGCCAGTATTTCTGTTGGCTCCTTTATGTTCCTGCCCTGTAAGGTAGACCTTTTCCTGTTATGCAGCACAATAAGTAGGTTATATTGTACATTATCTGTGCACTCCTGGAAATCTTGTGAAGAGATAAGTCTAAGCCAAACTGCAGGTATTATGAGTTTAGAAATCCACAGGTGTCAAGTCAGTTGAAAACTGAACCTGAGTATTTTTCCAGATCTTGAAATTGGTCTGGAGTGAATGAATGTATGATACTCCTTAGCAAAAGTAGAGTGTGGCATTCATTCACTGTTTCCCCCAGAAATATCTTAAGCAGTGTTCATGTTTTTCTCAATATGTGCTTCTTGAGGCCTGCAACTTTGTACAACAAACAGGCTAGAAGTTTGCATCACTCTGTTCACTTTGGCTTGTGTTTCCTGACTGTGCCAAGAGACTATTAAATGTCGTTGAAGCTTGGGGGGGGGGGGGGAGGCAAGAGCAAATATGACACCAGGCAATTCTAAACAGAGTTACCCCCTTCTAAACCTACTGGCTTTGAAGGATGTATCACTGCTCATTGGGGCACGCTGACTAAATACAGATCACCCATGCAACAATGGAAATAAAGCTTATTACCCATGGCTCTGAATGCCTTGGCCTGCATCAAAAACCATTCTATAATGTTTGGTTTCACAGCCACATCAGCAACTGACTGATGATTCACTTCATCATCATTTGAAAAGATTCTTATCACCAAGAAACAATCTAAGGGTGAGTTATATATGTATCTTTCACAAGTCAGAAACTGTAAAATAAAATAATGACTTGTGTGTGTAAAAAAGCCACCACACAGACCTCAATACCAGGGAGTTAACTTTTTTTTAATCATTTCACATTAGCTTCAACACAATACTTGAGTTTCTCATTTCAACAGCAAGTCTTCAAATGAAGGCATATTGAGTGACATCCATCTCTACATGGCATGAAGTCGCCTGATATTTAAAACAGCTTGTTCATACTGGCTTACTTCCTGATGGGAAATAAATATGGCTAGACTGGAAGCAGTGTGATGCCAGCTGCTGCAAGGCAAGAACCACAACCTCCCTCGAGCTAGCCATGGAGGACTTGCTGAGGAGGGGGGGAGGCAGAACCATCAAGACAAGCAGCCCCATCACTGTGAAGCTTATATCAAGCTCTTCCCCAGGAGCTAGAAGCAACCGATGAGACTTCCTCCAAGGAAAGTGTGGCTAATTTCCTGAGCCTGATGCAGTCCTATATACCTGAGGCCTTGGTGGTGTGCCATAGGAAAGCCTATAAGCTGTGGGCAGGCTCTAAAATAAGACTGGCTATAAAAATTATCAAGAGAATACCAGCAACCTTACTATGAGTAAGGATTCATGAATCTGAAAAAGATTGTTGTAGATTTTTTTCCCCTGACACTATCAGAGAGAAACTTTTCCTTGTGACCATATGCACTCACCTGTTTTCAGCATCAGGCTGTGATGAGAGAGAATATTTATGTTCCAGGTGAGGAAATTACCAAGTGCTGTGAAAGATGCCATTTCCTCATTCTCTGATGCCCCCAAAAAGTTTGTAAGAGCAGAAGAATCTTTAGAACTGTGATAATGTCTTAGATGACATAAAGACCAGGGACTTCCTTAGCTCCTCCACACACAGCTGCTGGACTGACCTTGGGTCAGTCATAAGTTCTCTTAGAGTTGTTCTCTCAAGGGCAGTTCTTGAGAGAGCTCTCTCAGCCCCACCTACCTTACAGGGTGTCTGTTATGGGAAAGGGAGGGGAGGGGAAAGGGATTGTAAACTGCTCTGAGACTCCTTTGAGTAGTGAAGGGTGGGGTATAAATGCAATCCAATTTCCTCCTCCTCCTGTCTCTTAGCTAGGAACAATGACTTACACAGAGAGAGAGAGAGAGAGAGAGATGTATATATGACTTCACAGGTAAAGGTTAAAGCCAGCTGATGCCCTAAGCACAGTGCAAAAATGGTGCCCTTCCATTGCTTAATTTACAAGACATTAATTAGCACTGAAGGTGAAATAAGAGATTAAAATCTCAGTTTTCTTCCAGGCCATCTGCCAGGCCAGACCCCACAACTATATTAGATATCATTTTTTTTAAGTATTTAGGTAAAGGTAAAGGTTTCCCTTGCTCAAAAGCCAGTCAAATCCGACTCTGGGGTTGCGGTGCTCATCTCCTTTTCTAAGCCAAAGAGCCAATGCTGTCCAAAGACATCTCCATGATCATATAGCCAGCATAAGTAAACGCCAAGGTGCATGGACTGCTGTTACCTTTCCATCAAAGTGGTACCTATTTATTTACTTGCAATTTCTTGCTTTTGAGATGCTAGATTGGCAGGAGCTGGGACCAGAGACAGGAGCGCACTCCATCACGTGGCACTCGGGTCTCGAACTGCCAAACTATCAACGTTCTGGTCTGCAGTTCAATGTCTTATAACACTAAATAGTAGTAAGCAATATAAGCAAAAAAAACCCTCTGTGGTACTCCCCTTCCCTTGGTGCTCTAAGCACATGCTTATTTTGCTTAATGGTTAATCTAGGGCTGAGAGCTCATTTGATTTGAACCCAACCATAAAGTCCACTTATGCATTATACTCCCCTTAATGGGGGCACTTGCTGTTCTGAAACAACACAGCTGCAGAACCAGAATGGCCCTTACTGAGTTGATTGAGCCTAAGCTGTACCCATGACTTTTGCAAACTGGAAGCATCGTTTTCAGAGATGTGTTGTCTCACACACGCTTTCACCAAAGCAAACAGTAAAGAGAATGTACTATCAACTACAGAAATTCAGGAGCTGGATGTACAAAGCTTGTTACTTGCAAATCGTCACTGAAACCTTTTAGCATTGTCCTCTCACTGGCAGCTGCCATAGGTAACCAGCTTTAGTTGCTGCTTTCTATAGTAGGTTGCAGAACCACAGCCCTTCCCAATCCCAGACAGGTAAAATCTTACAAGTTTAGCTCATTTTCTCACTGAGGTCTTCCTGAGAGCTCTAATAATGTTAAGGGAATGAAAAGTGAATTATTTTTATATCTGGCATCAGTAACAACCCATAGAAGATGTAGTTTTTCCTTCTTCTTGTTTCTGTAGGTGGGGCCAAAAAGAACAGGCTCCAGTTCCCAAAGTCTGGCAAAGGCTGGCAGAAGAAAGAACCCCCTGTGATCTGAGTGGTGCAGTAACTGTGACACATCCCATCTAAGGTACTTCTGAAGGTGCCCTGTTTGGACCCTGCAGCAGCCTTTGCCAGAGCTTGACCCACATGCTCCACCTCATGAAGCTGCAGCATAGTTGGGACACTGCCTAAATGAAGAGGAAGCCCAGTCGAAGCATTTGTGCCGTTCCCAAAATGTTGAGAGAGCGTAAAGCGAGAGGGCAAAGAGCCTACCTTCTTCTTTTACCTGAACACAATCCATTTCAAAGAACTTTACAGCAAAATTGCCTAGCTGAGTCACTGGATATTCTGCATCACAATTGATTTTTGCAAAATTAACAGCGAGAACATTGTCGTTTTCTATGTGTCTTCAACAATGTGCTTTGAAAACAGAATCTAACAATAAAAATGTAATAAACATTACATTCAATCACACTTCTTCACTTCATCAAAACTGCATTTATTCTCCCATAAAGCTTTGTTAAGATGTACCCCCCCCCCGATCATGTAATGAAAACAATACAGTGCGCCACTGCAGGAATCTTTATATGTGTTTATTCAGTTGTGCTGGGACCAGGGACAATTGTGGTTTTCTACAGCTCTCACTTAGCTATAATAATGAAAGGACCACTGCCTAATAAGATTTAAAGGGTAATAAAGCTTGCTATTTGTGATAAAAATATGTAACGTGTTAGATGCTTTATGATGCCTGGTTTGTACTATAAGACAATACTACACTCCAGTGAACTAATCTCTGGTTACGAAAGCTGAACATAATGTACAAAGACAGCAGTAGCACTGCTGGAAACAAGAAACACATCCTGAGGAAAAGCTGTAAAGTTCTATTGGTTTTTAGAGTATGAAGCTAACTCTTGAATTGATTGGGGAGGGGGATCTAGCTGGCTGTTGACCTGGGCAAGCTGCATTTATTCCTGGCACCTCTGAATCTGAAATGTTACTCTTAAAACTAGGATTGCCAGGTCCCCCCTGGTGACTGGCAGGGATGGAGGGGAGTGTTGCTAGATCCAGGTTGGGAAACTCCTGGAGAGTTGGGATGGAGCCTGGGAAGGACAGGGAGGCCAGAGGGGTACAGAGCCACAGAGCAATGCTCCCTCGAAGCTGGGGAGTCTTGTGAGCAAAAATTCTACTTTGTGAGCTCCTGGCATTTAAAGTTGTGAGTGAGCGATTTGGCTACTGCAGAAATTACTTTGCTCTGAAGCCATCCTTCCTGAGCTAAGAGAAAAATCTATGAGGTGGAGGCTAAAAAACAGTGAACTAGCTCACAGTAACTCAGCTTAGAGGGAACAATGAGTCCACACCCCCCCCCCCAACAGCCATGTTCTCCAGGCGAACTTATTTCTGTAGTCCGAAATTTCTAGGTAGGGGGCCCTTGTGAGTGGAGTAGATATTTGTTCTGACCTTGTAGTTGGGGCCGTTTTCATAGAGGACCCTGACCCTGATGTCTTTGTCAGAGCTGGCTGGCTGGCTGGCTCTGGCATACGGGGCCTATAGGAATGGTCTGGCAGGAGGGGAGAGACCTTGTTATTTTGAAACACTAGTTGGAAATACTCCAGATTTCCTTGAAAACTGTCTGTGATTCAGCAGGAGCAGTGGGAACTTCCTTAGTTTTGAAAAGAAGCACAATTCTTTGTATTTGGGTGGAACTTTTTAAAACTTCAAGTGAAATTAAGTCCACACATGAAGGAGGTTTCTTCAAAATACAGCTTAAGTGCCTGATCCCTTGGTTCTTGGCCGACCAGCTTATTTGATGTCCTTTAGAATGGCAAACGGGGAAACAGACTCTGTGTGGTGGCCAAGTGAGGGGCACCCGTCCCATCGTCCCTGCCAACCTTTAGCTGCCTGGGCTCTTGGAAACCAGAGGAGGCCGGCCGTTGGTGCTGGATCACTTTTCCTCTGCAAAGCTTTTGAGCTGCTTGCAGCTAGGTCAGTATGATTGTTATGAGAAGTCGTTGCTGAGGCTGTTCATTGAAGAGGAGACTTTCTCCAGGAAGTCAGCTATTTCTTTTACAGCATTGATAGTAACGTTTACAGTTCCTATCATTAGCTTAAGCATATCATTTAATTCAGGAGGAAAATACTCAGCTTTGAGACAGCTGGTCTCGATTTTCTTAATCTCTTCTTCTGTTACAGCTGAACCTTTTTTTTAACTTCATGCCCTCATTTGACTGTTCTTTACCTGCAGAGGTTGTTTGTCGCACCAAAGGGGCCTATTATGTGCCAGCTGCCCAAAAACGCTTTCAAGCAAAGGCAACTGGACAGATGCTTTATGGCACTTTTATTGGGCCTCCTTTCCCTAGCTTTGCCCCCCTAGAGTGGGTTCAGTCCAAATTTTTTAGAGCAGTTCTTCAGGTCCTGAGGTGTGTATCAAATATGCTGATCCGTCAAGAGACAGGTGCTATATCAACGGAAGCCAAAATTACTTTAGCTTCAATCCAGTATTGGCTTAAGCTAAACTTCCACCCTCAGGGACTAAACCACTTGTTACTTTTAGAAAACTTTCAATCCAAATAGCTGAGAGCAGTTCATAATAAATTATATGCTCTTGGTTTTTCCCCCCAAGTGATTTTGAGTATGTGTTGGGATGTAGCAAAATCAGCCCTAAAACAGAGGATGATGGACATGGAGAGACTGTCAGATCTCAGTAGATGTCCTAAGTTTAGAGACCCAGATTCTGTCAAATATCACTTGCAACCCATGTCCTATTTATCGCAGCTTGATACAAGTTTAGGAAAGCCTTCGCATTAGTCAGATGTGAGGCTTTCCCCTCTGCGATGCTTGAGGGCAGATTCAAAAGGATCTCTACTAAATATAGACTTTGTCAGTGTGGCTCAGGAGAGATAGAAACTATTGAGCACATGATGCTCAGATGTAACTGGTATAACAAGATCCGTGATAAATATATTTCTCCTCTTATAACAGGTATGGTGGGAGAATCAGGTGCCGAGCAGTGTAACTGATTGTTAATTGATGGAAACTGGACAATTACTGAAACTGTGGCAAAATTTTGGATAGCGTGCTACTGCATCCAAAATACACAATCAAATATATAATAGTTGCCTAATAGTCTCTGTTTTACGTTCTTCCTTTATTTTTACTACGCTCAACTGTATTTTTATAGTTTTATTTTATTGTCCTAAATTCAGTTATATGACTACTATATTTAAGTATGGCATTTTATGGCTTGTTGTCATAATAAATCCCTGACTGACTGACTGTAGTCTGGAAATGAACTACAATTCTCGAGATTCCCAGGTCCTACCTGGAGGCTAGCATCCCTACATGGCAAGTATTTACAAATATAGTCCTGGAGTCTTAGGGTTTTTTTTAAAAAAAGGAAAATTATAAACCAGCTCTTGGACAATGACGGTTTCCTACAGCCTTGCCTACACCCACTTAAGCTTTAGTGAAATGGCTGAACCACATGACATCCAGCACACCCTGGGCCATAAACTCTTGGTACTACTGCCTAGGAATTTTCCAGTCAGATCGTAACTTTGGCATTTCTTTCTTTGGGAATCAAGCAACTGAGGGAGGTATAAAAACCTGATTTAATGTTCACCCATTGTGCATTTTATTTGTCAGAATCTTCAAACCAGTAGCAAAAGTCAGTATTTTCAAAGTGGGAAGGGGCAGGCCTCCTTAAAGGCAATCATCCTTGCTGAGAATTATCCTCATCCCCACTAGAATCAAAGCATTATACATTTACTAATATTTCAGATTTCCTTTCAGAATTTTGTACAGAGCTCTTCATACAAAGATTTCAATAGCCTTCAGGTACTTTCTGCCTTACATCACCCCATGCACATGGCCAAAAAGTAATCTTGATGTCACTGTATGTATGTTTCTTGTTTATTTATGTTCTGATTTTTCTCCCCAACAAGGACCTAACACAGCTACTACACTGCTGTCGCCTCCTGTATTTTATCCTAACAACCCTCTAAGACAGGATAGGTTGAGAGAGAGGAACTGGCCCAATTTCACCAGGCTAGTTTCCATGGTAGAGTGAGGACTCAAACCTGTGTTTCCCAGATTCTAGCACAGCATTCATACCATACCATGGTGTTTCACTAGGTTATAGTGGAATTATTTTGTATCTGTTTTCCCAAGGCCCAGACGTGCATTTGTGCATCAATAAAATACTGCAGGGGAAAAAAATTGGTTGTATCATACAGTATTTTTTTTGCTGAATTCTGTCCATATTTACTCCTCAGTAGCATGCAAAGGGAATACAAAAGAGCAGAACCAAGTGACATGTATAGCAAAAACAAACGATATTAATTCTAGAATGGGTATGGTCATGGCTAAGAAGTAGAGCATCTGCCTTACACACAAAAGGCCCTAGGTTCAATACCCAGCATCTTCAGGTCGAAGAATCAGGGAACAGGTCAGTACCACAGCCAGACAATTGTTTGTGGGGGACCACGTGGCGGAGCATGTGCCTGCATCACTCCCTTACTAGCTCAGACCCGCCCGTCCTCCTCCTGCCTGGCATTCAAACAGCTGCCCGGCCCAGCCTGCCTGCCTGGCTCTGCCTGCGGAAGGGATGCGTGGGGTTGGACTTGCCTCCTCTGAGCACAGAAAGGGGGCTTCATGAAGAGGGTCAGACCCTCGCTGCTGCCACCTCCTGCCAGCCCAGCCCATTCCCATCGGGGGCTGGAGAGTGCCCCCAGCCTGCAGAGGGGCACCCTGCAGGAGTGCCAGTCTCTGGGTACTGCTCTTTGCCCACCTGGTGCGCCTGCACAAAACCAAGGGGCCCCGCCCACACTGCGGGGTCTGGCATCCTCCCGGAGAGTGCTGGGCACATCTGTGGGGACATAGCTCCCGTTGCCCCAGTTAGCTATGAGCCAGGAGTCGGTGACGTGAAAGACCTCTGCCTGGGACCCTGGAGAGCTGCTGCCTGTCTGAGAAGACAGTACAGACCTTGATGGACCAATGGTCTGATTTGGTATAAGGCCGCTTCATGTGTATATGTTCATGTGTATAGAATTAATTCTCCCAATGAAAACCAGCAGCGCAGAGCAAACTTCTGTTTGGAACAATAAGGGAACAGAACCAGGGAAATCCACTCATCTCTAGTCCAGATGCAGCTCCGCTTAAGATCTACATGTATGACTCCCAGTTTACAAGGAGATCTGCATGTAGGAATTTTTTATCATGAATTTCCCTTGCTTTATTAAGACATAAAAGATTATGACAAACACAGTTTATGATACTGCTAAAGGGACACTGCTCAGCTTATCCACACTATGATTATGTGGGGTCCTGTTCTCACATAGGAACCATATGTGGGTAAGGTTAGATGAGGACATCTTTAGGAATTATGAGATTTTATGAAAATGAAGAATATTGTGGAACTGGTCTGCAGCCAGCGGTTTGAAATAAATCAGCAGCTGTTAAAAATTATCAGGAAGACCAGGCAAGGATAACATTGTGTTATTTCCATTATGAGATTCAGGACCCGTTTAGAAGTATCAAATAATGTTTCCCATCACTGGTCCAATAGTGTATCCATTTATTTGAGTCTTTTAAATCCTACCTTAGAACTGTGAAAAAAGCAACAAAAATAAAATCACTGCCAAGAAAAGCAGTTTCTGATAGTAATATCATTATAACACAATATATGAGCAGCAAGGTGTTAGCAGAGTTATTAACACAGCAAAGATGCACAACTTGACTGAAGTGTAGCTAAAGGATTATTTAGGAATGAACATACTTGATAATTAAGGGCATTGATAGCGATAGGATCCTAACTACATCTGTAGCTGAGAGAGACGGCAAGACTACGGGTGCGTTCAGGCGCGCCATTTGATCTGGCTTTTGAAATGCTTTGAAACGGATCAAATGTGTGCGATCAGACAGCTGCAGCTGCCTCCCATCCCCAGCTGTCACTTACCAGAGCAAATACTGGAGCAAAGCGTGATATTTTGATGCCAGGTCCCGAGGTGGTGTTTCCCGTGCTGTCCTGGTTCAAGCCGTGTTTCCCCCTGTCTGATCACGGAGCCATCGTCGAGCCACTTCTGAGTCTTTAATCCCCCCCCCCCCATGGAAACCTCTGGCTTCTGCTTTTTTGCCTGCCATTTTTATTTTTGCCTTGCCAATATGCGCATAAGGGCTTCTTTGCTTCTGTGGCAAAAAAAATTTTTTTAATGGCCACTACCTCTGAGTTCGGGATCCCAAGGAGGCCAGTTTCGGGGGGAAAAGTTTAAAGGGACATGTTCTTTGACGGCGAGGAAGTTACGGTGCTTGTGCAACTTTGAGGGGCTTTTTTCTCCTGCTTTTGTGCATGCACAAGGTTGTAGCTCCAGATGATTGCTTATGCACATGCGCAAACTTGTAAAAAAGCAAACAACTCCCCCCCACTTTGTGTGATTGCGATTGGAGCAAAAAAACCCAGCCGCATCGAAGCGGAGCCCTTTGAGCCAGCTCCAGCAGGCTGTCTGAACGCACCCTAAGTGTGGAACTCCTGGGAAGCACTATATTGCCCTAAGAGAAGCAATCTGGAGACAGACAAGGAATGACACTTAACAGGAGAGGAGGTGCTGACCTCACTAACCTATCTCATTGTCTCCTTCCTGCCCCCTGCAGGATTTATTTATTTATTTTGATATTTACCCCGCCCTTCTGCGGATGGGCTCAGGGCGGGTTACAAAGTCACAAAATCTCAACCGCAATAGTTAAAATAATTAAAACAGTAATTTAAAACAGTAGTAGAAACGGCAATCAAGGTTCACGTTACTATGCTCAATTTAGGGTGATTTCAGTAGGAGAGGCCAAAGATGAGTTTTGGATGTGCAGTGCCTCAGCCGAAAGCCTGATGGAATAGCTCTGTTTTTTTACAGGTCCTGCAGAATTGTAATAAATCCCGCAGGGCCCTGATCTTGAGTGGGAGCTTGTTCCACTGGGATCTTCTTGTTTTCTTCTTAGTACACCAGACACTGCCTATTCCCACACAAGGTTAATGTGATAATGACACAGAAGCAGAAATAAGTTACTTATTAAAAATGGGGAGACCCTGGTGCCTATACAAGAATAACCCCATGCCAATATCATGGGGGTGGTGAGGTGTTCACAGCTATCATAGAGCAAGGTCTTTCTCTACTTGCCACCTGCCTAACTTCCAAAGTTGAGAGCACCTGCAGTAGTACCTCTGAGATGATCTCAGGGAGCAAGTAGGTTCATTTGCTGGCATCGGTTTTCTGGTCCTGCACCATATCCACTTCATAAGTCAAAGCCTGGAAAGAATCTGCATGTCAGAGGATGTCTTGTAACACGATCAAAATGTGTTCCAACCAAGAAGGTCTGATCAGCACTCTATTGCAAACAAGTTGAAGTTCAAAAGCAGCCCAAATGTTTAGGGTTGCCAGTGGGAGGCTTTGGGGGCATTCCAGGAGGGGGAGGGAATATCCCTGACATGACCTTCTGCAGTTTGGTGTAGTGGTTATGTGCGCGGACTCTAATCTGGGAGAACCGGGTTTGATTCCTGATAAGTATTGGAGTCGGGAGTCCGTGGAACAGTGAAACAGCATGATCTTTATTGCTGGTCCGGATGAAGCATACAACCCAGGGCTCGAAGCCCTCCTTTTATGCTGGTCAGGGACATCCCCTGACCTCACCCAACTGGCCTGATAGGCTATTAGAAGTCTATTTACATTTCATAGGTTCCCTGGGAGAAACCTAGGTACAGGATTGGTGGCCGGTTTGAATCCACCTGGCCTTTGTTCTACCTGGCTGAAGCTCAGGTAGTTTCTTGGCCATGTGCTCCGGCCATGCTCTGGCCATGTGCTCTGGCCATGCTCTGGCCATGTGCTCTGGCCATGCGGTCGCAATTAAGGGAGCACATGGCGACCTCATGGTCAATACATAACAATTCCCCACTCCTCCACTTGCACCTGGCTAGATGACCTTGAGCAAGCCATAGCTCTTTACCAGCTGTTCTCTCAAGGACAGCTTGGGAAAGAGCTCTCTCAGCCCCACCTACCTCACAGGGTGTCTGTTGTGGGGAGGGGAAGGGAAAGGAGTTTGTAAGCCACTCTGAGACTTCAAGTGAGTGGAGGGCGGGGTATAAATCCAATGTCTTCTTCTTCTTCTTCTTCAGTTCCACAGGGCCTGCAAGATGGAGTTCTTCCACCAGGATTTCAACTAGGAGCCGCCCCACGAGTACCCTCAATGAGCCCCGCCCTCAGTTTTAACATCTGGCTCCTACACTGAGTGACTCAGGATGACACTGAGCTGAAACTTAACTGGAGACATACTTAGCATGCCATCATTACATTAATAGCACCTGTGTTTTTATGATTTTATCATTTATTTGTGCTGTAATGTTTTATAATGTTTTAATGTCCATTTTGGTTTTATCGGCACTTGGTGCCAATGTTGTAAGCCGCCCTGAGCCCGTTCACGGGGAGGGTGGGGCAGAAATGGAATTAATAAATAAATATAAGATGACATCACACTTAAGTGACATCATCATGTTGAGGGTGAAGCCCCTTGGAAGGCTCCAGTGGTGCCCACTTGCAAAAGCCATTTAACTTTAAATGTTTTTTTTTTGAAAGCAGGTGCTGTGCAAGCCTGAACTCCAAGTAGAAATTCACCACTTTAAATTCAGGCACAGGCAGCTCCCAATTGCAAAACTCATTTAAAGGGAACCTTCCTTTTAAATGGTTTTTTGCAAGTGGGGGCTGTTTACACCTGGACTCCAAGTGGCAAATTCGCTGCTTGGAGTTCAGGCATGCAGCCAGCGGCTGCCCCTCTCCCTCTCCTCCTGCAAGATTTAAAAGGCCCTCCAGCTGATCCTTGTCATTGACCAGTGAACAGGAGCTGCTGGGAAGATGCAGCATGATTTTTCAGCAAGACTATCATCAAGGGACTTTTCACCAAGACTACCATCAAGGGAAGATCAGACTTGCTCTGTAAATGCTGCTAACAACTCACTATGGCATTCTTAATCACTAAACTGAATCTCCATCCTCCTCCCTTTTTCTCTTCTACTCCCTTTCTCCTGTTGTGTCTTGTTTCTGTTTCAGCCTGTATGCCTGGAACCAGACCCAGATCATTTTCTGCAGTACCAAGGCCGCGGCCACATGAGCAAGATAATCCGGAGGGGAAGTGAAGCTATTTTGCCCTGGAGCAATTTGCCCCACAGTTGCATGATCACACAGGTCTGTGGACCTGCCGGTGCAACTCACTGCTGCATGATCAGACGCAACTGTGGGGGAGTTAATTTTTGTGTGTGGTTGGTTTCCAATTTGCTTAAACGGAGGATTGATGAATCGCTCCTCCACCCTAAGGCCTTTCAATGATGCACATACTGAGAAGGGGGGAAAACAACAACAACATGGCATCAGGATAGCCTGATCAGACTATCCCTAACGCCACAAGTTTGCGCTGGCACGATCACATGAAGAAAGTCTGACTGTGGCCTGCAGCAAACCGTTTGATACTGGAGTTTAACTAGTGTTTTTTTTCTCCAATTTCCTGGTGGAGCAAAATGGCTTGCGACAGTTTGACGACACTTGTGGGACGCTTCCCAGATGTGCTGGTGTGATTGCACCACTTTGAACAGCAAGTAAATTGTCCCTCTTCCGTGGCTAATGGGTGCGTATGATCTCACCCCAGGTATGGAATTGTATATTTATTACAAGGGCTTTTAAACTCTTGAGGTGAATTGTTGCTTTTTCCTCAGCTTCAGAAACCACTCAGTATGTGCGAGAGCTTCCTAGAAACTGCAGACTTTAGCCAGCTATCCCCAGAAGCTAGGATTTGAGACAGCTACTTTCTCCTCCCAAAGTATTAATTAAATTAGCCTGCTTTTCCTGGAAGAGACCTATATAGCCTCCTGAGAAAGTCTTCTCCCCTCAGCCTAAGACTCTAGAGGCACAAACCTTGCCTCCTAAAGCATGGATGCTTTAGTGATTGACAGAAAAAGGCAGAATCTTTATCCATCTGTCAGAGCCACCACCAGATATCCCTCATTATACAAAAAAGAAACGGGGGGGGGGGCTATCTTTGAAGGAGCAGAAAAGAGCAAGAGTCCATAGCACCTTAAAGACTAACAACATTTGTGGAAGGGGAGGAGCATTCATGAGTCACTGATCACTTCTTCAGATCTGATCACTTCTTCAGATCTCATGAAAAGAGCAAGAGTCCAGTAGCACCTTAAAGAATAACAAAATTTGTGGCAGGGTAATAAACTTTTGTGAATCACTGCTCACTTCTTCAGATCTAAAGATTTGAAGAAGTGAGCAGTGATTCACAAAAGTTTATTACCCTGCCACAAATTTTGTTATTCTTTAAGTTGCTACTGGACTCTTGCTCTTTTCTGTTACTACAGACAGACTAACACGGCTACCCATCCTGATCTGTCTTTGAGCTGAATGAGTGAAACAGGAAATTTGGTCACACCTATTGCCTTTCCCAAAGAAGGAGGGAACTTTGATCCTAAATTCACTTGAAAGCAAACATTATTGAAATTACTGAATTATTATTTCCAAATGACTGTATATGAAATTAGAAGAACAGGAAAATTAAATGAACTAAAATATATGGAATCGTAGCTAATTCTGTCATTGTGCCATCAAGTTCCAGCTGACTTATGGCCACCCGGGCAAGGCAAGAGACATGGAGAGGTGGTTTCCCATTGCCTGCCTCCAAGACATGCTCTTGGTATTCCTTGGAGGTCTCCCATCCACTGTCCAGAGCCAACTCTGCTTAGCTTCAGATGTCTGACAAGATCAGGCTAACCCGAGCCATCCAGGTTAGGGTAATTCTATCATTACTAAAATGTAAAGAAGTGCACTTATCACTAGACAGAGATTTTGAACTTTTCTGCCCCTTCCCCATATGCACTGCATGCCAAGCCATTTTTGAAATACAACAGTTTCAAAAACAAGGTGCAGGATTCTACATCATAAACTGTCACTGAGACCTGTGATCAAGTTTTAATTCTAAAACATGTAGCTTTGATATTTCAAGCTTTGTAGTCTGACCTTTTGAATGGAGATGTATAACTTAATGAGGAAAAAACCCTATGTATTTTTGTGTTTGCAAAAGTGTGAAATGAAAGAGTGGATTTTTAAAAGAGAAAGATTAATGTGATACATTTCATGGAAAAAATCGGCACCAAAAACTAAGCAAATAAATCAAAGTACATTTGTTACTTATAGCTGCCAATTGAACAAAAAACAAATACCTTTCAGAAGTCATATATTAGAGATTAGTTAATTTGCCAGAAATATTGAAGGCTCTGAATGTAGTCAAATTATTTTAATATAATAGCAGAATATAACCATACCTCAATTATACTGGTGACATTTTTACACGCGTACATAACATGCAACTGCTCTATGCAAATATATATAACATGACAATAAAATATACCACTCAAGTGTTATGTTTCATATCCATAAAAGACAATACACAGAGGAATTTGTTTCAGTGCAGATTTCCCAGGGCATCTTGCCAAGGAAAGCTTAACTGAAAATAATTGGAGAAAGATTAATGTTTCTTTTCTAAAGTTATCCATTTGTTTTCAAGCTTTTAATGTTTCCATTCTACTCTGGCATTTCCCCCTCTTTGCATAGTTTGACACACACACATAACTTTCACATTAAAACTCTTTTGAACCCGTCTTTTTCACATGTGTTGTTACTGTTAAATGCTATCTGTGAGTTTGAAAATAAAAAACTATGTGACATTCAGAATAATAGAAGCTGAATGTTGGAGCTCTTAATCAGCATCTTGATTCTGTGTTCTGTAATATTTGATTTAACAAAATAAGAATTTAGATCAGGAAGGTCCCAAACATGTTCCTGCTAAGTTCTTCAGTATACAGTTAGATGTCATCAACTGACTTGCACCTTTCCAAATTGCCAAATCATGTACCAAGTTTACCTATCAAAGTCAAAGCAAAAAGCATATGCCTAGACAACAGGGGTGACTTCTTTTTTAATAGCTTTTAAAATTATTATTGTTATTTTAAATTAAAATAGGGATGTTGAAAAACAAAGGAAGATATTGTAATAATCTATGATTTATTCATAACAAGGAGGATCAACATCAGAGTAAATATAGAGCGTTTAACATAAACATTTAGAATACATAGTATTAGGAAGGTTTTCACATACCGTATACATTTATTATTAAAGCCTAGTTTTTAACATCATTAGTTACTATTAATATTAACCATTAAACATTGATTATTACATTATACATTCCATTTCATCTTAATACCATTATGGTTGTTGTAATCAAACTATAACCAAAGAGTACATTTTAAGAGCATTTTCAAAAATAAGGATAACAATAAACTAGGTTCATACTACATCAAAAACTATTGTTATGGTCTTGAATATACCATTATTTCAGAGAACACTTATATTTATACCATTGTAGTATTATCTATAGCAACCTTAATTATATTATTGCCTAAACTATTATTATACTGATGAAAAAATAATAATAAAAAATATTATAGTAATTTTAACACAAGTCATTCATTTTTCATCTTTACTTATATTAAGCATAGTAAATTCCCCATTTTTTTTTTCAAATTCCCTGACTGGATTTTTATTTATATAGTTTGTTAATTTGGCCATGATGCATATTCTGCCATTTTATCGTTCCAGGTTTCATTGTTTGGACATTCCTGTCAGATTCCCTAGTAAATCAACGCTCAACAACAGTCCTTAAGTAGGTTCAGTTTATTGGAGTCAGTATTTCTTTTTCTTTTCTTTTTTTTTGAAATTTTTTATTGATTTTATCAACTATTTCTACAAACTACAACACTAATTTCTAAGCTAAATTACCTTATACAGAAAATGCTGTGAAAAATATTCATTTTTAACAAATTAATAAACTTGAAAAACACAAATACTCTTGGTTTAACTGATTACTTATGACACTGCTTCTATAGTTTACACAAACTGATTGGCTGGTACACATAGTATTGAAGAATGCTTATTACTTCCATTTACATTCTCATATAGTGCGCCACATTTAACAACAATGCAAAATTCATTTCTTCTTCGGTCCTCTTCTTCTCTTTTTAGTCTCTTTACTGGATTTGGGAGCAGCCGCTCCCTTTTCCGAGTCCGACACGTCTTCTTCGCTTTCTGAGCTGTCAAAGCCATACATACTTTCCTGCAGTGCTAGCGAATTGTCTGAATCTTCCTCTTTTTTCTTTTTCTTGCTTTTTCAACAGAGTCAATCTTATATTTCTTGTCCTTATAGCTGAAAAACAGTCCCTCTGGAGTATTCCATCGATATACAGTTGACTCAGACTGAAGCCAAGTAGTCAAACTTCTATAGGCTCTTCTTCTTTTTCTTATTTCAAATGGGATATCCTTTAAGACCTTGATCTCTTCCTCCTGGATCTTCAGCAATGTTCTGTTTGTGGCTTTTAAAACCACATCTCTTGTTGATCTTTTGGAGAATCTTATCATAATTTCACCTGAGTATTTCTAAGACATTCCCTAAACACTTCTGTGTTCAGACTAAAGCGGGGAGGCGGGCATGGGATTATGTACACAGTTCAAACTGGGGTGTCAGCTGGCTACAAGCCAATGAGTGCCCCGGTACCCTCGCGCTGAGAATAACAGCTTCAACATTCAGACGGGAGACTCACCAGAGAAACCCAAGATCTAAACAGGGGCAAATGTTAGGAGAGCATCAAAGGTGACATTCCAGAGTTTACAACAGCAATTTCAGCCCTCTCCCCCCTCTCTCCCCTCCATTTAGTTATGACAGCCTAGCTGACATACTGCCCCCCTAAAGAGACCCCCCCTCCCAGCTTCAAAGGGTACAAGAAGTGGAAAGCATGTAATAATTCAGGGGCATCAACATGACAAACCCATTCATTTTCCTCAGGACTGAAATCCTTTCACTTAATCAAATAGAAAAGATGGCCACGATGTATCCTAGAGTCCAGGATCTGAGCCACCTTGTGATGCTGTTTGCCACTCAGAATCAGAGGTGGGGGGGGCTGGGGAACAAGGGCACCAGGCATTTGGTCCAGGATCCCGCTTCAGGAGGCTAAAATGAAAGATCAGATGAATGCCCTGAAGGGATTTAGGCAAGGCCAATTCAACAGTCACTTCATTGATTTTGCGCAGAACAGAGAAAGGACCCACATAACGCCAACCCAGTTTTCTACTGGGTTGCAGCCCTTTTAAGTTCTTGGTGGACAAATACACACAGGGCGTTTTCTCACTAGCTTTCCCCCGCGGTTTACACCGAAGCTAGCACCGGAGCTTCTGGTCAGTTTCCTACCATTTGCTCCCTGCTCACAATTTCCTCCAGAGTATCACTGCACTGCTCCGGAGCTTCCCTGGAGCAAGAAAATCCTGTTCCAGCAGGGAAGCTCCGGAGCAGTGCAGTGATACTCTGGAGGAAATTGTGAACAGGGAGCAAATGGTAGGAAACTGACCAGAAGCTCCGGTGCTAGCTTCGGTGTAAACCGCGGGGGAAAGCTAGTGAGAAAAGGCCCACAATCACCCGGATTTATGTCCCAAGGCTCCGCCTGGTGCTTATCAACCTGAATTTTATAATCAGCTTTGGCTTTATTCAGGGCCTCACAAATCACCCCCCACTGGTCCTGCGAACTGCACCACCACTCATGCAAGTCCCCCCCATTCCACGGGGTGTCATCAGACATCATGGGGAGGGGCCTCCCCTCATAACCATACAAAGCCATGAAAGGGGAGACCCCAGTGGAAGAATGCACCGAGTTGTTGTAGCTGTATTCTGCATACGGTAACAAGTCCACCCAATCATCCTGTTGTCAATTGGTGAAGCACCTGAGAAATTGCTCCAGCGTTTGGTTAATTCTCTCTGATTGGCCATTGGTTTCTGGGTGACAAGTGGTACTGAGTCCTTGTTCAATGTCCAACAGGAGCAAAAGTTCTTTCCAGAACTTGGCAACAAACTGCGATCCTCTGTCAGAAATTACCTTCCTCGGAAAACCGTGCAGTTTAACAATGTGGTGCATAAACATCTTTGCTAAAGCCTTAGCAACGGGCAGCTGTTTGAATGGAACAAAATGTGCCTGCTTTGAAAAAGAATCTACCACCACCCAAATAACAGTATTGCCCTTGCTGGGGGGCAAGTCAGTGATGAAATCCATCGAAATCACTTCCCATGGCCTAGATGGGGTTTCCAAAGGTTTCAACAGGCCATGGGGTTTACCCCCTTGTCATTTGCACATGAGACAGGTAGGGCACGAGGTAACATATTGGGAAATGTCCACCCTCATATGCAGCCACCAGAACTGGCGTTGCAGTAAATGCAAAGACTTCAGAAACCCAAAATGTCCAGCTAGTTTTGATTCATGGCCCCAGCGCATCACCTCCCCCCGCATAGAAATAGGCACGAAGACTTTGGACCCCTTATACCAGCAGCTATCTTCATGTTCTTCCACCCCCTGTGAGGAGGTGAGCTCCTCCTGGTCTTCGACAGACACAGCATCCTTGAATCTGGTGTTCCACGAAAGCACCTCCTTCTCCCCCCCTCTCACCTGGTTGTGGGTCAGTACCACCCCACCCAATTGCGAGAGTGTGAACATAGAGTCAATCACATCTTCCCTCTGGCTTGCATGTTGGGGTAGGCAGGACAGGGCATCAGCCAAAAAGTTTGATTTCCCAGGGAGATGGTGAAGGGTAAAACAGGACTTGGAGAAAAACTCCACCCACCTGAGCTGTTTGCCGTTGAGGCTTCGGGGGGTGCGCAGTGCCTCTAGATTCTTATGGTCAGTCCAAACCTCAAATGCAACCCGCGCCCCCTCCAACCAATGACGCCACATTGACAAAGCTAATTTAATAGCCGCAGCTTCCTTGTCCCACACTGACCAATTTTTCTCTGTAGTGTTGAACTTCTTTGAAATGTAAGCCAGGGGGTGGAGTTGCCCATCCACTCCCTCTTGCAAGACAGCCCCTCTCATCGCAACATCTGACACATCCACTTGGACAATGAATTTCTTATTCTCATCAGGGTGGGCAAGCAGTGGCTCAGAAGTGAATAGCTTTTTAAGCATCTCAAATGCCTGCTGACATTCAGCCATCCAGTTTAACTTTGCCCCGGGCTTTGTACTCTCCACACCTTTCCCCTTTGTTTTCAGCAAATCAGTGAGTGGGAGAGTTACCTGGGCAAAATTTGAGATGAAATCTCTAAGAAAATTGCAGAATCCGAGGGATGATTGGAGCTGGCGTTGGGTGGTAGGTGCTTCCCACCTCCACCACATCTGCTACTTTCTTTGGATCCATCTCCAACCCTCTCTGGAAAATGCGATAGCCCAGGAAATCTGCTTCCTCCTTGTGGAAATCGCATTTGGACAGCTTAACAAATAGCCTATGCTCCAGAAGGGTCTGGAGAACCTCCCTCACCAATTTGACATGGAATTCCCTGTCAGGGGAATACAAAAGAATATCATCTAAGTACATTAGCACCCTCTGGAATAAGTGCTGGTGTAGCACTTCATTGATCAGGTTCATAAAAATTCCAGGCTCCCCCTGGAGGCCAAATGGCATAACACAGTATTCAAATTGCCCCAGGGGTGTGTTGAATGCCATCTTAGGTTCATCCCCCTCCCTTATGCGTACTCTAAAGTAAGCATCCTGCAAATCAAGCTTAGTGAAGATTTTCCCTTTGGAAGCCTCTGCCAACAAGTCTTTGATCAATGGGAGGGGTTAGGCATTGGTAGTAGACACTGCATTGAGCCCTCTGTAATCTGTACACAATCTGAGCCCGCCATCCTTCTTCTTCCGGAAGAGGACAGGAGCTGCATAAGGGGAGGAGGCAGGATGGATAAAGCCTCGCGCCAAGTTTTTATCAATGAACTTGTGTAGCTTCCCTTTTTCTGCCGTGCTCATGGAATACAACTTTCCCTTAGGCAACTTGTGCCCTGGCAACAGTTCAATAGCACAGTCACAATTCTGGTGGGGGGGTAGTTCATCTGCTTCCACCTTCCCAAAAACCTCTGCCAAGTCCTCATACTCGTGGGGGATCCCCCCCCCTCCTCCATCAGGCAAGCAATCACTGGATCTGCAGGAGGAGACTCACCCCACTCGGGACGTACACCCTGGATCAACAAAATGCACCACCCCCTTGCTCCACTGGATGTAAGGGTCATGCACACAGCCAAAGTCTTCCTAACACCAGCGGGAACTGGGCATTGGGGTTAATCACAAAAGAGTGGTGCTCCCAATGTTCTCCCACCCCCAGCAGCACAGGGACCATCTGGTATTTAAATGACTCCTGCATAGGGGAGCTGTCCATCTGAACAAAAACTAATGGCTCTGGAAGTTTTTGGACTGGGGTCCCCAGCCCCGTAACCAGGGACGGGCTGATTATGTCTCTCACACAGCTTGAGTCAATCAGCGCCTGGACTCGAATCTGTGTGCCCAGGTCTCTGTTTAAAATAGTCACAGTCACAAACAAGATGGGGTCAGAGCTGCTTACCATAGGCGGCACCTGCGGTTTTCAGACCTGTTGTTTTGCACCTCTTACAACAGGTCCCATCCTTTTCCTGATGGCTCTTGTGCTTCCTCACTGCTTGACGAGGTGTCCTCCAGTCACACTCCCAGCTATAGTGCTTTTGGGAACTTCCCTTTCTCACCGCTTGGTCATTTTGGGGTTTCTGTGTCTGCCTTCTCTCCAGTTCTCGGAGGGGTTGAAGTTGAGCATGACGAGCAGGCAGCCATGAAATGGCTGGCTTCCCCACATTTAAGACAAAGCCCTTGCCATCTCCACTGCTCTTTGATGTGGTCTTTTCCTCTGGGCTGGGTCATCTTCTGGAGAGCCCCCGAGGTTTTAGGGTATGCCCGTGGAGCTCGCATCTTGATCATATGCAGGTGGTTCTCCACATCATCTGCTTCTTGCATCCAGGCTGCCAAGGAGAGGGGTTGCACACTGAGCAAAAACATATCAAGAATCTTGTGACTGAGCCCCGTTTGGAAATGTTCCATTAGCATGGGCTCTGGCCACCCTTGGATCTTTGCAGCGATCATCTTGAACTCTTCCAAGTACTCGCACACCGTACGATTGCCTTGCTTCAAGGAGCGGAGGTGTGCTCTTGCCTTCTCGCTGGCCAGCGGGTCTTCATACTGCCTCCTCAGTGCCCACATGAAAGTCTGCACATCCTGTAGTTTGGGGCCTTGGTTCTCATGCAAACCCACATACCAGTCTGCCGCTCGATCCCTCAGCTTTGCACCGACAAACTCAACCTGGTGTTCATCATCTGGAAATAGATGGCCCCAGTCTCTTAGAAATTTGCGCACTTGCTCTAAAAAGAACACTAACTTTTCAGGGCCCCCATCAAACATAGCTTCCAGCAACTCCTTGGGTTGTTGCAGTCTGGGGACCCCAAGACTGGGGTTTTGAGCCAGTTGTTCTGGCCTCACAGGAACCCCAGGGGTCCTGGCTGGTGCCTCAGGATGCATAGGGGGAGCTCTTGGCTGCCTGTCTGGCCATCCCGTAGGTGCCGCAACCCCCTCTGGTCGGAGGGGAGCCTGTTGCCTCAGTTCACCACTCACTGCGTCTGCAATCATCTGTGGTAATTTAATTGTGAGTTCAAAAATCTCTTCCTGCACTCGTTCCCCCAAGTGCATTTCCATGCACTCAACCAGCGTGTTGGCCAGCAAGGCACTGCTAGTGCTCTTATGGATTCTAATATTCATAAGCTTGAACTTGGGTAGCTATGCTGTAAGGGCTACAGGCATTCTCCATTGCTGGGAGAAACTCCAGTCCAGTATAGGGGGCTGGCAACCTCTATAGTTCTCCAAGACAGAGACAAAGACTCCCTCTGCCATGAGGTTTCTTTCTGTCACACCACGCTGGTCAACCCCTGCCCCCTCTAGCATACCTGCACGGATTATGCTAAACGAGGTTACCTGGCAACTAATGGTCGGGCCATCAGCCAGCTGGCTAGAGCCATCAACAGACAATAGAGGCGATCCAGTGACTCATCACAGGAGTGCCCAGATGTCAAGTTCCGGTTTAGTTTCAGTTTCTCAATACTGACCACTCCCTGGCCTCTCCTCCTTTTGTTTACCTTTAACCTATGGTAGGGTCAGAAAGGGACGGACCGCCTAGTAGGTGTGTTAGTGGGATGTGGTTAGCGCTGCCCACCCCAAAGTCACCTGATAAAAGAGATTGCCTGGCCAGCAATCGGTCTCTTGAGCCATTGACCCCTATCTGCTTTGCCACCCCTTATGTCCAGCTTCCTATCCAAATACCCTTGCCTCCATCTTTAAATCTCTAGATTCGCGACCAGAGAGACCATGTGGTCTTGCCGGTTCAAGCCACGTGTCCCATTTTTCTATTTTTCTCTCCCCATCCAATTCTTCCTTCGAGTGGACAACTCCTCTTCAGGACAGGTACACTATCACCCAATCAACGAAAACTCCTGCTAATGCAGCAGTGCTATTTTCTATCTTTATTTTCCTAAGCCTGTGTGTTTGTGTGCGAGAATCTGTTTTTGTGTGCTTGAACAACATCATCCAGTAAACGGCATTGAACTTGCTATCTGCCTCACGTGCCTTATTCCTTGAGAACTCCCGGGAGGGGTGGGACCCTGGTATAGCTGGCAAGAACCCAGTATTTTGCCAATTGCTCATACTAAATTAAAGCAATTCGACTAACAGAATTGGGGGCTCATCCGGGATTGCCCTGCAGGTCAAAAGCCATGCCAAAGTCAACGGACGTGTCTTTTGACCAGCAGATGTAAGGGAAAAACCACTTCCGGAGTTCTAGGAGAGGCTGTATGATTGGTTTCTGTCTGCATGACTGGCTCTAGTGAGCACTCTATCATGGGTTGGCTTTTCCCCACTCTATCCTTCAAGGTTGCTGGCTAGCCGCCCTGGACCCGACTGCTAGTCCAACCGGGCAGTGACTGGTGGGTTTCAATCACAAGGGGTCAGCAACCCAAAGCCCTAAAGCCACATCCTGTGGCTCTCTCCATCCTATTGTGGGAAGGGATCCTAAGAGAGATAGTGTAGGGCGCTAGGTCAGCCGCATGCACACACCACATACACAACACCCACACACGAGGTCCAATCGAGAATCTTAATCCCCTTCTCCAAGCACACCTTCACTCCACTTTCATCTTACTTCGGCCGGCAGAGTTATTTAACTAAATTTTGGTTGAGGGTCAGCCCGTTGGAACATATTGTTTCGAAAACCTACTGGATTGCAAGGATCCAGAAAGAGCCGGAGGGCTCCATAGTTTATTTGTACTGGTTAGAGGTGACCCAGTGAGAGCCCTTGAGCTCAAAACCTTCATTTGGTTGTGAGGTTATCCCGTAAGGACATGAGGATTTGGCCACCCCATTCTCGAAACCCTCGATTGTAAAGAGACAAGGAGTCTCAGAGACAGAGTGTCTCTCTGGGTTAAGAGTAATCCCTGAGTGTCGAGAGGGTGCGAGTCCCCGGCTCCAAAAACTAATTAATGCTTAGAGCCAGTTCTGTGGTGACGTTGGCCACCTTGTGCCAACAACAGTAACTTAAGAAGCTAAAAGGCGGAGGAGGATACTTCCCCTTTTCTTTTACCCCTGTTGTAAGTGAAAACAGGAGAATCCCTCCAAAGATGTTTCGTTCCAAGAACAACGAGCCCAAATTAGAAAAGTGGCTAATGGAAAAGGGCACATCTCCATGGAAGGAAGGATCTTTCAAGGGGGACCCAATCCATTAACTATAGTCCAGAGTGCTTTCCAGGACTATTGTAAGGAGCACAAACCAGGCTCCACGGCTAAAGATCTAGCTGCCAGTTGGGCGTTGTATACGGCTTTGCAGGACACTGCCACCGTCATCAAACGCTTACAAGAGGACATGGAGAAACAGGAGGAATTAGTCAGACAAAAAGAGCAGGAGGAGCTCCTTAAGCAGGAAAGTTGAGAAATGGAGGAATTAGGCACCCAGTATAAGGCCGCATTAGAGAGAGAAGTGGCCCGCTTCAATAAATTAGACTCCAAATTTGAAGCCATTAGGGAAGAATTAAGTAACATAAAAAACAAACATGAACAGGAGCTCACGAATCAGAGAGAGAATTATGAGGAACTGTTGGCCAAGAAACAGAGGGACATGGAGGTCAAAATTCTAGAGATATGGGCTGCCCATGAGCACGAGGTCCATCAATTAAGAACAGAAAAACTAAACGTAACTCGGGTAAATCAAGGGCTCGATACCACTGCCAAGGAGGCTGAGCAGAGAGCCATAAAGGCTGAGGCCAGAGCAGACACAGCCGAGAAGGCCCTAGAAAAAGCCACCCAAGAATTACTCATCGCCCAGCAGGTGGCAAAATACCTGGCCGAACAAAATCATATTAAAAGAGAACTGGCAAATCACGATGCCTGCAAGAAGGAAATAGAAACCCTCAAATAACAGGTGGGAATCCAAAGAGCAGTGGTGTCTACAATCCATCCGGAGAGTCTCACCGACCTCTCCCAGGACGAGAGAAATGCAGAGGTCCCCAACAAATTTAGCTCCGAAGCTCCTGCCCCGGTACACCCAGTCAGTACTAAAAAAATTGTCACAAAGACAGGAAATAGGTCCACCACTCAGACGGTCACAGAGACACAAATGTGGAAGCCAGACGAGGTTAAGGCCATTGTTGAGCAGGTCAGGCCCCTCTCCAAAGATAATGCAATACAATGGATGACGAATGTCAGTACCATGTATGGCAACCTCAATGGGGAGGATCTTACCCTGCTCACCAGGTGTTGTGCTACCAGCACAGATTTAACCACCCTTAATTCGGCAGTAACTGCCAATAGTCTGGCCAGTGGGACCCGGAATAAATGGATGAAAGGCGTCCTAGACTACCTGCATCCTAACTGCAGTCTGTCTGCTCTGTTTATTCTGGAAAGACAAGGGCATGGGGAAGACCCAGAAGCTTACATGGCTTGGAAGCAGCTTCTAGCCATCTTATCTGAATCAGTATACATTGATCCACTGACCGAGGCTCCCGAATATGATGATGAAGAGTTCAGGCAGGAGCTCATGCATGGTTTCAATGCCCAAACACAATTAGCCCTCAACATTCCCGATCCCACTAGGGGAAGCTGGGGGAATATGGAACTAAAAATTAGACAAGTGGCTGTTTTATTGCGGAGCACGGGAGTCACTAAATCTGGCAAGGGGTCCAAGAAAAACAAGGACAGGGAAGAGGAAGAGCCCATCCAAGCCATAACCTATGCCAATCACGGCCCACATTCCCAGTATCAACCTTCAGGGAGATACAACAACCGGAATGATCGCTACCCCAAACAGGACAGATATGACCAAAACGAGAGAAACAAACCATGGCACAACACCAATCAAAGAGGTGGAGGCAATTACAGAGGGAAGAGGGATTATAGGGACTACAGAAATGCCCCATCCCAAGCATATGTACAGCCTTCAGCCCCACCGCTTCCACCCAAATATAAAGGTCCCCCTCAAGGATATTATGGATCACCTCAGGCCTCCGGGAATCAGCCACAGGCCTTCCAGCCGCCGGCAAATGAACCCCAGTCTGGATATTCCCCACAGCCAGGATATCAGGCCCCTGATAATACTAACACTCTTCGGAGACAGCTATGGATGCAGTTAAAGGACCGAGGCTTTGAAATGGAGCACTTCCATAAGCAGCCTGATGAAGTCCTCCTTCATGCCCTGGCAGATAGTGAGGCACAAAGAAACCAGCCCAATCAACCAGTTTATGCCATACATGAAAATAATGGCCAAGACACAGGAAGTCAGAGCTAAGGCTGCCCGGAGTCCCAGGATCTCCCCAACTGTATTGTGGCTCACCTTAAGCCTGATACGTGGGGGAGACCGACTGTAAAAGCAGGGGTCAGGACTCCAGGGAACATAAAGCCTGCTACCCTACTAGTGGATACAGGAGCCTCCACAAACGTGCTCAGACCTCAGCTAGCACAGAAGGGCAAACCGTCATCGGACACCCTTTCCCTCTCAGGCTTTGCCAGAGGTAAACACACTGCCACTATCTGGAATTCTATTCCCTTAACCGTGGGAAAGCTTTCCACACGTGTGTCTGCCTGCGATAACCAGGGAGAAGATGACGGCATTCTCGGGGTTCCATTTTTCCGAGACCATGGGCTCACAATTGATCTGGCTAATGGCTTCCTGTGGCAGATTCTGGGAGGCCCTAGCGAGATCAATGCGGTCCATCGGTGTGCCGCCCTCAAAGCTCCTCTTCCCCTGGCCTCGCTAGAGAACAGTGATTCGTGGATCCAAGATTTCCCTGAAGTCTGGATCAAGGACAAAGCTGAGTGCGGCACGGTGCGAGACGCCTGTGTGTTGATTGAAGGACAGGACCCACCTCCACAAAAGCAGTACAAATATCCAGCCGAGGCCGAAGCCGGCATAGCCAAAACCATTGAGGGACTTTTACAATGGGACGTTATTCTCTCCATGCAGTCTATATGTAATGCCCCACTCTGGCCGGTTCTCAAAGCCGACGGTGTAACGTGGCGAATGACTATGGACTTCCGTGCCCTCAATGTGGTAACCCCACCAGTAGCCCCCGTGGTAGCAAAATATCACGAAATTTTAGCCGCCATTGCTGCAGGCTCCCGCTACTACAGTGTCATAGATCTGGCTAATGCGTTCCACTCGATCAAACTCCATGAGTTGTGCTGGTACAAATTTGCCTTCACATTCCGGGGACAACAATATGCCTTTAAGAGAACGCCGCAAGGATTCCATTCTAGCCCCAGTATTTGTCATGCCCATGTAGTCCGCATGTGGGACCAACTCAGGACAACCTCCAAGGACCACGTGCTCTCGTACGTGGACGATATCCTGGTCCACGCCCCTACTGCAGAGGAAGTCACTGAGGTCACTAGGGAAGTTTTAAATCTCCTTCAAGAGACAGGGTTCAAGGCAAGCAGGGAGAAGGCACAATTGGTTCAAACCCGGGTCAAATACCTTGGCTTAGTGCTAGGACCAGATGGCAGGACTCCCAATACCCAAAGAATGGATGTGATTGCCAAGCTACCAACCCCTACTGACGTGTCCTCTTTACGAGCTCTTTTGGGAATGTTTAATTTCTCCTGGGACTTTGTTGAAGGCTTTGCCAACAAAGCCCACCCTCTGTACGCTCTCCTAAAAAGTAACACACCATGGGTCTGGGGACCAGAACAGCAACACGCTTTCGTTAGCCTTAAACAGAGCCTTGCCTCCGCTCCCGCCTTAGCGCATCCAGACCCCGATAAGCCCTTCTATATTCAACTGGCACATTCTGATAAGAGCATTGGCGCCACTCTTATCCAGCACCATGCTGGGGCCCCGAGAGTCATGGCCTATGCCTCCCACAATCTTTCTTCTGTTGAAGTAAAGTTCACCCCATGTGAGAAAGTATGTCTAGCCCTTGTCTGGAGCCTTACCCACTGGGAATTTATCATCGGAGGTGCGAAGGTCATAGTGCAGACCACTCACACGCCCCTGAAATACATTCTCTCAGGGAAGATCCAGGATGGCCAGGTGTCGAACACCCGAATTGCCTAGTGGATGCTTGCACTGGTCAATAAGGATATTGACTATAAGAAAGAGCAGAAGGAGCCGCCTGCCCCTTACGGTCTCATTATAACAGGGGAAGAGCATGAGTGTCCCCTGCCAACAGTGGACCATGTGCCATGGCCAGCCACGTGGGGAGTGCCGTTCGAAGAAGCCAAGCAGCAAGGTTTTCACTGCTGGTTCTGTGATGGCTCCTCCTTCCATATTGCTGGAACCCCCTACACCGGGTACGGAGCTATCCGCATCCATGATGGCCAGACTTTGCAAAATTCGGTTCGCCCTCACTCCAGTCAAGCCGCAGAAGTAGCAGCCCTGCACGCAGTCCTGGCCTTTGAGCCTCCCGAATGTCCGGTAGCCATCTTTACCGATTCAGACTGGACTGCAAAAGCTGCCACCATTTAGCTACCACACTGGGAATGGCAGAATTGGACCAATGCTGAAGGGAAACCTATTGCTCACTTAGATTTATGGAAAGACATTGTACACCTCCTCCATGAACACTTGGCCAACACCCAGATCTCCCATGTTAAGGGCCTCCAGAAAAACGCCTCCGTAATTGCTTATTGGAATGTTCAGGCCGATCTCTTAGCCAAGGAAGTGGCACACTTCAGCCCTCCTCCAGATCCACCCTCCTGCCCTTTAACCATGGTTACCACTAGGAGCAAAGCAGTAGCTCCACACAACTGACCTCCAATCCCGCCGGTCTTTGTGGACCTCGGGGAACTTCAGGCCAATGATTCAGATGTACAGGACCTTCTCTCTAGAGGCAAGGATCCGACTGGGAAGTATTCGATCCAAGAAGACAAAGGGGTAATATGGGCGGTGGATAGCACCGGGGCTCGCCACTGGGTAGTTCCTGTAGAGGTATGGGCAGACCTAATCCAGTTTGTCCACGAGCAGGGTCATAGAGGAAAAGATCTCACTTTGGAACGGGTGCGAGCTGCAGGTTGGTGGCCCGGCATGAGACAGGATGCGCCCAGTGGATAGACAACTGCCTAGCCTGTGCCATGGTAAATGCAGACTCGTCCAGTCCCAAAGCCCCTATCCAGCACCAACGCATCGAAGGACCCTGGGCCCGTGTTCAAATAGATTTCATCGGCCCCCTGCCTAAAACCCACTGAGGCAACAAGCACTGCCTCACGGTCATCGACCCATTTTCCAAATGGATCGAAGCCTTTCCGTGTCGAGATAATTCTGTCTGCACTGCAGCTAAAATTCTTTTCAACAATCTTTTTTCCCGCTGGGGTATCCCTAAAGTATTAGATTCCGATCGCAGGTCCCATTTCATAGGGGAAGTCCCTCAGGAACTCTGTAAAGCTCTCGGGATCACACAGAGGTTCCACATAGCTGCACACCCCCAGTCTTCTGGAGCCATTGAGCGAGCCAACCGCACTCTTAAGGAGGCCCTCACAAAGGTAGTAAACTCTACGGGCAGGACATGGGATGAGAAATTGCCCATCATTCTTATGGCCATTAGGGGAACCACAGCCTCGCACGGGTACTCCCCACACATGGTCATGACAGGCAGGAAAAGGGGTCTGCCAGAAGCCTTCTGGCTGCAGAGCGATATGCCCTCGGAGTTTGAGCCTAAGGTGGCCAACAACACGTGGTTGCGTACTCTTCTCGAGGACCTCCTCACAATACACGTTCAGGTTGCTCGCATGCTGGGACAGAGCCAGCTAGCTATAGACAAAAAGTTAGGCTACTTAAGCATAAGAACAGTGAGACTGTTGTGTTCAGAAAGAGATGTGTACCTTTTCAAATCCTGTGCCCCTATAGTCCCCTCAATAATTCTAAACCTTCTCTTGGAAAAGATGTAGTTGTTCTGTGGTCACTAGTAACCCATCAGAGGCACTTTGAGCTTGCTTGCCTACCACCCAGGTAAAAATCTCTAAACCACATATTTTTGCCCTAATTGGCAAGTGGGTCAGTTTTCCAAGCTAACCAGGCTATGGAAGTGAGAAGAGGTTTCCACTAACACTGAGCTTAATTCTCCCAAATCGGTTGCAGTTTTGGCTGAGTGTCCCAAACCCCAGTTAAAGAGCCTACTTGTGTCCAAGCATACATATGGAAGGGAGCACATGTGGTAAAATATTACCAATGGACCTGGTACAGGTTAATAAATTTCAGAGCGCATGTTCCTAGATAGAGGGACAAAATTCTTATCTATACCATACACACAATTTTTCATCAGAATTTTCCCCCAGTTCCTCAGAAGATGATTCGTGCTGTGCCCGGTTTGCAAGTCATGAACTGTCTCAAACTTTTAGGGGCTAAACTAGCTGGTTTGGTTCATGAGGTTTGTGATATGGTAAAACAGCTCCCTGACATGTTATAGTCACCAAATTTACTGGGGATTTCTGGCTGACTCTCCTCTACCTTCCTTCCAAGTTTGATGAGAACTGGATTTACGGGATTTCAGTTACAGTAACCCAAAGAAGGTGCCCCATCCTCCATTGCTTCCAATGGAATAAGGTCACACCAGAGAATCTCTCAGTAGAAACTGCAGGTGGGGGCATTTTTGCAAGCCCAGAAGAACCAGTGCAATGTGCCCAGCAGAATCAGTACCACTGTGGCAGTGCAAACCCAACAGGACTATGGTCAAGCCAGAGAATCTCTTCAGTAGAAACTGAAGGTGGGGAGGGGCATTTTTGGAAGCCCAGCAGAACCAGTGCAATATACTAGCACCCAGCAGAGGGATGTGCTAAAAGGAATGACAGGATTGGTCAACAGAAACAATGGGAAAGGCTTGAAGGTCCATTGGAGATAATGGGAGCCAGGAATGTCAATTGATTTGCATGAGTTCCATTGAAATATATTATAGCAGAAAATAGTTGCAATGAAAATGCAGAGTGGGTTTTCAATTAATGTCTCTGGGCCCAGAAAACTGCTCTGGGACTGGAATAAAAGGTCCCAGAGTGGAAAGACAGTCCCCAGAAATAGAATTAGTGCTCTGAGAGTGGAATGACAGTCCTCAGAATGATGGCCCCTGGGAGTAGCAGAGGTGTTCTGGGGCTGGAATGACAACCCCAAAGTGGAATGACAACTAGGAATGGGCACTAAAGTTCGTGATGAATTTTGGCCGGTTTGTGCTTTGCAAAGTCAAGTTCATGTCAGGTCAACCAACACACTTTCCACAAACTTTGAAGTTGTTAGTGCAGCTTTGTTGCAGCTTGTAAATGGATACATTTCCAGACAGACTGTCTCTGGTCAATCAAGATGTTTACCAAACTTCAAAGCAAAGGGAGGGGGTGAAGTTTCCCTGTGAATTTCGTATCACTGGTTTGTTCCTGAGCCCTTTCATAGACTCCTGTAACTGCAGTAATGCAGGCAAAAGAGGACAAATGTCAAACCCAAGGTTCATTTCATAGCAGGAGCTCCTTTGCATATTAGGCCATACACCCCTAATGTAGCCAATCCTCCAAGAGCTTACAGAGCTCTTCTTACAGGGGCTACTGTAAGCTCTTGGGAGGATTGGCTACATCAGGGGTGTGTGGCCTAACATGCAAAGGAGCTCCTGCTACGAAATGAGCCCTGGTCAAACCACAGAATTCCTGCAGTACAAACTGAAGAGGGGGGGGGGGCGACACCAGTTTTTCAAGCCCAGTACAGTCAGTTCAGTGTACAGAATGCCCAGCAGAATCCAGTACCATTGTGGCAATACAAGTTTAAAAGGACCAATCAATTTCAAAGCACATTGTCACAAGACATACAAGTGGGTTGTTGTTGTTTTTTTGCAAGCTCTGTGCATGAAAATGGGAACACAAAGGAAAGCACTTTCCTGGGGGCACCTTCTTTGGGTGTGTGGGTAACTCAGATCCTGTTAACCCAATCCTCATGAAACTTGGAGGGCAGGTAGAAAAGAGTCAGCTGGAGGTTCCCTGCAAGTTTGGTGTCTATAGCATGTCAGGGGGCCATTCCACTTCATGAACAGAACCAGTTAGTTTGACACATAAAACTTTGTATCTAGGGATGGGCACAAACCAAACCACAAACCAAAACTCACCACTTTTAAAGCAGTTCATGGAGATTCATGGCAGTTTGTGAATAGAGCACAAAGTAGGGGTTTAAAGAGACTGCACAAGAAAGCCAAAACTGCTAAGCGGCACAGAGCAGGCTACTCCCGGCCACTTAATTGTTTTGGGGGCTTTCTGAAAACCCCATTTAAACCCCATTTTTTTGGTTCATGTCCATTCCTATCCGTGCATGCCATGAACCATGAACCGAACTGCATTTTCTTGAACTGCAGTTCAAATCGGGTGGAGGCTCTCTTACAGGAAGGCAGAGGCTGCAGCACTGACTAACAATGCTCCGCAAGTTATCTGTTTGTTTGCTGTTCTTTTCTTATTTTATACTTTACTACATGATTCTGCTAGTTTTATATAGAGTTTTGTAGAAATTTATCGCCTGGGCTTTTGAGCTTCAACCTTGCTTTTATGAGTTTTTCCTGCTGAGATAAGATTTATTGCTGAGACAAGCCCAAGACACACTGAAAAAGAGCAGATTGTGCTAGTCACAGCTGACTAGCACTTGAATCCAGATAACTGATTTTAAATATCCAGGCATTCTATTTCTTTGTTTCACTTGCAACAGGTTGTTTGTAATAACATAAAATATATTTTGGAGATCTGGGCAGTGCCTTTAAATAAAGAAACACACTGCCCATAATGGGCCGAACAAAAAGAACTAAAAGAGCTTGGGACTCAGAAGACTGCAGTTGAACTCCAGGAGTCTCAGAATGCCCACGATGATTCTGACAACAGAGGGCCTTTTTGGCATCTAAAGGAATTTTTCCAGCCAGGGTTGTCACTAACACCATCATTACATCTCTGTTCCCTAAAGAATGGTATACAAGATCTACTGTGATAGACAAGACGGACTTGGTTCACAAGCCATTATCAACAACTGCAGCAATGCAGCCCCAAAATAACACAATTAGAACATACAAAGGGCCCGTCCACACGAGTGCGATAAAGCGAACGGGGAGCGTACCTGCATTGCGTCGCTGCATAAAAAGGTGCGTTAATGCGATCCCACGGTACGTCACAGAATCGGATGGCCAACATCGGTGCGCGATCATACAGCATCGTTCAAGCGTTCCAAAGAGAGAGCGGGCTAAGAGACGGTGTGGTGCGATCATACGAATGGGCGCTGTAAACGGCATACGACCTTCCGGCATCCCGTGTGCGCGTAAGACGCAATGATGCGCATGCGCAGAGCTACGTTCGCGTAGACCTCCGAGCATGCGCACAGGCTGCTTCCTCGCTCGCTCGAATGGCCACAGCCATAGCAGTACCGCGGACAGCAGTGTTGAGGTCACAGGGAGACTAGGACACGGTCGCCACAGCTAACCATGGAAACTGAGGAAGAGCTTGTTGGGACAGCCATCCTGACTGCGTGTGAGGCCGTGCAGATCCTGAGCCAGCGTCAGCGACAACTGTGGCATCAGGGGGAGACAATGAGACATGGCCTCAGGAGACAACGGGCTGCCAGTTATGTGAGATGTGGCATCCGCCGTATAGGTCGCTCACGCTGGCGCAGGGAGAGTACAGCACAGCATGTTGTGCAGCTTACCTACCTTTCACAGCAGCTGCCACGCCACCGGTGGTTGGTGTACCCCTGGTCTACAGAGTGGTGGACAACATTTGTCACCCACGTCTGGGGAGAAGAAGAGTGGGTGAAGCACTTCAGAATGTCTAGGTGATGTGCAGAGAGGGGGCAGGGGGGGTAGTGTGGTCCACAGACACACAGGAGTGGCAGAACGGAGCACCCGTCCATGGCAGCCCCATACGCCGCGTGGCACAGCCCTGCATATGGCAGGAGTCCTTTGGCACTGTACCTCAGGGCTACCTGAACCCCACAGCTTGAGTCTGCGCTGGCAGGGGGAGAGGAGGAGGGGGTGTGGGTATCATGACATGTTGTGCTGGAGACTGACCCCGAGGTGATGCGGTATGTCCACAGGGCCACATTCACCTGGTTGGTGGATGGGCTGCGAGACAGACTCCAAAGGGAGATGACGGTGATGCGGGTTCCTGTGCCAGTGGAGGAGTGTGTGGCAGTGGCTGTGTGGTGGATGGCCAACACCATGTCCTACAGAACCGTCAGCACGCAGTTTGGTCTTGCCCGATCCACCACACAGGAGGTCACGCGTGCCATTGTCATGGAGGTCACGCGTGCCATTGCGGAGGAGCTGTATCGTCGAGTGGTGTACCTATGGAACCCAGAAAGGGTGAGTGCACAAGGACATGGGGAGTGATGTGCAGTCGCAAGGGGAGGGGGCCATGGGCAGACACCGCGAGGCAAGGACCTGTGTACACAATTTGCCCGTTACCTTGCCCACAGGTCATGTGAGCATTTTCCGCCCGGGGCTTTCCGCAGTGTGTCGCCGCCATTGATGGATGCCATATCCGGACCACAATCCCCGTGGACCAGGCAGAGAACTATATGAATCGAAAGCACTACTGCTCAGTGCTGCTGCAGGGCACCATTGACCATACCACTCGGTTTGTGGATGCCGTGGTGGGCCACAGTGGCCGGAGCCATGATGCACACATGTTGAGCAGCTCCAACATCGTGGATGCCATGGATGCGGGCCAGTTTGTGCTGGGAAATCCCACCCGCACCATCGAGGGAGTTGAGGTGCCCCCACTCATCCTGGGGGATGCAGCCTATCCCCTGCGTCAGTGGCTGATGGTTCCCTACAAAGGCCACACGACCCCCAGGCAGCGGCATTTCAATAAGGTGCATGCAAGAGTGCGCAATGTTGTGGAGTGTGCCTTTGGCCGTTTGAAGGCACGATGGTGGTGTCTGCTTCTACAGGTGCCACTGCAGCTGGATAACGTGAAGTATGCCGTGGCTGCCTGCGTGGTCCTGCACAACCTCTGCGAGGACCGTGGCCACAAAGCTCCTGAAGCGCTAGAGGAGGGAGAGGAGAGGGACTTCGAGGAGGGCAGGGACGAGGCCGAGCAGAGGCGGCCACAGATGGACGTGGACGAGAGGCAGGCAGCTGCGGGCCGGGTGGTGCGGGAGGCCCTCACCACATGGTTCTGTCGACGCGCGGGGATCCCCTAGGCCCCTCTCCGTGCCAATGCAGCGACGTGCTCCGCTCCCTGTCCCTGGGGTTGTTGAAACAAGATTGTGGTGGAGTTCTGCCCTCCCTCAAATAAAGCAGCGTCCGTCCAGATTTCTATGTGCTACTCCGTCTCCTTTTGTGGGGAAAATGGAGGGGGGGAGACAGAAGTCATGGGGCTGTCACGCAGAGGAGTATGGGTATGGCCTGGCATCTCCCCTATGGCATTTTCCCCCAGGTGGCCCCCCCTCAGGAGCACAGACAGCACATTTGGAATGCACGGACAGCTATGCTATGGGGCCAGATGGAGAGGGGGCCCCCTGGCTCTGCCTGCAAACTAGAGAGCTGGCCCTGGTGCCTGTCACCTCCTCTGGCACACACATAGTGGGAGGGTGGGCGTTCGCTGAGAAGTGCGTCCTGGAAACGGAGGGCCTGAAGTGTGTTCTGCTGCTGGCGTGAAGATGCAAAGCAGCGAACTGGCAGAGGCTCACCCGTTCGAGGGTGCGATTCCGCGCCCACCTAACGAGTCGCATCGATGGGCCATCGGATGCGGAGCGATGGCCACACGTTCCCTCGTAGCTCCGTGGGAACAATGCGTTCAAACAACCACTCTTCCATACACGTCCACCATCCCCTCTCCCCCCCCCGGAGGTGCGAAGCCTCATTTCTTGGCTTTTGCAGATCCTCGCTCGAACGGCGGACAAGAGGGGGCGCATGTCAGTGCATGCGCAGAACGCCAAGGCCTCCTTATTCAGGCAGCATGGCTTTCCCCACAAAGGGCGTGCTGTGGCTGCCTGAAGAAGTGGAGTGCCTTTTGGAGGCACTGTATGAGATGCAGGCCGGGTCCAGGGTCATGCCCTCGACCCACGAAGAGACCCTGTCCCTCTTTGAACAGGCTGCCAGCCGCCTGGCAGCCCAGGGGTTCCGGCGCTCGGCACAGCAGTGCCGGGCGAAGTTCAAACGGGAGAAGGCGGCATTCTTCGAGGCGCTGGAGGACTGGGATGGTCTCCCGCCTCGAGGACACCGCCGTTTCGGACTGCTCCGGAATCTCTGGGAGCAGGCTGGGCGGCCTGGATGGAGGTACCGGATGCCATACCGTAAGTACCGCCCTCCCCCTCCCGCCAGTTGCCAAGTGCCCCCCTCATTGCTGTCATTTCACAGGGCATCCGCGTGCAAAGAGGCAGCGGCCGGGGACTCCTGAGGTCGAGGGCCAAGGATCCAGGGACGGCAGCTGGCAGCACCCTGCAGCACATGGCGAGCATCCTGTAGGCCTGTCTGCACAGGCTCCCTGCACGGGTCTGCCAGGTGTCATGGCTCGCAAGGTGCATGTGGTGGCGGCTCCCCAGTGTCAGGGGGAGCGCACACTGGTGGTGGAGGGCGGGATGGCTGCCATGGCCCCGGTGACCCTGGCCCCTAGGTGGCCAGCACAGATGGGGCCCACACCCAGCTCCTGAGGGCTGCTATGCACCTCTGCCTGCAGGGCCCGTGGTGGTGAGCTCCCCAGAACCACAGGTGGGGAGTGTGCGGTCCAGGGACTTGGGTGAGTGCATCCTGGGAGTGGCTGTCTGGCGGTGCCCAGGGGGGCAGCCACAACCACATGGGGCAGTTCCCTCGCCTTTGCGCCGAGGTGGCACAAGGGGTCATCTGGCACATGGAATGGGTGGATGTGGTTGGGTCAGACACCACCCACACCTGTCAGCTCCCAGCCGACTGCAGGACGGAGCGGCGGCTGCACGTCAGCATGCAGGGGGACCTTGCAGCCGACATGTGCAGACATGAGGGCAGTGGCGTCCTCGAACTCCTGTTTTGCCCACCACAGTAATTTCCTCTGGGGTTCACAACCCCACCCTCCTTTCACTTGCAGGGGAGCCCATGCAGGTGGCAGCCACGGCCACTGGACCAGGACCAGTGGTCATTAGCTCCACCCTGGAGACTGATGCAGGTAGGTCTGCGTATGGCTGGGCACCTCCCCTGGAAACACACTCACCCACTGGCAATTCGGTCCTGACCCCCCATCATCTTCCCACAGCAGAGCAGCCTCCCTCACCCCCTCAGCCAGGACCCTCCACCGGCACCACCTCTGAGCGGCTGGCCACCCTGGAGGGTCAGATGAAAAATGTCATCGACACCCGTGAGTACACTGCTGGGAATGCTCCAGGGATACGGTCGGGGGGGGCCTGTAGACGGAGGTGAGGGGCTGAGGCTCCTGTATGCACCCACGAGATGGCAGCTCATCCACCAGCCAGATGTCGTTGTGGGCCGGCAGCTGGCCATGTGGCCACTGACGTGACCCCCCTCCCATATCTCCCTGCAGTCGGCCGCTACGGATACAGGCTCTCCTTCATCCAGCGCGGGATGCGGCAGATGGAGAGGCTGCTGCACCAGATCCAGCTGGATGATGCGGTGGCAGCCCAGGAGGCAGAAGGCACATCTCCAGAGCCTTCCCCCCCCGCCCACACCGTGTTCTGCGACGCCGGCAGTGCAGGGTCCGGGACTCGGACGACGAGCCTCCAGCCCCGGAAGGGGAGGGGCTGGCCGAGGCTGCAGAGCGGGGGCCAGATGCTGGACTACGGGGGGTGGCAGGGGCCGCGGCCGAGGGAGCAATCCTCTTGGCCTCCTCTGCTGAGGAGGAGGCGGAGTGAGCACCGATTGCAGGGCAACGCTCCCTGGAGGGTGCGGGGGAGTCAGGGAGCGACTCGGACTGGGGTGGGAACTGTTTGGGTGTTTTGTTGTTGGGGCTGTTAAAGTTTTTATTAAAGTTTGTTATAGTTTTCCACTACTGCAGCACTGTTATCCTTCCCCCCCCCTCATCCCCGGGAGGCCTCTGCTGGTTGCCCAGGGGCAGTATCCCTATGATGCTCCCGGCTTCTGCCGTGCCCGCCCACGGCCTCTACCCCAGCCCCGGCCTACCCGTGTGGCCATGCCACTGGGGCCGGGCCGCTGTGGCTCTGGTGCCACAGCCCGAGCTTGCAAGATGTCCACTAGGGCAGAGACGACGTCTGTCAGACGAGCCATTTCCGTGTTGGATGCCTCCATAGTGGCCTGCATGGCGGTGTATGCTGCCTGCTCCTGCTCACGGCCGGCCTGCATTTCGGCAATCAGCTCGTCATGCATCCGCCGGTCTTCTGCCATGGCTTCTCTGTTGTCTTCCCGAGCTTGGGTGGCCAGGTGCTCCCCAACACTCTGTAGGGCAGAGAGCCGCTTCTTCTTTGTCTTGCACAGGGCTGCTCTCTCTGCGGGGGTCAGGTCTCCCATGGTGACTTCTGGTGGCAGGCCTGTGGGAGTATGGCCAGTGAATACCAGACCCATCCACCTCACACCAGCCGGCTCTGCCCCACTCAGACACCAAAGTAGCCCATGCCCCAGCCTATCACATGGTGTGACTCATGGTCAGGGTGGCGGCCGGAGGCCTCCATGGGTTCCTCCTCCTCCTCCTCCTCCCCCTCCTCCTCCTCCTCCTCCTCTTCCATGTCTGCATCCGAGGCCAGCTCTCATGTCCCTAGGAAGAAAGGGTCTCTTTACTGTGATCCACAGTGGCCGGCAATGCCATTAGTGGAGCAGTGTGCAGTCTGAAGCCCAATGATGCCCTTCACCAACCTTGGCCGGGCGGCATGAGACTGTCCTCGTCAGCGTCATCCTCGTTGCTGCTGTCCTGCTGGGTCTGGCCCACTGACTCTGTACCTGTATGTGGGACAGACAGGGGGTCACCAGCCATGGCTTATGGACCACAACCCCCATATACCCCCTCTCCCACTGGGTGCCAGACCAGCTCTCCTTCTGGGGGGGGCCTCCCTTGTGGAGGGGATAGTGGCTTTCAAGACAGCTCCGTGGCTCCCCCTGGCACTGTGGTCTGTGTAGCTGCCTGTCCCTGGAGACAGTCACCTGTCTGGCTGATGGTCGAAGCCAGGGACTCGGATGACTCCAACATGTCCTCTGCCGTGGGACGGTGGACTCCCTCTTTTGATGAGGTGCTCGGCCCCTGGGGAGCCCGGTGTCTCCGCCGGCGCCGGCCAAGGGTCTGGAGTACCATGCCGGGGTCGACATCTCTGCTCTTATGCAGGATCTGGTGCAACTCCTCATAATAGGGGCACATGATCTTGGGCTGGCCGGATTTGGAATTGTTAGCCACAACTTTCCGGTATTTAGGCGCATGTCCTTAGCTTTGTGCCGACAAGCGTGAGCATCCCGGTCATGTCCCCTAGCCACCATGCCCGTGGCCACCTCGGCGAACACCTCAATGTTCCGGCGTCTCCCCATAATGCTAGGAGGTCCCTCACTTCTGGCTGTGTCCAGGAAGGGCCACGCACCTTGGCCATTGCACTGGTGGCTGTTGTGGATATAAGGAGGATCAGGGGCAGAGGGAGGTGTGGGAAACGTGTCCCTGGCCCTTTACTGATTTTTTTGGCTGCGCGGCAACGCTCTCTGGTGCCCGTACGGCCCCCCTTCTGCTTTTCGGTGACTTTTTGCTACTGCGCATGCGCGGACCTCCACTCTTACGCATTTCACGCAGCTCGGAAGAAAAACATCCGGCATTTATGCAAAAGCGCGACGATGGCCGGATGCGATGACATAGGTGCGCTGCTGCGATCCCACGCACGCCTGCTTCCGGCTTTTCCGGAAAAGACTTCTGTTTTAGCGGTCTCTTTTTGAAGCGCATCAGCGGGCGTTTGCAACGTTGTTATGCCGGGCACACGACACTTCGCAGATGTGCTCGTCTGATACCGTCAGTTTGCGCCGTCGCTACATCGCACCGCTTTCGTCATAAATGGGTGCGTATGATCGTGCCCAAAGATACCCAAAGCCATAATGAATGCTCTTACTTGGAGAACTCAATAGAAGGGGATCTAATTAAATCCTTTTCAAAGCTTCCAGAAGAGAAGCAAATAGACATAATATCAAGACTGGATTGGTTAAAAACTGAACTTCTGGAAACAAAGGAAGACATGATACCTCAAAGGTTCCTTTACTCCACATCCATGAGGTAATGAACTTAAATGTTGCAGTCGATACTCTCCTATCTAGGAAATCAGAGGAAAAACTTAGAGATCGACATGGACAGCATCCCAGTGGGACAGTAGGACTTGATCAACAGTATTTACATGACCATCCATTGGCATTAGAGGAGCAGCACAAGAATTGATGTGTCTTCCATGACTCAAGAGGAGACTTAGAAAAAATCACAAAAGAAAAGATTTGGGGAGGGGGAGGGTGGCATAACAAACTTTTTGATTCTGAATTCCTTAAAGTTCCAAGTCCTGGATCCAAGTTTCCTGTATAAACAGAATACCAAGTAATTTTGATATTCTGTTTATACAGGAAACTTGGATCCAGGACCCTACCTCCCTAACCCTTCAAGGTTACAGAGCATGTCACACCAGCATGTAAGACATGTCTCAAAGGAAGGGGTAGTGGATGGTTGGCTCTACTAGTTAATGTGGACTCTCCGGGTGGAAATCTAAGCTCTAGAAACACCATGTCCAAATTATATTCAGATTTTATTAATTAAGTGTTTGCATACTATCCTGTGTATTAATGTATACCTTCTGCCAAAGTGGTCTAAGATTCATAATGAAGGAAAGTTATGGGAACAACATTAGAAGATTTAGTGTATCAGTACCCTCGCTCCAACATGATTGGGGGGGGGTGCTTTAATGCCAGGATTGGGCCAGTAAATCATGAGGTCTTCAACAATATTAATTCAAAAATTGCTGATCAGGTATCTCTATTGGATCGTAGCTCAATAGATCCAGTAATCAGCAAATCAGGACTAAAATTTCTAGAGCTACTCTCCACATTTAACCTTTACAATTTACATGGGATGAAACTGGATATCAAAAGGTCCTTTCACATATTTATCTACCAAGTATGGTAGATCATATAGTCATTTCCCCTGCATTGTTAGAACAAGTAGATTTTTTCAAAGGCAGAGAAAGTGCAATAAGTGATCATAACCCCCTAGAATTAGTACTAAATTTTAATGACTCAAATTTTTTGGCACCTTCTCCTGAAGCTATAACCATCATGTCTTCTGGTTTCAGATGACATAAATGGTCTGAACACCAACAAACAAAGGTAGCTGAAGTTCTGGAGAGCACAAAATTAAGGGATAAGAGACAAGCTCTCCTTCAATCAGATGCTGATACTATTCAACAGTATGAAGAGATTGTTCTATCTATCAAGCCACTCTTTATTAAGGATGAACCCTTCAAAATCTACTTTTGTCCTTCAAATAAATGGTACAATTAGGAATGTAGAATTTTTTAAAAAAAATCATAACCAAACAAATGAGGAAAACTAGGCAAAGTAAGGAGGCCTGTCACTTTGTTGCCCTGCAAGGCACTTATGCGCTCTTATAAACATAAAGTCTGTAAGTGTTAACTTTGAACTATGTTGCTGAATGTGTAAAAGGGACTGAGATGCAATTGACGCCAGGCATACACACACACCAGCTGACACCTGAGACAATGTGCCAGTGGTTCCCGAGGTCACCAGCTCCCAGAGACTTCCCTTAACACAGCTACTTACACAGAAACAGCCACCCGCCATTGTGGCTTGAACATGAGCTTTCAGACATAATTAGCCATGTTCTTCTCCTTCACGCAGGCAACCCCCCCCCACCAACATTCATTGCTCTGGAGAAATAAAGAGCTTATTCCTGCCTTTACATAGACAATGGACTTGGCTAGCCAGAAACCAGTTCTGCAGCTCTGAGACATTAAGAGCTATCAGCAAAACAAAGGGTTTGGCCAATGGGTCACATCAGCCCTCCAGGTATCTCTGTCACAATTCAAGTAGAGTGTAACATTGCCCAAACCCCTTAAGCCCCTCTCCTCTAGTGGACAGGACTTTGGGGGCAAACCAGCAAGAGCTTGTCTTAAGGGAGGTGGCCAGCCAAGCCCTCCCCCAAAAAACCCCTAATAAAAAGAGCTACCCAGCCATGTGGTAGCTCTCTCTCTCCTTGCCTTTAGACTAACCCTGCGTAGCTAACCAAGCATCTTTCCATGTTTTCTGCTGGTTCAGGACATGTGCCCCAATTCCTCCTAGCCTCCCTTATTTTTCCAGTGGGAATGCAACATCTCTCCAGACAGGTAATTATTGCCCTCGACGGATACCAACGATTTCCTGCTCATGCAACTGTCTCTTAATCTAACTTCATTTCTTAGGGTCTGTGTAAGTGTGTGTATAAATCAGTATTGTTTGCTTGATTAAGATTCTTTCAATAAAGAAACTATTTTATAACTGAAGCCAGCCTCCTTGCTTATTTTTGGTGCGTCTGGAAGAGGTGGGACTTCTGTATATATTGGTGGTGACCCATTTGCCTATTACTAATTAACTGATAATCTATATTTCCCCAATACTGATAAGAAAACAAGGCAATTTGGCTAACAACTTCCAGCAATTAAATATTTTAAGATCACAATACAAGAATTTAATTAAAAGGAAGAAGAATGAACATGCTAAGCAGTTATGGAACAAGTTAGCTCAGGCAACCTCTGAAAATAATAAAACCTGGTTTTGAGAATTAGTCTCACCTAATTATGGAATTAGTCTCAGATCAATAGGAATGTTTGGTTAGAGTATTTTACTAAAGTTTATGAACTTCCCCTATCCCAGTGTCAGAAGAAACTAATATAGGAGTTGTCTGTACTGACATGGAATCACTACCAGAATGGTCCCCAGTAACAGAACCTGAAATTGAAAATCTTATTTCAATTTTGGTCCCTGGTCCCCAGGGGAGGACTTGATTTCTACCAACTTCCTTCCCTAGGTGGTGGACCCCGATATTGGCTAAATTGTTCACCCAAATAAGTAATTCAGGTATATTTCCCACAGGTTGGAAACTTAGCATCATTGTTCCCATCCCTTAAAAAGGGGATAAGTCAAACCTCCAAAACTATCATCCTATAAGTCTTTTGGACACGGTGTCCAAATTATATGAGAAATACCTTCTGCAGAAACTAGAAGACTGGATCCTTGACAATAACATTATTCATCCCCATCAAGCAGTATTTAGAAAAGATCTAGGCACAATAAACCATTGTTACACTCTATCAAATGGCTAAATCAGCAATGTCTGGCCCTACTGCGTTAAGTTCTGCTTATCATCCAGAGTCGGATGGACAGACAGAAAGAGTTAATCAAATCTTGGAGCAGTTCCTTCGTTGCTACACTAACTTACATCAAGACAACTGGGTGGAGTTACTTCCCTTCGCGGAGTATAGTTACAACAATGCAGTTCACTCATCTATGGGCATTTCTCCATTTATGGCGGTGGGGAGATTTGAGGGGGTTCCCCTCCCGGCGTTGGGCCAGGTTTCCCCAACGTCTGGCTCCTTTGGGGACTGGTGGAACTCCTTCTGTGACTCCTGGCCTCTCATTGCAAAAACACTGGATAAGGCCAAAATGGATTACAAAAAATATGCAGACAAAGGGAGAGCTCCAGGTTGGGATCTGGAACTGGGAGATTCAGTTTACGTGTCAACCAAAAACATTCAAGGCTTACAGCCTAATCGGAAATTAGGCTGGAGATATGTGGGGCCTTTTAAAGTACTGCGTAAGATCTTCAATGTATCTTTTAAACTTGAACTGTCCAAAGCATTGAAAGTTGTGCACCCTGTGTTTCATTTCAGCCTCCTGAAATGGGATCCTGGGCTGAATGCCTGGAGACCAGTTCGTCCTCGTCTTCCTCCTCTGATGAAGGGGGAGGACCTCATTATGAAATTGCTCACATTTTGGACTTGAAGTTGAAAAGGCCTTTACTATTTTGTTCAATGGGTGGACTTTGGGCCGGAACATAATGAGTGGGTGGCTGCTGAAAATGTGCATGCTCCGAAAATGTTGCGTGACTTTCATGCTTTGTATCCTCTGAAGCCGGGGAGGGGGGTCTTGAAGCTGGCAGGATGTCAGAAGCCTGGGGGGCCTCTGAAGCCGGGCAGGAGGTGGTTTCCCTCACCCACTCTACATCACTTGTTTCTCTGCAGACCTCATTATAGCTGCTGGGACTGTTATCAATTTGGATGATGCATTTGCCCTTGACTTCTGATTCCAACAACTACTCGGTTGCCAGGTGCTTTTCTGGTAGCAGCCTGGGAATTGCTGGGGAGGTTTCGATGGGGTGTGGGAAGGAATGCCTGATGTGCAGTCGCACATTTGGCACGCTTTCCCTGGGAAGCTTTAATGGATATGTATGTCGCGCCATTTTTAATTAGCCTGATTGGTGCCCCACCTCCCTCTTTGCTTTTGAATGATGTATAACTTACCAACAACTCTATGTTCTGTATCACTAACACAAGAAGTGCTGACTACTATGAACCATTAAGAAATAAAAAGGACTTTTGTTCCAGAAGGCCTGGCTTCTTGGCTCAATAAGCATTCTCACATAAAGCCCAGTATGCAGTGTTTGTCAATTTGGCATCAGCCTTTGATTCGATCAATAGGGAGAGACTTTGGGTTAAGTTGCTGAAGACAAACATAGATAAGAGGTTGTTGTACCTATTGCAAGAGCTTCATCAAAATATGTATATAAAGATAAGAGTAGGTACTTCAGGCTCTCTTACTAGAGAAATTCCAACAGGGAAGGGAGTAAAGCAGGGCTGTGTGCTAGCTCCTACACTCTTCAATTTATATATAAATGGTATCATTTTTAAGCTAAGTACCCTGATTTTGTTCCACCTGTATTGGGTCAACAGAAAATATCAATACTGCTTTATGCAGACAACATAATGAGAATTGGTCTAAAGAGACTTTTCAATAATTTAGGAAAATATTGTAAGGAAGAGAAACTTACCATCAATTATTCCAAAACCAAAGTTGTAGTTTTTCAAAAAAAAGGCCCCAAAAACATGTCTGGAATATTCAAGATGTCCCAGTAGAACACTGTAATATCTACAGATATCTGGGTTTAATATTTAGTGAAACAATGAATTGGAATGCCCATGTTACTTCTGTTAAATCTACAGCAATTAAGACACTGGGAGTAATTTTGAGATTTTATCAAACTAAAAGGGGTTTCCTAATAGATCCAGCTGTTAAGCTTTTTATTACTAAAGTTGTACCTCACATACTGTATGGGATAGAGCTTTGGGTTGGAAGGAGCAAACATTGATCAGCTTGGAGACACTGCAAAATCTTTTCCTATTGGTACTACCTCCCAGGGCTTGAGCTCACATAGCAATCCTGAAATCAAAGCTGAAATATCAACTGCTGCCAAAAGAAACACTTACCAAAATCAGTGATTGTGATTTACCAAGCAAAGATAAAACTTGTGTTGAATTTTACAATAACATTATTTCCCGATCTTTGGCTGAGGACAGACTGGCAGTCTGGCCCGCTCTGCCTCCGCTTTAAAAGAGGAGGCAGAGCAGCAGTCCAGACTGCCACATCTGCCTGGAGGAGGCGGGCCGGACGCAATGTGTCCGGCGCCGCGCTCCTCCTGCAGCAGCCGGGCACCACTTAAAAGTGGTGTCCCGGCTGCTGCGTGCGTGTTCCACCCACTTCCGGCAGGTGTGAACACGCGCCAGCTGGGGGAGCCGCACGGCGTTTGCACACTGCCACCGGAAGCCGCCCGCAGTCTGGACGCTGTGGGCGGTTTCCTTGCGGTGGCGTGCGAACGCTGCACAGAGGGGGCAATTCCCCCCCACCTTATTCTGCCACGCCGCGGTGGCACGGCAGAACACGAGTCTATCCTCAGCCTTTCTCTTGTCAGATACGAATGCCTTGGTCTCACAAAAGGTAACACTTTTTGCACTTGCAGTTAGGAAAGTTAGATCCAAGGCAGCCCTCAGAAATGTTTTACAATAAGTTATAAAGTATTGATACCATGCTTTTAAAATTCCAAACTGTTGTAATTCTGACATTTTAGTTGTATAATTGAGTTTTATTCTGAATGCAATGTTTTAAATCATGAGTATTTTTGAATGGCCATATATAATAAATCTAATATACATCATAGGTTCATGCCCATCCCTGTTGACAACCCCTGTAGCAGATGTGAGTAACTGGAGTTTATTGTTATTGTTGTGGCCATAGGCCATAACATCCCAGCATATACACCACATATAACAATGCACCCTCCACAACAGAAAGGTAAAAACATTTTTACATAACAGGATAAAACTTTAAAAGTTTAAAATTAAGATGTTAAGAAAGAAATGCAACAACAAAAAATATCCATAAAATAACATGGAATTAAAATTTGGCTAAAATTCTTGAAGAATTAGCAGATTTATTGAAAAATATAAGGGAGAAATTAGTATCCATAGAAGGAGCAATGTATAACATAGTGTACAATATCTTCTACCTGATTAAGACCACAAGGGCAGAGACGTTGTTCCACAGGTATTTTTTTTTCTAAATCTGCCCTGTAAATACTCAGATGGCATAGTCTGAAAATAGTAAAGATAAAGGTTTCACTAGTAAATGCCTTTCTTAATGTAACATTAAAAAGGTCAGCTAAGTAATGAGAAAATAATTTGGTTTTCCTAAATCTGAGGATGCCACAGAGAGAATTTGGATTGTCAGGCCATACTGATGTCACAAAGGGCATCTTTTTCAAAAAGCCAGTTACGAATTTTGCTTGATTCCCAAAGCTTTACAGACTCTAAAGACAGCAGGTAATATAACTACAGAATGGAGCACAGCAAATTGGACCACTGATTCCCTTCCTTGTAGTACCAAAAACAATATTTTACCAAATAGTCTTCAGAAATACTATCAAGTTTCTTATAATATTTTAATAGTTTCAAGTGGTCTCTTCTTGTAATAGAGGGTTGTCCAGCTTCTAACCTTAAGTGTGCAGCAGACATTCCCTGAGGGAGACCCAAGCTTTTCCTTAAGAGTAGCAGAAGTGTTCTGGGACTTCTAATGGCAGCCCTCAGAGAAATGATATCCACAGGAGTAGCAGAAGTGTTCTGGGGCTGTAATGGCAGCCCCCAGGGTGGAATGACAGTCCCTAGGAGTAGCAGAAGTGTTCTGGGACAGGAATGACAGATTGCAGAGTGAAATGAGAGCTCCTGGGAGTAGCAGAACTGTTCTGGCACTGAAATGACAGCCCCCAGAGTGAAATGACAGTTCTTAGGAGTTGCAGAAGTGTCTGGGACTGAAATGACAGCCCCCAGATTGGAATGACAGTTCTTAGAAGTTGCAGAAGTGTCTGGGACTGAAATGACAGCTCTCAGATTGGAGTGACAGTCTCTGGGAGTAGTAGGCTGAGGACAGACTCGCAATCTGCCCCGGGAGAGCTCCGCTTGGGAAGCGGGGGAAGGGAGCCTGTTCAGACATCCGCAGCTGTCCCTCGGCCTCCCTTCCGCATTTATGCGCTTTGAAGCCGGTTTCCTCTCACTGTAGAAGGACACAGGGAGAAACTGGTGTCCAGGGGCCATCTTCCGCATGCCTCCCGCTTTCAGGCAGTGTGAACTGGAAGAAGGCGGGATTCAAGCAGAGGTGGCTGTGTGAACGTACTGTTTTGGCAATTTGCACACATGTGCACATGTGCACATTGCCGAAACAGCCCTGCCACAAGCTGCAGAGGCCAGCCCACTTGGGGCCGCTCCGCAGCAGTCTGAATGCTCTGTAACAGCATCCTTGCGCAATACACTGGCCAGTGTGAATGGCCAGCCCCGGGGAATTTTTCCCCCGCAGCTTTTGCCTCCGGATTCCTCCTGCTCCAGATTGCCAGTCTGTCCTCGGCCATAGTTTCCAGGTTCCTACCAGTCTGTCATTCCAGTCCCAGAACATTTCTGCTATTCCCAGGAGCCATCATTCCTCTCTGGAACCTGTCATTCCTGTCCCAAAACACTTCTGCTACTCCCAGGGGCTATCAATCCACTTGGGCAGCTGTCATTCCACTGGCATTGCAAGCTTAAAAGGATGGCTTCAGAGTCACAAGGTATCCAAGCAAAGGGGAAATTTTGCAAGCCCTGTGCAAGAAAATGGGAAGAGAATACAGGAACCCCAGCAAGGGAGGGGGAATCCTCTTGAAACTGACATGACTAGTTTGAAACTGACCAGAATGTTTCCAAGGCTGGAGCAGAGACAGTCCATTCATGAACTGGCACAAACCTCCACTAGCAGCTTGAAAGTCATGGAAAGTTTGTGCCGGTTGACCTACCAAGAACTTCATTTCACAAACTATGAACCACAAACTTAAATGCCCATTTGTTGTCCTGAATGTACTGCCTATCAACTTCATTGGATGCCCTCAAGTATTTGTATTTAGGGAGAGGGAGAAGGAAAGTTCTTTTCATCCACTCTCTCTACCCCATGCATAATTTTACAAATGCATAAAAACATTCAGCTCAAATTATTGCAGTCTGCTGTAAGCAAGACTTGAGCTAAACCAGTGGGTGACTGTGGATGCCAGATAATCACAATAACAATTAAAATTTACAAGGTTTCTTTTAAAAAAAAATTAGGCAATTTATTATTGTGCTTTTCTCTCTGAGGAGGACCCAAAGTGTCTTACAAATACTCCAAAGTATAATTAACTCCCCCCCCCCCCCCAATTTAAACAAATAAAATACAACTCAGCTAAACCACATCTTTTGCAGGTTCTGGATCAGGTGGGTTATTTTATTCAGGAGCCACAGACTCTTGCACTTTAGCTCATGCAAACAGGACTGAACCTCTGGCCATACACAGACTTTATACCTCAAGACAGGAAGGGAAAGAAATGCCCTAGCCTTGATGTGACACAGTGAGCAGCCAGGGTCAAAGATTCCCCCCCCCCCTTTTGTAGAATATAAGCATTAGTTTCTTCGTTGTAAATGGTTTTATGCTATGTCTGGATGGATGAGCATTTGTAACACCTAGGATGTAGGATTCCAACTCCCCAAAGCAAAAGCTGCAGCCTCCCATTGAATCTTGCTGAGGTAACTGGATTCCATAGAGAATGCCCTCCGTATTCACAGCATACTGCTCACTCAGGGTATGGTGATGTACTCAGCAATGGATTAAGTCAGCTGAGTGCTCAGCAACTTTTTTACAATAGCCTACAATACAGAAAGTGTCATGTTTGGCCAAAGCTCAGCGTTTGTTTGAGTTTTGTCTCCATGTCAATTTTTTTTGTGCTTGCTAACGAAGCAGGCTGCCTGTAGTACTGAGACCCATAATATATTTATTTTACTAGATCTACAGCTTGCCATTATAGTTCACTAGCATTTCAAAAGAAGGAAAGCAGAGACAGCTGAATTACGCTGCAGGGGAGTCCACTCCATCCAGTAAACTAATGCTGATTTTTTTGCATATCCTTTTTGAGGGCATAAAGAAGAAAATGACACATTTTAAACAAAACCAACTTTCAAATAAGATTATCCACTAAATGATAAATCGCTCTGGACATAAGCCAACTCACAGCTTAACATTAGCAAGGAAAGCTGCCCAGATAAACTAACATTATGGAGCTTTGGGAATAGGGTTGGGCACCAACCAGGAACATGTGGTGCATGATGGTTAATGGTTTGTGGCATGCCCAATTCATGAGCCACGAATTGTCGCAAACTTTTAGGTGCCATATGAACCAGTTTGGTTTGTAAGATTCATGACATGATAGAACCCCCTCCCCCCGCATGCTAAAGACACTGCACTCAGGTGAAGGTTCAAAAGTCCAAGCTACACACATCAAAGGCACAAGGAACCTATTGGTGTTTCTGAGGCTAGAGAATTTGCCCTCTCCCCTCATTACTTTGAAGTTTGGTAAACATTTTATTGAGCAGAGACATTCTGTTTGGAAATGTATCCATTCACAAACCACCATGAACCTCCATGAACTGCTTGAAAGTCTATGGAAAGTTCATGCTGGTTGGACTTCCGGCAAGACTTGCGATAATGGTGGATGCGTTCCTCCGCAACTGTGGGGAATGCGATCCGTACCCGGCAGGAAGAAGGGGCTCAGGACTGGTGCCGAGCCCCCAGAGACCCCAGTGAGGGGGCTCTGCCTGGGGTGGCACGAAGGGGATCTCTCCCTACGGTGGCGACCGAGGGATCGAGGTCCCTTTTCATCACCCCCATAGGTTCCCCCGCCGCGGGAGCCATATGGCTGAAAGCGCAAATCCGTGAAGCAGCAGAGAGTGCGAAGCTATGAGGCTCGAACTTACAGTTACGCATGGAAAAAACGTGAGTCTGAAGTAAAAATAAACAGAATGCAGCGGGTGGGTGGAGTGAACCCCCCCCCTCGAGACCGGCGTACTCTTTACGTGGCGTTACTGCATGAAAAAAAAGTACGTTCGGCTTGCTAGATGGCAGCATCGCGCTTTAGAGGATATAAACTTTAAAAAGCCATAAGTGCAGTCGGAGAATTTGCTTCTTTCGTTCATCTTATCTAACTATCAACAAAAAGCGCAGCCTCAACAATGGCGGGGAAAACGAAACCTTCCCCCAAACTAGGAAGCACAGCTCCGAGTTCAAAGGTTGATACCACAGAGATGAGCACTGTGTTCTCCTCGTTATTGCGACCTCGAGTGGACCAAATGACAGCTCTCAACGTCAAGATGGATAAAATGCAGCTGGAACTGAAGGAGTCGAATAAAACTACAGAGAAGCTGCAGCGAGAACTTCTGGAAGTAAAGACTTCAGTAAAAAATCAGGATTCAAGGCTACAAAAAGCGGAGAAAGAAAAGGCCTTCCATTCTGATCAGCTTTTGAAACTACAGATGGAAAGATCGAATTTTTTCCTAAGACTTCAGAATGTGCCAGAGGATAAAGGAGAAGACCTTAAAAACCTGCTAAGAGAAGCGTTTGAACCAGTGACAGGCTTAAAAGCAGCGGAATTAAAAAGCGATATGGATACGGTTTACAGAACCTATCCAGATTATACTAAAAAGAAAAGCCTGCCTGGTGAGATTATGATAAGGTTCTCCAAAAAATCAACAAGGGATGTGGTGCTTAGAACCACAAACAAAGCGGTTCTGAAGATCAAAGGAGAAGAAGTTAAAGTGATGAAGGACATTCCATTCGAAATAAGGAAAAGAAGGAAAGCCTACGGGAAACTGACATCTTGGCTACAGTCTGAATCCATTATTTATCGGTGGAACGTTCCGGAAGGACTAAGCTTCAGCATCAAAGATAAAAAGTATAAAATTGACTCTGTTCAACAGGCGAAAATTTTTTTGGAAAAAAGCAAAGAAAAGAAAAATGAGAGAGACTCAGATGGTTCACTGGCTTCGCAAGAAAGTATGTACGGATTTGATAGCTCCAAGAGTGAAGAAGAAATTTCTGACTCGGAAAAAGGAGCAGCTGCTCCAAAAGTACAAGATGAGACTGTAAAGACATGAAGAGGACAAAAGAAGAAATAAGGGCTGAATTGTTTTATTGAAAATTGCACTTATGTATTTTATATAATTTGTATAATTAAGCATTCCTCTAGAGGGGTATGCCTGCCAAATAGCTTTTTTGGATTTTTTTTAAATATCAGCAGTAACAATGTTAATTGAAAATTAACCAAGGTTTAAAAAATGCTTCATAATTATTATATGTTATATGGTACTTTTAAGCAAATGATAAAGCACTCTCTGTATAAGGTAAATGTAGCTTAGATAGTAGTGAAGTAGATGTAGTTATAGAGAAAATCAATAATAAAAAAAAAAGTTCATGCTGGTTGACCTGCCACAAACTTCAGTTCACAAACTGTCCAAAATTTGTCACTAACTTTAGCTCATGAGCCAGTTTGTGCCAATCCCTATTTAGGAACCTGCTTAGGATATTTGCCAAAGGAGCTAAAGATTACTTGGGCACTTGATTTCTCTTTCTACCCACAGCTGGTGTTGGTGAAGGGTCTGATTTGGATCAGACGCTAGATTTGTCAACTGGGCTGGGAAACTCCTGGAGATTTGGGGGTGGAGCCCGGGTGGGACTAGGTTTGGGAAGGGGAGGAACGTCTCTGGGTATGTTGTCATATAGTACACCATCCAAGGGAACTGCTCGTCTAGTCTGGAGATCAGGTGGAACTTCAGGAAACTTCCATCTGGAGATTGGCAGCCCATTCCATATTGCATTTCCCCTGCATCATTTCAGACAAAACTTCCACTGTGGGGGGAACCTTCCATTGCTGCTACATATGGCTCAGCATTCACAGTGGCAATAAATCCATATCTGTTGTTTGGTTCCCTCCCCTGGAGGAAAACCATACAAATAGCAAAAAAAATTCAAGGTATCCAGCCCAGGAATCCCACGTGGTATTGTGTTCACAGAGCAGGAAAAGACTCATGCATACCATCTGCCATTCCCATAGCTGCAGTCTTATGTCTTTTGTCTTTTCTCGTGTCATAATGTGCTTTAACATGTGCAGGCCTATGTGTGAGAGGTTGATATGCAGATGGCTTTGCCATTCAACAGTGGGTTAAATGAGAAGGTTTGAACCATGAGGATTGTTTTAATAATCATTTTAATAAATAAATAAATGGAGCTAGTGATCATTGCCAGTTTTGAAGCTCTAGTTCTGTGATACTTTTGGTGAAGAAACTAAATTTCAGTTTCTGGCTAAATCAGTTCCGCATTTATGCCTGGTACAGGTTAACTACTGCACACAAATCCTGAGATTCATTTTTCCATGGTACAGCAGGCAGAAGTCTCTCCACAGTCTTTCACTTCAGGTTGCCACCCAGCACTTACCGAACATGCCAGCTTGCTTAGCTTAGAGTTGCTGAACAAAGAAGCCTCCTGTTTCCTGACCTCTTTCATTGGGACATCAGCTGGCTCCTGAGAAAACTCTAGCTTGCTTGATAGCCGGTCTGCTTCTCTAGCTCACTCCATGACTCTTCCTAGTATGTCTGTCACTCCCCCCCCCCCCAGCACATCTTTTTAAAGTAAAAAGGTATTTGCTGTAATGGTGAGAGTAACAGACCTGGGCTGCTCTTAGGTATTCCGCATACAGATCTTTTAGTGCTGATATATTTTAATGAAGCAAATCACTGTCTGTACAGCAAAGGCACATTCACAAACTTGGTAATTCCTGGCACTGTCAGGTTCCCATAGGAGAAAAGAACACCATGAATAATTTGCTGTTTGGGTTAAAACAACTTTCCCCACCACTATGTCATAAAAGATATCTAGCAAACACACAAAGGCAAATCGGGATTGTGTTCAGAGAAAAGAAAGAAGAAAAGCAGAAGTCGATCAGTAGGGACCTTTCCCGTATTTTTCTTATTCTGTCCATTCTGGCCCCAGACTGCTCTGTTTTATCCACTAATTTCCACAGACATTTTTGTGCCTTTAGTTTTCACTTCAGGTTTGTTTGTTTTTTGTTTCTCCCCTATTTTCCCCCAGCTCTTTTGCGACCATGTTTACTCCAGGGTTTTTTTCTGGAAACCAATTTTAAGTTGGCTTTTTCCTAGTGTTATTGGTTTTCTCCCACCTAATTTCTATCAGTTTTCCCACCCATCCACCTCTAGTCCACTTTTCAATGATTGGACTGTTGTCATTGTTAAGCCACTCCCTCTCTCCTTCCAAGACAAGTAATTTCACATTTTTAAAAGGCCCTAAAGTATCAATATAACACTGTAGCAGGGGTCCGTTGGAGCGGGAGCGCACAGGAGCGCAGCTCTGGGAGTGAGGAGCCCAGGGGGCAGGCACATGACCAAGTCCCGCCTCCTCCTCGGCTTCCCCGAGCAGTGCAGAGGCGCAGCACCCGGGGAAAGCCCTGCTAGAGTCTTTGTTTTTAATGATTTGTTTTAATATTGATAATTTTATCATTGTTCCTTTTATGACTGTGTGCTGCTTTTCCAGAGACTTGCTCAAGGTGGCATATAAATTTTCTAAGTATACCATTTTTTATCTGGGCACATGGCACATAAGTACTGGAGAAATTTCACCAACCCTTCATCAGCTTCCACCCCATCGGGTTGGTTTAGTGGTCAGGAGTTGGACTCTAATCTGGGAGAATTGGGTTTGATTCCCCACTCCTCCACATGCAGCTGATGGTGTGACCTTGGGCCAGTCACAAGTTCTCTCAGAGCTGTTCTCTCATGAGCAGTTCTCAAAAGACCTCTCTCAGCCCCACCTACCTCACAGGGTGTCTTGTTGTGGGGAGGGGAAGGGGAAGGGATGGGTGGTGCACATGTCCTGGGTATCTCAAGTCTACTTGAAACCTGGTGGTTTCAAGGGAGCAGGAAGAGAATGAGGGTGTGTTCTTTACACTTATTTTTATTGCACAAAGTATTGGATGGGGAAGGGAATGGAGGAAGAGCAGGTCAGTTTCACTTACCTGTGGAGTAGAGCCTGAGGTGTGGGTGTTGCCTTCTGACACACTTCTGGTATGTTAGGGTGTGTGGCATATGCAAATGAGTTATGCAAATGAGTTGTGCTAATGAGTTCCTGCACCTGTTTTTCTATGAAATGACCCCTGCACTGTAGTATTGTAGTGACAGCTTGTCAGTTCTCTGAATTCCCAGCTTTCATTACAGAGAGAGAGAGAGAGAGTAAATCTCTAGGCCCTTACCTTACCGAAATAGAAGGGAAAAGGCATCTCTTGGCACAGGAAGGGCTAGAGAGTTTTAAAAATGAAAGATGGAAATTCAGAGAACTTGCTTAAACTATCACCACAACACTACAGTGTTATATCAATATTTTAGGGCCTTTTAAAATAAATAAGGGGGAAGCTGTGATTCCATCAATAAGGACACCAATGACAACAGCACCCTCTCTTGAAAAACCTCATTATTTAAGCCAAGTGCAGGAGAAAATAAACTGACTCCACAACTGTATAAATGCACAGGGTGGCAGACATGCTGGAGAATCCTGACCAAACCAATTCCAATGCTTGTGGATTGACTCCTAAGAAAATCAGGAGTAACTCCAGCATGGGGAAAAGGTCCTTATCAGAACAAATACCATTCCCCCCTCTCCTTAAGATTTAAATATTTTTCTGTATTTTTCACTGTACGCTATATGAGCTGCATTATGAGGAACAACAATTCTAAATATGTGTCAGTTCTAAGGCAGATATATAAATTACCTGGTTAATTGCTCATCAAATATATGTTAGACACTCACTCTTTTCATTTATTAATCATGTCTCTAATCTCCCTGGATAGCAGAATACACCCCAGTCCGACAGTTGCTTCCATACGCTGTTCTCAGCGAAGCACAGAGTTGTATGGGGGGGAAATCTGCAATTTTGTTGCTGGATCAAAGTGAACGAATATATATAATGGATCACAAGTACTGGATCACAAGTACAGGAATGCACACATTTATTTAAGTATGTCAATTTTTTGAATTCTACAGAGCGTGTATATCTTCATTCATAAATGCTAGTGCATGTTGTATTCCTTATCTTTTACATCAAATACACCAAAAACATATTCTTTTTAAAAATTCCAATGGAATTTTAATGAAAATCACCCAGGAGTCTATTTTATTCTTGCATCTTTTCAATTGCTTCTTCCTTTTATTTTCCCTTCTCCTTTCCAACGTGGTGAGACTTTGCTTTATGTTCCAAGATCTTTTGACAGTCCTTATCCAGCTTTAGTCTTCTGATGACCACCTTGCAAGGGGGAATGACCACATGAACAGTTGTGCCACTGGCCTTCTCCCATTGTACATGCTCAGTGTAGATGACATACTTCTTTCTATAGACTTGGACCACCTTGCCGATCTGCTGCCCTTTGTAATGGCCCCAGACAACCTGTACTTCATCATCCTTTTGAATGGGCATGGAACATTGTATTTCTGCTTCAATTCCTTGGAAAGGGGAGAAGATGTGATCTTCCTTCGAATGTGAGATGGTGCATTGAAGTGTCGTTTGTGGTTCTTGCTGCGGTCCAAGGTCACAAATGGATTTAACTTCATTTAGACTGCTGCTACCTCAGCAATGGCTTCCTGGAAAGAGCCAGAAACATATTCTTAATCAAGTCCCAAGGGAGACTAACTAGCAGCACAGTGGATCCTTAAAGCCCTTTGTTAATGTCCTTCTATCCATAAACATACCTTAGATTCCAATTTGGATGGGATTCAGAGGCAATCTTTTATCTGTGCTGATGCTAATGTTCCAAAAGGCCAACCCTTTTCTGTATCCTCGAAATTTCTACAAACCCTTAAAATAATAGGACATTATAACTTTTAATAAGAATTGAAGACAGTGTGTTGAATCTGACCATATGACTCTTTGGCATGCATGCATTTAACTGGCACACAACATCACTTATGCAAGAATGTCTTTCATCTGCAGGAGTCTTTGTGTGCTGAAGAAACACATACGAGCCAATGGAACAAAATGGTAGACTCCAACCCTGTAATATTATTATTTTTGCTGGCCATCCTATTTTGGAAATTTTTCCTTGTGAATGGTTTAAATATGGGCTTGGAATCCTACTAAAAATTTAAATGCATAAAACATTTCTTTCTGGCTATTTTCTTGGATGGAAGCTCCATTCAAACAATAGATGGCTCGGAAGTTTATTACAAATGAGAAACATTTGCTTTTTAATGCCAAGAGGTGAAGATAACTGAAGATGGGATCCATTCATCCATAATAACTTCCACTGTATTTTGAAGCTTACTTTAACAGTATAATTCCAAAAGCAAAAGCCATATAATACTTTTTGTTGGTACCAAACAAAATATCATGAAACAGTGTGCACCAATACAAAGTGTCCTTTTTGCATACATCACTGTTTTTATCAGCTTTCAAAGTATGGTTTTCTGTTCATTCAAGGAGTAGAAATCATACAGCATAAAATAAATAGAACCATCCCTCTGTGTGTGTGAACTTGTGAGCATTTCCCCTTATTTGCATTTCCCATACTTCAGCAAACCACTTCTATAGTTGGTATTCCTTTAGCCTTTGAAATATGCTACTGTACAGTTAGCTAAGTAATATGTGGTTTCTAAAGTATGGTTTTCTTGTCCTAATAATTGCAGTTTGGCAGATATTAGTGAATAATATTTTCTCAAGAGAATGAGGATCCCAGTTCCACCAAACTTTTCTATACCAAATTGGATTTTCATACAGAGATGGCAGCAATTAAACTGTATTCTTGGCATGGGCTTTATCAGTGTAGAATGGCCCCTCTCAAAGGCTCTAAGATCATAAGCATTTCCTTTCAATTAAATAGTTTAATGCTTTGTTCCTTGTATTGCTCATATTTCGGGTTAAATGGTAGTAAAGTCCATAATGAAATCCACAAGTTTACAGAATGATATGTAAATTATGTACATAGAATATAGGAGGGAGGGAAGTAGGAGGTTTTTACTTGCACACTATGACAGAGTATTATTCACAGGAATTGATTCATGTTCTGGGCTGGGATCTATTCTCCTGTCAGTGTTTTCATTCCCAACTCTGGCTGAGGACAGACTAGAGAATCCGCCCTGGAACAGGTGCGGGGGCGAAAGCCATGCGGGGAAACTGGTGCGGGGCATCCCGTTTGCACTGGTTGCAGTGCTGCAGGACCCTACCAGGGAGGAGGAAGAGCAGCATGTCCACACTGCTGGCCAGCCCCTGGAGCTTCCACTGCAGTGGCGCATGGCTTCTAGCTGTTCCGGCGAGGCACCACCGAAACAGGCCATCCACACTTCCACCGCCACGTGCCCCATGCCATCGGCACATCCACACCCACAAGAAGTGGCAGGGACATGCACCCAGATGCTGGAGACCGGTTTCCAGGGGTCTCCGCCTGAAGCACAAGGACCACACTTCAGGGATGGGTGAGTGCGCTTGGGTGGCAAGGGACAGTTGCAGCTGTCTGGATGGCCTCTCTGCCTCCACTTCTAAAGCGGAGGCATAGTGGGTCACATCGCCAGTCTGTCCTCAGCCTCTGTATCTTCACAAAGCTAAGGGCCAAATATGAGACTTTTAAAAAGGGTTGTATCCAATGTGGCCCCAGATCATTACCCTCACTTGCCCCAGAAGCTGCAAGGAAAAACATTTTTGAAGTCTATGTGGGCCCATTTCAGCTTGGGACCTTGGTTCCAGTGGAGGAGGGGCTCCTGAGTACTGACTTCCACCCTGAGCTGTTTTCCTAAACTAAAAAGATCCCAGATGGGAAGTTATTTGCCACAGTGTGGAGATGCATTCACAGAACTTCATGCATGTGCACCTCCCCACCGGCCTGCTGCGCCTTCTCCTACCCCCCCCTCCCCAAAAGCAGTGGTGATGGCAAGGCCCATGGCCCACTAATTTTTTTTTATTTATTTAAGCCTTCTACCACCCCTCCCCCTCCCCTCCTTGACAGCAGTGGCAAGGCCCATGGCCCACCAAGCCTTCTCCCACCCCCTCCACCCCTCCCCAACAGTGGCAGAGGCGGTGAGGCCCACAGCCTGCCGAGCATTCTCCCACCCCCTTCCCTCCCCAACAGCAGCGGCGGTGAGGCCAGTGGCCTGCTGAACCTTCTCCTACCCCCACCTTGACAGCGGCAGTGAGGCCTGTGGCCTGCTGAGCCTTCTCCCACCACCACCCCTTGGCAGTGGTGAGGCCTGAGTGGCTCACCACCACCAGGCCCGAACCTCCCCCCCAATGGCTAAAGCATTCTCTTCACATGCGCAGGGAACACTTTTACTTTTGGAGGGATTTAAATATCCCCCCCAAAGGTTTTTTTTTTTACTTTTAGGATTTTTCTGCACACAGGGGAGTACTCCACGTGTGCAGAAAAATCTCCCTGCCCCCCAAGTGCCCCCTCCACATGGATTTAGATATCTGCATGGAGGGGGCAACTTGACTATTAGTATATAGATTATGCAAATATTTTCTCTACTGACGTACACCACCCTGAACACTGTTCCACAGGGGAGGGTGGTTTAAAAATCTAACAATAGTAATAAATAATAATAATAACAACAACAACATATTGAGTGGCCCACAGGAAGAAGATGATTCAGGATGCGTAAAACTTATCTCTAAATTTTTTAGACCTTCTTCAAATTATGTTAGTGATTTATCTGTGTAGGACAACAGAAAATTGCTTCACAGATTCACCATTACAAATATCTGAGGGCTGTTTGGTTCCTATGCCCAGGTGTTCTACAGGTGCTCATTTAAAATGCTTCTTAACTTGGTATTCACTTTATTATGAACTCAAGATGAAACAAACGTTGTTGGGGAAATTTTCCACCTAATCCCCAGATTTAGAATGTGCAGAATGTACTACATTTTGTGTGTGTGTGTGATTTTCTCTCCATTTTAACTGGTGGTATTTCCTCCAGATTAGCAACAGAGATTTGTCCAGGTAAGCAACCCCATACAGACATTGCTGATTCAGAAGTGCACCTGAAAGCACATTCTCATCTACACCAAGCAGTTCATCCAAACTCTATTCAATCAGCTGGACGAGCTTTTGATGCATCTAAGCTAGCAGTTTTTTCATATGAGCACAGCTAAATCACAGCCTGTAGCTTTTATGAGTAGGAAAAAACCCTGAAAGGTTCTCAGCGCATGACCTTGCTATTCATAGTTTTTATAGAAGCATACATCTTTAATCTATAAACAAGTTACATTTTATTTTAAGACTTTTTTAGAATTGCTGTAATGAGATGTCTTTTAAAACAGTGCAGGATATCAACAGGTTCCTTTAAGCAGATTTGTTACAAATGACTCCATGCTATTATATATGCAGAGTCCTTGTTCAGAAAAATCTAACCAACCTGGGAGGATTCCCAGGATTTGTTTGTCTTGCAGAACTGATGTTACTCCAAGTTCCTCCCTGTAGAGTGAAATAAAAGTGAGCTTTTATATATTTCAAATAAATCCATGATAGAAAGCCACCATTTTATACATTTAAGCTTCAAATATGTATTGAGCTCTATTCCTGCTTCTGAATGCTTTGCAGTGCTCATTCACCCAGTCTGATCTTGTAAACAGGGGCCAGATAGCCAGACTTTGACACCATTAGAAAACCATGTTTGCTGTGTTGTTCTTAATGTTCAAATTGTGAGTCACTCTTATGTGAGGGCATAATAGATTCCAGACAACTCACAGATTCCTATCCAGGATCCCCAATGATTGGAATTTTTACTATTGTAACTAGAAGCTTAGCCTTTAGAATTAATAAGTGGAGACCCACAAGAAACTTGCAGGATGGTTATCCCATTCTTCATACCTTTGCTTCCTCCCTTCTCCCCCTACCTCTCTCACACTCTTTCTCCCTTCTGCCCCCCCTTTCTTACTCTCTCTCTCCTCCATGTATGTTACGTCCTTTCTCTTTCTGACCCGTCATCATTCTCTTTGTTTTTCTGCCTCCCCACCTCATCACTCTTTCTTTCTCTTTCTGTCCCCCCCACTCCATCCCTCTCTCTTTCTGCCCTTATCACTCTCCCAGCCTCCTGCCTGCTTCCTCTCCCCCCACAGCAGCAGTGGCAGTGCTCTGGGAATCACAATGGATCTCCCAGCTGCAGAGATCAATTCACCTTAGGGCTGCCAGCTCCAGGTTGGGAAATTCCTGGAGATTTGGGGGTGGAGCCTTGGGACAGTGAGGCTTGGGGAGGCAAGCAGCCTCAGCAACCTTCCAAAGCAGACACTTTATCCAGTAGAACTGATCTCGGTCACCTGGACAACAGTTGTAATTCTGGGTGCTCCAGCCTTTGTCTGGACGCTGGCAATGGTAGCTTAAGTGAAGGAAATGGCTGGTTTGGAGGGTGGAGTCTATGGCATTATACTGGTATGTAGCCCCTCCTCAAATCCCACCCTCCCCAGGCTCCACCTCTCAAATGTCCAGGAATTTCCCAGCCTGGAGTTGGCAACGCTACTTCTTTCCCACCCAACAGCCAACCTACCTTTATCTGTCTTCAGCTTTCCATCTGTACCCCCCTTCCCCACAGCCTCTACCTAGGAAAATTACAGTCTTTCTCCACAGTGGGGACTAAAGCAGCTTACATTATTATTTCCTCCTTGTTATCTGCACAACAACCCTTTGAGGTTGGTTAGGCTGAAAGTATGTGACTGGTCCAAAATCTCCCAGTCAGCTTCCACTGCAAGATGGGAATCTGAACCTGGGTCTTGCAGATCCCAATCTGAAGCTCTAACTGTTACATCACAATGGCTTTCATAGGGTGGCTGCTGATGAACAGTAGCAAAGCAGCTGGGCCTAATTAAGTTATGCAAATCAGGTGGTATCAAGTCACACAGAGGGTGCTGGCTAGGGATGCCAGCCTCCAGGTGGGACCTGGGGATCCCCTGGAATTACTGCTCATCTCCAGGCTACAGAGATAACTTTCCATGGAGAAAATGGATGCTTTGGAGGGAGGAGTTTATGGCATTGTACCTCACTGAGGTCCCTGTCCTCCCCAGGATCCACCCCCAAATTTCCAGGATTTTCCAGCCTGGATCTGGATCTGCTGCCGGTGGCCGGGGGGAGGGGGGTACTTGGTTTCCCTAGACTGCTGCCAGTAAAAACCCTGCCTTTTACTGACAGAAACCATTAGAAGCCTGCCCCTCCCCTGAACATTCTAATCTCTCACAGCTGATGCCTGGAACTGATGTCATTTCAAAATGTATTGGGAGGAATTCAACGGTCCCTGAAGGGTTTTTTTTTTAACTTTTTTGGATTTTTCTGCAAACCTAGGAAGGCCCCTGACTATGTAGGAAAAGCTGTTGGGGGAGAGCGAGCTCTCTTTTGGCAGGTATAAGTATCCATACAGAAAAAAACCCTCTTGGAATTAGTATATAGATAGTAGACACAGTGAGCTATGTACCTTATATTCATTCATGGCTTGTAAAAATGTACTAACATCAACACCACTGTTTTCTAGTAGTTCAGTCTTTAGAATGATTAGGAGTTGTCTTTTGGTGGAATGAAAATTATTTCCTCTCCTCCTCCTCCTCCTCTTTCTCTCCATATTTTGATTGTCCCCTGAATATTCAAGCTGTGTTTTTAATGGCTAAGTCCAAGTCAAGTCAGCATAAACACTCTGCACATTCATTTTTCAAATTCAGTGTTATGAAATAAATAATGTTTTAGGCTGTATCCCTGGGCTGTTGTCATGTTTTCTGCCCTCCAGGATGGTATTTTAAAAGGATGCAACATACTAACATTGCCTTGCTCTGGGATGGGGTGGCATGCAGCTGGTCAAGCACTTTGCCTCCTTTGGACCACCTGGGCCCAGGCCTTCTGCCACCACCATTCCTGCAGAGTGAGAGTGTCCCCTGGGGGTCTGTGGGCCTGGGCCCATGTTCTGCCGGTAGTGAGACCTCCCTTGCAGGCTCAGGCAGGATGGCCTCTGGTGCTGCTGGACCATTATCATCAGGTGCCTTGCCCATTGTAGGTTCTCCCTGGTCCTGCTGATCTTCATTAGCTGATGGCCTTGGCTCCCCAGGATCTTCCTCTGAGGAATTTGAGTCTGAGTCGCTGAGCTGGTTGGAGGAGGGATATGACAAAACCAACCTGATGAGTAGAGATTGGTGCACACGCAAAAGTGTGGGATAGACAGTGAAGGGATTTGGGGATTATAAGTGAAGAAGTCCCTGGCAAGGTGGGAATGCTATAGGAAGGCCAGCTGATGGTGGAGCAGACTCACTGGGAACAAAAAATGGAGAAGCTAAGAGACAAGAGTTGGGAAAAAGATCTGGAAGTTCAATTTCAGGAAGTGAAGCAGAACAAGAGGGAAAAAAACATACTTCGCCTGTCTTAACACAGGAGTCTGGTGATGTTGTGCTCGTGGTGTTGGAAGAAGGTTCTGGGTGCAAAGCAGTTACAGCAATAGAGATCTTGAGATGCCCTTCTTATGCACATAGATTTCCTGGGCTCAAATGAGGGAGCATTGCTATTATGAGGGAGCATTGCTATTATGAGGGAGCATTGCTATTGATGCAGAATTAAAATCTGCAGTCTCATTGGGCCAAAGGTGTGAGATGTAGCTGCAAGGGTCAGAATCTAAGCTGACATATGGCAGTTCGAAATTTTTGTTCTAAGGGGGTACCAGACAGTGGTACCAGTGTGAAGTAATGGGGGATGAAGATACGCGTGACTGCAGACGATGGAGTCAAATAAGTGTGAAGAGGGCCCCAGGCCTGTCGACAATGATAACCCTTTCTGGGCTCTTGTTACCAAAGAGGTCTGTCCTGGGAGGGAATGTCATGCAAACTGGGGTCATCGCTTTTGGTCATGGGAGTGTCACACACAAAAAGTCCTGATTCATGTTCTCCTGGAATCATAAAATCATAGAGAGCTAGAAGGGGCCCTACAGACCATCCAGTCCAACCCCCTGCCCAATGCAGGACCAGCTGAAAGCATCTCTGACAAATATTCGCCTAGCCTCTTCTTGAAAGCTGCCAGTGAACGGGAGCTAACCATCTCCCTAGGCAGTGGATTCCACCTTTGAACCACTCTGATTGTGAAAATCCAATAATATCCAGCCGATACCTTTCTGCATGCAATTTAAACCCGCTGCTTTGGGCCCTATTCTCTGCTGCCAACTGGAACAGCTCTTTGCCCTCTTCCAAATGACAGCCCTTCAAATATTTAAAGAGAGCAATCAGGCCCCCCCTCAGTCTCCTCTTCTCCAAACTAAACATTCCCAAGGCCCTCAGCCTCTCCTCGTAGGTCTCAGTCTCCAGACCCCTGATCATCCTCGTCGCTCTCCTCTGCACCCTCTCGATTTTGTCCACATCCTTTTTTGAAGTGAGGCCTCCAGAACTGCACACAGCACTCAAGGTGCGGCCTGACCAAGGCAGTATACAGAGGGGCTATGACCTCCTGCGATTCTGATGCTATGGCCCTTTTAATATAACCCAAGACTGAATTTGCCTTTTTTTTGCCACCACATCACAGTGACCGCTCATATTTAGTTTACAGTCCACTCTTATCCCAAGATTTCTTTCACATACACTACTCCCCAGAAACGTATCCCCCATCCAGTATTTGTGCTTGGCATTTTTGTGGCCCAGATGTAGTACTGTGCATTTATCTTTGTTGAATTGCATCCTGTTTGCAACTGCCCACTTCTCTAGAGTATTCAGGTCTGGTTGAATTTTAACTCTATCTTCTTGGGTGTTTGCTCCTCCTCCCAATTTGATATTATCAGCAAATTTAATGAGTAGCCCTTCTACCCCTTCATCCAGATCATTGATAAAGATGTTGAAAAGTACCAGGCCCCAAACCAAGCCCGATGGCACCCCACTGGGCACCTCCCTCCAATCTGATGAAATGCCATTGACCACCACTCTTTGGGTGTGGTCCTCTAACCAGTTCCCTATCCACCGAATTGTCCTCTAGTCCAGTCCACAGTCTTCCAGTTTGCCCCTCAGAATGTCATGGAGAACCTTATCAAAAGCTTTACTGAAACCCAGGTAAATCACATCAACAGAGTTCTCACGATCCAGTAAGCTCATCATACGATCAAAGAAGGAAACCAGGTTGGTCTGACAAGATTTGTTGGGGACAAAACCATGCTGACTTCCCCGGATAACTAAGCGGTCCTTCAGATGCTTACTGATCAATCCCTTAAAAATCTGCTGTAATATCTTTTCAGCAACAGAAGTCAGACTGACCAGCCTGTAGTTTCCCAGGTCATCCTTTTTCCCTTTCTTAAAGACTGGGATAACATTTGCTCTCCTCCAATCTTGTGGCACATCCCCAGTCCTCCAGGAGGCCTTGAAGATGATGGACAGAGGCTCTGCAAGTTCATTAGAAAGTTCTTTGAGCACTCTTGGGTGCACACCATCTGGCCCAGGGGATTTGTATTCATCCAGTGCAGCCAGGTGCCTCTCCATAACCCCCCCGTCAATGTCAATCGGACACTCAGGTGTCCTCTTATGTCCTCTGCCATCTCTAGATGGGCTCGAGTTCTTCAGTGAGAAACCAGAGGCAAAAAAGTCATTAAGCCTGTCTGCTTTTTCTCTGTCCTCTGCCACAGTTTCTCTTTCTACTCCCAAAAGTGGTCCAATGGCCTCTTTCACCTTGTGTTTGCTTCTCACGTATCTGTAGAAGTTTTTCTTATTGTAGTGAGCCCCGCTGGCCAGACCATACTGAGCTTTGGTTTTTCTGAGGCTGATCTGCAGTATCTAGTAACTCTCATATACTCCTTTTTAGAGGTCTGACCTCCCCTCAATTTCCGGAACATTTCCTTTTTCACCTTTAGCTTATTCTGAAGCTCTCGGTTCATCCACATCGGTTTCTTGGCGCCCATACCATTTTTCTGCCTTGCTGGAATAGTGAGGGCTTGAACTCGCAGAAGCTCACATTTGAGAAAAGCCCACCCTTCACTCTCTCCTTTCCCTTCCAGCACACTCCCCCACGGAATGACTTCCATCAACCCTCTGAGTTTGTCGAAGTCGGCCCAACAAAAATCTAACCTACAAGTCTGGCTACGGACTTCCTTGACCCGCCACGGCAACTGGAGTTCAAGGAGGACACTTCCCCCTAAGGTCCCCTTCACTCTGTCTACCAATTCTTCCCTGTTGGTCAATATTAAGTCTAGTATGGCCGAGCCCCTTGTAGCTTTCTCCACCATTTGAAAAAGGAAGGTGTCAGCCAGACAGATCAGGCAGTTGTGTGATTCTGGTCGCTTTGTTGAGCCTGTCTCCCAGCACACATTGGGGAAGTTGACGTCTCCCATAATTATAAGGTTCTGATGTCTGGATACTCTTCCAATCTGTTCAAGGAGGGCAGCATCCATTTCCTGTCCCTGGTCAGGCAGTGTGTAGCAGAATCCAACAACAATACCCTTTGTCCTACCTCCCCTTATTTCCACCCATATACTTTCCACGGGGCTATCAACCACATTCTCCAGAACTTCCTGACAATCTAGCCCTCTCTTCATATACAGCATGATTCCACTTCTTCTTCTATCTTTCCATTTTTTCTTGAACAACTCATACACATCCACTACCACATCCTAGTCATGAGAATCATCCCACTAAGTCTCAGTGATTCCTATTATATCATAGCTCTCTGTTTGCAAGAGAATCTCTAGCTCTTCTTTCTTATTACACATACTATGGGCACTGGTATATAGGCACTTGTAGCCTCGTACCTTTGTTTGACCTGTTCTACCCAGGTAGGCCCCTATTGTTTTCTCTTCTTCATTGAAGTCCCCATGTTGATCGTCCCCTTCCCCTTGCAGCTTCAGTTTAAAACTCTGCTGATTTAAGCTCTCCAGGTAAGGGGCCAGCTGCCTAACCTGGTGTAGTTGGTAAAACACCAGCCTGGCAACATTTGTGACCTGGGTCTCCACTGACAGGGAGGCATCCAGGATCACACCCGGGCTCTTGACTGTCTGCATCAGTGTTAGAGGTGTATGGTCAAGAGCTGGGAGCTGATACCCCACTCCTGAGTCCCACCCACCCAGCCAAAGAACCTCTCTCTTTAATGGATTTAGTCTCCACCAACTCTGCTTCAGCCACCCCACCACAGCCTCCAAACCCTCAGCCAGATTACTTGGGGAGGCGTCCATCCATCCATGAGCAGGTATGCCTGGGTGTCATCAGTGTACTGATGGCAACCCAGCCTGAAACTCCATGCCAGCTGGGTGAAGGGGTGCATGTAGAGGCTGAATAACACTGGGGGGAGGATAGTCCCCTGAGGGGACCTGCGTGTTGCAGGGTATCGAGGAAAACCCTATCGAGGAAATGAGACTGCTCACTTTAGGGCTATCCCACGCACTTCAGCATCGATGAGACAGTGAACCAGCAGATCATGGTGAGGGTGACGCTTTAGGATTTAGCCATTTTCATTGCTGCAATCGCATATTTTGAACGAAAATTATCACACATGAGCAGTATCATTGGCAGTGCTATCCTACGCAGAGTTACACCCTTCTGGTCTTGTCTGGGGGCTCAGAGGAGTGTTAACTACTTAGGATGTCACTATGAAAGCACCAAAATATAGAGACGTTTTCTTCTTTCTGTGAATTTCTGTAATAAATTGATTGGTTGTTATCAGCATTGTTTTATTTATGCATTCTTGGTTTCCCCAAGTCTACTAGACATGCCAAGTTCAAATTAAATTGTTCATCGCACCCTTTTTGGCCATCATGCCTTTTTCAAACCTCAAAGCTCTCAAAAAAGTTTTAGGCTGTAGCTGTCCAAAAGGAAGAAGAGGGAAAATAATGACCTTATCTATAGCCATTAAATGTCCTGAGAAGATTTCAAGCTTTGTATCGATTTTGGGGTGTGCAGTAAAAAAAAAAGGGGGGGGGAATTGTATCATTCAGATCTGGATATAGTGGAGACAAAAAATATCAATAATCCCAGTTTCTGGCTTTCAAAACCTGGTTTGGTATTTGGTCTGGGTGTTTTTTTTACAGGTTTCCAATATTTTTGGCTCCATTATTCCATATGGAGAATCTTTCTAGGGGACTGAGGGTGTTTTTAAAGGGACTGGCATCAGAACTGCAGGGGAGCCTCTGGTGCACGTCTTTTAAATAACTACCACATTTCAAGTCAATTGGAACAGGGGGTCCAAATCTATTTCCCTGAACAAGGTGCCCCCAGCCACCTTCTATTGTTTCGGGGGGGGGGGGGGGGAGGACGAAAAATGTAAAACCCAAGAATCTCCCCCTATAGGAACACTATCACAAGCTATTGCTAAGACCAACCAATATAAACCTGAGAATCTGAAACTATGCAACACGTGAGAATATCAGTGTAAAGTCCAAGAATCCACCAAAAAACCCTGTGCACCCAGCACAACCAACTCCAGCAAAAAAACAAACCTTTAAAAACACCCAAAACACTTGAAACAGGCAGAGTATTACCTAAAGGAGCCTGGCACGATGATACCAAGCTACAGGAGGAGCACAGAAACACAGGGGGAGAAGGGGGAGCAGATGTCGGCTCCTGAGATTCCGGATTAATTCCAAATATTTCTGAGATTTAGGGGACTTTTTTTGTATTCTCAAAAATCCCAGATATCTTTGGGAGACCTGAATACATCTGGAAAATACCAATAAGGTATTTTGGGTGCATTTTTGGACCAGGAATATCCAAATGTGCTTTCCCATACTGATTTTTAATAGAAAATCTGGTTTATTGGCTAGGGAAGGTGAAAAAAACAAAATGGTGCAAAGGGATAAGAATCTTGAATAATTGTACATACACTTGTGTATTTATGGGAACAGAACTAAAAGGAATCTGAAAGTAGATCCCCCCTGACAAAGCAGCATACAAGATGCACAGGGGCTGTACAGTTATTCAAGATTCTTATCCCTCTGCACCATTTTGTTTTTTCATCCTCATTTGCCTTGGTGCAGCCCTCCCTTTCCTGTTACTGGCTGGGGAACCACTAAATTTATTTGCCTTTTTTTTGTTCATGCTGTATGAACCATGAAAAGAATCATTTACTCATGTAGTTTTGCCTTTTCTGGCGCCTGAAGAGACCTTGCTCTGAGAAATGACACTGCAAAGATTATGTGAAAGGAAACTTTCATGTTCATCTCTGTGCTGTGGGGAACTGAGGAATTAAAAGAGAACAGACACATAGCAGTGGTCCAAGTGCTGTCTCATGCAAAGAGAATGTCAGCTTTCCCAGTTCTGCTGTTGATAAAACAATAAGTTTATCCTTAGATGCTTGTTGGGTTGAGTTCTGAATAAAGATATCCAAGTAAATTTAAGCAGATTGCTTTATGGAAATGTAAATTTGGCACCAGTTGTTGATGATAAGGAGATGTCTTCAAAATGGCTTTTCTTAATTCTGGCTTCCTGGCCATATGCATGTTTAATGTCCAGCATATCTCTGCAGGGATCCCTTGGAAACATCAGGCACATCATTTTGTAAGCACAGCTATTTGCCCATAAATCACACAGTTCTTATTGTGAGAAGTCTTATGGAGAACAAATGTTGTTTGCAAAACTATAGGATAGACCTTTGGAAAGAGACGAATGTTGCTCATAAGTGAAGCTTCCAGTTTTGCAGTATGTTTTAAAAAATTATCAGAAATACACATGGTAAATTCTGACTGCTGGCAGATTTTTTTAAATCTCCTTGAATAATAACCTACTGAAATATCTGCTAAATACCCAGATCTCTATTTAATCAGGGCACACAGCTATTTTTTCATGCCATGCCACTGCAAGTATCAAACAATTAAGAAAATAATAAAGTAGAAGCTTCTGCTTATACTGAGGAAAAGGAAAGCTCATCATGTCCTGAGCCTTGGAGGTGCCAGAGAATATTAATGCTGCTAGATAACTGGTGGCAGAGTGGATTTAAAGTCCATACCAAACCTACAGCAGGTGGATGAAGTACATGAAGGCCTTGCAATGATGGCTCAACCATGCTTTCCCTGTGCATTATGAGCATTGATTTCCCTATGGCTCTCAGCATTGTTCATTATGAACCATAGTACCAGTCTTGATTACCTGATTGAGATGGGGCTGGGGGGGGGCATAGTTTTCTGGTGGCTTTTATCTTTTCTGGACAGTTGTCACAGACAGTGGTACTATGACACGGGGAAGCAGGAGGGGGTGCTGACATAGAATCAGAAAGCCCTCCTGAAGCCGGACAGATGGATTAAATGAGTGGCACGCTCAAGGGCTTTGCCCCAAGAAACCTTGACTGGCTAAGTCATCAGTGCTGACACAGGCACACAGTTTACCATCTTCCCTAGGTTAAGTATGCCTCAGGATCATAACTGAGAGGATCAAGTGTCTTATTTAAACAGAGCTACGTTAGAGTGCATGTGATGCTTCTGTGCCTGCACAGCTGGTGACATTCATCATTTGGGAGCGTTCATCTTACTGGTGTATGCTCAGAATTTACTGGATTAAGCCAGCAGTTTAAGAAATGCAATGTAAATGCAATGCAGTTAACGCAGGTAACCACGCTTTGCTTGGGGAATCAGCCAGGGATACAAAAGGGGCGAGGCCAGCACCCTAACAAAAGCCGTGCAGCTTTCCCCACCCCTCCCTGTCGGACTGAGACAGCCAGGGACAGAGCTGCCTTGGTAAACTGGGTTTTCCCCCAAGTGCACTGGGAAGAGGGCTAGAGAGGGGAGTGGCTGTACCATGAGCAGTGTGGACATGCATATGCACAAAGAATGTGTGATTGGATTCAGGCTCTCCCACAAATGAATACCAAGTCAGCCAGGCAAAATGGACAAGGACTGAATAGAAAGACAAGCCCTGAGGATTTGTCCCCTCGTCCCAGCAGAACTGAAACATTTATTTCTATTTCTTTATTTTTTTCCCAGAATATATCGAAGAAGAAGGATGGGGAAAGCAGGGTGAACATAAAGCATCTTGTGAACCGGTCTTGGATGTTTGAAGAAACATAACTTTTTTCAGTCATTCAGGGATGCTATTCACAACCCGCAAATGGAACATTCCTCTGGAAGAGCCCCATCTGCAAGTCTTGGGTGCTTCCTTGCTACAAGAACAGTGCAGTCCTAAACAGACTTGCAGCCTTCGAAGTTCCTTGACTTCAGTGGATGTTGAAGGATGTCACTCTGCTTAGGACTGCACCACAAGAGGCTATGTATCATGGAAAATATTAGCCAACCCTGTGGACTCAGGGAACTATACTGTCTGCAACACTTTCCCCTTTCTTGAAAGCCTTCAGAGTCTTTCCCCCTTTCCTGCTTCCTTCTCTCCTTCCCACTCACCAACCAGCCGACCTTTATCTGTCCCATCTTCAGCTTTCTCTTCTTCCCTCCTAGCTTTGCCAGTTCTTCTGCCAGCAACCCACCTCCAACCCCTGCCACTGCTCCATAGGCCAGTGGCTGAAAAAATACAGAAAAAAGTCATAATCGCATCAAATGCATTACATTATTTCTGGGGTAAACCAAGCAGTGACATCACACTGCTCTAGGATTCAGTGGAAACTCTATGATAAAATCATGCTGTTGACAGGAAAACCCCCCCCCATGTTGCTGCCTTCCTCATCTCCCCTCCCACTGGCATCATGGTGGGGAATAGGATTGCCAACCTCTGGGTGGTGGCTAGAGATCTCCCGCTATTACAACTGATCTCCAGGCGACCGAGATCTGTTCACCTGGAGAAAATGGCCACTTTGGAAGTTGGACTATACGGCATTTTGCCCCAAATCCTGCCTTCCTGAGGCTCCACTCCCAAATCTCAAGGTAGTTTCCAACCTGGAGCTGGCAACCCTACTGGGGAACCTGCAAGAACTTGTGGGGAGCACCTTATGTTCCATAGTATGCCCTTTCCCACACTATTTCTCTCCTCCTGGCAGCCCCTAATACCCTTAAATTTTCCTTTTTACTTCTCTCTTTCATACCCATCAACCAACCTAACTTTTGCCTGCCCCACCATCTTCAGCTATATTAATTATTTATTTACTTCATTTATATCCTACTTTTCTTACCAGTAGAGACCCAAAGCAGCCTGCATCATTCTCTTCTCTTCTATTTTATTTTCACACCCATGCTGTCAGATAAGTTGTGCTGAGAGTATGTGACTGGCCTAAGGTCATCCAGTGAGCTTCTACAGCAGAGATAGGAATGCCTCTAACCACTACATCATACGGGCTTTCTTGGTGTGGCTGCTGTTGAACAGTAGGGAGCAGCCAGTCCTGGGTGAGTTATTCAAGTTGTGTTGTAACTCTAGCAAGTTGCTCAGGATTTGCAGCCAGGTTTGGTCCAGATGAATTTTCCTTCAAAGGCCAAAAGAGCCCTGGAAAGGGCCATGCCCTCTCTTCCAGGTTTTAAGTTAAAGAAACCAAGACTCAAATGGTGGCAACATTGTTGTGACAGCTTACCAAGGGCTGCTGAGGGAATTTGTTTCTTAAAGTTACAGGTACTGCTGCTATCATTTGTGGGCAGGGGAAGGAGTTAACCCTCTCTCCCTCCCTCTCTCTCGATTTCAGATTTTTCTGCAAACCTAACCTGTTTGCTTTTCTCAGGATTGTAAAAAAAAATGTTTTGGCTGCCCATGGCTTCAGTCTCCAGATGTAAGTATCTTCAGATGGGACCACGTTGAGAATTAGTTATATTGATGATACTATCACAGATCCCATTACTGGCCAATGTTATTTCAAAGCCATATATATTTACTGTTGTCGTACTAATACTTTAACTAATAATAACAATAGATATTCTCACATTTTTAACAAGATTTGGAAATCAGTAAAATATTTAAAAGCAATAAATTATAAGGAAAATATATATAAAATGTTTTACCGCTGGCATTGGACTCCAGAGAAGTTGAATAGGTGCTATAAAAATATCTCTAATAATTGTTGGACCTGTGGAACTAAAAAGGGAACGTATTTGCATATATGGTGGACGTGTAGAAAAGTCAATAGATATTGGTTAATGATTAAAGCTATGATAAATGAGATCATGGAAATAGATATTCCTATGAACCCAGAAATATTTTTGTTAAATTTGGCCCCAGAGGGTCTAAGTAAGGAAGATCAGAGACTCTTAGTGTATATAATAATGGCAGCACGAATTTTACGGGACAAACTTTGGAAATCAACGAAGTTACCGAGCAAAGAATTAATTAAAATTCTGTTGAATTGGGCAGAATTAGATAAGTTAAGTTATCTTTTAAACCTGCAAAATGGGATGTAGAAGTGGTCTGGGCTAAGTTATATGACTGGTTGAAGTAATTGTATGGCTCTTTGTTGTTAAGATGTGACTTAATGTATTATTATCAATATGAAAAACCAATAAAAATTTCTCAAAAAAAAAAAAAAAGGGGCCCTGCCTTCTCTTCCAGGTTTTAAGTTAAAGAAACCAAGACTCAGATGGTGGCAACATTGTTGTGATAGCTTACATTATAAAAATGTTTCATCTGTCAATGATTGAAGATATGGACAAAGTTAACAACCTTAATGGCAGATCCATTCACATCATTATCTAACCAAAGAAAACATACATATTTGAAGAAGATTTTGAATTAGATACTAACAAATACAACATTCTTTAGATGGAACAGAACTTCCATGCCTCCTTCTCTGCACAGCAGCTCTGGCTGTGAGGGTCTGGGGATCCTCTGGGGTGTCATTCATTGCAGCTTGGTGGGAAGATGGAATAGGCAGAATTGGGAACCCACCCCTGAAAGAACTGAAGAACTTTCCACATGTGTTAAATATACTTTTGGGGACTACTTTTGGAAACTACTGAGAGTAATTAATCTGCTAAGTGTGTCATTTAACCAGACTTAATTAACCATTAGAGTGGAATGTCCTACTAACATACTAAAACTGAGGAAGAGATAGAAGGGATGGGACTGTGTCAGTGGCCAGGGCAGCTCTTGACCTTTTGCAAGGGCCTTTAGCTTCTTGAGAAGATGGCACCTGCTCCACTTCCTTCAAAGTGGCCCAGGAGAGAAGGTCAGTGAGAAGATGCCCAGCCCCTATCCCCAGTTTGTGTTGGAGAGAGCCAGAGAAAAGAGGAAGAACAAGGTAGAGGAGAACGTCCTCCAAGTATTGATTACTTCTAACACACATCCAACCTCTGAAAAGAGGCACTTGGCAGTTGCTGGTTGTAATTCAGAATTTCTACAGCTAAAACTTTCAATCTGTCAAAATTTGCAATTGTAATTTCAAGTGCACTGCAGCTACAGACATGCATGTACTAACAAAATACATAATACATGTACACGTACTATGTAAAGGATGCAGGGAAAGAACTTTAGTTAAAAATCAAAGCTTATTAATGTAATAGATGATAAAACGTATTGTTGATCCCCAAAAAGCAACTTAGACTGTTTTGTTCCCTTGGCTACATAATAGGTTTAAAAATGCTTTGAAGTATGTTAGGTAATTTGATTGACCATAATTTCTCTGATGTAGAGGGAAATGAAGGGTGTTTTTTCCAGAGGTTTAAAAGATATATAATAGATTATTATATTTATCTCATTTGTATTCCATTTTTATCTCACATAATTCATCATGGTGTACACACCTGCCTGTTATCACTACAATGGAACCAAGAGGCAGGTTTGGTTATTGTGAATGCTTCCAGCATTCTTCTCATCTGAATTTCTTCTGAGATTCTAGAGTTCCAAATTAAGTGGCCTTGTTTCTGAAGAGGAACTGATGCTTTGGGGCTATTCCATTGTTACTTTTTTTAAAAAAATCTAACTTTTGTGCAAAGTGCTGTGCATATATGGTTTGCTACAATTTTTTATTCATGTCTTTTCCCTTCTGTTTTATTATAAAGTGGTCTGCATGTGAAGAACATGCAGACACAAAAAAACCAACTGCAGGATTAGAGACAGTCTGCCAACCACTAATGTCACTATCGCTAAGGTCACAGATGAACACCGAATGGTAGGAATTACTTTAAAGGTGTTTACATTTCTGCATCTGGGTAATTTGTTCACTGTTAGTTTAACTGTTAGTATGTGCTGGAGAGGAGCAGCTCCAGGGAAGGGTGGGGAGAGAAGAGAATGCTATCAGGATGTGTGAAGGGAATGTGCATTCTGCAAAAAAGCCAAATACACTGTGTTAGGGATACATTGGGGAAAAAATAAGCTGCTAAGCAGGAATGAATGTGTCTCAAGAAACAGAGTGACCTGTCCACAAACAGGTTCATGGCTGGCAACAAATTGGTGGATGCTCAGGCATCCCTAAGCTAGCGAGCATCTCCTCAGTGCAAATCCAGCCCACGACACCAGCACTCTCTGGTTCTATAAATGATGATACAAACGGGCATGATGAGGGTTTAATGACTGCAGCAGAGGGAGAGGCTTGTTGGCAGACTACAGGGGGGGTGGCAATCTTCAGTGACATTGACCAGGTTGCCTTTCCATTCATCTTCTGTCTTGGCATTAATGACTGGTCTTCACAGCACATTTCACAAACACTGTGTAGGTAGGAGGTCTTGAATGGAAAAATAGCTTAATTCAACTAATTTATTACCTACAAAAGTGAAACCAGGCACAAACTGCAGACAACCTAAATTATAGACATGCAATAGAAATGATACCATGCATGACTTCCTTAAATATCTGTGAACACATTCTTTAATAACGAAGCCAACTCCTCCTCACACTATCAACATGGCAAAAGCAGCTGATGTAAGGCATCCCCACAGTGTTTCTTTTAATATAAAATTGTAAACCTATACCAAGGGCAAGAAAATGTAAATAATAACAGAACTAAAGCCACAGTGCACACAGCTGCAGGCCATGAATGTCTTCTGAGTTTTCTGGCATTGAAAGTTATTTACCAAGTTTAAAATTCATCACAGCTTTATTTATGTGTAGTGTTCATTCCCACTGAATACCTCACAGAAATAAATGTGTTTATTCAGACTGTATCTACTTTATATTCACAGATCTTCCAAATGAGCACCTAGGAAAGAGCTCTTATGAATATTTAGATCTGAAAAAAATCACATGCTCTTCAACATCATCCTCAAAATATTTCATTGAACATCCTGAAATGGAGGAGCCATCCAATATGTAATATTTGAAATTATACAAATGCCAGTATGTGACAGTCAACATATTTGGATTTTGATGTTTCATATTTGACAGAATTTGATATCTGAGATTTGACAGTTAGGAAGTGCTGATATTTGGTGCCTCACAGGATTTAGTACTTGACAGTCAATACTATTTAATTCAGTTTCAAGATTTTATACTATTCATTGTTTTATCATTTATATTCACTGCTAGAAAGATACCCATCAAATGATGGAAATGTAAGATATGGAACCATAGCAATAAAAATGATCTGTGAATGAGTGGAGGCCATCAACAAATTCTCCACCATATTCTCAACTGTTCTGTTCCTTCCTGAACCCTATTCACATGTTACAATGAGTATACATACATCCAACACATATGTGTGTACATCTGTTTGTAAGAAATAACCAATGCATGTTCATTTTAGAAATGAAACTGGGTACTGACACAGGGATAAAGGTAGGTTTAAATCATATTGTCATGAATATAGAAAGAAAAATAGGGAGACAGTTGATGGAACTGGCAAAAAAAAAAACACCACCAAAAGGGAATCTAGGGAACCAGAACAGAATAGCCTTGGAGAGAAGCAAGAATCAAAGAAGTACCATAATTATATGGCCTTGTGTAGATTAGAAGCCATCTAAGCCATTGTAAGGAAGAGACCAGCTCAGCTGCAAAACTGCAATCCTGAAGAGCCAAGTGAAGGTTGGGGGGGGGGGCCTCACCTTGTAAGTTGTTACATGAACGGCTGCTTTTCATTTCACTGGGAGCTGGATGGCCAAACTACCTTAATCAACAGCTGGACAGGATAAAGGGCTCGGCAGCTCCTTGGGAGGGAGAGGCGCACGTGTCGTTTTAGGGAGGACACTATCATTGTCCTCCCTTTGGATTAATATATTTTAACAGAGAAGGCCAGCTGATTTTAATCATTTGTTGTATTCTGACCAGCCAGGGACGTTTGGCAGCTATTCTTTTGTTTTGTTATCCATTCCTGGACTGCTATAGTTTCTATTTTTGTCTGGATAATAAACCCTGCTGGGATTATTGAACTCAAGTGTGGAACGTGAGTCTGAGCACCTGGAGGAGGACCCCTAGCCTCAGCCCTACATGGTGGCAACTGTGTCAGTCTGGGTGTTGAGCTACGGCAAGCATAGTTTTGCACTTAAAGTTCAAACTGGCAGTAAGCAGTGTTGATTTATGGACTTTCTGAAGGTGACATCATACAACATGGATCCAGTTTCATCTTCAGAGGGACCAAGAGAAACACTTCAGCAGGAAAAGCCCTTTCAAAGGTATTCCTCTGAGAAGGTATTGGACACTGGCCTAACTCCAGAGGAGTGTAAACATAATGATGCCTCCTCAAGGAGAAGGGTGCTGCAGTTGGAGATAGACATGAAAACTTGGCATATGGAACAGCAGAAAAGAGATAATAAATGTTTGGCAGGACTTTCACCTTTACAATTGCAGCCCCAATACTTAGTACAGCCAGAAGACTTTGTAACAAGCCCCTTGAGAGAGTCTCAGCTCTACACCCATTATCAATACATATAATTTGTTGAAATCCAGGTGCAGGTTTATCTGAAAATTGTAAGGAAGTCCAACTTTACAGATGTGGAGATATTGTCCAAAGAGTGGAGTGCTGGTTGAGGGCCAAAAGTTATTCATATGTATGAGAAACTTATAATCACTATTTTAATAGATTTTTTTAAGATAAAAAGAAGCAAGAATAAGTAAGCAAACAAAACATTTATTGTATAAGGCCAAAGGCCATAATAATTAGGACACCCAGAGGGACATTAACAACTATAGCAAAAGCAAGAACATAGTAATATTAAGAGCTCTTAAAAACACAACTAAAAGCTTGTAAACACCTTCACAATATACCATTAAAATAGTTCAGCCTTTAGACACAGCTCTGTCCTGTATTTCCTTGGCTGCCAAGGCAAATTGTGCCACTTCTTTCCCAATCAGATAGAAGGAAAAGTAATTTCTCCTCCACAGGAGAAGAATTTATACCATTCAGAATATCAGCAAGAAATTTATTTCTGAGCTCTCTGTACAAAAAGCAAAACAAAATACAATGTGGAAGATCTTCTGGGGCCATGGCGCTGCAAATACATAGGCCGGGGACAGACTGGCAGTTTGGCCTGATATAGGTCCGCTTTTCAAGCAGATTAAGAGAGCCCATTCAGACAGCCGCAGCTGCCCAGCGTTGCCATGCCGCACTCACCTGGTCCTGAAGCACTTTCATTGCGCTTCAAAAAGGTACCTGGGGAAACCGGTGTCAAGCCATCTGGGTGCATGTTCATCCCACTTCCTGGCAGAGTGGATGCAAATAAGCCGCACATCAAGCAGCGCTGGTAATGTGAACCCGCTGATCCAACTGCTGTGCCCATGTGCCTATGTGCAGGTTGGCAAAATGGACCAAAGCTGGGCACCACTGCAGCAGTGCTGCCGGGGGCTGCCCCACAGTGTGAACACACTGTTCCACCTCCTCCCCGGTATGGTCCCGCATCAGTCTACACAGTGTGAATGGAAAGCCCCGCGACAACTCGGTCTGGACCTTTTTGCCCCGCTTCCCTTGTGCTTCATTTTGCCAGTCTGTCCTCAGCCATAGACAAGCAGTGGTCAATGTTTTGACCCAGAGCCATCAGGAGCCCATTTTGCTTTGCTTTGCTTTGCCGCAGAAGCAGAGTTAAAGACACCAGGGAAAAACCAGTAGTAAACGGGTTGCAACAGGCCACAGGTGGACTTTCCCCTGTCTGATCACTTCAGTGCATTTTCATGGCGTTGGGATGGTCTGATCAGGCCATCCCGACTCTGGGCTGTTACTTATTTCCCCCTTCACAGTATGCACATCATCGCAAACTCCATAGGGAGCCTTCAGTGGAGAGGTGTGATTCATCGATCCCTTGTTTAAGCGCATGGGGAAAAACTGGGACAACCCCCCCCCCCGACTCACCCACAGTTGCATCTGATCACACACTGATGGACTGCACCCATAGCTTCAAAGGGAGGTGTGATTGTGCAACTGTGGGTCAAATTCCGCCTGAGGAAATAGCCTCTCTTCCCCCCTGCTTTATCTCATGTGTGTGACTGCAACCTAAGACTGTAATGTTGGACAATAAGAAGCTTGGCCATGGTACTTTTTAAACAATTTGAACCAGGGAGAAAATCTAGAGTGTATTTCTACCTTGTCACCAATGTTCCCTCTATGCTGTGGAGTCTTGTGAGCAAAAATTCAACTTTGTGAGCTACTGGCATGAAAGTTGTGAGCGAGCGATTTGGCTACTGCATAAATGAGTTTGCTCTGGAGCCACCCTTCCTGAGCTAAGACAAAAATGTGGGGGGGAATTGAAAAAAAAAGACAATGCAGACACACCTCATCACCAGAAACAAGAATAATTGATTTATAGCTGATGAAAGTTAGTAGTAATACAATGTTGAATGAATAATAAGGTGTATGGAATACGAATGTGAAGCTAAATATTTTTAAGCAATGGTTGGTTAAATAAGGGGGAGGTGGAAAACTGGCTTTTCTTCCTTGCAAAGCCAAGTGATTTTACCGTGTGTAGGGATATTTTATATATTTTATACCCTATGGATTTTGGGGGGTTTCTTTTGTTTTTTTGGGGGGGTTGGTTTTTTGTTTTGTTTTTTGCTGTTTTTGTGTTGGTGTTGTTTTCAACTGGTGTATTAAGAAGTCTGGGGAATTAGGTTCCCATAAAGTCGGGTGCACACAAAGAATTGGTACAGTTTTAATAAGTGATTCCTGAGGAACTACAGTTTCTTTTGGGAAGTATATTGAATTTTTGTAACCATACTCACTTCTATTAAAAAAATTAATTCACTGTTTTTTAGAATATTATACCTCTTTGTATACCTCTTTATTTCCTTCAGTAGATAAAGTTAAGATCTTTTTAGAACAGCAAAAATGCATACAAAAAATTTCTAGACAACATAGTTATTAGAGAAACCAATTACAGTGAAGGAGGTGCAAAAAGTCATATCACAGTTGTGACCTAATACAGTGCTGGGTCAGGATGGTTATACGGTGACATTTTAAAAGATCTTTGCCAAAGACTTAACATCTTTTTTTACATGTTTATGTAACAATATTATGGATACTGGGAAGATGCCCTCAACCTAGAATGAGGCTGTTATTATCACTATTCTGAAAGAGGACTGCCTCATATCGGCCAATTTCTCTTTTAAATAATGATTCTAAATTTTTATCCAAGGTACTTGCTAAAAGACTTCAGAATATAATTAACAACTATATAAACCCTGACCAAACTGGGCTTCTCCCCAACAGGTCAATTATGGACAATATCAGAAGGCTTTTAAATATTATAGCTTTCTCCCAATCACAATCACATGAAGCTGCACTTTTATCGATTGGCCTGGAAAAGGCTTTAAATAGTGTGGAATTTCTGTTTCTTTATTCTGTTTTAGAGGGTATGGATTTTGGCCCAAAGTTTAAGAAATCAATCAGTGCCTTGTACACCTCTTCAACTGCAAAATTACAAATTAATAACTCTGTAAGTGACTCTTTCCCTCTTTCTAAAGGAACAAGACAAGGCTGTCCGATGTCCCCATTCCTTTTTGCATTAATAATAGAACCCCTAGCTACTATAATTAGGGAACATGGAAGAGTTGAAGGTATTAAGATTAGTTTATATGCCGACAATCTAATTTTGTTTGTTTCCAACCTAAAAAAATCAATTCCAATATTAATGGATATTTTCACTCAATTTTATGCCTTCTCTGGCTTGAAGATTAATCTAAATAAGTCTTTTATGGTTCCTATTAACATCCTTAGAGAAACGAAAGATCAACTAGGCTCCCAATTCCCATTTTCTTGGAAGAAGGTCAAATGGAGATATCTTGGGGTTCAAATTCCTGCCAATCTTGACCTTGGTGATTTGAGCCACATTAATTTTGATTCCCCTTATAAAAAAAATTAAAATCAATTAAAATATTTACATAAGCAAAGATTTTCACAAAGTGATAGATTACAAATAATTAAGTTATATTTTACCTAAATATCTGTTTTTATTTCGAGCTTTGCCTATACCTATTTTTTGTAAATTTATATCTAAATAGCAATCCTCACTGACAAAATTTTTCTGGTCTTCTAAGTCCCCAAGAATTAATTTTAAAGTGATCTCCAGTTCCAAAAGACAGGGAGGCCTCAATTTTCCAACTCTCCAGCTCTATTATGAAGCTACAATTCTGACTACACTCTTTAGAATAATTATGGCAAACCCAGAATATCAAACAAGCTGGCAACATATTAAAGAAGCCTTTTGTGACAATCCTACAATCTTAGAAACTTTTTGGAATGTACGTATAAATAGATCATCTTTAATTTAAAAAAATCAATTCTTAAATGTCTCTTTGAAAATCTGGGATAAGTATAGAAATGACCTTTTACCCTTTATCTCTAGATATGCTTCTTATACCAATTAAGTATGGTTTCCCCCAGCTCAAGGTAATTCTCCTTTTAGACTCTGGTATTCTAAAGGGTTCACTAGGTTGGTCGACTTTATATCAAATGGCCAAATACTTTCCAAATCACAGATAGAGGTGGTTTTGCAGGAAAAAAATATCTTGGCAACATTATTATCAAACTAGACATGTTTTAGAATCATTGGTTATAATGAGAAATTGGGAAACGCCTTTAACAACTCTAGAATTACTTTTCAAGCAAAGAGAGAGAAGTCAGAAAGGTCTTTTATCATATATATATATATATGGTTTTTACAAAAAAAGTTATGTTATCAGGTGAAAAAGAATGGATAGCAGATTGTGACAGTAGAATTAACTAAGGAGGAATTTGAAGAAGCCTGGAAGGCCCCAAGTGTTAACTCCAGGATTTCAACAATTTATTTTAATTTATTTAAGATTTTACATAGAAGCTATTTGACTCCAATGAGAATAGCTAGGTTTTCAAAAAATACAAGTAAAAAATGTTGGAAAGGATATGGTTCATTGGGAGATTTTATGCATTGTTTTTGGCTGTGTCCTTCTATTCAAAGGTTTTGGAATAAAGTATTGCCTCAAATTGAAATAATAGTCGGTCAACAGATCCCGAAAAATCCAGAAATTTTTTTTTTTTAGAAATTGGCTTAACAGATCAAGTAGATAAAATCAAGCTGGTCACAATAACAACTCTGTTGGCAATTGCGAGACTAGAGATTGCTAAGAAATGGAAACAGAAGAAAGGGCCTTCAACACTAAGAAATGGAAACAGAAGAAAGTGTGAGACTTCTGTACTATCAGCAAAAGATCAGACCTTTGTAATTAAACAGAGTTCTTTATTTCTAATACTGGAACAGGTACTCGATGTTTGTTTGAGATACATGAAAGAAGTTAACATGGGTTAATATACCTTCAGGCATAGGTGCTTGAACATAACCAACCAATCAGAATACATACAGAAGGGCGGGAAAGGAACTGGCAAACGTTTGTTCCCACCAAAGGTGGAAAAGTTATAAAAATCCCCCTCTTGCCCTGAGTGGCCCAGATATGCGAACTCTTAGGCAAAACATTTGGCCAATGACAATAAAATAGCCCCAAGGTTGAAACAACTTTGATAAAATACTTCAAGCCTGGCAGTGAGGAGGAGAAACAACCTCTTTGAAGTGGAGGTCCGGTTTCCTTGATGGTGGATGCATGTGAAGTAGACGTGAGAGTTCTTTGAAATGCATTCTTGCTCTCCATGCGAGTGGGAACTCTGAATGAAGTCTCCTGCTGTGAGCGGGAGCCTCTCACGGCCATAGAGAGCGCTTTTACCTTAGATAGAGAACCAACCCCAAAGGTCAAACTTATGATATTAAAGCCCATAAGAGCATATAAAATACCTTGCTGGCTTTCAAAGGAAAAGAAACAGAAAATAACCTCAGAACTAGCACTCTACTGTCAGATTCTGATCCCAGATTCTGACAGAAAGGGCCTTCAATATGAAATTGGTATGACTCTATCTGGAGTCACTTTATGCTGGGTAGAATGGATTACTCTACAGGTACTCAGAATTTCAAAGTTTATTGTAAAAAATTTCAAGCAATTTGGTCTCCTATTGTTAAATTTTTGTAAGGTAAGGAAATTGTCTCCTCTAATATATATTATAAGGAATTATTGAATTTTTAGACATAAGGAATTTTGATGTAATGGATATAATGTGAAATTTTCTCTGTGTGTAGTACGTGAATATAGATAGAAGATATAGTGTGTATTTCTAATGTTTTTTTGGTTTCGTTTGGCAGGGTATTGTTGTATGGGTTGTATGGGTAAAACAAAATATTTTTTAAAAATTTTTTTAAAAAAATGTGTGAGCTGGAGGCTAAAAAATGTTTTAATGTTTTAAATATTAATGTGTATTGTTACCTGTTGTTAGCCACCCTGAGCCTGCCATTTGGCGGGGAAGGCAGAATATAAATCTCAATAAATAAATAAATAAATAATAACTCAGCTTAGAGGGAACACTGCCTGTCAGGTAACTGGACCTTTAAGGCCTAAGTTTTGTATTCTTTAGTGAAGTTCTAAATTTTAACTGGATTAGGTAAGATCTATAGTGTTAGTAGATAACAAGCACCTGCTGCAAATTACTGGTTGCCTTAACTGCAGCCAGCTGGAAACTGTCAGAATACCAACCTGATGTTCCTAGATCTTGACAGTTCTCAATCTAGATGGAAGTGATCTAAGCTGTGATTGGTCTGTCAATTAGCTTATGACAGCTGGTTTAGCCAGGAGTCAGGGACAGCTAAGCAAAGGTTTTGGGAGCAAGATCCCAGCACATGCCAGGAATGTTGTAATACCCCGCCCCCCACCCCTTGCAGGCAAGATGTCAGGATGTGATGAAGGAGGCTTCAGTTCAAGAGCCGGTGGCCTGGAGGAGGAAGTATTATTCCTTGGCATACTTCACTTGGCATCTGCTGCTGGAAACAAGCTGCTCAGGGTCAGTGCACCAGACAGAGAGCTAGGTTTGTTTTGTTTCTTTGTTCTTTGTACACATCCTTTCCACCTACTTGTATGTCATATTGTGTTGTGCTTTTTGTAAATAAATTTAATGTTGCTTTTAAAGCTGACTGGAATAAGTTACTGAACACTGAGAGCCCGTACCCATGCTACCAGAGAGAATTGAAGGCACTACCCAGGTTTACTCCACGAACAACTGATTGAACAACCCAGGCCTTAAGAGGTAGACCTCTGGGAAAGGAAGGGGAGGGTGGGTTGTGACATACCCAATGTAACATCAGTCTTAAAGATCCAGTCTCCTATATTGAAACCAGGCAAGGGGGCACCCTGAAAATATTCTGTTAGGGAATAACGGGAAAGAATATTGTTGAAGCCAGCTACACAAGCATCATCTGCGTGTAAGTAGCAAGAATGAGTTTTTATACATTTTAAGAAGACATTTCAAGTATAGGTGACCTTGTATGGTGTTTGAAGTTGTAAGATCATTAGTTAGCCTAGAATGTGTGCCCTTATAAAGTCAAACAACTAGCTATTGTTAGCAGATTATGTCAAAATCCTATAAATATGGGAAACTGAACTGATTTGAGAGCTTTTTCTCAGAAGGGGCTCCTTGCCTATGACCTGCTTATTTTGGGATAAGAAACTTTAGGGACTCATGCTTTCTTATAATTATCTGTGTAACAATGATAGATGGTATAATCAATGTTTTGTTGATTTTGTGAATGTTAAAAATGCAATAGTTAATAAAAAGCTTAAAATGGAAGCAGAGATTCTCTAATAGTATTTACCCGTATACTATACCCAGAACAAACCTAAAGCATTATTGAGGCATACCTCTGGCCAGGAATTAAATGATCTGATACAGGAAAACTTACTAGGCATGAGGAGAAGGAAGAATTGGAGGAGGAGATTGGATTTATACCCTACCCTTCACTCAGAGTCTCAGAGCAGCTTACAAACTCCTTCCCCTCCCCAGAACAGACACCCTGTGAGGTAGGTGGGGCTGAGAGAGCTCTGAGAGAATTGCTCTTTCAAGAACAACTCTGACAGAACAATGGCTTGCCTAAGGTCATCCAGCAGCTGCAAGTGGAGGAGTGGAGAATCAAACCCAGGTCTCCCGAATTAGAGTCCGCGCACTTAACCACTACACCAAACTGGCTCTCTGTTCAGCTGTACATGAGATGAATATAACATTAGAATTACTCAATATACATGAATGGAAAAATCAAATGTATGCTGTAGCCTGTTCATATGACAGCTCCATGTGCTCACTGAACACTCAGGGAGGGGGAAAGGATGCAAATGCACTGGCCCCACCTCCTGCCTCTGCACGATCACCTGGTTGTCTGCTGGGCAGTCACATGGAAGAACTCTCTCTCCCCATGACCAGCAACATTCAGAAAGCGGTGCTGCTGGTCATGGGGAAAGGACATAAGTGCAGCCTCTCCCTCCACGTGATTTCACCCTGCAGATGACCAGGTGATCGGATGTAGGCAGGGTGTGTGGGGCCAGCATGCTCACACACTCTCTCCCTCCCCATGTTTCTGAGCATAGTTCCTTTCAGCTAGGGCTAGAGTCTGGGAGTAATACGCGACCGGAACCTCCTGGCCATCCGGCAGTTTGTGACCCAAAACTGCCCCCACCCCATATGGAGATGTGTCAAAGGCCAATACGATGGGCAGAGCTTCGTCGAAGTGGGCAAGGACTGCATTGGACATTAGGAGGTCCTTGATGCCCTGGAAGACTGCCGCCTGGTGGGGACCCCAAGTCCAGGTGGCACTTTTGTCCAAGAGCCTGTGTACGGGCTCAGCTACCGCCGCCTTGTGGGGAAGGAAGGCGTGGTAGAAGTTGATGAGTCCCAGAAAAGATTGCAGCTCAGCCTTGGACTTGGGGGCCGGGGCATCGGAGATGGCCTTTACCGTGTCCTTATTGGGGTGAATTCTGTGGGCGTCCACCTTGAAGCCGAGGAAATCCACCGCAGGCACCCCAAGGAGGCACTTCTCGTGTTTCACCTTCAGGCCGGCATCCTGGAATCGCTGGAGGATGGAGCGTAGGTGGGCCAAGAACGTCTTGATGTCCGGAGCCGTGATCAGGACGTCGTTGAAAAAGGGTTGCACCCTTTTAGCAAACAGTCCATTAACTCTTGGAAGATACCGGGGGCTACACTGACCCCGAACTGGAGGTGCTTTACCTTAAATGCCCCCTTGTGCATCACAATGGTCTGTGCTTCTGCTGTGGCATCGTCGACCGGAAGCTGCTGGTAGGCCTGGGCCAGGTCTAGTTTCCCAAACACTCGTGCCCTGGCCAGGGAGGCCAACATGTGGCTGATGACTGAGACTGGGTAGGTGTGGGCCTGAAGTGCTGTATTGATGGTGCACTTATAGTCCGCGCAGATGCGGATGTCCCCATTTGCCTTCATTGGTGTCACAATCGGGGTCTCCCATCGGGCATGGGACACTGGTTCTAGTACTCCCTGGGCGACCAGCTTATCAAGCTCCCACTCAATCTTGCGCCACACTGCGAGCTGCGAATGGTGGACCGGTATGCGCATGGGCCGGACCGCGGTGTCAAGGTCCAGGGAGACGGGCGGCCCTGTATATGAGCCCAGTGCCCCATCGAAAACTGCTGGGAATTCCTTACAGATGTCGGTAAAATCTGTGGGCTGCAGGTTGTGTACCCCAGTGACGCCCAGCCCTAGGGGCTGGAACTGGGAGAGTCCCAGCAGGCTTGTGAGGTTGCCCGCCACCACCAGGAGGTCCAAGCATCCTGTAAAGTTTTTAAATTGGACCCGGAACTTGCCCAACCCCCTTATTAGTATTGGGTTCTTCTGAAAGTCCCACAGGGTTAGGCCCTGGACTTTTCAAAGTTTGGGGGCCCCCCTGGGGCAGAGCCTGCAAAGGGTGAACTCCGAGATTATGGAGTAGGACGACCCGGTGTCTACTTCCATCTGGCAGGGGGTCCCCTCGATCAAAACAGAGACCTTAATTTTGTTGGGGGTGTTGGGGGGCAAGTTCATTACCTGCTGTGTCTTGCGGTGGTGGTGGCAGGTTGCTGCTGTCTGGAGGAGTTTGGCAGACTCCTGGTGCACAGCTTGGGTGTGGCGGTTGGAGTGGGTGCAGCAGGCCCGGGCGATGTGGCCCTTCTTGCCACATGACTGGCACTCTGCTTCCTGGAAACGGCAGGTCCAGCGATCATGCTGATTGCCGCAGCTAGCGCACATGGAATGTTTGGAGTGTGTCGTCGGTGAGCAGGAAGCCTTCTCTCCCAAGTTGCGGGACTCCTGTCCTGGAGACCAGCACTGTACCTGGAGCGTCTCGTTGTCCTCAGATACATCGGAGTCTGCAGTGGCCCTGGTCTGGTGGGCGGCCATGGATGTGCCTAGCTTCTTCTGCTGAGAGATCTCAAAGGCGCAAGCCATGGTTAGCATCTCGTCCAGGGTGGCGGTGGAGTTGGCCATCAGCTTCCTTTGAAGCTTGGGGTCACGAACCCCACACAGGAACGCAGAGTATAGCATGTCCTCTACGGCCATGAACTCGCACCCCACCAGGAGATGGTGGAGGGCCGCCAGGTAATTGGAGGCAGACTCACCCTTCTGCTGCAGCCGGTGGAAGAACTTCACCTGCTGCGTGTTCTTGGAGGGTCTTGGCGAGAAGTGGTTCCTTAGGAGCGCCATGATGTCGTTGTACGTGGCCTCCGCTGGGGTATGAGGGGAAAGCAGGCTGTGGAGTAACTTCAGTGTCTTTACCCCACAGGAGGCCATGAGCCAAGACTTCTTCTTTCCGGCATCCGTGATGTCCTGTGCATCGAAGCAGGATGTGAGCTGGTCTGTCCAGTCTTCCCAGTCTTCGGGGCAGGCTGGATCGAATGGGTGGGTGGTTCCCAGAGCGGTGGCCATTCTGGGATGTGCAGCAGTGCGTTGAGCAAGATCCTCAGGAGCCGATGGTGGTGCGGTGGTGCTGGAGCCATGTGGGGCAGGTGGCTGACAAATCTGGTCTGGGCTCGATGTGGTGCTGGTGTCGGCCGAGGAGTCGCTCATCGGGATCCCATCCTTGTTGCCAGTGAAGAGTACTGGACTCGGGAGACCAGGAACGGTGAAATTATGAAGCCTTTATTGAGTGATTCAGCATGTCCAGTAGATGGTCAGAACAAGCATGCTTCCAGGGCTTCAGGGCCCTCATTATATGCTGGCTGGAGCCACACCTCCAGCCGCACCCAAAAGACCTGATAGGGGCTTAACATATGTGCATGTTTGTCATACGTTCCCTGGAGGAGCCTTTGGCTGCATTGGCTCCCCAGGGAGAACCTAGGTCCCACATTGGTGGAGGCTTTGAATCTGGACGTCTATTGTTCCTCCAGATTCAAGCTCCCCTCTCTGCCTGACCATGTGCTCTGGCCATGCGGCGGGTGCCATTACCTGGGAGCACATGGCAGGCTGGTTAGAACACAGAGCATACTACATTACAGGTACCCAGCTAGAGTCAATGTCCTCAGTTCCAGCTTCCTTCAGTCACCTCTGGCCTTGTGATGTTCAAGTCTCTCTATACCCCCTCCTCACTACTCCTTTAGATGGATCCAAACTTGAACCTACCTCTGCTTTTTCATTTTTGACTTTGCTTCATCCTTCCCAGGCCAATTCTTAATTAAATTTCCTTTTTTGCTTTTCAGACTGAATCGGCTACCATTCTAAGATGCATTGTAATAACTGCTAATCTCTCTCCTAATGTTGGTGCAGTGCAAAATTTGTTTAAAGCCCCAGAAGATGTGAGATGGTTAAATTGAAGTTTATGCTGTTCAGTTACTTGGCAACCTGTTGATTCAGCCATTTTGTTATTTAATGCCAGAAGGAATGTGATTGGTACATTGGACAGTGATGTTACAAGCCTAAAGCCTAGCGGAATTCTTGTCTGTAGTTCATAGAGAACTAAAACACTTGGGGGGGGGGGATTTTTTCTGAAGTAACATGTGATGAATGGAGCAAAGGTAACCTGTTGGCTCCTGTTGTGTTTGATCTTCCTGAAGGAACTTCTCCCCTGCAGATGGGCAAAGCATTTCAAAAGGAATATAGGTTCCCATCATCCCTGGAAATACAAAGGATTCCCCATTCCATTTTCTTGTTTTGACTCACTGAGTAATAAAAATAACTTTCAATTGGCTGAGTGCCTTAACTTGGGATAAGTGATACATAAATGTAATGCATAACTTGTTCAAAATATGGAAGCATTTGATGGAGTTTGGTTATCTTTTGCCAGTCACTGCTAAAACTCTCTGCACCCCCACCCATTCTTACTCGTTATCTTTAGTGTACATAAAGTTTATCAGATTGCACCACATCACATTCATCAAAATATTTTCCCATGGGCAGCAGCAGACTACCCCTGTTTCCAGCAACAGTCTGGCACCCATAAGATAAACAGAAAAATAAACCGAATCAGGAATTGAGTCTAGAGTGCAAATAGAGGGAAGGAATTTCGGACACTGCACCCTTCAGCAAGCAGGTTTCCTGAAGCTCATTATACATTTCTCTGGCTAACCACTACTAATGTGCTGTTCATTCAGTCTCCCAACTCCCTTTCCCTTCTTGTATAAGAGAGGAATCCTTCCTATAAAAATTGACCATAACATCCATTACTGAAACAGCAAATAAAAGGACAGCTAATAAGGAAACAGTCACAAAGGAATAAATCCCACACACCTTTGTTAGCGCAGTACAAAATGTACACATGCCTGCATTTTCACAATGTTGTGTTAAACGGGGAAACTAGTGAATCATATATCTGCAACAACATTAACACTCTCTCTCTCTCTCTCTCTCTATATATATATACATATATAATCACAAGCCCTGATTTATAATCACTAGGGAAGAGCCATCCATTCAAAGACAAGAACTTCTTTCAGGGCCTGTCTGAATCATCAAAATAAACATGATTCATTCAGGATCCTCAGAGCTTCACATAAGGTATGAAATGATTTAGTTGTAAGCTTCTCTTGGCAACGAGAACAGCAATATCTTGGCATCAGTCTCTGGTTTTAATTTTTTTTAGAGAAGCAGCACATCCTACTGTTTCTCTGAAACCCTGATCCTCTAAGCAAACGTCACTTCTTGTGTGTAATTTGGAACATAATCTGGTTAAATGTGTTTCAAAGAACCTTGGAAGTTTAATTTCCCTATGGGATGTGGCAGATCTAAGAACTTACTTTCCATCCCCCCTTCAAATTTTGGAATTTTCATTCATTTATCCCCACCCCCCCAGCTGTAATCTCAAGGATACACATTGTGGGCATGGATTCAATTAGGTTGTATTCAAACAAACACTTTGAATCATGAAGTGAATGAAGATTTAATAGTTCTGGCTTGTGTGCATTATGTTTATTTCTTTTTAATAATGGTCAGTGGCTTAGATCCAGAAAAGGACAGATGGAATTTCTCTTATGCAATGAGGCTTTCTTGCCTCCCTCTTTCTGCCACTGGCCTTTGTGCTTCCTGCAAAACCACTCCTGAGAGCAGGGTGACCCTCTGAAACACCACGTGCTGTGATGGGGAAAGGGAGAGGCTGCAGCTGGGGGCATCAGCAGAAGTCTGAGACTCCATCTTGTGCAAGTGAAACATGGGACTATTCTGGGACCAAGCAATTCTTTCTTTGTAAAACGTGTTTCATCATGCAGTTTCAAGAGATTTTGAACATAGTCAGCAAATCGCTAGTTCAGCCATTTTTATAATACAAAATGCCATTCAAATCTCATCCTTTCTACAGCAGCAAACCAGTTACAATGGACAGTACATATAATTACCAAAAAGCATTATTATTATTATTATTGGTGGTGGTGGTGGTAATAGTAGAAGTAATACCACCAAGCTATGAGTTTTTTTTTTGGGGGGGGGTATTTTAATTCCCCTTTGTGGATGACAGAGAATATGATAAAATCAAAGAATCTATCATCCATAGTCCACAGTAACGCATGTGTATTGTGACACAAAGAAATGTATATGTGTGATTTAGCCTCTCTAAATGAATTGGAAATCTGTTGCAGGTCAGGGTTTGTGTCTGTATGTTTGCACACACACATACAAAAATGCTTCTGTATTCCCAAGAGATGTCTTAATCAAGGTGAATATACCCATCAGTTACAGAAATTGTATTTTGTTATATTTATTTGTGAGAATTCATTCCCTCCCCCTGGGAATGGGTGCACATACATACAGGACTCTCAGCATGCAGGCCAGGAAACGAGGGGCCGGGGCCTTTTCTGCAACCTCTCCCAGGGATAGTTCTGTCTGCACTTCAGGAGAAGGGTTCAGAGCTGGAATAAGAATCCTCCTAGAAAACTTAAACCCTTCTGCATTTTATCAAGTAGTTTACAACATCTCAAGAGTCAAAACATATAAAAAACATTAAATGGAAAATGAGAAACAGCATAGCATTAAAATAACGGTACAGTAACTTACATTTAACTAAATGAAAAGTCAAACAGTAATTCACAGAATAGCATGTTGGAAAGAAATATCTTTACCTCAGGAAGCAGTAGAAATAGATGAACACATGGACCTCTGCAGGTCCGTAACTGTGGAGCCACCAATGGAAAAGCCCAATTAAAATAGTATACCTTGGACATGATTGTACAGTGCTGTTGTCTCCATGGGAGGGGCAACAAGGGTAGAGCTCGGTGGAGCCATCTTCCACCCTTACCCTTGTGCTCAATATGTCATAGTGAATAATGGCCACTGTGTCACGCATGCCTGTGCCCCAGCCACGAAAGGAAGAGTCAAAAAGGCCCATAAAAGTCTGTGCTAATCCTTTTCTATGGCTGCAGAAAGAGATGCAAGCCAGAAAAGCTAAGGAATGTGTTCTTAGTAGTCCTGATTTAAATAAACCAAAACCATCTCCTTAACTTCTCTCCTTATTCTTGAGCCATGTATAGCTAAACTTCCTGCAGTGAACAATGCAGGCTACTGATAACCTGATGACAACTTGGCATTCAGAATTTACTTCCAATAATACCTAGGTGAACTCAGCCATTTTTTTCACTAATATTGTAATGGATAGGCCTGTTTATGTAGAGATTTTCTTTCCACATGGGCCATTCCTCCCTGAGCAAGATATATTTTGCCACCTTCCAGTTAGAACTGCTGATTTAAATTGCAAGAGTATTATTCTGTTGATTATTTCTCATTGACCTTAATGTGCTATGTTCAAGAAATGTGCTTCCATTCCAGATTGCACTGTTATATATTCTAAAAAGATAAAGGTACAAAAGAAATGTAACTTCAGTGAAATAGGATTACATTCTATCAGACTATGTGTTTTGTTCATTTTTTCCTTCACAAAGAACAAAGCTATATCTCATTTTGAAGCTAATAAGCAAAATTAGATAATACATTTTCCAAATAGTCTCTAATTTTAAACAATAATTTACTACCTCTTAATTAAAACTGAAATATTCAAAATTCCCATTTCTGCATGAAACAAGCTATCCAAAATACTACTTCACATTTCTCCTAGTTAACATATTTGCAATAGTTTCTAATTAATAAGGATGTAAAAAACTTCTCATGTCAGTTCAGTCTAAACTTTGAAAGTTCAACTGGGTTATTTTCAGAGAAGGGACAAAGTTGTGAATGCCAAACATGTTTGATCACAGATGAATTTAGGTAGAAAAAGATTATTGTTATTCAGGGGTCATTTTGTAGAAAAAAAGGTGCAGGAGCTCATTAGCATAACTTATTAGCATAACTTATTTGCATATGCTACACCACCTGACATCACTGGAAGTATGTCAGAAGGCAGGCAAGAAAGAAAGAAAGAGAGAGAGAGAGCGGGAGAAGGAAGGAAGGAGGGAGGGAGGGAGAAAGAGGAAAGAGCTGGCAGAGAGGGGACAGCTACTAATCCAAGCCTCAGAAATACCACTATTCTGGGAGGATAGCTTCATGGTTGGCTGAAGCCTTCAGAAGGCTGGTTGGAGGAACAAGGATCTTTCCAGGGGATGGGGTCATTTTGCTGCAGCCATGACACATTCAGGCATTCCCCCACGGGGGGGTGGGGGTGGCTGGCATCAGCTCCCGGAGCTGTGCTCCCCCAAGCTCTTGCTCAAAAGGACCCCTGTTGTTATTATTAACTTCATTTATAGTCCACCTTTCTCACTGAGACTTGAGGTGGCTTCCACAACATGAGGAAAACATTCATTTTTAAAAAACCATTTATTAGCCAACTTTCTACCTTACTGAACTCAGTGCAGTCCTAAATAAAATTGTGTTCTAAAGAATGAAACTGTGGAGGCCAAGTGTACCTCCCTGTGGAGATTGTACCATAATTGTGGGGCTGCCACTGAAAAGATCCTCTCTGGTTTTCCCACTGGATGAGTTTCTTTGATTAGTGGGACAGTCTGGAGGGCCTCTCTCTGTGATCTTAATTCCAGAGCAGGAATGTATGGGAGAAGATGGATCTTCAGATACCCTGGTCCCAAGCCATGTAGGGCTTTAAAAGACAAAACCTACAGCTTTAATTGAACTCAGGAGCAGATTGGTAGACAGCACAATTGCTGTAGTTACTAGATTCAATAATTCATTCAATCCAACAGTAAAGATCCCTAATAAACTGGAAAATAATGCAAGCAAAATAACTGTCTAAGAGAACAAACTAGTCAATGCAGGCAAAGAACGGTCCAAGGCAAGAAAAATGTCTGAAGTTTCACATACCACACTGAAAAGAGAGTTATAAAGGTAGAAGACATTACTTTGCGGTAAAAGTGCAGGGTGGTACATACAAGAAGCACTGAAATATGGTATAATAATATCCTTTATAGACGCAACCTACTAATGGTGGTTGGGAAGGCTGAGGTCTTGAAAGACATTGTTCTTCCCACTTTAGTTGGGGGTCAGTTAACACTTGCTGACTCAGTTAAGAATCCAAAGTTTATATTGGACTCAGTATTACTGCTGAAGAAACAAGTTAATGCTGTTGCAAAAATGCTTTCTTCCAATGTTGTCATAAGATGGCCCCTACCTTGACTCAGCGAGTTGGGCCACCTGGATCTATGCCACAGTAAAGTCATAACACTTCTACATGGGTCTGCTCTTGAAGAATAAGAAGAGATTGGATTTATATCCCGCCCTTCACTTGGAGTCTCAGAGTGGCTTACAAACTCCTTTGCCTTTCCCTTCCCCTCCCCACAACAGACACCCTGTGAGGTAGGTGGGGCTGAGAGAGCTCTTTCCAGAACTGTCCTTGAGAGAACAGCTGGTACAGAGGTATGGCTTGCCCAAGGTCATCCAGCAGGTGCAAGTGGAGGAGTAGGGAATCAAACCCGGTTCTCCCAGATTAGAGTCTGCGCACTTAACCACTGCACCAAACTGATTCTCTGAAGCCAACTTGGTTCAGAATGCCGCAGCTCTGTTATTAATAGGAATTAGGTGGATGATGCATATTATACTTATTCTACAGTCACTCCATTAGCTGCCCATCAGTTACTGGGTTCAATTCAAGAAACTGGCTACCTCATATGAAGCCCTTCATGGCCTTTCACCTTCATATCTGCAGGACCACCTCTCCTGCAATGTTCTGTTGTGACTGCTTTGCTCATCTAAGAGAAGAAGAGTTTTGATTTATATCCCACCCTTCACTCAGAGTCTCAGAGTGCTTTTCAAACTCCTTTCCCTTCCTCTCCCCACAACAGACACCCTGTGAAGTAGGTGGGGCTGAGAGAGCTCTTTTGAGAACTGCTCTTCCAAGAACAGCTCTGATGGAACTATGGCTTGCCCAAGGTCATCCAGCAGCTGCAAATGGAAGAATGGGGAATCAAACCCGCTTCTCCCAGATTAGAGTCCTTGCATTTTACCACTACACCAAACTGGTTCCCAAAGCCTTCTAAAGGCACACAACCTTGCAAATGGGCAAGATCAAAAACTGTCCATACATGTGCATTCTCTGTTCTGGTCTCCAGCTTTTGGAATGGCCAGCCTGAGGAGGTGAGGAAGGCTCCCGTGCTTCTGTCATTTTGCAAACTATGTAAAACAGAATTGTTCAAGTGGGCATTTTGACAAAGGTAATAGGGCTGTTATAATGGAATGGTTCAGGTAGTTACTTAGAATGGAAAAGGGACCATGTATAGGATGTATTATCTAATTGTCATATGTATTATCCTGCTGTCCCTGCATTATTTCCTACTGATGAACAGGCTGGTTTTAGAAAAGGGCATGTAACATTGACCATTGCCATACCCTCCGGTTCTTGATTGATAAATACATGAGTTCTAGAGAAGGCATGTTGGCAATTGCCTTTGTAGACCTAAAATCAGTGTTTGATACAATCTCTAGAGCCCAGCTATGGAAAATGTTGAAGAAATATGGCATTGTACCGTGTCTCCTTTACTTAATTCAAGAGCTCTACAACCAACCCTCTGTCCAAGTTAGATGCAGGGAGTTAGCACAGCTATCAGAGCCATTTGTCCTAGACAAAGGAGTCAAGGAGGGGTGTTTACTTGTTCAATTTATATATAAATGACCTCAGACCCTGGATCCTGAAGGAAGCATGTCACCCAGGGGCGTAGACTTTTTAAATCCCCGGGGGGGGCGGGGGCTCTCCCGTGTGCGCGCGCAAAGCGCGCGCACGCGCTCGGGATTATGTCCCCGCTGCTCTCCCCCCCCGCCCCAGGGAGCCGCGACCGCCGCTTCCCTCCCCCGGGCAGCCGGGCCATGCCCGCCCGCCCGCTCGCTGGCCGCGCTCCCCGCCCCCCTCCCTCCCTCTCCCCGCTCAGTGCAGGTTGCCCCCAGCCCCACGGAAGAAAGTCGAGCAGGATTCTGAGCAGACGGGCTTCCGAGGGCTCTCTAGCACACTCCCCTCTCAGCCCCTCGTCGAATGGACCGCCTCTGCCCACGACTGAAGGAAAAGCCCCCCGACCCCCGGACGTGGTCAGAGGCAGGCGCGCTTTCCTTCACCCGGCAGGAGGCTGGCTGGGCACTTTGGTCCCAAGTTTGGTCCCGCCCCCCTCCCTCCCTCTCCCCGCTCAGTGCAGGTTGCCCCCAGCCCCACGGAAGAAAGTCGAGCAGGATTCTGAGCAGACGGGCTTCCGAGGGCTCTCTAGCACACTCCCCTCTCAGCCCCTCGTCGAATGGACCGCCTCTGCCCACGACTGAAGGAAAAGCCCCCCGACCCCCGGACGTGGTCAGAGGCAGGCGCGCTTTCCTTCACCCGGCAGGAGGCTGGCTGGGCACTTTGGTCCCAAGTCGGAGCCACGTTTTGAGCGAGCCGCCCGCGCAGAAAGGCCCATCCCCAGGAAGAAGAAAAAAAGCCGAGCCGTCGGGTGGCCGGGGGGGTGGGTGGGTGTGTCACCAGGAGCACCGCTACTCACTGTTGCTGCCCAGCCGCATCTTCGCTCAGCCCTCTTAGGGGAGCGCCTCCCCACCCCTTGCTGTGCGCTCGCTCGCTTTCTGCTCCGGGCGCCCCTTCGAAGCAGCCGCGCTTGGGGCGAGGAGGGAGCGCGCACGCAGCAGCACCGACCCAGCCGGCTGAGAGCGGGCTGGAAGGGCGCGGGTTGCTTTGGGTTGTTCCCGCTCCCTCCCCACCGGCGGCGAGGGGCGGGGAGTGCGCACTAGGAGACCGGGCTCGTATCAAAGACGTTTGCGACGGGCTCAGGGAGCTTTGAACGGCTTTTTTCCCTCCGGTTCGGGAGCGGGCGGCCGGGGGAATGACGCCGCCTGCAGGCCCTGGGAAAACAGGCTGTCACGTAAACTCGCAGGTAGGTCTCTGCGGACGGAGTTCGTTCCGGCAGAGACTTCAAGCGACTCGCGCAGTGCCCATCCCAAGCAGAGAGTCACACCCTTCGCAGCCCATTGAGATCGCTGGACCCAGAAGGGTGTAACTCGATTTAGAATGGGGCCTGCTCAGTTTCCAGGATCTGACTAGCCTGAGCTAGCCAGGTCAGGGTCGGGGGTTCCCCACGCGGCGAAATGTGTAATCCGGACGGCCCATGAATAATAGGTTTGAACCCAAATACAATTTTTGAAGAAAACCCTCATTAAAATAATTTCCCTGACTACCAAATAGGCTCAGGCTTTCGCACACCATCGCGCGTGCGACAGAGGAGTTGCGGTGTTCGTCTCCAACTTAAGAACTAACACACGTTCTTGTTTTCACCAAAGCGTACGTGGCATGGAGCGCTCTTGATAAGAGGCAGGAAGTGAACGGAGATTTGTACGTTTGTTGACAGTGGCATCTCGGGCGCCGGCTGCTGCTGCCGCCTGCAGCCGGGGGCTGGCGCGTCGCCCTTGCGGGCCCCCGGCTCCCGCTCCGCCTCGCGCTCGGGGCGTGCGGGGGGGGCGCAGATGAGCGCCGCCTCTCTCTCCCCCCCCCGCCGCCCCAGGGAGGCAGGAGAGCAGGCCGGAGGTGGGGGGGAAGGAGAGGCGGCGTCACCGGTGGGCGCTCCATTTTGCCGGGGGTGGCTGAGCCCCCCCCGGGAAATTTCGGGGGGGGCTCGAGCCCTCGAGCCCCCCCGTAGTTGACGCCCATGATGTCACCTTCCACATTTATCCAACCATGAAATTCCAAACCTTCTATATGCTGATAATGTATAGATCAGTACCAGGCCTCCACAAGCTGATAAAAATTTTTGAGCTTGACTATTATCATGAGGGCAATCTGGTGAAATCCAAGCTCATAGTATTCACCAAAAAAGAAAAGGGGGAAATCTTCAAATAAGACATAGCAGGCCAGGAACAGGTCAATCAGGTCAATCAATGTAAATATCTGGAACAGGTCAATCAATGTAAATGGAACAGGTCAATCAATGGAACAGGTCAATCAATGTAAATATCTGGGAATCCACTTTGAAGCATCTCTTACATGGAAAATACACTTGGATCTAGCAAGGAACACAGCCTTGAGAGTAGGGAGAACATTCGTAAAATACTTCTATTCATCAGGAGGTGAATTTGTCACCTCGCTCTTAAAGGTATTTAATGCTAAGGTTCTAAACCAATTCCTGTATGGTGTAGAAATTTGGATTCAGGCCACTTCTGGGAAAAAAAAAAAGGATTCCATCCAGTAAGACTTTTTCTGACATTTATTGACTACTCCTAGATGTGTCTCAGGCATAGCACTGAGATCAGAACTAGGTGAATCATCAGTGGAAGCTAGGGCTTGGATTAAAGCATTTCTCTTCAAGTAAAGGTTTTTAAATCTGATCTACTCTACTTGGGCATATCCAGGCAGATAAATATTATAGCCAATGGGATCAGCTATTGGAAAAGAGAATGAAATGTCTAGGAATAACAAATGATATGATTAAGAATACTGAAACTAAAGTCATTATGAGACATATTTTAAAATGCATAAGGAAGTTGGATGTTACAAGTATGTCTATTAGGGCACACAGGGTATGTTAGACATTCCATTTGGGAATTGCCCTCCCAATGCAACTGACAATATATTTTTATCAATTGACAGTCCCAAAACTAAAAAAGATTTTTTAGTTTGCCAAGAATGAAGGTTCTTCCCTTGGCAGTTTTGGAGGGCAGATATAATAGGGTATCATTCTCTAACAGAACATGCAGATACTTATATGATTGTCAGAATCTGTGTCAGAATCTGACAGTAGGGTGCTTATTCTGAGGTTACTTTCTGTTTCTTTTCCTTTGTAAGCAAGCAAGGCATTTTATATGCTCTTATGGACTTTAATATCATAAGTTTGACCTTTGGGGTTGGTTCTCTGTCTAAGGTAAAAGCGCTCTCTATTGCCGTGAGAGGCTCCAGCCCACAATGGAAGACTTCATGCAGAGTTCTCACTTGCATAAGGAGCAAGAATGCATTTCAAAGAGCTCTCCCATCTACTTCATATGCATCCACCATCAAGGAAACCGGACCTCCACTTCAAAGAGTCTATCTCTCCTTCACGCTGCCAGGCTTGAAGTATTTTATCAAGGTTGTTTCAACCCTGGAGGCTATTTATTGGCACTGGCCAAATGTTTTGCCTAGAGTTCACACTTCTGGGTCACTCAGGGCAAGAGGGGAATTTTTATAACTTTCCCACCTTTGGTGGGAACAAACCGTTTCCAGTTCCTTCCCGCTTTTTTGTATGTATTCTGATTGGATGGTTATGTTCAAGCACCTATGCCTGAATATATATTAATCCATGTTATCTTCTTTTATGTATCTCTAACAAACATCGAGAACCTGTTCCAGTATTAGAAATAAAGAACTCTGTTTAACTACAAAGGTCTGGTCTATTGCTGTTAGTACAGAAGCCTCACAATGATAAAATCAAACCCATCAAACATATGATCATGGAGTGCCCTATGTTCAACAAGTTGAGGGCTAATTTAGTCACCCCTTTGCTTAAAAATATGGAATTGCTAAATGTGAGAGCCCAGGTGTCATGGCTACTATCAGATACAAATAATTGTTTCACCCTCTCAGTGGCAAAATTCATAGACACAATAATCAAATATAAGAGAAATAATTCTTAGTAATGTCTTTTAAAATTATTTTTGGTTCTAACTTCTGCTTAAGGTGATAGCTGTATGAGCAGTACTAGAGATAAACGATAGATGGTAAACAGACAGACAGACAGACAGATGGATACTGATGTAATGCCATATTTCTGCAGTGTGCTTTCTGTATCATGTCTACTATTCTATGCTTGCTTCCAGTTTTGGTAGTCCTCATATGCTGCTTATTAAATGTCTCACTGTATTGATCACATTGACTTAGACTGTGTAATCTGCTTTGAGTCTCAGTATGAAAGGCAGACTATAAATATAGTTAAATAAGGAAATAATAATATAGGTCTGATCCAGGTATTAGAATATCCTCCTGTACGTTTCTGTTTTGCATGTTCTGCAAAATAACCGAGGTGTGAGGGCCCTCCTGACAGGAGCTGCCCAACACAGAGAATATGTGTTAATGGGCAGTTACCAATTTTATATGTTTGCAGGACGGCACCTTCTGAAGTCTTTGCTCCAATAAGTGCAGCTGTTGTGGTAGAAGACAGGTGGAGAGCCAAGTATGTGGGTCCCATGCCATGAAAGGCTTTGCAGGTAATAGCTAGAACCTTCAACTGAACCTGGTAATTTATTAGTAACCAATGGAGTGTCTGCAGAATGGGAGCAATATGCGTATTCCCTTAGCTCCCAATAGGAACCAGGCTGCGGTGTTCTGTACATTTGGAGTTCTCAATTTGCCTTTAAAAGCAAATCCATGTATAGTGGATTACAATAGAGGGCATTACAATTACCTCAAGGTAACCATACCATGGATCCATGTGGCCAGATCAACCAAATCAAGTTGGAGGCCATCTTCTGAACTAAGTGAAGCAGGTAGAATACTTTTTTTTTTTTGGCAGTTTAATCAGTTTGCTTTTTCAGTAATAAACTTGGATTCAGTATCACCCCTAAACTCTAAAATGAGTCAGTAAGTGTCAGCTGGACTGCATCAAAAGTGGAAAGCACCATGTCCCTGAGTACCTCAGCCCCCCCAACCAAGATTATGTCTGTTTTACCAGGACTCAATTTGGGCTTGTTTAACCTTGGCCTTTTAACAGCACCAGGCAGGTGTTGCTTTAGAATTTGTACATCACCAAATTATTTGGATTACAAGCAAGAGACCAGATGTCAATACTGATGCTAGCTGGGGGTTGAAGATTAACAATGCCACCCTAGGAAGAGTTATATTCTTCTGAGTTCAACAAAGTAAATTCAGTGAAAAATTAGATTGGTGGGGCTCACCATATCAAAATACCAATTTTACACAGAACATTATTTGTATGTCCCTTTGGCAGGACAAAAAAAAAATCATAGCAACAAAATAACGGAAAAGTGAAAACACATGTGGTTGCTGATGCTTAAATGGCAATTTGTACCTGTTTTAGATGTATCTTTCTAACCAAAGTCCACATGGACAGGAGACACTGAATGAGCCTACTTGTTTAAAAATCTAGGTTTGACACATAGCAGCATAGCTGGATGGAGCAATTTTCTGTTATTAGATGGGATTGGACTTTGACCTGTAGCGGCCTGCTAACATATTTCCACATAAACAAAGGCTGTGTATGTGATTGCTTGAAATGTGGGCTTCAGTAACAGATTTTTCCCCCAGAGGTAAAATCAGCCCAATTACCACCCAGATTGAAAACTCCTTTGAGATGAGTGGGCAGGAGAATAATAACAGCCTGATTCAAGGTTTATTTCAGGAAGAGCGACTGGATTAAATTGACAGCCACATGTACATCTCACAGAGGATGGCTGGATTCATGGCTGAATTCCTTCAAATGTGTTCCTCTTTCTTGCAATATTTAAGAAGACTGAAAACTTTTCAGAACACCAAGCCTATAGCTCATTAGCTATCAACCTCGCCTATTAAAGTCAAATTGGTTGAGCTCCCCCTAGCTAGTTGATCCATGAGTATTACCTTCTAATGAAATGCTCCAAAAACTAAATTGCCATGACAACATTTAATAGCATATAATAGCAAGTGAATTAGCAAAGACTTTCACTGTTTCACATGACAACAGACATGCAAAATCCCGTGCTTGGAATACCATCGTTAACATTTTTGTATATGAGCAGAGCCCATGGTGCGCTTGAGTATCTCCCTACATAGAGTAGCTTTGCCATTCACCTCAGCAGCACAGACATCTCCCAAGACATGCAAATATGTATCTCTATACATTAGACCAAAAATCTGTTATTTAAAAATTTAACTCCATTTAAGCTGAACAGTGATGCCTACTCACGTGTGCACTCTAAGTGTACAATAAAGCACACAAAAGTATCTGAAGTGTTATGTATCATTTCACATGAATCAAATAGGGGGGAAATCTTCAAAAGATGCACTAAAAACTCTTTTTAATTCCCAATTTGAGACAGTCTTCAGGTTGGACAGGAAAGATAGAGGCAATCCATTGAACATATTATGAAAACACTTATATTTTTTAAAAGAACTAGAATGTTATAAATGTCAACACCAAAAGTTTCATATGGCAAAGCCAGCATAAAAGGCAATTTCATTGTGGGAATAGTGTTACATAAAATTTTTATCTAATCTCTCTCTTGAACTCTATGACTAATGCCAATTGTATAGCAAAATATGTGTAAACCATTTTCCAACTCACCTGATCATTTAAAATGCAATACTAAGATTATAAAGGTTAAGAAAGTTTAAATAGTTGTGACTCTTAGAGAGCCCAGTCTAACAGACCCCACTCCAGCAGTGATGAGTCTGCTGAATAGCCCACTACAAGAACCAAGACCATTTTGTATTCTATGTCAAGATCATTCTTGCTTCCTATCTTATGAAATTTTGCTGTAAAAAGAACTTGGAAGAAGTTTGTATAATCCTTGGAGATAAACGACCATCCCAGGATACAGAAGGCCACTGTGGTGTAGTAGTTAAGAGAGGCAGACTCTAATCTGGAGAACCGGGTTTGATTTCCCACTCCTCCACATAAAGCCAGCTGTGTGACCTTGGATCAGTCACAGTTGTCACAGAGCTCTCTCAGCCCCACTACCTCACATGGTGTCTGTTGTGGGGAGAGGAAGGCAAGGTGATTGTAAGCTGCTCTGAGACTCCTTTGGGTAGTGAAAAGCTGGGGGGAAAAACCAACTCTTCTTCTTCTACAGCTAGAAGGCACACAGTACAACAACCTTGCTCAAGCTACAGAGATCTGGGTCTGATCAGTGCTTAGATGGAAGACCTTCTGTGAATCCTACTCTCCTGGGCGGAAGATGGGATTTCCTGAATGGGATGAGATGAGTCCACTCCTCCCCTTGCCTCCAACTGGAATGTACTCCCTCCCTCTTGCTTGCTGGCTTCACAGGAACTATTATCTGCTTGTTATGCTATTATCTGCTATTATCTGCTTCACAGGGTTGTTATCTCTATCCAAGGTTACTGGTAGCTTTACACAGACATGTTTTATGTTTTTAACTCCTGTTGCAGGTGCCATCTGCCGTCTCCCAGCTCGTTTGCCTGGGAACTGTTTTACATGGGGTTTTTCCCTGGGTGGGGATTGTGGGGACTGTATGCCAGTGGGCATTTTGAAAGCACTATATCTATTCTACCACCATTATTCACCCCCATTACTAACTCAACACATGTACCCTGAAGAAAATCCCCCAATAAAGAAAGCCCTATTCAAGATCCTTTGTGTGGGGTGAATTAATCAAGGAAGTCTCACAGAGAGTTAGTAATCCCTTTTACGCTCTGGGGAGGTCCCATCATTCCTGACGATGTCAGAAGACGGTGGAGAACCCTCAGCCACCTTGGGGCACATGGTGGTCCCCGTATCCATGGAGGAGGAAATCGTGCCTCTCTGCACCACCCCGTGGGTTGACTGTTGACCTAGGGGTGTCAGGTATTCGTGGACCCAGTTCAGAATGGAACCAACAAAGACCTGGACCCCCTCTCATCAAGGGGGGTCCTTGGGGATGGAACTGGGAGAAGGGGCCCGATCCCACAAATCCTGCCGTCCCAAGAGACCTGAGTTCAGAGGCTTGTGGTCCCATGTAGATCGCCGCATGGAAGCGATGGAGAATTTGTTGCAGCAAGAGATGACCACCTTGCTGGAGGGGTTACCTGGGATTGTCCAGAGGGTGGTTGATGCTCAGGCAGCTGGAGGCGGGGCCCCTGGGGGTCAGGCACTGCCAGCTCAGATCCCTGCAGGTCAGCCGGTTCCAGTGGGACAACCGGCGCCCGTGCCCATGCAGCCCATGCTGGCAGGACCCCTCATGCCTGTTGATTGCTGGCTGGTACTGCAAGAACTGCTAGCCACTATGTTTGACGGAGACCTAGCAAAGCTTCAATTTTTTATTATTGAAGCTGGACGGTTCTTACAAACTTGGGGCCACCTTTTCCCAAACGAGGTCGACCAAGTGGGATATATCGGTTCCCGTTTGTGAGAAGAAGCTGCTGACTGGTACGTGAGCCTCCACAACCCTCCTGGGCCAGAACTGGATCATGTTGAAGACTTCATGTGGGCCCTTAGAAGGCAGTACAAGGACCTGATGAGTGAAGAAAAAGCCCAGAATCAGATGAGGAGACTCACCCAAGGGCGGGGATCAGTCAGTGCGTACACAGCAGCATTCAAATGAATTGCAGCTAGAATAAGGGGTTGGCCTTAACAAGTATTGGTGGAGAATTAACGGCAGGGGTTGAATTTGGACTTATATGAGACTGTGTTATGTAATGTCAACCCCACCACCTTGGCAGCCTGGATCCGGGCCGCTGAAGAGGCTGAGTCGTGCTTCACCCTAATAAAGATGCAAGTGGAGATGGAGAGTCCCAATGGATAGGGGCCTTCAACTCAGAAGGCGAAAACAAAGGGACTTTCCAAAGACGTATGCAAATTACGCATTAAGAAGGGATTGTGCATGCGATGCGGTGATGCCAGGCACTATGCCTCATCTTGCCCCACCGCCATGCCAAAAGCGATGCCTCCTACTACCTCTAGACCCCTGAAACCAATTCAGAGATCCAAACCGCGAGCCTTATAGCTTGAGCCTACTCCTGAGGAAGACAAAGTGGCAATCGTGAAACTTCCTTCACCGGTGGGAAACAAGAAGGACCTGTGCTGAAAGGTGCAAAGCAATAGGTCCCTGTCTCCTCGGTGCTGAAAGTGGTGAGCTCTCCGGCCCCTTTGTTATGTGTTGTCGTGACAGTTTTAGCCCCCCCAGACCGGAACTCATATGCGAATATGGGCTCTAATAAACTCAGGGTGCACCCGCGACCTCATCAGCCCCATGGTGGTTGATGGTCTGGGAGTGGGGGTAAATTCCCTAGGGGAACCCTTATGGTTCACCCAGATGGATGAACCTTGTGTCTTTGAAACTCATCCTGTGGTCTTGGGAGTGGGGGAGCATTGGGAAGAATGGGCATTTGTTATAACACCACACGCCCAGTTCCCCATGGTGCTCGGCAGCCCTTGGCTGAGCAGACATGTGTGAGAGCTCTGCTCAAAGTAGTCAAGGATCAGATCTTGGTTGGTTAACCACAGTTCTTTATCACCTATTCCTACATTAGTACAGCATTATCACCTATTCCTACATTTATCACCTATTCCTACATTAGTACAGCATCTCGGGTTATTGTCAGAGATGAGACTAATAATACAAGCGGGTCTATTATACCATTCCAAGGAGTTTGAATTACCCATAGGTAGCCAATCCCCTCAAGGGAAAATTGGCGGGCTAAAAGGTGTCTTGACCGTTTGGTTCACACAGGAAAAAAGTGAGGTGTTAAGCAGTAAATTTCCCTTCTCAAACCAGACCCCTCAGTTCACATAACAATTCATGGCTCCAAGGTTCTTTAGCATGAGATAAGAGATGAGAGCCATCCTCCCCTTGAAGTTACTGCCGGGGCAGCTGGAATGCGGAGGCAGAGATGAGAGGCCTCCTTGTTCTCACCCTTAAGGGTTGTCACCCTCCCGACCAAAACAGGATTAATACAAGGTCCAATACATAATGACTAAAGGTTACAAAGGTTACATAGTATGCATGCAAGAATACATTGGCTGAATTGACAGATTCTGACACCCTGCCCTCCCCATAATTCTCTTCACCTAGCTTTATCAGGGAACATTTTATGAAACAGTTTAGTCAGCTTGGGGGCATGAACATGTTCTGAACGAATCCATTCATTGTGTTCCGGGCCAAAATCCAACCATCTAACTAAGTAATACAAGTGGCCCCTTCTCATCTTGGAGTCAAGGATTTCAGTTATCTCGTAGTGAGGACTCCCCTCCTTCATCAGTGGAGGAGGAGCTGGAGGAACTGGATGCCATGCATTCGGCCCAGGATCTTTCTTCAGCAGGCTGAAATGAAACACAGGGTGCACAGAGCTCAGTGATTTAGGCAGTTCCAGTTCAAAAGACACATCAGAGATTTTACGTAGCACTTTATAAGGTCCAACATATTTCCATCCCAATTTTCTGCTGGGTTGCAACCCATGGATATTTTTAGTAGAGAGATAAACAGAGTCCCCGGGCTGAAGATCCCATCCCGGTGCTCGCCCTCGGTCCGCATACTTCTTGTAGTCCTCTTTGGCATGGTCCAGGGCTTTTCCTATTAATGGCCAGGATTCTTGGAGGCTGGACCACCAACTTTTAAAATCCGAGGGGGGGGCTTGGGGGTCCTCCTTAAGAGTAGGGAGTGGTTTCCCTTCAAAACCTCCTACTGCCATGAAAGGTGAGACCCCTGTGGATGAATGCACTGCATTATTGTAGCTATATTCTGCAAAGGGCAGCAATTCCACCCAATTATCCTGGTGATAATTTGTGTAACATCTTAGGAATTGCTCTAGAATTTGATTAGTTCGCTCGGATTGGCCGTCGGTCTCTGGGTGGTAACCCGAGCTTAAGGCAGGTTCTATGTCCATTAATTTCAAAAGCTCCCGCCAGAAGGTGGCAACGAACTGACTTCCGCGGTCAGAAACCACCCTCTTCGGAAAAGCATGTAATTTGATCACGTGGTTGAAGAAAGCTTTAGCCATCCCTTTGGCGGTGGGCAATTGCTTGAAGGGGGTGAAATGGGCTTGTTTAGAAAAAGTGTCTACCACCACCCAAATCACCGTTTTTCCCTTGGAGGGGGGCAAATTGGTGATAAAGTCCATGGCTATGTCTTCCCAGGGTCTTGACGCAGTGGGTAGGGGGTGCAGCAATCCTGGGACTTTTCCCCCCCGTTTTTTACACATTAAACAGGTTTGGCATGCCGAGACGAAGTCCGAGACGTCCCGGCGCATGCGCGGCCACCAGAACTGACGCTGGATCAAGTTAAGTGTCTTTAGGAAACCGAAGTGCCCGGCTAGCTTTGAGGAGTGACAATTTAGCAAGATTTCCTTGCGTTTGGTCTTAGGCACCACTAATTTGTCCCCATGCAGCCAACAGTGGTCCTCTCTCTTGGAACACTCTTCCAAAGTTTCCAGTTCCTCTATTTCTTCTGGAGCATACTCCCCCCCCCACTGGCAAATTCCCGTGTTGAGCTCGGCTTTCTTTGCTTTGCTCCGGGTGACTACCACCCCTCCCAGCTGCTGGGGGGAAAACATGGAATCGAACACCTCTTCTTTTACACTCTCATGTTGGGGCAATCTGGACAATGCGTCTGCCAGGGAGTTAGCCTTCCCAGGAAAATGCTTTAGCACGAAGTTAAACTTGGAAAAGAAGTCAGCCCAGCGCAGCTGCTTGGCATTGAGGGACCGCTGAGTGCGCAACGCCTCTAGGTTCTTATGATCAGTCCATATTTCAAACGGAGTTTGCGCTCCCTCCAACCAGTGGTGCCACGTAGTGAGCGCTAACCTAATGGCTGCGGCTTCCTTGTCCCACACCGACCAATTCCTTTCCGTTTCGTTAAATTTTTTTGAAATGTAAGCCAAGGGGTGCAGTTTTCCCTCCGAGTCACTTTGTAAAATGGCCCCCCCCATGGCTACATCAGAGGCATCTACATGAATTATAAAGTCTTTCGTCTCATCCGGGTGTGCCAGAATGGGCTCAGAAGTGAAAAGGGTTTTTAAAGTCTCAAACGCCTTCTGACACTCCCCATTCCACGCCAATTTCTCTCCTGGCTTTCCGGCCTCGGGCCCCCTCCCCTTGGTTTTTAATAGGTCCGTTAAGGGAAGGGTGACTTTGGCAAAGTCTTTGATGAAGGTTCGGTAAAAATTACAAAATCCTAAGAGGCTCTGCAATTGCTTTCTCGTTCGCGGAGCCTCCCATTGCACCACTGCCTCCACCTTCCCCGGGTCCATTTCCAACCCCTTCTGAGAAATGCGGTAGCCCAGGAAGTCCACGGACTCACGGTGAAACTCGCACTTAGACAGTTTCACATAAAGCTGGTTTTTCAGTAAGGTTGAAAGAACGTCCCTGACCAAAGTCACATGCTCACTCTTATCAGTAGAATAGATCAAGATATCATCTATGTAACATAACACGCCCTTAAATAGATGCTTGTGCAACACTTCATTGATTAAACTCATAAAGACCCCGGGCGCGCCACTTAAGCCGAACGGCATCACTAGGTATTCAAATTGCCCCAGGGGGGTGTTAAAGGCAGTCTTAGATTCATCCCCTTCCCTTATGCGCACCCTGAAGTAGGCATCTCGTAGATCCAACTTGGTAAAAATCTTCCCCTTGGCCGCCTCCGCCAAGAGGTCCTTTATTAAGGGGAGGGGGTAGGCATTAGTGGTGGAGACTGCATTTAACCCCCGGTAGTCAGTGCATAGCCGTAAGCCCCCATCCTTTTTCTTTCGGAACAGCACGGGCGCCGCAAAGGGGGACTTGGCTGGGCGGATAAACCCCCTTGCCAGATTTTTGTCCAAGAACTTCCATAGTTCTTCCCGTTCCAACGGGCTCATGGAATATAATTTCCCCTTTGGGAGTTTCCCCCCTGGGAGGAGTTCTATGGCACAGTCCGACAGTCGATGGGGGGGCAACTCATCCGCCTCGGTCTCACTGAACACTTCTAGCAAGTCTCTATACTCTTTAGGCACCATGGCAGGGGTGAGGGCGAGTGCGGGCGCTGGGGAAGGCGGGGTGGGAGGTCCAGGCCCCCATCCGGGGTCCCACCGGTGGCTCTGGCAGCGTTCGTCTACCCACGAAATCTTCCCCTCGCTCCATTTTATGTAGGGGTCGTGCGCCCCGAGCCAGGGGCTGCCCAACACCATAGGGAACTGGGCGTTCGGGGTGATGACGAAAGCTCGCTTCTCCCAGTGCTCCCCCGTTCCCAAAATCAAGCTCTCAGTCTCTGCTATGCACTCCTCCTTCATTTCCGACCCATCCATCTGGGTAAACTTCAGGGGTTCTGATAACGGGGTGACTCTGGGTCCCAACCCCTCCACTACCAGGGGGCTGATCAGGTCTCGCGCACACCCAGAGTCAATTAGAGCTCGAACCCGCATGTGGGTACCCGATCCAGGGGTCACCACTGTCACTACCATATATAACAGGGGGCCGGGGATGCTCACCGGAGATGGCGCTTCTTGGCGGGGGACCTGCAGCTCTGCGCCGCTCACTGCAGGCCGTTGGAGTTTCCCGACATCTGCGCTTCCATCAGCTCCAGCTCTCCCTGGTCGCTCGCCACCCCTTCCAGCTGCAACGCCCGGGGTTTCATTGGTGTTTTTCCACGGCTAGGGGTGCTCCCCACTCCGGGGGTTGAGGTCTTCGGGCCCTTCCCCCCTCCTCTTGGACAAGCGGAGGCGAAGTGGCCACTCTCCCCACACTTCATACATAACCCCTGACGAAACCTCGCATCTCGGACATCTTGCACACTGGATCGGGGCTTCACTCGGGGGGCTACCTTGCTGGCCGCCATCGCGGACGCTCCCATCTTGATTAGGGCGAATCGCTCCTCCATGTCGATGGCAGCCCTCATCCAGGTGTTCAGGGTGCCAGGGCGACCCCCTAACAGCACCGTCTCGTAGATTTCCGGGTTCAGGCCCTCCCAATACTTCTCCATGAATAGTTCCTCCGGCCACCCATGGATTTTTGCCGCGATGCGCCGGAACTTGTCAGTGTAGTCCCTCACTGACGACCTCCCCTGGAACAGCTTTCTTAGTTGATTTCTGGCTTTTTCCTCACCCAGGGGGTCCTCGAACTGATGCCGGAGGGCCCACATAAAGTTGTTCAGTGAGCGCAGTTCAGGTCCGGGGTTGTCGTGCAGGCTCACATACCAGTCGCTGGCAGTGTCTTTCAGTTTGGACCCGATGTAGCCAATCCGTTCTTTCTCGGTGGGGTAGAGGTGGCCCCAACTGTCCAGGAATCTCCCGATCTCCAGCATGAAGAAACGTAGCTTCTCGGGGTCCCCATCGAAAGTAGTCGTCAAAGGGTCGGAAGGGGCTGGGCGGGCGGCCGGCGCGGCCGGAACTGGGGCCGGCGCGGGGACGGGCCCCGGAACTGGAACTGGGACGACTGGCGGGGCTGGTTGCGCCGGTAGAGCGGGCGCCTGCGGTTGAACCGGAACCCCTCTGGGCGCCTGCGGCTGTGGTGGGACTCCGACCCCTTGCCCGGGGAGGGCTCCTTGCATCGCCATCATAGCGTCGCGAAATTGGTGCTGGAGATCGAGGGCCAACTCGCGGAGCTCGGCGGTGAGTTGAAGCCGCAGGTCTCCCATCATCTGATCCAAAGGGACCGTCTGCTCCTCGCGATACGGATCGGGCCCATACAGGTCCAGTCCCTCCTCTTCGGGAGGCGGGCGACGCGGCCCTCCACGGTAGATCGGCTCGTGGTCGTCTCCTAGGTAGCTCGGTCTCCCTCGATCGGGCTGGTCTCCGGTGAGCGAAACTCTCACCCCTCTCCGGTCGTGCACCCACGAACTCACGGTACGCTGCCCGAAGTGGCTCCATGCATACTTGGGGGTCACGCTCTGATGAGTAACCGGGCGGCGCGGAATGTAGTAAGCCCCCTGGCTCGTGGTCACCGGCACTTCGGGACCTCCTCCGCCGCCACCACCCCCGTTCCCCGGATCCGCCGGGGTAACGGGAGTCTCCTCTGGAGTAGTAGGTTTGAGGGGGACAGCGTCGTCTTCTGACATGGTCAGGAACGGCTGAGTCCCAATCACAGATCTCTGACAATCTGTGAGAGCTCTGCTCAAAGTAGTCAAGGATCATATCTTGGTTGGTTAACCACAGTTCTTTATCACCTATTCCTACATTAGTACAGCATCTCGGGTTATTGTCAGAGATGAGACTAATAATACAAGCGGGTCTATTATACCATTCCAAGGAGTTTGAATTACCCATAGGTAGCCAATCCCCTCAAGGGAAAATTGGCGGGCTAAAAGGTGTCTTGACCATTTGGTTCACACAGGAAAAAAGTGAGGTGTTAAGCAGTAAATTTCCCTTCTCAAACCAGACCCCTCAGTTCACATAACAATTCATGGCTCCAAGGTTCTTTAGCATGAGATAAGAGATGAGAGCCATCCTCCCCTTGAAGTTACTGCCGGGGCAGCTGGAATGCGGAGGCAGAGATGAGAGGCCTCCTTGTTCTCACCCTTAAGGGTTGTCACCCTCCCGACCAAAACAGGATTAATACAAGGTCCAATACATAATGACTAAAGGTTACAAAGGTTACATAGTATGCATGCAAGAATACATTGGCTGAATTGACAGATTCTGACAACATGATCCTTACATTATGTGGAGTGAAGGGAGAATCTGGTGGGTAGCTCCCGTGTACCAACAGCACAATTGGAATACAGCTTGGGGTATCAAACTGGCCAAGGAACCAGTGTGTCTGGCCGCAGAGGATTGTTACAAATACCTCCTGCATATTGGGATTTAGCGGAGGTTTTCAGCAAAACTGAAGCCGATGAGCTTCTCCCCCATCGGACTACAGACTGCGCTATTGATCTGTTGCCTGGGATAAATTTGCCTAAAGGAAAATTATAACTCAATGAGCCCCTCCGAGAAAGCAGAACTCCGTAAATTTATAGAAAAAAACCTACAAAGAGGGTTCATTAGACCAGCTCAATCCCCATTTGCTGCTCCAGTACTGTTTCATAAGAAAAAGGATGGGGGGTTGTGCTTATGCACAGATTATAGAGGGCTAAATGCCGTGTCTGCGTCAAACGCTTACCCTCTACCTCTCATCAAAGACCTGATGTCAGAGGCTGCTAAAGCGAATTTTTTCCCCCAAACTTGACCTTAGAGATGCATATTTCAGGGTTCACATACATGAGGGGGATGAGTACAAGACTGCTTTTAACACCCCCTTGGGTCAATTCGAGTATTTAGTCATGCCATTCGGGCTTCAGGGCAGTCCTGGCATTTTTATGAACCTAATTAATGAAGTGTTACACAAGCACCTATACAATGGAGTTTTATGTTTTCTTGATGATATTTTACTGTACTCTTCAGACGAAAGGTCCCATGTACAGTTAGTATGAGAAGTGCTGACCACCCTTAAGGAACACAAATTGTTTGCTAAATTGTCTAAATGTGACTTTCATAAGACCGAGATTGATTTTTTGGGCTACTGTATTTCCCCCCATGGGTTGGAAATGGACCTTGTGAAAGTAAAGGCTGTCATTAACTGGGAAGTGCCTTGCACTCGGCGGCAGCTTCAAAGCTTTTTAGGATTCGCCAATTTCTATCGCACATTTATCAATAATTTTGCTGGATGTAGTCTCCCTCTTATGGAGCTCCTAAAAACGAAAGGGAAGGGGGACAAGGCGGTCAAGCCCAGGGCATGTCTTCAGTGGACAACTGAATGTCAAACTGCCTTCGAGACACTGAAGTCCTTATTCACTTCAGAGCCCATCCTAGCCCACCCAAACGAACTTAAACAATTCATTGTACAAGTGGACACCTCTGATGTGGTGATGGGGGAGGCTATCTTGCAGGAGGGAATTAATGGGAAACTACACCCACTAGCATATGTCTCCAAAAAATTTGGTGAGATGGAAAAAAATTGGGCGGTATGGGACAAAGAGGCCGTCACCATCCATCTCGCTCTCACTACCTGGCAACACTGGTTGGAGGGGGCCAGGGTTCCGTTTGAAGTTTGGACTGATCACAAAAACCTCGAAGCCCTCTGCACTCAGCGCACATTAAATGCCAAACAATTGTGCTGGGCTGACTTCTTTTCCAAATTTCCATCATTTTCCAGGGAAGTCTAATTCACTGGCTGACGCTCTCTCACGCCTTCCCCAATATGATTGTCGGAGAGAACCCATTATAGATTCCATGTTTACTCCCGAGCAATTGGGGGGGGGGGTTGCCATCACTCGCAGCCAAACACATAACCTTCCAGATCCTGCCAAGTCAGACTGGATTTCAAAATGTGCAAAAGCCTATAACCAGGAGGAGGAAACCTCTTTAACCAACCTCGACTGTCTTACAAAGCATTCTAATGGTTGTTGGTATCGTGGTACAAAACTTGTAGTCCCGCAGACACTAAGGGGGGAAATCATGCACTCTGCACACAAGTCCAAACTGGCAGGACATTTTGGGTACTTAAAAACTCTAAAACTACTACAGAGACAATTTTGGTGGCCACACATGCAACAAGATATTTCTGACTATGTCTCCACTTGCCAAACCTGCTTAATGGGAAAAAGATGGGGTGGGAAAACCCCGGGTCCTTTACAGCCGCTTGAGACCCCTTCCCGACCTTGGGAGATCCTTTCCATGGATTTTATTACTGATCTCCCCCCAAGTAAAGGCAAGACGGTCATATGGGTGATTGTAGATTTATTCTCAAAGCAAGCCCACTTCGTTCCTTTCAAGCAGCTCCCCACAGCCAAAGCTATGGCCAGAAGTTTTATGAGTAACATCATCCGTTTACACAGGATTCCAAAGAAGATTATCTCCAATAGGGGGTCTCAGTTCATTGCCAACTTCTGGCGGGAGCTCTTGGTCATCTTGGGGGTTGAATCAGCCCTGAGCAGTGCTTACCACCCAGAAACAGATGGACAAACTGACAGAGTTAATCAAATATTAGAACAGTTCCTTCGCTGCTATACTAATTACTAGCAGGACAATTGGGTTGAAACTTTTGCAGAGTATAGCTACAACAATGCCGTGCATTCCTCCACGGGAGTATCCCCCTTCATGGCTACTGCTGGGTATGAGGGTGTCCCATTGCTTACCTTAGATGCTGCTACTCCAAGCCCCAGCCGCCTCAGTGACTGGTGGAACTCTTTGCGTGAATTTTGGCTACTTATTGCAAAAACTTTAGAAGTGGCCAAAACTGATTATAAGACACAGGCAGACAAACATAGAGACCCTGGCTGGACTTTGAAAGAAGGGGAGTTGGTGTATTTGTCTACTAAAAACATCAAAGGGTTGCAGCCTAGCCATAAATTGGGTTGGAAATATGTGGGGCCCTTCAAAGTAAAAAGAAAAATCAATGCTGTCACTTTCAAACTTGAACTCCCTAAGTCTCTTAAACATGTTCACCCTGTTTTCCATTTCAGCTTACTGAAGAAGGACCCTGGATCAAATTCGTGGAGACCTTGTCATCCAATTCCTCCTCCTCTGATGAGGAGTGGGGAACCCCATTATGAAATTAGTCAAATCCTCAATTCGAAACTAAAACGAGGCCACCTTTACTGTCTTATTAGTTGGAAAGACTTTGGCCCCAAGCATAATAAATGGGTTGCTTTTGAGCATGTTAACGCTCCTGCAAAAATTCATGCCTTCCATAAACTGTACCTTCTTAAACCGGGGGGGTAGGGGGTGAAAGGGTTTTCAAGGGGGCAGTGTGTCAAGTATGCCTGCCACTCTCCTGGGATGGAGATGGGATTTCCTGAATGGGATGAGATGAGTCCACTCCTCCCCTTGCCTCCAACTGGAATGTACTCCCTCCCTCTTGCTTGCTGGCTTCACAGGAACTATTATCTGCTTGTTAGCTTCACAGGGTTGTTATCTCTATCCAAGGTTACTGGTAGCTTTACACAGACATGTTTTATGTTTTTAACTCCTGTTGCAGGTGCCATCTGCCGTCTCCCCGTTCGTTCACCTGGGAACTGTTTTACACGGGGTTTTTCCCTGGGCGGGGATTGTGGGGACTGTATGCCAGTGGGCATTTTGAAAGCACTGTATCTATTCTAACACCATTATTCACCCCCATTACTAACTCAACATGTGTACCCTGAAGAAAATCCCCCAATAAAGAAAGTCCTATTCAAGAGCCTTTGTGTGGGGTGAATTCATCCAGGAAGTCTGACATAATGAAATAATTGCAAACCTGCTTTAGCAGTGGTCCAGTGTCACATTAGATTTTGTTCTGGCCTACAAATATGAAGCCAGAGAGCAAAGCACAAGCTATTCAGATTACATTCACACTTGCTACTTACTGTGTTCTTGTGAGAGGCCAGCAATAGGGATCTGTGGTCTAAGCTCTGTGGCTGGTTCTGCATTTGGCATTCCCTCCACATTTTCTCAGCTGGGAAGGGAAAGTGCGGCTCAAAACCACATTCAAATGGCTCGGGGCAGTGCTGTACTGACTGCAAAGTCATCCCCGAATGGCCATAAAATGACCATAAATCTATGCAGAAGGTACAATGAAATCCAATTATCAAAGAAAGTGAAAGTGGCATGGTGTGTGGAGGCTACAATTAAATCCGATGATCGAAGTAAGTGAAAGCAGCATGCAATGCAGAGGGGAATGTCTGTTCCAGTGTAGATTTGGTAAAACGACGGAGGGAAAAACCAATGCGGAATCAGCCAGAGAGGCAAAATTAACTGACCTAGAGCCTACAAGCCATTTCTTCTCTTAACAGAGCAGAGGAGGCTGGAATTGTCAATAGCAGTTGTGAGGAAAATATGGTGAGTTGGGTATGAAATGTATAACAGTATGACAGGTTACAAAATCACGAAGCACTCCTCTCCCTACCCAGAACTTTTCCTCTCTTCAAGTTCCAAGATCCAGTGGCATGTCTATGTAATTATGTAGACAAATTACCTGACAATCTGAACTAGTTTATTTGCTAAACGGTATGGCATTCATTTAGTTATAGAAATGCCTTGCCAAGCAAGCATCATGTAAGAAATCCACAACAAATCCCAAGAACCCCACGCCCAGAAAGAACATACAAATCTTTGTTGATAACTACCGCAAATAAAATTGGGTTGTCAGTGGAGTTCCTAATGATTATGTTGTGTATTAATTTCCTGTTTTACCTGCAGATTTACTGAATTCTCCTTCTGAAATTAGAAGAAGAAGAAGAGAAGAAGAGAAGAAGAGATTGGATTTATACCCCGCCCTTCACTCCCCAAGGGAGTCTCAGAGCGGCTTACAAACTCCTTTTCCCTTCCCCTCCCCACAACAGACACCCTGTGAGGTAGGTGGAGCTGAGAGAGTGCTTTCCCAAGCTGTCCTTGAGGGAACAGCTGGTACAGAGCTATGGCTTGCCCAAGGTCATCCAGCCAGGTGCAAGTGGAGGAGTGGGGAATCAAACCCGGTTCTCCCAGATTAGAGTCTTAACCACTACACCAAACTGGCTCTTGATTAGCCCAGGAATGTTCTTTTGGACCATTTTATGAGCCATCACTGATCCCAGATTCATTTATAAAGCTACAGGTAATAAATTCCTTTAATTTCTAGCTTTAAAAAGAAAACATTCATTTAATTTAGACTCTTCAAGTCACTAATAATCAGTTTTCTATAAAATAAAAATGAACAGAAAACAGAGTGTGGGAACGTTGCCAACCGCAGCTGGAGAAATTACTGGAGTCTTGGGGGCTGTGTTTGGGAAGGGTTGCATTTAGGGAAGGGAGAGAGCTCAGTGGAAATGTGACGCCATTGAGTCCACAATACGTAGCTGCCATTTTCTCCAGGGGAACGGATCCCTGTAGTCTGGAGATCGGTTGTAATTTTGGGAGAGCTCTTGCCCCACATGTAGGTTGGCAAACCTAGGGCGTGGGTCAGGGACCCAAACACATATAAATGATATTGGCTCTGAATACTTTATATCCTTTCATTCTTAGGGTTTGCATTTTTAAATTTGGAAAGGGGGGGGGGGCACTCTAATCCTGAATTTTCAGGTATCCCTATGCTGGGTTGGGTTTACTTTCATGTTCTTCTTTTTTTTAATGGAGACCAGGATGCCTGGGACTTATTAATTTGGATAGCTCAGGCTAGCCCAATCTCATCAGATCTCAGAAGCTGAGCAGGGTCAGTCCTGGCCAGTATTTGGATGGGAGACCTCCAGCAACACCAGGGAGGAAGGCAATGGCAAACCACCTCTGAACATCTCTTGCCTTGGAAACCTTACAGGGCTGCCCTAAGTCAGCTGTGACTTGATGGCACTTCCCCCCCCCCCGGATGGCTGGGGAAACCTTGTTTAGGGGTCCTTAAAATCAGATTCCTTTTGTCCAGGCCCCTTCACACTTGGCAGGTCTTGAGGAGCTACAGAGGGCTTGGTACCCCACAATTTTGGTGCTATTCCCTTTACAAATGCCTGTTCCAAACTTCCAGAAATATTCCGTTCCCCTCATAGGAAACAGTGCTCCCATACATACAGATTTTTTTAAAGTCCTTTGTCCAGGCCTATAGCTACAGTGGGGCATCTTGGGGCTAGGCCCCCTGACTTACTGGCAAGGCCCCACAACTTCCCATCCAGCCCATGGCCCACCCGAAGCAGTGGTGGGTGTGGGGAAGGAGCCGGGTATTCCTTTAATTCGATTAGCCAGTGCCCCCTAAGAAATTTTAATGCCCCCTGACTTAAAAAATCCTGGCTACAGGCCTGCCTTTGTCCCATGCAGATTTTTTAGGGGAGAGGGCAGACTTGGAAATTTAGCACCATTTGTCCTAAACACCTGCTTCACACCCCCAGAAAGATTCCCTCTTCTACCCAATTTTGTATGTGTTTGTAATACAGGAAATTTTGGTGATTTCATTTTTTTCAATCTGTTAATACACAGAACAACCTGAATAAGCATTTTGTGGGGTATATTTTCAGCTTGGGGAATTTTGGTATGTATGTACCTATTTAATTGCCTTGATTACAAATGGCAAACAGAAACATCTCAGAACATTCTGTTACCCAAAGAGTCAGTCTCCTAATTAGTTGGGGGAATAAGCTTAAGGGAGACAGAGTAGGAGGGGGTAACTGGGACTCTCCACCTCTGTTTATGGAGATTTTTCCCTCAAGAGAACTTGTACTAAGAGAACTCTTGAAATGAACCAGGCAGATGTTTAACTGGAAAGGTTTTTATTAAAAGAGAAAGAATAAAATAAAATGCACACAATAAACACACATACATGAACTAACTAAGGAACAGCAGGGTGAAAAGGAGAAAAGTAATTCCCAGTCTCAGAGGGAAGAAATCCATGGAGGCAGCAGCAAAATGACCAGTGTTTCACGGAGAGGAGAGGAGAGGAGACCCAACTAATTGAGGGTGTGAGTATGGATCCAAGAACACACACACTGCACTGGTGGCTAGGTGCTCTTAATATAGGGCAAAATGGGCCCTCAGTGGCAAGCTGATATGATACCCTCCAAACAGTAACTTCGTGGGGTTTTCTAAGTTATGCAAAAAGTGTGAAAGGAGCTTGATGCCCCTGAAAATAGCGGATGGAAAGCTAATGGGTGTGGTGAATAGAACTGAGATTGTTGCTTAATTTGGGTAAGTGGGTGCAGAGGAAGTAAGGTTGGATTTGATGAGATTAGTTCAAGGGTGAGTCAATAGGTTTTGGGAGACCCATTGTCCTACAGTTATGCATCTCCCCAGAGCGTGAAGGGAGCCATTAGCCAGTCAAGTGCTCTGACTCACCTTCCGGAATACTTTCTCAGGCTCTTACCTGGCTGGCATCCATTTTGTTCCATTTTAGGCCAGGCAGTGCCTTGCACTATGATTTTTGAGATAATATTTTAAGAAGGGTGTTTCTGCCTCTCTAAGCTATAAACTGTCCATCTGCGAGAGGAGAGGTCTGACTGCTAACAATTCATCTTTCACAAACGCTAGTGTGGCAATATGCAGCTCTTTGTCAAAAAAATCCAAAAAATATTGGATTGGATCCAAAGATATCATTGCTCTCCTGAAAGACTCATTCCGCTCAGGGAAGGTGTCTTTGCCTGAAGAGAACAGCCCCTGTGGAGTCATCACTACTGCTTAAAGGCGGGTGTACTAAGAACTAATTCTAGTGCTAAGGATTGTTATTCAACAGTTGGAAGATCCTTAGATCCATCAGTGCAGCCCTCATGAGGGCTTTCAATGGGCATGCTCAGCTTGGGGGCTGCCAATGGGTTACCCTCACACTCAAGTGGCAGGGGAGACCATGTAGTGGCAATCTCCTTGTGGAATGTGACATCCTGCCATCCCATGGTTCTCCTCACCCCAGCAGGTGGACTGGGGGTGGGACAAAGTACATTGATAGGTCAGTCAATGCCACGATCTGGTGCCAAGGATTCTTACAGCTGTGACCAATAAAAGTTGTGGCCATTTTATTCCAAAATGTTGTGAGTGAGGGTATTTATTTGGGGGTTGTTGGAAATGAGTTCTTCCCCTTCGCTGCCCTCTCCCCTCCCCAGGTGCTGGGAATGCAAGCTGGGGCCATGACTCGCCCGCAGTTCAGGTTTGCAGTCCTGCAAGGACAGGGAGAGCCAGCAGGGGTGATGGCTGGCTATGTCCTGGTGGCAACGACAGGAGAACCTGGCCCTCCCCCTCCCAGGTGGGCCTATGATGGGGCCTGAGCTGGGCCTGGGGAAGGGGGAAGGGGAGGGGACACCAGGGGAGCACACAGTGCTTCCCTGCCAGCTCACCTGGCCATGTGGGATCACTTGCCCACCCATCCCTCCCTGTATGTTAATGCTTTGGGGGAAGAAGGCATGCAGGGGCTTGCAAGTAGTCCTGCTAGGGGGAGGGGGGTAATGTTATGGGGACATGTGGGTTATGTTCCTGTTCAAGGGGTTTTCTGCTTCATTTCTCTGCCACAACCTAGGGGCAGTGTCAGCATGGGGCTGGATCCATTTTAGGGAAACCAGCCTGCATGCCCATTTTCTTGGTGTATGGGTATCCCCATTAGGGATCCTGGGGTGAGGGCTTTCAAGGGGCGTGCCCAGCTCAGGGGCTACCAATGGGTTATCCTCACTCTCAAGTGTCAGTTAATGATGATCATCCTTGTGGAATCCAACATCCTGCCATTCCATGGTTCTCCCCACCCCAGCAGGCAGACTGGGGATAGGATGGGGTACACTGACTCCCCTGAGTGCAACTACGAATCCAGCATTTTCTTTTTTAAACCACGCTCTCTGATCATTATCAGTGGATCTGGATAATAATAAACTCCTCTAAGAGGGTTTGCCAGGAAATTACTGAGGCACAAAAGACACAATATTTGTGTTACAGTGATAGTTCATCTGATGTATGTTTTGTCTAGCATTCTTTTGTCCAGCTGCTTTCCCATTCTTAAGCAACAAGCATTTTGTTGCTATGAAATACCACTGGGGTGACATTAAAAACCCATCTTCTTTCCTGAGGACATTTTCACCTGTCTTTCCAAGTTTATCTGCAAGAGGTCAGCACCCTTTCAGAGCCTGAAGTGTAAAGAGAATATTGTTTCACAGAAAGCAGGTAATCAAGGACATGTGTAACTGGAAAAAAGTTCTCAGGTGTTCCGTAAGAGACACTCTCATGTTACTTGTCTGACAGTATGCTATCAGGCTCAGTTTGATTCCTCTTTTCCCAGCATTTTCAGCATGCTCTGTATTTTCATATGCACAGGGGTCATTTCGTAGAAAAAGAGGTGCAGGAGCTCATTAGCATAACTCATTAGCATAACTTATTTGCATATGCTACACCACCTGACATCACTAGAAGTATGTCAGAAGGCAAGAAAGAAAGGAGAGAGAGAGCTGGCAGAGAGGGGACAGCTACTAATCCAAGCCTCAGAAATACCACTGTTCTGGGAGGATAGCTTCAGTGGTGGCTGAAGCCTTCAGAAGGCTGGTCGGAGGAACAAGGACCTTTCCAGGGGACGGGGTCATATTGCTGCAGCCATGACACAAGCAGGCATCCCCCCGCCCGGGGGGGGGGGCTGACACCAACTCCTGGAGCTGCACTCCCCTGAGCTCCTGCTCGAAATGACCCCTGCATATGCACATATGAAGCTGCCTTTTAGCATGTAAGACTGTTGATCCATCTAGCCCAGTACTCAGGCTATTGACAGCTCATGGGAGGATTTTGGGTGAGAGTCTTTCCTAGTCCTGCTGTCGATGATCCACGGATTGAAGCTGGCACCTTCTGCATGTGTTCTGCTGCTAGATCATGGCCTCTCCTCTCCTCTCCTCAATATCTTCCTTTCCCATTGAGTATTGGTCAAGCTCAGTCTAATCCCTATTATTTTTAAAAACACTTTTAAATTTAACATTTGAGTCTAGAGTTATACAACAATAAAGCTAACATTAATACCTTTCCTTCTCATCCCCTTCACACTCCAGTAAAACAAGTGTATAGAAAAAGGTAAATAATAGAAAAAAGGAAAGCAAAACTTATCAGAAGTGTGGGAGGCGCCTCCTCCATTGTATCCCCTGAAAATCATTAAACTCAAAATATTTGAGATTGTACCATATAAATTGCATAACAAAAGGCTTGAAATAATAATGTGCTGATTGGGCCTCATGACTCTGTGCAGTTTGTGTCATCAGAGAGAGAATTAAAAATTAAGTATAAGTGCCACTGAAAAGAATGTTTGATTGGTTCGCTGGCCAAACTACTGTCTGGAAATGTAATGAACGGCAACAATAGTTTGGATGCAACCAGTTTTTCTGGAAGAGTCCTCTTTGACCACCAAAAATACTATACTGAGAGATCATGGAACCTGCATTTATAAAATCAATTTGGGACAGGGGCTGCAGTAGGGGCAGGAACTGGGCGAGATGGATTGAAAAAGCTGGCTGGACCCAATTGTTTAAGATTGTTTAAGATCTCTGGGGTGGTCAAGTGGTCCTTAGATACTGCACAACTATATGGTGTCCTTGTTTATCATGTACCACTGTCTTGTGAACCAACACTGGACTGGGGGGAGCCTTTTAGATTTTCATTGGGCTGTGATGTGTGATTTCCACCATCACACTTCCTTCAAAAGCATCAGAATCTGTTTCAATAATATTGACACTGACGGCAGTGAGGAGCAGATTTTAGGTCAGCCAAAGTCAGTTTTACTAGTCCAGTTAACCTCTCAGGGTCCCCATGGAAAGAGTTTTAGAGTAGGTTAAGGACCCCATAGATTCATAAAAAAGGAGGTAGCCACTTTGAAAGAGAACCTCCCATTTCAAGGTCTGTCAGAGCCTGTGAGTGAGCTCAAAGTCTGGATTTTAACTTATTTGTATTAAATGGTGCCCTTGAAAATATCCAGGCCACCATTGTATTGTTTGGTGATGAGCTCTGGCATGAACACTGGCCTTCTCAAACAATTCCCTCTCAAAGAGATCAGTCCAGTCTGCTCAATTTGGATTGCATATATGCTTGAAATGAGCTGGCTAGGACTCCTGGCCTAAACAAAAGATGAGTTGCAAAGAAAGATACTAAAGCCAGGGAAGAGGTAAGTTTAGCTTTCCATTTGTCCCAAATTATTAAGCACAGTATGGATTTTCAACTATGGAAGCCCCTGTGAAAGTGAAAGTCATAGGATCTTTATGGGATCTTAGTGCCCAAGTGAGATGATTTTGTGTGTCAAGCAATTTATAGTTTTATGGATGTTCTAAGTAACAAAATATAATGAAAAGGTGGGTGGTCTCTTGTATTGTTGTATATTGGTCATACCTAATGTCTAGCAGAGAATAATCTCTGGTTTTATTATGATCTCAAATCAACTTTCTAAAAAGCAACTGCCCCTTCTTTATGTGGTCTTGCATTATGGCTTAGGGATGGGGAATGCATAATGGGGTAGGGTTAGAAGAAACAAAAGTATTTTGGAATGGCTGTCATTTTAATTGACACTGTACTGGACCAACTTAGATATGGATTGCTAAGAACTTTCATGGACCCCTGGGCCAAGATTCTCTCTGGGCCACCCATCATACTGTTCAGGCACAAACCAACTATCAAAAGAAAACTAATCCCATGATTGACCCAGCTCCAGAGGTACTCAAAATGACCAAGACCCCAAGATTTTTTACCCCCTAGTCCCTTTTTCATGACAGCCCTGAACATGGGTATCTGTATTTTCCCCAAATTGGCATTTTTCAGAAGTAAAATACCCTGAAAGAAATGTGATCAAAAGCCCCTCGGCTTCAACATTACTTTTATCAACTAAATTATGGCCATGTCAATTGTGTTCAATAAAGGGGGGAAAGTCTTATAAAATCATCCACCCTTATTTAACCCAGCAATCTGTGTCTTCTGTCAAAGGCTCATGGGCAGGTTCCAAAAGTAAAGATCAAACATGTACCCATTCATCTGGGGCTCAGTACATTAAAGGTATGGTGAGTACATTAGTGACTGTAATGGAAGAACTTTCAGCTTGTGCTCCGTGATTAAACCTAGCACCTAGCTAGAACATTATTAACAACAACACATTGAAAGGAAGTTTCCTCTAGGGAGCAATCAGATTTTTGCAAAGGCTAGCCAAGGAGACTTCAAATTAAATACAGTAAAATGCAAGGAGCTGGCAATGCATCAACTGACAATACTAAGAATAGATATATGGAAGAAATAATGCTCTAAAAGATGGGCTAACAATGAAAAAAGGTGAAAACACACAGCTTTATTTCAGAAGAACTTTGGGTCAAACCGAACACAACAGTATTCACATTTCTTCCCTATCTTTCCTTATTATATACAGCCATTTTTAAGTGGCAAGATTCCATGGGGCGCCAAAATCAGTCGGCTGGAAGGACTGCCACTCAAAAGGGGGTCCCTTGCCACTGGCTGCATTCTCTCTCTGCTTTGCCTCAGTCCCACCCACAGAGCCACTGGCCAGCGTCTCGGCCTCAGTCTGGAGGGAGCCAGCAAAGGGGAAGAATCCACTCTTCTCCTCCTCCCGCTGCCAGGTGGGTCTAACTGTCCCCTCAGTGGCCTGCTTCTGTCAGTGAAAAGACAATGGACTTTCAGCATAATCCCCTCCCCCACACACTGCCAGCTTGCCCAATTTCCAGTCAGAATAAACTCTGAAACAGGGGGGCATTTCACACAGCACCCCGTAGTGCTTCAGGACCAGTACAAGAACTGAAGAACGCTTGGGAGGAGGTTTCAAGGTAAACCGGCTCAGGAATGCTTCCCCAATGGGAGAGGCACGTTTCTCTGTGAAAGGGCCAATATGTTCCGTTAGGGAACCAGTACTGATATGGTTCTGTGTGAAATGCCTGACAGAAACCGTTACTGAAGAGTTCCTGAAATGGAACATATTGGCTGTGTGAAATTCCTCAGGCTCTCTCTCCTGCTTAGCTCCACCATGGCTGGCTGGCTAATAAGGTGGGCCAGTGACCATCAAACTATTCTCTTCAACCCCCTGCTGTGTGGTTGACTTTCCCCTAGAGTTGCCAATCTCCAGGTGGGACCTGGAAATCTCCCACTGTTACAATTGATCTCCAGATGACAGAGATCAGTTCCCCTGGAGAGAACAGTTGCTTTGGAGGGTAGACCCTATGGCATTATACCCTGCTGAGTTCTTCCATCCCCCCCCAAATGCGGCCCTCCACAGGATCAACCGCCCAAATTTCCAGGTATTTCCATCGTTAGAGTCTGCAACTTTCCCCTCAGTGCCTGTTGCTAGGCAACCAAGCTTACTTCTCTGAAAGCCCCTTTCCGCACCTATGTTGGTTCATTGCGGCAGCTGAACAGAATGCCATAGAGGCCACCCTCCAAAGCAGTCATTTTCTCCCGGGGGGGGAGGGTGATCTGTTGTCTGGAGTTCAAATGTGATACCTGGTGATCTTCAGGTTCCACTTGGAGGTTGGGTACCCTAGGTGTAGCAGTCAGCGCTTCAGAGCAGGATCTGCTAGACCCAGGTTCTTGCTGAGTGGGTGATTTTGGGCCAGTCACAGACTTTAAGCCTAACCTACCTCACAGGGTTGTTGTGCAAGTCAAAAGGGGGAGAGGAAAATGATGTAAGCTGCTTTGGACCCCATTGCAGAGAAAGACTACGTTTCCTCCAGGGGAAGTATGGTTGCCAATCTCCAGGGGAGGGCTGGAGATCACTCAGAATTACAAGTGCTCTCCAGATGGCAGTGATCAGTTCCCCTGGAGAAAATGGTGGACTCTATGTCCTTATACCCTGCTGAGATGGACCCTTTATGACAGCCAATGTGACATAGCAGTCAGGGCTTCAGAGCATGGTGGAGGCTGCAGGGGGGGGAGATGGAAAGTTGAAGAGTGAGGTTGATAATTGGCTGAAAAGGAGATAGGGTTGCCAACTCCAGGTGGAAAATTCCTGGAGATTTGAGGGATGGAGCCTAGAGACGGTGAGGTTTGAGGAGGAGTGGGATCACAGACAGATACAATGCTATAGACTCCATCCTCCAAGCCAGCGAGTCCCTCATGGGGAACCATTGTTGCCAATCTCCAGGTGGGGGCTGGAGATCACTCAGAATTACAACTGCTCTCTAGGGGGAGGGGGGAGGAGATGGAAAACTGAAGCCAGGGGGCAGATAATGATACATTGATGGTTGGCTGGGAGGTAGGGTTGCCAACTCCAGGTGGGGAAATTCCTGGAGATTTGAGGGGTGGACCATGGAGAGGGTGAGGTTTCAGCAGGGGTGGGACCTCAGACAGATTCAGTGCCATAGACTCCACCCTTCAAACCACCCATTCCCTCTTGGGGAACCATTGTTGCCAATCTCCAGGGGAGGGATGGAGATCATGCCAAATTACAACTGCTCTTCAGATGGCAGAGATCTTCCCCTGGAGAAAATGGTGGACTCATTATACTCTGCTGAGGTTGCCACAGCAAATTGATGCTGAGTGCCCAAGGCTGGGGCACTCTCCCAGAGCGTCTTTCTAGAGCCCGTTGTATTTATTTCCACAATGGGCCTTATTTTTAGTTCCCCATAAAGCAGGAAGTGAGAGATCTAATTTTATATATCACTCTATTAGACTACATGTCTAATTTTTACATCACACTCTATACCAGCTCACACTCTATTAGACTACATGTCACTCTTCTCCCAGCCTAACTCTGGTATTATATATTAAATTTGTTAATTACCCAATCCCTGCAGTGCAAAGCAGTGGGTAATGTACATAATTCATAAAAACATCAAGATAAAACAATTAAAACATTAATAACATATTTCAAGCAAGAAGATGGCATATACTGTTATTGTTCAGTTGCACAGTCGAGTCCGACTCTTCGCGACCCCCATGGACCACATCATACCAGGCCCTCCTGTCTTCCATCATACTCTGGAGTTTGCTTAATTTCATGTTCATTGCATCAATAACATGGTCTAACCATCTCATCCTTTGCCGTCCCCTTCTTCTTTGACCTTCAATCATTCCCAGCATCAGAGTCTTCTCCAGTGAGTGCTCCCTTCTCATTTGGTGGCCAAAGTATTTGAGCTTCATCTTCAGTATCTGGCCTTCCAGGGAACAGTCAGAGTTGATTTCTTTTAGGACTGACTGATTTGATCTCCTTGCAGTCCAAGGGACTCTCAAGAGTCTTCTCCAGCGCCATAATTCAAAAGCATCTATTCTTCGGTGCTTGGCCTTCTCACAGCCATAAATTACTACTGGGAATACCATTGCTTTGCCCATAAAGACTTTTGTTGGCAGAGTTATGTCTCTACTTTTTATTATGCTGTCTAGTTTTGCCATCACTTTCCTCCCAAGGAGTAGGCATCTTTTAATTTCATGGCTGCAGTGATCTTGGATCCCAGGAAGGTGAAGTCTGTCACTGCTTCCATGACTTCCCCTTCTATTTGCCAAGGAATGATGGGGCCGGATGCCATGATCTTAGTTTTTTGATGTTGAGTTTCAAACCAACTTTTGTGCTCTCCTCTTTCATCCTTAGCAAGAGGCTCTTGAGGTCTTCTTCACTTTCTGCCATTAGAGTGGTATCGTCTGCATATCTGAGGTTGTTGATGTTTTTCCTGGCAATCTTCATTCTGGCTTGTGATTCATCCAGGCTGGCATTTCGCATGATGCACTCTACATATAAATTAAATAATCAGAGTGACAATATACATCCTTGTTGTACTCCTTTTCATATGCTAAACCAATCAGTTGTTCCATATCCAGTTCTAACTGTTGGTTCATGACCCTTATACAGGTTTCTCAAGAGGCATGTGAAGTGGTCTGGTACTCCCATCTCTTTAGGACTTGCCATAGTTTGTTGTGATCCACTCAACCAAAGGCTTTAGCATAGTCAATGAAGCAAAAGTAGATGTTTTTCTGGTACTCCTTTGCTTTCTCCATAATCCATCGAATGTTGGCAATTTGATCTCTACCTCCTCTACCTCTTTGAAAGCCAGCCTGTACTTCTGGCAGTTCTCTATCCATGTACTGCTGAAGCCTAGCTTATAGGATCTTGAGCATGACCTTGAAATGAGTGCAATTGTGCAATAGTTTGAACATTCCTTGGCATTGCCCTTCTTTGGGATTGGGATGTAAACTGACCTTTTCCAATCCTGTGGTCACTGTTACATTTTCCAAATTTGCTGGCATATGGAGGGCAGCACTTTAACAGCATCATCTTTAAAGACTTTGAATAGCTCAGCTGGGATACGATCACCTCCGCTAGCATTGTTGTTAGTAATGCTTTCCAAGGCCCATTTGACTTTGCACTCCAGGATGTCTGGCTCGAGATCAGTGATTACACCATCGTGGTTGTCAAAGACATTGAGATCCTTCTTGCATAGTTCTGTGTATTCTTGCCATCTCTTCCTAACTTCTGCTTCTGCTAGGTCCCTACCATTTTTGTCCTTTATCATGGCCAGCTTTGCATGGAACATTCCCTTGATTTCTCCAGTTTTCTTGAAGAGATCTCCAGCCTTCCCGTTCTATTGTTTTCCTCTATTACTTTGCATTGTTCATTCAGAAAAGCCTCCTTATCTCTCCTTGCTGTTGTTAACCAAATTGCCTTGATTTCTTAATCAATATTGGGGAATTATGAATATTAATAACTGGCAATAGACATAAACGGATCACATCTGTTTATACAGAGGCTGAGCCTCTTCCAGACAAACCAAGGAAATGACAAGGAGACTTTAAGTCAGTGCTAAATGTAGTGTTTTTACTGAAAGAGTCTTAATCAAGCAAATAATACAGGTTCACTCACACAGTTATACAGATTCTAAGAAATTAGATGGATTAAAAGACAGTTGCATTAGCAGGAAATCGCTGGTATCCATATTTACCTATCCAGAGCACTGGTGTGGTCCTGCTGGAAGAATGAGTGTTTCAGGAAGGGGGGGAACAGGGACCGGGGGGGAGGATGGGAGGAGGTAAAGGGAAGAAGAGGATACTGACTGATGCTTGGGAGCCTACTCTTATCAGGGGTCTCTGGGGGCCACCTCCTCTGGGCTGATCCGCCTCTAAACTTCTGACCAATAGGGTAAAGGATGGGAGTGGGCAATGTTGAAGGGTTACCTAATAACTTCTGGAGACACCTGGGCCTGGGGGAAGATGAGTCACTGGTGAGGCCATTGTTCTTTCCAAAAGGGATTAAACTCTTGACCTGGCCAAGATTAATTGTCCATTGACTGGGTACTCAGTCTATTTGGGATCGGGTAATAAAACCTTTATTCAGCTGGAACAATGTCTGTTGGAGGGAGAGGAAATTATGACCTGCGACTTGGTGGGGACATGTTCTGACAAGTCTTTGCAAACACAGGATGAACCAGAGTCACAAGATGGGGGGTTTTTTGTGCTCAGAGAGGCTTCTGGAAGATGACAACAGTGGGCTTCTGCTGGACCATCGTTTCCTGGCAGAGGATAGTGTTTGTCTGCAGTTAGCATCTGTTTCTGTCCAGTCAGCAACATAAATCCTCTCACACACATCTAGCATTAACACTTATGGATTTCTTATTCATAAGAGCACAAAAAGTGCCTTGCAGGCCTACACTTTTCTTTGGAAATCTGCATTCAGTTGGGTAAATCTTTCCTTTTCACCTTTGCTTTTCACTTTCCTTCTTTCCTCAGTTATTTGTAAAGCCTCATCAGACTGCCACTTTTCTTTCTTGCATTTCTTTTTCTTTGGGATGGTAGTGATTGCTGCCTCCTGTATAATGTCACAAATCTCCATCCATAGTTCTTCAGGCACTCTGTCTATCAAATCTAGTTTCTTAAACCTATTCTTCACCTCCACTGAATATTCATCAGGGATGTGATCTAGGTCAAACCTGAATGGTTTTCCCAACTTTCTTCAGTTTAAGTCTGAATTTTGCAATGAGTTGCTCATGATCGGAGCCACAGTCAGCTCCAGATCTTGTTTTTACTGACTGTATAGAGCTTCTCCATCTTTGACTGCAAATGATATAATCAATCTGATTTTGGTGTTGCCCATCTGGTGATGTCCATGTGCAGAGTCACCTCTTAGGTTGTTGGAAGAGGGTGTTCTCTATGACCAGCGGGTTCTCTTGACACTTTGTTAGCCTTTGCCCGGCTTCATTTTGTTCTCAAAGCCCAAACTTGTCAGTTATTCTTCTTACCTTTTGACTTCCTATTTTAGCATTCCAGTCCCCTATGATGATCCAGTGTTCCCTCTAAGCTGAGTTAGTGTGAGCTAGCTCACAGTTTTTTAGCCTCTGGCTCACATATTTCTGTCTTAGCTCAGGAAGGATGGCTCCAGAGCAAACTAATTTGTGTAGTAGCCAAATTGCTCGCTCACAACTTTAATACCAGTAGCTCGCAAAGTAGAATTTTTGCTCACAAGACTCCACATCTTAGAGGGAGCATTGAGGACATCTTTTTTTGGAGTTAGTTCTAGGAGATATTGTAGGTCTTCATAGAACTGGTCCACTTCAGCCTCTTCTGCGTCAGTGGTTTGGACATAGACTTCGATTACTGTGATGTTGAATGGTTTGCCTTGGATTCAGACTGAGATCATTCTGTCATTTTTGAAATTGTATCCCATTACTGCCTTTCACACTCTCTTGTTGACTATAAATGCCACACCATTTTTTCTACGGGATTCTTGGCCACAGTAGTAGATATAATGGTCTTCTGAGTTAAATTCGCCCATTCCCGTCCATTGTAGTTCACTGGTTCCCAAGATGTTGATGTTCAGTCTTGCCATCTCATTTTTGACCACATCAAGCTTACCTTGATTCATAGATCTTGCATTCCACGTTCCTATGCAGTAGGGCTTTCCTTTCTTTGAAGTATCGGACTTTCCTTTCACTATCAGACACATCCACAACTGAGCATCCTTTAGGCTTTGACCCAGACGCCTTCACTCTTTCTGGGGTTACTTGTACTTGCCCTTTGCTCTTCCCCAGTCGCATATTGGTCACCTTCTGACCTGAGGGGCTCATCTTTTGGCATCATATCTTTTCACCTTTTGTTAATGTCAATGGGGTTTTCTTGGCAAAGATACTGGGGTGGGTTGCCATTTCCTTCTCCATCAGATCATGTTTTGTCTGAGTTCTCTGCTGTGACCTGTCCACCCTGGGTGGCCCTCCATGGCATAGCCCACAGCCTCATCAAACCATGCAAGCTTCCTTGCCATGTCAAGGCGGTGATCCATGAGAGAGTAGCATATATTATTTGGTCCCATTTCAGACTGCTGGTCACTCTGCGGGCAGGGGAGAGGAGGGCAAAGCAGATACAAGAAGCAACTGCAGTGGAAAGGGTATCAGAAATATTGGACAGTATCATTTAGGGGTATATAAATATATTCTTTTATTTCTTTTGTTGTGAACAGGGCCGGCCCCAGGTTTTTTTGCACACTAGGCAAAGATACCTTCTGCCCCCACCCCCATGTGCCCACCAAACCCAGGTGTCATGAGGAAATCTGCCAGGGGGGCCAGGACACTAGAAGCCCTCTCACTGTTGCCCCCCCCCCAAGCACCAAGAACACAGAGCATCACTGCCTCAGACAGAGGGTTCCATCTACACCTTGTGGCTAATAGCCAAGCTCATGGACCTCTGTTCCAGTTTATCCAGTCCCCTCCTGAAGCTGTCTAATGCTTGTAGCTGCTGCCACCTCCTGTGGCAGTGAATTCCACACGTTAATGACTTTTTGGGTGAAGAAGGACTTCCTTTTCTCTGTCCTGAGCCTACTGCTCATCAGTTTCATGGAATGCCCACGAGTTCTTGTATTGTGAGAAAGGGAAAAAAGTACCTCTTTCTCAGCCTTCCCCATTTGTCAACCTCTGTCACGTCATCCCTCAGTCCTCCTTTCTCCACGCTAAAGAGCCCTGACCTTTCAATACAGGGAAGGTGTTCCGTCAGGTCAGGGCCTGGCTGGGCGGGAGACCCCTGCCTGGGAAGCCCTGAAAGGAGGGTTGTGGGGGCCTCTCAAGGGCAGCTGGGCCGGCCCTGCTTTCTTCGCCTGAGGAAGGGGGGGAGCAACCACCCCTGCAGAGAAGGCCAAGAGAGGGAAGGGCTGGACTCTCTGTGAGTGTGTGTGTGAGAGAGAGAGAGAGAGAGAGAGTCAAGCATACTTGGGTCACTCCCGACATTCTTCTGGCTGCCCTACAAATTAACAACCTCCCCAGCGAACCCCCCCTTCACCCAGCCCTGAATGGAGCTTGCAAAAGGAGGGCTGGACGGGGGCTGCCTTGGGAGAGCAAATCCATCTCCAGCTGGGTCTCCTTCTCTTCCCTCTGCACACAATGACCAGCCCTGGCTGTGACCATCTCTGTGGCATGAAAGGCTCCCTGGCGCTTCTCCTGGGCCTCGCTCCCAACGGAGGGCTGGTGGGTCCCCACCTGCACCCGGCCAGGCTGCCTCCTCCACGGAGCTCTGCTCATCCATGGCCCGCCTTCAGCAGCCAGGGAACTAACTTCCTTCCTTCCTTCCTTCCTTCCTTCCTTCCTTCCTTCCTTCCTTCCTTCCTCCCTCCCTCCCTCCCTTCCTCCCTCCCTCCCTTCCTTCCTTCCTTCCTCCCTTCCTCCCTTCCTCCCTTCCTTCCTCCCTTCCTTCCTCCCTCCCTTCCTTCCTTCCTCCCTTCCTTCCTTCCGTGGCTTCCCCCCCCCCCAGCCCCAGCCCCAGCCCTGGCTCTCTCCTTCCAGATACTGCAGCTCCTCCACCTGGGCTTGCCTCGGCTCTATCTCACTGGCTTCAGTCCACACCAGTTTTCATCTCTGGTCCTGCCTGCAAGTCCTGTGAGCAGACCCCTCCTCAACCCCTGCCGCTGCTGCCGGCTCCCCACAAGTCAGGGATTAAAACTGCTCTGTTGGCAGCCGTGGTCACTCCCTCCCCAGCTGTGCTCCTCCCTACCAGCCGTGCAGATACAAGCCACCCCTCTCACTGGCCTGCCTGGGTTAAGTCTGGCTGAAGGCACTAGTGGGAGAGAAGCCATATGCCCCGACAGCAGGTAGGCAGGGCTGCTTTCAAACAAAGGCAGGAAAGAGGCGGCAGCGAGCTCAGCCCAGGCAGCCCTTACCCGGCTCCAATGTGCAGGGTGGCAGGGCTTTTGGTGGGGATAGGGGGGAGAGCGGCAGGCCAGTTTGGCATTCATCTCCAGGGGGTGCCCTAGGCAAATGCCTAATCTGCCTTATGGGAAGGCCAGCCCTGGTGAATGTTGTTAAGCATCCTGAATGGAACAGACTAGAAATGCCGGATCCCCCAAATTCAGTTTGCAACTTGTCCACGTTGTCATCAGCACAACTGAACTTTTAACAAACTCCTTTCCTGTGTTTGAACAGTTCGTTTGTGCAAAACAGTCAATTGTGTATTGTACCAGTACCCCCAAATAAGGTCACGAGGCACCATTATGCATGTTAACTGGTTTATTAATGGCTGATCTACACCTGTTAAATATCCTTGAAAGTGCAATTTGGTGGTAACAAGCAGCTGTTTGCCAAAGGCTGTTTTCCCTGAGGCAAGGATTCCTTAAGAAATGTTGATGGTCAAAGAAGCTCACAGAGTCAAGAGATCCTTTCAGCATAGAGTGGTTTAATTGAGGAAACAAAGTCCACAACAAAGTCCCTATCATCCACGTCATTCCCTCATACCCCCACTTTTGGAATGTACCCAGTCAGGTGCAGTATCCCAAGACTAATGGTTGCACCTGGAACTCCCATAACCCTTTATGGACAAGGCTAAATAATTAAGAGAACATTAATCTTGTGGCCACTTTGGTTATGAAACCTAGCTGCCAACATACCTGAAGCCAGGATAAGGTCACCTGACCACATCATCCCTTAATCCTCCTCAGGGGTTCTTCTGCAATGACACTACAGCAGGCTACCTTGGCTACCAGTGTTTTAAGTAAGCCCACCCTGGCTCCAAACGTAGGAAGCATTACTGCTGGCTTCATTTATCCTCACCTTCATGAAAAACAGGGCTTAAACAAGGCTAAAAGCCTCATCCCTCATGTGCCATTCTAACAACCAAGGCATTGCCTGATGCACCTCTGCCTCCAAGGGTGTTCTAGGGCGGCCAAGTACCCAATGTGGCTGGGGCTTCCCCTTCCCCCAAGTCCTGTTGCCCACGGCCACGCTGAGTGGTGATGGGAAAAATAAAGAGGGGGAAAAACAACCTCATGCAGTCACCGAAATTTGATACAGGAAGTGATAAGGATAGCTCAAGGAATCAGTGGAGATTCTATGGTTTTACCATAGAGCTCCTGTCAGTTCCTAGAGCTATCCTTGCCACTTCCTGTATCAACTTCCAGAGACTACATGAGGCTGAGTTTTTACAATTTTTCTCCAGTAACACTTTGACTGCCCTCCCCCCCCCCCGGCAACAATCCACGTGCTGGTTGCCAGGCGTTCTTTTCCCAGCCCACCAGGCTGCTTGAGCCAGTGATGGGATAGTTTGGAAGAACCCCCTTCCATCCTTATACGGCTCAGGATGCTTGCCAATTATCTTGACCTATACAGTAGCAACTAATACTATCCCTGCCAAAACTGGTTGTGGCCTAACTAGTCAAAAGGACAGGCCTCTTTGGAGAATACCACCACTTCCCAGAGCTCTGAGGACCAAGTGGAAAAGGTTCCAATTTTGACCAATTTGTAGGAGGCCCTAAAAATTACTCATCAAAAGGCAACTAGGTGCTCCCACCTTATCCACTGAGGAGGAGTATGCATCAACACATGGCAAAATCCTGATACAATGAGCAGGGCACTACCATAGTTTTATGGCTATCGATTTCATTGCTGAAAGTTTAAAAGAAACAGCTACGAGGGTTAAACTATTTCTAAATATGGGTCTTTTCTTTCTTCTTCTTCTTTTTTGCCATCAAGTTGTGGTTGGCTTATGGCAACCCTATAGATTTTTCAAGGCATTCAGAGGTGGTTGGCCATCGCCTGCCTCTGTGTAGAAACTCTGGTCTTCCTTGGTGGTCTCCCGTCTAAATACTGTCCAGGGCTGACCCTGCTTAGCTTCCGAGATCTGATGAGACTGGGCCAGCCTGGGCCATCCAGGTCAGGACTTTTCACTATAGTGACCACACTGACCTTCCTCATACTGAACGAGAGAACCAGAGAAGTTCAGTATTGTCTACTTTGACAGTCAGCACCTCTTTGATGTCTCAGGTTTTCCATATCACTTACTACCTGAGCCTTTTAACAGGAGATACCAAGGATTGTGCTTCATAAAATGTCTGTCCAGTTGAATTAATTCTGTCATAAATATATAATGCTAACATGTGCAAAGTTCTTCTTCCTTGTTTTTTTTCCAGTGGCTTTGCTTCCTTCAAATCCAGTTTTTCAGCCTTTTCCTTTTAATGAGCCTGTAGATAAAGTCATTTATTCTAGTTTGTCATCTCAAGCATCCCTGCTAACCAAACAATCACATTTTCCTTTAGGCTAACTTAGTTGTTGACGCAGGATGTAGCAGTGATATAGCATCCCACCCCCGCCCAAGGCTTAAGTACACAAACACAGGTGCCCTTTAGATAAAGCCATTAGGTAGTAGCCACAGCCAGGTGAGAGCTCCTTTTCCATGCGGTGTCATGCATGCTTAATCCCCAACCACTTGGTCTCACGTCATGGAAAACTCCCTTGTGGCCATGGCTACCCCTGAATGGCAGCACGTACTTACATGTATTTACTTGGCTGTATTATTGCTAAAAGTGCATGCAGGCACCAAAGTAACTGAAATCACAAGGTTTTTCCTCCATTTCCCTATGCTACTCAAGCTCAGGTTGGTCTTTATAATGTATACAAGTGGAGATCCACAAGAAACTTGCAGGATGGTTATCCCATTCCTCACACCTTTGCTTCCTCCCTTCTCCCCCTACCTCTCTCACACTCTTTCTCCCTTCTGCCCCCCCCTTTCTTACTCTCTCTCTCTCCTCCATGTATGTTACTTCCTCTCTCTTTCTGGCCCATCTTCATTCTCTTTGTTTTTCTGCCTCCCCACCTCATCACTCTTTCTCACTCTTTCTGTCCCCCCCCCACTCCATCCCTCTCTCTTTCTGCCCCCCCACTCTCTCACTCTATCTGCCCCCATCACTCTCCCAGCCTCCTGCCTGCTTCCTCTCCCCCCACAGCAGCAGTGGCAGTGCTCTGGGAATCACAATGGATCTCCCAGCTGCAGAGATGAATGCACCTTAGGGCTGCCAGCTCCAGGTTGGGAAGTTCCTGGAGATTTGGGGGTGGAGTCTTGGGACAGTGAGGCTTGGGAAGGCAAGCAGCCTCAGCAACCCTCCAAAGCAGACACTTTATCCAGGGGAACTGATCTCTGTCACCTGGACAACAGTTGTAATTCTGGGTGCTCTCCAGCCCCTCTCTGGCGGCTGGCAATGGTAGTTTATGTGAAGGAAATGGCTGGTTTGGAGGGTGGAGTCTATGGCATTATACTGGTCTGTAATCCCTCCTCAAATCCCACCCTCCCCAAGCTCTACCCCTCAAATGTCCAGGAATATCCCAACCTGAAGTTGGCAACCCTATTTCCTTCCCACCCAACAGCCAACCTACCTTTATCTGTCTTCAGCTTTCCATCTTCACCCCCCTCCCACGCAGCCTCTACCTAGGAAAATTATAATCTTTCTCCATAGTGGAGACTAAAGCATCTTAAATTATTATTTCCTCCTTGTTATCTGCACAACAACCCTGTGAGGTTGGTTAGGCTGAAAGTATGTGACTGGTCCAAAATCTCCCAGTCAGCTTCCACTGCAAGATGGGAGTGTGAACCCAAGCTGAAGCTCTAACTGTTAGATCACAATGGCTTTCATAGGGTGGCTGCTGATGAACAGTAGCAAAACAGCTGGGCCTAATTAAGTCATGCAAATCAGGTGGTATCAAGTCACACAGAGGGTGCTGCCTAGGGATGCCAGCCTCCAGATGGGACCTGGGGATCCCTTGGAATTACTGCTCATCTCCAGACTACAGAGATAACTTTCCATGGAGAAAATGGATGCTTTGGAGGGGGGAGTTTATGGCATTGTACCTCACTGAGGTCCCTGTCCCCCCCAGGCTCCACCCCCAAATCTCCAGGATTTTCCAGCCTGGATCTGGATCCCCTGCCGGTGGCCGGGGGGGGGGGGGGTACTTGGCAACCCTAGACTGCTGCCAGTAAAAACCCTGCCTTTTACTGACAGAAACAGTTAGAAGCCTGCTCCTCCCCCAAACATTCTAATCTCTCACAGTTGATGCCTGGGGTTGGTGCCATTTCAAAAGGTATTTGGGGGAATTCAAGGGTCCCTGAAGTTTTTTTTTAACTTTTTGGATTTTTCTGCAGACCAAGGAAGGCCCATGACTATGTAGGAAAAGCTGTTGGGGGAGAGTGAGCTCTCTTTTGGCAGATATAAGCATCCACACAGGAAAAAAAAACTCTCAGAATTAGAACATAGATTTTAGTGCCCCTCTAAATGACTTAGTATTATGTCTTCCAGAACTGGTTTAGCCACCTGGTTGTCACACAAGGGGGTATTTGAAAGGCTGCTGGTTGTAATTGCCAGAGCTGCGGGGATCAGAGGGCTGTAGCTGGCAGAAGGACAACAAAATAATGATAGATGCTTTGGAAAATGGAGGAAGAAATGGGGCACATTCCAGGAGATGAGGCTAGAATTTTAGGAGGGAAGGAATGCTGGAAGAGAGAACATGCAGAGAATGGAGGTGTACAGAGCCAGGAGCTGCAGGGGTGAAGAAAGCTAAAATTAACCTCATGATTTGAAACCACCAATCATACATTTTGGTTGCAGGTGACCTTCATAGCAGTGGCTGTAGCATAAAGCTTAAGGCTGCAGTCACACACACTAAATAATGCACTTTCAATCCACTTTCAGTGCTCTTTCCAACTGGATTTTACTGTGTGAACTGGCAAAATCCAGTTGGAAAGTGCATTGAAAGTGGATTGAGAGTGGGTTATTTAGTGTGTGTGACCAGAGCCTAAGGGTCATTTTACACCTCCCCTCTAAAGTAGTTTGACTGCTGTCTTTTCCTGTGCTGATTTCACAGTGGTGTGAAATTTCACTCCAGGGGGTCTAAGTGCACTAATCAACAGCAATTGTTTAAAGCAGAATCAAGCCGGTTGCATACTAGCTTGACCACAGGAGGGCAATTAGTAGATGTGGACATTTCAGTAGCAGCATGGTTTCACACCGCACAGAGGTGTGGGCCGGTTTTTTTGGAACTAGAATGATTCCAGTGGGAAAGTCAGATGTAAAAACAGCCTAAGATGGGCAACTGGCTTTACACCAAACAGGACTGGCTGCCTGAAACAGCAACCCCACTGAGTTCCTGATCTTTTATGCTCATAACATGTAGTTATAGTAATAAAAGGCTAATAATATGGATCAGGGTGGAGAATTGCATGATGGGGTGATGCATTTCCAAAAATGCATGCTATCATCTAAGGAGGGGGTGATCAATGTTATGTTAATATTTTGAGTAAAATATGTTATCTAGTTTCTTCTAACAGCAAGTTCTTTTGCAGATATTCTTACTGTGTGCTCATTCTACAAGCCAACTTTTTTATATCACTTCCTATAAAAAAGATGTATACATGTCTTGGCAGTAGTATGTGCAAAAAGGATCTAGGGGTCTTAGTAGACCATACATTGAACATGAGTCAGCAGTGTGATGCAGTAGCTAAAAAGGCAAATACAATTTTGGGCTGTATCAAGAGAAGTACAGTGTCCAGATCGCACAAAGTGATGGTATTGCTTTACTCTACTCTGGTTAGACCTCACCTAGAGTATTGTGTTCAGTTTTGGGCACCACAGTTTAAGGCTGTTTTTACATCTGACTTTCCCGCTGGAATCATTCTAGTTCCAAAAAACCCTGCCCATACTTCTGTGCGGTGTGAAACCGTGCTGCCACTGAAATGTCCACATCTACTAATTGCCCTCCTGTGGTCAAGCTAGTATGCAACCGGCTTCATTCTGCTTTAAACAATTGCTGTTGATTAGTGCACTCAGACCCCCTGGAGTGAAATTTCACACCACTGTGAAATCAGCACAGGAAAAGACAGCAGTCAAACTACTTTAGAGGGGAGGTGTAAAATGACCCTAAGAAGGCTATAGAAAAGTTGGAACATGTCCAGAGGAGTGCAGTAAAGATGGTGAGGGGTCTGGAGACCAAGTCCTATGAGGAAAGGTTGAAGGAGCTGGGTATGTTTGGCCTGGAGAGGAGACAACTGAGAGGTAATATGATAACCATCTTCAAGTACTTGAAGGGCTGTCATATAGAGGATGGTATGGAGTTGTTTTCTGTTGCCCCAGAAGGTCAGACCAGAATCAATGGGTTGAAATTAAATCAGAAGAGTTTTTGGCTAAACATTAGGAAGAACTTCCTGACAGTTAGAGCAGTTCTTCAGTAGAACAGGCTTCCTCAAGAGGTGTTGGGCTCTCCTTCTTTGGAGGTTTTCAAACAGAGGCTAGATGGACATCTGTCAGCAGTGCTGATTTTGTGAACTTAGGCAGATCATGAGAGGGAGGGCAGGAAGGGTTGCATCAGTGCTTAGTTCTTGTGGCCCTTTCTTACATGCTCAGGGAAATTCTGGTCGCCACTTTGGGGTCAGGAAGCAATTTTTCTCCAGGCCAGTTTGGCTGGAGATCCTGGAGGGTTTGCCATCTTCTGGGCATGGAGCTGTAGTCACTGGAGTGTGTGTGTGTGTGGGGTATGTATTTGTGAATTCCCTGCATTATGCAGGGGGTTGGACTAGATGACCATGGAGGTCCCTTCCAACTGGATGATTCTATGATATTACACACACACGTGTGCAATGTATGGCAATGTATTTGAACCATGTTGGTTCCATATTGTCTCCAGACCCAGAAAACATAGATATTCTACCATATTCTTTAGATATACACTATGTTCCTATCCTATAGTTTGGTGTATTGTGTTACAACTATACATTCACCACAGAACACACAGTAACAAGGTAATGAACATCATAAAGCAAAGCTTCAAAAATGACAGAACCTACCAGCGAGATTATATAAATTTTGATTCTGACATTCTGTCATATTCTCTGGCTATGTTCCTAACTATAGTTTTTATTTACTGACTTTTCCATTTTAAGAAGCATACTCACGGACATCTATGTGCCAATGAGGTGTTTCATTTCACAGATGAATTTTGATATTTGAGCATCCTTTAGTATGTTGTATAAATGGATAGAACAGATTTTAAATTTTTTGTTTGTTTGTTTTGGAGATGAGCTTTTGTTTTGGGGCCCAGCAAACTAAGAAACTTGCCAAGATCTCAAATAACTCTTGAAGGCTGCTGACTATTTTGGAGGAAAATCAGACATGAGAAACTACTATAATATTAATCTGAGGCAATGAACCTTATTTTTAACGTATTCAGGGAGTCCTGGCAGTGTGACCTGAATTGTCCAGTGTTTATAACTCAGGGAAAAATCATTGTGGAAGCAACAATCAATTGGACATTTAAATTCTGCCTATAGGGTTATTCAGGTAAGAAAAGAACATACATTTTACTTTTGCAAAACTTCAGTTTAAACTGTAAAATCATTATAATTTCAAAGGGCTATGGACATGTTTAAAAATGGTGCTACCCTTTATTAGACACTTTGACAGTAATGAAAAATTTTGTATGATAAACCCAAATTCTGCAGATGTTATTGATAACATAGATTTGTTCTAGATGCTGTTATTGTGTGTAGTCAACTGGTACATGTACCTGGCTCAGATAAATGTCCCTGCAAAGGGAGCCCACATGTTGTGTAGTAGGGCAGAAATATCTAAATAAATAAACAACTCCCAATTCAGCCCTCTATCACACTAAAAGACAGCCCAAGAATAAGGGAGAAAATCTTCCTTCCTCCATTTCATTACTTCTAGGAGCTACAGAGTTACAGCTACAGACAAAATGGAGATGTAACGACAACACCACTACCTGATTCGTGCAAACAGTTTCAAGTATTTGGGATGCATAGGTGGGAGACAGTAGGGGGTGACAGACAGTATAACACATACAGTAATTGTCTGCGAACTGACACAGATGAGCCTTTGCTTGTGGGGCAGGGCCAAACTGCTGAAGAAAAAATAGATACATAACCCCCACCTGTCACAAAAAAGTGACAGGTGCCCAATTTCAGGTCCTTAAGTCCTGCCTTCCTTTGCCCCAGAAATTCTACACTGTGGGGGGATGGACCTATAAACTGTGTGACTCCAAGAGGCCTCTAAGGGTGTCATAAGACCCATCTATGAACTTTCCTGGACCAAGATGAAAGGTATTTGAGGTTGTGGGATGCACAGGAAAGAAGTTGGGGGCAACAGAGCATCCCTGTCCCCAAGAAGACCTTAGGAGGGTTGTGTGACTCTCTTCATGAAGTTGTCTTATTGCCCTGGACGAATAGCGGTGGGTTTCAAGTATTTGGGATGCATAGGTGGGAGACAGTAGGGGGTGACAGACAGTGTAACACATACAGTAAGCAATGCAGGAATAAAAGCAAACTGCCCAGAAATTTCAGAGACATTGAAATTAGAACACACAAGCACACACAACTTAAATATAGATAGGGACACCCAGTTCCAGAAAAGAAAGAAATAAAAGAAAAAGGCGCCCAAACTTCTATTCAAACCTGTAATAATTTATTTATTTAGATATTTATACCCAGCTTTCCTCCCAGAGGGAGTCCCAGAGCAGTTTACAACATAGTTCCCCCCTTCTTAATTTCATCCTCACACCAAGGAAGGTTAAGCTAAGAGACAGTGACCAGCCAGAGGTCACGCAATGAACTTGTTTTTTTCTAAACACTTTTCTGAGAAGTGTGCATCAAGTTTAATTTTTGTCTAACCTTCTCATCATTTAAAATCTTTCCTTTTGTCAAGGCTGCACTTGTCTTGAAGGGGCAAAATGAAGGGGAAAACTTCATTGCTCTTTAGCACAATTGCCTTGCTATTAAGCAGCAAACTACTAATTCTGCTAACTAGAAACTCCAAAATCTCTTTCCCCTCCCCACAAACACAAACCCTTTTGAGACCATACTCTCAGCACCAATTTGGTGCCAGATAAAATTTGCAGAAGAGAGGAGGGAGGTTCTTTCCCCACCACCACACCAAGCCTTCTTTCTATTCAGAACAAAGCAAGCTAATTCACTTACAAATTACCAATTGGGCAGTAAGCATAATTCTAGGAATTTTCCTTATTTAAGCCATAAATATAAGGTACTGTTTACACACACCAGTCTCCTATTCCTACAGTATTTAATTTTAGGAGGAGTCAGCTGCGTCCAGTTATGAGCACTTCCTCATGACTATATCCAGTTATCTAAAGTACTAAAACAGGCAAGCTACTGTTGTAGATGGCTATTTAAATTGTGTACCGTGTGGAGTATGGAGTACAGTTCCCCATCCATGTATTTTAAACTCTGATCGAGTCAATGGTTTGTGTATTAACTAGTCTCTCAGACATGGCTGATATTATGCTTCTGTTTCTAAAGACAGGTTTTACAGTGTTGAGGTTTGTAGCTTGATTTTAGGTCATATTCCTGCTTTCCACAGTTGAGGGAATATTTAATCCAGGTCTCAAAACTTTGCCATTCTATTCTACAGACTTCACAGATGGTCAGTGTGCAGCCAGTTTTAGTTCAAAAACACAACTTTGAACCATAGGAGTGCAGAGGTCTTGCAAAATTTTAAAATGGTTCCCCACCCCAACCCCAGCTACAGACTCAGAGATCAGTATACCTTTTCCCCACCCCACCCCTATGGATGACCATAGATAATAAACCATCATCTGACTCTGTGTGCTGTCTGTGTGTGTGTGTGATCCCACTAGGATCACACACACCAATAGGAAGTGGTGGTGGTTCTTTTTGAGGGGTTTAAGAACCACAGAGCTGGTGATACTCTCCACCTATTTTCCTGGTCAGCAGGAAGTGTGTGCTTGTGCCCGGGCACAGACTGTCATATCTGTGGCTTGAGAAGGACAGTGGACCCCCCCCCCCCCCCTTGGGTGAATTATTTAGGGAATTCCTGATCGAAGTGCTGCCAGATCAACATGTAATGGAGTTTGTTTCACTAGGTCCTAAGATCTATGGATAGAAGCTGTGAGGAGGGACAGTGTGCCTTAAAGTAAAGGGAATAACTCTGAATGCCACCAACAGTGAAAAGATAAATTTTGATAGCTTGCATGATTCATGTCTCTGATTCTGAGCAATGTGAGATAGCAGTGCAGCAGCAGGGCATTTTTAGAGACAAAAAATCTTTCATCATTGAAATAACAAATCTTTAGAAAACTCAGAAGGTTGTTTATGACAAGCGTGTTAACGGTGGGTTTAAGACTTCTTTACAGGTATTGCTTATGGGTACCTGATGACAACATCCTTTCTCACCACTCTTGTGAGGCAACTGTGGCAACTGTGGGGGAAATTATTTGACTAAAACCATGCTGCCAAATGCAGAGTGAGTGCTTTCCATCATGCTTGAGAATATTGTGTGGTTTCCAGTGTGGTGTGGTGGTTAAGAGTGATGGACTCTAATCTGGAGGCCTGGGTTTGGTTCTCCACTCCACCACATGAAGCCAGCTGGGTGAACCTTGGGTCAGTCACAGTTCTCTCAGAACTCTCTCAGCCCCCCCCCCCCTCAGGGTATATGTTGTGGGAAGAAGAAGGGAAGGTGATTGTAAGCCACTCCAAGACTCCTTTGGGTAGTGAAGAGTGGGATATAAAATCAGATTTCTTCTTCTTCGTCGTCGTCTTCTTCTTCTTCCATGTTGGTAACCATTGTATCAAGAATTGCTGTGTCATTTTCCATTTATAAATTTGTATCAAGGGATTTCCTGCCTGCTTGCTTGAATGCTTATCACTAAAATCAGCCACTGTCCTAGAAGACTAGAAAGTAGCAAATGTTACATCTGTTTCTAACAAGGGGTCCAGAGAAGAACCAGGAAATCCCAGGCTAGTTAGCCTAACAACTGTCCCAGGCAAATTAGTAGAAACTGTGGTCAAAGATAGAATTATCAGGCACACGAAGGAACAATGCCTGCTGGGAGAAAATCAGCATGGCTTCTGCAAAGTAACATCCTGCCCCACCAACCTTTTGGAGTTCGTTGAGAAAGTGAACAAGCATACAGACAACGGTGACCCAGTAAACACTGGCTGGGGTCACACGTCCCTTTAAAGCGAGAGGAACTGCTGTTTCCTCTGGCATTTAAAGGGACTACTCAGACCGGCCGGGACAACTCCCACCACGAAGCGGGCTCAATCGTAGGTTCCTCCCGCGTTTTCTGACCCCTGGGAAAATCAAGTATTTTCTGGGAGGTTGCGCAAGGAACCCACTATTGAGCCAATCTGGACAACCCTCTCTCGCAGTGATTGCAAGAGAGGGCTGTCTGAATGTTCCTCCCAGGGTTTTTTAAATCTTTTTTTGCACTTGGGTGCTTGGGTGAACCTTGGTGAACTCAAGTGCTCAAGTGCAAAAAGGGGGGAAACCGCCCCATGCTCCGCTCCGTGCCCCGAGCCCCATGCTCTGCTCTGTGCCCCGAGCCCCGCCGCCTGCCGCCGCCTGCCCCCCCCCAGCAAAAAACCTGGATAAAGTCCCAGCGGGGATAAGAGGGATCATGGAAAAAGAGGGTGGGTTCTCTTACTGATTAAAAACTGGTTAAATGACAACAAATAATAGGAATACATGGACGGTTCTCACAAGGGGAGGGAAGAAAGCAGTGGGATCCCACAAGTATTGGTGTTGGAGCTGGTATTATGCCATTTGTTCATAAATGATCTGGAAGTAGGGGTGAGTAATGGTGAAGACCAAGGATGACTGTGAAGGAAGATCTCCACAAATTGGACGAGTGGGCAACAATATGGCAAATAAAGTTCTGTGTTGATAAGTGTAAGGTAATGCATATTGGAATAAACAATCCCAGCTGCAATGGAACATAATACATATTGGAAGGAAAAAATCCCATCTTCAGGTATAAGCTAATGAGATCTGAGCTTGCTGATACTGAGAGGGGAAAAGATGTTGGGGTTTTAGCTGGCAGATCAGTGAAGTGTCAACCCAGTGTGCTGCAGCAGTGAAAAGGCAAACTTTATATTGGGGATTATTAGGAAAGGGATTGAAAATAAAACAGTTTTCATTGTTGTCCTGGGGCTGGTTTAGTATTGCATTTTTTGCATTGAAGAGTTTTGAAAAGGGGGGATCAGTTGATAGTGAATGCATGAAAATTGAGATAAAAATTGCAAGCCAAGGTCCATGGCCAGCGCCGCCCTTTGCATGCAGGGCAAGAGGAAAGGGGGCAGGGGTCCCTTCTTGGCCTTCCTGGGGAAGGTCTGCAGTCCTAGAAGTGCTTCATCTCCCACCCCACCCACTGGAAAAGTTGCCTGGTGTTTCCTCGTGAGGAGAAGCAGCAGCAGCCTGGCACCCCACCCCCAGTCCGGTGAGTTGCAAATGCACTTAGGTGAAAATGCGCTTGGGTGAAAGGATGAGGTAATGAAAGGAGGGAAGGAGTGTGGGCAGGGGGAGGCAGGCAGGGTGGCGAATGGAGACAGAGGCAGAGATGAAAAGGAGGGGGGAATGAGGTCCCAAACTGAGTTGGAAAACGCTTGGAGATTTGGGGAGGTGAAGCCTGGGGATTGTAGAGTTGGGGGGGGGGGGGGGGCTCAGTAGATATAATGCTGTAGAGTCCATCTGCCAAAGCAGACATTTGCTCCAGATCTCTGTCTTTTGAAGATCAGTTGTAATACTGGGAGAGCTCCAGGCCCCACCTGGAGGTTAGCAAGCCTATCCTAGAGAGTATTAGTGAATAATAAATGGGGGAGGGGAATGTGATCCACAGAATCTTCCAGAGGTTTGCAAAGAGTCCCCACATGAAGAGAGTGTTGCAGAAGTGCAGCCTGGGCATGGGTTCTCATTGCTAGATCCTGCCCCATGAAAGACAAGTGGTCCATCTAGTCCAGCATCCTGTCTCCCACAGTGGCCAACCAGTTCCTCTGGAGGGCCAACAACAGGACACAGAGGCCAAGGCCTTTCCTTGATGTTGCCTTCGGGCTCTGGGATTCAGTGAGTGGTTGATTGCTGCTGAACATGGAAGCTTCCCTCAGTCATCATGGCTAGTAGCCACTGATAGACTTATCCTCCATGAATCTATCTAATCTCCCTTTAAACCTGTTTATACCTGTTGCCATCACTATATCCTCTGACAGCAAATTCCACATTTTAATCACTCGGTGTAAAGTAGTATTTCCTTTTGTCTGTGAGAAGAAGATTGTTGCTACTCTGCTACTCTGCACTCTGTACATTGCTCAGAAATTGAGTGCACAGCAACTGTTTGGTATTCTGGCTCAGAGACTCCGGTCAAATCTACACCTCCTCTCTGAAGTAGTTTGACTGCTGTCTTTTCCTACACTCATTTCACACTGGTGTCAAATTTCACTTTGTTTTTTACCCTGGGTCTGAAGAGCAGTAAGCAACAGGATCTGTTTAAAGGAGTATAATGCTAGCTTGACCACAGGAGGGCAATTAATGAATGTAGACAGTAAATTTTAAACTAGAACAAGTATGGTTTGAAACTTGTGTCCTGTCCCGGGCTGTCTGGGACTCAATCCCACCCCCACCCCCCCGCAGAGCCAAGATCCCACTCACCATGGTGTGGGAAAGTGCTGCGGTCCCAGCAAAGTGCCCCACTCGGGGCTGGAGCCAGATGCCTCCCCAGTTACCACAGCTGGTGGCAACACCCCATGTACCAGGGGCACTGGCCGGGCCCCACACCCCACACTCCCAGCCCTGAGAGAGGATGAGCCAGCACCAGCTGCAGCCCCAGGAGTGGTTCCTCCACCGGGGCTTGAAATGCCCACCCCCAGCTTGCCAGGAACAAGAAGAAGGGGCAGGGCCACCTTCCAGTCCCCGGCTCGGCGTCCGGAGTTATTAGGGGGGGGGGGGTGGAAATGAACAGGGAGGAGGAGGTCAGAGGGCCCAGGTGGCACTGGGAGGGGGAAGAGGGGAATAAAAGGAGTTGTGGAGAGCAGGGGCAGGGAGGAAAAACCGGAGGCAAATCTGGAGAGGACAGAGAGATGGACAAGCCGAGAGAGAGGGAGACCGAGAAGGACAGAGACGGGACGCTTGCTGACGGAGGCAGGGGGGCGAACCAGGGTGATGCAAACCCCGCCCCCTGGCCATTCTGAGGCCCCGCTGTGCCTCTTTTGGTCCCCAACTCCATCCAGGGCTGACCCGGGGAGGAGGGTGCCACAGCTAATGTGACCAAGCACAGCTGAGAACACATTATCAGGTGGTAGTGATGGCAGCAAAGTGGAGCTTTTCCAGGATCCTGGAAATGTAGATACAGAATACATACTGTGATGCTTCTGTGATGCATTTTGCAAATAAAATTGCTCTTATCTTTTGTGTTTTAGATTCTCCAGTTAGCACAGTTAAGGTTGCCATTGGAGTGCAGTCTGGGGGCTTTGGATTTGACCTTAGTCCTGTTGTGTTTTGGCACTGCAAGAGTGGCACTGGTTCTGCCATGCATATTGCATAGTGCGCTAGTTCTACTGCTGGCCTTGCACACACAATTCACAGACCTTCATTGGCATCACATCCTTGCACACATGCCCGCTCCCCACACCTCACTTTCTACTACAGAGACTCTCTGGGAGAATCTGCTGGGCTTGTTGTATGTCTGCCTTGCTTTTATCCCCACCACTGGAAACAATGGAGATTCTCAGATTTGACCTTAGTCCTGTTGGGTTTGGTCACTGGTTCTGCTGGGCACATTGCACTGGTTCTGCTGCTGGCCTTGAAAACATGCCCTCTCCCCACATTTCACTTTCTACTGCAGAGATTTTCTGGGAGAATCTGCTGGGCTTGTTGTATGCCTGCATTGATTTTTTCCAGCCATTGGAAACAATGGAGTAGGTGGGCACCCTCTTTGGGTGCCCATAGAATTGGTCCTCCTGATTCAGTCCTTTTGAAACTTGGGGATTCTTTTGGGGAGAGGTTCCAGCAGCTATACTGCAAATTTGGTGGTTCTACCTCAACCTCATCTTCTACAGCCCACTGAATATACCTTAGCCTAGGAGATTTGCCATTGACTATAATGGCCCCATAGGGTATAATGGAGCTGAAGAAATCCAGGATTCCCAAATAATTCAGGATTCTCTTATCGGTAAATTAAATCAGATCAGATAATCTGTTCCAGTTTAACTAATGCCTGAATCATGCTGAAAAGGCATGATTCAGGTACTAATTCAGTACGGAAAAGTGAAATGCACATCCCTAGTCAGCACTAAACCCTTTTTCTGTCAGGGCTAGACTCAGGGCTTGATTCAGACTCAATTCTTCTCAATTAAGGCAGAAATCTGACTGACTTCTCCTCAGCATCCAGCTCTCTCCAGATTTTATGTTTGCTCCGCTGATGCTAACCAATCAGATTGCTTGGAACAGCCTGTCACTCAAAGCTCTCTGGCTCTGTGAAGAATTAACCCTTCACAGTCCTTCAGCTATTTGTACAGTACTTCTAAGCTTTTAAAAACTCCAGTATGTCACAGCAGCCCTATGTCAATAAAAAAGCAATGCTCATGAACAGTCATGAACAGCTGCATTAATGTGTGGGAGGGCTCGTCGCTCATTGCGACAGTTGAGCAAGGGACATGAAAAAGTGCATCATGTTGATGACGACGATGACGATGACGACGACACTTCACATTTATATGGCAGCATTCAAAACATTTCAAATATATTGTCAAAGTGATGGATTTCTGGGCATAGAGCTGCTATGAACATACACAAAATTTGCCTTTCTAGTACAGGTTTATCTTCTTTCCTTGGGGCACATCCATATACAGGTTTTCAGCAGTCTTGGCCCAGGCAGAAGAGCCCTTAAAGCCCAATAAGAAGACCTCTGCAAAAATATTGAATGGTGTGGATTTTGGCATCCAGATCTCACCTTTCACTCTCATACAGCACAGTTCTCCACACCCTCCTCTGCAACATGTTCTAATATAAAACAGTCAAATTTCAAAGTTACATTCTCTTAATCTAATTTTTTTTTTCTAACATACCTATTGCGGGCTTGTAAAGTGATGTTGAGGTAGGGAGGTACATGTGTACTGCTGCTGATTAGCCAATAGCATTCCACGTGGACTGCTGACATCATCAGTATCAAATACTCAGTGCAGAAGTGCCCTGTGACCTGCCTCTGTTCTGAGAGGCCCGTGCAGCATCTATGCCCAGGGACTCCTTTGCCAGCCTAAAAAATAAGAGTTTTTTTAGGAGCGACTAATATTCCCTGTCCTGAAGTAGGGTGACCCTACTGACTTGGCTTTGACCTTGGTGGCCCAGGCTAGCCAGATCTCCTCAGATATCGAAGCTAAGCAGGGTCATCCTTGGCTGGGACAGGAGACCACCAAGGAATTCCAGAGTTACTTCCCAGATGCAGGCAATGACAAACCCCTTCTTCCTTGAAAATCCTGTGGGATTGCCACAAGTTGGCTGTGAGTTGAGGGCACTTTCTGCCACCAAAGTAGGGTGACGTGGAGGCAAAATTGACATTTCTCTTACAAAAGCCCTTTTTGTCCTACCCTGAATTAGCAGCAGTCAGAATTAACTACCAGTCAGAAGCCCTTTCCTTTACCTTGCTAAAAAGAAAAAAAAAAGTGTCATGAGCCACAAATTGCCTGTATTTACTTATATCCTGTGCTCAAATTCCTTCAGGAAGAATAGTGTGATTATCTAGGTGTTGAAAAAAGTATATCTCTGTAAGGCAGAACTCCAGAGATCAATGCATTTATTCCTAAAAATATATATTTTTTAAAAAAATTGATGGTATCCCCATCTGTATGAAATGTCATGTTAAAATATTCTTTTGAAACGACCAGAAGTTAAATGACTATTCTGCATAAAATTAACATCTTTCACAGAAATGTAGATCACATTGAAAAGAAAAGGGAAAGAGGAAAGGATAGTTTCTGTGAATATGTGGACCAAAAGCATTACTCTTTTTTCTTTATGTCTGCATTTCTTCATAATAAAATTCACAAAGAGATGAGATGAAGGAAGGAAGATGGAGCAAAAAAAGTGTACAGACTTATACAATACACTACAGCACTGAAATGTGAAATTCAGCTATGAAATACCCAGAAAATTCCATTTTTCTATGTAGAGCAAGCTATCGACTTGTTGCTGTAAAGGGGGGGGGGTATAAGAGGACAGCAGGACTGGAAAGACCTTTTTTGCTTTTCTCTTTGGAAAACTACTGCCAGACAGAATAGACAACACTTGGTGAGTTGGACTGGTGGTATTAGTACAAACCATATTTTATGGCTAGTGTGGCTCAGTTCAAAAGTTAGTGTTTCTCGGTGCTTGAGATGAAAATGACTGGGACTTCATCCCAAGCACCAAGAAATATGAAATTTTAAAAATAGGAATAATTATATAGCTGTACAACCCTACTTCCAATTCAGATTTCAAAACAAGGTTCCAAGTCTGAATACAGCCTCTAACAGGGGACCTATTTTTTCCAACATCTCTCTCTCTCTCTCTTGTTATTCCCTCTATACATTTCTCTCTGTCTGTTTATACAATGTATTTATATACCACATTCTCCATTTTTTTTGCCTGAGATGGATTCCAATAAAAACAGAATGACAGAAAACATCTATCCATCTTTTTCTTCCTACTTTTCACTATTCCTTGATTTTAAAAAATAAAACTTTAAAAGAAGGCAGTTGTAGTCCCAGTGACACAGCCCACCTTAGGTCAGCCAAGAACTAGTTAGGAATCATGACCCGCCAGCTGATGACCACTAGTGGGGGGGGGCAGGTGAAGATAGTACTACCCCATTGAACTAGTCAGAATAAAGATCTTTACAATGATTTTTACTCAGATTACCCCATTGAACTAGTCAGAATAAAGATCTTTACAATTATTTTTACTCAGATTACCAACTCATCTTTGATTTTTTTCACCAAAACTAAGTAAATTAGTATACAGCTTATTTAGAAATATTGGCTGTGATCCTAAATGTAGGCATGCTATTCTTTCATAGTTGTCTTTCCTCTACTCATACATTCTGATCAGATGTTTTATGCTGGCATGATTTGATTTTTTTAAAGGAATATGTTTAGAAACATTCAAAAATGACAGAACTCTGTGTGTGTGTGTGTGAGAGAGAGAGAGAGAGAGATTATTTCAGATGCTATTTATTGACACTGATTCTGCTTGGCTGTGTGAAATGTTGGCAATTTCAGATCCAGTCATGGTCTCCCCCACATCACGACTGGCATGAATTAGCTCGTGACACAGCCTGGGTATAGAAGCCAAGGCCTGAATGGTCCTAGAGACAATCCAGTGCTGCTACCCTATAATTCTGTCTGGCAACACAAAAGATTCTCATCTTGTCCTGCAAGGAAAATAGTTTAGGAATGGAGTTTTAAAAGCATATATAGGACCCAATCCAAGACTGGTAGTATCTGAATATGCTTTCCCTGTTGTTAACTGAGGGCAACATGGGTTTCAGAACTCTAGCCAGTTTCTCTCCTGCAGGGCATAAGGGAGAGGGGATTCACAAGGGACAAATCAGGAGGTAAAGAATATTTAACCCTTCTTCTATCTGTCACTCCTCCTTGAAATGTCCCCGCACAGCTGTTTTTCCATACGAAAGATGCTGCTGGGAGTCTCTGCTGAGGAACACAAAACCAACGCCACGCACACGTGTACACATATAAAACGTTGTTAATTCCAGGGGCAGGTCTACACTTGTATCAGTTTAGTAAAGACAACTGCCTGAAAACATGTTGAAAAGTGTCATCTGGGTGAGGGGGCTGAAAAAAGCCCATTGTTCTGGTATCTGAGGAGAGAATTACTATTGATCTAGATTTACTGTTAATCCGCTTTTAGTCTCAACTGGGGTGCAAAAGCACATACAGGGATCCTTAGATGGGGTGAGTTCCATTGCAGTGAAGGAGACAAGGCTCCTAATGCAATTGTTAGCCTGACTGCTCTATTATATTTTCAATATTGGGGAAAATATGCTTGAATAATCGGCAGTAGGCGATAACGGGACAAGCACCTATGTATACAGAGGCTGGGCCTCTCTCAGACTATTGAGAAACAGATACTGAGACTGATATCAATGTAAAAAGGTTTGTTCTTTTACTTAAAGAAGGTAAAAATGATACATTCAGAGATTACTAGGCATACACACATTCAAACAGTTCTAAAGCAATCAGATAGAATAAAGAGAGATGGTTGCATTAGCAGGAATATCATTGGTATCCGTCGGGGCAATATTTACCTGTCCAGAGATCTGGTTCCGTCCAGCTGGAAGAACGGGGAATAGTTTGGAACACAGGAAGAAGGGGGCATGAATTCTGAACCTGCAGAAAACACGTGTCAGACCCTAGTGGCGTACCCTAGGATCTGGGAGGAAGGGCGGAAGAAGGGGGAAGGCAAGAGAGAGAGAGAGTCTTGGGAAGCTATATTTATTGGAGGGAGGGGGAATGTTATCCTTGGGGGTTGACAAGGTTTGAGAACTCCCCCAGGAGTGCCTATAATTGGTCCATTCTCTAAGGGTCTGTTCTATGGGAGGAGCTTATGGGAGTGGTCAATATTTGAATCGACCTGATGGTCAGGTACCAGAAACCGATGTCATCGGCTAGAAAAGTGCTGATGGAGCTTGGATGTGAACAAGCAGGACTCTCAAGAGAGAGAGGAATAATGCTAAGTCAATTGAGGCAAAGCAATAACCCCCATATATATCTCTGCCTAAGAATGAAGAGAATTTAGAAAAACTTCATAGCATTGGATTTGTGCCACTGTGAAAAATACGGTAACTAAGTAGTGCTAATCAGGTTCTACTCACTACCTGCCCTAGAGTTATTGGCCTCAATGTTAGCAGCAATTAAATGTGAAGGGAAGGAACAGATCTGGAAGCTCAGCGACCAAGCAGTCAGCAAATTTTTACTGCCTATTGTTTGCATGCACAGAACATGCTGAAGTGTTACACACTCATCAGTTCTTAAAAAATAGCAAGGTATGTTACACAGCTGTGCTTGCAGCATTTTTAAAAACGAGAGGCCAATTCAAATGAAAGGCCTCAGGTAATGAGAGAACAACTGGGATTTATTTGCTTCAGATAAAAAGGAAACTCCTGCATGGAAGAATAAATTGTGTCCCTGAAGTCAGATGGACTTAATTTTTAATTGCTAAGGCTGCAATCCTATGAACACATTTTTAGGAGTAAGCCTCATGAGATAAAATTGCACTTACTTCTGAGTAGCCTTGCTTAGGATTGCTTCATAGCGTCCTTTTATGTGTTGCCCAAGCCACAATGTGAACAAAATAAAATCCAGCAGCTATTTTATAGGAGAAACACAATCTATTTCCTTGCAGGACACTGCTCCTTTTTCTCCCTACCATTTCTAAGCTTTTCCTGAAACAGGAGGAACCCCATTGATGATCCTTCTGTACAGACACGTTGGTAGCACATGTAGCAGAGCCAGCTTCAGTCATGAGCCCTGTTCCACAATGCATAGGCTGAGGACAGACTGGCAATCTGCCCTGGGATAGGTCTGCATGGGAAGTGGGGGAAGGGAGCCTGTTCAGACATGCACAGCTGTCCCTCAGCTCCCTTACACACTTACCCGCTTTGAAGCCAGTTTTCTGTCGCTATAGAAGGACACCGGGAGAAACTGGTGTCCAGAGGCCATCTTGCACTTGCCTCCCGCTTCCAGGCAGTGTGAACCGGAAGAAGGCGGGAGGCAAGCGGAGGTGGCAGTGCAAATGCGGCGTTTTGCCAGTTTGCGCATGAGCGCTCATGCGCACATGAGCACATGCGCACATGCGCAAATTGCCAAAACAGCCCTATCACAAGCTGCAGAGGCCGGCCCACCTGGGGCCACTCCGCAGCAGTCTGAACGCTCCGTAACGGCATCCTTGCGCAATACCCTGGCCAATGTGGACAGCCAGCCCTGGGGGATTTTTCCCCCGCAGCTTTTGCCTCCGGATTCATCCCACTCCAGATTGCCAGTCTGTCCTCAGCCATATACTCTGTAATATGGCCTACAGCTTACATATATAAATGCTGCCCCTTTACATGACCGATGGACCACACAGATGGGTCCACATGTAGAGACCCATTTTGCATTATAAGTTATACACACCGGGGCAGAGGGAAGGTTCCATGAGGCCAAGACTTCCTACACATCTGGCTTGCGTGTCATTTAGTCCTAGAAGTATTCATGCCTGAACAACTTAATGTTAAACTTGATGCTTTCAATTTAAAATGTGTTTGAGCCATAGCATCATCTCTTCAAGGCGGAGCTTGAAGTAATTTGAAATATTAAATTCCATATTAACCTTGCTGCTATAGTTGCCACATGTATCTAGATCAAGCAGTGTTTCAATGTCCAGTCCCACAGGCCTTTTGGCTAGTCAGAAGTATTGACTGGATATAGTGAATGAGGGCAACTGCCCTGGACCACACACTTTGAAAGGCCTCTACCATTCCCTGAAGAAACTGCCAGTCACTTATTCAGCAGGTGCTGTACATGCTCGCTTGGGTCTCAAGGCACTTTCACCTCAAACCAATGATGACATATACCAGGGTGTGAGCTTTACAAGGCCTACCACTCAGGTAATTAAAGATGGCTTGCGAAGGGAAGTCTTGTAAACTGGGAGAGCTTGTTCCAGGCTCTGCATTCTACTTGGAAATCCCTGGAACTGGAGCACACGTGCATACATATCACTTAAATACTCCGCCTTTGATGAGGAAATATTCTGCTGGCAGTCCTGGTGTGGTGAATTTTAGTTAGAGCACAGATACCCCCCAGTAGTTCTACCTTGCACAGATTTCAAGTTACTTGAGCTGTGGTCACACACACTAAATAATCCACTTTCTCCCACTCCCCAACATATTTTAATAGTAAAAACAACTGATTGAAAACAACAATATATAACATAAACCAACAATGTATTACAGTGCAAGAACATGGTACAAGAACAGTGATTTATAAAAAAGGCAAATACCATTTCAGTGCACTTTTTTACTGTGTGAACTGGCAAGATCCAGTTGGAAAGGGCATTGAAAGTCAATTATTTAGTGTGTGTCAGTGTGAGGCTTCTGCCCTAAGCAGTCAAAGATCAGACCTTTGTTGTTGAAACAGAGTTCTTTATTGTCTTATTACTGCATGACAGGTTCTCGAATGTTTGTTAGAGATACCGTATACAAAACAGCTAGGGTTAATATACCCTCCAGTATATCCAGTATATGAAACCCCGAAAGTCAACCAATCACAAAAAAGGAAAAAAGTGCGGTTACAGAGCTTTGACCGTTTTACTTCCCACAGGAAAAAAGGTGAGGTGTTAAAGTTGTAAATTTTCCTCTCTTGAATTAGGCGCCACAGATGCGCCCCCTCTATCCATAACAAAGGCCATCCCAAGGCCTTCTCACAGCGATAAGAGGTGCCGTGTTCCGGAAGGCGGGGGAGCGGAGGAATGCATGAGGGGACAAGGCCATTTGGTCTCAGATGACGTGTCAGCGTTTGAGGACGCCACTCTCCCAGATGAAACTGTTACATTGACCAGACCTTCACAAAGCAATATAACTCAAAGCAATAAAGAGAAGGGAGGAACTCTGAGACAGCTTGGTGCAAGATAGCCAGGGAATGCATAGAGAAAACAAACGGTTACAATTGTGATTGAGCTATGCTGGCATAATTCATGGAAGACAGAAAGGAAACATTGTTAGGATCAGGGATCCTGACAGACAGCAGCCCAGGAGGAGCCAGGGCAGGGGCATAGAGTTTGTGATTTTCCAGGGGGGGTGGGGGATCTTGTGCGTGCACGCAAAGCACACACATGCTGGGACTATGTCCCTGCCACCACTGCCACCACCACCATAACCTCCTCCTCCCCTGCCTGGCTGGCTGGCTCCCAGCTCCCCAGAACCCGCTCGCTCACTCGCTCCCTCCCTGGGCCATTCGGGGTGACTACACAGTGTGATGACATCACCCGGAAGTGATGTCATCATGCTGGGCACGTTGCCAGGGCGACACTCTGGCAATCGCCCCAAAACTCTATGGTTCCATAGAGTTTCGGGGTGATTACTAGAGCGTCGTCCGGCAGTCACCCAGATGGCCCTGGGAAGGAAGGAGGGAGGGAGGGAGCAAGTGGGTGGGTTCAGGGGAGCCGGGGGGGAGCTGGGGGGAGCGGGTGGGTGCAGGCCTAGGCAGGGAAGCACGGCGGCGGGCAGGCAGGCGGGCGCCCCGTTTTGCCGGGGGGCTCAGTCCCCCCTGGGAAATCTCAGGGGTGGCCTGAGCCCCTGAGCCCCCCTGCAGTTGACACCTATGAGCCAGGGTAGATTTGAGAAGCTAATAGTAAAAAAGCTGGTTAAAAATGGCTATAAACACTGTGAGTCCTTATGGATTTCTATGATGTATTTTTCCTCTTCATACATTACCTCAGTTGTATTGTTCTGCGTGTCCCTTCCTCTTCTTCCGTGAACCAAGATTTGTTTCCACTTCCTTGTCACAATTACTCCTAAGTTTAAACCCTTTCTTCATTTCAGATGCCTCCTTTTCTTGTTGTTGTTCAGTTGCACAGTCGAGTCCGACTCTTCGCGACCCCATGGACCCCATCATGCCAGGCCCTCCTGTCTTCCGTTGTGCTCCAGAGTTTGCTTAATTTCATGTTTGTTGCATCAATAACACTGTCTAACCATCTCATCCTTTGCCGTCCACTTCTTCTTTGACCTTCCATCTTTCCCAGCCTCAGGGTCTTCTCCAGTGAGTGCTCCCTTCTCATTGGGTGGCCAAAGTATTTGAGTTTCAGCTTCAGAATCTGGCTTTCCAGAGAACAATCAGGGTTGATTTCTTTTAGGATTGACTGATTTGATCTCCTTGCAGTCCAAGGGACTCTCAAGAGTCTTCTCCAGCACCATAATTCAAAAGAATCTATTATTCGGTGCTCGGCCTTCCTTATAGTCTAGCTCTTGCAGCCGTACATTATTACTGGGAATACCATGTCTTTGACCATACAGACTTTTGTTGGCAGGGTGGTGTCTCTACTTTTTGTTATGCTGTCTAGGTTTGCCATCACTTTTCTTCCAAGGAGCAGGCATCTTTTAAATTCATGGCTGCAGTCACCATCTGCAGTGATCTTGAATCCCAGGAAGGTGAAGTCTGTCGCGGCTTCCATGACTTCCCCTTCTATTTGCCAAGGAATGATGGGGCTGGATGCCATGATCTTATTTTAATGTTGAGTTTCAAGCCAACTTTTGCGTTCTGTTCTTTCATCCTTAGCAAGAGCCTCTTGAGGTCCTCTTCACTTTCTGCCATTAAAGTGGTATCGTCTGCATATTTGAGGTTATTGATGTTTTTCCCAGCAATCTTAAAACTTCTTTTCTTACCTTTTACAATTTAAAGAGATCTATATCATCTTAAGTGGTTGTGGAGGTTCAGAGGTTAAGACGCTGAGCTGCAGACCAGAAGGTCGATAACTTGGCAGTTCAAGACTCTAGTGCCACATGACAGTGAGTTCCCATCTTTGGCCCCAGCTCCTGCCAACCTGCCAACCTTCAGTGGGAAGGTAGCAGCATTCTGTCCACCTTGGCATTTAGTCATGCTGGCCACATGACCACAGAGAAAGTCTTTGGACAGCACTGGCTCTTTGGCTTGGAAATGGAGATGAGCACTGCCCCCTAGAGTCGGATTTGGCTGGCTTTTAAGCCAGGGAAACCTTTACCTATATCATCTTAAAGACAGAGAACAAATGAAAAGCTATCTTGCCAACAGAAAACTTGATAGGTGAAGAGCACACAATTAAAAATCCCCTCTGATCCAGTCCCTCTCACACAACCTTTCCCAGAGAGGGTAGACTGTGTTTCTCTGTGTGTGTGTGTGTAAAGTGTTGTGATCAACTTATGGTGACCTGCAGGGTTTTCAAGGCAAGAGACACCGAGAGGTGGTTTGCCATTGTCTTCCTCTGCATAGCAGCCCTGGGATTCCTTGCTGGTCTCCCATCCAAATACTGACCAGGGCCAACTTGGCTTAAGCTCCTAGATCTGAAGAGATTGGGCTAGCCTGGGATATTCAGATCAGGACAGACTGGGTGAGAAGCAGAGCAGGCCCCACTGGTGGACTTCCTGAGAGCCAGTTTGGTGTAGTGGTTAAGTCCGCGGACTCTAATCTGGGAGAACCGGGTTTGATTCCCCACTCCTCCACTTGCACCTGGCTGGATGACCTTGGGCAAGCCATAGCTCTGTACCAGCCGTCCTCTCAAGGACAGCTTGGGAAAAAGCTCTCTCAGCCCCACCTACCTCACAGGGTGCCTGTTGTTGGGAGGGGAAGGGAAAGGAGTTTGTAAGCCGCTCTGAGACTCCAAGTGAGTGAAGGGTGGGGTATAAATCCAATCTCTTCTTCTTCTTCTTCTTCTTCTTCTCTGATGGCACCTGGTATTTTTGGCCACTGTGTGACAGAGTGTTGGATTACATGGGCTTGATCCAGCATTGGCTTCTCTTATGTTCTTATTTCTGCGTAATGTAAATATCACAGTTTCAACAAACACCCTTACCATGTGACAGTGAACAGATTCAAAGATTAGAATGAAGACCAAGAGAGGTTCTAAGGTGATATGTTATTGTAGCCTATTTTTGGCTATATTCCATGTCAGCATGACTTTAACTTTCTTTTGGGCTGTCTTGGGAGACATTTGGAAAGCATCACAAGAGATTACTATCACCCATTTTATTCAGAGTTTGCCAGCTTATTAAAGGATATTAGGGAGTTAATTGGAGCAGCAAATCAGAGTACTTTTTGTGCATTCAGATTTTTCAAATTAAAATTAAAATGTGACCTTTTTTCTCTAGTTTTAATAGTGAATAACATTTTGTGACATGGACTGCCTATAAATGAATATAGTTGAGGTCAGGAATTGCTGAATCATTTGAAATACTGTTCTGTTCATTTGGTAAGTGTATAACAGAGAACAAAAGACTGGTGACAATGGGAATATTATCTGTTCTGTCCTTTATTTTAATTGAATGCCTTTTGCTGAAATAGAGTGAACTAAAATTCTAAGCCAATTTCTTCCATGGATGTACCATTACCTAGACAAGAAAATGTTTCAAAGGAAGGGTTGATGAACGAATTCTGCCATATAGGCTATCATTTTAAAAAGGGACTACTACAACAACACCAGAAGAGAGAAGTGTAGTATCGTGAGGAACTGGGCTTTATGGCAACATACTTATTAAAATGATGCTTTAGTTGAAGTGAAAAGCAGCCATGAGTAGGCAAAAATTCAGCTTCAAGTTCATAGTCTTTTTCAGTTTCTGCCTTGCATTTTATATGAAGCAGAAGCCAGAACAGTTCCTTCTTTACATTTAATATATTAGATGTTATTCCCAGAGATATCTGCATGGCTGCTGTTAAAAACAGAATGAGGGATGAGGCAAACTTTTTGTCTGATTTTATGTGCTGAAATGTGCTTTTATAGTTGCATAACAGTTTTTGTATTGTGTTTTATTTGATATCACCATTCCATTTTAACATTAATGAACTCAGGCACACCAGTGTCCAAACCAATGAATACAAGAACTGTAAAGATAAAAACAACCACAGATATTAAAGGCTAAACAAGATGTACCACTGGAAGTCCCAGGCTGCGGCCATACACACTCAATAATCTACTTTCAACCCATTTTTAGTGTACTTTCCAACTGGATTTTTACTGTGTGAATGGGCAAAATCCAGTTGGAAAGTGCGCTGAAAGTGGATTGTTGAGTGTGTGTGGCCGCAGCCCCTGTGCTTAAAAAGCAAGGGTGTGGAAGCTAAGTTCTGATCATGGTTCATGAACGTGGCACAAGGGGGGGGGGATTAAGCTCTTCCCCATATGCTATTTTCCAAACATGAAATGGTTCTGCAAAAGTTGCCCATTTGGGAGAACAGACAAAAACTGTTAACAGTTCTGCAGGACTTGTTTAGGTTGAGGAAACAGCATGAGATGGAAAGCTTAACCTCCCTCTCCCATTCCACCATATTCCTGATGTGACTGGCCTCTGAACCTTAGGTGAATTGATCTCTTTAGATGGGAGATTGTTATGTATTGAGCCTGTATTGTACTGGCAAAAGGTCTTGGCTGGAGGCTGCATAACAAAAGCTTACTAGGATTCTAGAATGGACCAGTAGGGGACAAGGATCCTAGAGTAAAACCAATGGGGAAACAATGCAGTGTAAATAGCCTATCATTGGGAGTAAGGTGTGTTTGGGTGTAACTGTTATGTCCTAATGGCAACCGCGTACGTAGTCAGAGAAATGCATGTGGCCAGGCTGGCTACTGGAGCTTCGCTTTGGGAGACAATAGCCCGGCCGGAATGTAAATTAGAGCAAGTGGCCACCCAGGTTCCACCAGGGGACCTATGGTTTAAGGTAACTCATGATTAATCCTATCAGGGAATTTGAGTATAATCTTATCAAGGTAATCCTATCAGGGAGTAATCCTATCAGGGAGTTTGGGCAAGGCCGGGGGTGCGGTTTAGACGTGTATTTGAGCAGACCCCCCGAGCCCCATTCAGTAGCCAGGAATTGTACCATCAATAAACTTATGAGCTGAATTCACTGCAATGCATCTCTGGACCTAGTACTTTATATTGACAATGAGGATGGGATCCCAATGAGTGACACCGACGCCAACTCCAGCATTGCATCGAGCACTGATCTGCCGGCAACCGAGCAATGCTAGGCTCCAGCACTTCACAGCACCACTGACCGCCCCAGAGGACATTGCTTACCACACCACTCCAGAGTCATGGCAGCCGCTCCAGGACAACTCACCACACGCTCCAGGACCCTGCTCACCCTGGGAAGTGAGGGTAGAACAATTAAAGTACTTCTTCCTGGCAGGAGACAGCTGATGCAGGAAAGAAGAAAGCCTGGCTCATCAGCTCCTGCAGCGTCTCCACGATTCACCTGGTGCAGAGCTTAATTGCACCCAAGACGCTGGACGATGCATCCTTCAATGAGCTGATCAACATGCTCACGGCCTACTTCATGCCAAATCTATCCTGAATGGTGCTCAGAATGGACTTCTGTGCTCGCACCCAGAAGACTGGTGAGTCAGCTGCAGACTTCATGGCAGACCTCCGGCACCTGGCAATGGGGTGAAAGTTCCCGTCCATCGAGGACACTCTCCTGACCCAATTCATCTGGGGTGTCTGCAAGCCGAAGCTCCGACAGAAGCTAGTTGCAATTGAGGAACTAAAACTGGACACCACTTGCAAAGTAGACGCTGCATTCGAGAAAGCGCATAACGATCACCAAGGATCCAGAACACACCGCCTGGTGACCACTGCCATCCCATCAACATCAGATGAGGATGAAGAGGTCCTTCAGCTCCACAGACTGGATTGGTGAGGACCACAGCACCCAGCCGCCACACCAGCACTAGCCAGCCAGCATACCAATGCACCCACACCATGTGCTAGCTGCAAAGATCCACACAATCACCGGATTTCCCACTTCCACAAAGCATCCTGCCGATCCTGCAGCAAGATGGGGCCCATCACTCGGTTTGTCATTTCCAGGCCTCCCAATGCACACAAGCCACACACCTGGAGTCATCACAACTGCACTCCACAGCATCCACCCACCACCAGGTAATGAACTTGCTTCAGGACACCCCTACAAAATTCATGTCCCAATAGTAATAGAGGGGTCCCCTGTGAAATGGAACTGGACACGGGGTCTGCGTTTTCCATAATCTCTGTGGACACCCTTCAGAGACTCTGTCCACGGGGGGGGGGGGGGGGGGCTTATGGAAGCCCATGGGACAGAAGCTATGGGATTTCCAGAAGAACCTGGTAGTGATCAAGAGGTTGGGCAAGTTCAGGGTCCAATTCAAGGACTTTGATGGACTATTGGACCTCCTGGTGGTTGCAGACAGGCTTTCCAGCTTGCTGGGATTATCATGGTTTGGGCCCCTGGGACTGGGAGTGATGGGGGTGAATCATCTCCGTGGCACAGACTTCCAGTCAGTCTGTGATGAGTTCCTGGCCATTTTCAATGGTGCACTGGGCAAGTATACGGGGCCCCCAGTGTCCCTGGACCTAGACCCAACAATCCGGCCTATCCGCATGGCGGCCAGATGACCCCCTCCAGCGGTTCAGCCCAAAACAGACAAAGAACTGGACTGGCTGGTTGACCAAGGGGTCCTTGAACTGGTCCCACATGCTTGGTGAGAGACCCCCATTGTAACTCCAATGAAGCAAAATGGGGATGTACACATTTGTGCAGATTACAAATGCACAATAAACAAGGCTCTCCAAGACCATGCTTATCCAGTGCCAGTAATAAGCCAGTGCCAGTAATAATGGCTTTGCTGGCTGGGGCAAAGGTATTTGGGAAGCTGGATCTGGCACAGGCCTACCAACAGCTCCCGGTGGATGATGCCACCACAGAAGCACAGACCATCATGATGCACAGGGGGGCATTCAGGGTACGGTGCTTACAATTTGGGGTCAGCGTCACCCCGGGGATTTTCCAAAATCTCATGGACTCTTTGCTTAAAGGTATCCAACTTTTTTTGATGATGTTCTGATAGCAGCCCCAGACGTCAAGACCTTCACGGCCCAGCTATGCGCCATCCTGCAGCACTTTAACGACTTAGGCCTAAAGGTGAAAAGAGAAAAATGCCTGCTGGGAGTCTGTTTGGTCAAATTCCTCGGTTTCACCGTGGATGAACAGGGCATCCATCCATCCCCTGACAAAATTTGCGCCATCACCGAAGCCCCCACTCCAACTTCAAAGGTGGACCTCCAGCCATTTTTGGGCCTCCTCAACTTCTACCTCTTATTCCTCCCCCACAAGGCAGCAGTGGCAGAACCTCTCCATCGGCTCCTCAACAAGAATGCTCCATGGATCTGGGGTCTCCCCCACGCAGCAGTGTTCTGAGCTGTCAAGGGACTGTTGACATCAAATACGGTACTGGCCCATTTCAACAAGTCACTCCGTGTAGTCCTCACATGCGACACATCACCATATGGGGTGGGGGCCATCCTGGAACATTGCCTGGCAGATGGAAGAGAGGTCCCCGTCACCTACTACTCCTGCACCCTGTCATCAGATGAGTGTAACTATGCAGAAATTGACAAAGAGGCTCTGGCAATCGTGGCAGGAATTAAGAAGTTCCATAATTAGCTGTATGCCCGAGCCTTCACAATTGCAATGGACCACAAGCCTCTCCTGGGTCTTCTGATGCCAGACCGTCAACCCCCCCAGATGCTCTAGCCCAGGGTGCTGTGCTGGTCCATTTTCATGGCCAGCTACTAGTACGAGCTGGTCCACCACCCGGGGAAGTCCATGGACCATGCAGATACCCTCAGCCGCCTGATGCTCCCTTCCTGCAACTCGAACCCAGCTCCAGCCCATCACATTGCCTTGCTGGGGGACCTGCTGGACCAGCCCATCCAGGTAAAAGACATTTCTCACCTCACCACCCGTGATTGCACCTTGTCCCGTGTCTTGGACTGGGTGGGGAGGGGGTGGCCCAGCAGATTAGAGCCGGGGCGGCACTACAGGGGCCATTCTTATAATATGCAGGCCATTTTGATCCACTCTAATTTTACATATGTGATTTTAGGTTTTACTTCTTTATGTATTTTATTATACTATTTCACTGTTGTTTTTTAAATGTTCTGTAACTTTGGTATGGCCTATGGCTAACACAATAAATTCTGCTATTACTATCTTAGAGGAGGAAAGGTCAGGTGGAATCAGGGGTAGGATTTATGAGCTTGTTATGTACGCGAAGCAGGAGCTAGCTTGGGGACACTAGACAATGGATAGGCAGGATCCTGAAAGGTACCTATGGAACAGCAGCATGATGTATATCACCTATCATGGGGAGCGGGTGTTTATTGGGTGTGGTTTTGTGCATGGATTTAAGCAGGGCTTCGGTCCTACTGATTTTGTCTTAGCATTAAGCTGAATCACTAATAAAGCATGAGCTGATCACTACACGCGTCTGAACCCAGTATATTTCAGAGGTGATAATAAAACTGGTGTGACTCTGTAATCATACTAACTCCAGATAATTTGTTGCCATTCCTTTTAAAACTTTGAGGAGGGAGGCTTTCTTTTCAGTTTCTGCTTAAACACTTAGGCATGGGTTTCTGAGTTTCACTGACACTTGAAGTCCAGAAGGCAGGAACATACAACCAAGTTCCCAAAATCCTTCTATATACACAGACCAGGGATCTATCTTCCTTTTCACTGGGCAGAGCTTACTTCTCTTAACTAGAAGCAATTTCCCTTTTCAGCTTCTTCTCACTCCTTTTTGCCTCCTTCCCAGTCAGTGCCTTCAACCCTCAGTTCCCAAATGTCACTTCTTAACTGATTCTCTCCACAGAATTCTGTTTAAACAGCCTGTCATTCAAAGGTTCTCAGGCTCTGTTAAGCATTTACCCTTGATGATCTGTCACAGTGTGGCTTGATGTAGAGTTAACACTCAGTTCAGTTATTCAGTTATGGACTTGGTCTTGTGTTGTTGTGGGTGAACCCACCCTTAATTGTTACTAATACTGACATTTGCAAGAAGCATTTCCATTCCATTGAGCCCCCTTGCGGGGAGGGCGGGGTATAAATTTGAAATAAATAAAAATAAATGAATAAATAAATTTAAAATGTATACTTTTAGTGAAACTTCCAAGTACTTCCAAGTTGGTTTCATTTTTATATTTTAAAAAAACTTTTTAAATATAAGCAGTCTTTTTAACAGTTATCTTGTTTTAAAGAAATGACACTTAAAATATCAACATGTTCCCATTATTTAATAGTGCTGACTGATTAATAAAAAGATTTTGTTTTGAGTTGAACATTGTACTAAGTGCACTGCTATTACTTTATGTGTAGTTTGGGGCTATGGCAGCCTTAAAAATAGTATGGAAACATATAAGGTGAAGTGATTTCAGCTGATTTTCCCCTTATTACTATGCTGTATTTTTCTGGCAGTTCCCTTAACAACAGCAGCAACATTGGATAGGGAACAAGGGGTGCTGGATGAATGTACTTCCATGAGATTGCTGTGTTCATCAGAATTCAAATTCTTCTCCATCTGAGAAAAGTTGCTTCTATAGCTAAACTGTTTTGACCTCCATGAAATTCCTTGGCTGTTCTGTCTAAAGGGGAACCTTTAAGTTTGCTTTGAATTTTACTTCAGGTGAAGTCTGCTGTCAGCATACGCATGGTTAGCAGTCCCCAGAGAAACGCTGTAAGCCTCATAAATACTCTTGGACTTCCTTCAACATTCTGTGCATATTTCATCACCAGAATCTCCTAAAATTACTTTAGGTGAAACTTTTATGGTTGCAGCATACATTCAGGGTTATGCATTTGTTTTTAATAGAATGAAAGCCAAAGAGTGCATTCCCGCCCTGCTTCTGGAGTGGCTGCTCTCTCCCTTTCATCTATAGCAGCTCTCTGCTTCAGACTAATAGCTCATCTGATTTGTTTGCTGTGGGCAGGCGTGGTTTATTCTGTATGAGCGCATAAACCCAACGAAAGAAGCATAACTTCTACAGTGTTACAAGGAACAAATAACTGTGGGATGGTAGGGAAGGGTAGACTGAAGGCAGCACCAGAACAATGTACAACTTCCTGAAATGATCTGGCATCTAGCTATAATGCACCTACAGTCATCACTCTCATCCAGTCAAAAGGGAGCTGCAGTGGCACAGTAGTTGGACTATTGGACTGGGTTCAAATCACCATTTTGACAATGAGTTCTCTGAATGACCTTGGGCCAGCCATTCTCTCTCAGCCTCAAGGATGGGAAGGTGGAGAAGGACGAAATATACATTTTTATTCTGAGCTCCTTGGAGGAAGAGTGGAATAAAATAATTATATGTGGTCAGCTGAGATTAGAAACTTTGTTAGAGAATCTCAGGAATATTGTAGACTCTTGCCTACTCTTGAAGGATTTCCCTCTTAGAGTTTATAGCAGAAATTGCCAGTGTGGCACAAAGCACTTCACAACTAAATAAAATCAAAATACTACCATCCCCGGGCATTTTCTTGAAAACTACACGAGTTTCCTGAAGAATAAATACCCCTACCACACCAAATAATTGCAATGTATTTATTAAAAATGTAGGAAAATTAAATTAACATGATATATGCACATCTATATTCTAATTCCAAAAGGGTTTTTTTCTGTGTGGATACTTATATCTGCCAAAAGAGAGCTCACTCTCCTCCAACAGCTTTTCCAACATAGTCAAGTCCCTTCCTTGGCGGAAGCTGACAGGGAGATTTTGGACCAGTCACATACTTTCAGCCTAACCAACCACACAAGTTTGTTGTGCAGACAACAAGGAGGAAATAATAATGTAAGCTGCTTTAGTCCCCACTGTGGAAAAAGACTGTAATTTCATAGGTAGAGGCTGCAGGGGAGGGGGGTGGAGATGGAAAGCTGAAGGCAGATAAAGGTAGGTTGGCTGTTGAGTGGGAAGGAAATAGGGTTGCCAACTCCAGTTGGGAAATTCCTGGACATTTGAGAGGTGGAGCTTGGGGAGGGTGGGATTTGAGGTGGGAGGCAGAAAGAGAGAGAAAGAGTGATGAGGTGGGGAGGCAGAAAAACAAAGAGAATGATGATGGGTCAGAAAGAGGAAGTAATATACATGGAGGAGAGCGAGAGAGTAAGAAAGGGGGGCAGAAGGGAGAAACAGTGTGAGAGAGGTAGGGGGAGAAGGGAGGAAGCAAAGGTGTAAGGAATGGGATAACCATCCCGCAAGTTTCTTGCGGGTCTCCACTTGTAAACTTACTATTCTCCAAAGCAGATCTTCAAAAGCTGGCTCCCTTGCATCAGAATTCTAGAGTGCTTTAAATCCTAAAGTGCTTTGCTTTGCAAGAATAAAAACAGTTCATTTTGGTAACTTCTTTCTGTCTGAATATAACTCCAACCGAATAAAAGAAGACGCTGCTGTTTTGTTCCCCCAATACTAGTGGTTGGAGATGGGTCTGCTCTACCGCTACAGAGCAACAAATGATAGACATGACTCCGTAGCAGCAGCAAATTCCTGAATATCAATTACTTTTTAATTATACAATATTTGTGGTATATTCCTGTTTCTGTGTTTCTCTGGAATATGAAGCTATATTGCTTGTTTGGGTGTTTCCTGGTTAGGTATTTTTAGAAGTTTTATTTTGGGGCTTTGTTTATTAGTGGATTGTATACAACTGATCTTGAAATTACTTTGCAAAGCCTAGTTATATTCCTGAAAAAGGGCCTGGAAAACACATCAAGAGGCATTTTGGGGTAAAAAGAACCTGGCTAACACATTTTGAGCATGCTGATTCTGAAAAGCTAATATTTGAGTGCTTGACCTAATTTCAACAACAACAAAAACCAGCTACTAAAGTAAATTTGAATTATTGCATATGTCACGTAGACAGTGTCAACACACTTTTGTTTCAAAGGTTTAATTATATACTTTCTTGATCATCTAAATTTCTTAGAAAATGCTGAGTACTACGCAGGTATAAAAATTGACTTTAGTGAAAAAAATAAAATATGCAACATAAAATCAGGATGAAATGGTAAACTATTAATAATACGACACGGTCGATCATCAGCTGCTGACCCGCCACCTCGCCGATGTGGGGATACAGGGTCAGGCCTTGCAATGGCTTGTTTCCTTTCTCCAGAGTCAGGGACAAAGGCTGGTGCTCGGGGAGCAGCAATCCACAAGGCACCTGCTTGAATGTGGTGTGCCCCAGGGGGCGGTGCTCTCCCCAATGCTGTTCAACATCTATATTGCCCCCTTGCCCAGATTGCCCACAGGTATGGGCTGGGATGTCACCAGTATGCTGATGACACCCAGCTTTATCTAATTTTGGGCGGCCAATCAGACTCCAGCCCAGAAGACCAGCACACCGTAGCTGGTTGGCTCAGGCTGAGCCGGCTGAAATTGAACCCGGCGAAGACGGAGGTCCTGTGCCTGGGTCAGGGTGGCCCAGGGTGGAGGGTCCTGCTCCTGAGCTTCGATGGGGTGCCATTGTTGCCTGCATCGAGGGTAAGGAGTTTGGGAGTGCTCCTGGATCTCTCCATGACAATGGAGGCCCAGGTAGCAGCCACTGCCAAGTCAGCCTTTTACCATCTTCAGATGGCCCGGCAGTTGGTTCCCTTCCTCGACCGCGATGACCTAGCCACAGTGATCCACACGACAGTCGCCTTGAGGCTGGACTACTGTAACGCTTTTTACATGGGGCTGCCCTTGTTGCAAATCCAGAAGCTGCAGCTGGTGCAGAATACCGCAGCCAGGCTATTGATGGGCCTCACAAAGTGGGACCACATCTGGCCTGTGCTGGCGACGTTGCACTGGCTGCCTATAGCATACTGAATTTGCTTCAAGGTGCTGGTACTTACCTTTAAAGCCCTATATAGCCAGGGTCCAACACACCTGAGGGACTGCCTTTCCCCATGTATACCCCAGTGGGCACTTCAGTCGGCGTCACAACACCGACTCTGCATCCCAGGCCCTAGGGAGGCCAGGCTCGCTGGAACTAGGGCCAGGGCATTCTCAGTGGCAGCTCCTGTCTGGTGGAATGAGCTCCTGGAGGAGATCAGGGCCCTGAGGGATCTTATGCAGTTTGGCAGGGCCTGCAAGACTGAACTCTTCCACCAGGCCTTTGGCTAGGAGCCGCCACCGTTAGCACCATCTTCCATCGCAAGTAACATCGGTGATGAGTATTGTCCCTGAATGCAGACCAGGCCGGACGGTCATGGGGGGCTGGACTCCAACTCTGAGAGGAAGCCATGTGAACACTGACTACTATTATGACTGAAAGCACTTTAACTGTAATTGTTTTATTATTGTTATTGTATTTTATATGTTTTAAGCTGTATTGGGTTTGGCACTGTGTGCCCTTGTGAGCCGCCTTGAGCCCGCTTGCAAGGAGGGCGGGATATAAGTGTGACATAATAAATAAATAAATAAATAAATAAATAAATAAATACATACCAGTACAAGAAACTGTATAGGAATTCCTTCATTACCTGTTAAAGGCATTTTTGCTTAAATTCATACACGTCCTGGTAATCGGTAAATCCATCACTGATGTACACCATAATCCAGATTATACAGTGCATTTAACATGAGCAAGAGAGTATTATGAAAAATGCAGTTGAAATTGGACTCAGACATGGGAACACTGGCAATTTTTCTAACCCACATTTACTGATGCTGAGAACTCTGGAGTGGCACAGTGAGCATTTCTCCAGATCATGGTTTAATAGCACAGCTGAATTAAGTGAAAATGAAGAGCATCATTGAGAATAATGCTCCTATGTTTCCTGTTTGGGGAAACAAGCAATGTTGTGCAGTGCCTACGGAGTCAACTGTATATTCTGTATAAAATAGTTGTACATTGTATATTCTGCATATAAATGTCTCAGCTATGTAACATAGCCCACACAAGATTTGGGGGTTTTACATGGAAGATAATGGTAAATGTCCAAGGAACTTGTGCTTCATTCTTTACATTAGAACCATGGTTGGATCCAGACTTTTTCTTTCATAAGTAAAGAGTATTTCTGATAATGTAAAAATGGGGAATAACTTCTGCTGGTTTCCCCCTTTATAATACAAATCGAGTTACACTCTAGTTTCCAGAGTCACCGCAGAGGCTAACAGAATGTCCAGAATTCGGTATTCCTTGACTTTTGTCACACTGTTGTTGTTTTTTGTGTGTGTGTTATATTTGTGTGACTATCTAAGGTGTGGCCCAGTTTGGAATACTGTGTGTTCTGGTCACTATATCTAAAGAAGGATATCACATAGATGAAGGAAACACAGAGGAGTATTGGAACACTTTTAAGGAAAGGCTAAAGTATTCAGGACTTTTCAGTTTAGAAAAAAAGTTGACTAAGAGGTGATGTTTACAGATGTTTACAGAAAGACACGTGGGGTGGAGAAACTAGATAGAAAGGACTTTTTCTCCCTGTCCCATAATAATGGAACTCAGGGATCAGCATTGATATTGGTGGGCAATGCATTCGGGATGGAATTATTCATTCAGCAAGTAAATGGTCAAATTCATCACCAGTGGATGTAATTGTCACTAGCATAGGTGCCTTTTAAAGAGTCTCCATGGAGTTGAGAGCCTCTATGTCCAGAGCTAGTGGATTCACGGCTCCTCCGCTTGTGGAGCTGACAGGCACCAGCAGGCAGGGGCCAGCCTTGCCCTGCCAGAAAGGAAGAAGCAGGGATGGGGGATGTGAGCATAGCTGCTTCAGAGGGAAGCATTTAAAGGCTGCCCCTATCCCTGCAGCCTCCTCTTCAGGCTTTGCCCACTCTCCTGCCCTCTATGCAGTGTAGTCTTTCATTGGGTGCCATTTTTAGGACCAGGTAGGAATTTTTCACCCTCCTTGTGATTGGCATGGTGTGTGTGGGGGTTATCTATCTTGCACTATTTGCAGTGGATTGGATGATGTCAGTAGGTTAGATCCAGTCACTTGGCAGGTTGGTATGGAAAGGGAAAAAGTGGATACAGTGAGCACCAGAGAGAATCTACCCTGTTTGGGGCTCAAGGGGTCCGTCATGATTTGCCTGTGGATTTCGTGGCCTAGGGCAGGGAGTGTGGGTTGCCTTCTGAGCCACCCTGGCAGGGTTCCTTGGGGGGTTGGGGCACTGGAGGGCAGTTCACTGTTTGCTGTGCCAGCTGGGGGCAAGCCAAGAGTATGGCTCACATTCTGGGCAAAGGTGGCTCACCCAGCACAAGACAACGAGGTACTCAGGGGCAACACCTGCCTCAGCCAATTCCTGCACTTGGAGGTTTACCCTTGCCACAGAAATTGCAAATAATAAAGTGGCCCGAGTTAATCCCAGTCCTGTGTCTGCCTCGTTATTCTGTTGGGGGGGGGGCAACTGGATATGAGTGCTAGGTGGCGGCATCATGGGAAGGCCTTGGCCTCTATACCCTGTTTGTACCCAAGGCAATTGGTTAGCTTCAGTGTGAACATGATGCTGAGCTAGATGGACCACTGGTCTGATCCAGCAGGGCATTTCTTACATTCTTACATTCAAGAATTTATGGGATTGGGATAGTTATGGGATTGGGATAGCCAAATGACAGCATAATTTTTGTATTTTGCATGAACAAATGTAAAATTTCTAAGAGCAGGACTGCAGGAAACTTCTTTATGAAGGAATCTTCCTGTTTGCTTTCATTTTAGCTCTGTAATCCTAGAACTTTGGTGTGGGGGTGAATATGTGCTATGAATATCAGATAATCAGAGAAACTGCAGCCAGTGGACTTTGCCTTGCCAAAAATCTGAAAACATGATGAATGTGAGTTCAGCCACTCATGTAAAGATAATTCATGGAAGGGTTTCAGCACATCAGAAAATGCTCTAGGATTCAGAAAAGTTGAGGTGTTTCATCTAGAGACAGAGGCAAACAACGATTCAAGCTGGACTTGTAAACTTGACAACCAACTTGGCACTGAACTAATGAATTAGTTACAAAGTGTCTGTTAATGCTGCCTATTTGACCATGCTAGGTGTAATCAGTGGGATGAAATTCATTTTGATGTCTTGTTACTGAATTCTTGCTGCTGTCTTGCTACTGATTTTTGATGTCTTGCTACTGAACATACTTTAAAACATATTTTTAAAACAGTGATACTGTGACAAAGCTGATATCTGAAAGTGTTCAGACCTATCTGTGTTGAATCCTTGTGGAGCAAAAGTGTTTGCTCTTGAATTACAGGGCTTTTTTGTTTTGTTTTTTTTGTATTAAGGGTGTGCATTCAGATAACAAGTGGTCACAGTTCAAGCTGAACACGTTCTGTCTATTTACCTCATAAGCGCACCTCATCTGAATAAAATTTCCTATGACATGGACCTGAACTAGGGAATGGAAGTGGCATGCTTATTGATGCCAGAAAGCATTTTCCATGAAGAATGGTCTAATCCATGCTCATATGAGCATCCACCACTTAAATGTGGGGCTCCACTATAGTGAGACACTAATCTAGCATTCAAAGTAGGTATCCAAATAAGATAGCTGTTTACCATTGGAAGGTAGAGGTGGTTTATCCTTTTCAGTTGCATGTTATGTCTCAGTGTTTTTAATCAGAATGTAATAAACTTCATACACAAGTCACATATTTTATATGCTTGAGCTTCTAGTTATTTTGTTTTCTGGTCATTTTCCTTCCTGTCTGAACCTAGTTTGTGTCACCATTTGTTGTTTTATCTAACTGGCCACATCTTATGGATGTTATGCTGATTACAATTGTCTTGGGCTTTGTGTTTTGTTGTTGTAGTTTTGCACTTTTTAACGCTGGTTTTAGGCTGTGTAACGATTTAGTGTTGTTTGGTTAATTTATTATCATTTGATTGCTGTAATTTTTTTTTTACTCTTCATGTTATTTGATCTGTTGTACTCTGCTTCAATCACTTCTCTGGAGAGGCAGCCAAGAAGTAATCCAAACAAACAACTATATGCTGAGAAAAAATAGGGTTTCTGATGTGGAAGTAACCATTCAAGCTATTCTGAGTAATTTGCCTAAATACTTGCCAACCTAATTTTTCACACCTGAACAAAGTGTATATCATAATTTACTCTAGCTCAAATATTCCTTTTTTCAAGATAAGTCTACAATATAGAGGCAATTAAATATCTATGGGCATATATTTGAGACATACATGTACGTTATAAAACCACTGGTTGATGCACCTTTATGCAAATTGTGCTGTAGTTCTTGGGGAAAAAACATTGCCTGCTCACCCCTCAAATGAAACACAACCCAAGTTATGGGTTAAACTGGGAATCTACACCATCCCATTAACACATTAAAGCCTGGGTTGCATTGTGCTTACAAAGCAAGCCTCGTAACAGGGCAAACCCACCCTGGCTCAGAGCCAGGTCTGGGATCCTTCCAAACCTTACTCATCATTGCCAGTGCATAGAGGGGAGGGAGAGCACATTCCAGAACACAAAGCCTAAAGGCTCATCATATGCTCCCCCAACCCCAAAGAGGCCCCCAACTGAGTTACCCTGACTGCAAAGCCCATAGGTACCCAGTATGAGGACCCCCACCCATCATTGATATCTTGGGGTTCTTGCCAACTCAAAATCCCCTTAACCTGTGCTTTTCCTGCCACAGAGGGGGTTAACATTGGCTTAACTCCTCTCCCACCAACCATAAATAACCAGTCACACATACCACTCTGCTGATCAGCTAAGCAAATGTTTGATCCAGTAACCCCATTGTGACTGAAGAGATGCAGTGCCAAGGACTTGATCCCAGGGTGGAGACTGCCAACCTAGTGCCACCTAAATGCATGACCACAGCCTGGGGAGGTGCTCCTGCCAACTAACAATCATGAAGGAGGGGTAACAGCTGGCTCCAACATACTCCACCCTCCTTCAGCCATTCAACAGAAGTCCAGTCTCCAATGCCCAGCTGCGTGTCTAAGCTGGAGCTGCGGACTGTTATACTGGTGACCTCCATCCTTGTGCTGCATCACATAAAGAAACACACCAACAGCCAGCACCACTGACATCCATCAACACCATTTGACCGGGGCCTCTCACAGCCCAAAGACAGATCTCAGAGGTATTAGACCCCTGCCTGCAGCTGTCAAAGCTGCTCTAATGCTGAGGAGTGGGTACCAAAGTTACCCCCCTGCTAGCCATCCAGGCCACCCGTGTGGTCACCATGAGCAACTTGGCTGCCCCTTGTGACAAGTAGGTGTCCTCCCAATTTAGCTAATGCCCCAATGAACCCTGACTGAAGGTTCAGTTGGTGCTTCCCCAACCCAGCCAGCCATCCTGTGCCCTTGTGTGTTCCCCCACCCCCACTCTCAGCTGAAATGCTGTTGCCCCCAGGCACCCTTCACTGACCCTGACCCCCTGGCTCACTCTCCTCAGGGCCACCCTTGCCGTAGAAGGATGCGAGGTGCATGCCCCTGCATGTTCTGCAAGCATGTTTGAATTTGCATGGCTTCCTCAAGCATTTCCCTGTTGAAGCCCCAGCAGATGAGATGGGGTTGATCCCCCTGCTTATCATCAGCCCCCTGCCCAGCTCCCACATGTGAACATGCTACCAGGTGCCCACTGTCTGCATACCTGCCTGAAATGGCTACAGCGGGGCCCATGCATTGAGACCAGAGCTGTTGGTGCTCCCAATCCCAAGGCAACAAGGGGTCTGAGGCCCCCCAGGAGTGGAACATCTCATCATAATGCAGCCAAGCAGCCCCTGAGTATTCTTTATATGCCCAGTGTATGAGGTCCAGCCAGGGTGGGCGTGCATCACCACTCCCATATAAATGGTGTAAGCCAAATCCAATTGTCAAAGTTCTTGTCAATCTGTGTGCACTTAATTCTCTAACTCCCTGGGGTCATCCCTTGCCTTAACCTTAACATCCCTAAAAAGGGGCGTGAATATCTCCACATACTCCCCCCCCTCCCCGGATCGTCATCTTTGTGGCTGGCAGCAGGTGATCCCACAGGGGAAGAGACATTTCCAGGTAGGCATATGAAAAATCCACTGCCAGGTTGTGCGGGCCCCCCCCCCCCAAGGTACCTGTTCAGCAAGCTCAAAAGGCACGCCAGCAGTGGATGAGGGCCCAGGTCTCCACTGCACCTGCCCCACTGTGTTGATTCCCACTGCTACAGGCTGTGGGCCAGTGGGCCCTGGGGCAGGCTGACCCTGCCCCTATGGGATAACATTAGGGTAGCCAGAACTGGTGGTGCCCTGACTGTGGGACCCACCTCAGTGAAACTGAAGAACTTACCAATCCTTGCCTAGTTGTCTGGCACCACTCCCACTCCACTGCTCGATGCCTGGGTATCCTCCTTGTCTCTGGACTCCTACAGTTGGGCTAGTCTGGTATAGAGGGCTCACATTTTCTGTTTGTGAGCTGCAGACATGGTGCACTTTGGTGGGGCAGCTACTCCCACCATGCTTGCACCACCAGGCTTCCACTTTTCTGCACTGGCCCTCTATAGAGCCTCAGTGTTGGCTGCCAGATCCCGCAAGGAGGGCCCACCCTCGTCTTCAGAGAGTGAGATGGCTGATGGCACCCATTTGAGAGCCTTCCCAGCTAGGCTGCCCTTCTTCTGTGCTGCCTTCCCAGCCAGGTCGCCCTTTTTCTGGTCAAGCTCAGTCAATGTTACTTTTGTTTTTGCCTGTTTTGGTTTTTTATCACTTTTCCTTTGCTTGCCACAAATGCATTCCTGAGGGGAGGGGGTGTTTTCAGAATGCATGGGAGTAGATGCCTTGTAACTCTTCTTCAAATGCGCCCCAAGGATGGTTCCCATGGGATTCGTCCTTGGTGAGCTGTGTGCCAGGCTAGGTTAGATAGGGCGTCACATATCTTTCATGTTGCCATAGAAACGCTAGGGAATAGGTGTGATGTGCATATGCATGGAATCCATGGGTTGATTTACATATTATATTTTCCCACTTTGTCCCTCAATCCTAACAAAGGATTGGTACCCAGAGCATCATATCTCTAATAAAGCATAACACTTCCTAAAGTGTGTGTGGTTTGACTGGGGAGGGTGGGGGGAGAGCCTGACACTTCTGCATTGCCTTCCTAGCTGGCATACTTGCTGCCAACTCCCTCCAATGTCACGTGTCCTTGACACCTAGCCGTGCAGCTCCCAACAACCTCCGAGCTCACTGTGGGCTGAACTGAGGAGGGTGGGTGGCCGCTGCCAGACCCGACCAGCAAGCCAGCCTTCGATTGGCCAGCACTCCCATGCTAAGCCACAATTGACTTTCTTCACCCTCGTGCTTCTTCCAAGGAGATGGAGGGTGGGCAAATGCTGTCACCTGCTCCATGGGCAGGCACAGGTCTTCTTTCAAGAATACTATGAATGTCCAGTGGTTACAGATTTGGACATGAAGCAGGTGTCTTAGTATTCTCCAGGAAACTTTTCCCTCCCTAGAATTGTACTACTTCCTAAGGATTTTAGTACTCACACACACAAACACAATTCCTTTAGTGGTATTTCACAAAAGTAAAAACATAATATCTAAGAAATAAAAATTCCAATTCTGCATAAAATAGAATTCCGTTAAAAATTACCCTATGTTGAGCACTTACAAAATTTTACTACTTATAAAGACTAGGCTCCAAAGCTATGCTCCACCCATATACCAATCTTGTTATATGCAGATGACGCGGTCCTGCTTTCTTGCACTTGTGTGGGTCTATACCGACTTCTAAATAGCTGCCAGGACTACTGTAAGATCAACAAATTAGAACTAAATTATGAGAAATCAAAAATCTTAGTTTTCACAAAATCTAGGAAGCAATTCGTATGGAGGATTGGTGACCATAAGCTTGAGCATGTAAGATACTTTAAGTACCTAGGGCTTTATTTTCATGCCACCACAAATTGGACTCTTCAGCACAGGATAGCAACTAACAACCTCAAGGCAAATGTCAATACCCTCCTACGGTTTTACTTTTCAGACAGAGGGAACCAATGTGTGCCATCGGTCCCTGTGTGGATTCAAGCAGTTAAAAAGACAATTGAGCAGGTGCATTCAAGCTTTTTAAGAAAGATACTAGGTGTTCCACCTTGTGCCCCGTACAAAGCCCTGTCTGGAATGTGGTCAAAGCCTTATGTCTACGAGGGTGTGGCTTCAAATATTGGGCCCGACTGCACTTTAACTCTGATCCTACTAGCTATAGCTACCAGATGCTAACTGAGACTGAGGGTCCACCCTGGCTTGCCACTATAGAGAAAAAACTGAGATCCTTGAATATCTCTCTTGAATCTATGCTGATGCTCTCCGAAACAGAGGCGTTTCATAAAATAAGGAGCAGATTACTGGAGGCAGAGTTGTGGAACTTGTATAGTGCAACCAATAAGACTTGTTCTCCTCTGAACCACAGGATATTTCCCATGGTAGGACGCTTGCACAGTTATTTCTTCCAACTGCAAACTCCAAAATTGCACAGAATTTTTACACTGGCTAGGCTTAATGTTTTACCCTTGGCAATTCTTTTTGGAAGATTCCAGGGTATTCCCTTTGCCAATAGACTTTGCCCTTGTACATGTGAAACTACTGAAACTGTGTACCATGTGCTGTTTGAATGCTATTATGCTGGGATTAGGCAATAAATTGTATCTCCAATTTTGGGTAGTGTGTCAGTTTGTTCCAGGCTGAACAAACTACTATTTCTGTTAAATTTTAGTACTCTTAGTCCTAGTATATTGTCCATTAGTACATTGTCCATATTGATTGTATTGACTTTTTTGCCATCAAATCACAGTCGGTTTATGGTGTCCTCATAGGGTTCTCAAGGTAAGAGACATTCAGAGATGGTTTGCCATTGCTTCCCTCTGTGGAGCAGCTCTGTACTTCCTTTGTGGTCTTCCATCCAAGTAGAAACCAGGGCTGACTCTGCTTAGCTTCTAATCTGAAAAGTTCGGACCAGTCTGTATTGATTTATTACATGCCTCTTCATACGGACTGTTATTGACTTACCCTGTGTAATCTGCTTTGAGTCTCAGTGAGAAAGATGAACTGTAAATGCAGTAAATAGATTAAAAAAGAAAGAAATGAATGAATATCAGCTGGTCTGTCCTTGCCAATCCATGCCTCTGTAACTGCAAGCCTAATTACTGCAACATGTTCTCCATACTTTTTACCTGTTCATTAATGATTTGGAGTTGAAAGTAAGCAGTGAAGTGGCTACAGTTGTGGATGACACTAAGTTGTTCAGGGCAGTGAAAACCAGAGAGGACTGTGAGGCACTCCAGAGGGATCAGTCAAGGCTTGGCAAGTGTATGTCAGAGTGGCAAATGCGGTTCAACATGAGCAACTGCAAAGTAATGCACACTGGAGCAAAAAATAACTGTAAATATATGTTGATGGGATCTGAACTGGAGGTAACTGACCATAAAAGAGAGCTTGGTTAGGGGTGTGCGCTCGCTATATACCAAACCGAATAAATACCCTAAAAAATACCTTATCAGTATTATTTGGGTATTTTATTCAGCTGAATCAGATTCTCTAATCTGATTCAGCTACTGATCTAGCTGAGCCTGAATAAAAGCCAATATTATTCAGCTTTTATTTGGGCTCAGCTTCACTTGCTGATCTTTTCAGATTTCAAATACTGCTGCCCTAGTCATATGCTTGTGTTTTCAATTATGTGTTTGTAAAAGTATTCAAGGATCTCTCTCTCTCTCTCTCTCTCTCTCTCTCATTCTATAAGAATTAAAATCAAATCATCCATAAATCAAAGAGACCAAAATAAAGTTACCATTCTCCCTTGGTCCAAGGAAAGTATAGTCTCGTGCAATTTGGAGCCAATAGCGAGTGAAAGTGTGTAGTGCTAACAATTCTAATCTATATACATAGGGCTAAGGGATGATGCAATCAGAGGCCAGAGATGATGAAATCAGAGGGGGGGGATTATTTTGGCATCTAGCCAGAGATAATGCAGAGGCATGGATCAGCAAGGACAGACCAGCTGATATACATTCATTCATTTTTTTCTTTATCTATTTACTTGATCTCTGCTTCTTCTACATTAGGTCCAACTATCCTTCTGCTGCTGAGATCCAGACTATGATTTCCTATTTCCATTCCTCTTGTGCAGTAATACATTTTTCTTTGGAGGTCTAGACTGAGCAAAACCTTCACCATCCATTTTTAAAAGTTTTTCTTTCTCTTGATAGAATACAGTCAGGGGTAGGGTCAATTGTTCATCATCCTCACCAAGGTTTTAGAAATGCAAACAGGAGGCCTGGTGGGATACAATGAGATGGTCAAGTCACACACATACCTCCAGCGTGTCAGGTGACACCTAGCAGGGAACAGAGTTTTGTAGGTTGAAAACCCTAGAGAAGTTTTTTCCTGAAGATGTCAGGAAAAGGTTCTTTAACCTGGACTGCTAGTCAGTAGGAAGAGAAAGAGACATGATATAAAATTCCTTGACATGGGGAGGAAAGTATCTTTTGGGCAGATTCTATCAAAGCAGACAGAACTCCCTGCTGGGGTCTGCAGGAGGCAGCCATTGCCATGTGCAGGATCACAGGACTGAGCAGAGGTTTCAAGGTAATGGGAACTGTTTAAAACAACTGTAGCCTTCTAAAGAGCCTGCATTGTTTTAACATCCACTAGGTCATGTACGGAAGGCGGAACAGAGGAACTGTGTTTTATACTTTTCCTTTGGATCCCTTGCTCAGTCTGTCCCTGTGCTGAGAGTATGCATGTGGACATAAATGCTGTTAACTTTTAATGCTGTTAGTGTCAGCTAATGCTGCCATCCCCTGCCCGGGAGGTGGGATGGCTGAACCTGTGACATCGCTACTGTGGAATGTTATGTTATAGTTCTCATGGCATGCTTATTGCTCTCCCTACTGCTCTGACCTTGAGAGACTGTTGGTGCTGGCTCATGTATCTTTTCTTCTGTCTGACTATGAATCTTCCCGCTTATTTCCTGGGAACTGTAAACCAGTATTTTAAGCAGCTTTTTTTTAACCTATTGATTGGTTACAATGCACTGCCTGGTGTCTCTTTGACTTCTGTATAACTGTCCTGATTTCAATAGTGCCCGCCATTACTAACACAAGAAGTGCAGATGACCATAGCAGACCTTTCTCAATAAAGCTTTCCTATTTAAGGACATTTGTTGTTGACTGACTCTGTAGGACTCTCACAGAGTGTTAGTAATCTTCTTTCTCTCGGAATCTTCCCCTGCACCCAACAATGGAAGGCGAGGAGAAGCCACCCACATCCACTGTGCCCTCGGAGGAGCCAGTTTCTATGGCAGAAGAGGCCATGATTACTACCACAAACCGGAGGGTCTATGATAGACAACAGTGGAGCCAGTATTCCTGGATGCACTTTGCCACCACCCTGCTAGAGACATGGTCGACACCACCTTGGGGCTCTACCCTGGGCCGAGTTGAGCTCCCCACGGTGTCCACCGTGCCCAGAATGCCCAGGGATGCTGCACCCCCAGGTAATCTGTGGGCTCACATGGATTGGAGATTCAAGGCAATGCAACAGATGTTTCAAAAAGAGGTGACGGAGATGTTCCTAGACCTTCCCACAGTGATTGCAGCCATGATCAAAGGGGAAGGGGAAGATGAAGAAGGGGCCGGGGCAACCCCTCAACCTCCACCACAGCCCCCTCAACCAACGGGGGTCCCCATGGGACTGGGCCCTGGAGGGGCCCCTCCCGGACCTGCAGTGCCAGAATCTGTGATGCAACACCATCCCATGCCCCAGGAGTTACTGGATGCTATATTTGATGCGAACCTGAACAAACTGAAGTTTTTCATGATTGAGAATGGAAGGTTCCTTCAAAATTGGGGCCATCTTTTCCCATCAGAGGAAGAATGTGTCAGCTACATCAGATTGAGGATGTGAGAAGAGGCAGCTGACTGGTATGTGAGTCTCCACAACATGCCGGGACCCAAACTCCGAAGCACGGAAGAGTTCATGTGAGCATTGAGACGTCAGTACGAAGACCCCATGGGAGAAGAAAAGGCACGCAACCAGATCCTTGCCTTGAAGCAAGGAAGCAGCTCCATGCATGAGTACTCCACTATGTTTAAGAGATTTGCAGCCAAAATACAGGGGTGGCCAGAAGCTGTGTTTACCAAGCAATATTGGCAGGGCCTAAATCACAATATATACAAGACTGTACTCTGGAACCTGAACCCCACATTGTTGGTGGCCTGGGTGAGGACGGCAGAAGATGTGGAAGGAAGGTTCCAGCTTATCCATATGCATGTCCCAAATCTGGTCCCAAAAACCCCAGCAGCTGCCAGGATGCCAGCCAAGCCCAAGCTGAAGCAGCCCCTTTGAGACCTCTGTGATCTACAAATGAAATGGGGAAAACAGTCATTATGCTTCCTCCTGTCCGGTGGGGGGCCCCAAGGGAGTACTAACTCCACTAATTGCTGCCCCACGTGGGATAAAGGGGCCCCATGCCCTGAAGCCCCAAGCCCTGCAACTCAAAGCTCAACTGGAACCAGAGTGAGTGGTGGTAGTGGAACCTATCCAGCCGGCGGGAAACAGGCAGGACCTGCTCTAAACAGCGCTACTCAGCAGGTCCCTCAACAACTGGAGCCATGCATGGTGAACAACCCCACCCCTCTCCTTTACATTATACTCACAGTTATCAATCCAGACCTGGGGACCCTTATTGACTCGGGGTGTGCTAGAGACTTGATAAGCCCGATTGTAGTTATGGGATTGGGGTGACAGCTCTGGATGAGCCCCTCTGCTTTACCCAGATGGATGGGTCAGAGATGAAAAAACCCTGTGCCTATGAGACTGAACCATTGATTGTTGGAACAGGGGAGCATTGGGAAAAAAGAACATTTGTCATTAGCCCCCACGCTCAGTTCCCCATGATGTTAGGGAGTCCTTGGTTGGGCTCTTATGATCCTTACATTGTGTGGAGTGAGGGGAAGGTGCTGTGGGTGTCTGACCATTGCACAGAACTCCAGTGGCAGCCCCAATGGGGTCCAGCACCTTTAACCCCCCAGCTCAAAGCCTGCCTGGCCCGGGAAGAACTCAACACTATCCCAGTAGGGTATTGGGACTTGAGCGACGTGTTTGAGGAAACTGAGGCAATTCCTCACAGGAATACTGACTTTACTATTGAGCTGTTACCAGGTCATAAATTGCCGAAGGGGAAATTGTATTCAATGAGTCCAGCAGAGGGTGGAACTACGCAAATTCATCGACAAAAACCTGGCACGGGGATTCATTCAGCTCGCCACCTCCCCTCTCGCAGTCCCTGTACCGTTCCAAAAAAAGAAGGATAGGGGGTTTAGGTTGTGTATGGACTATAGAGGGCTGAATGCAGTGACAACCTCAAATGCATACCCCCACCCGTTGATTAAAGACCTCCTGGTAGAGGTGTCCCGAGGTAAAATATTCTCCAAATTAGATCTTCAGGACACATATTTCCAAGTGCGCATCCAGGAGGGGGATGAGTATAAGACTGTTTTCAATACACCCCTGGGCCAGTTCGAATACCTGGTGATGCAATTCGGACTTCAAGGGGCACCCGGAGTTTTTATGAACTTAATAAATGAAGTGTTGCACAAGCACCTGTTTAAAGGGGTCCTCTGTTATCTAGATGATATCCTTCTGTACTCCTCAGATTGGGAGTCACATGTGAAGTCCTCACCTCCCTTTGGGCACACAAGCTTTTTGCCAAACTTTCCAAATGGGAGTTTCATAAGCCGGAAATTGACTTTTTGGGTATCACATATCTCCCCGAAGTTTAGAAATGGACCCTGCCAAAATTACAGCTGTAGTGGAGTGGGAACAACTCCAGAGTTTTTTAGGGTTCACAAATTTTTACTGCACATTCATCAAGAATTTCACCCATTATAGTCTGCCCCTCACAGATTTACTAAAAATGAAGGGGAAGGGACCAGAGTCCACACAACCAGGTGTGCGCCTAGATTGGACCCCCAAATGTCAAAAGGCATTTGAGGCTCTTAAGACTATGTTTACCTCTGAGCCTGTGCTGGTGCACCCTGACAAGAATAAAAAGTTAATTGTACATGTAGATGCTTTGGATGTGGCCATGGGAGGTGTGATACTCCAAGAAAGGGCCGACAGGAAACTGCACCCCCTTGCCTATGTATCCTGAAAATTCAGGGAATCTGAACACAACTGGGCAGTGTGGGATAAAGAGGTTATGGCCATTCAGCTGGTGCTAACTACATAGTGCCATTGGTTAGAAGGGGCACACACCCCATTCAAGGTCTGGACTGATCACAAAAACCTTGATGCACTTAAGACCCACAGAACTTTAAATGCCAAGCAGCTCCAGTGGGTTGAGTTTTTCTCAAAATTTCAATTTACGCTCCACCATTTTCCAGGGAAAGCCAACTTCCTGGCTGACACTCTTTCTCACCTACCACATGATAGCATGAGGGATGAAATTGTTGATTTGATGTTTACCCCGACCCAGCTGGGAGGTGCAGTGGTCACTCGAAGCAAGAGTAGGGGGGCTATGAATCCTCCCTATAATGCCTGGCAGAAGAAATGTGCCCAGGCTTACACTGACACAGATCGGACTGCCTTCCAGGGAGACCCTGATGTTGTACAAGGTCCCGACACTTGTTGGTATAAAGGAGATAAACTGATTGTTCACCTCTCTCTCTGGAGGGAGGTTATGTATTCGGCTCATGAGTCCAAATTGTTGGGCCGCTTTGTTTAAAATGCTTTGTTTGTTGCAACACCAGTTCTGGTGGCCACACATGCATGGAGATGTTTGATCTTATATGGGCTATTGTCAAACCTGTTTAATGTGTAAGTGCCGGGGGTGGGGACACCCCCTGGTCTGTTAAAGCCGTCAGAGTCCCCAAACCAGCCCTGGGAGGTGATCTCTTTGGACTTTATCACAGACTTGCCCCCTAGTAAGGGGAAGATGTTGATCTGGGTGGTGTTAGATTTGTTTATGAAACAAGCCCATTTCATTCCATTCAAACAATTACCCATGGCTAAGGCATTAGCCAAAATGTTTATGTGTAACATAATCAAACTGCATTTGATCCTGTGTAAGATAATCTCCAACCACAGGGTGAAGTTCATTGCCACCTTCTGGCAGGAGCTGCTACAAGTACTGGGAGTGGAGCAAGCACTCAGTCGCGCTTATCACCCAGAGACTGATGGCCAAACCAAAAGAGTCAATCAAGTTCTTGAACAAATTTTGCACTGTTTCTCCAACTATCAACAGGACAATTGGGTTGACCTTTTGGCTTTTGCGGAATACAGTTATAGTAATGCAGTTCATTCCTCCACAGGTGTCTCTCCCTTTATGGCTTCATGTGGATATGAAGGAACCCCCCTACCGCACCTCCTCCCTAGTGAACTGCGGTTGGGAGACTCTCAAGACTGGTGGAAAACCCTACAAGACTCTTGGCCAATGATAGCAAAGACATTGAATAAAGCCAAAATTGATTACAAAAAGCAAGCGAATAAGGGGAGGGTGCCTGGGTGGGATTTGCAGACCGGAGGCTTGTATTTATCAACCAAAAACATCAGGGGCCTGCAGCCCAGTCCTAAATTGGGCTGGAAATATGTAAGTCCATTTAAAGTACTCAAAAAGATCAATGAGGTGACTGTTGAACTTGAATTGCCTAAGTCACTGAAATCTTTGCATCCCGTTTTCCATTTCAGTTTACTGAAACGGGACCCCAGACCAAACATCTGGTGGCCCCAGCAACCAACTCCTCCTCCTCTGATTCTGAATGGTGAACCTCATTATGAGGTTGTGCAAGTTCTGGACTCTAAGCTTAAACGTAGCCACTTATTGTATCTGGTGCGATGGAAAGATTTTGGGCTTTTGGGATGATGAATGGGTAAATGCTGAACATGTTAATGCTCCTGCATTGCTTCGTGCCTTCCACAAATTGTACCCACTGAAACCTGGAGGTGTGAGGGGGTCTTTGGGAGGGCAGAATGTCAGCTAATGCTGCCATCCCCTGCCCAGGAGGTGGGATGGCTGAACCTGTGACATCACTACTGTGGAATGTTAAGTTATAGTTCTCATGGCATGCTTATCACTCTCCCTACTGCTCTGACCTTGAGAGACTGTTGGTGCTGGCTCATGTATCTTTTCTTCTGTCTGACTATGAATCTTCCCACTTATTTCCTGGGAACTGTAAACCAGTATTTTAAGCACCTTTTTCTTTACCTAACGATTGGTTACAATGCACTGCCTGATGTCTCTTTGACTTCTGTATAACTGTCCTGATTTCAATGTGCCCGCCATTACTAACACAAGAAGTGCAGATGACCATAGCAGACCTTTCTCAATAAAGCTTTCTTGTTTAAGGACATTTGTTGTTGACTGACTCTGTGGGACTCTCACAGTTAGTGATTTTCTGTACTACATTAGACCTCCATCATTCTGGGAACATTGTTTTAAAAGAAGCACCAGGAAGAAGGGGAATGGTAGACAGTTGGCAAGTGTCTACTCCCCCTAGTGCCACACAAGGCAGTAAGCTGTCCCCCTGGTAACCAGATGCTGTGTAGCAGAAGACATCAGCACAAGGCAAGGCTTTAGAATAACAACAAAGCAAAAGGAAGCTCGGAGACCTGGTCATCTCAGCAGGCAATTCCTTCAAAGGCCTGGTGATGGCAGTGGTAGAACTGAGAGAGGGACAGAAAAGCTTTTCCAGGTGTTGGGGAAGCCAAGTAGGTGGCACATGCCAGCATGTCTCTACCTTGGATGGCCATGGCTGCCCAGACGCCTAGGAGTGTGTAACTGCAGGGGGTTCTCAGCACACTTTCCCCCTCTCTACCTCCAGACTGCCCTCTTTGACACAGAGGTTTATGACACCTCCACTTTAAACACAAATCCAAGTTTATTTAAAATAACACAGGGGGACAGGGTTATATACAGGGAGTTGATCAGTTGTTAAGGTTTTCTTTTGTTGTTGTTGTTTGTAACTCTGGGCTGCTCTTAGATCTTTTAGTTTTCTTCCAGACCACACCCTTCCTGCACACCTCATCATTTATATCTCTGTTCTATTGAAGGCTCTTCCACAGTCTACCATCTCCCTGTCAAGGTTCCAGTTTGACCATTGTCTTTTTCTTTCTCCTCACTTTCATTTCTTCTCTCACTGCATTGTTCACCTTGCTATGCTTTAGGAGGGAGGGACATTCCAATGGGGGGGGGGGAGTACAGGGATGCTTGCTGGTAACTTGTAGCCATAACTTTTCCATTCAAGATGTACCCCTTGGTTTCTCATGAGAATGACCTTGGAGACTTTCTCTGCTTGATATAGCAGATAGTAACTGTATATCTCTCATGGTTGGCATAGCAATGCAGTGGCTGAGTGCAACGAATGGGAATGGGGTGTGGGGAGCTTTGTACCTTTTCTATAATATTGGAATTTTTGGATGCTTTCGCCATTCCTGACAAACAACCAGTCCTCAGTGAGCATATCTCTGAATAAATCTTTTTTAATAAAGAAACCGTGGAGAGTGTCTTGACTGGAGATCTGACACTCCCTAAACTACTTCACGTGCAGTTAGTCCCTAACTAGAACCGTATAACCTTCCTCAACAGGATTTCTTATAGAGGAGCACTGTATCTGTGTTATACACCAGGAGATTCTCTCATTAAACTCCTCAGCAGCTCACAGGGTCCACGCTCTCTCTTCCATCCGAGAGCACCCTTTCTCCTTCTGTTCTGCTCAGCATCCAGCTTTCCAATGGTTTTTCCCTCCCTCCAGTTCAAAGCTGAAGATTCCAAAACCATTCCGTCACACACCCTCTCTGCCTCTCTGGTCATGTGACCACTCAGCTGCAGGCTACCTTCCAAGCAGCTGGCTATGCTTGTAAACTTTGCTCTGAAATTAAGCTTTCCATTACAGAGGGCAAGGCAGAATAGGGCCTGCAGGTCAGAGTGGGGTGGTTCCTCCATACCTCTCACATCCAGACCTAGATATTTCCTTCATCATTTTACCAAGATTAGTAAGAGTCTGAGAAGGAATCCTAAACAGGTCTACTCAGAATTAAGTTCCTTTGTATTCAAATGAAATCACTCCCAGGAGAGTGTTCTTAGGACTGCAGACTATTTATCTTATCCCACAATTGCTCTTTTGGCTAGGGATGGGCATGGACTGGAAAAATGTGGTTCATGTTGGTTCGTGGTCTGTGGCTGAACCACGAACCAAACCATGAATTGAATCAAACCAGGAAGTTAATTTGCAAACTGAACCAATTCATGGTTTGTGGCCCCACAAACCCCACTGGTTTGTGGCCCCACAAACCTCATGAAATCATGAAAAACAGCTGAGTGGGGAGGAGCAGCCTGTTCCCCACTGCTCAGCTGTTTCAGGCTTTCTTTAAAGCTTTAAAGTGCAAAACAGCTGAGTGGCAAGGAGCAGACTGTTCCCCGCCGCTCAGCTATTGTTGCAGCTTTTGCAGGGAACAGAAAGCAGGAGCCCCTTTAAATCCCCGTTTTCTGCTCTATCCACAAACTGCCACAAATGGCTTTAAAAGTTCATGGAAGTTCATGATGGTAGACTCGTCACAAACTTCAGTTTGTGAACCACAAACAGGGCAAAATTCATTATGAATTTTGCTTTGTACTTCAGTTCATGCCCATCCTTGCTTTTGGCCTCACTATCACAGTACTTTATAACAGTTAGTGAACATGTATCCACTGATGCCCCCCCACTTGTATCTATTTATTACAGAACAATCCTTTATTATGAATCCTTGATTATGAAGATGACTCTGAATGGCAATCCTTTATTATGATGATTGCTTCCTCAATGGTTGCAAATTGTTAAGAAATAATCCCCAAGTAACTCAGCCTCCCTCCTAAAAAGAGGCTTCACTTCCTATTGGCACCAGAATGGATTAGGTCCAAGCAGCCATGAACTGAGCTCATAGACTGATGATTGCTCACCTCCCCAGTCCCTGAAAAGCAGATGCTAGCTGTTTATAGGAATTTCAGGGAAAAAAATGTGGTGTGGGCAGTGGTCATTTTGTAGAAAAAGAGATGCAGGAGCTTATTAGCATAACTCATTAGCATATGCTACACCATCTGAAATCACCTGAGGTATGTCTGAAGGCAAGTGTGAGGCTTCTGCCCTAAGCAGTCAAAGATCAGACCTTTGTTGATGAAACAGAGTTCTTTATTTTCTTAGTACTGCATGACAGGTTCTCGGATGTTTGTTAGAGATACCATATACAAAACAGTCAGGGTTAATATACCCTCCAGTACAGTTTGAAACCCCAATATTCAACCAATCACAAAAAGGGAAAAAGCGCGGTTAAAGATCTTAAGCCGTTTTACTTCCCACAGGAAAGGTGAGGTGTTAAAGTTATAAATTTTCCTCTCTTGAATTAGGCGCCACAGATGTGCCCCGTATATCCATAACAAAGGCCATCCCAAGGCCTTCTCACAGCGATAAGAAAGTTCCGCATCTCGGAGGGCGGAGGAATGCATGGGGGAAGAGGCCATTTGGTCTCGGGTGACGGGTCAGCGTTTGAGGTCGCCATTCTCCCGGATGAAACTGTTACATTGACCAGACCTTCACAAAGCAATATAAATCAAGGCAATAAAGGGAAGGGAGGAAACCTGAGACAACTTTGCAAGAGATAGCAAGGGAGTGAAATGACATCTGCACAAACATACTACACAATGCATAAGGAATACTCTGTTAGGATCAAGGATCCTGACAGCAAGAAAGAAAGGAGAGAGACAGAGAGAGAGAGAAAAAGAAAGAAAGCTGTCAGAGAGGGGACAGCAACTAATCCAAGCCTCAGAAATACCACTGTTCTGGGAGGATAGCTTCAGTGGTGGCTGAAGCCTTCAGAAGGCTGGTTGGAGGAACAAGGACCTTTCCAGGGGATGGGGTCATTTTGCTGCAGCCATGACACAAGCAGGCATTCCCCCATGGGGGAGGGGGCTGGCACCAACTCCTGGAGCTGAGCTCCCCCGAGCTCCTGCTCGAAATGACCCCTGGGTGTGGGGTTTGCGACGGGAGGATGGAATCAGCAAAAATGCTCCTTAATGGGACTTTAGATCTAACTCTGTGCTATGTTCCTCTATGCTCATCATACACTCTTTGTGAGAAAATTGCTGCTATCTGTATTTGATGATTTGAGTAATTCTGTTGTATTTTCCCTGTAGAATTCTGTCCTCTTATTCTACATATATTGGTGAGAACCCATCTGATTATATAAAACTATAACAAAAAATATCCTCAGGGACCAATATTAAGGAACCCAAGTTCAGTTTTCATGATTTCTAAGAAATCCATTAAAACTGATGAAGTATATGATTTTTCCCCATCAAGTTGGTAAACAGAAAATTTATGACAATTATATGGATAATGTGTTAATTATGGCATAACCCTTGAGAATCCTCAAGCTACCTCAGGGGTTTAAAGTTCTGTCCATGAAATTGGTTCTATCATCCCTGGGGAGCCATTCATGCACATGTTTGACTAGGCTCATCTATGGTTACACCTGTGGCCTCCTGTCCTAGAAGCGATTTTTATAGTTACAGCTGAAAAATTGCTCTACAGTGAGCTTGGCAACCACCTTTGTAAGCCCCACTGATATTTACAGATAGACTCACATATGAGGCTTATGGCATGAATGTATCTCTGGGGATGGTCAAGATGCACTGACAGAAAAAATGCTTAGAATGAAGCAGTTGTTGTTTTTTTTAACATGGCACAGTTTGCCTGTGCACGTCAAGAGGTTTTGTAGTTCAGTCCAATTCAGCAGCCAAACTACAGGTCATTTTTTTTTCAGCTCAAGGACATTGCAAGCATACTTTAGCTGTTTGAATAAAGCAAATAAAAATCTGTTTGAATGGAAACAGAGAAGAAAAGAAAAACCCATTCTTCATATCCAGGACTGCTACTATAAATTCATTGCAAGCAACTTCGTAACTCATGCATTGTTTCCAACACACCTCTCAGTCTTGAACAGGATGCCTATTCTTGGGTCATTAAACTGACCCACTAAGGTAACTTCTAGATTCCTGTAAACAAGCATATCATTTTGAAAGAAGAATCCAGGAGTAATTATATGCATAGGTTTTTTCTGTGTGATCTCTAATATATCAGAATAGATACCAATAATAAGGCAAGGTGGAGTAGCTGCAGAACATGAGATTACTATTATTACTATTACTATTATTATTATTCTTTAAACTTATCTCCTGTCTTAGGTTCAAGGCAGCTAACAATGCAATGACACATCACAAAGGCACAAAAACATAGAAACCTATTAATAAGTAAAAAAAAAAAATGCACAGCTTAAAAATGCAGCCAAATCTGCCAGAGTAGTTTCTCCTATACTGCATATCTTTAGAAATAGAATGGCCCTCCATACCTTCCTAAAAGGAGCCAGTGAAGGCTACATCCACATACATTTCGGTAGGCTATTTCTCAATGCAGACAAAGCCCATGATCACCATCAGCCAAATACCCTGCCCATACCAATCAGCATCACCTCTATCTTGCTGGGAGTACATGTCATTTTGTTTACCTTCAGCCACTTGACCGTGACATCAAGACACTGGCCCAGTGCTTTCACATTTACTAATTGACCTAGCAACTGAAGAGTTTGCTCAGGTTGCTGACACATGTTGTGGAGACAGATTTCTGCTCTTGCTGACTGAGATGTTCAGTCTGAACATGCTAGGAGCCAACTATCTGCACCGCTTATTGAAAACATTCCTGGCACTAAAAATTCTGTGGTCTTTGAAGCCCAGCAATGCAGCCTTGTAGTGATTCCTCCCATTTTAGAAGGAAGCAGGCACATTAATACGGTTATAACATATGGATCTTTGTTTTGTTTTCTTTCCTTTTTCTTAGTAGGAGATACATCACAGCCAACTTTCCTGGTTCACGTACAGAAGAGAATCACTCCTCAGAAGGTACCAATAGCTTAGATGCTCAAGCAACAAGAAAATAACAGTCTGGGTTGCTAGGTGAAATGAATGCTGGGATATGATATAAAGACAGCTAATAGAAAGGAGATAGCAAAGCTGTTTGTGTGATCTTTTTAAAGAAAAAGTCTTTGTTCAGAAACACTGCAATATTTCTTTCTACACATGTCTTTGTATAGTAAAATGAGGAAACGTGTTTATTATTCATAGGCAAATAAAGTCATTCATGCTATTATGAATGGCTTTATATTATGAGTGTAGGTGTTAATAAATCATTGCCCCCCCCCCCAAGCCAGAATAACGAGACAGACACGAGTGTTGGGTTAACTGATGGGCCACTTTATTAACTTATATTAACTGCCCTGCCCCAGCTGCAGGGCCCAAGGACTGTACTCACAAGACCCCTTATACCCTCAAAGGAGGGGTGCCAGCCAGGTACTCATCATACCGCAAACTGAATCCACCTAAACCTCTGCCAAACTAAAGTGATCAACCTGCCTAACATGGATCCACCCCCAAAATTTCCCTATTTACAGCTGCAGTGCAAGGTAGGCAAAAACACCCCCTCCAATGAGCCAATCCGGAAAGGGCAAAAAATTCCTACCCAGCCCCCAACAACCGGGCGACCAGCCGAAGACTGTACTACAAACAGGGTGTGAGGATGGGCCTAAGACAACATGGGAATGGTGCTGAGGGGATGGGGGCCAAGGTATAAACACCTCGGCCCCACCCAACTCTGAATCCCCGTATGCGGCACTACTGCCGCAAAATGCAGCCGGATGGCAAAGGTGGACTGCCAGCCCCACAACCACAAGGGCCGGGGGCTGGTGAACCGGATTGCCTCCCAAGCCAGAATAGCAAGACAGACAAGTGTTGGGTTAACTGATGGGCCACTTTATTAACTTACATTAACTGGAACAATGGCAAGGGCAAAACTTTGCGGAATGTCCAAGGCCAGAGGTTGAAATCCTCTCCCTTGCCATATAATATTGGGCAATCCACCCTGCCTCAAGCGTGAACCAACAACTGTGGCTGACACCCGGCCAGCTAGCCATTGGAAGATAGCCCCAGGACTCCAACCCCTGAGCTGCAAAGCTCAAAGGGAGGACCTTCCAGGACGGCCTTGAAGGCAGTCTGCCTTCCCCACCCCAGCTGCAGGGCCCAAGGACTGTACTCACAAGACCCCTTGTACCCTCAAAGGAGGGGTGTCAGCTGGTGCTCACCGTACTGCAAACTGTATCTGCATAAACCTCTGCCACTGCAAAGGCCAAGCCTCAGCTTAGGCCCTTGCACCCAATGGGAGGCCCAAGCCCCCTCCCCCTGAAGCCCTTGCTGTAAATCTTCCAGAAAAATGTCTATTCCCAACTCATACAGATGTACCCCATCCAGCCTATACAACTTGGTCTGGGTGGGATGTAATCTAGGGTGTGGCAGAAAATGACCCAACCCGCACTTCAAGGCTCATTGCAGCTCCCAATTTGCCTTCTGGCAAGCTCTGTCAATGGCCAGGGAATCGCCTCCCCCCTGCCAGGCCAAGCGCAGAGCCATTGCAGACCAAACCAGCAGGGTCTCAGGCCAATGCTGCTGGATTACCTGGAAATCAGAACAGGCCTGCAGTATCAAGACTTTCCCTTTGATAAGGTCTAAATCACTGCCACCTAAATGAATTACAACCACGTGGGGCAGAGGGCCTAGCCTATCCTCAAATAGCAATGGTAAGAGGCCCGGCCGCTGCAAACCCCGGTGTCCCCTCCACTCCTTGGTAGCCCACTGGCTAAGACCCAGCTGGGTGCCAACCTGGGTCTGCTTGGTGCGATGAGCTGCCCAAAATATATATTTGTGCCCACAGATTAACACACATTTTCTGTCCTGCCAGCCACTCAAACCTGTAACAAAAGAACAGTGAACAACGGAACAAACTTGAAAACAACTAGCAACAGCTCGTCCCCTCATTTAGCAACCAAGGGGCCTATCTATGATTTGTAGGCCACAGAATGCCATCTCCCCAGGCACTGAATGTCATGACCTGGGTAACCCATGGCTGCCACCAATCTGAAATGAGTGCGTACAAAAATGCATACCTGCAAACCCCAGCTGGTGGTGACAGCCCAGAACTGATGCTTTGTCAAAGGGCTGGCATCCTGATTTGAAACAGCAGGCCCTTTCACATTCCACAAGTAGGCCACTAAAGCGGACACAGGGCACAACTCCTTTTCCACACACACCCCAAGCTCCACAGCAGCTCCCCACTGCTGGTGGTCCATTTTGGACCGTCACAGAGTAAGGAAAACTCTGTCTGCTCCCAAACGCACATCCTGTATTGATAAGGCACAACCAGATTCATCCCGCCTGGACTGTGCCAGGAGTTCACTAATCTGAAAAGCCCCCCCAAATGCTGTAAGGACTGCAGCGTGGAAAAGGGGTACTTCAAAATCAGAAACACAGACTTCCTCCCAAATTGCCTGCAAACCCCTGAGCACTGCGAGGGAGATGGGCTGCTGAATGTCGGCGCGCACCCCCGCCTCACGAGTCCAACCCTCCAGCACCCTGCAGATCCTAAAATCCCCCACGCAGTCTGCAAGCCCACAGGCTTTGCTGGCATAGGCTACCACAGACAGCAACCCTTTGATCGAGCTCACTGTCAGGCCCTTACCTTTTGCCTCAGTGCAAAATGCAAAAGATGATCGACCGGTACAGGTCATGTACTAGGATACCCTACCTCCTTCCTAAAGTCATCAAATCGGAAGACCCCATGGCTGTATGCCTGCTTCATGTTTGGAGCGATGGCTAAATCTATTGCCCTGCTTACTTCAGCCTTCCAAGCAACCACAGCCCCCGAGGCAGATGTACTGGCAACAGGTCAGCTTCTGGGGCCAGCTGATGGAAACTCCCCATCTGTTTGCAAGTGAGAGCATCAGCCACCCCATTGTCAACCCCCGGCATGTGCCTAGCAAGAAAAATGAATATTAAGCTGCAGGCATCGAAGTGTAAAAGTGCACACCAAGGCCATGACCCTGTTTGATTTGGATGAAAGGGGATTAATGACCTACACCACCGCAAGGTTGTCGCACCAAAAATGCACCATGTGGTTGGCCAACTCATTCCTCCACAGCCAAACAGCCACCAGAATAGGAAAGAACTCCAGGAAGGTAAGGTCCATCAACCCCTCAACAACCCATGCTTCCGGCCACAACTTCGCACACCAATGTCCCCTGAAATAAACCCCAAAACCAGAGGACCCAGCTGCATCAGAGTGAACCTGCAGCTCGGTTTCCAACCGAAGATCATCTCTCCAGAAGGAAATGCCATTAAAGGAGTCGATAAACTCCAGCCACATCTCCAAGTTGTGCCTGATAGCAGAGGTCACACGAATCCTATGATGAGGGAGCCGCAGCCCAGCCATGGCACTGCATAGTCTGCGCAAAAATGCGCGGCAAGGTGCCATGACTTTGCAAGCAAAATTGAGGTGACCAACCAGCTGCTGGAGTTCCTTCAATGTGGCCTTACATTTTCCCATAAAGTCCACTACCATAGCACAAGTCCACCAACTTGGCTGCAGACAGACAGGAAGACTGAGCAATGGTATCCAACCCCACTCCCAAAAACGTTAACACTTGTGAAGGTCCCTCCATTTTCTCGTGTGCTAAGGGCACCCCTAACTCCCAGCAAATCTGGTGGGGTTGAATTGCCTGTCCCACAGAAAAGCAGGGAGTGATAGACTAACTGGTGAACCAGATGCCCACTATGAGACCTATCACCCAAATTTGGCCGTGAGGAAGCCATAACCAACTACCAAAGGTGGTACCAGCACAATGAAGGTAGACCGCATCATGAACTCTTCGGAGCCAGGCAGACACAGTGAACCCAGTGTAACCCTTATACACTATGTCAAAATATTAAGAACATAAGAGAAGCCAATGTTGGATCAGGCCAGTGGCCCACCCAGTCCAACACTCTATCACACAGTGGTCAAAAACACCAGGTGCCCTCAGGAAGTCCAGCAGTGGGGCCAGGACACTAGAAGCCCTCCCACTGTTGCCCCCCCCCCCCAATCAAGCACCAAGAATACAGAGCATCACTTGCCCCAGACTGAGAGTTCCTATCTATACTTTGTGGCTAATAGCCACTGATGGACCTCTGCTCCACATATTTATCTAATTCCCTCTTAAGTTGTCCATGCTTGTAGCTGCCACCACCTCCTGTGGCAGAAAATTCCACGAGTTTATCACTCTTTGGGTGAAGTACTTCCTTTTATCTGTTCTAACCCGACTGCTCAGAAATTTCATGGAGTGCCCATGAGTTCTTGTATTGTGAGAAAGGGAGAAAAGTACTTCTTTCTCTACCTGCTCTATCCCATGCATAATCTTATAAACCTCGATCATGTCACCCCTTGTCAGAATCTACTAATTCAGACATTATGTTATTCATGCTTGTACTTTTCTGGTAGCTATCTGTCTTTCTTTTTCCCTATGTAACTGTCATATACTAATGCTTGTCCAGACCGGGAGGGTGACACCAATGAATTATGTGAACAAGGAGGCCTCACATCCCTGCCTCCGCATTCCAGCTGCTCCGGCAGAAACTTCAAGGGAGGATGCCTCTCATCTCTAATCACATGCAAAAACCTTGAGGCTATTGATTGTTATGTGAACTGGTAACATCTGAGGGGTCTGGTTTGGGAGAGGAAATTTACAGCTTAACACCTCACTCTTTTCCTGTGAGAACCAAACGGCCAGAACACCTCTTTGCCCGCCAATTTTCCCTTAAGGTGATTGGCTACCTATGGGTAATTCAAACTCCTTGGAATGGTATAATAGACCTGCTTGTATTATCTGTCTCATCTCTGACAATAATCCGAGACGCTGTACTAATGTAGAGATTGGAAATAAAGAACTGTGGTTAACCAACCAAGATCTGATCCTTGACTACTTTGAGCAGAACTCTCACAGATTGTCAGAGATCTGTGACTGGGACTTAGCCGTTCCTGACCATGTCAGACGACGACACGGTCCCCATCCCTACACCCGAAGATGTCCCCGCCACCCCGACGGACCAGGGGAACGGTGGTGGAGGCGGCGGAGGGGCCCCCGAAGTGCCGGTGACTACGATTCAGGGGGCTCACTACATCCCGCGCCTACCTCCTCGTCAGAGCGGGACCCCCAAGTACGCTTGGAGCCAGTTCGGTCGTGGGACCGTGGATTCTTGGGTGCACGACCGGAAAGGGGCACGGGTTTCGTTCCCTGGCGATCCGCTCGATCGAGGGAGACCGAGCTACCTGGGGGACGACTGCGAGCCGATCTACGGCGGAGAACCGCGTCGCCCGCCCATGGAAGGAGAGAGAACCGGCCCGTATGGGCCCGATCCGTACCGAGGAGATCAGATGCCACAACTAGACCAGATGATGGGAGATTTACGGCTCCAACTCACCGCCGAGCTGCGAGAATTGGCCCTCGATCTCCAGTACCAATTTCGAGACGCTATGAGGGTCATGCAAGAAGCCCTCCCAGGCCCGGTGACGGGAGTTCAGCAGCCGCCGGCGGCCCCCGGAGGAGCCCCGGTTCAGCCCCAGGCGCCCGAGCAGCCGAGGCAGCCGGTGCAGCCGGGCCCCCCGGTCGTCCCTCCACAAGTGCCAGGTCCCGCCCCAGCACTGGGCCCGGTGCCGGCCGGTCCGACCGCACGCCCAGCCCCCTCCGACCCTCTGACGACTACTTTCGATGGGGACCCCGAGAAGCTGCGTTTCTTCCTGTTGGAGATCGAGCGGTTCCTGGACAGTTGGGGTCATCTCTATCCTATGGAGAGGGAGCGGATTGGCTACATCGGGTCCAAGCTGAAAGACACCGCCAGCGATTGGTATGTGAGCCTGCACGATGCCCCCGGACCTGAGCTACGTTCGCTGAACAACTTCATGTGGGCCCTACAGCATCAATATGAGGACCCCCTGGGTGAGGAAAAGGCTCGGAATCAACTACGGAAGCTGTTCCAGGGGAGATCCACAGTGAGGGACTACACCGACAAGTTCCGGCGCATCGCGGCCAAAATCCACGGTTGGCCCGAAGAGCTCTTCATGGAAAAGTACCGGGAGGGTCTTAACCCGGAAATTTATGAGACTGTGTTGCTGGGGGGCCACCCGGGAACGTTGGCTACATGGATGAGAGCAGCGACCGACGTGGAGGAAAGATTCACCCTAATTAAGATGGGAACATCGGCTACGGCGGCCAGCAAAGCAGCGCCAAGAGCAAAGCTGAGGCCGAGCGTGCAAGACATCCGAGATGCCAGGTTTCGACAGGGGCTGTGCATGAAATGTGGGGAAAGTGGCCACTTTGCCTCAGCGTGTCCGAGAGGGGGAGGAAAGGGGCCGAAGACGTCGACACCGGTGGCGGGGAGCACTCCTAGCAGAGGGAAAACCCCGCTCAAGCCCCGGGCGTTGCAACTGGAAGGAGCCACAAGCGAACAAGGGGAGCTGGAGCTGATGGAAACGCAGATGTCGGGAAACTCCAACGGCCTGCAGTGAGCGGCGCAGAGCTGCAGGTCCCCCGCCAAGAAGCGCCACCTCCGGTGAGCATCCCTGGCCCCCTGTTATATATGGTAGTGACAGTCATGACCCCGGGATCGGGCACGCACATGAAAGTCCGCGCTTTAATTGACTCTGGGTGCGCTCGGGACTTAATTAGCCCTTTGGTGGTGGAAGGGTTGGGACCGAAAGTTACCCCGCTGGCAGAGCCCCTAAAGTTCACCCAGATGGATGGGTCGGAAATGAAGGAAGAGTGCATAGCTGAGACGGAGGGCCTGATTCTGGGAACAGGGGAACATTGGGAGAAGCGAGCCTTCGTCATCACCCCAAACGCCCAGTTTCCCATGGTGTTGGGAAGCCCCTGGCTCAGTTCGCACGACCCCTACATCAAGTGGAGTGAAGGGAAGATCTCCTGGGTGGATGAACGGTGCCTAACGCACAAATGGGACTTGGAGTGGGGCCCAGGACCGCCAACTCCTCCTACCCAACCCACCGCCCTCGCCCTCGCCCCCAGCCTGGTGCCCAAGGAGTATAGAGATTTAATGGAGGTATTCAGCGAGACCGAGGCGGATGAGTTGCCCCCCCACCGGCTGTCGGATTGTGCCATCGAACTACTCCCGGGCGAGAAACTCCCTAAGGGGAAGCTTTATTCTATGAGTCCCCTAGAACGGGAGGAACTGCGCAAGTTTCTGGACAAAAACTTGGCACACGGTTTCATCCGGCCAGCAAAGTCCCCTTTTGCCACCCCTGTTTTATTCAGGAAAAAGAAAGACGGGGGGCTGCGCCTGTGCACAGACTATAGGGGGCTGAACGCTGTCTCCACTACCAACGCCTACCCCCTCCCCTTAATAAAAGACTTATTGACCGAAGCGGCGAAGGGGAAAATATTCACCAAGCTAGATCTGCGGGATGCTTACTTCAGGGTGCGCATAAGGGAGGGGGATGAACCCAAGACTGCATTCAACACCCCCCTGGGACAGTTTGAATACCTGGTGATGCCGTTCGGCTTAAGTGGCGCGCCCGGGGTCTTTATGAGTTTGATAAATGAAGTATTGCACAAGCACCTGTTTAAGGGGGTGTTATGTTACATAGATGATATCTTGATCTATTCTACTGATAAGAGAGAGCACGTGAAATTAGTCCGGGAAGTCCTTTCCACCTTGCTAAAAAAACAGCTGTATGTTAAGTTGTCCAAGTGTGAGTTCCATCGTGAGTCGGTAGACTTTTTGGGATATCGCATTTCCCAGAGAGGGTTGGAAATGGACCCTGCAAAAGTGGAGGCGGTGGTGCAGTGGGAGGCCCTGCGAACAAGGAAACAATTACAGAGCCTGTTAGGGTTTTGCAACTTCTATCGCACCTTCATAAAAGACTTTGCGACAGTCACCCTCCCGCTAACGGATTTGCTAAAAACCAAGGGGAGGGGGACGGAGGCCGGGAAGCCAGGGGAAAGAATTGCCTGGAGTGGGGAGTGCCAAAGGGCGTTTGAAACTTTAAAAACCCTTTTCACTTCGGAGCCCATCTTAGCCCATCCAGACGAAACCAAAGAGTTTATAATCCATGTGGATGCTTCCGATGTAGCCATGGGGGGGGCCATACTACAACGCGGGCCGGATGAGAAGTTACACCCCCTGGCTTACATCTCAAAAAAGTTTAATGACACCGAGAGAAATTGGTCAGTGTGGGATAAGGAAGCCGCGGCTATTCGGTTAACGCTCACTACGTGGCGGCATTGGCTGGAGGGAGCGCAAACCCCGTTTGAGATCTGGACCGATCATAAAAACCTGGAAGCGCTGCGCACACAGAGATCCCTCAATGCCAAGCAGCTGCGGTGGGCAGACTTTTTCTCCAAATTTAATTTTGTGCTGAAGCATTTTCCTGGGAGAGCCAACTCCTTAGCAGACGCACTCTCCAGACTGCCTCAACACGAGAGTGTAAAGGAAGATGTGTTTGACTCCATGTTCTCCCCCCAGCAACTAGGAGGGGCAGTAGTCACTAGGAGCCAACTCAAGAAAACCCAGTTGGACGTTGGGGCATGTGACTGGGGGGGAGACTATGCTCCCGAGGAAATCGAAGAATTGGAGGCCTTAGGTGAATGCTCAAAAAGGGAGAACCAATGCTGGTTTCATGGAGACAAACTGGTGGTGCCACAAAGCAAACGTAAAGATGCGCTACTGGCATGCCACTCTTCCAAACTAGCAGGGCATTTCGGATTTCTAAAAACGCTTAATTTAATTCAACACCAGTTTTGGTGGCCGCGCATGCGCCGGGACGTTTCTGACTTCGTCTCTGCTTGCCAGACTTGCTTAATGTGCAAAAAGCGGGGGGGAAAGGTTCCGGGACTGTTGCATCCTCTACCCACCCCTTCTCGCCCTTGGGAGGCGATAGCTATGGATTTTATCACTAATCTGCCACCCTCGAAAGGGAAGACAGTTATTTGGGTGGTGGTAGACACGTTTTCAAAGCAAGCTCATTTCACCCCATTCAAGCAATTGCCCACAGCCAAGGGAATGGCCAAAGCTTTCTTCAACCACGTGATAAAATTACACGCATTCCCTAAGAGGGTGGTATCCGACAGGGGCAGTCAGTTCGTTGCCAACTTCTGGCGGGAGCTCCTGAAAATGATGGACATAGAACCAGCCCTGAGTTCGGGTTAGCACCCAGAAACCGATGGGCAGTCCGAACGAACTAATCAAATCTTGGAACAGTTCTTAAGATGCTACACCAACTACCATCAAGACAATTGGGTGGAGCTATTGCCATTTGCGGAATATAGTTACAACAATGCTGTGCATTCTTCTACGGGAGTCTCACCTTTTATGGCAGTGGGGGGTTTTGAAGGAAAACCGCTGCCTACCATTGAGAATGAACCCAATGCCCCCCCCTCGGACTTTAAGAGTTGGTGGACAACCTTGCAGGATTCCTGGCCATTGATAGCCAAAGCACTGGACCAGGCAAAAGAGGATTACAAAAAATACGCAGATCGGGGCCGAGCTGCAGGCTGGGATCTCCAGCCGGGGGACTCGGTTTATCTCTCCACAAAAAACATACATGGCTTGCAACCCAGTAGGAAACTGGGATGGAAATATGTAGGGCCCTACAAAGTGTTGCGTAAAATATCAGATGTGTCCTTTGAATTGGAATTGCCTAAATCACTGAGTTCTGTGCACCCTGTTTTTCATTTCAGCCTGCTGAAGAAAGATCCTGGGCCGAATGCATGGCATCCAGTTCCTCCAGCTCCTCCTCCACTGATGAAGGAGGGGGCCCCTCATTTCGAGATAACTGAGATTCTAGATTCAAAAATGCGTAGGGGCCGATTATATTATTTAGTTAGATGGCTTGATTTCGGTCCAGAACACAATGAATGGATTCGCTCTGAGAATGTTCATGCTCCTAGGCTAATTAAAATGTTCCACAAAATGTTTCCTGATAAAGCTAGGTGAAGTTAATTATGAGGAGGCCAGTGTGTCAGAATCTACTAATTCAGACATTATGTTATTCATGCTTGTACTTTTCTGGTAGCTATCTGTCTTTCTTTTTCCCTATGTAACTGTCATATACTAATGCTTGTCCAGACCGGGAGGGTGACACCAATGAATTATGTGAACAAGGAGGCCTCACATCCCTGCCTCCGCATTCCAGCTGCTCCGGCAGAAACTTCAAGGGAGGATGCCTCTCATCTCTAATCACATGCAAAAACCTTGAGGCTATTGATTGTTATGTGAACTGGTAACATCTGAGGGGTCTGGTTTGGGAGAGGAAATTTACAGCTTAACACCTCACTCTTTTCCTGTGAGAACCAAACGGCCAGAACACCTCTTTGCCCGCCAATTTTCCCTTAAGGTGATTGGCTACCTATGGGTAATTCAAACTCCTTGGAATGGTATAATAGACCTGCTTGTATTATCTGTCTCATCTCTGACAATAATCCGAGACGCTGTACTAATGTAGAGATTGGAAATAAAGAACTGTGGTTAACCAACCAAGATCTGATCCTTGACTACTTTGAGCAGAACTCTCACACCCCTCAGCTGTCGTTTCTCCAAGCTAAAGCGCTTCAACCTTTCTTCATAGGGAAAGTATTCCAACACTTTTATCATCCTAGTTGCCCTTTTCTGCACTTTTCCAATGCTATAATATCTTTTTTGAGGTGTGGCAACCAGAACTGTACAGAGTACTCCAAATGAGGTTGCACCATCGATTTATACAGGGGCATTATTATACTGGCTGATTCGTTTTCAATTCCCTTCCTAATAACCCCCAGCATAGCGTTGGCCTTTTTCATTGCAAACGCACACTGTCTCAACATTTTCATTGAGTTATCTACTACGACTCCAAGATCTCTCTCTTGGTCAGTCTCTGCCAGTTCAGACCCCATCAACATGTATTTATAGTTAGGATTTTTGGTTCCAATGTGCATCACTTTGCATTTGGCTACATTAAACCCCATTTGCCACATTGATGCCCACTCGCCCATCCTTGACAGATCCCTCTGGAGTGCCTCACAATCCTTCCTGGCTCTTACCACCCTGAACAATATTGAAACAAGGACGCTGCTTGCAAGGGATGCATGCGCCTTTGAAAGCACTCCAGCATAGATAAGGAAATCTGCCATCCAATTTGCCCATGTCCTATCCACTTTCATCCACCTAATCTTCTCCTTGTCCCTGTCCTCCAATTCATCCTTCTCCTTCCTCTCCAGTTCCCAGCAGGGGCGTCGACTTTCTAAATCCCCGGGGGGGGCAGTGGCTCTCCCGTGCGTGCGCGCTTCACGCGCACGCGCGCTTGGGACCATGTCCCTGGCGCTCTTCCCCCCCGCCCAGGGAGGCAGACCTGTGGCGGCAGCAGCCAGCTGGCCAGCTGACTGCCGCCCGAGCGAAGCGCGCCTGCGCACGCCTATGTCCCTGCCGCTCCGTCCCCCCCCCAGCCCGGGGAGGCAGACCCACGCCGGCGGCGGCAGCCAGCTGGCCAGCTGACTGCCGCCCGAGCGAAGCGTGCCTGCGCGCACCTATGTCCCTGCCGCTCCGTCCCCCCCCCCCAGCCCGGGGAGGCAGACCCACGCCGGCGGCGGCAGCCAGCTGGCCAGCTGACTGCCGCCCGAGCGAAGCGCGCCTGCGCGCGCCTATGTCCCTGCCGCTCCGTCCCCCCCCCAGCCCGGGGAGGCAGACCCATGGCGGTGGCGGCAGCCAGCTGGCCAGCTGACTGCCTCCCGAGTGAAGCGCGCCTGTGCGCGCCTATGTCCCTGCCGCTCCGTCCCCCCCCGGCCCAGGGAGGCAGACCCGCGGCGGCGGCAGCAGCCAGCTGGCCGGGTGACTGCCGCCCGCGCGAAGCATGCAACTATGTCCCCGCCGCCTCTCTCCCCCTCCCCCGCCCCAGGGAGGCAGGAGGGCAGGCCGGGGGTGGGGGGGAAGGAGAGGCGGCGACGGTCGGCTGCTGGGCGAGCATTTTGCTGGGGGTGGCTGAGCCCCCCCCGGGAAATTTCGGGGGAGGCTCGAGCCCTCGAGCCCCACCGTAGTTGACGCCCATGGTTCCCAGTATAAGAGAGTGAAGACATCAACGTAGTCACCCTTGCAAATCCTATTCCTGGTGGCGGGCAACAGATGGTCACCCAAAGAAAGAGCCAAGTCACCAAAGGGGAGGGCCGCAGCAGGTGCAGATGCATATGACACACCGCAGGGTGAGGGCCCCCCCCCACCATGGGGCATGGAGGCATGCCACCTGGCTGCCCTTGCGAACTGGTGCACCCAGCATGCAGGGAACATAAGGAAATAGGGGATCCACCAGGGTGTCCGCACCCATGGCAACAAGCAGCGAAAGCAGGAGCCCCCACAGCCGCCGGCTGCCCCCAGGGCCAAACCCCCCCCCCAGCCTGGGGTGCAGTATCTGACTTACCCCCAGCCGAAGATGACCCAGTCTGGGTCACAACTTGCAGTTGCCGAGCCGAGGTGTCTGACGCTGATGCACCACCAGATTAAGAGGCCTCCCCTGTCTCACTACCAGCCACAGCCGAAGCACTGCTCCCTGCCAATGTGGAAGTCCTCCCCTCTATAATAGACAAACCTGTTAAAACCTCAGCTTGAAAACACTTGTTGGCAGAAGAGCGAGTTTCCTTCCGCCCCTGTGGTGCACCACCAGACCCCGCAGAAGGTAGGAGCACTCCCACAGCTTGCTCCAGAGCTTGCAGCCTATTCAAAATAGCCTGCTGTACTTCATCATCCCCTTCCTCATCAGATGATGAGAGAACAGGAGCAGGCCGCTTTGGTGGTGGTTTCAGAGCGGGATGTTTCCCCTCCAAACGGCCTGTGCCCTTCTTGGGTGCCGTATTGCACACTTAGGGCCTACTAAATACTGCCCAGAACAAAAACAGCCAACTAAATTCATCTCCCGATAAACCAAAGTGGTGGAGCCCCCAGTGGCTGCTAAAGTAGCTCCTAAAATGGCCACCAGTAATGGACACTAAATGGCCAACATCAGAGGTTCCTAAGATGGCCACTGAGGGCCACAAAATGGCCACCAGCTAGCAGCCACACCCAAACAGCTTACTCAGAACTGGGGGGGGGGCTGAATAACTGAAGCAAAAAGGGGGCAAGCCTGAGCTCCTCAACGCCCACCCCTGGGTGGCCTTTTAGTTAGCTGGAAGGGTGGGGGGATAGGAGGGGGGCGATGAGCCACACCAAGCCCCGGGAAGCAAAAAGACACAGGCCACCCCAACCCTAAGCCATGGCTCATGATAAGAACCACTCCTACCCAGGGCAACACACTGCACCCCAAAGCACCCACCACCCACAGGAGCCCAGCCCCCACTGCAGAAACTTGGGAGTCGGCCCCGTGCAAGTACAAGGTGCCACAGCCCAAGTGGAGTCCCTGAATGCTGCCAGGGGCACGAAGGTTCTGGGTGCCTCTCCCTGAAGTAGCCTCCAAAGCCTGCATGCCAGTGCCAGCCTCAGCCAAATGCCTCCAGGCGCCCATTGGAGCCACACTGCCTGAGGACGCCACAGCCCATGCCGCCGCTGCATGCACCACTGCTTGGCACACCACTGCTGCATGCGCTGCTGCTTCTCCTGCCACTGGTTTTCACTCTGTCACAACCCCTGCCTCTGCTTCTGCACTAGGGGAAGGCCCATAGCTGGAGGAGCACCTCATTGAACTGAAGACAATGCAGGAATGGCGCTGAGGGGTTGGGGGCCAAGGTATAAACACCTCGGCCCCGCCCCATTCTGGATCCCTGTATGTGGCACTACTGCCACAAAATGCAGCTGGCTCATCCTTGCTGGATGGCAAAGGTGGACTGCCAGCCCCACAACCACAAGGGCCGAGGGCTGGCGAACCAGATTACTGCTGTGTGAGTTTTTGTTGATCTTAGCTCTACATTTAGTTGGATATTCTTTTTTTTTAACTGAGTATCTTTTTATAGTTTTCAGTGCCTTTCAAAATATGGTTGAAAGGTCAGAGAAGAAAAATGGCCATAAAGAGAAAATCTGTAACCTAAATATATATTTAGGTATGAATGTAAATCCAGTTCAGCAAGACTTAACACACTTAAATTTAGGCTTCATTATTTTGTCTACAAACAATTTAAAGTGCTTAATTCTTGGCTAGGTTATTCTATTATGAACAATTTACATAATCACATAAAATTAATTCTATACACTCACCTAAGGAAAGTGCACTGGTTTATTTTGTTTTCTGAAGAAGATGTCACAGATATGGCCAGAAATATAGTGGAACAGTCGCTAGACTTGACCCATTTCTTCCAGGATCATAAAGGATGTTTCTGCTCATCAGAGACAGGGCTTGGTTAATCTCTCAGCTAAACATTCCAAAAGGGAAGTTGAGATACAGAATAGAATAGCTTTGAAGATAGCAAGAAACAAAGGACACACTAATACAGTCTTTTGTGGATTACAAACTGACTAACCCTTATCAATAGGTACTATGTGGTGGCCCAGGCGCAGAAGTGTCTGAGGATGGCAAGAATGTCAAACTTCACAGAAGCAAAGATATAGTTCAAAGGTAGGATGTGGTAGTTGAGGGCCAGCAAATATTCATATGTATAAAAAACCTGTAATAGACTTCATTAAGATAAAAATTAGCAAGAGTGAACTAACAATTTTTATATAATTTAAGAAGATATTCAAGGATAGATGATTTTTGTGGTGTTTGAAGTAATAAGATAGTGAGCCAAGAATATGTGCCCTTATCAAGTGGGGCAGCTGGTTATTGGTAGGAGTTTATTTTTAAAACATATAGGAACATAAGAAGAGCCTTGCTGGATCAGACCAATGGTCCATCTAGTCCAGCATCCTGTCTCACACAGTGGCCAACCAGTTCCTCTGGTAGGCCAACAACAGGGTATAGTGGCTGAGGCCCCCCCAGATGTTTCCTCCTGGCTCTGGGATTCAGAGGTTTAGTGCCTCTGAATGTGGAGGTTCCCTTCCATCACCATGGCTAGTAGCCACTGACAGATTTATCCTCCATGAATTTATCTAATCCCCTTTCATAGCTGTTTATTCCTGTGGCCATCACTACATCCTCTGGCAGCAAATTCCACATTTTGATAACTCTCTGTGTATAACAGTATTTTCCTTTGTGTGTCCTGAATAGGAAAATGCAGTTCATGTCAGTTCGTGGTTCGTTGCTGAACCACAAACTGAACCACAAACCAAATTGAACTGGGCAGTTCATTGGTGAACTGAAACAGTTTGTGGTTCATGGCTCCAGTAACACTGTTGAAAGGAACCACAGTCCCTTTAAACAGGGATTGCAGAAAGCCCAAAACACGGTTGAGCAGTGGGGAGTAGCCTGCTTCAGGCTTCCTTGTGCAGTCCCTTTAACAGCAACTGAGCGTTGAGCAGCAGACTGCTTGAAATGTTCATGGAAGTTTGTGACTGTAGACCCGTCACAAACTTCAGTTCACAAACCACAAACGGTAAAATTTGGGATGGATTTTGCTTCATGCTTTGGTTAGTGCCCACCCCTAGTCCTGAACCTGCTGCCCAGGAGCTTCCCTGGATGCCCTTGAGTTCTAATATTTTGAGAGACTGAGAAAAAGTTCCCTTGTCAACTCTCCCCCACATGCATAATTTTGTAAACCTATATTATCCCCCCCCCCTTAGTTGTCTCTTTTTTAGCCTTTCCTCATAGGGAAGGTGTTCCAACCACTTAATCATCTTGGTTGCCCACCTCTGTACTTTTTCCAGCTCTGCAATGTCCTTTTTGAGATACGGTAACCAGAACTGTACACAGTATTCCAAGTGAGACTGCACCGTAGATCTACATCTATATATCTAATTCTGAAGGCGCCCCCTGTGTGAGGATACCTAAATCCGCGCAGGGGGGGCACCTGGGAGGCAGGGAGGTTTTCCTACACATGGGGGGCACTCCCCCCGTGTGCAGAAAAATCCGAAAAGTTAAAAAAAACCTTCAGTGACCATAGAATCCCCCAAAATACCTTTTGAAATGGCACCAACTCCAGACATCAACTGTGAGGAGATTAGAATGTTCGGGGGAGGGGGGGAGGCTCTAACTGTTTTTGTCAGTAAAAAGCAGGGTTTTTACTGGCAGCAGTCTAGGGTTGCCAAGTACCCCCCCCCCCCCCCGGCCACCAGCAGCAGATCCAGATCCAGGCTGGGAAACTCCTGGATATTTGGGGGTGGAGCCTGGGAAGGACAGGGACCTCAGTGAGGTACAATGCCATAAACTCCCCCCTCCAAAGCATCCATTTTCTCCATGGAAAGTTATCTCTGTAGTCTGGAGAGGAGCAGTAACTCCAGGGGATCCCCAGGTCCCATCTGGAGGTTGGCATCCCTAGGCAGCACCCTCTGTGTGACTTGATACCACCTGATTTGCATGACTTAATTAGGCCCAGCTGTTTTGCTACAGTTCATCAGCAGCCACCGTATGAAAGCCATTGTGGTGCAACAGTTCGAGCTTCAGACTGGGATCTGCGAGACTCAGGTTCAGATCCCCATCTTGCGTTGGAAGCTGACTGGGAGATTTTGGACCAGTCACATACTTTCAGCCTAACCAACCTCACAGGGTTGTTGTGCAGATAACAAAGAGGAAATAATAATGTAAGCTGCTTTAGTCCCCATTGTGGAGAAAGACTGTAATTTTCCTAGGTAGAGGCTGCAGGGGAGGGGGGTGGAGATAGAAAGCTGAAGACAGATAAAGGTAGGTTGGCTGTTGGGTGGGAAGGAAATAGGGTTGCCAACTCCAGGTTGGGAAATTCCCAGACATTTGAGAGGTGGAGCCTGGGGAGGGTGGGATTTGAGGTGGGAGGCAGAAAGAGAGAGAAAGAGTGATGGGGGGGGAGGCAGAAAAACAAAGGGAATGATGACAGGTCAGAAAGAGAGAGGAAGTAACATACATGGAGGAGAGCGAGAGAGTAAGAAAGGGGGGCAGAAGGGAGAAAGAGTGTGAGAGAGGTAGGGGGAGAAGGGAGGAAGCAAAGGTGTGAGGAATGGGATAACTATCCTGCAAGTTTCTTGCAGGTCTCCACTTGTATTATACTATTGGCTGTTTTATGTTCAATCCCTTTCCTAATAATCCTTACATAGAATTTTTTTTTTAAGTAATTTTTTTTTATTTTCTCTTTAACCATCTATTGTATACATAACCTTTTCTGTCAACTTTTTACATAATTTCCCCCCCTTCCTCCCTCCCCTCCCTCAGTCCTCCCTCCCCTGTTCTTCTTCCATCATTGCTTCAGCCACGGGCACAGCGTCCGAAGTTTCCAGTAAATGTCCTTCTTGGCTTCATCCTCCTTAATCCAGTCAAAGAAAGGCGACCATTTTTCTGTTATCCGTCTCCTCTTTTTCTCCCAAGTATTATCCTCCATCATCAAGGCCACGATACCTGATTGGATGTATTCAAGGAGATAGTTGTTCCAATTATCCAAAGTCCACTTATTCTTATCTTTCCACCCTAAAGCTATGACGGCTTTCCCAGCCAATATCATTGCCTTAAGTACCTCTTGATATTTACTTTCTACTGTCTCGTACTTCAAAATACCTAATGTCATTAAGTTAATATCTATTGGTATTGATACACCTAATTTATCTTTAATCCTATCCAATATTATCTTCCAAATATCCTGAACTTTAGCACATTCCCACCACATGTGCGAATACCAGCCTTTCGCTTGATTACAGTGCCAACAGTTTGGGCTCATCCCAGATATCATATTGGCTAGTTGGGCTGGCGTCCGGTACCATTTGGTGAAACACTTCAGCTCCATTTCTCTAAATTTATCAAACTTAATCCCTTTGACCCCCGTCATCAACTTTTTTAAAGTTGTTTCTGAGGTCAGGCCTTCTCTGTGCCATTTCTCCTGTATACTTTTGATTATCGACTCCTCATTGGTAATCATCTTTTTATATATCTTACCAGCTAACCCCTTACTTGTCTTCCTCTTCTCTTTGTACAGTGCTTCTGCTATTGCTTCTGAATTTCCCTCCCTGCTTTGCTGCTTCTTTTTTATTACATTATACAGTCCTGTCAATTTCAACCAGTGCTGTTTCCCTATCTTCTCTATTATTAATTGTAAGGGCTTGAGTTGGCCTCCTTTTCCATACATCTCTTATTCTGGTAAAGCCCTTTTCTTTAAGAATTTTCCACCAATGGGGGTCATCAATTTCCTCATATAAGCTCTCTAGTGGTGCCCATTCAGAAGGATTGCTCATCCAAGTGGGTTGCCATTTTTTCCATACTTTCAATGCTGTTCTCCTCGGTCCTACTGCTTTACCATATTCCTTATTCACTTCCCTTGTAAAAATGCCAAATCTCCCAGCTCCCTTATTTATTTCGTTTTCCAGTCTGACCCATTTCTGTTCCACATCCTCTCCTATATCTATCAATGACTTAACATTAAAGGCCTCATAATAATCTATCAGATTAGGTATGCCCCATCCCATTACATTCTGTGGGTTGTATATAAACTTCTTCTGCGTCCTAGATTTTTTATTTCCAAAAATCCATTCTCTGATTGTTCTGTTCCATTTTTCTAACTGTTGTATATTTAATTCTACTGGAAGCGTTTGAAATAAATACATCATCTTGGAAATTAGGAACATCTTAACCGTTCTTATTTTATTTGAGATGCTCAGGTTTTTATTTGTCCATCTTTTCATATCCTTACAAACCTTCTTCCAGACTGTTTTAAAGTTCCCTTCACCTGTTTTTTTTGCGTCCTTCCTAATTTCAATCCCTAGGTATTTTATTGTCTTAGCTCCTAGCCCCATTTTTGTCAATTTTGCAACTTCTCTTTTCTCTGTTTTACCAACATTGAAATACATGACTTCAGATTTATCCATGTTCACTCTTAACCTTCAATATGCTTCAAAATCCTCCAATATTGTTCTTATTTCCCTAATTCCCTCTTTAGGGTTAGTCAGGGTTACCATTATATCATCTGCAAACAAATTGATCTTAAGTTCCTCCCTTACATAGAATTGACCTTTTTCACTGCTGCAGCACACTGGGTTTGACACTTACATTGAGCTATCCACTGTGACCCCAAGATCTTTTCAGTCTCAGCAAGTTCAGGCCACATTAGCCTATACTCGAAGCTGGGATTTTTTTGTCCCAATTATCATCACCTTACACTTACCAGCACTGAACAATGTAATATGCATAATCTCAGGAATGAATAGAATAAGGAGCTAGATAGCTGTATTTTGCCAAAACAATGGGATATGAATTAAAAAGTTATACCTGTTCTTTCTATGGATCTTAAATTGCAACTTATTCAGCAAAAAAAATATGTTTAGGATTTATTTATTTATTTATTTTGGGGATTTATATCCCGCCCTCCCCGCCGTACAGGGAGATATACTGGCCACCACAGTGACTCTTTAACAAAGTATTGAGTAAAGTGTCAAATTGTTGGCATTGTAACTCATAGGATGTGCCCCTTAAACATATGCTTTGGGCCTGTCAAGTCATTGGGTTTTTCTGGGAGTAAGTTACTACTCATATCAGTTTTGTATTAGAATATTCATTGATTTTTCAGAATGCTTATGTAGTTCTAAACTATCTACTCATCTCTTAGAGGCTAACCGATGGTCTGTGAAAATGGACACTCCATGCCCTTACTACAGCTAAAAGACTTGTATTACTACACTGGAGAGATTAATAACCACCTCCAGAAAATCAATGGATTGAGGTCCTTACAAGTTTATCAGGATTAGACCACAATTGCGTATGGACTTATTTTTATATATTTGGAAACCTTTGATAGCAACTTTTGTGCAAATCTGCCATTACTGTTATTATGTTTTTGTCTCTCTCTATACCCCCCTTTTTCTTTCTTTCTTTCTTTCTTTTTAAAAAGAATTTTATTGCTTTTCTACAAACATTAAAGGGAAGGGAAACATAAGGGAAGTTAAGACTAACAAAATTTTTAAAAAGTAAAACAAGGATCATATCATGCAAAAAAAATACATTTGTCATTTCTACAGTTTAGAAGTAATAGTAAAAAGCATAAGATGATACCGTGTGTCTTGTTACTAATATAAAGCTATTTTAAGCCTAGGTTTGGATACATTATAGCATTCTTTAACATTTGAGCTTTCAAAGTTCTAAAACCTTACAATACTGTTATTATCGTCTGTGCTTGTTTTTGTCATAAATTTGCTTGACTATGAGAGTTTTAGGAGCTGCTGATCTTTTTCCAGAATCCGACTTTTCCTGGGAACTACCAGGGCTGCTTGCACTGTCTTCATTTTTTGCTTCTTCCTGCGTGTTGTCATCTGCTGTTCTATTATCTTTCACTTTTTGTTGTTGTTCCAGAAAAGCCTTTGCTTTCTGGGCAGAGTCAATCTTTGTCTTTTTATCACTGAAAGTGAATGTAAGTCCTTCCGGAAATGTCCATCTGAAGGGAATGGAATGATCACATAGAAAAGAAGTTAAGCTCTTATATCAGGGGTGGCCAACCTTGCTTAACGTAAGAGCCACATAGAATAAACGTAAGAGCCACATAGAGATGTCTGAGAGCCGCAAGACAGGAACAAATATCATACACACATTTTTATTTTTAAAAATATGCAAATTTGCTTTTTATTAACGTTAAATGGGACTGCCAAAAATAAAAACAAACGAGGAAAACCAGTTATAAGAAAGAGAGAGAGAGAAACTAGGAAAGCAAATAGATAGGAGGGAGAAGGGAAGGAAGGAAGGGAGAAAGAGAGAAAAAGCATGCCTCCCCTTTGCTTCCCCAGCCGCCCTGCCAGGAGCCGCACAATATGTGTGAAAGAGCCGCATGTGGCTCCTGAGCCACAGGTTGGCCACCCCTGTCTTATATTGTCGTCTCCTTTTTTGTATCCATATCCAAGTCCATATCGCTTTGTAATACGTCTGCTTTAAAATCTGTTATTGGTGCAAATATTTCACTTAGTATCTGTTTTAAGTTTTCCCCTTTCTGTTCTGGGACACCTTGAAAATGCAGGACATACATTGATTTTTTTCGTTTGAAGCTGTAGTAATTGTTCTTTATTGTAGATCCGCTCTTTTTCCGCAGCCTCCAGTCTCTGCTTCATTTCATCTGCCTTAACATTCACTTGTTTAACAGCTTTGTCTGTTTTGTCTACTCTTTTATCCATTCCTGTCAATTGCTTCTGGAAACAGTCTAATTTGTTATTGATGTCAGTCATCTAGTCCAGCAGAGGGTGCAAATGCTGCTGCCATCATCATAGGTAAGAGGAGCTGCTTTTGGTGCAGGAGAAGAAGCCGCTGTGTAGGTAGTTCCAGGAGAAGGTCTTTTCTTTGCCATTTTCTCTGCTCATGCCATCATGTTTACACAAGATAAGACTCATTTGAACTGAGTAATTTTGCAGCGCTTTGGACTATTTTGTATCCTCTTTGCCTTATTTAAATACCTCTTGCTGTGGTCATCACTTTGTCTCCAAACTACCTCTCAGGGACCGCTTTTCTCATGGGGAGGAATCCCCTCCTCCTCCCCTCCTTCATTCAGTTTGGAAATAAGTCCGTTATGCTTTTTTGGCTCATATAGCTTAAAGGGGCCTGCTTTACTCACAGTTAATTCGTTCACTTATTTGCTGTAAAAGAAATAGTATCACTTGATAGCTTCATCCAGTATGCACCTTTGAATTGCCATATTGGCTTCACAGTGGTGGGACCTCTCGGGGTAAAGAAGCATCTCAATTCCTCGGCTGTCACCTTGGAAGAGGCACCTCTCACACCCCAGGCTAGGGGCCCCCTACAAGGGCTCCTGGGAGGCTCGGAATCATCCGAGTTCCCTCCCATCCTCCGCAATCCGGGGTGCCCTCATCAGAGCTCAGTGTGATGTGCCCCGTCCATGAGTTGCCGAAACTGGAAACTCCTTTTTCTTTTCTTTTTTACATTTAGTTGCTGCATTTTGAATTTTTTCCCTTGCTTTTTTTTATTTTTTAAAAATAATTTTTAAAAGAAAAAAAAAACTGTTGTCTGAAATGGCTGTCATTTATAAACAAAAACAACCCCCACGCACACACCACCAGTGAAATTGGTAGGACTTTACCAGGTATAAATGGTGACATGAATACACCCCAACATCCTGTTTCAGTGAGTGTTTCCATTCACTTCAGCAAAAGGTAGAGAACTGTACATTTTTGTTAGGTTGTGCTGGGAGGCAGCCTAAAAGGAGAGGAGGGGGTGGGGAATCAACATAATTTGAAAAATGTATCTCTGGTAAAATGGGAGCCCCCAAAGGGCAGATAGAAATGAGCATGGGGAATAACCGGGGACAAAAAAAAGGTGTCAGTCTATCCCAGCAGGCTAAGTATCAAACAACATGTCTCTATTTAGTAATCACACTGGGGAAACCACACTTTTTTCCTTCCTAAGTGAAATTTGTAACGCTGTCTCAGGATTTATATACCTGGTAAGCAAATCAAGAGCATTAAAACCCAGTAAAATCAGCTTAGTACTCACAGTCACTCAACCAGATAGGAAGTCTAAGGCGATTAAAACTGGCACGGATAAAAAGAAACGTGTGTTATTTCAAGCAAACTTTTGAAAGGAGGCATTGAGGAAGAAATGCTGTCATTGCAAAATACTTGAACCTGTTTATGAAGCTCTGACCCATGAAGTGACAATAAAGGATAAATATGAAAGGAACTTTTCTTTCTCTCTTTTGTCCTAGAGTTTCAGGACCCTCATAAGTTTTATCATCCTTTCAGAGCAATAAATTAAACCCTTATATTAAAAAGCACATATGACAGCTGGAACAGTAAACTTTTTTGCATGTTCAACTCCTGCTTTTTTGGGAGTTGATCCACAAGCACTGGGTCAGTTCAGGCACAGTTCTTCCACACGTCTGTCCTCCCTATGTATTTTCAGTTGTGGAGTCAGTTTATTTTCTTCTGCATGTGCTTTCAATAACCAGGGTTTTCAAGGGAAGGTGCTGTCATCATCAGTGACATCACAACGAACCCCTTTTCTAAAAATGGCACTGAAGTACTGATAGATCACTGGAGTGTTGTAACAATAGGCTTAGCAGGCTCTCTGAATTCCCAGCTTTCAGTTTGAAAAAAATCTCCAGCCTCTTCCCTTCCAGAGAGATGCCTTTATGTTACAACGCTTTAGCGATCGAGCAATACTTCAGTGCTGCTTTAGGAAAATAAAAAGAAATCACTAATATTTAGGTTGGGGAGGAGGAGGAGAAGTGGTTTGACCATTACAGTTTAATCATCAAATAGTTGGCTGGAGGGGGGTGGGGGCGGGGGGGTGGGAGAAAAACTCCCAACAAAACCATTAATTACCAAAGAAAAGGTGACTCAAAATTGACATCCACAGAAACACTGGGGTGAAATAGTCTTATAAGAACAGGGAAAACTTGGGGGGGGAAACAAAAAAGGGGAAATTACAGGCACCAAAATGAAAGCTGAAATTAGGGGATAAGCCAAAACAGTATGGGGGCAGAACAACTGAAAAAACACCATGTGGAAAAGCCCTGTGTTGTGTAAAATTCATGGATATTTTATTCTGATTGAAAATGAAAGGAAAAGGAGGCTTCTAATAAAATCCTGATTGTCAGAAAATGACAAAAGCAACTGTACTGGAACTCTATAAGACAAGCTGTTTATATTTTCAAACTACTTACTATAATTTCTGCTGAGAAGATAGAAAATCCCACCAAAAACACCAAAAGATAAAAACAAAGATTAAAAAGTAATTATCGATAATGAGCAAAAATCTTCTGAAACGTTCCTGACAGGATTATATATTACTCTTCCATTATTATCTCAAAGAATAGAAACTTTGTGTCAGAGACACCAGTTATCAGTAATCAACAATGTTCCTTAAACAGGATCAGTTTACTGACTCAGCATACTGCATTGCTCTAAACACATTTTGTATTAAGACTACTGGGGTAAGAGTGGGAATGGGATTTTATACAGGGTTCAAACTCGGGTCATCTGATGGATACAAGCCAATAGCAACAGGTTACATTCACACAGAAAATTAACAGCCCTCAGTTCCCAGCAGGAAAGTGGAGAGTGTCTCCAAGGTCAAGCCTCGTCAAAGCAGAGATAAAGGATACAGGAGAATTGAAACTTAGCATACCAGTGTTACACTCCCCACCCCCATCTCTATGGCAGCCTACCTGACATTCTGCCCCCCTAAAGAGGGCCCCCCAGGCTTCAAAGGATACAGAAAATGAGAAGCATGCAACAGCCTAGGAGCATTGACATGACGGTCTTGGACCCACTTGTTCTCCTCAGGCCCAAAATCCTTCCACCTAACTAAATAGAAAAGACAGCATGCCATAGTTTAGAGTCCAGGATCTGTGCCATCTCCTGATGCAGCTCGTCATTCAGAATCAGAGGCAGGGGAGCAGGAGGACAAGGTTGCCATGCATTCAGCCCAAGATCTCGTTTCAGGAGGCTGAAATGAAAAATTGGATGAATGCCCCAAAGAGACTTGGGCAGGGCCAATTCAACAGTCACCTCATTGATTTTGTGCACCACAGGGAACGGTCCCACATAACGCCAGCCCAGTTTCCTACTAGGCTGTAGTTCTTTCAAGTTCTTGGTGGATAAATGCACTCGTTGGGAGTGGAGCCCCCTCATACCCATACAAAGCCATAAAAGTGGACACCCAAGTTGAAGAGTGGACTGAGTTGTTGTAACTATACTCACCATAGGGCAGGAGATCCACCCAATTGTCTTGCTGATAATTAGTAAAACACCTGAGGAAATGTTCCAAGATTTGATTAATTCTTTCTGTTTGGCTATCAGTCTCTGGATGATAGGCATTACTGAGTCCTTGTTCAATGTCTAATAGGTGTAAAAGTTCCTTCCAAAACTTGGCAACAAATTGCATGCCTCTATTGGAGATTACCTTCCTCGGGAAGGAATGGAGCTTCACAATGTGGTGCATGAACATTTTAGCTAAAGTCTTAGCTGTGGGCACTTGCTTGAATAGGATGAAATGGGCTAGCTTCGAGAATAAGTCCACAACTACCCAAATCACAGTCTTTCCCTTAGTAGGAGGCAAGTCAATAATAAAATCCATTGAGATTACCTCCCATATTCTGGAGGGGGTTTCCAAGGGTTTCAATAGTCCAGGAGGTTTCCCACTCCATCTTTTACTCATGAGACAGGTGGGACACAAATTAACATACTGGGAAATGTCTGCTCACATATGTGGCCACCAGAACTGACATTGTAGCAAATGCAGAGTTTTAAGAAAGCCAAAATGTCCAGCCAATTTGGATTTGTGGCCCCAACACATCACCTCCCACCGTACAGACTCTGGCACAAACATTTTTGATCCCTTATACCAAGAGCTGTTCTCATTTTCCTCCAGTCCTGGAACACAAGCGAGTTCCTCTCGGTCTTTGTCAGACACACCTTCTTTGAATTTGACAGCCCATGCAGCCCCCACCTTCTCCCCCACCACCTTTGACTGGCTCCCAGTTGTGTGGGTGTAAACATTGATTCAATCACCTCCTCCCTCTGGCTTGCATGTTGGGGTAGGTGTGACAGGGCATCAGCTAGTGAGTTTGCCTTCCCAGGGAGGTGGTGGAGTGTGAAACGGAATTTAGAGAAAAACTCTGCCCACTGTAGTTGTTTAGCATTGAGGCTCCGGGGGGCACGCAAAGCCTCTAAATTCTTATGATCAGTCCAAACTTCGAAAGCTTCCCATGCCCCCTCCAGCCAATGACGCCATGTTGACAAGGCTAACTTGATAGCCACAGCCTCTTTGTCCCACACCGCCCAATTGCGCTCAGTGGTGTTAAATTTCTTAGAGATGTAGGCAATGGGGTGGAGTCACCTGCCCCTCCTGCAGGATGGCCCCTCCCATGGCAACATCTGAAGCATCCACTTGGACAATGAATTTTTTATTCTCATCCAGGTGGGCTAATACAGGCTCCGAGGTGAACAGTTTATTGAGAGTCTCGAAGGCTTCCTGACACTTCTCAAACCACTCTAGTTTAGCCCCCAGTTTCATACCATCTACACCTCTCCCTTTCATTTTTAACAAGTCAGTGAGAGGGAGGGCAACTTGGGCAAAGTTAGAGATGAAATTTCTATAAAAATTCATGAATCCTAAGAATGATTGGAGCTGCCGCCTAGTTCTGGGTGCCTCCCACCCCACCACATCCACCACTTTCTTGGAATCCATCTCCAAACCCCAGCTAGAGATGCGGTGGCCCAGGAAATCTACTTCCTCCTTATGAAACTCATATTTAGAAAGCTTGGCAAACAGTCTATGCTGTAGCAGCGTTTGGAGGACCTCTCGCACCAGTTTGACATGAGATTCCTTATCAGGGGAATACAGTAAAATGTCATCTAAATACACCAGCACCCCCTGAAACAAGTGCTTGTGCAATACTTCATTAATCAGATTCATAAAAATTCCAGGTACCCCCGGAAGCCAAAGGGCATAACAAGGTACTTGAACTGCCCCAGGGGTGTATTGAAAGCCATTTTAGGTTCATCCCCCTCCTGAATGCACACCCAGAAGTATGCATCCCGCAGATCCAGTTTAGTGAAGATCTTTAGCTTGGAAGCCTCTGCTAACAAGTCTTTGATCAATGGGAGGGGGTATTCATTGGTAGTTGACACAGCATTGAGCCCCCTATAGTCTGTACGCAACCGGAACCCACCATCCTTCTTTTTGCGGAAAAGGACAGGGGCTGCATAAGGGGAGGAGGAGGGGTGGATAAAACCCCGTGCCAAATTTTTGTCAATGAACTTTTGCAGCTCCCCCTTCTCTGCGGGGCTCATGGAGTACAACTTCTCTTTTGGTAGTTTGTGCCCCGGCAACAGTTCAATAGCACAGTCTGAGCTGTGTGTGTGTGGGGGGGGGGGGTAGTTCATCTGCTTCCACTTCTCCAAACACCTCTACTAAGTCCCTATATTTGTTGGGAATCTCACTTAGCTCCTCCTCCACTAGACAAGCAGCCACTGGTTCTGTCGAAAGAGACTCACCCCATTCAGGGGACCAGACGTGAGCTTTACACCCTGGGTCCACAAAGTGCACCACCCCTTTGCTCCATTGAATGTAGGGGTCATGTCCACACAAACGGGGGCTCCCAGACACCATTGGGAAATGGGCATTGGGATTAATAACGAAGGAGCGGTGTTCCCAATGAGCCCCTGCCCCCATTAGTAACGGGACCGTCTGATATTTACATGATAGCTTCTGGACTGGGGCCCCCAACCCCATAACCAGAGACAGGCTGATTAAGTATTTCACACATCCCAAGTCAATCAAAGCTTGTACTTGGATTTGTGTGCCCATGTCTCTATTCAACACAGTCACAGTCACAAATAAGATGGAGTCAGAGCTGCTTACCAAAGGTGGCGCCGGCTGCTCTCAGACCTGTTGTTTCATGCCCCTTACAACAGGTCCTGGCCTTTTCCCGCTGGCTCATGGGTATCCTCCCCACTCGAGGAGGTGCCTTCAGCCTGTGCCCCTAACTGCTCAGCTGTGCTGGAGTTTCCTTGGCTTTCTTCTTGTTGGTTTTCGATGGTGGTGGGTTGTCGTTGGGCAAGCCGCTGTGAATGCTGGCTTCTCCACAGTGGAGACAGAGCCCTCGGCACATCTGCTGCTCCTTGATGGTATCTTTTCCTCTGGGCTGTGTTGTATTCTGGGGTGCCCTCGGGATTTTGGGAGACACCCATGAGGTCAACATCTTGATCATCTGCAGGCGGTTCTCAGCATCATCTGCTTTGCACATCCAGGCTGCCAGGGTGACTGGCTGCACATTGCTCTGCACCGTATCAAGGATCTGATGGCTGAGTCCAGTTTGGAACTGTTCAACCAGCATGGGTTCGGGCCACCCCATGATCTTTGTCGCAATCATCTTGAACTCTTCGGAGTAGTCACATACTGTCCAGTTACCTTGCTTCAAGGTGCGGAGGCTCACTCATGCCCTTTCTCCTGCCAACGAGTCTTCATACTGCCTTCGCAGGGCCCACATGAATGCTTGTACATCTCTCAGTTTGGGTCCCTGGATCTCATGCAGCCCCACGATCTCTCAGTCGGCTGCTGATATGGTCGATATGATGCTCATCGTCAGGGAATAAATGGCCCCAATCCCTCAGAAACCTTCACACCTGCACTAAGAAAAATCCTAGTTTTTCCAGGTTCCCATCAAACATTGCCTCCAGCAACTCTCTGGGTTGTTGCAGTCACGGGACCCCAGGAGCCAGAGGTTGAGCTGGCTGTCCCAGGCCAGCTGGCACTGCTGGTTGCTTGGTGGGTGCCCCAGGTTGCCCATCAGGAGCTACTGGTTGGTTGGCCAGCTGCCCTGCTGGTGCCTCAGGTCCTCCCGATTGCAGAGGTACCTGCTGTCTCAGTTTGTCCCACACCGCAATCATCTGAGGTAATCCAATTGTCAGTTCAAAAACTTCTTGTTGCACTTGTTCTCACAAACGGGCTCCTATGCACTCAACCAGTGCTTCAATCTCGCCACCTCCACCTTGCTCAATTGAATCTGGACAGCGAGGGATTGCCTAATCATAACAGCTTGTCACAGTCATCTGAGGAGTTAACATCCATGACTCTCTCGGGGCGGTAGAAAGGTGTGCCCACGAGTACTGGTCTCATCCTCTGGGCCGAGTGCCCACCACCACTTTTCAATCTGGTGAAGGGGTCTGTGTCCCCGATGTGGGGACCTCTACCACTGTGGTGATGCACTTCTCTGCCTCTGTAACTGGCTGGTCTCCACCATTCCCTGTGCTCATGATGAGGTTTGGGGGTTGGAGTTCAGTCCAGGGATCAAAGGAGTCTTAACACCCTGTCAGAATTCCCTGTTATCAGTAATCAACAACATTCCTTAAACAGGACCAGTTTACTGACTCAGCATACTGCATTGCTCTAAACACATTTTGTGTTAAGACTACTGGGGTAAGAGCAGGAATGGGATTTTATACAGGGTTCAAACTCAGGTCATCTGATGGATACAAGCCAATAGCAACAGGTTACATTCGCACAGAAAATTAACAGCCCTCAGTTCCCAGCAGGAAAGTGGAGAGCGTCTCCAAGGTCGAGCCTTGTCAAAGCAGAGATAAAGGATACAGGAGAATCGAAACTCAGCATACCAGTGTTACACTCCCCACCCCCATGGCAGCCTAGCTGACACTATGGTCAGTAAGAAAGGAAGCATGTGAGAGAAAACATTACAAATGTCATAGCTTTTATCCATAGCTCCATATTTCCTCAACTGTAAACATCTGAACATGCCCAGCTCCCCATCAATCCATTAAGGAAAGCTGCTCAGTATATGGGGAAACATGTGCATATAGAACTGCTCTCTTCATTAAAGTGAAGGGATAAGCCATCCCTAGAGATTGCATAGTGTGCACAAGGAGGAAAGTACTTTCTGCACACTGGGGCTGTTTTATCCACAAGGAATTGCTGACTCGGGGCACTTACAGGATAAATGCAGTTAGAAAGGCACAAGACTTCCACAAGGAAAAATCTGTAGCTGCCCCCCCAAAATCCAAATCCAAAGGTGCCTAGCCAGATCCATGTGTTCCCTGCTGAATTTTTTTTTTAATTGTTATTTTTTGAAAATTTTATTAGATTTATTAACAGTGTATAAAGTAAAACAACCAAAGATAAGAATAAATGTAGTTGAACCAAATTAACACCACTACTAATACAACCAGTTAAAAAAATTGGACTATATAGTAGCAGGGTCCACTTTATAATCCGTGTTTAACAAGTAACTCAGTCGATCCAATTCTGCCCATTCTGACAGCTTATTAATAATGTCTTCTCTTCTAGGTAAAGACTGGGTGGGAAAGAGAACTACCTTTTTGTTGCTGGGAGAAACTATTTGCAGCAGAATTTGAAGGCTGTTTCTTCCCACATAAACCCTCTTCCACTTTATCTTCAGAACAGCTTGGTGAGGCAGTCTAAGCTCTGCAAGAGTGACTGCCCCAAGGTCACCCTGTGAGCTTTGACTGGGTCATGCTATTTTCATACATCCTCTCTCTCTTTTTTGTCTGAAGGACTCCCTCATGTATGTTGTTTAGATTTGAGACCCACATTTACAGCTGCTGCAGCTCACTGAGCACCCTGAAATGTTGTTTCTGGGGATAAATGTTAGCTTAGAGCTTGGGTTACACAGCTAAAGGGGGATGCTGCTTACAGGATAATCTCCACATGAGCCTTGTAGCTTTAGAAAAGAGAGATAAAGTCCTTTATTGTGAAGGAACTAAAAACTGGATAGGACAGGCTGCAAAAAGGTTCTAGCTAGATCTACCTGAGGGCTTTCCCGCATGCACAGTTTACCCCAGTCAAGTCATGAAGTTTGGATTCAAATTTGTATTTTTCTCTCCAGATTTTTTGTTTTCTGAAATCTGGTGTATTTATTCTGCACATATTACAAAGAATCATACTTTTCCTGGGTGGGGTGGAGACATCATCTGTGACGTGGTGATGGGTGGTGGCAAAGGGTTTTTAAAATTTTTGCAAATGCTCTATCGCAGCTGTGCGGTTGCGCCAACTTTCTGCCTTCCTCTGTAAATTTACATGGTTTTCTATTTGTACATGCCCTTTAGTGCTAATGCACTGAGCAGAGCACAGCTGTGCTTTGACACAAAATTTGAGATGTGGCTGATTAGCCTTCTTGGCTATGAACCTCTTTTTTTGAAAATAGGTTCACCTTTTCTCCTGGAAATTCTCTGATTTGCACTTACTTGCTGGTCGCCATCTTGACAATGCATTAAAGAATCTCAGCATGTTAATTTCATTCCTTCCTCCAAATGGATCCTGAGCAATTCTCTGTTTGGCAATTTGCAGAAGGTCCATGTGGCCCAAGAGCCATTTTGTTATAGGTGTCTGGAGACTGCCAAAATAGTTGCTTTCCCAACTTTACCAGGCATCATTTGCTGTAGGAAAGGGAAAATATGGGGCAAGAGTAAAACAAATACAAAATGAAACCATGCTGAACAATCATATGATTGAACAATGCTCTGAAAATCCCTAGCATTCAATCGCTAATGAAAAGGGGGATTTTCTGATCATCATGTTTATTTTAAATGGTGCATTTAGGGGATTGGGGCACCTTCACTGTGAGGAAAGTCTGAAGCCTCTGGGACTTTTCACTTTAGAAAAGAGAAACTAAGGAGGGACATGATAGAAGTTTATACAATTATGCACGGCTTGGAGAGGGTTGACAAAGAGACATTTTTATCCCTCTCCCAAAAGACTAGAACTCCAGGGCATCCAATAAAGCTGCTGGGTAGTAGGTTCAGGATGGACAAAAGGAAATACTACTTTACATAGAGAGTGATTAAAATGTGGAATTTGCTGCCTGAGGATGTAGTTATGACCTCAGGAAAAAATAGCTTTAAAATGGGATTAGATAGATTTATGGAGGATAAATCTATCAATGGCTACTAGCCACGGTGACTGAGGGGAACCTCCACATTCAGAGGCACTAATCCTATGAATCCCAGAGCCGGGAAGCAACATCCGGAGAAGGCCACGGCCTCCATGCACTATTGCTGGTCCTCCAGAGGGACTGGTTGGCCACTGCGTGAGACAAGATGCTGGACTAGATGGATCACTGGTCTGATCCAGCAGGGCTCTTCTTGCGTTCTTATATTTATTAATTAATATCAAATATTTATAAACAAATACTGTAGGTTTTGTTTTCTGCATTAATTCAATTAAAGTTTCCAGGAGCAAAGGGGACTCTGAGACACTTAGTGCCACAGGGACATGTTTAGGTAGTAACAGATGTTTCAGTTGTAAATACTGCCATTCAACAGGAGTCGGCAAGACATATAGACCTCTGCTGAGAAAATGGCAAAAACTCACCATCATAGAGAACAACTTCAGACATTAGCTTTTCTATACATAGAAAGCACAAAACCTCATAATGATAAGGGCTGAACTGAAAGGAGATGGGGAGATGTTTCATGAAGAGGATTTGCTGTGGTGAAACACACTCTACAGTTCTGGCCAGTGCTTGGGGCTGTGAAATGGGTTGAAAACGTTTGCCCATTCAGAGTAAGGAAGCATTGCCCTTTGATTTGTCTTTGTGACATTAGTGCACAGACAAATCTTATTAGCTCAGTGACAAAATGATATCCTCAAACTGCCTATTTCTTTGGTTGAGGTTGGGGCAGATATTCTGGAACAGGGAAAGAATTGTCTGCAAACAGTGGGAAACAGTGGGAAACGGGTAAGCAAGGGGCTTCTAAATGAAAAATTTCAGCCTTGTGCTGCTTGCAATCTGCCTTTACTAAATTGTTGTGGGTAAATATTTAGTGCAATCTAATTGACACTTGAGGGTTTTTATGCTTTTCCCTCTACAAAAATATTTCATATTTGGGAAAGGCTAGGCCTAGTAAACACAGGATTGATCCCTGAGAACCATGAAGGTCTGTTAAGAATATATACTCTTCCATTCACTGAAATTGTACCTCTTCTGAAGTTAATAGAAATGAGGTTACCAGCCAATAGAAAAATAAACTTGTCTATCATGTATATTGATTGGGATGTGTATATATAATGTTATATCTGGTATGTTTTTCTAAAGGAAAAGCAGAATCTAATTAGCCTGCAACAGGAAAAAAAATCTTTCTTGAGACAAAATCAAAAACAAAATTAACATGTGGTTGGATAAAATTAAACATTCCAAAGATGAGTATAGAGAGAGAATGTTCATCAATTTTTTATTACATTTGTATATTTAAATAAAAAAAATATTTTCAAAAAAAAACCTTTTATTACATTTGTGTCCTTATAGATGTCAAGACTAGACTCAACAAATTCAAACACATGGAGGCAATTTTCCCCATTTCTCTATAAAACCAGGGAGTACAAGATGAAGGTTGCCAACTCCAGCTTGGGAAATTCCTAGAAAATTGAGAATGGTGCCTGGGGAGAGTGAGGTTTGGAGAGGAAGATCAGCAGGGGTGTGATGCCACAGTGTCTGCCCTCTGAAGCTGTCATTTTCCCAAAGGGAAACTGTCGTCTGGAGATCAGCTGCTGTTCTGGAAGGGAGTGGGGGGGGGGGACTCTTAACCAGGTTTTGTTGCCTCAGATCTGCAATTCATAAAGCTGGGCCTAGTTTGGTCCAGTGTTAAATTTCAAGCTGTTAGTATTTCATGTCCTCACCTTTTCAAAAATTATGACTACATTTTCATGCATGTCATCTGTAGTACACAATATAGTAAAAACACTATGTCTGGTCATGGGCTCTCATCCAGACTCACCCCCGCCCCAAAGGGCTCAGAGCTAACCTACTTACCTGGTCTGAGGCCGCAGAAGAGAGGGCAAAAGCTGACGGGCCCGAAGGGCGTGGCCCAGGATCTCTCCTTTTGAGATGTGAGAAGGAGGACTGGCCTTGACAGCAACAGACAAGTGAAGCTACCTTGCAGCCCCAGCTGATGAGACTGATGACATTACCAAGAAGCTGGCAATCCTGCTAAATCAAACAAGAATCCCAGGCGGCCAGCCAGAAGATGGCTCAAGAGGGACACCTAGGACTGGCCTGGTAGGATTAGAGCCAGGTGTAGGGAAAGATAGGATAATGGAAGGGGTCCCAAGGAGACTGAGGGGTTGGGGCCAGAGCTGGCACTGGGAATAAAAGGAAGGCTCCACAGTCAGGCCGGGGAGGAAAGAAGGTAGCACTGTGTCTGGCAGAAGGGCTGAGGGCTACTTGGCAGAAAGGGAAGAACCTGTGGAGTCACAGCTCTCATCCTCCCCTCCCCACTTCTGAGGCCTGAGAAGACTCGATGCAAAGGGAGCAACAGAAGAGAGGATGAAAGGTCCGCCCACCAAAGAGGATGCTCACAGACAACATACAGAATGTAATATAAAACAATTGAAGGGTCAAGCACTCAAAGTCAAGCACTTTTATTCCATGTTTAAATTCTTCCATTGAAATCAATAATGCTCTAGTTAGGCTACAAAATGTCCAATTTTTTAATGCCCCACTAACAAACAAACAACCTAAAAAACTGTATAATGAAAATGGCTGCTTTCAAAAGCATCAATTTGGCTATTCCTCCATACCAAATGTATAACTATGCAGCTATTTTCAATTAAAAACAGCCCATAAAAGTCTTCAAACAATTCAAGAACATTTGGCTTACACATGTCCATACAATAATACCCATCAATATCTTCTATTTGGCACATCACACTTTCAATTTTTAAAAATGTGGGACAAAGAGATTTGCATGTTGCAACAATTTTGCTAGCGTTAACCAAAATGAGGTCAATTGTCACAAACAGTTGAATTACATTGGCACTGAGACCCTAATGCCCTGTTCCATATGTTCATTTAAGAATGCTGCAGAATATATTTTATTTGTAAATATTATTATTTGTTTGTTTCAGATACCCCTTCTCCATCAAAGTGTCCTAAGCAGCACACAGAATCAAAATCAAAAGGCAAAAATCCTCACGCAACCAAAAACTATTTAACTTATCAAACACCCACATGTTGCTTAATCAGCAATGAACAGGCATCAGGAACTAAAACAGCAATAATTACTGTAAGCCAATTAAGGCTACTTACAACCCAAACCCACTGCAGCCACATAAACCCAATTAAAAACAACAATGGGAAAAAGAGAGAGAAACCACCCTAAAAAAAAAAAGAACTGAGGGAAACAAGAAGCTATGTACAGACATAATGCATATTATATATATATACAGTGAATAATGCATGAAAAAGGCAATTAAGTGGGGTGGGGTAATCATTGAACTTTTGGGTCTCCCAAGGAAGGTGTCCCCAGGAAAGTGTTTTTTGGGGGAATGACAGGTGGTCATTTCCCCAGAAAGCACTTTTAAAGGGGCACCTTCTGGGGGGGGGGGGGGGACATAACTCGGACCTCATAAATCCAATCCTCACCAAACTAGAAGATTAGCTAGAGGAGAATCAGACACAGATCTCCTGTGAGTTGAGTGTCTCTAGCATTCCGAGGGACCATTCATGAACCTCATGAGTCATGAACCTCACTAACTGAAACAGTTCATTTAGCCCCCAAAAGTTCATGATGGTTTGTGGTTCGCGAACCAGGCATGCCACAAACCACAAACTGAACTGCATTTTCCCAGTTTGTGCTCATCCCTAAAAGACGTTCCATGTGATATTGGTCCTTCATCCATCAATGACATAGACAAAATGGCTGACTTCCAGACGTCAGTACTGGGAAAACACACATCTACATTTTCCCAGCTGCTTCCGCCATGACTAATCTAGAGCCAATAGGCTGAGCTGAAAGGATGGAAAGCTGTTGGGCAGATGTAGCCCTTGTCTTTAAGCAGTTAAAGGTATGGATAGCTTTTAGGTGCTCTGTCTCTGGAGTAGTTTGTTTCATAACCAATTTTAACTTTAATGATGTCAACCCCAATTTCCTCAAAGACAGATATTTCTTCCAGACATGACTTCTTTGAAAGCTGCCAGCCTCACACACGCAAGAGTATCTTGATCATGTGTCAAACATTATCTGGAGTGTTTTTTCCACCAGCACTTGACAGTAAGCTGAACTGCTTTTTATGTGTTTGTGCTAAGGCACTTTACATACTTCAGGACCACCTCTCTCAATATGTCCCTGGAAGAGCATTACACTCTAGCAATAAGAATCTGCTTGTGGTCCCCAGCCCAAGAGAGTTCTGGCTATCCTCAACTAGGTCTAGGGCCTTCTCAGCCCTAGCCCCTGCCTGGTGGAACTCTCTGCCTGAAAATATCCATCCCCTACGGGACCATCTACCTTTCCATAGGGCCTGCAAGGCAGAGATGTCCAAGAGGCCTTTGGCTGAGGACCACAGTTGGCACTCTCATACCCTCCTACCCAGCCCTCCACACCCCTTCACTCAGGGAGCTGCGGGGGAACAGAAATTTTTCACCATCTTAAATAATGAAGTTGTATTGTTTGAAGTATATTGTTTTAATTAGTTTTTAATGTTATTTAATGGCGTATCACTATGTTTACTTGATGTAAGCCCCCCTGAGCCCTGCTTGCAGGGAAGGGCAGCCTAGCAAGTTGAATTTAATAAATAAATAAATAAGTAAATAAATACAGAGCTCTTTATGCAGACCTCTAGCTGTGAACAGAATTTTGTAATCTATTTCTTCTTGTAGTTGTCAACTTTAAGCAATTTGGTTTTCAAATTATTAAAATGTATTGAAAAAATGGAATATCTTTTCTCCTTTCCCAGAGCATAGGACACAATAGTTTAAAACAATCTCAGAACGGCTATTTTTCCACACAAATGCAGAAACGTGTGCTTTCAGGTGAGACAGGACCCCTTTTCTAATCCCCTTTGCCATTGATTACATCAGCTAACCATTCTGAGCCATCAGAGACACAGACAAGCCAACGTTTGTTTAATAAGAGTTCCTGAAGGACAGAGCAGGAGATCATAATGACATCTCAACTCATAAAAGTAAACAAGACAGAAAAAGAGGGCAGTAGTTGGTAGAATAAATTATCCATTTTAAATATCAAATGCAAGAGAGGAAAAGAGGTCTTACTGATGTCTGCTCCACTCTCACATTTCATTTGAGTGTCCAGTGTGGCCCTATGGCATAAAAGGAGCTATTTGAAACTGCATGGTTCAAACTAAACTGACAGACCGGAGCATTTCTTTTAAGAACCCTGTTTCTGGACTGTGATCTGTGGCCTCTGACACAGATGGCGTACACTCTTAAATAGAGTACATTATTCAAAGCCCATCGACGACAGTGGGCTTAGAAAGGTACAACTCGGTTTAGAGTGCGCTGTAAGTTTTCTGATTGTGGCATGTGGGTTCAAGTTATGTAGAACTCAGCATTAATTTGTCTTTGGCGTCATCATCATGATTAATTCAATGGGAAACCTGAAATTAATAAGAAAAAAATCAGGCTATGAACTTGTCCATGTGGTTATTCAGCATGGCAGGGACTTCATTCTTGGTAAACAGTATTTTGTCTCTGTGAAAAGAAGTGTTATTAATAAACATTAAGCTATCAGGCATACATTGTGTTAAGCCCCTGTTTAAAGGGACTGAAGAAGAAAGCTCCCCAAACAATTGTTTTTTGCAGCTTTGTGGATCTTCCTAGTTATCCCCAAATATAGCTGGGATTTGGGGGTGATTTTTTTCAGTTTTCCTGAAAAATCCCAGATACCTCTGTGATGTCTAACTATACCCCCAAAATACTGATAAGGTATTTTTTGGGTATATTTTCTGCTCAGATAGATTCCAATGCACACACCCATCCAATAGCACAGGCAAATTGGCAGTGTTTCACACATGTATGTTCTCACACAATCTGATAACAGTTCTATCTTCCCCCCTCTCCAACAGTCCTATTGTCACTGTATAATAGTTGATAGTCAATTGTATCAATCAATAAATAGTGAAATAAATACTGAATAGTGATGCATATAAATTATATCAATAAATAAATCAGTCAGCCATCAATAATAAAGACTGATTTTTTGTAAAAAACCAAAAAATCATTTTATTTAAATTCATGTTGTCAAGGCTTTTTCACCCATGCACGTTCCCACACAGCATTTAGAGCACAAGAACATAAGAGAAGCTTTTAAGTTTTTTTTAAAAAAGAAAGAAGCGAGTTAGGAAAAAAGAAAAAAAGAATAAAATTAAAGCTACTACAACATCAAATGAACTTATTGTTAGCAAATGAAGTGGCAAGAAAAATAGAATACTCAAAACAATATTACTTCGAAAATGCTAACAAGCCTTAAAGGTGGCTTGCATACAAATTAAGAAAAGAAAGAGAAAATAATTAAGAATCTGAGAGATGAAAAAGGTGAAGAGAAAAATAACATACAAGATATAAAGAAAGTAATAGAAACCTTCTATAAAAAAACTATATAGGCAAGAGCAGAAGAATCTTTGGTATTAGATTATTTAAATAAATATAATAAGAAACAGTTTAACGAAAGTCAGCAGAAGATTCTAAATGGTCCAGTCTCAGTTAGTGAAGTGGTTGAAGCAATGAGAAAACACAAGAAGAACAAAACACCTGGGCCCAATGGAATTATATCAAAAACTGGAAGATCGATTAATGTTACCTTTAAAAGATCTTTTTCAAGAAGTTTCATTAATGGAAGAAGTACCAGATACTTGGAAACAGGTGCTAATTACATTAATACATAAACCAAACACACAGGAAGAAGAAATTAAAAATTATAGACCAATATCATTACTGAATATGGATTATAAGATCTTTGCAACAATAATTGCTACAAGAATGAAGAAGGTGCTTATTCAAGTTATTCATCAAGATCAGGCACGGCTTCTCCCCAAGAGACAGCTTAGAAACAACATAAGGACAATAATTAACATTCTAGAATATTACGACTTGCATCCAGGTAAACAATTAGCTTTGATATTCCTTGGCTGAGGACAGACTGGCAATCTAAAGCGGGGCAGGCACGCTTCGCAAACGGAGGAAAGGAGCATGTTCAGACATGCGCATCTGTCCGTCGGCTCCGTTGCGTACTTACCCGTCTCCCAGTCGCTTTCCTTCCGCTTTACCCGGACACCGGTTTTTCCCGGTGTTCAGGGGCCTTCCTCCGCGTGCCTCCCGCTTCCAAACAGTGTGAACTGGAAGAAGCGGGAGGCATCCGGAGGAAGTGTGAACGCACCAGCAAAAAGTTTTGTGCATATGCGCATATGCGCATATGCACATGTTTGCATATGTGCATATGCGCACATGCGAAAAACATCAAAGGAAAACAAAAAAAGTACAGCGGCACGCACGAGCCGCGCACGCTGGCTATGCGGCAGTCTGAACTCTCCGTGGCAGTCTGAACGCTCCGTATCGCCGCTGATCCGCATTGCTCTGGCCAGTGTGAACGGCCAGCTCCGTGGGTTTTTCCCCCCGCTCCAGTTCCCTCTGCTTTGCCTCCGCTTCAGATTGCCAGTCTGTCCTCAGCCCTTGATGACGAGAAAGCGTTTGACTATGTGAACTGGAGTTTTTTGTTGTACAAGCTGGAGATGTGGAATTGTGGTAACAACTTTCTGTCAATAATAAGAGCTGTATATAAGAAGCAATGTGCTAAGATTATGGTGAATGGTGAATTCACGCAGGATATAGAAATTCAAAAAGGGACAAGACAGGGATGTCCACTGTTCCCACTTTTATTTATTTTTGCACTAGAATCTTTAAATGAACAGGTTAGAGACAACACCCATATAAAAGCCTTGAAAATACAGAAAGAAGAGTATAAATTATTAGCCTTTGCTGATGATCTTGTGTTTATTATTGAAGATCAAGTGAATACTTCTTCATATTTGATAGAATCAATACATGAATATGGACAAATCGCAGGCCTGAAGGTGAATATCCTAAAGACACATATGATTACCAAAAACTGTATGCCACAACAGACAGAAAATATTCAAAAAATTTCCTGTATAGAGATAGTAAAGAAAGTTAAATACTTGGGAATAATAATCTCTGACAGAAATACGACACTTGTAGAAAACAATTATAGTAAATTAATTAAAGATATCCAAAAAGATATAACAAGATGGAATAATCGGAAACTTTCCTTTATGGGTAAAATATCGGTGATTAAAATGAACATTTTACCTAGATTTCTTTTTTTTAATACAAAATTTACCAATATTAAGAAGTATGAAATATTTGGAAGCATTGACAAGAATATGTAGTAAATTTATTTGGAATAACAAAAAGGCCCAGAATCAGACTGAAAATAATACAAGAGAAAAAAGAAAGAGGAGGATTTAGTCTTCCTAATTGGGAGCTGCACTATAGAGCTGCAGCTTTGGTATGGATACGAGATTGTATCACTCTGGAAGATACACGGCTTTTGAAATTGGAGGGACATAATTTACCAATGGGGTGGCATTCATATATTTATTATGAGAAGGAAAAAGTGCACTCTGTATTCAATCAGCACATTGTAAGGGGAGCCCTAATGAAGATTTGGAGATTGATTAAAACGAGATACTATGATAAAACTCCAAAATGGGTCTCTCCCTTAGAGGCATTGATTAAACCTTCATTAATGACTGATATGAAAAAAGTAACGTATGATATATTGTTAGATAAAAATAACGAACTGAAAATGGAAGAAAACAATATATGGGAAAATCTAAATCTGACATGGTGGGAAAGAATACAAATTAAATCTAGGTTTAATAAAGATCGTAAGAGTGGGTTTCAGAAAGAGAACAATGATTTAGATAAAATATGGCTTTCTTCAAGTGACAAACTGATACAAAAACTGTATAATTTATTATTAGAAGACTATATGTTGAATGAACAGGTTAAAACAACTATGATTCTATGGATGAAAGATTTTGGTTACAATATTGAGCTGGACCACAGGGCAAGAACTTGAAAAACGGTAACGTTTATGACAGCTATTCCCTATAAAGTGAATATTTTGAAAATGTTCCACAGATGGCACTGGGCACCAGTTAAAATGGCTAAGTGTTATAAAAATGCGTCTAGCAACTGTTGAAAATGCAAGAGAAGCGTGGGAACATATCATGTCTGGTGGGAATGTGAAAAAATACAGAAGTATTGGGGTGAAGTGTATCATATGATATATGAAATACTGGGTGTAATGATACCAAATACTCCAGAAGTTTTTCTGTTAAATATGCTTACAGAAGATTATGATAAGGATGTGAGATATTTAATAGTTTATATATTAACATCGGCAAGAATCTTAGTGGCTAAGAATTGGAAAGGAGAGAGGCTACCAACAAGAATGGACTTAATACAAAGATTATTAGAAGTGGCTGAAATGGATAGATTGAATTTGTTACTACAGGGAAAAGATCTAGAAGAATTTATTAAAAGATGGAATTTGCTGTATATATGGTTAGATCGTAATAAGGAAAAATAGACTTGAAATAATAATATATGTATATGTAACTTGAGTGTTAGAGGCAACGGCTTGTATGGGCTCTGCCTTAGATATCGAAAAGTACAATACATGTAAAGACATGGTATAGAATATATGTAACGTTTTTGACCTCCTTAGTTGTAAGTGAAATATGGATGTCTTGTGAATTAATAACTGTAATACATGAAAAATGAAAATAAAATTTTAAAAAAAGAACATAAGAGAAGCAATGTCGGATCAGGCCAATGGCCCATCCAGTCCTACATTCTGTGTCACACAGTGGGCAAAACCCAGGTTCCATCAGGAGGTCCACCAGCAGATTCCCTCCCCCCATCATTTAATTACATGTCCCAAACACCCAGGACCTTTAGTGGGAATCAGTTTTACCTAGTGTGTAGATGTGAAAGTGCCCACAAGTCAAGATAGTGAAACTCCACCACTACTAGAAAATGAAACCAGCATTGCTACAGCTACTGCACAGCTACAAAGCTGTTCTGTAGCTGTTTGACTCAGATGGTGCTGATGCAAACAGATATAAGGCTCAGTTCATGGGCAATCCATGTGTCAAACATTGTATCTTCATCTGTTGTACAGGATTGCTGCACAGGTCACAAAATCCCTGATTGTTAATTATGAGGTAGTCTGGGATTACATTCTTTTCGTTGAATCCACAATTTGAAGTGTGGCAGCCCCAGCTAGCTGATTCATTCCAATGAACCAGATAGGGATCCACAGAACACATGTTATTTTTAAAAAGTTTACGCTGAACAAGAATAATCTGCAATCTGAAAGAGCCCGGGATCCTGAAGACTACAAATGCATGGTGTTCCCATAACTGATTTGGGGAGGGGTGTGTGGAGTAGTCGAGGGGGTGTTCATTTTGATTTCTCATAGCTGACTCTGGGAAACCTACTGTTTCAGAGATTTTTGCCGCACGATTTATTACAATGCTACATGTGTTTCATTTGGCAAGCAATTGATTGTTTTATCTCATATTTGTATATGTCCTAATGGACTATTGAGGGAAGAAATTGAAAACTATGGGCTCAGTCATATATCTGCAGTACATTCATGAATCTAACCATTCACTGAAAAAAAAAAACAGATTACCTATCAAAGTCCATTAAGCATAAAATTGTACTGAACCAAAGACCTGCAGGTAATCGAGAAAAGATACCTACTTCAGGGATAACCTGGTGTGGGAATTCCCCCCCCCCCCCCAATCATATCATTCAACTTAACAGGTAAATATACTTCTGGAAGTCTTTCCGTGAAGACAAAGTATGCCATTTCCTCCAATTAGAAATGCTCCCCAGGTGCTTTTAAACCCAGGTACAGTAAAAAGTCAGGAACAATACCTTCTCCTGTCTTCCCACCACCACCACCAGGGCTTAAATCGGAGCAGGTAAAAAAGATAAAACTCATTTCCAGTGCTGGAGTCCCAATCCAGATTCTGCTGCCCCTCATGACTGCACCCATAGCTGCTTTTTAAAGGCCAAATTGCACATCTGGAGAATCGTAGAACGCCAATGTCTTGTGTAATTTGGCCCACAGTAATACAGGGAAACACAGATTGTAGGACTAGACAGTGGCTTTGTGCCTAAAAATTCCTGTTTCAGTGCATCAGTCTCTATAATTATCTGTACAGGAGAGATTAATGGTGAGATTCTTCTAGCTAAATCAAAGTTTGAGCAGTGTATGGATCCAAGCATGTGAGTGAGAGTTTGCATTACTTGACTGGAAAATGTGTACTCAGGGGTCATTTTGAAGGAAAAGAACTGCAGGAGCTCATTAGCATTCCTAATAGACCATTAGCATAATAGCTCATTAGGATGTGCCATGCCCTCTGACATCACCGGAAGTGATGTCAGAAGGGGAAGCAAAAATGCGGGGGAGGCATCTTCAAAAGCCTCCCCTTCCTTTCCCCAGCTGGCCTGCCAACTTTAAACCCCTTCTCTCGTAAACTTTAAACACCTTCTCTCTAGAGCAGGGCCAGTGCCAGGGTTTTTTTGCACACTAGGCGAGGCTACCTTCTCCCCCCCCCCCCCATGTGCCCACCAATTTTCAAACATAAATGCATTTTAGGAAAAAAGAAAAACTCACCAAATCTGAAATTGCTAAAAAAAAAAATTAAAATTGTGAAAAGTAATACAATCTCTGATTTTCTCTCTCAAACAGAAAAAACACAAATCACAAAGCATTTTGAAAAGGCCTGTTAATTGTGATGTTGAAATTTAAGTCTCTTTAAAGTTTCCATTTCAGGCACATCAGAATCTCATTTTGTGTGCCTTTTCTTTAGCAAATGTTGTCACCAATTCCTTCAGGTCAAGGCAAGCACTGATGCTTCAGCCTGTTCAGTTGAAATAGTTGCCAAATCAAGTAGTCTCTTTTGCAGCATTGTCGAGTATATGTGTGTTTTTATAAGTTTGAGTTTTGAGAAGCTGCATTCACTAGTTTGTGCAGACCAGCCCCCTCACACCCACACACACACTAGACCATATTAAAAACACAAGAAAGGAAGAATCAGTAGAAAAATACCCCACATCCATCCCCATTCTCACAGAAACCTAGGTGCTTAGTGCCATTAGGTTTCCAATTCTAGATGGAGATGCCCAGAACTGAAGCAAGAACCAAGCCAGAAACAAGAACTAGGCCAGGCAACACACTAGGCCAAGAGAAGGTCTGGAGAAGGCCATTAAGCTATCCCACCACCAGGCCAGGAGAAGGAGGCCTAGCCTAGGGCAGGCTGCAGCCACCAGGACTCACCAGCAGCAGACCACCAGCCTACCCTCTCAGACACCCACCACAACAGTAAAAAACAATGGTAAAATCAGAAAACGTGCCAACTTGGTGCCAGCAGCCACAAACTGTTACAAACAAACCTGATAAATACACACCTTCAAAGCTTAATGTGTATTTTCTCAAGCAGTAATGTCTTTCAGATTTGGAATGGCTAACCATTAAAACACTGGACAAGTTCCTGGAAGGATGGATTTCTCAAACCAATCAACTAGGTTAGCTAAATGGAGTGTCCACCCCCAAAGTCTCCAAGTGTTTTCCAACCCAGACCTGGCAACCCTAGTTGAGAAGCAGTCGAACTCCAATACTCAGAATTGTATAGGAACAAAATAAGTCCAACTTCTAAGCAGTCCAGGCTTAATTCTCCAGAGAAAGACTGTAAAATAGCCAGCATAGCTCATTAGGGGAAACCCCCTCCCCAAGACAGCAATGCAGAAACTTTTTAAAAATCAAGACTAATAATAACAAACAACAATCTTGAAGCAAGCAAGCTTTCAGGTTCCCAAAGGTCTTTGCTCCATTGACCATCCAAACTGACAAAGAGCAATGAGAATGTACACATTCCTTACCTTGCAAAGTTTCAGGTAACCCCAGTCAATGCTCCCTATAAGCTGTGGAGTCTTGTGAGCAAAAATTCTACTTTTTGAGCTACTGGCCTTAAAGTTGTGAGCAAGTGATTTGGCTACTCCATAAATTAGTTTGCTCTGGAGCCATCCTTCCTGAGCTACAAAAATGTGTGAGCCGGAAACTAAAAACTGTGAGCTAGCTCAAACTGACTCAGCTTAGAGGGAACACTGACCCCAGTACAAAGGTATGACATCACTGCTTGTTTTTTTAAAAACCATGTAGCCTAACACCTGGTTTTTTTGTGAACTTTTTGTGAACTTAGGCAGATCATGAGAGGGAGGGCAGGAAGGGTTGCCTTAGATCTTCTGGCTCTTTCTTATATCCCCAGGGAAATGCTGATCACCACTTTGGGGGCAGGAAGCAATTTTCTCCAGCCCAGTTTCGCCAGGGATCCTGGAGGCTGGGGTTTGTTTTGGGTTGTTGTTTTTTTGCCATCTTCTAGTATGGCTGCCAAGTCAGCCCGGGGGGCGGGGGATCCCCCGCTAAAGGGGTTCCCAATCCGCCGGCCAGCATTCGGCCGGCGGGGGGAACCCCACCCCCGAAGTCGTCTGGTGAGGACGATGTAATGACATCACCGGAAGTGACGTCGGCACATTGGGGGCGTTGCCAGGGTGATGCTCTGGCAATCGCCCCAAAGCTCTATGATACCGTAGAGTTTTGGGGTGATTGCCAGAGCGTCGCCCTGGCAACGCCCCCAACGTGCCGATGTCACTTCCGGTGATGCTGCGCTTTGCGCACGCCAGAAAAAACTCCCGGGCACAGGAGGACTCCCCCCGCTGGTGAGTCCGTAAGACTTGGCAACCCTATCTTCTAGCCATGAAGCAGGGGGCACTGGGGGTGTGGGGGGGAGGTATTTGTGGGTTTCCTGCATTGTGCAGGGGGTTGGACTAGATGACCCTGGAGGTCTCTTCCAACTCTATTTTATTTATTTATTTAAATTTATATCCCGCCTAACCAGCAGAGCTGGCTCAAGGCAGCTAAAAACAGTTAAAATCAGCAAACCATACATAAGTTAAAATAGAATCCATCTACATACAATTGGTAAATAAAACCACAAAAGATAGCGGCAATACAGAACATCCAATACAGAACACAGCAACCTAAATATCCCAGGCCAGGAGGCTTCCACCAGCCAATTTTCTAGGACAGAGAAATTCACCCAGCTGCTTTTCCAGTGGCCACTTCCCCCAGTGGCAGCTCCTAATTAAAGGCCTGGCGGAAGAGCTCCACTTTGCAGGCCCTGCAGAATGCTATGATTCTATGTGCATTCTATCTTTCTATGTGTACCTGGAAAGTTCAGTAGACTGGAGCTTGCGCTGAGCTTGCCCAGCCAGTGAAGAATCCTGCTTGGGCCCTGTCCCTTCCAGAGCTGCCACCCTGGCCAAGTCCTGAGCCACACTGAACAGGCAGAGGAAGCGGGCCAGCGGGCCTGGCTTCTGGCTCCAGGAGTTGGCAGCCAAGCACCACACCATCAGGGCTGCCCTTGACATAGGCAGCACTCTCCCAGCTGGGGGAGGTTGCAGAAGCAAGTGGAAGAGCTACAGGAGCGTGTTTTGTGAGGGGACCCAGCCAAGGAAGCAGGAGGGCAAGACAGATTGGGTGGCAGTTACTCGGCTGTCAGGGCACCTCCATGCGATGCAGCTGCTGCCAGGCACCGCCCCTGAGTAGCAGGACATGCCTGCATGCCTCCTCAGGCTGGGGCACTGCCACCGCTCTCGCCATCCAACTGCCTCCCTAGCCAGCGGGGGACACCATGTGGCTAAGGGATCAAGTGTAGCTCCTGCTCCTCATCGGCACCCTGCTCAAGAAAGTTAAGGACAGGGCTAGGCTGGCCGGGTGCTGCCTCTAGTCAGGGGCAGTCAGGGGAAGGGGCCGGCAAAGTTCCTTGGCACATTCCTTGGTGCATTCTGAAACTGGGTCCAGGGCTTCACCTGGCTGAACTCTGCTCCCCTTTCCCACTGCCGCGAACACTCTCCCATTAGGGCCCAGCACCACTTGTGCTCCCAGTGCTCAGATTGCCACTTCTTCTACTGAGGGCCAGGGGCAGGGCAGCAAAAAAGAGAATTGTATGGGAGGGAGGGAGGGAGGGAGGGAGGGAAGGGAGGGGAAGGGACGGGGATGTAGGCCAGTGTGGCACTTTTTCATGTGGTGCCCTACCCCGCCTTATGGAAGCTGCCTCCCCCCCTTTTTTTGCTTCCCCAGCCAGCCTGCCAAGGCAGGGGGGAAGTGAAGAGTCCTGCCTTGGCCCTGTCCCTCCAGAGCTGCTGCCCTGTCCTGAGCCACACTGAGCAGGCAGAGGAAGCAGGATGGTGGGCCTGCCTCCCAGGCCCAGGATCTGGCAGTCAAGCACCATGCCATCGCAGCGACTTTCTGGGGCCATAGAATACAATGGAAAGGTTGCGCTACCACTGCAGCATGACTCTAGAGAGAAGGAGCATGAGGGCAGGGATCTGGGGGTGGGGCTTACTGCCACCTCCATTTGTGCCTGTTCCTGGACTGCCGGAGCAGCGCTCCAGTGCACTCTGGCCCCAAATGACCCCAGTGTGTACTAATAAAATTTAGTGTGATGAGCGGGCTTGTCTTGTTATATGCCACCTTAGTTTACAATAGCTACTTTAAGTGGTCTTGAGCCTCAGCTAAAATATTCATTTAATAAAACATGACAGTGTATGTAAACTAAAAGAGCAGTTAAACAGCATTACAGGCTAACCCCATCAGTGATTCATGAACTTAATGGTCTTTCTGCAAAGATCCACTTTGTAGAATACTCAACATTAACTATTGCTGTGATTTACTACCAGAACTGTTATAAATCCCATGCGCTTTGGGAGTTGTTGCTTTTGTTGCGGGCCCCAAATGCACTTAGCAGTAAGGAAGCAGCATAAATGTGGATCAGAATGCATCGCCACCCCAACTGGAATAATGAGACAGACAACAGTTTGGAATTAAACAAGGGCCACTTTATTAACTATTTTAACAGAACACTGCAGCTATGGGAAACTAAGGAAGCCTGGAACAGGCAAGGCAGGCGTCACTCCCAGACCTACCTCCTTGCCCTTGAAGGGTGGGTCACCCAGCTCCGGTCTTGAGCCAACATTTTAGCTCGTGACCGGCAGCCCAGCAAGCTGGTTGCCACCTAGGAGCACCTACCCCTGAAGCCTTACAACTTGCAGGGAGGAGCCTGGCCTAAGAGGTTCCCCGAGGCAATCATCATTCCCCACCCTGGACCTTAAAATCCGAAGGCAGGTCCTGATGACCTCCTGTTCCCTAACGGGATATGCTGTGAGGTGCTCACCAGTTCTGTTTACTTGCTTGCACAAACCTGCCACAGCCAAGGCCAAGCCTCTGCTTTGGCCTTTGCTCCCCATTCAGCAGCCCAGTGCCAACTGAATCCCGTGCTGCAAATACCTTAAAAAGATACCATTGCCCTTGTCAGACAAATGCACCCCATCCGGCCTATACAGGTCTCGAAACTCGACCCATATATTGGGGTGCAGCAAAAACAAACCCAACCCAGATTCCATGGCCTTCCTCATCTGTCTATTGGCCTCACACCTGGCATGGTCAATACACCTGGGGTCCCCCAAATTCCTCCACCCTTGGCGGGGCAACATGGCTGACCACACTATCTGCACACTGGGCCACCTTGCTCTTATCCTCACAAGGTCAGCCTCGGCTTTCAGTACAAGGGCCTTGCCCTTCATCAGCCCCAGATGTATGACCCCCAAAGTGTATGACCAAGATGTGAGGAGGAGGCCCCTGTTTCTCCTCGAATAGCAGGGGAAGGAGCACAGGCCACCTCATGCCACTTCTTCCCAACCATTCGATAGCTGCCTGTTCGCTAAGGCCCAGCTGACAGCCAATGGGTGTCCTCCATGCCCAATGAGCTGCCCAAAAGATCATGCTGTGGCCGCAGACTGTGAAACTTTGTCTCGTCCTGCAGCCTGCAGCTCCTGTAAAAGGAACTGTATTAATACCAAAGTTGAACTTGAGGAACCTTATTCAACTTAAGCTTAATAAGAACAGGTCCTAACATAACCCTTATAACAATGGGATTTCCAATGCCCAATCCTCCGAATTTCACTGCTGGGGTACCCCATAGCTGCCGCCGTTGATGCAGCCCCAATCTGAAAGGAGTGTGTTCCAAAGCGGACCCCTCCCAGTCCAGCTGGGCCAGTGCCTTCTGCGTCACAGTCCCGAACTGAAACTTGGTGGGGGGGGGGGTACCATCCCTATGCCAAAACAGATAACCAGGGCCATCACCCTGCAATGCCGAATACTGGCTTAGGGCTAACACAGGGCATAACTCTGCCTCAGAACAGCTGTCCAGTTCAATTACCGAACCCTTACTGTGTTGATCAGTTTTTGACCGATACAGCCTAATCCAAATTCTAGAATTCAGAATGGAAATGTCCCGCTGTTCCAGTGCCATGCCCGAGGCATCATTGTGAGAGCTGGCCACCAGCTCACTGATTCTGCATGCCCCCCCAAAAGGCGATCAGTGATGCCTCATAGCCGTCACTGCAACATGTGAGCCACTGAGTTTTGAGCCCCCACAACACAGCTGGGGTCAGAGGTTCCCTGGTGTCAGCCACCTTACCACTTTCCCGGGACCACCCTCAAACACCTTTTGAATTCAGAAATTGCCCGTCATGTCATCATGGCCAGATGCCTTGCTGGCATAGGCCAATGAAGACAACTTGCCCCTAATGGTGTGCGCTGACAGGCCCTCATTCCTCAGTGTCACACAGAACTACATTAAATGTGACACAGGTATGGGCCAGACTTGCCTCAGGCCTGCGTCCTCCCTGAAGGACAGGCATTGCTTACCCGCCCTCCTGTAAGCTCTTCGGGTGGAAGGGGCAAGAGCCAAACTCATCGCCCTGTTGGCCTCAGCCCTCCAATCTGCCACACCTCTTCTGGCATCTGTACTGGGAACTGGTCAGCTTCCAGAGCCAGCTGATGGAATCTCTCCATCTGTTTGCAAGAGAGAGCATCAGCGACCCCGTTGTTGACCCCCGGAACCTGCCTGGCCTTGAACATGATGTTATTTTGCAAACACTGCAACGTAAAGGCCCTGATCAGTGCCATAACCCTGGGAGACTTTGACGTCAGGGAGTTAATTACGTGCCCAGTGGACATGTTGTCACACCAAAAATGGACAGGCTGGTTGGCAAGCTCCCCAGACCAAATCCACACTGCTGTGACAATTGGAAAAAATTCCAGGAAGGTCAGGTCTTTGACCCACCCTGCCTGAAACCAATCTGCCAGCCAGTCCCCAGTGCACTAATGACCCTAAAATATACTCCAAAGCCGGAGGAACCTGCAGCATCTGATGTAACTTGCAGCTCAGCTTCAATTAGGAGTTCCTCATGCCAAAAGGACACCCCATTGTATGACTCCAAAAATTGTTTCCATACAAGGAGGTCATCCTGAATCCCACTGGTGACCCTGGTCCTGTGGTGTGGAAGATGGAGGCCCTTCATTGACTCACAGAGTCTCCTAACAAAAGCCCTGCCCAGTGCCACAACCTTGCATGCAAAATTAAGGTGGCCAACTAGCCATTGCAACTCCAGCAACGTAATCTTAGACTGCAACCTAGCTGTGTCCACCAGCGTTTGCAATGCAGCTAATTTATCTCTTGGCAACCTGCAGAACTGCCCCATCATATCAATTTCTATCCCCAGGTAAGTTAATGTGGATGTAGGACCCTCCGTTTTTTCCTGAGCAAGAACAACGCCCAGCTTCCTTGCTAGGTTAATGAAACTGGACAGCAAAAACTCACATTGTCCAGTACCCATCCTTCCTACTAATAGGAAATCATCAAGGTAGTGGGCTGTACTACAGAGTCCTGTCCTGTATCGCAAGGCCCATTCCAAAAATGAACTGAACCTTTCAAAAGCAGCACAGGACACTGAACACCCCATGGGAAGGGCTCTGCCCATGTAGAACTTACCCTCAAAGGCAAATCCTAGGAGCTCAAAGTCCTCTGGGTGGACAGGGAGGATGCAAAAGGCCGAACTGATGTCACTTTGCCAATTGCACCCCCCTTCCACTAAGGCGCACCACCCGCATGGCCTGATCAAAGGATGTGTACTTAACAGAACATAACTCGTCTGGTATCGCATCATTCAATGACTACCCACACAGGTAGGACAGGTGGTGAATGAGGAAATATTCACCAGGTGTCTTCTTTGGCATAACTCCCAACAGGGAAAACCTTAAATTACAAACTGGGGGAGAAGAAAAAGGACCAAGTACCCTGCCTTCCCTGCATTCCTTGGCGATCTTCTCCCTAACTATATGCTCCATTCCATGAACTGATTTTAAATTAGGAGCCAAGTAGGGTGTCCTATCCCCTTGGTAAGGTATCCGAAAACCCCAAGTGAACCCTTCCAAGAGATAAGCATGGTCATGTATCCTGGGATAATTACGCAACCAATGCTCTAAAACAGCCAAATCAATTGGGCTGGGACCCTTGATCAAGAGAGGGGGTTGTAACTCCCCCCTCCGAAATGCTTACCTCCTTTACCGCCCCCCCCCAACCCTTAGGCTTGGGGCAGCTAGAGAAGGCATGGGGCCCAGCACACAATGAGCATTCGTGCCAGAAAGAACATGCCTTGCGGCCACAGGTCCCAAGGGAGGTAAACTCCCAGCAAAGTGGGCGTCGCTGAACTGCCTGCCCCACCTGGGCATGGGTACCTGTTTGCACTTGTGCTCTCCACACTGAGTGGCCGATGTGCGACCTCTTGCTCCCAAATGATCTGGCTGGGGACATAATCTGCAGCCATAAGTGAGGGTTGATCTGATCCCATTACATGGCTGGGTTGATGGCTGCACGCATACGAAACTCCTCGTCATATTGCGAGCAAGCTGGGCTCGGGAAGTCTGTAAAAGGCTTGTAAATGATGTCCATCTACTGGAGCATCGCCGAAGCCCTCCATGGATAGTGCCTCCATGGATGGTGCAGCATATATTAGAAATCCCGGGAACCAATTTGCCCATGTTCATCAAGGTTATCTTTGTCCTTCTTCTCTAACTCATGATATAATTATCCAAACATGTCTATGTATTCACCCTTAAGGATCTTCTCCTTAGTGGTGGTAGACAAATGATCTCCCAGAGGCAGAGCCACCCCCCCCCCCCAGGTATCACCCCAGCAGGGACGGCCTCATATGAAGCTGCCCCTGAATTTGGGAAACCCCAGCCAGGGTAAGGATAACCCCATCCAGGCTAACCCCCTGAGGGAGGAGATGAAGGCCCCAAGGGAGCATACTGCAGCCAGCTAACAGGTGTTGTGTGTGTGGTGTATCCATTTGAATCCTGAGGGCAAGGGCCCCAGGGCCACTGTGACCCATCCTTACAATATTCTCCTCCTTACCTTCCTGCTGAAGGGGGTCCCCTATACACATCCACCTGCTGGTCCCCAGCACCTTGTCTATCCTCGACCGCATCTGGGCCCCTTCTGTCCTCCAAGAAAGCCAAACGGGCCAGCACCTGAGCTTGAAAGGAAACATTAGAATCCCCCAGCCCCCTTGGACAGCAAACCCCTCTCCTTCTCCAAAGCTTCAAGCCTCTGAAGAATGGTTGTATTCATCGGGTCCTCATCCTCATCATCAGATGGAAGCCCTGGGATAGTATCCGGACGCCTTTTGGGAGCTGGTTCCTTCGCCTTGCCTTGACCTTTCCGTGATGCCATGATCGCTAACAACAAAGCCAAATGTACAATTTTTACAAGGTCAAAGTACAGAAATTGATGTGTCTGATTAGAATAAAAGAATAAGATTATATACCTGATATAAATGGGCAGAACTATAGTGTGGCCTGTTATCACAGTCTAGTCCCAACCACCCGTCCTTGAAATGAAGGACTTAAAATGGCTGCCACCAAATGCAACAAAATGGCCACCAACCATGCAGCAAGCCAGCCCTCACCAAAATGGCTGCCTAGCTATCGAGATGGCACCCTCCAGTGCCCTTCCCAAGATGGCCACCTGTGAGAGTCTAAGAGATTTCAAACTGCAACCAGAAGTTCTTAACCAGAATGTTCTTTTATTGTCAGTGGATCTTATAGCTATCTACACATCTCTAGTCAGTAATGGAGGGGTGAGGAGACATTGGGTACAATTATACTGTATTCAAAAGGATAGTGTAAAGTGAAACCTCCAATCACCACAAAGAGAAAAGTGCACCCAAATATACTGGACATTTCTTCCGAGGCGAAAAGCGGGAAAAATTACAGTTAGCACCTGGAAAACAGAAGCAGCTGAGAGCAGCAAAAAGCAACACACTCAAGGTTAGGGAGGTGTAGAGCGATAAGCGACCAGGAGTGAGAACAGAGGAGACATTCCAAAGGCGGGGGGCCAGAGTGGGAGTGACGTGCCACGTACCGCCTGGGAATGGCAGCACTAGCTGACACCACCATCAAGGAATACTGCTAGCACCTATCCGGACCACAACAAAATGGCTGCTTGTGTATAGAAATGTCCCCCATAGATGCCCCACCCAAGATGGCCAGCATCAAGGAGTACACCCAAGATGGCCGCCCGTCCTAACTGCCACCTTTTACTGCAGCTACAGTTAGGGGCCCACTAGCCTATTATGCCCATGCCAGGAGAATAAGCAGTCACACCAATAACCCCCCAGCCACTGAGTATGAGAACCAACACCCAACAAAAGGAGGGGAGCAGCTATCCCCATGGACATGCTGCCCCCGATCCCCCCAAAAACAGAATGCCTGTCTCCTCTGAAAGCAGGCCGCTGAAATCGGGCCGCCTCCGCAAAACCAGGTGGATTGGGCCCCCACCATGCGTTAGAGGCCCTGGCTGCCGCCACTGAACAGCTCAGGCCGCCGCCGCCATGCTGACGGAGCCACTGCCAGGAAAAAACTGGCCACTGCAGATTTGCAAATTCGGGCCGCCACACAGAAGCAGCTGCCACTGCTGCAGAAGTTGTGCTGCAGCTGCCACCAAAGCTGGGCTGCCAGCGCTGCTAAAGAGAGCCGGCCACACAAGCCGGACCTCTCCCCCCAAGCTCTCTACAGCAGCCGGCATCGACATCCTCGACAAGGTAGCTCCCCACTCAACAGTGTGCTTGGACTCAGTCGAGCATGCTGAGCAACTGCCAAAGGTGGGAGCGGGTTCCAGGCTCCTTGTGGCTGGCCCCACCCCCTCCAGCGTCAGGACGCATTGTGCCCATCCCCATTGCTCTCCCACATTCCATGGGGTGGCAAAGCTGCCTCCAGGCACTAAAGGCTTTGCTGAGCACCTGGGAGCCCAAAAATTAAAAACATGCTTGCACACCTCAGTACTCCAACCCTTAAAAGCAGAGCCCTTCAATTAATTTTATTCCTTTCAGTGGGATTTACTCAGAAATGAATTTGACATTTGGACTGTTAGAATTAAAGAAGTTTGGTAACACTTACTCCTACTAAACACCACTAGGCTATGTACCTTTTTATACAAGTAGATTAATAGTGGTGTGAAAATTAAAATAAATGTTTAAGTTTTCCTTGCTGTAATCCAGGTGTTTGAGGGCCAAGGTTTAACATTATTGCCAAAGATCAGGTTGTCTCACTATTTACTGGCCTGAAATTTAACCATTTTTAAAAGTGTTTGTTGAGTATACAGAAGCCAGGAAATTCTTCTAGACTTGTTACATTGCTCACACATTTTCTGTTCACTCAGATGTTCAAGAGACGTGGTCTTATGCAAGCAGATAATGGATCTTCTGTTTATGTCTTGTCTGTTTTGAATGGTGTATGTTTCATTACCCTGAGTCTCAGACTGGGATGTGCGACCAAAAATGCTTAATTTCGAATAATGAAAACTAACTGGAGTATTTTGTCTTCAAATGGCCCATGCTAATTTCTCTGTTACAGTTAAGTACAGAATTTTGCTAAACCTGATGTGCATATGTACATACACATGGGATCAAAGTGCATTGTGTCGCAATGGGTCTAAGCATGCTGTCCCGAGCACATTTACTCACTGCATGCATACATGCATTCACCTCATGTGGCTACAGTATCTAGGCACGTACAAACTGTACATGCATATGGTCCAACCACTTGCTTGGGAACACTGTTTTCTGAATATCCCAAATCATAAGGATGGAGCTCACACACGTACAATTTGTACATGAAGAGGTGCTGTGCACATGTTGAGGGAAATGTCTTGCATGGCAGTATGCTTTGTCATGCTGTCCCTGTCCCCACCAAGACTATGTGTGCTGAGCCCAGTCCCATAATGCCATGTGTGTACCAGGTTATATTATAGAATCCCATTACATACATATATCACACACAAACACATACATAGTCTCAAACTTTAGTCAAAATGCTTCCCTTTTAGGATTACTGCACTGTGATATACTCTTTGACTAACTGAGGGAAATTGGACCACTTCAGACACTTACCCACCCACTTGATTCTTTCCCATGATGGTACAGCTGGCACATGCCTAAGATGACTTGTAACACTTGCCCTCCATGGACCAGAGGCCCACAAATATATGTGAATAATACCAGATCCATGTGTTTTACACTGGGGTCACCTCCAGGAGGGCTTGTTCCACATCTCACCATCATCAGAATGACAGTGGAGAAATCATACCTAACAAAGAATTTTTCCATGTTGGTACCAAGATCATGGAAAGCTTAGTGGGGGGATCTCTTACAGCTCCCTCATTATTACTATTTTTTTAATTATTTAAGAGGCAGCCAAAGGCTTTATTATTGCAGCACATCAAGTTTGTATAGAATGTGATGTGAAAATGATATTATACATATGGCATTTTCCCCCCAGCTGGATTTAATATTTTAATGGACATCTTGTTTTTTTCTTATATGTTTTTACTTTGTTCTGTCGGAAACTGCACTGAGGATATAAAAATGGCAGGATATAAATATTGGAATGAATAAATCAACATGGGGAATAGAGTATGTTGCATTCCAAGGACTGAAGAGAGATGAGGCAATCTGGCATTCTTTTTACCCCGCCCCTCCAAATCCAATTCCTCATATTCATCTGAAGCCAGGCCCATTTTCCAAAAAGCCATGGTACTCCAGGAAAGTAGTAAGTTTGGCAGTATCGATTTCAAACTTCTACCAATCACTTACTTGGAACCTAAATGATCAAGTGTTCAGCATAAGGCCTTCTTTGTTTATAATTTCTGTATAGATAGCAAAACATATTAGTCTACAGTTCAGAAGAACAGGCAATTTGACTCATAAATGTTCTGGCTCTTCTTAAATGTTAAAAAAAACCATGCAAGATGGCAATAAAAGCTGCATTTTTAGAAAAAGAAGAGGGAGAAATATACATTCATATATGCCATAAAGAAGTGTTGAGAATGAATCAGACCAGAAAGATCTTTGGCAGCTGCCAAACTGTAGTTCATTGATCAGAGCTTCTTTTGTGCCACATTCATTTTTAATGCGTTTATTGTAATCCTCAGATTTAATTAGGCCTTGGCTCAAAGTCAGAAGCCTATGCTGATGGTTGCGTGATCCCGAGGATAGCAGCAAAATGTTTATGGAACATAAGCTAACATCCATTTATTTATACAAAATATTCTGAGGATGAACTTTTACAGTAAATGGTTCATAGCTGAGTATTTACCAAACGTGGCCTGGACAGACTGGATCTGATTCAGGTATTTGTGTTCTCCAATTTTTAAAAAAGAAAAAGAAAGGAAGAAGAAGAAATATATACTTCTTAGCATTTTTTCCTCCTGTTGACACAGGCAGCATACAGGTAATTAAACACTAGTTATTGGCTGTTACCTGCAAGTACCTGCTACGATAACACCCCCTTTGCTAAAATGTATTGGCTCAAATACTGGCCATTAGGTTCTGATGTAGGGCAGAAAAATATTAAAAGATTCACATTAAATGCCAGTACGTGTGTCATACCATCCTGGATGTACCCAAGAAGAAGCATAATGAGCTGGCCCAAGGAAGGGACTGGAGCCATCAAGGCTGGGAGAGGTTCTGTAGCTTAGCAGTCGAGCACGTGTTTCACGTGCAGAATCTAATTTAAGCGTCTCCCAGTAAAATATCCTCGGTAGCAAGTCTGGATAATATCTCTGCCTGATGCGCTGGACAATCGAAGAGAGTAAGAAAGGTAATGTGGGCCAACAGTCTGGTTCAGCACAACGCTGTGAAGGCACTCGTCTAAACTGTACTGAGAGCTGAGGGAGCAGAGAACGTATAAGCAATTTTTAAAAAAGGGTCTACTGGTGGATTACAAGCTACTATTTGGTGGACCATCAGATGACTGCTAGTTATGAAATTCTTGGAAAGTATGCTGGGTGTTGTGTGACTTATGTGGACATGATGAGCACAGATAGCAGAAAGAGAGGCTGTGGGCACACACACTAAACAATCCACTTTCAATGCACTTTCCAATTGGATTTTGCCAGTTCGCACAGTAAAATCCATTTGGAAAGTGCACTGAAAGTGGATTTAAAGTGGATTATTTAGTGTGTGTGTCCGCAGCTGTCATCTGTACAATTAACAGGGGACCCTTAGAGATGCTGTACAACATCTGATTTTGAAAAAGGAGTGCTGAGCCACCACAATGTCACTCCCAAACTGGTAGAGGTAAACAGATGCACATGTGTGTGCTGCCCTCCTTCTGTCTCTGAGCACTGGTGGCAGAGATCAGCATGCCAACATGTTTTTAGCCCACCAAAGATGTTACACAGAAGGAAAGCAAACAGTTTTATCCTTTGCCACCTTCAGTCCCCAGCCCCAGGATCAAGAGGGATGACAGTACTGGGCTCAAAGTATTAATTTAGTTATCTTGTCATTCTGGATTCTGGGATTATTCCCAACTTTACTAAATTTAGGGCAGTATACATGAGACTCTTCTCCTTCTTCATTTCACATCTTGTGAGGTAGGTTAGGCTAAGAAAGCGACTGGCTGAATCGGTGGGCTTCATGTTTGCGTGGGAGGAGAACCATGCGTGTCACCGTGAGCCTCTTGGAGGAAAGATGGATAAAATTGGATAAAGACCTCTTCAAGTGTCATTATGTGTTTCATTGCTGTTTCATCTGACACTTTAGTCTATTTGATTGGCTTTCATTACTTTCTGTGTGGTTATTATCAAACTGCCCTTTCCAGTTTAAAGATTTGGAATGCTTTATAAAGAGATGGATTGTCCTGCACTGGACACTCCGGCTTTTAGAGCAGATTGAATTGCTGTTCTTGCTGCCGAAGAGATGAACTGCTTCCAAAATGAAGAACAGCTTGTCTCTTTGGCAGAAAGCACTGCTCTAAAAAGGCATCACTGAAAGTTCCAGCTGCATGGACAGGTATCCTTCACTCATATATACTACTGCTTTGGATCACAGCCAATTGACTGGAACTCAGAGATCTTTATGTTGTCTTCTGGCCTCCCTCCTTCCACAGTATTTTGAGGCATGACAAGGAGAGAAACAGAGTTGCTACAAGGTTGCTATGTATCTTCCTTCCTTCTGTCCTTCCTTCCGTCCTTCCTTCCCTCCCTCCCTCCCTCCCTTCTCCATAATACTATTAGTGCATGACTAAGAATGACTGAAAATGGCTAATGGGCATTCTGAAAAGCAAGAAGTTCCAGGGGTTGCATTTACCAGAGCTGGTTCCTTTGGAAGAAAGGCAGCGGATACCTTTAACAATTTTGTAGTATTTCCTTTAATTACAAATATACAAGTAGAACATAGATGGAGGCAAAGAGGCACTTCAGTAGGGAAGCAGAACAACTACCCTACATCAGATACCTCTCTAGAGATCCTACATCAGATCTCTCTCTAGAAATCCTGCATCCCAAAGGGGTGCACTACAATGTCTCTTAGCTTCTGTCTGCAAGAATAAAAACTACTGTTTCTTTACACAGAGAAACACCTGATTTCTCTGTTCAGTATGTGTGTGTGTGGGGGGGGACCTTTCAAGCTGCTTCAATGGAATCATCAGAATATCATTTCCTAGTGATTGGTACCTACCAAGAAACCCTCCACAGTCAGATCTGGGTTTCCAGGCATGCTACTTTGGGCTAAGCCCATAGGATAGACCCATTGACACTAGTCACACCCCAAACTCACCAACAATATGGATCTACACACATGTCTAAATTCATCCATGTACAGATGGTTTTTATTTAGCCAGCATTTGCTTAGTGTCAACTCTGTGCCAGATGCCTATATAGTTAGGCAGGAATTCAATACAGTTGAATTTTATTCTTGCTCTACCAAAGCATTATTCTAACCACATCACACTTTGAAGAAGTATATTTGCAACTGTTTGTAGTAATTTTGACCAACTTAAAAATAACCAGGGAATGCTTATATACTTTCTTCATGACTTATCTGATTCAGAAAAAAAATTATGGTCCACTGCTTTTTAAAAAATTGTTCAAGCCCTGATCATTATTCAAGCCCTAACCCTTTGTTTTTCAATGGATCTGAATGGCAGTGAAAAAATTCACTTGAAGATTAAACTCACATGATTTTCAAAAGTGATAGTGTGAAAGACCGTCTTACGAGTCCTGCAAGGCAGCCCTGGGTTATGCTGTCTCCGGCTCAATAGTCTATTTTTTTTTTTGCTTTATTTAAGTTTCATCCACACATCACTGGGTATTGTTGCAGCCAGCTGCCCCACAAGCCTCAATCAGCAGCTGACAGCTTCCAGTGGCTCAGGCAGAAATGAAGGCAGCCAAGCCAGAGGAGGCACACCACCATTGATGAGAGGGTGGGAAGAGGTTGGGCAATCAGGGAGAATAAAAAAGGGGCTGAAGGCTAAGGCAAGTGGACAGACAAGACAGTGGCAGCAATAGAAGTAGTAGTGTTAATGGGGCCAGGAAAGAGGACCTGGAAAGGACTGGGAGACACAAGCTGAGCCAGGGTCAGACACAGGTGGAATCCAGCAGTAGATGCTTGGGACTCCACAGAGCTGACTGTCAGGATGCTGACAATAGTTTGCTTGTGCTATGCTATTCTGAAATGTTACTTTCTATTTCTTTGTACTGTGCTATCACCCAAATGTTTTATGGCTTGCCTTGAAGTAGAAATTGCAGTCCTGCTTAATGTTACAATTCCACTCCGGGAGGATGGACTCGGACATTCCAACACGTCACATAAACAATGGCTATCTGCCATGGTTTCCTCCCCCTGCTGAAACTTCTCAGGGTGCTATCTGAGCAGGCATAGCCTTGAAGGTTATTTTATTGTCGCTGACCAAATGTTATGCCTAGGAGTTAACACATCTGGGTCACACAGGCCAGGAAGGGAATTTTTATAACTTTCTCACCTTTGGTGGGAACAAATGGCTCCATCCCTTTTCCCGCATTTTGTATGAATACTGATTGGTAGGATTTGTTTATGCAACCATGCTTGTAGGTATATTAACCTGAAGCTTCTTTGTTTGTCATATCTAACAAACATCGGGACCCTGTCCCAGCAGTCGAAAAATAAAGAACTCTGTTTGATTACAAAGGTCTGATCTTTTGCTGATAGTACAGAAGCCTCACACTGACCAAGTCTCAGGCAGAAGGGAACAGCAGCAGTAGGACTGAGCTTCATAGAGACAGAGGAAGCACTCCGAGCACACTGGATGGGTGAGATCAGACTTTAGGAATGCACATGCCCATAAGGCAGATTAGGCTTTTGCCCTGGAGTTAAGCCCCAAGCTGGCCTGCCACCCTCTCCCTCACCCCCACCAAAAGCCCTGCCACCCTGAATGTTGGAGCCAGGTAAGGGCTGCCTGGGCCGGGCTCACCTCTGCCTCTTTCCTGCCTTTGTTTGAAAGCAGCCCTGCCTGCCTGCTGTCGGGGCATATGGCTTCCCTCCCACTAGTGCCTTCAGCCAGACTTAACCCAGACAGGCCAGTAAGAGGGGTGGCTTGTATCTGCACGGCTGTGGTAGGGAGGAGCACAGCTGGGGAGGGAGCAACCCTGGCTGCCGGCAGAGCAGTTTTAATTCCCAACTTGTGGGGAGCCACCGCAACAGCAGGGACTGAGAAGGGCCCCGCTTGTGGGACTTGCAGACAGGGCCAGAGACAAAAACTGGTGTGGACTGAAGCCGATGAGACGGAGCTGAGGGCAAGCCCCAGTGGAGAAGCTGCAGTGGCTGGAAGGAGAGAACCGGGGCTGGGGAGGAATCCACCGGCCCTGGGAAGGAAGGAAGGAAGGAAGGAAGGAAGGAAGGAAGGAAGGAAGGAAGGAAGGAAGGAAGGAAGGAAGGAAGGAAGGAACTTCCTCAACTGCTGAAGATGGGCCATGGATGAGCAGAGCTCCACAGAGGAGGTGGCCTGGCTGGGTGCGGACAGGGACCCACCAACCCTACGTTGGGATCAAGGCCTGGGAGAAGTGCCAGGGAGACTTTCGTGCCACAGAGATGGTCACAGCCAGGGCTGGGCATTGTGTGCAGCAGGAAGAGAAGGAGACCCAGCTGGAGATGGATTCACTCTCCCAAGGCAGCCCTTGCCTGGCCCTCCTTTTGCAAGCTCCGCGCAGGGCTGGGTGAGGGGGGGCTCACTGGGGAGGTCATTAATTTGTAGGGCAGCCAGAAGAAAGTCGGGAGTGACCCAAGGATGCTTAACTCACACAAACATACACACACACAGTGTTCAGCCTTTCCCTCTCCTGGCCCTCCCTGCAGGTGTGGTTGCTCCCCCCTTCCTCAGGTGGAAAAAGCAGGGCTGGCACAGCTGCCCTTGAGAGGCCCTCTCAACCCTCCTCTCAGGGCTTCCTAGATGGGGATCTCCCTCCCAGCCAGGCCCTGACCTGATGGAACACCTTCCCTGTATTGAGAGGTCAGGGCTCTTTAGCATGGAGAAAGCATGGACTGAGGGGTGACGTGACAGAGGTTTACAAAAACATGCATGGGATGTGGAAGGCTGAGAAAGATGTACTTTTCTCCCTTTCTCACAATACAAGAACTTGTGGGCACTCCATGAAACTGATGAGCAGTAGGCTCAGGACAGAGAAAAGGAACTCGTGGAATTCACTGCCACAGGAGGTGGTGGCAACTACAAACATTAGACAGCTTCAGGAAGGGACTGGATTGTGAGAGTCCTACAGAGTCAGTCACCAACAAGCATCCTTAAAGAAAGATAGTCTTTATTGAGAAAGGTCTGTTGTGGTCATCTACACATTCTGTGTCAGTAATGGTTAGAACAATCCCCAGGCAGGGCAATTATACAGAATTCAAAAGATCGTGCAAAGGAATGTAACCAATCATATAAACCAAGCAAAAGGCACCCAAATACTGGCCCCAGGTTCTCATGGAAAAAGCGGGAAGATACATAGCCAGACACCAATAGTCTCCCAAGGTCAGAGTGGAGCAGGGAGCAATAAGCAAGCCATGCGAAGCATAACATAACATTCCATACACCTGACATCATAGGGCGACTCATGCCACCTCCTGGGAGCAGAGGTCCGTGAGTTTGGCTATTAGCCACAAGGTGTAGATGGAACCCTCTGTCTGGGTGTTGGCCAGCAAGGCACTGCTAGTGCTCTTATAGATTCTAATATTCATAAGTTTGAACTTGGGTTGCTGTGCTATAAGGGCTACAGGCATTCTCCATTGCTGGGAGAAGCTCCAGTCCACTCCAGGAGGCTGGCACCCATGATAGTTCACCAAGACAGAGACAAAGACTCCTTTTGCAATAAGGTTTCTTTCTGTCACCCTGCGCTGGTCAACCCCTGCCCCCTCCAACATACCTGCAAGGATTATGCTAAATGAGGTTACCTGGCAACTAATCTCTTGCCCATCAACTGGTCAGCTAGGGCCATTAAGAAACAATAGACTGGCCCCAGTGAGTCATTGGACTTTGCCCAGGCGTCAGTTCCTGTTTATAGTTTTGCAATATTGGCCACCCCTTATAGTTTTGCAATATTGGCCACCCCTCTGCATCTCCTCCTTCTTTTACCTTGACCAATGATAGGGATTGAAGGGACAGACCACCTGAAAGGTGTGTCAAGGGGATGTGGTTAGCGCTGATCCCCCCAAGACCACCTAATAAAAGACTTTGCACAGCAGGCAATCGGTCTCTTGAGCTTCCACTATCTGCTTTATCCCCCCTTATGTCCAGCTTGCTATCCCACTACCTTGCCTCCATCTTTAATCCCTGGTTTGCACAGCCAGGAAGAAGCATGTATCTGCAGGTTTAGATCACGCTCCCCATTTTTCCTTTTCAACCCCTCTATCTTCTGTTGGAACAAGGATCCATCTCCAGGATAGGTAAAGTATCACCCATCAATGAAACTCCTGCTAATGCAACAGTGCTATTTTCTATCTAAATTTCCTTAGACCTGTGTGTGTGTGTGAGAGAGAGATTCTATTTTGTGTATGCTTGAACAACATCATTCAGTAAACAGCATTTAATTTGCCATCTGCCTCACTTGCCTTTTTCCTGGAGAACTCCCGGGAGGGGTGGGACCCTGGTATAGTTGGCTGTAACCCGGTATTTTGCCAATTGCTAACTTTAAATTAAAGCAATTCGGCTAACATGGGGCAGTGATGCTCTGTGTTTTTGGTGCTTGGGGGGGGCAACAGTTGGAGGACTTCTAGAGTCCTGCCCCCCCGGCGGACCTCCTGATGGCGCCTGAGTTTGGTGGGCACACGGGGGTGTGTGTCAGAAGGTATCCTCGCCTAGTGTGCAAAAAAGCCTGGGACCGGCCCTGCACATGGACCTTCACAGTCAGAACAAAGGTAGTTTCCAGAGACTGCTCATGCAGAGAGTGAAAATAGCTGCCAGCCCAACAACTTCAGGGACACAGGGGAGGAGGGCACCCAAGTGTAGGCTAGAGTGGAGGCCATATGAGACTTCTATTTTAATTGGTCTTGAGAGAAAAAAAGGAAGTGGCTGAAAAGGAACTGGGGAAGGCAACTCCTACAGGCTATATAAGGGGGCCCTGGTCTGAGGCCACATTAAGGAATGCCGCAATGATACCGTTGGTGCCCACCAATGTTTCCTGGTTTTCAATCGCTTCTTCTTTAGAACACTTTTCCCCTTAGGCAAACAACCAATCCTTGGTTTCTTCCAGTTCTTTAGAGCAGAAGGTGCTTCAGAAGACTTTAGGAGGCATCATGTTTGGGTCTATAGATGTCAGCTGATGCTGCCATCTCCTGCCCAGGAGGTGGGATGAGTGAACCCTTGACATTGGGTCTGTGGAATGTTATGTTATATTTCTCATGGCATGCTTATCGCTCTTTGAGCTGCTCTGACCTTGGGAGACTGTTGGTGCTTGCCTACATAACTCTTCTCCTGCCTGACTCTAATTCTTCCCACTTTTCCCCTGGGAAATGTAAATTAGTTTTTAAAGTGCCTTTTCTCTGACATGATGATTAGTTGCAATGCATTGCCAGACCCCTTTCTGAATTCTGTATAATTGACCTGCTTGCGGCTGCATCAGCCATTACTAACACAAGAAGTGCAGATGACCATAGCAGACCTTTCTCAATAAAGCATTCCTGTTTAAGGACACTTGTTGGTGACTGATTCTGTAGGACTCTCACAATAGAGTGCACCCACTCAGAAATAATTGCCCTTATATTAGGACAATGTAACCTCCCAATATTTTGTGGTTACTCCCTCTTGGCAGCCATTTTGTGATTCGTTCTCCTTCAGATAATAGCCATGTTGTGATGGTTCCCACTACCCTTTTTTAAATTCTAAAAGTGCCCACAGGATCACAAGACTAGGGACCCTGTGCTGTAACAATAATTCACAACTATATGTTCCTTTGTAGACAAGGCAGTCCAGTTGTGAATTATTACAATAATGAAAGTCTGCAGCTGATATATCATTTTTGATATCTGTTCATAAACAAAATCTACAGGTGCAGTTACTTCAACTGAAATCAAGAACAGATTTGTATGGGGCATTTACAAAAGGCCCATTTAATCATTTGGTGGATTTTGTCTCATTTAATCATTTGGTGGATTTTGTCTCATTGTCCTATGACCCCAACATGCTCATAATGTAAGAGAGGGACAACAAAATTTGTGCTTACATGTTATCTTGTTCTTGTAAGCAACCATTCAATGATCTTTATGCTTTTTATCTCATAAAGGGATTTAACATATATCACTTGGAATTACTTTGGGAATTTCCTACAAAACCACTCAAAAACCACATATGTGATGGTGCTGTAGGCTGAACATTCATGAAACAGGAAACAAAATTAAAACAGGTAAGGCAGGATGTCAAAGACTACAAATAAGCCAGCAAATTTGTGGCCATGGGCGTCAGTACTTGATATGCCATTGTGCACATGTGTTTATGTCAAAATGTAGTAAAAGCTAATTAATGTTAGGCATGCAAAGTCTGTTGATTCTCCAGAGAATTAGACTAAAGTAACACAGGCCACTAGATGTTTTCTCTAAGCCTGTTCCCACAGTTGGGTGTAAACAAAAAGAAAGGCACTTGCCAATGTACTTGGGCTTATATAAAAACATTGCTCTGTCCTCAGGTTTAATTTTCCACCAGTATCCTTGTTTGGTGTAGTGGTTAAGTGTGCAGACTCTAATCTGGGAGAACCGGGTTTGATTCCCCACTCCTCCACTTGCACCTGGCTGGATGACCTTGGGCAAGCCATAGCTCTGTACCAGCTGTTCTCTCAAGGACAGCTTGGGAAAGAGTTCTCTCAGCCCCACCTACCTCACAGGGTGTCTGTTGTGGGGAGGGGAAGGGAAAGGAGTTTGTAAGCCGCTCTCTGAGACTCCAAGTGAAGGGCGGGGTATAAATCCAATCTCTTCTTCCTCCTCCTCTTCTTCAGTGCACGTGTGAAGTGTGCTCACCGCCATGACATCACCCAGAAGTGATGTCATCATACAGGGCACATTGTGGGGGAGCACTCTATCATTTGAGGAAAAACTCTATGGTAACCATAGAGTTTTTTCTCAAACAATAGAGCATCCCCCCCGCAACGTTCCTTGTGTGATGATGTCATCTCTGGGAGATGTCATTGAGCTGGACATGTTGGCCTGAATGGGGCACTTTAGGGTGGGGTTTCCCCTGCCAGCTAGATCTGGGCAGGCAGATTGAGGGCCCTGAAATTGAGCAAATACCCATCCCCGCTGGGGGAATGGCAACCCAAAACTGGGTCTAGGATATAAGAGTTTGGCCTTGTGAAGTCGTTCATCCAGCAGAGCTGTCTTCCTTGTCCTTAGCTTAAATAGATGGAGGAAAAGCTGCTCCACCTAATCTGGAACTCTCCTGATGAGATCTTAATTAGGCCAGAATCCTTCAGAGAACTAAATCTAGTCTGGTTCCACAGCTAGTGCACAGGCTACTAACCTTGCACTGTGTCCCCTCTCAGCTACCTCAGCACAAGGCTCTGCTGTTCCTGCTGGGTAGATGGAGTTGTCAACCTCCAGGTGATGACTGGAAATCTCCAGGGATTTCAACTGATCGCCAAATGACAGAGATCAGTTCTCCTGGAGGAAATGGTCACTTTGGAAAGTAGATTGTATGGCATTCTACCCCACTGAAATCCCTCCCCTACCCAAAACCCACCTTCTCAGGTTCCACCCCCAAAATCTCTAGCTATTTCCCAAACCAGAGCTGGCAACCCTCTGGATAGAGAAGATCCTGGTGGGCTTATGGTCCAGTTCCTGGGCTGGTGCTTAGTCCATCTGTAGACAAATGGAAGTTCTGGTGCAGGGGTCTCAACTGCAGGGTCCTTAGGGGCAGCTTCTAGAGTAGTTGGTTAGAGTCTTCAGAGCCTGCTCAGTGGGGTTGTGATGAATCTAAACTGCCACTTGGAATCTATTGGTCATCAGTGGCAGCCACGCAGTATAGCTGATGAACAATCACATTTTAAAATTCCTGTCCTTTACAAAACACATGTCCTGACCTGGATAGTCCAGGCTAGCCTGATCTTGTTCGATTTCAGAAGTTAAACAGTGTTGGTCCTGGACAGTATTTGGATGGGAGGCCACCAAGGAATACCAGGGTCACTACCCAGAGGCAGGCAATAGCAAACCACCTCTGAATGTCTCTTGCCTTGAAAACCCTATAGGGTCTCCATAAATCCACTGTGAATTGACAGCAATTTTGTTTTAAAAGCCCATGTGATTTGTGCCTTTTTGGATTGCAGGTTATGTCCACTTCCATCCCTCAGGGGCAAGCTTCCCCCACCCTGTTTTCTTTCCCTTTCTGAATGAGTAGCCATAGTGGTCGGTTTTCTTCTTTCCTGAAAAACTTTGGCTGTCCCACCCTGTGTCAGTATAATATTTTACTGCTGGCTCAGCCCAGAAACTTGAGGGAATGGTCAGGCTAGCCTTTTAACTTAAATTGACTGGGTAGGGAAATTCTCCTCTCACTAAAAGATCTATCCCCTTTCTTTGGCCTGAATGGGAATTTGTATAACTACCCACTCATCCTTGTCAACTTTCCCCAGTTCTCCTGTCAGTGTTAAATTGCTCATCAGGGCTGAGTTCTGAAACTGTCAGTGCTCAGCGCAGGCTGAAATCAAACTGAATTCTCCTCAGCATCCAATTCAGAAGTCTTTCTCTGCTCAGCTGATGCTCACCAATCAGACCTTTTTAAACAGCCTGGCACTCAAGTCTCTCTGGCTCTATGAAGAAAGTCAGTTTGGTGTAGTGGGTTAAGTGTGTGGACTCTAATCTGGGAGAACCAGGTTTGATTCCCCACTCCTCCACTTGCAGCTTCTGGATGACCTTGGGCAAGTCATAGTTCTGTCAGAGCTGTTCTTGAAAGAGCAGTTCTTCCTGAGCTCTCTCAGCCTCATCTACTTCACACATTGTCTGTTGTGGGGAGGAGAAGGGAAAGGAGTCTATAAACCACTCTGAGACTCCGAGTGAAGAGTGGGGTATAAATCCAATCTCTTCTTCATCCTTCACAGTCCTTTATGTTTACATAGAACTTCTAACCTTTTAAAAGTGCAGTCCATCACACAGGTTTATATAATAGCTAAGTTATTGGAGGCTAGACCTGCCAAAAGGTCCCACCCTACTTGGAAGCATAACAATAGCATTTTAATGGAACATTTATTCCCAAAGTCTTTAAAATAAAGAAGAGAAAGACAACTGAATGTGCTTTTCCATATCCAGTCTTACACTGAAGGTCTCTTGGCCCTTTTATTTCATTTTATCATTTAATTTTATTATTCTGTTCCTCCAACACTAGACAGATGTGCAGATTTCCAAAGAGTAGCAACTTATACCGTCTATCCACCTGTTTCAATTCCTCACTAGAGGCACCCCCCCCCAAAAAAAAAAAACAGTAGCAACCTTTCCATGCCAGGCTCTGCATAGAGTATTATATCACAGCCTGGATGGAATGTAACATTTAGCCTAATTTTAATATTCTTCAAACTTTGCATTCTAAACAATTAGCATAGAAGCCAATTCACATGGTAGCTTTTAATATGGAAAAGCCAAGCCATGGAATGATGATAGTATTATTATGATTTAGTGGACAGGATATTCTACTAGAAAGACTTAATTAGCAACCTGCTCTGAAAGTCAGTTTCCCATAGGCGAATGAACCTCACAGGGCTATTGTGAAGATTAACTAAGATATTCTCATGAATGCTGCCCTGAACTTCTTGGATACAAATGTAAGCTTCATGTGGAGAACATGCTTTCATTTTTAATACATCTACAAGGGATGACAGCTATTAACTGCAGATGCTGCTTCATAAAACATAAGAAAACTTCCACACCAAGTCTTTCCCAGTAAAAATGATTCTAGCAAAAATCCATAGTCAAGGATAATGATCCCCAACACAGTGCCTGAGGGCACCATAATGTATTTTCTGGTGCCCATTAGCTCCCTTCCCCAATGCAAAGAGCCAGACCAGAATTTTCTCCACCTCAGTGGAGCAGGAGATGCTTCAGAACAGTCCAGGCAGCATCACCTTTGGCTGAGTACAGACTGGCAGTTTGGACCGATATAGGGACGTTTCTCAAGCGGATTAAGCGGGCCAGTTCACACAGCCACAGCTGTCTGGTGTTCCCATACTGTACTCACCCTGTCCTGAAGCATTTTGATCCCATTTTTAAAAAGTATCAGGTGAAAGCCAGGGCAAGCAGTTTGGGTGCATGTTGATCCCACTTCCTGGAAGTTTGGATGCAAATAAGCCACAATCAAGCAGCGCCAGTAATGTGAATCCACTGATCTGGCAGGGATGCGCATAACTGCCCATGTGTACTGTACACTTGAGTGCACAACCGCCTGTTGGGATGCTTCCGGCTCACAGAGTTAAAGCTCCCAGCCCACAGCCTCCTGGGATACAGTCTGGCAAAATGGCAGGCGTGTGAGGCATCCTGGGAAAGGGTGGGGTGGGGGCAGGTGCCACAAGATCCTGCCCTGATTGCTGCTGCGCCTATGCATTCATGCACCCACACGCAGGTCGGCAAAGTGGGCCAAACTTGCATGCAACTGCATGCAGGGGCTGCCTTGTAGTGTGACCGTGCCATTCCACCTCCTCCCCAGTATGGTGCCACATTAGTCAGTGGAGTGTGACCGGGAATCCCCGCTACAGCTTGGCCCGGATCTTTTTGCCCCGCCTCCCTTCTACTTCATACTGCCAGTCTGTCCTCAGCCTTTGTATTGGCAGAGAGTGCCCATCATAGGGGAGCAGCTGACTTGGATGCTTCCAACAGCTTGTGATTAGCTCCATCCCATCATGACAGCCATTTTGTGGTGGCACCCACTACCCATTTTCAACAAAACTGGAATCCTTGATATAGCATATGCACTTTTATGTGTAAAACAGATACATATTTATGTGGGTAAAGGGGAATTTCACAAAGTACATATTAGCATCTATGACTATTTTGTGAAAATCACTGGAGTCTTTCCACACTGCCTACTTGAAGATTTGATCTTTGTAGTGTTGGAGTTAGGAAGTAGTAATTTCTATGTTACATCTGGCTTCCAAGAGAACAGAGCTTGGCCTCCTCCAATTTATAGGCCAAAGGGATTGTGGAAAGGATTGCAGATACAAAAGGAGTTACGGTGGGGTATTTTACAAGATGAGAGATGGGTCTTTGACTCATTAATTCTATATTTTCTCAAAAGGGTCCCCCGAACAAAAGAAACAATCCATGTAATCTGTATGCTTCATTTGATACAATCTGTTTTCATATGGAAAGGTAAAGGAAAGTAACCTAATCAAGTAAAAATAGTAGCATTCCTTTCATTTTCCACATGCCCTGCTGCATCCCATCCCACAAATCTCTGTGAATAGTAGATTATATCTGGCTGAACATCCAAAGGCAAAGTCTTTAAGCTCACTTAATAAGGTCTAGTGACATACTTCCCTGAGTCCCCATATATCACTAGTCCAAATCCCTTGTGGCCAACAAATAATTTACATATGCTTCATCTTTTTGGAATTATTTTCTTATGTCAGTTTTAAGGAGATTGTTACAAAACTTTGTAGAAGTCAATGCTCTGACAGTTCTAAGTAGGTCTGAAGTGTGGTTCCAATTATTGCTCATTCTAAGAGACAGCTGGGAAGTCATTTCACACAACCGCCACTGCACATTGCCTTGGTAAGAAAGAATTGCTGGTGCACAACACAGCATGATTATAACAGATGATTGTGCAAGCAAATGGCCAGCCCACCACGAAGATCCAAAACATATGCCACACAGCACTGCCCTGCGCTGACAGTAGACAACTAAAGCAAATAGTGATTTCTGTTTCAGAAAGCAATTCCCTGCTTCCTTTGATGATACCTTCCTGAAAATATTGGAAGAAATCTGTACCCCTCAGAACATCACTGTCAGAGATACAGGGATAGGGATTAGGGATGTGCAGTAGGTTCAGCTGAGTCCAAAAAAGAACCTGTATAATGCCTATACAACATTATTCGGGCTCCCGAGAAGCCGAATCAGATTCTCTAATCTGATTCAGCTTCCTGAATAGGTATTGCCATATAGAAGCCCCCTTTGGAATGCATGCCTCGCTCGCTTTGCTTTGCTTCGCTCCGTGCATGCTCATTACTCATTTGCTTTTATCTCTAGTCTCCTCAGCTAACGACCTTGAAAGGGCTCGTGTTATGTGTTACAAGAACCACAGGTGTTATGTATTCTATTTTCTTAAATCCTCTGGGAACTGTTCTCCCCAAATGTCCAACAGTATTTTTCCCTGAGAACTCATTTTGCCGCGCTTTCCTTGGGAACACTGGGCCAGTATATTTGGGTGCCAAGAATTCTCTGTATTGATTGGTAGAGGGTAGTTGGGCCATATTTCATATCTAGTATAATTATAATTGCAATTCAAAGCTTAAGCATTACTAACAGAAGAAGTGTCTGACCAACATGATCTTTTCTACAAATAAAGGACTATCAGTCTCACATCTCCCTCTTTTTCTTTTTTAGCTGATCAGACACATCTGTATAGTTAATCATTAGGCCTACATGTTTTTTTAAAAAACATAAAGGTGTGTTTTGTCAGTGAAATTGCTACTAAAGATCATGTGGTTACCAGGAATGATTTCTCATTTACATATTAATAGAAATTCATAAATTCCAATGAAGTCAGTGGGACTTACACCCACATAACTGAGGTTATGATGGCACCATAAATTCCATTCTTTAAGTACCTTTATAAATAATTGCCTTGCTTTGTGAAAAGCAGTTTGAAAAAAAAAGAGAAAGGAAGATAAATGTTGGCAGTCTTTGTTACATGTTAGCTCACAAAATGCAAAAGATCGAACAGAAATAATGAGAACCAAGAACTACCTGGACATTTTGGCATACCAAGTGAAACACTGAAATGGAGACAGTGATGGACAAACATTCCTCCCCATAAATTGCATTTAATCAGAAATTGCAAACAGCACTTTTTATTGAGCACTCAAAATTACCTTACAAAGTTTTGTATGAGCATGTTTTCACATTGCCTTCTGACAGCTGTCCCTGTTACTCTTCCCCATGTTACTATCCACCCAGTCAGCCTAAGAAAGAACATATTAACTTACAAAAAAACATGCTTTTCTTGATTATCTCAATTCTGCTTAAGGGAAGGGAAAATAGTTCCATGGAAATAGTTCCATATATGTTGTCTCTTTGTATTCTACTCTTGGCCATTTTGTGTGTTTATCAAGTGTTTTTAATTGGATCACACATACTTTCCACTTACTCGTAATGTCATTGGATGTCATGGGATGCATAGGGTTTTCCAGTTTAGAAAATGGACAAATAAGCAAGGAAGAATAGAGGATTGGGGGGGGAAAGATGCTGGATGTATCTGCATGGTATTCAATAGGGATGTCTGTCTAAAGGCAGCCATAGGGGGTCTAGATTGGTCTACCTTTTCACATTTAAATAGGAGTGGGGATGTGTGTGTTCTTTTATAAAATGTTGAAATGAATTATTAGGTGTGGGCTTCATAAGTGTGTGTGTGTGTGTGTGTGTGTGTGTGTGTATAAACACAGTTGAATGCTTCTTGCTGCTTTTCTTTAAATGTAGGGCCAATCCACACACCTCATCTGCATCAGGAGCCCTGCGGCAGGAAGGGACAAAGGGGGGAAGGCACCTACAAGGGACACAGTTCAGCTTGGAGGGTTGCGTAAGGGCTGAGAATTTCATTCTGGATGGATGGGTTGGAAGAAATCTGACCTGGAAAAGCTTTGTGCCTCTCATTGTCTGTAGAACAGGGATTTCTCCCCCCCCCCCCCCCCCAAAGCCTGAACAGGTGTAGGGATACTCTCTTCTTTTAGGAGTACATACGAGAGTTCCTGAGAATTTCTTCCCAACTGGGAGGGGAACAAACAACATACAGGAATGTCTTAAAAATTAATGAACAAAAAATGTGTACATCCCTAGTTTTTCAACAGTGCCATGCTAAGCTGAGTCACACCCTTCTTATTGAATTCCATGGGCTTAGGTGGATGTAGCTCTGCTTAGGATAGCACCGCAAGGCTGTTAAAGAGTTCAAGAACATCAGCCTTAAGGAGTTGGAGGATCCTGGTTGCTTTCACTTACTCTCCCTTACAAGAGCCTCTGACAAATATCTTCCTTTTTCTGCACTATTATGTCCCTACAAATACTTCTCTGAGCCATTGAGAGGATTACTGAATGTTTGCAAAAGTGCTTTGAGACTCATGAAAGTCTCTTTAAATGTGTACAGTATTATTTTCCTATACAGTTTTGTCCAGATCTCAGCTCTACGTGCTTCTGAAAATGTACCATGTCCCATATTCTCCCTTCATAAAAATGTGTTTTTAAACATATTGCCATTTTTCCAAGCTACTGAAGAAAGTACCTGACCTAGTAAATGCACAGCTAATGTCTTTACATTCACTCTTTCCCTTCCAAGATAAATAGGCAGCATCTGAGAGTTTTCAGTCAGATTTAGTCCTCTTACTACTTGGCCAGTCCCTAGAGCACTGCATAAAGCTGCTTTGCATTTCCTTTTTCCATTTAAGTAGATCAAAATTTGTTATGACTCAACTAGTCCTGCCATTTTGCGATTTACAGAAGTCTTTCCACTTTGCTTCTGAGACCTGATACGTATGTAGTACCATCAGGGGATCTAGACTACCCAGGATAAGAGAAGAAAGCAAAGACAAAGAAAGCAAGAATGAGATAGAGAAGTGGGACATATGAGGCTATACATGCCACTGTTTGCAACTGGGGCAAACCAGCTCCAAGATGGCTGCTGGTAGGTTCTCCAGTCCTAAACTTGCCTGCTGGCAGCTCTGCCTATGTCAGTGTTCAGTATCGGGTGATGAAGGAGAAATCTTTCAGTATCGCTCATATTCATTTGAAGGCTTCAATCTTAAATGTCTGATCCAGATTTCTATTGTGTGTATGCATGCTTGCACACAGACATACTTCTGTGATGCTTCAGGGCTACACAAAAGCAACTGGTGTGAGAATGGATGGCGATTACACAGCCAGTCTCTGAGTGTTGCTCTTGAAGAATGTGCTTCTTCCTTTCCTGGTTATTGCAGCAAGGAAACATGAGATATAAGTGGGGGAGGGGGCATGAAGGGAGCACATGAACTGATTGCAGTCATGTCAGAGTCTGAAGGAACCTGGGTCACGGCACTCATATTGGCAATATATTTCTCCTGTTCTCCAAGCTGGTATAATTTTTCTCACTAATTGAGAAGAAGCTTGAGGTTGGGAAGACATGACAGAAAAGAAGAAAAAAGATTGTTTCCAGGCACATTTCCTTCTATTTATTTAGCATAGAAATATTAGATCAGTTTAGCCACATAGTGAATGCTTTTTCAAATTGTCCATGAGTTTCAATCTGGGAAAAGGCTTTCAGAATCCGCCTTCTCTGTACACAGGCTGCCAATCATTTAGTTGTCTCAAATGTACCCTTACTTGCTTTGTGAATCCATTCAGAAGTGATATAAAGAAGGGAGTCTATCACTTGGAACAGGATTCTCATTGCATGTGTGCATGTAGCATTCATGTGAAAAATGAATGGGCTACATTAAGTCCTAATCATTTTATAACTTCTTGTGCAATAGTTAAATATAAAGGCTGGTCTCTTTCAGAAATGTAACATAGGTAATTTCTCTGCAGGTGGAAAGCCTTTTCATATTTTCTAGAGACCACTGAGATGGTAACACAACTTAATTATGCTATCTTGGAACAGTGACTAAAATTCCACAAGCAATACAACTTTTACAAAGCTTTTTACCCGAGGGTGAACTCAGACTCACCTTTTGAATCATCTCTCAGTTATAAATCAGATTCATTCGAAGTCTTTCATCTCAAACGTCTGATCCAGAAGTTTCATTTTTCATTTTTTCCTCTGCAAAGGAAGCTTTGAATGTATAATTGCATGGTGTTTGTATACGCAATCTCTGTTTCTCTCTCTCACATACACAGAGACACACACACACTTTTTTCTTTAAGAATACTGAATTTTCCCCTCCCTTCAGCAGTGTCCAGCTGCCAATAAATTGAGTTCCCATCATTCATCTAACCTTAAACAGAAGTTCCCCATCTGTGTTATGTTACTGAGAATGGGACTTTTGGATCATTTGAAGTCCATGTAAATTTTGCTTCAGGTATTGTGCTTTCTGGGGATGTGGAATGCTTTGTATGGCTCAGCCTTCTCAGTACTTGGATGTGAGACCACCATGGAAGACTTGGCAGAGGGAGCCGAAAACAAACCACCTCGGCTCAGTCACTTGACTGGGAAACCCTCTGGAGTCAGCATAAGCTGGTGGTGACTGGACAGCACTTTTGTGAGGCTTCTGCGCCAAGTAGTCAAGGATCAGATCTTTGTTGATGAAACACAGTTCTTTATTTCCAGGTTCTACATTGGTACAGGTTCTCGGATTATTGTCAGAGATAACATATACAATAGAAGCAGGTCTAATATACCCTCCCGAACAATTTGAATTGCCCATAGGGAACCAATCACCAGGGGAGAAAAACCGCGGGCAAAAGGTTCCCTGGCCGTTTGCTTCCCACAGGAAAGAAAGTGAGGTGTGAAGCAGTAAATTTCCCTTCCCAAACCAGACCCCTTAGATGTAACCATCTTCACATAACAAATGCTTTCCCCAAGGCTTTCACACGTTGATAAGAACTGGTCCTTGTCCTCCCAGCCGGGAGTGAAGGAATGCGGAGGCAGGAGGGTGAGAGGCTTATTGTTCTCATGCTTTGAAGTCGCCACTCTCCCGGGCAAACAGTTACATAAACCAGGCCTGGTCAGAGCCATAAACCCAGGGTCACAGAATATACATTCACATAGGTCGAACTAGTAAGCTATAGGTATGATTACATACAGGGTTTGTATAGCATAGCACAGTCATGGTACAATATATAGCATTAATTCCCAGAAGCCCTTGTTAGAATCTGCAGATTCTGACAACTTTCCACACACATTCTACTCTCTGTTCAAATAAGTTGCTTTTGTAATGTATATTTAAAATATCAGTATATTGATTCTTTGTTGTTGCCAATTTATTTAGCAGGTGTTTTAGTAAGGTGAAGGTAAAGGTTTCCCTTGCTCAAAAACCAGTCGAATCCGACTCTAGGGGGCAGTGCTCATCTCTGTTTCCAAGCCGAAGAGCCAGCACCATCCAAAGTCGTTTCCATGGTCATGTGACCGGCATGACTAGATGCCAAGGCACACAGAACGCTGTTCCCTTCCCACCAAAGCGGTACCTATTTATCTACTTGCAATTTCTTGCTTTTGAACTGCTAGGTTGGCAGTAGCTGGGACCAGAGGTGGGAGCTCACTCCGTCATGTGGCACTCGGGTTTTGAACTGCCAAACTACCGATCTTTTGGTCTGCAGTGCAGCATCTAAACCACTGAGCCACTGAGTGTGAATATACAGGAACATCATGAGGGCTTAAAATGGCTGGGCATCTGCTGACGTTAACAGCCGAGTGGATGTGACTGGTCCATGAGAAATAGGGCATTGTGCCACCAAGACCCATGTGATGTCTCTGAGTCAATTTTCCAACCCTAGAGAGAGTGAATGATCCCCTGGGGTGATCTCCAATTTCCTACTGGAGCTTTAGGGTGCTGAAGGGGTCTCCAGGCAATCATTCATTTCCTGTGTGAGGCAACATAACTTACTTCTTATGCTCTTTTAATGTGCTGAGCTGTTGTTTTCAGACACTTTTCCCAGTAAAGATGGGGGTGAGGGTGGATTTTGACTAGTTGTTGGAGTTACAATGTAAGGCTGCACAGCATTCTTATGGACTTTTCTGACTTATAGGGACAGCATATGGACTATGCCGTCAGTTATGTGGGACATGAGAGTACACTAGGTGACCAGTGGGAAGATGGGAATAGACACCTACACTATAGGGTCAAAACACCATTTTCTGAGGTTACCACCTCCAGGTGGGAGGATTGGCACAGAGAACAAAGACACTCTCTCACACAAGCCATAAGGTTACAGGCATACATCTGCAGCTCCACACAGACATACACTCCATGCACATATGCCTGCTTGGAGCCCCCTCCTGCCAGCCTTCATCTCCATTTGTTACATCGAAGGACTTCACACCTGGGTGCGGAGACACTGGGATACTTCCTGAAGATCGGTTCCCATGGCCAGCGTTCCTGTGATCCAGAAGTTCAGCGCCAGATCCCGCTGGCAGCAACATCCTGCCCTGACCAGATAGATTTGAATATTGACCACTCCTTTAGCACCCCCTTAGTGGCTAGAGATAACAAACGGACCTTCTATAGGTTTTCCAGGGATGGCATCATATCATGCCATCCTCCCAGGTACCACCTCCCAATAAAACTTACTTCCCAAGAGATACTCACTCTTTCTCTCTCTCGCGCGCGCTCTCTCTCTCGTTCTCCCCCTTGTGAGAGCTCCTGCCCTGGTTCCTTCCCTTCCTCACGGATCCCTGGGTGCACCACTGGGGTCCGCCACGTGGCCTTCTGCCGGTTCAGAGCCACGATTCCTTATCTTCTTCCCCAAGGACTTCTCATCCTATTTTTCCAGCTGGATTCTACTGCTTCTATAGAGGTAAATATCACCCTCGACGGAAACCTTCAATTACCTGCTCATGCACACGTCTCTGTAACTTCTATCTAATTTCCTAGTACTGTATGTATGTATGCAGGGGTCCTTTCATAAAAAAAGAGGTGCAGGAGCTCATTAGCATAACTCGTTTGCATATGCCACACCCCCTGACGTCACCGGAAGTGTCAAAAGGCCACACATCCCTGACGTCATGGGCAGTGTGTCAGAAGGCAAGAAGGGAGGGAGGGAGGGAGGGAGGGGGAAGGAGGGAAAGGAACAGGAAGGAAGGTAGGTAGGTAGGTGGGGGAGAGAGAGAGAGAAGAAAGAAAGAAAGAAAGAAAGAAAGAAAGAAAGAAAGAAAGAAAGAAAGAAAGAAAGAAAGGGAGGGGGGAAGGAAGAAAGGGAGGGGGGAAGGAAGAAAGGGGGGAAGGAAGAAAGAAAGGAACAGTAAGGTAGGTAGGTAGTTGGGGGGAGAGAGAGAGAAGGAAGGAAGGAAGGAAGGAAGGAAGGAAGGAAGGAAGGAAGGAAGGAAGGAAGGAAGGAAGGAGGGAGGGAGGAAGGGAGAGGGGAAGGAAGGGGGAAAGGAAGGAAAAGAAAGGTTGGTAGGTAGGTGGGGAGAGAGAGAAGAAAGAAAGAAAGAAAGAAAGAAAGAAAGAAAGAAAGAAAGAAAGAAAGAAAGAAAGAAAGAAAGAAAGAAAGAAAGAAAGAAAGAAAGAAAGAGATGAGAGAGAGAGAGGGAGAGTTCCCAACATGATTGAAATAGCAATCAGATCGTGAACTTGTAGTCACTGTTAACTGAAGACCTTGTGGTTACAATCACTAAAATCCCATTTTATAAGGAAAGTTTTTAATATCACAGTTTTAAACTAACTTGTCCCAGTACCTTTTTTCCCTTTTCAACTGGCATCCTAAAACATTCTAGGCCATTTCCAAGCATGCTAAGATGCTGCAACATCTCCAGTCATGAGGCTGTAAAATAGGATGCCAATATTACAAATCTCTCCTTCCGAAGGTTTTTAAGTGCACCACCTTAGTTTTTTCCTTTGCTTAATAACGTAAAGAAAGGTTACATGTTCAAGATTTCTTAACAACCTCAAATATGTTTGGTAATGACATTTTGCTAAACATTCTGCCCCTTCCATCTTGTGAGTTACTTTGGTGTATAAAGGACAAATTGTCAGGAAAAACATGAGATTCCTAACCTCATGTTTCCCTCATGACTAATTTGTAAAGCGAACAGTTGGTTATGGTATTTATTTATTTTTCTCTGCTTCATTCATAATCCACCTTTATTTCCTTTCATCTATTTTATTCTCACAACCCTGCAAAGTAGGTTAGGCTGAGAGTGTCTGATTGACCCAAGGTCACCCACCGAGTAGTTTCCCTGACAGAGCTGGCCTTTGGACCTGGGTCCTCCTCCAGACCCTAGTTCAGCCCTCTCACCACCACACCACACTGGCTCTTGTCTGCAAAGGAGAACTGGCGGGCAAAATGGGATGTTAACCCAGAGATTCTTAAGAGAAATCATAGAGTCCATCAGGGACAATCTTTAAAATGGGAGTTTTCAAAACTTTGGGCATGGGGGCAAGTGGAGGGCATTTGAGATGTCAGGATTTTACTCAGTCCTTTCTCCCTACTTGCAGTGGCTTCTGACAGCCAGAAAAGGAAAACTACTTTTTACTGCTCACCCCACCTTGCAGATAAAATCCCAGATTCAGGATTTCTCCTAAATCCTCTTTTAAAAGTGTCAGTGTGCAGTTAGCCTCATTCTTCTATCTGTCTCTGTCTTCGTATTAGTTTGTCATTTTTCATGCCTGTGGGGATCCAAAGAAACATATACCCTGCTGAGGTCCCACCCCTTGCCCTTCTCAAGCTCCACCCCCCCAATCTCCAGGTATACCCCAGCCCAAAGCTGGCAACCCCAATTGTGATCATGGGAAGCATCAAAAGTGAATTCCATGAGCATTGAAGAAAATTTTAAGCAAGCTGTACTCTAAATGAATTCAGAGCTTTTAAAACTCATTAAAATATTTTTATTCTTTAGTACTTTGGGTATACCCCAACATTTAACCAGAACCATACAATTAAGAGTTTCCTAACTTCCCAAAGATCCAGAATTTATGACCGCAGACCACAATTAGGACCTTAATTTATTTCAAACATTGTTTTTCTCTTATTGCCTCTATCTGTCACAGATGCTGCTATGTCTTTTAGGCTGCCGTGTGTCCTATTTATCTGCATGATTTTCATGGTCAAAGAAGCTGAGCCCTTGGAAAACAAAGGAAATGCACAGTCATGAGGCAATGGAAAATATTTATGTGTAAAACCTCTTCTCAGTGATCATGATAGACCCTAACTAAGTCCCTTTGACACCTGGTCATTTGTCTGTTTCATATATTTATAGCCATCACCTCAGCACCTTGAACACAAAAATGGATTGTTTTCCACCAGCTTAATCTCGTCACAAAATGATGAATGATGTAGTGTTTTCTGTGTGTTACAGCTTCTACTTAATTTTTTTTTCTAAGCAATAGACACGGTCATTTTGTCAGGTTAGATGAGTCAGAGAAGGGTTATGAAAATTACTCAGCACCAGCACAAAATAATTCTGTCACCTTTATTTGGGTGTTTGGGTGTTAGACTGTTTGTTTATCTACTCCCTAGCAAATGGCTCAAAACAGCTTCTAGCAAATGTTAAAACTATCACAACTAGAAATGATTTTGCATTTCTTCTCCCTGCTTTTTCAGCAGAAGAATCATATTTATATTTACATCTCATATTTACATTTACATCTTATTGTTGTATAACTACCATACAAAATGCACACATGAGGCAAAACAAGTCTACAAAACCAACAGTAAAATGTGGATAACCAAAGTTATTGACAAAATGATATAAAAAGAAATAAAATAGGAAACATTTCATATCCCTAACAAAATCAATAAAACAACAAAAATCAAATGATAGCTGCAACAGACCAAATTAAAACCATCAATAAAATTCAATTCTACTTCGGGGTATAAATCCAATCTCCTCCTCCTCCTCCTCCTCCTCCTCCTCCTCTTCATCCACCACCACCATAAAATGAGAGGCAGGATCTAAAAATAAGGTGTGGGGGGTAAAGGAAATCTATGTAGTTTATTAAAATCTTTACATCTCAAACTTCTAATCTAAACTTTGCCTCATTACCGATTAGGCAGAACAACTTTGTAAATTGCTTTACAGCAAGGTTAAGCAGAAGGTCACTCAGGAGGGACCAGTCACTCTCCAAGCAATCAAAAGTCGTTCTTTGTGCCTTCTCTAGTGCTGTGGCAAGCAAGTTCTTATCCCTGTAAAATAAACATAGGGGTTTCTTTTGTCCTCTTTCTATTTCATGAGCAAGGAATATGTGCATACGTACCTTTGATTTAGATAGAGTAATGATAGCATTAGCACCCTTTCTCCTTCTCCCTCATAGGTGAACACATGCATCCTTGCTCTGGGTGGGAAAGTAGCATGCTAGTAACTCTTTCCCCGCTGCATCCCAGCTGCTATTTGCCTCTTCCATGGAAAAAATAGAGATAACTACATATTTTTCCTCTGCAGGGCAAGTCATGGGGGGGGGGGTGCTTTGGGAAAACAGCAGAGAAGTTTCTCCCTCCAAACATGGTAGATCTACTATGAGGCATCGCCATTTCAACAAGCTGTCTTTTTGTGATGGGCTCCACCCAGTGAGCTGCCATTTTGTGACTGATCTGCTAAGCACCCATTTGGTGACTGGTAGCTCAGCAGGCTCTTGAAAAAAATGTAGTAGCTCTCACCAGTAATGTCAAGTCTGTCCTCTGCTACACATGCTAAAGGAGTATAATGCTGGGGAAAACTTTAGGAAAATGATAGAAGCTATATAAGAAACAACAGGCTTGATTAATGATAAATGGTGATATGACGCAAGAAATAAAAATAGAAAAAGGTACTAGGCAAGGCTGTCTGCTTTTGCCTCTCCTTTTTATCTTTATGTTGGAAATCCTTTGTGACCAAGTCAGAGGATATCAGGAAATTAGGGGACTTAAATGTAAAGGCCAGGAATATAAGCTCTGTGCCTATGCAGATGATGTAATGTTTATTATGGAAGAGCCTGAGGAGTCTCTAAGTAGTTTGCTAGAAGTAATTAATGAGTTTGGAAATGTTGCAGGTTTAAGGATTAATCTACAGAAAACCAAGATACTTACTAAAAACTGTGCCATAGAATTAGAAGTTAAAATTCAAACACTCTTTAATATCCCAGTGGTTAAAAAAGTAAAATACTTTCTGTTCTAACAGTCAGTTCACTAATTGAAGATATCTATAAAAGATTGTTAAATAAAATCAAAAAAGATCTAAATAAGTGGAAAGATTTACAACTATCATGGTTGGGTAGAGTAGCCGCAGTTAAAATGAATATTCTCCCCAAATTTCGGTTTTTGGCTCAGACGATCCCTCTATTGAATGATAAAGCACCTTTCTATAGAGAAATTAATATTTTAATGAGAAGATTCATTTGGTTCCCTAAAAAACCGGTCAAATGGAAATTCCTGCAGGACAGGAAGGAGAGAGGTGGAATTAGTCTACCAATCTGGGAGGTATATGGTAAAGCAGCAGCCCTAGTTTGGATAAGGGATTGGATAAAGCTGGATAATCAACGAGTGCTGGCTTTGGAAGGCCATGATTTGTATATGGACTGGCATGTTTATGTATGGTATAATAAGCAAAAAATACACTCAAATTTCTCAACACATGCTCTTAGAGCGGCGCTTATGAAAACTTGGATTAGGGAGGGGGTGGAGCTAGCGGCGCATGGCAGACACCTGAGTCTAGAGCTCCCAACATCCTTTCCCCAAAGTCATCTGGAATTCATTCTCTTCAATACTAATGCCAAGGAAAAGCTCAAGGAAGCTGCTGGGAACCATGCCGGAACATTTTGGGCCAGGAAAGTCTTCGGTAAAAGACTATTTTCCGATGGCAACTGCCTTGAAATTGCCATCCACAGGGATCGCTGAACCAGACAAAATGGTGTCCTCGCCCCTCCGATAGACAACAATGAGGCCCAGATCACCCGACAAGACTTTAGAGTCTTCAAAGAAGAAATTCTTACCTCGATGTCTACTCTAGTCACAGACCTTCTTAAACCAGTTCAACTCTCATTAGAAGACCTCCGGAAAGAAATCAGAGAAGCATCTAAACTTGCTGAGACCACCTCGCAGATGGCTCTGAATTTACAGGAGGAGGTAAGAGCTTTACAAACTTCTGAACGCTCGACCTTGATTAGACTGGCAACCTTGATTAGACTGGCAAATGGCGCCAGAACAACCTTAAACTTCAGGGTTTTGAGGAGGGGGCTGAGCAAAATGGTGATCTAGCCACATTTCTCTCGAACTGGCTAGCTAAAGTCTTGAAGTTGGAGGACGGAGTAGCACTGGCCATTATCAGAGCACATCGAGTGGGCCCCATTGCCTCTGCGCGGCAAGACAGACCCAGAGACATTCTTATACAATTTCTTTATCAAAGAGCACAAGATAAAATTTTGTTGAAAGCGAGAGCACGAAAGTCTTTATTGTTTCAAGACCTAAGAATCATGGTTCTTCTGGACCTGCCTCCAAATATTTTGGAGAAGAGGAGGAATCTGAAAATCATTACAGCTAAACTCAATGACGCTAAGATCAGATTTAGATGGTCTCCAGTCTCAGACATCCTTGTCCACAAAAATGGATTACAATACCAAGCGTCGGACAAGTTTACTGGTAAAGCTCTTCTTAGAGTTAATCTCTCTAAATCTGAAGAAGATCTGCTGGCAAGCTGAACTATAGCCTTTTGTTTTTCAAGACTTTTTCATCTGCAAGATGCTTCTGGAGAGTACAATCATCTTATTTTTGTACATCTGCAAGACGCTGCTTGAGAGTACAATCATCTTATTTTTGTACTAATGGAGTTGTTATAGTTTAAAATGGCTGGTTAAATAAGTCTTAAGATAAGCTTTTATATTGTTTCAATGGATATATATTGATTAGGTTAGGACTCTAGATTGAATAGTATAAGCTTTTGATACCTTAATATTTCTAGGTAAATAACTAATGTTCTATTGTGGAATTTATTGTATTTAAAAAAAACTATATGACTACTATTTTTGAAGGTTGTTTATCTATATATAATTGTATCCTGATGATAAAAGCTTCATTAATCCCTGAGATATACCTTGTTAGATATTTGAATACTTAAATACTTAATATGTGGCTAGCTTGGTCTTAAATATAGTGTTTTATACCTTTTGGACCTTTGTTAATACCTATATTTTTTATATTTATGTCTATAGTTTTGAAGCATAGTTCATATAGCTTTTTTGGGAGGGGAGGAAGGTGAAAATTATTACTATTGAGTACCTAATATAGGGTGAGGACAGATTGAAGTTCTGCCGTGCTCCTGTAGCGTGGCAGAACAAGCCGGGGCAAACTGCCCTGCAGTGTGGCATTCAGACGCCATCGCAAGGAAGCCGCCCACAGTGTCCACACTGCGGGCTGCTTCCAGCAGTGGCAGCAGAATGCCCACGCACGTTCACACTCGCCGGAAGTGAGTGGAACACACACGCAGCCGCCGGGACACCACTAAGAAGTGGTACCTGGCTGCTGCGGGAGGAGCACACCACCAGACAAGGTGAGTCCGGGACGCCTCCTGGGGGCAGATGTGGCAGTCTGGACAGCCGCTCTGCCTCCGCTTTTAAAGCGGAGGCAGAGTGGGCCAGACTGCCAGTCTGTCCTCAGCCATAGTGTCCACGCTCCTTTTTAGTTTTAAGGGAGTGTTTTAGCTAAGGGTAACACTTGATTGTCACCCTTTTAACTGGACTGTGGTTCCAGTTTTCTAAACTCTTACCCTATAACAGGGTTGTTGTTGAAGTTTAAGAATTTAAAATAACTTTGTTGGTTAAATTTTTAGATAGTATTTTAGAGTATATACTTAGTTCATATTCTGGATATAAAATATTAGGTAATAAAACTTGGATTAGCATAAAGGAAATTTTTTATCTAAACACACCAAAATGGATGTCACCATTGGAGGCCTTTATTAAACCTTCTTTATTACTTCAAAATAAATTGGTGAACTATGAAAAATTATTGGATAAGAATGAAATTCTTAAATCAGATTCCCAATTTAGAAATAAGTTGGGAATTCAATTATCATGGTGGGAAAACTTCCAATTACAAAGTAGATATAGAGAGGACAAGCAAAAGGGGTTTTATGGGAATCCAAATGAATTAGACTCTGTTTAGTTAAATAATAATAATAAATTAACAAAATCAATCCATAATCTAATCCTTAAATTTGAAATGCAAGAGGAAGAAATAAAACCAGTTATGATAAAATGGATGAGAGATTTTGGATATAATGTAGATATAGATAGGTGGTCAAAAATTTGGAAATCTGTGAAATATTTGAAGGTGGTAAGCTACAAAGAAAATATCTATAAATTCTTTTATTACTGGTATTGGTCTCCCGATAAATTGAATAAATGTTATAATAGTGTCTCTAAATCATGCTGGTTGTGTGGTAATGATATTGGACTTTTTTTCCATTTGTGGTGGTCATGTAAAATTATACAAACATTTTGGTTGTTGGTGTGTAATATGATTAGGGGAATTATGGAGGTTGAAATAGTTCTGGACCCTGGGACCTTTTTGTTGAACATGCCACCAGAAGGTCTATCGAGACTGGAGCAAAGGCTATTGGCATATATTTTGATTGCAGCTCACATTTTACGGGCTAAACATTGGAAATCTTCTATGTTACTTGGGAAGGAAGATACAGTTCATAAACTATTGGAGTGGGCAGAGATGGACAAACTGGGTTATTTACTGAATGTAGACAATAGATTTGATCCTAGCACTGTATGGTCCAATTTCTATTGATGGTTGAGATAACTTATATTTGTGCTCTTTGACTATATGAGTAAAATAATTGTAAAAGAAAAAAAATTGAAAAAATCAAATAAACTATATTAAAAAAAAAAAGTCTGTCCTCTGCTTTACAGTACACTAGCGCACAAACCTCCTGGGCCTTGACTGCATGGAACATTGGGATTCAATACTCAGTCAATCACAAAGAGCAAAAGCATATTTGGAATGGAAGACTCTCTCTGAACAATACTGTTTGCTGGTTTGTCATAAACTACAGCAGGGGTCCCTAATATGGTGCCTGTGAGTGCCATGGTGCCCGCTGACCAGAGGTCATTTTGTAGAAAAAGAGGTGCAGGAGCTCATTAGCATACCTGTTAGCATAACTCATTAGCATATGCCACGCCCCCTGACATCACCGGAAGTGTGTCAGAAAGGGAAGCAAAAGGGGGGGCATTTTCAAAAGCCTCCCCTTTCCTTCCCCAGCTGGCCTGCCAAGGCGGGGGTGGAGGAAAGTGAAGTGAGAAGGGCCCCATAAAATACAATGGAAAGATCGTGCCATCCCTGCCATGCAACTCTAAACAGACTCTTTAAAAAGTTACTTTTCTCCCACCATAGAGAACAATGGAGGGAATGGGGGCAACCTGTTTTGAGGCCCATAGAATTGGACTCCCTGGTCCAATCATCTTGAAACTTGGTGGGTATTTGGAGGAGAGATTCCAGCAGCTACCCTGTAAGTTTGGAGCCTCTCCCTCAAACTCTCTTCCCTCCAGCCACTTTTTAAGCTGCCACCAAATTTCAGGGGCAATTCGGTGGCAGGCCGAATCAGATCAGAGAATCTGATTCAGTCTGTGGCTGCCCTAGTGCCCACTCCTGGGCTGGCAGAGCACCAGCTCCAAATGACCCCTGGGTATATTACACCCAAAGACATTGCAAAAACTAATAAAGGATACAATGGGAAGTGCTAGAAGTGTCAGAGCACAGATGCAACATTCTATCATATGTGGTGGACATGAAAGAAAGCAAGAAAATATTGGATAAAGATACATGAAGAAATGCAAAAAGATTTGATAATATAACAACAATGAAAAATTAGATGGACTTATTCTATTTTTGCATTGAAACCATATTCTTAATAGTCCATCCCTTAGAATATAGTTACCATCTTGTCTTTGAATAGTTTTTAATGATTTCTTCATCAATAAATAATTGTGGATTCCTTCTTTGGTGTCAGTTGTTTCCAGTTTCATGCTCCTACTGTTTGGATTTATAATTCAGTCTGAGATCCAAACCAATGCAGCTGCTTGGTGGTATAATTTAATATTTGGTACAGCCAAACCTCCTCTTTTTTATCCTGTAGTATTTTGAATCTTATTATTGGCTTCTTCCCATTCCATATAAAATTATTGATCATTTGCTGCCATTTTAAAAAAGTCTTCTCATTGATATATATTGGTAACATTTGAAACAGAAAAGTCAACTTTGGTAATATGTTCATTTTAACAGCAGAAATTCTTCCCAGCCATGACATTTTCAACCTTTCTCATCTTTGCAAATCTTCAGTAAAGCTCACCCAGACTTTTTTATAGTTATCTTTATATAAATTATCACTTTGTCCTGTTACATAAATGGCCATGTATTTAATTGAGAATTGTATCTTTCAATTTTTCATGAGTGAAGTTGACTAGTATGTCTTGTGGTAATTTATTTTAACTTGCATGATTTGAATTGATTCTGAAAATTTGTTCAATTTCTGGGAAGTCACCTTGCATGTTCAGATGGTCTTGTATTAGTTTTTAAAATCCGTTCTCTACATCCGAGTCATGAAAAGTTTCTGGAATGCCACTAAATTGCAGGTTGTTACTTCCAAGTCTTGACCAGCCTGGCAATCTGCTTAGCTGTATTTTCCACAGTATTTTTGAATTCTTCCACTCCAGCATTAACTAATTAACAGTTAGTCAGTGAACTTAGAAAAAAAATGACAGCGTATTTGAGTCCCTCTTTGTAATCCAAAAGGGCCATGAGTCAAAACATAGTTTTTTATAGTAAAGAATTATTAATTACAGTTTCCAGAAGGCTCAGGTTATTATATTATAACCTTGCCAGTTAGCTGATAATAAAAATCAATGTGTTTTGAAAGAAAGAAAGAAAGAAAGAAAGAAAGAAAGAAAGAAAGAAAGAAAGAAAGAAAGAAAGAAAGAAAGAAAGAAAGAAAGAAAGAAAGAAAGCCGGCATTCTTGGGTTTTTCCCCTGTGAGTTCTGTACTGATGTCAGAAAGACAGAAAAACACTTGTTTTATATTTGATGTTTTTAGGTGACATTTCAAAATTACTGTACAAGTAAGTTCTGTTGATAATATATAACAGTTAGTGATATCCGGTAGACTTACACAACATTTTTCTTGCTGGCAATTCTCCACAGTAGCTTCAGTGTTATCTGCATTAACAGGAGACAGAAGACTTAAAAATCCTCCAATCTACCCACGCACAGATCACTGGAGCACTTCTTAAACAAAGAAGCAGGCTGGGGCTGTAACTAGCCCGGCCTGGCAGATTTATGCCCTTGATGTGGAGAAGCTCTAAGGAACATATTAATATATACTAGAAAAATGATGGGGGTTTGAGAAGGACTAAAAGCCTCAAAGATGCTTTGGTACACACGGATCTAGCACATGACCTGACGGAAACAGTTTCTCTGTTTTAAATGTTTTAATGTATTTATGTGTGAGCCTCTCTAAGCCCGTTCACGGGGAGAGCGGCATATAAGCCCAATAAATAAATAAATAAATAAATAATTCAAAGAAAGGACATTTTGCATGTAGGCACTGTAGTGTATGTCCTCAGGCATGGCAGACCATTGTGAGAATGTGCCAATAGATATAGTCCACAACAGGTCTCCTTAAGTAGAAAGTCCTTTATTTGTAGAAAAGATCATGTTGGTCAAACACTTTTCCTGTTAAAAATGCCCAAGCTTAGAAATGCAACTACAATTGTACTTGATTTGAAATATGGCCTGCCTACCATCTACCAATCAATAGTGAGAATTATTGGCGCCCAAATACACTGGCCCACTGTTCCCAAGGAAAGCACGGCAAAATAGGTTCTCAGGGTAAAACACTGTTGAAGGTTTTTGGAGAAGATGTTCCCAGAGAAAACTAAGCAAAGAAATACATAACACCTGTGATTCTTGTAACACATAACAGGAGGCTTTCTGTTCAAGTCCGTTAGCTAAGGAATAGCCAGCTAGAGATAAGAGGGGAGGAAAAGCAAATGAGTAATGAGCATGCGCAAAGTGAAGCAGGCAAGCAAGGCTCGCATTCCAAAGGTGGGAGTTGGGTCACCGATGCTATCTTTCGAGTGGGACCTAAAAGGGTCAGAAAAAAACTTGGAACACAAAGCAATGTTAAGATGGTAAAACAGCAAGCATTGACACATGTAATACATTCAGCAACCTTATTGATCATGACAAGACTGTCACCCATACCTATGGCAGTGCTAACTGACAACCATGAGCATTAGTTTACCTGCATTGTCTTTTTGTTACACACTTAGAATCAATTCCAACTGTGCCTCCCGGTGGTTGATTTACCTTCTAAAATGTCCTTGTTCCCTCCTATATGTGGGGGCATGTAGCAGAACACTCAGAACAAGGATGATAGAACATAGGTCATGTATTCAGACATTATGCATGGAATCTCCACTGGTTCATCATTTTTTCTAGTAAAGGCCACTCCCCTAATGATTTTAAGTTTGTGGTCTTAAAGACAGTAAAAGCACATAAATATAATAAACTTGACTTGCAAAGGACACTCAGACAGAGGGAAGCTTTCTGGATATTCAAATTACAAACTTTGCACCTTCATGTGTTAAACCAGTCTTTAGAATGTAATTCATGTTTATAACTGTGGTGAGAGGCTCTTGTCTCTTTAAGTTTTGTGCTGGGATCGTTATCTGTATCTTCCTAGATAAACGAGACCGCTATGCGTCACTGTAAGGCAGCACCGACTTTTGAAGTGAGGAATGAGCGGTAGCCTGTTTGTCTTGGGAACTGAAAGGTTATGGTGAGTTTAGGTTGCTGGGGCTTTAGTACTTATGGTGACATATTATTTATTATGTGGTATGTTAAGTAGAGTTGTGCTTTTGCATTGGAAATGAATTCTGGATGCTGAACACTTTAAGAACAATACCCAGTTTTGCAAGTTGATTCTAGCACTTATGTGCTTTACATATTGAGGGGGGGAAATTATAATTAATAAAAGGACACCTTTTGATGAATATCCATTGTTATTTTCATTGACATGTATTACATTAGATGTATATATTTTGTATTCAGTTTACCGAGGAAGCATTAGTGAAACGAAGAGAACAAGCTGCCATCTTCATCTCCCTTTACTGGATACTGTGTTCTTGAAGATTCTGTGAGACTTGTGCCCTAAGTAAAGAAGAAACATTTATTGTAATAGAGATTTTTTCTTGTATGTGAGGTATTGATGTTTACTTGTCCTTTAATTTGTCTGTGGACCTTGTGCCTGAGAAGGAAAGAAAGAAAGTATGCAATCAAGTTCTTATGCACTGTTTCTCTTTGGTTAGGTGATATTGATATAAATTGTGTTGGCATTAATTTTCTCTGCATCGTTTGAGTGCTTTTCTATTTGTTACAACAACATACTTGCCTACTACTGTTTTCCAGACAACTTGTTGGGGGCTCTCAACATTGGCACCAACTTACGAAACTGGATCTATAAATGTGATGTTTTATTGGACAGTTTTACAATCTCTAGGTCTAAATTCTCCCCTTGGTTTAAGTTATTCAAAAGAGATCACAATAGATCTCCTTACCTAGTAGATATTACATCTCAAAATCTCAGAAAGGCTTACGTTTCCAGACAGTGCCGATGGCTCTACTCCTGGAGAGATACTCCCAAATACCACTGGCCTCACGTTCCTGTATGTGCGGTGCCTCCTCAGTCCCAGAGGACATTCTTCACTGTTTACTATTTTGTCCTATGTGTACAGCTGTTAGATCTAAATTTCTTGATAATCTGCTAACAGGACAAAAAATTTTCTCTGATCCTGACAAGCTGGTCCTTCTATTATCTGACACCAATCTGCTCATTAGTTACAAAGTGTCTCTTTTTGCCTTGGCCACCAAAAAAATCAGGGCTAAGACAGCAGCTTCAAAAAGCTAACCTTTTAGTGACCTTTTTATGACTAACTGGGTCTTTTACTTTACAACTTTACTGTTTATAACTGGTCCGTATTCATCTGTGCGAAAAGTTTTTGTATCTAACTAATCTTTTATTTTACAGTTTTAATGTTCATAATTGGTCCATATTTATCTGTGTGAAAACTCTTTTAATTGTTATTTTATTTATGCATGATTAGAATTATCTTCTTTTTATCACCCTAATTCTGTATTGTGACAGCCTTTGGCTATATACACAGTAAAACTCTGGACTGTTCCAAATGTCAAAAATAAGTCTGTTTGTTATTCAGAATATTTATTATATTTAAAGTAAATTATATTTACAAGCAGTTCAAAAGCAATAAATTGCAAGTAGATAAATAGGTACCACTGCAATGGGAAGGTAACAGTATTCCATGCACTTCAGCATTAAGTCATGCTGGCCACATGATCATGGAAATGTCTTCAGACTGTGCTGGCTCTTCAGCTTGGAAATTGAGATGAGCACTGCCCCCCTAGAGTCAGATTCGACTGGCTTTCAAGCAAGGGAAATCTTTACCTTTACCTTTGTAGTTTGGGTGAGATCTTTATCAGGAAAATTCTGATTGCACATCTCTAATCTGAATATTACTAAGTAAAACGAAACTGTAAGTGAAGTACAAGATGTGACAAGTGAAGAGAAGCAAATAGCACAGAAAATGATTTTCTCTTGTTTATCCTTATATAGCTATTCAGTCTCTTGACATACTACTGAAGTAAATGGGAAATTATCTTTTTATATCAGTGGTATAGAACATACCTATAGTCCCACCATATGGTTTCTGATGAAAAAATTAAAATAATTCATCAGTAGAATCTACTGGAAGCCAATCACATCCTCCAAACAACCCCCATATTGTTTTTATTAACCCTGCATTTGGAGTGGGGGAACATTTCCAAATAGAAAAGTTTCTTTTACCACTAAACTAATTCTAACCTTCCTTCTCAACCGAGGCTCAGATTTAGGAGAGGATTCCCATGAACAGAAGAGGGGGCATTTTCACCAGTTCTTCCCTCCCATTGCAGACTGATCCCCTGCTCCTGCTGTTTCTGAGGTTTCCCTGTCCCTTGGAAGCAGTATTTCAGAAGGGATTTGGGGCTGGAGAGGGAGGAGGAAGTACCACTCCAAGAATTCCCTTCCATCAATGGAAATTTTGCTGGATGCCAGCCATTATTCTCAAAACACTCTGCATTATTGGCTGAATGATGCATAACATTGAAAAAATAGATCTAACACATGAATAGACCAATTCTATGCAGAGTTACTCCAGTATAAAGTCATTGATTTCAGTTCTACAGGTGAGTCTCAGATTATGTGAGAGTCAGCATGCTGTAGTGGTTAAGAGTGGTGGACTCTTAAAACTTAAGTACTGAGAAAATAAGATTAAATGAAGAATAATAAGAATGATAGATATAGTAGTTGTGAAGATCTAATGAGAAAATTTGCATGCAGAATGAGGTTCCTGCCCACCCAGCAAAGCTGATGGTGGGTGGGGGCAATTTTGCCACCAAAGAGGATGGCGAGAGGAGAACAAGTTGGTTGTGATGCAAAGTGTGGCAACCAGGGAGGGGGCGTGCTTTATAGACCGGCCCCTGTTTCCACCCAAACCAGTTGCCGCTGCATGCTTGGAGGACTGCAGGACATCTGAGCATGAAGAGTGATCCATGGCCCACCTGGAGACCTGAAGAGGTGGTGGTGCTAGAGCAGCAGTGGAGATCCCAGTGACATAGATTGCGGCAGCAGGGCGTGATCGGTGGCGACATTGGACCAAGGAGGCTGATAGAGGTGGCAGCGGCAGCCAACGGCATGGTGGAAGGTGGCCACAGTTCCAAGGGAGTGTGGTGCGTGGCAGCAGCTATAGCTCTGGGACATCGGAGCAATTGGCGGCAGCGGGCTCAGGAGGAGGTGGTCTGCAGCAGTGCAATGGAGGCATCAGCGAGAGCGGCAGAAGCAGCAGCTTCTAAGTGGAGTGAATTGGGCGGCTCTGGGCATTGGCCTGGACGATAGGCTAGGGGGCGCTACCAGGTGGCAGGCACAAGGAAAGATAGGTCTGCCACCTTAGAGGGTAATGGCTCTGAGGAGCAGCAGGGCAGCCATTTTAGGAGGCAGCAGTCTGTGGGTAAAACTGCTTGGTAGTTGCTATATTGGGGTGCTGAGGTTCAAGGGTGAATAGATACTCCTTATTGGTCGGGGGGAATAGCTGTGTAATTCAGCCTTGACTACACTTGCGGCTTAGTTATCTGGCTGTTAAACTAAGTAAAAAATGGCACCCAAAAAAGGTCAGGGCACTTCCAAGGGGAAGCAGCCAGCACCCAAGAGACTGCCTAAAACATCTGTACCAGTAGATTCTTCTCAGGATGAACAAGGTGGGTTTCCGGTCGGAGGAATGGAGGTCTGACACGCTTTGCAAATGTGCAGGGCAGACAGCGGCTCTTCTTGACAGCTTGGGTGGATAAATCCACCTGACGCAACCTCACACAGGTAGTGTGAGGACCAGCAAGCAATATAATCCAGGTTTGAGCAAGCTCGGTGAAGGAAAAGCCTCGAAGGAGACTTTTACAACACCTTGAGCACTGCAGCCGAAGAAGATTTTTGCAAGTATCTCTAAGGAGCCGAGCTGGGCTGATTAATCAGCATAAAATCTCCAATTCCCCTGATTCCTTAACAAAGAAGACAAAGTTTAAACGTTGGGACCACATCTGAAGAGAAGTAACAACATAAGGTAACGGGGAAAAACTTTTTGCCTTACCATTACTGTGTTTTGAAAGACAAAAAGCAGATCTGGTGAAGCAATAGACTGTTGCAGATTGGATGAGTGCAGTTTTGAAACGTTAAAAAGCTGAATTTGAACTTAAAAAGCCAAAAAAACCAAGTTGTTTAACATTCCTGTGGTTAAGAAGAGTCGGGAGGGGGAGCCAAGCATCGCGAGACAAAGAGGGGAGGAGGGAACCAAGCATCGCGAGACCAAGCTGTGAGGACTGAGACAGGAAGTGACGGCTTGAGGAGCAGACAAGAAGGGAAGCGGAGAAGAACCGGAAGAGAGCAAAGGGGACTGTAAAAACTGCCGGACCAAAAGGACTACAACAGGAAGTGACGTGCGGAGAGCAGACAAGTAAGCAAGAGGAAGGGACAAAAGGAAACTACGGCAAGCCAGAAGCAAGGTAAAAAGACTATAACCTTTGACACAAACCATAGAGAAGTTGCGCCCGCCATTTTGGATTTATAAAATTTTTAAACAGTAATATCTCATAAACTATATAACTTAGAAGGCTGAAACCAACGAAATTTGACTTGGCAAGACTAGCTTGTGTGATTACACTAAACAGTGTTTGATTTGGAAAATAAAATAAAATCGATCTTTTTTAAAGACACAAGACGGATCGCGGGCTAAGATCGAGAGCAGCTACATGGTCCTCTCCTACAATGGCAGCAAAAAAAGAAAAAGAATTACTAGCTGTTATGGAAGCAATGGGGAAAAAAATGTTAGATGCTATAGGAGAGGTAAATGTTAAAATGAATGGTATAGCTGCACAAGCAGACAAAAATTTTACAGATTTAAAAGCTGAATTACAAAAGTTAACCACTAGAGCACAAGACATAGAAATTAAAGTAAAAGAACTGGAAGAAAATACTCAAAAAACAATGAAGGAAAATGACAGAATGGAAAAGATGATGCACTATAGAGACATGCAAAACCATCTGAGATTTAGAGGTATAGAGGAAAAATTAGGTGAAGACATTTTTACAAGAATGCAAGAAGCATTAGCAGATTTTTTACAAGAGGAAGAGGAAGTTGTTAAAGAACATATGGATCTTGTTTACAGAGTCAATTCTACATACGCGAGAGACAAAAATATACCAAGGGACGTGGTAGTTCAATTTACAATGAAGAGAACAAAAGAACAAATCTACAAGAAATGTTTTACAGACTCTTTTGAAATAGGTGGAAAAAAAGTTATCGTAATGAAAGAATTGCCCAGAGCAATTTTGCAAGACAGGAAAAAATTCAAGCGTCTGACAGACAAACTGAAAGAGAAAAAAATAAGATTTCGTTGGGAAATACCACAAGGACTGAGTTTTTATTATGGTAACAACAGAATGGTGATTAAAAATTCAGCAGAAATGTACGCCTTTGTTGGTGAGAACAAGGAAGAATTTGGTGATATTTAAGACTACAACAAGATGGATTACAAAGTACTCTCATGGAATGTAAATGGACTTAATTCACCCCAAAAACGTAGAATGGTAGGACACTGGCTGGAGAAACAAAAATGTAGTATAGTTTGTATACAAGAGGCCCATCTTAAGAAACAAGACTACAAATATTTAATAAGAAAAAAGTTGGGAGAAGAATTTTTTTCATTGGCAAGTAATAAAAAGAATGGAGTGGTAACATATGCCAAAAAAGACTTGGAACCTAAACTAATATTTAAAGATAAAGAAGGAAGATACTTAGCTATTGAAATTCTATTACACGGACAGAAGACTTTGATTGTAAATATTTACACCCCCAACGGAGCTAAAGAAATCTTTTTTAAAGAACTACAAATGGAACTGGACAGTGTAAACTATGAACAAATCATAATGTTGGGAGACTTTAATGGGACTGTGAATAATAAAATAGATAGGCGCTCAAAGAGAAAAGACGACACACTAGGGAAACTTCTCAAAAAAAAATTTGAACTGATAAAACAAGAAAAGCTGGAGGATATTTGGAGGAAGGTTAACCCACAAGGGAAAGACTATACTTTTTACTCTAACAGACATGATTCACATTCAAGAATTGATATGATCTGGATGTCTATTAATCTAACATTTAAGACAAAAAAAGTTGAAATTCTACCTAGAATAATCTCAGACCACAATCCTTGTCTATGGACTTCTGGGCAAATAAAAAGGCAAGGGAGATGGAGAATAAATGAGGACTTATTAGACAACCAAGAAATAGTTAAAAAATTACATGAAGAGACAGATTTATATTTTCAAGCGAACATACAAAAAGAAGTAAAAATTCAAACTGTGTGGGATGCGTACAAAGCAGTTATGAGAGGATTATTGATATCACTGAATGCTAAAGACAATAAAAAGAAAAGAGAACAATATGAAAACATTGTACAAGCCATTAAAATAAAAGAAAAGGAACTGAAGAACAGACCAGGAAAAAAGAAACTGCAAAAGGAAATTTGGATGTTACAAGACCAAGCAAAAGCTATTTTGAATCAAGAGACTTACTGGAACCTGAAAAAATTGCAACAAAAAGCATTTGAAGGTGGAAATAAACCTGGAAAGTACTTAGCATGGCAATTAAAGAAAAAATGTGAAAATAAATTTATTACTAAAGTGATACGGGACAATATTGAGATAATAGACAATAAGGGAATAAAAAGAGAATTTTTTAAATATTATGCAAAGCTTTTTAAGAAGGAAAATAAAGACAGAAGAAGGATTAAAGAATACCTACAGTCATTAAAATTACCAAAACCAACGGAGAAAATCAAAGAACTACTTAACTGCCCAATATCACTACAAGAGATTAAAAATGCAATAAATGATTCAAAATTAGGGAAAGCACCTGGATCAGATGGATTTACAGCTAAGTTTTATAAATCACTACAGGATTCGATCTCACCAGTGTTATTGCTATTAATGAATGACATAGGAGTGACAGGTGAGGTCCCGGAGACTTGGAAAGAAGCAACCATTTCACTCATTCCGAAAGAAGGACAAGATTTAACCAATGTTAAAAATTATAGACCAATTTCTTTGTTAAACAATGACTATAAGATTTTTGCCAAGATTATAGCTGATAGGCTTAAGGAACATCTTAAAGAGACTATACAGACAGAACAAGCAGGATTTTTACCTAATCGCCAAATAAGAGACAATATAAGAGTAGTAGTGGATGCTATAGAGTACTATGATAAACATCCGGAGAAGGAAATGGGCTTTCTTTTTTTAGATGTGGAAAAAGCGTTTGACAATTTAAATTGGGATTTTATGTTTGAAGTGTTGGAACATCTTGAAATTGGAGACTATATGCTTAATCTTATTAAGTCAATAATAATTAATAATTAATAATTAATAATTTAATAATTTATAATAATTAATACTGAAAAAATGGATTACTTTAAAGTGGAAAAAGGAACACGACAAGGATGCCCACTCTCGCCGTTGCTATTTATTTGGATTTTGGAAGTCTTGCTACTAAATCTGAAAGAAGATAAAGAAATTAAAGGCTTAACAATAAAAGGTTTTTCTTTTAAATACAGAGCCTTTGCAGACGATGTGATGTTTATAGCCGAAGATCCTATGACTACACTACCATATTTGTTGCAGAGAGTAAGAGAGTTTGGTGATTTGGCTGGGTTTTATGTAAATAAGAACAAATCAAAAGTGATGTGTAAAAATATGTCAAATAATAAGCAAATTGAATTACAAAATCTTATAGAATGTGAAGTGGTGAAAAAGACAAAATATCTAGGTGTAAACCTAACAATGAAAAACATTGATTTGTATAAGAATAATTATGAGAAATTATGGCAGCAAATTATGCAAGATATTAAAAGGTGGAATGTATTAAATTTGTCACTGTTGGGTAGAATTGCAGTGGTTAAAATGAATGTGCTACCAAGAATAATGTTTCTGTTTCAAACTATTCCAATTGTGAAAGATGTAAAAACATTCAAATGCTGGCAGAAGGAATTGACTAAGTTTGTGTGGGGAGGGAAAAAACCAAGAATTAAGATGAAAATAATGTGTGATGCTAAAGAGAGAGGTGGGTTCCAGGTACCAAACTTAAGGCTTTATCATGATGCAGTATGTTTGACTTGGGTAGGGACATGAACTATGTTACAAGATAGAAAGTTATTGCCCCTGGAAGGTAGGTTTGGGTGGCACGCATATTTGTATTATGGTAAAACAAAAGTGGACAATATGTTTAAGCATCATTATTTGAGAAGAACATTAATCGATACGTGGACAAGATATAAAAACTTTTTTCCAGAAGAAATACCTATGTGGATTGTACCTGCAGAAGTTTTAAATCCATCATCTCACTACAAAGGACAAGACTGGTTGAAATATAGAGACCTGTTAACAAGACATGGTAAAGACTTTAAATTGAAGGAGCAGCAGCAGTTGGACTTTGATTATGGCTGGTTAAGATACAGACAAATATATGATATGTACAGAAGTGATAAAAAATCTAGTTTTAGAGAAAAAAATAATGAAATAGAACAAATTTGGGAGGAAGATGGAAAAAAATGATTTCTAAAATGTATAAAGTATTGTTAAAATGGTTTAATGCTGATGAAATGGTAAAGGAACAAATGGTAAAATGGGCGATAAACTTAAACAAAGACATTGAAATGGAATCTTGGGAATTTTTATGGAAAAATGCTATGAATATTTCTACATGTTATAATTTAAAAGAGAACTGTTTTAAAATGATGTATAGATGGTATATGACACCAAAAAAATTGCAAATATTAATCAAACTATGTCTAACAAATGTTGGAAATGTAAAAAGAAAGAAGGTTCTTTTTATCATATGTGGTGGACTTGTGATAAAGCGAAGACTTATTGGTCTATAATACATGCAGAAATGGAAAAAATTCTGAAATGCACATTTAAGAAGTTGCCTGAAATGTTATTGCTTGGACTTAAACTAGAAGAGATAAATGTAAAGAAAAGGACAATAATATGGTATATGATAACAACAGCAAGAATGGTGTATGCACAAAACTGGAAAAATGAAAAAATACCAGAAGTGTGGGAATGGTTGAAAAAATTGTTATATATGGCTGAAATGGATAAATGGACTAGAAAATTGAATAATCTGTACTCAGAGACCTTTTTAGAGGATTGGAAGGATTTGAAAGAATATGTTGAAAAATATTGGGATATGAAAAATTACATCTATACATGGATATAATAGCATAAGTGAATAGAAATAGAGTATATGAATGTATTAATGAAAATTAGAAAATGAAGATGTTTTTTAGAATTATATAAGAGTATAGAGAATAAGAATTGGTGTTTAAATATTTTAAGATATATAACCGTTACCAGAGATGTAAACATAGATATAAGTATTACTATTTTGGATAAAATGGAAAATGTGTTATGCTTCAGGTGGGGTGGGAAACCACCAACACAAGATAAGAACAAAAATGTACAAATAGAACAAAATGTTATATAATATAGAAAAAGGGATTTGTATAATACAAATGTATCAATTTTGATGTTTTGGAAAATAAAAATTTCTATACAAAAAAAAAAAAACAATTTGTTGAAGACAAGGGACTAACAACTCAATTCAGTGGGACAAGGGAAGACAACACATATAACTGAGTCTTTCTGTTGGCTTTTTTGACGAGTCATGTTCCGGGCTCAGTGTTCGTTCCGTTCATTCTCAGCTCCACACCGCCACCGCCTGGCAGGCTGCTTCATTGCAGGAGATCGGGATGAATTCCTGTGCGAGATCTTCCAACTTAATTAGCCAGCGCTGACAGATGAAACTCAGATACTAACACCTAATTATCCGAGGATTAGGTGTGCCCACTTTCTTAACAGTGGTTCCCAATTTTATCTACTTGCCGAAGCTTTCGAATCGCTGGGTGGACGATGAGCTGGGGACGAAGCTGGCTGCTCACACCAGCACGGGGCTTGAACCGGCAGAGGTCTGCTTAGTTCAGCTGTTAAGCAGCAGATTAACCTGCTGTGCCACCGCTCCCCTTTTGTTTCGTGAGTTGGACAAAACAGATAAAGAAGACCTTGATGAATGAGATAAGGGGCACCTTAAGAGACCTAGAGTAGACAGGGTCTGGGCAAACTGGTACCCTGGTTTCCTTATATATACAGGGGTGATTGTCCAGCATCAGCCCTGGAGAGCCTCTCCTCTACTTCAATATATGGACATGATATACAAAGCATACACTGGCTTTACTGGTGGTGCTTGGATGCAGTATGATGAGGGTTTCTGCATGAGGGCGGCAAAGAATCCTGCCCTACGGTGGGACCAAATACACCCGCATCTCTGGTTGTAGTACATGTCCACGGCACAGCCGTCTAGAAGTGAACACTCTGACAGTGGTCATGTTGTGCACAGATTGCAAGGGCAGCCCAACTCCCGTGGCCAGTTTGCACAGGCTATGCAGAGACACCCACAGTGCTAGGAGTTCACTTCTCAGGGTACTTGTGGTAGGAAATCCTGCTCCTTTCAGCACAAATGCCCTCTGTGCACAGGCCCTCACACTTGCTCAGGGTGTCCCAAGACCAAGGTACAGTTTGGAATGAAAGGAGGCAGGTGTGCCGGTGGCAGTGGAGGCCACAATGCACAAGCTGACAAAGGGTCCCTTGCTGGCATAATCACACAGGGAAACTCCAGCTGTGAGCCGCAGCAAACCATTTGATACTGGAGTTTCACTAGTAGTTTTTTATTACGATTCCCCACTGGATCAAAACAGTTTGCAACGGCTTGACGACGGTTGTGGGGCACTTCCCAGATGTGCTGGTGTGATCACGCCAGTTTGATCCGTTGATGAATCATCCCTCTAGCGTGGCAAATAGGTGCGTATGATCGTACCCATGGAGAGGTTCTGTCAGCTGGCCCCAGAGGCAGACCCACTCCCAGTAAGGATGAATGTAAGTATGTGGCAGATTGGCAGGCAGAAGCGGAGTGAGCGATAGGCTTGGCCATCGCCCCATCCACCTGGAATTCATATAGGAGGGCTGGCCGGCAGTTTATAGTATTTAGGCAGGAAGTTGGCCTCTCACAAGCCTGGTCCATCCCTGTGTCCCAGCTGATGTGATACTGCGTATACATGAAAGGTAAGGGCTTGTCAATAAGTTCAATTAAAGGCCAGCTAGCATCCCTTGCTTACGATAGCAAGGTCGCTGGGCATGACAACAGAACCGGCAATTTCCAGGTCTGAAAAATGCTAGAGAGTTGGTCACGGGAAGATGTGTGGACTGTAGACAAGTGGGAACCCCTGACACCATCAGTACTTAGAGGACTCAAAGGGCAATGGCCTAGTATCTGCTCAGATGGCTATGAGGTGGCCCTGGTGCATGTGGCATATTTGGTTGCATTCTTTGGCACTTTGCGCATCAGCAAGCTCGTTGTGAGCTCTCAGCAGGATATCTCTGGCAGGGCTCTTGATGTTAGGGATATTAGGATAAGGGGTGATTCTATCACTATTAGCATTAGGAGATCAAAAACTGACCAGGTGGGGAAGGGCACCGCGGTGGAGCTAGGATCTTGTTCTGAAAGGGAGTTATGCCCTGTGTTAGTTTTGTGGCAGTATCTGGGTATGAGAGGTGAGGTGTTGGGGGTCCTGTTTAGGCATCAGGATGGTTCCCCCCTTACTAAATATCAATTCTGGGCTCTTACCAAGAAGGCTCTGTCACAGTTGGGGCTAGTGGGTGCCGTTTTGGGACACATTATTTTAGAATAGGTGCAGCTTCCACTGCAGCTGCCATGGGATATACAGCTGTTCAGATTAAGAATATTGGTCATTGGCAATCAAGTTCCTACAAGAGTTATGTGAGTACTTGCAAGTTTTGAATGTTATAGAAGTTACTAATATAGTTCTTTTTCAGGAGCTGACGTTTGGTGAGTGAGATGACGAGTTACAGTCTGTGGACACATTATGGTGTTCTGGGCTGCGCACCAGGCCAAGAGGATGCAGTTTGGGTCTCAGTTGGGCCTGAGTGAGGTGGTATTGGTTGAATGGTGGGGCAGGAGGGGCATGAGATGGCCTGGTCTCCTCCCTTTGTTGTTCGAGGAGAGACGTGGGCCTCCTCCGCATGTTCTAGTCATGCACCTAGGGGGTCTGTTAAAGGGTAAGGCCCTGGTTCTTCAAGCTATGGCAGACCTCATGAGGATAAGAGCGAGATGACCTGGCATTGTGATCGTATGGTTGGCCATGCTGCCTAGACAGGTATGGCATGGCACTGGGGACCCTAGGTGCAGCGACAGGGCATGACGAAAGGTCAACTGTCAAATGAGAAAAGCTTTGGAGGATGGTTTGGGCCTTTTTCTGCCTCAGCCTGCTATAAAGGTGAAGTTACCTGACCTGTAGAGGGAGGATGGGATTCATTTGTCAAACAAGGGCAATGAGTTGTTTCTTGAAGATTTGAGGCAAGAGATTAGGGCCACACTGGGCTGCTAGTGGGCCACGTCGGCCAAAGCAGAGGCTTGACCTTGTGGGTGGCAAAGTAGTGCAGGTAAGGGAGCAGAATGGTGAGCACTGTAAGCCTATTCCTGTTTGGGAATAAGGGGGTCGTATGGAACAGCTTTCGAGTATTATGGCTCAGGGCTGGGAAGGATGATCACCTATGGGAACCTCTTAGGTTAGGTCCTCCCTGCAAGCTGTACAGGTTCAGGGGTAGGGGCTCCTGGGGGGTAACCAATTGGCTGGACTACTGGTTGCAAGCCAGGTTAGTGGCTTAAGATCAAGACTGGTGGCTCATCCAGTTTAAGGCAAAGAGGTTGGTCAGCTGACCCCAAATTTTCCTGGTCTGCACCCGTTTAATTGCTTTGCTGCTTAATGTTATAATTGTTAAATAGTTAATAAAGTGGCCTTTGTTTAAATCCAACCTGTTGTCTGTCTCATCATTCCAATTGGGGGGGCCATGTTAAATTGGTTTATCTATATCTATATCTATATATATATATATACACACACACACACACACATATATATATGTGTACATATATATATATACACACACACACACACTTCTATATCTTTCCTTTTTCCCCTTCTTTCCCTTCTTCTGTGCATAAACTAATATATTTCTTTTAAAAAAAGAAAGAGAGAGAGAGAGTGTTGAACTCTAATCTGGAGAACTGGGTTTGATTCCCCAGTCCTCCACATGAAATCTGCTGGGTGACCTTGAGCCAGTCACACAGTTCTCTCAGATAGCTTTCAGCCCCACCTACATCACAAGGTGGCTGTTGAGGGGAGAGGAAGATAAGGTGATTGTCAGCTGCTTTGCAACTCCCGAAAGTAGAGAAAAGTGGGGTATAAAAACCAACTCTTCTTCTTCCCCTTAATATAGAACCCCCCATCCCCCAAGAAAGCTTTTTTGTTAAGGATGTTTGCATTTGGAATTTTATAACAGAAAATTGCTGCCACAGTATGACTGTATCTGAAGTTCTTCCAAGCACTAAATTATATTGTTAGAAGTTTAATGCTTAACATTCTTGTTAAAGATAGCTCATTCTTCATAAAGAACAAAATATCAGAAAGGATAAAACCATAAACATACCAAATACCATCAGGAGACATATAATCAAACAGAGAAGAAAATGTTCAAAACATAGTCAGCTATGGGGAAAACATTGCACATTTTCCTTGACAGACATAAAACTGAGGGAAGGGGGAATTCCCTGACAATATTACTGTACTGAAATTTTGTTCCAGAAATAAATCATGACGCTCTGCCTATTCCTTACTGTTCAGCTTCTATGTTTACCAAAAAAGGACACTATTTTCACTACAGGAGTATCAGTTTATCAAAAGATTTAAATAGTGTGTGTTTCATATCAGTAAACAAGGTTAAGATTTACAGTACTTTCAGTTTTCAGTTTCGAGAGCCAGTTTGGAGTAGTGGCTAAGTGCGCGGACTCTAATCTGGGAGAACCGGGTTTGATTCCCCACTCCTCCACTTGCACCTGGCTGGATGACCTTGGGCAAGCCATAGCTCTGTACCAGCTGTTCCCTCAAGGACAGCTTGGGAAAGAGCTCTCTCAGCCCCACCTACCTCACAGGGTGTCTGTTGTGGGGAGGGGAAGGGAAAAGGAGTTTGTAAGCCACTCTGAGACTACAAGTGAAGGGTGGGGTATAAATCCAATCTCTTCTTCTCTTCTTCTTCATTCTTTAATCATAAAATAATTCATTTTTTGTATAGTCAGAGTGTGAGGCATCGTTTTCTCACAAGCTGCTTAGCTGGCCAGACTTCAGTGAAATCAGCTAACTCAAGTGCAGGTACACCAGTTCAATTAGTTCACAGATCTCTCTTGACAAACTACCTCTAGTATTTTTCCAGTAAAGGTGCTAATGAATTTTTCAGCAATACTGAAAACAGCGGGACCACAGAGGCACTAAATACAACAAACCAAACCAAAATACTTCCACATTACTCTAATTGTAGAACACACCATTCTGTGTACCTTTTGGAATGTGAGTGCAAAAAGCAATACATTGGCATCTCTATGCGTATGATCAAAATTAGAATTTTGGAACATCTTTCTCACATTAGGAATTCCATTATGTCAGCCCCCGTTATTGAGCATTTTGTTATGCCCCACCATGACCCAGAGAAGTTATAATTTTTTTGTTATTTACAAATATACACCACAGAAATACAATTGTCATGACATACAGAAATTTTTATTGCAAAAAGAAGCAAGGTATATCTTTGAAGATAGAACTTTTTCACCCTATGAACAATGAACTTGACTTATCCTCTTATTTGTAGTTTTGTATTTTGTGATAAATATACTCTGTGACTTTACATGCATTTTGTGATCTGGAATGATTCAGGCACAGTTAGCTTTAAGTATGCAAGCTGAGTTTGTGTATGTATGAACCACTTTGCCATCAGGAGCATAACAAGCCCATGTGGGAGCAAGATAAGGCATACAAAAAATGTAAACTGTGTGGGTAAGTCAGGTTTTAAATTGTTAAACAACAAGGTTTTGAAGTGTTGTGAATATCTATATACGAGATGTTTTGCTTGCTTAATTATTTATATCGGTTCCATAGAATATTGGCACTGAAGAAGTGAATTGAAACTTTCTCGGCCAACAGGAGACACTAGCCTGGTGTTTAGCCTCCCTGCAGACCTGGAAGTTGGCAATTTAGAAACAGCCAAGAAGACCAATTCAAGGACTGTGTGCTGCCTAATTTAGGTCTTGCTTGGGAAGGTTTTTGGACATGTATATTTGTTTTAAGCATTAGTGCTTTAATAAGTTATATTAAAACATATGGCTTTAAGTAAAACTTTGCATTATTAGACCTTGAGCTGTTTGTTATTTTCACGGGGTATTTTGGTTTGAATTTTTCAATAATAACAGAATTAGTTCTGAACCTGCAAGCACTCTTAATGGGCTATGAACATGGTTAATTTTTCTTGTAGGAATTCCCACTGTGTGGCATTCACTCACATGGAAAGTCTTTATTAATGGCAAAGGCATGCACTAGCACAAATTATCTATATACTAATTCCCAGAGGGTTTTTTGTGTGTGGATACTTATATCTGCCAAAAGAGAGCTCACTCTCCCCCAACAGCTTTTCCTACATAATCAGGGGCCTTCCTCGTCTGCAGAAAAATCCAAAAAATTTTTTTAAAAAACTTTAGGGACCGTTGAATTCTCCCCAATACCTTTTTGAAATGGCATCAACTCCAGGCATCAATTATGAGAGATTAGAATGTTCGGGGGAAGGGAAGGCTTCTACCTGTTTATGTCAGTAAAAGGCAGGGTTTTTACTGGCAGCAGTCTAGGGTTGCCAAGTACCCTCCCTCCGGCCAGTGGCAGTGGTTCCCAATCCAGGCTGGGAAACTCCTGGAGATTTGGGGGTGGAACCTGGGGGGGACAGGGACCTTAGTGAAGTACAATGCTATAAACTCCTCCCTCCAAATCACCCTCCATTTTCTCCATGGAAAGTTCTCTGTAGTCTGGAGATGCATTAATTCCAGGGGTTCCCCAGGTCCCACCTAGAGGCTGGCATCCCTAGCCAGCACCCTCTGTGTGACTTGATACCACCTGATTTGCATGACTAAATTAGGCCCAGCTGCTTTGCTACTGTTCATCAGCAGCCACCCTATGAAAGCCATTGTGATGTAATAGTTAGAGCTTCAGATTGGGATCTGTGAGATCCAGGTTCAGATCCCCATCTTGCAGTGGAAGCTGACTGGGAGATTTTGGACCAGTCACATACTTTCAGCCTAACCAACCTCACAAGGTTGTTGTGCAGATAACAAGGAGGAAATCATAATGTAAACTGCTTTAGTCCCCATTGTGGAGAAAGACTGTAATTTTCCTAGGTAGAGGCTGCAGGGGAGGGGGGTGGAGATAGAAAGCTGAAGACAGATAAAGGTAGGTTGGCTGTTGGGTGGGAAGGAAATAGGTTGCCAACTCCAGGTTGGGAAATTCCTGGACATTTGAGAGGTGGAGCCTGGGGAGGGTGGGATTTGAGGTGGGAGGCAGAAAGAGAGAGAAAGAGTGATGAGGTGGGGAGGCAGAAAAACAAAGGGAATGATGACAGGTCAGAAAGAGAGAGGAAGTAACATACATGGAGGAGAGCGAGAGAGTAAGAAAGGGGAGCAGAAGGGAGAAATAGTGTGAGAGAGGTAGGGGGAGAAGGGAGGAAGCAAAGGCGTGAGGAATAGGATAACCATCCCGCAAGTTTCTTGCGGGTCTCCACTTGTTAATTATATACCAGTAATTTTTAAAAGCCCACGAGACCTTCTGATGTCCATTTAGATTTTATCCTACAACGTGCCATTCCCCTGAAGTCCTTTTTGACCAGATTATTTCTGGGGTCATGTGTCAAGGATCCAATGCCTGGGTCCCTCTGAGTCACCACCTCTTAGACAAGCAGGCAGCACTTAGAATTGTGGGTCCTCATGGCTATAAGTACACAAGAAACCAGATCTTGGGAAAATATATGAAGGTTTATTAAACATTTAAAGAACAGGATAACACTATAATCTCATAGCATAAAAACAAGAAAGCTAACTTTTCTAATACATTGATACATGGTATTAGATGGCACCAAGGGCGTAGAGTTTTCAAATCCGGGGGGGGGGGGGGGGCTCTTGTGTGGTGCCATAGAGTTTCAGGGCGATTGCTAGAGCATCGCCCCGGCAACGTGCCCAACGTGATAGCATCACTTCCGGGTGACGCCATCACACTGGGCATTTGCCCAGCTGGCCCCCGGATGGATGGAGGGAGGCAGGGACGGAGGGAGGGAGAGGGAAGGAGGCAGGAGTGGCCAGGCGGGGGGGAAGAGAGGCGGTGGCGGGCGGGCCTAGGAAGGGCCTGGGAATGCGCGCCGGGAGGTGTGGCGGTGGGTGCTCTGTTTTGCCAGACGGCTCAGTCCCCCCACTGGGAAATTTTGGGGGCGGCTCGAGCCCCCCCCCCCCCCCCCGTAGTTGACGCCTATGGATGGCACAGTCTTAAAGTTTCAAAGTTTAAGGTAAAGGCTTAAGCATTTTCTACATAGCTGTCCATTGCAAAGAGGCTTGGCCAAGGCCGGTGCCAAGTTTTTTTGCACACTGGGTGAGGCTACCTTCTGGCACACACACACCCCCCCCCCCCCCCCGGTGCGCCCACCAACTTTCAAACATAAATGCATTTTAGGAAGAATAAAAAATACAAAATTTGAAATTGCTAATTTCTTTTTTTTAATTGTGAGAACAAGTAATACAATCTCTGATTTTCTCTCTCAAACAGAAAAACACAAATCACAAAGCATTTTGAAAAATCCTGTTAATTGTGATGTTGAAATTTAAGTCTCTTTAATGTTTCCATTTCAGGCACATCAGAATCTCATTTTGTGTGCCTTTTCTTTAGCAAATTTTGTCACCAGTTCCTTCAGGTCAAGCACTGAGAGAACTTGTGATTGACCCAAGGTCACACCAGCAGGTGCAAGTGGAGGAGTGGGGAATCAAACCCGATTCTCCCAGAATAGAGTTTGCACTCCTAACCACTACACCAAACTGGCTCTCAATTAAACTAATGAAAGCACCCTCTGGCCTTTTATAACATCCATTTTCACCATTCGCACAAGAACAAAAAAATTTGGGGGGGGGGGGAGAAAGAAAAGTTGCCTCACTAGCAAATCTAGTTACTGATCACCAGTACACAGGTTTAATAAGCATGCTGACTCTGAAGTGTAAAGTTCTAATAGGGATGGCCATTTGAAAATACAATTATAAGCCAAGGGTTTGTAATCAAGAAGAAGAAGAAGAGATTGGATTTATACCCTGCTGTTCACTTGGAGTCTCAGAGCGGCTTACAAACTCCTTTCCTTTCCCCTCCCCACAACACACACCCTGTGAGGTAGGCGGGGCTGAGGGAGCTCTGAGAGAACTGTCCTTGAGACAGAGAACAGCTCTGACAGAACTATGGCTTGTCCAAGGTCATCTAGCAGCTGCAAGTGGCGGAGCGAGGAGTCAAACCCGGTTCTCCCAGATTAGAATCCACACACTTAACCACTACACCAAACTGACAAGAGAAGGAAGGTGCTACATGGGAAGCCACTCTATAGAAATAATTTCCCACTTGATGCTCATTCCACGCTGTTGCCATCTAAGCAATTAACAACTATACTGCCCTGTGGATAAGGGCTTGGGCTTGCCAAATGGACTGAGTCATAAAGGGATGCTGAAATTTAATTGGTACTTTTATTTCGGAGCACCTCTAACTGCATAACATTGTCTCCCAGCTCAGATGTGGCTCACAAAGCGTCTCTGAGGACCAGGATTTGCACAGATATTATTTTCATCCAATGCCATCAGCTTCCTGTGTGTGTGCATCCAAAGCAAAACCACTGCTCTGCACAGCGACATTTCTAAAGCAGCGTTGTTTTCATTTCATATTTCTATGCATGTGATGCATGTGTCCTATGCAGTGTGTCTAGCTCTTATCTACTCCTCACCCCTTTCTGGTCTGCCAGCACTCCAACAACTGCATAGGCGGACACTGATTTTTTTCCCTACACTGGTTCAAAAAGTTTGCCTCGCCCTGCATACTTCCCATTTGAACTGGTAAACTGTGATCAAAACAGTGAACACATTTCCACATATGAGGTTTCATTTCTTCTTTTTTAGTACTGTGTTTAGTGTTTAAACTTGTGTCTTACTGTCAGTGGTTGAAACTTTTTCAGTTAAGAAACTGAACTAGGTTGGTGATGCTTAACATCACAGACCTATGCAGCATTAGTATTTAAAACCCTGGTAATATACTATGCACATCAATCTATAACCCATGTGATTTCAATGTACATTCTCTGAATCGAATACCACCCAAGTTGTCTCTGGTTCATGATGTCTTATGCCACACCACAATAAGTTTGTTAGCCTTTTAAGATGGCATCAGAGTCTGTTATTTTTGACTCCTGCATACTAACAGGTTTATTAAGTTTTTTTCTGTGTAAAACAATATTTTGTGCTAAGAGACAGTAACACCCCTAAGTACAAGATGCTGGGGCATTCCCTTTGTGACTTGAATGCCAGCTTTCCAAAGGCAGCTAGGGTTGCCAGACTCCGGTTTGGGTAATTCCTGGAGATTTGGGGGATTGATCCTGAAGAGGGACCTGAGAAAGTAGAATTCTCCTGTCTCTCCCTCCCATCCAGTGGACTACAGGTTCCCAGGAAGACCTAATTAGCCCATTCTTGACTCTGGCCTTCAAAGAGATAAGGGTAGTGTAGGCAGAGAGGCCCAATGATGGCCACCTGCAACCTGGAGTAGGCCCACTAGTATTCACATTAACCCCTGGGAGGAAACAGCTGCATGGGTCAAGAAGCTGCAGTGAGGAGAGGAAGGGGGTCAAATTGTCTCTTCTCTTTTCTGTTGCTGGAGCTGGGTTATAATACAATAACAGAAGACCTTTTATCTGAACATCTTTGCAAGCTTGCCTTTCTCAGTTTGTTTGGATAAAGGTGCAAATGGTTTTGCAAGCTTCATAGCTCTGTCCCCCCTTTGGTCTGATCTTCTCAGATCAAATCAGATTCTTCTATCCATGAACTGCTACGGTGGCCTGGCTATACCACAAAAGGGTACCGTGAGCTGGACTGCCCATGAACATTGCCAGCAGGAATTTCCATCATGATAAAGTGTTTCCATTTCTAATAATGCTTCCCCCACACAGATGTGCATATATGGAGCAACTATCCATTATCACTCCTTCTGTTTGCCATTTCCATAGTAACTTTAACTAGTAAGTAAAATCCTCATTCTTGGAGCCAGGGTTAATGCTCTGTGCACTATGGTGCTAAGGAGGAGGTTTACTATGGCTCAGATCAGTTGTTATATGAATACAGTCCCAGGTGAACCCATGAATCTTGTTTGGAATCTTTATTTTGGGGATGAGGGGGCAAATTTATTCACTTAGGGAAGAAAGCAAGGCTTAATAAAGGTAAAATGTTTTGCCTTCAAACATTAAGGCATGTGATGGAACTGTGATTCTTACTTATTACAAATGTCTACAGAATATTTTTCTCCTTGAATAAAGTATCTTCACTGAGAGCCACAGCAACACACATGGTAACATTCCTACCTGTAAGTTGTAAGACAACGTGAGAAATCATAAATCCACTTACCAGATGCACACTTTGAGGGCATGGATAGAAAAATTAGCTCCCCATGTCTCTCTCCTACCTTTCCAGCTACTTTTTAAGAATCAAGATAAATATTAGTAATATAAAACTGGGAATTACACAGTCTGTATAAAGAGACAAGCTGGTTGTATCTTTTAATGAACCTCTCTCATCTACAATACTGTGCCAAGCGGTTTTGCAACTGCACAGTAGTTGCTTATGCTAGAAAATCGGGTCTTGCCTTCGTCATAAGCATTTAAAAAGGACCTTGCATCTTTCAACTGCTTCTCAGCTTGAAGAGTTTCTGAACTAAATCTTCTCAAATTCTATAGAAGAGGCATTATCACAGTCAAATCACTAAGGTGACCAACTTCTCTCACACAGAGTTGCTTACATTTTGTCTCTACTTTGCACCTACACAGTTAGATGCATCCATTAAATAACTTCATAAGATCTGATTAGCTGGGTTCATGGGCAGGCACCAAAGGCACACAAAGAAAACTAAGTAGTAATCCTCAACTCAAAAACCTCTGACAGATTTTTTTTTCTTTTTAACACTGTGACTTTTAATGATCAGAGGTGGCACTGGCTACGGCAGCTGCCAGAAAGCATCTGTGGCTGGTCAGGCAGTTGGCCCCCTACCTGGACCACAACAACTTGGCCACAGTGATCCATGCTATGGTCACCTCGAGACTAGACTACTGTAACACTCTCTACATGGGTCTGCCCTTGTTGCAAATCCAGAAGCTGCAACTAGTGCAGAATGCCGCAGCTAGGCTGTTGATGGGTATCCCTAGATGGGAACACATCCGGCCGGTGCTGAGGACACTGCACTGGCTGCCAATAGCATACTGAATTTGCTTCAAAGTGCTGATACTTACCTTTAAAGCCCTATATGGCCAGGGTCTGGCATACCTGAGGGACCGCCTTTCGCTCTGGGTCTGGGTCTGGCAATGGGTTGACCCTCCCTGGTCTTAAGGATGTGAGGCTCGCTGCCACCAAGGCCAGGGCATTCTCAGTGGTGGCTCCTTACTGGTGGAAAGAGCTCCCAGAGGATATCAGGGACCTGCAGGACCTATCGCAGTTCCACAGGGCCTGCAAGACAGAGCTCTTCCACCAGGCCTTTGATTAGGAGCTGACCCCCCACTGTACCATCACTGAACTGTGGCCTGGATGGTCAGTTGACTGTAGAGGTCAGTGAAACCTCAGACCATCTTTGAAATAAGAACACCAGCAGCACTATTATTATTATTAATATGTTTGAATTGTATGATGCTTTGTTGGTTTTTAAATGTATTAATTATTTATATATTTTGCAAAGGTGTTTTAAGAATGTGAGCTGCCCTGAGCCTGATTTGCGGTGGGTGGCGGGCACAAATACAATAATAAATAAATACATACATACATACATACATACATACATAAAATATTAATGCAAACTTAAATATCTGGAGTTGTTTGGAGGCATCTGAATAGCTCTATGGACAATCAGTGCCTGATCACAAGCAGCAAACAGGACATGAGTTGAACATATAGGTTATTCTGCATTTCTAAAGGATTTGATATTTGATCTGTAAACAGAAGCAGTGAGACAATAGGATTTGATAGTTAAGCAAAGTAATTTTAAACTGCATCATTCTGATGTGGTTACTTGGTAAGGGGGCAAAAAAGTCATGTACTTAGGAAAGCTGTGTTCTTTCCCTGATAACATTTTGTATATATTAAGTGGAATCTATCAGTTTTGACAAAGGTTCCACGGACCCTAAGTTGTCTTTTCCAAATGGTGATTAACTTTTTAAAAGTACAAAGAAGATAACTTAGCATTGCTTGCATCTTCTTCTCCTAGATGAATGAGTAGAAACACCCATTCCCACATGCAGATATGAAATTTTTAGGGTTTCCTAGCATAGATACAGTTTTTTCCACACCTATATAATGCTAGTAAAATTTAAAGTAACTCAAAACAACAACAACAATGAAGCGATGAAATTTACACTTCTCCAGAAAAACACAACAAAACATTCTACTGTGGGATACCAATTAAATCAATACAATATTAAATTGCTGTACAGTATTTGGTTAGGAAGGTTATATCAGTACTTGCATATGGCAACTGTGGTTACAAGCAGAATCTGTATTAATAGCCGGGGGAGAAGAATCAGTACACCCATATGGGGAAAAATATTTGCTATGTTCTCAAAAACAATAAAGCCACTGAAATTTCATCTCAGAAAGTTCCTTAATCCTGTATTATGCTGAATTTAAATGTTTAATTTAACTCAGTTTAATTTAAACTCAGATCAAGCTCATACATTAATATGATTATGGGAAGGCTATAACTAATCACCCCTGAAAAAATATCCCCACACTAATTATCCATCTTCATTCCCTATAACTGGAGGAGCTGTGTCTCAGTGGCAGAGCTCAGGTGTCACGTGCAGAACATCCCAGTTGCATTCCTTGGCATTTCCAATCAAAGGATCCCAGGTAGCAGGTGGGGAGGAGGGATTTCTGTGTCTGAGACCCTGGGAAATAATGCCAGTCAGTCTACCATTTGTGTACCACTCTGAGACAGTACAGAAGCAAATGTTATCTTTAGATTTTTGGGAAGGATCATAAAAGTGCAGCACTTATTTATATGAAGAAGGTGAGAAGAGGTAGGTGGATTCTCAAATGCACACACTTACATACACACAGAGCCAAGGGTCATTTTGTAGAAAAAGGGGTGCAGGAGCTCATTAACATAATTCATTAGCATAACTTATTTGCATATGCTACACCACCTGAAATCACTGGAAGTATGTCAGAAGGCAAGAAAGGAGGGAGGGAGGGAGGCAGGCAGGCAGGCAGGCAGGAAGGAAGGAAGGGAAAGAGCTGGCAGAAAGGGGACAGCTACTAATCCAAGCCTCAGAAATATGACTATTCTGGGAGGATAGCTTCAGTGGTGGCTGAAGCCTTCAGAAGACTGGTCAGAGGAACAAGGACCTTTCCAGGGGACGGGGTCATTTTGCTGCAGCCGTGACACAAGCAGGCATTCCCTGCGGGGAGGGGGGGCTGGCACCAACTCCCGGAGCTGTGCTCCCCCGAGCGCCTGCTCGAAAGGACCCTTGCACAAAGCCATAGCTATCTGGCTTCCTTGAGCATGCACAGAGTGAGCCCTGCCATCCTCCAGGAAGGGGAAACAAAAAAGGCAAAACCCATAACTCTCAATGGAGTTCTTGCTTGGCTGTCTCTATGAGGTCATCCGAGGCCAGGTGGAGCCTTCTAAAACCTGCAGAACATCTGCTTTGCTGCTTTTTAAACTATTGGCAACTGCTGTTTAGATGTAATGTTTTAGAATGTTGCTGCTTTATATCAGCTATTTATAGATTCTGTTTGAAACACCATTTTATGTTGTAAGGCATCTTTGCTGCCATTTTTATGTCAGGAAAAGGGAGATACACATTTCCAGAGTAAAGAAAAACAAATGGCATTCTACTGTGAGAATGGGCCAAGAGATATAGTCCACAACAGGTCTCCTTAAGTAGAAAGTCCTTTATTTGTAGAAAAGATGATGTTGGTCAAACACTTTTCCTGTTAGTAATGTCCAAGCTTAGAAATGCCATTACAATTATACTTGATATAAAATAAGCCCTGCCTACCATCTACCAACCAATAGTGAGAATTATTGGCGCCCAGATACACTAGCCCAATGTTCCCAAGGAAAGTACGGCAAAAAAGGTTCTCAGGGAAAAATACTGTTGAGGGTTTTTGGAGAAAATGTTCCCAGAGGAAACGAAGCAAACGAAATACATAACACCTGTGATTCACGTAACACATAACAGGAGGCTCTCCAGTTTAAGGTTGTTAGCCAAGGAATAGCCAGCTAGAGATAAGAAGGGAAGGAAAGCAAATGAGTAATAAGCATGCACAAAGTGAAGCAGGCAAGCAAGACTCACATTCCAAAGGTGGGAGTCGGGTTGCCGATGCTATCTCCCAGGCGAGACCTAAAGGGGTTGGAAGAAACCTTGGAACACAAAGCAATGTTATTAGATCATCAAACCTGAGGGTAAAACAGACAGTATTGATACATGTAAAACAGCCAGTATTGGTACAGTATTAATACATGTAACTCAGCAACCTTACTATGAGAAGACATTGATCATACCCATGCCTATGGCAGTGCTAACTGACATTTACAAAAGAAACCAATAACTTGGGTCCTGACACCATACAGCCATATTAATTTCAACTACATAGGTGCTGGTGCAGGGAAGATCGGAAGATTTGCAGGTTAGTGTATGTGGTTCATGAGATGCAGCTCACTCCATCTAAAAGATCAGTGATTCAGATGGTAACCTCATTCTCTTAAAGCTGAGCTATTACATGCAGATGGGCCAGTAGACTGTGTGAGACATCAGGAATTGCTGAATCAGGCTAAGATCTGTCTGAGTAATGCAAACAAGAGGTACACAAGCAAATGTGTTAAGCAATAAAACACCCAACATTTTAAACCTTTAAAAAAGTTTTTCTACAGAAGCTCAATTTAAAATATGGAAGACCTTTTTTTAGAAATACACTTATTCCAAGGATCCTACTTTCCCCTAATAAGGAACTTTTAAAAAATCAAAATGTATTGATTTTCTGGTTGCTCCATAAACTCTATTTTGAACCAATTATTTGTATTACTCTTCTTTTGACTTGTGTTGAATGGGTATTACCTTCTAGCTGTGCACTGACACAGAACAAGGGCATCATGTAGGCTGAAATTACATTTGCTCTCTTTGTGGCAGTCCACAGTCACATCTCTTGCTGCTATGATTGAGCACAGCTTCTAAAATGCAAGCAGTTTTCAGAGAACTGGAGGCACAATTCCACACAAAGCTGAGTGTTCTTAATTCCATTGAATGCAATGGTTGTAAAAAGGCTCTATTAAATTGTGGTTGGTAAACTTGGGACAAAGATACTTCAGGCCACTCATTGACAGTGGCCAGAATCCCCATTGTTTCCATGCGACTGTACTGTGAAATTTCTGATTACCCCTCATCCAAAAAATGCCAGAATCTCCATTGTTTCCATGCGACTGTACTATGAAATTTCTGATTACCCCTCATCCAAAAAATATCCTTCAATAATTAACAAAATATGTAGCTTGTAACTGCAATCAAAGCTCCTTTTTAAGTCTTTCCAAAAGGGCTAATATCCAGATTCAACAAAAAATTGTAAACTGAACAGCTCATTTTATTTTTCCTGTTACATTTTCTTTACCTTATAGTTAACATTTAGAGAGTGCTCAGAAATGATATCCTTTGAAGATGACAAGAGGAAAGTGAATTGTAAGCTGTAGTGATCAGGAGTATTAAAAGATCATTTCTAAATACCTTTTCTTCTTCTCCTTGGTGAAGCTGCGTTTCCAAGACAAGGAAGGGAAGCCTTTAATTCTTATAGTAAAGCAGGGGATAGGCAGCGTCTCCAAATATTTGCAGGATTAATCCAATCCACAGTGAAGGGCTGCTTTTTAAAGAAGGAAAAGGAGAGGAAAGAGAAGAGTCCCTTTAAATGCTTTGAGAGAGAAGCAGGGGGAGACCCTGCATGTGCTTGCACTCCAAGGCACAAATTTGTGGCTTGGATTGCAGGCACATGTGGCCTCCCCCAGCTTTCCCCCAAAAGTCGGGGGGCCTTGGGAAGAAGTCGGGGGGCCACGCCCTGGGAGGCCCCACTGTGGGCCTGAGATGGCTGGTGTTCAAGGGCTGTATGGTGATTAACATGGCTTGTAGGGGCACATGCTTACAGCCAAAATGATGAAGACATTCTAGGCGTGGCTGTATATACACAATAGCCTCATCACCACTTTGCTACACTACTTCTTGCTGTCCAAAGTATTGTAGGAATAAGCAATAATGAGATAGTGACATATCCTTAAGAATATGAGGAGAATCATGCTGCAACAGACCAAAGTCTGTTTAATTCAAAATTGTCCTGAAGGGCCAACCAGATGCCCCAGAAAGCACACAAGAAGGGCAGGAAGCCTCTCCCACATTGTTTCTGTATCTCTGACAATTAATATTCAGTGGCATACTATATAGTACATATAAATGCTGGCTGTTTGTGAGAAAGTGTGAGGCCCAAGGTCACCTAACAAGCTTCACCCAGCAAAGAGGGTATTTGATCTTGTGTCTTTCTAATCTTAGTCTGACATTCATTACCATGAGATCATAGTGGCTCTGACTGCTGAGTCGCCATTTAACCATCACTATCAATTGGTAGACCCCTCCATGCATTGATTAAACACATGGGGCGGGAGAAGGGGGACAAGCCCGCTGGCCCACCCCCTGTCTTCTTTGTAATCCCCAGGGCATCTGTACAGTGACAATGCACAGAGGAAGTCTCCATGCATATGGCTCCTCTCTGTAACTAGGGGCTCTGCTTTCCAGACATTGCCAGTTCCTGGGGGGGAGTGAGCACTTCTTCCACACAGAGGTGCCATTGTCATGAGCCAGCACTCCTGCAGACTCCTTTTCTCCATATGTTCAGTCACATGCAGAAGTGTCATGTGCGGGGACTCGAGTGTCATCCAAATGTACATCATGATGAAGCTATTCATCTACAGCTGATCCCCATTTAGCCTTAGGATTCCACATATAGTGTCGGTTGATGGATACCGGTATGTGTAAATATGTATGTGTTCAAACATACCTAGAACTTGTCTTTTGGGTGCTGGGTAGCTCATAGCCCTTATATAGATTGCTAAGTAAGGGAAAATAGAGAGGAAAATTTTCCCTCCTCCAGTCTTCCTTCAATGGTGCAAATTTCAGGCATTTTTCAGATTGCCTTAATATTTCATTTTCGTTCTCCAATCTTACTGGGTATTTTTCTTGTGTCCAGACAACTCTGTTAACATCCCTGTGCTGTCCTGGTCTTTCATCGTTTTTTCCCATTCTTGCCTAAACTAGTTTTTCCCATACTTTCTTTTTTCCATTTTGTAATGAAATGGCCTCTTGCTCGGAATCTGAACAGTTTTTTTTCTCCCTCATGGATTGCTGCTTAAAACCCACCCTGGGTTCGGGTGATTCCCCACTCCCCCCTTGCACCTGCTGGATGACCTTGGGCAAGCCATAGCTCTGTACCAGCTGTTGTCTCAGAGCTCTCTCAGCCCCACCTACCTCACAGGGGGTCTGTTGTGGGGAGGGGAAGGGAAAGGAGTTTGAAAGACGCTCTGAGACTCCCTTGGGTAGTGAAGGGCAGGGTATAAATCCAATCTCCTCTTCTTCTGGGTTTGTGGATGTTCTGGATGAGAGTAGTTTGTGGACTATTTTATTCAAGGTACAAAATTTTATTCAAGGTATAAGATTTCATGTGCCACCCACACTTCTTCAGATGGAAGACCTGTGCATGCACACAAAAGCTTATACCTTGGATGAAACTTTGGACTCCATCTTTGTTCTGCTGCTTCAGACCAACACGGCTACCCACCTGAATTATTACACTATAATACTTTTTACAAGCAATTATGTACCAGTGGAGTGGTTACCATGCAGAGTCTGTCCCACAGGTAAAATTATCCTGTGAACAGGTGGTCTTTACCACATCAAAGTATCACTACCATCACAAGATCACCAATCATTGGAACTCCTCAGAAGCAGAAATCTCTCTTATTAGGAGGTTTAAGAACATCAACTTTGCTGGCCCATTAAAGGCAAATGTCAGTCCAGTGGCAGGAGAAGAGGGACAATCATCTTCTTCAGAAACTCTGCCCACTTTTTTAAATTTCACAAAACAGGCAATCTCCAAAGTGTAGCTGACCATGCTCATTTTTAGTTACAACACTGTTTCTCTGCAGATGTCTCCCAAAGTGCCCCATGCAACAGTCAAGTGTTCTGCCAACACACACAACAATGAAGCTACTTTTTCAGATTTTTCTCTTACATGGCATTAAGCACCAAACCACTTTAATACAGACTTTAGACACACATATATTTGCAAGCCATTCCCAACAAGACACAACAATGAACTCAGGCTTCAAACTTACTTTTCTTAAGCAGAAGATGCCATGAGAAAACTAAAGAGATTCTCAAAAATTTTGATATTGTCAAAACCAGCATTTCCTGGGCTCTCTGCTTTTTTACATCCCCCCCCCCTTTTCAATAATTTTTTTATAAAAACAGAAAGAACAGAAGGAAGGAAGGAAGGAAGGAAGGAAAGAGGTAGGTGAGGGGAGAGAGAGGAAGGAAGGAAGGAAGGAAAAAGAAGGAAGGAAGGAAGAAGGAAGGAAGGTAGACAGACAGGGGAAGGAAGGAAGGTAGGTAGGTAGGTGGAGGAGAGAGAGAGAGAAAGGAAGGGGGAGGGAGAGAGAGAAAGAGAAAGGAAGAAAGAAAGAAAGGTGGTGACAGAGAGAGAGAGAGAGAGAGACAGAAAGAAAGGGGGGAGAGAGAGAGAAGAAAAGAGATGGGGAGGCACTTACTGGAGGAGGGAAAGCCACCCAACATCAGCAAGCCAAATGCAGAAAGCCTAGCCCCTGTGCTTAATCTCTGGGCGGGGCTTTCTCCTGCTGGCTGTTTGCTCTTAAAGGGAAAGCACCCAGTGGAGCTATTTCCTGCCGGCTCTCTGCAGGAACTTTCCCTTTAAGTGTAAACAGCTCAGGCTGGGCAGGGAGGGGATGGGGCAGGCTTGGACGCCAGCTGGAATGGCGTTCCTATGCGTTCCTGCTGACATCGAACCCTCCCCAACACCAACTCCTGCAGCTCTGCTTATACAGGGAGCTGACTAAAATCAAACTCTCTAGAGATCATTGCAGGATCTCCCCCCCCCTCCCCCAATGAAATGAAAAGACAAAAATGGCCAGCTGGAAGGGTACTACTTTGATCTCCATGAAGTTTACCCAAATGATCTAAAGGAAGGAAATTGACTATATGGTGAAAAGGCACACTTGGTAATTCTGACTGATCAGGGGTGGGGTGGAATTCTGCAACTCCAGTTCCTTAGAAACCAGCTCTTGAGATGTTTACCAGAACAATGCAGAGAGAGACTGAAGAAGATTAATCATAAACCTCAGCAGGAGGGAGGGAGGGAGCAATATTCTGACTACTTGGAATGCCTTGGATCCCATTCCCACCTCTCATTTTACACCAGATAGATGTGCTGAAGCCAATGGGGCTACTCTCATGTAAGGGGATTGCATCCTGCCCATGTGCTCCAGGGCAGGCTTGTCCTGGAAGCAAGATGGTGTGTGATGGGCAGGAAATGTACTTTAATAGGGATTGCTCAGCCTTGTTGAGGCTGTTGAAACAATGCAACGCTTCAGCATATGTGTGGGGAAAAACTTAGTCCTCAGTGTGAAGGTGAACAGATGGAAATTAGTGCTCAGTGTAAAGGTGAACAGATGGGACTGTGATAGGGAGGGGGAAAAACTCATGTAAGTGTGAACTGATTGCACCAATAGTGCAATAATCAGAACCACCATGATACCCCGTGAAACCCCAAAAGGCTTCTGCAGTCTGGAAAACGTCTCAGTCAGTCTAAATGAAGGTAACTTGACTTTAAGCCTCCTGAGAAGCCCACAAATTATTTCAGAAAGGACTGTCCATAAAATTATGTCTGTGGAACTGGCAGTCGTATGTGCATCAGCTGTGTAGGTAAGTGCAGGTGGGCAGAAGACAGGACCAGTGGTTGTAGACCTGTTCCCCTTCCCCCTCAGACATGAATTAATGCTATATATACTTTCAAATTTTCAAACAAAAAATCTTGGTAAATGCTTGTTGAAAAGTCAGTATTTTTTTAAAAAAAAGAAGAGGCAGGTACATATCAGGAACAGGTGTCAGAGGCAGATTTTGGAAGATGAGCCTTTAAAAGTGTTCTTTGCAGCTGCTTTGCTTTATTTTAACTCTTGACAATATTTCTTCATGCCTTTGACTTCCATTCCCCGACCCTCTTCTTCCTGTCATAGGTGGATGAACATCTTAAGTAACAAAATACCTAACCTTTCATTAGAAGTTAATCAATCATATGGAAAGACTACAAAAAAAACCCCTCCATAGACTTTTTAAAAAAAGTTTCAGTCTGAGCTTTCAAGAACAGAAAAGCTTATGGCTTATCAGGAAATTAAATCTGTGTTTGCAAAGAGATAAAAGAAGCTGTGATTGTTTCTCAGTTCTTTCACGAGTTTTTGGTATCCTCAAGAGGAATGAAGGCATAGCTTTGCTACCTAGTAAACAGGATGGGAAACACAGCCTTTCATCCCACTGTGTGGAGAGCTCCAAATGTGCATTGGTTTCAGCAACAGGATAATCTTGAGTTTTGTGTGAACTGCACTAGGGATGTGTGTGTGCGTGTATGAATTTTCCTGAGTGTGTGCATCTGCTGAGAAAAGATGCCAGAAATAAACAAACAAGGAAGGGGAAAAGTCTGGTCCAGACACAAGGAGTTGCTTGGCTAGCTGTATTCTCCATGGTGAAAGAAATTGATAGGCAGCAGGAAAAGAATGAATGACTTGGTCCCTGCCAGGATGATTAGATCAATGTTTTTCTTAGTGCCAAAAGGAGAAGCTATAAATCAATAAATCATTTCAAAAATCAGCAACAGCTTTAAAAGGGTGGAAAATAAACACATTAGCCAGTTCAAATAGGTGGATTTTCATTTAAAATTAAATGTCTAGATTTTGTTTGAAAGAATGTGACAAAGACCCTGCAGTTCCTGCAGGGCTCCCTGGCTCGTGAGGGGCAGTGGGAAGTGTACAACTGGATTCACATCCAGTTATGCCTGATGGGAAGGTGCACAAACCCAGGGACACTCTCTTATGTGGAACTGCAGCCAGCTAGCAATATAAGAATGAGCAGAAATTTAAACATAGGACTCGTTCCAGGTTCTAGTGGGCTCCGGCTGCCATAAATAAAAAGTGGGGGTAGAGAGAGTGGCCATTGTAAAGAAAAGGGGGAGAAGGTTGTTGACACTGGAATGTCGCTTTCGATTCTCCTCTAATATTTGTCTCTGTTTTGATAAGATCTCTGGTTTCTCTTGTGAGTTTTCCACTGGGAACTGAAAGCCGTTATTTTCCACGCAAGGGTAACATGGCATTCATTGGCTTGTAGCCATCTGACACCCAAGTTTGAACCCTGTATAAAATCCCATTCCCACTTTCCCTCTTTAGTCTTAACATAGATAGTGTTTAGAGAAGTATAGTAACCTGACTACAGTAAACTGATCCTGCTTAAGAAACGTTGTTGAGTGCTGATTATTAGAGAATCTGACAGCGTGTTAAGACTCCTCATCTCTGGACTGTGCTCCACACTCCAAATCTCAACATGAGTGCAGGGAACGGTGGAGACCAGCCAGTCATGGAGGCAGAGATTCCCATCACCACAGTGAGCAAGGTCCCCACGATGGGGACACAGACACCAGCTTCAGGTTGGGGGCCGGTGGGAGGTGCTTGGCCCCAGGGGAGTGACCTATACTCGAGGGCACACCTCTCAACTGCTCCAAGGGAGTTGTGGATGCTGACTCCTCGAGTCGCTATGTCAAGCCGCTATGACCGAGTGCTCCCTAGCTGTCCAGAGTCGCTGGACTGGGGTGGAGGTGGAGAGGTCAAAGCGCTATTCAAGCGCATGGGAATGCACTTGTGGGACCAAGTGCAGCAAGAGGTTTTTGAACTGACAATTAGATTACCCCAAATTATTTCGGATGCAGTACGGGATGAACTGAAACAACAGGCTCCCCTCCAGCCAGGGGCGGCTGCGGCACTGATGGGGCCACCAGCCGGGCAACCGGGAGCCCTTCCTGCACAACCTACGATACCCGGTGAGACACTTGGGGTTCTTGCAGGGCTGAAGCAACCAGCTCAAACCCCGACTCCTGGGATCCCCAGACTGCAACAACCCAAGGAGTTACTAGAAGCTATGTTTGATGGGACCCCTGAGAAGTTGGCATTCTTTTTAGTGCAAGTACACAGATTCCTAAGAGATTGGGACCATCTGAGCACCGTGTTGAATTCATCAGCGCAAAGCTGAGGGATCAGGCGGCAGATTGGTACATGGGTTTGCACGAGATCCAGGGCCCTGAGCTACGGGATGTACAAACCTTCATGTGGGTGCTACGAAGGCAGTATGAAGATCCACTGGCAGGCAAGAAGGCGAGGGCGCACCTCCATACCTTGAAGCAAGGCAGCCGTAAGGTGTGCAAGTACTCAAAAGAGTTCAAAATGGTTGCAGTGAAGATCCAGAAGTGGCCAGAGCCATGCTGATGGAGCATTTCCAGATGGGGCTCAGTCACCAGATTCTTGATATGGTTCTGTGTAATGTGCAAACCCTCACCCTAGCTGCCTGGATGCAAGAAGCAGATGATGCGGAGAACCGCCTGCAACTGATCGAGATGCAGGCCCCGCAGGTGTACCCTAAAACCCCAGGAGCCCCCTAGAAGATGACCCAGCCCAGAGGAAAAGACCTAATTAAAGAACAGCAGTTGTGGCAAGGGCTTTGTCTTAGGTGTGGAGAGGCTGACCATTTCACAGCAACCTACTCGATAAGCGCTACCTCAACCCCTCCGAAAGCTGGAGATAAAAAGGCCACAGGAACCCCAAAGCGATCGAGCAGTGAAAAAGGAAAGTTCCCGAAAGCACTGCAGATGGGAGTGCAACTGGAAGGTACCTCATCAAGTGGCGAGGAAACACTAGAGCCATCGGGAAAAGACTAGGACCTGTTGTAAGAGGCGCAAAACAACAGGTCCGAGAGCGCAGGCGCCACCTATGGTAAACGGTTCTGACCAGTGTTCCCTCTAAGCTGAGTTAGTGTGAGCTAGCTCAGTTATTTAGCCTCCGGCTCACACATTTTTGTCTTAACTCAGGAAGGATGGCTCCAGAGCAAACTGATTTATGCAGCAGCCAAATCGCTCGCTCACAACTTTCATGTCAGTAACTCACAAAGTAGAATTTTTGCTCACTAGACTCCACAGCTTAGAGGGAGCATTGGTTCTGACCCCATCCTGTTCATGACTGTGACCATTTTAAACAGAGACATGGGCACGCAAATTCAAGTCCAGGCGCTGATCGACTCAGGATGTGCAAGAGACATAATCAGCCCCTCTTTTGTTACGGGGCTGGGGACCCCAGTTCAAAGACTCCCAGATGTCAGAATCTGCTGATTCAGACAAAGTATTTTGCTGCTTACAGCCATGTTTCAGTTATGTTCTTTGTATTTGCTGCTTTGCTTTTCATAGTACTGTATGTATGCTAGCTGCCCTCATGAACACCTGTCATGTACCCCTCATTCTGGCCAGTATGTATTAGCATGTATGCAGAATGTGTAACCCCAGGTTTATGACCCTGACCGGCCTGGTTTGTGTAACTGTCAAAGCGGGAGGATGTCAACTTCAAAGTATGGGAACAATGGGCCTCTCACACTCCTACCTCCGCATTCCATTCATCTCGGCTGAGACTCCAAGGGAGGACAAGTCTCATCTCTTATCAATGTGCGAAAGCCTCGAGGCCATGGATTGTTATGTGAACTGGTAACATCTGAAGGGTCTGGTTTGGAAGGGGAAATTTACAACTTGACACCTCACTTTCTTTCCTGTGGGAAGCAAACGGCCAGAGCCCCTTTTTGCCCGCCGTTTTTCCCTTGTAGTGATTGGCTACCTATGGGTAATTCAAACTGCTTAGAACGGTATAATAGACCCACTTTTGCCATCTGTGTTATCTCTGACAATAATCCGAGAAGCTGTACCAATGTAGAGATTGGAAATAAAGAACTGTGTTTCATCAACAAAGATCTGATCCTTGACTACTTTGAGCAGAAGTCTCACAGATTGTCAGAGATCTGTGACTGGGACTTGGCCGTTCCTGACCATGTTGGACGACGGTACTCTTCCCATCCCTACTACTCCGGAAGACACACCGACCACCCCTGGGGACCAGGGAGCCAGTGGTGGAGGCGGCGGAGGGGAGCTCGAAGTGCCAGTGACTACGATTCAAGGGGCTCACTACATCCCGCGCCCACCTCCTCTTCAGAGCGGAACCCCGAGGTACTCATGGAGCAATTTCAGTCGTGGGACCGTGGACTCCTGGGTGCACGATCGGAAAGGGGCCCGAGTCTCGGTCCAGGGAGACCACCTCGACCGCGGGAAGCCGAGTTTCCTGGGAGACGAACGCAAAACGACCTATGCAGGAGATTCGCGTCTCCAGTCCCTGGACAGAGAGAGAATGGGACCCTACGGGCCCGATCCCTACCGAGAAGACCAGGCTCAAGCCCTCGATCGAATGATGGGGGATTTACAGTTCCAGCTTACCACCGAGTTGCGAGAGCTGGCCCTCGATCTCCAATATCAGTTCCGGGACACCCTCACGGCAATGCAAGCGGCTCAGCCGGCGCCAGCCGTGGTCGGAGTCCAGCAGCCGGTGGTGCCTCCCGGGGGAGTCCCCACCCCGGTGCAGCCGCCCACGCAGCAGCCAGTGGCGCCGCAGGTCCCCCCTGCCGTTCCTCGCCCAGTGCCCGCACCTCCACCTGCGCCGGGTCCCGTGCCAGCAGGGCCAGTGGTTCGCCCGGCCCCCGCCGACCCGTTGACGGCTACTTTCGATGGGGACCCCGAGAAGCTGCGCTTCTTCCTGCTGGAGATCGAGCAGTTCCTAGACACCTGGGGACATCTCTACCCCACCGAGAGGGACCGGATTGGCTACATCAGGTCCAAGCTGAAGGACACCGCCAGCGATTGGTATGTGAGTCTGCACAACGCCCCAGGGCCTGAGCTGCGTTCGCTGAACAACTTCATGTGGGCCCTCCGACACCACTATGAGGACCCCTTGGGAGAAGAAAAAGCCTGGAACCAACTACGGAGGCTGACCCAAGGGCGGTCCTCGGTGAGGAACTACACTGACAAGTTCTGGCGCATCTCAGCCAAGATTCGCGGCTGGACGCAGGACCTGCTCATGGAGAAGTATCGAGAGGGGTTGAGCTACGAGGTGTACGAGGCGATCTTACGAGCTGGAAGGCCAGGGTCGTTGGGTGCTTGGATGAGGGCGGCCGCGGACGTGGAAGAGCGCTTCACCCTCATCAAGATGGGAGCTTCATCGACGGCCCCAAGCAAGGCGACGCAGAAGGCAAAGACCAAGCCCAACATGCAAGAAATCCGAGATGCTCGCTTCAAACAGGGGCTCTGCATGAGATGCGGAGAGAGCGGCCACTTTGCCTCGGCGTGCCCGAAGGGAGGGGGAAAGATCCCGAAGACCTCCACCCCGGTGGCCGGGAGCACCCCCAGTCGAGGAAAGACCTCGTTCAAACCCCGGGCTCTGCAGCTGGAAGGGACAGCGAGCGAGCAAGGAGAGCTGGAGCTGACGGAAGTGCAGATGTCGGGAAACTCCAACGGCATGCAGTGAGCGGCGCAGAACTGCAGGTCCCCTGCCACGACGCGCCATCTCCGGTGAGCATCCCTGGCCCCTTGTTGTATATGGTAGTGACTGTAATGACCCCTGGGACTGGGACACACGTCTGAGTCCATGCCCTAATTGACTCTGGGTGTGCTAGAGACTTGATTAGCCCACTAGTGGTGGAAGGGCTGGGACCCAAAGTCACCCCGTTGGGGGAGCCACTCAAATTCATGCAAATGGACGGTTCAGAGATGAAGGAGGCGTGTGTGGCAGAGACTGAGGGACTTATTGTGGGGAGCATTGGGAGAAGAGAGCCTTCGTCATCACCCCAAACACCCAATTCCCCATGGTGCTGGGGAGCCCCTGGCTAAGCTCCCACGATCCCTATATTAAATGGAGTGAAGGGAAAATCTCCTGGGTAGACGACAAGTGCCAGGGCCATAAGTGGGATGCCGGGTGGGGACCGGGACCTCCGATGCCGCTCCGGCCAGCGGCCCTCACCCTAGTGCCCTCGACTGTCCCCCGGGAGTATCGCGATCTACTGGAGGTGTTCAGTGAGACCGAGGCGGACGAATTACCCCCCCACCGACTGTCGGATTGTGCCATAGAGCTGATTCCGGGTGAGAAACTTCCCAAAGGAAAGCTTTACTCGATGAGCCCCCCGGAGCGGGAGGAGCTAAGGAAGTTCCTAGACAAGAACTTGGAGCGCGGGTTCATTCGCCCTGCTAAATCCCCCTTTGCGGCCCCCATTCTGTTCCGGAAAAAGAAAGATGGGGGGTTGCGGTTGTGCACGGACTACAGAGGATTAAATGCGGTGTCTGCTTCCAACGCTTACCCCCTCCCCCTTATTAAAGACTTGTTGACGGAGGCGGCCAAAGGAAAAGTGTTCACTAAACTAGATCTCAGAGACGCTTATTTCCGGGTGCGCATAAGGGAGGGGTATGAGTTCAAGACTGCCTTTAATACACCGTTGGGACAGTTCGAATACCTGGTGATGCCGTTCGGTTTGAGTGGCGCGCCAGGGGTCTTTATGAGCTTGATAAATGAAGTGTTGCACAAGCATTTATTTAAGGGGGTGTTATGTTACTTAGATGATATCTTGATCTACTCCACTGATAAGAAAGAGCACGTGAAATTGGTCCGGGAAGTCCTCTCCACCTTGTTAAAAAATCAGTTGTATGCGAAGCTGTCTAAATGCGAGTTCCATCGGGATTCCGTAGACTTTCTGGGGTACTGCATTTCGCAGAAGGGGCTGGAGATGGACCCAGCCAAGGTAGAGGCGGTGGTCCAGTGGGAAGCCCCCAGAACGAGGAAACAACTCCAGAGCCTATTAGGATTTTGCAACTTCTACCGCACCTTCATAAAAGACTGCCACTGTCACCCTCCCGTTGACTGAGTTGCTAAAAACTAAAGGGAGGGGCCCGGAAGCGGGGAAGCCCGGGGAGAAAATTGCCTGGAATGGGGAATGCCAGAAGGCATTCGAGACTCTTAAAACTCTTTTTACCTCCGAACCCATTCTAGCCCACCCGGACGAAACTAAGGAATTTGTAATCCATGTAGATGCGTCTGATGTGGCTATGGGGGGGGGCCATTTTGCAACAAGGTTCAGACGGAAAGTTGCACCCCCTTGCTTACATCTCGAAAAAATTTAATGAAACGGAAAGGAACTGGTCAGTCTGGGATAAAGAAGCCGCAGCTATCCGGCTAGCCCTCACTACGTGGCGGCATTGGCTGGAGGGAGCGCAAACCCCTTTTGAAATATGGACAGACCACAAGAATCTAGAAGCGCTGTGCACCCAGAGGTCCCTGAATGCGAAGCAACTCCGTTGGGCGGATTTTTTCTCAAAATTTAATTTTGTGCTCAAACACCTCCCTGGGAAAGCCAATTCGTTAGCCGACGCGCTCTCCCGATTGCCCCAGCATGAGAGTTTAAAGGAGGAGGTATTTGATTCTATGTTCTCCCCCCAGCAACTGGGAGGAGCAGTGATCACCTGGAGTCAAAGTAAACGAACAACAGTGGAGTCGGAGGCGTGTGACTGGGGGGGGGGACTATTCGCCCGAAGAAATTGAGGAGTTGGAGGCATTGGCAGACTGCTCCTCCAGGGAAAATAAATGCTGGTATCATGGAGACAAATTGGTGGTGCCCCGAAGCAAGAGGAAGGACATATTACTAGCCTGTCACTCCTCTAAATTGGCAGGTCACTTTGGATTTCTAAAAACACTCAATTTAGTTCAGAGACAATTCTGGTGGCCACGCATGCACAGGGATGTTTCGGACTTCGTCTCTGCCTGCCAGACCTGCTTGATGTGCAAAAGGAGGGGGGGAAAAGTCCCGGGACTCCTGCACCCTCTACCCACTCCCTCTCGCCCTTGGGAGGCAATAGCTATGGACTTCATTACAAACCTGCCACCCTCAAAGGGAAAGACTGTAATTTGGGTGGTGGTAGATATGTTTTCTAAGCAAGCCCATTTCACTCCTTTCAAGCAGCTGCCTACAGCTAAAGGGATGGCCAAGGCTTTTTTCAACCACGTGATCAAATTACACGCTTTTCCCAAACGCGTGGTATCCGACAGGGGCAGTCAGTTCGTTGCCAACTTCTGGCGGGAGCTCCTAAAGTTTATGGACATAGAGCCTGCTCTAAGCTCTGGTTACCATCCAGAGACCGATGGGCAGTCCGAACGAACTAATCAAATTCTGGAACAATTTTTAAGGTGCTATACTAACTACCACCAGGACAATTGGGTGGAGTTGCTGCCATTCGCTGAGTATAGCTACAACAATGCGGTGCATTCTTCTACGGGCGTTTCCCCATTTATGGCGGTGGGAGGCTTTGAGGGAAAACCTTTGCCCACACTGGAAAATGCCTCAGATGCTTCCCCCACAGACTTTAAGCGATGGTGGGCGACCCTGCAAGAGTCGTGGCCTCTAATAGCAAAAACACTTGATCAAGCCAAAGAGGATTACAAAAAGTATGCAGATCGTGGTCGGGCTGAGGGCTGGGACCTTCAGCCTGGAGACTCTGTTTACCTTTCTACCAAGAACATACACGGCTTGCAACCCAGCAGGAAATTGGGGTGGAAATTTGTGGGCCCTTACAAGGTGTTGCGCAAAATCTCTGATGTGTCTTTCGAATTAGAATTGCCCAAATCACTGAGTTCTGTGCATCCTGTTTTTCATTTCAGCTTACTGAAGAAGAATCCTGGGCCGAATACATGGCATCCAGTTCCTCCGACACCTCCTCCACTGATGAAGGGGGAGGCACCCCATTTTGAGATTTCTGAGATTCTTGATTCTAAGCTTCGTAGGGGCCACTTATATTACTTAGTTAGATGGCTTGATTTTGGCCCAGAACAAAATGAGTGGGTTTGCTCTGAAAATGTGCATGCTCCTAAACTAGTTAAAGCTTTTCATAAAAGGTTTCCAGATAAGCCCGGATAGATTTATTTTTGGGTTGCCAGAGTGTCAGAATCTGCTGATTCAGACAAAGTATTTTGCTGCTTACAGCCATGTTTCAGTTATGTTCTTTGTATTTGCTGCTTTGCTTTTCATAGTACTGTATGTATGCTAGCTGCCCTCATGAACACCTGTCATGTACCCCTCATTCTGGCCAGTATGTATTAGCATGTATGCAGAATGTGTAACCCCAGGTTTATGACCCTGACCGGCCTGGTTTGTGTAACTGTCAAAGCGGGAGGATGTCAACTTCAAAGTATGGGAACAATGGGCCTCTCACACTCCTACCTCCGCATTCCATTCATCGCAGCTGAGACTCCAAGGGAGGACAAGTCTCATCTCTTATCAATGTGCGAAAGCCTCGAGGCCATGGATTGTTATGTGAACTGGTAACATCTGAAGGGTCTGGTTTGGAAGGGGAAATTTACAACTTGACACCTCACTTTCTTTCCTGTGGGAAGCAAACGGCCAGAGCCCCTTTTTGCCCGCCGTTTTTCCCTTGTAGTGATTGGCTACCTATGGGTAATTCAGACTGCTTAGAATGGTATAATAGACCCGCTTTTGCCATCTGTGTTATCTCTGACAATAATCCGAGAAGCTGTACCAATGTAGAGATTGGAAATAAAGAACTGTGTTTCATCAACAAAGATCTGATCCTTGACTACTTTGAGCAGAAGTCTCACACCAGAGCCATTAGTTTTTGTCCAGATGGACAGCTCCTCTATGCAGGAACCATGTAAATACCAGACGATCCCCTTGCTGATGGGGGGGGGGAGAGAACATTGGGAGCACCGCTCTTTTGTAATCAGTCCCAATGCCCAGTTCCCAATGGTTTTCGGGAGCCCTTGGCTGTGTAGGCATGATCCTTACATCCAGTGGAGCAAAAGGGTGGTGCATTTTGTTTGTAAAGAAATTTTTATTTTTCAAAAAAAAAAACATCGAAAATAATACATTTAACCTTATACAAATCCCTTTTTCCATATTAAATAACATTTTGTTCTATTTGTACATTCTATTTTTATCTTGTTTTGGTGGTTTCCCACCACATCTGAAGCATAACACATTTTCCATTTTATTCAAAATAGTAATACTTATATCTATGTTTCGTTTCTGGTAACGGTTATATAGCTTTAAAATACTTATACTTATACACCAATTCTTATTTTCTATACTCTTATGTATTTCTAAATAAAAACAGTTTCATTGTCTAATTTTAACTAAAACATTCATATAATATATTTCTATTCCTTTATGCTATTATAACCATGTATAGATATAGTTTTTCATATCCCAATACTTTTCAACATATTCTTTCAAATCTTTCCAGTCTTCCAGAAAGGTCTCTGAGTAAAGATTATTCAATTTTCTAGTCCACTTATCCATTTCAGCCATATATAACAATTTTTTCAACCATTCCCACACCTCTGGTATTTTTTCATTTTTCCAGTTTTGTGCATACACCATTCTTGCTGTTGTAATCATATACCATATTATTGTCCTTTTCTTTACATTTATCTCTTCTAGTTTAAGTCCTAGCAATAACATTTCAGGCAACTTCTTAAATGTACATTTCAAGATTTTTTCCATTTCTGCATGTATTTTTGACCAATAAGTCTTTGCTTTATCACAAGTCCACCACATATGATAAAAAGACCCTTCTTTCTTTTTACACTTCCAACATTTGTTAGACATATTTTGACCAATATTTGCAATTTTTTTTGGTGTCATATACTATCTATACATCATTTTAAAACAATTTTCTTTTAAGTTATAACACGTAGATATACTCATAGCATTTTTCCATAAAAATTCCCAAGATTCCATTTCAATGTCTTTGTTAAAGTTTATCGCCCATTTTACCATTTGTTCTTTTACCATTTCATCAGCATTAAACCATTTTAGCAAGACTTTATACATTTTAGAAATCATTTTTTTCCCACCTTCCTCCCAAACTTGTTCTATTTCATTATTTTTTTCCCTGAAACCATGTTTTTTATCACTTCTATACAAGTCATATATTTGTCTATATCTTAACCAACCATAATCAAAATCAATCTGATGCTGCTCCTTCAGTTTGAAATCCTTGCCATGTCTTATTAATAAGTCTCTATACTTCAGCCAATCTTGTCCTTTATGTCTTGATGTTGGATGTAAGACTTCTGCGGGTACAATCCACATGGGTATCTCTTCTGAAAAAAAGTTTTTATATCTTGTCCACGTATCCATTAGTGTTCTTCTCAAATAATGATGTTTAAACATATTGTCCATTTTTGTTTTGCCATAATACAAATATGCATGCCACCCAAATCTACAATCATGACCTTCCAGGGACAATAACATTCTATCTTGTAACATAGTCCATGCCCCTACCCAGGTCAAACATATTGCATCATGGTATAACCTTAGATTTGGTAGTTGAAACCCTCCTCTTTCTTTGGAGGGTGGTGCATTTTGTTGACCTGGGGTGTAAGTCCCATGTGTTGGGTGAGTCTCCTCCAGCAGAACCTGAGTTGGGTGAGTCTCCTCCAGCAGAACCAGTGATTGCTTGCCTAGTGGAGGAGAATGGGGGGGATCCCCTGCGAGTATGAAGACTTAGCTGAGGTTTTTGGGGAGGTGGATGCAGACCAACTGCCCCCAACTGGAATTGTGACTGTGCTATTGAACTATTGCCAGAGCACAAGTTACTGAAAACAAAATTGTACTCCATGAGCCCTGCAGAGAAAGGGGAACTGCGAAAGTTCATTGATAAGAACTTGGTGTGAGGTTTCATCCATCCCGCCTCCTCCCCTTACGTGGCTCCTGTTCTCTTCCGGAAAAAGAAGGATGGTGAGCTGTGAGAACCTTGTAAGATCCAATAAGCCAGGCCTTATGTTGAATAGTCCTTTTATTTCTTAATGGTCTACTCAGTAAGCACTTTCAGTGTTAGTGATGACAGTTACAGGGCAGAGGGTAAGTTATACTATATTCAAACACCAGAACAAGAACCTGGCACCAATCAAGTGAGTTGCAAAAAGGCACAAAAATACTAGCTGTTGTTTTCCCACCAAAAAGGCACCTAACAGAGTCAGCTCAGACTTGGCAGCCTTTCCCCATATCCCACTAAACTTCCCCGTTGATTCCCACACACCCCACCACCTGGAGTCAGTGCCATTAGAAAAACACTTCAAGGTTACAAGCGTTGTTCAGAGAAACAGATACAGGCATGAGAACAAACTGGGGGGGGAGCGAGAGAGCGCTCAATGACGTGGAGAGCAGCAGGCACCCAACTCCCGCCTGGGAAAAATGTCAGGAACCTGACATACTGCCCTCCCCAAGACGGCCCCCCCTGGCTTTGCGGAATAAGTGGAATGGAACTCCCGCACCAGCTTAGGAGCATGAACATGGTCAACAGAAACCCATTCATTACATTCAGGACCAAAATGCACCCACTGAACAAGATAGTAAAGGTGACCCCATTTAAACCAAGATCTGGGCGATTTTGTAATGAGGCTCTCCCCTCTTCATCAGAGGAGGAGGAGTGGAAGAAGTCGGTCTCCAGTCATTCGGCCCAGGGTCTTTCTTCAGTAGGCTGTAATGAAACACAGGATGCACAGCTTTCAGAGACTTAAGACAATTCAAGCTCAAATGAGACAGAGGAGATTTTCTTCAGGACTTTGAAAGGACCAACATATTTCCAACCTAGCTTCTGACTAGGTTACAGTCCATGAATGTTTTTAGTAGACACATACACTGAGTCCCCAGGCTCCAACTCCCAACCTGGAGCCCTCCCCTGATCTGCATATTTTTAATAATCCAACTTGGCACGGTCAATTGTTTTAGCTATGAGAGGCCCACGACTCATGGAGGGAGTTCCACCACAAGCTGAAAGAGTCAGAAGAAGGGGTCGCCATATGCAGCATAGGGAGGGGAACCCCCTCAAACCCCACCACCACCATAAAAGGAGAGACACCAGTAGATGAGTGAAGGGCATTATTGTAACTGTATTCTGCAAACGGAAGCAGCTCCACCCAATTATCTTGGTGGAAGTTAGTGTAGCAACGCAAAAATTGTTCTAAAGTTTGATTTGTTCATTCCGTTTCTCCATCAGTCTCCAGATGATAAGCGGAACTCAATGCAGGTTCAATCCCCATGATGTCCAGGAGCTCCTGCCAGCCCTTGGCAACATATTGTGAGCCCCTATCGGAGATTATCTTCCTTGGAAAACAATGGAGCCTTAGCACCTGTGAGAAAAGCACCTTGGCCAGGCCCTTGGCCATGGGAAGCCGTTTGAATGGCACAAAGTGAGCCTGTTTTGAGAATAAATCCATCACCACCCAAATTACAGCTTTCCCTTTGCTGGGTGGCAGATTGGTGATGAAGTCCATAGAGATCACCTCCCAGGGTCTGGAAGGAATAGGGAGAGGTTGCAAGAGTCCTGGGGGTTTACCCCCCTCCTGTTTCTTGCACATCAAACATGTTTGGCAGGAAGACACATAGTCTGAGACATCAGTGCGCATGTGGGGCCACCAAAACTGTCTTTTAAGCAAGTGCAAAGTTTTTAAATATCCAAAATGGCCAGACAATTTGGACTCATGGCAAGTATGTAAAATGGACAGTCTCAGAGATTTAGGCACCATGAGTTTGTCACCCTTGTACCAACATCCATCAGGATCCTCCCATTCCCCCTTTTCTGCCCCAAATGCATCTTTATCCTGTTACGAGTATTCAGTAGCACATTTTACAATCCAGTCATTAACGGGAGCTGTTACATCCTGCTTTGCCTGACTCCTAGTCACCACCATCCCTCCCAGCTGAGAAGGAGAAAACATAGAGTCAAACACTTCCTCCCTCTGAGATTCATGTTACGGGAGACGAGAGAGAGCATCAGCGAAGGAATTAGCTGTTCCCGGGAAATGGTGCAGAGTGAAATTAAAGTTTGAGAAAAAATCAGTCCAACGCAACTGTTTAGCATTCAAAGCACGTCTCGTGTGCAGCGCCTCTAGGTTCTTATGATTAGTCCAAACCTCAAAAGGTTTCTGGGCACCCTCCAACCAGTGCCTCCAAGTAGAAAGGGCCAAGTGGATGGCGGCTGCCTCTTTATCCCATACAGACCAATGTCTCTCAGTCTCCATGAATTTCTTGGAAATATAAGCCAGGGGGTGCAACCGACCATCCGCCCCCCCCCCACTGCAGAATTGCTCCCCCCATGGCTACATCAGAGGTGTCCATATGGATAGTGAACTCTTTAGTCTCATCGGGGTGAGCCAAGATGGGCTCTGAGGTGAATAGGGATTTTAAAGTCTCAAACGCTCCCTGGTATTCACTGGACCAGGGCAAGCGTGCGCTTGGCTTGCTCGCCTTGGGTCCCCATCCCTTCGTTTTCAACACCCCTCCCGAAATCAGTGGTTCTGGAATGGGCAGGCACTTCTCATCTTCCACAGTGAAGACAGAGGCAAAAAATGCATTCAGCTTCTCAGCCATTTCCTTATCATCCTTCAGTACACCTTTTACCCCTTGGTCATCCAAGGGCCCCACTGTTTCCCTGTCTGGTTTCCTACTTCTAATGTAGTTGAAGAAAGTTTTATTGTTGGTCTTTATGTTTTTTGCGACATGCTCCTCATATTCCCTTTTTCCCTGCCTGATCACAGACTTGCATTTGATTTGCCACAGCCTGTGTTCCCTTCTATCAGCCTCATTCAGACTAGCTTTCCACTGCTTAAAGGAATCCTGTTACCTTTCACAGCTTTCATTATTTTGTTTGTTAACCATGCAGGCTTTTTTCTATACCTATTTGGGCCTTTCCTAACCCACGGTATATATTTTCTCTGAGCCTCTAGGATTGTAATTTTAAATAGTCTCCAAGCTTCCCCAATGGTTTTGACCCTATCAACTTTTCCTTTCAGTTTTCTCCTCACATGTCCCCTCATATCAGAGAAGTTACCCCTTTTAAAGTTAAAAGTGGTTGTGACAGTCTTTTTGGGCAACTTCCTATTTATACAAATGTTGAACCCAATAACATTATGGTCACTGTTCCCAAGCGGTGCAATCACTTTTACGTCTCTCACCAGATCTTGGACGTTACTTAGGACCAAATCCAGGATTGCCTCTCCCCTGGTAGGTTCTGTGACTGTCTGCTCCATAGCACAGTCATTGAGAGTGTCTAGAAATTGAGATACCTTGGTTTAGCTATCTCCAAATAATGCACCTTTTACATGATCTCAAACAAAAACACATAATTGAAATGCCAACAGCATTCGAACAACTATTAGCTCACCCTCTTAATAACAACAAAGGCCTCATCTCAGCAAGATTTTATATAGTTCTATCTACATCATCTTCCAAACACAACAACTATAAACTATTATGGCAAATGGAATGCAAGAATTGCATAGACTCTGAGGCCTGGGACAACATCTGGAGCTCTCCAAACTTTACATCTAAAATCTTTTCCATAAGATTTAATACCTTTAAAGTAGTGCACCACTGGTACATGACCCCTGCCAGGCTGCACAGGATAAAGGAAGAAAACAACAAGTACTGCTGGAAACGCTGTGGCATGGTAGGCAACTTCTTACACTGCTGGTGGCTTTGCCCAGCCATCCACTCCTTTTGGATTCAAATCATTACACAAATCAACATAATCACTGGAGTCCACTTACCTGAACATCCAGAGATCCTTTTGCTTGATGCCTGGTCTGAACCTATAGAAAACAGAACAACAGCTGTTACAATTGCTGCTTTATTGGCAGTTGCAAGAATTTCGATCGCACAATGCTGGAAAGATATCATTTATACCCCACTTTTCTCCCCAATAAGGACCCAAAATGGCTTACAAAATTCTTTATTTTATCAATAATAATCCTGTGAGGAGGTTAGGCTGAGCGTGTGTGACTGGTCCAAGGTCACCTAGCAAGCTTCCATGGCAGAGCAGGGGTGCAAATTTTGGTCTCCCAGATCCTGGTTTCTTAACATATTTAGCTTTAATTCAGAGACCAAAACTGAAGCTAGACTTAAAATAACAAAAAATAGCCAACTCTGAATCTGGCATTAAAGAAAAAAATGTTTGCTCACCCCTTATACATCACATTCCTCCATGGTAAAGTTGGCCAGGCAAGATCCATGGCTTGGATCCTAAGCTTTGCTTCTACTTGCACTCTGTGCTTCACTAATTTTTTTGTTGCAAGAGTAGTTCTCTACTGTGGAGCAGGTTTCTCCAGAGCTAGGAGCTATCACTCAGTCAAGGCTAGCATCTTTCAAAGAGCCAAAAAGCACAGCACTGCCATACATGAAGAGGGGCACAAATGGAAGTATGAGTTGAGTCAGGATGCAAGCCCATGTTTAAACACATGGAGTCTATCCACTCCTCAGACTCTAGCCACTGACTGAATACAACCTTGATTTCACTGAAGTCTAGTGACTTATTTCCCACTCACTTCAATGGGGTCACGATTGCCTCTTTTGTGTTTAGAGGAATTTGAATATAATGTCATGCATGGTGCTGGCAGCAGCATAATGATATGTAGATATTGCCATTGGTTTTTATACCCAAAGGACACATCAATTGAAACTGACAAGAAACAATGAGAATAGACATACCTCTCTATGCCTACTTTTAATGCCCCAAGCTTTTCAACAGAATGAAATAACATTGAATAAAACAACAGCAAATTTAAATTAACACATGTATTTTATGTATGTATGCTACACTTGAAGCATTGTATAAATATAAAGTGTCAATGAAAACAACAAGATGTTAGTGTTTTAAAAAAAACACTCTGTATAGAAATAATGGGTTGAATCCAACCAGCCTTTTCATTAAGTCTCATTGAATTCCCCTCCTTACTACAGTCCCCATCCCACATGTCCTTTGTCCATGGAGGTCCCATGATTCCCAGTGCAGCCTTTTTTGGAGGTCCAATTCTGCCATTTTCCACCTGTGGAAAAGCTGGTTAGATCCAACCCAAGAGATCTCTATATAAACAAGACTTTCATAGAGCTATAGATATATATTTATGATTCTTTAGGAATCATATAACAATTACTACTTAGTAGGCCTATCTATTTGTATTCTGACAGAGCTGTCTCATAAGATGACACCCCAAATATTGGGATAATCAAACACATTTGACTGATAAAAGTGGTACCATGAGAATATTCTCAAGATTCAAGACAAATGGATCTGTCATGCAGAATTTTAATTAGTCCACAAAATCAGTGCTGATATGGCCCTCATTTTGCAGTATGTTCTACGAATATTGATAATATTGATTGCATGTTCCCAAGCCAACAAGGGACAAAAAGAACACATGACTGAAGCTGCAGTGAGAAGGAAGTTCTTAGGTATTTTATTGCAACGAAATACCGGCAAACAGTGAAGCCAAAATAGCCTGTCAAAAATTAACTGCTTTCTGAGCCATACAAGGAAGTACATGAAGTTTTATACTCAAAATGACATAGGCAGAAGATAACATACAGAAATCATAATTGGTTACAAATGATACAGCATCATTTGAGTAGATATACATTCATTGGCCAGTTACAACAAAAGGCACGACTATATGATATCTTGGATGTTTATTTAACCTACCCTTATTCAGTTCTATCCAAGGATTCTCTAGTGCTCACTTCGGCAGCACGTATACTAAAATTGGAACGATACAGAGAAGATTAGCCATGGCCCAAGGAGTCTCTATACTCAAACAAAAAGAGTTGTTTTCAGATACGACACTAAAAGCCCTTGTTGACCCAGACAGTGCAAAGTTTTACCCTAAACAACTAAAACCATGAACTCTATACTTGGAATGAAAAGTCAAGCAAAGACATCTATTAAAAAACCCATCCTCCACTTTACCAGCAATGCTACACTTAAGGCCTATTAGAACTGCCCGACAGCTAGATAGCTATTCTATCCAAACAACCCGATAAAAAAGAATGTTCGCTTCTTGTCTGCTAGCATCAGCTAAAAAGACACTCTTAACCTACAAAGGAAAGGCCTTTCAACTTGATAGACTCTTATTAAATCCTAATAAAATCTTAATACCAAAATTTATAAAGCCAGAAAAATATAAGTATACAAATAATTGTAATTAAAATCATTACATATTCCCACCCATGCTTCAATATGGGGAGCTGTGTTGGTCTGAAGCAGCAGAACAAAGTTTGAGTCCAGTGGCACCTTTCAGGCCAACAAATGTTTATTCATGGTATAAACTTTTGTGTGCAGGCACACTTCTTCAGATACACAAAAGCTTATACTTTGAATAAAATTTTGTTGGTCTTCAAGGTGCCACTGGACTCATATTAAAGGCAGTGGTCTATAGTGACATCTTTCTCTTTTCCTGTTCTGGCAACTGGTATACTACCAGAGGTGGAAGGATGTGGATCATACTGCAGATTAATTATTTGCAAGCATTGCAGATTAATTCACTGTCTCTTTCCAAGTTCTTTGATGTCATTAATGGGGCAGTTCCCTTTTCATCCCCCACTCTTTGCAAAGCAAACTTCCCAATTAACAAAACCTTGTGATTCAGTGTGAATAAGTGTTCTTTGTTTATTTGTTTGTTTTTTGGGCTAGGTTTGATCTTCTGGCAGAAGCTTCACCTCCCCCAAATGTCAGCTTTCGTGTCAAAAACGGATCGCTGCGTGCCAGTGCAGCATTTCACTATGTGAAACCAGGTTTGGGAGTTTCCTTCAGATCTTGAATAGAAAAAGAATCCTGAATGGGACCAATGAGCTTACCCTCCACAGCACTCTGTTCTGCGGGGGAGGAGCAACCTCTAATCAGTAGCCCTCAAGCTGCAGGCTCTGCAGCAAATTAAGACTTGATTCTGTACGATGCGCAAAGTCGCCATGAAATAAAACTTTCTGCTCAGCCATGCTATAGATCTATAAATGCTAAACATAAAAAGTAAAGTGTAATCTTGTTCAATGTTAAGTGATGTGAAATTTCGATCTTTTATACTGCCTTCCGGGGATGTGGAAAGACAAAGCCAGGTAGGCAATGAGCCCAGGTGGGGGATGGCAGACTTGGGCAATGGGGCAAGCTGCAGTGGCATCAGGCAGGCAACATGCCACGGTTGCCCAGCAAACTGGATGGGTGTAGAGCTCCAGGGAGGAGCTGGCAGGGGAAGAACCCAGTTATGGTTGCCAGGTCCCCCCTGGCCACCGGTAGGGGATGTGATGGTAGGGTGGCCTGATCCATGTTGGGGAACTCCTGGAGAGACGGGGATGGAGCTGCGGAGGACAGGGATCTCAGTGGGGTACAATGTCATAGAGTCCACCCTCCAAAGCACCCATTTTCTTCCGGGGAACTTATCTCTGAAGTCTGGAGATGAGCTGTAATTCTAGAGGATCCCCAGGTCCCACCTGGAGGTTGGTATCCCTAAGCTCAGCAAAGGAGGACGTGGCAGTCAGTCGCCAGCTCTCCCTCCCTTGCAGTGTAGAAGTGAGATTTCTCCTCCCTAAAGCAAAAGATTGATGTGGGGGTTAAATTTTTGAACTCCTTCTGAAGGTACCTTTTGCAAACAGGACTGCAAACTTTTCAACTAACCCCTGTTCCTATGTCTTTAAGAGCAGCTTGCTCTTCAGACGTTAATGCTGATTTCCACATTGTAAAAAAGCCTTTCTGCAGTTAAGCCTCATATTGGGTTCGTTTTTTCCTCATCAGTTGACAACTCTGACAGGATATCAACAATAGAAGTGTATAGTGCATATTTGGAAAGGTGAGTAAAAATAAAATCATGCAAAGATAGCATTGTGAACTTTTGCAGGGGTTAGACTGGATTAAAAGTCAAGAACCACTGCCCTAGGGATTCTATTCTAGATGGAAATCAACATTCTGTTACCTTGAAATTTATTTCACTTGTAGCCACTGTCCGCTACTTGGGGATACACTGTTTTTATCTGTAGCCTTTCACTGGAAAAGAAACTGGATTGCTAATGCTATGTGGACCCAGTATTCAGTCTATAGAAAAGACAGCTATGGGGATGGGGGCGGGGGACAATATGACAGAGGTTTTTGACAGAAAGTATGACAGAAACATGAGGCAATATGACAGAAAGTAGAGAACTTTTTCTTCCTTTCCTGTAGTACTAGAACACTGATGTGCAATCGATTCAGAACAGATGAAAGGAAACATTTCTTCACTCAATGAATAATTAAATCATGGAATTCACTGCCAGTGGAAATAGTATGGCCATGAGTGTAAATGGCTTTAAAGGGGGTTAGACAGACTCATGGAGGATAGGTCCATCAATAGCTACCAGCCATGATGAGCCTCCATCTACAGATGTAGCAAACCTCTGAAAACCAGAGCAGGGAGGCAGCATCAGGCGTGCCTTGGCCTCTGTGGCATGTTCATTGGCCCTTCACAGCAAATTGGTTGGCCACTGTATAAAATAGGATGTTGGACTAGAAGAACTTTTCTTCTGTTCTTATGGAAACACTGAAATCACCCAACACATATGCTTTTATTCCAAAATGGTTTTATGCAAAGAAAAAAATAATAATTTACAGCCTTGACTTATCAAGAAAAAAAACACCCTACTGATATTGGTAGTTTTTCTTTAATATTGTTATTCCAGTAACAAAACTATAAAATGGACTGGCCTTTAAAAATTCTGTAATTAAGGACAAAATCTAAAATTTTTGAGTAATGGCCACCAATGCAGTGTTGATTATAATTAAAGACTGTATTATCAGTGAACAAACCATTTAATCATCCCATGATTACAAAAATGTTCCCTACATCAGGAGGAGATATTTTAAGAGGATCAGCACCAGAAGTCATCTGTTTCAAAGGGAAGTTGATGGAAGCATCATTTATCTTCTCACAAAATTCCTAATTAACAAAACCACCAACATCTGAGAATATATTATTTCATAAGGTCACAGTGCTATGTAACAGATGTGTCATAAAGCAAGCGACACATCAGTGTGCATATGGGTCTGATTTAAAGATTGTTATGTATTATTAATTGTTTTATGGCCATGTTCTCTCAGCCTGAGCACATTTTTTATAGTTAGATTCCAGTTTTTAAGTGGATAAAAGCAAAATTATCTATGTACACTAAAATAATGGCTAGCAACAAAGCAAGTTGCTTTCATTCATTGCTGTCATTCTGCTTATACCTATTTTAGTTCATCATGCAGGTGGTGTGGGACGCTTAATGTTTGCTCATAGGTGAAACTATCACATTCTTAGGTAGGCCACAGGAAATCCTTGTCCCATCATGATTCTAGACAACAGAGGTTCTCTTCAATTTGTAATAAAGGTTTGCAGCAATTTAATTATAACATATTATGCTACAATGTAAAATTCACTGGGCAGGAATGAGGGCATTCAAGTAAAATCTAAGTTGGGACCCTTTCACATGAGACTCAAGTACATGTGAGTCTCAATTTTTTTTGTCATCTCAGACAGACTTGTTTTAGTAACTGGCTGCTAACTGATTTTATTTATCTTTTCATACAAAGCAGCTTGTGTCCAGTTAGCAAAGAATGGTTGAGCTGTTTTTGAGGGAAACAGATTTCTTCTGTTTTCACTTCTTTGTTGCCCTTCTGAATCACTGTGGTGTGCTGTTTAAAATGTCCATAAACACTTCCTACAATGCCACTTTTTTCCTGCCCTTTTTCATGGCGCAATCTTTCTTGAACTTTTTTTGGAACACTCTAAACTGGGTGCTATAGCACTAAACTAATATAGCACTTCAGTGCTACAGTGGTACCATTGAGATGCCTTGGCACCACTATACTGGTCTAACGCTATAGCATTTAATTTAGGATGTTAAAAAAAGTTCAAGCCAGTTTTTTTTAATCCACAAGAGGACTTGTCCTTTAATCCCATGATTATTGAGCTTACTTAGGAGCCTTTGATGAGGAACATTATCAAAAGCTTTCTGGAAGTCAAGGTAAACAGCATCTATTGGTTTCCCCTTGTCCACATGTTTGTTAACCCCCTCAAACAACACTAACAGGTAAGTGAGACAAGATCTTCCCTTACAGAACCCATGCTGAGTCTTCCTCAATAGTTTTTGTTCATCAATGTACCTACTAGTTCTCTCCTTAATAACGGGTTCCACCAACTTACCCGGTATTGACGTCAGACTGACTGGCCTGTAATTTCCCAGATCTCCTCTGGAACCCTTTTTAAAGATAGGGGTGACATTAGCTACCTTCCAGTCCTCAGGACTGGAGGCAGATTTTTAATGGGGGCCATTTATTTATTTGTTTGTTTGTTTGTTTCAATTTATATCCCGCCTAGCCAGCGGACCGGGCATGGTTATTTTGTTTTGTTGGGAGTTTCCCATTGGTCTTCTGGAGGGCTGGGGGGGGCACTTGGGACTGGGATTCTTTGCAGCCTTCCACATTTTGCCTGGTCAACACCTAGTGAATGGTTTGCTAGGGAGGCCATTTTAAGAAAGGAGTGGGGGTTGTATACCAGTGCTTCAGCTCTTTCCCTGTTCCTTTTGCCATTCACCATCCTTTTTAACTGCATTCATCTGCCCCCCCCCCCAATCCATCCTTCTGTGGATCCAGGAGGATGGGTAGTGAGAGCCTTCTCGCAGGACAGCCAGGTGCTCCCTCCTGTAGTGGCCATGTGGCATAAACCCCCCTTGGACCAGGTGCACTTCCTGTCTTGGGGGGGGCACCTATTCAGGTTGCTGTAGGCCAGTGACTCTTGCTTCTGCCTCTTTACTAACCCCATCCCACCCTTAAAAGGGGGGACAGCTGCAGTACCCTGCTGGCAGGGCTAAGCTTTCCCAGCTTCTGAAAAAATACTTTTGAGATAATTTATAGTACAAAATGAGGAGGAGGAAGAGGAGGAGGAGTGCAGAGAGTGAAAAACTGGACAGTGTCATGGCTATTGACTTAAAATGTTGACAAGTCTTCATCCATGATTGGTGCAATAACTTAATGATGTGCTCTATTCCAAAGCAATAGAAGACTGGATAACAACTGGCAGGACATTTCTCATTCTTGAGAACAAAGAGAAAGGAGCAGTGGCAGCAACTTTCACTCGATTATCTGCTTCCCAACAACTTTTAAACTACTGACAGGAATTGTAGCCAATTCCATTCAAAAAATATCTTACAGCTTAATTTAATTTTACCATATGAATGAAAAGGAATTTTCCAAAAATCCCAAGGCACTACAGATCAATTACTGATTGATAAAATGGTCTTACAAAATTGTAAAAGGCAGAAACCAACCTGAATGTTGCTTTGATTGATTAAAAGAAGGCATTTGATTCACTCCCTCATATATGGATCCTGAAAACACTAGAAGTGATAAGCAGCAGCAAAATTGTAATAAGCAAATGGAACACCAGGTTGATAATAAATGGAGAAGGAATTGGAACGATTAATATCAAAGGAGGAATTTTCCAAGGAGACTTACTATCAATGCTGCTCTTTGTCATTGCCCTAATCAGGCGTCACTTCGTAGAAAAAGAGGTGCAGGAGCTCATTAGCATAACTCATTTGCATAACTCATTTGCATATGCCACACCCCCTAACATACCGGAAGTGTGTCAGAAGGCAACACCCACCCCTCAGGCTTCACTCCACAGGTGAGTGAAACTGACCTGCTCTTCCTCCATTCCCTTCCCCATCCAATACTTTGTGCAATAAAAATAAGCGTAAAGAACACACCCTCATTCTCTTTCTGCTCCCTTGAAACCACCAGGTTTCAAGTAGACTTGAGATACCCAGGACATGTGCACCACCCATCCCTTCCCCTTCCCCTAACAAGACACCCTGTGAGGTCGGTGGGGCTGAGAGAGGTCTTTTGAGAACTGCTCATGAGAGAACAGCTCTGAGAGGACTTGTGACTGGCCCAAGGTCACACCAGCAGCTGCATGTGGAGGAGTGGGGAATCAAACCCGGTTCTCCCAGATTAGAGTCCAACTCCTGACCACTACACCAAACTGATAAGGTGGAAGCTGCTGAAGGGTTGGTGAAATTTCTCCAGTATTTATGTGCCATGTGCCCAGATAAAAAATGGTATACTTAGAAAATTTATATGCCACTTTGAGCAAGTCTCTGGAAAAGCAGCACACAGTCATAAAAGGAACAATGATAAAATTATCAATATTAAAACAAAACATTAAAAACAATAAAAACCCTAGCAGGGCTTTCCCCGGGGCGCTGCGCCTCTGCACTGCTCGGGGAAGCCGAGGATAGGGTGGGGCTCGGTCATGTGCCCGCCCCCTTGGCTCCTCACTCCTGGAGCTGTGCTCCTGTGCGCTCCCGCTCCAACGGACCCCTGGCCCTAATACTACTCATAATCATTCTCAACAACACAGGCTTAGGATACCAGCTTTCAAAGAGAGGCCCAAAGATTTCATACCTATTGTATATAGATGAGTTGAAAATGTATGGAAAATCATCATCAGAGATTAATTCTTTACTAAAAACAGTTTGAATATTCAGCAAAGATATAGCAACAGAATTTTGCCTTGCCAAGTGTGCAGCATTGGCACTGAACAGAGGAAAGATGGTTGAACAATGTCAAAACACTGGGCTTTGAAGAAAACTACAAATGTCTTGGAATTTTGCAAGCTGACACCATCAAACATACCCTTGTTAAGAAAAATACAACCATGAAGTATTACCAAAGAGTTAAAAAGATATTCCAAACAAAATTAAATGGAGGAAACACAATAAATGCAATTAACACATGGGCAGTTCCAGTTCTAAGATCACAGCTGGCATTATTGATTGGAAATAAGCAGAATTAGAAGCAAAAGTTCACAAAACTCACAAGATAATGATGGTACATCACTCACTACATCCTAGAAGTGATGTTGATCATCTCTACTTACCAAGAAAATTAGGTGGAAGAGGTCTCCTGAAAGTTAAGCAAACAGTTGAAGAAGAAAAATGAGTACTGAATGACAACAAGAAAAGGTAAAAGAAGCTTCTCGTTGAAATGTACAAGGCAGACTTATTTAAGGTTACAGAAACCAAAGAAGACTACAAAAGATTGCATTCAAAACTCACTTTGACAACTGGAAGGAAAAGCACTCGTATGGGCAATATTTAAAAGAAGCTCCAAAATGGGTACTTGAAGAAAAAAACTGGACACATTTTAGCTACACAAGAGCAGCTAAATTCCCCCCAATACCTTTTGAAATGGCCTCAGCTCCAGGTGTCAACTGTGAGGAGATTAGAATGTTCAGTGGAGGGGGGGGAGGTTCTAACTGTTTCTGTCAGTAAAAGGCAGGGGTTTTACTGGCAGCAGTCTAGGGTTGCCAAGTACCCCCCCCCCAGCCACCAGCAGCGGATCCAGATCCAGGCTGGGAAACTCCTGGAGATTTGGGGGTGGAGCCTGGGGAGGACAGGGACCTTAGTGAGGTACAATGCCATAAACTCCACCCTCCAAAGCACCCTCCATTTTCTCCATGGAAAGTTATCTCTGTAGTCTGGAGATAAGCAGTAACTCCAGGGGATCCCCAGGTCCCACCTGGAGGCTGGCATCCCTAGCCAGCACCCTCTGTGTGACTTGATACCACCTGATTTGCATGAATTAATTAGGCCCAGCTGCTTTCTGTCAGAATCTGCTGATTCAGACATGAATTTTTGCTATGCTTCCTATTGCTTTGTGCTATGTGTAACCTGTGCTTGCACCTATTATGTATCCATGCTTATTGCTTTTAGTTGCCCCTATGCCCACCATGTAACCATATCCCTTGCCAGGAGGACTGTATGCTATGTGACCCCAGGTTTATGGCTTTGACCAGGCCTGGTCTGTGTAACTGTTTGCCCGGGAGAGTGACAACTTCAAAGCATGGGAACAATGGGCGTCTCACACTCCTGCCTCCGCATTCCATTCATCCCTGCTGGGAAGACAAGGGGAGGACAGAGACCAATTCTTATCAACGTGCGAAGGCCTTGAGGAGAAGCATTTGTTATGTGAATATGGTTACACCTAAGGGGTCTGGTTTGGGAAGGGAAATTTACTGCTTAACACCTAGCTTTCTTTCCTGTGGGAAGCAAACGGCCAAAGACCCCTTTTGCCCGCCGTTTTTTCCCTTTGGTGATTGGTTACCTATGGGCAATTCAAAGTCTACTGAAGGGTATAATAGACCTGCTTCTATCATATGCATTATCTCTGACAATAATCCGAGAACCTGTACCAATGTAGAGATTGGAAATAAAGAACTGTGTTTCATCAACAAAGATCTGATCCTTGACTACTTTGAGCAGAAGTCTCACACTTTCCTACAGTTCATCAGCAGCCACCCTATGAAAGCCATTGTAATGTAACAGTTAGAGCTTCAGACTGGGATCTGCAAGACCCAGGTTCAGATCCCCAACTTGTGGTGGAAGCTGACTGGGAAATTTTGGACCAGTCACATACTTTCAGCCTAACCAACCTCACAGGATTGTTGTGCAGATAACAATGAGGAAATAATAATGTAAGCTGCTTTAGTCCGCACTGTGGAGAAAGACTGTAATTTTCCTAGGTAGAGGCTGCGGGGGAGGGGGGTGGAGATGGAAAGCTGAAGACAGATAAAGTTAGGTTGGCTGTTGGGTGGGAAGGAAATAGGGTTTCCAACTCGAGGCTGGGAAATTCCTGGACATTTGAGAGGTGGAGCCTGGGGAGGGTGGGATTTGAGGTGGGAGGCAGAAAGAGAGAGAAAGAGTGATGAGGTGGGGAGGCAGAAAAACAAAGGGAATGATGACAGGTCAGAAAGAGAGAGGACGTAACATACAGGGAGGAGATAGAAAGAGTAAGAAAGGGGGGCAGAAGGGAGAAAGAGTGTGAGAGAGGTAGGGGAAGAAGGGAGGAAGCAAAGGTGTGAGGAATGGGATAACCATCCCACAAGTTTCTTGCAGTTTCCACTTGGTTTAAATAATATCTATAATGTCTCTAATAAATGTTAAAGAGTTATAGAGTTCCTTTATTATAATCTTCCAGCCAAGTATAGAATCTTGACCATGTATTGTGAAATTTTTCTTCTTGTTATCCTCTCAAAAGTAAAGTAAGGCTGAGGACAGACTGGCAGTCTCGGCTGCATCTGCCCCGAGGAGGCGGCCCGGACGCATCGCGTCCGGTGCTGCGCTCCTCCCACCAGAGCGGGTGTGAACGCACGCAGGGAGGGGGAGCTGCGTGGCGTCCGCCCGCCGCCGTAGGAAGCCACCCGCAGTCTGAACGCTGCGGGTGGCTTCCTTCCGGCGGCATGCAAACGCTGCGCCGTGGGGGAAATTCCCCCCGCCTTAGTCTGCCGCGCGACTGCCAGTGTGTCTTCAGCCTTAATTTGTCCATCTCTGCTGTTTCCAAAATTTTACTTACAATTTCTTCTTCTAACAGTAATTCATCTTTTCTCCAATACTTAGCATACAATATTCTCACAGTGGTTAGTACATTTATAATCAGATAAAAATAATCAATTCAACATTTTTTGTAATATTTCATGGATCCAGGCCCAATATTTTTTAACTCTATCACACATCCACCACAAATGGAAAAAGGTCCCAGGAACTTTACTGCATTTCCAACAAGCATTTGATAAATCAGGATAAAATTTTGCTAACATACCTGGTGTCATATACCATCTATAAAACATTTTATATATATTCTCTTTACATGCAGTTGCTTTAGCAATTTTTACATTCATTTTCCATACCTGTAAACCATTGATCTAGATGTATATTATGCCCAACATTTTGTGCCCATTTAATCATAGGGCTTTTAATTATTTCATCTTGTGTTTTATGTTCCATTAATGCATACATTTTTTTAATCATTTTTTCCTCAGAATATAACAAGATGTTATCTATTTCACTTGTTTTAGAACAAAAACCTTGGTTTATCTTTGGTTGACTTTGCAAGATGAAGGATGAAACACTTGACCACATGGTCAGTGCCTGCAGTAAAATTGCTCAAACTGCAGGTATGTTGTGCTGGAATATTTGCAAGAAGTATGGCTTACCATCAATCAGAAATTCAGGGGAGCACAAACCAGACAAGATCAAGGAAAATGATGAAACAAAAATTCTTTGGGACTTCCAATTACAAACAGATAAACACCTAGAGTATATCACAATTGTAAAAAAAATGAGAGATAGGGTTTGGATAATTGATTCTACAATCCCAGGAGACAGCAGAATAGAAAAGAAAGAACATGAGAAGATCATGAAATACCAAGATCTACAAATAGAGAGCCTCTGAGAGAAGAAGGTTACCACCATGCCAGTTGTCATTGGAGCCCTTGGAGCAGTGCCTTTCTGGACTTTCTGGGCACTGAACAAACAACACCAACTCATCAACAGAAGACAGTGTTGCTTGGAACAGCAAGAATCCTGCAATGATACCTCTGCAGATCCCAGGAACCTGGCTAGATATTGAAGCAGGACACCATCCACCAGTCAAATATCTGACTGTGACAAATAACACCACCACCACCACAAATAAAGAAAAGGAGAAAAGGGGAGGGGGATAGCACAGAGCATGGGAGCATGGGAGGCCTGCCCAGAAGCATCTACTGCTCTCTTTTCAGTTCTAGTCTTTCTGCTAGCTCCAGCAATCGATGTTCCATCTAACCTGTGCAGTCTTGTGTGCAAAAATTCTACTTCATGAGCCACTAGTATTAAAGGTGTGAGTGTAGGGCTGCCAAGTCCCCCCAGGGGGAGAGGATTCCCCCACTAAATGGGTCCCCAATTTGCCGGTTGGGATCCGGCCAGTGGGGGGGAACCCCACCCCCGAAGTGGCACGATCAGGCTAATGTGCCCAGCGTGATGACATCACCCAGAAGTGACATCATCAAACTGGGCACGTCACTGGGTGACGCACTAGCAATCACCCTGAAAACTCTATGGTACCATAGAGTTTTAGGGCGATTACCAGAGCGTTGCCCCAGCAATGTGCCCAGCGTGGCGGTGTCACTTCTGGGTGATGTCATCACAGTGTGTGCATGCTTTGCACGCACACAGGACTCCCGGAGAGGGGCTGGGACTCCCCCACTGTTATGAAGGTAAGATTTGGCAACCCTATGTGAGTAAGGGGGTAGGGTTGGGCACCTAAAGACAGAACATGTTCCTCAAAAAACCTTCAAACATATTAAGTAGTAGTTGTTTCATGTTTAGATGCCAACTAAAACTGCCAGTATATCGTGCAGTAACTCCAGCACTGACAAACAAGAACCCATACCCCCTACCACATGCTCTGTAGTCCCTCTTTGGAACAATGAGTACAAGGGACAGAAAAAATGCAGTGAACTGACTGCAGCTTTGGAAACGGAGGACTCCATTTCCAGTGTTCTGAACTGATCCAGGTGGGCAGCTGTGTTAGTCTGAAGCAGTAGAACAAAGTTAGAGTCCAGTGGCACCTTTAACACCAACAAAGTTTAATTCTGGGTATGAGCTTTCATGTGTGTGCACACTTTTTCAAATACATTTGAATGGAAGGTTACAATTACAGGTTTGAACTGCTATCTTCCATTCCCAGTGTATCTGAAGAAGTGGGCACGCACACGAAAGCTCATACCTTGAATAAACCTCTGTTGGTCTTAAAGGCATCACTTGTCTCAAAATTTGTTCGACGGTTCTGAATGTTACCAAAACCTACATGTGTGCCTAAACACTGAAAAGTAATTAGATGTTCTCAGTAAAATTAGAAGGACTACTCTTACTAACTAAAAACAAGCCTTGAAAACATCTCATTAAAATGAATCCAAGAACAGCACAATCTCTCAAGAGCACAAAGACCTGACTTTGAAACCAATCAAGGCACCAATGACTCCATGCACAGTTTGAATAGTGAAAACTGCAGAAGTAATTAGGAACAATGGAAGCACTAACTATATATTTATCTTTCACAGAGTTATTTAGAGACCAAGATTTTTACAACCATCTCAGTGCTATCTCTTGGTTTTAATCTTCCCAAACACTGCACATTTATACAGCTGGTCCATTTTGTTTTAAATAACATGGGAATCACACTGCCCTTTATTTCTTTCTAAACAAGGAAAGACCTCAAATAGCTAAAACATACCAACAGTTAAACAACACAAAACTGAGTATGAATCAAACAGACAGACATTAAAGATAAATTTCCACTATGACAGTTTACAAGCCATGAAATACACTTGGCTATTTACAATGTCTAGGTTTAAATATTTATTCATTTTTCCCACTACTGCTGTTCCAGCAATAAATAACTTCTGCATTTTCTAAAGGGTTGTGAAAAAAATCTTTCTGTAATTAGCACTGGTTTTTTTAAGGGAAGAAATGCTTTAAGACCTGACCCAGATCCACCAGGCCCAGCTAAGATTGCCTTGATTGGCAAACGTAACCAAACTGTTGAGACACACAATCCATATCAACTGGATCTCTATAGGTAATGACTTATTTGCACCATGTTCCATAGACTCAATGTTATGGGACTCAAAATCTATATCCCAACTAACCAGGGAGCACAATCCTTATCTGACACCAATGCTTAAATTATGGAGATCCAAACGTCACCAACTCACTAACAAAACTTCTAAATTTGCTGACTTTACATACCAGACATGGTTTAAACAAATGACTAGTGACTCACTCAGACTAAAGTGGAAGAAGGCCAAACTTTCTAGATTAGTAGACATTACAAACAGGAGAGATCTATTAAGCAAAGCAGACATGGAAAAGAAGCTGGGAACATCGATCCCATGGTTTCTCTATCTGGCCATCCAATATTATAGCACCCAAATAGGTCTGATAACCATATTAACTCAAAAGTCTACAGACTTTGAACTCATGTTACAGCTATTTGAAAACCGAAATAAAGGGCTGATCTCTGCCACATACTCTTTATTAAATAATATGCAAAACACATCCCCGCTGCCCTGTCAGACAGCTTGGGGCAAAGATTGCACAACAGTTCTAGATGATAACCTCTGGTTGAGTATTTGGACAACAAGAGCAGGTTTCCCAGTTCCAAACTCTCTGCAATTACAAAAGCTCAAACTACTCACAAGGTGGTACCTCACCCCACAGAAAATCTCATACAGAAATCCCTCCTATTCGCCCTGGTGCTGGAAAGGCTGCCACCAGGTAGGCACATTCGCACACTGCTGGTGGAAATGCGACAAAATTTCTATGTTTTGGGACCAAATAAAAGCAAAAGTCAAGGAAATAACACACATTGAGATCGAAATATGCCCTGAATCATTATTTCTGGACCACTGGCCACAACCAATTCAATCCCATAAGTCAAAACGAACTCTGGAGATTATGGTATTTGCTGCCCGCACTGCAATTGCATCATATTGGAAAAATCCAAAAACCCACCTTTAACATTGTGGTATGAAAAACTATGGGACCAGTACCTAATGGAGAATATCACGAAGAGATTAAATGACTCTTCTATGAACCCGGTCAAGTCCAACTTCAAGGAAAAATGGAAACCAATATTAGACTTCCTCTCCCATGAAAAAGCTATCCCGAAATGCTGGGAAGAGCTTCAGAAATGGATGTAAGTACTTGTCTTCTACCTAGGGGTACTCTCCATCACTACGCTTTCTGTGGAAATATATTTTAACATTGCTCACCTGATTTTTAGCTCTTAATGACTCAGAATTATTGTCGGACAATCTGTATACAAAGAAAAAATGAAATGCTTCATTGGTTTCTCTAATGTTTATATATTTAGCTGTTAATATTTACTTTCACCTGTAACATAACATGAAAAATGTTCAAAAGTTGTATTGTACCAGAAACAAAAGCCACAAACTGGTAATATCTGTAAGGACGATAACTGTTTCTAGTTAAAAATATTATATTTGCACTACCATTGTTATTTAGAAAAGATTTCTCTTTGTTCAATTTTTACACTGTTTTAACTTGTATTCACATTGTGAAAATAAAATATTAATGAAAAAAAAAAAAGATTGCCTTGATAATCTGGGCATCAAAACTCTTTTGTCAAGAAAACAAACTGCCAAGAGATCCATCCCTTCATATTTTCTAATTATGAAGACAGGCACTTCACAAACAAAGATTTTATTTTATTAATTGATGCTCTGCAACTGAAGCACTATTTGACCAGAACCAGGCCAAGCCCAAGGATGAAGGTACTGGACAACAGGATTTAGGAGAAGCTGTTTATTGACGCCAGTCTCAGCCTGCAAGAATTTTGCAGAGTAAATGCAGAGCCCCGATTTCAATCAGGTTCCACCTTAAATACCAGTGGGGAGGGAGCTTACAGAACAGGTGTCATTCGTATACACACAGCGTCATTTTTGTAAGCAAAGTATTCTATTACAATCCCTCCCGTGCATATCTGAGTCAAGTAAGCAGGAATGTTTGTCTTTGGTTATGTTGCTAAACATCAGGATTTTCACGGTCCCTAGACTTAGGCTAACTTAAGATAATGTTGTGAGCAGAACAATAGAAGTCTGTATGTCTTGCACAGGTGTTTCATATAACACAAGAGAATCTTTGCTTGGCCTTGCTGTTGCTCATAGCTTCTAACTAAGCATTGTTAACACAGAAATACAGGTTTTTTGTTTTTGTTTTTTTGAATTTCTATTACTTCATTCCCCCCTTTTGGGCATTTTTCCTCTAAAAGGAAAAGATGCTCAACTTACTCACAGCTGGGACCTCTACCTGTCTGTGACAGTTCCATGTAGTGGTAGCGTTGTCTAGCAGTCTGCATGTAGAGAAGCTTTGCAGCATCCATGTTGCCTACTGCTGCTTCGACTGCTCGTTGCACGATTTTGTGAAGCAAAGGAATTAGGCAGGGCAATAACAAGAATCCACCCAGAGCAAGACCAGTTAATAAAAGGACCTGCTTCCAGTCATTGAAAAGGCTTCCTAGCCACCCTCCGGTATCTAGGATACCCGTCCAAGTTTGAACTGATACATGAGCGAGGTTCCGAATTCTGTTGGTGATCTGTTCTATCGCCTTTCCATTATCATCGATCTGAAGACAACAGTTGGAGAGGTTGAACTTGCCACAGACTCCTCCCTTGGGTGCAAGGAGGAAATCAAGAGCCAGGCGGTTTTGGTATACTGCTGTGCGCAGATGCCTGTTTGTGGAGGCCAGCAAATTTAGGGCTAACGAGGTTTCATTGGTTATGATTTCTAAAACAGCTTGCAAGCGAATAATGCGATTCAACAAATAGATTGGGGTGCAATAACTATTGGTACCATCGGCTGCCCATGTAGCAGGGCCATAAACATGAATTATATGCTCAGGCATTAATGCCAGGCATTAATGCAGTTGGAACCTTTTGGCCAACCTAAGGTATCATACACTGGCACACCCAGTTAGAAGAATGGGTCAAGGGAAATTTAAATTTAATTGAAAAAACTGCTCTTTTTAAATCCTTGATTCTACCAAAATTTATATTTTTATTTCAAAATCTCCCCATCTCTTCTCCGCCTTTGAAAGACTTTCATAATTGGCACCAAATTATTCATAACTTTATCTGGGGTGGTAAAAGGGCGAGAATAAGTTTTCTCACCCTCACTAAGCCCAAGAAATTGGGTGGATTAGGGTTACCTAATTTAGAACGCTACTATATTGCCTCTCAAATGTCTAATATTTTTTACTATGCCACACCTTTTTGTTATAAGTCATGGGTGCAAATTGAACAATCTTACTTACCTTCATTTTACCTACATGAATTCATTTGGGATGATCATCAAACTTATAAAACATTACATCTAAGCAACCCATATCTAGCACTTACCTTACAACTGTGGCATAAGCATCGTCATACCCTAGCACCAGGTCTTTCTCCTATTGTGGCATTGTTGGGTCAATCTTTGTTTATTCCTGGAAAAGAAAAACATTTCTTAGCAACTCTTAGAAAAAAAGGGATTTACAGAATCACAGATTTTATGTCCGGAGGGAACATTAGCACATTACAACAATTGGAAATTAAATATAATTTTAAATTACAATGGTTACATTATCAGCAAATCTTTCATAAACTTACAGACCTGAAGAGATCTTCTGATTTGAATCATCCATTAACTCGATTTGAATTCTTTTTAAAGAAACAACCTGCTTCGGCCAAAGGCCTATTGACTATTATCTATGATTTATTAAACAAAGCAAATTGGACAGCGATATCTTCAATTTAAGCAGCTTGGCAAAGAGATTGTGGGATGGAACTCTCTACATCTCAATGGGAAGTTATTTGGGCTTCTCCAATACTTCATAGTAGGATGATTAACATACAACTCAGACACTTTAAATTAGTAGCACGTTGGTGTCTCACTCCTGAACGGCTTTTTAATTGCAAGCATAAGTCAACTCCATTATGCTGGAAAAACTGCCAACAGAAAGGGACTTTGGTCCACTGTTGGTGGGCTTGCCCCGGAATTAATAAATTCTGGAGTGAGGTTCTATCGGAGATTCACAAAATCACCGGAGTAACAATTCCTAACACTCCTGAATCAGTTTTACTACACCACTGGCCTGATGTGTCCCTTACAAATCAGAAAATTGAACTTGTTTCTTTATTGTTAGTGGCAGCCAAAAATTTAATAGCTTTAAATTGGAAATTAACTCATATTCCTACCCTATCTCAATGGGTTTCAAAACTCTGGGACATTATAGTATCTGACAAACTGGCTACTCAACTTACACTTTCTGATAACCCTAGACAAGATAATAATTTTTTGGAGAAATGGTTTGGTTATTTTGACTATATTAAAACAATGCAATCTAAAACTTATTTAATCCCACATAAATACAAAGTTTTTATTTTTTATTGATCTTGTGTAAATGATGTATTGGATTTTATTGTTTATGCTGGTGAGATTATTAATAGATATGGTTGGATCTTAAGGTTGACCTCATAGTTGTTTTGTTATATGTTTTGTGATAGTTATAGTTTTAAGAGTTATATGTATTTTATTTTACAGAAATCCTTAACATTGTTGTATATGTTGTATTTATATAGTAGTATTGTACTTAAAACTGTTTTGTTTGGATTATTGTTGAAAAAAATAAAAAAAGATAATTGCAAAAAAGAAATGGGAAGCAGAAAGAAACTGGGTCAGATTGAACCAAGAACACATGCACATCCCCAATTGCAGGGCAAAATAGCATATGCTGCTGTCCCACAGATCCAGTATAAGTGACCAGGGACTCTCCATGGGGTAGATGTAGCACAAGGGAAATGAAAATAACTATCAAGGTGAGTGCCAGTAGTGAGGTTAGGTGCAACAGTAACTTCATCATTAGTAGCAGCAAAATCTATATACTGCTGGGATTGGGACTGATTACATATCCAAGCAGTTATACAGTCTAGAGCACCCACGGAAATATTGTAATGAGAACCTTGGCAAAGAATGCATATATTGCCAACTAGAGTATGTTGAAGAATCTACCTAGTAGGGTGATTACTATCTTTCCAAGTCAGATTAGCAGCAGTAAGATTCATTAGGGCCAGCTCCCTTGTTTCCCATGGCCATTGTTCACCCATGTTAGTGCTCCCACATACATAACAGTTTTTAACTGTGAGTTCAGCTGCAATATGCTCTGCAAGATCAATAAACAGATTCTTGGTAACAAGAGGAATCACTATCTGTTTACCCATTTCAGTCCAGAAAGTTGTATGCGCCTGCTGTTCTTCAGGGCAAGGGGGGAAACCTATCACTTATATTACAATCTGACCATAGGGATCCGCCCCTTTCCCATCAACTCCAACACCATATACAGTTCGCTGGCTAGTGCTGGAAGATGGGGAGGGAGATGTTATACAAAGTGGAGTTCAGTGTTCTTTTGTGCAAGGACTAGAGACCTGACCTAATGACAGAGTAAGACCAAAAGGGCCATTTGAAGTAGTACCATAGGAGGCATAGAAATATGCTATTGCAGTGTATAGATACTTTCTTTCTTGTGCGTAAGATGCTTGCCACCCTTGATCTCCACAGCTTCTCTGGGCAGATTGCAGTGTTTCTTTAGAAATAGCAGCACAAACATCAAAGCAAACTGACAGAGATTCTCTGGTGTTGATCGTCAAATTACTGGCAAGGAAACTTCCTGGGACCAGGTTGCTGTTGCCACTAGGCTTATAGGCATAAATATTAATTCGGGCTTGCACAGAGAAGGCTTGTGGTTTGAAACACACAGATTTGGGAACGATAGCAGACATGATAAGAAGTGTTTTGATGAACACATTGTGTAACATTTGGAGAAGTACAATCATAATCAGAATGATAAACAAGTGTTTGGGAAACCTGAGTGTCTCTGTAGGTTGTGGTTATGCATGGGGTACACTGGCTAATGGCATATACGTGACAAGCAATATCAGAATCACAACGTTTATGCAAAACATTTTCAGCGGCTTCCTTTCTAACAGCGAGTCAGAATCTTCGCCTGTGTGCAGGGAGACTGTTACTGGTAGGTCCCAGAAGAGGTTCAGGAACCATTAGCCATGTTCTCCACCTCCGGATGGGGAGAAGCAGGGCGATGAGACACGTGTTGGATTGTTACAAATGTGGGGTTAGATCCTGGAATGGCTTCCCAACGATCACAGGCTAGCTTCAGATTCAACCAGTGGATCCAGGGTTTGCACTCTGCCACCTTAACAGCTATGGGAAAGTTAAGAAGGACAGTGAATGGCCCATCCCATTGGGGTCCAAGGGGTTCTGCATGCCAATTTTTAACCCACACTGAGTCTCCGAGGCTAAGATGACATACTGAGTCAAACAGGAAGGGGTAAACAAGCTGAATAGTGGGCTTGTAGCTTCTGGACCTGGTGTCCAAGGGCTTGGAGTTCTGCTGTAGTTATGAACTGGCCAGTCTGATAAGCCTCAGTTTGAATTCCAAGAGTCAGAGGGGAAGGGCGGCCAAACATTGCCTCGTAGGGAGAAATAGGAGTGCGCTTTGAAGGCAGATAATGGAGATGGGAAAGAACTAGTGGTAAAATCTTCATCCAGGGCAGCTGAGTTTCTTGAGAAAACTTGTGGAGAGCTGCCTTCAGCGTGTGATTGGCTCTCTCGACTAAGACTGCACTTTGTGGATTATAAACACAATGAAGCTTCCAGTTAATCCCTGAGGCTCTGGCTACCTGCTGAGTTGTTTCAGAGATGAACAAAGGCCCATTGTCTGAGGAGATGGTCAGGGGTAACCCAAAATGTGGAAGGAGGTCTCGCAGTAGGACCCTGCTGACTTCTGAGGCTTTTCCCATAGCTGAGGGAAATGCTTCTATCCAGCCTGTGAAAGTGCAAATGAACACAAGCAAGTACTTGTGACGCCCAACTCTAGGCATTTCAGAAAAGTCCACTACTAGATGTGTCATAGGGGCAGGACCTGGAGGCTTGAGGCCAGGGGGCTTTCTAGGTCCTTCTCGAGGATTATTTCGGGCACAAGTAACACACTGTTTGCAAACTAAGTCAGCTAAGGCTACTTTCCAATCTATGTGAGCCCAGCAATCAAGAGATTTTAAAAGAGCAGTGGTGCCGAAGTGGGTGTTTGCATGTAGAGCTTTCACAACTTCATAACTTAAAGCTGCTGGGATCCAAACTTTTTCTTCTGGGAGAATCCACCATCCTTCCTTGTTCTTTGAAGCTCCTCGGAATTCTAACCAGCTTTCTTCCTCCAGAGTGTAGTGAGGAGTCCATTGAGATACAGGAGTGGAATAAATGGGGCAGGCAAGTGCAGCTCGATCTGCTGACTCTGCTTCCAAAGCCGCTTGCTTCACTGCTGCGTCTGCACGAGTGTTGCCACGGGCAATGAGATCCAGCTTCTATCCAGGCCCTTTTGATGTCCTCTACAATGAATAATGGCAACTTGTGCAGGGAAATTCATTGCTTCCATCAGGAGACATAAGTTGGGGCCATACTTGATTTCTTTTCCTCCAGCATTAATGAAGCCCCTGTTTTGCCAGAGCATTCCATGAGCATGTGCAGCTTTAAAAGCAAACACAGAGTCAATGTAGATATTTACGCATTGATCACATCCAAGGATGAGGGCATCTGTGAGAGCAATAATTTCTGCCAGCTGTGCTGAAGTGCTGGGAGGTAGAGATCTAGCTTTCACTGTGTGATGATAATCCACTATGGCATATCCCACATGTCTAGTTCCTTGAACATCTAGAAAGCTGCTTCCATCACAGTAGAGCATTAGATCTGGTGCTGGGAGCAGTTGATCATGAAGATCAAGGTGAGAGGCAAAAACTTCATCTGTTGTGACTATGCAATCATGTTCTGGGTTTTCTTCTGGAATTGGCAGTAGGGTAGCTGGGTTGACAGTTATGATCAGGGCCAGCTTTACTCCGGGGTTCTCAAGTAGCATGGCTTGGTACCTTGCCATTCTGGACACAGTCAGGTATTTGTGTCCTCTTGCTTCTGGAATAATTTTCACCCCGTGCAAGGCAAACACTGTTAGGTGGGGGGGGAGTGGGTAGGCACAGTCTGAGGGCGCATAGGAAGGAGCCCATTTGTGATGGAGTCAAGGAGCTTCAGTAGTTCTGAGGAGAGTTCTCCTGAGCAATGAGTATAGGTTCAGAAGGGCAACCAGAGGCCCAAGAAGCCATGGAGGTTGTCTTCCCTCTACTTTTAGGGATGTTGAAGATCCCCCCCCCCCAGGACCCACCTCCTGCAAAAATTTAAAGAGTGGGTCTTTGATGGCTGCTATGTTGATATTTTCTCCCTTCTTAAACCTGAGTCCGAGGAAGGTAGGAGCAACCTATCCTTGAAAAGGGGGGAGGGGAGAAAATGGCTGAGGACAGACTGGTAATCTGCCCCAGAACCACAGCAGGGCCAAAAGCCATGGGGGAAATCTGGCCCGGGGCTGGCCATTTACACTGGCCAGACTCCTGTGGGAGCATGCCAGAACAGAGTGTTCAGACTGCTTCAGAGTGGCCCCAGGTGGGCTGGCCTCTGCAGCTCGTGGTGGGGCAGTTTTAGCAATATGCACATGGGCGTCTATGTCCATAGGTGCATGGCCGCAGCAGCAGTCTAGAATCCCGCCTCCTCCTATCCACACAGCCAGGAAGTGGGATCCAAGTGCAGGAAGGCCCCCGGACACCACTTTCTGCTGGTGTCCATCTGAGGCAACAGGGAGCCGCTTCACAAATGGGTGAGTACGGAAGGGAGACGGAGGACAGCTATGGCTGTCTGAACTCCCTCCCTTCCCCCACTTCTGGGGGGAGTCTGTCCTCAACCAGTGAGTCTACATTCAGTAACTGGCTGGTCAGCTACACTGTGTTTATGGGGGTTGTTCAGTATGCCTGTCCTGACAGGGGTTGGCACCTTACTAACCAACATCATTGGCATAACTTTTCAGTTTAAAGTCTTCTCCATCCATGTTTAGTTTTTTAATCTTTGTGTCTTTTCTGATCTTAGCAGCTAGCACTTCTAAGCAAGAATAAATAAAAGTGGTGATAGCGGGCCACCTTGCTATGTTCCTTTTTCAATTTGAAATCCATCAGTTAATGCTCCATTTATTAACATCTTTGCATGCTGCTTTATGTAAATACTCTGTATCCAGTTCATAAAACTTGAGCCACATTTCATATGTCATAGCGTTCTTAATAAAAACGGCCAGATCAAATTATCAAATGCCTTTTCAGCATCTAAAAACATAAATGCTGCTTTCTTCCCCTATTTTTTCACAAATTCTATTGCATCAATCACAAAACATACATTGTCTTTCATAAAACTCTGGTACAAAACCAGTCTGGTCTGTATAAATTAATTTTGTTATACATTTCCTTAATCTTTCTGACATTATTGAAGTAAAACATTTATAATCCACATTCAATAATGAGAGAGATCTGTAAGATTGTTGTAGTGTTGGAACATTGCCTTCTTTATATAGCAATGTTATATGAGCCTTTTGCCATGACAGAGGCAGTGCTTTCCCCACGAAGAGGTGAAGGAAGATTGATGGTCCTTCTCTCTCTGGTGTTTAGCTTCAAATGCCCCCAGTAAGGCCAGGTTATGGGAGCACTTCACTAATACTCTGTACAGACCACCATTCCCCCAAAGCCCTCATTTTGCCCAATTTTAATGAGATTTCCTCATGGCAAGAGCCTTTAGATTTAGACTCAGCTATTCAAATCCAGTCTGATGCTGTGGGCAAGATTGTTTGGAGGGTCTAGTATAAGGGGTGTTGGTGTGCCTGTCCTTGGCCACCTCAGTGGTCAGGCTCCGACATTTTGTGTGACCTTAGCTTCCCCGAGCTCTTCCCAATAGTGGTTGCTGTCATTATGCGGCAGGAGCATTTCAGGAATAAACAAGTCCAATTTTGGTGCAACAACCAAACAGTGGTGCAAGTCATTAATAAGCAGACATGATGATCAGAGTGGGTCATGAGCCTAGTCTGCAGATCTGTAGTGGTTTGTTTATCTGCTAACATAATGTTCTTAGCACAGCATGTTGCAGGTGCTGATTAACAGCCTCATCTCGCCTTCAGGAGGAGAGGTTCCTCATTACCCGGAGCCATTCAGAGAAGAGCTCTGTGCCCTTTGGAGCAATCCATAATGCAGGGAGTATTCAATTTTGTCACTCCTTCCACTCTGCACTCTTATTTCTCCACTGCACTGAGCTTTCTTGTTTTGTTCTCCAACATGGGGCAGGGACTACCACATGGCCAGTTTTGGAGGCAATGTTCCTCCATTATCTGGCCTGGATGCAGAAACAGGGTTTGGCTCCCATAGTTGGGTGCGTGGTGACCATTTTGTTCTTTAGCAAGGCCTATGGTTTTTCTGACCTGCGCACTTCCTTTGCTGCTTGCCAGCCCATTGAGGGATGGAGGAGGCTGTCTCTAAGGGCACCTGATCTACTCAGAGCAATCACATTTGCCATCCTGTCCAGTCTCATCTGGTGGCTGCCCAAGATTTACTGGCCACCCTTTGAAGCCACTCTGTTTGAAAACAATTTCACTTTGGCTATTTTGGGGGCACTCAGGATTGGGGAGTTGGTAGCTGGCTCAAAATGGAACTGTTCCAGCTGAGCCCTTGGCATGCGGGATGTGTTGTTCCAGGACTCAGAGGTCTGCTTGGTCATCAGAAAATCAAAAACAGACCAGAAGGGCCAGGAGGCACACTTGCAACTCCATGCTTTGTCCAGGCAAGGTTCTTGCCCTGTGCAGGCCACCTGTGTTTTCTTAACCATCTGCTCTTCCTGCTTGGGTATTTTTCTCATTCATGCAAATGGCTCACCAGGTAGCAATTCATCAGCATCCTCAGTGACAGCCTGGCTGCATTGGGGTTCCCCCAGGGGACTTTGAGGTCCACTCCTTCAGGATTGGGGCAGCCACCACTACTGTTGGCCTGGGGCTTCAACCCTCACACACCCAGGCCATTGGCAGGTGGCAGTCTTCCACATAAACCTATGTTTGGCTGGAGTTTGGGCATAGCTGCTAACAATGTCTTATTTTACTTTCATTTCCCCTTTGGAAGTCAGTTTGGATCTGCACGCACTGAGCTGGAGTCTACGCACCATCATCTGGCTGGAGATGACACCTGGGTTTGGAGAGACAGCTACAGCTTACCTGTATTGGCTCTAGAGGGATGTGTTGGAACCTACAGTCCTTTGTCATGTTCATTGGGATGGGCCTCTGGATCTTGGAGTCATCAAGGTCCTTAATTTAGCATGGCATGCCTAGTCCAATCTGGGGGCCCTACAGGCCAGGCTCCCTGCTACACAGTTCTTCTGGTCTGACTGGTTGGAAAGGTGCTCTTGGTGGAGTGCTTCCTGCCCAGATTGAGTGGGCCTGGCCAGGAGGAAGGTCACCAAAAACTTGTGCATAGCTGTTGAGGCCCTGGGTACCCACTGGATCCTTCACCCAGATATTTCATTTCAGCAGGAAATGTTCTTCAGACCAGACAGTCAATCAATCAAACCTTTATTGGCATATCATATTAGAACTGACAGGCAAGGAAATACAAGTAATATGCACTCAATTATACATTACCTCCTCTTAGAAGCCAAAAACAGAAATTTGACCACCATTTCCATAGTCACTAAGGAGAGAGTAGAGAGTAGATAAGGTATCTTCCATTCATCAGAATGATTTACTAGGTTTCTCAACAAAGACTCAAGATATAATGATCGAACATCACGACAGAAGATACAGTGCAGAAGGATATGATCCAGACTCTTGATTTCAGCACAAGGACATAATCTATTCACATAAGGAGTCTTAGAGAACTTACCACTCAGTACCGCCAAAGGCAGCACATTAAAATGGCTCTTCGATTAAAAAAGCTCTTTGATAGGGAGGCTTCCTATATTAAAGGATTCCCATATTAACCAAGTGGGAATTCGTCTTGCCCAATTATGTCTCAGATTTAATCTTTTGATTGTTATGGAATTCCCCCTTTTGATTCTTTTGGGCAATTTACCTATGCCTCGAGGTGTGGTTGTAGTGTTATAGATAATTTTTTAATTTCATCATGCCTTTGGGAATCAGTGAATTTTTTCTCAATCGAGGACCGTATAGAAAGTGACCATTCCCCCTTGGTTCTTGCTATCAAACTCTTTCCCACCTTGGGAAACAAGGGTTGTCAAAGATCTGATACAGGCACTGAGGCAGAAAAGATGCAAAGAATTTATTAGACAAGTAAGGTAGTACCTAAGGTTTCTGGTTTCTTAAATGACAAATTATTAGGTGAATTCCTTTTACTTATACAGGATCAGGAGCCCCAAGTGGTGATATAGGCATATGAAAGCACCATGGTTCAACTTTTGGACTCTGTTAGGCCTAGTTCAAACCAGCAGCAATGAGGAAGGGGGGTAAATGTAAATAGCTGGTTCGATAGGGAATGTCTCGAGATGAAAACTCAGGTTCGTGCCCTTTACCAAAAGTATAGGAAATTGGAAACAGCAAGTTTAACAAAGGAATATTTTGATCTGAAACTCTAATTAATGCAGTTTTATAAGGATAAGCAAATGGTCTTCACTAAATTCCACCATCCCATGGTATCCCCCTCCCAACAGGCAGACTGAATTGGGATAGAGTACATCAGCCAGCAGGCAGGTCAGCCAATGCCTTGATCCACTGCGCCATGTTCTGCCATGACTCTAACAGTTGCTCTAACAAATAAAGAAGAAGAAGAGATTGGGTTTATACCCTGCCCTTCACTTGGAGTCTCAGAGCGGCTTACAAACTCTTCCCTTCCCCTCCCCACAACAGACACCCTGTGAGGTAGGTGGGGCTGAGAGAGCTCATTCCAGAACTGCCCTTTGAAGGATAGCTCTTGTCAGAACTACAGCTTGCCTAAGGTCATCCAGCAGCTGCAAGTGGAGGAGTGGGGAATCAAACCCGGTTCTTCCAGATTAGAGTCCGCACACTTAACCACTACACCAATCTGGTTGTAGCCATTTCCAATCTAGAAGTTTGTCTGTGCTCATTGCATATTCTTGTAATGGGGAGTAGCCTCACCATCTCCTCACCTCTTCAGGGCTGGGGCTGCAAAAAGTAGTACAATATAGCAGATATTACATTCTGTATAGCACCAATCAATAACAGCATCACATCAGCAGCACATGAACTGCAGGCCACATACGGCCTGCTAAGTCTTTTCCTTTGAACAATTGTCCAGCACATGAGTCATTAATCTGAGGCAACATAGTGCAGTACAAAGAGTAAGGTATGATCTTGCAGAATGGTAACAAGAAAATTGTTTCACAGGCTTTCCAAGGTTCTGATAGAGTAAGAGATCATTATCAGGTGGAAGCAGAATGTGTCTGGAAAAAATATTCTAAGGTGTTATTTTTAAAACTCCTTCTCAGTTTTCATACGAAATGTAATTATATAAAACTGTTTTATAGGCCCTAGGACAAGGAACCTGGTAATCAAACACATTTTTGTGGGCAAGAACGTATTCAGGAATCTATAGAACAGATGTTAATTTAATATATTGTTTTTACAGTATGAGTTCAATCTACTTTAAACAGTACACTTTAATGAATTACTATGATTTAAACTGATCCCTAATCACTTAGTAACAGCTAAGTTTGTTTTTCTAGGAGAATAAATATTTAAAGAAATGTTATATTATTTCTAATTTTGTTTAAAAAAAATAGATGGGTGGTTCTTGTCCTTAAGCCTTCATGCACTGAAATACATAGAGGTAAGATACAGGAAGAGGTAAAGTTGAGGTTTCCTCAGCCACAAGCTCCAGTTCTGCTTAAAAACAGATGCCTGTTCCCACTTCAGATGTGAAAAGATAGACTCATACATTAAGATCCCCCTATTTATTATTCCAAGCTGTCATCTATTCCTGTGGATTGCTAAATATCTTCCTCTGTTTTTGTAGGCAAGAATTCTAACTGCAGGTATCAGTTTGGTGTAGTGGTTAGGAGCATGGACTCTAATCTGGGAGAACAGGGTTTGATTCCCCATGCCTCCACATGCAGCTGCTGGTGTGACCTTGGGTCAGTGACAAGTTCTTTCAGAGCTGTTCTCTCATGAGCAGTTCTTGAAAGAGCTCTCTCACCATCACCTACCTCACAGGGTGTCTGTTGTGGGAAGGGGAAGGAGATTGTAAGCCGCTCTGAGTGAAGGGTGGGGTATAAATCCTTCTCCGCCCTCTCTGAAATTTGGTAAAGAGAATCCCATGGATGAGATGTCCAAATCTCTTACAGTTTCATTATAATTAAATGAGGGGAAAATGTTAAATTTGCACATGGGAGTTTGTTTTGTTTCTTTTAGTTGTGTTATTAATTTCAAAAGGAACTCTTTTGATATTGGGGTTTTTCATATGGTTTTGTATCATTATTGTTTCTTTCATTATTGTTATTTTGTTTTCCTAATTCTGTTAAATTATTATTTGTCATTAGTTCAAATGGAAGTCATTGCCCCTTCTTTGGCTCTGTGCCTTCAGGATTTTCCATCCAAATTGGACAAAACTCAGGGGAACAGTAGAATTCCTCTAGGACATTCACACAGTGACTCACATTCTAGATGTATCTGAAGTGAGCAGTGACTCACAAAAGCTCATACCCTCTTACAAATTTTGTTAGTTTTTAAGGTGCTACTGGAATTTTACTCTTTTCTACACACACATATATGTAATCCTAGCAGCTACAACTTGTAGTTAATCAAAAAAGCCCAGAACTCCCCCCCACACCCCATTTGAAGAACACTATACTCTTTATTGTTGGAGAAAAATAGTCAAAATACTTAAATATTCAGAGGTTTCAATGGATCTTTGCTTCACTGGAGAGGAGACATATCTTTCTGTTTAAAAATGCTTTATTTCTAAGCTTAAGGGTTCACAGGAGACCTACAAAATAACAAAATATCTAAAAACTACATTTTGCATCCTACTCTTTACAAAGCATGGTCAGACAACAATGGAGATTCCTCCTTCTTAACCCCTAGAAGGAAGTCACCTGAATACAGTCAGTAATCAATCAATACATCAATACTCCTTTACATTTGCAGGCTTTTCTTACATTGGCTCTGTGCCAGGTTTCCCTTCCAGGTCAGTCTAAACAATAGCACTGAAGGTAAACAAGTTAACCCTATAATGACTGGAATGTGAGATCTTGCAAACACATTTCCAACATTTATGACCTTTTGGCAGAATGGGCCTGCTCTGGCCGCAAGCCCTGTTCCACCTTGCCCTTCGAGGTTTTCCAATACCTGGAGAGGCTTTTCTCTCTCTCTGGTAATCCACCACCTCCACCTGACCTTTGTAAGAAATCCCCTGCTGGGAGGGTCAGGACTCCCAGCTTCCCTTCCAAGTTCGGAGGCCTTGCCTCTGGTTCTCCCACTGCCCAGAGCCTAGTTACCACAGAAATAATTTACTGCCTTGTGCACCCTTGGAGGAACAGCCACTTGCCAACTGCTTGCCTTCCCCCTGGCACTTCTTTTAAAATATCATGTCCAAGACAGGGGAGGTCTATGTGGTACTACCACTACCAGCACCAAAATTTATAAAATATGTATTAAAAAGAAAATGTTCGCAAGCATACTTTTAGCACAACATCAAATCAAGCAAGGAATTCAAAAGCAATTGGTAAAATGCAAATCCTCTGTCCCTTTCTCAATACATGCCCTATCAGATGTTAAAATATAGCACAGAGTACAGACTCCTTAGCTTGGGAAGTTACAGGTCTCTATAGCGTTCCATTACACTGAAGTTTCCTTCAGTTTTCCAGGCCAACACATGGCTAGTGGCCACCTCCTCCACCCCTCAGTTAAAAGTTCTGTCTGCTCTGATGGACTCAGAACAAAAGAGAACTTCCTCCTTGTTCCCCTGAGTTTTATCTCCTCTCTTTTCCCCACCCACTGACCAGGTCAGGCTATGTCAGAGAAGCTTTTCCTGAAGTCTCCATAATTTCCTTCCTGAAGTCTCTCTAATATTTAACACCTCCAAATCTATGTTCCCTGTTTGCATTTGTATGAAGGTGGAGTCCGGAATGTCTGGAAAGCAATTGAACCACTGCCCCGTGCCCTAGGTCTGTGCACTGAAACCACAGCCACTCCAGAATCCAAAAAACTGGCAAGGGGCAGTTTCCCTTAATTACTAAGGCTCCCTTCTCTACCAGAGGCTTCTCTCTCCAATCTTGGATTTGTTTCTGGGGGAGAAAAAAGTACTCACAAGTAACAGTGTTCCACACTTCAGCCTTGGAAAAGTTAGCAGAATTTATTACAGACAAGCTAAAATGGAAAGCAAAAGGAGTATTTTCTATTACAACAAGGAAAACAAGTCATACAGACAACTACAAAACTTCTACTACTTGACTATCTAAATGGCATTCTGACCAAGTGAAGCATTCCAGTTAGTTCACAGAGTTCAAATTCATGCCACCCTGCCTGAAAGGAAAAGGCGGAGGATTCTTCAAAAGACAGTCACTGAGAGTAAGGTCAAATCTACATCTGATTTTCCTGCTGGAATCATTCTAGTTTCCAAAAAAACCATCTATACCTATTTCTAGTTTCAAACCATACTTGTTCTAGTTTAAAAATTACTGTTTACATTCATTAATTGCCCTCCTGTGGTCAAGCTAGCATTTTACTGCTTTAAACAGATCATGTTGCTTAGTACTCTTCAGATCCAGGGAGTGAAACTTGAAACCAGTGTGAAATGAGCGAAGGAAAAGACAGCAGTCAAACTACTTCAGAGGGGAGGTGTAAATTGGGCCTAAGAGAAAAGGAGAGCTGTCAGCTGGGAGGGAATTGCTATTTTACCACCTCCCCAGCCTATTAGGCAACCACTTAACCAATTAAGGCCAAATGATTAATTATTGTTCATGGTTGTAACTGCTAGGGAGGAAACATCAAGACTTCACAAGGTTGCTCCAAAGGTCAGAACTGCAAATGGTTTGTAGATGTTAGATTAGCATTCATTTTAAAAGTCTAAACAACTTACAGTTCTGAGTTTCAAACATCTAAGGGGAACACTCCTTAACAGGGTTTCCAGACTCCAGGTGGGGCCTGGGGATCTCCCGCTGTTAGAACTGATCTCCAGCTGACAGAGATCAGCTCCCCTGGAGAAAATGGCTGCTTTGAAGGGTGGACTCTATGGCATTGTACCATGCTGAGGCCCCTCCCCTCCCCAAACCCCGCCCTCTCCTGGCTCCACCCCCAAAGTCTCCAGGGATTTTCCAACCCAGACCTGGCAACCCTACTCTATAATGACAGGTAGTGTTTCTATGTACCTCTTCCTACCTGTTCTCTGCTCAGAGAGGGGAAAAAACTTTTAAAACTCAGAGTGAAGGTTTTGCTCATTTCAAACCTCCAAAGAAAAAATGCATTTTTTTTCTCATTAGGAAAAGGCTGGCTGCCGTCCGGTCGTGGTGGCTGCAGGAGGTGCGGAGCATAGCTCGCAACCCATAGCAGAATTCTTCTCTAAATAGGGGAGTTTTAACTCCCAGAAAGACTCCCGGAGAGAGTCTGAATGTATGGCCTTCGCCAGGGGGTGGTTATTTGAGATGGCGGTCCAATCCACCCACCTGTCCAGGCTGGTAGCAACTGGAGAAGACAAGGAGCTTCGCGGCAAGCGCAGAAGCATAGCCGCGTAACGTTGATCCGAAGAGGAGGAGGCAACCGGAGAGGAAGAACGCTCCATAAGCATGACCCAACAGATGCTTAACTTATACTAACCATAAAGATAAGACAAGTAGCTGAAAGTAGCTGAAAAATACCTTTGATATAAAGCTGAAATTGCGAGGTGGAGGAACGGCGTTTGCAGACTCCGACGCTGACGCCGAGGGAGCCAGGCGAGGCAAGGAGGAGACGAGACTCGACGAGCAGAGCGCCGAGTAAGGGAGCGGCTGCAAAAGAAAATCTGCTCACGAAAACAATAGTGCAAAGAATCAGAGAAAGCTTCTAGAGGAAGAGAACTGGGAGAGAGGAAGGTGATTTATGTGTCCTTATAACTTCTAGATACTTCCCTTGTATCGGCATCATCGGTTACGCGACGAGAGTCAAAACAGCGATCAATTGCTCTGTGATTGATTGAGTCGGACTGTAAAGAGGAAAAGGACCCAGGAAAAAAAAAAACTTACAATCACATCACGGAAACACAGGGCGAGGAGGCATTAAGAGACAGCTGAGAGAGACAGAAGAACGGAGAAGAACTAAAATTAAACTGGGTGAAGCATGAAATAAGAAAGAGAAGAGAAGAGAACGCCAACAGTGGGAGTGTATGAACTGGCAGATAAAGAGCCTGAAAATTGGTCTAATTACTGATGTATTAATGTGACTAAACATTGGTGGATTAATAGTTGCAAATTGAAGGGATTGATGTAACTGAGGAGAAGAATGAAGGTGTAGTAGTAAGATATAGGAGAGGTCGAGTGGGTTTAGTTTAGTAGAACATAACAAGTTAATATTGTGAAGTGCAGTGTAGTATAATATAGTATAGCTTAGACAGTAGTAGACAATATAGAATAGAAATATATAGCATAGTATAGGTTAGCACAGTATAGCATAGCATAGTATTATAGTACAGTATAGCATAGAATAGCATAGTATAGTATAAGAATAGAAAAGAACAAGAAAGATAAGAAGGATAAGGAAAATCGTTTGAACAAAATAAGATAAGGAAGATAGAACAAGCTAGTTGAATTAATTTAGATAGGCGAGAACAAAGTATAAGGCAAAGTGTAAACCTAACCAAAGTAGGAAATTATATGTGGCAGAAATATATGAAGTAATATATGAAAAAGAATGGCCACGGGTGGTAGAAAAATGTCTATCTCAGGTTCTACTGGTACAAGCCAAATGAGTGCTAAAGAGATTAATGCACAGATCTATGAAAATATTAACGAAGCTATGAGTCAAGCTATACAAAGTACAATACCAAATTTAATAACTAAGGCAGGGGTGGCCAACCTTGCTTAACGTAAGAGCCACATAGAATAAACGTCAGATGTCTGAGAGCCGCAAGACAGGAACAAATATCACACACACGTTTTTATTTTTTAAAATATGCAAATTTGCTTTTTATTAACGTTAAATGGGACTGCCAAAAATAAAAACAAACGAGGAAAACCGGTTATTGATAATGATATTACTTGTTTGCTAATGATATTGAGAGAGAGAGAGAAAAAGAGAGAGATGGAAAGAAAGAATTAAAGAAGTGGAAAGAAAGAGAGAGAGAGAAACTAGGAAAGCAAATAGATGGGAGGGAGGAGGGAAGGAAGGAAGGAAGGGAGAAAGGGAGAAAGAGAGAAAAAGCATGCCTCCCCTTTGCTTCCCCAGCCGCCCTGCCAGGAGCCGCACAATGTGTGTGAAAGAGCCGCATGTGGCTCCCGAGCCACAGGTTGGCCACCCCTGAACTAAGGCATTAGACTCTATACAGGAAAAATTGGATACAGTTACACAACAGGTAACTCAACAGGTTACGGCTCAAATAGAGAGCTTTAAGACACAAATAATAGAAAATAGACAAGACATAACAATTCTGAAAAAGGCAAATAAAATAACAGAGGAAAAATTAGAGGTGGTGGACCAACGGTTTGAAGAACTTAGTCAGAAGTATGACTTGTTAGAAAATTCATTAATGGCACTTGAGGTAGAAAAGTCAACACTACTGTTAAGGTTTCAAAATGTTCCAGAAAAAAAAGAGGAAGATTTAAGGAAATGTATGGTTTCAGCACTAACTGATTGGTTGGGTTTAGAATCAGGTGATGAACTTGATAAGGATGTGGATCTAATTTTCAGAAGGAACACGGCATATGCTAAACGTAACAGTTTACCTAGAGAAGTGTAATCATTTTATTACAAAGGGACAAGATACAGTATAACTTCGGCATTTAAATTGGAAGATTTTGTTAAAAAATATGGAAGAGACTTAGGCATCTTTGAGGAGGACCTTTCAAGTTCAGAGGAAGAAAACCAAAATACATCTGAAGGGGAACTGGGAGAGGGAGAAACAACAAAAGGGAAAGGAAAAGAAAGGAAAAAAATAGAAAAAGGGAGAAAAACCAAAAAATACCCCTCACCTAGAATTATAACAAGACAGCAACTGAAGAAGGGGGAAGAAAAAAATAAGAATAATGAGTAAAAATGTTATTAAAATATTGTCTCTAAATGCCAATGGTTTGAATGTACCCCAGAAGAGGAGAATTTTTTTTACACAATTGGCAAAGCTGAAACTGGATATCATATGTATTCAAGAGACTCATATTAAACAAAGAGATATACATCTATTAAATGAAAAGAAATTAGGTTTAAATTTTGTTGCGGCAGATAAATTAAAGAAAAAAGCCAGTGTGGCTATATATGTGAAACAACATTTGTATCCTGAAAAAATATATGAAGGGGAAGATGGCTGAGTATTAATGGTTAAAATCAAAAGACAAGCAAAAACCACATTGGTGGTAAACATATATGCTCCAAACCAGACACAAGAAAACTTTTATAACAAATTGCGAGAAAATATAGCTAAACAAGCATTTGACGATTTAATAATAACAGGAGATTTTAACGCGGTATCAAATCCAAATTTAGACAGGAAAACTATGAATGCCAAACTCACAAGAAGTAATACTCTACCAAAATCCTTTTTACAACTTGCAGAGGAATTCTGTATTGTAGATATGTGGAGACTTAAAAACATAGAGAAAAAAGACTATACTTTCTTTTCACATAGTCACAAATCATGGTCTCGATTGGATATGATATGGCCCTCGTTGTCGATGATGGTAGATACGGTGGAAATTAAAATACTTCCAGCAACCTTCGCGGACCATAATCCTATAATAATGACTCTACAAGACACATTAAAAATAGCTAGATGGTCAATAAAAATGTGGGCTTTAAATGATGAGGAATTTGTTAGCAAGTGTAAAACAGATTTTATAGACTTTTTTAATAGAAATACTAACTCGGAAACAGATGTTCAGGTAGTATGGGACGCCTTCAAGGCATATTTTAGGAGTAAAATGATAAGTCAGGAAAGTTGGTTGCGGAAAAAACAAAGAACGACATATCAGTCATTAGTGCAACAAATTAAGGTAGAAGAGGCAAATTTGAAGGGAAACCCATTGAATGTAAAAAGTAAAGATAATCTGAGGCTATTACAACATAAATTAAATTGTAACTTAACGGAGGAGGTTGCAAAAAAAATGCTATATATGAAACAAAATAACTTTGAAAATGCAAATAAGCCATCACGTTGGTTAGCATACAAAATTAAAAAAGAAAAAGCAGACAGGAATATTAAAATACTAAAAGACAAACAGGGTAAGGAATATATGACAATAAAGGAACAAAAAAAAATAATAGAAGATTTTTATAAAGATCTGTACAAGAAAGAGAATATTGATAAAGCTGATATAGATGCATATCTTAAAAAATATACTAACAAGAAATTTACAGAAGAACAAAAAAAAATATTAAATGATCCCTTTACAGCTATAGAAATAAAAGAGGTAATTAAAAAATTAAAACCTAAAAAAGCACCAGGCCCAGATGGGATACCAGGGGAAATTTATCGGATATTTATAGACCAATTAGTAGTTCCTTTGAAAAAGACACTTCAGCAGGTATATGAAAAGGGAGAAATACCGGCGTCATGGAAAGAAGCAATTATAAACTTGATTCCCAAACAAGAAACAGATTTAACAGAAATAAAAAATTATAGGCCAATATCCTTATTAAACTCAGACTACAAGATATATTCCATGATTCTAGCCAATAGATTTAAAAAAGTATTAATAGAGACCATTCAAAGTGACCAATCTGGATTTCTACCAGGAAGATATATGAGACAGAACATATGTATAATTATGAACACCTTAGAATTTTATGAAGCACACCCCGATAAACAGGCTGTGTTATGCTTTGCCGATGTGGAAAAGGCATTTGATAGACTGAATTGGGAATTTATGTTGACACAATTGAAAATTTGGAATTGTGGAGAAAAATTTTACAAGATGATAGAAACAATTTATAAGCAACAAGAGGCAAAGGTTATGTTCAATGGAACACTTACCATGAATTTCCCAATAGAAAAAGGAGTTAGACAGGGCTGCCCTCTTTCTCCTCTTTTGTTTATTTTTGCCCTTGAAACCATGTGTGAAGTAGTTAGAAAGGAAAATAAAATAAGAGGTCTAAAGATAAAAGGAGAAAACTTTAAGGTGTTGGCTTATGCGGACGATGTAGTTTTTATTGTAGAGGACCCACTTAATTCAATGGACGAATTAATAAATATAGTAGAAGAATACGGGCAAGTATCAGGATTTAAGATTAATAGGAAAAAAACGAAAATGTTAACAAAAAATTGTACAAAGGAGGATGAAATACATTTGGAGGAAAAAACAAAATTTGAAGTAGTAAAAAAAACCAAATATCTGGGAATTAACTTTACAAGGAGATGTAGCTCCCTTTATAAGGATAATTATACAAAAATTTTATTGGAAATTAAAAAAGATCTCGAATTGTGGGGAAAACTTCAACTTTCCCTGTTTGGGCGTATAGCACTAACAAAAATGAATATATTACCCAGAGTAATTTTTTTATTTCAAACAATACCAATACTGAAAAATCAGGAGTTTTTTAAGGAACTACAAAAGTGTTTAACAAAATTCATATGCCAATCTAAGAAGCCAAGAGTGAAGTTAAAGTACTTACAAGATAAGAAAACGCGGGGAGGTTGTGGAATGCCAGATTGGTACAACTACTATCTTGCTTCAGGAATGGTATGGATAAGGGAGTGGGCAAAATTAGAAAATACAAGAATACTGACGCTAGAGGCCATGACTGTTAGCCAGCAAGGCACTTTTTGTGCTCTTATGGAGTTTTATATCCATAAGTCTGGACTCTGTGTTACCAACACTGGTAGGGTCTTGCGCTTTCTTCTTGAATAGGAGCCAGCTCCAGCCCATGCCAGGAGGCTGACACCCTAAGCAGTTCACCCAAGACAAAGACAAAGGATTCTTCTTGCCATGAGGTTTCCTTATGTCAGACATCCGCTGGCTAACCCCCACTCCCCACTATACATCTGGATAGTTATGCTAACTAAACTGCCTAGCAACTAATGTGCCAGCCATCAGATACTTGGCTGAAACCATCAACTAACAATAGATATGGCCAGGTGAGTCATCGGACCCCAGACTCAGTGTCTGTTTCCTGATGAGATCATGCTCTTGCAATACTGACCATCCCATGGACCTCCTCGCTTTGTTCACCTTTAACCTATAGTAAGGTCCAGGAGGGACGGACCGCCTAGTAGGTGTGTTAGGGGGTTGTGGTCTGCAAAGCCCGCCCCAAGACCCCCAATAAAAGCCCAAACCGAGAGTCACTCGGCCTCTTGAGCCATCGCCCCCCCCCCCTTTATGTCATCTTTAAATCTCTGTATCCTGGAACAGAGAGAACCATGTGGTCTTGCAGGTTCGAGCCACGTGTCCCATATTTTTCTATATTTTCCTTCCCCATCCAATTCTTCCTTTGGTCAGACAACTCTTCTTTAGGAAGGTAACGTATTGCTTCCCCACCAATGAACTCCTGCAAATTGTAACAGTGCTATTTCCTATCTTTATTTCCCTAGACCTGTGTGTATGTATGGGAGAATCTGTTTTTGTGTGCTTTAACAACATCATTCAGTAAACATCATTGAACTTGGAACCTGCCTCACGTGCCTCTTTCCTTGAGAACTCCCGGGAGGGGTGGAACCCTGGTATAGTTGGCAAGAACCCGTGTATTTTGCTGATTGCTAAACGTAAATTAAAGCAATTCGGCTAACAGAATTGGGGGCTGGTCCGGGATTGCCCTGAGGGTTAAACTTCGCGCCATAGTCGACAGGCGTGTCTTTAACCCACAGACGTAAGGGAAAAACCACTTCCGGAGCTCTTGGAGAGGCTGTATGATTGGTTTCTGTCTGCGTGCCTGGCTCTAGTGAGCAACCTATCGTGGGTGGCTTCCCCCTTCTCTTTCTCTCTCTTTGAACCCCAGGTCAAACTGTGTGACCGTCCGCGCGTCTATCTTGTGGGAAGGGATCAAAGAAGACCAGAGTAGGGCGCTAGACCAGTTGCACCAACACTACATACACTACATACACTACATACACCCACTGAGTCCGAAAAAGAACTTTTTCTTTGAGCGCACCCTCGCTCCCCCTCCTTGCTTTACTTCGCTCAACGAAGTGAAATCAATTGATTTTGGTTAGGGGTCAGCCTGCTGGAACATATTGTTTCGAAACCCCGCTGGTTAATAGGTTATCCAGTGAGAGCTTGCGAGCCCAAAACCTTCATTTGGTTGTGTGGTTATCCTGTAAGGACATGAGGTTTGGCCAACCCGTTCTCGAAACCCTCATATAAAGAGACTGGGTGTCTCTGAGAGGGTGTCTCCTTTTTGGGTTAAGAGTAATCCCAGAGTGTCGCGAAGGGTGTGAGTCCCCGGCTCTAAAAACTAAATTCAGGCAGGGAGTGCCTTCTGTAGGGATAAAAGTAATCCCTGAGTGTCGAGAGAGGTGTGAGTCCCCGGCTCCAAAAACTAATTAAGGGCTGGGATAGCCTGTTCTGTGGTGCGTTGGCCACCTTGTGCCAACAACAGTAACTGTATAAGTATGGAAGAAGGGAGACGACTCCCCTTCCAGTGCCCCTGTTTGAGGTAAAACAGGAGACTCTCCTTGACATACTCCTTTTCCCCAAGGTTAGTTCCTCAGATCAGTGGATCTGAAGTTAGTTAGGGGGACCCCAGAAATCAGGGTCTTTTCCCTTTGGTGGCCATAGGCCAATTTGGTAACTGTAACTTAAGTTTGCTCCTCAGATCCGAGAATCTGAAGTTTGTTTAAGGGAGGCGCCTGGAAACAGGGTCTTTTCCTTTTGGTGACTGTTCAGCCATTTGGGTGTTGTGATAAACCACACAACATGTGCTTGGACTTTTTAACTGTGTAACAAAGGAGTCTTTAGGGCTTCCTTTTTGGATGTGATAATTTAAGAGAGTTAAGGAGTATTCTCTCTTTTGGTTAGGAACTGAACTAAGCAAGTGAAAATGTGCCCTGCAAGGAAGGCAGAGGTCTAAAAATGCTGTCTTAAGGAAACAGAAAAACCCAGCAGGCAGAAATAAGATCAAGTTCCCCCAGAAAAACAGCAGCTTGAGACCCTAATTGCATTTGAACCCTGTGAGACGCTGCTAGACTTCCCATAAAAGAATAGGGGGGGGGGGGGAAATCCCTAAAATCCCTGTAATCTTAAACAGAATAGTGAAAATTCTGCACCTTTTGTTAAATTAGGAAAACGGGAGCCTAAAATGCCTCAACTAAAATTCCTGGGAAAGCCCAGCCAACTCTCAGTAGTTGGAACAGAAGCAGGCATTCAGTACAGCCAGAATGGCTGCAGCAAAATAAAATCTCCCCCCCCCTCCATTCCAACCCCAGGGAAAGAAACTGGGTAAGAGATGGGGAAAGAATCCTCAGGAAGCAAGCGCTCTCCTTTTAATCCTTTGTACATGAAATTTGGAGGGAATGGTGTTAATCCCCAAGAGACTGCTGCCCAGAGAATAGCATTTCCCTGTGGCAATGTCAGTCTCCAGGCAAGACCTGGAGCTCTCCTGGAGCTCCCCTGGAGTCTAACAGATCTCCAGACTACAGAGTCTAATTTCTCTGTAGAAAGTGAGTGCTTGTGGGAGGAGGGAAGACTTCATGGTTTTTGCCCCACTGGAGTCTCCATCCTTCTTCAAACCTCAGCCTGAATCTCCAGGAATCTCCTGCCTGGACCTGACAACCTTAAACAGAGCTCGAGACCAACAAGTCCAACTTTTGTAACTGTAAGATGAGTGATCAACCTTAGCTGTAGAACACATGCCCCCAGAAAGAACTTAGATTCAGGGCTATAAAACAGCACAGCTATGTTACCAAACTTTACACATCAAGCTTAAATGCCAAGAATAATCTTCCTGTAATTATGGCCATAACTGAGAGAAATTGAGAAAAATTTGTACCTCTGTTTTTACCTTTGGTCTCTTCCCAACTGCCTTTGGAAGAGAACTGGACCCCATTTGAGCCACATTTGAAACAGCCTCTGAGCTTACACAAAGTTCTAAATCTGTTGCCCAAACTATTTCCCTCAGCAGGGAACAGCTTTCTGTGACTGTCTTTACAGATGGGAGTGCTCCCTCATTTTGCAGGGAACTCCGTTGCAAAGCGGACTTTTGATTATTAATTGCCCTTCCCAATTTTAGAAACGCAAAGATCATCTCTCTCTCAACTCTAGGGAGAGAGAGACTTTTGCTGTGTCTGCCCGCCTTAGACGAAACCTGGGGGGCGGACAAACAAATAAGGTTTTTCTGCCTGTTTCATTCTGGCCTATGCAGGTCAAGTGAACACAGAAAAGTTCTTTAAAAAACCCAGAAGACTGACAATTTAAAATTAGCTTAATCAGGAGACTTTAACAGCCCCAAAAGAAATGGAGAAATTTATTATCCCCTCCTCAAAATGGGCAGGAATCGCAGCAGTAAAATCATGAGAAATGTAACTTTTATTTTTGGAAAATGGAAGCTCCTAAGCTCCCTTCTTTCTGTAAACTCTCTATAGTCCATAGAAATACTAATCTCCAGGTCAGACCTGGAGACTTCCCATTGAACTGTTGGGGAAGGAGAACTACCTCTCCTCCCCCCACAGCACCTTCTTCCATTTTGAAACCTCAGTAGGTACAATGTGTTGTCTTTGTTTTGTGTTATGAAGCCTTTAAAGGCTGCCCCTTCTAGAGGGTGTAGAAAAAGCCACATTTTCTTTTGAAACATTTTGTTTTAACTGTTTACAAATACCTTTTTTTAAGTGGCACATTTTCAAACTTTTGAGCCCCAGCAGTAAGGTAGTTTCCCATGTCTGCAAGAAGCAGACAATTCTCCATTTTAACTACAATGTATTTGTAATTATAGTGGCTCCTGATACATCATGAATTGGCAAAGCTCAGGCAGGCTCTCCTTGCAGCTGCCTTTGGGAAAAACAAAACAAAAACAGAGCCCACTTTGACCTTACCTGCAGTAAAACCTCATGGCAGGGCAAACTGCCCTCATCTCCCCTTATGTGACATTTGCATAATCAAAGAACTAGCAGGCATGAGATAAGATGGAGGAGTGCTGGTAATTGTTGTTTTTCCCCTGTTCTGTTAGGGCTATTTTTCCTTCTCAACCCTAGAGAGAAAAGTTCTTATATCACCCCCACCTTAAAGGAACTGAAAAGGGGTGCCCAGTGAAAAGAAATATGGAATGGTTTTTCTTTCCCTTTTACTTTGGCTCTGTTTTGTGAATTCACAGAGGGCTCTGTGAATTCAAGGGGGGGAGTGCAAGGGGAGTGCAGGGAATTTTTAGTGCAAGAAATTTTTGGTACAAGGATTTTTTTTATTTTGTTTTTAATTTTCCCTTCTTTTAATCTGGCCTGAAAAAGACCCAAACTTTGTGAACTGTAGCAGCAGTCCTGTTAAAATCTTTTGAGACTCATGTTGCAATTCAAAACTAGCCATGTGGCACATAGTTTAAAAGAGAGAGCCTCATCAGACAAAGACAGTCTATCTGGAAAACCTCTGCCATCCAACAAAAGCCTCCTTCCCCCCCATCCCTTGTGAAATTTGCATTATCAAAGAGCCAGTAGTTCTGAAATGAGGTGGAGAGGGGGTTGTTTGTCATTGTTCTCCTTCCCTCTTTTTGTTAAGCATAATTTCCCTCTGCAACCAGAGAAAAAAGTCCCCCCCCCCTTCTCTCTCTTAAGGCAACAGGGAGGGGGTGGGTAGTGAATATTTGGAATTTTTTCTTCCTTTTTAGCTAAGAATGTGGCCACTATTGCGAGAATGTCAGTCTCCAGGAGAGCCCTGGAGATCCCCCAAAGCTACAGCCTTTCTCCAGAATGCTAAAGTCAGTTTCTCTGGAAACGGGTTGATTTGATGCAGTATTGATTTTATGCAATTTTATGCACTGTTCTTTTTAAGTTGCATCTCCTAATCTACAGGAGTCTCCTGGACTGGAGTTGGCAACCCTACCCTTTGTGATGAAAATTTTACTGTAGAATGCTTTGAAAGGAAGGTTCCCTTCCCTCCCTTCTTAAACTAGGTTTAAATTCCCTTTTTGGGCAAACTGCTCTAGAGTTGCCCCTCTGCCAAAAGACAACAGATCATTGCTTAGAAGTTAAAAGTTCTTTTTGTTGTTGCAATTTTTATAGCTTTAATTCCTTAAGAACAACAATGCTGTTTCTAGAATTTTGCAGTTTTGGATAACTTTGCTTTTATTTGAAATCTTAAGATTGCTTCCTTGGCATGCTTTCCTTCTAACTTTTTAGTACATCACATCTCAGGAATCTCTAGGAGAGACAGTATGGTGTAACGGTTGAGTGCATGGACTCTTATCTGAGAGCACCGGATTTGATTCCCCACTCTGCCACATGCAGCCGCTGGTGTGACCTTGGGTCAGTCACAAGTTCTTTCAGAGCTGTTCTTTCAAGAGCAGTCCTCAAGGGCACTCTCTCAGCCACTCCTACCTCAAAGGGTATATTCAACAGAGATACTGTTTCTATTTCCTTAAATGTGTTACTGCCTCTCATTCTCAGGCTTTGTCCTGTGTAGTATCAGTTTTTTTTTATTTCTTTCTCATCTCACAGAAGTGGGTCCCTGCTAGCTCACTCTTTGCTAATTTTCCTTAGTCTTGAGATATTATAGCAGTCAGAATGTTTATACCATCCTTTTTGCCATCTTGCTATGACTTGGCTTTTCATCTGAAGTGTTTCTCATGCAAATCCATTCTTCTGTTCTAGCTCAGCCTGGTTTCAGCCAGCGAGTTAGGAGACTCTTTCTCAGCTCAGAGGAACTGTTTGCTGGCACACAGCTTATGCCAGAGACCATGCTTTTACTTGGGTTATGATCTTTCTGACTGACTTCTTAATCCATAAAGAATTCACTGAGCCTTATCAAGGGCCACTGCTTGTTCTATGTCTTGGATTTTCCATACAGGTTATATGCCGGATGCTTGGTACAATTATGCCTCTATCACTCAGGCTGTATTCTTTAATCTTTGTTCCATCTGCACTCTGCGCATGCACAGAGTACACCTTCAAATATGTTTCTTTCCTCCCTCTTGGTCACGAAAGAAACAAGGGGGGGGGGTGGTAGAACACTTCTAAAACAATTTTCTTTTTGCCCAGCAACAATTGTTTTTTCGTTTTAGGGCAAGGACCATGCCTTTCTTTGGTACAAACCGAGGGCAGTCATGTGCACCCATGTCATTCCAAGCCACAATTTAACCTTGCTTCTCTTTCAGGAACAGTCCAGCAGCATGAAGTCCCTAATTGGACTAAAGCCACTTGGTTGGCAACTGAAAAAGGGCCTTTTCAAACAAGGTCTACCCCTTAAAGTTGCAAACCTGAGAGCATCTCTCTCTGGTATTTAATCCTTGAATCACTGGGCCTGAGCCAAGGAAGGCTCTCATATAGTAAAATCATGTTGTCTGTATGGTTTTTTTTATGTGTGTACTAATCATTTATTGCTTTTCAGATTCCTGCCAGTTTTATTTTTATTTTTAATTCCTCTCTCACAACATGGGAGAAGTCAGATGTTTTGATGAGTTTTGTTATATTGTCTTTTTACATTCTTTGACTTTTTATTTTTTGGGGAAGTCTAAGCCACTCCCACAAGCCGGTATTTATCTTCTTTTTATTTTCTTTTTAAGGGCGCCCAACGTTTGCTACAACCTTATAAGCCATGGCAATACAATTTAAATTTTGAAAAAAAAATCTTTTATGTTCTGAGCTTATGTATTATTATTATTATTTTTATTGTCTCCGGAAGACACTCTATTAAATGTGATCACATGTCTAGCAAAATGTCAATCTTGATACAAGGGGGGGGAGAGACACTGTCAAATGTGTCCCCTCTTCCTATAAACTGCCAGTACATTGCATTGTGTTCTAATGGGTGATTGGGTGTCATATCCCGATCCTTCAATTTTGTGTTGCAATCATGCTTTTGTCTATATTTACTATGATCTAATATGTGCTACTAATCATTAAGAGTTTTTTCCCTTCTCTATGTGTGTGCTAAGGTGATTGCATTTGATTTGTTCTTATATATATTTCTGCTGCCCCATTGTGCTCTTCAAGTTCTCAGAAGTTTTGCATATACAGGACCCCATGGACTGTACAATGGACTTCAAGGGTGGAAGACTTCAACATCATATGTCATATGCTGCTCAGAATTAACCAAAGCCACAGACGTTCAAGCCTTGATGCACCTAGCAACCAAGGTTTCTGACTCCTAACCCTCCTCCCCCTCCTGATATGCCTTTACTGTTGCCCCCTATATGTGCCTTTTTCTCGCTTAGAACTATTCCCATGTATGTCCATATTTGTGTTCTATTCTTTACTACAATTGGGTAGGCCTTTAAAGGCCCATGAGGTAGAAAAATTGGGTCATAGCAGCTTTACATTTTCGAACCCAAGGAAGCATAGGCGAACACTACAAAGGCAACCGAAGGAAAACGGTTTCCGCCTCCTGCACATATTCAGAAGACCTTAAAGAGCCTTCACCGTTTTTGTGCAGAAACACTGCAATATACGAAAAACTATACTGCCAAATTGCCAAGACATCAGCGGGGCATCCCCCGGATGACTGAGACCTGTTTGACAGTGTAGCCATGCTTTTGAGTCCAGTAAAGCAGACCCAGAAAGGAGATACTGTGCAGGCTAGCTGAATTATCAGCCAGAGGAGCGTACACCTTTCAATTGGGTTAAAGGCGGCCTGTGGAACGCCCGCGTGCCCTCCTCTGCAATGACACCGAGACTCACAGCGAATAAATTTTTCTTTTGCCTTTTGCTTCCAGGGCTCCCCGATTTGAAACCTCTTAAATTATATCAAATTGTGCCATTTGGTATTTTTCAAATATTATTTTCCAATAATTTTCTCCAAATTTAAGGAAACAAGTCCCGGCATGCACTGCGGTATTGCCACTTTGCATACGCAATAGCACGCCGTCCACCAAATTATTTTTCCCAAAATCTTTTTTTTATTATTTCAGTATAAGCAGGCTCCCTTTTAGTCATTGCTTAAGTTTCTCTCCCTTTTTTATTTTTACCACAGCCTAGTTTATCCTTTTGCGTCCACAGCAGCCAGCGCCCCATGCTTACTAAACAAGCCTCATTTTCAGTTTCGCTTTTGCAAACTATCCTACTGTATTGTTTTCTTTCAAGGCGGATTGCAAAACAAAGCCCTCCTGTTAATCCAAACATTATTGCTGGCCTGCACAAACAAATTTTCTTTTTGCACCAACAGAGTTTCTTCCAGTAACTCATAATAAAACCCCCCTTTTCAATTGCTGGTTCCCTTTTGCTTTTATTTTTCCTCCGCCTTTGACAGCTTATATTTGGCAACTAGTCTTTGCAACACGCCTCTGCTTGTTCCAAATATTTTTTTTCTTTTTCTATTCTTTAACCAGTGTTGGGAGGGCCGAAGCCCGAACGAACCGTAGGGAGTCATCAGTGAGAAGGGCAACAAGGGTTGGGAGGACCAATGAGCTGCGACATGGAAGCCCAAGAGAGAGCTCAGTCAGGAGTAGGTGCAAACGAATTCTTTGTCCCCTTCTAAACGGCTTCTGAGTGTAATCAGAAGATGCAGCTGGATTTGCAGGTCCAGACTGTATCAAGAAGAAGCCACTCGGAAGGACGTGCAGAAGTTGGGCTCGGAATTTAAGTCTGGCCCTTGCTCCCCTTACACCAGGCGTGCAAGCCCTCCCTGCGCATGGCAGCGGAGAGTGCCTGGGAAAGACTCCAGGTTAGCTCGTGCCACCCGAAAAAGCCCTCATGCCACCTTTTCCAACGTTTTTCTATGTTAAAGGGAGATTTTCAACAGCTCTCCTCCTGAAGCGCCCACGGTCCAAAACATGTCCATGCCTCAACACTGGTGCCTAACTCAATCTTTTTGATTTTTAATACATTTATTTGTCTCAGAATGTTTATGTATCCCAGAATGCCTAAACAATTGTCTCATTTGCATATGCGACAGCCTCTAGCCCTAACGTATACAGCCAAGTCAACAGCATGCGGCCTTTAGGGGTTCTGCCTAGTAACTAGCTGCCCAGTCCGCTCCTCATTGGGTATAGGACGGTACCACTGGGATCGGGTTTAGAGGGGAAGATTGTTCTATTTTTGTACTGTATTGGGGGAGGGCCCCCCGAAGGGAGCCCTCCAGGTTAAAACGGGTACGACTTGACATCGTCCCTGCGGAGCCACCCGGCTCCAGATAAAAAGGCCGGAGTCAGCTGGACGCAACTCCCGAACCCAGCTTTTGCATGCCCTGTCTGCGTGTATGCGCGCGTGTGTGCCTCCCTCTGTCAGCCGCGCATCTCGCAAATACTCCCCAGGGTTCGGGAGGCGTGCCCGGAGACTCCGCCAACCCCGAAGGGTGAATAGCTTGCCTGTGATTATTCCAGCCACGACCCCAAACTGATGTGTCTTTTATAATACAACGATTCCAGATGTATGACCTGTTTTGACCTTTCCCGCATTTCTTGGATGTCTTTAGGTATTATGCTTGCAAATTCACTAAGCTAATTCTTATTTTAATATCCTCTTTTCTCAACTTAAGAGGGTACCCATGATGCTTTTAGATAACAAGGGGGGGGGCGACTCCTCAATATGCAAACCGGTCTCCTCCTTCCTGGCCGAACTGACTCGTGTCCATGCCGAGAAGTGACAAGCGCAGCCGAGAGCTTCATGAGCTATTGATCAAGACCCGAGTGGCTTCCGAAGAGCCGAAGATATACGAGTCCTGGTGTTCCATTAGATACAATGTAAAGCGCGCCTCTCTCCTGTGCAGAGACACCAGTAGCCCGGTTCCAGCAGAAAAGCCTTGCCGCTCAGGAGAGATGGACGAAGAATTGTTTGTAACCATTTTATTTCCTTGTGCATTCCTTGTGGATTATTTTTATTGATACTAATGTGTGTACTTCCGCCATAGGTACAATAAATTTAAGATAAGGAATTTTCAGAATTGCTTTTAATATTTTAGTTAAGGATGCTTCTTTTATTTAAATACATAGGCTTCCCTTGGTGGTCAAATGCACAAGCCTTGCTTTTTATGTCCTTCCAGCAACAATTTGGCATTTTTTACTGAGATAGATTTTTGTCATCTTTTGCGTCTGTCCCTTGCCAGCTACTTCTCTCAGGATCATCATCATTCAGTCCACCCCAATTTTGTCATCAAGCCGTCCAATTCGGAGACCTTCACCTGACGCTTTCAGGTCTCCGAGGGGGGGAAATGTTAGCCAGCAAGGCACTTTTTGTGCTCTTATGGAGTTTTATATCCATAAGTCTGGACTCTGTGTTACCAACACTGGTAGGGTCTTGCGCTTTCTTCTTGAATAGGAGCCAGCTCCAGCCCATGCCAGGAGGCTGACACCCTAAGCAGTTCACCCAAGACAAAGACAAAGGATTCTTCTTGCCATGAGGTTTCCTTATGTCAGACATCCGCTGGCTAACCCCCACTCCCCACTATACATCTGGATAGTTATGCTAACTAAACTGCCTAGCAACTAATGTGCCAGCCATCAGATACTTGGCTGAAACCATCAACTAACAATAGATATGGCCAGGTGAGTCATCGGACCCCAGACTCAGTGTCTGTTTCCTGATGAGATCATGCTCTTGCAATACTGACCATCCCATGGACCTCCTCCCTTTGTTCACCTTTAACCTACAGTAAGGTCCAGGAGGGACGGACTGCCTAGTAGGTGTGTTAGGGGGTTGTGGTCTGCAAAGCCCGCCCCAAGACCCCCAATAAAAGCCCAAACCGAGAGTCACTCGGCCTCTTGAGCCATCGCCCCCCCCCTTTATGTCATCTTTAAATCTCTGTATCCTGGAACAGAGAGAACCATGTGGTCTTGCAGGTTCGAGCCACATGTCCCATATTTTTCTATATTTTCCTTCCCCATCCAATTCTTCCTTCGGTTGGACAACTCTTCTTTAGGAAGGTAACGTATTGCTTCCCCACCAATGAACTCCTGCAAATTGTAACAGTGCTATTTCCTATCTTTATTTCCCTAGACCTGTGTGTATGTATGGGAGAATCTGTTTTTGTGTGCTTTAACAACATCATTCAGTAAACATCATTGAACTTGGAACCTGCCTCACGTGCCTCTTTCCTTGAGAACTCCCGGGAGGGGTGGGACCCTGGTATAGTTGGCAAGAACCCATGTATTTTGCTGATTGCTAAACATAAATTAAAGCAATTTGGCTAACATGACCTCCAAATAGGATGGCACAGAGTACTATGGTATGGGGGGGAAAATAAGACCTTTAGACAACATATATTACGAGACGCATTCATAAAAATATGGAAAGAAATAAAATATAAATTTTATCAAAAAATACCACTGTGGGTTTCACCCTTAGAGGCATTTACAAAACCCACATTGATGACAAAGGAGAAAAAAACAAAGTATGAGGACCTTCTGGATAATAAACTAGAACTTAAATCGAAAGAAAGACTAAAAGAACAAGATATAACTCTAACGTGGTGGGAATCAAATCAATTATACTCAAGGTATAACTTAGATGAGAGACAAGGATTTTATAATGAACTCACAGAATTAGATAAAATTTGGTTAATTTCAGATGAAAAAATAATTTAAAAAATATATGATTACTTTTTGGAATACAGAATGCAGGATGAACTAGTGAAACCAAATATGATAAAATGGGCTCAAAATATTGGTTATAATATAGAATTGGAAAAATGGTCATCCATTTGGGCAGAGAATTCAAAAATTACCAGAGCAACATCATATAAAGAAAACTTATTTAAAATGTTTTACATGTGGTACTTATCTCCGGACAGACTTTTTAAGTATTCAAAGAAAGGCTCCAATACATGTTGGAAATGTAAAAAAAATGTTGGCACATTCCACCACATGCGGTGGAAGTGTCAGAGAGCTAAAACATTTTGGTGTATGATACAGAAGACACTCCAGGAAATCACGAAAATTGAAATTCCACTGAAACCAGAAATATATTTACTTAATATGATTCCAAAAGATATTATTAAAGAAAAGAAAAAATTGATCATACACGGCTTTACAGCTGCACGTTTACTTTTCGCCAAATACTGGAAAACAGACAAAATTCCAGAATTGGAAGAGTATATTAAAAAGATGTGTGAAGTCGCAGAAATGGATAATTTAACAATGAAGTTAAAATGTAAACGGGAAAATGTTTTTTATAGGACTTGGGAAATGTTTTATGATTGGTATGAAAATAGACATTAGCGGTGGGGCACAAAATGTATATTGATTGGATATTGTGAATGGTTGTTATCCTCTGTAAGAAATATATAAGTTAAATAGGTTTGGTATAGAAAATCTTAAAAACTGAATAAACAAAATAAAAAAAAAAAAGGAAAAGGCTGGCTGCCTTATAACAGTGAAACCAACAGAGGCAGAAACAAAGATAACAAAAGAAATCAGAACGCAAGAAAATCATGTTTTTTTTTCATTACAGACTATTTAGATGATGAATTTGTTTTGCTTTCATATTAATTGTGATAATTTTTAAAAAACCTCACTTTTGTAATCATTGTAATTAATGGGGGGGGGGGGGGGGGACCCTGCACAAGTCTAGAAAACATTCTGGCTGGAAACGTACTTCCCACACAACAGCAATTCTTTTCACCCCTGCAAGTAAGCCTTGCAACAAGGACTACACAAATCCTTCTGTCAGTCCAGTGCCCAACAGGACAAAGCAGAAAAAGTGCATCTGACAATTAGCCCCAAAAGTCATTTGCACTTCCTGAAACAGGCCTGTCTTTGACTGGCACCTGCTGTCCTGCAGGCACTCCGTGGCCTAAGGAGGAAGTGAACACAAACAGTCCTGAAAATTATTAGCTAAATTGGGACACTGCTGACATTATTATTGTTACTCAGTGAAAAGCACAGGAGAAGTCCTGCAAATGAAATATTTTTTCAGCCCTGCACTGTCTCTGCCAGAACACTGTCTTATTCATAAAAGGGGCCTCAATGAAAGCAGCATAACAAAAGGAAGAAGAAAGAGAAGTGCAGAAACAGTTCATTAACTAGTTAATCTAAAATAAGTGCCATTCCAGCTAAATCTTTATGAAACCTCTTAGAAAAAAAACTAGAGAACCTCACCCAGCACTGCATTTGCTGGATGGAAAACAGCTTCCATTTGATTCTCTTACATGTAGCTGAAAGAGCTTACGTTGTTGTATGCAATAATAATATAGCTAGAGATACTTAAGAAACACCTTTTAAGGTAATTGGAAATTGAATAATCTGAAGTAATGATTTTAGTCCGTCACTGTCCAGCCCTTAGTGGAAGGGTCCTACAGACACTCCGACAGAGTTCAGGTCCGGCCCTCGGGGCAGCACAGAGGTCAGGGTCATTGTCTGGTTTTTTTCTGGTCTTCTCAAGGTGAAGCCACAGCCACTGGTTATGTGGACTGGTTGAAACAGCAGGGCTGATTGAGACTGGACCCTGCAAAGAACTGTATGTGCAAGAACAGAGGTCTGGTTCAGTGGCAAAAACAGGCTTCCAGCTTGGACCTCCAGCTTGGTATTTTGTCACCTTTGTGTTGCCTCCTCATGGGCTCACTGTCTCTGTTGCTCCTGCCAGGTGGGAAGAGACCCTGATAGACTGGTGGTCTGGGATTTGGTCCTGTGAGGAGACAGACTGGCTGTCCTGACACCAAGCAAGCTGGCGGTACTATATGGAGCCAAGCAGGGGCGTCGAGTTTTAAAATCCCGGGGGGGGGGGCGCACGCCAGGACCATGTCCCTGCTGCCACTGCCTTCCCCCCTGCCTGGCCACTCCGGCTTCCATCCCTCCCTCCATCTGTCCAGGGGCCAGCTGGGCATTTGCTTAGCTGGCCCCTGGACAGATGGAGGGAGGGAGAGAGGGAGGGAAGGACAGAGGCAGCCAGGGCGGGGTGGGGGAAGAGAGAGAGAGAGAGGCGGCAGCCTTAGGAAGGGCCCAGGGACACGCGGCGTTGGGTGCTCCGTTTTCCCAGGGGGGCTCAGTCCCCCCCCGGGAAATTTCGGGGGTGGCTCGAGCCCCCCGTAGTTGACGCCTATGGAGCCAAGACTTCAGGGGCAGGCCCTTTGACCAAGGCCTCAGAGTCCAGATGCTCTGGATCTGTGATGAATCTGGTGGTGCCAGGTATCCCCTGAGCCTCCTCTTCTTATTCCAAGGCTGTCCCTGGTTCATCCTAGTTATCCTCAAATGAATAATCTATTCCTGGGTCTAAGTCCATCCCAGGAAGAGTCATGACACTCTTCGAAATACAACTGTGGGCATTCATTTGTTCAGCTCCTGACAGAGTCCTGGGGGGGAAATGCATTCTAGAACCTTATCGACAGAAAAGTGGATGAACTGAATGTAAACCCAATATGTTAGCTGGCGATCATTTTCACAAGGAACTATGCCATATGATTTTCTGCAGCCATAAGAGCCTCTCCTGCTTCCCTCTAAACGGAGAGCTCGGAAGAAGGTTTGGTCTGACATGCTTGCTGTTTGGGAGCACAAGGGTGCCCTTCGGGAAGGTGAAGCACTGGTAGTCTCCCTACCCTCATTTATACTGGCTATGGCTGTTCCTCAAGAGCATCTGTAGACAGCTTATGGATTTGCTCTTTTAAACGGATGTTGTTACAAATCATTAAACTGATTTGTATACTCAACAGGAATGCTGAAGGCACACATAGGGCTGCCAAGTCCCCCGGAAGAGCAGGGGAAACACCGATTTTGAAAGCTTTCCCCCGCTTTTCCAAGATTGGCCACCGGGGGGACAAAATGGCTGCCAGCAGGGGAACCTCGGAGCCTGCCCTGGCCAGCCTCTTGAACTTCTTAAAAGGGAAATTTCCCCTTTAAGAGCTGAGCCAGCTAGAGAGCCCCGCCCAGAGATTAAGGAGGGACTAAGCTCTTTCTACTGCGTGCAAGGTTGCTGCTAAGTAAACTGCTTCGGTAAGCTGGGGTCTGCGAGCTCTTTTCCTTCTCTGTCTCTCCCCCTCCCCCTCTTTCTTTTTGCTGTCTGTCTGTCCACTGTGGTTTTGCCAAAGGAATAAACTGTCACTTCCAAAGAGGTAAACATCACAAGGAGAGGTTGCCTGTAGAAGGTCTGGGAGTGGGATTGTTTAAAATGTCTTGTCATGGCTGCTTGGGTCCCACCAATCCTCATTTCCCTTCTGCAAATAAAAGTTGGGATTCCTCATTTTTATGCCAATTTTCTGTTTCTTTCAACCGTGTCCCCCCCTCCAGCAGTAAAAATCTGCATTTTTAAAAGGATTTGTACATCAAGTAACCAGTATTTTAAATTAGGGATGGATCCAACTAGCTTTTCTGCTGGCGAAAAGGGGAGGACAAAGGTCCTCTTTAGCCACCAAAAAGCCTATGCTGGGGGGGGGGGGGAGAAGTTATGGGACTTACATGGACAACAGCTGGGTGAAACAAGGGCCAGAAATAAAGCCTGGGAATTGGGCAAGAGTAAGTGAAAAAGCTGTCTGTCTCTCTCTCTCTCTCTCTCTCTCTCTCTGTCCCCATCCAGCAGAGGTCTGTCAGTGGCTATTATTAGCCACTAGGTCTAAATGGAACCCTTTGTCTGGGGCAGTGATGCTCTGCATTCTTGGTGCTTGGGGGGCAACAGTGGGAGGGCTTCTGGAGTTCTGGCCCCGCTGCTGGACTTCCTGAAGGCACCTGGTATCTTTGGCCACTGTTGTGACACAGAGTGGGCTGTACTGGATGGGCCGATCCACTGTGGCTTCTCTCCTGTTCTTATGATATGAAAATCATATTTAGCACTTGTGTAGCACTTAGGGCTTCATATTCTGCCGAGATGAGGAAGGATTCAGTAGGGCCGTTGCTCAGTGATAGAGCATCTGCTTGACATGCAGGAGGTATCAGCCTCTTCAGCTAAAAAAGGATCAGGTAATAGGTGACATTAAAGATCTCAGCCTGAGACCCTGGAGAGCCACTACCAGTCTGAGTAGTCAATACTGACCTTGATGGACCAATGGCCTGAATCAGTATTAGGAAACTTCATGAGTTCATGTGGAAGCATGTGGAAGCAACATCACAGGATGTGACTTCACAAAATGATGTCACTTCCTTTCTCCTGGCTCCACCCCCAAAGTCTCCTGGCTCCACCCCCAAAGTCCCCAGATATTTCCCAAGTTGGACTTGGCAGCCCTAGGCACACATCAGTTTACTTCAACAATAACAAAAAGGATGTATTTTTGCACTGTGCTGATAATATTGCTACCGTTATAAATAAACACAACAAATACTCTGCCTTTTGCTATTTACCTTTGAGTATATCCAAGATATTAGGCATTTATCTGGTCTCCTACAGATATCTGCCCCTATGCATGGGACCTCAAAACTGAAATAATGCCCTTTCTGAAGCTATAAAAACAAAACAAGTTCCTAAAGTCACTTCCTTAGTTAAGTATTTTTTCCAGTCTTTATATCTGTTCCTTATATTTCCTTTGTATCCTTCCCCTCTAGTAGGATGTTGTTTTTTGTGGAAGTTAGTTGAGCTTGGTTTAAAAACATAGCTTTACCCCTGGGTTTTTGGCTCTGAAGGCAGAATCCACAGTTAAATTGTTGTAATGATCTTGTATATTGATATCAATAATGCATAACCTTCTGTTTATGGCTATGGCAAATTCTGAACAGATGATACATTCTGCAGAAAACAATATATGACTTTTAGCTCAGTAACAGTTTTTTCATTGTTTTCATTTCATTGCTGCTGCAGTTTATCCTTTCCATTATTTTTATACTGCTGGAAAATAGCCATCTGTTGATTTCTGTTAAATGAACACATTTTTACATACTGCAAATTGTGCTCTGTTGTTTTTTCTTTCATTATTGTCTTTCATCTGTGCTGTCTTTTCTACTGAATAAGGGTCCACTATAATGAGCATAAAGTAAAAGTGAACTATAGCAACTACCTTACAGATGTGCATATGAATTATGGCATAATCAATCAGTACAATAATTGTATTAATATATTTAAATAATAACATTGGAATAATTTAAGAAAATATTACTTTTGTATACATAAACAGATTCATTTAAACCAGTAAATCCACAAGATGTGGTTTCAAAGGTACATTAAGAAATGAAATAGGCACATGATGATTTTAAAATAGAATGAGAGCAAAGATTGCTTATCCCAGCTGTATAGCATTATTTTAAATTTCAGATTTTTTTGCACCCCCCATCTGAGTTTGAATGTAAGTCATTATAGTGCTTTCCAACTAAGTGGCAAGAAATCAGAGAATTTTTAAAGACAGGAGTCCTTTGCCTTGTGGCTGAACTTTTAATATACAATTCTTATATATTGATGAAGCCAAGATATTAAACAGAACCTTCACAATCTGTGTGAGCCAGTTTGGCGTAGTGGTTAAGTGCGCGGACTCTAATCTGGGAGAACCGGGTTTGATTCCCCACTCCTCCACTTGCAGCTGCTGGATGACCTTGGGCAAGCCATAGTTCTGTCCCAGCTGTTCTCTCAAGGACAGCTCTGGAAAGAGCTCTCTCAGCCCCACCTACCTCACAGGGTGTCTGTTGTGGGGAGGGGAAGGGAGAGGAGTTTGTAAGCCGCTCTGAGACTCCCAAGTGAGTGAAGGGCGGGGTATAAATCCAATATCTTCTTCTTCTGTAACTGGGATTTTATCATGGAGCCAAACTACGAACTTACGGTGGAGAGAGGATTCTTTCACCCAAATTCCAAGCTACAATTTTTTTACTCCCTTCTTTGTTCTGCAGTCATAAGAATGCCAAGCAGTTCTGTTACATCTTGCTGACCCAGGTTCATTCCACACTCAGATCATTCTCTGCAAACCAATCCACACGGTTCTAGCATTAGCTACATGTGGGATTACAGTGATGGATACACATGATGTATGATACCACATGACTGAAGCATTCATTGCAAGATGGGACATGGCTCTGATCATGACTCCCGTTATTCACTGACATCAGAGGTATGCCTCCATTACCTGTTTTTTTAAGTGAGCTGATCTGCATAATTATGACACAATATCGCCACTGGCCTGCCACCACACTTGCACTAAGCAGTGAAACCATTCAATTCCTGTGCCAGTTCCTAAGGAACAATCAGAGCAACTCCCTTCCAGGCTGCAGTGTCAGCTAACTCTACTTGGAAATTCCAAGCTCACTCATCTCTCTCTCTGTTGCTCTCTCACACACACACATCATAATTTTCTCCTTAATGATGTCATAGTGCCCATTTTGTTGGTTTTTTAAAGGGAAAGTTCAGCAGCTGCTACTGCAGTGTCCAGTACTAACAGGGCAAAAAATTGCAACAGATAGGAAGGCTCACCCGGAATAGTAGTTCAAAGTTTATCCACACCTCATAAACTGGTTTTCTATTTTACAAAATCAGAAAAAAATGCTTCTGGAAAAATCAAGTCTATAATGGACAAAGAAAGAGAGAAATGAAGATTGGGACTTAAGTTGTCTAGAAAAATTATCTTAAACCTATCCAGAGCTAGGGTTGGCAACTCTGAATTGGGAAATTCATGGAGATTTAAGTGGATCCTGGAGAGGGGGAAGTTTTGAGGAAAGGGTATGTCACTGAGTCTACCCTCCAAAGCAGCCATTTTCTACGAAGGAGCTGTACCCTGCAGTCTGGAGATCAGTTTTAATTGTGGGAGATCTCTAGGCTCCACCTGGAGACTGTCAACCCTAATACAGACCCAGTACCTATTGAGCATGTGGTGTGAACACATGACAGGAAATCATGTGTCATCAGGACAGGAAGCAGGAATCCAGTTATGCCCTCAAGACCAGGACCATAGGCAGCTGACCCAAAATGCTGAGGACTGAAATTCCAAGTCAAGCATGAAGAGTTGTATCTTCTTCACAGAGCGGCAACTATGGCACAAATTAAGTGATGTGGAGGCCCCCTCCGTTTTGTACCAGATCATTTGCTATGAGTTCTCCTTTGGGTCATGGTCCAAAATTCCACCTCAGTCTCTGACTGTGCCTAGACCTAGACAGCCTTTCCAGTACTAGCCCTTTCTCATCCAAGTCCTTCCTGTGTGTTGCAGTTTAAGAACTGTAAGTGTGCCTTTTATAAAAGGAACTGAATGTTCAGTTGTCATTAAGCCCCTTTTCAACTCCTTTTTAAAACCCTGTCCTCATTCTCTTCATCTGTGGTCCCAGAAATGTTAGACAGGTGCATGTGGCTAGATATTATACCCCCCCAAAACACTTGTGTAACCCCAGAACCCTATGCTGTTCACTAAGCATGTTTCAGATCATCCCTTTAATTTACTAATCAAAATAGCAAGTGGTTAAGCTTCAGATCCAAAATATATTCCCCAGAACTCTCCTTTCAGTCTCTTTTGCAAATAACAGTGAACTATTCTCTCCAGTGTAATGTAGTGGCCAAAGCCATTGTAATTGTAAATGTCAGCCAAAATGGGCATAATCCATCTACAATTAAGCACTTCCAAATCCTAGTGATTTCACTGAAAAAGACTCTGACATCTGCTTGAAATCAATTGGATTTACAAAGTGCTTAGCTTTGATAGATGCTCTCATTGAATTCTAATGCTTTTCAGACTAACCTACGGCCCGCGTTCATAACAGATGCATTAAACATAAAGATATGATACAACAAGTGCATGCCAAACACAACACAATGAGTTCAAATACTACAAACAGAGGTGGCTACTGATGCCAGAGAATGAGTTTGCTTTGATGCAGGCTGAGGTATTTTTCAATAAGTCAGATAAAATCTCTTTCTGAGCATGATGCAAATCCAGCATACCCATCATCAAGATATGCCAGGACAATGTATTCCTAACCATGGAAAGGCTCCGGAGGAATCCCCAAGCTAGACAAATGAGTTTTTGGTCAGCATTACTAGAAACTTTGCCTTGCTGCAGTAAACATTAGATCAGAGGAGCCAAACTCATTTGTTCAGAGGGCATATGGCATAAAATATGGCATAAAAGTTACTTTGTCAGGCCAGGCCATATCTGCCATAAAATGAAATGCCAGGTACCAGATATATAAACTTTATAAATTACACAGGCAAACCCAATTAACAACATTTTTAAAAACTCAAAATACAAACAAAAGCAACTGATTCCTAGGAGTGAAAGCAATTGATTTACTGGGGAATCCACAAAAGCCCCAGTAAATGTATTTAATCATATGCAAAACTTGTTTTTTCCCTAAGGGATACCATACCCACCCCCTAGCAATTTCCTTTCATTTCTTGACAGCTTTAACCACACACCGGTTTGACCATTTGTGCCCACCTGCCCACTCCACCCCTCCCCCAGCAGCCTCCTACCTTCCTTCACTTCCACTAGTTGCTTGTGGGCTGGATAAGAACCCTGGATGGGCCGATTCCAGCACCCATGTTTGACACCTCTGCCACATGTTTGACACCTCTGCATTAGATATTTCTTTTTGCTTTACTTTTTTACCTCTTTTCTTAGTAATGCTTCACCTAATTTGTAGACTCCTTTCATGAATAGTCATAATAACAAATTATGATTTTTCAATAACACAAGATTATGTTCAACTGAAACACAGTCATATGCTTTAGCAATAAACCACAAGAGGAACCATGACTTACTGAGGCTGGAGACAAACTGGCATTCTGCCGCGCCTCCGCAGCGCGGCAGAATGGGGCGGGGGGGATTTCCCGCCGCCGCCGGGAGGAAGCCGCTCACAGCATTCAGACTGCGGGTGGCTTTCTGGAGCGGCGTGCAGACGCCGCGCGGCTGCCCCTGCCCGCGCACGTTCACACCCGCTCCAGCGGGTGGAACGCGCGCGCAGAGCACGCCGTGCCAGCCAAGCACCACTTTGAAGTGGTGCTTGGCTGGTGCGGAAGGAGCGCAGCGCTGGACGCAATGCGTCCAGGCCACCTCCTGGGGGCAGATGCAGCCATCTGAACAGCCGCTCTGCCTCCGCTTCTGAAGCGGAGGCAGAGCGGCCGAGACGGCCAATCTGTCCTCAGCCTGAAATCTGTCATATCTAGATTGCAAATGCATACTAGGAATAAGAGAGATTCAGGTATGCAGCCGTGTTGGTCTGAAGCAGCAGAACAAAGTTTGAGTCCAGTGGCACCTTTAAGACCAAAAAAGGTGCCACTGGGCTCACTTTGTTATATTAGGAATAAGTTGATGTTAAATTCCCAAGTATGAGTTCAACATTTTCAGGTTTTACTGATTCTTTTAAAATCAAAACCTCATTTAGATTCTTCAGATGTTTTGGTTTAATAGTCTGGGTTGTAAAGAGATTTGTAAGCTTTATTGAATCTCTAACACCCTGTTCAGCACAGCAATTCAATCAGTTGGAACTTTTACATTCAGAAAAGTCCTTCATTCCAGTATTGATGGTATCAGAGTCCAGTTTCAGGAATTAAGGATCAAGAAATGCTTGTTCTAGATTAAAGAACCACATGGTATAGATTAAAAATATGACAAAGCATTTCCATACAGAACTCATATTAAACTGTTTTCAGTCTTTACTAGCAGCTGTTCTGATCATAGCTGGAAAATGTGGATATTCATCAGAAAAAATACATCTGCACAACAAACCATGCAGTCACGAATAACCTCGGTCTCAAAAGCAAACCACTTCTGAAAGCTATGCTGAATCAAGAGACACAATGCATCAACTGGCAGATGTCTCGAGTCCGCTTTTTTAGTAACTTGCTATAGGAGACCTTGTGCACACATTTATTCATAACAGTCAGTTCTGAAAATCCAAAACAGCCTGCTATAAACCTCCATCCATCCAGAGTAGTCCCATGGATACACCTGTCTGGAAGAACTAATGTAGGGATCCTATACTGTTGTTTCTAATAATAATCTTCTAGCATGTAAGAACCTTGTGGCTGAGGAAAATATGTTAAATGAAGAATTAAGTATATAAAGTGGCAGAATTACACAGTTTCCAATTGGTGACTTGCGCAATATGGCAGCTAAAAAAATGTTTGCTGCATTCCTTGCTAATCAAGGAAGCAGCCGGTTTCTCTTGGCTCGTTTGTACTTCCTTCAGACTGTTTGTCACAAGGGCTTTTAGCATGTAATAGCTGGGTCATTTTCCAAACATCAACACGTATCTGAACTCCTTGACAAAGGTAAGAGTAAAACCTACTACGTGAGCAATATCATATTATGGTAATAAAAATATGCACAGAATTAAAACAACCCAGTACACATGATCTCACCGGAATTATTCATTTTAAGTCCTATTTGTTGCATAGACCTATTTCTAGTTGATCTCAATGGGAAAGCACTTTTAACTTGCCTGATGACATTTGGGTGCTTTATACCATCATGGGTTGAATCTTAAGGGCTGGGTTGTATGAACTGTGAGATTGATTAGAGAGTCCTTGCCTCCCCATATATGCCTCCCTTTGACTCCTGAAAGGCCAGTAATGAGTTTGAGGGGACGCTACTTGAGAAAATGTCATGCAGCCATGGGGACTGAAGTGAGAGGGAGGAAATGGGGAAAACAGATTCTGCCTTCTTTCCTCCTTGCACTAGTGAAGGGAGCTTAGTGGAATGAACTTCCAGGTAGAAGGAGAGGATGAGGTAAGGTTGTCAACTTCCAGGTGGTGGCTGGAGATCTCCAGAGATTACAACTGATCTTGGGGGGATATAGATCACCTGGAGAAAATGGCTACTTTGGAAGGTAGACTCTATGGCACTATACCCCATGGAAGTCCCTCCCCTCCCCAAACTTTGCCCTCCTCAACTCCACCCCCAAAAATCTCCAGGTATTTTGCAGCTCGCAGTTGGCAACCCTAGGATGGGGGTGATTGCTTGCAAAATGACTGGACACTATGGGGTATTTCATTTCTCTTTCCATTGGAACTAGATTGTATATCTGTTATCTCCTTACTGATTGGGGTGCATCTGTCTAAGCTCTCCCTGTCTCTTCATGGTCATGCAAAAGGAAAGACCTGTCTGTAGGCCTCTCTTGAGAAAGGTCATAATGGGCAAGTCCAAACTTGTCTTAACAGATCGCATTCACCTGGGAGTAGTTTTAGGGGAAAGCATTCTTAAGAGTAGGAGTTTATCTACTTCTACTACAATGGATGTGAACCTTCTTCAATAAAAGTGTTGTTTTTTCTAATATATTTGCTTCAAGTTTTTGTTTGCTGTGCTTCCACTCATGCTTTCTCTGCTGTTTAACTTTGCTATAGAAACTAGTAACTATCCCCAGTAATTCCTTTTCCTTGTTATAGCAGCTTCATGTTACATGACATTTTATCCATGAAGGTCTCTCCAGCATCACTTTTTTGGAAGGCACAAAAGGCACCTGAGGGAAAAGGAAGTCTGGGAAGATCTCCCTCTGTTGGGTCCCTATACTCATGGCTGGTAGAATACAACCATGAATGTAGAACAGTTTAGAAAAGCCCAACATTATAAGACCTTAAACAAAGGGAAAAGGATACCAAGTTATTGTCCCTACAGTTCACAGAAATACATAAGAACATAAGAGAAGCCAATGTTGGATCAGGCCAGTGGCCCATCCAGTCCAACACTCTGTCACACAGTGGCCAAAAACACCAGGTGCCCTCCAAAGGTCCAGCAGTGGGGGCAGGACACTAGAAGCCCTCCCACTGTTGTCCCCCCCTCGGGACTTCCGGCAAGACTTGTGACGATGGCGGACGTGCTCCTCTGCAACTGCGGGGAGCACAATCCGTACCCGGCGGGAAGAAGGGGCTCTGGACTGGCGCTGAGCCCCCAGAGACCCCAGTGAGGGGGCTCTGCCTGGGGTGGTACGAAGGGGATCTCTCCCTACGGTGGCGACCAAGGGATCGAGGTCCCTTTTCATCACCCCCATAAGTTCCCCCGCCGCAGGAGCCGTATGGCTGAAAGCACAAATCCGTGAAGCAGCAGAGAGTGCGAAGCTATGAGGCTTGAACTTACAGTTACGCATGGAATAAACGTGAGTCTGAAGTAAAACAAACAGAGCGCAGTGGGTGGGTGGAGTGAAACCCCCCCCCCTCGAGACTGGCGTACTTACGAGACTCTTTACGTGGCGTTACTGCATAAAAAATAGTACGTTCGGCTTGCTAGATGGCAGCATCGCGCTTTAGAGGATATGAACTTTTAAAAGTCATAAGCGCAGTCAGAGAACTTGCTTCTTTCGTTCATCTTATCTAACTATCAACAAAAAGCGCAGCCTCAACAATGGCGGGGAAAATGAAACCTTCCCCCAAACTAGGAAGTACAGCTCCGAGTTCAAAGGTTGATACCACAGAGATGAGCACTGTGTTCTCCTCGTTATTGCGACCTCTAGTGGACCAAATGACTGCTCTCAACGTCAAGATGGATAAAATGCAGCTGGAACTGAAGGAGTCGAATAAAACTACAGAGAAGCTGCAGCGAGAACTTCTGGAAGTAAAGACTTCAGTAAAAAATCATGATTCAAGGCTACAAAAAGCGGAGAAAGAAAAGGCCCTCCATTCTGATCAGCTTTTGAAACTACAGATGGAAAGATCGAATTTTTTCCTAAGACTTCAGAATGTGCCAGAGAATAAAGGAGAAGACCTTAAAAACCTGCTAAGTGAAGCGCTTGAACCAGTAACAGGCTTAAAAGCAGCGGAATTAAAAAGCGATATGGATATGGTTTACAGAACCTATCCAGACTATACTAAAAAGAAAAGCCTGCCTGGTGAGATTATGATAAGGTTCTCCAAAAGATCAACAAGGGATGTGGTGCTTAGAACCACAAACAAAGCGGTTCTGAAGATCAAAGGAGAAGAAGTTAAAGTGATGAAAGACATTCCATTCGAAATAAGGAAAAGAAGGAAAGCCTATGGGAAACTGACATCTTGGTTACAGTCTGAATCCATTATCTATCGATGGAATGTTCTGGAAGGACTAAGCTTCAGCATCAAAGATAAAAAGTATACGATTGACTCTGTTCAACAGGCAAAATTTTTTTGGGAAAAAAGCAAAGAAAAGAAAAACGAGAGAGACTCAGATGGTTCACTGGCTTCGCAAGAAAGTATCTACGGATTTGACAGCTCCAAGAGTGAAGAAGAAATTTCTGACTCGGAAAAAGGAGCAGCAGCTCCAAAAGTACAAGAGGAGACTGTAAAGACAAGAAGAGGACGAAAGAAGAAATAAAAGCTGAACTGTTTTATTGAAAATTGCACTTATGTATTTCATATAATTTGTATAATTAAGCATCCCTCTAAAGGGGCATGCCTGTCAAATAGCTTTTTTGTTCTTTTTTTAAATATCAGCAGTAACAATTTTAATTGAAAACTAACCAAGGTTTAAAATGCTTCATAATTATTATATGTTATATGGTAGTATTAAGCAAATGATAAAGCTTAGAAATGTAGCTTAGAAAGTAGCAAAGTAGATGTAGTTATAGAGAAAATCAATAAAAAAAATTTAAAAAAAAAACTGTTGTCCCCCCCTCCATCAAGCACCAAGAATACAGAGCATCACTTGCCCCAGATTGAGAGTTCCTATCTATACCTTGTGGCTAATAGCCACTGATGGACCTCTGCTCCAGATGTTTATCTAATTCCCTCTTGAAGCCATCCATGTTTGTAGCTGCCAGTGCCACCACCTCCTGTGACAGAGAATTCCATGTGTTAATCACTCTTTGGGTGAAGTACTTCCTTTTATCTGTTCTAACCCAACTGCTCAGCAATTCCATGGAGTGCCCACAAGTTCTTGTATAGTGAGAAAAGGAGAAAATGACTTCTTTCTCTACTTGCTCTATCCCATGCATAATCTTATAAACCTTGATCATGTCCCCCGTCAGCCGTCGTTTCTCCAAGCTAAAGAGCCCCAAGCGCTTCAACCTTTCTTCACAGGAAAAGTGTTCCAACCCTTTTATCATTCTAGTTGCCCTTTTCTGCACTTTCTCCAATGCTATATCTTTTTTGAGGTGTGGTGACCAGAACTGTACACAGTACTCCAAATGAGGCCGCACCATCGATTTATACAGGGCATTATGATACTGGCTGATTTGTTTTCAGTTCCCTTCCTAATAACCCCCAGCATAGCATTGGCCTTTTTCATTGCAGTTGCACACTGTCTTGACATTTTCATTGAGTTATCTACTATGACTCCTAGATCTCTCTCTTGGTCAGTCTCTGCCAGTTCAGATCCCATCAACGTGTATCTATAGTTAGGATTTTTGGCTCCAATGTGCATCACTTTGCACTTGGCCACATTAATCCCCATTTGCCATGTTGATGCCCACTCGCCCATCCTCGACAGATCCCTTTGGAGTGCCTCACAATCCTCCCTGGTTCTCACCACCCTGAACAACTTTGTGTCATCTGCAAATTTAGCCACTTCACTGCTTACTCCCAACTCCAAATCATTAATAAACAAGTTAAAAAGCATCGGACCAAGTACTGATCCCTGCGGTACCCCACTGCTTACCTCCCTCCACTGAGAAAATTGCCCATTTATACTCACTCTGTTTTCTTTTAATTAGCCAGTTTTTGATCCACAAAAGAATTTGTCCTTTTATCCCATGACTATTGAGCTTACTTAGGAGCCTTTGATGTGGAACTTTATCAAAAGCTTTCTGGAAGTCAAGGTAAACAACATCTATTGGGTCCCCCTTATCCACATGTTTGTTTACTCCCTCAAAGAACACTAACAGGTTAATGAGACAAGATCTTCCCTTACAGAACCCATGCTGAGTCTTCCTCAAGAGATTTTGTTCATCATTATGCCTACTAATTTTTTTCCTTAAGAACAGTTTCCACCAACTTAGCCGGTATCGACGTCAGACTGACTGGGCCTGTAATTTCCCAGATCTCCTCTGGAACCCTTTTTAAAGATGGGAGTGACATTTGCTACCTTCCAGTCCTCAGGAATGCAGGCAGACTTTAAGGAAAGATTATAAATTTTTGTCAGGAGATCCACAAGTCCATATTTGAGTTCTTTCAGAACTCTCGGATGTATGCCATCTGGGCCCAGTGATTTATTTGTTTTTAAGTTGTCTATCAGTTGTAGGACCTCCTCTCTCATCACCTCAGTCTGACTCAGGTCTTTCAACACCCCTCCCGAAATCAGTGGTTCTGGAGTGGGCAAACACTTCTCATCTTCTACAGTGAAGACAGAGGTAAAAAATGCATTCAGCTTCTCAGCCATTTCCCTATCATCCTTCACTTCACCTTTTACCCCTTGGTCATCCAAGGGCCCCACTGCTTCCCTGGCTGGTTTCCTACTTCTAACGTATTCTAATGCTTGGTATGACAGCTTGATATACACATATACATAGCATTTTCTACATCTTCATGCAAGTGACCTTTACCACTCTGAGCTTTTTCTTCTTCTCCATCAGGGAATAGCAAGATAATTTTTTGTAAAGTATGGTTTGGAAACTGTATTCTACTTTTGTTTCACATTAGAACTGTTGAATGGGAAGGCATCCAACAATTCTTTTCAATGGGCCTTTTAAATGAGCTATCCAGATCCAAATTCTTCTGTCTTACTCCACTGTATTATTTTATAGATCCAATATCCTGTTACAGAGTGTCCTGGATTTCAGCACATACTTACTGAATTTTAGTATTGCCATACATTCTTTTTTTAAAAAAAAATACTTATCTCTGCCTAATGTCTATGCTTTTTTTCTCCACAGAAAAGTTAGAATACAATTTATTTAGAGAAGTCCCATTTGCAGTTTCATACAGGCAAACTGAGCAAGGGAACCAGCTGTCCTCACCAGGAAAGAAGGGAAGAGTTGAACTCATTACTGAGACCCCCCCACACACCGGGTCAGGTCCTCTTCCTCTCTCACGTCATCAGGGACAAGTAGCTGATGGATGTTGCACACTGTTTATCTGGTCTGGAAGGAGAAATTATAGATTATTCATATTCCAAAAAACAATGGCTTCCATCCAGCAAGGAAACCTCAGGTGGCTAGGGGTAGTCTGTTTTAACATAGGTAGCTCTGATGTACTGATTTTTTGTTGAGAAGGAAAGATGAGATGAACTCAGTGCCTGTATATTACCTGCTTGTCTGGTTAATTTCAGTCTAATACTTGGACATTTGATTGATGCATTTTTGATGGAGAAAGGATTACAGGATTGGTCTGCACATATAGGTCTGTCTCTGAATTCCGAGCTTTTGTTTTTCAAAAAGGAAGCTTTTAATTTCTTCCATTTCAGACATGAAAGTTGGGAATTAAGAGAACCTGGTACTCACCTCGCTGCACAGTTATATTGATATAAACCTATTTGATTGCCATTTTTAAACAATAAAACTCCCTGGTGGCAGGGAAGGGAATGGCTGCTGTGACAGCCAAAACACACGGGAATCCAGGAGCCCATCATCTTGCCCACCATTTTCTTGCTCAGGGGGTGGGTTCTGCTGCCGATGCCAGGGGCAGAGAAGCCTTCAGCAGAAGCAATGAAAACATGGTAGTTCTGGGGCTGGCTTCCTCTAATTTCCCTTCTTGCCACTCCTGCTGACTTGGGGGGATGACAAAAATAATGATCACAAATTTTGGGGACCACCCCCCCCCCAAAAAAAACCTGGGGAAAATCGCAAACTGGCGACACTGTTTACAAAAAATCAGGCTGATGAAAACATCACCTGGATCAAAAATTATTATGAAATTTTTTGAAGCACATACTTACCACTAGATCGTGGCAGCAATGGCTCTCTGCCACTTTGCATGGCATGAGGGATGCCCCTTGCTTGGAACTGGGGTGGCTCACAGTAGTTCTGGGGCCCTTTTGCCCAGGGCCCCAGAATCACTATGACCTACATATGTTTACCCTAAGTTCCTGGCGTGAATGATGGAATAAACTTTGATAGGTACATAAATTCTATGAACTTACATTGTCTTCCAAGAGGAGGAAAATGCTTTCAAGAAAAGCTCAGCATATGGAGGTGCAAACATGCAAAAAACATGCATTGGAAAATTCCATATAGAAATCTGCATCATTTCATTCTCTATTCAGGGAATATATTCATATTTTATCTGATGCATAATACTATTTTTTATGAGAGACCAAAAGGAAGTTTAAAATGGGCCAATTCAATCCAATCTCATTAAAAGAAATTCTCTGGAATAAGCCAATATCCTGCAACGCTCTTTAAGGCAGGTTTGAGTTATGGACAGTAATACCATGTCATCAGCAAAGAGATTTTCTGTGAGCCAAGTCTCGGTGGAAAAACTTCTGGGTCAGAGAACCTCTTGATGATGTCATTAATATAGAGCAGGGGTGGCCAACCTGTGGCTTGGGAGCAACACGCGGCTCTTTCACACATATTGTGCGGCTCCTGGCAGGGCGGCTGGGGAAGCAAAGGGGAGGCATGCTTTTTCTCTCTTTCTCCCTTCCTTCCTTCCTTCCCTCCTCCCTCCCATCTATTTGCTTTCCTAGTTTCTCTCTCTCTCTTTCTTTCCACTTCTTTAATTCTTTCTTTCCATCTCTCTTTCTCTCTCTCTCTCTCAATATCATTAGCAAACAAGTAATATCATTATCAATAACCGGTTTTCCTCATTTGTTTTTATTTTTGGCAGTTCCATTTAATGTTAATAAAAAGCAAATTTGCATATTTTTAAAAATAAAAACGTGTGTGTGATATTTGTTCCTGTCTTGCGGCTCTCAGACATCTGACGTTTATTCTATGTGGCTCTTACGTTAAGCAAGGTTGGCCACCCCTGATATAGAGGCTCAAGAGAAGAGGGGCCAGAAGAGGTAGCCCTGTTTCACATCTCTGGTTACAGGAATACTGTCCATCAATGAGCCTGAGATGCCCACTCTTATTTTTGCCGATGTGTTGTTGTACTAGGTACAACAGGCATTTGTCAATGTTGGTATTTGCCAGTTTAGACCACAGCCGTTCCCTGTCAGTTGGGTTGAAGGCTGCTGCTAAGTTAACGATAGCTGCAAATAAATGTCTAGTAGGGCCCTTTACACAGTCAGTAGCTATACGATCTAATGTCTGGCAGTGGTCGATGGTGCCTTGGTCTTTCCTGAATCCTGCTTGTTCTGGGAGGATGACTTGGTTGTCAACCTCCCAGGACTGTGCCACAGAAACTTGCTGGGTTGATTGACCTTGGGCTGACCAATACCTCATAGGGATGTAGTGAGAGTAAAATGGAGAAAATGACAACAAAGTAAGCTGCTTTCGGCCCCATCGGGGGGAAAGGTGAAATATAAATAAAGTAAAACAAAAACCATAAAATAATATCATTGTATAGAATCAGCAGTTTTGGAGACACAGTTTCAGTCATCATTTTAATTTTGTATTACATTTTTCATCCCATCCATTCTCCAGGGATTTTGGAGCAGTTATATGGTTCTCCCTACTACAGGGCTGGCCTGTTCACTAGGTGGCCCTAGGTGATTGCCTAGGGTGCCAGAGGTGGAGAGTAGGCACCCACTCTCACCTGTGGCATCCAGATCTGTCATGGGAAACAGCAACTTAGAAGGTGCCTGTGATGGACAGGAGTCTGTCCTGCCCCTGAAGGGAAAAAACAGCCACTCAGCTGAGCCTTTGGGAGTGCTGATCCAGCATCCAATCACCTTTCAGATGGGGGATGTGTTGTTGGAGGGAAACATAGGAGTTTAGTTCAGGTCTGCCTCAAGGACAGTGCAGAGAGAGGTCCATTCTGCATCTGGCATTCACTCCACATTTTATCAGCACTCGACCTGATTCCCCCTTGCCTCAGAATATCTGTTTTCATTGCATTGCCTTGGATCCTGGTTTCTGCATTGGCTAGTGTCAGTTTGCCACCTATTTTGTTTTCAGTGGGTCACTCCAGCATTGGTATGCAGATTTTCCTGTGCCAGTACTTGCCTCAGTGGTCATTAGGCATGTAGGAAATGCTTTGGATGGTGGATCGCACCCAACTAAGCCAAGTAATTCATGGCAAGGTGATAAATTGTTGTTGTTGTTCAGTCACACAGTCGAGTCCGACTCTTCGCGACCCCATGGACCACATCATGCCAGGCCCTCCTGTCTTCCGTCGTGCTCCGGAATTTGCTTAATTTTGTGTTTGTTGCATCAATAACACTGTCTAACCATCTCATCATTTGCCGTCCCCTTCTTCTTTGACCTTCAGTCTTTTCCAGCATCAGGGTCTTCTCCAGGGAGTGCTCCCATCTCATTTGGTGGCCAAAGTATTTGAGCTTCAGTTTCAGTATCTGGCCTTCCAGGGAACTGTCAGGGTTGATTTATTTTAGGACTGACTGATTTGATCTCCTTGCAGTCCAAGGGACTCTCAAGAGTCTTCCCCAGCACCATAATTCAAAAGAATCTATTCTTCAGTGCTCGGCCTTCCTTATAGTCCAACTCTCGCAGCCATACATTACAACTGGGAATACCATTGCTTTCACCATACGACTTTAGTTGGCAGGGTGATTTTTATTATACTGTCTAGGTTTGCCATCACTTTTTTCCCAAGGAGCAGGCGTCTTTTAATTTCATGGCTGCAGTCATCTTGGATCCCAGGAACATTAAGTTTGTCACTGTTTCCATTACTTGCCCTTCTATTTGCCAAGAAGTGATGGGGCCGGATGCCATGATCTTAGTTTTTTTGATGTTGAGTTTCAAGCCAACTTTTGCACTCTCCTCTTTCACTCTTACCAAGAGGCTCTTGAGGTCCTCTTCACTTTCTGCCATTAGAGTGGTATTGTCTGCATATCTGAGGTTGTTGATGTTTTTCCCAGTAATCTTAATTCCAGCTTGTGATTCATCCAGGCCGGCATTTCACATGCATATAAATTAAATAAGCAAGGTAACAATATACATCCTTGTCATACTCCTTTTTCAATGCTAAACCAATCAGTTGTTCCATATTCGGTCCTAACTGTCACTTCTTGATCCTTCTACAGGTTTCTCAAGAGACATGTGAGGTGGTCTGGTACTCCCATCTCTTTAAGGACTTGCCATAGTTTGTTGCGATCCACACAATTAAAGACTTTAGCATAGTCAATGAAGAAGAAGTAGATGTTTTTCTGATACTTTCTTGCTTTCTCCATAATCCAGCAAATGTTGGCAATTTGATCTCTAGTTCCTCTACCTCTTTGAAACCCAGCTTGTACTTCTGGCAGTTCTCTATCCATGTACTGTTGAAACCTAGCTTGTAGGATCTTTAGCATGACCTTGCTAGCATGTGAAATGAGTGCAATTGTGCGATAATTTGAGGTGATAAATACAGAGGGGGAACTAGGGGTGGGGGAACTGACAGAGATCAATGAAGCTGTGCCAACTTGTCTGCTTATTGTTCCCTTCAAATCAGAAGTGGAGGAAGGAAAAGGTGCCACTCAAAACTAGGGCAACTGGTACTGACTGTGAAGTCACCCCTGAATGGCCATAAATCTATGCAGAAGGTACCATAAAACCCAATGAACAAAGAAAGTGAAAGTGGCATGCAGTGTAGAGGGAGATTCACCTCCTGAAGTGGCTGTGGAAAAACTGCCAGATGGGTGCAGAATCAGCCAGAGTTGAGTTCTGCCTCAGGGAAAGAGGAGTGGGAGCTCAGGTTTGGCTCAGAAAATGAGCAGACACAGTGAAGGGTAGCTTTGCTCAATAGTGTGGCAGAATGGTTTAGCTCTACCTCTGAGAGAGAACAGAGGGCCCAGTTGTTAGGCCTGGCTCTGGTAGACCTTGTATCATATAGTCTGACTCTTGGGAATGGGCAGGCTGTTGCGGGTGGAATCCTGTGTGTGTGAGGGGATCCAACCTAGTGGCTAGTCAGTAAAAGGCCATTTATGCTTGGAAGCATTAGGGAAAATTCAAACTGCTCTCTGAAGCCATAGCTAGTTTAAACGTATATGCCTCACCATGTTTTTCTTTGTCTCCCTGGAGACCTGTGCTGCTCATCTGTTCTTTGAAACAGATTTGTAATTAAATATATCTTCTGTATTGTTGATATACAAATCCTACCTCAGTGATCTTTGTATTCTATTTGCTCACCACAAAATTTACTTTGCTGTGCTGGAACTGAGCTTCAACATTTAAAGGCATGAATTCCTACGTAATATACTATGTCCTTTTACGTCTGTGCATTCTAAAGGTACAGAAGCAATTCTCAGTCCTTCAGACACAGAGTGCAATGTCAGTCATAACTTTTTAACAGACTGTAAACTGTGAAATGCTAAACATTGTGTGATCTGGCTAAATACCCCCCCCAAAAAAAAATCACACTCATTTCCCCATCAGCACTTATTTGGAATAGCTGTTTGATCCTGGTCTGTTTTTGGCTCTGGCACAGCTGCCCTTCCTCCCCCCCCTTTCTCTTCTTCTCTCCCCACTCCATACTTAGTCCTTGGAGGCAATGGGTTGAGTTGGATATGATGGAGATGGAGGACCCCATGTCCAGCTCCATTTTGCAAGGGGCCCTCTCTATGAACACGGTTACTTTAATCTTCTTAGGGGTGTCCTGGGGCAAGTGTAGTACCTGGTGTTGGTGGATGGCTGTATTGTGGAGCTCTTTGGATTCCTGGTGCACGGTTGGACAATGCCAAAGTCCTCAGGAGCGGCAGGCGCGTGTGATGTGGCATTTTCCGCAGGCTCAGCAGATTGTGTCGCAGAAACAGCAGGAATGGTGCTTGTGCTCTTCACCGCAGCTGGTGCACGGCGCCTGAGTGAGGGTCTTCACAGGCTGCAGGGCAGTTGAGGATGGTGGACGCAAGTCCCTGCAAGCCGGGTGGCACACCTGAAGTATTTCTTCCTTGTCCAAGGTGTTGGAGACCGGGGATGTGGAGGCCTGATGCACGGAGTGGGCCTGGCAATCCTGTTGTGATTTTTTGAAAGCTGTGACCATGCATAGTGCCTTGTCCAGTTTGAGTTCATTGGCGCCAATGAGTTTACAGTGAAGTTTCTGCTCTTGGGTGCCCCAGACTAACTGGGTTAAGAGGGCATCCTCTAGATCTGAGATTTTGCAGTTGATGGCCAGCTAAGAGCTATGGTAACCAAAATCTCCAAAGGAAAAGATTGTTGGGAGGTGAAAGTGATCCATCCAAAAACAAAGGATTGATGATTCCCAATTTCAGGGCTTTTTTTGTAGGAAAAAGCCCAGCAGGAACTCATTAGCATAATAGGCCACACCCAACATCAGAAACTCATTAGTGGATTGCGAGGCACCTGGGAAACCCAAGGGGGGGGGGGAGGCTGTGTTGGAGAAATGAGCATGTAATGCAAGGCCTGAGAAATTCAGTCATTATAGGGTTAACTATGCAACTTGTTTGTTTACCTATGTTAGCCTGGAAGTAATACCTGGCAGCTGGCCAATTGACTGTAGACCCGGGAAAACTAAAGGTGTACTGTCTTGCTAATTGGTCAATGATATCAGGTGTTTCCTTTCAGGGGTCAAGAAGAAGGAGAGATCCTCCATTGCAATCACTCACTCTCTATCAGTATGTCTTAGTGTGCAGACGGAGCACAATGCAGCTCCTTAGAAAACATGTTTTGTTTATTTGTAGCTAATCCCGTTTACCTTTTCCCTTTAGTAATAAACTTCTTTTAAACTAAAAGAAGCAATCTCTTCTTTCCAGAAAAGCAAGATTCATTACTCTGATTTTTCTGATTATTGGACAAAAGTCCTAACAAATGGTAGCAGAGGATGGTTCTTAAAAGATGGTTCTTCTTCTAAAAAGCTTTCTGGATTGATTGAGAAAGAGAAATAGGGAATAAGAGCTAGAAGCTTGGATTTTTAAAACAACCACTTTTTTTCCTTCCTGCTCTCAGAGCACTCTTGCAGCCAGAAAGGCCCAACCCTGTTTCCTTGCTGATCAGGGGAAAAGCTATGCTGGATTGTAGTTTGCCAGGAGCAAAGGGTCTTTTTTGACTGGATTAATTTTTGCCTGCTGTAAGTGGAGCTGAGCCTTGGAGCACCGGAGAGACTCTGCTGCCTGGAGAACAAAGAAAGGTGAGGCAAAGGAGCTTTTGAACTTCGCGCTGCTGCTTCTGCTGCAGAGAGGGGAAAGATTAACCCTGCCAGCTCCTGGAGAAGTAGATGAGTGAGCCAGAACCTGTGCTTCTACCTCAAATCCAAAGGGACGTGAGTAACAAAATGGCTTTTAATGCCCCATCCCAAGAAATGCCAAACCTCAGACTTACAAGGGCTAAGTATCATTGGTGGGAGGAGTATTTGAAGAGTCGCCTGCAGACTCACAATGCCCTTCAAGTATTAACAACTGAAAATCCTCCAGAATCTGACCCTGATAAGACACAATTCCTTATGATGGATGGTTTTGCTAAAGCCCTGATTTTAGGGAGTATCCCCTACACAGAGGTACCAGGATTAAGAGGGCTAGCCACGTCCAGATTGATGATTAAATACTTAAAGGATAAATTTGATAAGCACAGCAAGAGTAAAATCTATTCCCTCAAGGGAAAGATTTTTGATTTCAGGATGAAGGAGGGAGACTGCCTTCCCAAAGAGATGGACAAATTAATGGGCATTTACACACAGCTTAAAGACCTGAATGAAGCACCCTCTGATACAGATATGATTTCTTCAATTCTTAAGGGTCTGCCTAGCTCCTATAAGTCTGTAACCAGTATGATTAGACTGAAAGATGATCTGACTTTAGAAGGTCATTTGTCTGCACTAACTGAGGAATATGATTCTAGAAATTTGAAAGAAAGTTTGTCTGATGAATTGTCTGTTTTGAGTCTAAAGCATGGACAGAGATTTAAAAGGAAAATAGAGTGTTTTATATGTGGGGAAAAATCATCTTGCAAAGTACTGCTCTTCTAAGTATGCACCTAATAATGAGCCCCAAGAACAAAGAGCCACAGGAGCACATGGTTCCAGTAACAAAGAACCAGCCAGTGGAAGGGGAAGCCATTATGGGAGGAGCAGAGGTCACGTTTCACAGGCACAGCACAGAGGAAAGAAGTCTGCAGCACAGACACAGAGCAAAGGTCATAATTTTAGGATCACTGATGATTTTAACACAGATGATAAGAAAATATTTTTAATCGATTCTGGCGCTTGTACACATGTGTGTAGAGAAAAAGCCTGGTTTAGTAACATAGATGTTGAGAACAAACCAAGAATTTACCAAGCTAACAGGGAATTATTGAATGTACAAGGTGTTGGAACTGTAAAATTACAATTGTCTACTACAGATAATCAATTAATTGATGTTGAATTGCGAAATACAGCTTATGTGCCTGAAGCTGTTGAGAACTTAATTTCAACAAAAAGCCTCATGAATACTGGACATATTGTAGTGCTCAAACCAGAGCAAGGAAGCAAGGTCTCTACCAAGGATGGAGAGCTTGAATTTAAAGTGGAAGAGAAAAATGGCTTTCATTACTTTGTAGCTTGTGATGATGAGGAGACAGAAACTTTTGATGTTGATCCTGATGAGGAAATCGAGACTGTTGATGATAAGGAACAGATTTGCCAGACTAAGGATGCTTGTGATGATGCTTGTAAACATGAAAACTGTTTATTTTCGTGGCATATTAAAATGGGACATAGAAATTTGAAATCTGTTGAGCAGTTGTTAAAGCAATGTGGAATACCTGTTGTGCATTGTGAAAAGAGTGAAACTAGATGTGAGACATGCCTCAGAGCAAAGGGAGATGCCCCAAGTTATTCTGGGAAAACTCCAGCGCAAAATCAAGAATTTTTGGAAACTGTATACAGTGATCTTGTTCGGCCTTTACCTGCATCCCTAGGTGGGAACAAATATTTTGTGACTTTCACAGAGAATAAAACAAAATACACTTATGTGTATATGCTGAGAAGTAAGGATGAAACACTGCGTAGATTTAAAAATTATGTGGCTATTGTTAAAAATAAATTTGGCAAAGCACCTCAAAGCTTACTCACAGATGGAGGTGGTGAATATTGTAATGCTGAATTCAAACAATTTCTACAAGAGCAAGGAATTCAACATAAAGTATCCATTGCTTATTCACCCCAGCAAAATGGAGCTTCTGAGAGATTAAATAGAACACTGCAGGGGATGTGCAGAGCTATGCTGATGCATTCTGGACTGCCAAACGGTTTATGGGCAGAAGCCCTGAACACAGCAGTGTACTTACACAACAGATTACCCTCAAAGATTATTGGAACCTCCCCTTTTCAGGCTTGGTTTGGAAGACAGCCTGGTCTAAGACATATCAAAGCTTTTGGCGCAAAAGGGTATGCACACATACCAAAGGAAAAGAGGGGAAAGCTTGATTCCAGAACTGAAACTGGACTTATTGTAGGCTATCCTGTTGGTGGGAAAGGGTACAGGATATACAATCCCCAAACCCACACAGTAGAAGAACGCAATGTTGTTTTTATTGATGAGACTGTATTGCCTAGTGTTTCCACTGCAGCTGATCCAAAGATGCCTGGGACTGCACCTGATGAGTTCGTTGCTTGGCTACCTGTAGTGACCGCTGGTGAACTGGCTGGGGAACTGGCAAGTGAAGCAGCAGGTCCACCTTCTGAGGAAACTACTGAAACAGAAGGGGAAGCAGGGGCCACACCAGAGGAAGCAGCTCAACCCACGGCAGAACCCACAGCAGCACCCACACCCAGTGTGAGGCGATCAGAAAGGAGCACTAAGGGACAACCTCCAATGAAGTATGGATTTTGTGAACTTGTGCAACCTGCAAAGGAACCCAAGAACTGGAAGGAAGTTTGCAACTTACCTGCGAGTGAAAGAGGCAGATGGCTTGAAGCAATGGAACAGGAGCTGCTATCCATTAGCGAAAAAGAGGCCTGGACTCTCACTCAACTACCTCAAGGCAGAAACCCTGTTGGATGTAAATGGGTCTTCAAAATAAAGCACAAGGAAGATGGAACTGTGGAGCTATACAAAGCACACCTAGTAGCTAAAGGCTACTCACAGCAATATGGGACTGACTATTTTGAAACTTTTGCTCCAGTTACTGACCAAGCAACATTCAGAACACTTCTAAGTGTTGCAGCATCTAGGAACATGATAGTAGAGCATCTTGATGTAAAGACTGCTTTTCTCAATGGAGAACTATCTGAGGAGATCTACATGGAACAACCTGAAGGTTTCAAGGTCAAAAGTCAAGAAAACTACGTCTACAAACTCAATAAAGGACTCTATGGCCTAAAGCAAGGAGCAAAGGCCTGGTATGACAAACTTACTGAACTTTTAAAGAAGCAAGGCTTCAAGCAAGGGAAAGCTGAACCTTGTCTGTACACTAGAATCAGAAATGGACAATACCAGTATGTTCTTGTTTACGTTGACGACTTGATCATGGCTTGTCAAAACAGAGGAGACATCAAAGCAATAGCTGATGGACTGAATAAGGAAGTGGAAGTCAAACAGCTAGGAGATGTTCAACAATACCTCGGAATGCAAATTGAGAGACTCGAGGATGGAACTTTTCTTTTATGCCAGAAAAGAAAGATTATGGACTTTATAGAATCTGTTGGCATGAAGAACTGCAAAGCTTCATCAATCCCACTTGAACCTGGATATCTGAAGGAGAAGGATGGCACACCACTAAAGGACATAGGAGGATACAGAGAGGCTGTCGGAAAGCTCTTGTACCTGAGCAAATCAACGCGTCCAGATATTACAGCGGCAGTTGGATTTCTAAGCAGAAAAGTAAGTTCGCCAAATCATCATGATTGGAGCGCAATAAAGAAGATGGCACGTTACCTAAGAGGAACAATGGACTTAAAACTGAAAATTGCACCAACTGAACAACCAAGACTAGTCGGCTACATGGATGCCAGTTGGGGAGAAGAGATGAACAACTACAAGTCTACCAGTGGATACCTGTTCTTTTATGGAGATGGACTGATAGACTGGACTAGTAGAAAACAGACTGTTGTAGCGCAATCCACAGCAGAAGCTGAGTGCATTTCAGCAGCAAGTGCCTGCAGCAGACTTGAATGGATCTTTGAGATGTTGAAAGATTTTGGAATAATTGAACCTGTACCTATACTTATGTTAGAGGATAATCAAGCTTGTATAACTATATGTAAGGAAGAGAGCACGACTGCTAGAAGTAGATCTATTGGTATTAAATGTGCATTAGTTAAAGATTTGTACCAGAAAAGGTTGATAGAGATTAAGCATTGTCGTACAGAAGAGATGGTGGCTGATATTCTGACTAAGCCACTGACCAAAGACAAGTTTGAAAGACTTCGTGAAATGTTGAATATGCTTGATGCTAATGTTCAATAATGTTTTGTGTATGCATGTATAATGACTTGCATTTCAGGTCTTGAGAAGGGGTGTTGGAGAAATGAGCATGTAATGCAAGGCCTGAGAAATTCAGTCATTATAGGGTTAACTATGCAACTTGTTTGTTTACCTATGTTAGCCTGGAAGTAATACCTGGCAGCTGGCCAATTGACTGTAGACCCGGGAAAACTAAAGGTGTACTGTCTTGCTAATTGGTCAATGATATCAGGTGTTTCCTTTCAGGGGTCAAGAAGAAGGAGAGATCCTCCATTGCAATCACTCACTCTCTATCAGTATGTCTTAGTGTGCAGACGGAGCACAATGCAGCTCCTTAGAAAGTATGTTTTGTTTATTTGTAGCTAATCCCGTTTACCTTTTCCCTTTAGTAATAAACTTCTTTTAAACTAAAAGAAGCAATCTCTTCTTTCCAGAAAAGCAAGATTCATTACTCTGATTTTTCTGATTATTGGACAAAAGTCCTAACAGGCTGTAGGCACGGCCAACTTGGAAGCCAGACGGAACTCTGTTCTTGTGAGTTCCTGCCCAAAAATAGCCCTGCCCAATTTAAAAAAAGCTATACAAAAGAAAATTAATCTGCTTCCAATGCACTTCTTTGGCTAGGAAAAAGACAAGATGAGATCCTTTTTCCACTCCAATTTTTTCACATTGTTTTGTGCCACCAAGTAAGGGTGGAATGCACCAACCATGATGCTGGTGCAAATGGTACACTAGAGGATCCAGATGCAAGTCCTGTCAGATGAGAACATACCCCATTTTAATATATAATGCTTTTTCATGTATTGTAAGTGAAATCTGAAAATCTGCCAGTAAAACCAGTCCAAAATGTATTTGCAATTGTTTTAAAGGTGAGAGAATCTCTTTCTAATGAAATAGTTTTACTTAGTATATTTTACATATGATGCTTCTTTTATGCACCACATCTAAGCCCTTGCTCCAAAAGCAAATGCCCCACGGCTATCTGTAGGTCGGTGAGATGGGGCAAGATAAGAGTTTTTGCATGCTTAAGGACTGAAGTACTTAACAACTAAATTTACCCAAGCAAAAGGTATTATGATCTAGTAATGTACATCTTCAAGCTCTGAGTCACCATTCTTGCCTGCTTCAGGATGCAAAAAGTTTTTAAGCTTCTGAACCCTTTGAAAGCATTTCTTTATCCTAGAGTGGATTTATTTTGGATTGGAAGAAAAATGTCTGCCTAATTTTCCTACCAAGAACTCTTCGAGCTGTGAAGAGGTAGAGCTGAAAGAGTGATAAAATAGGATTGAGAGGATGTGCACTGTGAGGAACTCATCCCCTGACCCCCATGCTTCCCTCACTACTTCCATATAACATAGGGAGGTACTAAAAAATCATTGCATTTCATGACTCAGGTTTAGGCCAGATAACCTAAACCTCAGCAACTAGTGCTAAAGGACAGTCTCCCAATAGTTCCCCATGAGCCAACTATGGTCTTCTGGTTGCCACCTGCTAATTGTTCCCCTGATTAACAGGGTCCATTTGGCGTCTACCAGAGCCCATTTCTTTTCAACAGTGGCTTCTCCTTGTGGAACAGGCTGCCTGAGCAGGACACTCTTTAGATGTACTTAGGAAAACTAGAAGGTCATTTTATTTGCAAAGGGTTTATTGACAAGAACTTACAGCACAGGTTTATCAGACCGGCAAAGTCCCCTTTCGTGGCCCCTGTTTTGTTTCGGAAAAAGAAAGATGGGGGTCTGAGACTATGCACTGATTACCGGGGCCTGAATGCAGTTTCTGCCTCAAACGCGTACATGTTACCCCTGATAAAAGATCTCTTAACAGAGGCATCCAAGGGAAAAATCTTCTCTAAGTTGGATCTTCAGGACGCTTCCTTTCAGGTGTGCATACGGGAGGGGGACGAATAGAAGACAGCATTTAATACCCCCCCCGGGGGGCAGTTTGAATACTTAGTTATGTCGTTCAGACTTCAGGGCGCTCCTGACATTTTTATGAACTTAATTAACGAGGTCCTACACAAGCATTTATTCAAGGGGGTGCTTTGTTATCTGGATGACATCTTATTGTATTCCCCTGATGGGAAATCGCACATTAAGTTAGTATGAGGGGTATTAGCCACCTTGAAGGAAAACAAACTGTTTGCTGAGCTATTCAAGTGTGATTTCCCAAAAAGGAGATTGACTTTCTTGGCTACCGCATTTCCCTCAGAGGGTTAGAAATAGAAACCTCTAAAGTGACCGCAGTGAAGGAATGGGGGGTGCCTCGGACCCATCACCAATTGCAAAGTTTTCTTGGATTCACGAACTTTTATCGCTCATTCATCGATAACTCCATGAAGTACAGTTTACCCCTTACCCAATCGCTCAAAACCAAGGGGAAGGGTGTAGATGTGACCAAACTGGGGGCATGATTGCAATGGACTCCTGAATGCAAAGCAGCTTTTGAGGAACTAAAGACTTTATTCATCTCAGAGCCCATCTTGGTGCACCCGGATGAGAATAAGAGTTTCATTGTACAAGTAGATGCATTGGATGTGGCCATGGGGGGAGCGATCCTTCAGGAGGGTCCGGATGGCAAACTGCACCCCTTGGCGTATGTGTCTAAAAAAATCAGGGAAACAGAAAAGAACTGGGCTGTGTGGGATAAAGAGGCGGTCGCTATCTGCTTAGCTCTCACAACTTGCAGACATTGGTTAGAAGGGGCTTGAGTGCCTTTTGAAGTATGGACTGATCATAAGAACCTTGAAGCACTCAGAACGCAGTGCACACTAAACGCCAAACAGTTGTGCTGAGCAGATTTTTTTCCCAAGTTTAATTTCACATTATGCTATTTTCCAGGGAAAGCTAATTCACTGGCCAATGCACTCTCCCGCCTTCCCCAATATGACTGCAGAAAGGATCCTGTTATAGACTCGATGTTCACTCCAGAGCAGCTCGGGTGGGGGGCATGACTTGAAGTCAAACAGTCAAGAAGGGAATACCCGGCCCTTCTGAATGGACTTTGAAGTGTGAAGAGGCTTATACCCCTTCCAAAATAAAAGACTTACAAGGTTGGGAACATGTTGCCCGTGGTTCAAATGGTTGCTGGTTTAGGGAAGAGAAACTAGTGGTACCCAGATCCTTGTGGGGTGAAGTTATGCACACGGTCCACGAATCCAAACTGTTGGGTCACTTTGGCTACCTTAAGGCTTTGAATTTGTTGCAGAGACAATTTTGGTGGCCCCATATGAAACAGGATGTGTCGGATTATGTCTCTACTTGCCAAACATGTTTAATGTGTAAATGGAGGGGGGGGGACCCTGGGTCTCTTACAGGCATTAGAAACCCCAAATTGACCATGGGAAGTCATATCTATGGATTTTATAACTGATCTCCCTCCCAGTAAAGGCAAAACGGTCATATGGGTGGTGGTGGACATGTTTTCCAAACAAGCACATTTCATCCCGTTTAAGCAGCTTCCTACAGCTAAAGCCCTAGCCAAGGCTTTCATGGTAAACATCATAAAGCTCCATTCTATTCTGCAGAAGATAATATCCAACCACAGGATGCAATTTGTTGCCACCTTTTGGCAGGAGCTCCTGGTGATTATGGGAGTTGAATCTGCGCTGAGTAGTGCCTATCACCCAGAGACTGATGGCCAAGCTGAACGTCTGAATCAAGTACTGGAACAATTTTTACGCTGTTACACTAATTACCAACAAGATGACTGGGTAGACTTGCTGCCTTTTGGAGAATATAGCTATAATAATGCTGTGCACTCTTCCATGGGGGTCTCCCCGTTCATGGCGACAGGGGGGTATGAAGGGGTTCCTTTGCCCTCTTTGGAGTCTGCCTCTCCAACTTCCAGTAACTTTGCCGACTGGTGGAACTCTACATGATTCATGGCCATTGATTGCTAAGACATTGGAGGTGGCCAAAAAAGACTACAAGAAACATGCGGACAAAGGCAGGGGTCGGGGATAGGATCTGCAACAGGGGGATTCTGTTTATGTATCCACAAAGAACATCAAAGATTTACAACCCAGTAGGAAATTGGGTTGGAAATATGTAGGACCTTACAAAGTGTTGAGAAAGAGCAGTGATGTGACATTTGAACTTGAGCTACCAAAGTCACTTAAGGGTGTTCATCCGGTTTTCCATTTCATCCTCCTGAAAAAAGATTCTGGGCCGAATGGGTGGAGACCCCAACATCCAATTCCTGCTCCTCTGATGAAGGGGGGTGAACCTCATTTCGATGTGGATCAAATCCTTGATTCGAAGTTAAAACAGGGACGCCTTTTCTATCTTATTAGCTGGCGTGACTTTGGTCCTGAACATAATGAATGGGTTGATTCTGTGCATGTAAACACTCCTGCAAAACTTCGTGCCTTCCGTAAGTTGTACCCATTGAAACCTGGGGGTTGAGGGGGTTTTCAGGAGGGCAGAATGTCAGAGACTGCCATTTCCCAGTCAGGAGGTGGGATGTGCCACAGTAGTCTGCGCGCTTCTGCCCCCGTCCTTTGGAATGTGTTCCTTTCCCTCACTCTCGCCTCAGCTCTCACCTTCACTTATCTGTAACCTTGACTGAGTCTTCTCAGAGGCTTTGTTGCTAATTGGGTTTTTTTCCTACAGGTGCAAACCTCTTTCCTTCCCACTTCTCTGTCTGGGAACCAATGGGATGATGTATTTCTTGATTGTTGACTGGGGGGGAGGTTATTTGCTACACCATGGTTTGAATACACTATAACCAGGGCTCCGTTGGGGCCGGAGCCAGGCGGAGCACCGCTCCGCCAGTGAAGATGCTGGGGGGTGGGCACATTACAAAGCCCCGCCCCCCAGCAGGGCCGCGGCTGGATCGGACTCCCCCCGCTCAATGTCCCCGAGCCGGTGGCAGGCCACCGGCCAGGGAAAAAACCCTCTCCCACCCCCCACCTCCGCGCAAAGAAACTCTCTCCCTCCCTCCCACCCACCCCGCTCAATGTCCCCGAGCCGGCGGCAGGCCACCGGCCGGGGAAAAAACCCTCTCCCACCCACCCCCACAAAAAAACTCCCTCCCTCCCACCCACCCACCCCGCTCAATGTCCCCGAGCCGGCGCAGGCCGCCGGCCGGGGAAAAAACCCTCTCCCACCCCCCCACCCCCGCAAAGAAACTCCCTCCCTCCCACCCCCCCACCCCCCACTCAATGTCCCCGAGCCGGCAGCAGGCCGCCAGCCGGGGAAAGAAAAACCCTCAACCCCCCCCGCTCAAAAGCCAAAGCCGACCCCCTCTGTCGCGGCTGGAGCGTTGCCGGGTCTGAGAAGATGGCCGACCAGCGGGACTGCATGAAAGAGCAGCTGAAGCGGTGGCAGGAGCTGCGGGGCTCCCAGGTACCAGGACCCATCACTCACACACACACACACATATACCCAATCCTCTGCCCTGGGCGCGCGTGTGCGTGCTTGGCGCCCTCCGCTCGCCTGTGGGAGAGGATTCTGGTAAGCCGTGTCTCTGACCTCAGGCTGTGCCTGGCAGTGCCCAATGTGCTGCTGCTCCCCATGGCTGTTTTCATTTTAGTGCATTTCGGTAGAACCTGGCTTTTTTTTTGTACTGTCAATGACAGACGGGGGCTGGTTGATTTCTAAGGTGCCCCCAGAGCCCTTGCAATTCCGGCTACAGAAAATGAGCAGGGCTACTTTCTGGAATACGCCGCAGAGGGACAGACCCTACTGTGAAACTAATATTATACACAAAACTACTAGATGATGGCCTTACACAAACCATTCAGCAACAGCTCTCCATCAAAAATATATAATCAGTATAACAATACTGGTTTACCTTACAAGCCTATTATTTATTTATTTATTATTTCAGATTTATACCCTGCCCTCCCCACAAGCGGGCTCAGACAATTATAACGATTAGTGTGATAATGTAAATGTATTTTTAGAAATTGAAATTTTTACATCTAATGCTATTTTTCTCAAATAATGCATAGTGTAACCTTAAAACATTCTCCTGGGAGTAAGCCCATTGAACTGACCTCAGTAGGATTCCAAGTAAACCACTTTAGGATTGCTCCCTCAGAGTTGTGACCAATGACACAATAATCACTGCTCATTTCCTACAATGACAAAACACCTGATTAAGTTCCAAATGCTCACAAAGTATTACAAAATATTGAACTGGAGAGAATTTGATGCATGGCCAAATTCCAAAATCGAGAAGTGCAAGAACTGCAGCTCCGTTCCTTTAAATCCACATTAAAATATTTTGAACAGCATTTTAAAAGAATTTTAAGATTCATTTCCTCACTCAACAGATTTGCTACTTTGTGTTAACTGAATTTAGCACATAAAAATTCAGAGAGTTTAAAAAAGCACTTTAAACTAGAAACATGGGCAACTGGAAGGAACACTGAATGCTGAGATGTGAGGAAAATTTAATATACTCAACATGGCTGAAAGACCACAACCTAAATATGTGCCCTAGACATGAAACACTATTATATATAGCTTTCTTCACCTAAAATCACTGCGTAATAATGGACACAGAAACAGATTATTCTTCTTTCGAATAATTTATTTGAAAACTGCTTTTTACTTTGACAGCCACCCATCATTTTAATCTTTAATTAATCACTGAGTTTTGTTTTTTGTCTCTTACCAGCTGTATAAATACACATGCTCCATTGTAGCTTTTATACTTAACCCATACTTAGTGGCTGATTGGTGTACAATCCTACATTTCTATTGGAAACAATACCATTCAGTCTGCATGCGCTGATAGACCACACTGAAGCCACTGTATGGAATTCAATCAGCACAGTGAAGGACTGAGTCTAGGTAGCACAAGGAATACTTTGCTTCTGGGCTGCTTTTGAAACTGCAGCATGATAGGGTGGGGGTGACTAACACAGTTGCAATGTAGCAGGAAGGCAGGCAGGAACCCCATATAAACAAATGTCCATGTTACCAGCCAGGAAGTTTCAGGATGTGTGCTGATTTCCTCTTTGCAAGTGAGGCCAGATTTTGGCGGAGGGAAAATATGAAATGTAATTGCCTTTACTCATTAGGAAAGGCTTATGTGGCCAAACTATGTTATATTTGTGTCTGAAATTACATAAAATATTTAGAAGGCCAAAAGGTTCCTTGGTCATGTGTTTTCTTTGATGTGTGTATTGGTATTAGTATTTTGGGATTTGTCATAACATTAACATGATTACTGTTTAGCATCCTAAAAGTTTCTGATTTGTAAAAAAAAGTAATTAAGTGAATGTAAAAACACTGAGACTACTTTTATTTTTTTACAGCTTGTATTATTGAATCATTCTTGTGTCAGCTCACATTAATAGGTTATTTCATGCCCATCTGGGCCCTCCTTCCAGATAGCCCGTCAAAGCACTGAATCCAACTTTTCACTGAAATAAAAAAATCAAGACAAACATGTCTGGATTTTCTTTTGCATGGGGATGCAGATGACCTTCAGATGGACAGCAAGAGTAGACATGAATGTAAGGTTTCCTCAAGTGTCCTGTCTGGCTACTGTTAATGAATATTTGGGATTTTCAGCATGAAAGGGGAAAAATGTCTTCATGCTCAAAGAATTGCCTTGCTGTTTCTATGCCAAAGTGTATTTAATTTATGTATTTATTTAGGATATTTGTATACCCAGCCTTTATTGTGACACAGCCAGGACCCAACTCAAGACATACATAATATAGTCTTCTTAGGTTTGCAAATCTCCTGGTGGAGCGTGGCGATCTCTTGGAATTACAACTTATTTCCAGACTACAGAGATCAGTCCCCCTGGAGAAAATGGCTGCTGTGGAAGGTGAACTGTATGGCATTGTTCCATGCTGAGGTCCCACCCTCCCCAGGCTCCACTTCCAATTCTCCAGGAATTTCCCAACCCAGAGTTGGCAACCCTCATTCTTCTTTGAGGAAGAGAAGGACAAAGATTCTTATATTGTAGGAGAAGGCCAAAGTGAGAGCAAGAGGAGGACAGAGTAAATCACTTCGGAAGCCATAATGCTTTAGACATATAGCCACGTATTCAGCTTAGCAAAGGAATCACAGCTTGGGCTATGTTATAAAGGGGAACAAGCTGGGACAGATGCTTTCCACTGTTGCAATGTGTTAGCAAAAAGGTACAACAGGAAAACCACAAGGATAGAGAAAGCATCAACCATTATGTTTTATCGAATATCATAACATTCTGCTGAAATAGGAGTTGTTTACTTGATGATATACAAGAACAGGGGTGGCCATACTTGCTTCATGTAAGAGCCACATAGACTAAATGTCAGATGCACAAGAGCCTCAAGGTGACTTTAGAGAAAGAGGCAGGTTAGGGGGAGTGGCCTGAAAGTGACATCACAGGAAAGGGAGGGGTTTTGGTGCAAGGTGTGACATCATTGGATGGGGTGGAGCTTAGGAATCAACATCACCTGACCTTTGACCTGGAAGTGATATCACATGACTGTCAGAGTACCCAGTTATCAGAACCAATAACATTCCTTAAACAGGATCAGGTTATTGATTCAGTATACTGTAATTCTCTAAACACTATTTGTGTTAAGACTACTGGTACAAGAGCGGGAAGGGGTAGATATACTGGATTCAAACAAGGTTCGTCTGATGGACACAGGCCAATAAGCAGCAGGTTACATTCGCACTTAAAATAACAGCTTTCAGTTCCCAGTGGGAAAACAGAGAACGTTTCCCAAGTCTCCAAGGTCAGCCCTTGGCAGAGCAGGAGATAAAGGATGCAGGAGAATTGAAACTTAGAGTACCAGAGGCAAACTCACCCCCACCTTCACCATGGCAGCCTAGCTGACATACAGCCCCCCCCCCCAAAGGGGTCCCTTCCCCCCAGGCTTCAGAGGGTACAGAGAGTGAAAAGCACGTAACAATTTAGAAGCATTAACATGACAATCTTGAACCCATTAATTTTCCTCAGGCCTGAAATCCTTTCACCTAACCAAATAAAACAGGCGGCCACACCATAACTTAGAGTCCAGGATTTGAGCCACCTCTTGATGAGGCTCATCATTCAGAATCAGAGGCGGGGGAGCAGGAGGACGAGGACACCATGCATTCGGCCCAGGATCTCACTTCAGGAGGCTTAAATGAAAAATTGGATGAATGCCTTTAAGAGACTTGGGCAGGGCCAGTTCAACAGTCACTTCACTGATTTTGCGCACCACAGGGAATGGTCCCACATAACGCCCAGTTTCCTACTAGGCTGCAGCCCTCTCAAGTTCTTTGTGGATAAATACACAGAATCACCTGGCTTAATGTCCCAAGGTTCAGCCCTGTGCTTGTGGCCTGAGCTTTGTAATCAGCCCTGGCTTTAGTCAGTGCTTTTGGGATCACAGGCCATTGGTCTTGCAACCCCTGTCACCAACCTTGTAAGTCCTCTCCCTGGTCAGGTAGGATCAGACATTGTGGGGAGAGGAGCCCCCTCATACCCATACAAAGCCATAAAAGGGGACACCCCAGTTGAAGAGTACACTGAGTTGTTGTAACTATACTCAGCATAGGGCAGGAGGTTCACCCAATTGTCCGGCTAATAATTAGTAAAACACCAGAGAAACTGTTTACACACTTGATTAACACTTTCTGTTTGGCCATCAGTTTCTGGATGATAGGCACTACTGAGTCCTTGCTCAATGTCTAAGAGTTGCAGAAGTTCTTTCCAAAATCGTGCAATGAATTGCACCCCCCTGTCGAAGATTATCTTCTTCGGAAAAGAATGGAGCTTCACAATGTGGTGCATGAACATCTTGGCCAATGCCTTAGTCGTGGGAGTTGTTTGAACGGGATGAATGAAATAGGCTTGCTTTGAGAGTAAATCCACCACCACCCAAATCACAGTTTTCCCCTTACTGGGTGGTAAGTCAGTAATAAAGTCCATAGAGATCACCTTCCAGGGTCTGTTGGGGGGGGGGTTCTAAGGGTTTCAGCAGTCCAGGAGGTTTCCCACCCCGCTGTTTGTTCATGAGGCAGGTGAGACAGGAAGTAACATACTGAGAAATGTCTCTTTGCATGTGTGGCCACCAAAATTGGCATTGTAAAAAATGCAGTCTTAAGAAAATCAAAGTGTCCAGCCAGTTTAAACTTGTGCCCCCATTTCATCACTTCCCCCCACATAGATATAGGTACAATAACTTTAGACCCCTTATACCAACAGCTGTTTTCTTTTTGCTCTAGCCCCTAGAGAGAGGCGAGTTGCTCCTGGTCCATTTCAGAGATTCCCTCCCAAAACTTGGCAGCCCACAGGTCCCCCTCCTTCTCCCTTTGCCTGGCTATGCATCATGAATGCCCCTCCCAGCTGTGAGGACATAAACATAGAGTCAATCACCTCCTCCCTTTGGCTAGCATGTTGGGATAGGCATGGCAATGCATCAGCCAAAGAATTTGCTTTCCCAGGGAGATGTTGGAGTGTGATCTGGAATTTAGAGAAAAACTCTGCCCATTGTAGTTATTTGGCGTTGAGGCTCCAGAGGTGCACAATGCTTTCAGGTTCTTATGATCAGTCTAAACCTCGAAAGCCACCCTAACTCCCTCCAGCCAATGACGCCACATTGACAAGGCTAACTGTGAGGCTTCTGCGCTTAACAGCAAAAGATCAGACCTTTGTTGATGAAACAGAGTTCTTTATTTCTTAATACTGTTTGACAGGTTCTCGAATGTTTGTTAAAGATGCCACATAAAGAACAGTCAGAGTTAATATACCCTCCAGTACAGTTTGAACCCCGACATTCAGCCAATCACAAAAAGGGAGAAAAGCGCGGTTAAAAGATCTTAGCCGTTTTACTTCCCACAGGAAAGGTGAAGTGTGAAATTTATAAAAATTCCCCTCCTGAACTGGGCGCCCCAGATGTGTGAAGCTTATACATAACAAAGTGGCTGTGGCGGCCTTTCAAGGTCTTCACAAAGCGATAAGACAGTTCTATGTCTCCAGGGATGGAGGAGGAGGGAATGCATGGGAGGAAAGGCCATTTGTTCTTTGGTGACGTGCAAGTATGCGGGGTCGCCACTCTCCCGGATGAAATGGTTACACTGACCAGACCTTCAAAGAGCAATATAACTCAGAGCAATAAATGGTTGGAGGAAGACAGGAGACAGCTTGAAAGAGATAGCAATGGTTACACTTTTAGCTGAGTGATAGCAAGTTACAGAAAGCACAATGAAAACCCTGTTAGGATCCTATGATCCTGACACTAACTTAATAGCTGCAGCCTCTTTGTCCCACACTGCCCAGTTTCTCTCAGTGGTGTTCAATTTTTAGAGATGTATGCAAGGGGGTGGAGCTGCCCATCCGGTCCCTCTTGCAGAATAGCCCCTCCCATGGCAACATCTGAAGTGTCCACTTGGACAATGAATTTTTTATTCTCATAGGGGTGGGCCAACACTGGCTCTGAAGTAAATAGTTTTTTTTAAGTGTCTCAAACGCCTCCTGACACTCTACAGACCACTCTAGTTTAGCCCCAGGTTTTGTATTGTCCACGCCCTTCCCCTTCATTGTCAGCATGTCAGTGAGCAGGATGGCAACTTCAGCAAAATTGGCAAACCCTAAGAATGATTGGAGCTGGCGCCTGGTTCTAGGTGCCTCCCACACCATTACCTTTTTAGGGTCCGCCACCTTTTTAGGGTCCATCTTTAAACCCCTACGGAAGATGTGGTAGCCCAGGAAATCCACTTCCTCTTTATGAAACTCACACTTTGACAGCTTGGCAAATAGTCTATGCTGCAACAGGGTTTGGAGGACTTCTTGCACCAGTTTGACATGGGATTCCTTGTTGAGGGAGTACAATAAAAAGTCATCTAAATACACCAGGGCCCCCCGAAACAAGTGCTTGTGCAATAATTCATTGATTAGGTTCATAAAAAACTCCTGGCACCCCCTGGAGGCTGAGGGGCATAACAAGGTACTCAGATTGCCCCAGGGGTGTGTTGAAAGCCATTTTAGGTTCATCCCCCTCTCAAATGCGCACCTGGAAGTATGCATCTCTCAGATCCAACTTAGTGAAGATTTTACCCTTGGAAGTCTCAGCTAACAAGTCCTTAATTAATTGGGGATGGTATGCGTTGGTAGGTGACACTGCGTTGAGTCCCCAGTAGTCCGTACATAATCTGAGCCCATCATCCTTCTTTATATGGAACAGTATATGGGCCACATAAGGGGAGGGGGCAGGGCGGATAAAACCCCACACCAAATTCTTGTCAATGAACTTTTGCAGCTCCCCCTTCTCTGTGGGGCTCATGGAGTACAACTTCCCTTTTGGTAGTTTGTGCCTCAGCAACAGCTCAATAGCACAGTCTGAGCTAAGGTGGGGGGTAGTTTGTCTGCTTCCACTTCTCCAAACATCCTGCCAAGTCTGCATATTTGCTGGGAATCCCACTTAACTCCTTCCCCACTAGGCAAGCAGGCACCGGCTCTGCTGGAGGAGACTCACCCCACTCAGGTGACCACACGTGGGCTTTACAACAAGTTGGGCGAGTGGGCATCAATGTGGCAAATGGGGTTCAATGTGGCCAAGTGCAAAGTGATGCACATTGGAGCCAAAACTCCTAACTATAAATACATGTTGATGGGGTCCAAACTGGCAGAGACTGACCAAGAGAGAGATCTTGGAGTCATAGTAGTAACTCAATGAAAATGTCAAGACAGTGTGCGACTGCAATGAAAAAGGCCAACGCTATGCTGGGGGTTATTAAGAAGGGAATAGATAACAAATCAGCCAGTATCATAATGCTCCTGTATAAATCGATGGTGCGACCTCATTTGAAGTACTTTGTACAGTTCTGGTTGCCACATCTCAAAAAAGATACTACAGCACTGGAAAAAGTGCAGAAAAGGGCAACTAGAATAATAAAAGGGTTGAAACACTTTCCCTATGAAGAAAGGTTGAGGCGCTTGGGGCTCTTTCGCTTGGAGAGACGACGGCTGAGGGGTGACATGATCGAGGTTTATAAGATTATGCATGGGATAGAGCAGGTAGAGAAAGAAGTCCTTTTCTCCATTTCTCACAATACAAGAACTCGTGGGCACGCCATGAAATTGCTGAGCAGTCGGGTTAGAACAGATAAAAGGAAGTACTTCTTCACCCAAAGAGTGATGAACATGTGGAATTCACTGCCACAGGAGGTGGTGGCGGCTACAAGCGTGGACGGCTTCAAGAGGGAATTGGATAAACATATGGAGCAGAGGTCCATCAGTGGCTATCAGCCACAAAGTATAGATAGGAACTCTCAGTCTGGGGCAAGTGATGCTCTGTGTTCTTGGTGCTTGGGGGGGGGGCAACAGTGGGAGGGCTTCTAGTGTCCTGCCCCCACTGGTGGACCTCCTGAGGGCACCTGGTGTTTTTGGCCACTGTGTGACAGAGTGTTGGACTGGATGGGCCACTGGCCTGATCCAACATTGGCTTCTCTTATGTTCTTATGTTCTTAACTGTGAACAAAATATGCTGGTTTGCAAAAAACAAGACATATCTTGATTTTTTAGAAATGCACTCGGACACACACTACAGTTTTGAAACTGCATAGTCTGGGTCCATTTGACTTTGGTAGCAGCAGCAGCATGCTTGGAAATAAGGGAGGAGCCCTTGCCCAAGGGGATTAACAGACGATTAAATCAATGGAAGTGTCTACTTGAATGTAACATTGAATGTAAGATTCCTATATAGGATTTGTTCCTGAGGAAAGACCAGAGGTCTGAAACACAAAATATCTGGAAAAAGTGTTGAAAGAGAGTCACAGAGTGATTGAATTTGGAGCAGACGGCTTTTGAGAATACAAGACTGTTGAAGGGATATAGACTGGGAGAGTCTGGAGCAGTCTGCTAGGTGAAATCTTATCGACCTTGGTATTTTTCCTGTGAAGAAATAAGCGGTTGTGTTTTTTACCAGGCACTATGGCTTTAATCTAGTCTCTTTTATTATTGTATTGTTCTGTGGGCATCTAGCACACATCTGTATATATTTTTTCATACCTGACTGCCCCCAAGTCAGCCAAGTCTACTCTTTCCTCAGCATACTTGTGCGATCTGCATGTTAGCAAGTGGATTCTTTTTTTGCATTCCTGTTCATAGGTTTAAATGCTATACTGAAAAGCTCCCCAGCTTTTGTAGACTGCTGCTGCTGCTGTTCAGTTCACTTAGGGTCATTTTACACCTCCCCTCTAAAGTAGTTTGACTGCTGTCTTTTCCTGTGCTGATTTCACAGTGGTGTGAAATTTCACTCCAGGGGGTCTAAGTGCACTAATCAACAGCAATTGTTTAAAGCAGAATCAAGCCGGTTGCATACTAGCTTGACCACAGGAGGGCAATTAGTAGATGTGGACATTTCAGTGGCAGCACGGTTTCACACCGCACAGAAGTATGGGCAGGGTTTTTTGGAACTAGAATGATTCCAGCGGGAAAGTCAGATGTAAAAATAGCCTTACTGTCTGTACACTGCTTTTCTCCCCAAGGTGGACTCAAAGCTGCTTACAACATCATTCTCTCCTCTTCCATGTTATCCACACAACAACCACATGGAATATGCTTTCAGATTTTCCAAAATAATTACTGGCAGGAAGTTACCTCCCTTTGTTTCTAATGGATTTTAACCAAAATCCACAGATTAACATAACTATACTAAATATACAACAAAGAAAACTGGCATTCCATCACCTGCAAGTATTTTCTCTTTAAAATCCTAAACTTAACATCACGGGAGAACAGGAACAAGGTTGCCACTCCAGGGAGGGTGGGGTACAAATTGAATGAATGAATGAATGAATCAACCAACTACCTAAAGATTTTGTTTTGTGAAGGTTCTGCCCTTACTTCCTAAACAGTAGCCAAAAAATGCAGGTAGATTTGCTGGGCCACAGGAAACCCCCCCCCCCCAACAAAGCCATTTCTTTTTCTCCTTATTCCCTTTGACTCAAGGCTGCCAACAGTGCAGCAATCAAGCTGAGACAGAGGGCACAAAACATTCCAGTCCAATTCAGATGCAATAACTACAAATTACTCACACACACACACACACACACCCTGTGTTGACAGTGCTGTCCCCCATCCCTGGCTCACATGCACACATACACACACACTAGATCCAGGTTGGGACACTCCTGCGGATTTGGGGATGGAGCCTGGGGAGGACAAGGACCTCAATGGGTTGCAATGCCATAGAGCCCACCCTCCAAAACATCCATTTTCCCCAAGGGAACAACTCTATCTAGTCTGGAGATGAGGTGTAATTCCAGGGAATCATCAGGTCCCACCTGGAGGCTAGCATCCCTGAGTCTATCTGTTCTTGCAACCAGCTCTGATGAAGCCAGGATTGCATGCAAGAATTCAAAGAGGCAATTCCCCTTGGTTTTGCCAGAGTCTTTTTTTTAAAAAGCAGGGTGGGGAAAACTGGGGAGGAGCACAAAAACCCTTTCCCTTAAAACAAAAGCACACGCTGAAGCCTCTCTCTCCCCCCTTCTCCGCCCAGTATCTGCTGGCAGAAAGTTTCTAAGAACACAAATTTGTAAGTCCCATTTTGTACCTTGCAGGCAGTCCCCCCACCCGCCTCCCTTTCTCCCCTTTTCCAGTCTGCTCCACTGGAATGAGAGAAGAGATGGGCAGTTAGAGAGAGAGTAGAGAAACTCGGTTGGCCAACAAAAGTGATTTTAGAATGAGCAACAACAAAAATCACAACAGTAAGCCCTCCTGGCTTGCTCTCTGCACTCTGGGGTCACACTTGCTCACTTGGGGGAGGAGAGGGGGAGCTGTTTTGTGCTTTGTGCTGACCTGTCCTGGCGGGAGTTTTGCTGCAGAACTTAAGTGCGAGGGGCTGATCCTGGCGAGAACTAGGGCTCTGTGGCCATGCATGCCTCAACTGGAGAGCCAGGCGAGGGAAGGAAAGGGTGGAGCAGAAGGAAGGGGGCTGGGAATAGAGAGGAAAGAGGGCATTCCTCCCGTATCTAGGAACAGAAGGAGGGGAGGAAATCCAGTGAGACCAGGGGAAAAGAGCCAACAACGGGCAGGAGGAGGAATGCAGTGTCAATAAAAAGGAGTTTTGTCAAGTGGGAAGGAGACAAGCAATCCTGAGGAGTTTTTTCTGGTGTGGGGAGGGGGCCAGGGATCACTGAGCAGCCAGGAGAAACCCCAGCTGCCGCCCAGGGCCATTCAAGGGTGAGGCAGCAAGGGGCCAGCAGCCGGGCCGGGCGCACCTTGTGCAGAGCGAAAAACCTGTGGGCTGCAGGTTAGAAATTAATGGAGCACAGCCTCCAGGGAACCTTGTGCCCCACCCACCTCCTCTGACAGTGCTGGCCATGGCAGACCCTCAAAGGCTGCCCGGCGGCATTGCTGAGGGAAGGAGGAGGGCGCTGGAGGCCTCCCCACCCCACTCTGCTAGTGCACACACACACACACACACACACACACACACACCCCTCCGCGCCTGCACCGAGAGTGCTGGCCACAACATACCCTCGAAGGCTGCCAGGCCACATAGCCGAGGGGAAGGAGGAGGGCGCCAGAGGCCTCCTTACCCCACCCTGCAAGCACACACACACACTTCCCCCTCCACGCCTCCCCCAAGAACGCTGCCTGGTGGTGTTGCTGAGGGGGATGAGGAGGACTGCTTTCAGAGTGGAGAGGGGGGATGCGGAGTGGGGGCAAGCCTCAGGAGCTGCAGAAGAGGGCTTGAAGAGCCACATGCGGCTCCTGAGCTGCAGTTTGGTCATCCCTGTACAAGACTGTTACATGCTTTGTTCTGAGAGACACCCCCCCAATCTTCTGATGGTTGAGGACTCTCCTTGCAATTAGTCAACTTTGCACCTAAAAGGCTAATTCTGTGTCCACTTGTGTCACCCCCCAGTTGCTGAAATCCATTTGGCCAGGAGGCCAAATTCCATGACAGTTTTGGTGTCACAAACAGGATTCACAGCTGGGACTCTCCGGACAGACCTGAACTGCACACATCAGAAAGAGCCTTACTTCCACCCATTCAGGCCCTCCCTGCTCTGGTACCAGGCTCCTAGAGCAATAAGAGTTGTCTATCCTCTTTTTTAAAATCCCTTTATATCATTTAAGGGGAATACACAGAGAGAGCCCCAGTTGTGGGTTGATTGTTGTTATTGGTCTAGTGGCTTGTTGGGTCTCAGATGCCTAGTCCTGAGGAAAGGTCTGGAAGAATGGGTCAGGAAGGATCAAAGTATGTCCCTCCTGGGACATCCTTGGGGCGAATTGTAAAGCTGTACAGCCCAGGTGGAGGGAAGTGTTTGCCTAAAGGCTTGTCCCTCACCTGGCACATTCACCTCTGCCAGGTCAAGCTTTGGCTTCTTCCTCCTGTTTCTGTGCTTTGCTTGATGTCCCGGTGGAACAGCTCCCAAAGTTAAATTTACCATCCTTAATTGAGATCATTACCTTGATTCCCCTGCAGAAGGTAGACTGTGCATTCCTTCAACAAGCTTAATTCAGAGCTCAAAAAATTGGAGATCCAGGTTCAAGCAACTGATCTCCCTAAAAACAAGGTATTAGTTAAGGATGCAGCGGGGAAGCTTGCTATCCCAGAATATATAGTACGATATTTCCCAAAAGTATTATGTGTTGTCCTGTCTTCCACATGGGAACATCTAACTTATAGAACGTTGTATGCCAATAAAGGTTGTGTATTGTAAAACTTATAGAAAGTTTTTCCTTCCTGATTCCTCCATGGGCTTGTACCCCCTGTGCATGCTCTTTGATCAGGCTGGTTGTCAACTGCAGCTTGTACATGTTTTCTGGTCCCCAACTAACCTAGCCACCATTCAGAAAAATCTTCCTCCCTTTCACGAGTATCCCACTTGCTTCAGAGAAGGATTAGATTGCTTAATAGCACAATATCGGCCAACTTACACTGACATTGAGAGGAGTTCTCTCCCTGACAGACTTTAATTATTTATGACGCAAGCTCACAGAGAGGCCAACAATAACCCCCTTTATGTTGTCAATCAATGGTCCATTGCTCCACCTCCTGAACCAACCTGCTGACTGAACATTTAGAGGCAGATTTGCAGGGGCTACCAGCTGCCATCACTGAAGCCTTCCCCCCAAAAACAGATTGGACTAAAGTCAGAGACTGTAAGCAGAAGGATGGTGAAACCCCTTCTCACTATTAGGAATGCTTTTTGCAATGTTTTCAACAATATTCTGTTTAGTGTAGTGGTTTGGAACACCAGTTTGGTACACCAGTTTGGTGTAGTGGTTAAGTGCGCGGACTTTAATATGGGAGAACCGGGTTTGATTCCCCACTCCTCCACTTGCACCTGCTGGATGACCTTGGGCAAGCCATAGCTCTGTACCAGCTGTTCTCTCAAGGACAGCTCTGGAAAGAGCTCTCTCAGCCCTCACAGGGTGTCTGTTGTGGGGAGGGGAAGGGAGAGGAGTTTGTAAGCCGCTCTGAGACTACAAGTGAAGGGCAGGGTATAAATCCAATCTCTTCTTCTTCTCTTCTTCTTTTTCTTGATCCCAGTCAGCATGCCTCTATATTTGTTGACCATTTACTTAATGGACTAAAGCCTCAGATTAGTACCCAAATTTAAAATATTGGTGTGAGATGGAAAGACGACACTCCTCAAGATATTTTGAAAGCTGCAAAAAAAAATTGGGGGAAATTTTCAAAGTACAAAAGACAAAAAGTATGAGTTGCAAACTAAACAGCCTTGCAGATCAATGAACTCAAACACCAGGATTGACCCTGACATAGAACTTTGGGACTGGCATGCCCAATGCAGACCTCAGTAACTGCACCATCTGGGCCCCAACGTGTGAAAGAGGGACTGTATCATTATTGCAGAAAGACTAACCACTGGAAAAATGCATGCTGAGCTCAGTAATGAGCAGCTGCCCAACAAGCTGTCCATTCTGGCAATCCCTGAGCCTTTCTAACACCTCCTGAAGGACTTTTAATGCCTCCTAATGTCTTTCAATGCCCTGCACAGCCATGCCATCTACTTCTTGATCAAAGGAGTCCTGAAGCCCAAGCAGAATTGTTTTATAGTGAAGATTGACAGTGTGAAGGGGCCCCTCTACTATCCTATTCTAACAACATCTCTAGTCCTATTTTGACCCCATCATTATGGCTATGCTTGCTGGACAACCTATAGAGTTTTGGTGGACACTGGAGGTCAGCCTTCTGCTGTCAGCTCTTCCATAGTTCCACTCCAGCCCTCCTCAAAAACAATCTTCACAGTTGGAGTGGAAGGCACCCCTACTTCTCCTTCTTTCTCAGCCTACTTCTTTCTCATTGGGGCCCCAACTTATGAGCATGTTTTCATGTTGTCTCCGAAGTTGCCTGAGAGCTTTCGTGTAAACTATGTGCAACTCTGTATTGCGCTCCAGATGGGATTTTTGTTGATATCCAGTGTTACCACAATCTTATAGACCCATTTCATTATTGACTGCGGATTCTAAAATCTTTATTTCTATAATGATAGAAAGATTAAGGAAATGTATAACCAAAGTAAATCATCCTGATCAGACTGGTTTTGTACCAAAAAGATTAATGAAAGACAACGTTTATTTTGTAGTTGATGCAATTGAATGTGTGAGAAATAAGGAGAAAAAAAGCTGCATTTATGTTTTAGATGCCAAAAAAGCATTTGATAATGTATCATGGACATTTCTTGAAAAAACATTACACCATTTTAACTGTGGTTTTAGATTCTCGAATTGTATTCAGGGTATCTATACAAAACAGCATGCAAAGATCTTAATAAAAGGAGTACTAACAGATGGATTTCAAATACAAAAAGGAACACACCAAGGTTGCCTATTATCCCCACTTTTATTTATTCTTATGTTGGAGCTGTTTGTTTCTCAGATAAGACAAGATTAAAAAACTGAAAAACTGAAAGTTGATGGAGAAGATTTTAAACTAAAGAGCTGTGCAGACAATATGGTTTTGACCATTTTAAACCACCTTATCTGTGGTTGCAGTATGTAATGGAACAGATCAAAAAGGTTTAGATATAGAGCCACGTATTCAGCTTAGCAAAGGAATCACAACTTGGGCCACGTTATAAAGGGGAACAAGCTGGGGCAGATGTTTCCCACTGTTGCAATGTGTTAGCAAAAAGGTACAACAGGAAAACAACAAGGTTAGAGAAAGCATCAACCATTCTGCTTTATCAAAATTCATAACAATTCTGAAATATGAGTTGTTTACTTGATGATATACAAGACTGTTACACTCTTTGTTCTGAGAACACCCCCCCCCCCTTTCAACCTTCTGACAGTTGGGGACTCTTCTTGCAATCATAACACTCTTTGTATTTTAAAAAACTAACTCTGTGTCCACTTGTGTCGCCAACCCAGTCGTTGAACTCCATTTGGCTAGAAGGCCAAATTCCCTGACAGTATTATCTTAAGGCCACTATAATAACATTTAAGAGCTATGCTGTTCTAAGGACTTGTTAATTCACTAACCATAATGGATCCTCCCTAATTGGGTGAGGGATGGCAAAGACCTACAGAACCAAATAAGCTTATAATGTAATGTGCAACACAGGTCCTTTACTAGCTTTATTTAGGAACTATTTCCTCCACAAAAAGGAGAGAAGATCATGCACTCATACACACTTGCTGTTCATGTATTGTATTACAGTCTTGGTAGAGGCTCATTAGCATTTGTGTATAGTTCCCATTCAGATAAGTGAGAGAGCCTTCATTATTATAAAACATCATGATTCTTGGCGCCTATTCTACAAATGACCAAGCAAAGCTGAACTGAACTCCTTAAGGCTGGAGTAGTTTCACTGTCTTCCAGTATAAAACTGATTCCATTCTAAATCCATTGGTTAATTATCCATGCAGCAGTAAGGAAGATTTTACCATGAGGTAAAATGTGGCATAGTATCTGTGCTAAAGTGATTGTGCTATATAGGCTCCTCTTCCTCCACTGGAAAGCAGGATTCATTCCATGTCTATCTAAGCCCTCCTCCAGTCTGAATAGCTCAGACTAGAAACAGTGCACAAATCAAGTCACCAGAAGTGCAAAGGCCAGGAAAGTCACCATTAGCTTTTTGCTAGGGGCAATCAGAAGGGAACTTTATCATCATTTCCTTCTGAAGACTTTTGAAATCCAGCTCTCTTTAACCGGATTTCAAATGTTTTAATTAATTACATATTTGCTTTGGAAGAAGAAACTTGCCTAGAATATCAGCTTTTCTCTTTTTTCTATTAGTAGATTTTTTTAAAAAATACTGGAATTGCTGCCAAGAAAATTTCACAAATTTATTATAAGGTAACATGAAATGACTCCATTCATATACTAGAGGTGAAGTATTATTTTCCACAATCAAACGTTAAATCCATAGAAAAAGCATATGGATTGGGAATCATTAATTAGAAAATATATCCAGAATAAATCTAGATGTGAGTAATCTGTCTGTGAAGCATAAAATCTCTGTGGCCATGATCCAAATAATCATGATTAAGAATGAAACTATATGCACCCTTAGCTAGGAGTAAGTTCACTGAACACAGAGGACTTCCTTCTATGATGATCCAGCACATCCCACTGAAATCAATGGAACAAATTAGCTTAAATTTACCGGCCTCATTACTTTCAGTGGGGACTACTTATAATGACCTACAATTGGCTTGTATTTTTTGTATCACCTCACTTTCCTGGATGAAGTTATTCTGTTAAAATATACTTTTTGAACACTTTATGCCTGCAATGTCCTATTCTGGACAGAAAAGCTCTCTTATAACTTTATAAAATATACTAGAGTAAACTAAACATAACTAACTTTTAACTTTAGCCACACAATTTTCAATTTTTTGCAAACACTTTCTCTTACAAATGTCCAGAGCAAAGATAAAAAGTAAGTAACAGAATCACACTCTGGAACTGGAAAGCTTCTTGCAAAGGAAAGTGCAAAGCCTATGAATGAGGGCCCATGTATATTCTGGGGTTGCTCTCACTTTATGGAATGGGCTTCCCTAGGAGGTGAGGTGAGTGACCTTCTTGGAAACTTTTAGGAGGTGCTGAACGGCCATTCAATTCACTGAACCGTTTTTGGAGTGTAGGTTGTAGGCATTTTATTAGACTTTATTGGGGGGGTTAAGATTTTATTGTTGTTTGATATTTTAGTTATGAGTTTTATATTCCCTTGAGCCATGGGGAAAGGTGGGATATAAATGTTTTAATAAATACATAAATAAATAGAATAACCAGGAAACTTATGAAGAAGGAGCAAAGTGCAGACAGAAGATGAGGCTAGCGAATATATATGGGGAAGTAGTAAGGCAGGGAGGGAGGAGGAGCTGAAAATCTAGGCAACGACAGCCTGGGAAAGTTGGCAGGATTTTCTCCATGAGACTGGAGACTCTGCGCTTGCAGATGTTCAGGCCGTGGGCAGAAGTTCCTGTTGCCCTCCCAATCTTCCTTTATGCACATTCACTGAATACTCTTGGAACATATGGAAATGGCTGAAGGTAGTGACTAATCCAGGTTAGACTGAGGATAAGCAAGGGCGGGGCTATGGCTCAGTGGTTGAACATCTGTTTGACATGCAGAAGGTCTCAGGTTCAATTCGTGATTTTTCCAGTTAAAGGATCTGCCTGAGGCCCTCGAAAGCCACTGCCACCATGGGTAGACAATACTGGGATGGACCCAATAGCCTGATTCTAGTATAGGGCAGCTTCATGTGTTCATGATTGCCTGTTCAGAACATGCAAGTTCTATAACAGTGAGTAGAATTTGCATGGCTCCTGATGTTACTTGTCTTAACTGACTTTCCCCATATCCAGGGCTTTTTTTGTAGAAAAAGCCCAGCAGGAACGCATTAGCATAATAGGCCACACCCAACAGCAGAAACTCATTAGCATATTAGGGCACACCCCTGACAGCACATCTCCCTCCCAGGATCGGCTTCCCCAGGTGCCCCATAGCTTGCGAGGCACCTGGAGAACCGGGGGGGAGGAGGAGGCTGTAGGTGTGGCCAACTCGGAAGCCAGCCGGAACTCCGTTCCTGTGCGTTCCTGCCCAAAAATAGCCATGCCCATATCTAAACATGCATTTGATCATCATGTTTTTGCATTGACAACAGTGAACACTTCATTATAGCCCCTGTTCTGGATCATAGCAAAAATTGGGTTCTTCCAAAGGACATGCAACCCAATAACACCCATTGTTTAGTCATGTAAAGGATGAGACTATAAATCAAATGGGCATTGTTGAAAAAGGCAGAGGAACTCCTTGTGAGATCTGCATTTATGTGTGGACTTTTCTTTCTCTTCCTTTTGTTTAGGGTGGGAATGAAATCTGCCCACGTTTTCCTCTCCACCCCACTTCTTCTGTGAGGCTTCTGCTCGAAGTAGTCAAGGATCAGATCTTTGTTGATGAAACACAGGTCTTTATTTCCAATTTCTACATTACTACAGGTCCTCGGATTATTGTCAGAGATAACATACAGAATAGAAGCAGGTCTAATATACCCTCTAGTACAATTTGAATTGCCCATAGGTAACCAATCAACAGGGGGGGAAAACCGCGGGCAAAAAGGTCCTTTGACCGTTTGCTTCCCACAGGAAAAAGGTGAGGTGTGAAGCAGTACATTTCCCTTCTTAAACCAGGCCTCTCAGATGTAACCATCTTTCACATAACAAATAGCTTTCCCCAAGGCCTTCACACGTTGATAAGAAACTGGTCCCTGTCTTCCCAGCGGGGAGGAAAGGAATGCGGAGGAAGGAGGGTGAGAGACCCATTGTTCTCATGCTCTGAAGTCGCCACCCTCCCGGACAAATGGTTACATAAACCAGACCTAGCCAAAGCCATAAACCCAGGATCATTAAAGAACGAAAAGGGACATTACATATTGAATCACAGGGTACAAGCAAGCAAGCATCAGGCATGATTACAGAGTTAATACAGAGAGAGGTCACAAAGCATAGTATGAAGCCCCAGAAACCTTTGTTAGAATCTGCAGATTCTGACATTCTACAGCTCAGCTATGCTGTACAGGAGAGCCATTATAGTATAGTAGTTGATTAGCTGGACTAGACTGTGGAGACCCAGGTGCAAATCCCTATTCAGTCATAAAGCCCACTCTGCCAATCAAACCAGAATCAATTCTGTTTCCCTGCCACACTGTTGCTATACATCACCGATCCCGAGTGTGACATCTACAGTTGCCATTGTGCCAATAGATGTCTTTCCTGGTGTCCACTTGCTTCTTCCCCAGAACACCTCTTCTATAAAGCAATGAGTAATCCTCTCTTTCCTTCACCTCACTGAAGCACAAGGTGCTTCAGGAAACCCTAGGAAATCTCACCTTTAAGGCTGCAGGCAGTTCAGGAGAACACTTGGCTTGAGACTTCCCGACATTTTTAATTGCCCCTCATAGCAGCCATTTTGTGATTGGTTTTATCTCCTGTGGCAGCCATTTTTATGAGGCCACTACCCTATCCCACAAGCTCAACAAGATTGGGGACCCCCCTATACATTTTAAGTCACAGTCCACCCATTAATCTGACTGTTGCCAAGTGCAAAGACTGTGATGTTAGCAAAACCTAAAGTACACAAGTCTATTTTGTTTGACAGTGTCTTTTTTTATTCCCACTTGTTGGTTTTTCCTCCACATTAATCTTCTGTAAGTGAGTTACTATAAATGTTCCAGTGGGATGCCATATCCTGGTCTAAAGGTTCCCTTTCAGTGAAATCGCTTAATTAAAATCCCAATAATACTGGCTCAAAAGCAGGTACAAACAGGTTCTGCTTCTTACAAGGTCATAGATAAAAATACACCAGGTGATGGTGCATTTGATGTCATTTCATGTGTACTAGATATTGATCTCCATCATTCCTCTATAAAGAATAAGGAACCCAAAGCACTGTCCTTGTTCTTGGATATTCACTCCAGGAAGACAATAAAATGGATTTTAAAACAGGTGCTGCAAGTCAGCAAGGTACCAAAGAAGGGGAAAAAACATGTGGTGGTCTGAAATCTAAATTTAATCCATTCTTAATGGTCTATGCTCTTGGTTTACTGAAAGGTCCCTGCTAGTGAATTTCTGCTGTTGCCTAGGGAAAAAGTAATTAACAAAGCAAGTTGAATCTTGTTGTGTAATCCTCTCTTCAAATTAGCATGTGTACATTTTTCAATGGGGATCAGCAACTGATTAAAAAATGAGCCTGACTGAATGCCGAGAGCTGTTGGAACAGAACCTGCTATCTAATGTAGGTTAATTAACTCCCTCATATTTTCCCCTCTTTCATAAGCAGAACATTCCTATTTTTCAGTGATGACCTCACAGCTGTCTGCTCATCCTTATTTAATGAGCTTCAGAGAAACTTGATTTTTTTCCTAATGATTATATCTGCCTTTGTGTCTTTCTTTCCAGGAAAATGTATTTTAAATTTGTCTAAAACCAACTTAAGCTCATGGAAAACCCATATTCCAAATTACCTTCATAACAACTCTTTTTTCAAATTGGTACTCAGGATGAGATGTTGCTAGTGTAGGTGCATTCTCCTGGTTTGCTATTCTCATTCTACTGGATGAGCCTTCTAGCCCAGGGGTGGGCAAATGTTTTGGCTCAGGGGCCACTTTGTGGGAGCGGAAGTTAGCAGAGGGCCACACCTTTTAAAATGATTGCATTCATTAGTTAACTTTGCATTTCAGAAAAGGTATAAATTGTATCATAAAAATCAATAAATATAAATTAAATAAAATAGTGGTAGTTTTATTCAATTTATTTATTGTGCTAATTTCATATCATCTATAGCTGCAAACACATTTAATTTTAGAATCAGTTTAATGAGAGAAATGTACCCTATCACACTTTTCTACAATTTTTTTGAAATCAGGAGATTGTTGAGAAACCACGTGGCCGACTGTCTTGGCGGGCCACAAAAAACTCTGTGGCGGGCTGCATGTGGCCCCCGGGCCGCAATTTGCCCACCCCTGTATAGCCCAATCAGAATTTCTTCATTCTGCTTCTGAACAGTCAGTCACAGCAGCACTTTTCAACATCTGTGGACCCTGTTTCCTTTGGGTCATATATACAGAGTTTGTATCATATTGGCTAAAGTAGCACCCTTTGAATTCCACCAAAGAATGCTTATTTAGAAGTATGTCCTGTTGGCAGCTATTCCCAAGTACATAGGCAAAGACTTGCAGCTAAAAAAAAAGAGCCAAGTAGAAAAAAGCAATGGAATTCTATTATTTAGGGCATTACAGTCCCCTAAAGATTCAGCTTGCTTTCACATTTCAGCCAGATTTACTGTGGAAAGTTGAGAAATAGTTCTACTTTACTTTGCTATGCATGTGACATGTTAAAGTATTATTCTCTGGAATACTGTAAAATTCTGTGTGAATACTGTTTCCCATTATTATCAGGTACAAGTTCAAAATTTTGTCTGTGCAGCTTCCCTGAGGCCTTCTCTGACTTCCTTCGCAGCATGCTGTAGAAAGGTTTGTCCTGGGCTTGGGGTATAGAGAAATCTGAATTCCTCAGCATGGATTCTTACGGAACTTATCAAATGAATTTTTCTCCTGGTATAGTTCCACGTGGATCATTCTCCACACCAGCATGTGAACTCTCGGGAGAGCATCTTGAATGCTCCCTAAAGATAGTGTCACTGAAGGCTGAAATGCCCAAGAAGTTCTAGATGGGCAGCCATGTTAGTCTGTAGCAACAAAATCATACATTAATCCAATGTTCAGAATTAGCTCAAGGCATTTTGTCCAGTGATGCATGAATATGCCCTTGTTTGGCTCTCTTTGTTCTCATTGTGAGCCCTTTGTTGTCGTCCACTGCTGTCTTTTTGGAGCCAATTCACTCATTCATTGGAAGTCATCATGTGTTATGAGCATTAGGATTTTCATGTAATGGATGAATTGGCACAACAAGAGAGTTGTGTTGATGTTTTGAAGCAGTAAGAAAATTCCCTCTGTGGTGTTGAATCTGTGATGGCTGATTCAAATGTGCATATTGTCATATGAATCTGCAGTCCAACAGACACCCTCTTCATCACTGCTGGCACAAAGTATCTGAGTTACAAAGGTAGCTGAAAGAAGACTACAAGAATGCAGGTGGCACTTGCTCCCAAACCAACTGGTATTGTTTCAAGAAACTATGTTGAGACAAAAACAACTTTGGTTACCACTGTACTTTCAGATCGCATGCAGAGGAATATTCTCATGAGTAGCAAATTAATCAGTTGGAGACAGGGGTGAAAGTAACTTAAATTTCTTACTGGTACTGTCACTCTCAGAGAGTTTGAAACCTATGAAGGAAGGTACCACCCTGGCCACTATTTTAACAGCCTGTACTGGATTATGTTCACCTCTAGTTGGAGGAGGAGGAGGAGAAGGAGGAGTTTTTATACCCTGCTTTTCTCTACCCCCAGGAGTCTCAAAGTGACTTAGAATTGCCTTCCCTTCCTCTCCCCACAAAAGACACCCTGTGAGGTAGGTGGGGCTGAAAGAACTCTGAGATAACTGTGACTGACCCAAGGTCATCAAGCTGGCTGCATGTGGAGAAGTGGGGAATCAAGTGGGAATTGTAGAGAAGTGGGGAATCAAACCTGGTTCTCCAGATTAGAGTCCGCTGCTCTTAACCACTACACCACACTGGCTATTATCAGATAGTTAGGACTGATTGGCCAGCTACTGTGAGGATACTGTGGCCATGCAATCCTATATACAGTTACTCCATTGAAAGTAAGACTGGGGTAATACTGCATTGTTAAATTGCATTGTTAAATCACTAGTATTTCACTTCTGCTTCAGTTCTCTCAGTACAGGGGGGAAGTCTCAATAAAAGTTAAAAAATAGTGTTGTCTATTCTGATCATTTTCTATCTCTCTTGCTTGCCAATAGAGAGGTCTACCAGCGTCCTTTGCTGACTGGTGTTATTATAGCTTTATTCAGGGAGGTAATGGTCACCACAGGCCATTAAATCTGTGGTGGTTCATTTATATTCATAACACCTAAAAATACACATTGTCCCATGGAAACAGTCCAGAGGTACATCTAACCTAGATTTGACTAATTACCTCACCACCAATGATAGATGCTTTATATTCTTAAATGGAGAGTCAAATCCCCCCACTTTCTCCTAGTTTTATTGAGTCTCGAAACCCATTTTGCATATAATTAAGTCTGCAAAATGCCTGTACTTCTAAGTCTCTACATTCTGCTAGATGAGGGCTTCAATCATACTCTGAAATACTGTTTAATCTCTCCCTCTTCTGCACCAAACATCCGGCCTGTTGAAGAATTCTGGATAACTCAAAAACATTTCACAATTTTGTGATATTTTGTTGGGTTTGGAGTGTTGGGTGACTGGGCAGATGATAAATGAATATAAAAAGCAAACTGAACTTATGTGACTGGGAAAGAATGGAAAAGAAATGAACTACCTTTATCAGTACAGATCAGCCATTCCTGCTGGGGTTATTATTCATGCCTTTCTAACTTAGAAGCTAAACTAGTGTGATGCTATCAGTATGATGTTGTCTTTGAAGAGAGTCTGAAAACTTCAACTGATGCCATCCCTCTGCACCAGGCAGATCACTGGAAGCACACGTCCTTCAGCATCTCAGAGGGCTTACTAATGTATTCCAGATTCAGTTTAAGTTGTTGCTGGTTGTGTTATCTCAAACCCCAAATGGATCAGGCCTTATATACTTGATAAACCACTTCCAGCCTGTGACCTATTAAAATACGCCTTTGCCAGTCAAGGCTGAAAGAGCATACAGAGAGAGTTTGGGTGGGTGAACTGCTACAGACTTACCAGTGCCTATATCTAAACATCTTCTTGCAGCAAATAAAAACTTTTAAAAAATCAGTTCCTATTAATATTTATTACAGGATATATGATGTCATTGTTGTTGGAAATGTATGAGTTGCAAGGTCCAGATTCCAGTCATAATAGGGTTAATCTGTTTACCTTCAGTGCTATTGTTTAGACTAACCTGGAAGGAAACCTGGCAGATGGCCAATGCACACAATGTAAAGGAGTATTGATTGGTTAATGTATTCAGGTGATTTCCTTCTAGGGGTCAAGAAGAAGCAGATTCTTCATTGTTGTTGTGTGACCATGTGTCTCTAGCAGTAGCAAGCAAGATGTAGCTTATATATGTTTGTTTGTAGGTTTCCTGTGTACCCTTTACCCTTAGAAATAAAGCATTTAAATAGAAAGAGATGTCTCCTCTCCAGTGAAGCAAAGATCCATTGCAAACTCTGAGTATTTAAGCATTTTTGACTATTTCCCCCCAACAATTGTTACAGCTGAGAACGCCATTGGACATTTTGCAAAGTTTGTAGATTATAAATCAAGGAACAAGGAAAGCAGTGGCAGAATAACTCTGCCTTCCAGACTGCTTCAGCCAGAATGGTCTTTCTGCCCAGTGACCTGGAGTGTCCATTAAGTAGGAAGTGGAACAATATGAAAGCAGGTTAGAGAAATTGATTCCACTGCAGATGAAGTCTCTCATGAAATTCTCTGGCATACTCCAGAGAATTTAGCACACTATATAACTATCTGGGAGACCAATTGAACAAAAATAGTAATGAACATGGTCCTGAATTTAGAACAAAACATATAAATGTTTATGAGAATTAAAACTATTATATGAGGGTTTTTCTTTTTTTTCTTTTTAAAATAATTTTTTATTGCTTTTCTACAAACATTAAACGGAAGGGAAACAGAAGAAGAAGAGGAAGAAGAAGAGGAAGAGGAAGAGATTGGATTTATATCCCGCCCTTCACTCACTTAGAGTCTCAGAGCGGCTTACAAACTCCTTTCCCTTCCCCTCCCCACAACAGACAAGGAAAGCTAAGACTAATCAAATTTTTTAAAAAGTTAAACAAGGATCATATCACGCAAAAAAAATACATTTGTCATTCTTACAGTTTAGAAGTAATAGTACAAAACATAAGATGATTCTGTGTGTTTTATTACTAATATAAAGCTATTTTAAGCCAAGGTTTGGATACATTATAGTTGTCAGCTAATACTGCCGTCCCCTGCCCGGGAGGTGGCATGAGTTGCCCTGTGACATCAGGTGCCTGGAATGTTTTGTTTTCTTCCTCATAGCTTACTTATCGCTCACTGCTTGGTTCTGACCTTGAGTGCCTGCTAGTGTCTGGCTGTGTATCTTCCCACTTTTTCCCTGAGAACCTGAGGCCAGTATTAAGGGTGCCTTTTTTTTATGTAATTGGTTGCATTCCTCTGTGAGACCCTTTTGAATTCTGTATAATTGCCCAGCATAGGGATTGTTCTAACTATTACTGACACAGGATGTGTAGATGACCACAACAGACCTTTCTCAATAAAGATTACCTTTTCTTTAAGGGCACTTGTTGGTGACTGACTCTGTAGGATTCTCACAGAGTGTCAGTAAACTTGCTTGGGATTCTGCCTTGCACCCAACCATGGAAGGTGAGGACAAAGTACCCACAACTACCACTCTGGTGGAGCTGCTGGTGACAACCCAGGAAGAGGTGGTGGTTCCCACCACCAGTTGGTGGGTCTACGAGAGACCCAAACAGGGCCAGTACTCCTGGACTCAGTTTTCAACTGTGCCCCAGGAATCATGATCGACACCCAAACGGGGGTCTGGAGCAAGTTGGTATGACCTCCCAATGGTATCAAGTGTCCCAGGGCCATTGAAGGGGGCAACGGGGTCGCCTAGTGATTTATGGGCCCATGTGGACCAGAGATTCAAGGCACTGCAGGCAACAGTGCAGAAGGAAATGCTGGAGCTGTTCATGGACCTCCCCAGGGTGATTGCAGAAGTAATCAAGGGAGAGGAGGAAACAGCACAACAGCCGCTGGGGGTACCAGCCGGGCTGGGACCAGTCAGGCTGGCCCCAGTACCGGTGGCTCCAGGACCCACGGCATCCCAATAGCCCATGCCTAAAGAGTTCCTAGATGCTACATTCAATGGGAACCCTGATAAGCTCCAGTTCTTCGTGATTGAGACTGGAAGGTTCTTGCAGCATTGGGGCCATCTATTCCCTACTGAGGAGGAGCAAATTGGCTACATTGGATCGAGAATGCGAGAAAGTGCTGCCGACTGGTAGGTGAGTCTACACAACGTTCTGGGACCGGAGCTCCAAGAGTTTATGTGGGCCTTGCGGTGGCAGTATGAAGTCCCCATGGGAGAGGAAAAAGTCCGCAACTGGATCTGCACGTTGCAGCAGGGGAACAGCTCCACGTGTGAGTACTTTTATGCATTCAAAAGGTGTGCAGCTAAGATACAGGGGTCTGTGAAAGCCTTTTTTACACCAGGCAAACTTTCAACTCCTGAAACTTCAATGCCTGATCGACCAATTAAAATGGTGGCCTCCACAAGTCCACAAGAGTCTGAAGCACTTAATGACGATGCTCCAGTTTGTAAGAAAGACTTGATGGCTCTTAGAGAGGACTTGCACCATTCGCTGATGAGAGCTGTAGCAGACCTTCTCCAGCCAATGCACAACCAGCTAAATGACCTGATGAACAAGATCAAGGAGACAGCCAAGATCACTGAAAATGCCTCGGAAATCTGTGTAACTCTCTGTAAGAAATCTGTGTAAGAAGCGGTAAGACATCTGCAGTCTTTTGAAAGCAATGCCACCAACCAGATTCTAACCCTTGAAAATCGCTGGTGACAGCACAATGTTAAATTTTGAGGCTTTGAGGAAGACACAGAAGACGTGGTTGGTGCAAGCCTTAAATATGGAGGATGGGGTAGCCCCTGCCATTGCACATGCATATAGACTAGGCCCATTATCAAGAGCTAGGAATGAGCGCCCCAGGGATATCTTGGCTAATTTTGTATACCCACATTCCCATGACAAGATACTCTGAGAAACACAACCTAAAGGCTCTCTACTATTCAAAGACAGAAAAATCCTAGTTCTTTTAGACCTATCAGCAGAGACCCTAGAGAAGCGAAAATCATTAAAGCTATTTGCAAATAAACTTTTTGTAGCAAATGTAAGGTTTCACTGGAGCCCATCCTCAGACTTAGTGGTGTTTAGAAACAGCGCACAACACCAAGCCTTAAATAAAACTTCGGGAGCAGCACTTTTGAAAATATGTGGACTACAACTGATACCAGAATAGGAGCAACAACTCAAAGGCAAATTACATCCCTTTGATTACTTCTGTTCATTCTGGACCTGGACCCAGGACGTTCGTTTAAATCCTCATACAGCGAGTCTAATTCCCGCCTCTTAGGGAGAAGTGGTCGTGTTCTACCGCATCCCCTGTAGGGATTTAGAGATGGACCCTAAAGAGGTGGTGGGGTGGGAGGCACCTAGAACCAGGCGCCAGCTCCAATCATTCTTAGGGTTTGCCAATTTTTCCAGAAATTTCATCTCCATCTTTGCCCAAGTCGCCCTTCTCCTCACTGACTTGTTGAAAACGAAAGGGAAGAGCACAGACAGTAAGAGAAGAAGAAGAAGAAGAGATTGGATTTATACCCCGCCCTTCACTCACTTAAGAGTCTCAGAGCGGCTTACAAACTCCTTTTCCCTTCCCCTCCCCACAACAGACACCCTGGGAGGTAGGTGGGGTTGAGAGAGCTCTTTCCCAAGCTGTCCTTGAGAGAACAGCTGGTACAGAGCTATGGCTTGCCCAAGGTCATCCAGCCAGGTGCAAGTGGAGGAGTGGGGAATCAAACCCGGTTCTCCCAGATTAGAGTCCGCGCACTTAACCACTACACCAAACTGGCTCTAAGAAGCCTGGGGATAAATTAGACTGGTCTGTGGAGTGTCAGGAGGCATTTGAGACACTCAAAAAACTGTTTTTCTCTAAATTCCAAATCACACTCCACCATCTCCCTGGGAAAGCAAACTCTTTGGCTGATGCATTGTCACGCCTACCCCAACATGCTAGCCAAAGGGAGGAGGTGACTGACTCTATGTTCACACCCTCGCAGCTGGGAGGGGCAGTCATGACTCACAGCCTGGCGAAGGTGGTGGGGGAGAAGGAGGGGGACCTGTGGGCTGCCAAGTTTTGGGAGGGAATCTCTGAAATGGACCAGGAAGGACTCACTTCTATTCAGGGGCTAGAGCAAAAAGAGAATGGCTATTGGTATAAGGGGTCAAAAGTTTTTCTGCCTAATTCTATGCGGGGGGAAGTGATAAGATGGGGGCACGAGTCTAAACTGGCTGGACACTTTGGATTTCTTAAGACTTTGCATTTGTTACAACACCAATTTTGGTGGCCACACATGCGGACAGACATTTCCCAGTATGTTACCTCCTGTCCCACCTGCCTCATGAATAAACGGCGGAGTGGGAAACCTCCTGGACTACTGAAACCCTTGGAATCCCCCACCAGACCCTGGGAGGTGATCTCTATTACTGACTTACCACCCAGTAAGGGGAAAACTGTGATTCGGGTCGTGGGTTTGTTCTCAAAGCAAGCCCATTTCAACCCATTCAAGCAACTTCCCACTGCTAAGGCAGTGTTCATGCACCACATTGTGAAGCTCCAGTCTTTCCCAAAGAAGATAATCTTCGACAGGGGAGTGCAATTTGTTGCACGATTTTGGAAAGAACTTTTGCAACTTTTAGACACTGAGCAAGGACTCGGTAGTGCTTACCAACTAACAAATTGACAAATTATCACTTACGTTCACTTCTTTGTACGAAGAATAATAATGTCTTATTGACCTTTGTGCCACAGAAACAAGACAAAGTACTCTTCACAAATACATCAATTTCTGTGAACTTGCCACTAATCTAGATACATACAGCTGCCTTATGCTAAATCAGATCCTTATTTGTTAATTTTATTTATTTACTTCATCTATACTCTGCCTCTCTCCCCAAGGAGGACCCAAAGCAGCTTGCATCATTCTCTTCATCTCCATTTTATCCTCACAACAACCCCAGGGGTAGGTTAGGCTGAGAGTATAAGACTGGCCCAAGAACATCCAGCAAGCTTCCAGGGCAGAGTGGGAATTTGAATCTGGGTCTCCCATATCCTAACCACTACATCGAACCTCTACATGCTTTGGTCCATCAAGATCAGTATTGTCTACTGTGACAATCTGCTGCTTTGAAGGGTCTCAAGCAGAGGTCTTTCTCATCACCTAGAACCTGATCCTTTCAACTAGAGATGCAGGGATTGAAACTGGGACCTACTCCATGCAAAGCAGAAGCTCTGCCATTGACCTGTGGCTGCTCCTTAAAGCTACATTGGTCGGGTTTAGTCACAAAACAAATAAAGCTGCCTTGTCAGATCATTGGTCTATCAGAGTTATTATCGACAGCTTTGACTGTCAGCAGATCTCAATTAGAGGCCTATCATATCACCTATTGCCTGATTCTTTTTTATGAACTGAAGAAACCAGGGATTGAACCAGGGGCCTTGTGCAATGAAAGCAAGCGCTTTACCACCAAGACAAAGCCCCAGTTTGGAACTGGAACTGTTTATTGAGAGTGCCATCAACTTACTACTAATAGAGATGCATGGAACAAAGGATACATTTCTAGCTGGATAGAGAGAGGCTATGCTTCTGTAGCTCAGGTCACAGGAAAGATACTGCAACATTTTTCTTGTTGATTACAGTAGTTGTTAAAAGTGAAGCATTTTCATCTTGATGAGTACTGAGGTTTCTAATCCAGGTTCTATTCATGGAAAATGCTTCATTTTCGTAACATTAATGTCTTACCGCAAATGGAGATCATACAGAGGCATTGTTTGTTTCTGCACACACATGCATCTTCTTTTCCATGAGATACTAATCAGTACATTTTGCTTCCCCATCTGTTCCTTGTTGAATATTAAGAGGAACTACCTAGCTGCTGCTGTGATAAAAGAAGGCAAATGTGCTTTGCTATCCTTTCCTCTGCAATTAACAAACTGTAAAAAGTAAAAGAGCAAACACAATGTACATGGTGTTTAACTGGGATGAATCACTGTTTTTCATGAGTGGCAGAACTATCTTTTTTACTTTCTCAAAGATCTAGAGATGAAGCAGGCAGAAAAGTGATCTAAGGCTGCAATCTTAAGCATACTTAGCTGGAAGTAAGGAAGACTTGTTTCCACATAATGGGTGCCATTCAGAGGAAGATGGGTATTCTTAGCTCCCACAAAGCTATAAATCTTAAATTCACGGGAATGATCTAAATTTAGGGCTTAGAAGTAACTGACATTTCACCTGGGTACCAAAGTCTGATAGACATGAGCAGTGATTTGCATGGGGCAATAGATGTCTCTGTGTGGAATCAGACTAGCACAACTTCTCTTGAAGGAAGCTGCTGGGCATGGATGCATATGGTAGAAACCTGAGATGGTCAGCATTATGTATGCAATGGTCCTAGGGTTGTCAGCATCCAGGTGGGGCCTGGAAATCTGCTTTTACAATTGATCTCCAGCTGACAGAGATCAGCTTCCCTGGAGAAAATGGCTGCTTTGAAGGGTGGACTTTATGGCATTGTACCATGCTGAGGCCCCTCCTCTCCCCAAACCCCACCCTCTCCCAGATCCACCCCCAAAGTCTCCAGGTATTTTCCAAACCGGACCTGACAACCCTAAATGGTCCTCACCCATTGATTTGCTGCAAGCCATCTCATATATCATGTAGTCATCAACAGGGGGGATTTTCAGGGGCTGGGCAAATGTATTTGGAGCTGCTGCAATTTTAATTCTAAATTATGTTATCGCCAAGGTTTTTGATAAGAGCCCAGACCAATGTTCCCTCTAAGCTGTGGAGTCTTCCGAGCAAAAAATCTACTTTGTGAGCTCCTGGCATTAAAGCTGTGAGCGAGTGATTTAGCTACTGCATAAATTAGTTTGCTCAGGAGCCATCCTTCCTGAGCTAAGACAAAGATGTGTGAGCTGGAGGGTAAAAAACTATGAGCTAGCTCACACTAACTCAGCTTTGAGGGAACACTGGCCCAGACTACATCATGTTTTTCCAAAGTATTGGTCTGAGCTAATTTTCACTCCAAATCTGTACTTATTTGTTCATAAATTCAGTTGATTTCTATAGCAAACCTGTTTCCAAATAGTGTGCCTAGGATTTAAAGCTATTTTATACATTGGGTTGGACTCCACCAATCATTTTCAAGCATGCAAGGAGGAAATTTCCACCAATTTCCTCTTCCCGTGGCAGACTTCCAACTCCCCACTCCTGGTGCTCCCGGAGGGAGTCTCCTGTCACCCAGGAGCAGTGCTTTGGGGAGGGGGCATGTGGGCTGTAGGAGGAGGAGTAAAGCAGAAGTCACACTCAGTTGATGGAAATCATCATCAGCTTTCAGTGTGGTCCAAGTCATTTATGCACTACCATATTCAGATTTACCACTCCATGTATACTCAACAGAAAAGCATAACTAACCTTGGTTCCCAGATGAATGCTCATTCATGTTCAGGGCTCATTTCGTAGCAGGAGCTCCTTTGCATATTAGGCCACACACCCCTAATGTAGCCAATCCTCCAAGAGCTTACAGAGCTCTTCTTACAGGGGCTACTGTAAGCTCCTGGAGGACCGGCTACATCAGAGAGGTGTGGCCTAATATGCAGAGGAGCTCCTGCTACAAAATGAGCCCTGTTTATGTTACACATGCATACAGATGTGTTTACTACTTACACATGTTTACATTATTTGATATATACCTGGGAAAAGTTATGTGTGAGGTGGCTGTTATTAGACTAATATTATTCATTTCATAATGACCAAATCGCTTAGATTTGTTAATGGACATTATGTTGACAACTGTGAGGGTTTCTTATTGATTGCGTTTCTGATCTTTATAGACTTGTTAAGGAGCGAGCATTTTCCTAATGACACACCAACACCAACAGGAAAAGCATGCTAAGTGTATTTGGTGACTTATTCCAATTTGCTACCTAGTGCACTCACAGTTTGCTTATTAGCTTCGGTGTTGGTAGCTAATGGATACTCAGCAGGAAGCAATTTTTCTTCACAAATGTTTGCTGGAGAAATGGAAATGAGAATCAAGAAGATTTTTGTCAATGTCAAATCATTTAAAAACTGACAAAATTATATTTTCATTTCCAAAGAAGATACAGACAAAGGATTAAATTCTAGGCACTGTGGACGGACCAGGTTCATAGATTAACTCTTTGCCCTTTTCCCCTACCCACTGTGCTTTATACCTATCATAAAGTCATGACTCAGGATCAGGGTGTGTGTGGTAAGAACACAGGATATGGATCAGGAGATTGTAGTGGGAAGGCTGAAGGCTTTTGCACAAACTCTCCCACCAGCATAGCAGAACTTGTACAAGAGAGAAAATGACTGATTCCCATGCCCCACTGCTTTCCCTCATAACACATCTTATGCCATGCGCAAGGATGCCTTGATCCTTGAAGCAATTTTTCAGAGGAGTAGGGAACTTCAATGGGAAGGTCCAAAGGTCCTTTCTCAAAAATCATTCAGTTTGAAGTATATAGGAGTGTTAGGCATTTTAAATATTATGTTCCCTCCAAACTAAAATAAACATGTCAATGAATGCATTAAGTTGTAGCAAAACAGAGTTTACATTAGGGTTCCCCAATATGGCACCTGCCATTATTTTTCTGGCACCCACCAACCTTTTGAGAAAGTGAACAGAGCCTTTGTAAGGGCTTTCTTATTGGCTACCCTCATTCAAATGAAAGGGTTTTTCACAGCTACAATAGCAGACCCAGCCAATAGAAGACCAGGAGGAATGGTAAGCACCCTTAGGCAGTGTGCGGTCCTACTCAGCCTTCAGGCCTGACTGACTGTTGCCCTGAGCTTCATTCTCAAAGCAGGGAGGAAGATTTGTTCCAGTCTTAGAGTCCAGGGAACTGGGCTGGTGCACAAAAAGAGATGTGTACAGGAATAGAAGCCCACCCCCTTCTCCTCTAGGCTTGCTGTCCTCCCAGTGGCTATACCATGCTTTCAAACATAGTACAGAAAATGTTTTGCAAAGCAAAGGGGAGGTATTGCGTTTGGCTCTGTGTTCTGCAGCAACCATTTTTAGCTTGGCTCTGCCTTCTTTGGCAGCCATTTTGGAGTAGCATTCATCATCAAAGGTGCCTGCAGGCTCAAAAAGGTTGTGGACCCCTGGTTTATATCTTCATAAAAGAGCCATGGGGGACATAAGGAAGTCTAGAGAATAGGAAAGACTGGGGGATACATGTATTAAATAGGGCATTTCTTCCATAGTGAAATTCCTAACATTTGCTATCAAAAATTGTCACAATGGTCCTCTTAGGCTTGCCAAGTTCCCAGTTGGGGCAGGGGATCCCCCACTTTTGCAGGCTCTGACCTACTACCGACCAGCTGGCCAGTGGGGGAAACCCCGCCTACAACCAGCGCTGCACTCATCTCACTTCCAGAAGTGACATCATCACACCAGTGACATTGGGGGGCAACACTATTTTTGGGCAAAAGTCTATCGTTTGTAGTCATTTTTACCAACAAGTTTTGCCCAAAAGTAGAGCATTGCCTGACATCACCGATGTGATGATGTCACTTCCGGAAGTGCCATCAGCACAATGCTGCTGTCCCTGCTCACCCCTGGAATGCCCCCCAAATCCCCCGCTGGCAGGAGGAAGGCACCTGGCAACCCTAGGTCCTCTATACTGCATAGTTGTCAAGGCTATGTAACCAAGCTGTAACCAAGCTGTAACTGGCTTTGGTCTAAGTAACTTCCCAAGTAAAACACACACAATAAAGCAAAACAAGAGTTTATTGAACAAATTAAAGGTATAAAAACAAGGCATATAGTTCAATGGCAGTAAAATGCACAAAAAACAAGAAAGCTGACTAGTTACCTTTTACTGGAATTTTAACAAAATGCAGTTGGTTCTTGAAGCAAAGAGTTCTAGTATAATAAAAGTATCTTCCTGGAAGCAAGGAGAGGTGGTGAGGAAAGGAAAGAGTAACACTTCAACTAACCACACCTATGGAAAACTGCAGGCCATAACCTCCTGACTTCCTCAACCAGTTACTGGGTGGTATCCATGGAACTTTCTAGACTGAAAGTGGGTTCCCCCCACTCCCATACCAGATTCACAGGTGAACTGTGTGAGCTTAATTAGCCTCAGTGGATGGCCTTGACAAATATCCACCAGTGTGTGGGGTGACTAGCCCCTGCAGAGAAACAGAGAACAGTGAAGTTAGCTGGAACAGAGTGGAAAGTTCCTTTGAGATGACTTCTGTCTTGTATATTATCTATGGTGTAGTTTATACTACCCTTAGTAACTCTACTTCTATTAGACTGCAGACTTTTGCCTAAAGAACAAAAAAAGGTACCAAAATGGTGGGTTCCCACCATTGTCACTCAGCACCTTCTCCAGATCTTAATATATTATCACTAGCAGTAAGGCCTGTTGTGAAGATAAACACAATGGCCTCTAGAAAGAGGCTCTGGGCAAGTGCCCTGGCCTTGTGGCACTGGGATGCAGAGATTTACTGCCTCTTAACGTGGCCTCTTCTTACATGCCCAGGGAAATGCTGAACAGCACTTTGGGGTCAAGAAGCAATTTTTCTCAGGCCAGTTTGGCTGGAGATCCTGGAGGTTTTTTGCCATCTTCTGGGCGTGGAAAAACAGTCACTGGGTGGGGGGGAAGGGGAAAGGTATTTGTGAATTTCCTGCATTGTGCAGAGGGTTGGGCTAGATGACCCTGGAGGTACCGTCCAAGTCTATGATTCTATGATTCTAGGTTCCACTCTGTCACCATGGCTAGTAGCCACTGAAAGACCTACCTTCCATCAACCTAACTAGTCCTCTTTTAAAGCTGTTTATTCCTGTGGCCATCACTACATCCTCTGGCATCAAAGTCTACATTTTAATCACTTTCTCTGTAAAGTAATATTGCCTTTTATCCTTCCTGAACTGTCAGAATCTGCTAATTCAGCCAATGTATTCTTGCATGCATGTCTTTAACTTTCCTTTGTATCTAAAGTGTAATTGAACCTATGTAACTGTAATGCATTGTTCCTGTCTTGGTCGGGAGGGTGACAACCATGATTTGCGAGAACAAGGAGGCCTCACATCTCTGCCTCCGCATTCCAGCTGCTCCGGCAGTAACTTCAAGGGGAGGATGCTTCTCATCTCTTATCAAATGCAAAAGAACCTTGGAGCCATTGATTGTTATGTGAACTCGCAACATCTGAGGGGTCTGGTTTGGGAAAGGAAATTTACTGCTTAACACCTCACTTTTTTCCTGTGAGAACCAAACGGTCAAGACACCTTTTAGCCCGCCAATTTTCCCTTAAGGGGATTGGCTATCTATGGGTAATTCAAACTCTTTGGAATGGTATAATAGACCCGCTTGTATTATTTGTCTCATCTCTGACAATAATCCGAGATGCTGTACTAATGTAGGAATAGGTAATAAAGAACTGTGGTTAACCAACCAAGATCTGATCCTTGACTAATTTGAGCAGAACTCTCACAGATTGTGCAGACTCCGTTCGAAATATGGACTGATCATAAGAATCTGGAGGCACTGCGCACCCAGCGGTCCCTCAACGCCAAGCAGCTGCGGTGGGCCGATTTCTTTTCTAAGTTTAACTTTGTGCTTAAACATTTTCCTGGGAAAGCTAACTCCTTGGCAGACGCGTTGTCCAGGTTGCCCCAACACGACAGTGTCAAGGAAGAGGTGTTTGACTCCATGTTCTCCCCCCAACAGTTAGGAGGGGCAGTGGTCACCCGGAGCCAAGCCAAAAAGGCCCAGCTGGACATTGGGAAATGTGATTGGGGGGGGGATTACGCTCCCGAGGAGATAGAGGAATTGGAAGCTTTGGAGGAATGTTCTAAGAGAGAGGATCAATGTTGGCTGCATGGAGACAAACTAGTGGTGCCGAAGGCCAAACGCAAAGAAATATTGTTAATCTGCCACTCTTCCAAGCTAGCCGGGCACTTTGGTTTTCTAAAAACTCTTAATTTGATCCAGCGTCAATTCTGGTGGCCGCGCATGCGCCGAGACGTCTCCGATTTCGTCTCGGCTTGCCAGACCTGTTTAATGTGCAAAAAGCGGGGGGGGGGGAAAGTTCCGGGATTGTTGCACCCCCTACCCACCCCGTCAAGACCCTGGGAAGCCATAGCCATGGACTTTATCACCAATTTGCCCCCCTCTAAGGGAAAAACAGTTATTTGGGTGGTGGTAGACACTTTCTCGAAGCAAGCGCATTTCACCCCTTTCAAGCAATTGCCCACCGCTAAAGGGATGGCCAAAGCTTTTTTCAACCACGTGATTAAATTACACGCTTTTCCGACGAGAGTGGTATCCGACCGCGGTAGTCAGTTCGTTGCCAACTTCTGGCGGGAGCTCCTAAAAATGATGGACATAGAACCCGCCCTGAGCTCGGGTTACCACCCAGAGACCGATGGCCAATCCGAACGAACTAATCAAATTTTGGAGCAATTTCTGAGATGTTACACTAATTATCACCAAGACAACTGGGTGGAATTGCTGCCGTTTGCGGAATATAGTTACAACAATGCAGTGCACTCTTCCACGGGAGTCTCCCCTTTCATGGCAGTGGGGGGTTTCGAGGGGAAACCATTGCCTACTATTGAAGATGTCCCCCAAGCTCCCCCATCGGATTTTAAAAGGTGGTGGTCCAGTCTCCAGGACTCATGGCCACTAATAGGCAAAGCATTGGACCATGCCAAAGAGGATTACAAAAAATATGCTGATCGAGGGCGAGCTCCAGGATGGGATCTTCAACCCGGGGACTCTGTCTATCTCTCTACTAAAAATATCCATGGGTTGCAGCCCAGCAGAAAGCTTGGATGGAAATATGTTGGACCCTATAAAGTGCTACGCAAAATATCTGATGTGTCTTTTGAACTAGAACTGCCTAAATCACTGAGTTCTGTGCACCCTGTGTTTCATTTCAGCCTATTGAAGAAAGATCCTGGGCCGAATGCTTGGCATCCAGCTCCTCCAGTTCCTCCTCCACTGATGAAGGAGGGGGGCCCTCACTTCGAGATAACTGAAATCCTCGATTCCAAGATGCGAAGAGGCCAATTATATTACTTAGTTAGATGGCTAGATTTCGGCCCGGAACACAACGAGTGGATTCGCTCAGAACATGTTCATGCTCCTAAACTAACCAAACTGTTTCATAAAATGTTCCCTGATAAAGCTAGGTGAAGAGAATTATGAGGGAGGGCAGGGTGTCAGAATCTGCTAATTCAGCCAATGTATTCTTGCATGCATGTCTTTAACTTTCCTTTGTATCTAAAGTGTAATTGAACCTATGTAACTGTAATGCATTGTTCCTGTCTTGGTCGGGAGGGTGACAACCATGATTTGCGAGAACAAGGAGGCCTCACATCTCTGCCTCCGCATTCCAGCTGCTCCGGCAGTAACTTCAAGGGGAGGATGCTTCTCATCTCTTATCAAATGCAAAAGAACCTTGGAGCCATTGATTGTTATGTGAACTCGCAACATCTGAGGGGTCTGGTTTGGGAAAGGAAATTTACTGCTTAACACCTCACTTTTTTCCTGTGAGAACCAAACGGTCAAGACACCTTTTAGCCCGCCAATTTTCCCTTAAGGGGATTGGCTATCTATGGGTAATTCAAACTCTTTGGAATGGTATAATAGACCCGCTTGTATTATTTGTCTCATCTCTGACAATAATCCGAGATGCTGTACTAATGTAGGAATAGGTAATAAAGAACTGTGGTTAACCAACCAAGATCTGATCCTTGACTACTTTGAGCAGAACTCTCACAGCTTCTTTTGGGAGAGGGAGAAAAAGTCCTATTTGTCAACTCTCTCTATCCCATGGGTAATTTAAGCAACCTCTCTTTCTTATCTTGCAACACTTTCCATCTAATCTTGGGTCTTTTGTGATTCCAGATAAAGGCACCAAGCCTTCTCTCCTGCCCACCTCCCTGCAATGGCAGTGAGGGACTGTTCCAACTGCATTCCGTGTGCATGTGCAGGGGATGCTTTTTACTTTTGGGCAGGGGTCATTTTGTAGAAAAAGAGGTGCAGGAGCTCATTAGCATAACTCATTTGCATATGCCACACCCCCTAACATACCGGAAGTGTGTCAGAAGGCAACACCCACCCCTCAGGCTCCACTCCACAGGTGAGTGAAACTGACCTGCTCTTCCTCCATTCCCCTCCCCATCCAATACTTTGTGCAATAAAAATAAGCATAAAGAACACACCCTCATTCTCTTCCTGCTCCCTTGAAACCACCAAGTTTCAAGTAGACTTGAGATACCCAGGACGTGTGCACCACCCATCCCTTCCCCTTCCCCTCCCCACAACAAGACACTCTGTGAGGTAGTTGGGGCTGAGAGAGGTCTTTTGAGAACTGCTCATGAGAGAACAGCTCTGAGAGAACTTGTGATTGGCCCAAGGTCACACCAGCAGCTGCATGTGGAGGAGTGGGGAATCAAACCCGGTTCTCCAGGATTAGAGTCCAACTCCTGATCACTACACCAAACTGATAAGGTGGAAGCTGCTGAAGGGTTGGTGAAATTTCTCCAGTACTTATGTGCCATGTGCCCAGATAAAAAATGGTATACTTAGAAAATTTATATGCCACCTTGAGCAAGTCTCTGGAAAAGCAGCACACAGTCATAAAAGAAACAATGATAAAATTATCAATATAAAAAAAACCATTAAAAACAATAAAGACCCTAGCAGGGCTTTCCCCGGGGCGCTGCACCTCTGCACTGCTCAGGGAAGCCAAGGAGGGGGTGGGGCTTGGTCATGTGCCCGCCCCCTGGGCTCCTCACTCCTGGAGCTGCGCTCCTGTGCGCTCCCGCTCCAACGGACCCCTGCTTTTGGGGGGGATTTATGTATCCCTCAAATATATTTTTTTTACTTTTCAGATTTTTATGCACACCTGGGGAGTCCCCCAAGTGTGCAGGAAAATCTCTTTGCCCCCTAGGTGCCCCGATGTGTGGATTTAGATATCCGCACACAGGGGATGCCTTGGCTATTAGATATATCGACGGTGTTTCTACTGAGTCAAAGTCTTTTTCAAATGACCTACTTCCTACAAATCACCTATATCACAAATGGTTAAATCTATAATAAACATAAGATAAGCAATATTCATGAAAACACAATGTCCAGACCACACTTCTGTGACAGGACAAAACCAGCACTGCATATTCTCATCTATACACTAACAAACTTATCTAGCTTATTCAAAACTCGGTATTCTTTTCATGAGTACCCGTAAAAGGGGTCAGGGTCTAATTTTAGGTATGTTACTTACTGTTGTGTTATTCTCATAATGTTACTCACTGTTACATCACTGTTTGTATGTTTTTTGGAAAAATAAATAAAAATAAATTACCAAAAAATAGTATCTTATTAAGCCTATATTAAAGGGGCAGGACATATTTTCATCAGGGTGTTGGCAACCCTACTTTCTTCAGTGGCCCTCCATTGATGGAGAAGGAAGAAAGGAGTTCAGGAATGTTCCATGATCCTGACATCTGTGAATTACTGGTTCCAGCCCTGTAGTTCATTTATTTGTTACCAAAACATTTTTAGATCATATAATAATTCTTAAACCAGAAGTAAAACCTGTTAAATGGGAATCCAAAGGAGGAAGCATTGTTGTCTTTAAAAGAATTAAACATCAAGCTTTATGTAGTTCAGAACCAGCAGAAAACATGAGCACTATCAATGTATTTACTTAAATAATTTGTACCTTACCTTCAACTTTGTAAAATAAAAATCTAATACTAAAACAAATATAACATATAACATAATATCAGATATAATGCAACAACTGGCAAATGTGGTATCAAAACTGTCCCAAACTGTAAAAGCATCAGACAACAAATGCCTAGAAAAATTTAAATGTCTTCATTCAGTCCCCTGAAGGATGAAGATTTCTCTCCAACAAAGTGTTTAGGGAACAGCATTTCACATAATAGGACGGTCCTGATTGCTGGCACACGGAGGCAGTTTCTAGGCATCAGAGTTTGTAAAGCAATTCCAGGCCAGGCATCAAATGCAGTTCCAAGATTCAGACACACAGCTTCAAGTTCAAAGGGAAATCCAAGAACAAGGATACAAAGATACTAGCCATGGCCAGAGACAAAGCAGTCAATCCAGAGCATAGCCACCTAGGCCAGCCATTAAGAGACAAGTTGCTTCCACAGAGCCACTCCATTCTCTGCTGCTTTTAAGCACCACGCTGCTCAGAAGCTTGTACTGGGTCATGTACCTGCTGGCTGCCTCAAACCTGCTCCTGCAAGCACTCATCCTCACTGTTGGTGCTGGGCCAGTGCTGTGCTGCTAGGCAGGTACTGTACCTTCTTTCTTGAAGGTCTCCTCTTACTCCTACGACATTCCCAAGGCTCTCAACAGGGGGGGGGGGTGAACTGACCCGCAGCTGACTCTCTGTTGCCAGCTCAGGGATGGGGGCCTGAGGAGCCAGTGGACTGGTACCTGCCTGAGGATCTATGTCTGGCCCCTCAGAGACTGCCTTCTCCTGCAGCGCCTCTGCTACTGGCTGTGGGTTGCGGTCAGGTCCGCTGGCTGCCTCCTCCTCAGAGGAGTCTTCAGCATCTTTTTGCTCTGCTGAGCTTGGCTGGTCTACAACAGGGACATCCTTTTGGATCAGGCTATGGTCTCGATCACAAATACAGTAAACTTTAGCAGATGGGGATGTGAGGACCCCACCTCCTTCTCCAGGCAAGACCCCTTGGACTTTGTTGTTTTAATGTGCACCCTCTTTTGTGGCCCAAGTGCCAGAGAATCTGAAAGTAGGGGAGTCTCATAAAGGCACTTGGATTCAACCATGACCTTGGAAATCCCAGGAAAGAGGAGGAAGGGTGTGCTAGAATTAGAAACTGATTAAGTGCAATCTCCCCTAGCTCAGTGGGGAGATTCCTCAAGAACAAAAAACTCTTCAAGACTAAAGACAGAACCCAAGATCCTGACACACCCCAGCTTCACACTCCCCAGCCCCAAGGTATGTCTAATACAATCATATCCCTTGCTTCAAGAGATACTTAATCAAGTCAATGTGGACCATCAATGTGAACCAGCCATCTCCAGTTGTATACAGTTGGTCAACTCTTAAATATTGCTAATCCAATCCAGCCATTGATATAGGCAGTCTAACATCCAATTCACCAAGGATGAGCCATCAAGAGGACATTTAAACCCACCATTTATGCCCGGGTCTTTGTCAATATGCTAAAAGCATCCAATGATCATTCCCCCTTGGAATGTCAGGTATTTCTCACCAGATTTTGACAGCCATTACCTTCAAATTGCCCAGTCAAATCCAAGCTTCATATCTTGGACCAATCATGTTCCTGGGAAAGTGGGTTCCCATGTCTAGCTACGGGACCCTTCCCTATAAAAAGACCATCCCAGGTCAGTGAAAAGGGTGCCAGTTTCTCCCACTACTTGAACACCCCTGCAAGTGTTTTGCAGGCTCCTTTGTTCCCCTGCCTCAATGCTCTGCTGCATCTGTCCTTGGACCTCTTCAGACCTCAGACCCCAGATTTAAGGCTGAATGTCCCTTCCCTAAAACTTCTCAGTTGCCCCCTCCAACCTTTTATAAGTATGACCTCTTGTTTGTGTGTGTGTCTGAGAGAGAGTGAGTGATTATTTAGGGAATTAGTTCTCAGCTTTTTAGTGTAGGTTCTTTACATTTTTACTCTTTTTATTTTATTTTGTATATAATAAAGTTATTTGTTTGTGTTAATCACTCTCTTATTCTCTTTCCTCTTATTCCTCTTAATCACTCTCTTATTCTCTCTTTCCATAATTTTATTTTGGGGTATCCCTACTGAGATTCACCCTGGTATACAAAGTCCTGCATTATTCCTTTCTGGAATCCTTTTAAAGCTAATTTCCCCCTTCATTGGGTCCATTCTGGGTAACAGAGATACCTGGAGCAGAGGCTCAGATTATTCCTGCACAGAATAGGCAGGTACATATGAAAGCAGATGTTCTTTCAGTACTTTGGTCCCAAATGACAGGGGTACACATTGCGATATTGCACAGTAACAATTAGTGGAACATATGGACAGGTAAAAGACTGGAGGAAATAGCACAGCATTCTAAGAATAATTGGCACCATGTTTTTACAACATGGATCCGTTCAACTTCATTTATGCTCTGCCTTTCTTCCCAATAGGGACCCAAAGTGCCAAACATCCAAATAGGGTTTTAACTAAACTAGTATAATCTTATTTCTGTATTCTAAGAGGTGAACTGTCTACTCATGGTCAATAATATTAATGCAATGTCTATAGATAGTACAGTCTTCAGCAGAGTTATATCCTTCTAAGCCTATTGACTTTGATAGGCTTAGAAGTGTGTAATTCTGCTTAACATTGCAGTGGGAGTGTTTGCACTGAACCACACTAGTAGACATAGCACACCAATTAAATGTCTGGTGGAGCAACCATGCATGATGAAACACATGTATCTTTTACAAAAAAAGAAAAAACAACTGAAGTTCCTTTTGAGACCATATGAAAAAGAAGGTGAGAACATTACTGTAGCATCCTTGTACTTACTCTGAAGGTCCAGCTAGCCTTTTGATCCATTTTGTAACACCACTTCTGAAATGGCTTCCACCTCTAATTTAGTCCTCAAACATGAAAGAACAAAACTGGCAGGACAAGAAAGAACCTTCATTCTGCTGATTTTTTTCTCCTGATTTTAGAATCCCACTGGCAACTCCCAGATAAGAATCCTTTACATGGGAAAATGAAAACAGCCTGAATGGGTCAGACCAGAACCCATTTGCCAACATTATGAGTACTGAGCACTAAGAGGAAACATGCAATAAAAAAGCCAACATGCTTAAATTTCTGTCCATTGCACCTAACATTTAGCAGTCTAATACTGAAAGACATTTTCATAAAGAAAACATAGCCCAAAGCCACAAGTCTTTGGGCGCTGGGCCATTGGTTCCAGTGGAGTTACATCAGTGCCAGACAGACATCCAGCACCTGGAATTTACCAGCAGTTGCATGAAGGTTTCCCCTAACCACTGAAATTCAACAGCAGTGTCCAAGATAACTGTGGTGTCAGAATAAATAGGACACCGAAAAATAAACATTTCTTCACAAAAATCCTTACACTGAATTACAGAACTCATGCAAATGTATGCATCTATTCAAATTAAATTGATCAATGAACCATGCATTACCTTGCCTCGTTTTTCATGTTCTAAGATTCCCAAATTCATAATTTTTAATCTTGACAATACATTTGCAGGACATAAAATGAAGTTAATGGCACTACTTCCACCTTTACACTATGAAGCTTGGCTTCTGACTGAATAGAAAAGCTCCCTCCTTGTGATGCACCAGTTGAAATCACCTTGCTATGAGCATACAGTGAAAGCTAGAGTTTGACAATTAGTGATCTCCTGTAGTGGTGTCATTACAAAGGAATTACCCCTGGAAATTTGCTAAAATGTATGTCTATTCATTCAAGTTCAACAAAATTTCAGATTTCATCATGTATCTGAGACTAGGATAATTTAATTTTCATGGTAACCATTGCACTTTGTAAATTGTCAATTATTGCATATCGTCAATCAAATTATTACAATTGCATATGATTGATCAAAACCCATGTGATAAATTATACCATTTCAAATACAGTTAAGTGTGTATTGTTGCTGCCAATTTTTAAATTTTGTCAAATACGAGAGAGAAAAGTGCTGGTTTTCAAGAAGTCTTTTGGAGAAACCTCTTTGAAAGCTTTTCTCAATGAGAAGATAGATAATGATGCACAAGCTTGAAGCCTACCACTACTAATCTTTTGCTGCAATGTGCAACTACTGAAGAAATCTGATTGTGTTCTAGAGCATACCCTTTTGTATGGATTAATAGTCATGTGGCTTGGGGGGCTGCCGTTTGTCTATTAATCCACACAAGTCCAGTGACCCCAGGAATCTATTTTTCTGGGGGTTGGTCCACTGGTAGATAAGATTCAACCTATTATCTGACCAATCGCTGACATTACCTGATATAGCTGACATATTGCCCAATATTACATGCCCCTTCTGCCTCCCCACTGTACTTCCCCTAATTCCTCTACTCCACAAAGGTGCTGCAACCTTGGGCATCTACTTTACAAGGATCAATAGGGACTACAACAGCAGAGAGGAACAAAGATCCATGTTTCTTCCCCTGGCTATAAATTTCTGTCTAATATTAACTGTCATACATAAAACACCAGGATCAAATATCTGTCAAGCTCGGTCTCTGTAACTTTCGATTTCGACTGGTCTGTTCTTTATCACCTTTCCCTTGCTTGTCATGAATGCATTCGGGGGGGGGGAGTATGTTTTGAGAGTGCATGAGAGTGGCCGCCTTGTAACTCTTCTTCAAGTGCGCCCCAAGGACGGTTCCCGTGAGATTCTTCCTTGGCGAACTAGGTGCTAGTCCAGGGCAGATAGGGCATCATATGCTTTTCATGTTGCCATAGAAATGCTAAGGGGTAGGTGTGATGTGAGTATGTGTGAATTCCATGGGTTGAACTATGTATTATGTTACCCACTTTGCTTCTCAGTCCTAACAATGGATTTGGTACCCACAGCATTACTTCTTCAATGAAGCACAACTTTTTATTTTGAAAGTGGGTGGAGAGTAACTTGACTGGGGATCCTGAAAGATTGTTAGGACTCACCCTTTCTCTCCTACCTGGAGCCCAACCTCTTGAGGCATCAGGGATGGTGAAGGAGATGCTGGAGCAGGTGATCACCGGGTCTGAACCTACTTTCGACAGCAGCCCAGCAAAGCTCACATTCTTTGCCATTCAAGTGAAGAAGATGCTACATGAGTGGGGTCACACCTTCGATTCCGATGAGCAGAGGGTAGATTTTGTGGGCTCCCAACTGCGCGAGAGACTGGCTGATTGGTTCATGGGACTCTACAATGTAGTGGCCCTGGAGTTGCAAGATGTAGACACCTTCATGCAGGCCCTGCAACACCAGTTCAAACATCTGCGGGGCATCCACCAAGGGTTCTGGTTGGTACAGGATTATTCAATGAATTCAGAGCTACCACCATGAAGATCCTGGGCTGGCTTGAGGAGGTCCTGATCGAGTTCTACTGGCCAGGCCTGAACACTCTCATCCCCAAAGCAGTTGCCCAAGACAACCCGCTCACCTTGGCGGAATGGATCCAGGTGGCATGCAAGGCTGAGAACTGGAACAACCTGGTGAAGCTGTGCCAGTTTAAGATGCCTGCCCGGGGGGGGGGGCACGGGCATGAAGATGACTCAGGGCAGAGGACGGCTGCCTGGAGGGGATTGGAAGCATCACTTCAAGAAAGGGCTGTGTCTACGGGGAAAGCCGGCCACTTCATGGCCGATTGCTGAGCAGCCCGAACCAGAGACTATGAGTGACAGGAGGATCGAGACTGCCATGAAGAGTACCGCAACAAGAAAGGGAAGGCCCCAGCAAAGGGGCCCATGAACCCCATGGCTCTACAAGCTGTGGAATTCACCTCATCAAGTGTAATGTCCTCTAGTGATGGTGACGAGCCTCAGCTGCAGGGAAAAGGTCAGAACTTGCTGTGAAGGGTGCCAGCCAGCAGGTCCATGAGACCCCGGTGCAAGAACCTGTTCATCCCTGTTCTTTGTGACTGTTACCATTTTGAACCCCAAAGCGGGGACCCAAGTCAGGGTAAGGGCCCTTATTGACTCAGGGTGTTCCCAGGACTTGTTGAGCCCCTTGATGGTCACAGGAGCAGGGGTGGTAAAGCTTAAAGACCCCATGGTGATTACACAGATGGACGGCACTAACATGCAGTCATGCCAGTACCACATTATAAAACTCCCTGTGGGGGGTTTGGGACATTGGAAGTGGAGGTTGTTTATAGTGCACCCCACATCACAATTCCCTATGGTCTTGGGGAACCCATGGCTAGCAGCACATGATCCATATGTCCAGTGGAGCTGGGGGACATTGACTTTTCTTCACCCAAGGTGCAAAGAGCACCAGTGGAGCATGGAGTGGGGACAGGAATCTTGCCCATGCCTGAGAGCATTTGTTTAGCTCAGGAAGTGTTAAATGCCATCCCTCTGAGTACCAAGATTTGGGGCATGTGTTTGAGGAGAGGGAGGTGGACAAGTTACCCCTTCACCAGAAAACAGACTGTGCCATTGAGATTTTGCCAGGACATAAATTTCCTAAGGGGAAACTGTATGCAATGAGCCCCTCTGAGAGAGAGGAATTGTGGTGCTTCATTGACAAAAACTTGGAGCGGGGTTTTATCCAACTGGCAACCTCCCACTTTGCAGCGCAAGTGCTGTTTAGGAAAATAAAGGATGGAGGGCTCAGACTATGCATGGATTATAGAGGTCTGAATGCTGTTTCTATGTCCAACGCTTACCCCCTTGCTTTTGATTAAAGACGTCTCAGCAGAGGCCTACAAGGGAAAAATTTTCACCAAACTGGATTTGTGGGATGTGTACTTCCTAGCTGATGCCTTATCCCACCTTCCCCAGCATGCCAACCAGTGCGATGAAGTCATGGACACTATGTTCTCCCCCACCCAGTTAGGAGGGGCAGTCTTGCCAAGGTGCCAGGCGAAAGCAAGGAGGGAGGTGGAGAAAAGCAGCTGGACTGAGAAACTGAAGGCTGCAATTACCCCCCATGAGCTAGCAAGTGTCCAAAAAGAGAGCGGCTATTGGTACAAGGGGAAAAGGTGTTTGTTCCTAGTTCTCTAAGGAGTGAAGTGCTGTCCCAAGGCCATGATAGCAAATTGTCTGGACACTTTGGGTATTTAAAGACTTTGCATTTAATCCAACGTCAGTATTGGTGGCCAGGAATGAGAGGGGATATTTCTACTGCCAAACATGCTTAATGAGTAAACGGAGGGGGGAGAAGGTGCTTGGCCAGCTCCAACCCCTGGAAACCTTTGAAAGATCCTGGGCAGTAATCTCAATGTACTTTATCACTGATTTGCCCCCTAGCTAAGGAAAGATTGTGATTTGGGTGGTAGTTGATCTCTTCTCAAAGCAAGCTCATTTTGTACCATGTAAACGGATCCCTACCGTGAAGGTATGTTCATGCAGCATGTGGTCAGACTCCATAGCTTGCCACGCAAGATAATATCTGACCCTGGGACCCAGTTTGTGGTGAAATTTTGGAAGGAACCGATGGCCCTCCTGGGGGTGGTACAGGGAATTAGCAGCAGCCATCACCCAGAGACTGATGGCCAAACAGAATGCATGAACCAAGTGCTTGAACAATTCCTGAGATGCTACATTAATCACCAGCAGGATAACTGGGTACCCCTGTTGCCATTTGTGGAATACAGTTACAATAACTCCCTCCACAGTTCCATTGGAATGTCTCCATTTATGGCAGTACATGGGTATGAAGGGGGTACCCTCCCTACTGTGTTGATGAGAGAACCTCCACAGGAGGATGCCCAGATGTGGTGGTCCTCACTGATGAAGAACTGGGACAAATTCCAAAAGACTTTGGCTAAGGCCAAGGAGGACTATAAAAGACATGCAGATAAAAAGAGGAGCCCTGAGTGGGAACTGGCTCCTGGCGGCTGTGTGTATATCTCTACTAAGCATTTGAAGGGGTTGCAACCCAAACAAAAACTGGGGTGGAAATATGTTGGCCCATTTAAGGTGGTGCATGTTATTTACAAAATGGCTGTTGAGGTTGAGCTGCCTAAATCCTTACATTCTGTACACCCTGTTTTTCATTTCAACAAATTAAAAAGGAATCATGGACCCTCGCCCTGGACTCCTCGTCCTCCAGCCCCCCCCCCTCCTGATCAAAGTTGAACGCCACCAGATCATGCAGAAAATATTGGACTCTAAAATGAAATGTGGTCAATTGTATTATCTGGTTCAGTTGAAGGACTTTGGGCCGGAACAGAATGAGTGGGTTCTTGCCAAGCATATAAGAGTCTCTCAACTGATCAGGGAGTTCCATCAATGCCATCCGCATAAGCCTGGGGGTTGAGGGGGCTTGGGGGGGCAGTATGTCAAGCTCAGTCTCTGTAACTTTTGATTTCGACTGGTCTGTTCTTTATCACCTTTCCCTCGCTTGTCATGAATGCATTCCGGGGGGGGGGAGTATGTTTTGAGAGCACATAAGAGTAGCTGCCTTGTAACTCTTCTTCAAGCGTGCCCCAAGGATGGTTCCCGTGAGATTCTTCCTTGGCGAACTAGGTGCTAGTCTAGGGCAGATAGGGCATCACATGCTTTTCATGTTGCCCTAGAAACACTAAGCATTAGGTGTGACATGAGTGTGTGTGAATTCCATGGGTTGATCTATGTACTGTGTTTCACTCTTTGCTCCTCAGTCCTAACAAAGGATTTGGTACTCACAACATTACTTCTTCAATAAAGCACAACTTTTTTATATTGAAAGTGTAGAGAGTAACTTGACTGGGAATCCTGACAATATCACTGATAGTCACACACATATTAAAATATCTAGTAAAATTATGTACACAGTATACAGAGAATATACAACATAAAACTTTCAAAAGGATAATTTTGGAGAATTTCTGGGAGCTAATTTATTTCAGGTGTAGGCCATAGCACTACTGAAAGTGTTGTGACTAATAACTTCTCTTCACTGAAGCTGGCTGTTTCAGGCAAAATGGAAACTGGTCTACAGTTTCAGATGGCTGTTAGGAGGCAGTAACAGCAAGCAAAACCATGAGATGAGAATGAGAATGGTATCAGCAGAAAGGGCTGTGGAATGGAGACAAAAACATTGGTGAGAGAGAAGTAAGGGGAGCTGAGACTGTATTTCTTAGACCTGTAACCATTTAGAACACTTTGATTATTTTCAATAGGAGAGTTAAATATAAACTGAAATCTTTCCCACTGAAATAAACCTTGTCTAGACTATATAACATTTTTGATTGTGGGGGTCTTAGATTTAGGAATTTTGGTTACTTTTGCTAAATAAATTTTTGAAAACACTTCCTAAATTTATATGAGGTTAGTTCAGTCCACCACTGTATACAAAGTCATAATTCAGGTTTGAATTATGTGTTATACATTTGCCTGGAATAATTTAAAAACCTAAGAGGACCTCCTTTTTGAAAAAGCCTTTGAGCCTTGTCCACCACCTACAGATAAGGCTAACCACTTTCGCTAAGCATTTTGTCTACTCTCATTCTGTGATAGCAAGATAGCAGAGTGAAATCTGCTGCCAATCTTCCCAGTAAATATGTCAAAATGCAGACTGTCCCTGTTAGACTTGGCTATGATATGTTGACTAAATAGGCGGACCAGCAGAGGGAAATAATAAATAAAAAGTGAGGTATACTTGTCTTGGACAGAATTTTTTTTCCAGCTTACTCAAATATGAGCTCCCTGGTTCTTTTGGCACCTGCTAGGGAAGGACTAGCCAGAGTGAATCAGAAGCCTGCTTTAGCACTTCATTCATGTGCATCACTTCAAAGTTATGCATGCTTTACACTTTTTTCCAGTCTCACCAGGCTGCTGGGAGGGGGGGGGAATCATCTCTAGACCCAGAAAACAACCTTTCTACCATTTCCAACTAAAGGGGATATGGGTGGGAATGATATTGCCTCCCAGGAAGATCTCCATATTGGAAAGTTAACTTTCTCCGTGAAGACAATTTCCCAAGAGAAGCTTGGAATACCCTTCAGTTTCTAATGTGCTTTGTTGTTGTTTTTCAAACATGTGAAAATGATTAGTGATTAAAAGAAATTTGACAAGAAAAATTAATGAAGCCAAGAAATGCAATATCCAGTGACCTACTAGATGCCTGGTCTTGCAAACAGATGCATTCGTAAGACAAATGTCACTGGCTGTTACAGATATTATGCTCTCTAGGTGCTCACTCAAGACTATCTACATGTGTAGTTAAAATATAAAGTAGGTATATACAAATAGGTATAGAAAAAAGCCTGCATGGTTAAAAAAAAGTAATGGAAGCTGTAAAAGGTAAGGATTCCTTTAAGTGGTGGAAAGCTAGACTCAGTTTGAGAAGGTTGAGAAAGGGAAACACAGGCTGTGGCAACTAATATGCAAGTCTGTGATCAGGCAGACAAAAAGGGAATATGAGGAGCATATAGCAAAAAACCATAAAGACCAACAATAAAACTTTCTTCAAATACATTAGAAGTAGGAAACCAGCCAGGGAAGCAGTGGGGCCCTTGGATGACCAAGGCATAAAAGGTGTAGTGAAGGACGATAGTGAAATGGCTGAGAAGCTGAATGCATTTTTTGCCTCTGTCTTCACTGTGGAAGATGAGAAGTGCTTGCCCACTCCAAAACTGCTGATTTTGGGAGGGGTGTTGAAAGACCTGAGTCAGATTGAGGTGACGAGAGAGGGTCCTACAACTGATAGATGACTTAAAAACAAATAAATCACCAGGCCCATATGGCATACATTCAAGAGTTCTGGAAGAACTCAAATGTGAACTTGTGGATCTCCTGACAAAAATATGTAATCTTTCATTAAAATCTGCCTCCATTCCTGAGGACTGGAAGGTAGCAAATGTCACTCCCATCTTTAAAAAGGGTTCCAGAGGAGATCCGGGAAATTACAGGCCAGTCAACCCAACATCGATACTGGGTAAGTTGGTGGAAACTGTTATTAAGGAAAGAATTAGTAGGCACATTGATGAACAAAATCTCTTGAGGAAGACTCAGCAAGGGTTCTGTAAGGGAAGATTTTGTCTCACTAACCTGTTAGTGTTCTTTGAGGGGGTGAACAAACATGTGGACAAAGGGGACCCAATAGACGTTGTTTACCTTGACCTCCAGAAAGCTTTTGATAAAGTTCCTCATCAAAGGCTCCTAAGTAAGCTCAATAAAAGGACAAGTCCTTTTGTGAATCAAAAACTGGCTAATTAAAAGGAAACAGAGAGTGAGTATAAATGGGCAATTTTCTCAGTGGAGGGTAGTAAGCAGTGGAGTATCGCAGGGATCAGAATTGTGAGGCACTCCAAAGGGATCTGTCGAGGATGGGTGAGTGGGCATCAATGTGGCAAATGGGGTTCAATGTGACCAAGTGCAATGTGAGGCACATTGGAGCCAAAAATCGTAACTATAAATACACATTGATGGAGTCTGAACTGGCAGAGACTGAACAAGAGAGAGATCTTGGAGTCGTAGTAGATAACTCAATGAAAATGTCTAGACAGTGTGCGACTGCAATGAAAAAGGCCAACGCTATGCTGGGGGTTATTAGAAAGGGAACTGAAAACAAATCAGCCAGTATCATAATGCCCCTCTATAAATCGATGGTGCAACCTCATTTGGAGTACTGTGTACAGTTCTGGTCGCCACACCTCAAAAAAGATATTATATCATTGGGGAAAGTGCAGAAAAGGGCAACTAGAATGATAAAAGGGTTGGAACAATTTCCCTATGAAGAATGGTTAAAGCGCTTGGGGCTCTTTAACTTGGAGAAAGGATGGCTGAGGGGTATCATGATCAAGATTTATAAGATTATGCATGGGATAGAGTAGGTAGAGAAAGAGGTATTTTTCTCCCTTTCTCAGAGTACAAGAACTCGTGGGCACTCAATGAAATTGCTGAGCAGTCAGGTTAGAACAGATGAAAGGAAGTACTTCTTCACCCAAAGAGTGATTAACGCGTGGAATTCACTGCCACAGGAGGTGGTGGTGGCTACAGGCATGGACGGCTTCAAGAGGGAATTAAATAAACATATGGAGCAGAGGTCCATCAGTGGCTATTAGCCACAAGGTATAGATAGGAACTCTCAGTCTGGGGCAAGTGATGCCAGGGGTCATTTCAAGCAGGAGCTCAGGGGAGCACAGCTCCAGGAGTTGGTGCCAGCCCCTCCCCCCCCAATGAGGGAATGCCTGCTTGTGTCATGGCTGCAGCAAAATGACCCTGTCCCCTGGAAAGGTCCTTGTTCCTCCGACCAGCCTTCTGAAGGCTTCAGCCACTACTGAAGGTATCCTCCCAGAATAGTAGTATTTCATTGGGGAAAGCACTGCCCCTTGAGGCCCTCTGCACTCCAGCGGGTGCCTTCTGGACTGCTGTTCCCCTAGCGCCACCCTTTGTCCCCAAGCCTGAAGAAAGGAAGCAAGCCATTGCAAGGCAAGCCCCTGGATCCCCATGTCAGTGAGGCAGTGGGTCAGCAACTGATGGTCGACGGTGTCGAATGCAGCCGACCGGTCCAACAACAGCAGCACCACCAAACCACCCCAATCCAGATGCCTCTGGAGGTTGTCAGTAAAAGCGACCTACGCCGTCTCCATCCCATGACCTGGGAAAAAGCTGGACTGGAAGGCATCTAGCATGGAAGTGTCATCCATGAAGCCCTGCAGCTGTATCGCCACCACCCTCTCAATAAATTTGCCCATATAGGACACACTGGAAACCAGCCGATAGCTGGCCAATTTGGCTGGATCCAGAGATGGTTTTTTCAAGAAAGAGCAGACCACCGCTTCCTTGAGTGCCCCAGGGAACAGCCCCTCAGAAAGGGACTTGTTGATAATTTCCCTTAGGGCCTGTGTATAAGAAAGCAAAAAGGGGAGAATACAAGTTAAAAGACTGGAGACCTGTTCCAATGTCAGGACAGTTCCTGCCACCAGATTTCATTGTCACAGGTGTAGTTTCCATCTTTAGAGTGACACTTCTCATGTGGACAGATTTGGTTAGGGAGATAAGATCATAGAGATTTAAGGGATTCCTAGAGCATGTCAGAAATAATGTCATATCCTTCAAATCTCCACCCAGAGGTGACATCACATCCTCCATGACAGTCCAAGAATTTCCCCAATGTTTATGGTATTTACTGTGGAGACTGAAAAATTCCTATAGCGTCGCAGAGGATGTGATATCACATCCCCTGTAAATCCACCCCAAAAATCTCCCAACATTTGCTGACACAGGACACAGATATTATAGATAAGGAAATAAATCATTCAGTAGCTTATACAATGGCAGCTTTTTCTTCTATTGTTATCAGACTTCTTCCAAATGTTAATTAAATATGGATATAAGAGAGTAATCTGATTGCATAGCCAACTTCCTTAAACTGTAAGCAAACAGTAGCAAAACAGTTTGGAGAAGGGACATTTAGATTAATTAGGAAAACAATTGATCTTAGCTTCAAGTAGAATGTTTTGGTTTTATGATAAACTAACCACCTATCTGATCAGGAAATATTGTTATTTCCCTTCATCATTACAGATTTAATGCAAATTGTTTGGAAATGGCTAGCTGGTTTTACTGTGTTTTAACAAGGTGCTTACATATACCCTCTGAAGACATGAGGTGATGTTACCAAACTGGACCAAGAGAGGGGGAAATTAGCTTTAAAAAGGGTTCCAGAAAGAAACAATGCAGATGCCACTCCAAGAAGCAGAGTGAGGAGGAAAAGGGGACAAAAAGCCTGCAGGGGGTAGCAAGGGTTCTCAGAAGGAAACCAGAATCCTGAACAGCAGAAATCTGGACTAGAAATCTGAAGAACAATTTGCTAGGGCATGGTGTCCTTCTTTTATGGACAGAATATCCCCAGAGTAGGTAGGGTTTTGGCCATTTTGGATTAGGTCAAGATAAAAAGTTTTAATCTCACTGGCTGGTTCAAAGTTAACTGTTGTCAAACTTTGGCAGGAAAAAGTGGGGGAAATACCAGTTCCATCTGCCGGTAACTCGATCTGCCAGCCTGTGTAAGTTTACACAAGGACTATATGTGAATGCTGTTCGGACTCACCTGTGGGAATATTGTAATGCTGCCGATCTTGTTTTGGAATATGTGTTATTTTAAATTGATTGTATTTTAATTCTTGTTGTGAGCCGCCCTGAGCCTGCCATTTGGTGGGGAGGGTGGGATATAAATCCCAGGAAATAAATAAATAAATAAATAAAAATATTATGAGCCAAATCTGCATGGGCACGAAGATTGAGTTTAAAAAACGAGAAAGAGGGGGTGGGAGTCAGTTAATGAAATAGCAACATCCTTAGGCTGGGCAGGCACCTCTGTAGTGATGGGCATGAACTGGAAAACATGGTTCGTTTCATGGTTCATGGTGGCTCACCAACCATGGACCAACAAACTTTTTGGTGCAAGATGAACTGATTCAATTTGTGAGGTTCAGGATATGGTAAAACGCACTCCCCCAGTGTGCTGGAGTCACTTAACTCATAGTGACTCTCCATTACCTGCCCTCCAGGTTTGGTGATCACTGAACTTAGACGTCTGAGTTATGCCCCACCCCAAAAAAAGAAGGTGCCCCCAAGAAACTGCTTCCTGGGGTAATGACATGTGCAGGTTCAGTAGTGTATAGAATGGACCCTGAGCAAGCTAGAGGCATCTAACTCACGGGGGCCTCTCATTCACCTCTACGTGCCTTTCAAGTTATGTGTAGATTGGATTTAGGGGTCTGAGTTACAACCCCCCCAAAGAAGATGCCCCCCGGAAAAATGTCAGGTGCAGGTTCAAAAGTGTATGGAATGCACCCCCTGCAAGTTACACACACAATTAGCAGCTGGCTAATTGGCAACAGCATTTAATTCCACACTCTGGGCAGTATTCTTTGTAAGAGCAACAAGTCAGCTTCATCCTGCTTACATCCACCTCGGCTCTTGCACCTAGACCTTCAGACCCCCTGACCTTGGACTTGGCTCTGTGTTCCTGGCCCCTGGCTTGGCTTTAGACTATGCTTCTGGTTAAGTGGTTTCGGACTTGGCTCTGTGTTTCTGGCTCTGCTTGGCTTTGGATGCTGTCTTCTTGGCTCCTGACCTTGGCTGTTCTGGACTCCCTTTGACTGGTACCCCTGCTTGTGACACCATGCTCGCAGCTCTTCCCCAAATCTCCAAAGGCATGTTCTGAAGGACAGAAATGCAAACATGCCAAGACTTCTTACAGGGGCTCCCCAAAATAACCCCACAGCAGCAAGGGAAGCATTCTCACAGCCCCCCTTCCCAGGTTGAAACAGTGCAGTGTATTTTTCTAGTCTGCACAGGAAACATCTGTTGAGCTGGTTGGGCTACCCACAATTCTCCAAACACAGATTTGGAATGACAGAAAGGTAGACATGACAAGACATTAGACAGGAGATCCCCAAAGTAACCCCATGACAGCTTGGTGGGCACCCCAGCTGCGCCAGACAAGCAAGGGAAGCATGCCCACAACTCTCACAGCCTCCCCCAGGGGGGCTGAAACACTGTGGTGTAATCTTCTACTTTGCACAAGAAACACCTGTCAAGCTAGCTGAGCCACCCACAATTCTCCAAAGGCAGATTTGGAATGACAGAAAGGCAGACATTACAAGACTTCTGACAGGAGATCCCCAAAGTAACCCCATGACAGCTTGGCAGGCACCCCAGCCCCATCAGACAAGCAAGGGAAGCATGTCCATGACTGTCACAGCGCCTGTCAGGGCTGAAAAAATGCAGTGAATTTTTCTACTGTGCAGAGGAAAGGAAACACCTGTCAAGCTGGCTGGGCCACCCACAATTCTCCAAAGGCAGATTTGGAATGACAGAAAGGCAGATATGACATGATTGTCAACAGTAACCCCACAACAGCTTGGCAGGTGCCCCTGGCAAACACTGGAACCTAGCAAGGTGTGTCCACAACATTCCCAGGCCCTTCAGGCCCAAACATATAGATCCTCCAGTCATAGCCCACCACTAGGTGAAATTTCTCGTTATTCATCACTAGCGGAACACATTGTACAGGTAAGAGATCACCTACTATGAACTGTACAAATACAATGGGGACTTGCTTGTACAGGCAGATGTTTGTTGCGGTAGGTGTTAACTAAGGTGGATGTTGTTCTAAGAGGTAGGTGTTGTGTTATATATGTTTCATCAGGTAGGTGGTGTGTTATGAAATAGATGTTCTTTCATCAGGTAGGTGTTCAGTAAAGGAGCCCACCACAGCCTGGCTGAGGTGGCCATCCCTCCCAAATTCTAAGGGTGCAACCCACAAACCAGATCACTCAGAGAGGAAAAGGAATGGGGGAACACACAGGAGGACAACAGGAGGCCTGGATCTTACCCTTTGAAGTCCAGAGAGGCGTAGCCCAACAGGGGGAGGTTGAACTTGAGGAAGGCCAACTCATCCACCCTGGCTGGGTCCAGGAGGGAGTGATGGGGGCTGAGAATGTCTCCCAGGTGGGAAAATACCTGCTCACTTTGGACACTGGTGGGAGGGCAGGAGAGGAGACTTGTGGCCATGCAAGAGAGGCTGGGCCAGATGGCAGCCCTATATGACCAGTACTCCAGGGGATCAATGGAGGCGACCTCAGGGGACTCGGTGAGGTACTCCCTCACCATTACCCCTGCCAAATCCTCTGCCATTGCATGCCTAGCATCCTCGCAGCCGCTAACCTCCCAGTTCACCACAGACAACCATTAGCGGTTCATCTTCCTGGTTGTGCTCTTTGAGGCAAAGGTGCTGGGCTATGTCTCTTCCTCTTCTTTCTCCTCCCCAACCTCTTCCACCAGCTGTTCCTTGTGGCCACATCTGTTGACCTGCACCCTCTGTACTTCTTTGCAGAGCTCACACTTCCATTACATGAGCTCTGCATTCCGGAAAGCAATGCAGCCTGCACTCCCTTTCCCTGCAGAGAGGATGCAACCCAGTGGGGATGCCCACCTGCAGCCTCTCTGCCAAGGCCCTGACCCATGGGAGAACAGCTGTCCTCTCAGAGCCTGGCTCCAGTGTGCAGGCCAGCACCCAATCCAGCCACCAAATCAGTCTGGCCGTATGTCAGTGGTGTCCTGGAAGGGCTTGAGGACACACACAATTTGGGAGTAGGTCAGCTAGTTGTTGGAACTGATGTTGAGCTCCTCTTCCTCATGCAGGATGGTCATGGAGGAGATGACATCCTGCATCACACTCTTCTGCCCCACCAAATACGCAATCATGGTGTAGCTGGAGTTCCAGAAGGTGGGTAAGGCCAGGGTGAGCCAGTGTTCAGGCTCATCCCCCTCCCCCTGCCTTTTGTGCAGCACACCGGCAGACTTGATGGTGCTTGAGAAGTGGGCAGCCAGGTGCCAGCAGGTGTAGAGCAAGGGTGGCAGTGTCCTGGGTGGTCTTGACAGTGCTCCCCAGACCCAAAGCCTCCTTCACCGCTCTTGAGGAGCAAAGCCTTTATGGCCGCCAGCATTCCGTGGCCAGGGTCAGCCAGTCGTTGGAGCTGATGCTGAGCTTCTCTTCCCTGTGCAGGATGGCCACGGAGGAGATGACCTCTTACACCACGCTCTTTTCCTCCATCAAACGTGCAGTCATGGCATAGGTGGAGTTCCAGTGAGTGGGTAAGTCCAGGATGAGCTGGTGTTCAGGCTCATCTCCCTCCCTCTGCCTCTTGTGAAGCAGATGGGCAGACTTGATGCTGCACGAGAAGTGGGCAGTCAGGCGCTGGGAGGTCTCTAGTAAGGACCGCATCTTGAGGGTGGCAGCATCACAGGTGGCCTTGACAGGGCTCCCTAGCCTCAGAGCATCCTTCACCGTCAGATGAAACGTGTGCCCAGGCAGACGATGCCCTTGAGGTGCACAGCCTTCACTGCTGCCAGCATGTTGACACCAGCATCCATGACCATGTAGCCATGGACAATGTTGCTGCTCCCCACCCCCTCCCTCAGGCTACACTCCATGTAGCCCTGCTGGATGGCACTGTCAGTGTCCCTGGGGGAATGGCATCTTGGAGGGTGGCCTGCCTTGATATCCCACCCACAGCACCCCAAATGCAGGGAGCCTTTCTAGGAGGGGCCTCCTGCTCTCCCTCCACTTCTCCCTGCTGAGAGGGAGTGGGCCTCTTCCTCCTGCTGGCTGCTACTCTTTCCTCTGGCAGCAACATGCTCAAGAGCATCCTTTGTAGGCACCTGTGGAGGATGGAGGATGATGTGTTGGGGGTTTGCACCCCTACAGACATGTGCATGGCACACCTGGCATTCTGCCACACAGGGGTCAATGGGGAATGTGTGAAAATGAGGGCCCAGGATTGGTGAAGCTGGGAGGGATAGGTACTTTCTGGTGCTGGACTGAGAGGGGCCATGGAGGGGTGTGCTGAAGGAGGGAGTAGCAACAGGGAGTCAGGATGTGGAAGGAAAGGATGCTCCCCACCTCTAAATCATTGCTGTCAGAGTCCTCCGCTCCAAAGAGTTTTAGCAACTGCTGGTGTCTGGGCAATACTACCAATTCTGTTGCCTCTATGGAGAGCCCCAGGAACAGATTGGGAAAAGGAGGCTCTGAGACCCCTGGTGATTCCCTGCTAGGTTCAGGCTTCAGTGGGCTGGCAGGATGGGTTTGGTGCTTCAGGACAGGGGCCTGTGGTATGGAGGGGGTGGATAGGGTTGCCAGCCCCCAGGTCCAGGTGCAGGTGGGACTGTCAAACATCACACTTGCTGAACCATACTTTTTCAGCACTTGTGAACTCTGGTACAACATATTCATCCACCCCCTTCAAACCTCCAGACCTGAAGCTGTCATCCCGTGCCACATCTATTGTTAGAGTGGATGGGAACCCGACTCTGCAACGATTTCTTCAAGAGTGGGATGTGATCATAGATGGATGCTCCATCTCCCACTCCTTCCTTTTGACTCCTGGCTGCCCCATAGCCCTTCTTGGCCATGATCTGCTCTGCAAGTTGGGTGCCCACCTGATCTTTGGAGAAGATGTCATCACCATGGACCTTCCACTCCAATCTGGACCCCACTACCTTGCAGTCCTCTGCTCCACCAAAGACAGACACCCTGGATTCCCAGCCTCCATATACCCAGCTTTAGACCCCCTGCCTGGTGTGAACCCTGAAGTCTGGGCTGAAATTGGATCCCCAGCCCTGGCAATCCATGCATCCATGGTCCGCATCAAAGTCAAGCCTGGATGAGGACCAGTCCATATCCGACAATACCCCCTGCCTACTGAGGGACACCTTGGACTCCAGCCAGGGATTGAATGCCTGCTCCAAGAAGGACATCCTGCAGAATACGCCTCCCCATACAATACACCAATCCTCACTGTTCCAACAAATGCAACCCTTCTAATCCGGGATCTGAGAGCAGTTAACGAGATTGTCCAAGACAACCACCCTGTAGTCATGAATCCCTACACCATCCTGTCTACTATACCTGGGAACTATGAATGTGTTATGTCCAGTGCTTGACTCTTTGTCTGCAGCCAGGGAACATGTCTGGGCATGTTCGCCTGTAATGGGATGTGATAACAACAGAGCTTCCTTCCCCAGAGAACAATGGACCTAGGGATCCTGCCGGTCCCCCTATCAGGGGCTGAGGATATTTGAATGGACCTATGATAGCCCCTGGCAAGAGAATAATCCCTGTTGGACCAATCCCCCTTAAAGGGGGGGACGGTCAAGGTGTGGTTTACCTGTAAATATAATTGGCTTCCCCATGTGAGGCTTCTGGTCAAAGTAGTCAAGGATCAGACCTTTGTTGATCAAACACAGTTCTTTATTTCCTATTACTACATTACTACAAGTCCTCGGAACATTGTCAGAGATAAAGCATACAATAGAAGCAGGACTAATATACCCTCTAGTACAATTTGAATTACCCATAGGTAACCAATCACAATGAGGGAAAAATCGCAGGCTAAAAGGTCCCTTGACCGTTTGCTTCCCACAGGAAAAAGGTGAAGTGTGAAGCTGTAAATTTCCCTTCTTAAACCAGACCCCTTAGATGTATCCATCTATGCATAACAAATAATTTTCGCCAAGGCCTTCACACGCCGATAAGAAACTGGTCCTCGTCTTCCCTGGCAGGGAGGAAAGGAATGTGGAGGCGCGGAGGTGAGAAGCTGATTGTTCTCATGCGCTGGAGTCGCCACCCTCCCGGGCCAAATGGTTACACTGACCAGACCCAGCTTGAGCCATAAACCCAGGGTCATAAAGAGAGCCATAAAGAAAGGTTACATAGCAAAGAAAGGTTACATAGCAAATGCAGGGACAGGTTACATGATAAAGGGGATTATACATAGCAGTACATGGCAGACAAGCATGAAACATGACAGAAACCTTTGTTAGAATCTTTGGATTCTGACACCCAGCCGCCTGAAAAACAAATCTACCCCGGCTTATCTGGGAAATGTTTGTGGAAAGCTTTAACTAATTTTGGAGCATGAACATTGTCAGAAAGAATCCACTCGTTTAATTCAGGACCAAAATCTACCCACTTGACTAGATATAGCAAGCGGCCCCTACGCATTCTTGAATCCAGGATTTCAGAAATCTCAAAATGGGGTGCCCCCTCCTTCATCAGTGGAGGAGGAGTCGGAGGAGTTGGATGCCATGCATTCGGCCCAGGATTCTTTTTCAATAAGCTGAAATGAAAAACAGGATGCACAGAACTCAGTGACTTAGGCAACTCCAGTTCAAAGGACACATCAGAAATTTTGCGCAACACCTTATAGGGGCCAACGTATTTCCACCCCAATTTCCTGCTGGGCTGTAACCCATGTATATTCTTGGTGGAAAGGTAGACAGAGTCCCCTGGTTGAAGGTCCCAACCTTCAGCCCTCCCCGGTCTGCATACTTTTTGTAGTCCTCTTTGGCTTTGTCTAAAGTTTTAGCAATTAACGGCCACGAGTCTTGTAGGTTAGCCCACCATTGTTTAAAGTCTGAAGAAGGACCGTTGGGTGTTTCTTCTATAGTGGGTAGGGGTTTCCCTTCGAAGCCTCCTACTGCCATGAATGGAGACACGCCCGTGGACGAATGGATGGCATTGTTATAACTATATTCAGCAAACGGTAGCAACTCTACCCAGTTGTCCTGATGATAATTAGTATAACACCTTAAAAATTGTTCCAATATTTGATTCGTTCGCTCAGACTGGCCATCAGTCTCTGGATGGTAACCCGAACTCATGGCCGGTTCAATGTCCATCATCTTCAAAAGCTCCCGCCAGAAGTTGGCAACAAATTGACTGCCCCTATCGAATACCACACGTCTGGGGAAAGCGTGTAATTTAATCACATGGTTGAAGAATGCTTTAGCCAGCCCCTTTGCGGTTGGCAACTGTTTGAACGGGGTGAAATGGGCTTGCTTTGAGAACATGTCAACCACCACCCAAATAACAGTCTTTCCCTTCGAGGGTGGCAGATTGGTGATAAAGTCCATGGCTATCGCTTCCCATGGGCAAGAGGGGGTGGGCAAGGGGTGCAACAGTCCTGGGACTTTTCCCCCCCTCCTCTTGCACATCAAACAGGTTTGACAAGCAGTGACAAAATCCGATACATCTTTGCGCATGCGCGGCCACCAGAATTGCCGTTGGACTAAATTAAGAGTCTTTAGGAAACCGAAATGTCCAGCTAGCTTCAATGAGTGGCAAGTTAGCAAAATGTCCTTCCACCGAGCCCGAGGCACCACGAGTTTGTCTCCATGGTACCAGCATTTGTTGGCACGGAGAGAGCATTCCTCTATGCTCTCTAACTCTTCCACTTCTTCCGGGGAGTAGTCTCCCCCCCACTTGTCTTCCCAGGATTCTATCGCTGCCTGCTTGCTTTGGCTCCGGGTAGTGACGGCTCCTCCCAATTGCTGGGGGGAGAACATGGAGTCGAATACTTCTTCCTTTTGACTCTCATGTTGGGGTAATCGGGACAGAGCGTCTGCTAGTGAATTGGCCTTCCCAGGAAAATGTTTGAGCACGAAGTTAAACTTTGAGAAAAAATCAGCCCACCGCAGTTGTTTGGCATTCAGAGACCTTTGGGTGCGCAGTGCCTCTAAGTTTTTGTGATCGGTCCAAATCTCAAAAGGGGTCTGCGCTCCCTCCAGCCAGTGTCTCCAGGTGGTCAGGGCTAACCGTATGGCTGCGGCTTCCTTATCCCATACCAACCAGTTCCTCTCTGTCTCGTTAAATTTCTTTGAAATGTAAGCCAGGGGATGTAATTTATCATCCGGCCCCTTCTGAAGGATGGCTCCCCCCATGGCCACATCTGACGCGTCTACATGGATCACAAATTCCTTAGTTTCATCTGGATGGGCCAAGATGGGTTCTGATGTGAATAACTTTTTCAAAGTCTCGAACGCTCTTTGACAATTCTCGGACCACGCTATTCTTTCCCCTGGCTTCCCTGCGTCTGGGCCCCTCCCCTTGGTTTTCAGGAGTTCTGTTAACGAGAGGGTGACCGTGGTGAAATCTTTTAGGAAGGTGCGGTAAAAGTTGCAAAACCCCAACAGGCTCTGTAGTTGCTTCCTAGTTCGGGGCGCCTCCCACTGCACCACTGCCTCTACTTTGGCAGGGTCCATTTCCAACCCCTTCTGTGAAATGTGATACCCCAGAAAGTCTACCGAGTCTTGATTGAATTCACATTTGGATAGCTTGGCATATAACTGGTTTTTCAACAGCGTAGAAAGCACCTCCCTGACCAATTTTACATGCGACCCCTTATCAGTAGAATAAATCAAGATATCATCTAAGTAACATAACACCCCCTTGAACAAATGCTTATGCAACACCTCATTTATCAGGCTCATAAAAACTCCCGGCGCGCCACTCAAGCCGAATGGCATCACCAGGTATTCGAACTGTCCCAATGGTGTGTTAAACGCAGTCTTAAATTCATCCCCCTCCCAAATGCGCATGCGAAAATAAGCGTCCCGGAGATCCAGCTTGGTGAACACCTTCCCTTTAGCGGCCTCCGTTAGTAAGTCTTTTATGAGGGGGAGGGGGTACGCGTTGGAAGCCGATACTGCATTCAGACCCCTATAGTCCGTGCACAGCCGCAGCCCCCCGTCTTTCTTTTTCCTGAACAAAACGGGTGCTGCGAAGGGAGACTTGGCAGGACGGATGAACCCTCGCTCCAGGTTCTTGTCTAGAAACTTTCTTAGTTCCTCCCTCTCCGAGGGGCTCATAGAGTAGAGCTTTCCCTTTGGTAGTTTCTCTCCCGGGAGCAGCTCTATGGCACAGTCTGACAGTCGGTGAGGGGGTAGTTCGTCCGCCTCGGTTTCACTGAACACTTCCATCAAGTCCCGATACTCTTTCGGTACAGCGGAGGGCGTTATGGTGAGAGCCGTCACCACCAAGGGGACCGGGGGACCCAATCCCCACCCCAGGTCCCACTTATGCTGGTGACACTTCTCATCTACCCACAAGATTTTCCCTTCACTCCATCTAATGTAGGGGTCGTGGGAGCTCAACCATGGGCTCCCCAACACCATGGGAAACTGGGTGTTAGGGGTGATGACAAAAGCCCTCTTTTCCCAATGCTCCCCTGTCCCCACTATCAACCTCTCAGTCTCGGCCACACATGCCTCCTTCATTTCCGAACCGTCCATTTGCGTGAACGTGAGCGGCTCCCCCAGTGGGGTGACTTTTGGGGCCAGCCCATCTACTACTAGTGGGCTTATTAAATCTCTGGCGCACCCCGAGTCAATCAGAGCATGCACCCGGACATGAGTCCCAGTCCCGGGGGCTATCACAGTCACTACCATATACAGTAAGGGGCCAGGGATGCTCACTGGAGATGGCGCATCGGGGCTTGGGACCTGCAGTTCTGCGCCGCTCACTGCAGGCCGTTGGAGTTTCCCGGCATCTGAGCCTCCGTCAGCTCCAGCTCCCCTTGCTCGCTCGCTGCCCCTTCCAGCTGTAATGCCCGGGGTTTGAACGAGATCTTTCCCTTGCTGGGGGTGCTCCCTGCCACTGGGGTGGAGGTCTTGGGGACCTTCCCACTCCCCCGGGGACACGCCGATGCATAGCGGCCGCTCTCGCCGCACCTCATGCAGAGCCCTTGCCTAAACCGGCTGTCTCGGATTTCCTGGACGCTGTGCTTGGGTTTCGTCTTCTGGGCAGCTTTGGCTTGGGCAGTTGCCGAAGTCCCCATTTTGATGAGGGTGAACCTCTCTTCCACGTCAGCCACCGCTCTCATCCACGTTGCTAGGGAGCCTGGTCTTCCTCCTCGCAGCACCGTCTCATACACTTTGGGGTTCAGGCCCTCTCGATACTTCTCTATGAAGAGATCTTGGGTCCAGCCACAGATCTTGGCTGCTATGCGCTGGAACTGGTCAGTATATTCCCTCACGGAGGACTGCCCCTGGGTTAACTTCCGCAATTGGTTCCGCGCCTTCTCTTCTCCCAAGGGGTCCTCGTAGTGCTGTCAGAGGGCCCACATGAAATTCTGCACTGACCGCAGCTCAGGCCCGGGGGTGTTGTGCAGGCTCACATACCAGTCGCTGGCGGTGTCCCTCAGCTTGGACCTGATGTAGCCAATTCGATTCCTCTCGGTGGGGTAGAGGTGCCCCCAGGTGTCTAGGAACCTCTTGATTTCTATGAGGAAGAACCGTAGCTTCTCGGGGTCCCCATCGAAAGTAGCCATCAGTGGATCGTTGGGCGCCTGGCGGATCATCTGCCCCGTGGGCACTGGGGCCGGGGTGGGCGCGGGAGCCGGACGTGGGGCGGGTGGTGGAGCCTGAGGTGGCGCCGGTTGCGGGACGACTCCTGCAGGAGCTCCCCTGGGGGGAGCCAGCTGCAGCGGGGCTCCCCCTCCTGGAGCTCCGGCCCCCCCTGGGGCTACCCAGGCCGCTTGGATAGCAGTCAGAGCGTCTTGGAACTGGAACTGCAGATCTAGGGCTACTTCTCGTAGCTCCGTGGTGAGTTGCATCCGCAAATCTCCCATCATGCGATCTAGGGCTTGGGTCGGGTCTTCTCCATAGAGATCGGGACCGAAAGTCGTGCCTCTCTCTTCGTCCAGCGGCGGGGGTCGCCAGTCTCCCCCATAGCCCATCCTGTGCTCGTCTCCCAGGAACCTCGGTCTCCCGTACTCGGTGCGGTCCCCCTGGACTGAGACGCGTGATCCCTTCTGATCGTGGACCCACGAGTCGACCATCCCATGGCCGAAGTTGCTCCATGAGTACCTCGGGGTCCCGCTCTGGCGAGGGGGTGGTCACAGGAGGTAGTGAGCCCCCTGAGCCGTAGTCGCTGGCACTTCGGGCTCCCTGCCGCCTCCCCCAGCTCCAGCACTCTGGTCGTCCAGGGTCACCGGTGGGTCTTCGGGTATAGGGATGGGAATAGTACCATCGTCCGACATGGTCAGGAACGGCCAAGTCCCAGTCACAGATCTCTGACAATCTGTGAGGCTTCTGGTTGAAGTAGTCAAGGATCAGACCTTTGTTGATCAAACACAGTTCTTTATTTCCTATTACTACATTACTACAGGTCCTCGGAACATTGTCAGAGATAAAGCATACAATAGAAGCAGGACTAATATACCCTCTAGTACAATTTGAATTACCCATAGGTAACCAATCACAATGAGGGAAAAATCGCGGGCTAAAAGGTCCCTTGACCGTTTGCTTCCCACAGGAAAAAGGTGAAGTGTGAAGCTGTAAATTTCCCTTCTTAAACCAGACCCCTTAGATGTATCCATCTATGCATAACAAATAACTTTCGCCAAGGCCTTCACACGCTGATAAGAAACTGGTCCTCCTCTTCCCTGGCAGGGAGGAAAGGAATGCGGAGGCGCGGAGGTGAGAAGCCGATTGTTCTCATGCGCTGGAGTCGCCACCCTCCTGGGCCAAATGGTTACACTGACCAGACCCAGCTTGAGCCATAAACCCAGGGTCATAAAGAGAGCCATAAAGAAAGGTTACATAGCAAAGAAAGGTTACATAGCAAATGCAGGGACAGGTTACATGATAAAGGGGATTATACATAGCAGTACATGGCAGACAAGCATGAAACATGACAGAAACCTTTGTTAGAATCTTTGGATTCTGACACCCCATTCCTTTGTCCCATGCTCAATCCTGACCTGCAACAAACCATCATGCTGTATATATGATCCTGACTCCCTAATAAAAGAGCTATGATTGAAATCATTCCAATGGCCTCCTGAGTCCAGTACTTTTCAGAATGGTTCACTGTTCTGGATCTGAAGGATGCATTCTTCAGTGTGTCTCTGGACTGTGACCCTTGTGACCTGTTTACCTTTGAGTGGGAACACCCCACTACTGGAAGGAAAATCCCACCTCCACTGGATTGTCCTACCCCCAGGGATTTGTGGACTCTCTCCAACACCTTTCAGCATTGCCTTGCCAAGTCCCTACTGGCAGACCCCAACCTACCCCTCTTCAATACATGGACTACTTCCTGCTCTCAGGATTGGATCAAGATTTCATCCTCCATGCCACTATCTCTCTGTCCTGAGATTCCTGGGACAGCAGTGCTACCATGTTTCTCGGGACTAGGCACAGCTTGTGAAACGGACTGTCAAGTGCCTTGGTTTTCAGATATCCAAGGGACTGAAAGAACTTCTTCAGGACAGAAGAGAGGCCATTTGTCAAATGCCTCTCCCCACCACAAAGAAAGTCCTCCGCACATTCCTCAGAATGGCTGGATTCTGTCGCACTTGGATCTCAAAATTCAGCACCCTGGTTCATCCCCTCATCACTAAGTGCAACCCCTCTGAACCTGAACTCCACATCTGGACCCCTGAAGAGCTTGCAGCATGGAAGAAGACCAAGATTGCCCTGATAAGCGCCCCAGCCCTCAGACTCCCAGACCTGCTCCACCCTATTGCATACCTGTCCAAACAGATTGACACCACTGCGAAAGGTTGGCCTGCCTGCATGTGCGCAGTCACTGCTACTGCCCTAGCTGTTGAAGAAGCCTGGAAACTGACCCTTAAGTGCAACATGCATGTCTATTGCCCCCCACCCCACTCTGTCACCTCTTTACCCCAACAATGAAGAACAAAGTGGCTCACCCAGTCTCGTCTTGCCAAGTATGAAGCCCTACTCCTGGGACCTGAAGACATCATGTCTGAGGTATGTACCCGACTCACTCCTGCCATGCTACTCCCCATCCCAGATGAAACCCTTCAGCATGACTGCATTGAACATACCGACCAACAGACCATCAGCCACATAGACCTCCAAGATGAGCCTCTATGCAACCCAGAAATAGAACTGTTTGTGGACGGCAGCTCCTTCATGCAAGATGGAATCCACCACATGGGATATGCAGTCTGCAGTGAACACTCTGCACTGGAAGCCCACGGTCTCCCTCTGTCCTGGTCTGCCCAATTGGCAGAACTGCATGCCCTGGAGTGTTGAGGCCCTGGATGGTCTCCGCTATCTGTTTCTCCGCTAGTGAACCACATATATTGCTTTTAGTCTGTTATACTTTTTTGAGAGGGGAGAGTGAGAGAGTAGCTCTGTAGAGTCAATCTCAGCCTCTGACAACCCTCACCTGCCCGTTCAGACTGTGCCAAAATAGAGAATGAGGCTCCAGACCCAGTTTGGATTCCTGTTCGTCTGCAGCCTGCTTGTCATCACCCAAGATTCACAGTGGGACCACTCCCAGAACTTTTGAGCCCGCCTTGCACAATGCCTGAACCTCAGCAAGTTTTGCCTCCACAGCTGGACGAATACCCATGACCTGTTTGCATCCTGCCTCTGGGGAATACCGATAAGCCTGAAAGAACTAGAGCCAATATCCACCCAGCTTGATGGTCCAACCCTTGACCCCAACCCGGAATGAGGCAACCAAGTCCAGCTACTCACCAAAAACATGTTTGCTGTCAAAATCGCCAAAGTCATACCTGCTGATCTCTGCCTGTTTGTCAAGGGATGTACATCTACCTGCCTCAGTGTTACCAACCATCAACTCAAGTGTAACCTGACAGAATCCACTCCGTCTTATGGCCGGCACACTACATTCTCCAGAGGATGTTTCCTGTTCTGTGGACTAGTTGCTTACTCTTACATGCCTGGCAACATCCTGGGTGGCCCTTGCACCTATGGCTGCCTAACAACTCTCCTGACTCCTTGGAAAACTACAGCTGCTCTTTCCTGCCCTAAGCACAGTTATACTGCAATTGATGAAATTGTTTTCCACCAGTGAATCTACTGCCCTGGCCACCATTAACTCTGAGAATATTGATGTCCTCACTGGCAGACTAACCCATTTAATGAATAACATGTTCCAGGCTTTAAGAAGTATGCTGGCTGATCTACATGATACTGAAAAAGCTACCATCCAGAACAGAATAGCTATCAACTACCTGCTGCTTAAGGCAGGGCATCACTGCACTGAATTCGAGGGCATGTGTTGTTTGAACTTGAGTGATCATTCAGCCTCTATCGAATTAAACATCAAGAATATACAAGACATTTCAAAAGGAATTATACCTTCTCATGGGTGGGGGGATTGGTTTGGAAGTTGGTTCACTGGTTTGGGATCTACTGTTTATATTGTTCTAACATTTGTTTTGGTGGGAAATTTACTCATCTTTGAGATTTGTCTTTGCATACAGTGTACCCCCACCATAATAGCTTGTTCTGCTTCTGTGGTCCCCAGAACAAATGATGATGGTAGCCAGATACTGGGCTGGGGATCCTGAGTACCCAGTGGACACAGCTCTGGATGGTGGCAATGAGCCTTACGGTGGTCATTTCACCAAGAGGGAGGATTGTAGGACAAGGGGGAAAAAATGTGATTTCTAACACTCTCCCCTTGATTTATATTGACAACTGTCACTGTTCCTTCAAAAGTTTAATTATAATATATCCAGATACTGGTATGTAACCGAGAAGCTTCTGATTAGAGAAACTTATAGCAGAACATATATATTTTATATTTGCATTTTTTCTATATGAAACCATATCAAGCAAAAGTATTATTAAAAGCCTCTGTAGATGGAATTAAGATGCAGTAGAAATGGAATGCGTAAGCTGCAAGGACACCAAGAACAAGTTTAATGTGATTCATAATCCTTATCAGCTAGCCCTCCATATGAAGGTCACAAAGAAACCTTATGTTCTCTGATGTTCCCATTGTTCTGGAGACCAGATAAGCAAATGCAATCACAGACATAAATGACCAGTATAAGGAGAGACCAATAGGTTTAAAGTCAAATGATGCTTGTATGATGTTAACTGCTTGATACCAATTAGAGATTCCTTAATGTGTAAACTATATGTGATGTCATTTGGGGTATAAGATCTTCTGCCCTTCCTGGTGGTGGGAGAATGTAGCTTTGGAATTGCTACAGTACTAAGGTACTCGGCCCTGTATTCCCTATTTTAAATGCATTAAACAGATATTCATCTAACTCGTTGGACTCCGACTGTATGTTTCCAATTCGGCCACAGGAGCACACAGGTACTGATTTGTGCATCACTGCCATCCCTCTCCCTCCCCTCTTGTCTGATTTAAAGAGATTCAGCTGATCATCAGGGACCACATCGCTTTTAAAGGGTCTTTTTGCAAGCTGAGCATGTGGCCTGCATTTGCCCCTCTCCCTCCCTCCTGCTAGATTTAAAAGGCCCTCTGGCTGGTCAGCAGGCCATGTGGTCCCTGCTGATCAGCTGAAGCCCTTTAAATTGGAAAGGAGGGGAGGGAGAGGGGTGGCAGGGGTGTTCATTCTTGAGAGTGGGATTTGGGGCAGGGCATGGGGGCATCCCCGTCTACCCCTGGAATGCCCCCCAAATCCCCCTGCCAGAGCAACAAGGGGACCTGGCAACCCTAGGGGTGGAGAACTTTTTCTCCCCATGACAATCACCCTTTGCACCCACTTTCACCCTCATGGCACAGAGGTGTTCACGATCAGGAGGGTATATATGTAAAGGCTCAGCTGAGGTACCCAGTAGCTAAGCCTCTCTGCTCAGTGTAAGCAGAGAGACAGGGTGGCTCAGCACCCTGAGTCCACCTACCACCAAAACCCCAGGAAGGGAGAAAAGTTCACAATCAGTAGGGAATAAATGAATGTGCTCTGCTAGTCTGCTTTTAACAAGTTTCCTGCCTCTCTGTGTAACTGCAGACAGTGGACAGAGGAGAGGGTATGGAGCTGAGCATCTATATAGCATTCTGATCCCACAGAGCAGAATAGGAACTTTGTTATTGGCCGCCAGCAGTGTCTGTTAAGCTTTGGAGGGCTCCTATTGGTGTTTCAAAGGCTGGAGAATTCTCCCCCCCCCCCCCCCCCCCCCCCCCCCCGGTTGCTTTGGAGTTTTTTAAACAGTTTAATTGAGTGGAGACTGTCTGGAAATGTATCCTTTCACAAACTACCACCAACTGCCATGAACAGCACCAAAGTTTATGGAATGTATGTGCTGGTCGCACTTCTACAAACATCGCTTTACAAACCATGAACCAGCCAAAATTCATTATGAACTTTACTTCCTGAGTCAGTCCATGCCCATCCTTACACCTCTGGGATGTGTCAGGATATTGGGTGATGTCTCCCAATGTTTATCACAGTTGTTCAAGTTTATGGTTGTTAAAAAAACTGAAAAATTAATAAAAATTATAATTAAAAAAATCTTTTGTCATTGGGAATATAAACCATTGAGCTGGGGGAGATTGTACTTAATCAGTTTCTAATTCCAGCACATCCTTCCTCTTCTTTCCTGGGATTTTCCAGTGTCATGGCTGTACCCAGGTGCCTTGATGAGACTCCCCAACTTTCAGATCCCCTCGTATTTAGGCTGTAAAAGGGGGGTGCCTTTTGAAATAAGTCCAAAATAAGAGCGAACCTACTATCCAAGGGGGTGGGATCCTCTCAATTGACTATATTAATATGTAAAGCAAGGGTAAAAAAAAATAGCAACCTTGTTTCCACCAGTTGTACGGTACACCAGTTGTAAGATTCAAACTGCTTCTGGGCTCTAGTTATAACTAAAGGCAGGAAGCTGGGTGGAGTTAGTTCCCCTCATATGCATCTGCAGCTGGGTGGGAGATATTTTCCACAACTGCTTTTTCTGATGGGGTCCTAGTAAGATCTACATAATTAGCCCTTCTGTGGTGACCACAGCACTAAATTATGTACCACAGAAATAAGGGAGAACTGCAAGGGAAAATCCCCCCCCCCCCCCCGTGGCTCTGGTTGTGACTGAAGTAAACTCTTAATTTGTTAAGTCCCTCCAACCTTCCAGCTGCCCTCCCACTACTACTCACATCCATACTTGATGATCTTAAGTCTGGTACAGATGACAGCCCCATGCATTCTCTGAATGTGTAGGGAGAGAGAGTAGGTGCAAGTACACTGGCCCTGTGCCCTGCCTCCACACAATTGCCTGGTCATCTGTAAAGGCAATAGTGCCAAGAAAGTGGTCATGCTTATGCTCCCCTCCCCATGATCAGCAATGCTGCTTTTCAAACATTGCTGATCACTGGGAAGAGGAGGTCATGTAGGCACTTCCTCCACTGTACTGGACATTGGACAATCTCTTTGGGAGATTAATTTTGCTTGTTCTCAGTTTTGACACTGAATTTAACGAAAATAATTCTCCTTCACCCTAACTGGCTTGCCATTAAAAGTACCTCCCTCCCCCAGCCCCTTCTTTGTCCTATAGCATATAACCCAGCAAATTTGCTTTAGTCTTCTATTTCCTATGCTGGGATTTAGTTTTATGGTGCATTTGCTGTTGGCTTTGGGCATACTTTGGCATCAAGAAGAACTGTTGATGGAAATAGATTATCATACCTTCAGCAAAGGAGAGTGGATTAGATCGGATGTCTTACAGCTCTGTTAAGTTAGATTTGAGGCTTAGCTGGCTTCTTGATGGCTTAAAAATACTTGAAAACAGTAGGTGACTATTTCCAAAAGTAACTATTGGCTTTGTTGTATCTTCTCTTCACTTTTAATGTACATCATTGTTACACATCATTGAGAAAGATGGTTGTCCCCAGCAGGTGGTATTTGCTATCATAGTCCCATTGGTTGCAATGGTGCAATGTCTTGGATAACCTTGAGGTACCACAAATTCTTATACTGGTCTCCCATATAATTTTCATTACCTAATCCCCCTACATTCTTAATTCCCACAGGGGCAGCTCATAGGATCAGGCAATATGTCAACAAGTTATGCTTTTATATTACAACGGAAGCTTTTCTTACACTCATCTAATATAAGCAGGTATAACAGCTGTTTCCAAACATACGAATGCACAGGACACTTAGTAAACACTATTTAAACATCTGTTTTACTGTTTTATGAAATCTCCCATGAAACATTTCCATATTTCATATAATTATTGACCCAGTGAAGAATCTTTTCACAGAATGATTCTGATGGTATAGTGTTTCTCTGTGGAAAACCAAATTTAGCCTATGATAAGTTATCTCAACTGAAAACTTTTTCATGCTGTTTTATTTAGAGTAGTTGTTTGTTTGTTACCTCCCCCCATAACACTGAAGAACTATCTGGCTGCAGGCTTTACAGCAGTTCCAGATTGTGGGTGGGGTTCTTTCACCTCAAAGAGGTAAATAGGGTGGGATCTCCAGATGAAGGACTCCTTAAGCTCTCAACTGATGACTCTTAGCTAGGCATCATGTCAAATAAAATGCTGTCTTTCATGTTTATATGGAATTTTTGGCATATGTTTCTTTAAATGAGGGTAATAACAAGGACCATTAAGAATGCAAAAAAGCAAATATGATGTGGTGTATGCACTGGTGACGGCCACATGGCCACCACTGAGCACACGGCCAGGGAAGGCCTGAGTTTCGGTCTGGCGAACAATAGCCTGCCAGGATCCTAAATGTCCCAGTGTATTGGTTAAGTTTGGTGTAGTGGTTAAGTGCACGGACTCTAATCTGGGAGAACCGGGTTTGATTCCCCACTCCTCCACTTGCACCTGGCTGGATGACCTTGGGCAAGCTGTAGCTCTGTACCAGCTGTTCCCTCAAGGACAGCTTGGGAAAGAGCTCTCTCAGCCCCACCTACCTCACAGGGTGTCTGTTGTGGGGAGGGGAAGGGAAATGAGTTTGTAAGCCGCTCTGAGACTCCCTTGGGGTGTGGAGGGCGGGGTATAAATCCAATCTCTTCTTCTTCTTCTTCTTCTTCTTCTTCTTCTCCCCCTATCAGGATATTCAAACAGTCCTATAATAGCCTCTGGCAGGAAACTAATCCAATCACCCTGTTTGGGCGAGGTTGGGGGCGCAGCTATACTGTGAATATAAGCAGGCCCCTGACCGCCAGTTGATATCCTTCATCTGAACCCTAAATAAACTATGCTTGCTGATTTCACTTCACTGTGTCTCCAACTCCAGTACTTTTCACTGGTGATGAGGATGGGATCCTGATGAGTGACTCTCTGACCAAATCCAGCCCGCAGCGAGCTCCGATCTGTCAGCAACCAGCACCGCTTCACTCCAGCACCACCTGGCATTGCCAACCACTCCAGAGGACAATGCTCTCTGCCCCGCTACTCCACAAGTCATCATGGCCACCGCTCCAGGACACATTGCCTCTTTCAACCCATTCCGATCCGAGCTCTGGGAGGCCTGGGCCAACCAGCTCTGGTTCTTCTTTGAAGTGCAGGAGGTTGTCAACACCGGTAAGCGCACGGCTTGGCTTTTGAGCACGTGTGGGGTCAACACCCTGTGCCTGGTTCGAAGCCTCATTGCACCTCGCACCCCCACTGAAGCATCATACAATGAGATCTTCATGGCATTGAACAATTACTTCATGTCCAAGCCCTCCCAACTGACCCAAAGATTGGAGTTCTGTGACCACTCCCAGAAGGTCGGTGAGTCTGTAGCCAGATTCCTGGCCAACCTCTGCCATTTGGCAGTCAGCAGTGATTTCGTGTCCATGGAGGACAACCTCCTCACAGCTTTTGTGTGGGGGAGCCGCGAGCCCAAGCTTCGCAGGAAGCTGGTGGCAATGTCAGATCCAACCCTTGATAAGATCTTTCAGACAGCCTGTGCCTTCGAGACAGCACAGAAGGAGCAGCCTCCCTTGAGCTCTCACCACAACTCGACCGCATCGAGGTCTGAGACATCAGATGAGGACGACATCCTCCAGGTCCACCAACAGAGAGATGCACCCCAAGCAATCCTGGACAGGAGCAACGCCACTGCCATTCTCAGGTCAGCTGCCCCATCCTCCAGGTCATCCCATCACAATGCCCCTATGCCGTGCGCCAGCTGCGGCGACCCATACGACTGCCGGAGCTACCATTTCTGGGATGCAGAGTGCCGGTTGTGCGGCAAGAAGGGGCACATTGCCTGGGCCTGCCATTCCCAGGGCACCCACCGCACCCAAGCTATCCACTCAGAGGATGCTGCCCTCCACTCCACGTCAGCATCTCATCAGCAGGTACTGCAATTGCCCTGGGGCACGCCCAACAAAATAATGATACCGGTCTCCATAGAGGGTTCCCCCTGCTCTATGGAACTTGATATGGGGTCCACCTACTCTATAATCTCACAGACACCCTGCACAAACTATGCCCTCAAGGGGGACCCGGGCTGTGGAAGCCAACCGGATTGTGCTTGAGGGACTTTCAAAAGAACCCCATGGCCATCAAGAGCCTGGACAAGTTCCGGGTCCAGTATAAAGACTTTGATGGGAAACTGGACCTCCTGGTAGTGGAGGGAACACTCTCTAGTTTGTTGGGGCTGGCATGGTTCAGGCCCCTGGGCTTGGGAGTCACGGGAGTTCACCAGCTCTAGCACACAGACTTCAGGAAGGTCTGTGATGAGTTCCCGGCAGTTTTCGATGGTAAACTAGGTACCTACAGGCTCCCCTCCATGTCCCTGGACCTCGATCCAGCAGTCTGGCCAATCTGCATTGTGGCTAGATGGCCTCCCCTGGCAGTCCAGCCCAAAATCAATAAAGAACTGGACCGGCTGGTAGCCCAGAGGATTTTGGAACCAGTCTCCCACACTCAGTGGGAGAGCCCCATAGTGACCCCCATGAATCAGAACGGGGACATACAAATCTGTGCAGATTATAAATACACACTTAACAGGGCATTGCAAGACCATGCCTACCCAGTGCCAGTGGTCAGCCATGTCCTCACGGGGCTGGCAGGCGCACAGGGTTTTGGAAAATTGGACCTGGCCCAGGCCTACCAACAGCTCCCTGTGGATGATGCCATAGCAGAGGCCCAAACTATCGTAACTCATAGAGGGGCATTTAAAGTCCGCTGCCTGCAGTTTGGGGTCAGCGTCGCACCTGGACTATTCCAGGAACTAATGGACCATTTGTTAAAAGGCATTCCAGGTGTGTTCCCCTTCTTTGAAAACATTTTAATAGCCGCTCCCGACGCTGCATCCTTCGCATCACGCCTATGAACCGTGCTGCTTCGCTTCCAGGACGTGGGTCTGAAGGTGAAGTGGGGAAAGTGTCAGCTCAGTGTTTCTTTGGTGGACTTCCTCAGCTTCACGGTCGATGCCCAAGGACTTCATCCCACTCCCGACAAGGTGTATGCCATCACAGAAGCCCCAGTGCCTTGATCCCGGGTGGAGCTACAATCTTTTTTGGGCCTGCTGAACTTCTACCATGCCTTCCTTCCCCACAAGGTGGTGGTAGCGGAGCCTCTCCACAGGCTCCTGGACAAGAATGCCAGGTGGGTCTGGGGCCCCCACCATGATGTGGCTTTCCAGGCCATCAAAGATCTGCTAGTGTCGAATGCCGTCCTGGTGCATTTTGACAAGTTGCTGCCTGTGGTCCTGGCATGTGACACTTCCCCATATGGAGTTGGGGCCATCCTGGTTCACCGCCTGCCCGACGGCTGGGAGGTCCCGGTCGCATACTACTCCCAGACCTTGTCCTCGGCCAAGTGCAATTACACACAAATCGATAAGGAGGCCTTGGCTATGGTCATGGGAGTCAAGAAGTTCCATGACTTCTTGTACGGCTGGCCCTTCACCATCCTGATGGACCACAAGCCCCTGCTGGGACTCCTGGCTCCCAACCGGCAGACGCCACAGATGCTGTCACCACGGGTCCTTCAGTGGTCAATCTTCCTTGCCGGCTACAATTATTCGCTCATCCATCGTCCAGGGAAGTCGATGGGGCATGTCGATGCCCTCAGCCACCTGCCACTGCCCTCCTGCGATCCTGCTCCTGCTCCAGCACACCACGTCACCCTACTAGAGGACCTGCCCAACTGCCCAGACCAGGTAAAAGATGTGGCTCAGCTCACCACACAGAACGGCGTCCTTTCGCAGGTCCTCAACTGGGTGGGAAGGGGATGGCCCAGCAGTCCCGGCCCCGATTTTGCGGCATACACATGCCGACAGACTGAATTCTTCACCCACAAGGGGTATCTTCTATGGGATTCCAGGGTGATCATCCCTGCCCTGTTGCAAGAAAGGGTCCTTACAGCCCTGCACGAAATGCACCCCGGCATTGTACATATGAAAGCCCTGGCCCAAAGCTACATATGGTGGCCAGGGCTGGATTCTGTCATCAAGGACCAGGTCAAGCGGTGCCAGGCATGCCAAGAGTCCCATCCAGAGCCACCAAGGGCACCCTTCAGACCGTGGGAGTCCACCCATAAGTCATGGGCTCAACTCCACCTGGACTTCGTGGGTCCCTTCCAGGGCCAGCTGTTCTTCCTGCTCATAGACAGCTACATGAAGCGGCTGGAAGTAGCCCCAGTGTTGACCACATCATCTCAAGTTGCCATCCAATGCATGTGGCACATTTTTAGTACCCACGGCATCCCGGACACTTTGGTAACAGACAATGGGTCAGCATTTACTTCACAGGAGTTCCACAGGATCCGCCATGTGGAGTACTACAGGATCTGCCATGTGAGGTCCACCCCATTCCACTTAGCAACAAATGGACAGGCAGAGCACATGGTCAGGATGACCAAAGAGGCGCTGCGCAAAATGGACAAAGGCGACTGGCACCACAAGTTAGCTGCCTTCTCTTTCAGCCAAAGAATGACACCATATACTGCAACAGGACACAGCCCAGTGGAGCTTCTCATGGGATGGCGGTTTACAATGCGGCTGGACCAGCTACACCCAGACCGGGCCCCGGAGCACAGCAGAGAGCATCAGAAGGCACTGTGGGAGTACTTCCCAGAGGACCCAGTCTACGTCCACAACTATGTGTCTGGTCCTGCCTGGCTACCCAGGCAAATCATCCATGCAACAGGACTTCTGTCTTATGAGGTCTAAGGGGAGGAAGCAGACAGTTATGGAAGTGGCACATCGATCTGCTGCGCTGATGTCTCTGGTCACCAGAATACGACACAACCGAGGAGGCTGTTGATGACCCTGGACCACCTACTCCACAAACGGACCAGCCACCAGACTGGCCACTGGAGCAACCGGTCACCCACATTCCTGCTCCCCCACCAGACTGCACCCCAGATGTGACCATGCCCGAGCCCCTTCCAGAGCCCATTGGGATGACGCCAGAGCCAGCCCTCTCACCCTCAGGTCCCCAGTGCTTGGCATGAGAATGCAGGCCACCAACCTACCTTCAGGACTATGTCGTATAGGGGGATCTGGACTATGAGGGGAGGGGTGTAGTGTATGCAATGGTGATGGCCACATGGCTACCACCAAGCACATGGCCAGGGAAGGCCTGAGTTTTGGTCTGGCAAACAATAGCCTGCCAGGATCCTAAATGTCCCACTGTCAGAGGCTTAGGATATTCAAACAGTCCTATGATAGCCTCTGGCGGGAAACTAATCCAATCACCGTGTTTGGGCAAGGTTGGGGGCACAGCTATACTGTGAATATAAGCAGGCCCCTGACCGCTGGTTGATATGCTTCATCTGAACCCTAAATAAACTATGCTTGCTGATTTCACTTCACCACGTCTCCAACTCCAGTACTTTTCAGTTGTCTTTGTTTGAACATTCAGCTTCCTCAATGACTTACTTTTAGGACTGTTTGGGAAATGCCTGGAGATTTGAGGGGTGGAACCTGGGGAGGGTGGGGTTTGGGAGGGGCCTTAGCACAGCATAATGCCATAGAGTCCACCCTCCAAAGTTGCCATTTTCTCCAGGGGTACTGATCTCTGTAGTCTGGAGGTCAGTTGTAATTCTGGGACATCTCCAGGCTCCATTTGGAAATTGGCAACCCTACTTCCTTTAGAGTTACTAACCTCCAGGTAGGACAACTCATCTCCAGATGACAGAGATCAGTTTCCCTGGAGGAAATGCACTTCAGCGAGCAGACTATATGGCATTAGTTTCCCAGTGAGCTCTCCCCCTCCCCAAACTTTCACTTTCCCGGACACTGCCCCTGCATCTCCTAGAAGTTTTCAAACCAGATCTGGCAATCTTGTACCATTTACACACATCAAGAATCCTATCACTGTTTCATCTTGCTATCTTCCAGAATCACCACATAAGTACATATACAAAACATACTGCTTCAGACTATAACATCTAAAAGGATTTAGCAAACAAGGCCTATAAACTAAAGTTTATAGTGGCCAAACTGTGGCTCAGGAGCCACATGCAGCTGTTTCACACATATTGTGTGGCTCCTGGCAGGGTGACTGGGGAAACTAAATATCATTAGCAAACAAATATCATTGGACAAATAAATATCATTATCAATATCTGCTTTTACCACTTTTGTTATTATTTTTGGCAGTCTCATTTAATGTTAATAAAAAGCAAATTTGCATATATCCTAGTAAAAATATGTAATATTTGTCCATGACTTGTAGCTCTCAAACATCTGACGTTTATTTTATGTAGCTCTTACATTAAGCTAGTTTGATCACCACTGATCTAGATTCATGCTCATTCCTGTTCATAGATCTTATATCTCTAAAACATATTTGATATTATTTCAGATGAACAGTAACTAAAACAGCTGTAAGTATGAATGGTGTCATAAAAGAATTGTTATAATAGGCTTGCCATTGGCCTAATGACAGCAGGCAATCCCTCTCTGAAGAGTGGGAGAAAATATAGGGGGAATGGCAGCAGTGGTGATACTCTTAAGAATTTACCATGGAGATCAAGGGAAATTGCTAGAGTGTTACCTGGAAGTTTTGTCACCTCCTTCTTAAACTCCACCCTTCCCAAACACCACCACAAAAATTATCTGGCATTTGCTACCACATGACTGGGAACCCTGGGTTATGAAATCTACTTGTACAATAACAAGGTCACTTTATCTGCCATAGAAGCATGACACACAAACCAGCAGAACATATTCAATGTGGTCATGTATTTGGGTGAATTCAACATATTCTTCTCTAAACCATGTGTAACCAGGGGTCATTTCATAGAAAAAGAGGTGCAGGAGATCATTAGCATAACTCATTAGCATAACTTATTTGCATATGTCACACCCCCTGACATCATTGGAAGTCTGTCAGAAGGCAACACCCACCACTCAGGCTCCACCCCAAAAATCTCCAGGTATTCCCCAACTCGGTGTCAGAATCTGACAATAGCATGCCTGTCTTGCTTCATAGAATAGATGTCTTCCTTTTCTTTTTGTAACCATTTATTATTTACTGCTTACCTTGAAGTATATTATCAGCTCTGCTAAATGTTACTACTCTCTAGTCGGGAGGATGGCGTCTCGCATTCCTGCACGTCACATAAACAACTGGGACTCTCACATCTGTCCACTCCCCTTTAGCCTTTGAGGCTCAAGGAATGTTATCACGTTGTTACAATCTTGGGGCTTGTTTTATTGTTGCTGGCCAAATGTTTGTCCTATCTTTCACACTTGTGGGTCACCCAGATCAAGAAGGGAATTTTAATAACTTTCTCACCTCCACTGTGGGAACCTCAACGGTCATCTTTCTTTTTCCCGCTTTTATGTATTGGCTCTGATTGGTCCTGTGTTCGTGTTCAATTGTAGCTGGGGGGTATATTAATCTCTGTTGCTTACTGTCATGTATCTCTAACAAACATTGAGAACCTGAGTCCATTATTAGAAATAAAAGAACTTTGCTTTCAACCAAAGGTCTGGTCTGATAGTGTCAACCCAGAAGCCTCACAGATTGTTAGAGATCTGTGCTTGGGATTTTCTCATACCTGACCATGTCAGACGATGAGACCATTCCCGTAACACTGGGAGAAACCCCAGTGCCCACCGAGAGCAGACCCATCGAACAGGCGGTGCCGATGACCATGGGTCAGGACCTGTTCCAGCTCCCGTGAATGGGGGCCGGAATAAGTTGGCCACCGGCCTCGCCTTGGTACTCGTGGGCCATGTTCGCAGCTGGCACTTCCGAGTCATGGATACATGACCGGAAAGGGGCTCGCGTGCAGTTCAGCAGAGACCACTCGGAGTTTGGCTGTCCAAGCCTGCTAGACGAGGAGCGGTGCTTCCTGAGGGGCCAGGACGATTGGCGGTACAGCTTCCAAGATGAGGAGTGCAGACTGCCCAGAGGGCCTGATCCTATGGGAGAGGATCTAGGCTGGGTGCTGGACTGAAGGTTCGGTGAGATGCACGACCATCTAGCAGTGGAGCTACGGGAGGTCGTGCTGGGAATGCAGCAGCAGATGATGGGTGCCATCGCTGCCATAAGGGCACCGGTGCCGGGGCAACCCCAAGATGGAGGAGGAGTACCTGTGGTGCCCGTCCCGGCAGGAGGGGTTGGAGTACCACAGCAACCAGCCCCTCCCATGGTCCTGCCGCCCGGGGGACCCCCTCAGCCGGCCCCTGTGGTCCTGGTACCCATAGATCGTATGATCCGGCAAGCCGTCCTGCCGGCCACAGGCCTCTCCGAGCTCCAGTGCTCCAATGCCTCACCACAAGCCGCTCTGAGCCCTGATCCTCCAGCACTAGGCAGTGCCGAGCCTTAGCACTCCCCAGCACTGCCGCAAGACCATGAGGACATCACTCAACCCGCCACCGCTACTCCTGCTCCGGTAACTATGGCAAACGCTCCGGGACTAATTACCCCTTTCAATACGTCTCGCGCAGAGACATGGGAGTCCTGGCTCAAGACGCTGGGTTGCACCTTCAGGGTCCGCGGAATCACAGAGGCAGACCTGAAGAGCGCCTGGCTATTGAGTTCCGGAGGGGTGTAGGTCATGCAGGTGGCCCAGAATCTACTCGCCCGACAAGACCCCACCGAGGTGCCTTACAACGTACTCGTCAAGACCCTCGGCGATTACTTCGCCCCGAAGCCATCAAAACTGGCTAGGCACTGGGAGTTCATATAGCGCCAGCAGCAGCCAGGGGGGTCAGCTGCCTCTTTCCTAGCTGAACTCTGTCGACTAGCCATGGGCTGCGAATTCCGCCACGTGGATGACCACATGGTGACTGCCTTCATGGGAGAGATCCGTGAAGCCAAGCTCTGCCGGCGCCTCATCTCAATGTCAGAGTCAACCTTGGAGAAGATGCTCCAAACAGCAGCAGCGTTCGAGACAACACAAAAGGACAAGGCAGCCACCAAAGTCCACCAGGCGGCCCCTCCTGAACCCGACTCGAACGAAGAAGAGGACGTCCACCGGATGCAACCACGCTCGAAGGGTGAACCCGGCATCTCCAGGCCCAAGAGCCGGCACCCAGCATTTGTCTCTGCTCCCTCTTCTGCTTCCCTCAACAGGCAGGCCCCAACATGCGCAAGCTGCGGGGACCACCACGACAGACGTACATGCCGCTTCTGTGATGACGTCTGCCGCGCCTGTGGGAAAGCAGGCCATCTCGCCCGGGCCTGCCACCTAAGCAACAGCCACCGTGCCCCAGCAGCGAACTTCGAGGAAGTGGACAGTGTTGTTCCCGCGACCACGGTAATGAACTTGCCCCAGCCCATTCTGGGCGCGATTTCTGTGTCCCTCCAGATAGAGGGAGTTCCCTGTTCCTTGGAACTGGACTCAGGGTCCGCATATTCCATTGTGTCCACAGCTACGTTCAGCCGCCTCTGCCCGAAGGGGGCATGCTGGTTACGGCTGCCAGCTGGGTTGGTCCTCCGGGACTTCCAAAAAAACCCAGTGGCTATTAAGGGGCTAGCCAGGGTCTGGGTCCAGTACCACACATTTAACGGTCTGTTAGACCTTCTCGTGGTGGAGTGCAATCTAACCAGTCTTCTAGGTCGCGCCTGGTTTAAGCCACTCGGAGTGCAGTGGACCGGAATACACCGCATGGGCTCTACCGACTTCTCGTCCATCTGCGAGGAATTTCCTGCCATTTTTGACAGCTCATTGGGCTGCTAAAGAGGACCCCCGGTTTCCTTCTACCTGGACCCAGCGGTCCGGCCCATCCGCGTAGCCAGCCACCGCTCGCCTTCCAGCCCAAAGTGGAGGTGGAGCTGGAAAAGCTCGTGGCACAAGGGGTGCTCAAGCTGGTCTCCCATGCCAAGTGGGAGACTCCCATTGTGACCCCCCTCAAGGCTAACGGGGAAGTCTGCATCTGCGTGGACTATAAATGCACTATTAATAAGACGTTACAAGACCACACGTACCCAGTACCGGTGGTCAGCCACGTTCTGGCCTCCCTCTCAGGAGCCAAAATATTTGGAAAGCTCGACCTGGCCCAGGCCTATCAGCAGCTTCCTGTAGATGATGCAACAGCCAAGGCACAAACAATTGTGACTCATAAGGGAGCGTTCAAAGTGAAATGGCTCCAATTCGGGGTCAGCGTGGCGCCAGGGATTTTTCAACATCTAATGGATTCTCTCCTAAAAGATGTTCCAGGTGTGAAACCGTTCTTCGATGACGTCCTCATCACCACCCGGGACGTCGACACGTTTGCTACAGATGGTGCTGCAACGTTTCCAGGACGCGGGTCTCAAGGTCTTAAGGATAAGTGTACCTTGGGAGTCTCCTCAGTGAACTTCTTGGGATTCAAATTGACCGCGGACGGCATTCACCCAACCAAGGAGAAGGTAGCGGCGATTATGGAAGCACCCCATCCGTCTTCAAAGGCGGAACTACAGGTGTTTTTGGGACTTTTGAACTTTTATCATGCTTTCCTTCCACACAAAGCAGCTGTTGCCGAACCCCTGCATCGCCTCCTGGACAAGGGAGCGGTTTGGGCCTGGGGTCCCAAGCAATATTCTCTCTAAGCTGAGTTAGTGTGAGCTTGCTCACAGTTTTTTAGCCTCCGGCTCACACATTTTTGTCTTAGCTCAGGGAAGATGGCTCCAGATCAAACTAATTTATGCAGAAGCCAAATTGCTCACTCACAACTGTAATGCCAGTACCTCACAAAGTAGAATTTTTGCTCACAAGACTCCACAGCTTAGAGGGAGCCATGGTCCCAAGCACGACACGGCATTCCGGGCCGTCAAGGACTTGTTAGTTTCAAATGCGGTCCTAGCGCATTTCGATGAGAGGCTCCCTGTCATTCTGGCCTGCGACGCCTCTCCCCATGGCATCGGGGCAGTCTTGGGGCACCGGCTACCCAACTGCAAGGAAGTGCCGGTAGCCTACTACTCCAGGACCCTGTTGGCGGCAGAACGTAATTATGCCCAAATCGACAAGGAGGCCCTTGAGATTGTAGCCGGCGTCAAGAAATTCCATGATTACCTGTATGGGCGATCATTCACCGTGGCTATGAATCATAAGCTACTGCTGGGTCTCCTTGCCCCCCACCGGCAGACCCCTCACATGCTGTCCCCGTGGGTCCTGCAGTGGTCAATTTTTTTGTCTGGCTACTCCTACGACTTAGTGCATCGCCCGGGCAAGGCGATGGGACACGCCAACGCCCTCAGCCGTCTTCCTCTCCCGTCCTGTGACCCGGATCCTGCTCCAGCCTTCCACGTAGCACTCCTGGAGGATCTACCGAAGTGCCCCGTGCAGGTATCGGATGTGGCCTGTTGCACGCGGCGGGACCATGTCCTTTCCCGTGTCTCAGACTGGGTGGGAAGGGGGTGGCCAGAGAAACCGGGGCCAGAGTTCACTGCTTTCATGGCACGGAGACATGAACTCTCAGCCCACAAGGGGTGCCTGCTATGGGGATCTTGAGTGGTGATCCCTGGGCCTCTGCGGCCCCGAGTACTAGAGGCACTACACGAGGCACACCCAGGCATAGTATGTATGAAGGCCCTGGCCCATAGTTACGTGAGGTGGCCAGGCCTGGACAAAGATATTGAGGGGTGAGTCCAGAAGTGTACCAAATGCCAAGAATCGTGGCCAGACCCACCACATGCTCTCGTCTGATCCTGGGAATCCACTAACAAGCCCTGGGCCCATCTGCACCTAGACTTCATGGGACCGGTCCAGGGCCAGTTGTTTCTTATCGTTGTAGACAGCTACAGCAAGTGGCTTGAGGTGGTTCCGGTAGCATCGACCTCCACCAACACAGCCTTATGACGTCTCTGGCTGGTCTTTGCAACCCACAGGATGCCTGACACTCTCATGACCGACAACAAGACCGCATTCACCTCTGGCGAGTTCCAATGGTTCGTGGAGGCCTGCAGTCTTCACCACATCCGCTCCGCTCCATTTCACCCTGCAACCAACGGACAGGCCGAGTGCATGGTGAGAACAATGAAGATGCCTTAAAGAGAATGGAGCACGGCGACTGGGAACAGCAGCTGTATAAGTTCCTGTTCAGCCAACGGAACACACCCCACTCAGGGACCGGGCACCGGCCAGCCAAACTTCTGATGGGAAGACGACTGGGAACCATCCTGGACCGCCTACATCCCGACCAATCAATCACTGGAAACCCGACAACGGAGGACCAGCCAGCCACCGAGGGTTCACGCCCGAAGACCCCGTATACGCTAAGAACTACGCACAGGGTCCGACATGGATCCCCGCGAGGATCATCCGAGTCACCGGGCCTTATTCCTACAAGGTCCTTATGGAAGATGGCGTACTCTGGAAATGACACATCGACCAGCTTCGATGTTGTACACAGAGCCGTGATGCTACCCAGGCCCCCAAACTCCCTGCACCAAAGGACTGTGACATCGACAAGATTCCAGAAGCAGCGCCAGACCCGGATCCAGAGACTGCGGAGACTCCGCTCGTGCCCTCTGACGCAGCAGCCGCGCCCTCCATGCCTGAACAACCACCGAGCAGACCAGCCCCGCAAGCAGAACAACTACCCGCACCGCAACCTTCCGACACGGGCAACCCGCCCCGTCTTACAACCCCCCAGTGCTCTGGACGCAAGCGCAGGCACCTGGACTATCTCAAAGACTATGTGTGCAGAGGGGTTCTGGACTATGGGGGGAGGGGTGTTATGTACTGACCATGCGGTCGCCATGTGCTCCAGTAATGGTGACCACCATGTGGCCAGAGCACATGGCCAAGAAACTACCTGAGCTTCAGCCAGGTAGAACAAAGGCCAGGTAGATTCTAACCGGCCACCAATCATGTACCTAGGTTTCTCCCAGGGAACCTATGAGATGTAAATAGACTGATAATAGCCTATCAGGCCAGTTGGGCGAGGTCAGGGGATTATCCCTGACCAGCATAAAAGGAGGGCTCGGAGCCCTGGGTTGTATGCTTCATCCGGACCAGCAATAAAGATCTTGCTGTTTCACTGTTCCATGGACTCCCGACTCCAATACTTTTTCAGAGTCTCTTTCCTTGGTGTCTAAAAGATCCAAGCCCTTTCAACCTTCCCTTTATCCCTCGATGCTTGGGCCAGCAAGGGGGGAGGGAATAAAGGAGAGGCTGAACTGGCTTGGATCTAAAGCAGGGGTGATGCAGCTGTGATCATCTGGGGAACTCCTGCCTTTTTCCGAGATCAGATGTGCTGCCTGCCAGAGAGGAGGGGAGCCCCTCAAGAAGACAACATCTTGGCTCAGCCTCAGACACATTCATCAGATGCACTTTCCTAGGCATGCTGCCCCTGAATACATGAAGCTGCCTTCTACTGAATTAGGTGATTGGTCCATCAAACTCACTATTTTCCATTCAGACTGGCAGCAGATCTCAGGCAGAAGTCTTTCCCATCACTCCAAAAGGATCTGTCAAGGATGGGCGAGTGGGCATCAATGTGGCAAATGGGACTGAATGTGGCCAAGTGCAAAGTGATGCACACTGGGGCAAAAAATCCTAACTATCAATACACGTTGATGGGGTCTGAACTGGCAGAGACTGACCAAGAGAGAGATCTTGCAGTCATAGTAGACTATGACTCAATGAAAATGTCGAGACACATAACTCACATGAGACACATAACTCAATGAAAATGTCGAGACAGTGTGAGACTACAGTGAAAAAGGCCAACACTATGCTGGGGGTTATTAGGAAGGGAACTGAAAACAAATCAGCCAGTATCATAATGCCCCTCTATAAATCGATGGTGCGACCTCATTTGGAGTACTATGTACAGTTCTGGTCGCCACACCTCAAAGAAGATACTACAGCATTGGAAAAAGTGCAGAAAAAGACAACTAGAATGATAAAAGGGTTGGAACACTTTCCCTATGGAGAAAGGTTGAAGTGCTTGGGGCTCTTTAGCTTGGAGAAAAGACGGCTGAGGGGTGACATGATCAAGGTTTATGAGATTATGCATGGGCTAGAGCAGGCAGAGAAAGAAGTCCTTTTCTCCCTTTCTCACAATACAAGAACTGGTGGGGCAGAAGGGGGGAAGAGAAAGGGGGGAAGAGACAGAGAATGGGGGGAGAGGGGGATAGAGAAAGAAAGAGGGGAAAGAGAGAAAGAAAGACAGTGAAAGAGGGGGGAAGAGAGAGAGGGATAGAGAAAGAAAGGGGGAAGAGAGAAAGAAAGACAGTGAGAGAGGGGGAAGGGAGAGAGGGATAGAAAGAAAAAGGGGGAAGAGAGAGACAGAAGGGGGAAGAGAGAGAGGAAGACAGTGAGAGAGGGGGAAAACAGAGAGAGGGGGGAACAGGGGGGACTGAGAGAGAGACACACAGAGAGATACAGGGAGAAGGAGGGCACCCACATCCTTCACACCACAACTCCGGCTCGCACGCAAACTTGCACACACATGCTCCTACCTCCCCCGACAGCACTGGCCTTGGCAGACCCATGGGGCCTGCTGGTTTGCATCACAGAGGAGGGAAGGAGGGCGCTCATGGTATCCCCGTCCCAGTTTGTGTGAGCGCACGCACGCACACACACACGCACACACACGCTCCTGCCTCCCCCGACGGCACTGGCCTTGGAAGACTTACAGGGGCTGCTGGGCCATGTCACCGAGGGGGGAAGGAGAGCATGCATGGCCTCCCCACTCCACCCTGGCTTGCACCCCCACACACGCACACACACTCCTGCCTCCCCAATCAGCACCCAACCGTGGACTGCCCCCCACCTACCTTTCTGGCTGGTGGTGGCAGCAAGCAGAAGAGACAGCAAATACAGCCCCTAGATCCTCCTGGCCCAACCGAGGGCTCCTGGGAGTAGGGGGCATGGCTTGGTGATTAGGCCCAATCATGAGAACTTGAACTCAGTTGTATAACTGGATGGGAGTGGTGGATATGGAGCAGTTGCCAGCATCCTCTGGAAAGTTCCTCAGAAGGACATTCCTGATTGGACCAGAGAGACCATCTGATGCCACAGGGTACAAAGCTATAATCAGAGTACAAGCCAGAGAGAGTCATGCTAACTCCGTGCTGGTATGCTTTGATACGTTATGCTTCATCATGATGGACTGCAACATATAGAATGTTTTTATGCTGCTGCTTGGATTTTATGCTGCAAAAGATCTGTCATCTAATACCAAGGTATTCGACGTATTACATAGAAAAGTTATTGTCTTTCTTTTCTTGTTGCTAAGCTATAGAGATTGTACTGCAAAATGAATTATTTTAATGATGTAATAAACCTTTATATATTTTTACAAGGTCTGGTTGTCTTGTGTGTATCTAACCGCAAGGACCTGCAGGTCTGGGAAATGGTTCAGCGGTTCCCAGGAGGGAACCAGGGGCAATAACCCTGGGGGATCCCACTGGGGTCTCTGACAGGCACAGTGCAAGGAAGGCCACACCATAACAAATTAATATGATAAAGATGCTCAAAGGAACTCCACAATTATTTAATGTTTCATCTATATGCAATTCATGAAACATTTTGTCCAGTGTACACACTGGGCTCAGTGAGGCTATTGGAATTCGGGGTCAAAGCCTTGATTTATTCATACATTCAAATATACCTTTTTTATTTTAACCATGTTATTATAAGGCTTCAGAGCAAATAGCAATAATTTTTAAAAAATTCAGGAAATTACATCCAAAGAAAAAGTTTAAAATCAGACTGAAAAATCCCTTAACTTCAGTAATTAAAAACAGACAAAACAAGGTCTTGTTCTTTAAAAAAATGGATTTGGAATTTGATAAGTATCATGGGGAAAGGAGTTCAACAAGTTCTGGAAAACCACCAAGAAGCTTTTCCATGTGAGAGTGCTGAGGTTTGTCTTATGTTCATGGTCCAACCTGTGACATGTCATCTTTGAACTGTTCTTAGCCGAAAGGAAGAAGAGAAAATAAAGAGTTAGTATTGACCAAAAGGTTTTTTTTCTTTTGGTACAAATATAATCTTTTCCCACTGTCATCAGGCTTCTCAAGACATTTTATTTTTGCATAAGGAAGCCTGGCCAGAAGAACACACAAGAAAGGTTTTATATGGATGGTATCTAATTAACTTGTAGCCCTAAAGACAACAGAAAGTTGTCCCACAGCCTACTTTATGTCTCACTAGAAACCCATTGGAGTTTGTAAATGTGACACCATCTATTTCATTTGATGATATGATAGAAAACATTTGGTTTTCTGACTTTTGGGTCACTGATAAACTAAAGGTCACAAACATGTATTATTTCCCTTGAAAGTAACTCTACAATGCCCATATTCTACATTCTCCACCCTGGGTGGAACTGTCAGCTGATGTATTTGAGAGCATACACTATATAATATATGATAATGCTATATTATTACAGCACTTACTATATAGAGCCATACAATCAAATTATAAATGTATTCATTCATGCCACAGAACATTATGCCCACATCTTTCCATGCTGAAAGTGATCTGGATGTGGGGAAAAGAAGACAGAATAAGAATATTGTGTTCTTTAATTGATATTTACCAGCATGAACTTTCTGAGGCATCTGAGGTGAACTGAGGAAAGTACTTTCTTCATTTTTGTTTTATCTGATGAATGCTCAAATAAGCTCAAATCCATCTCATCATAGAATTCAGCATCCTGAAATTTTCAAGTTCAGAACTGAAGAACCGTGCACAAAGCAGAGTGGCAGGGTGGGCAGAGTAAAAGTTTTCTTTTTATATAGTTCTTGAACAAAAATTTTAAAAATGCACTGGCACCTCTACCTCAACATTTTCAGCTCTGTGGGCAGCTTTCAGAGGGCCAGGTTTCCTCCAAGCACAAGGAATTGGTAGGAAAATATCTGCTCTTTTCAGGGGATCAGCAAGGCAGGGGAAAAAATCTAAACTAGGGATGGGCACAAATTTTGACCTGACCGTAGTTTGCGAACCAAAGTTCATGACAGGTCTACCCTCATGAACTTCCATGAACTTTTAAAGCAGTTTGTGGTGTTTTGTGGTGATTTGCAGATAGAGTGGAAAGCAGGGGGTTAAAGGGACTCTGAGTCTCTTTAAACTCCTGCTTTCTGTTCCCTGCAAAAGCCGCAAAAACACCTGAGAAGTGAGGAGCACCTCCCCACCACTCAGCTTTTTTTCATCCTCTTTAAAGGGAGTGCACAAGAAAGCCCAAAACAGCTGATTGGTGGGGAGCAGGTGTGAGACCAATAAGCCAGGCCTTAATTGTGAAACAAAGTCCTTTTTATTTCTTAATAGTCATTCAGAGAGTACTCCAGTGCACACTTTGTAATCCACTCATTAGGGGGAGCTGGCCCACCCCGCTGCATCTGGCTCTGGGTAACCACAGCCCCCCCCCCCCAGTTGCTCAGGGGAAAACATGGAATCAAAGATTTCTTCCCTCTGGGACTCATGCTGGGGGAGGCAAGACAGAGCATCTGCAAGTGAATTAGCAGTCCCCAGGAAATGATGTAAAGTGAAATTGAACTTAGAGAAAAAATCAGCCCATCTGAGTTGTTTGGCATTGAGAGCTCGCCTTGTGCGCAATGCCTCTAAGTTCTTATGATCAGTCCATATCTCAAAGGGCTTCTGGGCACCTTCCAACCAATGCCTCCATGTGGAGAGGGCTAGATGGATAGCTGCAGCTTCCTTATCCCAAACAGACCAATTTTGCTCAGTTTCTGTGAACTTTTTAGAGATGTATGCCAGCGGATGCAACCTCCCATCCTCCCCCTTCTGCAGGATCGCCCCCCCCCCCCAATCGCCACATCAGAGGCAACCATGTGGACTGTAAATTCCTGGGTTTCATCAGGATGGGCAAGAATGGGCTCGGAGATGAACAGGGATTTTAAAGTCTCGAAAGCAGCTTGGCACTCGCTGGACCAGGGCAAGCGCGCCCCCGGCTTGCTTGCCTCAGGTTCCCGCCCCTTGGTTTTCAATAAGTCAGTGAGAGGCAAAGTCACTTTGGCAAAGTCTTTGAGGAATGATCTATAGAAGTTGCAAAATCCTAGGAATGATTGTAATTGTTTGCATGTTCGGGGGGCTTCCCAGGAAACTACTGCCTCCACTTTTGCTCGGTCCATCCCCAACCCCCTGGGAGAAATGCGGTAGCCCAAAAAATCAATCTCCCTGCAGTGAAAGTCACACTTGGAAAGCTTGGGGACAGTTAGATGAGTAGTGGCCACCTTCCCCACACCGCATGCAAAGCCCTTGCTTGAAATGAGCATCCCGTAGCTCTTGGATTGCTGACTTCAACTTGGACTTGCCAGGAGCTTTAGTCGTGGATTGGGAACCTTGAGACCCCAACTTGATCAGCGTAAAACATTCCTCGACATCAGCCGCCGCCCGCATCCACGCTGCCAGGGAAGCGGGGCGGTCATTTCTCAACACAGTCTCGTAAATCTCCGCATTCAGGCCCTCCCTATATTTTTCAACAAATAAATCTTCGGACCATCCATGCACTTTTGCAGCCACTCTCCGAAATTGAGCAGTGTACTCCCTTACAGAGCTACGGCCTTGAACCAGCTTGCGCAGCTGATTCCGAGCCTTCTCCTCCCCCAAGGGATCTTCGTAATGCTGCCTAAGTGCCCACATAAAGTCATTCACTGACCTCAATTCAGGACCAGGAAGGTTGTGCAGGCTTACATACCAATCACTAGCAGTGTCCCGCAACTTGGACCCGATGTATCCTACTCTCTCATGCTCCGTGGGTTAGAGATGTCCCCAAGTGTCCAGGAACCGCTCAATCTCAATGAGAAAGAACCATAGCTTGTTGGGGTCGCCATCAAATGTGGCTACCAGAGGATCATTTGGGGGTTGGCAATAGATCCTCTCTCCCCCCCTGGGGTGCTGGTGGGACCGGACCCCCCAGCAGTAGAGGGGCCCTGGTGGGTGCTTGCTGCTGGTCCCCCACACCCCCAGGTACCGGTTGAAGGGGTAGGAGGGGCACTTCCCCAGTGCCATCCTCGCCACCTTGCCTGTCTGCACCTTGTGCCACCGCTCCCTGCAGGACATTCTGCATCTCGAGTAGCACCTCCCGCAGTTCCGTTGCCAGCCTGTCATGCATCTTATCGAATCTCCAATTCATCCGCTGCCACACTTCATCAGGAACTGGCTCCGGATACCAGGATGGGGTTCTTTGACCCGGCTGAACCCGCAGTTCCGTTGCCAGCCTGTCATGCATCTTATCGAATCTCCGATTCATCCGCTGCCACACTTCATCAGGAACTGGCTCTGGATATTGGGATGGGGTTCTTTGACCCAGCCTCCAGTCACCTGGCCGCTTGTCCACGAACCGCACCCTGGAGCCTTGCCTGTCATGGACCCAGGATTCCTCTGTGCTCGTTCTGAATGCTGACCAGGAATATCTTGGTGTCACCGACTGACCACCTGTAGCCCCACGGGTAGGTAGTGAGGCAAACAAATCATAGTCCATAGTCACTGGCCCCACCAGAGCAGAGGTGGTTACCGATGTATCGGGGGTAGAGGTCGGAATGAGGTTTCCATCATCCGACATGGTCAGGTATAGGGTGCACTCCTTCCGTTAGTGGAAAGATCACTAACACTCTGTGAGACCCTGATAGATCCAATAAGCCAGGCCTTAATTGTGAAACAAAGTCCTTTTTATTTCTTAACGGTCATTCTGTATGCACGTCCAGTGTTAGTGATGTCTGTGAATGTGGCCAGAGGCAATTATACACATTTCAAACAGCAGGATCAAAACTAGTCACCAATCAGGGTAATTAGAGCAAAGGCGCGAAAGGCACTAGCAGTTACATTCCCACCAAAAAGGCATGTAGCCTGTCATGATTAGACTTTGCGGCTAGCCTCCCTCTCCCACAACTCCTTCCCCGTTATTCCCACACATTCAGCCACCTGGAGTTTCTCCGTTACATAAACAACCCAAGGCTAAACTCCACAGAGCCATAGCAAACGGAGCAAAGCAACAGGGAGGGGGGCGATAGAGAGCACTATGACGCAGAGGGAGCTGGGTCGCCAATCCCCAGCCAGGAGAAAACATACAAATGACAGGGAACCTGACAGCAGGCTGCTTAGTTGTTTTCCAGGCTTTCTGTGAGCCCTGCAGTCCCTTTCAATGGGGTTTGCAGGGCCACAAACCACAAATGAGCCTTCTGGTTCAGTTCGGCAACAAACCACAAACCGACACGAACCACATTTTTCCAGTTTGTTCCCATCTCTAGTCTAAATTCTTCTTACAGACAGCATTACAAATTTTAGTGACCATACAAAGCAAAATATATTATTCAGCACAAACATACAACAATAAGCTTTATTTTGAATCCTTTCTTTTTAAATGTTTATACTCTTTCCATTCAGAAATAATAATATCAAATAGTGACAAATATATTGTTCATGCATGTAAAACAAACAATATGCATCAACGTGGACAAAAAGCAATGTTCAATATAAAACTATCACACACTTAAGTAAATGACTGTGACAAAAAAGTAAAAGGACAAGACAGAGGAGGACTTATGATGGCTTTAAGGACAATATACCAAACATGGGAGTGACTCAGGGGTCCATTGGAGTGGGAGCGCACAGGAGCGCAGCTCCGGGAGTGAAGAGCCCAGGGGGTGGGCACATGACCAAGCCCCACCCCCTCCTTGGCTTCCCCGAGCAGTGCAGAGGTGCAGCGCCCTGGGGAAAGCCCTGCTAGGGTCTTTGTTGTTTTTAATGTTTTGTTTTAATATTGATAATTTTATCATTGTTCCTTTTATGACTGTGTGCTGCTTTCCCAGAGACTTGCTCAAGGTGGCATATAAATTTTCTAAGTATACTATTTTTTATCTGGGCACATGGCACATAAGTACTGGAGAAATTTCACCAACCCTTCAGCAGCTTCCACCCCATCAGTTTCGTGTAGTGGTCAGGAGTTGGACTCTAATCTGGGAGAACCGGGTTTGATTCCCCACGCCTCCACATGCAGCTGCTGGTGTGACCTCGGGCCAGTCACAAGTTCTCTCAGAGCTGTTCTCTCATGAGCAGTTCTCAAAAGACCTCTCTCAGCCCCACATACCTCACAGGGTGTCTTGTTGTGGGGAGGGGGAGGGGAAGGGAAAGGGATGGGCGGTGCACATGTCCTGGGTATCTCAAGTCTACTTGAAACCTGGTGGTTTCAAGGAAGCAGGAAGAGAATGAGGGTGTGTTCTTTATGCTTATTTTTATTGCACAAAGTATTGGATGGGGAAGGGAATGGAGGAAGAGCAGGTCAGTTTCACTCACCTGTGGAGTGGAGCCTGAGGGTTGAGTGTTGCCTTCTGACACACTTCCGGTATGTTAGGGTGTGTGGCATATGCAAATGAGTTATGCTAATGAGCTCCTGCACCTCTTTTTCTATGAAATGACCCCTGGAGTGACTTATGGGGAAATATGAATTTTTGATGCTGAAAGACATAACCTAGGGAAACTGTGACATCCCCCCACACATTCCATAGGGAGACCTCAATGTGGAGGAGCGATTCATCGATTCCTCGTATAAATGCATCAGGAACAAACAGTAAAAAAAAACGACTCACCCATGGTTGTGTCTGATCACGCAGTGGCGGGCTGCGCCCACATCTACAAAAATCTGTGTGATCGCGCAACTGCAGGTCAACTTATGCTGGAGGAAATAGCCTCGCTTCCTTCCCCCCCACACACATGTTTTATCTCACGTGTGTGACTGCCACCTTACTGTCTTCTAGGTACCAGGCCAAAACATTTCTTTTTGCCCAAACTTTTAATTAGAGGTTTATCTTTCCACATGCTTTATGATCTGCTTCTGATCCATAGTCTGTTTTATGGGTATTTTATGTTGCTTTTATGTTTCTCGGTTGTTTGTTTTTATATTGATAATTTATTATTTTAATTGTAAGCTGCATCAAGCAGGGCTCTGGAGAGGTGGCATAAAAATCTGCAAACAAAATCAATCAATAACCCAGGAACAAACTGGCAGTCAAAGTAGTAGTTGTAGAAAGTAGCTGTAGAAAGCCCACTTCCCCACACCAGAAAGGTTAGAGGAAGCATTCTACACTAACTGGACTTTCTGTGTTGTTTTCAAGTGCAGTGCTACATAAAGTGCATTACAATGGTCAAGCCTGGAAACCACTGAAGCATGGATCAGTAAAGCAAGGATGGAGAAGTAGAGAATGAAGGATACAATAGATAAAAATGAAAAGGTGCTTCTAGCAACATCTACAACTTGCTTTTCAAAATGCAGCACTGGACACAGGAGAACTGTTACTGTTCACTGGCTGGATATAATATAAGAAGAGCCCTGCTGGATCAGACCAGTGAGGGTCCATCTAGTCCAGTATCCTGTTTCACACAGTTGCCAGTCAGTTCCTCTGGAGGTGCAACAACAGGGCCAAGCCCTTTCAGAGAGCCAGTTTGATGTGGTGGTTAAGTGACAGACTCTAATCTGGGAGAACTGGGTATGATGCCCCACTCCTCCACTTGCAGCTGCTGGATGACCTTGGGCAAGCCATAGTTCTGGCACAGCTGTTCTTGAAAAAGAACACTTTCTGTCAGAGCTCTCTCAACCCCACCTACCTCACAGGGTGTTTGTTGTGGGGAGGGGAAGGGACAGGAGATTGTAAGCTGCTCTGAGACTCCTTCTGGTAGTGAAGGGCGGGGTATAAATCCAATCTTCTTCTTCTTCCTCCTCCTTTGATGTTGCCTCCTGTCATTGGCAGTCAGAGGTTTACTGTCTCTGAACATGGAGGTTCCCTTTAATCATCATGGCTAGCAGCCACAGATAGACCTCTCCAAGAATCAGAGAATCATAGAGTAGGATGGGGCCTTACAGGCCATCTAGTCTCATCCTGCTCAATGCAGGATCAGCTTAAAGCATCCCTGACAAATGTTTGTCCAACCACTGCTTGAAGACTACCAGTGAGGGGGCTCTCATCGCCTCCCTATGCTCCAACCTGTGATGAGGACTATGGAGGCTGGGAGTGGTGGCTAGGAAGTCTGGCAGCCCCACCCTCTGTTACCTACTCTGAGGCGGCCCCGTCCGCTGCTCTTTATACTCTAATGCAGCTCAAGCTCAGAACAGTGAGAATGGGCAGGGGATGGGGAAGAGAAGACAGCCCCACTTCCAGGCCAAATTACAGGCCTGGGTGGGCCAGTTCCCAGGTTTGACACCCCTGTTTTAATCACTTGCTGTGAAAAGAAGTATTTCCTTTTGTCAGTCCTGAATTTACTGCCCATCAGCTTCATTGGATGTCCTCGAGTTCTAGTATTTCAGGAGCGTGTGTGTGTGTGTTAAATGCTATCAAGTCCCTTATGACTTATGGTGACCCTATGAATTGTTGTCCTACAAAATGTCCTATCATAACAGCCATTGTCAGGTCTTGCAAACTGAGGGCTGTCACTTCCTTGATTAAATCACTCCATCTCATGTTGGTTCTTCCTCTTTTGCTGCTGGCTTCAGCTTTTCCTGGCATTATTGTCTTTTCCAGGGACTCTTGTCTTCTCATAATATGACCAAATTATTATAGCATCAGATTAGTCATTTAGCCTCTAGGTAGAGTTCGGGCTTGATTTGATCTAGAATCCACTTATCTGTCTTTTTGACAGTCCATGGTATCTGTAAAATTCTCCTGCAATACCATGTTCCAAATGAATCAACTTTCTTTCTGTCAGCTTTCTTCATTGTCCAACTTTCACACTTGTATAATAATGGGAAATACTATGGCATGAGTTAATTTGATCTTGGTCACTAGCAGCACATCCATACATTTATCTTTTCTAGCTCCTTCAGGGCTGCCGTTCCCAGTCTCCTTCTGATTTCTAGGTTGCACTCTCTCTTTTGGTTGATGATGAAGCCAACGAACAGGAAATCTTTAACAGTTTCAAATTCTTCGTTGTTGACCTTAAAGTTGTGTAATTCCTCAGTAGCCAGTACTTTTGCATTCCTCATGTTCAGCTGTAGTCTTGCTTTGGGACTTTCTGCCTTAACCTTCATTAGGAGTTGTTTCTTCACTGTTTTCTGCCAGTAATGCCATTAAATGCCATAAAAATTTTGCAGCTGGGAGAGTCAGATTTGGATTAGTATCTGCTAGAAACTTCGCTACAACCTCTTGCTTTGCAACAGAACTCTGTTTTTGGATATAGATTGTGATCCATTTGTCACAGGCCAAATTGTATTTGTTGCAATCAATAAAGAAGTGCCAGATGGTATCTAAATCCCTGGATTTGCAATCACAAAGCCATTCAGAGAAAGAAATTCCTAAGAACCTGCCTGCTAGTTCCCCTAGAGGCAGAACATTTAGACCGATTCCACAAAAGCAATTTTCCCGCCCTCGTTCTCCCGTTTCCCCCAGTTGTACTGCTCAATTCCCCACTATTTGCTGCGAGGCCACATTTTGACCCGCATCTCCCTCCGATTCCCTCTGCATCTTATTGATCCTAAAAAATAAGGATCAAGCAGATGCAGAGGAAATCGGGAGGAGATGCGGGTCAAAATGCAGCCACACAACAAATAGTGGGAAATTGAGCAGTACAACTGGGGGAAACGGGAGAACGAGGGTGGGACAGCTGCTTTTGCGGAATCAGTCTTAGTATTGCCTTGGAGAACAGAATTCTGTATTTGGGAACCATTAAAAACTTAAGGTAAGCAGGTAAAGTCTTTGGAATAGAAAGAGCCAAGTAATGTAAGGAACATACCCTTCAAGCTCCGCAGACGTGTAAAATGTAAATGTTTTTTTAAAATTCTGCTGGTAATGCTGTGTCATCTACCTATCTCAAACTGTTAATGTTGCTTCTACCAGTTTTCACTCCAACTTGATCTAAATTTAATCCAGCTTTCCTTATTATATGTTCTGCATATAGATTGAAGAGCTAGGGAGATAAAATACATAGTTGTCTGACACCTATGCCAATTGGAAACCATTCGGTTTTCTTTATTATGTCCTAATATTAGCCAGTTGTCTGGAGTACAGGTTGCTCATCAAAAGAATCAGATACTGTGGCATTCCCATTTCTTTTTAAACCAACCATAGCTTTTCATGATCAACACAGTCAAAAGCTTTGCTGTAATCTATGAAACACAAGCTGATTTTCTTCTGAAATTCTCTGTTATGCTTCAGTAACCAATGTAAATTTGCAATATGATCTCTAATGCCTCTTCCTTTTCTGAATCCAGCTTGAACAGCTGTCATTTCTCATTCCATATATGATAACAGTCTGTGTTGTAAAATTTTGAGCATCACTTTACTTGTGTGAGAAATTAATGCAGTGGTCTGGTAGTTGCTGTAGTCTTTGAGGTCTCTTTTTTAAAATTAGAATGTAAATTGAGCATTTCCAGTCAGTGGGTCGTTATTTTGTTTTCTATATTTGGTGGCATATTCTTGTCAAGATTTTTATGGACTTCCTTTCTGTGGCTTGGAATAGCTCTCCTGATAGCCCATCTACTGGTGATTTGTTTCTCCCAACTGCTCTCAGTGCCGCTTTCACTTCATTTTCTACAACTGTAGGATCTATTTCAAAAGATTCTTCTTGGAAGGAATCTGTCATCCTTTCATCTCTTTTATATAGTTTTGCAGTGTATTGTTCCCATCTTTTCTTTATTTTGCCTTGTTCAATTAATGTATTTCCTTGTTGATATTTCAGCGTGCCTCATCATGCTCTGAATTTCCCTTTGGTCTCTTGGATCTTGTGGAAAAGGTCATTTGTTCTTCCTTCTTGTTGTTCTCTTCTTCTTTTTTTTACACTGGTTATTATAATAATTTTCTTTTTCTGTACATGTGAGTAGCTGGAATGCTGCATTTAGACTTCTGTTTCTGCCAAGTACTGGAGTCAGAGATGTGGTGAAGTGAAATCAGCAAGCATGTTAATTAGCTGGTCAAGATGAAGCATGACAACCCGGGCTCAGGGGCCCTCTTTTATTCTGGCTCGAGCCACACCTCCGGCCTTGCCCAGTTGTCCCAATAGGACCTTAAGATTGCGGCTACAGATCATAGGTTCCCTAGAGGATCCTAGGCACTAGATTGGTGGCAAGTTACAATCCGGCCAGCTATTGTTCATCCTGACCCAAGCTCAGGTAGCTGGCCTAGCTATATGCATTTGGCCATGTGGTGGTCACCATTACAGGGAGCACATGGTGACCACCATTGCATACATTACACCCCTCCCCACATGATCCGGACCCCCCCAGGTAACATAGTCCTTTAAGTAGGTGGGATGGCATTGCTCTCGCCCTGAGCATTGGGGGGTAGTTGCTTGTGGGGCCAGCTCCTGCTTTTGGGTTGCTGGCTCTGGTACTGGTTCATGGAGGTCTTCCTTGGGAGACGGAGGGGGTGCTGTTGGATGTGTTTCAGCCACCAGGGAAGACCTGTGGAGCTCGGCTGAGTCCATGTCTGGGTTGGCTTCCTGGAGCGGCACCAGGTCCGGAACATCTCCCTAGCAGGACCCGGTGGCAGTGGGCATGTATGCTGGGAGATGTCAGCATAGCTGGTCAATGTGGCGCTGCCACACTTGACTCTCCTCCCCAGAGTCCTCATAGGAAAGTGGGCCCATCATGCAGATGATGCGCCCTGGAAGCCATGCGGGACCTCTAGCAATCCCCGGATGGGCCTTGCGAAGAGCTGCCAGCACCCGGGTGCGGAGTGGTTCCAGAATCACCACTTGCATTCCCCAAAGTACGCACCCCTTGTGGGTGGAAAGTTTGTTGCGCTGGGCCAAGTAAGCCGCAAACTCTGGCCCAGGGCGACTGGGCCACCCCCTCCCCACCCAGTCCAAGACCCGGGAGAGGGCATGATCCTAGGCGGTACACTGGGCAACATTGGCTACCTGAACAGGGCAGTTTGGCAGGTCCTTGAGGAGGGCGACATGATAAGCAGGAGCTGGGTCTGGGTTGCAGGACAGCAGAGGCAGGTGGCAAAGAGTGTCGGCGTGCCCCATGGACTTGCCGGAGTGATGGACCAGTGTGTACTGGTAGCCCGCCAGGGAAATTGACCACCGCAACACTCGGGGCAAGAGCATCTGCAGTGTTTGGCGATCCAGAGCCAGGAGGCCCAGCAGTGGCTTATGGTCAGTGGCGATGGTGAAATTCTGACTGTATAGGTAGTCGTGGAATTTTTTTACTCCCACAACTATGACCAGGGCTTCCTTGTCTATTTGCACATAGTTGTGCTCCATAGTTGTGCTCCATGGATGACAGGGTCCATGAGTAGTACACCACCGGCACCTCCCACCCGTTGGGCAGCTGATGGCCCAGAACAGCCCCCACCCCATAGGGAGAGGTGTCACATGCCAGGACGACTGTAAGGGACTCATCAAAGTGTGCCAGGACTGCGTTGGATACGAGCAAGTCCTTGACAGTCCAGAATGCTGCCGTGTGACGTGGTCCCCAGGCTCATTTCACACCCTTGTCTAAAAGCCTGTGAAGGGGCTCAGCTACTGCTGCCTTGTGGGGGAGGAAGGCGTGGTAAAAGTTGAGAAGTCCAAGGACACTTGGAGCTCCACCTTAGAGGTGGGGGCAGGGGCCTCAGTAATCACTGTCACCTTTTCTGGCATTGGGTGGATGCCCTGAGAGTCCACAGTGAATCCCAGGAATGTGACAGAGGGGACACCCAGGATACATTTCTCCTTCTTGACCTTCAAGCCAGCATCCTGGAAACGCTGGAGGACAGCTCGTAGCTGGGTCTTGAAGGATGGGACATCTGAAGCCCCAATTAGGATGTCATCGAAGAAGGGCTGGACACCTGTAATATCTTTTAGAAGGCCATCCATTAGTTGCTGGAGCAACCCTGACTCTAAACTGGAGCCGCTTCACCCTGAACGCCCCCCTATGAGTAACAATGGTTTGCACCTCCACTGTGGCATCATCCATGGTGAGTTGCTGGTAGGCCTGAGCCAGATCCAGCTTTCTGAATACCTTGGCCCCCACCAGAGAGGCAAGAATGTGGCTGATGACCGGCACCGGGTAGGAGTGGTCCTGCAGTGCCAGGTTCAGTGTGCATTTATAATCCACACAGATTTGGATCTCCCCATTTGCCTTTATGGGGGTGACTATGGGGGTCTCCCATTTGGCATGGGGGACTGGTTCCGGAACCACCTGAGCCACAAGCTTGTCCAACTTGGCCTCGAACTTGGGCCGGACCACACAGCCAGATCGAGGTCCAATGAAACCAGGGGCCCGGTGTAGGAACCCAGGGACCCATCGAAGATGGCGGGGAACTCCGCACAGACTGACTGGTAGTCCGTGGAGTCAACCCTATGCACTCCTGTGATACTCAGTCCCAGTGGCCTGAACCAAGGGAGGCCTAGGAGGCTGGTGAGGTTGCTCTCCACCACCAGAAGTTCCAAAAGTCCATCAAAGTCCTTGAATTGGACCCTGAACTTGCTCAACCCCTTAATGGTGACTGGGTTCTTTTGAAAATCCTGGAGCCTGAGTCCAGTAGGTTTCCGCAGCCACACACACACACCCCTTGGGACAGAGTTTTCTGAGCGTGGCTGCTGAAATAATTAAATAGGAGGAACCAGTATCAAGCTCCATCGAGCAGGGAGCCCCTTTAATCCGCACAGGGACCCTGATTTTATTGAGGATATTATGGGGCAAGTTCTGTACCTGGTGGTGGGGTGAAGATGCTGTGTGGACGTTGTCTGATTCGTAGTGGGCTGCTTGTGAGTGGCGGCTGGGACGGTTGTGGCAGACCTTTACAATGTGGCCCATCTTGCCACAGGCCCAGCAAGCGGTGTCACAGAAATGGCAGGTCCGGTGATAGTGGGTGTCACCGCAGCTAGCGCACAATGAGGAGGAGGTGCCGTGTCAAGGAGTAGAGGCGGCAGCAGCTGCTGAGGCCAACAATCAGGAACTGGGACCAGGAGTTCGGGACACACCTTTCTGGGGCTGGCGATGCAGCTGACAGATGCCATCTTCGTCTGACACCTCAGACCCGGAGGAAATCGTGCAGTGTGTAGTCGTGGTGAAGCTGTGGTGCTCGTCCTGCACTGTCTCAAACACCACTGCTGTTCGGAGGGCATTCTTGAGTTTTATCTCAGGGAGTGCCACTAGCCTGTGCCTTAGTCTCCCATTCTGTCACTGTCTCCCACACCCCACAAATGAATCCGGTCAGTAGGTTGTCATCCACCAACACAAATTTACAGCCGACCACCATGTGACAGGGGTTGGCCAGGAACACCGCAGTGGTTTCACCTGTCTTCTGCGTGCGGCGATTGAAGCTCACTCGCAAGGCCATCATCGAGGGCTTCGGTGCAAAATATCCATTCAGTGCCTTGATGAGGTCATTGTAGGGGACCTCTGTGAGGGGACATGGGGATACCAGGCTCTGGGTGACACGGAGAGTGTCTATGCTGCAAGTTGTGAGACTTCTGAACTAACAGCAATAGATCAGACCTTTGGGTTAAAGCAAAGCTCTTTATTTCTAATACTGGAACAGGTACTCGTTGTTTGTTAGAGATACAGGAAAAGAAATATCATGGGTTAATATATCTTCAGGCAGAGGTGCATAAACATAAGGAACCAATCAGGATGAATACAGAAAAGCGGGAAAGAATGGAAACCGTTGATTCTCGCCAACAGGTGAGAAAGTTATAAAACTTCCCTTCTTGCCCTGAGTGACCCAGATGTGCGAGCTCTAGGCTAAACATTTGGTCAGCAACAATTAAACAGTCAGCAAGGTTGAAACAACTTTGATAAAATACTTCAAGCTTGAAAGGGGAGAGGGGGCGGACAGGATGAGATAGCTTCAGTTGTTTATGTGACGACCCAGAGGGTGGCAGCCCATCCTCCCGGGAAGAAATAACATTAAGCAGGGCAGCTATTCCTACTTCAAGGCAAGCAATAAAACAATTGGTTACAGTGTGGCACAAAGAAACAGAAAGTAACAGCAAGACAACCATACTATTGTCAGATTCTGACACAAGTGCTCAGTAGCCAGGCTCGCTTCATACCTGCGTCGGTGACTCTCCGTACCTCAAAGATGAATCCCAGCTGCACAGCCCAGGTTTCCCATTTCTTGGGGTGTGTGGGATCGAATGGGGTGATCTGTCCCAGAGCATTGGCCATGATGCCTTGTGGAGCAGCAGGGCGGTGAGCATCATCCTCTAGAGAGGTTGGCGGTGCCAGGTGGTGCTAGAGCCAAGCGATGCCGGTTGCTGATGGATCGGGGCTCTCTGCAGGACTGGAGTTGGCCGGAGAGTCGCTCATCGGGATCCCACCTTCGTTGCCAGTGCAAAGTACTGGAGTCGGAGATGCGGTGAAGTGAAATCAGCAAGCATATTTTTTAGCTGGTCAAGATAAAGCATGACAACCCAGGCTCAGGGGCCCTCTTTTATTCCGGCTCGAGCCACACCTCCAGCCTTGCCCAATTGTCCCGACAGGACCTTAAGATTGCAGTTACAGATCATAGGTTCCCTAGAGGATCCTAGGCACTAGATTGGTGGCAAGTTGCAATCTGGCCAGCTATTGTTCATCCTGACCCAAGCTCAGGTAGCTGGCCTGGCCATTTGCATTTGGCCACATGGAGGTCACCATTACAGGGAGCACATGGTGACCGCCATTGCATAAATTACAGTTTCTGTCACCTTTTAATTTTGATTCCCATCTATCTTTAGCCGTGTTAAGAGTTTCATCAGTCAACCATCAAGGCTTTTCATTTCTTTTGGATGCAGGAATAGTGTTTGCACATTCTTCCTTGATAATATCTCTGGTTTCAACCCATAATTCTTCTGGTTTGTGTTCAATTGAACTTTGTAATGCAAATCTGTTCTTTACATCGTCTTTACACTCTTCAGGAATGCCACTTAGATTGTATTTTGGCATTATGATTGTTTTGGAGCTTTTCTTCAGGTTTATTCTAATTTTTGATATTAATGATTCTTTTTATTTTTTTATTTTACATATATATTAAGAATTCATGATCTGTACCACAATCAGTTCCTAGTCTTGTTTTGGCATAGAGAATAGAGCTTCTTCATCTTCTGCTTCTACTGGCCATCTGGTGTTGTCTTCACCAAATTGTTGACTTCACCAAATTTTATGAGTCACTCGCCTGCTTCATTTTGTGCATGTAGCCCAAATCTTCCAACAATATTTGATTCTGATTTCCTACTTTTTCAGTCCAGTCACCTATGATTATCAGCACATCTTGTTTAGATATGTGATCAATTTCTTCCTGGACATTTGCACAAAGGCTTTAAATTTCTTCTTTCTCAGTAGCTGGAGAGTAAACTAGATTGATGATTGTGTTGATAGGCTTCCCATGAAGTCTGATTGATATTATTTGATCATACTTTGCATTATAGCCGCTGACTGCCTATGTTACATCTCTCTGCACTATAAGAGCAACTGCATTTCTTCTGTGTTTGTCATTCCCTGAGAAAAACACTTCATAATTTTCTGACTGAAAATGTCCTAATCCAGTCCGCTTTAGTTCACTCACTCCCTGGATTGCAATGTTTAAATGTTCTTGTGTTATGATTTTGCGCTTACCTTGATTCATTTTTCTCACATTCCATGTTCCTATTATATGTACTGAACTTTCCTTTTGGACTTTGGATTTCCTTTTTGTGATAGGGGGGGAAAGTTGTTTTGTCAACTCTCTCCACCTGATTTATTATTTTGTAAACCTCTACCTTGTCCACCCTTAGTCATCCCTTTTCTAAACTGAAAAGTCCCAGACTCTTCAGCCTTTCCTCATAGTGAAGGTCCTCCAACCCCCTAATCATCTTGATTGCCTTCTTTGGTACTTTTTCCAGCTCTGCAATGTCTATTTTGAGATATGGTGACCAGAACTGTACACTGTATTCTAAATGAGGCCACACCATTGATCTATACAGGTGCATTATAATATTGACTGCTTTATTTTCAAACCCTTTACTAATAATCCATAACATAACGATAGACTGTTTCATTGTGCAGCAAACTGGGTTGACACTTTTGTTGAGCTATCTACTATGACTCCAAGACCTTTTTGCCTCTCAGTTTCATCAGCTTCAGACCCCATTAGCCTATGTTTCAAGTTGGGATTTTTGTCCCAAGAAGCTTCTTTAGTTTCTATAGCTTACTTGACCTGCATTATTAATCATGTAGGCATTTTTTAGACTGGCAGTGCCTTTCCTAATCTTAAGAATGCATTCTACCTGGGCTTCAATTAGTGCAGTTTTTAAAAGCTTCCACCCTTTGGCTTCCAAGCATCCTATAGAGACTTGTGTTTCCCTTTCAGCTTCCTTTTAACTATTCTCATTTCTGTAAAGTTACCTCTTTGAAATCAAATGTTACAGTTTTGGATGTTAGGATAACTTTCCATTGGCTCATGAACTAGTTTGTGAACTCAAGTTTGTGACAGGTCAAGTTTGTGGCAGGTCAACTGGCATGAACTTTCCATGAACTTTCAAACAGTTCATGGAGGTTCATACCAGTTTATGGATAGACACGTTATCAGACAGACTGTCTTCACTCAATCTAAATGTTTACCAAACCTTAAAGCAACTGGGGTGGAACTTGGAGAGCATGTGAGGGAGCATCCAGGGGAGGTCCCCTGTGACTATGTCTCTAGCTTGCACATGATCAGTTCTATACACTCCTGAACCTCCTGAACATGTGCCTGTCATTTCCCACAGAAAACACTTTCCTGAGAGCACCTTTTTTGGGGGGGAATAACTCAAACCCTGTAAATTCAATCCTTACCAAACTTGGAGGGCAGGTAGAGTCACCCAGAGATTCCCAATGAGTTTTGTGTTTCTAGCATTCCTGGGGACTGTTCTACCACCTCACAAACCTCACCCATGCATTGGACAGCTAAAAGTTCATGACAATTCATGGTTTGCATACTGGGCATGCCATGAACCATGAACTGAACCACATTTTCCCAGCTTGTGCCTATCCCTACTTAATAGCATTGTGGTCACTGTTCCCAATTGGAACAACAGTCTCTACAACTCTCAGCAGGTCTTGAGTCCTGCTCAGAACCAAGTCCAAGATCAGTACCCCTCTTGTTAGCTCTGTGACCAACTGTCTAGGAATCTCATTTCTACAGCAGAACTCAAATACATGTTTACCCAGTCAATGTGAGAGTAGTTGAAGTCTCCTAGTATCACAACATTATCTGCTTTAGTGACCTCCCTTATTTCCTTCTCCATCTCAAGATCAGCCTCAATGGTTTGATAAGGTGGGTACACCCCACTTTTAAGTAATCCTTAGGTAAAGGTAAAAGTTTCCCTTACTCGAAAGCCAGTTGAACCCGACTCTAGGGATGCAGTGCTCATCTCTGTTTCCAAGCCAAAGAGCCAGCACTGTCCAAAGACATTTCCATGGTCATGTGGCCGGCATGACTAGATGCCGAGGTGCACGGAATGCTGTTACCTTCCCACCAAACTGGTACCTATTTATCTACTTGCAATTTCTTGCTTTCAAACTGCTAGGGTGGCAGGAGCTGGGGCCAGAGGCAGAAGCTCACACTGTCATGCAGCACTTGGGTCTCGAACTGCTGAACTATGGCCCAGTATTTCCACCCATATAACTTCTGTTGGGGAGTTAGTTCCACTGATGTTTTCCAGCTTATTTGATTTTATGCCCTTTGATATACAATGTAATGCCTCCCTCAAACCTTCCCTCCCTGTCCTGCCTATAGGGATGACTGTAGCTCATAGATTTTCTCCATTCCACTATGTTTCTGAGATACCCACTCTTATCTAAATTTTCATTGAGCACCAAGCAACACAGCTTCCCCCCCCCCCCCATCATGCCTGAGAGACTTCTAGCATTGGCATATAGGGACATATAATACGTTTCCTTTTCCAACAACCCTTTCCTCCTTCGGCCCCTTTGTCACTACACATGGCCCTCCTTCACCATCATAGGATGGTGAATGGGTTGGAATCCTAGTCTTGTGAGGAAAGGCTGAAAGAGTTGGGTATGTTTAACCTGGGAAAGAGAAGGCTTGGAGGGGACATGATTGAGTGTCTTCAGATATTTGAAGGGCTGTCATGTAGAAGATGGAGCAGATCTATTCTCTCTTGCTCTGGATTGCAAGACTAGATCTAATGGGTGGAAATTACAAGGGAGTCGATACCGGCTAAATATCAGGAAAAACTTTCTAACTGTAAGAGTGGTTGAGCAGTGGAACAGACTGCCTTGGGAGGTGGTGGATGCTCCTTCACTGGACATTTTCAAGCGGATGCTGGACAACCATCTTTCGGGGATGTTGTAGGGCTATCTTTTGGCTATGCTCCTGCAGAGTGCAGGGGGTTGGACTAGATAACCTGCAACGTCCCTTCCAACTCTATCATTCTATGATTCTACCCTCACTCTAGAGTTCTATTGTGCTCCTATCAATGAGTGTTTATACAATCATTCCTTTTGACTGACTTGTCCTGGACTGAAGGCTCCCATAGTCCTATCAGATTCCCCCCAGGATTAGTTTAAAACCTGCTCTGCCACCTTTTGGATATTAACCATCAGCACCCTAGTTCTCTTTTGGTTCAAGTGAAGCCCCTCTCTCTTGTACAGGTTTGGTTTTTCCCAGAAAGTTCCCCAGTGCCTAAAAAATCCAAACTCTTTCTCCCAGCAGCACTTTCTCATCCACACACTGAGGCTGTGGTCACACACACAAAATAATCCACTTTCAATTCATTTTCAATGTACTTTCCAACAGGATTTTTACTGGCAAATTCCAATTCAAAAGTGCATTAAAAGTGGATTATTTAGTGTGTGTGACCACAGCCTGAGATCCATGCTGTGTTTGTCTAGCTAGCCCTGAGTGTGGAACCACTAGCCATTTTGAGAATGCTACCTTTAAAGTCCTGGCCTTTATCTTTCTGCCTAGTAACATAATTTTAAAAAAATATTCTTTTTCCTACAGAACCACTGGCTCCTCCTGGACCATTTAATAACCTCTCTCATGAATAATAACGTCTATCATGGATAATTCAGTCCCCCATGGAGTATTGTTATTTCTCATTAACGTCACTCTTGTCTAGATTCAATTTCAGTTTGTTAATCCATACCCATTTTACTACCATACCTGGGCATGGGTTCAGCTGTTATTAGGAGCATATTTAAAGAAATGTAGAACTGGATTCGTGGCTTATCAATTATATGTGACCTCAGAGCTACAGATGATCCCATTCAGTGGCTTCATATAGATATGGAACAATGCTGAAGACTTCACCAGCTCTGTGGTATACCATAGAATTGTCTGGGTTCTCCCTTATACTAAGTGAGTAGTTTCTTTCCAGTGAAAGAAATCTAAGTAGAATGGAGTCACTGAATTAAACCAAATATATCCCAGGCAGATTGTTCAACTTCTTTCATAATAATTCTCTGCATTTTACATAACAAAATATTTCCCTTGTTGATCTGTAGATGGACATAATCCTCCAGTGGTACTAATGAAGTCACTCCTATAATCAAGCCTGAATCCAAAATGAAAAGAGTTGAGGAAAGATAAGCAAGCATCCAGGAAATGTCTGAGGTTGTTCTTGTTGGTGCGTGTGACATGCTTGAACGCACAGCACTAACTCTGGAGACTTCAGTCCACAAGACCGCCCCAAACTGCACCACACCAGCGAAGTGTATTTACAGTTTATTTACAGTGCTATAATAAATACTGACATCCACTGACAAAGTGCTATGCCAAACAACTGATTTGTGAGAAGAGAAAAATCACTCTATACACAGTTCCATATATACAATACTGAAGCTACTCATCAGCCAATGAGTGAGCTGCTGAGTCATGGTGAGTACATCAATCAAAGTCACAGTAGAGAACAAGCTCGTACATGTCCCTGTACAGCTTTCACTTGCCTCAGTCACCTGAATCTCTGTTACCTGTCATCCTAGATCCTTCTGATCTGACAGCTCATTGTGCTGAAAGCTGTGAGTCTCTATAACTGACAGTTCTGCCACCACATGGTTAATCATTCTACCTGAAAATGGATGAGTGGAAACAAGACAGAAATTGTCTGCATCTAGTGAATGTCCCCCCAACACGCCCCCCCCCCCCCCAGTGGTGGATACATTAGTGAAATGGTTGAAGAGTTTTTATCCCATCCAGGCTCTGACTCTAAAACTGAGCCATGGGGAATCCAAATGTTGACAATATCAGAATGCAGAAAATTCAGGTATGGCATAGGCAGTTCCTGTTGCCTGTGAAAGCCATGTTTTTTAAAAGCAAAACAGATGCCTCCATCCTCCACTGTATATATGAATGAATGGGTGGATATAGGTACAAACACGAACATTCTCTGGGATAAAAACTCATGTACCAGTACCACAGAGAAGGCCCAGGGACTGAGCAGTGGCTATCTTGTTAAAAAACCAAACCCCCAGTTCCTGCATGCCTGATTCAGAGAAGGCAGCATGCTCCTATGTATATTGTTGGTATATTATTTGTCCTTACTATGGCATGTCTCCTGCCTTCTTTGATTTCCAAATGGATCAGTGAGCCTGCATTGCAAGCAACCATTTCAATGGTTTTTTAAACAGGGATGTTTCCCACTAGGTACCTGAAATCTGGCAGGAATGGTCCTTATGGGTGAAGATGCAATTGCTCAGGATTTTATTCCAATTGTATTGAAAGGAAAGTTACAGTCAGGAATGTATCTGCTGGAATATGTGATGAAGGCTCTCAAATGCTTAAACTGCATTGACCTCTAAGGTGGTACTAGACTTGAATCTAGCCAGGAATATGCTTCTCCATGTCTTGGAACACATTTAAATAATAAAAAAAACAGAATAGCTAAAACTAATCACTCTAGTGACTAATTGAAACAAAAGTGAAAATGGAATGTATGTTAAGCAAAAGAGAAGAGACCTGCCTAAAGTTAACTATGGCTGAGGACAGACTGGCAAAATGAAGCGCATGGGAAGCGGGGCAAAAAGACCTGGGCCGAGTTGTCACATGGCTTTCTGTTCGCACTGTGTAGACTGATGTGGGACCATACTGGGGAGGAGGCGGAATGGAGTGTTCGCACTGTGGGGCGGCCCCTGGTGGCGGCATGGCACACGTTTTCAGTCTGTTTTGCCGACCTGTGCATATGCACATGGGCGCAGCAGTCGGATCAGCAGGTTTGTATTACCGGCACTGCTTGATGTGTGGCTTATTTGCATCCACACTGCCCGGAAGCGGGATGAACGCGCACACAGATGGCTTGACACCGGTTTCACCAGGTACCTTTTTAACGTGGGATGAAAGCGCTTCAGGATGAGGTGAGTGCAGCACGGCAGTGCCAGGCAGCTGTGGCTGTGTGAACAGGCTCTCTTAATCCACTTGCAAAGTGGGCCTGTATTGGGCCAAACAGCCAGTCTGAACTCGGCCTATGAGCATCGTGGCTAATTGGGGATGGGATTCTGAGTTTTTCCCAGTCTAACACTAAGCCTTATAGCAAATTGTCTCTCTTTGAAGAAAAGTTTTTTAAAAATGAAATAGATGGTGTTACAAATTCTTTTACAGCTTCAAAGCATTCTATCTTTTATGGTATTTTTTCCCTATCCCCATAGAGACTTGAAGCATTTTTCCTTCTGCAAACTCATAGGATGACATAAGAAAGGATTAAAACAGGTTATTGTTTAAAAAACAGAAAATAATACAAAGTCATGTGACACAAACACATTGTTACATATTCTCCATTACCCTGAGGGGTGAGAAGTTCCACTGGATTTGGTTTCTTTTGGTAACTTTGCAATATCTTCTCTATCTACAAGTACACAACCATGTGGATTTGTATATTAGGAGCAGAAGTAAGGGTCAGTCCCCAGGGCAGAAGAGTCACTGCTGTATATCCAGTCCCCAGAGACACAGAGGCTGAGGACAGACTGGCAATCTAAAGCGGGGCAGGCACGCTTCGCAAACGGAGGAAAGGAGCATGTTCAGACATGCGCATCTGTCCGTCGGCTCCATTGCGTACTTACCCGTCTCCCAGTCACTTTCCTTCCGCTTTACCCGGACACCGGTTTTTCCCGGTGTTCAGGGGCCTTCCTCCGCATGCCTCCCGCTTCCAAACAGTGTGAACTGGAAGAAGCGGGAGGCATCCGGAGGAAGTGTGAACGCACCGGCAAAAAGTTTTGCGCATATGCGCATATGCGCATATGCGAAAAACATCAAAGGAAAACAAAAAAAAAGTGCAGCGGCACGCGCGAGCCGTGCGCGCTGGCTATGCGGCAGTCTGAACTCTCCGTGGCAGTCTGAATGCTCCGTATCGCCGCTGATCCGCATTGCTCTGGCCAGTGTGAACAGCCAGCTCCGTGGGTTTTTTCCCCCGCTCCAGTTCCCTCCGCTTTGCCTCCGCTTCAGATTGCCAGTCTGTCCTCAGCCAGAGAGACAAATCCTCCACCACAAGGTGTGTCACAACATCCAAGCACAGCTTCTTTTTGGTTTGCTGCTGCCTTTGAGTCTCAAATAGATTTGCCAATGGGCCTGGATTAAAATATCCTGTCTCTTTATTAGAGAATATGAGAGCTTCTACTGAAGAGAAAGCACTTTGATTCCTCCAAGCGGTTGACAACCATAGGGCTGCCAAATGCTCCTGTTCCTTCACATACATATGCCTGCACTTTTCTTTAACTGAAAGGTGGTGTCATTGACACAATCAAGAGACCATCTCAAACGATTAGCACCCACTGAGGAACATTAACATTCTTTTGTCAAAGGTTCTGACTCTCATAAGGCGTCTGTAGGCCAAACCATTAACAGTCATCAGACACCAATTTCATAACAATGTTTGTGTTGATTTTATTAGTTCCACTCTGAATTCTCTTTCTGACACTTAGATATAATGGATCATGCTTTATGAAATGGAGGAAAGAATAATGGAAAGTGGCTGGAAGTAATAAGACTTGTGAAGACATTTGAAGTAGGAAAGTGGGTTGGCACGGTATGTGAGCACATACAATTAACATTCCATGACAAAGAATATTTTGCGTGGCCACACAATATCTATATCTTGTGCATATTTTCCACTTCTACAAAAAGTCTCTTTTCCAGGCTCTTTCTCTTGGCACTTGATACAACTTTGTTTCCAGACATGTGCTGTCAATCAGCACACATAGATCATTTTATTACATAAAATCAGAATTTTCTTAGCATGGACTATTTTCTCCTCGCAAGAACAAATCAGGCAAAGCCAACAGAAGAAACATCTAGCATTCATCCTAAGCACAATGCCAGGTGTATAATGAACTGGGTTTTTTACCACCCAGTGCCCTTCCATGAACAATAGATTTGCTTAGCTGCACAGTGAAAACTTTGGGCAGGGCTCAAATGGATCAGAATAACCTAGAAATCACATTACTAGATAGGTAAATGCCCCGGTAAATGGCAGTAAAAGCAACAACACCTCTGGTAACATGCAGAATGTGTTTTTGTCACCGCTGGATAAAGGCAGCCCTAATCCCACTGGGGATTAGGACAGAGTGCTTTTGTGTTAGCAGGAATGGCTCTGAGGATTATTTTAGCCCTGGCACTACTCATTATATAAATTAACCACTGATTGGGAAAGATTCAAGTACATTACGCCAGATTCCAGTATGCTTATGCCTGCCATTTCTGTAAGAATGTGTTTTTGAGAGCTTGGAAGTCAAGCCAAGGTACACGTTTTATTGCTTCTTTGCTCAGATCTTCATAAGCTGAGCTCAGAGAACAAGCATGGCAGGTCCCCTGCTGAATCCGTTAGGGATATGATGTGCTTTGCCCCCCTTTTTTCTACCCCGGCTATTTCTCCTTCAGGATATTTTGACAACTTAATGGAGCAGAGCAATTATATTTCCAAACAACCTCATGGTATCCACTCATTAAATTAGTATTTTCAAATATTTCCCTAACTGACTCTTCACACCCCTGTTTAATAATTTCCTTACATAAGTGATGGTAGCTACTTTGTAGTTTCACTCTTTATTTTGTTCCTAAGCCTTCAGAAACAATCCATTTTTTCAGGCAAAATCTGGGGGGAAGCCTCCTGAATTGAGTCAACTTGTGAAAATATCTGTGAAAATGTCTTCTATTTCAGATTCTGCTTCCTTCCACTTTCTGCTCTGTTTTCTCTGGCCTGAGGGTCCTGTCAAATTTACAGGCAAGTTATTTCTCCTGTTATCCACATTCTCCATCTCTCATCATGGAAAGCCAATTCAAATATCCAGGAAAACATACGGTACAGTCCTCCTGGGAGTGTACCACTTCAGAATGCAGTTAAGGGATGACAAGTTCAAAATGTTTTGAAAGCTACTAACCTAGCCTTCTCCAGGTTCCTAGAGCATTCGTGCAGGTATTCTGAACAGGTAGGCTACCAGGACTAATTGCATGCTGTCCCTCAGTGTTCTCCACAAACAACAATGTATACTTTTCATGTACGCTTTTTCTTATATGTAAATGATACTCATAAAGTTTATGTTTATTGCATTAAGCAACTTTAAAAATTGTCTTAAAATGAATAAGAAAGTAAAGGTTACTTATACTGAGTCAGACCATTGTTCTGTCAAACTCAGCATTGCCTACAGTGACTGGTAGACGTGGGATAAGCAAGTCTTTCCAAACTCCTGTTGTCTGAAGTCCCTTAAAGAGGATATTCTCAAGATTGACTCTGGGGCCTTCTATATACAAAGGAAGTGCTCTACCATAACCCATGGCCTTTCCTCCACTCCCCCCCCCCTTTGTGTTGACCAACTAAAACTTCAGTCCACAAAAAAAAAGGTGTTGGGGTTGTCATAATCAACTAAGGGGGAATACCTGAATGAACCTGAAATAAGCAACAGTGGCCCTGATCACGTGCAGAATTAGCCACACGATAGGCATGACTCCCAGCTGGATTTTAAGGGTGTGATCACAAGAGAACATCTGGCAAGCGTCCTGCACCCATCGGCAAGCCGCTTTGCTCCACCAGAGAAGCAGAGTAAAAAAACACTAGGGAAAATCGAGTATCAAATGGGTTCCTGCGGACCACAGACGGACATTCCCCGTGTGATTGCTCCAGCGCACATTTGTGGCGTCTGGGATAGTCCGATCAGGTTATCCTGACACCACGCCGTTGTTTTTTCCCCCTTCTCAGTATGCTCATCATCGCATACTGCCAGTGGACAACCCCCAGGGTGGAGAGGCAATTCATTGATCCCCTGTTTAAGTGAACCAGTAATGAACGACAAAAAAAAACCCCACCCAACTTGCCCGTGGTTGCGTCTGATCATGCAGTGGCAAGTTGCGCCCGCAGCTTCATAGAACTGTGTGATCATGCAACTGTGGGTCAAATTGCTCCAGCGCAAATAGCCTCGCTTCCCCCCCAGATTATCTTGCTCATGTGACCAGGACCACTATATTTCTACATAGGATTCTCTACTGTGAGCAGTTTTCAGCAAATCTATATGCATACATGTGTTATAGTAGAAGCAAGAAGGATATTAACATTAGCTTTTTTCACTACATGATGCAATATTTGTACTGCAATAGGTCAGTTCCAGTTCATTCTCTAGGGCTTAATCCCTGATAAGTATGCATAGAGCAGAATCCTCTATGATGAGAATTCGACACACGAAAGCTAGGGGTTTCTAAAATGAATTAAAAAATGCAACTTTGATCAGGGCTCTTACACTCAGATGGTAATTGGAGACTGCCAAGTATGGTTCTCTTGTCAGAAGACATGGATCCTACTCAGTAGGTAAGAAGGCCTGTGCTGTCTTATCTGGCTCAAACTTTTCCAGGGACATCCTAGGTGGAGCACATAATAAGGTAAGAGGAGCCTCAACAGAATCCTATGTAGAAATATAGAACAGGCTGGAACAAGGCTTGTATTATGAGCTCAGGTTAGGCAGATGGTTTTGATGACCAGAGCATTTTCTGTAAGCAGTAAAGTCTCAGTGAATCTCCTTGCCAAAGGTGTTGTTCATCAGGTCAGATCACTTGCAATTTTTCACAGGTGAACACTGTTTTTATTATTCACCTAGGGATCGGAGGTGTAATCTCAGATCTGCTTTTAAGAATGATCTCAGATCTCAGAATCTGCTTTTAGGAATGGATTTTCTTGGTTGGTTGTTGTGTTTTAAAATATTTTCTTGGTTTTATTGTATGTTGTAAACCACCTTGTGGGCATTTCAGACATCAAGAGACATGATACACCTTTAAGATCAATAAATCAAAATAATTAATTGAAATAGGGAACTGGATGTTTCTTCACATTAAACTCGGCTGGATGTTTCATCAAGTTATACTGGGAACTGTTTAGTTTGCTTGGAATGATCCCAAACAATTAAGTTATGGCCTCATTTGAACTCCAAGTCACTGCTGGTTGTGAATCTTATTCTTCCTCCATAATTGGGAAGTACTTCTGAAGGACAACATGGCACACAGACAGTAGCTGCTTCCCTGGAAAGCTAATAGACACAAGGCTTCTAAATATTTTGATTTAGCTAATATATATTTTATGTGCCATTTTCAGAAGCCTATTTGCATTTCCAAGGACTAATTTTTATGATCGTTGCAAATGAGCATCAACCATTTTTACACCAGCACTAACCTTGTTTTAGGAAAAGTTCCCTGTGCAGTCTCCTTTCCTTTGCTTTTCCATTCAGTTATTATTACCACCTTGGCTGTGCCATACTATTATGTTTGGATTAAACCTCAACCAATAAAAACATTAATGGTTCATTTATCTATTCTTTCCCCCAGTCCTTCTCAATGGAAAATCCACTTTGATTTAAATATTATTGAGTTTCTTTTTTCATTAAACAAAAATAGAGAGTATATGCAGGATGTAATTGGCATTCCTTGCTTTTCAACATGGGGAGCTTTTTTGTGGAAAAGTCAGTAAAAACATTTCTTCTGCTGTATTTGGCAATTCCCATATCTGCTTGTATTTTAATTTAGAATGACACATCTTACCACTTAAAAAGTTAAAAAAGGAAAATCTAGACTTAAAGGAACAAGTTCGGAATCTATTACCAATACCGTTTTTTTAACTTTAAAAAATGCTATACGTACAAGAGTTAAACATAAAAATACAATAGCAAATGAAGACCCTACTTATCAAAGTGACATAAGTTTTGCATTATTGGTTTCCAGATCAGTTCAGGCCATTGTGCCTCCTTCCCGTTCCTTAGAACCATCAATTTAATCACCTGATAAATCTCTATTTTTTGTGGCCACTCTTGAATAACGAAGCTGTTACCCTTTTCCAGTGCCTTGCAAACACAAAAAATTCTAACCTGTAGATATTCCAATGGCCTAATCCTTCGATTACTTAAATTAGCAACTGTATCAAAGTTAGTTACTGCTTTGTTTACAATTAAAAATTTAAAGTTATCTAGATAATTCCCTTTTTAAAATGACTGAAGCTGGAAATTCTGAATTTTGTCTAATTTCCTGACTGCTGAAGACAATGGGCTGTCAGACCCCTGAGTCAATCAGTTCCCAACACCAGTCATTACAAAGAATGCAGTTTATTGAGACATTGATAGGGTTCAAGGGCATAATGCAAACTTGGTTAGAACTGATTAGAAAAGGCACGAAGTAAGCAATTATACTGAAAGCGTACATCATGCCCATGGCTCTGGGCCAATCAGGGGCAGGTAGGAGCCCACCAGAATAACAGGCACTGGTTCACAGGAGAAAACTGATACTAGGGGAAAATACATTCAAGGTTGCCTTAGCAGGCCAGTGTAGTTAACGGGGTGGCTGAGAACTGAAACCAAAAATTCCAGACTGACTCTGTCTCCATGGCAACCAAGCCGAGTAACAGCGAGGTCTGATATGAACTAACATTGGGAGCCAATTTCCTCTTATGAGAATCCCAAACAGAAATCAGATTATTAATGCCCTGTTATATGTTTGTTTGGCTTATCTTAATTAATCTGTGAAAACAGCAAAAGGCTGAAGAGTTCATTGAGCCTAGAAAGACAGGAACCATCACCTCCTGCTTTAAAATGTAGGATATAATGAATACTCAGATTATATGACATATACCTTGATCTTGAGGAATAAATGGTAGATTTATCCTGCCATGCTTATTGCACAGTTCACTTATACGTTTACTACACAGCAACCAGATGAAAAGTTGGCCTTTTATCACATCTGGCCACATAGTAAGGCAAATTGTATCATCTCTCCACAATAATAATAATCATTATCATGTGGCATTGTGTGTAGAATGCCAGGAGATCCTAAGATTGTCTGGCAGCCAGAAGTTCTAGCTCTTTTAGCATTATGCATCACGAGGTGGAAAACTAGACTTGTTTTTAAGGCAAGAGATGTTTCAGAGGTGGTTTTCCTCAGTTTGCCTCTGTGTCACAACCCTGGTATTCCTTGGAGGTCACCTTCCAAATAATAGCCAAGGCTGACCCTGTTTAGCTTCTGAGATCTGATGGGATCAAGCTAGTCTGGGCTATCCAGTTCAGGGCATCTCTCCACATTTCCAATTGGTTGGAAATTACAAGCCCAGATGTTACAGGTGATGACTGCTTTGTGCAGTTGGAGTCTATGTACAATGTATAATGATATTTTGAAGTGCAGAGGGGGGGAAAAGTTAAAGATAAACACAACAAATGGAGTAGGGCTCCTAGACTCTACCAAGTGTAGACTTCATGACAACTATTAATGTAACCTGTAAGGTGTGTGAAATTGTCCAGTGTTTATAAAGAGCCACCACAAAAATAGTGATGCAGAAGCTATTAAAGTGAACTAGGTAGAAGCCATCAGGAGCTTGGGAACATCCTTTGGGGGTGGAGGAACTAGAAGGCCCAAAAAAAGGAAAAGGAAGGAAGAAAAATTAGAACAAACCAACATATATCTGAGACCATTGGACTGTTTTGTGTGGAGAAGGTCTTAATTTCAGTCCTTGGCTTCTCTGGTTAAAAGGTCTCTCTCAGGAAGTATCTATTGGACTGAGATTCCTCTGCCTGGAAGCCCAGCAATCTGCTGTTATTCAGTCAAAAATATTGTAATATAGATTCTAGTCCAATGATCTGACTTGCTGCAAGACAGCTTCCTATGTGGAACAGCCATAGAGTCATTTCACATGACCATTTTCAAGCTTCCCAATTTGAACCTCTGCTATGTGTTCTAGACAACCATAATTTTAACATAGTAGGTCAATAATAGGCAGGGAAGACAGCTTGGCACAAGTTGAGCCCTTTCAGAAGATCCAACTGATCTTTGCAACAGCAGTACACTGAATGAACAGTCTCTCTTTTTGTCATGGGATGTACTTGTGTATGTTTATGTTTGTCCTGGGCACCCACCCTCATCCCAGTCCCCAGTATATGAATTGGGTGAGTCATCTATAAAGCCTGTGATGAAGGCAAGTACTGAAGTGGCACAATGCTGAACAGAAATTTGCCCTACCAGTGAATGATAGATGAAGGCTTTCTATCCATCTGGGAAAGTATCATATTAAAACACTGCTTAGTTTTTGTGTTGATTCCAAAGTGAGAGGGTTTCCTCCTCTAAAAGGTCTCTGTATCTTTTCTTTCATGATTAGCCAGTCACTCTTTTTTCAGTAAGAATAGTACATGTCATATTGGGTAATGTATTCATTTTTTAACCTTCCAGAAGATGAAATAAACTAGTTTGGAATGGGGGGGAGAAATTTTGATTTACAGCAGGGAATGAATCATCTCATGAAATGCCGAATTTCTGCTATCAAGCCAAGTGACAACAATGAGAATTCCTCGGCTATGAGTCAGCACCAAAATGTGTGTTCAAGAATATATTGTATGCCTTTTTTATTCTACATAAATATAGTTCATCACATACGTGTAAACAAGTCTGATTTAAAGTCTGAAGCATTTTTGCCACTAATCACTTTCCATTCTACAACTGGGGACTTACCGCCAGCAGCCTGCTTCAAAATAAATGTGAGATAAGACACTCGGAAGTAATAGCACTTGCCATTCCACTCATGAGGGTGAAATGACTGGGTCCATCTATTTTCTCCTGATCGTTAGACTGAAAGTTGATGGGTAGTGGCAAATTTTATACCTCTCCATAAAATACCATCTAAGATAAGATACTACTGAAGACATATTAGATTAGAAATCCTATTTAGAAATAGCACAATCCACTACTTCCATGAGGTAAATGATTTTTCACTGCAGTCTTACAATGAAAGCTCTTTTATGATTGTACTTCTCTGGCAAGATCTGCATCCTTCCCTTCATGCCTCCATAAACCTGCCTACCACTGGCCAGCCTTAATTCATTCTATGTGGCTTTTAATGATTGTTCCAGAAAACACACTAGCCTGTCTCCCATCAGGGATGGATGAATCAGAATAAATCACATCAGTCTTGCAGTCTCTGTTAGCATGTCCTCATCTTCTAGTTATTTATTTATTGAAATGTTCATATCCCACCTGCCCATCTCCTCCTCTCCCATACTGATTCAAGGTGCTAGTTTAGAATCATACATCTCTTAAGCATGGGACCGGCAGAATTCAGTTCAAGGCCTTAATCACATGTATGTGGAAGAAAATCATGTTTCAGTCAATGGAACTTTTGTCCCACGAAAACAGTTCTGTGATCAGGCTGATAATAGATGAATCATTTGTATCACAGGGATGAGGTAAATGAAGTCTCCTAGTCATAGTCAGTGGCACATCATACAGTCCTTGAAGAAAGTGTTTCTTTAGCAAATAAAAGCAGTAGCAAATACAAGGGGGAAGAGTCTGGCTAAAAATGTTCTTTCATTTGGAGTTGTTATTATTACTATTTTATTATTATTTATTTCCATTTGTACCCTACTCCCCCCCACTATTGTGGCGCTCAGAGCGGGTTCCAACATATAATAAATAAAGCTTAAGTACAACTAAAACATTTCAATTAAAACAATTCAGCAAAGCAATTTCTATGCTAGCCCGTGATAGTACTGCTGCCCCACACAGGGGTGGTTCCTTACTGGTCATCTCTGGTGGAACAGCCATCAATCATAAATATCATTATAAAAGAGAGCCAGTTGGGTGCAGCGGTTAAGAGCAGTGGACTCTAGCCTGGAGGACCGGGTTCAGTTCCCCACTCCTCCACCTGAAGCCAGCTGGGTGACCTTGGGCCAGTCACATTTCTTTCAGAGCTCTCTCAGCCCCTAAAAACAAGTCTAGCTCACCACTAGCATAACGCTAAGAGCTAGAACTTGTGACTGCCAGACAATCTTCAGATCTCCTGGCTATTCTACACACAATGCCATACAATAATTAATTAATTAATCAATCATTATAAAAAGTGGTTACAACTGATATTGGTAACAATCCATAGTTATCTTATCCTCTTTTAATTACATTTCCAATTTTTCAGGATGTTGAGATCTTTTTCTGCTGTTGTGGAACAGAGATGCAATTTCTGTGCTGTGGATGGTCTTTGCACTAGAATTGCTACTGAACTTTCCTTTTTTGAAACTTCCTGTTGTGTTACCACTGAAGTTGGCTTTTGGGCACTGGCACTACAATAGCATTGAAATTAGTGCCATTCCACAATGTGTGATTTTTAGAAGAAGAAGAGATTGGATTTATACCCTGCCCTGTCAGTTGAGCATAGGCTAACTGCCATAAACCTGGGTGGCTGTCTTGCCATGATCAATAAAGTTGCTGTGTTACCTGTTGCAATACTTTCTGAGTTGCATTGACGTTTACTGCTTAATTCACAATGCTTTGTGTTCCAAGGTTTCATTTAACCTCTGTAGGTCCCGCTCGGGAGATAGCATCGGGAACCCGACTCCCACCTTTGGAATACACGCCTCGCTCGCTTTGCTTTGCACATGCTCATTACTCATTTGCTTTCTTTTCCCTTTTATCTCTAGCCTCCTTAGCTAACGACCTTGAACGAAAGTGCCTCCTGTTATGTGTTACAAGAATCACAGGTGTTATGTATTCCTTTTGCTTAGTTTCGCTGGGAACTTTTTCCCAAAAAATATTCAACAGTATTTCTCCCTGAGAACTCATTTTGCCACGCTTTCCATGGGAATAGTGGGCCAGTATATTTGGACGCCAAGAATTCTCCCTATTGATTGGTAGAGGGTAGTTAGGCCATATTTCATACCAAGTATAATTGTAATTGCAATTCCAAGCTTGAGCATTACTAACAGGAAAAGTGTTTGACCAACATGATCTTTTCTACAAATAAAGGACTTTCTGCTTAAGGAGACCTGTTGTGGACTATATCTACTGGGACAATCTCACAGCCCTTCACTACCCAAGGGAGACTCAGAGCGGCTTACAAACTCCTTCCCCTTCCCCTCCCCACAAAAGACACCCTGAGGCAGGTGGGGCTGAGAGAGCTCTTTCCAGAGCTGTCCTTGAGAGAACAGCTGGTCCAAAGCTATGGCTTGCCCAAGGTCATCCAGCAGGTGCAAGTGGAGGAGTGGGGAATCAAACCCGGTTCTCCCAGATTAGAGTCCGTGCTCTTAACCACTGCACCAAACTGGCTCTCTTTTACAGGAAATATTTAAATATGTGAAGAAATGCTTGGAGTTTTTGCCTGAAATTATGGGGAGGGGGTTGCCCAATGTGTTTATTGGGAATTGGATGCAGGGTTCACAGATCTTGCTCTAAATAGAAATATGGGGGTGGGGGACTAGTGATATGATACCACAAAGTAATAGTGCAAAATGTCTCATGTCTTTAAAGGAAATCTTATATATCACCATTGTTATCAGTGAACATGAGAATCAGGATGGAATCATTGTCAGAACAGAACCACCCCACAAGGATGTGAAAACTTGGGACATGCACCATTTCAATGACACAATATCCATCTATGTGTGGATCCTCCATTGTAATTCCACAAACAGCTCATAGTGTAACAGCACTGTCTGATCTGTGGTGAAAGTGGACTCAACCCATATCTGTGCAGCTGAAAGCAATCCTGCTCTGATGTAGCTAGAAGTTCAGGATGTGTTCCTGGGAGAGGGGGTAGCTTTCCCCCAGGATACACTTGCACTGATTAAAATAAATTTGTTCAGTGTGTTGTTCATATTGGTCACTAAGGCGTAGAGATGGGCACAGACACGAACCCCGAACTAAAATCCAGGCCGAACATTGTCCCCTTTTTGGCTCAGCTAGATCAGCTCAAAGGTCCTGTGTCTGGAAACTCAGGTGCCCCATCTTTGCACTTAGCTCGGAAGTGTTCGGGTGTTTTTGCCAGATAAACCCCACCCCTGTATGCTGGTGATCCTGCGAAGAAGAAGGGTCCTATCTCCACTGCTGGTGGTCCTGCACAAAGATAAAACGATTTTGGTTACAGATCACTACTCACATTAAACAAATTACTGGCCATACTATCCCACTACATCTTGAAATACTCTTGTTGGACCTCTGGAAAGACCAATCAATACCTAGAATATCAAAAGATTTAATTTCAATCCTATTAGCCGCTGCAAAAGTGATTATAGCCACTAACTGGAAATCCTCATCCACTTTAAGAATTTCCTGATGGTACTCCAAAATTTGGGAGTTCTACGCCCTTGACAAACTTTCAGATAAAATATCACATTATAAAAATATATCCAAAAGTTCTGATCTACAACTGAAATGGCTCCCCTTTTTGGAACTTGCCTTTAACAATGACATATTTGCTAAATACCCTGTACCTAAATTGTATTATGATGCCATTCACATAATGTAATAAGCACTGTTGTTTGTAAATGTTTTTGTTATTATTGTAATTAACATTGGAGAACCTGAAAAATAAAATACAAAAAAAAAAGATAAACCCCACCCCTGCTGTTTTGTGTGGAAAAGCAGGTGTGGATGGGATTTTTTGGCTGTCGAGGAACCAATGCCAGGCACCTGAGGTGGACAGGCACCTCTGATTTCCAATCAGAGACATCCATCCTTCCCCCTTGGAATGGGAGGGGTGAGTGTATATATTCCCAGGTGGCACATGACCATCCTTTGTTTTCCATCACGGTCTCTTGCAGTGCAATGCTCCTTTTGTGTGCATAAAAAATCTCATGGTGGGCCTGGGGTGGGGGGGGGGAATTTACTGGGGTCAGTGGCTGGGTAGGTGGGTGGAGAAACCAGCTGGATCTCCTGGCGACGATATCAAAAGCCAGACAAAAAACAACCTCCCCTCCCCTTTTCTAGCGTTTCTCCACTGCAGTGCCTGTTCATCGCCTGCCTCTCCTCTCTTCCCCACAAAGGGTGGAAAAGTGGGCTTGAATTCCTTTGCTTTCACAACTCATTTTTGGTTTGACTTTGACTTTGTTTCTTTGGCAAGTCAAACTGTGGAGTCACCGCACCCCTTCTGTGGGTTCTGCAAGCGGCTGTTTTCTCTGTTTTCACCTGCAGCTATCTGGTCACGAACGGCTGCCCGAACATGCGTAAGGTCACCGAAAAGGCCAGACTCAGAAATTTCATCTGCATGGTGCACAAGATTCACCTGGTTTTGAGGGACACCCTGGGGCTGGGGAGCAATGCCACGGCTGGGGAGGGTACTGAAATCAGTTCTCTGCTGGAGAACTGCCGGCGCTTTGCAGGTAACTTCTCAAAAAGCATCAGAGCTTCACGGCTGCTAAGAGACAGGCAGGATGAGGTGGCGGAGCCAGAGCACATCCTCCTCCAGGATGTCGGCACCCGGTGGAACTACACCTACACTATGATTGCACATTTGGTGGAGCAGAAGACAGTGGTCCAGGACATCCTGTCCTCCATTCAGCATCAGCTCTAAAGACTGGCTGACTTTGTCCCAGATGACATACCTCCTGAAAACCTTTCAGGATGCCACCAATGTCCTGTGTGCCCACACGGCCACCTTGGGCAAGTCATCCCCCCTCATTTGTGGCCTCAATCGGGCATTGGAGTCTGTGCTGGAGCCAGGCCCCAAGGGGACCGAGGTTCTCTAAGTCAGGGCCCTGGTCAACAGGTTGTGCCACAGCATCAAGCAGCACCTGCATCCGCACCTTAAGGAGTGGGAATTCAGACTGGCATGCATGTGTGACCCCCAAATCAAGGGAAGCATCGCCAGGTGCAGGTGTTTCAACACCATGGCTGAGGCCAGAGACAGCTGAGGGATGTGGGAGATGATGAGGTGGTGGAGGAGGAGGATGACAAGGAGGGGGGAGCCAGGGAGGAGAGGGGGATGAGCAGGGATAGCTGGAAAACTGGGAAGTGGGGGATGGCAAGGAGGGAGAGCTCGTGGAGAGAGAGTGGGCCCCCAAGACTGAGCAGAGACAGAGCAAGAACCAGGAGTTCTGGACATTGATCATGCGGTGGTAGGTGCAGAGTGCCAGCGTGGGTGCCAGGCATGTGATGGGGGAAGATTCTGCTGAGGTGATGGTCTGCGAGTTCCTGGCCAAGCTCCCTGAGCCAGCCAACCCGGATCCACTCGAGTACTGGGCACACAAGGCCACCATATGGCCAGATCTCACTAGCGTGGCCACCAGTCTGCTCTCTTCCCCACCCACCAGCATCCAGAGCAAGCGGTTGTTCTCCCATCTGGGAGACATCCTTTGCCCACATCAATCCTGATTGGACCCGGCCAGCATAGACCATCCACCACTGTTGTCCAACCCCCCCCCCAACCCAGGGCTGCTAGAGGGAGGAAATATACTGTCTGTCATGTGTCGGGGCCTCTCCCATGGGGTCCACCCTTCTATGTCTCCATACATCTCTCCGACCCCCTGGGGGAGGTCCCACCAGGCCTGTTCCTGGCCAGTGTGCTCCTTAATGCTGCCTGAAAACAGTCTACCATCCATCTGCCATCATTGTCCAACACCCCCCCCCCCAAGCAGGGCTGCTAGAGGGAGGAAATATACTGTCTGTCATGTCATGATCCGGGGGCCCTCCCATGGGGCCCACCCTTCCATGTCTCCATATGTCTCTCCTCCGCCCTGGAGGAAGGCCATGCAGGGTCTGTCCCCAGCCGGCAGGCTCCTTAACACTGCCTGAAAACAGTTTACCATCCATCTACCATCGTTGTCCAACCCACCCCCAAGCAGGGCTGCTAGAGGGCTTCTACGCGGCCACGATTGCATCTGCTAGCTCACGCCCGGCACAATTATTTAGAACTATTCGGTCTTTAACAGAGCTGCCACAGGGCAGATCAAATGATAGGGAATTGGATATAGGCTGTGAGGCTTTTGCGAGCTATTTTGCAGATAAAATCTTGCGGCTCCACCGTGATCTCCCAGCCACAGTTGAAACAGTGAGCAAACTCGAGGCTCCATGCACGTCTTCTAGTTCTATTCTGGATTATTTTAGTCCACTCAGCCTTGAAGAAGTTGACAGTCTGCTCTCAACTGTACGCCCAACCACATGCAGCCTTGATCCGTGCCCTTCATGGCTTGTAAGAGCTGGCCGTGAAGGGTTGCAAGGTGTCCTCAGGGAGATTGTGAACAAGTCCTTCGCGGAGGGACTGTTCCCTGGGGCACTCAAGGAAGGGATGGTCCGCCCTCTCCTGAAAAAACCATCACTGGATCCGGCCGAATTGGCTAACTATCGGCCGGTTTCCAACTTGCCCTTTTTGGGCAAGATCTTGGAGAGGGCGGCGGTGATTCAGTTGCAGGGCTTTCTGGATGACACTTCTGTGCTGGACCCGTTTCAGTCCGGCTTCCGACTGGGCCATGGGATGGAGACAGCACTGGTCGCCCTCACGGACGACCTCCGGCGGCATCTGGATCGGGGTGGTACGGTGGTACTGGTGCTGTTAGATCTGTCGGCTGCGTTTGACATGGTCGACCACCAGTTACTGGCCCACCGCCTCGCTGATACGGTGGTTCAGGGGCTTGCCTTACAGTGGCTTGTCTCCTTCGTCCAAGATCGGGGACAAAGAGTGGTGCTGGGGGAGCAGACGTCCCAGAGGCACCCACTGGTATGTGGTGTGCCTCAGGGGGCAGTCCTATCCCCGATGCTGTTTAACATCTATATGCACCCTCTTGCCCAGATTGCCCGGAGGCACAGACTGGGTTGTCATCAGTGTGCGGATGACACCCAGCTGTATCTGTTGCTGGGCGGCCAGTCTGGAGCCACCCCAGAGGACCTGGAGCGGGCGCTGCAGGACGTGGCGGGCTGGCTTAGGCTGAGCCGATTGAAATTGAATCCAACGAAGATGGAGGTCCTGTGCCTGAGTCGGAGCGGTTTGGGAGTGGGGACCCCATTACCGGCCTTCGGGGGGGCTCCACTGGTGCCAGCCCCAAGGGTTCGGAGTCTGGGGGTGCTCCTGGATGCCTCCATGACTATGGAGGCCCAGGTAGCGGCCACTGCCAAGGCAGCCTTCTACCATCTGAGGCTGATTAGGCAGTTGGTTCCCTTCCTTGAACGCAATGACCTGGCTACAGTGATCCACGCAATGGTCACCTCGAGACTTGACTACTGCAATGCTCTCTACATGGGGCTGCCCTTGTCCCAGCTCTGGCAGCTGCAGCTAGTGCAGAATGCCACGGCCAGGCTGCTGATGGGCCTCTCTTTGAGGACCATGTCCGGCCTGTGCTGAGAGCACTGCACTGGCTGCCTATAGCATACCGGATCCGGTTCAAGGTGCTGGTTTTAACCTTTAAAGCCCTTTATGGCCAGGGGCCTGCCTACCTAAGGGACCGCCTTTCCCCATACATACCCCAGAGAGCACTACGGTTGGGCACGCAACATCGCCTGGCCCTTCCTGGCCCAAGAGAGGCCAGGTTGTCTACCACTCGGAACAGAGCCTTCTCAGTAGCGGCCCCCTACTGGTGGAACAAGCTCCCGGAAGACATCAGGGCCCTGTGGGACCTTTTGCAGTTCCGCAGGGCCTGCAAGACGGAGCTCTTCCGCCAGGCTTTTGGGGCCGCTGCTGGGGGAAATGGCCACCCATAGGTGGCCAGAGAAACACACAGGCCGGAATAACAGAGAGAGGTAGCTTCCTGGCGGGGGGGAGCTGTTGTTGCCCTGGTATTGGCACTTTAAATTATTGCCAACTATATCTGGAATTTGCCGCCAACTGAAATTAAATTATATTGTATTTTATGCCGCCAGTTGAAATTGAAAGTGAAATTTTATTGTATTTTAGAGTATTAATTTATTGTTGTACTGTTTTAATGTTGTGAGCCGCCTAGAGCCACTATGTTGGTTAGGCGGGATATAAATTTAAATTAATAAATAATAAATAAATAGAGGGAGGAAATGTACTGTTTGTTGTGTCATGTTCCGGGGCCCCTCCTGTGGGGCCCACCCTTCCATGTCTCTGTACGTTTCTCTTCCCCCCACCCAGAGGATGTTCCAGTCAGGGCCATCCCCAGCTGGGGTGGCTTTTAACACCGCCTAAAAACATTTTACCATCGGTCATCATTGCCCAATCTGCCCCCCAAAGCAGGGCTGCTGGAGAGGAAATATACTTTTATGTCACATTCTGTGGACCCCTTCCTTGTCTTTTCACATCTTTCCTCCCCACAGGAGGAAGTCCCGCCAAGTCCCTCCTCGCCCGGGGCGCCCCTTAATATTGCCTAAAAACATCATGCTCCTGGGTCCCTCGCCGCAGGGCCCACCCTCCCAGGTCTCCTCACATCTCTCCACATCTCTCCTTCCTCCCTCCTTGCCTGGGGTGCTCCCTAACACTATCTACCTCAAAGCATGTCATCGTTGGTCATCATCACCCAACCCCCCCCCCAAAGTGGGGCTGCTGGAGGGGAAAACTTGAAGTCACATCATGCTCCCCAGTCCAGTAAATGCCCAGCCTGTGTGAGGCCACATTCTCCTTCAGCCTTTGGTCTAGGCCAGTATCCTTTCTCCAGGGTACTTCTCTGTGCACCCATGACTCCAGCCTCCCATATCATCCACCTGCTGCCAATATGGCAGCCAGTCACTACCCAGGGTTTGGCATGAATTTACTTGCAGGTTTGGGACTGAAATTCCTTGCCATGGTACATCGACACTTTTCCGTGATCTCTTAACTGGCCAGCCCACCCCTGTCCTCCAGCACACTGGCAACATGAACCACAATCCCTCCCCAGGGAACCCCTCCCCCCAAAAATAAAAAATAAAGATAAAATAACAGACATGAGCGATGCCCTCCCTCTCCCTCCTTGACTGCTCCCTGTGATTGCCCCCCTGTTCAGTAGTCACATTGCCTTCAAGGTGGAGGGTGGGCTAGGTGAGAGAATTCCACCCAGCCCCCTGCAGGTATTCCCCATGCCCCAGGCTAAGTGGGGGAGGCAGCCCTGCCCAGAGTCATGTTGCCAGTGGGTGGAGGGAGAAAACAGGGAGAGAGCACCATCTCCCTACAAGCAATGCCCCCCCAGGAAACCCCCTCCCCTCAACAATTAAAAATAAAAATAAATTAATGGACATGAGCAATGCCCTCCCTATCCCTCCTTGACTGCTCCCTGCAACAGCCCTGCCCAGAATCACATTGCTAGTGGGTGGAAGGAGGGAACAGGGACAGAGCGCAACCCCCTACAAGCAAGGTCCCCTGGGAAATCAAGTCCTCCCCAAAATTAAAAATAAAGATAAATTAATGGACGTGAGTGATGCCCGCCCTCCCTCCCCCTCCTGGGACATTCCCCGCTATGGCCCCCTGCCCGGTCATGTTGCCTTCAAGGGGGAGGGTGGGCCTCCGGAGAGAGAGCAGCACCTGCCCCCCTGTGGGAGTTCCCCATGCCCATGGCTGGGTGGGGAAGGCAGCCCTGCCCAGAGTCATGTTGCCAGTGGGTGGAAGGAGGGAATGGGGAGTGAGTGCCATCCCCTACAAGTGAGACCCCCCTCCAAGAAACCCCCTCCCCAAAAAAATTAAAAATAAAGAAAATTAACACATGTGAGTGATGCCCTCCCTACCCCTCCTTGTCTGCTTCCTGTGACAGCCCTGCCTAAAATTCCACTTGTTTGCATTGGTTCAAGAGTTTTGAGTAAATTTTTGGGTCACAGGTGTTTTTGTGTTGAGTTTCAAGTTGGTGTATACTAAGGGTTAATTCCTGTTTCTTCTGATTTTTATCTTTATTGTAGGCTGCAAGAAGAGAAATACACATTCCATGAACAACAGTTTTGGAGGCATCCCACACAGTCACTATAGGTACGCCACAATGCTGGTTATTATGAAAGAATTCCTTTATTTCAGTCTGGAGTTTGTTGGCCAGTTTCAATTCAAACAATACAATTTTATTAAGTCTCCAGTTTGGTTTGGATATTGGTGTGATATTTTCATTGTAGACGCACGTCATGGGAGCATGGTCAGACCATCATTGGATTCCAATTTCAGAAGATTCAATTTTAGGAACCAAGTCTTTGGAAATTAGAATATAATGCAATCTAGTGCACATTTGATGTTTAGGAGAAAAGTAGGTATAATCTCTGGCTGTGCCACTGTGGAGTCTCCAAATGTCATTTAGATCGTAGTCCTGTAGTAGCTTAGGTAGAGCTTGCGAAGAAAGAGTTGCGGACCACCTGATTTTTGTGTTAGATTTGTCCAGCCATTTATCCATTAAATAATTGAAATCACCTCCTAATAGCACTGATCTCAGATGGAATAAGTGAAGTTTGTGTAAGGTGTCTTTCAAAAACATCAACTGGCCTTGATTGGGCGCAAAGATGGATGCTAAGGTAACATCAGTATTGTTAAGTTTACCTCAAACAAAAAGATATCTGCCACGTACATCCCTTTCACTCACTTCTAGTTTGAATCTCATGTTCTTAGACAGCAATATAGCCACTCCTCGTGATTTATTTGAGCCACCTGCACCATAGTAGATCTTTTGATATGAGTTTCTTGCAAGAAAGCAATGTCAGTTCTCTGTTTCTTAAGATCAGTTACAATTTGTTTGGCTTTAACTTTGTTATTTAGGCCTCGACAATTGAGGGTAATTATTTTGACATTTTCTAATGCCATATCTGGATTTTAAGATCATGCAATTTTAACTTTAAGCTTTTAATACAATAACTAAGCAACTGAGAAATGTACCTTAACAAACTAGGACTATAACTAGCGAGCTTAACACCTCTTATACTTACTAACAAAGTCTTTGCCACCTTTAACATATATAAACCATCACTGTAATACATACTAAGAATAGTTGATGTACGCTTCAGTCCTTTTTCAGTTGCCCCTAGAGTTACATTAGTAAAAGAAAGCTGTAGCTGTACCTTGCTAATCCCCCTTTCCCCCTTCTCCCACCCCCCTTCCCTTTTAGCACAACTTCAAAACAGCAGGGGAATCAGAAAAACCTTAAATACTTATTAGTGTTATTCACCCCTTCCCCCTCCTTCTTTCCTAAAAAAAGGTCCCCTACAGTGTGATTATCAACCACACAGAGCCCTAATGGCCCCATTCTTTGGACCAAAATGGAAAAAAGGAGTACAAACACTATCAGCATTGGATTTTAACCACCAGAGGGTATCTTGACTGAGCCCCCCCTCCTGACATTTGCAGAAAGAAGAACAAAAAGAAACCATCGGGAACCTATCAAACTTGAATACAGGTTACTGTTTTAGTTATCGCTGGACTGGATGAGCATTTCCATTAACTCAGTAGTATTCAGGGAGTCATGCTGAGCCTAACGGGGATCTTGTTCCAGCATTGTGGGGTCCCTGGAGAGTCCCGTTTTCACTTTTTCTGGTGGAATGACTGGGATTCTCGGGCAGGCTCAAGGACCACAGCTCTCAGTAGGTTTGCACCTGTTTCCCTGTCATCTGCTCTGATGTTTTACTTGAAGGTAACCTGTTTAGAGCCATCAGTAATGGATTCCCACATCAGTCAGGTGCAGTGTGATGGGTTTCAGCTCTCTTTGTATCTGAAGGGCATCAGGAGGCACGTCAGGGAATACTAATATGTCCTTGTTATTGAATTTGAATCTTCCTTTAATTTTATCTTCCTTGAGTATATGGTTTTTTGACTGCAGATCTAAGAATTCCGCCATTATGTCCTATGGGCCCCTGCAGTGTTCGGAAATAATGGAACCCAGTCTATAGGCTCTAACTATCATAGGGGCCACCTCATCTTCCAGCTGGAGTGAAGCGGCTAGCCAGCTTGAGTTAAAAGTAGTGAGTTCAGTAGTGGATTCAGATTGTTCAGGAAAGCCTCTGAATTTGCGAAAGTGCTCTCTGGCTTTATGCTCCAGCAGGAAAATTCTTTCCCATGCCCAAGTTTCGTTAGCTTGCAGCCCCCTAACATCTTCCTGATTAGTAATGGCAGCCTCCATTGCCATTTCAGTGGTTTGGGAAATCTTCTGCATCTCATTTTGCATGGACTCCATTGTTCAGCCATGGGTTTAAGCATTGCATTAATGTCTGACAGCATTTTGGATTTAAAAGAACAAAAAAGTTCGGTAAGATCATGCTTGGTGATATCAGCCTGAATGGAATGTGAATTCCCACCCTCAGCCGCCATGTTAGGTCAAATCTACATTTGACTTTCCTGCTGGAATCATTCTAGTTTTTAAAAAAACCCCATCTATACCTGTTTCTAGTTTCAAACCATACTTGTTCTAAGTTTAAAAATCACTGTCTACATTGGTTAATTGCCCTCTTGTTGTCAAGCTAGCATTACACTGCTTTAAACAGATCCTGTTGCTTACTGCTCTTCAGACTCGGGGAAAAGTGAAATTTGAAACCAGTGTGAAATGAGTGTAGGAAAAGAACTGCAGTCAAACTGCTTCAGAAAGGAGGTGTAGATTTGGCCTTAGAATTGGGCCGCCGGCTCCTACCTGCTCTGCTGTCCATTCTATCGTCAAAAAAGTCCTTTAAAGTCGGCTTTTCAGTCTCACCGGTTTTGATGCACACTTTGCCAGTTCTGACCATACTTTGAGATCCAGGGGAAGGGACAGAGCTCACTCAGCGTCCGCCATGATCTAAGCTGATGCCACGCCCCAGGACCCTGATCCTTGACAGTCTCTCAGCCTTCTCCAGCCCTGTGTGGGTGTTCCCCATGCCCCGGGCTGGGTGGGGGAAGGGTCACCCCTGCCCCGAGTCACATTGCCAGTTGCTGAAGGGTGAGCCTGGGAAGGGAACACCAGCCACCCCTGAGGATGGATGGCCCCTCCACCCTGACCACATCCACGCATGTCTAGTCTCCTTGTGGACATCCTTGCTGTAGATCAGCACTCCCTCTTGATGGTGGGGCCTGGGAGTCGTTCCCCTGCACAGAGAGTCTGGGTCATTGGCTGTCGTGTCCCTCTGGCAGGGGATAACTTGTAGGTGAACCGCTTCCCTTTGGTCTAGTCCTTTAGGTCCGGGCCCCCACAAATATGCCCAAGTGGAACATCCCTACCATTGCATCATCATTTGTGTAGGGGGTGTCCTATCACATCCTTTCATTCCGCCACCTGGAAACTCGACAGCTGCCCACGTCAAGATCCTCCCAGCTCCCCCACCATGTATGCCTCCACGTTATTCTGGCTGAGCGGGTGCCTGGTGTTCCAAACAACTATTCTTCCAGGCCTTGTCCTCTCTCCTGCCCTTGCTGGCAATGTGATAACAGTCCTGGTGAGAGACCCTCTGACCTGCCTAATAGCAAAGTAGATTCCGGTCAGGATTGACTGCTCCCAAGTAGGAAGCTTACATTGACCTGGTCTGGGACCATCATGATGGGGTTGGGACTCCCAGCCTCACCCGTCTGCCCACCCAGGTCCCCTGGCCTGCCTGAAAGCAAAGTGGATGGCACATTAACACTTCCTTGTTTCCTCCATGGTCAGAACTGTGATAACCGTCCAGTTGAGAAATCATGCTGGAGCGCTTTGTAGGCATTAGGAATGTCACTCCCTGGCAGCGTCCAAAGCTAAGCTGAAATGATGAGTCTCAAGCCGACCAATCATCTCCCCACCTTTGCTTTCCTCTTGCTTGCTGGCAACGTGATCCCTGGGTGGTGCCATCTCCCACCAGGCTTCTCTCAACTGGGCCTGTGTCCACTCACCCTTCCCCTCAGGGTGAGGGTCTGTCCTAGCAGCAGCCTTCCCTCTGGCCCTGCTCTCTTGGAAAAAAGAACAGCTCTTCTTCTGTACCAGATCTTTTATTAAAAGTCCCCCTTTCTCTGCGCTTGGCTAAGACTGGCGCCAAAACCTCTCAGGGACTTCTGGGAGTTGTAGCCCTGGCCTCCTCCCACTGCCGCTTAGGCTCCCTAGACCTGCTAGGCCTCTTCTTGCACAGCCCAGATCATGACATTCCCCCACCAGACCATATCATGGGGTCCATCTCCGGATACCCACTGATGCAGACTGCATCCATGCTCTTTCTGTCTGCCTGCTGGCCATGTGATCACTGGGTGGGCATGGCATGGCAAGGCCAGGTCTGATGGTTTTCACATCTGGCATCTGTTCAAGAGAACGGTACTTGCCTCAGCTTCTCATGTCATCACATCTCAGTGGAGAGGCACCTCATGTATCACTAGGGAAGCGCCAAACCCCTGTCATGGTCAAGCTTGCCATGTTGGCATCAGCCTTCCCCCCTCTCTCTCCTCATTGTGAGGGTAGAGCTTGTCAGATGAGGCAAGGGTGGGGGCTGCCACTCCTCAGAGGGGTGACCTCTGACTCCCCCCACAGTCAATGTGACCTCTAGAACATTCATTCATTCATAGACCTTTATTGGCATATCATCAGTCGTAAGGTGTATAAAACATTGTACCGTAAAATTAAAATCTAAGATGCCATATAACTTAAGTACAATCAAAATAGTACTATCTAAAATTTTGTATCTTAAGAACTTCTGTAAGAAATTTGGCAACGTCATTAGTGATCTCAGGGATTGAATCATGCAAAAGAAGTTGACATTTTGGCTCATTACCCAAATAACTTTTAGGATTAAGCCAAGTTAGAAGGAATTTTCTGTGAGGTAGCTCATACAGGGGGCATTCGACAATTATGTGCTCAATTGTGGGCACAGCCGTTCTTGTCTTGGAATTTGATGGTATCTGCCATAGAGTATTCTAGAAGGAAATGTGTTAACCCTGGCCAGAAGAAAAACTCTATAATGAAGAGGGATATCGAGATTATAAAAATATTGGGGCATCTTGCCTGAATGGTTAGAAAGGCTGAGCATGGCAGGTGAACAGAAATGAGGTTGAGTAGGGTGTAGCTTTTGCAGATCAATGTCTAAGAGTCGTTGTTTGATTAGTTTAAAAATATGAGATTCATTGGTTAGGGCTAGGTCTTCAAGAGGAACACCAAGTTGACTGAGTTTGGATATGATTATGGAGTCCCAGGAGTAATTATGCAGGTTTTTTTGCAAAAAGGATAAAAGGGAGCCTGGCTCAGCATTAAAATAAAGCCTGAGCCAGTAGTGTGTCGTTGAGATCCAAGCCTTGGTCTCAATCAAATTTTGGCCAACTTCAAAGCAGATTGTAAAGTAGGGCACGCATTTGGGGAAACCCAACATTTGTCTAAGAAAGATTGCTTGGATGTTCTCCACATCACAGTTAAGGGCAGTGAACCATATAGGGATTCCGAACAGGACCTGAGATAGAATCTTAGAGTTAAATACTCTGATTGCAGCGGGGATATATTGATTGCCATTGGTAAAAAAGAAGGATCTAAGTTAGTTTAGAGAGATTCTTGCTAGTTTTATAGTCCTACTTCTGTGGGTTGCCCAACTGAGATTGTAGTTGTAAGTTAGACAAAGATATTTATAACTTTTAACTTGTTGAATTCTAACATTACCGATGTGCCAATTGTAGGGAACCCATTTTTTGAAAATACTATCACATTTGTCTTAGTGTAGTTGATTTTAAGCAGATTTGGGTGGCAATACTTGTTAAAGGCTTTTAGATATCTTTGAAGTCCGATTTTAATGAAAGATAAGATAGCAGTATCATCTGCATGTAAAAGAATGGGTACTGATTTGCCTCCCAGGGATTTTTTTTTGCACCCAAACTGTTTTGTGAACTGTTTCGCGAACCGGCCACCAGTTGGTGCAAGGACTGGTCTGGTGATGGGGTCAGTTTGGTTTGGTTCAGTCCAGGGCAAAATTTTGGAAGTGCCCATCTGTACTAAGGTGTCTCCATAAATCAAACATGTGGGCATGAGGTGTACAGCCCTAGTTGATTTCCCCTGCAGCCAAACAACAATTCTGAGTTGTCTGTGCCTGAAACTTCTTTAGAAAATAGCATAGAGCGAACTGTATACACATAGAGCTGGAAGCCGTTTCTGCAGCTTTTTCTAGCCATCATGGTCATGAGACTCACTATGGCCATATCCATGTGCTTCCTAGTCCACACCCACTTTCTCCATGTGAATGTGTGCCCAGTTATGCATTGCTCAGATGGAAAGGGGAAGTGACTGTGAGAACCAACCCAGTGAGCATATCCAATCCCCAAAATAAGCAACTGGCAGACATAGCCATGGATCCAAATCAAATAACAACAAGTGCAAGGAAACTAGCCTAGCTAAAAATATTCTGTCTCGACGCTGTGGGCCAAGCTGCTAGGGCACGCCACATTACTAGAAATAAATCTGAATATCAAACATGTTCAAACCCTTTTTGGGAATTGTTAGCCTTATAATGCCAGGGAATGGGTTTGGATAGATTCTTCAGCCAACACCAGCTTTTGCTCCTATGTATTCTGGCAGCAGGTCACAAGCTGGAAATTACAAAATCATAAAGGCTGAAGACAAAATCTATTTTGCTTCCTTGCATAAAACCACTGGGGATAAGAAAAACTATTTAAAAGACATCTGAAGAAAAATGATTATTAATCTGAATTTAGGATATTTTTTATGAAGAATGTCAAGGAATTGATGCAGCTGGATGATTCAAGATGTGAGAACTGTTTTTCTAAAAGAGTCGCTGTCCCAGCTAGCCCCTCACTTATGCAAACAGCCAAAAGTGCCTAGCAGATTGACAAGGGTGATGTCCAGTTTTCAACATAAATATCAGAATCATGACAACATTGCCATGCACTAGTGAAATGAGCACATTCTGTTCAGGTATGCTCTGTGAGCTAATGGGAAATGCATAGGGCAAGAATGAATTGCTACAAGTGAAGAAGGACCCCGAGGTATGAAAATTTTGCACTGAAGAGGAATCTGTTGATTCTCCAAACCTCAAAAGCTGACAGACTGAGGACCTTTCTGTTTCCATCCTGTCAGAAAAAAATAATGTGTGAGTTCAAGCCCTCAGTTGTTGGCTAACACAGGCCTTGACAAATTTTCTTTGTCTTTAGCTAGCCCAAAAAATTAGTAGTCAGACTAATTTATTATCCTTTAGAATTTCATATTAATGATCATATTTTCTAATTACTGCTGCCCCAATGCCTAATCCTAAATCTCATAAATTTATTAAAGCTATGACAGAAATATTGTATTATGTAAATAAATATAGGAGTAATCCTGGTTATTGTCATCAAAACAAAAAGCTAACCTCTAACCATAGCCTTAACTAAGCCCAATTTTTCACAATTATGTTATTGTTTTCAAAAACTCCATTTAATTGAATATTGGAGCCAGTAAGGGTGGCAAGGGGTTAAGAAATGAATATATCTACCACTTCCAAATGGTTAAAGCGGTGCTATTCAGTCTGCCGCAGCCACACACACACTAAATAATCCACTTTCAATTTACTTTCAATGCACTTTCCAATTGGATTTTGCCAGTTTACACAGTAACATCCAGTTGGGAAGTACATCGAAAGTGGATTGCTTAGTGTGTGTGATCACAGCCTCAGACAGCCTTATTTGTAATTATCATCAATCAAAAGAACCACATTTGCTTTCAACTGTGGCACAAGGTCTTTTACCTCAGAGACACTAACAGCTTAGTCATTCTTCCAACAGTGGCCATTTCAAAACAGGAACCACCCTGCCAACCAGAGGCCACATCAGGCAAGGGCCTTGCCCACTTTCCTAAAATATGGGGCAGATGTAACATTGAGGAATGGTGCTCAGAAGAGAGAGAAGAAGAAGAGATTGGATTTATGCCTCGCCCTTCACTCAGAGTCTCAGAAGAGCTTACAAACTCCTTTCCCTTCCCCTCACCACAGCAGCCACTCTGTGAGGTATGTGGGACTGAGAGAGCTCTTTCGAGAACTGCTCTTTCAAGAACAGCTCTGACAGAACTATGGCTTGCCCATGGTCATCCAGCAGCTGCAAATGGAGGAGTGGGGAATCAAACCCGGTTCTCCCAGATTAGAGTCCGCACACTTAACCACTACACCAAACTGGCCACAGGCAGCATGTTGAAGAGCCACATGTGACTCTAAGCCACTGAGTGAGTAAAACTGGCATGAAGTTGACTTTACATACATACTAACAAGCAATGAGGCAACATCATATAAATAAGCAATGATGAATTCTGATGCAAAATTATAAATATACTTTGGGTTTGATCCAGCCAGCTTTTTCACTCAATCTCAGCTAATTCCTTTCCTTATTACAGCTTCTATTCCATAAGGCTTTTGTCTGTGTAGGTCCCATGACCCCAAACATAGCCTTTTTGGTGGTCAAAGGGGACCCCTTCCTCCCCTTTCCCTAGTGGAAAAACTGTTTTGGATCCAACATGCCAGACTCCCACTGAACATTGCTGAGATACTACAATGAAATCATTGCTGAAATTATCAGGTGCCACAGTGAAATTTCTAGGCACCTTGGATATATCAAACCCTGTGCTAACAGGGTAAAAACACAAAATCCAAAACCAACTCCTGAGACCAGCTCCCCCCACCACCACCCTACACTGCCCTTCCCCTACATAGATTGCTTTTAAAGACCCCAAAGAGTGAATACTCTCCAAAAGTCTTGAATTCTGATGCATGCATAGGGACGTAATGTTTCCAGGAATTTTGAAACCAAATAGTGTGTCTTTTCCGGATTTTTTAGATCCAAGTCCAAAGTTGGTCCAAAGGCCACTGGGGCAAAGCAGAGTCAGGAGCTGTGGTCACAGAGCCCACTGGGTGGTGACTTGTTGCTCCACATCAAGCAGTCTCCCTTGACTGGCTTTTATAGGCACTGGCCCTTAGTTATGGTGGGGCTATTGGGGGCTTTGCCCCTTCCTTAAAGGGCCAGTTCCCTTCCTTAAAGGGCCCCTCACTTGTGGTGCACCCATCCCACCAACTCAACTTCCCAAAGCCCCCTGGAGCCACTGTCTCCCATCCTGATCCGCCATCTACCCTTGCCTGCCGTCCCCTTGCTCAGCTTGCTCCATTTGCTCCAAATGTGTGTACATGCAAGGGCTTGCCAAACGCACACTGTTTTGCAACACCAAGCTGGTGGCTTTGCAGTGGACTGGCTGTGCCAGGCAGGTGCAGGCAGCAAGTGGGTGCCTTTAGCTCACCTCCCCGTGGCTGCTGCAAAAAAACTGGTGTCATCTGTGTGGGGCTGCTCCAAGCCCACCACTGCGGGGCTCTCTGGCAGAGTCGTGGGTGAGCAGTGGCTTCCAACACTCCTCAGCACAGGGGGTCAAGAGATAGACCCCCAGCAGTGCTCAGGCTTAACGGCCGCATCAGGGGCTGCTGCTGCCTGAGATGATCAAGTTCGGCAGCTGCTCCGCCAGGCCATACCTGAGGTGCCATCCTCTCCTCTGCCCCTCAGCTCACTTTGCAGCCCGGCTCTGAACATGCCAGGCAAGTGCCTCCTGACTGAAGTCCCAGGAAACTAGCAAAGCTTGCCAGCTCATCCCGCCTTCCCCCTGCATGGCTCGCTTGACTGCAGTGGCTGGACCACTCCAGGAACTTCCTCCCAACACACCCAGGAATGCTGGGTACTGTAGTTTTTATTCCAGTCTCCTCCGGGCTAACCTTTCCCCAGATAAATTCTGCCCTTTATATTTTCTCTGTCTTTTTTTGCAAACAGAACTGGCAAATTTCTTTGCTTTTCTCTGGCATCCTCTGCTGTTAGGAATATTGCTGGTTAGTGAACAAAAGGCATTCTTAGGCTTGGCAGCCCCACCAGAAAAAAAATTGCCCCACAACCCTATGGGGCTGTATAGGCATCTGTTACAAGGTCTTACTTGCAGCCAACTGCTATCAGAATCTGACAATAGAATGGTTGTCTTGCTGTTACTTTCTGTTTCTTTGTGCCACATTGTAACCAATTGCTTTATTGCTTGCCTTGAAGTAGATATAGCTGTCCTGCTTAATGTTACTTTCTTCCCTGGAGGATGGCCTGCCACATTCTTGGTCATCACATAAACAACCTGAGTTATCTCATCCTGTTCACTCCTCCTCCCCTTTCAGGCTTGGAATATTTTATCAAAGTTATTGCAACCTTGGAGACTGTTTAATTGTTGCTGACCAAATGTTTAACCTGGAGTTCGCACATCTGGGTCACTCAGGGCAAGAAGGGAATTTTTATAACTTTCCCACCTTTTGGTGAGAACCAACGATTGCCATTTTTCCCCGCTTTTCTGTATTCATTCTGATTGGCTCTTTATGTTCATGCACCTTTGCCTGAAGGTATATTAACCCATGTTATTTCCTTTCCTAACAAACAACATCTCTAACAAACAACGAGTACCTGTTCCAGTATTAGAAATAAACAACTTTGCTTTAATTCAAAGGTCTGATCTAGTATTGTTAGTTCAGAAGCCTCACAACTGCTTGGGAGTAACTGTGCAGCTACTCGTCATCAGCAAGCAGCTGGCATTGGGCCAGGAAATGTGCACTTTGTCTTCTCCCCTGGAGCTCCATTCTAAGCCTTCATCTCCAGCGTTCAAACAGTGTGGCTGAAACTGGAGGGCTCGTAATGACCATCTGGGTTTCCTCTGTTGGAAGAAGGTGCTGGTGGCTCTGAATCAGCTGTGAACCCTGACATGCCTGCAGTTCATCTTCTTGCTTGCCAGTTTCTGCTGATTCACAGCAGGACTCCTCTCCTCCTGAGGAGTCCCTCTCTTCTGACTGATCCATGACAGCTGATCTCTTCTCATGTGGGCCCTCATAACTTATGTTGGCTGAAATCAGTCCCTAGTGAAGAGGGAGGCCCTGAGAACTTGGTTTCACATTAGAGGCCTGCTTCTGAGAAACGGCATTTCAGAGTCTCACAGCAATCAGTCCCAACACCCAGTCTTACCCAGTAAGCTGTTTATTGTAATCAGTAAAGGCAGATTTCTTGAACATACTTTGTGTCAGTAATGCCTCTCCAGGCAGGAGTTGTGAAGTTATACATAGTTCAAAGCGCACCCTGGGATGGGATGGAGCCAATCACAGCAAGCATACAAGCACGCCAGAAAAATTCCTGGTAGTTCCCAAGGGAAGAAAAGTAACTAAGCACCAAGGTTAGACACAGGCAGTGAGAGAGATAAGACAATGTGAAAACTGAAACTTAACATGCCTAAAGTCACTGTAAGCTGTAGTAGCTTCACCCAGCTTCCAACCCCCAACCCCCACAAGCTATGGCAGCGTAGCTGACATTCTGTCCCTCTGAAAACCCTTCCTCACCAGGTTTAGCTGGATACATCTTATGGAAGTTATGTAGCAATACAGGAGCATTAATGTGCACATGATCAACTCACTCATTATGCTCAGGCCCAAAATCTGTCCATTGCACCAAATACAATGACCTTCCATGATGTATTTTAGAGTCCAAAATCTGAGCTACTTAAAGTGGGGTTCACCATTCGTCATCAGAGGAAGAGGGGGTGGTCGACGGGGTCTCCATGCATTCGGCCCAGGGTCCTGTTTCAATAGACTGTAATGGAAAATGGGATGCAAGTTTTTAAGTGACTTAAGGTCATTCAAGTTCAACAGTCACCTCATTTATTTTGTGCTTAACCTTGAAAGGGCCAACATATTTCCGACTGGGTTGGAGACCCCTCAAATTGTGTGTAGAAACATATACCAAGTCCCCAGGCTTGAGAGCCCACTCAGGAGCCCTCCCTTTGTCTGCTTGGGCTTTATAATTTGATTTAGCCTTATCCAGAGTTTTTTGGATCAGTGGCCAAGAGTCTGGTAAGCCTTGCCACCATGATTGCATGTCCCCAGCCGGCCCAGACTCCAAGGAAACCATAGGCAGGGGGGCTCCCTCATACCCATGAAGGGCCATAAATAGAGAGACTCCAGTCGAGGAATGGACTGCATTATTATAACTTTACTCCGCAAAGGGCAACAAATCAACCCAGTTATCTTGCTGGTAGTTTGTGAAACAGCGCAGAAATTGTTCAACCACTTGATTAACTCTTTCCATTTGGCCATCAGTCTCTGGATGATAATCGCTGCTTAGACCCTGTTCAATTCCCAACACTCCCATTAGCTCCTTCCAAAACTTGGCCACGAACTGAGAGCCCCATCTGAGATCACCTTGCATGGAACTGAATGCAATTTCACAATGTGATGCATGAACATTTTAGCCAGTGTCTTAGTGGTGGGAAGTTGCTTAAATGGAATAAAATGGGCTTGCTTAGAAAAAAGGTCCACAACTACCCAAATCACTGTTTTCCCCTTGCTAGGAGGCAGATCTGTGATAAAATCCATGGAGATCACCTCCCAGGGCCATGCGGGGGTCTCCAGTGGCTTAAGTAAGCCCGGTGGCTTCCCTGACCGATGCTTGCTCATTAGGCAAGTCTGGCAAGACTCCATGTATTGTGAAATGTTTTTTCTCATCTGTGGCCACCAAAATTGATGCTGTAAAAGGTGCAGGGTTTTTAGGTAACCATAGTGCCCTGCCAACTTAGATTCATGCCCCATGTGCAACACCTCCCCCCTCATAGTCTGAGGGACAAACAGTTTGGCTCCTTTCCTCCAACAGCCATCAGTCCTTAGTACAATCGAGGGGTCTGCTGAGGCTTCCAAGTGGTCTGCATCAGAAAAAGCTGCTTTGATTTTTTTTTCTAGCCACGGCTCCCCCTCCATCTTTCTAGCTCACGCCTGACTTTGGATGAGCACTACCCCTCCAACTGGGTAGGGGTGAACATCGAGTCCACCACTTCCTCCCTCTGACACTTGTGTTGAGGGAGGTGGGACAAGGTATCAGCTAATAAGTTGGCCTTGCCCGGGAAATGGTGCAAAGTTAAACAGAATTTGGAGAAAAAGTCTGCCCAACACAGTTGCTTTGCATTAAGACTCTGAGGGGTCCGCAGCGCCTCAAGGTTTTTTGTGATCAGTCCAGACTTTGAAAGGCATGCGCCAATGATGCTAGGTGAGCAAAGTCAGGCGGATGGCAGCAGTCTCCTTGTCCCACACCACCTAGTTCCTCTCAATAGGGGAGAATTTTTTCGATACATAAGCCAATGAATGGAGCTTGCCATCCTTGCCTTCCTGCAGGATTGCCCCCCCACATCGCCACATGCATCTACTTGTACAATAAATTTCTTATTTTCATTGGGGTGTGTGAGCACTGGTTCTGTAGTAAACAGTCTTTTTAAGTGATCGAATGCCTCCTGGCATTCTACAGTCCATTCCAGTCTAGCCAGTTTTACACTGTCTAGCCAGTTTTACATTGTCAGCCCCTCTCCCCTTAGTTTTGAGTAAGTCTGTGAGGGGCAGGCTCATGGGCAAAATTGGGGAGGAAGGCTCTATAGAAATTGACAAGCCCAAGGAAACTTTGAAGTTGATGGCAGGTTTTGGGAGCCTCCCACCCCAGCACAGCAGCAACTTTATTTGGGACCATCTCTAGCCCTTGCGGCAAAGTCTATTTCTGTTTGATGAAACTAGCACTTGGAAAGCTTGGCAAACAGTTTATGTTCATACAACATTTGTAACACCTCACGGACCAGTCTCACGTGTGATTCTTTGTCTTGTGAGTGGAGTAAAATGTCACCCAAGTAAATCAGGGCACCTTTAAATAAGTGCTTGTAAAAAAAACCCCATTTATTAAATTCATAAAAATTCCCAGGCCACCTTGCAACCCAAATGGCATCACTAGTTATTCAAACTGCCCCAAAGGTGTGTTGAATGCAGTGTTAGCCTCATCCCCCTCCCGAATGGACACTCGGAAATAAGCATCTCTTAAATCCAGTTTGGTAAAGATTTTGCCTTTAGCCGCCTCCGCCAGTAAATCTTTGATCAAAGGTAGGCATTCGTGGTGGATACAGCATTCAGACATCTATAGTCTGTACACAAGCAGAGGCCCCCATCTTTCTTTTTCCGGAACAGAACTGGGGTAGCAAACGGGGAAGAGGTGGGCCTGATGAAATCCCTGGCCAGGTTTTTTTCAATAAATTTCCACAGTTCCACCTTCTCAGCAGGGCCCACTGAGTAGAGCTTCCCTCTCAGCAGCTTATGTCCTGATAACAACAAAGAAAGCTCTTTCAATATATCATTTTCCTCATCCTCTTGTGATAAGGGGCCGAAATCCCCATTTTGATCTTCATGCAGATTTTTATGCTGTAAGTCCTCAGACATGGTGGATAAAGCTGTATACCGATTTGAAGTGGAAACACTGTATAGAAGTGTATTAGCCGGGGCAAAATAATCACCAATCTTACTTTGCTTGGGTGCTGGAGGAGAAGTTAAATCTTTAGGCTCACAAGAGCATTTACCTGCTCTCATGTCTCTATCCACTCAGCTCCCTCCTATAGTTAAACAGCTTCGTTTACAGGGTGAATCCAACAGCTAGTCCCTTCAAACAATCTCCTCTTTCACAAAAATTCAGGAGATCAAATAGCTTCCAACTTCAAGGTTGTTTACAGATGAACAAACTGCAAACATTACACTTGGCAGCCCTTCCTGCAGCTGGAAACGCCAGCTAATTATCCAATTTAAGTAAGCAGGGCTCTAACTCCTATTGCAGGCAGACTATCTTAAAATAATATGCTTCAAGTTAAAGAAGAGAATAAAAGGTCTTTAAAAATTTGTAAAAGTAATAATAAATAATGTAAAACTAAGATAAAACTACTTTACGTCTCGGGGCAGCAGACTGAGCATTCTGCCGCCTCTACCGGAAGTTCTCTCCCTTATGTCCCAGTAATAATTCAATGGCACAGTCCATTGGGGGGGGGGGGAGCTCATCTGCCTCTTCCTCTTCAAACACCTTTGCAAGATCTCTATACTCCACAGGAATGGAACTAAGTTCCTCAACTGCCAAACGAGCTCACAGGGGGACAGGTTGAGGCACCTCCCCTCCCAGGCTGCCAGAGATGCTCTTTGCACCTGGGGGCTATAAAGTCCACCATCCCTTCACTCCACAGGATGTAAGGATCGTGGGAACCCACCACAGACTGCCTAACACCATGGAGAACCAGGCTAAAGGGTTAATAATAAACTTTCATTGCTCCCAGTGTGTCCCTGTGCCTATGATGAGTGGAACAGTTTGATACTTTTAGGGTTCTCTCATAGTTGAACCATCTATCTGGGTGAATACAAGCGGCTGTATCAGTCTTGTTACCATAGCCCCTAGCCTTGTGACTATGGATGGACTGATTATGTCCTGGGCACACTCAGAGTCAATGAGGGCCCTCACTCACACCTGGGTCCCCATTTCTGGATTAATTATGGACACAGTCATGAAAAATAAAGGGGGTGGAGTGCTCACTGATTGAGGCACGGGTTGCTCTCGGACTTGCTGATTTGCGCCCTTTAAAGCAGGTCCTGGCCTTTTCCTGCCAGCTGGCTTGCTTCCTCTCCACTGGACAATGACAGCCCCATGGGTGTCCTGAGTTGTAGGGCTCACACTGCGTTAGAGCACCCAGGCCCCTTTGGAGTAGGCATTGGCAGCGCTGGCAGCTCAGATCCTCTTGCCCCAGGATTTGGAGCTCCCGCCGGGCAGCATGCCACGTAGTGCCTGGCTTCGCCACACTGGAGACACAGACCTTGCTTCATGCAGAGATCCCTTGTGAGTTCCTATGGCTGAGGCCGTGGAGCTGACTTACCACTCATTGCTGGGGTCTTGGGAACTGCTTTAGGATGCATCCAGATCAATTGCAATCTACCTTCAGCATCCTCAGCCTCTCGCTCCCATGCCACCAACGAGATTTGATTCACAGTTCTCAGAACCAACTCTACGATGTGATTCAGCCCCAGCCAGTACTGCTCCACCAACACCACTTCCGGCCATCCCTGGATCTTAGCCACATACATCTTGAACTCGTCTGAATATTCTCACACAGTCCTATTGCCTTGGGTCAGCACCCACCACTTGTTACGTGTTTTCTCTGCCTCCATGGGATCTTCGTACTGCTGCTGCAGAGCCCACATGAACACTTTCATGTCTCAGAGTTCATATCTGTTCAGGTTGTGCAGGCCAACATACCAGTCGGCAGCCCTCTCCCTTATCTTCGAGCCAATGTAATCAATACAAGAAGAAGAAGAAGAAGAAGAAGAAGAGATTGGATTTATATCCCGCAATTCACTCACTTGGAGTCTCAGAGTGGCTTACAAACTCCTTTCCCTTCCCCTCCCCACAACAGACACTTTGTGAGGTAGGTGGGGCTGAGAGAGCTCTTTTCCAAGCTGTCCTTGAGAGAACAGCTGGTACAGAGCTATGGCTTGCCCAAGGTCATCCAGCAGGTGCAAGTGGAGGAGTGGGGAATCAAACCCAGTTCTCCCAGATGAGAGTCCACGCACTTAACCACTACACCAGGGGTGGCCAACCTTGCTTAACGTAAGAGCCACATAGAATAAACGTCAGATGTCTGAGAGCCGCAAGACAGGAACAAATATCACACACACGTTTTTATTTTTAAAAATATGCAAATTTGCTTTTTATTAACGTTAAATGGGACTGCCAAAAATAAAAACAAACGAGGAAAACCGGTTGTTGATAATGATATTACTTGTTTGCTAATGATATTGAGAGAGAGAGAGAAAAAGAGAGAGATGGAAAGAAAGAATTAAAGAAGTGGAAAGAAAGAGAGAGAGAGAAACTAGGAAAGCAAATAGATGGGAGGGAGGAGGGAAGGAAGAAAGGAAGGGAGAAAGGGAGAAAGAGAGAAAAAGCATGCCTCCCCTTTGCTTCCCCAGCCGCCCTGCCAGGAGCCGCACAATGTGTGTGAAAGAGCCGCATGTGGCTCCCGAGCCACAGGTTGGCCACCCCTGCACTACACCAAACTGGCTCTTTACAGTGGCCTTTAGAGGGGGAAAGATGGCCCCAATTCTGCAAGAATTTATTGACCTATAGCACAAAGAAGGCCAACTTGTCTGGATTCCCATTGAAAGTAGCATCCAGGAGCTCCTTCAGCCGCTCAACCCCTGGGGGGGCGGTGCTCTCGGCTGCGCCAGCCCTGCTGGCACAGGAACTGGGGCAGGAGGAACTGGTGCCTGAGCAGGAGGTCCCACCGGCGGAGTGGGTGGTAAGGCTGGTGGTTGCCCCACCTGGGGTGCAGGCTGCTAAAGTTGGAGTTTGCGCTGCACCGCATTCACCACCAGCCTGGGGATACCCAGGATCATTTTGTTTACCTCATCCCGCATTCGCTCCTGGTACTGTTCCATCTGCATCCACGTTAGCATGTCATCGGTCGGCCTGCTAGGCACCACGGCTGCTGCACCTGCACGTTGGTAATCCGGGAAATCTTAATGACTTGATCTCCCTATCCAGGGTTTTGCTGCCCACAATTCTCGAGTCACCATCGAAAACTAAGCCAGCAAGAAGACATCCCTGTGAGGCCTCTCAAAGGTGATGCATCCCCCAGTTGTGGGGGGAACTGGAGTCATCCCCGTACACACCAGGACCTCCTCAGCCATAGCCACCGGTACACCTTTGTCTTCTCCTTCATCATCCATAGCTGGGGTACGAGGCCAGAGGCAAAGTTAAGATTACTGACACTCTGTCAGAGTCTCGCAGCAATCAGTCCCAACACTCAGTCTTAACCAGTAAGCTGTTTACTGGAATGAGTAAAGGCAGATCTCTTGAACATATTTTGTGTCAGTAATGCCTCTCCAGGTGGGAGTTGGAAATTATATATAATTCAAAGCGCACCCCGGGATGGGATGAGCCAATCACAGCAAGCACACAAGCACACCAGAAAAACGCCTGGCAGTTCCCAAGGGAAGAAAAGTAACTAGGCACCAAGGTCAAACACAGGCAGTGAGAGAGAAGACAGCGGGAAAACCAAAACTTAACATGCCTAAAGACATCTGTAAGCTGTAGTAGCTTCACCCAGCTTCCAACCCCCACAAGCTATGGCAGCATAGCTGTCATTGCTGCTGGACCAGATTCTGCAGTAAATCGGCACTTCCAGGACACTGGCTACAGGACCACAGGACCAGCCTCCAGCTAAATCAGATTTTCCCAAGGAGAGTACTTTCAAAACCCAGGACACTAGCAGAGAGCTGCCCTCCTAATTAAAAGTGAGTAAGGCCCTGACTTAATAGGCCAACACTAATCTTCAGACTCTGACATTTTGGTTTCGGAAGGGGAATGAATTTTGGTGGTGGGGAGTGCGAGACCCAACTGTGCAAACTGTATTTCTCCTTTCTGCAATAAATACAGTTGTTTTGCTTAAACCAAGGTGTGTACATGGAGGGGGCTTTTAGAAAGGAGGTCCTAGGGCTTGAACTTGTTCTTGATTCCAACACCCAGACTGCACTCTTGTCCTGTGAGACTGAGGGTCATTTTACACCTCCCCTCTAAAGTAGTTTGACTGCTGTCTTTTCCTGTGCTGAATTCACAGTGGTGTGAAATTTCACTCCAGGGGGTCTAAGTGCCCTAATAACAGCAATTGTTTAAAGCAGAATCAAGCTGGTTGAATACTAGCTTGACCACAGGAGGGCAATTAGTAGATGTGGACATTTCAGTGGCAGCACGGTTTCACACCGCACAGAAGTGTGGGCAGGTTTTTTGGGAACTAGAATGATTCCAGCGGGAAAGTCAGATGTAAAAACAGCCTGAGAGGGGCTTATAAATTCATCCTGAGACAATGACTGGCCTGAGCAGAGATTTAACCCAGGTCTCTCACATCTCAGTCCAGCGGTCTGACAGCTTTCACACCTCACTGTTTTAATTTTCTAGAACTTCAGTTCTGTTCTCTTCCATACCATCTATCATAAAGAAGATGGATTTAGCAACAGCATTCCATCGAGGGGAGAAAATGATGTCTAGTTTCGCTCAAGGACAAAAATATTCCCAGAGCCTTCTTCCACACAAGCCCCATTCCTGATGCCTTTCAGCATAGAACTGCCAATGCTCGAATGCTGTTCTCTGAGAGTCAGGCATCGGGCACGTGCCAGAATGTGGTGCTGAGCCGGACTTTCCTATTCACTGTGGCTTTGGAACTGCACTTCTTTCATTACTTGTTTAATTGTCCTGTAAAAGTCTTGTGTCAATATTTCTGTTTCCTGTGTTTACCTGGCTGTGGTGGACAATCTGCTCCCTTTACAGAGCTCATGACTAAATTTAACATGGCAGCTGTAACAGGGAGGTTAAAACAGAAAGTGTCCAGGCCTGTTGATGAATAGGAAAACTGCAAGTGTATTTAACAGTTTAAAATATATCTGCAGGCACTGGAAACAACCACCACCCTGTACAGGCTGCCACTGTTCACTCGCAGAACATATATTGTCTAAAATCTACTTTGGAAATATGCAACTGTTAATACTAAAGGCGTAATTTCCAAAGTGATTTTATTATGATGCAGCTGAAATCAGTCTCATGCCGAGTTCTCCTATTTCCAGGTGTCATGATGTACACGGCACGAAAGCACCGGCCTCCTTGGCTGGAATTTTAACTACCTACACAGGAGCATCCAGAGCAGAACTCTGCCCTTCTGAGCTCATTGACTTCAGTGGGCTTAGAAGGGTGCAGCTGGGTTTAGGAGGATACTGGGAATCATTCTCATTGCATTAAATTCTAATCAAGTATGTCATTTCAAATTAAATGTTGAATTGGAACTTACTATTGCTGACTCTTCACTCCAACTTATATTGACCGCATTCTTTACACTCAGGGCAGGCATACTGAAGGAGAAGACTGTCTGGCCCTTGTCACGGATTCCCCCCCCCCCCCCCAAAAAACCCTTCCACGAACTGTACAGTAAACAAAAATAACATGAATTAAGTCGAAGTAAGGTAAATGCATGGGTCCATCACTTATGCATGTTGTTAAACTAGATTAATGAAGGGGAATCCAGGAGGGACAAACTTCCAAAGGTCCTGGTCACCATGGGAGGGCCAAGGAGCTAGCTAAGTCCTTTAATTTTCTTTCCTATGATGTTTGGGTTGGCGCTAGGTAATATAGAGAAGAGAGAGAGAAGAGATTGGATTTATACCCCGCCCTTCACTCACTGGGAGTCTCAGAGCGGCTTACAAACTCCTTTCCCCTCCCCTCCCCACAACAGACACCCTGTGAGGTAGGTGGGGCTGAGAGAGCTCTTTCCAGAGCTGTCCTTGAGAGAACAGCTCTGACAGAGCTATGGCTTGCCCAAGGTCATCCAGCTAGGTGCAAGTGGAGGAGCGGGGAATCAAACCCAGTTCTCCCAGATTAGAGTCCGCACACTTAACCACTGCACCAAACTGGCAGAAATATTTCTATGGGCCTCCCTGGGCCCTCTAACACATTTATCCAGCCATAGGGGCATTGTTATCAGGGAATGGCAGCATGAAACTTCTATGTGTGGAGACTGGGGAAGAAGTGAAGGGCATCTGGATAGTGCTCTAATTTTGTAATAGTTGGTGTTCTTGTACACCCAGCAGGTATACTTGACAAACAAAAGGAAGTTTTGTTTTATTCTTTACATGCAGGACAGACATACTAATGTCTATGAACCATGGTAGATGAGAAGGGAATCTCCATTATCACTTCACAAACACGGCACAATGACTTCCTCCATCATGCCTTAACAACAAAAGCAATATGAAAGGCCCAACATGGTTCTTAAATGTATCATTTCAAACCATTACATGTTAAAAACAATGCTGTTGCAAATTAAAAGAGATTCCAGTTACTCAGGCAACCTAGAGATGTATATAACTTGTAGTTTAATTCAAAAAACCTGTGCAATATCCTATTTCAAATACAGCAGGGTGTTTTTCCCCCTTCCATTAGAAAGAAATCATATTTTTGGCTTCTGGTAGAAGGTTCTTCAGTAGTTCCAAATCAATAATTTCTTTCCAGAATCCTAATATATTGTACAAGAGATCTCCTAGTATTCCTGTTGCTAAAGTTAATCTCAAGTCATCTAACCTTATCACAATTCCAACAAAAACATGGGGGGGGGGGAATCAGCTCTTCAGAGTCCATGCATCTCCAATGTTATCACCATTCAATTTATCGATATGTCTCTTATGAACAAATAATTAAGGCCTATGAAGAAAGGATCTTTTGAACAGTGGTGAATTAGATATTGAATTTGACACATGCCATGAACTCATATGGGATAAATAAAAATGTGTGTCTTCATGCAACAAACTGTTTACTTTAAATTCATAAACTTTAAAAACTGTTTATTTTAGTACACAATTGGAACATGAACTGTGAACGTTGAATCTGGGTTGGTTTCAGATGACCTGAGAAGCATAAATTATAAATCAGCCAAAAATCAGGAGTAGTTTAAAAGAGATCAATGTCCAATCAGATATGGGTTGTATTTTTAATACACAATTTCCACAGTGGGATTGTTTCCTGAAATACAAGAACAATGTGGGAAACTGTTTTTGTTATATAACATTCTGTTTTAAAGAAAGACTTGGACATATACTGCTTTACACCAAGTCAGTTTATTGGTCCATCTGGACCAATATTGTTGACTCTGATTGGCGGCAGTTTTGTAGGTTGTACAGAATTGAACCTGTGACCTACTGTATGGGCAGCATGTGCTCTGCCACTGAACGACTGGCCTTCAATGGTAGTCTATGCCTACAGTCTGTATACAATATATGTGTACATGTGTACAGAGAGACAGACAAACAGCCTATGTTCGTGGTGGGATGTGACACAGTGTTATGGAGAGCACATTTAAAGACACAGTGTTTTCTTCTTAGGGTCTTTCGTGTACTCCTCTCTCCCCACTTTATTATAAGTGTTAGTTTTAAACAAGTATACTGAACTGAACTGGGAAAAAATCTGGTTACTTTTACCTCCCAAGTTAATTTGTGATGCTGATATCAGAACTCTGAAATGAAATCATGTTTAAAGACCATTATAACTGGCAGAAATATTGTAAAAGCTGACACATTTCTGTCTGCAAATGAAGCCAACAGTCTCTTTGACAAGTAAACATGGCAAAACATAGATATATTTCTATCAAGATGATTTACTGTATCTTTGTTTTGGATTGTATTAAAAGTCTACATTCTTCAACTCCTTCTGTGAAAGCCAGATCTGTCAATTTGCAATTAAACATACAAAAATGCTTCTACTGTTTAATTTTTTAAAAAATAAAGCAATTGCCAAAAAACCTTGGGCAGTAGGATTTTTGTTTGTTGTATATCCAGCTGTGTTATTCAGGTTGTTCAGTTCAGTACTATAAAATTTTTATGAAGCTACAATAGCAACATTGCAATCTAGGAATTCTTCATTTGGAAAATTGTTTTTATACTTCATGTAACCATCTTTGGATTGACACCATTGTATAAGATAAGAAAGAAGTAGGAGTCATGTCTCCTGAAAACATGCCTTTAATGAATACAAAGCCCAAATAATAATTCAGTTTTGTTCAGTATGGCTTACTACATAAAATCAAACATCTCTACAATATATAGAGGGATTTAATGCACAGAAAGAAAAATTATGCATAATAAAATGATAATATACATAGGGCACTTTCACAAATGCTGAATAATGCACTTCCAAGGCACTTTGCAACTGGTATTTATTGTGTGAAATGGCAAAATCCAGTTACAATTGCTGAAATAGATTGAAAGTGCGTTGAAAGTGCATTATTCAGCATGTTTGAAAGTTGAACGTTTAGATTTCTAAAATAATCTGGGTCCAGAACATGATACCACATTTCCCTGTAAGAATGTCCTTGAAGATTACAAGTTGGGAACAACAGGGACTCTGGCACATAGATAACAACCCCCAGACCCATGCCAAGTGTCTTCCCTCAAAAACAGTTGTGTTTTTGTAAACTCCTCAAGGGGATTAGATAAAATAGAGAGGTCCAATTGATGATTACATCTGTGGTCATGGAACCTGTTGAGATGGGGAAACAGACTCCACAACCCTGGATTTTTCTTGTTCTTGCACTGGTTTGGTGTATTATGCCTGCAAGAAATGTGGTCCCAAGTGTATAATCCCCCTGCTTGTCAGGGCTACCAAGCCTTTGCAGTATTAGCTGTTACAACTTGTGTCAAGGGATGGGGGAGTGGGGGTCTGGTAGTATTCATAACAATCAATCTTAACGTTGATGTACAAACCTTGGAAAGTGGGTCTCAGGACTACGTCCAGGTCCTCTTGATCCAAGGCTGACATATTGGATCTGTGTTAATGTCTATATTCTACCTAAACTTTTAAAACCCTAGAGCATGGAAAATTTTTGGGATCATTTGTCCACCATTCTCGATACCTTAACACTAAGGTTTCTCAACTCTCACCTCATGGTACGTGGAGTTTTCAGTGCCAGAACAGTTGGCTTTTCCAATTCCTCAACATATTAATAACCAGGCTGCCGAACATGCCTGCTTTTTTGACCAGTCTTCACAAGATCCATTTATAAATAAGCTAAGTTTAAGACTATTAAAACTGCTGCCATTCCATCAGTTGCATATTCCCCACGGCACAAGGTTCAGTTTGTCTAGTGGCTTGTTTACATTCTTATCTACATGAGGAGCCGGGACAATAGATCACACTGCAGTAATTCCAGACACTCTTGTTCCAGACCCTTTGTTTTGCGGTAGGCAACAGAACTGAGAGTGGCCACTGTCCTTTAGGAAGAAAAAAAGGAGGAGATTGGATTTATACCCCACCCTTCATTCAGAGTCTCAGAGCGGCTTACAAAGTCCTTTCCCTTCCCCTCCCCACAACAGACACCCTGTGAGGTATGTGGGGCTAAGAGAGCTCTGAGAGAACTGCTCTTTCAAGAATAGCTCTGACAGAACTATGACTTGCCCAAGGTCATCCAGCAGCTGCAAGTGGATGAGTGGGGAATCAAACCCATTTCTTCCAGACTAGAGTCTGCACACTTAACTACTACACCAAACTGGCTTCTGCTTCAGTTTCAGGGAAGTTTATTGCTTCTGCTTCAGTTTCAGGGCAACATTTTGCTTCATTGTACCCAGGATTCCCTTGAGGGATCGCAGCTCTCTGTAAGGCGAATCAAGTGGTCCTCACAGTTAAACTCCACCTTAGCTCAATCTCTGGCAAAGAATAACCTTTGTTCCCTGCATCAAGAACTAATGGAGGATGGCTCTGATGCCATCAAGTGCTTTGAAGCCATAACTTGACACCTCAAACCACTGCTCTCTAATAACAGACCCCCTAAAAGTATAAGTCATCTTAGCAGAGGGTGGTTTGATCAGGAATGTAGAACTGCTAGTATACTATACTCGAAATATTTACCACACTAAGAAAGGAATATCTATCAGTCCTCTCATCTCCTTAAGATCAGTTTATAAGAAGTTCCTTAAGCAGAAGAAGTTTGACTTTGCTGTATTGCAATGGCAGGAATTAGGTCTGGCAGTTCAAGTTCTGGGACTCATCTCCTTTGGTTTAGTCAATCCCTTCCCCCCCCCCCCATTTTATTGGAGGCTCAGATATCAGCAAAAGATTGGCAAGGTCACTACAGCCAGGTATTCAGCCCCCCACCCCACCCCCCAATTCAGGTGAGTGAGACAGTGGAGCAGACGCCACTTTTAGATCTCTCTACTGCACCACGATGGGCTCCCATCACAGTCTTTGAAATAAAAGGCCTCGTCTCCCCTCTCTCCTCTGCTAAGACCCCTGGTGAGGACCTGATCCCTCCTGAGTTGTTTAACTCTTTTCCTGATTGGTGGACGCTAGGGCTGCCAAGTCCAACTTGGGAAATATCTGGGGACTTTGGGGGTGGAGCCAGGAGACTTTGGGGGTGGAGCCAGGAGAAAGGAAGTGACATCATTTTGTGATGTCACATCCTGTGATGTTGCTTCCACATGCTGACACATGAACTCATGAAGTTTCCTAATACTGAATCAGGCCATTGGTCCATCAAGGTCAGTATTGACTACTCAGACTGGTAGTGGCTCTCCAGGGTCTCAGGCTGAGATCTTTAATGTCACCTATTACCTGATCCTTTTTTAGCTGAAGAAGCTGATACCTCCTGCATGTCAAGCAGATGCTCTATCACTGAGCAACAGCCCTACTGAATCCTTCCTCATCTCGGCAGAATATGAAGCACTAAGTGCTACACAAATGCTAAATATGATTTTCATATCATAAGAACAGGAGAGAAGCCACAGTGGATCGGCCCATCCAGTACAGCCCATCCAGTACAACACTCTGTGTCACAACAGTAGCCAAAAATACCAGGTGCCCTCAGGAGGTCCAGCAGCGGGGCCAGAACTCCAGAAGCCCTCCCACTGTTGCCCCCCAAGCACCAAGAATACAGAGCATCACTGCCCCAGACAAAGTGTTCCATTTAGACCTTGTGGCTAATAATAGCCACTGATAGACCTCTGCTGGATGGGGACAGAGAGAGAGAGACAGACAGAAAAAAGAAAGAGGGAGAGAGAGAAGGAAAAAAAACTGGCAGAGGCACTTACTTCCATTTAGACCTTGTGGCTATAATAGCCACTGATAGACCTCTGCTGGATGGGGACAGAGAGAGAGAGAGAGAGAGACAGACAGACAGACAGACAGACAGAAAAAAGAAAGAGGGAGAGAGAGAAGGGAAAAAAACTGGCAGAGGCACTTACTTCCATTTAGACCTTGTGGCTATAATAGCCACTGATAGACCTCTGCTGGATGGGGACAGAGAGAGAGAGAAACAGACAGACAGACAGACAGACAGAAAAAAGAAAGAGGGAGAGAGAATGAAAAGAGCTGGAAGAGAAACTTACCTTACCAGCCACATGCAAAAGCAGCTCCTTCAGTCCCTCCTTAATCTCTGGGCGGACCTCTCTTGCTGTGGAAGCTCTCTTGCTGACTTCTTAAAGGGGAAATGTCTAGTGAGGCTTTTTACTGCAGGGCAGGCTCTCTGCAGACATTTCCCTTTTAAGGCAGCCATTTTGTCCCCCCGGTGGCCAACTTTGAAAAAGCAGGGGGAAGGACTAAAAATCGGTGTTTCCCCCGCCCTACCGGGGGACTTGGCAGCCCTAGTGGATGCCCATCTTAGCCAAGCTGTTCACCCAGCTCAATCTAACTGGCAAATTTCCCTCAGGGTCGAAACTAAGCATCGTTGTCCCAGTATTTAAAAAAGGCTGCAAATCAGTCCTTCCAAAACTATCGACCTATTAGCCTGCTGAATATATACTCCAAATTATAATACAGCAATTTTTTGCTGCATAAACTGGGGGACTGGGAGACCTCCAATAACATTATTCATCCTGAACAAGCAGGATTCAGGAAAGGGGTAGGCACTATAAATCATTGCCTGACTCTTTACCAGCTGGCTCAACAGAACATTAAGGGCTCCGCCAAGGCTATGTTTGCAGCATATGTGGACCTAACTGCTGCCTTTGACTCAGTGAATAGGAACCACCGGTGGGCAAAACTAGCAGATACTAATATTGGTAAAAGCCTATTGTTCCTGATTGGGGAACTTTATCCTAACATAACTGTGAGAGTTAAGGCAAGCCCTACAGGCACTTTAACAGAGGAAATTCCAATTAGGGGGTCAAAGAGGAGTGTGTTCTGGGCCCTTTGCTTTTCAATCTGTATTTAAATTATATAGTCCCAAGCCTGTCTGGCCATAAATTCTTTCCACCATCCCTGAGGGGACAGAAAGTATTGGTATTCCTATAGGCAGGTGTTGGTGTCTTTAACTTGCATTGGGTTAAGAACAATGTTACACAAACTGGGCAATTTCTGTAAGGACGAGGTCCTATACATCTGCTTTGCTAAGACCAAAGTAATGGTCTTGGGAAGAGACCTCCAAGATTTAAATGGTCAATAGATGGCAATCCCATCAAACAATGCAGAACCTCTAAGTATTTTAAGGTTACATTTAGCAAAATCCTTTAATGGAAAACCCACCTGGCAATAACAAAAGCCTCTGTCTGGAGAACCACTGGGACATCTTCAAATTCTATACCTCATAAGGAAGATTTTTAGTTGAACCGGCATTGAAACTGTTCCAGTGCAAGGCCATCTCTCAGCTTTTATAAGGTGCAGAGATCTGGGGTTAGAATGAACATCTGATTTCAGCCCTACAGCTAATCCAAAATCATTTAAAAAAAAAAAAAAAGAATCCTAGCTTTGCCTCATGGTACTCCAGCAGCTCTAGTGAGGGCTAAACTTGGGTTACCTTCTCTTAGAGCCCATTTGCACCTGGTCTTATTTAGATTCTGGGGAAAACAATGGAATCTCTACACTAACCTTCTTCCGAGGGAGAGCAATGCACTGCTGCATTCAGATGTCACTTACATAGCTGGCTTCAACAATATTCTCCATCATTACTCTCTCGTGGATGCCCCCTTCTTCTCAAATTCTGGCTCCATACCACAATCTTGGCTCAACTTGATATTTATTCCTATTCATAAAAAAGGTGATTATTCTCTTCCTGACAACTATAGACTGATCAGTTTGCTTTCTTGTTTAAGTAAACTATTTAGTTCTTACCTGCTTATAAAATTATGAACTTGGCTGTCAGATAATCAAGTCCTTATGCCTTCTCAAATTGGTTTCAAAAGATGAGCTTCCATGGTAGATCATTGGGTAATTCTTGCCCATTTGGCTGAAAAATATTCTAAACCATCTGGAGGTAAACTTTATATGGCTTTTATTGATATTAAAAGGGCCTTTGACTATATTCCCTGTGCTAGATTGTGGGGACAATTAGCAATGACTTCTATGGACCATTGGCTCCTTTAACCAATCTACAAATTATATCAAAATATTACTGCACAGGTGAGATATGGAAATAATGGTCAATTGACCAAAGAGATCAAAGTAAATAGAGGTGTCCTTCAAGGCTGCCTTTTGGCTTCCTTTCTCATTAACTTCTATATAAATGGCATTGATAGTCACCTTTCTGGTGAATTTTTCCATCCACCTCACCTGTCTCAAAGACCCGTCTCGATTCTGTTGTCTGCTGATGATGCCATGCAGTTATCTCAGTCTTGTGTTGGCTAAAGACTGAATGCCTTTGCATTTTATTGCTCCCAGGAGTCCTCAGATATGAATTATCAAAAGACTAAAATTGTTTTCTGTAAAGGTAAGAACATAAGAAAAGCCAATGTTGGATTAGGCCAGTGGCCAACACTCTGTCACACAGTGGCCAAAAACACCAGTTGCCCTCAGGAGGTCCACCAGTGGGGCCAGGACACTAGAAACCCTCCCACTGTTGTCCCCCCAGCACCAAGAATATAGAGCATCACTTGCCCCAACTGAGAGTTCCTATCTATACCTTGTGGCTAATAGCCACTGATGGACCTCTGCTCCATATGTTTATATAATTCCCTCTTGAAGCTGTCCATGCTTATAGCTGCCACCACCTCCTGTGGTGCTCCATTACGCCATTTATCTTGGTCTGTGAATGGTCATTTGATTGATCAGGTGAACAGCTTCTGCTATCTCAGTGTCCTTTTTTCATATAATTCATCCTGGACAAGTCATATTACTGCTGCTGAAAGTTAGCATCAGTACATTTGTCAGCTCTACTGAAATACTTTTGGACTTCAGGAGGTAACTATGTACCTGCCACTTTCTGGACTTTTCAGGTGAAGGTAGTTCCCTTATAATTATATAGTGTACCATGAACCATAGCCAAGCTCAACTATAAGTATGACTCTTGTTTAACCACCTTTCTGTGTTCATTGTCCAATCTACCAATGTGTATCTCTGGCCCAGCAATCCATTTGGAATTTGCTGAACCATCTCTGGAGGCCAAAGCCTGATAGCAACATTCCTCTTCAAACTAAAAAACAAAATCTCTAGAGGGGTGTTATCTGCACCATCTTATTAATGCCCAGGAGGTGGGTTGGACTGCCTTGGGACATAGGCTGCTTGGAATGCTATGTTTTGATTCCCTCCCTGCTTGCTTATCTCTTGCTATCTCGCTCTGACCTTGGCAGCTGGGTAGTGTCTGCTGATTCACCTTCCCGCGTTTTCTTATGAGAACTTGTAACCAGTATATTTGTGCGCCTTTTCTGATTTATGGGATTGGTTGCATTCCACTGCAAGACCCTTTTGAATTCTGTATAATTGCTCTGGCTAGGGAACATTCTAGCCATCACTGACACAGAACGTATAGATGACCAGAACAGACCTTTCTCAATAAAGATCACCCTTCTTTAAGGAGGTTTTTTGTGACTGACTCTATAGGACTCTCACATCAGAACATTGTCAGCACTTATTGAGTCATATCAACACTGCAAAAAAAAAAAAACCCAAAAGAAAAACCATTAACAGAAAATAGCTACTGTTGGGTAGGCAAAACATTACTCCCCAACAAATACTTGAACTAACCTGTATTCCCTTCTGACAGGTTAAAGGGTACTGAATGTCAGCTAATGCTACCATCCCCTGCCCAGGAGGTGGCATGAGTCACCCTGCGAGGGAGGGTCCTTGGAATATTCACTTTCGATTCTCACAGCTTGCTTATCGCTCACTGCCTGGCTCTGACCTTGGTAGCCTCTTAGTGTCTGGCAACGTATCTTCCCAGTTTTTTCTATGAGAACCTGTAGCCAGTATTAAAGGCACCTTTTTCCTGATTTATGTGATTGGTTGCATTCCTCTTTGAGACCCTCTTTGAATTCTGTATAATTGCCCTGCCTAGGGGTTGTTCTAACCATTACTGACACAGAATGTGTAGATGATCACAGCAGACCTTTCTCAATAAAGATCACCTTCTTTAAGGACACTTGGGGTGATTTCACACATGCCACTTGCCTCTCATTTCCTCCAAAGTTGCCCCGGTAATTTTCCCCCGGAGCAACGGTATCCATTTTTTCACTAGAGGATTCAGCTCCTCTTTAACCCTGCAGTTTTTTGTTCACAGTTAGCAGTTGCCCCGATGCTTTCAGCCACTCCCCTGTTCATGTCCCCTCCCCTTACCCTCCCCCCTCACCCCTCCCTCATTTCCCCACTCTTTCTTTTTTAAAAAAACGCATGCGTGGTAACGTTATAACGTCATAGTGGCATGACGGTAGTGCATCCCCCGCCCACCTTGCGGTAGCCTTCCTCTTCCCAGAATTCAACAACTCCCTCCTACCTAATCAATTATTCCCGCCACTCTTGGTTGAAGCAAAACCATTGGCTATCTACAGGGACCGCAAATGTCAGTGGAGGATTTTCCCCCCTGATGGGTGGATTCTCCGTTCTGATTGGTGGATTCTCCGCTCTGAACTAAAATGTCGGCTGCTTTGCCTGCGGGAGCACAGGGACAAAATGGTGGATAGCCAATATGGTGTTGGCTGGTCCGTGTAAAGTAATTAAATAAAAATAACTTTAAAAACCTGAAAATTGAGACATCTAAAGGAGACAATACGGGAGGCAATTTCATCCAAAATGGTGGTGGCGGAGGCAGCGGCAGCTGAGGCTGAGTGGCATCAATGGCAGTCCAGTCTCCCTGCTACGCATGCTGAATTGGAGCACCGAACAACATTCCCCCCCCCATAATAGATGTGAACGTGTGTGTATTATAAAAAGACAACAATTGTGCCGTCTTCCCTTGCTGCATCAATATTTTGTTATGTTGATATAACGTTATAAGGGCCTTTTTTTAAAAAAAAGGAGGGGGGAAGTTATGCTTCAGGTCCATAAGACCAAACACAGGGAGCAGGAAGGAAGACTCACGTCCCTGGCCTGCTCGCTTGCTTGCCGCGGCTTCTCTGCGGGTTTCTGGAGAAAAGAGCCCACCGCCAGCTCTCCAGGGGCTGTTGCCAGGGCAGCCCAAACACAGGGCAGCAGTCATCTGCAAGCACAGGGAGCTCTCAGGCCAATGGCGCCCAGCTCCTGCTACCAAGAAACAGTAAATCCATCCCCCCCCATAATAGATGTGAACGTGTGTGTATTATAAAAAGACAACAATTGTGCCGTCTTCCCTAGCTGAATCAATATTTCATTATGTCGATGTAATGTTATAAGGGCCTTTTTTAAAAAAAAAAAAAAAAAGGAGGGGGAAAGTTATGCTTCAGGATCGTAGGACGGCACACAGGGAGCAGGAAGGAAGACTCACGTTCCCGGCCCACCTGCTTGCTTGCCGCGGCTTCTCCGCAGGTTTCTGGAGGAAAGGGCCCACCGCCAGCTCTGCAGGGGCTGTTGCCAGGGCAGCCCAAACACAGGGCAGTGGTCATCTGCAAGCACAGGGAGCTCTCGGGCCAATGGCGCCCGGCTCCTGCTACCAAGAAACGGCAAATCCACCTTGCCAACACAGTCCCTGTGGTGGGATCTTGGCTCCCTGCCTCCTTATTTCGATATAACGTTAGGAGGGCTTGTTTCAAAAAAAATTGAAGGAACGCCCACCACAGGGCAGGCCAGATGGAGGGCGGGCGAGTGAGTGTGTTTTCATCTCAGCTTCTCCACCGGAGCAAACAGGAAACACTGCCAAAAACAGGATTTTCTTGCTCCAGGGAAGCTCCGGAGCAGTGCCACGATACTCCTGAGCAAACCCTGAGCCCGGAGCAACTGGTGGGAAATTGACCAGAAGCTCCTGAGCAAGCATCAGGGCAAAACCAGGGCAAACGCTAGTGCGAAAACGCCCTTGTTGTGACTGACTCTGTAGGACTCTCACACTGCATGACTTATTTGATGTGCTACACCATTTGGGTATTAACCATAAATTATCACTTTAAATTTTGCATCTTTTAATATCTCTCAGTCAAGTTTATCAGTGTTCAGTTTGTCAAGTACTGGGTACCATTTGTCTAGAGGGTTTAACTCTTTGTCAGTTTGTACATTGCTAGATATCACGATTTTTTCAAGCAGAAAGCAATCCCAGACTTTGTGAAGCCACTGACCTATTGTAGGGGGTGTGCTGGCCTTCCATTTCTGGGCTATCACTGTTTTCACAGCAAGAATTAGTATGTTAATCAATTGTTTTCTCTTTGCAGGAGGACCATCATCGGGCCACAGATGAAGGAGGAAGATCACTGGGTTGAAAGCTAAGGTACATCCAGTAAGTTTTTTAATTTGTGTGTTAACTTGGGTCCAAAATTGTGGTATAGGTTGACATTCCCACCAAGTGTGGTAGAAAGTAGCTTTTTCACCACATTGTTTCCAAGGTGTGTGGATATATTCTGGAGAGTTTCGCTGGAGCTAGGTACCATCAGTGTAGTACTTTAAACCATGTAGCCTGGATAGATAGTGACTGTGAAATTTTGGCTTGTGTATGCCAGTTGCACCCCCACCCCCACCCGGAATAACAAGACAGACAACAGTTTGGAATTAAACAAGGGCCACTTTATTTAACAGAACATTGCAGCAATGGGCAAACTAAGCAAGCACAGGAATAGGCAAGGCAGGCGTCACTCCCTGACACAACCTCCTTGCCCTTGATATGGGCGGGACACCTAGCTCCGGTCTAAAGCCAGCCACTTCTGGCTCGTAACCGGCAGCCCAGCATACTGGTAGCCCCCCAGGAGCGCCTACCCCTGAGACCGCACAGACCTTCAGGGAGGAGCCTAGCCTGAGAGGTTCCCAGAGGAGACCACCATTCACCACCCCGGACCGCACTGCCCTAGGGCAGTTCCTGATGACCTCCTGTTCCCAATCAGGATATGCCAAGAGGAGCTCACCAGTTCCATTTTCTTGCTTACACAAACCTGCCACAGCCAAGGCCAAGCCTCTGCTTTGGCCTTTGCTACCCCATTCAGCAACCGAGTGCCAACCAGATCCCGTACTGCAAGTCCTCTAAAAATATCCCATTGCCCTTGTCTGAAAGGTGCACCCCATCAGGCCTATACAGGTCAGGAAACTCGACCCGTATGTTGGGGTGCGGTAAAAACAGACCCAACCCAGACTCCATGGCCTTCCTTATCTGACTGTTGGCTTTACGCCTAGCAGGGTCAATACACCTGGGGTCCCAAACTTTCTGCCACACCTGGCGGGGAAGCATGGCTGACCACCCCATTGGCATGCCGGGCCACCCTGCTCTTATCATCACAAGGTCAACCCTGGCCTGCAACACTATCTGTACACCAGGCCACCTTGCTCTTATTCTCACAAGGTCGGCCATGGCCTGCCACATAAGGGCCAGGCCCTCCATCAGCCCAGAATCATTGTCCCCCAGGTGTATTGCCAGAACGTGAGGAGTAGGTCCCCTCCTCAGGAGCAAGGGAAGGAATACAATCCTGTTCGTGCCCCTCCTTCCCAACCCCTCAACCAATGCATGCTCACTAAGGCCGCGCTGAGAACTGACGGGTGTCTGCCATGCCTTATGAGCTGCCCAAAAAGGAATGCTGTGGCCGCAGACTGTAAGAGGAACATCATTAATAACTGGTTCCATACCCTGAACTCATTTTAGAATAGGAGATAGAAAAGGTGCCCTGCTACCCTAGAAAAGGTATCCAAAACCTAATGTAAACCTCTTGGAGAGGTAAGCGCGAACATGGATCTTTGGGTAACAACTTAACCCAAGTCTGAAAACATTCAATTTAATTGGGCTGGGCCCCTTTATCATGAGGGGGCTGTTGTTCCCACCCCCCCAGCACTTGCCCCTTTTTCCACCCCCCCAGCCCTTCGGCCTAGGGCAGCTGGAGAAGGCGTGAGGCCCGGTGCATGGGGGGCACTTGTGGCGGAGTGAGCAGGACTCGTGGCCACAGGCTCCCTGGGAGGTAAACTCCCAACAAAGTGGGTGTTGCTGAACCACTTGCCCCGCCTGCATGCCGGAATCCAACTGCCCATGAGCTGTCTTCACGGAGTGACCACTGTGCGACCTCTCACCCCAAGACGCTCTATTCAGCGACATAATTTGCAGCCACAGGTTAGTGTTAATTTAGTCCCACCACATGGATGGGTTCATGGCTGCCCGCATCCTAAACTCCTCATCATACTGCAACCAAGCCAGGCTTGGGAAGTCTGTAAAAGCTTTGTAGATGATGTCCATGTACTGGATCATCGCTGAAGCCCTCCAAGGCTGGTGCCGCACTATGACAGCAGTATAAATAAGGAATCCAGGGTACCAGTTCACCCATGTCCTATCAACTATGAGGCACTTCAAGCGCTCTTTTTCTCGTTCATCCAGATTGTCTTTATCTTTTTTTCTCCATCTCACGATAGAGCAAAGTAAAAACGTCCATGTATTCACCCTTGAGGATTTTTTCCTTGGTGGCAATGGACAGATGATTGCCCAAAGGCAAATCCGTGTCCCCACCGGGCAGCGCCCCTGCAGCAACCGATTCATATGATGCCCCCCCTCCCAGACTAGGATAGCTCATGCCAGGCTGTGGGTAACCCCATGCCGGCCAGGAAAATTGAGTAAGAGGTGGAGCACACAATGGAATGTAGGGTGGCCAGCTACCCTGAACCATTTGAGAGGTGGCCACACCCATGGCCACCTAGGCCCATCCCCTCCTGCTCCAACCGCCTTACCTCCCTGCTCGTGAGGTGCAGTGTAAATTGCCACTGCTAGTTTTCCAAGCTCTGCCACCACTGCCCTGGTGCCAGTCCTTTCCCTTGTTCGTGAGGATCAGCATCTCTTTTGTCCTCTAGGAAGGCCAAACGTGCTAAAACCTGGGCTTGAAAAGAGATATTAGCATCCCCTTTAACCATAGTATCCCTGGGAGATAAACCCCTTTCTTTTTCCAGTGCTGCCAGCCGCTGCAAAATAGCGGCATTCCCTGGATCATTATCCTCATCATCCTCAGAAGGAATCACAGGTGCAGGCCGCCCCAGAGGCCTTTTGGGAGCTGGTTGCTTACCTTTCCCTTTGCCTTTCCCTTTCCCTGAAGCCATAACAAGAAATAAGTTATTGTTAAGCGAAGATTACAACCAATTAACAATAAACCTCAATAAATGTGGGGAAAATCTAACTATTCAAGAACAGACCAGGTACCTAGTAACATAGTAACCTAAAATGGCTGCCAGCAGTCACCCACAAAATGGCTGCCACACCTGATAGATCAGACCTCACCAATATGGCCACCCCCCCATGAAGTTGCACTTATAGTGGGCCCGTGACCCCACCAATATGGCTGCCAGGCTAGAGGCCAATGCCTCACCAAAATGGCCACCTCAGATGCCCTGCCCTAATTGGCCGCCAACACAGGAGTCGACAACCCTCACCAACCCTCCCAAGATGGCTGTTCAAGGGCCCAACTGAGGTTCCCAACTGAGGTTCCCGCCCAAGATAGCTGCCATGGAACTAGGGGGGAAGGCAGCCAGTTTAAGTAACTGCCCCCTACTATCGAAAAGTAGAGCGAGTGGGGGGAGAAAAATGGCTGGCCTAGATCACCCACCTAGATGGCTGCTGCTGGGCAAAAAGGGGGGGATAAGAGCTCCTTGCAGAGTAGCCAGGTGGGAAGCCACCCACCAAATGCTGCCCCACCCATGGAGGCCTCAACACGAGACCCACAACCACCCAGGTTGCCCCCATCGACCAGCCGCCACCACTTGGGCCGCCCTGGAACACCAGCCCAACAAACCCAGGCTGATGCGATCGGGCCTCCGCCGATGCAGCCGGGCAGCCTAATTCACACCGCTGTTGCCTCCAATCAGGCCCTCGCTGACGCACAGCACAGGCTGCCGCCAACGCAATTGTGCTGCTGCCACCAAAATCGGGCCCGAAATCGGGCCGCCTCTGACTAATCATGCTGCCGCCGATGAAAGCGGGCTGCCACCGCGATCCCTGTGAAGAGGAAGCCGAGTGGCAATAGGTAGGCCCACCTGAGCTGCTCCCAATGCATGCTACCGACCTAGTCCAAGCATGCGGAGCAATTGCCACGAGCGGGGGCGGGGCACCACACTTCCTCAAATACTGATCCTGAATGGCTAAAACATGAATGATTTTCACATTCAGATTATTCTAGACCAGAGGTCATTTCGAGCAGGAGCTCGGGGGAGCACAGCTCCAGGAGTTGATGCCAGCCCCCCCCCCTCAGCAGGGGAATGCCTGCTTGTGTCATGACTGCAGCAAAATGACCCTATCCCCTGGAAAGGTCCTCATTCCTCCGACCAGCCTTCTGAAGGCTTTAGCCACCACTGAAGCTATCCTCCCAGAATAGTGATATTTCTGAGGCTTGGATTAGTAGCTGTCCCCTCTCTGACAGCTCTTTCTCTCTCTCTTTCTCTTCTTTCTTTCTTGCCTTCTGACATACTTCCAGTGATGTCAGGTGATGTCGCATATGCAAATTAGTTATGCTAATGAGTTATGCTAATGAGCTCCTGCACCTCTTTGTCTACAAAATGACCCCTGTTCTAGACCTTTGCAGCTCTGAAGAATCTGCATAAAAATTATGTCTAGGAATGACCACAGCCTCCCTATTGGTTGCACACCTTAATGTAATAGACAGGTTTGTGCATGTCAGAGAAGCTGAGAACAATACCATAAGGAATTCAGACTCTGTCAAGAGGCTAAACTCCCATCATTCACATGAGGCAGAATGGGCTCAGTTGAGATGCCAGACTAAGATGCAGGAATCAACGGCCACAGAAACAGAAGAGAACGGAAAATTCCAATGGCTATGGGGGGGAACAATCCTTGAAGGGAGCTACTGGGCTGCAGCAGTAATGGAAGGTGACACTGGCGGAGGATCTATCATAGACAACAGCCATGGCACTTCAGCTAACCATGGTTAATACTGCACAGAAGAAAGCAATAATAAACCACTTCTGATCATTAAATACCTCAAAAGCCCTATGAGGAGTCAATCCAGAATGAATGAAGCTATCTGTCTATTTTCTATTTCCATTTTCGTTCTTGGAAGTAGCACCCAAAATTAGGAGTAGGGGAGGAAGGGGCTTGGATAAAGCTGGCATCTTTTAAGATTTATGAACTCCTAAATTTAGAAAGGCCACTTCGTTGGTGCCAGCATGTACCCTATGCTTCTGTGCATGAGTCACTAGGCGGCAGGGGAGGGATGGCAGTCACCTCCTTTTGTGAGAGCTCATATGAGTAACATGAAATGGGTCCAATTAATCATTTTAACCACTGAATTTGCTCTGAATAAACAAAGTATGTATCAGATGATAATACCCCAGAAAAAAGTAGGCATCTGGGGGGGGGGGGGGAGTCTTTCCTCTGCAGCTCTGTGCCTTTCATTATCCTATCCCAAAGAGTTTTCTGAAAGGAAAAACTGTTTGAGCAAAATATTAAACAGTATTCATTTGTCATTTCCCTGAAGGGACCAGGCAGCAACCTGCTGGGGTGGGAAATATATGGTCATTACAGAGCTTGTATTGAATTATTTATCTCCCTCCCTTTCTTCTCCTGTTTAGCAGCTCTTCCTTTGTGAAGGGTAATTTGAGCGCTTATGCAGGAAGACGGCAGCATCACCACTGTTTAATTTAAAAGGGGGGCTGTGGGGAGGGGGGCGAATCGTGCGAAAACTGCCCAACAGACACCCACAAGTCACGATGGCCGGTTTTAAGCAGGCCGCTGTCCCCAGACCTGAGCCGCCGCACGCTGCCCACGCTGCCACCTCCTGCAGGCCGCCGCTGCCCTCTAGTCGCTGCGAATCCACACATGGGTGAAGGAGGGGCCGCTAGAAGGCCCTCTTTGGCTGCCCCGGCTGTGTGCTCTGTGCTGCCATTGCCCAGCTCAGGCCATTGCTGGCCCAGTGCAGATGACAGGATCCAGCCACCCCGCAGCCGCTGGGGTCAATACGCCATGGTGGCCCTGCAGTCGCCGCCTCCGAGGATAAGGGGGGATGGTCTACCGCCGCCGAGGAGCACCAGCTACTGGCAAAGGTAGGCCTCCCTGAGCTGCTCCCTCTGTGTGCTCTGACACCTCGAGCACGTGGAGCAACTGACAAAGGTGGGAGCGGGGTGCCTGCCCTTAAAAGGCAAGCCCTACCCCCACCTGCTCCGAGATGCGCAGAAGTGCATCAGAAGTTGCTGCCTCCCATTCGGTGTGGAGGCAAAATGGCCCCCGGGAGCCACGGCGTTGCCGGGTGCCCAGGAGCCCAGATATCTTCCCATTGAGACGTGCAATGGTTTGTTGAATATCCTTGTTCCATGCTGCTTGTTGACTTGTATTTGCATTGCTTTTGGAGTCCAGGAGTATTCGGTAGATCATGGAGATCAAACCCTTTTTTTTGGCCTTGGGTCTTCAGCAAATGTTCAAATTTAGTTAGGAGTGACTTGATGCTGAGCTTGATTGATGGATCATTAAGCCAATGTTGGAGTTGGAGGTATTCATACCATGCAACTCTAAAGTCATTTATTTTCCAGGTCCAATTTAGATGCTAGTCTACCTTTGATGAGTATGTCTGTAAGTCTTGTCACATTCAGAGATCTCCATGTCATGAAGGAGTGTTGGTCTTTGGCCGCGGTAAACCAGTTTTGGCCTGTAAACATGCTGAGTTTAGATCTAAATGAAGTTAGAGTCCACCTATGTCCCGCTGGTCTGGAGTCATCCAAGATGGCATCATAAGCTTGACATATTCCAAGTGGCGCTTGAGCCGTCAGTAAATGTCCCTGGGGAGCACATCCTGAAGGTTCTCGCCCTGCGGCAGGAGCTGGCAACTGGTTAGGGCACAGATCGTGTAAGGATCTGTGAGGTCCAGCTCAAAGTAGACAATATGGCTTTGCTGGAAGGCTTTCTTGGGATTCTCAGGGATAAAATCCCAAACCCAGGTATATGGGACGTGAATTGTGCCAAAAAAGTAAGATGGTGGATTTCTCTTTATAGTCTACAGGAAGGAGTTCAGCTCACTTTGTTTCCTCTGGAGCTCGCAGCTGGTCGCGGTGGGGTCCCAGCTCTGCTTCGCTCCAGCCAGCAGGAGGAGGAGATAGTTGAGCAGCAAGCAAGCCCCACCATTGTACACCACCATCCTACTGAACTCCATGCCCGGAGCACCGATGGGGAGGGGAAGCCCTCGCAACTCCGCGACGAAAGCGAGAAAAGTTGGCCCAGTCCACCTATGTCGGTACCATATCCTAAGAGTATTAGTTAAAAATGGATTCTGTAGTTTTTTCAATAGCAGAGGTGGATTATCATGCCAAGATAGTTCATGAAAGTTAGTGTGCTGAATTGTTGTTTCTTCCAGCACTTTCCAGTCTGGGCTACTTGAACCATGGTATTGTCTAAGTAAGTTCATGAGGATCGTTGCAGTATAATATAAATAAAGATCCAGGGACCACCAGGCCTCCTCTGCGAAGGGATCTACGGATTGCTGCATACTTGATTCGTGGCTTTTTGTATTGCCACAAGAATTTATTGATGTTGCTTTGCTACTTCTTCACCATGGCCTCAGGAAGGGTGACTGGTATAGCCCTGAAACAGTATAGGAATTTAGGAAAAATAAAGGATCGAAAGGTGCTTATTCGGTCCAGCCAGGAAAGTGTTTTGATATTCCATTTCATTAGTGTCAAGTATACTTATTTGTCGATTTGTAGGAAATTGAATTTAATAAGATTGGCTAAGTTCAGCAGTATCTTGACACCCAGGGTCGATTTTGTCCATTGGAACAAGTACTGCTGTTGGATTGTTTGAGTTAGTGAGGCTGAATCAGATATAGGGACAACTTTGATTGGTTCACTTTTAGGCCTGCCACCTGCCCGAAAGCCTCCATGACATGTTGTATCTCAGGTAGTGAAACTTCTGGGTTTGATACATAAAGTGTTAGATCATCAGCGAGCATGCTAACTTTACATTCACTGCTTTGATGCCTTTGATGTTAGAGTTATTGCATATTACAGAGGCTAGTGTTTCTATTGAGAGTGCAAACAGCAATGACGAAAGAGGGCAGCCTTGTCTGGTGCCTCGGTGTAGCGGGATGTTACCTAATGAAGTGCCATTGATGAGAAGTTTGGCTACAGGTTTTGCATAGATTGCTAGAATCGCCCTTCTGAATCCAGCTCCAAAATGCATGTGTTGCAACAAGCAGTCCAAATATTGTACTTCCATAGTATCGGAAGGCTTTTTGATATCTAGGGCTAGCAGCAGGCTAGCTTCCTGGGATTGTATTTTACCGTGATGTGTAAGGTTAAGTGTCTTTTGGATGTTGTCCGTTATATCACATGTTGGAATAAATTCCATTTGATTGCTGTGAATATAGTGGCCTATAACTTGCTTTAACCTGTTTGCTAGAATCATTGCAAAGATTTTGTAGTCCATATTGAGCAACGATTTTGGGTGGTACAACTTGGGGTCGGTGGTATCCTTGTCTTTCTTTGGTATTAAAATCATGTTTGCCACTGTCCATGTCAGGAAGTTTCCCTTCCTCCATAATATTGTTAACCATTTCTAGGAAAGGGGGTGCTAAGATTGGTAAGAATGCCTTGTAATATTCTGCCTGGAAGCCATCTGGACCAGGGCCCTTGTTGTTCCGCAGAGTTTTGATAGCAAGCTCAACCTCCTCAAGTATAATAGGTGCATCAAGAAGAGATTGGTGTTTTGGTGTGATGCTTTAAATTTTTGCAGTCAGTTGGAGATATGCTTGAATTGCTTCTTTCTGTGGCTGTGAAGACTTGTACAAGGAAGCATAGAACAATTCCATGACTTGAAGAATACTGTCGGGTGCAGAGACCATAGTGACCATTGAGTCTCTTATATGTTGGATAAATTTTTCAGTTCATTTTTTCTTCAGTTGCCAGGACAACATTCTCAGTTTTAGTGGGCCCTTAGTCATGTATGTCTGTTTCTTTATATAAGTGTCTTTAGTTACACAGTCGATATCGAGCAGTTCCAGTTGTTTTCTGATGTTTAACAGTCTTTGGTAGACTTTAGGGCTGCAGGTTTGTTTATGACTTTATTCAAGTATTTTTAGAGTTGCTAAGAGTTGACATCTTTTTTTGGTTTTTTCTTTCCTGCAGGCTGCCAACAAGAAGATGCATTTGCCTCGTATGACTGCCTTAGATGCTTCCTATACCATCTTGCTGGCTACTCCACAATGCTGGTTGAGTTGAAAGTATTCCTGCAGTGTGTGATTAGGTTTGTCCTTGGCTGTTTGGTCCAATAATAAAGTTTTGTGAAAGGACCAGTCTGGTTTTGTCTTTTTGGTTGAATCCAGTCATAGTATACACTCCATGGGTAAATAGTCTGACCATCTTTGGAGCCCTATTTCAGAAGATTTGATTGCTGGAAGCTTTTGGTCACAAAGTTATAATCTAACCTTGTGTAGATTTTGTGTTTAGGTGAATAATAACAATGGTTTCTTTCATTTAAGTGTTGATGTCTCCAGAAGTCACAGAGTTCCTGGCTATCCATAATGTCTTGTAACACACTAGGAGCTTTTGAGCTTTTGTGTTTTTTTCCCTGGGAAAGGATCTATCTAGCCATGTGTCCATTAAATAGTTTAGGTCGCCCCCAATTATGGTTTGTTCCTTCTGGAAATGTTGTAGTTTAAGAAGAGTGCTTCTAATAAGTTCAGGTTGGTCTTTGTTGGGTGCATAGACAGATACCAATGTAATAGCTCTTCCTTGCAACTTGCCCCGTATAAATATGTATCTGCCCCCTTCATCACTTGCTAATGCCTCTAGAGCAAAACTGACATTTTTTGTGATTAGGATAGCCACCCCTCGTGACTTAAATGAGCCATGAGACAAATATTGAGTGGGCTTTGGAACTTTTATTGATATGAGCCTCTTGAAGCAGAGCTATATCTGTTTTTTGGCTATGCGCTTGGCCTTAATTTTATTATTTAATCCCCTACAGTTAAGCGTAGTTATCTTAATATCAGTTAAGGCCATAATGGGTTGGGGTGTTTTTTTGCAAGCTTGGAGCATGTTTGAAAAAACAATTGTTGAAAACAGAGATAGCAATGGAAGGTTTACACCTTAACTGGTTACACCTTAACTGTAATTTGTAAGCCTTTTGTAGTACAGGAACATCAAGCATCAATTTTACCCATTGGGTGATAGTACAGGTACAGTATTTAAACTGAAAAGCATTTAGGTTTACAGTGATACATATGAATAAAACATAAGCAGAAACATCAGTAACAGGCTTTGTTATGCCTTTGATCTGGTACACTAACCAACTCTTATCTATTCTAAGCCTTATCCCCTTTACAAAAACTGAAAAGCCCAACAACCCCCCTCCCCCTCCCTTTAACAACAAAACCTTAACAAACTCTATCCCCTTTCCCTCCCCCAGATTGGAAATATAATTCCATTGGGTTGAAGCCTTATCGGGTAGGGCCTTTTGTGTGTGACACCGCGTCACATGGAGTCCTCTCTTCTCCTCCAAAAGGCCAATGGAAAAAAAAACTTACAAAAAACATTATAGCAATACCCTCTTTGGTATTCTTAAAGGGTTCCATTTTTTGTCTATGGCATTTAATGGTATTACCTTTAATGTAAATCTTTTACTTATAATTCTATATTTTTGTGTTTTCCCATGTTTGCCTGTTTACTACTTTTTTTTCTGTTTTGCTTATGACCTATTGATCTATGAGCACTATTAAAAGAATGGAATGGAATGTCTCTGATTGATGACTTTTGGGGTGTCCCCTTGCCCATTCTCAATATGTGAGTCTGGATCTTTAAGACTGATGTTGTGCTGGACAGAAGCACACTTCTTTGTTCCAAATTTCCTCCTTGGTTCAAGTTGTTCAAGAGGAACTGCAGCAGAGCATCTTATTTGACCAAAATCATCTTTTCTAGTCTTAAGCTGTGATCAGACATGCAGTTTGATCCACTGCTGTTGCTGTTCCCTTATGGATTTAAAATGCATGATCAGACAGCAAAATCTGTCTGTGTGCCCCATTCATCTGTGTCCCATTCCCCCCCTTTACTGCATGTTTCTTTGATACCTGTGAAAGTCCAGTCCTTTGGGGCTGAGCTGGTTTCAAATCAGATTTCCTGTTGTCTGATTGCTCTGTTGCACACCCAAGCCATCAGGCAGACCTGACTGATCTCTTGTTTTTCAGCTGTCATTTGTTTTACTAGTTAGCGATGTGCACATAACTGCATATTCACACCTCTCTCTCCCCCCCCCCCACAGGGGCTGCTCTAAACTTTGTTTTCTTCATAAAAACTTTCAAAGAAAGACACCCCTGTACTTCAGCTTTTTCCTGTGCTTTGGGGAAGGGGTAAATTGAAAAGCTTAGAAAGGGAGACTACATGTCCCAGCAGGCTGATCAGTGCTTGTGCACATGCTCAGAGGACAAACTTTTAAAATAATGGATGACAGCATTATTGCTTGTGGGCATGCTCAAGGGAGAAACTATTTTTAAAAATGGCCAACAGCAACACTCCTTGGCTGATGGGTCTGATATGCATCTGATCGATCAATGATAGGGTTAAAGCACTTTGAAGACTGTTACAAGGGGTGAGTCTGATCAGTATTATCTGTTACAAAATACCCTGGAATGTGTCTTCAGGAAACACCAAGAAATCTGAGATGGACTTTAAAAACATGGCTATTAAATAATCAGGACTTTGTTAAAGAATGCAGAGATGAATTTCTTTAAAAAAACAAAAACAAAATATTTTACCAGAGATGAACATTGCTGTGGTTTGGGATGCTTTTAAAGCATTCGCTAGAAGGAGAATAATTAGACAGCAAATATGGCATGCTAAACAAGAGAGAGGAAAGTATATAACCTCTATACTCTATAGACTCTATACAAAAAGATGGGAAACTGTTAAAATGTGATCCATTATCAGAGCAACTCAAATACAACTTAATGAAGTCCCAACATATCTTAAATTGTCATCTCTCATGATTGCAAAAAAAAAAATCTCCTATGTCAAACAAAATTATTTTGAGAATGCCAATAAGCCTTCAAGATGGCTGGCATATAAATTAAAAAAGGGAAGAGACGACAGATTAATTAAGTGCCTAAAAAATGAAGCTGGTGAAAATTGTTTTGTGTTAAAAGATCTGAAAGTGATAATAGAGAACTTCTTCAAGAAACTCTATTGTCAGGGAGAATTAAACAATTTAGCTATTGAACTTTATTTGGAAAAATATCTTAAAGGGAAGTTTATGGAAGATCAAAGGAAGCTATTGAATGACCCCTATCTCAACATGTGAAGTGGTGGAAGCTATTCAGTCTGCTAAGAACAGGAAATCACCTGGACCGGATGGCTTATCTTCGGAATTTTATTGTACATTTACTGACCAACTGGTGCAACCACTTAAGGCAACTATGCAAAATATCTAAGAAAACCAAAAGCTCCCTGACTCTTGGAAGGAAGCCCTAATCACCTTGATCCCTAAAAAAGATTCTAACTTGTCCGATATAAATTTTTTTAGACTTATCTCACTACTCAATGCAGACTATAAAATATATGCTACTATACTAGCAACTAGATTTTAAAAGGTCTTGGTTCAATTGAGTCACAATGTGGGTTTTTACCACAATGACAGTTGCGTCATAATGTGTGAATTATATTAAATGTACTAGAATATTACAAAGTGCATCCTGAGAAACAGCTGGCTCTCCTCTTCATTGATGCAGAAAAGGCATTTGACAACGTTAACTGGGATTTTATGTTACTGTTATTGCTTTGTTGAGAGTGCAGTGGGAAATTTTATTCAGTGGTCAAAAAGATATATGAAGATCAAGAAGCCAGAGTAATCATGAATAGCGATTTAACTTCTAAAATCCCAATACAAAAAGGTACGAGGCAGGGCTGTCCTCTATCTCCCTTTCTTTTTATTTTACTTTAGAAGTGTTAAATGAGGTAATTAGAGGTGATGAGAAGATTAAGGGGCTAAGTATTAAAAAAGAGAAATTTAAGCTTCAGGCTTTTGCTGATGACATTGTGTTTATACTTGATGACCCTGTGTATTTGATTAACCACCTGCTCTCAATTCTGAACATTTATGATCAGGTGGTAGGTTTCAGAGTAAATATAAAGAAAACTAACATTCTCACCAAAAACTGCCCTAACGAGGTGATAAATCAACTCCAAGAAATTATGGGCATTACTGTTTTAAGAGAGTTAAATATTTAGGCATTCTAATAACTAATAGGTGTAGCTCCCTTTTCAATGACAATTATAGGAAAACTTTTTCAGAAATAAAAGACCTTACTAAATGGGGGAATTTGCAGCTTTCGCTATATGGCAGGATTGCAACTATTAAAGTGTCAATTCTTTCTCAGGTCAACTTTTTATTCCAAACTATACCCATACTAAAAAATCAGAAGGACTTTAGAGACCTAGAAAAGATTGTTTCATGTTTTATATGGCAGGGCAAAAAACCACAAATAAGATTAAAAGATCTTCAAGACAGATGCGATCGAGGCGGTTTTGGTCTGCCAGACTGGCATTTGTACTACAAAGCATCAGTAATGGCATGGCTGAAGGACTGGCTTCTCTTAAGGGATGTGCGAACTTTGGTGTTGGAAGGTCATGACCTTGTAATAGGTTGGCATGCGTACCTATGGTATGGCCAAGATAGAGTGCATTTCAAGCAACACATTATCAGGAGTTCTCTCTATAAAGTATGGGAAGAACTTAAACGGGTCTTCTACCTCAAAACTTGGTTATGGGTGTCTCCACTCAAGGCGTTTATAAGACCTTCCCTTTTACTTAAGGAAAAGATTATTAGCTATGGGGATTTGCTGGACAAAGAGAAAAATTTGAAATCTAAGGCAATGTTAGAACAACAGAATGTTTGCTTATCATGGTGGGAATCCTTACAACTCCATTCAAGATTTAAAACCAATAAAATAAAAGGCTTTTATATGAACATTGTCAACATAGACACAATTTGGTTGAGCTCTGATAGACATCATAAGATGGCTGACAAAATCGTTAAACTCACAATGATAGCATGGGCATGTGACTTGGGCTATAATATAGACCTGGACTCCTGGTCAAAAGTTTGGAGGACAAATATCAAAATAACTAAAGCAGTATCATATAAGGAAAACATCCATAAAATGTTCTTTAGGTGGCATCTTTCACCTGACAGGTTGTCCAAGTACTCTCCTTCGATTTCACACATTTGCTGGAAATGTAAGAAAAATGTGGGCACTTTTTTTCATCTGTGGTGGGTTTGTAGGTTTGCACGTAATGATTGGTTGATGATTAAGAAAACCTTACAAGAAATTATTGTAATTACAATTCCTTTTAAGCCTGAATTGTTTCTCCTTAATGTTATCCCCGATGTATATGTAAAACATAATCGGTATCTTTTAATACATGGTTTAACTGCTGCCAGAATTCTCTACATCAAATATTGGAAATTGGATAAAATACCAGACAAACAAGAATTTATTTCAAAGCTTTTTATTGTTGTGGAAATGGAGTTAATGACAATAAGACTCAAGGGTAAAGAAGACGAGCTGTTCTATGCTAGTTGGGATAAGTTGTATAATTGGCTGAATATATCTGTAAAAAAGCAAAAGTAAGCTAAGTAATTTTATGTTGCCAAATCTTTATGTTCATTTTTGTGATGTTGCTTCGTATACAAGCGAAAAACAATTTATGTTATATTTTAGAAACTTATAAATAAAATATTTTTTAAAAAATACCCTGGATCAATTAGAGGCAGGGCAACAGTGGATCAAAATGCACATCTGACCATAGCTTTAGAATGGCTTTAACTTCTTTGAGGTTTCAAACCATGCCTTCCATTCTAGATGGCCATTGTACACAAATACCAATTGCTGCCCATTTTTGTGTTTGTGGAGCCTCAGTCCCCAAAGACCTTCGACACTACATTCTGTTCTGCCCTTTGTATACAGAGCCCAGAAACAAGTCTGTTGGAGAAATTTTAAAAAGCCTAGTTTTCTTCCCCCATGATGGAAAAATGATGCCTCCTTCTTTCCAATGTGGACTTGTATGTCTTTTATAAAGTAGCAGAGTTCTCCCTGGCAGCTAAGAAAATTCAGGGTCGAGCTGCACTTAATGATTGAGACTCCTTCCCCAGTACACAAACAAGGTGCTAATTTGTTTTAATGAACCTTTATGTGTTTTTGATATTATAGCTTTGTTATTTGCTGTTCTTTGTCTATGTTTTATTTGTATGTTTTATTTGCTCAATTGTGATGGTCTTTGACCACAAACAATAAACTTTTGACTGACTGTAAGAATATCATTTCCCCCCTGTGATGTAATTCAAATAAAAAACACTTTCTTATTAACACAAATGACATGAAACTATCTAAAACATGCTCTGAAGTAAAATAACAATTGCTATCCCAATTTAATCCAGGATTCGGGGGGGGGGGGAGTTTTTAATTCAGTCCAAAATGCTGGTAGGCATGGCAGCAGCCTCATCCTCCAAGGGAAGGAATTCATCTGAACAGTGGCTGAAAAGCCCTTTAATGGATCCCAGCCAATCTCAGCTCAGCAAAGGCCAGTTTCCATAGGAAGGTAACATGCAGGGATCTTAAAACCCAGGCAGGTAGGTATAGGAGGAGGAGATGCTCTGGGCCCAAGCCAACGAGGGCTTTTAAGGTCAAACAGCACCATGGACTGAGCCCAGCACCATGGACTGAGCCCAGACATGGATTTCTGGGCTTAATATGATTATTCTAGTATGTCCCCATAAGGACTGTTGCAGCTAAATTTGCATCAAATCAGTTTTGCATGCTGTCTTCAACAGCAGCCCCATGTATTGCTGTCTACTATAATCTAATCTGGATGTCCTTAAGGTATGTGTGACTGTGATGCCTAGACTAGTTTTCTCCAGGAACAGCAGAAGCTGGAAATCTACTCTTAACTGGTAACCCCATCCAGAACATGTGAAATAATTATTACCAGATCAGTTTTATTTCCTACAGACAGCCCCATTTCTATTAAGTTTCAATTTATTTCTACTCATCCAGTTCTTCATTCTGTAGACACTGGTTTAGTTCTTTTACTGACTCCCAGTAGCACTTCTACTGACTTCTGGGAAATAGAGACAGAGCTGTGTCTCATCATCTCCAAATCTCTGGATTATCTCTCCAACCCATCTCATATGGAAAGTTACAGGACAGAGGATAAATTATACTATATTCAAACATCAGAACCAGAACCTGGCACCAATCAGGTGAATTGTAAAAAGGCGCAAAATTACTAGCCGTTGCTTCCCACCGAAAAGGCACCAACCCGAGGCAGCTCAGACTTGGCAGCCCTCCTCCACCTCCCACCATACATCCCAGTCGGTTCCCATACCCCCACCACCTGGAGTCAGTGCCATTAGACAAAACACTTCAAGGTTACAAGCATTGCTTAGAGAAACAGATACGGGCATGAGAACAAACTGTTGGGGAGCAAGAGAGTGCTGAATGACGTGGAGAGCAACAGGCATCCAACTCCCGCCTGGAAAAAATGTCAGGAATCTGACATACTGCCCCCCCCCAAGATGCCCCCCCCCGGCTTCATGGGATAAGTGGCATGAAATTCCCGCACTAGCTGTGGAGCATGAATGTGATCAACAGAAACCCACTTATTACATTCAGGACCAAAATGAACCCACTGAACCAGGTAGTAAAGGCGACCCCATTTAAACTTAGAGTCCAAGATCTGCGAGATTTCGTAATGAGGCTCTCCCCTCTTCATCAGAAGAGGAGGAGTGGGAGGAGTCGGTCTCCAGTTGTTCGGCCCAGGGTCTTTCTTCAGCAGGCTGTAATGAAACACAGGATGCACAGCTTTCAGAGACTTAGGCAATTCAATCTCAAATGAGACAGAGGAAAGTTTCCTCAGGACTTTGAAAGGACCAACATATTTCCAACCCAGCTTCCAACTAGGTTGCAGTCCATGAATGTTTTTAGTAGACACATACACTGAGTCCCCAGGCTCCAGTTCCCAACCCAGAGCCCTCCCCCGATCCACATATTTTTTATAATCCAATTTGGCATGGTCAATTGTCTTGGCTATGAGAGGCCATGACTCGCGGAGGGAATTCCACCACGAGCTGAAAGAGTCAGAAGAAGGGGTTGCCGGATGCAGCGTAGGGAGAGGAAACCCCTCAAATCCCCCCACTGCCATAAAAGGAGAGACACCAGTAGATGAAAGAAGGGCGTTATTGTAACTGTATTCTGCAAATGGAAGCAGCTCCACCCAATTGTCTTGGTGGAAGTTAGTGTAGCAACGTAAAATTTGTTCTAAAGTTTGATTTGTTCATTCCGTTTCTCCATCGGTTTCTGGATGATAAGCAGAACTAAATGCAGGTTCAATCCCCATGATGTCCAGGAGCTCCCGCCAGCACTTGGCAGCATATTATGCCCCCCATCAGAAATTATCTTCCTCAGGAAACAATGGAGCTTTATGACCTGCGAGAAAAACACCTTGGCCAGGCCTGTGGCTGTGGGAAGTTTTTTGAATGGCACAAAGTGAGTCTGTTTTGAGCAGGGCTTTTTTTTGTAGAAAAAGCCCAGCAGGAACTCGTTAGCATAATAGGCCACACCCAACAGCAAAAACTCATTAGCATATTAGGCAACACCACTGACAGCACAGTTTATTAGCATATTAGGCCATACTCCCATGTTACCAGAAGAATGGTCATCCAGCCACACCCACCTTTTGCTTCTTATTGTTTACCTTGTTTGTTGTCAAAATCCAGGGCATTTTTTGTAGCAGGAATAATGCATGTTAGGCCACATACCTCTAATGTAGCCAGTCCTAATGAGTTTCTGCTGTTGGGTGTGGCCTATTATGCTAATGTGTTCCTGCTGGGTGTGGCCAACTCTGGAGCCAGCCGGAACTCCGTTCCTGTGCGTTCCTGCCCAAAAATAGCCCTGGTTTTGAGAATAAATCCACAACCACCCAAATTACAGTTTTCCCTTTGCTGGGTGGCAGATTGGTGATGAAGTCCATAGAAATCACCTCCCAGGGTCTGAAAGGAGTAGGGAGAGGTTGCAAGAGTCCTGGGGGTTTACCCCCCCCCCCCCCCCCCGCTTCTTACACATCAAACATACTTGGCAGGAAGAAACATAGTCTGAGACATCAGTACGCATGCAGGGCCACCAAAACTGTCTCTTAAGCAAGTGCAAAGTTTTCAAATATCCAAAATGGCCATATAATTTGGACTCATGGCAAGTATGTAAAATGGACAGTCTCAGAGATTTAGGCACCATGAGCTTATCACCTTTGGACCAACATCCATCAGGATCCTTCCTTGCCCCCTTTTCTGCCTCAAATGCATCTTTATCCTGTTGTGAGTATTCAGTAGCACACTTTATAATCCAGGCATTAACGGGAGCGGTTACGTCCCACTTTGCTTGACTCCTAGTCACCATCATCCCTCCCAGCTGAGAAGGAGAAAACATAGAGTCAAACACTTCCTCCCTCTGAGATTCATGTTGGGAGAGATGAGAGAGAGCATCAGCGAGGGAATTAGCTGTTCCCGGGAAGTGGTGCGGAGTGAAATTAAACTTTGAGAAAAAATCAGCCCAATGCAACTGTTTAGCATTCAAAGCACGTCTCGTGCGCAGCGCCTCTAAGTTCTTATGATCAGTCCATACCTCAAAAGGTTTCTGGGCACCTTCCAGCTAGTGCCTCCAAGTAGAAAGGGCCAAGTGGATGGAGGCTGCCTCTTTATCCCACACAGACCAATGTCTCTCAGTCTCTGTGAATTTCTTGGAAATATAACCAAGGGGGTGCAACAGACCATCCACCCTCCTCTGCAGAATCGCTCCCTCCATGGCTACATCAGAGGCATCCACATGAATAGTGAACTCTTTAGTTTCATCGGGGTGAGCCAAGATGGGCTCTGAAGTGAATAGGGATTTTAAAGTCTCAAACGCTCCCTGGCATTCACTGGACAAAGGCAAGCATGCACTCGGCTTGCTCGCCTCGGGTCCTCGTCCCTTCATTTTCAATAAGTCAGTGAGGGGCAGGGTGACTTTTGCAAAATCCTTGATGAAAGAACGATAAAAGTTGGAGAATCTGAGGAGAGATTGTAATTGTCTACGTGTGCGAGGAGCCTCCCAGGAGATTATTGCCTCTATTTTTGCCAGGTCCATTTCCAAACCCCTAGGCGAAATATGGTAGCCTAAGAAGTCAATCTCCTGCTTGTGGAACTCACACTTGGAGAGCTTAGCATACAGTTTGTGTTCTTTTAAGGTGGACAGGATTTCTCTCACCAACTTAACATGAGAGGCTAGGTCTTGTGAATAAATAATGATATTATCAAGACAACAAAGGGCCCCTTTGAATAGGTGCTTGTGCAACACTTCATTGATAAGGCTCATAAATATGCAGGGAGCCCCAGCCAAGCCAATAGGCATTACAAGATATTCAAACTGTCCTAGAGGTTTATTAAAAGCCATTTTGTGTTCATCCCCCTCCTTAATGCAGACCCGGAAGTAGGCATCGCATAAATCCAACTTGGTGAAAATCTTCCCTTTCGCTGCCTCAGCCAACAAGTCTTTGATCAGTGGGAGGGGGTAGGCATTGGAGGTTGACACTGCATTCAGACCCCTATAGTCAGTACAGAGCCTTAAACCCCCGTCTTTCTTTTTCCAGAAGAGGATGGGGGTGGCAAAAGGAGAGGTGGCAGGGCAGATAAAGCCTCTAGCCAAATTTTTATCCAAAAAGTTGCGGAGTTCAGTCTGCTCAGCCGGCCCCATAGAGTATAGTTTCCCTTTAGGGAGTTTCTCCCCTGGCAACAGTTCAATGGCACAGTCCATAGCTCTATGGGGGGCAGTTCATCTGCTTCAGTTTCGCTAAACACCTCTGCCAGGTCACAATACACATGGCGTATTTTTGCTAATTCGTCCTGGACCAGGCATGCCTGAGGAGCTGCCGGGGGACCCATGCCCCACTGGTCCTTCCACTTATGCTGTGCGCATTTGGGGTCAACCCAGGAGATTTTCCCCTCACTCCACTTGATGTATGGGCCATGCACCCCCAGCCAGGGGCTGCCTAGCACCATGGGGAACTGAGCATGGGGGGTAATTACAAATGCTCGCTTCTTCCAGTGGTCTCCCGACACCACTATTAGATGTTCAGTCTCGGCCATACACGGCTCCTTCATTTTGGAGCCATCCATCTGTGTAAAACGCAGAGACTCCCCCAAGGGAACTACATTTGGCCCCAACCCTTCCACCACTAGTGGGCTAATTAAGTCTTATGCGCACCCCAAGTCTATTAATGCTTGCACACACACATGAGTGCCACTTCCAGGAGCTATCACAGTCACAACCATATAAAGTAGAGGTCCAGGGGTGCTCACCACTGGTGGTGTGGCCAGCGAGGGGACCTGCAGCTGTGCGCCTCCTACTGCAGGTCCTTAAAGTTTCCCAACGACTGTTCAGCTACAGTCTCCACGGCTTGGGTTTCAGTTGTTGCCCCTTCCAGCTGTAATGCTCGGGTTTGTAGATGCCTTTCGGGGGTTTCAGGGTCCCAGCAGGAGTTGTCACAGTAGGTCTTGGAGTCTTCAGGGTGCTCGCAGGGCAGTTAGAGGCATAGTGACCGGCTTCTCCACATCTCATGCAGAGCCCTTGCTTCATTCGTGCATCCCGCAGCTCTTGCACCACCAACTTCAGCTTAGACTTGGTCGGGGCTTTAGGTGTGGAATGAGAGGTATGCAGCCCCAGCTTAATTAATGTAAAGTGCTCCTCCACATCAGCCGCCACCCGCATCCAAGCTACTAGGAAACCAGGCCAATCGTTTCGTAACACAGTCTCATAAATCTCTAGGTTAAGGCCCTCCCTAAATTTTTCTACGAAGAGATCTTCCGACCACCCTTGCACTTTGGCAGCCGCTCTCCGGAACTGGGCAGTGTACTCCCTTACAGAGTTACGACCCTGTACCAGCTTGCGCAGCTGGTTCCAGGCCTTCTTCTCCCCCAAGGGATCTTCATAATGCTGCCTCAGCACCCACATAAAATCATTTACAGAACGTAGTTCAGGCCCCAGGGGGTTATGCAGGCTTACATACCAGTCGCTAGCAGTGTCCCGCAACTTAGATCCGATGTAGCCTACTCTCTCACATTCAGTGGGGTAGAGGTGTCCCCACGAGTCCAGGAACCACTCGATCTCGAGTAGGAAAAACCTTAACCGGTCAGGATTCCCATCAAAAGTTGCTGTCAGAGGATCAGTGGGCATATGGCGATAAATCCTCTCTCCCCCTTGGGGAATCAGCAGTCCCGGCACCGCCTGAGGAACTGGCGCCCCGACAGGGGGAAGAGGCTGGTTGCCCCCACCCGCTGGTGCCTATTGGATGGGAGGTGCAGGCGCCCCACCGACAGCTCCAGCCACCCGGCCCCTCCATCCACACCTGGTGCAGGAGCCCCCCTGAGGGCTCCCTGCATCTCGATTAGAGCTTCTCGCAGCTCCAATGCAAAACGATCCTGCATCTCCTTGAACTTCCAATCCATCTGCTGCCACAACTCATCTGGGACTGTGGCCGGGATGGGGTCACTGAACCAGGCTGACCACTCAGCCTCCAGTTGCCACGCATTCCTCCTCGAACCGCACCCCAGAGCCTCACCTGTCATATGCCCAAGACTCCTCTGTAGTGGTTCCAAAGACCAACCAGGAATATTTCGGTCTCACCAGCCACTTGAAAGTGATTCCCCTCATCGTAGCAGGGGTTAGCAAATCCAATTCTGTGGTTGCTGGCACCAATGAGGGCTGGGTGGTCACCGGGACCTCAGGGGTAGAGACTGGAAAGAGGGTCCCATCAACTGACATGATCAGGAATGAGGTGCTCTCCTTTCATTAGTGAAACATCACTAACACTCTGTGAGAACCTTGTAAGATCCAATAAGCCAGGCCTTATGTTGAACAAAGTCCTTTTATTTTCTTAATGGTCTACTTGGTAAGCACTTTCAATGTTAGTGATGACAGTTACAGGGCAGAGGATAAGTTATACTATATTCAAACGTCAGAACAAGAACCTGGCACCAATCAGGTGAATTGTAAAAAGGCGCAAAATTACTAGCCGTTGCTTCCCATCGAAAAGGCGCCAAACCGAGGCAGCTCAGACTTGGCAGCCCTCCTCCACCTCCCACCATACATCCCTGTCGGTTCCCACACCCCCACCACCTGGAGTCAGTGCTGTTAGAAAAACACTTCAAGGTTACAAGCATTGCTTAGAGAAACAGATACAGGCAAGAGAACAAACTGTGGGGGAGCAAGAGAGTGCTGAATGACGTGGAGAGCAGCAGGCATCCAACTCCCGCCTGGGAAAAATGTCAGGAATCTGACACCAGCCATACAAGAAGTTGTGAAACTTCTTCATCTTCGTGACCATAGCCAAGGCCTCCTTATCTATTTGCACATAGTTGCGCTCGGCCAAAGACAGGGTCTGGGAGTAGTAAGCAACCAGGACTTCCCAGCCATCGGGCAGGCGGTGGCCCAGGACCATACCCACTTCATATGGGGAAGCATTGCATGCCAGGACCATGGGCAGTGACTCATCAAAACGTGCTAGGACAGCATTTGACACCAGTAGATCTTTGACAGCCTGAAATGCCATGGCGTGGCATGGGCCCCATACCCACTGGGCATTTATGTCGAGGAGCCTGTGGAGAGGCTCTGCTACTGTCGCCTTGTGGGGAAAGAAGGTGTGGTAAAACTTCAACAGGCCCAAAAATTATTGCAGTTCCACCCATGAGGAAGGCACCGGGGCTTCTGTGACAGCACGCACTTTGTCGGGGGTGGGGTGGATTCCGTGGGTGTCGACCATGAAGCTGAGGAAGTCCACCAAAGATACACCAAAATGACATTTTTCCTGCTTCACCTTCAGACCCACATTGAGGAAATGCTGCAGCACGGAGCGGAATCGTGATGTGGAAGACGTGGCTCAGTCCCATAGGCTTTTGCAGCCAGGGTCCCCCCTATGGCATAGTTTACATAGGGTGTCTGCCATGATAATGGAGTAGGTGGACCCCGTATCCGGTTCCATAGAGCAGGGAGACCCCTCTATGGAGACTGGCACAACTATCTTGTTGGGAGTGTTTCGGGGTAGGTGCATTACCTGCTGCTCAGCCAAGGACGAGGAGTGGAGCCTGGCATCCTCCAAATTGGTGGCTTGGGCACATCATGTGGCCCAGGAATGGCAGACCAGGGTGATGTGCCCCTTCTTGCTGCACGACCAGCACTCTGCGTCCTGGAAATGGCAGGTCCGGCGGTCGTGCAGGTCGCCGCAGCTGGCGCATGTTGTGGGGGCTTTGGCATGGGACATCCCATAGGATGGGGCAGCTGACCTGAGTCCAGTGGTGGCATTGCTCCTGTCTGGTGTGGCTTGGGGTGCCTCTCTCTGGGGGTGTCAGTGTACCTGCTGGACGTCCTCCTCCTTGTCGGATGTTGCGTTGGGGCTGTGGGTAGCTACCAGGCAGTGCGCAGTGGACCTTTGGCGGTCCAATTGCACCTTTTTGAATGCAGCTGCAGTTTTGCATGCCACGTCCAGTCACAGTTCGTCAGTGGCCACGAGCTTCCACTGTAGCTTCAGCTCACAGACCACCCAAACGAACTAGGTTAACAGCGTGTCCTCCACTGAGGGGAACTCACATCTGATGGCTAGCCGCTGGAGGTCTGCCATGAAGTTGGCAGCTGACTCACCCATCTTCTGTGTGCGGGAGCAGAAGTCCATCCGCAGTGCCCATTTTTACGGTTTCAGCATGAAGTACGTGGTCAGCGTCATGATGAGTTCGTCGTAGCTGGTGTCGTCTGGTGACCTGAGAGCAACAAGCTGGATGTACTTTATTTCTTATTTGGAATAATAGATTAGAATAGTAGATTGTAATGTAGCAATAATAGTAGAATGTAATTGAAGCATACTGGACTCGGGAGACCAGGAACAGTGAAATCATGAAGCCTTTATTGAGTGATTCAGCATGTCCAGTAGATGGTCAGATCAAGCATGCTTCCAGGGCTCCAGGGCCCTCATTATATGCTGGCCGGAGCCACACCTGATAGGGGCTTAACATATGCGCATGTTTGTCATAGGTTCCCTGGAGGAGCCTTTGACTGCGGAGGTGAAAGCCATGCCATTGTCTGAGACGATGGTGTCTGGCAGGCTGTGGGTGGCAAAGATGCATCACATTGCTCGAATGGCGGCTTCAGAGGAGGGGGCACACACAGGAACAACTTCCAGCCACTTGCTGTAGCTGTCAACTAGAATTAAAAAAAGCCGCCCCTGTACCGGGCCCACAAAGTCCACATCGAGCCAGGACCAGGGGCATTGGGTGGACTCCCAGGGGTGGACGGGAGCGTGTGGAGGGTCTGGGCGAGTCTCTTGGCACTTTTCGCAGTGGTGGACCCGATCCTCTATCTCCTTGTCAAGGCCTGGCCACCAGACGTAGCTCCGGGCCAGGGCCTTCATTTGTACTACCCCAGGGTGGTGCTCATGCAGAGCGGTCAGCACTCGCGGGCAGTGGGGTTCTGGAATCACTACCCTCGAGCCCCAGAGTAGGCACCCCTTGTGGGTGGAGAGTTCTGCTCGCCAGATTGAGAAAGCCGCGAACTCAGGGTCTGGATTCTTGGGCCACCCCCTTCCCACCCAGTCGGAAACCCAGGAGAGTTGACGGTCCCAGGCCATGTGCTGGGACACATCCCATACCTAAAGCAGCCGGTCCAGCAGGTCGGGGTCGCAGGAGGGCAGCGGAAGGTGGCTGAGTGCATCCACATGGCCCATGGCCTTCCCCAGGCAATGCACCAAGTCATAGTCGTACCCCAGAAGGAAGATCGACCATCGGAGGACTTGCAGGGACAACATTTGTGGTGTGCGGTGATCCGGGGCGAGGAGGCCCAGAAGAGGATTGTGGTCTGTGGCGACCATGAACTTGCGCCTGAAGGAGTAAGTATGGAACTTTTTGACCCCGGCCACGATCGCAAGCGCCTCCTTGTCTATCTGAGCATAGTTCCTTTCGGCCGGGGCTAGGGTCCGGGAGTAATACGCAACCAGGACCTCCCAGCCATTCAGCAGTTTGTGACCCAAAACTGCCCCCACCCCATAAGGAGATGTGTCACAGGCCAATACGACGGGCAGGGCTTCGTCGAAGTGGGCAAGGAGCACATTGGACATTAAGAGGTCCTTGATGCCCTGGAAGGCCGCTGCCTGGTGGGTACCCCAAGTCCAGGTGGCGCTTTTGTCCAGGAGCCTGTGTAAGGGCTCAGCTACTGCCACCTTGTGGGGAACAAAGGCGTGGTAGAAGTTGATGAGTCCCAGAAAAGACTGCAGCTCAGCCTTGGACTTGGGGGCTGGGGCATCGGAGATGGCCTTCACCTTGTCCTTAGTGGAGTGAATTCCGTGGGCATCCACCCTGAAGTGGAGGAAATCCACGGCACCCCGAGGAGGCACTTCTCGCGTTTCACCTTCAGGCCAGCGTCCTGGAATCGCTGGAGGACAGACTGTAGGCAGGCCAAGAAGGTCTTGACGTTCAGAGCTGTGATCAGGATGTCGTCAAAAAAGGGCTGCACCCCTGGAAGACCTTTTAACAAATGGTCCATTAACTCTTGGAAGATACCGGGGGCTACGCTGACCCCGAACTGGAGACGCTTTACCTTAAATGCCCCCTTGTGTGTCACAATGGTCTGTGCTTCTGCTGTGGCATTGTCAACCAGCAGCTGCTGGTAGGCCTGGGCCAGGTCTAGTTTCCCAAAAACTCACACCCCAGCCAGGGAAGCCAACACGTGGCTGATGACTGGGACTGGGTCGGCATGGGCCTGAAGTGCCGTATTGATGGTGCACTTATAATACGCGCAGATGCAGATGTCCCTGTTTGCCTTCATTGGCGTCACAATTGGGGTCTCCCATCGGGTATGGGACACTGGTTCTAGCACTCCCTGGGAGACCAGCTTATTGAGCTCCCACTCAATCTTGGGCCGCACTGCGAGCAGCGGATGGTGGACCAGTATGCGCACGGGCCGGACCATGGGGTCAAGGTCCAGGGTGACGGGCGGCCCCGTATATGAGCCCAGTACCCCATCAAAAACTACTGGGAATTCCTCACAGATGTCGGTAAAATCTGTGGGCCGCAGGCTGTGTACCCCAGTGACACCCAGCCCTAGGGGCTGGAACCAGGAGAGTCCCAGCAGGCTTGTGAGATTGCCCGCCACCACCAGGAGGCCCAAGCATCCTGTAAAATTCTTAAATTGGACCCGGAAGTTGCCCAACCCCCTTATCGGTATCAGGTTCTTCTGAAAGTCCCGTAGGGTTAGGTCCTGGACTTTCCAAAGTCGGGGGGCCCCCCAGGGCAGAGCCTGCGAAGGGTGGACTCTGATTATATGGAGTAGGATGACCCAGTGTCTACTTCCATCTGGCAGGGGGTCCCCTCAATCAAAACAGAGACCATAATTTCATTGGGGGTGTCGGGGGGCAAGTTCATTACCTGCTGTGTCTTGCAGTGGTGGCAGGTTGCTGCTGTCTGGAGGAGTTTGGCAGACTCCTGGTGCGTGGCTTGGGTGCGGTGGTTGGAGTGGGTGCAGCAGGCCCAGGTAATGTGGCCCTTCTTGCCACATGATTGGCACTCTGCTTCCTGGAAACGGCAGGTCCGGCAGTCATGCTGGTCGCCACAGCTAGCGCACGTGGAATGTTTGGAGTGTGGCATCACTGAGCGGGAAGCCTTCTCACCTGAGTTGCAGGACCCCATTCCTAGAGGCCGGCGCTGTACCTGGAGTGTTTTGTCGTCCTCGGATAGGTCGGAGTCTGCAGCTGCCTTGGTCTGGTGGGCGGCCGTAGATGTGCCTAGCTTCTCCTGCTGAGAGACCTCAAAGGCGCAAGCCATGGTTAGCATCTTGTCCAGGGTGGTGGTGGAGTTGGCCATCAGCTTCCTTTGAAGCTTGGGGTCGTGAACCCCACACAGGAATGCGGAGTATAGTGTGTCTTCTATGGCCACGAACTCACACCCCACCAGGAGATGGCGTAGGTCCACCAGGTAATTGGAGGCAGACTCACCCTTCTGCTGCAGCCGGCGGAAGAACTTCACCCGCTGCGTGTTCTTGGAGGGTCTCGGAAAAAAGTGGTTCCTTAGGAGCACCATGATGTCGTTGTACGTGGCCTCCACTGGGGTACAAGAGGAAAGCAGGCTGCAGAGTAACTTCAGCATTTTTACCCCGCAGGAGGCCATGAGCCAGGACTTCTTCTGTGTGAGCTGGTCCATCCAGGCTTCCCAGGCTTCGGGGCAGGCTGGATCAAATGGGTGGGTTGTTCCCGGAGCAGCGGCCATTCTGAGATGTGCAGCAGTGCCTCAAGCGAGATCCTCGGGAGCCAATGGCGGTGCGGTGGTGCTGGAGCCGAGCGGGGCCGGTGGCTGACGGATCTGGTCTGGGCACGATGCGGTGCTGGTGTCGGCCGAGGAGTCACTCATCGGGATCCCATCCTCGTCGCCAGTGAAGCGTACTGGACTCGGGAGACCAGGAATGGTGAAACCATGAAGCCTTTATTGAGTGATTCAGCATGTCCAGTAAATGGTCAGATCAAGCATGCTTCCAGGGCTCCAGGGCCCTCATTATATGCTGGCCGGAGCCACACCTCCAGCCGCACCCAAAAGACCTGATAGGGGCTTAATATATACGTATGTTTGTCATAGGTTCCCTGGAGGAGCCTTTGATTGCATTAGCTCCCCAGGGAGAACCTAGGTCCCACATTGGTGGAGGCTTAGAATCCAGATGTCTATTGTTCCTCCAGATTCAAGCTCCCCTCTCTGCCTGACCATGTGCTCTGGCCATGCGGCGGGCGTCATTACCTGGGAGCACATGGCAAGCTGGTTGCTACACAGAACATACTACATTACAGTAATGTAATTTGGGATGGTAGATGGAATGTATTTCTCTGGTCTGGGAAGAGGAGAGATAACTCTACACAGTCAGTCACCCACTTCAAAGCAAAAGATGCTGTAAGGTTGCCTCCATGCTTAAGAGGAGATGGATGGAGCATAATGGTAGTGTCTCAGTTAATTGGTCTCAGCATTCCACAATTAAAGATACATCTGCCCAGGGGATATTTTGAGGTGGAACGAGCCAGAACGGAACATTCTAATAAATGTTTGTTGTTATATTGAAACCAATTAACATCTTGACTATTTTCTTTGTGCTTTTGAAGCAGTTCTTCTCCAGATAGGCTCACCAGCTCTGAGTTAGGAAATACCTGGAGATTTTTGGGGTGGAGCCTGAATGGTGGGTGTTACCTTCTGATATACTTCCGGTGATGTCAGGGGGTGTGGCATATCCAATAAGTTATGCTAATGAGCCCCTGCACCTGTTTTTCTATGAAATGACCCCGATCATTAACATGTAGTTCAGTTCAGATTGGATCATACAAGTGATTTTAACCTTCTCATTGGACAACAGAGAGTAGTTGAGATTGAGAGTTTATTAACTCCTGGCACACAAGGTATAAAAGCTCTGTTACAACACTGAACAGCATTGTTAAATGACACTTGCATATGTGATGGTAGTAGAAAAGATATTTTTTAGTTTATCTTTCTAAACACCCACACCAACAGCAGAATCCATAAACCAATGAAGAGAACTTCACAATGTTATCTGAACCCTATTATGTGAGCTTCTCCAATACTACCAAGTTATGATGTGAGCATTTAGTGTTGACAGGGATCACGGATATATCCATGATAACTCTAGTTATGATTTTGAACCTACACACCTGTTTGTACACTCTACACACTCTAAATAACAAGGAAATGCTGGTGCTTTAAAACTTTCCAAGGGCCCCTGCCTTGGCCTCTGCTGAAAACAGAATACTGGACTAGTAGTCTCTTAGTTCTCGCTTATACCCAGAATTGAACTTTGTTGATCTTGAAGGTGCCACTGGACTCAAAACTTCATTCTCACATCTGTTTGTTAATTAACAGATGTTAATTCTATGCTAATTTATTGCCATTCACAGATCTTAACAACAGCCTTAATCCAATTTCAGCTATAATCAGGGTTATTTTGGGGGTGGAATGCCCCGGAACAACATTCCACCTGGCTTCTTAGCCTGCCCCGCCCCTCCACTGCCCCGCTCTGCCCCTCCTCACCACCACTGCCACCCACCTCCTGCCTCCTCCTCTGCTGCTGCTTCTCCCAGGGCCAGCTGAGCCTGGAGGAGCTGGGGGCTACATTTGCTGCCTCTTCTTCTCCCCTCCACCAACCGGAAAGGTAAGGGGGGGAGACAGTCCATTCTGGGCTGGGTTTGTTTTGTGCAGGGGGTGGTGGTCTGAGCATGCTGAGGTCACCTGTGACCTCCCCAAGCTGGCCACCCAGCTTGGAGAGGCTGCAGGCAACCGAGCCACTCCAGGGAGGGTGGCAAGGGTTTGTTTTGTGTGGGTGGGTAGGTCTGAGCAAGTCAGGGGAGGTAGGAGAGTGTGTGAGAGAGTGTGTTTGTGTGTGTGCATGTAAGCTGGGATGGGGTGGGGGAGGCCATTTGCACCCTCCTTCCCCCCTCGGTGAGGCGGCTCAGCAGGTCTCATGGGTCTGCTGTGGCCAGCGCCATTGAGGCAGGCAAGACGGGTATGTGTGTTTGTGTGCGTGCGTGCATGCATGCATGCATACAAGCTGGGATGGGGTGCGGGAGGCCATTCATGCCCTCCTTCCCCCCTTGGAAACGCAGCTCAGCAGCCCTTGTGGGCCAGTTGAGCCAATTTGGTGTAGTGGTTAAGTGCGTGGACTCTAATCTGAGAGAACCGGGTTTGATTCCCCACTCCCCCACTTGCAGCTGCTGGATGACCTTGGGCAAGCCATAGTTCTGGCACAGCTGTTCTTGAAAAAGAGTAGTTTCTGTCAGAGCTCTCTCAGCCCCACCCACCTCACAGGGTGTCTGTTGTGAGGAGGCGAAGGAAAAAGGAGCTTGTAAGCTGCTCTGAGTGAAGGGTAGGGTAGTGAAGGGTAGGGTATAAATCCAATCTCTTCTTCTTCTTCTGCAGCCAGCACCGTTGGGGCAGGCAGGAGGGGGAGGTGCTTGTGTGCATGTGTGCAAGCTGAGATGGAGTGGGGGAGGCCATGCTAATTTATTGCCATTCACAGATCTTAACAACAGCCTTAATCCAATTTCAGCTATAATCAGGGTTATTTGGGGGGTGGAACGCCCCGGAATGACATTCCAGCTGGCTTCTGAGCCTGCCATTTGTGCCCTCCCTCCCCCCTTGATGACACAGCCCAGCAGTCTTTGTGGGTCTGCTGTGGCCAGCTCTTTCAGGAGAAAGTGTGCGCACACGAGTGTGTCGGGGTTGTGGTGGAAAGGACATGAGCATCCTCCTTCTCCCTGTATCTTTCTGTCTCTCTGTGGGCGTTTTCGCACTAGCTTTTTCCCGGGGTTTACACCGAAGCTAGCACTGGAGCTTCTGGTCAGTTTCCCACCAGTTGCTCCGTGCTAACAATTTCCTCCAGAGTATCACCGCACTGCTCCGGAGTATCCCTGGAGCAAGAAAATCCTGTTTCTAGCGGTGTTTCCTGTTTACTCCGGTGGAGAAGCTGGGAGGAAAACACCCACTCGCCCGCCCTCCACGTGGCCCGCCCCGTGGTGGGCATTACATGAATTATTTTTTTTTTAAACGAGCCCTCCTAACGTTATATTGAAATAAGGAGGCAGGGAGGCAAGATCCCACCACAGGTACTGTGTTGGCGAGGTGGATTTGCCGTTTCTTGGTAGCAGGAGCCGGGCGCCATTGGCCCGAGAGCTCCCTGTGCTTGCAAATGACTGCTGCCCTTTCTTTGGGCTGCCCCAGCAACAGCCCCTGCAGAGCTGGTGGTGGGTGCTTTCCTCTAGAAACCCGCAGAGAAGCCGCGGCAAGCAAGCGGGCGGGCTGGGGACGCGAGTCTTCCTTCCCGCTCCCTGTGTGCAGTCCTACGATCCTGAAGCATAACTCCCCCCCTCTCTTTTTTTTAAAAAAAAGGCCCTTATAACGTTATAACATCATAATGAAATGTTGATGCAGCAAGGGAAGATGGCACAATTGTTGTCTTTTTATAATACACACACGTTCACATCTATTATGGGGGGGGATGGATTTGCCGTTTCTTGGTAGCAGGAGCCGGGCACCATTGGCCAGAGAGCTCCCTGTGCTTGCAGATGACCGCTGCCCTGTGTTTGGGCTGCTCCGGCAACAGCCCCTGCAGAGCTGGTGGTGGGTGCTTTCCTCCAGAAACCCACAGAGAAGCCGCGGCAAGCAAGCGGGCGGGCCGGGGATGCTTGCCTTCCTTTCCGCTCCCTGTGTGCGGTCCCATGATCCTGAAGCAACTTTCCCCCCCTCCTTTTTTTTTAAAAAAAAAGAAAATCCTTATAACGTCATATCAACATAACGACATATTGATGCAGCAAGGGAAGATTGTTGTCTTTATATAATACACACATGTTCACATCTATTATGGGGGGGGGGTTAATTTGCCATTTATTGGTAGCATTCCATTGGCCATTTGGGAGCCAGGTGCCATTGGGCCCCAGCAGCAGCCCCTGCAGAGCAGGCTGGTGTGAGGCTTCTGTACAGACAGCAAGAAATCAGACCTTTGTTGTTGAAGCAAAGTTCTTTATTGTTCCAATACTGCAGACAGGTTCTCGAATGTTTGTTAGAGATGCTTAATGGAATACAGACAGTACTAATATACTCTCAGGCTTTCAATTGAACCCGGGACCTAAGCCAATCAGGGCAAGAGGGTGAACGCGGGAAAAGTCAAAAGGACCGTTGAGGTTCCCACAGCAAGGTGAGAAAGTTATAAATTCCCCTCTTGATCTGAGTGACCTACATGTGTGAACCTAGGCACAACATCTCCAGGCACCCGGCCATAAAGAACTCTCAAGGTTTTAACAAGACAACATACGCTGGCCCGGAAAAAGGGAGGAGGGAATGCAAGGGAGTAACCACCATTTGTTTCGAGATGACGCCTAGGAATGTGGGTCGCCATCTCCCGCCTAGACATTGCAACATAAACCAGAGCAACCAACATACTTCAAAGCGACATTTATAGCTGTCAGGAGGGAGGGGGGAATAAGACAGATAAGGGCACAGGCGAGGGTCTGCGAAAACAAAGGAATCGAAAGCAAAGTACAGAAAAGCACAGAGGCATCATTGTCAGATCCTGACAGCTGGGCGCACTTCTTTGCAGAAAAGTCACAGAAATGGGTTGAACTGTTTTCTAGGGGCTATAACTATTCCTGCAGAGTGGGGAGACTGGTCTGCGTGTCATGCTCCTCCTCCTCAGCTGCCGCCACCACCACCACCATTTATGTAATTTTTTTCTTTTACTTTACAGGGGCCAGCTGATGCCATGTTGCCCATCCTCCATTTTGTTGCCTTGATTGTGATCCTGGCAGTTAAGCACACGACATTTCAGTTCACATCGGAGAATCCACCCATGGGGGGGGGGGGTCCTCCAGTGACATTGGAAGTCCATGTAGCCCACCAATCGTTTTGCTTCAACCCAGACCAGCGGGAAAATTTGAATACTGAGGAGGGACTTGATGAATTCTGGGAAGAGGAAGGCGGGTGGTGCACTGTTGTCATTCCACTATGTCGTTATAATGTTACCACGCATGCATTTTTTTTAAAAAAAGGAAAAGCGGGGAACAAGGGAGGAGCAGGGGGGAGGGAAGGGAAGGGGAAATGGACGGGGCAGCAGCAGAAAGCCTCGCAGCAACCACTACTGTGAACAGAAAACTGTGGGGGGGAAGAGGAGCTGATTGCTGTAGTGGAAAATTGGATACAGTTGCTCAAGAGGAGTCTCATGGGAGAAATGAGGAGGAAATGAGAGGCTAATGGCATGTGCGAAAAGGCGTGTGTGTCTTTCTCTCTCTTCCCCCTGTCTCTCTCTCACTGTCTTTATTTATCTCTCTACCCCCCTCTTCCCCCTTCTGTCCCTCTCTGTCCCCCCATCTCTCTTTCTCTCTGCCTCTCTCGTCCGTCCTCTCTTTCTCTCTCTCTTTTCCTCTCTCCCTCCCCCCCTCAGTCTCTCTCTCTCTCTCTCTCTCTCTCTCTCTCTCTTCCCCCCTTTTGTCTCTCTCTGTCCCCCTTTCTCTTTCCCACAAGCAGCTGCTCCGGGCTGGCTCTTCTCTTTCCCCCAACTGCATTAGTCACGTTCTCATTACTTGCCGTGTGGCCACGTTTTAACCCGCAGCATCCCCCAATTTCCCCGGTGTCTTTGCGATCCTTGTTTTTGAGATTGCAAAGATGCCGGGGAAATTGGGGAATGCTGCTCCCTTCAGAGTTGTTTCCATGTGAGAAAATGGCTTGGGGGGAGGTGGGTGTCAGAATCTATGGATTCTAACAAGGGTTTTTGGGGCTTTATGCTGTATACTTTGCTGTGCTGTATACTTTTCTGTGTAATCTATCCCTACATTTGCTATGTAACCCATATTTGATGCTGGCTGGTTTGAACCTTGTAATCCACTATGCAATGTCCCTTTTCATTTATGACCCTGGGTTTATGGCTCTGGCTAGGTCTGGCTAATGTAACCATTTGCCCGGGAGGGTGGCGACTTCAGAGCATGGGAACAATCAGCCTCTCACCCTCGCGCCTCCGCATTCCTTTTCTCCCTGCTGGGGAAGACGGGGACCAGTCTCTTATCAACGTGTGAAGGCCTTGGAGAAAGCTATTTGTTATGTGAAAGATGGTTACATCTGAGGGGTCTGGTTTAAGAAGGGAAATTTACTGCTTCACACCTAACCTCTTTCCTGTGGGAAGCAAATGGTCAAAGGACCCTTTTGCCCGCGGTTTTTCCCCCCTGTTGATTGGTTACCTATGGGCAATTCAAACTGTGCTGGAGGGTATATTAGTCCTGCTTCTATTGTATGTTTTATCTCTGACAATAATCCGAGGACCTGTAGTAATGTAACGATTGGAAATAAAGAACTGTGTTTCATCAACAAAGATCTGATCCTTGACTACTTTGAGCAGAAGCCTCACAGATTGTCAGAGATCTGTGACTGGGACTTGGCCGTTCCTGACCATGTCGGACGACGGTACTATTCCCATCCCTACAACCGAAGAACAACCGGTGACCCCGGCGGACCAGGGTGCCGGTGGTGGAGGGGGCGGCGGGGAGCCCAAAGTGCCAGCGACTACGGCTCAGGGGGCTTACTACATCCCACGACCACCTCCTAATCAGAGCGTGACCCCGAGGTACTCATGGAGCAATTTCGGTCGCGGGACCGTTGACTCGTGGGTCCACGATCGGAAGGGAGCGCGGGTCTCGATCCAGGGAGACCGCACCGAGCACGGGAAGCCGAGCTTCCTGGGAGACGAGCGTGAGATGATCTACGGAGGAGACTGGCAACCCCCGCCCCTGGAAGAGGAGAGAGGCGCGACCTACGGGCCCGATCTCTACGGGGAGGACCAGACCCAAGCCTTAGGCCGTATGATGGGGGATTTGCGACTGCAACTCACCATGGAACTGCGAGAGATAGCGCTCGATCTGCAGTTCCAATTCCACGATGCCCTGACAGCCATTCAGGCAGCCAGGCCAGCTCCAGGAGGGGCCGGAGCTCCAGGAGGGGGAGCCCTGCCACAGCTGGTTCCCCCCGGGGGAGCTCCCGTGGGAGTCATCCCACAACAGGTGCCACAGCAGGTTCCGCAACCCGTCCACCGCCCAGTTCCCACACCTGTGCCTGCGCCAGCCCCGGTGCCCGCAGGGCCGATGATCCATCAGGCGCCCGCCGATCCATTGACGGCTACTTTCGATGGGGACCCCGAGAAGCTACAGTTCTTCCTCAGAGAAATCGAGTGGTTCCTAGACACCTGGGGGCACCTCTACCCCACCGAGAGGGACCGGATTGGCTACATCGGGTCCAAGTTGAGGGACACCGCCAGCGACTGGTATGTGAGCCTACACAACGCCCCCAGGCCTGAGTTGCGCTCCGTACACAACTTCATGTGGGCCCTCAGGCAACACTATGAGGACCCCTTGGGAGAAGAGAAGGCTCGGAACCAATTGCGGAAGTTGATCCAGGGGCGGTCCTCCGTGAGGGAATACACCGACAAGTTCCGGTGTATAGCAGCTAAAATTCGCGGTTGGACCCAGGACCTCTTCATCGAGAAGTACCGAGAAGGCCTTAATCCCGAGGTGTACGAAACGGTGTTGAGAGGAGGGAGACCGGGCTCTTTGGCTACCTGGATGAGAGCGGCTGCGGACGTGGAGGAGCGTTTCACCCTCATCAAGATGGGAATTTCAGCGACTGCCCAAGCCAAAGCCGCCCAGAAGGTGAAGCCCAAGCCCAACATCCAGGACATCCGAGACAACCGGTTCAGGCAGGGGCTCTGCATGCTGTGCAGCGAGAGCGGCCACTACGCCTCGGCGTGCCCCTGCGGGAGCAGAAAGATCCCCAAGACCTCCACCCCAGTGGTGGGGAGCACCCCCAGCAAGGGAAAGACCCCGTTCAAACCCCGGGCTTTACAGCTGGAAGGGGCCGCGAGCGAGCAAGGAGAGCTGGAACTGACAGAGGCACAGATGTCGGGAAACTCCAATGGCCTGCAGTGAGTGGCACAGAACTGCAGGTCCCCAACCCTAACGCGCCATCTCCGGTGAGCATCCCCAGCCCTTTATTGTATATGGTAGTGACTGTGATAGCCCCTGGGACTGGGACCCATGTCCGGGTGCATGCCCTAATTGACTCGGGGTGCGCCAGAGACTTGATCAGCCCCTTAGTAGTGGACGGGCTAGCCCCAAAAGTCACCCTGTTGGGGGAGCCACTTACGTTTACCCAAATGGATGGGTTGGAAATGAAAGAGGCGTGTGTGGCAGAGACTGAGAGACTAATAGTGGGAACCAGGGAGCATTGGGAGAAGAGAGCTTTTGTCATTACCCCCAACACCCAGTTCCCCATGGTGTTGGGAAGCCCCTGGCTGAGTTCCCACGACCCTTACATCAAATGGAGCGAGGGAAAGATCTCGTGGGTGGATGAGAAATGCCACCACCATAAATGGAACCCAGGGTGGGGATCGGGTCCCCCGGCACCCTTGCTAGCGGCGGCGCTCACCTTGGCGCCCTCCACCGTCCCCCGGGAGTACCGAGACTTAATGGGAGTGTTCAGTGAAACTGAGGCAGACAAGCTACCCCCCCACCGGTTGTCGGACTGCGCCATAGAACTGCTCCCAGGAGAAAAGCTACCGAAGGGGAAACTCTACTCCATGAGCCCCTCAGAGAGGGAGGAACTAAGGAAATTCCTGGACAAGAATTTGGAGCGAGGTTTCATCCGTCCTGCTAAATCCCCCTTTGCCGCCCCCGTTTTATTCAGGAAGAAGAAAGACGGAGGGCTGCAACTGTGCACGGACTATAGGGGTCTAAACGCAGTGTCGGCTTCCAACGCTTACCCCCTCCCCCTCATAAAAGACTTGCTAGCTGAGGCTGCCAAGGGGAAGGTGTTTACCAAATTGGATCTTCGCGACGCTTACTTTCACGTGCGCATCCGGGAAGGGGACGAATTTAAGACCGCCTTTAACACACCCCTGGGACAGTTCGAGTACCTGGTGATGCCATTCGGCTTGAGTGGCGCACCGGGAGTTTTTATGAGCTTGATAAATGAGGTGTTGCACAAGCATTTATTCAAGGGGGTGTTATGTTACTTAGATGATATCTTGATTTATTCCACTGATAAGAAAGAGCATGTAAAATTGGTCAGGGAAGTGCTTTCTATGCTGTTGCAAAATCAGTTGTATGCAAAGTTATCTAAATGTGAGTTTAATCGGGATTCAGTGGACTTTCTGGGGTATCGCATCTCCCAGAAGGGGTTGGAAATGGACCCTGCCAAGGTAGAGGCGGTGGTACAGTGGGAGGCGCCCCGAACTAGAAAACAGCTACAGAGCCTCTTGGGGTTTTGCAACTTCTACCGCACCTTTTTAAAGGATTTCGCCACGGTCACCCTCCCGCTAACCGAACTCTTGAAAACCAAGGGGAGGGGTCCGGAAGCGGGGAAACCAGGGGAGAGAATAGCCTGGTCTGAGGATTGTCAAAAAGCGTTTGAAACTTTAAAGAAACTGTTCACCTCAGAGCCCATTCTTGCCCATCCCGACGAGACTAAGGAATTTGTAATCCATGTAGATGCTTCCGATGTAGCCATGGGGGGAGCCATCCTCCAGAAGGGGCCAGACAATAAATTACACCCTCTGGCTTATATTTCGAAAAAGTTTAATGAGACAGAGAGAAACTGGTCAGTATGGGACAAGGAAGCCGTGGCCATACGTTTAGCCCTGACCACATGGAGGCATTGGCTGGAGGGAGCGCAGACCCCTTTTGAAATTTGGACCGATCATAAAAACCTGGAGGCTCTGCGCACTCAAAGGTCTCTGAATGCAAAGCAGCTCAGGTGGGCTGATTTTTTCTCAAAGTTTAATTTTGTGCTCAAACACTTTTCTGGGAAAGCCAATTCATTAGCAGACGCTCTGTCAAGATTACCCCAACATGAGAGTCAAAAGGAGGAAGTGTTTGACTCCATGTTCTCCCCTCAGCAACTGGGAGGGGCCGTCACTACCCGAAGCCAAACCAAACAGGCAGCGGCCGAATCCTGGGAGGACAAGTGGGGTGGGACTACTCCCCGGAAGAAGTAGAAGAGTTAGAGGGCTTAGAGGAATGCTCTCTCCGGGCTAACAAGTGCTGGTACCATGGAGACAAACTAGTGGTGCCTCGAGCTCAGAGAAAAGACATATTATTGGCTTGTCACTCATCAAAGCTAGCAGGACATTTTGGCTTTCTAAAGACTCTTAACTTGGTTCAGCGACAGTTCTGGTGGCCGCGTATCCTTGACTACTTCGAGCAGAAGCCTCACAGCGGGGGCCCCAAATGGGCTTATAACACCACCACTGGGAGAAGTGCTCTGTACCCAGTGATGGCTGTACTAAGTTAAATAGTGACAGAGCTGATGCCAAACTATGCACCTTCCCTCTTCCCTAGAAGCTGTCTTGTGAGAAAAGCAGAATGCTGGTTGGAGTCACACAGACACCATCTTCATTTTCAGGTTCTGACACTTCTTACAAGAATTTTGTGCGATTCATATTTTGAATTCTCAGCAGGGCTGGATTAAGATGTAATGAATCTTGAGCTATTTCAAATTTAAAAGTCCCCATAGCATTACTGAAAGGAAATGGGAAACATATCCATGTCAGAAATTTTTGTAAGCATTTAAAATGTCATAAACCGAGGTCCTAAACTGTAGCCATCATAGCTTGTGTATCAATCCAGCTCTGCTTCTCACCAACCAAATTCTAGGCCTTGAGGTGTATAAAATACACAAAACAGCCAGATCAAAATCAGACCAAGCAGAACCTACTTAAAAGATTAAACCTGCCCATCAATAGCCAAGTTCACATAAAACAGAAGTTAGACCCTTTAATGGTCAGATTATGTGAAAGGCATCGCCTCTACTTTTTGTATATTTCCAATTCAGTGATGAGACAAACAACAGAAAGCTGCTTAGAAACAAAGACAGGAGAGAATAAAAATATCAACAAGTGATCTTTGTTTTTGACTCTCTCCCAAAATAACCACACTCATTCAGAGCCAGTCCAGATGTTACATGGGAGATCTGGCATCGGATCTCCCGGTTATGTTTTATTTACTCTAAAACAGCTGTGTGAGAATGTTCATTTAATCGGATAACTAGTGATAGGGAGGAGATGTTTAACTCTTCCCAAGACATATTTCTGATACATTTTTCCACAGAAGCTTTTGACTTTTCCTCTCAACAAGGCTAATAGCAGCTTGGGGGGAGCAAATGAGATTGTGGAAGTGATTCAGGGAAAGGGACTCACAAGGAATAATTTTCCTTATGGAAGAAGACTTAGTGGAAGCAAGTCAATGGATCCAGTATAACCCAAAGAAGGCACTGGGTCTAACTCATTTATTTTCATGCATTTGGCTGAGAGTTATCATGAGTTAAACATGCACTTCTTCATTTCTGTGGGATCAATGGGAAATCAACAAGTACTGTACATGCATGAACCAGACTGGGGGGGGGGGGGGTGTTCTTAGTATTTTTAACATATTTTAATGCTGTACATCTTATTTTAACAATTTGGTCTGTAGTCAATTCGTTTTGCTATATTGTATCCTATATTCACTTTCTATTTAAATGAAATTATCATTTGTCAAAGTAATTCACCATTCATGCATCAGCAAAAATTTTGGGGCCATTAAAGAATGGTACAGATCTGTTGTCTTGTTTGATCCAGGCAATTATTTGCCATATTGCTGGTCTGCATTTAATTACTAACCTTACCATTTCAGTTATACAAGCTTGGATGACAAGGCCACTAAGTCACTTCCGAGGAATGCAAAACTGCTAATAAGCCCAAAGTGCCAAATTCTGATTTGTAAGCAGTGCCATAAACACAGGCAGTCCAAATACACTGATATCATCAGATGTTCTGGGCTTCCTGGAGATAAACCATGAAATAAGCACAATAGTTATATTATTAATAAGTTACATTACATTTTTTCTCTGAACTCAGGTTCTGCTAAAAGAAAACTACAGACAAGAAATAACTCATTACCAGAGATTATCGTCATAAGAACAGTTTTTAATATGTGAGCTGGGCACTCAGCCAACAACCTAAAAATATCAGATATGGCTCTTGCCTCAAAGAACTTACATTAGTTTTAGGGATGTGTCAAGAAGGTAATTTAGAGGGGATGAATGAGACAAGGGTGTGCAGAGTTTGGAGGAATCAGAGCATATTTGAATTGCTGGGGTGATCTCCTTGTGGTTGGGGTTTTCTTTTTCATCTCCTCAGTTAACTATAAAGTAAATCCATTTTAAACAGATCTGTTTTAACAAAAGGGGATCTGAATGTCATATGAAATTGTAAGGTTGATAAGAAGCAGCAAATAAGAGGCTGAAAATGTGCTACGCAATACTAAGTTTGTGTTTCAAGCTCCCTTTTCGATCCCCCTTGGAGAATTTTTATCACACAATCCTGAGTTTTGAAAATGATGCCTTTGTGGGATCCTGGTGTTCCTTCCCTCCGAAAAACATTGAATGTATGCCTCACAGGTTTTATTGCCAACTCATGTTTTTGAAATAGCCATCCATTTTTACCCTTCCTGGCAGCTGGGCAAATGGTTATCTCCTAGCAGGAATCTCATCTCCACTCTCCTGGCAATTTGAGCAGTTTATGGCTCTCCTTCCTGGGAAAGAGCATTGTTCTCAGAGCTTTGGGAACTTCCTGGGTGAGCTTCCTTGACATCACAGACACAAAGCAGCTTCCATTTTATCTTTGCAACAACCCCATGAAGTAGGTTTAGTTTGAAATTGTATGACTGGCCCAAGGTCACCCAGCAAGCTGAGGATTCAAATCAGGGTTTCCCAGACTGAAACTACTACAGCACACTGGCTTTTGTGTGGTATCTGTTGTTGAACAGTAGCAACTATTCTGGCCTGAGCAAGTCATACAAGTCAGGTGGTAGTAATTTGCTTAGTAGTAGTGGTGAGCTTGACCCCAATGAGTACTCATTCAAAGGCCAAAACACCCTGTAAAAGGCCCTGCCCCCTTCCGCTGCCTTTTTCTGACAGAAACCAAAGTTTGAAGGTTGGCAGTGTTGGAGTGGTTACCTAGCAATAGCCACTCATTTCTTAAAGCTACAGTCCTCCTCCTATAATTTTGTTAAGTTTAGACACCCATCCCACGCCATCCACATACTGGTTTAGAAATACCCTGTTCCTATGCCCTGGAACAATAGACAGCAACTTTATTGAAGCTAAAGTGGTCTGTGTGCCTGGATGAGAGACCTTTTGGAAACCTTATTTGTATCACCTTGAATTTCATTATGAAAGGAAAAATAAACCGGTTAACAAGATTTTATTCCACGACAGGCTTTTATGGACCAGAGTCCACTTAGTCATATGCAATGCATATGCATGGAAATTTATACTGGAATACAATTAATCTATATACCAATTTCCAGAGGGTTTTTTTTCTGTGTGGATACTTATATCTGCCAAAAGAGAGCTCACTTTCTCCCAACAGCTTTCCCTACATAGTCAGGGGCCTTCCTCAGTCTGCTGAAAAATCCAAAAAGTTTTTTAAACAACTTCAGGGACCATTGAATCCCCTCCAATGCCTTTTGAAATGGCATCAGCTCCAGGCATCAACTGTGAGGAGATTAGAATGTGTGGGGGAAGTTCTAACTGTTTCTGTCAGTAAAAGGCAGTGTTTTTACTGGCAGCAGTCTAGGGTTGCCAAGTACCCCCCCCCCCCCCCGGCGAGCCACGAGCAGCAGATCCAGATCCAGGCTGGGAAACTCCTGGAGATTTGGGGGTGGAGCCTGGGGAGGACAAGGACCTCAGTGAATTATAATGCCATAAACTCCACGCTCCAAAGCATCCATTTTCTCCATGGAAAGTTATCTCTGTACTCTGGAGATGAGCAGTAATTCCAGGGGATCCCCAGGTCCCATCTGGAGACTGGCATCCCTAGGCAGCACCCTCTGTGTCACTTGATACCACCTGATTTGCGTGACTTAATTAGGCCCAGCTGCTTTGCTACTGTTCATCAATAGAGAAGAGAAACAAACAGCTGTGTAGTTGCTGCAGTAGAAGAGATTCAGCTGTTAAAAGACGCTAGAACAACTATTTTTTACAGTTTCAAAAGAATTACTTTTATTTGTAACTTGTGTATTCCAAATACAAAGAACCCTATTAACCTATAGCTTATCACTGCATGTGTATTACAATTACAAAGATCCTGTGAACATATAACTCATCACTACAATATACAAAGAAAGTAATCCTGCTTCCTCATTCAAAACAGCCAGCAAAGAAACCTTGTACAACCTACTAATTCTAACCTAATTAGCTACTATTAGTTTGCAGATATCTTCCCAGTCACACTTAGAAAAAAGCTGAAGATAGCTGATTGTTAGCACAGTCCAATTTAAAAAATAACTAAAGATAGCTGGTTGCTGGAAAAATAGCTGAAGATAGCTGATTGCTGAGAAAGCTGATAGCTGAACAAAGTCTTCCAGACTTGTCCTTCCTTTCGTTTTGTAAACTTCCTCAGTAACTGACACATCAAACACAAAACAATATCAGATACAATACTATACAGTCAATGTAATCAAAATCAATCAAAATTATTTTTATTATTTACCTTGTACTGCATATGCTCACTTCCTGCTGAAATTTATATTGTGGCTATGTTTAGTTTCTACAAAACAAAAATATTTATAATACCTAGTTAGTATTGTTATTTTTTTAAATTCACATTCTTAATCCTAAAAAAACCAAAATGTACCAACTTACCCTATTTATTCACACCTATTTAATCATTCATTTATACGGGCATCAACTTCAGTAACTTAATACTCCACTCTTCAATTGCCTTAGTTACCTATCCTCAGCAAGTCCTAAATAGTAAAGGCTGCTCAAGTTTAGCAAAATTTAAAGTGACATGGTCCAATTCTATAAGTAACAGGAAAAATCTATTTCCATATTCAGTCCTCCTGGGTATAATGTTTTAAGACGATGAATCCAAAAGGGCTCCCTTTTATATAGTAACTGTTGCACATCCACTTTATTATATTTCGTTGTGTTTATCATTTCTAACACTATAAATTTAAAATCATTGCACAAGTGGTCTGCTTCTACAAAGTGGGAAACAAGAGAGGAATCCATATTTTTCTGTCTGATACGGGACCAATGTTCAATAATACGAGTATGGACTGATCTCATTGTTGCCCCCCCACCCCATAATAATAGGGACATAAACATTTGACCAAATATATCACTCTTTTTGAAGAACAATCTGTATATCTGGTAAGTTCCACATTAAAATCTGGGAAATTAATAACATCAGTTGTCCAACCTTGAGGACACACACAACATCTTCCACAGCGAAAATGGCCTCTAGCTGTTATCATGGGTCTAGCTAATGTTGCTATATCAGTATGGACTAGCTGATCCTTAAAACTTTTAGTTCATCTCCACCCAATAAGAGGTTGTTGTTCACAGCCAGGCAGCTCACTAACCACATGCCAATATTTATAAATAATATTTTTAATTTTCTCAGCTTATGGCGCAAAATCAAAAGTACAAGTGATTCTATTTTGTTGAACTTTAGGAGCTGGTGTAAACAGACTCTAACGGGATCTACTTCATGTACGGGAGACAGCTGAATCAATCACTGCTTTAGGATAGTCCCTCCTAAGGAACTGTTCCTTTAAGACTTTGCAGTCGGCTTCAAAATGTGCCGATGATATGCAGTTGCGTTTAAGCCTTAAAAATTGGCCAAATGGTAAATTTAAACACAAGTTCCTCGCATGGTGAGACTCAAAATGCAAATATGAGTTTCGATCCGTGGGTTTTGAATAGGATCGAACTGCCAAAGAAGTCCTATTTTTATATCCTACTGTATCTAAAAAGTTAATACTGACATCACTATATTGTGCCGTGAATTTAATAGTGGGATGGACATTGTTTAGCCAGTCCACAAATGGCTGAAAACTATCCTCACCTACATAAACCATAAGCAAATCATCCAAAAATCTTTTTAAAAATATAATATTATGAAAGAAAGGATTATTAACTGCATTCAAAATCCATCCTGCCTCAAACCTGGCCATAAACAAGTTTGCTACACTCAGGGCAAAAGCACTCCCCATGGCCACACCCTTTATTTGTAAATAAAAATCTTCATTATGTCTAAAAAAACTCTTTTCAAAAATAATGTCAGCCAAATCAAGTAAAAATTGTGTAGGTGGCATTAGGTCAGCCCTGTTATCCAAGGCTATTTCCACAGCTTCCCGTGCCTCATCATGTGGGATATTAGTATAAAGAGCAGTTACATCCATGGTAGCTAATATAGCTCCAGGTGGTATTGTCAATAACTCAATATACCTAATAAAGTCCGTAGTATCCTTCAAATAAGTAGGAATCATAGGAACAAGTGGTTGTAAATAATAATCAATGAATTTAGACACTGGTTCTACTATTGGGTGACCTGGAGGTGGCATCCCAGCTTTATGTATCTTAGGAAGGGCACAAAAAATTGGTACTATCGAATATTGATTTATTAAAAACTCACTAGTTGCTAAATTTATATAATCCATTGCTACCCCTTCCTAACTACTGTTTTAATGATGTTCAAAACTGGTATTGTGGGGTCACCCTCAATGGGTAAATAAGTACTCTCATCCAGTAAAAGTGTTTGTACCATTTTCAAATAATCTGTTTTGTTCATAACAACAATACCTCCTCTTTGTCAGCTTGTTTAATTACCAAAGAGGGGTCACCTGCAATATTTTCTAGTAGCTTTTTCTCCTTTAAGGATAAGTTGTAATGAATATTCCTATTTTGGCATTCTAAATCTTCCAAATCTCTCATTACAAGATGTTCAAAAACTATGATAGATGGTATCTGTACATTCGGGACCATACGTGATTTAGGTTTAAAAAGGGCAAAAGACTGCCCACCTATATCTCCAAAAACACTTCTCAGTTTCAATTGCCTAATTAACTTAAATAAGTCTACTCATGTGTGAAATGAATTATACTTTGGGGTGGGTACGAAACCCAAGCCTAAATTCAATACTTGGATTTCTGCTTCAGTAAAAACTACTGTATTTTTCGCTCCATAACACGCACCTGATCATAAGACGCACCTTGTTTTTAGAAGAGGAAAACAGGAAAAAATGAAACAGAAAGAAAGAGAGAGAGAGAGAAAGAGGTAAAGGAAGGAAGGAGGAGGAGAGAGAGAGAGAAAGAGAAAGGAAGAAAGGTGGGGACAGAGAGAGAGACAGAAAGACAGACAGACAGACAGAAAAAAGGAAAGGAAGGAAGATAGAGAAAGGAAAGAAGAGAGACGTCGGCATGCCATGCAAAGCCAGGCCTTTCTGTGCAAAGTAGCCACGGAGCTTAATCTGTGGGCGGGGCTTTCTGCCGCTGGCTGTCTTAAAGGGGAAAAGCAGTTAAAGGGAAAGAGTACTTAGCCTGGTGGGGTTTTTCCTGCCGTTTCCCTTTTAAGTCTTAACAGCTCAGGCCCAGCAGGGAGGGGCAGGGAAGGCTGGGATGCCAGCCTGAATGGCGTTCCTGCTGAAGAAAGAGCCCTGTTACAGGTAAGAAAAGCTCCATAATCGCTCCATAAGACGCACACACTTTTTTGGGGAGGAAAAGTGCGTCTTATGGAGCGAAAAATACAGTAAGTCATCATCTCTTAAAGAGGCTACATCCTCCAACATCCCCTGCGAGGAGGGAGCTGCCTTAAGAAATTCTGGTGTGCTTCCATTTTTGTGCGTCTATACAAAGTAGGTCTACTTGATGGACCCTCATCCCCAGAGAAATTTGTTGAGTCTTCAGCCTCTGTGGTCTCAATGTGAGAAAAGGTAGTTTTAGAGTCAGCCCACCTCACCCTACGTGTATTGCCATTTAAAGTATTCCATTTATATACTTTATTTTGAGTATAGTCCCGATTGTCACGTTCCAGTTTCCTGATCTTAATATCCTTGGTTTTATTTTCAAAAGCTTTTAGTTCTAATTCCAACCTTTTAATATGGTTAGTATAATCCTCCAAAGGCATGTTTGATTTAAAGGTATCACCCACTGTTTTCAGCTCAGTTTCTAATTGCTCAGATTCAAGAAGTGCTGCTCTGTTATCAACAACATCAGATCGTATGCACACTTATTCAGTATGGCAATCCACTTGTTTTTAAATTCATCATTTTCCAAGAACATAGTAGGTCCTTTCTGTATCCTCAAACCTCTTGGTATCATATTGGCTTGGCAGTAGTTACTTAAGTCTCAGTTTTTCCTTACTTAAATATTCAAATTGAGTCCAATCCTGACCATATGTTTTTGAAAAACCCTGGATAAGATTAGGTACATTGGCTAAAATTCTGTCCCTATCCTGGTCACTAAACGCAAATCTATTTAATTGCTGCATCATATCAACCAAAGACAATTTACAATAGAGAAGAGAAACAAACAGCTGTGTAGTTGCTGCAGTAGAAAAGATTCAGCTGTTAAAAGACGCTAGAACAACTATTTTTTACAGTTTCAAAAGAATTACTTTTACTTGTAACTTGTGTATTCCAAATACAAAGAACCCTATTAACCTACAGCTTATCACTGCATGTGTATTACAATTACAAAGATCCTATTAACATATAACTCATCACTGCAATATACAAAGAAAGTCATCCTGCTTCCTCATTCAAAGTAGCCAGCAAAGAGACCTTATACAACCTACTAACTCTAACCTAATTAGCTACTATTAGTATTATCTCTGTACTCTGGAGATGAGCACTAACTCCAGGGGATCCCCAGGTCCCACCTGGAGGCTGGCCTCCCTAAGCAGCACCCTCTGTGTGACTTGATACCACCTGATTTGCATGAGTTAATTAGGCCCAGCTGCTTTGCTACTGTTCATCAGCAGCCACCCTATGATAGCCATTGTGATCTAACAGTTAGCGCTTCATATTGGGATCTGCGAGACCCAGGTTCAGATCCCCATCTTGCGGTGGAAGCTGACTGGGAGATTTTGGACCAGTCACATACTTCCAGCCTAACCAGCCTCACAGGGTTGTTGTGCAGATAACAAGAAGGAAATAATAATGTAAGCTGCATTAGTCCCCCACTGTGGAGAAAGACTGTAATTTTCCTAGGTAGAGGCTGCAGGGGAGGGGGGGGTGGAGGTGGAAAGCTGAAGGCAGATAAAGGTAGATTGGCTGTTGGGTAGGAAGGAAATAGGGTTGCCAACTCCAGGTTGGGAAATTCCTGGACATTTGAGGGGTGGAGCCTGGGGAGGGTGGGTTTTGAGGAGGGACTACTGACCAGTATAATGCCATAGACTCCACCCTGCAACCCAGCCATTTCTTTCACTTGAACTACCATTGCCAGCCTCCAGACAAGGGCTGGAGAGCACCCAGAATTACAACTGTTGTCCAGGTGAAAGAGATCAGTTCCCCTGGATAAAATGTCTGCTTTGGAGGGTTGAGTCTATGGCATTGTACCCTGCTGAGGCTGCTTGCCTCCCCAAGCCTCACTGTCCCAAGGCTCCACCCCCAAATCTTGAGGAATTTCCCAACCTGGAGCTGGCAGTCCTAAGGTGAATTGATCTCTGCAGCTGGGAAATCCATTGTGATTCCCAGAGCACTGCCACTGCTGCTGTGGGGGGAGAGGAAGCAGGCAGGAGGCTGGGAGAGTGATGGGGGCAGATAGAGTGAGAGAGTGGGGGGGCAGAAAGAGAGATGGAGTGGGGGGCAGAAAGAGAGAGAAAGAGTGATGAGGTGGGGAGGCAGAAAAACAAAGAGAATGATGACAGGTCAGAAAGAGAGAGGACGTAACATACATGGAGGAGAGAGAGCGTAAGAAAGGGGGGCAGAAGAGAGAAAGAGTGTGAGAGAGGTAGGGGGAGAAGGGAGGAAGCAAAGGTGTGAGGAATGGGATAACCATCCTGCAAGTTTCTTGCGCATCTCCACTTGTTAATCTATAAATTTCCATTAGACTCACACTTATTCTTCCTGTAATAGACTAGCACAGCTACATCTCTGAATTTATATGTAAAAAAGGTAGAATAAAATGGAGGAGAGATATCCATGTACATCCACCAGCCTTAGGTGCTTGGAGAAAGGGTGGAATAAAACGTGAGCTAGCTCTAACCTTAGAGTGCAGAACTGAATTCTTCACAGATTCCACCCATAAGAAACCAGCAAGGGGAAATTAACACTGATTTTAAATGTCCACATAAATTATAGTTTGTTCCACATTCTAATTGTTATGTTAACTGGGGACCAAATCTGGTTTTCTTATTCATACATGAAACCATATAGCATAGTGAATTTTCCTGTTGTATGCACTTCTTTTAAAGTGCTGGGAAATGTTTTAAGTTATTCCACTGAATAGTTTGAAAGGCAGGCAAAATTCTTCAAAACATGTTGGCTCAGGGAATCTTCCTCTCCCCACTGCAACTAGGAGATTTAGGCTTTTACTCACATGGCCATGTATCCAGCTATGCATGGACTATGCAGAATGGGGCTTTTCTGCTCTTCCTGCCTGCTGAGCCCCACTTTCAGGGGTTGCCTGGCTGGTGGCCAGAGAGGGCCTTTTCTGTGTTGGCACCCCTACTGTGGGGCTTTTTTCTTAGTCAAGTTCACCTGGTACTTCTGTTAACATCTTTTAAATTTGTTGCTGTTGTTGTTACTCAGTCACACAGTCAAGTCAGTGGCTGCGGTCACACACGCTAAATAATCCACTTTCAATCCACTTTCAGTGCACTTTCCAACTGGATTTTTACTGTGTGAACTGGCAAAATCCAGTTGGAAAGTGGATTATTTTGTGTGTGTGACCGCAGCCTGACTCTTCATGACCCCATGAACCACATCACGCCAGGCCTTTCTGTCTTCCATCGTGCTATTTACTGATGATTTTTACTACACATAGTTTATGTTTGTGATTCCCCCCCCTTCTAAGTTTTCTCTTGTGTCCTGCTCAGGGAGTAGCTGCTGCAGAGTTCTTGAACCCTGAAACAGTTTGTTGTATTGTGCAGTTGGTTGCAACTGTGGCCTTCTTGCCAGGCTCTTAAGAGTTGGCATGGTCAGTGCATGACAGTAGCATGTGTTTTCTGTCTTATATGTTTACCAAGTAGAATGTGTGTGGCAGCCTTTGAGGTCGTCTAGTCTAGAAAGATCCTGGAAAGCCGGTGATAACATATTGCCTGTTGCCTGTTGCCCTGGCATTCAAATAACCTTCATCACTCTTGCCCAGTTTCCAGGAGCTTCACTAGTTAATCAGCTGCACATGGCCATTTAAACATTTTGCATCACTAACCATTCCTTGATTTATACTCACTTGCAAGTCTACAAAATTTAGGGTTTCCAGCTCCTACCTAGCAGCTAGCAGTTCTTGGTCTTTTCTGGGATCTTCTGCCAGAAGTGACATCATCACGTTGCTGACATCAGGGGGTGTTGCTCTAGTTTTTGGGCAAAACTCTATGGTTTGTAGCTGATTTTACTATAGAGTTTTGCCCTAAAACTAGAGCGTTGCTGTGCAACGTGGATGATGTGATGACCACTTCTGGTGAGGGTCTGGCAACCCTAAAATGGCCATGTTCACAACATCCTCTTCATCTTCATCATCATCTGAGGGCACTACAGGTGCCGGCCGCGCCAGAGGTCTTTTAGGCGCTGGTTGCTTGCCCTTGCCTTTGCCCTTTACCTTTCCGGAAGCCATGGCTACAAACTTCTAGAAAATGCAACGACAAAAAGGGGAATGATCAGTAACGTATTGCAATTAAAATGTCTATAATGGAAACCACAGCAGCCCAGGAGAAAAAAACCCACTCTCAGAGGGAGCCAAGACCAATCCCTAGTGCTGCCAATATAAAACCAAAGGGGAGGCCTAATGAAATATGCCACTCAAAATGGCCGCCGCCACCTCTTAGACAAAATGTCCCCCAAGCATGAGACAAGGAGACCCCATCAAAATGGCCGCTGTTGAATTAAACAGGTGCCACACCACCCTACTAAAATGGCCACCACCCTTAGTGTTCTAAGAGGCCCTCAATCAGAAGGACATCCAGCCAACTCACTCAAAATGGCACCTGATATAAAGTTATACAAGCCCCTGTTTGTGGGACTGCAAGCCACCCCCCCCGAGGTAAGCAGCATTCAAAAAGGGGGCCCGCACCAAAGGCTCCAGAGCCGAGCCACCAGATCCCCAACCCCATCGTGCCGAAAAGACCAACCTGAGGTGACCAAATCCCGTCACTGGAAGCCTCCCCGCACCACCGTTGCCCCAACGGCCACAATCAGTCGGCCGCAGCACAAATCGCACAAGGAGCCACCCATCCGCACCCGGTAATAAAGGGTGGGGGGCCCCAAACTTGAGCCGCTGCCACCGCAAGGCTCAGGCGGAGCTCCAAACAATGCCACCATGGCTGCCGCCGATCCCCCAAGCCAGCAAGCACTAGAAGAGGAGCTTCACACTGCACGCTCCCAAAAACCACTGCTGCAGCCACCGCCAATCCTCTGAGCCAGCAGGCCCGACTAGAAGAGCTCCTGACAGCATGCTCCATAGACGGCGAGCACGTAGACGAACTAACAAGGCGGGAGCGGGGTGCAGGCTCAAAAGCGAACGCGCTCTCTGCTGCTGCCTCGCTTCCTGCAAGGCGGCAAACCCGCTCCCGAGAGCCACGGTGTTGCCGGGCAATCGGGAGCCCATTTTATCTACAGGAGAGACCTGCAGCGACATGTGTCTCCATGGAAGGCCATGTAAAGAGAGAGAGGGGCCAGAGGGCAGCATCCAGGTTAAGAGAAAGAGAGGCATTCTGTTCAAGGAGATAACATCTATGCACCCTTGGAGTGATTGATGTAGTGGGAGTGATTGATGTCCAGGAATGCATTGACAAACTATTGAACTGATTGTTGAAAAATCAGGTGTCTGTTCACAATCAGAGGATGACAGAAATCAAACTGGCGGATGTTCAAGCATTCTGTTTTGGAATATTAGTATTGCATTTGTGAGTTCAGTTTTCCTTCATTTGTTCCATTGTTGATTCAGCAAGAAAGATTTGATGAATTTGACTTGTGTTTCCTGTTCTTCTTTATACCTTTTTTCTTCACTTCAGCAAACCAGTTTGAAATCAGTGTGCCCAAGCACACCTAGCGCTGTGCTGAATCCTGACCACAGTCCTGCAAAAGACTGTTCGTTCTGCACTCGTTCTTTTTTCTTCATTCCTTTCTTCTCTCCCTTGTTCATTTTTTTGTAGTACTCATATTTTTGTCAGTTCTCCCCCCGCCCCCAGTTGTCTGTACAAACATTCAGTTACGTTTTCTGGCCAAGTGCATATGTGTTCAAGAATAGATTGGTATTGTGCTCATTTGAGAATGTTGAGAAAAATGAGTTTCGGTTTGCAGGTTTGCTTCATTGCACCAGAAAGAGGGAACGTGATGCAGTTGCTAGCATCAATGTGACATTTATATAGCACACAGAAGAGATTATCACCTCTTTCGTTTGGTTGCCGAGTCTCTCTGATGATCTCTAAGGAGAATGCTATCAAGGGGGGGGGGGGGGTCTCTATTTTTTCCTGTTATCATACAGACCTAAGGACTTTTTGAAGGTTATTTGAATGCTATACATTATCACAAATACATTAAAGGTCAAAGCTGTCCTGAAATAATAATGAAAATATTTAAAATCACAAAGAAATGGAAAGATAATTTGGCTAACCCTATCCAATTCCACTCCCCCTCCTCACACACATACCATTTAAAACACAGCTACCTCTGGAAACAGAAAAGTTTCCCCTTGTCAATTACGTTATATTAGTGGCTTGAGTTTTGGAAATTCTGCCACACATTTTCCCAAAATGAAAAATAAAATTATGTTTTGCATGAATCATCCATGTTATGGTCTTCATAAATCGACATCATTACAAAAATACGTTCCAAATTGCTGTGTAAATAAAAAAGAGTTGAAAACACTGGCTCAGAGGAATGGGATATTATGTTATGTCAGAGCAAGACTGGTTCTAATGTGATGGCACAGCACTATCACACTGTCAGCAGATGAAATTTCTGTGGTGATATACCAACTTATAGACATCTGACTTTGATACAGAAACAGATGTGGAAATATTGAACTTTGCATACAATATAATGCCTGCATCAATTTGTGGTAAAGCAGCCTCAAACCATAAAAACAAAACATGACAGAACTTTATAGCTTTTTTTTAAAGTGCACATTCTAGGAGTTATAGCAATAGTACTTGATATAGCTGTTAGAGAGCCAATGTTAGAGGGAAGCCTTGGACCTCAGGGACCCAAATGTCCTACTTACGATTTGTTTAGGACTTCCCCATCATTGTTTTGTAGAGTACTGCTTTTCAGCAGAAAAGTGGGCTATACATTTTTACATAGGTAAATAACATTAATACATTTTCTTGCAAATTCAGCACCTTTCATATTGACAACTGCTTTTCCCAAGCACTTTGGGTTAGAGCCAAAGCTTCTCTTGTACATGCAGAAGGAGGGAGTTTCTCTTAATCCTCCTTCAAGCCCCAAACACAACATCTTGTGCTATTCCTGACAATCCCCCAAACCCCAGCAGTTGTTGTGGGGGGGGCATAGAGAATCATAATAAGATGGGGAAACCAGGTCTCTTTGTCAAGCAGAACTCCATTCTCAGTTCTCTGGACCCCAGACATTATACTCAGTGCATAATACCATCCTGTTTTCTTTTCCCCTCAGTTCTCTTAATATTTGTCCCTAATGCTGCCAAGCCAACACTAGCAGTCCATACATGAAATGTGTTTCTATGTGTCCTCTCCAGCAAAGATCAGGGGGAGGACACAAACATATTTTGCAATCTATCTGCGCACTATAATGAAGTCTTACAGTCACTGTATCATATTAGAGATATGAGGGGTTTCTGAATGAACTCTTTGACAATATCAGTGAGGAGTGGTAGAAGCAATGGGTAAAGTTAGTGTCAGCCATGAAGTATCTTTTGAGAATCATGAATGCAGAACAGAAATCTAATCTTGTGCACTACTTATGGTTTAGGTTTAAATGGCTGAATGTCTCAAGGTTTCTTTGCAATCTTCACTCTGTTCCTTACTCTGGTTGGATTCAGGCAACATTTCAAATCACTGTCAAACCAGCATGTGTGCTGTAATGTCCTGCATGGTGACTGCCACGCAGCTGAGGAGGAGTATGCATGTAGCTTGGTGAGATACCAGAGCTTCGGTCCAGCAGACATTAGCCCAGCCGGATCGTAATCCTGACCAATAGGATGTCTAGGATTCCACCAGGGAACCTATGGTTGTCAACTGTGCAAAACTAACCCTATCAAGTATATTGGGTGAGCCCGGGGGTGCAACTTATGTGTGCTTAAAAGCAGACCCCCGAGCCTCCAAAACTCATGTTCATCTTGACCACCTAATAAACCATGAGCTGATTCACTACTGCACGTCTCCGACTCCAGTACTTTATACTGGTGACGAGGATGGAATCCCGATGAGTGGATCTCCGGCCAACTCCAGCATCGCATCAAGCACCTATCCGCCAGCTCCCGGCAGTGCTCGGCTCCAGTGCCAAATCGCACCACCATCTGCTGCACAGGACACCGCTCACCACACTGCTGAACCACCGCAAGTCATGGCTGCCACTCCGGGACAGATCTCAGCATATGACCCAACCCAACCCGAGCTCTGGGAAGCATGGGCCAACCAGCTTGGGTACTTCTTTGAAGTACAGGACATCACCGACGCTGGGAAGAAGGCTTGGCTCCTAAGCATGTGTGGGGTAGACACGCTGCACTTAGTTCGAAGCCTCATCTCACCCCTCACTCTTGCCGAAGCCTCCAACGATGACATCACCACGGCGCTGAACAGCTACTTTGTGCCAAAACCTTCCATAATGGCCATGCGCATGGACTTCTGCGGCTGCTCACAGAAGCCTGATGAGACCATAGCTGTTTTCACGGCCAACCTCCTCAGACTAGTGGTCAGCTGTGAGTTTCTGTCAGTCGAGGACAACCTCCTGACGAATTTCATGTGGGGAGTCCGCGAGCCACAGCTACGCCGGAAGCTGGTCGCCTTCTCCAACGTGACCTTGGAGAAGATTTTCCAGACCACCTGTGCTTTTGAGACTTCCAGGCAATCTGTGACAAATTCCTGGCTGTCTTTGATGGCAAGCTGGGCACATACACAGCCCCCCCCCCCCATGTCACTGGACCTCGTCTCGACAATCCAGTCAATCTGCATGATGGCCAGGCAGCCCCTGCTGGTGGTCCACTTCAAGACAGACAAGGAGCTTGACCAACTGGTCACCCAGGGGGTCCTAGAACCAGTCTCCCATGCCTGGTGTCGAATCCTGGGCCGAATGCATGGCATCCAACTCCTCCGACTCCTCCTCCACTGATGAAGGGGGGGGTGTCCCATTTTGAGATTTCTGAAATCCTTGATTCTAAAATGCGTAGGGGCCGCTTGCTGTATCTAGTAAAGTGGGTAGACTTTGGTCCGGAACTGAATGAATGGGTTCGTTCTGAAAATGTTCATGCTCCTAAATTAGTTAAAGCTTTTCATAATAAATTTCCAGTTAAGCCGGGGTAGATTGATTTTTCGGGTGGCAGTGTGTCAGAATCTGCAGATTCTAACAAGGGTTCTGGGAATTAATGCTATGTATTGTAACATGACTTTGCTATGCTATGCAAGCCTGTCCCTTTATGAACTAGTTACTCATATCTAGTGCTTATTAGTTTGACCCATGTGAACGTATGCTATGTGACCCTGAGTTTATGGCTCTGACCAGGCCTGGTCTATGTAACTGTTTGCCCGGGAGAGTGGCGACTTCAAAGCATGGGAACAATGGGCCTCTCACCCTCCTGCCTCCACATTCCTTTCATCCCTGATGGGAGGACAGGGACCAGTTCTTATCAACGTGCGAAAGCCTTGAGGAAGGCATTTGTTATGTGAAGATGGTTACATCTGAGGGGTCTGGTTTGGGAAGGGAAATTTACTGCTTCACACCTCACCTTCTTTCCTGTGGGAAGCAAACGGCCAGGGAACCTTTTGCCCGCGGTTTTTCCCCCCTGTTGATTGGTTACCTATGGGCAATTCGAATTGTTCGGGAGGGTATATTAGACCTGCTTCCGTTGTATACGTTATCTCTGACAATAATCCGAGAACCTGTACCAATGTAGAACCTGGAAATAAAGAACTGTGTTTCATCAACAAAGATCTGATCCTTGCCTACTTGGAGCAGAAGCCTCACAGAAGCCCCCATTATGACCCCCATGAAGCAAAACAGGAATATTAGAATATGTGCAGACTACAAATGCATGCTAAATAAAGCGCTCCAGGACCATGCATACCTGGTGCTGGTTATTAGTCATGTCCTGGCTTCACTGGCAGGAGCCAGAGCATTCAGGAAGCTGGATCTCGCACAGGCATACCAGCAACTCCCAGTAGACGAGGCCATGGCCAAGGCCCAGACAACTGTGACGCATCCGGGGGGGGGGGCATTCAAAGTCAGGCGTTTGCAATTTGGGATCAGCATCATCCCAGGAATCTTCTGAAAATAATGGACTGTTTGCTTAAAGGTATCCCCAAGGTCCAGCCCTTCTTTGATGACGTTCTGATCACTGCACCAGACATCAATACCTCCGCAACCCGGCTCTGCTCCGTCCTTCAGCGTTTCAATGATGGCAGCCTGAAGGTAAAGAGGAAAAAGTGCCTGCTGGGAGTCCCATCGATCAAGTTCCTTGGGTTCACTGTGGACACACAGGGCATCCACCACACCCCGGAGAAGGTCCGTGCAATCACAGAGGCCCCAGTGCCAATGTCAAAGGTGGAGCTCCAGTCGTTTCTGGGGCTCCTCAGTTTCTACCACACCTTCCTTCCCCATAAGGCAATGGTGGCAGAGCCTCTCCATTGGCTTCTGGATAAACATGCTAAGTGGATGTGGGGGCCCTGCCACAGCTCAGCTTTCCGGGCCATCAAGGAACTGCTGGCATCCAATGCAGTCCTAGCCCATTTCGATGAGTCCCTCCCGGTGATGCTGGCTTGCAACACATCTCCTTATGGGGTGGGGGCCATCCTTGGACACCGCCTGACAGACGGGCGGGAGGTCCCCATTGCTTATTACTCCCACACTTTGTCAGTGGCCAAACGCAATTACGTGCAAATTGACAAGGAGACGCTGGCCATTGTAGCGGGGGTGAAGAAGTTCCATGAGTACCTTTATGGCCAGGTTTTCACGGTTGTGATGGACCACAATCCCCTTCTCGGCCTCCTGGCACCCAATCGCCAGATGTCTCAGATGCTGTCCCCCTGGGTCTTGTACTGGTCAATATTCTTGGCCAGTTACCAGTACGAGCTGGTCCACCACCCCAGGAAGTCCATGGGCCATGTGGATGCCCTCAGCCATCTACTGCTCCCATCCTGCAACCCCAGACTGGCTCCTACACATCACATTGCCCTGCTTGAGGACTTGCCGGACTGACTCAATCAGGTGACGGACATTGCCAGGCACACCACCCGAGACCGCATCTTGTCCTTGGACTGGACCAGCAGCACGGGGTCCGAGTTTGCTGCTCATTTGGCCAGGTGAAATGAACTATCGACTCACAAAGAGAGTGTACTCTGGGGCTTGCGGGTGGTCATTCCCGGGCCACTGTGCAAACAAGTGCTTGCTGCGCTCCATGAAACCCATCCTGGCATTGTCCGAATGAAAGCCCTGGCCCGAAGCTACATATGGTGGCTGAGGCTGGACACAGAAATAGAGGACCAAGTCCGGCAATGTGGCAAATGCCAAGACTCACAGCATGACCTGCCATGGGCACCAGTATGGCCCTGAGAGTCATCCGACAAGCCGTGGGCCCGGCTCCACCTGGATTTTGCAGGGCCTTTCCAGAGGCAGCTGTTCTTCATCCTCGTGGACAGCTACACCAAGTGGCTGGAAGTGGCCCCCATAGCAACGTCTTCACAAGCAGCCATTTGGGCCATGTGGTGCATTTTCAGCACACACGGCATCTCCAACACACTGGTGACAGACAACGGCATGGCTTTCACCTCCAGGGAGTTCTAGCAATTTGTGGAATACTATGGGATCTGGCATGTGCAATCCACCCCATTCCATCCAGCCACCAATGGCCAGGCAGAGCGCATGGTCTGCACCATGAAGAACGCCCTGCATCGCATGGACAAAGGAGACTGGAACCACAAGTTAGCAGCATTCCTGTTTGGCCAGAGAACAACACCACACTCCATGACCAGGCACAGCCCAGCTGAGCTCCTTAAGGGAAGGCGACTCACGACCCGGTTAGACCACCTGCACCCTGACTGCGCCCCAGAACATAGCGCGGCTCCGGAAATACAAAAGGTTCCATGGGGTTCTTCCCTGAAGACCCTGTGTATGTCAAGAACTATGCTAAAGGCCCCACATGGCTCCATGTGGGCAACCGGACCCCTGTCTTATGAAGTCACAGGAGAAGCAGGTCAATTGTGGAAATGACACATTGACCAACTGCGCCGCAGACTCCTTTCCCCAGAATCCGGCACACCCGAGGAGAGCGACGACGAGGGCCCCATTCCCAAGCCAGTCAGTGAGTGGAGCCCAGAAACACCCACATAATCTTCTCAACCTCTGCCTTCACCCGACACACCCCGGATGACCCTCCTGCACCGGTTCCATCAGAACAGTCCCCTGAGCCATCCACGGCCTCCCCCGTTCCATACAGCAATGTTATCACACCACTTGGACCGTGCACAGCAGCGGCCCTCCTACTTAAGAGGCTATGTGTGTTAGGGAAGGGTCCGAACTATGGGGGGAGGAGTGTAATGTCCTGCCTGGTGACTGCCATGTGGTCAGGGGGTGCGCATGTGGCTCAGCAAGAGACCGGAGCTTCAGTATGGCAGACAATAGCCCAGCCAGATTGTAATCCCAACCAATAGGACGCCTAGGTTTCTGCCAGGAAACCTATGGTTGTCGACCGCGCAAAACTGACCCTATCAGGTATATTGGGCGAGGCCAGGGGTGCGGCTTATGTACACTTAAAAGCAGACCCCTGAGCCTCTGAAACGCATGTTCATCTTGACCACCTAACAAACCATGAGCTGATTCACTACTGTGCATCTCCGACTCCAGTACTTTATATGTGCTAAACATTTTGGTTTGTCTTGAACAGAAAGAGCTGACTGAACTATTTAAAATGACTCACCATAATTAAGCATGAAATAATGGATTAATGGATTAACCATTTATAGCAGAGGTGTCAAACCCATTTATTACAAGGGCCAAATCTGACATAAATGTGACTTTGTTGGGCCGGGCCATGTGTGCCATAAAACATAATGCCAGGTACCGGAGATATAAACTTTATAAAGGACAACAGCTGGTAAACTCTGAGTTGGTGTGTCCTCACTGCAAGGCCCCTTGGGGTGGGGGAGAGGGGTGCAGAAGAAAACCTGCATCGCTAGATTGGAGAGCCAGTGATGCAGAGCTAGGCAGATGCTCCCACACTGCCTGGAGAGGGGCAAACCCCTTTCCCAGCCCTCTCCTGCCAACAATGCTGTGAGTCCGGGCCCCAGGATAAAAATATGAAGTGGTTGTGTGTTGCATTGCAAGCAGCCTCCTGGCCCCTGAACCCCCATGAAAGGGGACTGGGAATAAAAGCTGAAGTAACCCTCCACCTACAGAAGCAGGGGGCTGGTGGCACAAGTCTGAGGCCACATGCATGGTGGGACCCAGGCCAAGCAAAGCCCGATAAGTTGGAGATGCCCATGAAGCAGCGGCTGCCTCTGACCTAGGCCACCAGGTGATCCATAGGGCAATGCTAGGAGTTCAAGCCAGAAATTGTTAGCAAGCTGTGCCAGCTGCTGGGTCATCTGATGGGGAGTGGGCACCACATATACAAGGCCACACATGTGGCAGAGACCCCAGGCCACCCAGCAACCAGCATAACAAGAGATGGCTGGCACTGCCACCCACAAGGTGGCAGCCACCTATGGCTGAAAGCCACCAGGTGGTCCATGGGGGTGGGAAGCCCAACCACTGAGTCACGTGCTTGGTGGCAGGACTAGCCCCTGCTAAAGAATGCTCTCCAATGGGCCAAAGCAGAGTATCATCTGTACCCCACACACACATGGGCAAATATTGATCCTTGTGGACATCAGGGAGCTGCAGGCTGAGGAGAGAGGTGTGTGACCTCACCTTGGAACCTAGAGCCAGTATGAATGTGGCTGTGGTGTCTCCCAACTAGGGTTGTGCAGAGAAAAAAAATAGGTAAAATTTGGATTTGGGGCTATTCAGGGCTATCATATTCAGGACTCCTGAATATCCCCAAATACCAGATTCAGTAATGCTGGCCAATTCAGGAGATATTCGGGAAGCCCAAATATACGGCTCCATTATACCCTACAAGGCATTTAAGTCAATGACAAAATGTCACAGGATATAATCTGGGGACTGAAGGGGAGGGGGTTTGAGGGAGAGGCTCCAAATTTGCAGTGTAGCTGTTGGAACCTTTCCCCAAAAGAACCCTCAAGCTCCAAAAAGATTGGACCAGGGGGTCCAATTCTATGGGCCCCTAAACAGGTTGCCCCCATCCCCTCCATTGTTTTCTATGGAGGTGGAAAATGTCAATTTTCCCACTGTCTTTTTAGTGGGCTGGAGGAGAGGGGGTTTGAGGGAAAGGCACCAAACTCACAGTGTGGCTGCTGGAGCCTTTCCCCACATGAACCCCCAAGTTATAAAAACATTGGACCAGTGGGTCCAATTCTTTTAATATTTTTATTTAATTTTCTACAACTACAAAAAAAACACTAAAACTACTACAAAAAACTAAAAACCCTAATCTACCCTAAGGTATACAGGAATCAGTTCTACAGATTAATAAAATACCATATTTTTTGCGTTTCAAAAAGATGGTAAAATCTTCAGGCAAAAACCTTGTTAATTACAACCTTTCTTTAAGCTTATAACAAATATAAATGACTGAAGTTCATAATGGGCAACAATAGACATATATAACTTTTAACAACTCTCAAATTATTTTTTTCTTCTGTCTTCTCTTCTTCTCTTCTTCCCTTGGGGGGACTTAGGTGCAGCCGCTACTCCCAGGTCAGCATCAGACTCTTCTCCTCCAGATCTCGTCTTCCCTGAGTCAGAGCTTTCCAGGCCATACAGTCCATACAGTCTCCTGACAGTCCAAAGAGTCCTCTGTGGATGCTTTATCTTTCCCTTCTTTACAATAAACCAAAAAAATTTCTGCCTTTGCAACAGAGTCTATCTTTTGTTTCTGATCCTTGTAGGAAAAAACCAAACCTTCAGGAATCAACCACCTATACAAAATATTCTCTGATTGTAAGAATGCAGTTAATTTTTTGTAGGGCTTCCTCTTCTTTCTAATTTCAAATGGAACGTCTTTTAAAACTTTGACATCTTCTTCTTGGATTTCCTGCCATTTCTGTTTGTGGCCTTAAGTATCTCATCTCAAGTTGATTTTTTTGAGAATCTCACCATTACCTCTCCAGGCAGATTTTTCTTCTTAACAAAATCAGGATATGTTTGATAGACCATATCCATGTTGCTTTGTATTTGCTTTGCTTGTAAACCTGCCATTGGAGCTAAAGCTTCACTCAAAGTCTGTTTAAGATTCTCACCTTTGTTCTCAGGAACACCCTGGAACTGTAGAAAAAATGAGGACTGCTCCATTTGAAGTTTCAAAAGATTATCCTTATCAGAGACCCTTCCTTTTTCTATCATGCCAAGCCTTAAATTAGTCTTCTCTGATTTAATTTTGACCTCTGCCAGTTCTTTTGCTGTCTGATTAGATTTCATGCTTACATCAGCCATCCGTTGTTGCAGACCATCCAGCTTAGAATTAACAGCACTCAGTTGCTCCATAAGAGGATGTAAAGCAGTTGCTACTACAGCAGACAGTTCTGTACTCATCTCTGGCTTTGATACCAGAAGTGTTGACATGGCTTTGGGAGAAGGTCTCAGTTTCCCCGCCATCTTTTCTCCCCACCCGGTCATTTTTCTCTTATTTAATTTCACAGAAGTTCCCAAAAGACAGTTAAAAGTTTCACTTCATTATCCTCAAAAGAAATTTTTTTGCCCCCATTTAAGCTCTAGCCATTTAACAATAGCCTAATTCTCAGTTGCGCTTCTTCTTAAACAGCAAAAGTAAAGAGGGGGGATTTAAACTTTAAATCCCCTGTTGTTTATATTTCAACCAGAGAATCTTTTCCCCACAGAGCAAAAACGAGCACTCACAGTTTTGCCATGCATTTCTTTTAAATAAATCCTCTCTTTTAGCTCATGCTGATTCCTGCAGCTGTCCAGTGTGCGCTTCAGTGTGCCCGAAGGCGCCGCAGTGGCGGAACCTTCTGAAACAAAGGGGAGCCTCGATCCCTGGGTTGCCACCCCAGGAAAGGCTGCCCCCTGAACCTCAGGCAGGAGCCCCCTCCAAGGGCTCCTAGGGGGCCGGAATCCTGCTGGCACCCCTTCCTACCACCGGGTCCAGGTCACGTCTTCCCGAGCTTGGGAAAGACGCGCCCGCCATGAAGCTCGCCAAAACCGGAAGTCTCCAGTGGGTCCAATTCTATGGGTACCCAAAGAGGTTGCACCCCATTCGCTCCATTGTTTCCTATGGGGATAAAAAAACCTAACCAGCCTTATCTATGAGTCATGCTAAGATGCAAACCTAGCTTCTTGGGGCATTAAAAAATTAAAATTAAGCAGCATAGTATCCTTCTATCAAGTTGTCTAGATTATGCCTTTCTGGTGCAGTTTGCAAATTTAAGCTGATGTGCCAGTTACTAAGGACTAAAAGCCCATCCTAGTTTAGATCCAGCATATTATACTGAGTAGGTAGATATAATATGCTGGATCTAAACTTTCCTAAACCCACTCAACTTTCGCAACAACAGTTCAAAAACCCGAACAGGAAGGAACTAGTATGAAAAACAAGGCACAATAGTGAAAAACCAACACCCCACCAGCTCCCCCCCAAGGAACCCAGTCCCCAAAGGAATGAACCAACCAACAATGAAACTGTTAGACAAAAAAGCAAAATTTTTAAAACTTTTAAAACACTTAAAATCCCCCAACACCCACCCCACAGAACCCACAAAACCCACCCACCCAGACTAATCCACCCACCCAACACAGAAAACTTTAAAAAACCTTAAATGTAAAAAAACCCCAAACTAGCTGATGTCTTCAGTCCAGGAGTCCAGTCCACCACGGTCTTGAGACCCAGTTTGGTGTAGTGGTTAAGTGCACGGATTCTAATCTGGGAGAACCGGGTTTGATTCCCCACTCCTCCACTTGCACCTGGCTGGATGACCTTGGGCAAGACATAGCTCTGTACCAGCTGTTCTCTCAAGGACAGCTTGGGAAAGAGCTCTCTCAGCCCCACCTACCTCACAGGGTGTCTGTTGTGGGGAGGGGAAGGGAAAAGGAGTTTGTAAGCCGCTCTGAGACTCCCTTGGGGAGTGGAGGGCGGGGTATAAATCCAATCTCTTCTTCTTCTTCTTCTTCTTCTACCGGGAAGAGAGTAGGGCAGGCCGGGCAGAGAGCAGCAGCAGCTGAAGCCAACAAGGCCAGCAGCAGCACAATCTCTAGCCAGGCAGCTAGCAATGGAATCTAGCCGCTAGACAGGACTCCTTATATGCTCTCTGTCCATGCACAGAACAGTTTCAGAAAAGAACACTGTCCTGTGATTGGACAAAGAGCATTGCAACTTGCAATCCTGTTGGGAGAATTGCAAGTTCTCCCTGCCCCCTCCCAAGCAAGGTAGATGGTGCTGTGCTGGGTGGACCAGCATCAAGCAACACCAGCCTTTCAAAGTGCTGCACATGCTTTTGCAATCTGCAAGTGGATGGCAGTGATTAACTGTAAGCTGGCCTCTTCCTCCCACCCCAGCCCAGGGAAGAGGCGGGAAAAGGCTGGTTTCAACAGGAAAAGGCAGAAGGAGGAAAGTGTCCCACTCACACACATCCCCAGCAGCCTCCTTTTCCCTCCCTCGCACCAGTTGCTCGCAGGCCCTATGTTTGACACCCCTGATTCATAGCTTAAGTATTGGGAGGATTCAGTGATCCAAATTTACACTCCAGTCTGTCTGGCAATTTCCTCCTTTAAGTACATCCGACAATACATGAGGGACTGATACTGCTCAGTTGGCTGCAGCTACCATCAGCTTTTTGGAGGTCCTGGAGAGAACAGGTGGCTAGAATAATCCATAGTTGTGCCATTGAACATAAACATTATAGCAGGGGTCATTTCGTAGAAAAAGAGGTGCAGGAGCTCATTAGCATACCTGCTATTAGCATAACTCATTTGCATATACCACGCCCCCTGACATCACCAAAAGTGTGTCAGAAGGGGAAGCAAAAAGGGGGGAGGCATCTTCAAAAGCCTCCCCTTCCCTTCCCCAGCCGGCCTGCCAAGGCGGGCTGGGGGGGAAGCGAAGAGAGAAGGGGTTTAAACTTTAAACCCCTTCTCTCCTTGCGTACCCCCCCCACCCCGCCTTGGCAGGCCGGCTGGGGAAGGGAAGGGGAGGCTTTTGAAGATGCCTCCCCCCCTTTCTGCTTCCCCAGGCAGCCTGCCAAGGTGGGGTGGGGGGGAAGCAAGGAGAGAAGGGATTTAAACTTTAAACCCTTTCTCTCAAGAGTTGTGCCACAGCGGGCGGGCAGAGGAAGCCAGGAGGAGGCATTTAAGTGCCTCTCTGCTCCCTCCCTGGCCCCTCCTCACTCTCTTGCCTTGGCGAGTGAGGAACGGCATGGGGGGGCTTTGCGGGTTAGCATCTGATCAGTAGATTTTTATACTGTACTTCTTTCAAGAAGCTCATGAAGCATACTTGGTTCTCTCCATTTTGTCCTCACAGCAACCATGATCAGAGGCAGACTCACCATTAAGGCCCCAGAAAAATGTTGTGGGGCCATTCCCACACAGAATAGACCCACCTCACCCAGCCCCAGTGAGGGGGTAGCCTTCACACCTTGGGATGTGCCCAACAGCAGCGGCAGCAAGCTAGCAGCCCCGGTCCACAGGCTTGCTTGCTTGTTGTCATCTCTCCTTTGAGGGGGCGGGGCACAGGGAACAAAGAGATGCAGCCCAGCTGCACACCATGCAGGGAGTAGAGCGCTTGGGCCAGTCCAGCCGCACATTGCTCACAGAGTAGGATGTTCACCCTAGCCAAGCCAAGCTGCATACCACAAGTGGAGGAAGCCACCCTGCCTGGCCAAGCTGTGTGCCATGGGCAAAGGAGGATGCCTGGCCAAGCCAAGCCATATGCTGCATGTAAAGGAGGGCACGCAGCCAGGCCAAAGGGAGAAAGGCACCCAGCCAAGAATAGCCGGTGCTTCCTCATTCCTTCCTTCCTTCCTTCCCTCCTTTGAGGTGGCAGGTTCAAGGCCGCTTTCCCAGTCTGCCCCTGACTATGAGTGGTAGATTAGGCTGAGTGTGTGTGACCACCCCATGGTCATTCAGTCATTATAATGGCACCATAATGGATTTTAACCTGAATCTTCCAGATCTTGGCCTGATACTCTAATCATTACACAACATTCATTACACCAAGTACTTCCTTTCATTTGTCAGTGTGAAGCAGCTTTAGAACTGCACGGCCAATTCACACATGCACAGCATCATTTGAAAAGAAATGGTGAGTGTGTGTGAATGAAGTATACTTAATCAAACATATCATCCACACTGAGTTCTGTGCAGTGAAGTCAGTTCGTACATTCAACTACAACTAAGGAAATGTGCATGGAAACTGTGACTTCACCACATCTGCAGCATTTCATTAAATATGAATGTGACTTTGTTTTAAGCCTTAAAACTTTGTTTTAAGACTTAAGCACCCAAAGCATTTAAAAATCTTTATCTACATGTAAGGACATTTACCTGTGATTTAGGTAAACTGAAAATTAATCAAATTTTAACAGTTCTGATACTGAAGAAAGGTGCTGTAATCAAAAGGCAGTGAGGTGGAAGCTACCTCCACTGCATTTTCAAGAACCTTGCTGTGCTGTGGTCTCTTTAGCTTCTAATTACGGTGACAATTCCTCCATCAAAGCAGATTTTATCAAAGAAAATTGATCTGATTATTCACATGTGAGACTAACAGCATTCCATTGACTGTTTGCACTGGCAATCAGTGAACTTCAAGGTGCCACAGGATATGAAGCTTGCTCTAAAATAGATGTAAAACAATAACCTCTTTGCCTTATTTCAGTCTTAAATAAATAGCAGTCTAGAGTGTGTGTGTTGAAAGGGAACTGTTTATGTTGGACTACCAGAATGAAAAAGATGGGGAAAATTTCAGACACCAGAACAAAAGTAGGCTGAGTGCATGGAAACAAATGCAGGCAGATTAGAGAAAGGGTTTCACAGAAAATACAGATGTGGAAAAGAAAAGGCCCGAAAGCTTGACCCAAAGAAGGAAAGCAAGTCTGTTTGGGGTTTAGACTTGAGGGAAAAAATAGAATTGTAGCCAGAGTCTGAACATAAGATCTGCTGTACTCGGCAAAAAGGTCACTTTGCTCCACACTTCTCCTATTCCTTCAGGGCTTACCCTCATCATATTTTCTTGAGTTTCTCTGCTACATTTAGCTTTCAAATTGTGTATTCCCCCCCTTGATTACCCATCTTTGTTCCCTAAGTGCCCCAAGGAAATAGTAAGAATCTGTGGATGAAAATATTCACTTTTTAAAAAATGAACAATTGTAAAATTGCTCTGGGTAAACCAAGCCATAAATCAATAAAATGATATGTATGAATCCATAGGCCCCTCAGCGAGGAAACAAACATCCTGAAAGGATTTGTGACTCAGCAGGTAATGCTGTAAATGTGAAACAAATATAGGTGAAATCTTTTGTCTGTCCACAAGTATTATGAGTTTTCCAAGTTTGCCATGTAACTAAGCAAATAAAAGATACCATGTCATCTATTTTTCATTCCTCATTTTGTAGGATCAACATATCTATAGAGAGCATGAACTGGAAATAGCACCACCCAGGGCAGTTAAATATGATATATTTGATGTATATTTTGCTGTATCTGATATAATTTCTCAAAATTAGTTAGATGTGATTGTTGTGATATCAACCTAAAGATGCAGTTGCAAAGCAGTATAGTCTGAAGGTTCTTAGACAGTATTTAAAAAAAAACACAGCTAAAAGTAAAAATGAAAAACATGGCTAACTGAGACACAACATGGGTTGGATCCAATCAGGTTCCTTTCCTCACAGTAGCTCCAGTCTATCATGGCTGTTCTCCATGCAGGTCCCAGGACCACCCAGGATTAAATTCCTGAAGATTTGGGAGTAGAGCCTGGGGAGGGGAGGCTGAAAGAGGGATCTCAGCAGGGATGTGATGCTAAAGAGACTATCCTCCAAAGCAGCAGTTTTTCTCCAGGGATTTGATCTCTGTAGTCTGAAGACTTGTTGAGATTCGGGGAGATCTCCAGGCCCCACCTGAAGACCCCACCTTCTTTTTTCTCCAGCAGAAAAGCTGGCTAGATCTAGCCCCATGTAACAATGATGGCAAAGGGAAATAGCAGAAAGAAAAACCTCTATTGATTTATACATTCTTTTTTTAAAAAATTATTTCATACATATAAAACAAACAACACACATATAAACATAAACACACTAGTGGGGAAAATTCATTTCATCATTCTTCCAAGTGATCACCTGACCTCCTATTGTAACCAAAGACTTAATTTCTTGCTTGCACCTTTTGATTCTAATAAATTTATTTTGCTCACAAATATGTATATAGTTTTTGTATCTTTTAATTTCGGCTGTTAGGTTGGTAATTTCATGTGTTACGTTCCTCTGTCCATTTATAAAACCTTGACCATGTGTCTTCTAAATCATTTGTTTTTCCCTCTCAGGATTAAAGTTAGGTTGTCCATCTCTGCTGTTTCCAATATCTTGTTTATAACTTCTTCCTTTGTGGGAACTTCACTTCTTCTCCAGTAGTCTTCATATAATATTCTTGCCGCTGTCACAATGTGTATAGTAAGATAAAAGTCTTGTTTTTTATACTTCTCTGATGTTATATTCAATAAAAATAGTTCTGCTGTATAAGGTACTGTAGTTTTTAACACTTTTTGTAAAAGTTCATCTATCCAACTCTAATATTTTTAACTTTTTCACATGTCCACCACATATGAAAAAATGTACCAACCATATTTTCATATTTCCAACAGTCATTTGGTAGATCAGGGTAAAACTAAGCTAGTTTCTCTGGAGTAATATACCATCTATAAAACATTTTGTATATATTTTCCTTATATGAAGTCACTTTGGTGATCTTTACATTTGTTTTCCAAACATGTAACCATTGGTCTAAATCAGGTTTAGTGCTCATTTGTGCTCATTTAACCATAGAGTTTTTAACTACTTCTTCTTGCATTTTATCTTCTAACATTATTATATATAATTTCTTAACCAGTTAATCATCAGTATGTAACAATATCTTATCTATTTCTGTTACATTTGTATAAAAACCCAGTGGCTTATCTTTAGCAAATCTCGACTCTATTTGTACCCTTTCCCACCAACCTATATTAGTCTCTTGTTTATTAAGCTTTTCCATCTATTTTAATTCATTTTTGTTATCTAACAAGTCCTTATATCTCAACAGCATATTTTTTTTGCAGTAGATTAGGGTTTGTAAAAGCTTCCAGTGGTGAAACCCATTTCGGTATCTTTGTATAGAATGATCTTTTAATAGTTTCCCATATCATCAGAACTGTTCCCTCTAAACTGAGTTAGTGTGAGCTAGCTCACAGTTTTTTAGCCTCCGGCTCACACATTTTTGTCCTATTTCAGGAAGGATGGCTCCAGAGCAAACTAATTTATGCAGAAGACAAATCACTTGCTCAGAACTTTAATGTCAGTAGCTCACAAAGTAGAATTTTTGCTCACAAGACTCCATAGCTTAGAGGGAGCATTGATAGTAAGGATTTCTTAATCAAATGTTGTTTAATGTAGATGTGTGTATCTGACTTACCATACCACATAAATGCGTGCCAACACAATAACAGATCATGCCCCTCTAAGGTTAATATTTCTTTATTGTAGCTATTCTACCCATAAAGGACAACTGTAAATTTTTCCAATTTTCCAAGTCTTTTTTAATTTCTATCATATGTTCCATCTTTCAAAAGAGAACTACATCTGTTTGTTATGTTTATTCCTAAGGATTTCACTTTCTTTTGTGATTCAAAGCCAGATTTTTCTTGTAGCTGTTGCACTTGATTTTTGGTCATGTTTTTAGTTAACATTTTTGTCTTGGTCAAACTAATCTTCAATCCAGCCACATGTCCATAATTTAATAATGTTTTCAACAATTGCTCAATTGAGTCCAATGAGTTTTCTAAAATAAATATCAGACCATCTGCAAATGCTTGTAGTTTATATTCCTCTCTTCTTATTTTAACTCCTTTGATATGTCTTTCCTCTCTGACAATGTTATTCAGTACTTCAAGTATAAATATAAACAACAATAGTAAAAGTGGACAGCCTTGTCTGGTTCCTTTTTGAATTTCAATATTTTGTGATAAACCACCATTAATAAAGATCTTGGCTGTTTGGTGTAAATTGCTTTGACCATAGTAAAAAATTCTGTACCACACTGAGAGACTAATAACTGCTCTAACATAAAGCTCCAGCTGACATTATCAAATGCTTTTTCAGCATCTAGAAAAATTAAGGCCATCTGTTTCTCTGGATGAGCTTCAAAGTATTCAATAACATTTAAAACAGTTCTTACATTATTTCTGATTTGTCTTTTAAGTAAAAACCTGCTTGATCCTGATGAATTATCTCTATTAATATTTTTTTTCTTCAATCTTGTACCTAAAATAGAAGCATAAATTTTATAATCCATATTTAATAATGAGATTGGTCTGTAGTTTTTTATCTCTTTTTCATCTGAATTTTGTTTGTGTATCAAGGTTATTAGGGTGTCACTCCAAGTATCAGGTGTTTTGCCCTCTCTTCTTATACTCTGAATAACATATTTCAAAGGTAATGTCAGTTGGTCTTTGAATATATGGTAAAATTCTGCCGGCAAACCATCAGGGCCTGGTGTCTTCCCCTCTTTTTGTTTCTTTATTGCTTCAGTGATTTCACAGGTTGTTACTTGATTGTTTAGGATTTTCTGTTCTTCATTAAATTTGATAGCATTATGTTTCTTTAAAAAAATCTCTGATTTCTTCTAATGTAGCTTCTCTTTTTTGATATAGATTACTATAGAAAGTCTCAATTATTTTTTTTAGCTCAGTAGGCATATCTTTTTTGTCTCCTTCATTATCTTTTAGAGTTTTTATATACCTTTTTTCTTTTTCTTTTCTTAATTTATATGCTAGCCATCTTGTTGGCTTGTTGACATTTTCAAAAAATTTTGCTTTGCATAAGTAATTTTTTTGGCTATTTCTTCTGTCAATAAGCAATTAATTTGGTGTTGAAGAAGCTTTAATTTCACTCTTAGGTGTTCAGCTGAAGTATCTTGTTTTAATTTATCTTCATGCTTCTTAATCTGTTCTTCAATTTGTGAGAATTTTTCAAAATTTTTTCATATGTGCTGCTTTTCTAATTATCCAGCCTCTGGCATATGGCTTAAATGAATCCCATACTGTTCTGATGGAGACATCTGGTTGTATATTCTGCTGAAAAAACATTTGAATTTTTTTTCTCTATTACAAATTTTGCATTTTTCAATAAAAATGTATTAAGAGTCCATCTACTTTTCTTTGGAATATCTTGTAATGTAAGCATGAGGGGGTTATGATCTGCAAATGTTGCTGGTAAAATTTTCACTTCCACTTCCCACTTCATTTATAATTGTTGAAGAGATCCAGCACATGTCTATCCTAGACCATGATTTATGTCTTGCTGAATCAAATGCATAAACCTTCCTTTTTGGATGTCTGGTTTTCCAAGAGTCGATCAAATTATGTTCTTCTGCAAGCTGTAAAAATATATTGGGAAGTTCATTGCCTTGTTCCTGCTTTCCAGTAGTTGTCTTTCTATCTGAAAGTCTATCAAAAACCGCATTATAATCTCCAGTCATACAAATCTCATCATAGACTTGCTGAGAAATAAGTTCCTGAAGTAGTTTTTAAAAAATTTCTTGTTGATTAGGTGCATATATATTTATAATTAAGGTTATTTTACCTTGTCTTTGTACTTGAAACATCAGAATTCTACCACCTTCAGAGCTGTATATCAATTCTGGATGTAGGTGTTCTTTAACATACATAGCTACACCCAGGGGTCCTTTTGTAAAAAAAAGAGGTGCAGGAGCTAATTAGCATAACTTATTTGCATATGCCACACCCCCTGACATCACCAGAAGTGACAGAAGGCCACACACCCCTGACATCACCGGAAGTGTGTCAGAAGAAAGAAAGAAAGAAAGAAAGAAAGAAAGAAAGAAAGAAAGAAAGAAAGAAAGAAAGAAAGAAAGAAAGAAAGAAAGATGATAGGGAGGGAGGGAGGGAGGAAGGAAAGGAAGGAAGGAAGGAAGGAACAGGAAGGAAGGAAGGAACAGGAAGGTAGGTAGGTAGGTGGGGGAGAGAGAGAGAGAAGAAAAGGAAGGAAGGAACAGGAAAGAAGAAAGGAAGGAAGGAACAAGTAGGTAGGTAGGTGGGGGGGAGAGAGAAGGAAGGAAGGAAAGAAAGGGAGGGAGGGGGGAAGGAAGGAAGGAAGGAAAGGAACAGGAAGAAAGGTAGGTAGGTGGGAGGGAGACAGAGAAAAAGAAAGAAAGAAAAAAAGAAAGAAAAAGAAAGAAAGAAAGAAAGAAAGAAAGAAAGAAAGAAAGAAAGAAAGAGACAGACAAGGCACTTCTCTCAGCCCGGTGTTTCCCTCCCTTCCCCCCCTCTTGCTTGGGCACTGAGGCCCAGCTTTTTCCCCTCCCTCCCTCCTGCCCCCCTCCTGCCCGGGAATGGTGAGTGGGGAGGGATGGTGGCTTCTCCCTGGGCCGGCAGCCTGCCGTGGCCTGGGAAGAGCAAGAGGGGGGAGGGATGGGGGCTTCTCCCCAGACCGGCAGCCAGCCGTGGCCTGGGAAGAGTGAGAGGGGGGAGGGATGGGGGCTTCTACCCAGACCGTTAGCCTGCCGTGCATAGGAAGGGTGAGCGGGGGGGAGGCTTTCCTCCGGCTCCATGCTGAAGCGCAGGCCGGGGAAAGTGAGCTGGGGGCAAGGCTTGATTATGTGCCCGCCTCCCGGCCTCCTCTCTCCTGGAGCGGTGCTCCGGTGCGCCCCGGCCCCAACGGAGCTCTGGCTACACCTCTCTTTTTTCTTTCCTTGTCTGAGGATATGAAGGTTTCCCCAAGTTTTTTAACCTCCAAGTATTTTTGATCTGCAAGTCTTATATGTGTTTCTTGTAGACATATGATATCCAATTGCATCTTCTTCAGTTGTTGAAAAAATTGTCTTCTTTTTTGCGGTGCATTTAGTCCATTGACATTTATTGAAATTATCTTTATTTTTCCTCTATCCACCATTAGTTTGGGTTCTGTTGTCATTTATATTCTTCAATTTAAGTCTTGTGATCCTTGGGGATAATGTAGTCATCTTAGTTGTTCTAGTTGATGTAGTTGTTCCAGATGCTCCTTGTGCTTCTTGCTGAGTTTCATCTATTTGGTTCTCCTCTGTCTTCAAATCCTCACCATGTGTTTTAATGAAGTCTTCCACCTTGAATGTAGAGTTGATTCTGTATTTTTTCCTTTGTAAGTAAAGCCTTCTGGGAATAGCCATCTATATGAAATTTCATTATCTCTAAGGATGTTCATAAGTTCTGCATTGTCTCTCCTCCTCTCTCACACTCTCCATGGGATCTTTTTAAAAAAAATTACTTCTGTCTTCTCTATTTAAAAGGGTGTTTCTCTTGTTGCATTGAGAATGGCATCCCTTGTTCTTTTATTGAATCTCACATGTATTTCCCTTCGTAATTCATGTCTTTTTGCACAAGCAGAATTCATTCTATAGGCCACATCAGTTTCATTATATATTTCATCTGGGTTCTCTGCACCCATATATTTTGCTAATGCCTGTGCCATTTTCATTTTCAGATCTTCATCTTTTTTTTCTGGCACATTCTGAAATCTTAAAATATATGCTGCTTTATCAAGTTCTAACTTAGTAAGGGCCTCCTCCATATATTTTTGTTTAACTTCTACCATCTCCACTTTGAGATGCATCTTTTCAGATTTATCTTCCATCTGATTTACCACTTTAGTCAGAGTAGACATTTCTTGTGTATTTTCCATAAGTTGCTTTTGAACCTCTGTCATCTATTGTGTCACCTGTTGTGATGGGGAGTCCAATTTAACTTGCATAGGATTAACAGCTGCAGTTACAGCATTATGTATCAGGTTTGCAGTTCTTTTGCTGAGATCTGTGCCAAGTTAGTAGATACAGATCTACTTTGCCCAGGAGATATAGTGGGGGGAAGAGCTTTCAATTTTTTGTCAGCCATTATGGTTCTAAATAAACAGGTAGCTCTCTACTATAAAATGGTTACTCTGCTTTTACAATCTCTTCCCATCAGTATAGTCACAAGAAGCAATCATCAGCAATTTACATTACACCAAAATATAACAACAACAGAAGATAAGTTTCAAAGAAATAACAATCCCATAATTAGAATCTCTCTTACATGGACGTTCAGAAAGTGAAAATGCATTCCAGCTAAGTCTACTATCATTTCCTCTTCTGCCTTCTGCCTTCTTTATCTTTACTTATTTATATTCCAAATATATTCCAAATGAAGGGTGAAGTAAAGTTATAATCCTATATATCTTCCCAAAAATCCAAAATATAATCCCAAAAATAGTTCAAAATTTCTCCAAAACTCCATAATAGAGGAAAATAAAACTGCAATCCAATTATATTTCTTCACAAGAATCCAATTTATACTCCCAAAAGATATTTAGATCAGAGCATCTCCAGATTTTAATACTGTAATCCACTAAATCAGAGTAGGTCAGATAGTAATAATGAAGCTAGTGTCTTAAATATATAGTTCCACAATTGTATATAGTTCCAAAATATAGTCCCAAATTTGTAACTTTGATGGAGCCAAATTTAATAAAGCCAAAATTAATCCATCAATTTTATATTGTAATCCACAGGGTCAGTAGCAATTAAAAATATTGTATTTATAGAGTGTTAGTCCTAGAGATACTTTCCAGCCCTTTAAAGACAATTCAAATACCAAGCTCAGTACTTCTTTTCCAAGCCACTTGAGAAAGGGGGGGGGGGTCCCTTTCACCCTTCTGATAGTTTATTTTACGTTCCTTTAAAAGGGCTCCCAACTCTTTTCAGATAACCATGTTTTGTAAAGTACTCACAGTGGTAAAGTTTATCGCTGGATCTTATAAGGTCTTCGAGGATTGCTGTTTTCCCCTTGTCTGGTGTTCACGGCTCCACAGCTGAGAAGGAGCCACAGTTGCTCTTGCTCAGGCTTGGGCTTTGGGGCAATCTGGACTCAATCCACTTGCTGCCACTCGTGGAGAGTCCAGAATCAAGCCCCTTGCAAGGACCCCTCTATAGGGAAGTCCTAGGGGGCTTGAAAACAAGTTTAAACCCCCCACCAAGCCTGGCAGTCCAGCACAGCTTCCCGAACTTTCCCGGAGCTGGTCTGCCATTGCTGCACCAAAACTGGAAGTTGATTTATTCATTCTTATCACTTCTTTATTCCAAGGACTCAGGACAGCATACATTGTTTCCTCACATTTTTTTTCTTCACAATACCCTTAGGGATGGGCACAAACCAGGCAAATGTGATTTGTTTTGGTTTGTGTTTTGTGGTATGCCCCATTTATGAGCCACAAACCATCATGAACTTTTAGAAACTAAATGAACCAGTTTGGTTTGTGAAGTTCACAATGTGGTATAACAGCCCCCTGGTGTGCTTGAGATACAAAACTTGCTGGGGATCTCTGGCTGACCAATGTAAAGGGGGGAAAACAGCAAAAAAGCAAGGGCAATAGAAGCCCAGCAAAACAGAATGAAAGTCTCAGAGAATCTCTGCAGTAGAAACTGAAGGGGAGGGATTTTTGCAAGCCCAGCAGAACCACTGAAATGTCCCCAGCTGAACCTGTGCCACTATGGCAGTGCAAACCCAACAGAACTAAGGTCAAACCAGAGAATGGTGGGGGGAGACATTTTTGCAAGAACAGCAGAACAGTGCAGTGTACAGAGTGCCCAGCAGGACCCACTGCCAATGTGAAAATGTTAGCTCAGCAGGACTGATGTCAAGCACAGAATTGCAATTCAGGGGGGGGGGTAGTTTGGAAGCCCAGCAGAACCAGTGCAATTTACTAGTGCCCAGCAGAACCCAATGTCAATGTAGCAATGCCAGCTCAATCACAATCCAAGCAAGGGGGGCATTTTTGCAAACCTTGCAGAACAAGTACAATGTACAGAGTTCCCAGCAGAACAGTACAGAGTGCCCAGAGTGCAATCACAGAGTGCCCAGCACAACCGAGTGCCAATGTGGCAATGCCACCTCAACAGGACTGATGTCAAGCATTTGATCATAATCCAAGCGGGGGGGGGGTTGGAAGCTCAGCAGAACCACTGCAATGTACTAGAGCCCAGCAGAACCCAGTGCAATTGTGGCAATACCATCTCAACAGGACTGATGTGAAGTACAGACTCATGATCCAAGCAAGAGGGGTTGCAAGCCCAGCACAACCAGTTTAGTGTACAGAATGCCCAGCAGAACCCAGTGCCACTGTGGTTATGCAAGTAAAAGAGGACAAATATCAAACTAGAGAATCCCTGCAGTACAAACTGAAGGGGGGCACATTTTTTCAAGCCCAACACAAGCAGTTCAGTGTACAGAGTGCCCAGAAGAAACCAGTGCCACTATGGCACTGCAAGCTTAATTGGACTGATTTCAAAACAAAGTCACATAAAATCTAAGCAGGTGAGTGATTTGCAAGCCCAGCACAATCAGTTATAATTGGCAGAATGCCAAGCAGAACCCATTGCCACTGGCATTGCAAGCTTAAAAGGACTAATTTCATAGCACAGAGTCACAACATATCCAAGCAATGGGGGAAATTTGCAAGTTCTGTGCAAGAAAATGGGAAGGACCATCAGCAAAGGGGGAAGGGAAATTGCTTGAAACTGACAAGAAGTTTGATAAACATTTTGATTGAGCAGAGACAGTCTGTCTGAAAATGTACCCATTCATGAACCACCACAACCTGCCCCCAAACTGCTTAAGCACTCATGGAAAGTTTGTGCCAGTTGACAAGGCACAAACTTCAGTTTGCAAGCCACAAACCGGCCAAAATCCATCATGAACTTTAGTGTGGCTAGCATGCCTGACTAGGACCTGTGAGACACAGGTTCTGTCTCAGCCTAACCTATCTGAAGTAGGGATGGGCACAAACTGGCTCTTCACTAGAGTTCATGAGCCAGTTTTTGCCCCTCCCTACTTCAGATAGGTTAGGCTGAGACAGAACCTGTGTCTCACAGGTCCTAGTCAGGCTTGCTAGCCACCCTATCACAATGGTCCTAAGCTATAGTTCGCAAAAAGTTCATCTACACCACTGTGTTAGCCTGCATTTTTGAAAGTCCAGTTTTGCACAAGGCTTGCTCTGCCAGATATATGTAGTTTGCTATTCTCTAATGAACAATATGAGGAAAACGGCTTGAAAATGGGGAACCACAAAGTAATTTTCCATGTAATAAATAATATGAGTGTAGAAAGGAAAATACCACTTTCAGCTGCTGAAAATGGTAGCAACAAGGTTTTGATCAGGAGGCTTTATTTAGAAAACATCAGCAAAAAGAAGTTAGAAAGATTTGTAGTTATGTAAAACTAGGAGTAAGGCCCATTGTGGGAAGAAATACAATGGGCTCTAGAAGGCAACTCCGGGTGAGTGTCCCAGCTGTGGGGTGGCAGAGGGAAGGGGAAAAAAGAGGGAGGCAAGCCGTGTTTATTACCTTCTACTTAGCAGTAAGGCAGGGCTGTCTCAAGTCCTTTTCTGCCCCAAGTGGGTAGTATGGGAGGACAGCCTCATGGTAACAGGTATGGTTCCCTCCACCCCTGACATATTGATCTGGGGCTATGCAGTGGCAGCTAAGGTAGAAAAGCACCTCCTCCTATGCCATGTCTTCTGAGTTCCAAGGGTTCCATAGCCAGTTACAGGGTTGCCACCTCTGGGTTGGGAAATACCTGTAGATTTGAAGAGTAGAGCCTGGGGAGGGCAGGGTTTGGGGTGTGGAGGGTATAATGCCATAGAGTCCACTGCCCAAAGCAGCCATTGTCTCCAGGGGAACTGATCCTGGTCATCTGGAGATCAGTTGTAATAGCTGGGAAATTTTCTGTAGGGGAACAGGGCTCCCTGGTGCCTGGCAACGCCAATGGCACCTGGGGGGCCACTTTGCCACTGTGCTGGGATGCGGGGCAGCAACAGCTAGCCACCTTTTGAGGCTGTGCCCCACCCCGCTCCTTGCAGTTGCTCCGAGTGTTTGCACAGTGAAGGAGCACACTGCCTGGGGTGAGCTGCTGAGGCCTACCGTTGGCTCGCAGGTGGGCAGCGGCAGAGGCTTCTGAGGGCGCTCGGAGCCGGCTCAGCTGGGCGATGGCAGTGGTGGAACGCTGGGCAGCTCTGCAGCGTTGGCCTTCAGTGGCAGTGGTGGCGAGAGCTAGAATGTTGAGGCGGCAGCCCGACCTTGTTGGCGGCGAAGCGGCATAGCGGCGGCCACATTGTTGCAGTGGCTTGGGAGCAAGTTATAAACCCGGCTTTTGGTCCGGTAGGCGCCCGGCAGTGGCGGTGGCCCTGTTGGAGCTTTGAGGAGGCTCAGGCTTGCCTGGGAGGGTCAGATTTGGTGGGCGGGGGGTCCCTGGTTGGGTCCCCGGCATCGTCACTTGGAGACCTGGTCGTTGGTGGTACTGTTAATTGGGTAGAAGTAAGCCCCCCCCTTCCACCCCACTCTCTTTCCCTCCATTTCAGCAGCGGCCATTTTGGTGGGGTATTGCTGGGCCTGGTATTATTCACAGGCTTCAGCAGCCATTTTGGTGAGGTCCCGGCCTGATAATTACTACCAGTTGGGTGCTGCCTGTGCCTTCTCCAGGTGGCCATATTGGGGAGGTCTGGCTTTGCCAGGTGCGGTGGCCATTTTGTGCAGTCAGTTGGGAGCCATTTTGTGGTGCTAGTACACTGCATCTGGGATAGCTTATATTTTCGCCCTCGGTCCCTGCAGGCGGTGGCGGCGAGATCGCTTGGCCCTTTTCGGGTGGCGGCAGCAAGACCGCTTGGCCTCTGTGGGCGGCAGCAGCGAGACTGCTCGGCCCCTGCAGGCGGCAACAGCGAAACTTGCTTGGCCCCTGCAGGTGGTGGTGGCAAGACTGCTTGGTCCCTGTGGGCGGCGGTGGCGAGATTCACTCTGCCCCTGCGGGCGGTGGCAGTGAGACTGCTCAGCCCCTATGGGTGGCAGCAGCGAGACTGCTCGGCCCCTGCAGGCGGCGGCGAGATTCACTCTGCCCCTGCAGGTGGCAGTGGTGAAACTCACTCAGCCCTTTTGGGCAGCAGCAGCGAGACTGCTCAGCCCCTGCAGGTGGTGGTGGCAAGATTCACTCTGCCCCTGTGGGCGGCGGCAGTGAGACTGCTCTGCCCCTGTGGGTGGCGGCGACGAGATTCACTCTGCCCTTGAGAGCAGCGGCGGCGAGATCACTCGGCCCTTGTGTGCGGCGGCGGCATGCTTCAGCGGCAGCAGTTGGGCGGCACGTAGTGCCCCAGCATCATTGGGGGGGCACGCCTCTGAAGCCCACGGTCTAGTTGGTGACGGGCCATAGGGCACTTTGGGGAAGGTCTGGGTGCTAACGCTTCGGCGGTGGCCCTGTGGGCTGGTGTTGAGGCCCCTCCCTCCTCCCCGGGCTTACAGTTTAGGCTGGGTGTTTGACAGCCATCTTGGTAGGGTCACTAGGTTGGGCCTCAGGTTGGCCATTCTGAGTGGGGCCTTAGCCTGCTGGGGGCCATTCTGTGGAGGTTTCCTAAGGGTCCATTGAGGGTGGCATTTCAAGGGGCCTTATTCCCTTACATGATGGCCATCTTAGTAGGGTCTATTGACACATGTACGGTGGCCATTTTGTCTGGCAAAGAGGGTGGCCATTTTAGCTCAAGCTTTGTGGCTGGCAGACATATCTGGGTCTAGCACTGGCTTGGGTAGTGAGCATAGTCTCGGGGTAGTTACATCCTCACACTTAGGCTTACTCCCAAGTTGCATCCTATCACCTAGGGTTAGTCCCAATTTGACTGCATTGGTTTAAAAAAAACATTTATTTGCTATGGCTCCTGGGAAGGGCCAAGGCAAAGGGAAAGATAAGTAGCTGGCCCCCAGGAGGCCTCCTGCGTGGCCGTTGCCAGTGGTTCCATCCGATGATGAGGAGGATGTTGATCCCGATAATGCAGTCATTTTACAGTGGTTGGAGGTATTGGAGAAGGAGCGGGGTTTATCCTCCAAAGGTGCTAAGCAAAAAACAGAGTCTAATGTGTCATTTCAAGCCCAGGTTTTAGCAGGACTTGCCTTCCTAGAGGGCAGAAGAGAGGTGGCGGCTCTGGAGCTAGGCGAAGGATCGGCGTCTGGACACCCGGGACATGGTGCGGGGGATCAGCAGGTGGCATTTTATTCAGCGCCTCACCAGCAGGGAGGTAAGGAGGCTGCCATAGGCGGCGATGTGTCCCAGTGGCTGTGGGGCCTGGGTTATCAGGGTACAGCTGCCGCACATACAGTTCAGCCTAGTTGGCCACACTATGCTCCGCTGTGTGCTCCATCTATTCCCCAGGCATGGGGTCAACCTCAGCCTGGCTTTAGCTTTCCATGTCCTGGGGGTGCACCGTACGATGCAGTTCCCACTGGGGCCCTGCCTAGTGGGGATGCAGATCTGCCTTTGGGTGATCATTTGTCCACTGCCACCAAAGAGAAAATCCTTAAAGGTGATTATGTGGATGTTTTCAGTCTTCTTTATCACAGATGGAGAAGAAAGATAAGGACAACCTAGACAAATGGGAAAAAGAGCGCTTGAAGCGATGTGTGGTGGACAGGACTTGGGTGAACTGGTACCCTGGATTCCTTATTTACACTGCTGTCATAGTGCGCCACCAGCCTTGGTGGACATCATTTATAAGGCTTTTACAGACTTCCTGAGCCTGGCTTGGTCGCAGTATGATGAGGAGTTTAGGATGCAGGCAGCCATGAACCCATCCATGTGGTGGGACAAAATTAACCCTAACCTGTGGCTGCAGATTATGTCGTCTAATAGGGCATCTTGGGGCGAGAGGTCACACAGTGGTCACTTAGCAAAGAGAGCTCATGGGCAGTCTGGTTCCGGCATGCAGGAGAGGCAGGCAGCTCAGCAATGCCCACTTTGTTGGGAGTTTACCTCACAGGGAGTCTGTGGCCGTGAGTCCTCCTCGTTTCGCCACGAGTGCCCTCTGTGCGCCGGGCCTCACACCTTCTCCAGCTGCCCTAGGCCGAAGGGCTGGGGGAGTGGAAAAGGGGACAAGCGCTCGCGGGGTGGGGGAACGACAACCCCCCTCATGATACAGGGATCCAGCCTAATTAAATTGGAAGTTTTCGGGCTCGGGTTCAGTTGTTACCCAAAGATCCCTGTTCGCACTTACCTTTTGGAAGCGTTTATGTTAGGTTTTGGATACACCTCCTAATCTAAAATCTGTTCAAGGTGTGGAATCAGTTGTTAATGATGTTTCTCTTGCAGGTGCTGTGGGCTGTGAGACAAGACGAAAGGTCACAGTCTGCGGCCACAGCATTCTTTTTTGGGCAGCTCATCAGGCATGATGGACACCCGTCAGGCTGCAGTGTGGCCTTTGAGTTGTCATGAAGGAGGGGCATTAATAGTTTTTTCTCCTTCCCTTGTTACTTGAGGAGGGGGCCTATTCCTCACGTCTGGGCCAATGGAGGGCCTGGCCCTTATTTGGCAGGCCAGGGCCGACCTTGTGAGGATAAGAGCAAGGCGGCTTGGCGTTCGGTGTAGATGACCATGGCACCTTGTGAGGATAAGAGCATGGTGGCCCGGCGCACAGTGTGGATGGCCATGGCACCTTGTGAGGATCAGAGCAAGGTGGCCTGGCATGCAGTGTGGTTGGCCACGGCACCTTGTGAGGATAAGAGCAAGGTGGCCCGGCAAATGGATCGTGTTGCTGGCCAGGGTCGACCTTGTGATGATAAGAGCATGGTGGCCCGGCATGTTGGTAGGGCGGTCAGCTATGCTTCCCTCCAGGTGCGGCGGAAAGTGGGGACCCCAGGTGTTTTGACCATGTCAGGCACAAGGCCAAGATGAGGCAGCCTGTGGATTCTGGGTTGGGTTTGCTTTGCAGCACCCTGACAAAGGGGTTAAGTTTTAATCCTGCATTGGCCCCACAGGAGGGCATCTGGTAAACAAGGGCCATGGTTTAATTTTGATGACTTGCAGCACAGGATAGGTTTTGTATGGGGTAGCAAAGGCCAAAGCAGAGGCTTGGCCTTGGCTGTGGCAGGTTTATGCAAGCAAGAAAATGGAACTGATGAGTGCCTTGCGGTATATCCCGTTTGGGAACAGGAGGTCATCAGGAACTGCCCTAGGGCTGCGTGGTCCGGGGTGGAGAATGGTGATCGCCTCTGGGAACCTCTCCAGCTAGGCTCCTCCCTGAAGGTCTGTGCGGTCTCAGGGGTAGGCGCTCCTGCGGGGCAACCAGTATGCTGGGCTGCCGGTTACGAGCCAGAATTTGGCTAGCTCAAGACCGGAGCTTTGTGACCTGCCCATATCAAGGGCAAGGAGGTTGTGTCAGGGAGTGACGCCTGCCTTGCCTGTTCCTGTGCTTGCTTAGTTTTGCCGGTTGCTGCAATGTTCTGTTAAATAGTTAATAAAGTGGCCCTTGTTTAATTCCAAACTGTTGTCTGTCTCGTTATTCTGGCTGTGGTGGCAAATGATGTGCTGTGGCTGGGCACACGGTGATTTCTGGGAGATCTCCAGGCCCCACAGGGAGATTGGAAACTCCAGTGACCATTTAAGGGAATATTGGGATATGTATTTTACCTCAGGACACATTCAATTATTCCCAACAGCAAACTGTTTTGAATGATAGAGTCAAAGGCGAATCAGGTTGCATATGCAAATGACCTCTGTGTTCCAACTGGCTATTGGGGGGGGGGGGGGAGGAACAGTAAACTGTTTAGAATGTTGGAGCCAAGACTCAGGCAACGCAGCCAGTGGATAGGGACAGCTTCTGAGTGACACATCATGGAGCCATCTGATTTAGGAGCATGTGGAATGTTCAGTTATATATAAGGAAAGATAATGAATAAATAAAATACAAAACAACCGATTTCCTTGAATTAAGCAAATAAATCTTTAAAAAATCAAAGCAATCAGCAATCAAGCAGAAGATTGCTGTTTAGCACATAATAAAAAGGAACACTCTAACAACTCCAGGGCATATTTATGCCACTCAAAGTGTCTCCTTCTGTTTGTTTAGGTACACATTGGCTTAGATCCTATGAACTGTCAGCAGAATGTCATAATAACACAATGCTGTCCTCAAACTCTTGTGGATGTCTTTGTGCAAACACTGGAACTTGCTTGTGCTATATCTAGGACAATGGCTGTGTGGTAGTGGAAGCACCAGTTTGGATATGACAAACTTTTCTAAGCACAATGTTCCTCTGCTGTGTAAAAAACCCAAATATTCCATTAGCAGAAGAGCCATTATCTGCAAAAACTGAATTAAAAAACATATTCAAAGAACATGTTTATGACCAATCCACTAGCCAGACTAGAGCAAGTCACATTATTTTGTTCATGCAATATAGTGAAGAAAGGGAATTAAGTTGCTTGGTACTAATCTATCAAATTTAAGCCACATCTACTCTTTACCTGCCTCTTCCCAGTAGTAGTACCAAGAACGCAGAAACAGACAAGGAGCTGTCTGTTTCCGATTAGAAGTCTAATGACCAAACAGAAAACTAATATGTATCCATCCCATGACAGAAATTGAGTAACCTGTCCTTACCTTCTTTAAACTGCTCCGGATTACGCACCATTACACTATTCCTGTAATGCTCTAGTAGACTGAATTCACTGAACAAGCTGTTCCATTAGGCAGAGTGGGACAGCCTGCACAAGGTTGCACATTTGGGGAAACATTTCAGTTATTTATTATATTTTGTCCCAATGGGTGGGAAATAAGCTCTGGACTTCCTTCATCAAGCATCAAAATGTCTTGGGTAATTTCTTAGTGGATATAGGCCAAAGAAAATAGTGTCATCCAACATGTGAAAGCAAAGTAAAATGAATTAACTGCTGCAAATTGGAACAGAATGTGCCTGGTGTGATGAGGAAAGACTAAAAAAACATTCAAAATATTTTGACTCTTCTTATACCAATTAGAACAGCCATTGGCTTCTTATTATTGATGGTCAAAATGATGGCTTCTGTGGAGTGACTTCCTAGCCAGTGATTACAGCACAGATTCTGAAAATGGAATGACCATTTCTGAAAAATATATTGCTCCATAGATACTTGTTAGGAAAACACTTTCTCAAGGTCCCCTGGGCTTAATATTCATATTAGAGCAATGCTTCTACAATACTGTCATAAAAGCAAAATAAAATAAAATGAATTCAAGTAGTGGCATGTAATTATGACAAGGAAAGGTTATGAGTTAAGTAGATGTTTATATAATGAATTTTAATTCCAAACTACTCATAAAAGTATAGCCTGAACAGACTCCTTTAGCACTGCCCACACCCAGAGTGGGTTTTTTTCAAAATAACAAACCTAGAAAACATTACATTTTACTCTATTTTTTTTCAAGAAAAGACTGGACCATTGACTTCATCAGATTTAGACTTCGCTGCGGCACGGACCACAAAATCTATTGTTGCTAAATGTGAGTGGCATTTCAGTTTGAAATCTCTCCAAAAATAACTAGCATAAACTCATTACTCTTAAGAAAAACAGGCTGCAAAAAAATATATGCTTATAAATGTATTTTATTTGGACATATATATAACTAGAATAAATTAACATAAAAATGAAATGCCTCATATATTCTGAATAACCTAGAGAAAAGAGAGTTAATGAACAAGAGCTTGTAATTTCATTTAGTTCAGTCTTTTGTAATTGGAACCCTTGGCTTGGATCCAGACTTCCATGAGCACAAGTACTTCCATCTGCAGAGCAGGATTTTCCCACCTTCCTGCATCCAATAGAAGCCTAAAATGTTTCCGAAAATGCTGGTCCTGGAGAACAGAGGACCCCCCCCGGAGCAAAATTTTGGGGGCATTTGGGGCAGCTGTGGACAGAATGTTGCACCCAGTAGTCAGAAGTATGTGTCTGTGAACAGGGCCGGTGCCAGGTTTTCTTGCACACTAGGTGAGGCTACCTTCTGGTGCCCCCCCCCCCTCCCACGCACCCTCCAGTTTTTCAAACATAAATTCTTTTTAGGAGGAATAAAAAACAGAAAATTTGAAATTGCTAATTTCTTTTTTTTTAATTGTGAGAATATTTTATTTATTTATTTATTCAATTTCTAGGCTGCTTTCCCTGCGGTAGCAGACCCAGAACGGCTTACAGACTTGGGCAGGCCAAGATTCATAATTACATTAAAAATTAAAACAGTTAAAACATTACAAAACATTCATGAATAAGACAATACAATTAGAATAAAGTGTTCAGTAGAATCAGATGGAGTGCCATATCCCCAGTAGCCAGATGGTAATGCCTGAGGCCGATCAGTAGTGGTCTTAAAATGAGAGGAGAGGGGGAAAGGCGAAAAGGCGGTGGCCCCTATTCGTAAGCCTGGTGGAAGAGCACTGTCTTGCAGGCCCTGCGGAACTGCATCAGGTCTCTCAGGGCCCTGATCTCCTCCGGGACCTTGTTCCACTAGTAAGGGGCCACCACCGAAAAGGCCCTCCCCCTAGTGGCAGTGTGCCTGGCTTCTCTGGGGCCTGGTATAATCCGGCAGTGTTGGGCCCCAGACCGTATGCTCTCTGGGGTACATGCAGGGAAAGACAGTCCTTCAGTTAGGTCCAACCCAGGCCATTTAGGGCTTTAAAGGCAAGCACCAGCACCTTGAAGTGAATTCAGTACGCTATACGAATAAGTAATACAATTTCTGATTTTCTCTCTCAAACAGAAAAACACAAATCACAAAGCATTCCCCCCCCTTTCTGAAGCATCACATCCCTGAAAAGTCAGGCATCCTTTGAAAAACAAATCAAGAGTTAAGACCAGGCAGGGTTTCCAGTGATGGAGAAGCTAGATCAAAATAATAATTTGCAGCTTTTCCCCTCACCCTGAGAGTTATTTACCACCTGCCAGACTAGTCCAAAAAAAAAAAGCACCTCCACAAAGATCCTGAGCAAGTTAGACAAGTGCAAGTAGCAGATTTTTCTCCCAGCCAAAGGAGGGGACCTCCCTCTCCTCCTGTCAGGGAGAGCTTCTGTGGAGGGGCTTTTGTTAAGGAGCATCCTGTTGAGCCAGTGTGGCCTGAGCTTGCCAAGTCTTGGGAGCTAAGAAGTATTGGCCATGTTTAGTACTTGGATAGGAGACCACCCAGGAAGATAGGGATTTCTAGATGGGGGAAGGCGAGGAGTCCAGGACAAACCTCCTCTGCTCCTGTCCTGCCTGGAATGCCTTGCCATAAGTCAACTGCAACTTGATGGCATGTTCTTCTTTGTTAATGATGAATGCTCAAATTCATTCCACCATGCTCAACCACAGCTCAGTTACTTTTCCTCAACTGAACAAGGTACGTATGAACTGTAGCGTCCCTAGCACAAACTGTTTTTTATTTCTATTATTATCAGAACCCTCTGATCATTCACCAAGAATGCCATACAGAAAGGAATAAATCCAGTCAGAGAAAAATATCTGGTTTTGTAAAATGATCAGAGAATTCATACAAATCAGTTAGGCATATCATTTTCCCCCAGACAGTTCTCCCATGTCTTTATAATGAAATTCAACAGGTGATTCACTCCACCCCCACCCCCAGTCTCCATAGCCCCATCCTGGGATCAACTTCACTTGTTGAATTTGTATCCTTTATGCAACAAATCAAGAAATGCAACAAGGAACTTCCCCAGCCTCTCCCCTCTCCTACGCCTAGAGCTGCAGCTTACCAGCACACCTGTTCTCTCAAACCCCCGAACAACTTCTCTCCCATGGTGCCCATTCCGGGATGGCCCTAAAGAATGCTGAGCACCCTCACGATCAACCCCTCGTCCAGCCTTTGCCATTCATGTCACAGCAGAACCCTCCAGCTGGACTGGCACACATTTCCCCCAGTGTGCCCTCCCCCCCCCCCCCCCAGCTCTTTAGCACTGCAGCAGAAGGGAGGGAGGGAGCACGGCCATGCCATGGAGCCCACGCCAGATGCTTTCCCACCCCTGCTCAGGCTCCACCACACCTGGCAGCTTCTCCTCAGGGAGGCAGCAGTGGGCAGGATGCTCCCTAGTAAGCCGCTTCTGCTTCTTCTTCCCCTTCTCTCTGTCTGGAGCAGCAGGGCTTTTGATGAGGCGAGGGAGAGGCAGGGCAGCAGGCCAGCCTGGTGCTCTCTCCTTAAGGGGGCGCTCCAGGCAGCTGCCTAAAATAGGTCTATGACGGTCCGGCCCTGTCTGTGAAAATGCTAGTCTGGATTCAAGACATGGGATGGGATTCAGTTATGGGTTGGGTACTGTGTGGAAGATTTTCACTGACAGAACAGGAGGTGATATTGATTTCCCCTTCCAGCTGCAGACTTCCAACACCCTCCTCATACTGATCCCAGACTTCCCTTGTTCCCCAGGAGCAGCATTTCAGGGAGCACTCTGAGCTTAAGTGTTAGCAGAAATGTTTGATGGTAGTCAAGCCAATGTAGTTCTGTTTTAAGAAGGTCTATATAACTGCTACCGTAGATGATATGCCTTGTGTAAGGAGGCAAGATTGTTAGGATATTAAATTAAACTGTGTTTTTTATTTCTGTCATTAGTTGAATTCAAATACAACTGGAGAAAAACCTAGTTTAAATGTGTAGATGATGGAAGGAATGGCAGTAATCCTGGAACTCACTGCGCTTAGTTTCTTAGGGCCATATATTACAAGTTGCTGCCGTGCATTGCATCAGTTATGAAAGGACAACAACATATGTATATATGATTACCATGTTTCCATTTACAACGTACACCAGTTAGGGACTATGGCTTGCCCAGGTCAATCGCATTATTACCAGTGAAAAACTGGTGCTTGCCTATATGCAAGCACAGGCTTTTGCCACCCCCTAAATCCTCAGATGGAATCACATGGGTGGGTGAGCCAATTAAGGGGCAGCACAGGAGCGCTGACCTATTAGGGAAGGCTGGCCAGCCAGATCTAGTGGTGGCAGCCATTTCCCTAGCCATTGCAGCTGAAGACAAGCTCCCCACCCCGCCCACTCTCAGCTGGCAACCATGTGGGAGTAGCCAGTTGCTGGTTATGGGGATGAGCAGGAATTTTTTGCATCTTTCTCAAATTGGCGTCAAGGGGGCCTTTTTTTGCCTGCTTTACATGGTCCATGGGGGTTGAGGCATAAATACGCCTGGTAATCTGGTTAGACCCCTCTGGGACAGTGGGAAAGCATGGGTTGAGGAGGTAGATTGGAGATGGCAAGCACCCTGAGATATCAGGGATAGGAGGGGTCTTCAGACTGGGTACCTAGTGGCTTGGCAGTCCAGGAGGCTGAGATGGGGTTGGGGGAGCACATGGTGAGCCTTAAGGCTTAGCAGTCATGGCAGGAATGTGCTCCTCTGTCTCCTCTACGCACTTGGAGTGCAGGCCGTGACAGGTGGGGTTCAAAACCTGGCTCTGAGCCAGGGTGGGTTTACCCTGTTAAGAGGCCTGCCTCACAGGCACAATGCGACCCATGCTTAAATTGTATAAAGGATGCAGATCAGCCTGTATGTAAATAAACTCCCAATTTAACCCATAATTTGTGTTGTGTTTCATTCAAGGGTGGGTGGGCAACAGGAGTAGGGGTGTGCAAAAAAAAATTCAGCTTGATTCGGATTGGGCCAAATCAGGCCACATCTGTTCCAGCTGCCAAATGACCCCTCCCCATGTCAGTTTTGGCAATGCAAGTGGTGTATAGATAAATAAACTTTGCCCAGTTGAGTGGTAGGATACAGAGAGGGATACAGAGAGGGATCCACCCCACTGTGGCCGCAGTTAACACTTAAATCTAACTTACTTGGAGACAATCAGAAAGCCAATGGAATTCTCACCATGGTCTACTCTACAGTAGTCAGCCACCTTCCTGCACTTGTACTCACAGTAGGTTGGATCCATCCAGACTTTTCACCCAGTCTCACCAAATTTGCCCCCATATTACTTCCTTCATCTCACATAAATTTTGTAAATGCCGGTACCATGATTCTCAGCACAGCATTTTTGGGTGGTCAAAAAGGATGCCTTCTTCCTTTTTTTACTTGCAGAAAAGATAGTTGGAATTGATTCTATGTAACCATCAAAACAGCATGAAGCTCTGTATGAACTGCTACCTTGATTTCTGCCCTCATGTAAATTTGAATCTCACTACTATAATTTGGTATCACTGTATATAAGCAAGAGTCCTTGGTGCATGACAAATCATTCAGTGAACTAGACAGAAAAGGCAAATCACAGCAGCAGCATAATGCATTATGTTGACAAAATCCCTTGCAATAATAAATATTTTGATAATATTTTGATGATATTGGGTTATATCCAATGACTTTGGACCACTGATCCAGGAATTAAAAGGAAAGCAGTGTATAGCCAAATAAAGAAAAAATAACACTGCAAGAAACTGTCTAAACCCACTCAGTATGTAAGAATGTGTTGCATTGATTATCTTACAAATTAATCATACAAGAAAGTTCACAGAAATTGTATACAAAAAAAAATCGTTATTACTGTCATGGGCGATGATGACTGTGACAGGCTCCCGCCCAAGTTGGCAGCACAGCCAGAGTCGCTGGCATTGCCAGAGCCAGAAGCTGGCCCCTCTGACTCCTCGGGAGTTGACAGCTTGCCGCCGCCAACGCTTGAGCTTGTAACCCCCGCACGTGGTCTTGCAGCAGCCAATGAGGTACAGGTGCGAGACAATGTGCGACTGCAATGAAAAAGGCCAGTGCTATGCTGGGGATTATTAGGAAGGGAATTGAAAACAAATCAGCCAGTATCATAATGTCCCTGTATAAATCAATGGTGCGACCTCATTTAGAGTACTGTGTACAGTTCTGGTCGCCACATGTCAGAAAGGATATTATAGCATTGGAAAAAGGGCAGAAAAGGGCAGCTAGAATGGTAAAAGGGTTGGAACACTTTCCCTATGAAGAAAGGTTGAAGCGCTTGGGGCTCTTTAGCTTGCAGAAATGATGGCTGAGGGGTGATATGATCAAGGTTTATAAGATTATGCATGGGATAGCATAGGCGTAGACTACAGGGGGGCTCGAGCCTCCCCTGAAATTTCCTGGGGGGGACTGAGCCCCCCGGGGAAAATGTAGCACCTGCCGCCATGCCTCCTGGGGCCCTTCTGAGGCCGGCAGCTGCTGCTGCCGGTGCTTCTCTCCCCCCCCCTTCCATCCTTCCCTCTCCCTCCCTCTTTTCCCAGTGAAGGGAGAGGGAAGGTGTGGGGGGGAGAGAAAGAGGCCCCAGCAGCAGTGGCTGGCGGGCCTCAGAAGGGTCCGGGGAAGCGCGGAGGTTTCCCGGGGGGGGAAACAAGCACGTGCGCTAAAGAGCCCCACCCCCCGCCCCCGGATTTTACAAAAGTCTACGCCCCTGTGGGATAGAGCAGGTAGAGAAAGAAGTCCTTTTCTCCCTTTCTCACAATACAAGAACTCATGGGCACTCCATGAAATTGCTGAGCAGTCAGGTTAGAACAGATAAAAGGAAGTACTTCTTCACCCAAAGAGTGATTAACATGTGGAATTCACTACCACAGGAAGTGGTGGTGGCTACAAGCATGGACGGCTTCAAGAGGGAATTAGATAAACATATGGAGCAGAAGTTCATCAGTGGCTATTAGCCACAAAGTATAGATAGGAACTCTCAGTCTGGGGCAAGTGATGCTCTGTATTCTTGGTGTTGGGGGGGCAATAGTGGGAGGGCTTCCTGCCCCCACTGCTGGACCTGAGGGTACCTGGTGTTTTTGACCACTGTGTGACAGAGTATTGGACTGGATGGGCCATTGGCCAGATCCAGCATTGGCTTCTCTTATGTTCTTGGGTGCAACCAAGAAGTCTGCCTGACTCACATCCATGGGTAGCTCGGCTGAGGGAGTGGCTCTGCAGGGACTTAACCACCCACCGCCGAGAGGGTTTTTCTACACAGGTAATAGGATTACACTGTACAAAATGGTTTATAAACTGTCTTGGGAAATTATTAGGGACTGTTGGCTGGTGAGTTAGAAGGGATTGGGCTGCTTACTTTGCATTAGGTTATCTTGCGCTGACAGACTACATTATGAGTTTAGAAGTCTTACTGGATCCATCCCTGTTGCTTGGAAAACAAGTTAACATGGTGGCCAACTCCAGTACCATCTAGTTCAGATGAAAGGAGGTGGAGTATTTTTGCAAAGCATTTTGATTTGCATCAGCAACCAACAATGACATCCAAATTCTAGCTGAAGCTCATCTACTTTGCCATTATTTTTTAACCAGACTATTAGGATTGCTGTTGCCATTACACCTATATTATGGTTATGATCATTCTGATCATTTTGTTATTTATAAATTACCCCCCAACGTTGTCATAAGGATAAAAATAAATATGAAGTTTATTTCAAATATTTTCTTCTACTCATTCTAACAAAAGCAGGCTCCTTCTGGCTATATTCAAAGCCATAAAAATACAGTATACATTTTTAGTACTAGTTCAACCTGTGTGGAAATACATACCCTTTGCTGTCATTTTGGAACTGCTGAACATATTTCAGAGTGACATTTGCCACCTGCATGTCTATAAATCCAAGAAACAGCAAGCCATAAGAATAAAAACAAACAAATCTTTTAACTTTTGTCACATTATAATATAAAGTGAGTTTCACCAGCACTGTCAACTAACTAGATAGATTTAGTTTCTTTGGAGCCTAGGAAACATATGTTTGCCCTTTTCTTTTATTTCCCTAAGGAATTAAAGAGGCAGAAGACACAACAAAGAAAAAAAATAGCTGTTTTAGATGCTAGTCATGACAGCTGACCAGGCAGCTGAACTTCCGGGAAGGCGATAGGAGGTTTTCTTACAGTCAGGTTTTGTCTGTGTGGTGGTCAGAATGGACTGTGAAAGGGACAGGCTGCTTGTCTTCTAAACTGGACATTGTATCTGTTTTGTATAAAACTTCCTCTCAAATGTGTGGATAAACTGAATACTGAATATTATTCTTGGGAATACAGGGCCATATCCAGAGAACAGAGACCGCTGTCTGTCGATGGATTATATTTGTTTAAAGTTCAACAGGGAAAAGTCATTTGTCGATACTGTTAGATCTAGCGGCCGGGGGGGGGGGTCTTTGCTACAGTTGATCTCTCCATCAGCTGGAATATGGGGTTGATGTTTAGGGAGTAGCTCTTCAGTGGCTCCAGTCTTGTCTGTCTGACCAGACACAAAACTTTTCCACTGGAAGAGCAGAACCAATGGGGTAAGATTTGTCCTGGTGATTGCAGCAGAGTTCCAGGCTTTCCCCCACGGTCTCTGACACCTGTACGTGGCCACTAAATTAGGTCATCCAGAACAACATGCAGAAGACACCCAGCTTTATATTCCATTACCGAAGCCTCCAAATGTGTCCAATTCTGCTGTGAACTGGTAGTTCAAAGCTCTCATTATGTGGCTAAAGCAGAACAAGTCAGATGAGGCAGAGGTGATGCTTGTCGGAAAGGCTGGAGTTTTAGAAGGATTTGGTCCACTTGAGTTGGATTGAGTGGAGTTGGTTTTTGCAGGGCAGGTTGTGGCCTTGAGAATGCTCATGTGCCCAGTCTTGCTGATTTGAAACACAAGATGTAATGGTCAAGAATACCTTCTACCATCTGCACCTAATTTGCTGACTCTCTCCAGTTTGGACATGCTGATCCATCCTTTCGTAGCCTCATGTTGGATACATTGGACTGCCCTTGAAGAAAATCCAGGAAGTGCAGTTGGTTCCAGAATGCAGCAGCCTGATTATTGCAGGGGCTAACTCATCCTGTCCTTATATATAATTGTATTTTCGGGTGGCAACATTTTATGTGCACCAAAATCAATTGGCTGCCTGAACTGCCTATCAGAAGGTGCCGCTGCACATTGGCTGCATTGCCTGCATCCCTCCCACAGCAACAGTCCCCGCCAGAATTTCCCTGACTGCCTGCTCTCTGAGACGGAGATTTTGCTCTGCTGCTGCCCAGCCCACCACCGCAGATAGATGCCGCTGCCCAGCACCCTACTGGCAACCAGCGCCTGGTGGGTGAGTTGGAGGCAAGGAGCTGCGGCATTCACTGGCCGAGCCAAGAAGGGGGGGTTCTACTGGGCTTCTCCAGCCTGGCCACTTCAGCATTTCAATGCTTCCCTGCACCCTCCTGGCTCTGTCCTGCCTTACCTGCCTCAGCGGCTGAGTCAGGAAGGGCGGGGGGCTCTGCTAGGCTTCTCCGGCCCGGCTGCTTCAGCGGCCAGCCAGAAGAAGCCCTAGGGAAGTGTTTCAACGCTTCCCCGCACACTCCCAGCTCTGTCCTGCCTCGCCCGCCTCAGTGTCCAAACCAGGAAGGGGGGGGGGGCTCTGCTGGGCTTCTCTGGCCCAGCCGCTTCAGCGTTTCAGTGCTTCCCCACACCCTCCTGGCTCTGTTCTGCCTCGCCTGCATCAACGGCTGAGCCAGGAAGGGTGAGGGGGCCTCTGCTGGCCTTCTCCGGCCCAGCCACTTCAGCTTTTCAATGCTTCCCCGCACCCTCCCAGCTCTGTCCTGCCTCACCTGCCTCAGCAGCTGAGCCAGGAAGGGCAGCGGGGGGCTCTGCTGGGCTTCTCCGGTCCAGCCACTTCAGCAGCTAGCCCAGAGAAGCCCCAGGGAAGCGTTTCAATGCTTCCCCCACACTCTCCCGGCTCTGTCCTGCCTCGCCTGCCTCGGTGGCCGAGCCAGGAAGGGCAAGGGGGCATAGCTTCTTCTAGAGCCCATTGTATTACATCTACAACGGGCTTTGCTCCTAGTGGGAATATAGTTCACATATCTTAAAGAACAATGCTGCAGCCATCTTGAGCCAAAGTGCTGGTTATGACCTTTAAAGTCCTTCATAGTCTAGAGAACCCACATAGCTAAAGGTCCATCTCCTCGGTACTATGTACAGTCTTCAGGCTGCTACCTACTGGCTGTCCCCTCCATGCTGGCATCAACCAGAAACCAAGCCTGCTATCATTGTAGCTCCCACTCTGTGGAATGGGTGCCCTGATGAGCTTATGGAAGACATTTCATTCCCAAGACTTTTAATAGGATATAGACTGCAAGCATGCTTGGGAGTAGGTATCTGGGATTTTGTATTATTGGTTTGAAACTGCAGTGTAAACCATCTTGAGCCACGAGGAAAGGGACAATATGAATATTTAAATAAATAAATTCTGCAGAGAGGGCAATGCTCTTCTCACAAAGTAGGTTGTTTGGCTAAGAGCCTCCCCCCCCCCTTCATTTGAGAGGCTCATTTCACAGATGGTGATATTCCTGGCAGAGAAAAAAGCAGAGCGTTCTAGTCATCATCAGGTTAACAATAGAAATAAGACAATAATATGGTATTTTTATATATGATTGCCTATTTACCACTCTCACTAGAATCCCATCTCTATTTTTCATTTAAGTGAAATAGCATTACACTGTGCTAAAAAGATTTTTTTTTAAATCTTGTGGACCAACACATAGGAGATATAAAAGACTATACTCATCCTGTACAATTTTATTTCCATAAGCTAATTTCGTATTTTGTACAAGAGAGCATATTAGAACTCCTAGGCATTTTTAAAATAGAAAAGCAACCTTGGGACAAGGGAAATTTAGACTGTAGAAGCATTGAGGAAGCACTGTTCAACTCTTTCTCCATACACAGTTTACCTTTTCCCCCCACTACAAACTTCTTAATTTGGCAAATGAAAAAAAAGAGAAATCTATCCCATGAATAATGAAAATGGCAAATGGGATAGTGTGTGAAATGTATCATGGACACTTACGTAATATAAATGGAACAGAAGGAGGGATTATCCCCAGGGTGGTAAAATACCTCCTTTTAAATGCAGATATGATCAACTACAGTATATTTTATTTGTAGTTACTAGACTCCTTTTAAGAAAGTATACCCATTATTATTTCTGAATGTGTTTTTATGATACCATCTGGTTTGTAACCTGCTTCATTTTCCTCGGCTTTATATAAACATTTAGTCACTTTACTGCCTTTTACGTATTCCTCTGCTCATAAATGCATTCCACTGATTGCTGTTTATGAGGTCACAATGAAAACAGACTCCTTTGTACCATGCCTGCAAAGTTACTTTACAGTAGCCTACTTTTTGTTCCTGAAACTACTGTGCAGAATGTATATATAAAGCAATGGCAAACGTTTGTGGAATTCCTCAGGCGAGATCTCAAAACCATCCAGCCCAGTAAAACCTTAAATATATTTATAGGCATTTTACTGCTGTCATGGCTTGGCTTCCAAGGTAAGCTTCTTTCCTGATGACATTGTCATGCCCACTGGAATAGCCAAAACAGCCCATTTTCTTCACTCCTAGGATTTTCCAAAAGCACTTTGAATTTTGTTCACTACTCTTCAGTGCTCCTCAAAGTTGTTGGGTTTTTTTAATGCCCCACCATACTCTTCAATGGGAAAGAACAGGTTGTACCCTTTCTGTGTGTCAGAAATTCAAAGCTTATATGTGGGAACAACTCACCATTGTTATTAAATCATTATGTAATGAAAAATGAGTCCTTGGATAAAAAGCTTTTTGTTTTAATTTTATTTCAACATAACAAAAACACAAACTACATTAATACAGGATCAGTTACCTCCCAAGATAGTGACAGTTTTCATTTTTATCTATCAAACAAGCTATAACTAAAAGAACACAAAATCTAAGTATTTCTTAGGTATTGAGGAGTTCTGGCAGGTGGTTTGATTCATATGTTCAAAGAATGTATACCATGTCTCCATGAACATATTTTTCCTATTAAGATTCTCAACTTGTATTAATTGTGAAACTATCATATTCTGGACCATCAAGTCCCAAGTTTTATTGTACCACTGTACCAAGATCAGTATATTCTTAGTATTCCATTGTTGTGCCAATATTATTTTACCAGCTAATAAGAGATGGGATAATAAATCCTTCCTAGACTCTGGGATATTTAATTCTGGCCACAGATTTAGTAAAATAGACTCAGGTGTATTTGGAATTAAAATTCCTGTTATGTCTTTAATTTTTTTGATAATATTTTCCCAATATGCATTCACTACTTTGCAACCTCACCAACAGTGGAGAAACATTCTGGTTTTACCACATTTTTTCCAGCATTCCGAACTGGTTCTTAGTTTGCTTTTATACAGCTTATATGGCGTTAAATACCACCTGGTGATTAGTTTATATTGTTGCCAAGAGATAGCTGTAGATCTAGATTTAAGCAAGGGAGTGCTCCAGACTGAATCCCAATGTTGTTCAGTTAGTTGTATCTGGCACTCTTTTAGCCAGTTAAAAAGTAATAGTATTATATGTCTGGTGAATCATCTAATCCAACTCTTTACACTGAACTGGCATTGCATTGTTCAGTGTTCCTAAGCCTAATACAAATTGAAATCTTCATGTATTTGTGAGTTATTAAATATGAAGTCACAAGAATTACCATTTTAATTTTATTTTTAACTTCATTTATATTCTAACTCTCTTTCCAATGGGGACCCAAAGCAGTTTATACCACTCTCCTCTCCTCCATTTTATCCTCTCTAGCCTTTAAAATTCCTGAAATTTAATCTCCATTGGTTGCACTGCTGTAATTTTGCTGTCTGTCCATCACTATATATTATTTATTTTGCACTGGCCAACCATTCTAAGCACCTGCTCCTATTTCTTATTATCCTAGTGCACTGAAAAACACTACAGCTTGGGAACAAATTCTGCATGATAGGCGTTGGATCCTAGTGCCATTCTGCCAGTATATTTGTAGTTATGCTTGCATTTCCATTAATGGAAGAGAGCATGGAGATTTCTACTAATTCTCCTCTCTCACTGCAGGCCCCACTTTGCCCTCCAAAGTGTTTTGAGAATCTGTTGACACCCAGAAACAGAATTTCTAGAGTTCAGCAAATTGCAATTGGGCAGGAGCAGCAAAGAAGTTCTGTTCTGCAAATTTCTCTCTCCTAGTGATATTTAGAATCCAACCCAGTATTCCTAGAACTCCCACATTCTATGTCTGTGAGAGTCCTACACAGTCAGTCACAAACAAGCGTCCTCAAAGAAAGGTGATCTTTATTGAGAAAGGTCTGTTTTGGTCATCTATACGTTCTGTGTCAGTGCTGGCTAGAAGAATCCCTGACCAGAGCAATTGTACAGAATTCTAAGAGGGTCTTGCAATGGAATGCAACCAATCCCATAAATCAGAAAAGGTGCACAAATATACTGGTTACAAGTTCTCATAGAAAAAAGCGGGAAGGTAAATCAGCAGACACTACCCAGCTGCCAAGGTCAGAGTGAAACGGCAAGCGATAAGCCAGCAGGGAGGGAATCAAAACATAGCATTCCAAGCAGCCTACGTCCCCAGGCAGTCCAAGCCACCTCCCGGGCAGGGGGTGGCAGCATTAGCTGACAGTGCCTATTGGCCTCACCACTATCATGAATGTTATATGGGATGTATTTCAAGCATTTTGGGAAAGTGTTTAAAAATAATTGATATAACTGTCTGGGAGCTGCATGTGAACCAGAAGCTAGAGTTCAACCATTTGGTGCTTAAGCTGTAAATAACCTAAACAAATTAGATATCCCATTAAGGCTTTGGATGTTTGCTAAATATAGTGACTGGCTAAACAGAAAGATGTATTTATTTATTTATTAAAAATTATATCCTGCCTTTCAACTTGAAGGCTCTGAGAAAGATTCACAACATCTTGTCCCCACCACCACCAAAACACGCAGCACCCAATCTAAAGTAACACAATTATATTAAAAACAATTTAAAATCAAAGTATAAACCATATAATAAGCATGTAAATGAAAGAACCAAATGTAATATAAGCAAAGCTGTACAGCAAGAAATTAACTCAACAAAGTAACATATTAATTGACTAACCCAATATAGCAGTAAATTCACTGATGAACCAACAAAGTAAGTCATTCACCCACTGAGTCGAAAGCCGAGGGAAACAAGAATATCTCTATCAATCTTGAGAATATCTCTATCAGTCTTGAGTGGTGTGCCAGGCAAGTAACTGGGGAGAGGAAAGTCCACAGCTGGGGTGCCAGAACTGACAAGGCCCTGCTTTTTGTAGCAGGCAGCCTGCCTTCTGTTCCAGATGAAAGATTAAGAAAAGCCCATTGAAAAGATCTTAGAAAAGGTAAGAGTCCAGTAGCACCTTAAAGACTAACAAAATTTGTAGTAGGGTATGAGCGTTCGTGAAGCCGAAGAAGTGAGCAGTGACTCATGAAAGCTCATACCCTACCACAAATTTTCTTAGTCTTTAAGGTGCTACTGGACTCCTTTTCTACTGCTACAGACAAACACTACCAATCTTGAAAAAATCTTAATCACCACATGGTGCATATATGGGAGCAGACAGCTCCTCTGGTCTCCTGGCCCTAGGTCATGTGGTGCTTTAAATGTCAAAAACAGCCCCTGAATTGGACTCAGAAGCAAACTGGCAGTCGGCGCAGCTGTTTCAAGATAAACATAATTTGGTGTTGGTAAGAGATGCCTGTCAGCAATCTGACTGCTGCATTCTGTGTCAATTGCAGTTTCTGAACTGTCTGCAAGGGCCACCCCACATAAAAAGCCCTTTAGTAATCCAGCCTGGATATGATCAGTGCATGGCTAACTGTGGCCAAATCACACTTCTAACCATAAGATTACAGATGGGGCACCATCCAAAACTGATGACATGCACGCTGTGGCACAGAAAATAAATCTGTGGCTGTACATTTGAATTGAACAGGCTGGCTCTTTGACTGATTAGTTCTGTTGTTAACCAGCAGTACTTCTACCTTATCTAGAATTTCAGTTTATTATCCCTTACTGGGGCATTATCACCTGCAGGTAAGGACTTGGAATATACACCGCTTCACCTAAATCTGATGAAACAGAGAAATAGAGCTATAATGGCAATACTCTAAATATCCAGATGACACACACACTCACTTCATGAAGAAGTTAAACATTCAGGGGACAGACTATGGCCGCGGTCACACGGCCCCTTAATGCGGGAGGAAGGGCTGCTTCCTCCCGCATTTAAAGGGGCCGTCCACAACGGCCCGCTGTGAGTCCCGCAGTGAAGAGGGCTCCAATGCGGGTTGCTCCCGCATTTACCGACCCCGGGAAAAACTAGTGTTTTCCCGGGAGTCGCGGGAGCAACCCACATTTGAGGTTATCTGGACAGCCCTCTCTCGCAAGCATTGCGAGAGCAGGGCTGTCCAGATAGCCCCGCCGGCCATTTTTTTTCACTCTTTTACACTTGGGTGCATGGCTATCCATGCGCCCAAGTGTAAAAGAGTGGGGGGGGGGGAAACCGACTTACCCTGGCGGATGGCGGGTCGGAGGCCGCCACCGCCACTTGCAGTTCAGCTGGAGCCGCCTCCGTCGCCTCCATCGGCTCAGCTGAAGCGTCTTCAGCAGTGGCGGCCGCCGCAACCGCTGCCACCCTTTCCGCCGCCGTGGCCACCGCGGCTTCCTTAGCTGCCCCACTTCCGCTGCCGCCGCCGTGGGGGCTATTCCCGCCGTGGCCGCCTCTTCAGCAGCCGCGGCCGCCGATCCCGAGGCAGCAGGGGTTGGGATGTTTAGACATCCCAGCCCCCGGGATGTTTAGACATCCCAACCCGCTGCTGAAAAAAGCGGCCCCTTTAAATCTGGGAGCCCTCCCAGATTTAAAGGGGCCGTGTGACCGTGGCCTATAACTAGGGTTGCCAGGTCTTACCTGGCTGCCGGTTGGGGACTCCAGCCAGGGGTCCCTGGATTTTCTGGCGTGTGCACAAAACACACACACACACCGCACTGACATCACCTGGAAGTGACATCATCACACCAGGCACATTGTGCAGGGGTGCTCTAGCATTGGTCAAAAAAACTCTATGGTCACCTCCAGGTGAGGAAAATTGGGCGTAATAGAGCTTTTTGGCTGGCAGCAGATTGGGGCTCCTGAAAGCAGAGGAACCTCCCACCCCCATTAGGGGGATGGCAACCCTAACCATAGGCGTCAACTACGGGGGGGCTCGAGGGCTCGAGCCACCCCCGAAATTTCCCGGGGAGGACTGAGTCCCCCCCCAGGAAAATGGTGCACCCTCCACCGCGCCTCCCTTGGCCCTTCCTAGGGCCGCCACCACCTCTCCCCCCCTCCCTCTGTCCATCCAGGGGCCAGCTAAGCAAATGCCCAGCTGGCCCCTGGATGGACTGAGGGATGGAAGCAGGAGTGGTCAGGCGGGGGGGGGGGAGGCAGCAGTGACAGGGACATGGTCCCGGTGGGTGTGCGCGCTTTGTGCGCACACAAAAGAGCCCCCCCCCGGAGTTTTTAAACTCTACGCCCCTGACCCTAACTATAATCCTTGTGGGATCTTACAGCACAAGTTCCAAAGATTTGAGCAGTAATCCCACAGCATCACCTATCAGTGAGATAAGAATGAAACCACCAGAGCACAGTGCCCCAAATTCCCCTCTCTTCTAATTTGTACGTAATCTGTCAGTGTATCTAGTTCTCAAGATGGCCCCACCTGCAGATTCTTAAACTGATGGATCTGGGCCATGTACAGAGAAGAGACTCCCCGGGTGTCCTGGGCCTGCCTGCCAACACCTCCTCGGATGAGGAAGAGATGGAGGAAGCTGGCCCCAGCCCTTGGATGTTGCAGTAAGACCCTCCAGACAAGGTAGAGACTCCATTAGATGTAGACGGGGAGTCTCAGGCTGAAGTCAGCATGCCATACCCTCAGTCCTGCAGCCAAGGGTTGGAAGCTGAAGCAGCCACCAGCCTCAACACACACACACCGGTCACCAGAGCCCTTGGAACACTGGAGAAGTTGGGCCCAGAGGGAGGTGCAGGAGTGGCGCTGTAGTGTGCTTTTGGCAACACAGCACCAGGCAACCTCTGTCTGTGAGTTGGAGTCATTGCAGGATCAGGGGGGCTGACAGGGCTGTCGGCTGCTCAGCCATTGTCAACTTGCACCTGTCCCTGGATGACTCAACAGGTTGAGGAGCTGCACCTGGCCTTGAATGACTCTTGCTAAAAGCAGCCAGAAAAGGGAGAGCCAGTGTGGAAGCAACATCTACAACCCTTCTGTGTGTTTTGACCTGGCTTGTGCCTTTTGGATTTGCCCTTCTGGTTTGACACCTGGACTTTTGAATATCTGTACTTTGACCCTAGACTGTTTGAACTATGCCTCTTGCCTCAGGTGTCTGCCTGAATTGGGACATTGGGTTTGCAGAAAAATACCAAACCTTTCAAAAAGGGGGTGTTACCAAAAAAAAAACAATCCCAATGTGGAGAACAGTTGTTGGCGCAAAACATAGACAGCAAAGTTGCAAACACTGTAGCCGGCAGGGGAGGAGGTGGAGGCAAGGGGGAGAGGAAGCAAGAGCTGGCACCACTCCCTCTGCTGTCCCTCCACCACCAAGGTGGAAGAGTGGGAGCTGCTGCTGCTGTCCCACCACCACCAAGGTGGTAAAGCTACCTATGGATGCGGAAGACGAGAACTGTTGCTGCCCATCTCCACCACTGAGGCAGGGAGGCACCACAGCAGGCAGTGCCAGGGGACAGGCAGGCAGCTGGGCAGAGTGGCAGGGAGGGGGGTAGGGGTGAGTGAGTGAGCCAGGCAGCAGCAGAATTCCTTCTCCCCTGTGAGTTTCTCACCGGTCCCTGTTTCCATATGTCATAGTAACTTTGCTTTCAGTATTACAGCATCTGGAATCTGAAAACTTGCTATTTTGTTATTTATTTGGAACATTTTTAAATGCTATAGCATGGGAACTATGTTAAGACTTTGGATCAATGCAGATAAGTCAATCAAGGCTGCAATTCTGCAGAGTTAGTTTGCTCAAATCCTATTGGCTTAAATGGATTCCTGTAGAAATAGACACTTCTGGAGGAAATATGTTACACACTCTTTGGATATTGGGTATTGTGCCTGTTCTGTTGATATGGGGATGGGGGGGAAGAATATGGGAGCAGAGGGGTGGCCGAAGCACGTTGTACAATTGTAACCGTCTTTCCCTAGAGGGTATTGGTTGCAGCCTCTCTCTCCCAAGAGCACCACAACAGCAAGATCTCCTGTTCCAACCAGAACAAGCTCCTGAAGGGAGATTGCTTCTCCCTTTCCTGACATAATGCTCCAGCTAACAGCAGAAGCAGCCCCCCTGGCATCTCTACTGGGAGCTTGTATCTGTTCCCTCCTCAGAAGTACAAAGGGGAGGTCAGTATGACCCCAGCTACCTGTGAATGCTGATTAACAACCTACCACTTCCTGCTGTTTTTGTCAAACTGATCTCTCTCTCCTCTACTTGTTCTCTGTCCTTCCTTCCTTCCTTCCTTCCTTCCTTCTTGTAATAACATAAGACAAACCTGCTCAGCCCCGTAGCCAGAAATTTTTTATTGGTGGGGCATGGGGAAATTTTGTGGGGCAGCAGGGGAGGGGGGAGGAGGGGAGGGAGAGAGGGAGGGAGAGGGGCGGCCATACGCCTTCCCTGAACTAAAGGGAACCCTTTAATTTTTCCTTCCCTTCTTGCAAGATTTAAAGGACCGTCCAGCTGATTGGCGGGCCACATGCTCCCGCCAATCAGATGGAGGGCCCTTTTAATGTCACAGGAGGGGAGGAAGGAGGATGTTCCGTCCTGGCATCAGCTCTTGAGACGCTGGGGCTGAGTACCTTTCTGGAGAGTGAGCAACGCACGGCCACTTTAAACTAAATCCTTTTTATTCAGCTCCAAAACATATTCATCATAGATCATGTACTCACAATCTTAGGTGAAGGCTAGGTAGCAGAGTTACATCTAGTGATTCTAATCTTCAGTAGCCATGGTGAGAAAGAGATGGTCTCCCTCTTCTCTCACGGATTAGACAGAAAACAAAGGAGCAGGAAGGAAGCTAAACTAATCTCCCGCTTCTCATAATTTAGCCAATCAGAGGGATGCCTCTGGTGAGGACTACAATACCCAGAGGCACCTGCATTTAAAGCTACAGCGTCTTATCTAACTTCTATTAGCTGGCTGGGGCAGCACAGAGGAGGAGGGGAGGGTGGCAAGAGCTGTTGTGGGGCATGCCTCACATTTGAGGGGACAGAGTCCTGAAATGCCCCACTGTAGCTACAGGCCTTAACCTGCTAGACCAAAGATCTATCTATGCTAGCGTTCTTCTTCACACACTAGCTTAGTGCACACTGAGTTAACATTTTCACTGAGAGCCACCACTGTTCAGACTCAACCAGTGTATGACTACACACACACACTGTGTGTGTGTTCCAATGTACCACTTCCTCTGAACTCCTGCCAAGACTCCTGTCAATTCTCTTATTCCTAGAGGTTCTAACATCTTTCTCTAGTTGAATGCCCAGAACAAATATCTAATGTTTCCTACAGAAACTCTGTAATTTTTACTTTTCTATTTTGGTGTAAATAAAGCCATTTTTCATCAGTTTCATCTTTATCTCTTGCTAATGGCCCTCAGGAGGATCTTTAACCTTTAATTGGAACAAACAGTGTAATGGATAAATGTTGAGAATGTGTTCATTAGTATAATTGTTGGATGTGAGTGTCTGTTGGATGCTTAGCAGGGTAATTAGACCTTTCCCTTTGGCTGCCTGCCCATAGAGCTTTGTTGAAAGAGAAACGCTAATTGTATAACTAGGAGACCCATCAGCAACTCCTCATTAAATACCTATGTCCAAAGACAATTTGAATTAACATTAGCATAGATGTCTTGTACAAAAATCATTTCCTCTACAAAACACAGGCTTTGCAACAATCATAGACCTACATCTCCCTTTATTACAGTGGCTTTGTAGATTACTGCTTCAAAGTGAAGGGACAACAGACACAAACATTTCCTTCCATAAATGTGAGTTGTTGTTACAAAGAGGGCTGTTTCACTTGTAGCTTGGTCTATTAAAACCAGACAAACCAAACTGCTACCTTATGGAAAAACTAGCAGACTAGATTGTGTAATCAGAAGACAAAAACTACCAGTCCTACTTCACAACAAGACAGTTTCCAATTTTGGAATTTACGGCAAAAAATGAGATTTTTTTTCTTTCAAATTCAACCCCAATAGATTTACTCTTATTATAATTAGTTAAACAGATCTCAGATAAGTTATTATATATAAATCAGATATATTAGTAAATCAAGGATTCCTCATGAATAATGTATGAGATTTAAGGCTTACTATATATCAATTTTCTTTGCTTGTTTGAATTTGTACTCTGATATGTATCTTTAACAAGGTTAATATTGTGTTTATACTTTGTTGAAAGGTTGTTGTTATATTTTTATGTAAACTGAAAATACTAATTTAAGAAAAAACCCAAACATTAATAACTCAGCAACAGGCCTGCTGGGTAGCCACATTTGGCCTCTGGACTTCTGACCAGAATGTAAAGAACCAAAGTAAACAGCTAATGGCAAGGAAACTTTGAAAACGTATTTTCAATAAGACATCAAAACATGAGAAGCAAAGAGAACATCAGTCCGAGGTCCACCTAGGGTTACCAGCCAAGCACAAAGGGAGGCATGGAGTTCTCCCAAAGTAACAACTGATCTCCAGACTGCAGAGATCGGTCCCCCTGGTGCTCTGTCACATCATCGCATCCCTGCTGAGCTCCCTCCCTCCCCAAAATCTGACATGCTCCAGGCACCAGCCCCAAACCTCCAGCAAGATCCCACCTGGAGCTGGGAACTCCTCTTACACATTCAATTTTAAAGTATACATCAAAAGACATTTCAAGCAGTGATGGACAAATTCTCTTCTGCGGAAACCCCAGTTTGGTGCAAGCTATGTCCTGCAACACTTAGGGAAAAATGTTCACTTTTTATCAACCACTAGAATTGTTCTAAACTATATTACAAATACATATTTCATATTATTTCCCATTACTGCCTCCATCCTTCCGTTTCACCTGAAAGGGGGTGGGGGGACGACATACAGCTACTTAAGTAGTTCATGTGTGTTCATGTGAAACTGCCTTATTTGAATCAGACCTTTGGTCCATCAAGGTCAGCATTGCCTACTCAGAGTGGCAGCAGCTCTCTAGGGTCCCAGACAGAGGTCTCTCACATCACCTACTAACTGGTCTTCTGAAGTGGAGATGCCAGGGATTGAACCTGGGACCTCCTGCATCCTCTGCCACTGAGCCATGGCCTTTCCCCTTGGTTGTCTTGATCCTTCTAGGGCAGGGTAGGAGGAAAGCTGCATTGCTTCTTTCTGTTGTATTCCAGCTGTGCCTATTTTGCCTAACTGATTCATTCAAGATTTAGCTGACTCAAATAAGTTTGGTTTTCAAACATATTCTTCATGGAAAATCCAAGAATCACTAGTTTTATGGGTATATTTAAAATGTGAAGCGTGAACAGAATGTATCTATCCTATATCCTCGACTTTTACAGCCCCGGCCCCATCACTGGAACCCGCCAATCTGGACTATTCTGCACCGACCAGAGTTGGTTGCCAGCTGTGACGCTGCTCTGATAGAGAATGATGAAGTTGTGCCATCTTGTACGATCTTGCTGTGTATTGTATGTTTTATGAAATGTTTTATGGTTTTATTGTATTGAATCTGTTGGTAGTCGCCCTGAGCCTGCCGTAAGGTGGGGAGGGCGGGATATACATCTCAAAAATAAAAAAATAAAAATATATGTACATTTGTCAAAGAGCTCTAATTGGCTGCAGCTCACTGTGGCAATATTGGGTTTGCTTATGAGTAATGAGAGGAAATTGTTGTCTTGGTTACTATTGGCTCCTTTTCATACTCTTCTACCTAGGGGCCCTAGGTTTGCAGAAAAATGTGAAATTTTTTAAAAAAATACACTGGGCAGCTTAAAAAAATCCAAAAATGACAAAAGGAGTGCCTGGAGCTTTAAGCACTGGATTCCTTCAGAGACTGTTGCTAGGCAACCACAGCATTCCAAGTTAGGCTCTGTCAGTAAAAGGCGGGGGGGGGGGGCCTTTCCAGCCCTATTTTGGCCTTTGAGAGAGAACTCATTGGGGCCAGGCTGGGAAATTCCTGGAGATATTGTGATGAAGCCTGAAGACTGCAGGGTTTGGGGAGGAGAAAGGCCTCAGCATGGTAAAATGCCACCGAGTCTGCCCTCCAAAGCAGCCATTTTCTCCAGGGGGGCAGATGTCTGGAGTTCAGTTGTAATTCTGGCAGCAACCTCTGGGTGACTTGATGCCACCTGACTGGCATGACTCAAGTAGGCCTGGATGCTTGCTACTGTTCAGCTACAGTCACCCTATGAAACAAGTGTGGCATAGTGGTCAGAGCTTCAGATTAGGGAATTCAAGACCCAGGTTCAGATTCCAGTCTTGTGTTGGAAGCTGACTGGGTGATTTTGGATCAGTCACATACTTTCAGCACAACCTACCTCACAGGGTTGTTGTGCAGATAAAAAGGAGGAGAGAATAATGTAAGCTGCTTTGGTCCCCACTGTGAAGAAAGACCGTAGTTTTTCCTCCGTAGATTTCAAGCTCGGTCTCTGTAACTTTCAATTTCGACTGGTCTGGATGGTTCCCGTGAGATTCTTCCTTGGCGAACTAGGTGCTAGTCTAGGGCAGATAGGACATCATATACTTTTCATGTTGCCATAGAAATGCTAAGGGGTAGGTGTGACGTGAGTGTGTGTGAATTCCATGGGTTGATCTATGTATTGTGTTTCCTGCTTTGCTCCTCAGTCTTAACAAAGGATTTGGTACCTGCAGCATTACTTCTTCAATAAAGCACAATTTTATTTAATGCAAGACTGAAAGCTCAATTCCCAGCAACCTGGTACCCATTTTTAGAACACATGACAACTATTGATAAAGTGCCGAAAGATGTTTATCCCACAGACTTGTTACAATTGTAAGCCAAAGTTTATCTTTGCAATTTGTTAGTAAGCTGTAGCTTTCTCTCTCTCTCTCTCTCTCTCTCTCTCTCTCTCTTTCTTTCTTTCTTTCTTTCTTTTTTTTTTCCTTCCTTCCTTCCTTCCTTCTTTTCCTTCCTTCCTTCCTAACCAATGGTAACTGAAAAATTTTGTATTCTTTATTGTAATGATTATATTGATTGTTTGCTTGTTTAATAAAAATTAATTTTAAAAATTCAATTAAAAAAAAATAAAGCACAACTTTTTTATTTTGAAAGTGGGTGGAGAGTAACTTGACTGGGGATTCTGAGAGATTATTAGGACTAACCCGGAGTGGGCATGAGCACTGGGTCTGAACCTGAGCATCCCATGCACAACCCCGACAGGGAAAGGAATGGAAAAGCTACGGGCACCCGACCCAAAAAGCACATCCTTTTCCAGAAGCCCAAGCGGCAGGACAGCCCCGACCGTTGGGATGACCCAGTGTGGCTAGCCAGCACCCCGGGTTTCAGAGGCACTCACGGCAAGGCTGATTGAGAGTGGCACCAAGTGTCTCACACCTTCCAGAGCTGCGGAAAGTCCAGCAAGAGTGGGAAGATGAGCTGGCAGCCAAGAGAGCCCAATCCAGCATCCGGGCTGACCTAAAAGAGCTGCAAGAAGGCTTCGAGTTCCTGGTGAAGAACCTTCCCAAGTTGGTGAAGGAGCTGATGAAGAAGGAGCAGTCGGCACCGTCGAGTGAGGAGGAGAAGAGTGAGGAAGAGCCTGACCAATCTCCACCACCCCGTAAAGTTGGTGTGGAGTGAGAGCAGCTGCTCAATGTACTGGAAGCTACTTTTGATGGCAGCCAAGCGAAGCTCACATTCTTTGCCATTCAAGTGAGGAAGATGCTACATGAGTGGGGTCACACCTTCGCTTCCGATGAGCAGAGAGTGGATTTTGTGGGCTCCCAGCTGTGCAAGAGAGCAGCCAACTGTTTTGTGGGGCTCTACAATGTAGCGAGATGTAGGAGTTCCAAGATGTAGATGCCTTCATGCAGGCCCTACAACACCAGGTCAAAGACCCCTTGGAGTTGGAGAAAGCCCACACACATCTGCGGGGCATCCGCCAAGGGTCCTGGTCGGTGCAGGAGTACTCAGATGAGTTCAAAACTACTGCCATGAAGCTCCTGGGATGGCCCGAGGAGGTCTTAATTGAGTTCTACCGGGATGGCCTGAGCACTCTCATCCTTGAGAAGGAATTAACCTAAGACAGCCTGCTCACCTTGGCGGGATGGATCTAGGTGGCATGCAAGGCTGAGAACCTAGTGAAGTTGTTCCAGTTTAAAACACCTGGCTGCAGGACTGGGGGTGCAAGGATTACTCAGGGCAGAGGACCACTGCCCAGAGGGGATCAGGAGCATCGCTTCAAGAAAAGGCTGTGCCTATATTGTGGGAAAGCCAGCCACTTTGCAGCCGATTGCCAAGCGGCCCAATCCAGAAACCGTGAGTGACAGGAAGATCGAGGTCGCCATGAAGTGTGATGCGATAAGAAAGGGAAAGCCCTGGCAAAGGGGCTCAAGAACCCCAAACCTCTACAAGCTGCAGAGTTTACCTCATCAAATGTGACATCTTGCAGCAATGGTGATGAGCCTCAGGTGCAAGGAAAAGGTCAGGATTTGCTGTGAAGGGTGCCAGCCAGCAGGTTCATGAGACAACGCAGGTCAGATAACAGTTCCACAGTCAGCCAAGAGTTCAGTCCGAGAAGAGAGCTCAAACAGTTCTAATTGATGAGCCGAGCGGCAGTTAAGCAAGCCAGAGGTCAGAGCCGTAAATCACCTTGATTCAGAGGAGTTGAGCATGAAGATGTTGTCACAGGAGTGCCGGAGGTCAGAAAGCCGAGATCAGATGCAGGAGAGTCCGAAGCCGAGAGTCCGAAGTCAAAACCAGGTCAGAAAGCCGAGATCAGTCAAAGCCGAGAGTCCGAAGTCAAAACCAGGTCAGAAGTCCAAGGAGACGCACGGGAGTCAGAGAGGTGCAGAGCGAAACCTGTCCAGGAATCAATGTTGCCAGCACACCTTGCTAAGTCCCAGCAGTCTATTGATATAGCGTGCCGGCTCGTTAAACAATTAGCAGCTTCTGGACACTGTCCTGCTTATGCTAGTATTCAGGACTTAGAGCTCGTCTCCCCCGCATGCGCGCCTCACTCCTCCTGTTTCTTAGCTCCTGGCGTCTTCGTTCACGGAGCCGGCTCACAGGTGGAGGCGAGCCTGGGGGCGATGAGTGTGGATTGAGCAGAGCCTGAACAGCTGCAGGTGGGTCCTGCTGCAGGCTTGATTCCCCAAGACTTACGTCTGTGTCTGTTAAAGGAGCCTGATCAGGGTTGTCCGGGGCTAATTCAGGAGCAGGCATGACAACAACTTGCACTCAAACCTTGTGCAAGGCCTTGTTGTAAAAAGGCCAGGACATCCCCCACCCGGGCCCAGAGGGGGTCCAACCCTTTTGTTGTACACCAAGAATGAAACACCTGCCATGTACTATCATATATGCAGTCGAGTTCCCTGTATTTGGGGAAATCACAGGAGTCAGCACACCCGGAGTGCAATGGGAAAACCTACTTCACCCTGGGAAAACCTACTTCGTGATCAAGGTGCCTCCCTTGCCAGGTATTCGGCTACATCCTGTCAGATTAGATGGCCTCCCTCTGGAAGACCCAATGATTCCTATAAATAAAGGGGTTAAGCAGAGATGTATTTTGCCCCTTCACCCTTCAATCTTTTCTTAAATGACTTTGCCCCCTTTTTTATTGTCAGTTCATGGCCACAGCCTCAGACTTGGCTCTGCACATATTTCTTTACTTCTGTATGCTGATGATGTGGTTCTTCTGTTGTCTACCTGTTTAGGGTTAAAGTGTTTACTTAATTGCTGCTATGAATACTGCACTGCCAACCATCTCGAGCTAAACTATGAGATGTCCAAAGTACTGTTTTTTTCCAACTCCTGGAAGGTTTATGACTGGAAAATTAATGGTCACTCCTTGGAACGGGTTAAGGCCTTTAAATACCTTGGTGTTCATTTCCAATATAATGCCTCTTGGGTTTGCCATCGAAAAACAGTAATTAATACAGCCAAAGTATATGCGGCAGCAATTTCTAAACTTTAGTTCTCAGTAAGAGGTAATCAATACATACCTGCTGCCTTAAAAGCCTTTAATGCCAAAATAGGGGCCCAGTTATTATATGGGGTGCCCATTTGGATTAATTCAGCTGAAAATTTCATAAAACCGCCTCAGTCCCATTTCCTGAGGAAAATCTTCGGGGTTCCAATGTGTTAATAATTAAAGCATGGCTTACTACTATTAAGTATTGGCTTCACCTTCTTTTCAATTCAGATCCCTCTAGTTACACCTATCAGCTTCTATTAGAATCTAATGACTCAAATTGGATTACCTATATAGAATCCAAAATTAAATCTCTGGATATCACTTTAGATTCCTTATTCCTTACTTCTGAATCTGAGGCTTCCTCAATTATAAGAGCCAATTTACTTTGCTCTGAACTACATTCATTATATAACGCCGCTAATAAAACCTGTATTTTGGAATATCTCCTAATGTCAGCCAAGCTGCCTCTTATCTTTATCAACTGCATATCCCCAAACTTTGTAAAGCCATCTCTCTGGCCAGATTCAACGTACTACCCTCAGCCTTATTATCTGGCCGCTTCCAGGGTGTGCCCTTCACTGATAGATGTAGTCCATGCACAAATAACAAATAACAAGTAACCATGCACAAAATGATCCCCCATGTTTTGTTTCAGTGCCCCTTCTACCATGTGCTACATCAGAAATTTTTAAACTCTATTTTGACTCAATTGGAGGAATATTTTGATGGTCTAAAGATTCTTACTCTTCTTGATAATCCAAATCCTGAGATAACAGAAATTGTTGCCAAATTTCTTTCTGCTGCCATTTCTATTCACCCCTTATTTAACTGATTGGTTTTCTTTGTTGGTATATTTACATGGCAACTCCTTTTACATTTGTTCCTTTTGCCAGTACTATTTTCTGTTGCTGTTGTTCTTATTCTATACGAGTCCGTAAGTGTTACATGGCAATAAAGGTAATTGGATTGGATTGGACTATCATATATCCTGTTAGTCGACCGCTTTCTAGAGGCCAGTAAGGTGTCAATCACCCCTTTCTCATAACCCAAGTCCGTTAGTTGCTGTCAGAATCTGCTGATTCAGACAAGGTATTTCTATTGCCTACAGCTATGTCATTGCTATGCTGCTTACTGTCATGTCTGTATGCCATACTATATTCATATTGCCATGTATGTCTGATAGATGCTTCTTTGACACATGCTATGTATTTGCCCCTCCCTTAGGTAAACCTTTGCTTTGGCCAGTATGTATGTAGAATATGTGACCCCAGGTTTATGACCCTGACCAGGCCTGGTTTGTGTAACTGTCAGAGCGGGAGGATGACAACTTCAAAGTATGGGAACAATGGGCCTCTCACACTCCTGCCTCCGCATTCCTTTCGTCCCGGCTGGGACTCTAAGGGAGGACGAGTCCCATCTCTTATCAACGTGCGAAAGCCTCGAGGCCATTGATTGTTATGTGAAATGGTAACATCTGAGGGGTCTGGTTTGGGAAGGGAAATTTACAACTTGACACCTCACTTTCTTTCCTGTGGGAAGCAAACGGCCAGAGCCCCTTTTGCCCGCCGTTTTTCCCCTGTAGTGATTGGCTACCTATGGGTAATTCAAACTGCCTAGAAAGGTATAATAGACCTGCTTCTGTCATATGTGTTATCTCTGACAATAATCCGAGAAGCTGTACCAATGTAGAGATTGGAAATAAAGAACTGTGTTTCATCAACAAAGATCTGATCCTTGACTACTTTGAGCAGAAGTCTCACAGTTGCCACCTCTCAATCTCTAGGCTGCTAATTTTAACACGTCTGACCTCAGGTGCACTGTCTTCTCTTGTATCAACAGGTCTTTTCACCAAGGAAGGTGCCAAAGGTCCCTTACAGAGAGTCTCAAGAGATCTTGGAACCAAGCTCTCCTCGGCCAGAAGGGAACAATAAGGATCAGGTCTGCTTTCTGGTCCACTATCACCTGAATCACCCTTGGGATGAGCGGGAAGGGAGGGAAGGCATACAGAGAACTCTTGGCCACAAGAGGCTCAGGGCATCTGTCCCGATCACTTTCTGGTTTCTGGCTTTTGACACAAAACTTCTTACTTGCCTGTTGTGTTCTGTTGTGAATAGGTTCACCTCTGCTTTTCCAAACCTGTTGCATATCTGCTGAAACACCTCCTTGTTCAACATCCACTCTGACTGGTCCACTGTTTGCTGACTCAGCCAGTCTGCCAAAACATTATCTCGATCGAGGATGTGAACTGCCTTTAGAGATAGAATGTGTACTTCTGCCCACTGTATTACCTGTGTCGCCTCTTGGTCCAGAATCACAAGCCGCTTGTTGATGAAGGCTTTCACTGTCATGTTGTCTGTCTGGATGAGCACATGATGGCCCGGTAGCAGACTCTGAAACCGGACCAGGGCTAGTTTTATTGCCCTCAGTTCCAGAAGGTTGATGCTTGCTGTCGACTCTTCCATTGACCAGATCCCTTCAGTCATATGTCCTAGGGTGTGAGCATCCCAACCGTACAAACTGGCATCCATTGTCACCACCATTCTCTTGGGCTCTTGGAGCTAGTTTGTTGTAGTGGTTAAGTGTGCAGACTCTAATCTCGGAGAACCAGATTTGATTCCCCACTCCTCCACTTGCACCTGCTGGATGTCCTTGGGCAAGCCGTAGTTCTGGCACAGCTGTTCTTGAAAAAGAGCAGTTTCTGTCAGAGCTCTCTCAGCCCCACCTACCTCCCAGGGTGTCTGTTGTGGGGAGGGGAAGGGAAAGGAGTTTGTAAGCCACGCTGAGACTCCCTTAGGTAGTGAAGGGTAGGGTATCAATCCAATCTCTTCTCTTCTTCTCTGCTACAGCAGGGGTGTCCCCCCTGCCAGTCTGGATGGTACCAACCACCACTGCATTTCCAACTGCACTGTCGAGGGTAATGACACCTTCTGATCCCTTCTGTATGCTATTTCCTCCTGAAACTGAAGAAGAAAGGTCTGCAGAGGGTGGGTATGGAACCTGGCCCAAGGCACCACATCCTGACAGGAGACCAGCATCCCCAAGAGACAGGCCAAAGTCATGATTTCTATAGTGGGGGCTTTGACCACCTGATCCAACACTGACAGGATCTTCTCCTGCCTTTCCTGCAAAAGAACTACCCTGTTCACAGCAGAGTGAATCATCACCCCCCAGGTGGGTTAAAGACTGAGACGGTTCGAGAGCACTCTTTTCCATATTTACCATGAACCCATGGTCTTCGAGAACCTGCATAGTCAGTGCATGTGCTGGAACCGAGCAGGCTGGTACTTTTCGAACTCCAGGGAGTACCTGAGGGAAACCATCTCCAACACCCATTGATCCATGACAGTGCATTGCCACTGGTGAGAAAAATGCTGCAGACGGCCCCCCACCCCCATAGAGCTGGATTGCTCGGCATAATCATGTTGAGGGTCCCTTCTTGGGGCCTTAGGATTCTGCCCTAGTTTTCCAGAGAAGTGCTGAGGTCTCTTGTATTGCCATCTGCCTCTAAATAGACTGTTGATAGACTGCTTGTCCTCTCGCTTGAAGTCCCGAAAGGACTGAAACCTTCTTTTTGATTTCACCTCCTTCTTCTTTGAAGGGAGGACCTGTTTCTTGCCTTTGTCCTCCACCAGACATCTCTCCAGACTGGCACTGAACAAGTTGACTCCTTTGGAAGGAACCACCGTAACTTTTGCTCTAGCCGAAGGATCCACGTCCCAATTTCATAACCAGGTGTTGCACCTGGCTGTCACTGCTCTAGCCACCAACTGAAGTGCATCCAGGGAAGCATCTGCCACAAAAGCTGTAGCCAAGGCTATCTTCTTCAACTCATCCTCTAGGCTCTTCGGTAGCCCACTGTCAGCTGCTGTAAGGTCTGAGGCCCAAATATAAGCTGCCCTGGCAAACGAAGATCCAGTTGCAGATGCTCAAAGGGAACTGGCTGATGCCTCAAAATCTCTTCTCAGAGCCTTTTCAACGCGCTTATCACAATTGTCTTTAGGGAGACCATCTGCATCCATCGGAAGAAAAAGAAGAAGAGAAGAGATTGGATTTATACCTCCTCCTCTTCATCTGACAGCTCACCCTCCTCCTTCTCGGAAACAGAGATGCATCAGAAACAGAATCCTCCTTCAGATCATTGAGAAGGAGGCTATAGTCACCCTCTCCTGAGAGCAGTGATCTGCCCTTCCTTTCTGGGACGCTGCTGTCTCTGTCTTTTGCCCCTTTGGGGCAAATTGATAGGAGCCTGTTGCCAAAGTTACCTTTCTCATCTCCTCCTTCAACCAGGAGAGGAGGTTAGATTGAGCCTCCTCTCTGGACAATTCAGTTTCCTGAGAGTCCTTTTTTGAAACCTGGGAGGCCTCCAGCTCATCCAGAGAAAAGGAACTTGAAGGGCCGGCTTTATCCACCATTTTGTCTGTCCCAGACAACCACAGTAATAGCCCTGCAAAAATGAAAGTAAGGGTCCATCACTGCTTGCCACAAAATTGCCACCCTTCCCATCATTTCCAGCCCCTCTCCTCAGCTAGTTGCTCAGCTGATGAGATGGGGTAAAATGCAGACCCATGCTCTACCGCACAACTGCGGCCTGGGGAAAGCCCCTCTCCCTCAGCATGGGAATTGGGCAAGGAGGGAGGGGGATACCGGGGGAGTTAGGAGCCACCAAAGCCCACCATACCAGCCAGCCAGAACCCAGGTCTGCCCGCTGAGACTTGGCTCCCCCCCCCCAATCGCAATGTTCCACCCTACCTTGACTCAGAAGAGACAGGAACACACATCTGGAGTTCTCCGTGCCTCCTGTCGGTCTTCCTGCGGGCACAAGCACAGGGCTCTCTAGCGGCTCAGAAGAAAGGCATCAGAGCCATGCAAAAACCACTCATGAGCCATCGCCACCCTCCACTGCTCTCTCCTGGCTTCTCTGTTGATGCGGAGCAGGAGAGGGGCCCTTCCAGTCAGGTGCAATCCGCTGCGACGGGGGTGGGTTCCCAGTTGCTGGGACCATCTAGGGGCCTCCCAAAACTGCCGGCAGCCACTCTCCACTTCTGCAGAGGACCCAGGAGGAACAGGGAGGCACCTAACATTCCTCCACCTCCCCGTGAACTCACTTCTATGTCTTCTCCTTGTATTTTCTTTTCTTCTGTCTTCCAGGATCTTCGTGCTTTAGGAGAGCACAGCCGAACATCTTGCTAGCAAGGTAGGGCCAGTAAAACTGGAGATCCAGAGGACAAGCCCCTCCCCTCCAGGATCAAAGGCTTGCTTGCCCTGCCTGTGGAGAGGAGGAGCTAAGTTCCAGGAGTAATGGAGTCTTCAGGAGGACTGCCCCACTCCCAGGACCACTGTAGAAGGTTTCTGCTAAAAGGAAAACGGCTGTTGGTGCAAGGGGGAAAAGATGTTTGTTCCTGGTTCACTAAGGGGTGAAGTGTTGTCCCAAGGCCATGACAGCAAATTGTCTGGACACTTCAACTACTTAAAGACTTTGTATTTAATCCAACATCAGTATTGGTGACCAAGAATGAGAGGGGATATTTCTAAGTACCTGTCCACCTGCCAAACATGCTTAATGAGTAAGCAGAGGGGGAGGAGGTGCCTAGCCAGCTCCAACCCCTGGAAACCCCTGAAAGACCCTGGGCAGTAATCTCAATGGACTTTATTACTGATTTGCCTCCTAGCCAAGGAAAGACTGTGATTTGGGTGGTAGCAGATCTCTTTTCGAAGCAAGTTCATTTTGTACCATGTAAGCAGATCCCTACCGCAAAGCAGCTGGCTGGTATGTTCATGCAACATGTGGTCAGGCTCCATAGTCTGCCACGCAAGATAATATCAGACAAGGGAACCCAATTTGGGGCAAAGTTTTGGAAGGAACTAATGGCCCTCCTGGGAATAGAGCAGGGGATTAGCAATAGCCATCATCCAAAGACTGATGGGCAAACAGCACACAAATCAGGTGCTTGAGCAGTTTCTGTGATGCTGTATCAATCATCAGCAGGATAACTGGGTGTCCCTGTTGCCTTTCGCAGAATACAGTTATAATAATTCCCTCCACAGTTTAATTGGAATGTCTCCATTTATGGCAGTACATGGATATGAAGGGAGTCCCCTCCTGACTGTGTCGATGGAAGAGCCTCCACAGGGGGACGCTCAGACATGGTGGTCCTCTCCTGCAAAGAACTGGGACATTTTGCAAAAGACTCTGACTAAGGCCAAAGAGAAGAAGAAAAGATTGGATTTATACCCCGCCCTTCCCTACCCAAAGGAGTCTCAGAGTGGCTTACAAACTCCTTTCCCTTCCCCTCCCCACAATAGACACCCTGTGAGGTAGGTGGGGCTGAGAGAGCTCTGACAGGAGCTGCTCTTTTTCAAGAACAGCTGTGCCAGAACTACGGCTTGCCCAAGGTCATCCAGCAGGTAGAAGTGGAGGAGTGGGGAATCAAACCCAGTTCTCCCAGATTAGAGTCCATGCACTTAACCACTACACCAAACTGGCTCTATAAAAGGACTATAAAAGCCATGCAGATAAAAAGAGGAGCCCTGAGTGGGAACTGGCTCTTGGCGACTTTGTGTATATCTCTACTAAGCATTTGAAGGGGTTGCAATCCTGCGAAAACTGGGGTGGAAATATGTTGGCCCGTTTAAGGTGGTGCAAGTTATTAACAAAGTGGCTGTTGAGGTTGAGCTGCCTAAATCCTTACATTCTGTACACCCTGTTTTTCATTTCAGCATGTTAAAAAGGGATCCTGGACCCTCGCCCTGGACTCCTCATCCTGCAGTCCCCCCTCCTGATCAAAGGTGAACTCCACCAGGTCGTGCAGAAAATATTGGATTCGAAAATAAAACATGGTCAATTGTATTATCTGGTTCAATGGAAAGACTTTGGGCCAAAACAGAATGAGTGGGTTCTTGCCAAGAGCCTCGCAGCTGATCAGGGGGTGCCATCATTGCTATCCGCATAAGGGGGCTTGGTGAGGGGTGAGGGGGCTTGGGGGGGGCAGTATGTCAAGTTTGGTCTCTGTAACTTTCGATTTCGACTGGTCTGTTCTTTATCACCTTTCCCTCGCTTGTCATGAATGCATTCCGGGGGGGAGTATGTTTTGAGAGCACATGAGAGTAGCTGCCTTGTAACTCTTCTTCAATCGTGCCCCAAGGATGGTTCCTGTGAGATTCTTCCTTGGCGAACTAGGTGCTAGTCTAGGGCAGATAGGGCATCACATGCTTTTCATGTTGCTATAGAAACGCTAAGGGTTAGGTGTGACGTGAGTGTGTGTGAATTCCATGGGTTGATTTATGTATTGTGTTTCCCGCTTTGCTCCTCAGTCTTAACAAAGGATTTGGTACCCGCAGCATTACTTCTTCAATAAAGCACAACTTTTTTATATTGAAAGTGTGTGGAGAGTAACTTGACTGGGGATCCTGACAGTAGAAGCTGCGGGAGAAAAGTAGACAGAAAGTTGAAGACAGAGGGGCAGGTAAAGGTAGGTCGGCTGTTGGTTGGGAAGGAGATAAAGTTGCCAACTTTAGGATGGGAAATTTCTGGAGATTTGAGGGGTGGATCCTGGGAGGCTAGGGTTTTAGGAGAAGAGGGACCTCAATCAGGTGTAATGCCATAGACTCCACTGTCCAAAACAGTCATTTCCTCCAGGGGAACTAGCATTGCCAACCTCCAGATGAGGGCTGGCGACCATCCAGATCAGTTCTCTAGGAGAAAATGGCTGCTCTAGAGGGTGGAGTCTATGGCATTATACCCTGCTGAGGTTGCTTTCCTCCCCAAACATCACCTGGAGTTGGAATTTTCCAACCTGGAGTTGGCAACCCCAAGGGAACTGATCTCTGTAGTTGAGAGATCTGCATTGATTCCTGGAGAGCTGTCACCACCACCAGTGCTGTGGATGATGGAGCAGATAGGTAGCTGGGAGTGCCACCACCACAGCTGCTGCTGTGCAGGGTGGGGGGGAGGAAGCAGGTGGGAGGTTGGGAGAGTGATGGGTGCAGAAAGAGAGAGGAAGTGACAGGCGTGGAAGAGAGAGAGAAAAGGGATGGCAGGAGAGAGAGAAAATGTGAGAGAAGTAAGCAATAAAAATATATTTAAAATAATTTAAATGATTTTCAAAAGTTAATCCCAACTTCAGATTCCTAACAACAGCAGGTTCTAATCAAACATCACCAAAGTCTACAATAAGATTCATCTGTTTCCAAAGCTTGCCAGAATAGCAATCAACAAGAGAATGTGGCTTTTGTCCAGTGGATCCCACAATCCCCAACATAATCTTTAAAGTGGTCAAAAGGATCCCCCTGCACCCTTCTTCGATAGCAGAAATGCTGGTTGACATATATGTGACCTTGTGTTTTCAAAAAATATGTATATCCAAGGGTCATTTCGTAGAAAAAGAGGTACAGGAGCTCATTAGCATAACTCATTAGCATAACTTATTTGCATATGCTACACCACATGACATCACCAGAAGTATGTCAGAAGGCAAGAAGAGAGAGAGAGAGAGAGAGAGAGAGAGAGAGAGAGAGAGAGAGAGAGAGAAAGAAAGAAAGAAAGAAAGAAAGAAAGAAAGAAAGAAAGAAAGAAAGAAAGAAAGAAAGAAAGAAAGAAAGAAAGAAAGAGCTGGCAGAGAGGGGACCATTACTAATCCAAGCCTCAGAAATACCACTATTCTGGGAGGATAACTTCAGTGGTGGCTGAAGCCTTCAGAAGGCTGGTCGGAGGAACAAGGACCTTTCCAGGGGATGGGGTCATTTTGCTGCAGCCATGACACAAGCAGGCATTCCCCCGCAAGGGGAGGGGGCTGGCACCAACTCCCAGAGCTGAGCTCCCCTGAGCTCCTGCTCAAAATGACCCCTGTGTATATCCTGTCTTATCTCTGACAACTCAAGGTGGCTTGAGAAATCTTTCAGCGATGGCTTGTGAAGCTCTGAGAAGGTTATTCTGCTCTAGCAGAGGGAGTTAATGACATATTTATCCAGCCTCCCTCCAATGAGTTCAATGAAGGTAACACTGAATGTGAGATTCCTATATAGGGTAAAATGGATTTACTTATCAACTTCTATACTCACTCTGTTTCATAGAGACTGACAAGCCAGTGTAATACAATGTAATATCAATGTAACATTACTGGAACTTCTTGTTTATAGCTTTCTTCCTGAGGAAAGACCAGAGGTCTGAAACACTCGAATATTCGGAATAAGTGTTGAATTGGGAGCAGACTGCTTGGGAGCGCACAAGACTGTTAGAGGGATATGGACTGAGATTGCCTGGTGCAGACTGCTATGTGAAATTTCATTGACCTTTGTATTTTTTCCGTGAAGGAATGTGGTTGTTTTTCATTACCAGACACTAAACGATGCTATGGCTTTAATCTAGTCTCTTTTGTTATTGTATTATTCTGTGGGCATCTAGCACACATCTGTCTCTATATATTTTTTCATATCAGGCTGTTTTGGAATTGTGTGTTATTCTTGTGAATTGGGTATCTAAATATGACCCTGTGGCATTGTCTCAGTCACCCTTGTTTCTGAAAATTCTAATTGAATCAAGGCAGAAAACAAAACCTACCATATTTGTTTATAAATATTTGATATCAGTTAATAAATATGATATGCAGCATCTCAGAATATTTTTATTTATTTATTGGGCTTATATCCCACCCTCCCCAATTCTCGGCAGGCTCAGGGCAGCTAACAACATGAGCCCTAAACATTAAAACCATAAGATATAATTTAAAAGCATATAACATACAAAGCATTATACAGTATCCTTCCTACTAGATGGCGCTACTTCATCCCATCCCAACAGTGTCAAGAGCTGGTCTGGACAGTGATATTTATTACTTGGGCCAGGGCTATAGAATCATGACGGCGGCCCCTACTTGTAAGCCTGGCAGAAGAGCTCCGTCTTGCAGGCCCTGCGGCGCTATAGTAGGTCCTGCAGGGCCCTGATGTTTTCCGGGAGCTCATTCCACCAATATGGGGCTGCCACCGAAAAGGCCCTAGCCCTTGTTGCCGCCAGTCGGGCCTCCCTGGACCCTTCAATGTCTGTCTTAAGCCAATAGCCTAAGAGAAACAAGTCAGGGTATACTAGCACAACAAACTGGAGTCCACCGAGGAATTGCACAGAGGGAAGGAAAAAATTGGGAATATTCACCCAACCCAAATTGCCCCCTCACTGTAACTCTTAAACAAGCTAATTTCCCCATTGTCTTCTGATTTGCTTTTTCTTTAATTGATGCTCAACTAAACAGATACTTCACCTTGAGATGAACTCTACTGTATCTTACTCCCAGTCATTTATTCTGGCAATTAAATTCTCTAATTTACTACAAAAGGATATACATTTATAGCAATGGCAGACACTTCAAAGGTATTGTATTTTCCAAACATTGCTTTTCGTAAGTTCTAAGACTATTTTTAAGAGCAGAGAATAAACTATTATATAATAAAGGTAATTAAAACACTCAGACTGCTTTTGAGACATACATTATTCAAGGGGTTTTTTTCTTTACAAATGCTGAAAACTGCTTTTAACGCAACAGAACTTCTAACGCTGAAGAGTCTGTTTGATCTGAACAAGTCTCTTTGGAAAAGAAAAGGAGGAGCTCAGAGGAAAAGGAATGCCTGTGATCCCTGACCTAAGAGAGGTAATAACATCAGTGAGGCTTGTGCTTTTCTCTTTAGTAGTCATGCAAAGTTGTGTTTGGAAAGATGAAAAGTAAACATTGATTGTTGAATGGGATTTGTCACCGCTCACACACATATTGTAGAAGAAGAATATTATTAGGTGTCCCCTCTATAGGGGGGATGAGGACCTGCCCGTACAAATATTCAGTGCACTTGCAGCCCTCCAGTGAAGCAAGTAACACCCCCATGGCCATTTTGGGTTGGGAAAACAGCATGGGGAGAGAAAGCTGAGGCTCCTCCCACCCTTCATCAGAGTCCCGGATGTTTTCTGCACAAACAGGTGTATTTCTCTGCCTCTTTTACTCATTTCTACAGAGGTATTTGTAGTCTGAGGTGCAAAAACATGGTTTGTCCTCTCTTGCAGTGCAGCATCAGACTTCCCTGTTTCTGGAAATTCCCTTGCTGTGGCACAAGAGGGAGCAAACTGCATTTTTACTCCTTGGACTGCAAACACCTCTGCAGAAATGAAAGAGAGCTGCGGAGGAATACAAATGCAGGAGTGAGGAGACCCGTTTGTGCAGAAAACATCCCAATCTGAAGCAGTCCTCTGGAGTGCTTCAAAACTGAATTCCCATGGGAATCTTGCAGCTGCCATATGGCTGCAAGTCCCCTGGCGATCACATGTTAACGTGTAGCATGTAGTTTGGGCCTGAATAAGAGGCAATACTGAGGAAATTTATCAACTGAGATTCCTGCTGCAGAAAAGAGCTTCCAAAGGAGGCCAGAGAAGGGCTTCGTTCAGCTGCAGTCATCTGTGGAAGTAAAAAAAGAGAAATCAGGCAAATGTGCAGGATTTGGTTTAGGTCAGTGCAGATTTAAAATTATTTATTTGTGTACAAGCCATGATTATAGGTAGCACTACATCACAGTTCTGAGCTTATCATACAATTACTCTGATATGATCATTAGATATGCTTATTAGACACAAACTTCTGATGGCATCGGTTTAATAATTTTTACTTACGACCAATGAGTTCGGCTGATTTATTATACCAATGACAGAAACATAAGGAATAAAGATAAAAAAATGAAAATGAAGCAAAGAGGCACAAGGAGAAGAATTCCAGCATTTCTTCCCTACCTGAGGCATAGGAGAAAATGGGAAAGTATTTTGGAACTGCTTTTGTTAGTGGGAGGTTAAATACAGTAACCTCAGCTATTCCATACCTGTATCCCACAAGTCTCATGATTCATTCTTTACATTTTGGGCACTCCCTTTGCAACTCTTAAAAATGGAGATACTTTTTGTTGCACAAAAACCTGAAGTGACACTTCACACAATGCACCATGACCTTTCGTTTGGCAGATAAACAGTGCTGTCCTAAACAGAACTACAGCCTCTAAAATCCATTGATTTCAATGAAAACCATTGATTTCGGTGGACTTAGGAGGGTGTAACTCTGTTTAAGATGGCACTGAAAGTCTCTCTCATGGCTGATTTTGTTATGTGAAATACTGTGCTGAAGTTTCCTTTGCTTAAAATGGCCCTGTTCATTTTCAGTCATAATTATATGGTTCAGAGAGGAATAAAAATAGAATGTGACACATATATTCTCTAAAAAGAGAGGGAACACCACATAGCATGACTAAAATATTAAATCCTATAACATTACCACAATCACTTTCCATCATATTTGGCTGCATTTTAAACTTATGATTCCATTCAAACATGAAGTGATTGCAAAAAATTAAAGAGACTCTTAATGTATACTACATTCTAAAGGAAAACTATCAAGTGGTAACCATAGTTGGGTGAAGTCCTGTAATTACTATTTAGCTATCCTTAAAAACAAGAAGTCTATAATTTAGATTATATATAATGCAGTATCCAAGATTTGCTACAACTAACAAGTTGACCAAATAGGTCCCTGTCGCTCACAGACTCTATTAGCAGTTGTGTGTTTCAGATCAGAAGGAATTATTTCCCCTCATTTGCAGTATCATCATTAAGGGCTTGCATGGTTTCCATTCAAGCTTTGGTTCTTAAAGCAATTCAAAGTCAGTACCAACTAGATATAATTAAAGGGTCCTCAGAGAGGATGTCCCCAGTGAGGCCTGAGTCCAGGGACAATAGAAATCTGATTTTCCGCAAGAACTTGGGAGGGGACCGTGAGGCAATTTCTGCCTTTCCCCCCCACTGCAGCCTCTTGTGCCTCTTCTCCCAGGCCGTTCCTGAAGATCCCCTGAACTGCTTCACAGAAGGTACAGGAAACTGCAGAAAGAAGAGAGCACACGTACCTTTGTGCAAACAGATGTCCTTTTGCAGTTGTCTGGATAAAACCCTTTGCATTTAAAAACAAAAACAAAACTGACAGTATATTCCCATTTTTGAAATATGTGTGTATACATACAAATCCAAATATCTTGCATATTATGTATTTATTTGGCTTATTTATGCTCTGCAGGTAGTTTGAATAAAATTGAGGTAATTTCTTCCTTTTGTGATAATTACATGAAACCACTTTACTTGCTGCTTTTCTTTTAGTTTGCTACTTTTGGGTGTTTGATTGCAACAAAAGTACTTGACATTTTTGGGATACAGTTAACAACCTCATGTATTCTTCTGTGCCTCTTGACCACACTTGACTCGGGATTAATTGCAGTGGATATTTCTCTGATTGTAATCAAACTGACAACCAAGGAAAAATGCAATCTGTACAATCAAAAATGTGTCCCAACTTTCGTATAAATAAACTATATAAATCCACAATGGACATCAAAGGTACAGATATAAAAGGCAAAGTAGTAAATTAATTCCATGAAATAGCTGTTTAATTATGTCAAATTCGGTATCATTTGAGAAGTGTGAGGCTTCTGCTCAAAGTAGTCAAGGATCAGATCTTTGTTGATGAAACACAGTTCTTTATTTCCAATCTCTACATTGGTACAGGTCCTCGGATTATTGTCAGAGATAATGCATACGATAGAAGCAGGTCTATTATACCCTTCAGTACAATTTGAATTGCCCATAGGTAACCAATCACCAAAGGGGAAAAACGGCAGGCAAAAGGGGTCTGTGGCCGTTTGCTTCCCACAGGAAAGAAAGCTAGGTGTTAAGCTGTAAATTTCCCTTCCCAAACCAGACCCCTTAGATGTAACCATATTCACATAACAAATGCTCCCCTCAAGGCCTTCGCACGTTGATAAGAAATGGTCTCTGTCCTCCCCTTGTCTTCCCAGCCGGGATGAATGGAATGCGGAGGCAGGAGTGTGAGAGGCCCATTGTTCCCATGCTTTGAAGTTGTCACTCTCCCGGGCAAACAGTTACACAGACCAGGCCTGGTCAAAGCCATAAACCTGGGGTCACATAGCATACAGTCATACTGGCAAAAGATATGGTTACATGGTGGGCATAGGGGCAACTAAAAGCAATAGGCATGAATACATAATGGGTGCAGACACAGGTTACACACAGCACATAGCAATAAGAAGCATAGCAGAAAGTCCCAGAAATCCTTGTCTGAATCAGCAGATTCTGACAAGAAGTTACCTCCAATGCTCTTTATTTAAAGTTATGCTTAAATTCACTTCCTTTTCTGAATTAAATATGTTCTGCTGCAAGTTCTGAAACTGATCAAACCTTTGTCTAATAATTTAGAACTTTCAAGGCGAGCCGACTTTTAAGTTGTATTTGATAGGAAATACCCCAGAGGTCAGGGAGAACCTATAAATCTGTCTGCGTTTCTCACTTGAAGTCTCTTTTGTGGAAGTCTCTCCATCTTCAGTAGAAGTCATTTTCTGAAGAAGAATACGAAACGAAGAGCAGAATCTAGAGCCTTTGTCTTGTTTGTATTTAATTTTTTGTGAACTTTGTACATGCTCAGAGATTTTTTTGTTTGCATTTAGAAAATTTGTGAATCCCAGTTGATATTAAGTGCATACTGGTTATGTTTAAAGTTCCAATATGCATATGAGCTTGGTGTTCAGTACATTTGTTATCTGTGTCATTTTCAGTGCTTTGTCTTAAACTTTAAAATGATTCACAACATTTCTTTAGTTGGTGATTTCTTTGTTGCAGAGAAACAGATTGGACAATATGAAGCTGAGCTGCTGTACATAATCTTTCATGTTCTTAACCAAAACAAGTAGTTAACAGTTGCTCTAAACAACAAAGCGAAGGAACTGGTAATGTGAGGTCCAGTAGTACTGTGAAAATAGGTGTATTTGAAGTCAATGGAGGTGGTCCATACACCTATGTCTAACATAGTAGGGAGTCAGTACTGAAACATGCAGCAAAAATGAAGCTGTTGACATGCCACAGAGCTCGGACTGGACAAAATCCACCATCCTCTTTGGGCAGAACGAAGTACTGGGACTAAAACCATGAGGGCCTGCTGGGCCAGAGTAACCTTTCAGTGTCATCCCAGTTGAGTAGGGATGTTCTCTTCACAAAGAAAACAGAGCTGGAGCATATGGTTTTGAAGACTCTGAAAAGAAGAAACAAAGTCAAGTCTATGGCATTAGCCCTATCCTATAATGATGCGGTCTCAGTTGCCTTGGATGGCATGATCCCAGATTGGGGGCAGGGAGAGTGTATCAATGGCATTAAGCAGGAGCATCAAAGATCCTAGTCAGAGGCTGCAAAAGGCCTGGAAACCCAACCAAATTTTGGAAGATTTCCTGAATGTGGCCTGGAGGTCCCATGGAACATATGGATTCAGTCTGGACATTGAACAGCCTTTTGCCATGAAAGGGATGGTCTTCAGTTCTTGTTTTGGCTCCTGAGATTAGAGCTATGGGACCAATTGAGGCTTGCCTATAAAAGGTAATATAGTCCACCATAATTTTAAATATAAAATCTGCAATCTGGCTGTATCAGTCTGCTGTTTGGGGAGGTGCAAGACCTCATTTTGAAAGACCAAAACGAATTCCTTTCTATCTTGGGCAGATAATGTGCTGATACCCCACCACAGAGGTCAGGTATTTTGCAAGTGGAAGGAAAGTGTAGCTGATGACCAAAACTTCTGTCCCAGAATGTCCAACTTTCTGCCTTCCCTGCTTGCTAAGCCCGAGTGAGGTTTCTGTTTTACATTACCATTGGAGACTTCTACAACATAGAGCTCGGCATGAGGTATCAGAACAGGAAAGAACAATCCTCTTGATGCCCCTTATGGCAGGTGGTAGCTGTGGTTCAAAAATGCCCTTCACTGGCTTCAACTGCTTAGCCAATTGTGGCCACTGATAAACAGGACAGATCTTGCCACTGCAACAAATGCTCTGATAGCAATGTACTCTATGTGTGGCTGCCCATGAAGATTGTCTGGGAGCTATGTTTGGTACAGGAGGCTGTGGGCAGAATGTTGACCTGAGTGGGAGGTAGGGACCAAATCACTCCAGTCTTGTTTCAGCTATATGGTCTCTCATTTGCTTCTGGGCCCAATTCAAGGTGCTGGTATTGACCTTTAAAGCCCTCTATGGCTTGGGACAGCATATCAAGAACTGCCTTCGCCCATAGGAACCTACCTATCCACTCATGTCATCTTGGAGGCCCAGCTTTGGGTTGTCTTGCCATCTGAAGCTAGATGGGTGGCAACCAAAGAAAGGGCCTTCTTGAACATGGTGCCAAAGCTTAGCAGTATAGGCAGGGAGAAGTACATGAAAAAGAAAAATCCAAAACGCAAATTAGGAAACATAGTAGAAAAATTAGGCTACAAATAAGTGAATGAAAAGAATTGCTCAAATACATACTGATCGAAAGTTCAGGTCCAGGGGGTAGCCTTGTTGGTCTGCTGCAGAAGGGGATTTATTTATTTATTTATTTGGATTTATATCCCGCCTAGCCAGCACTATTTCTTAGTCACTAGAGGTGTTCTTAGCAAACCCTGTATAGGGTCTCTGTAGTGTTTTTTTTAGTAGGGTTGCCAGCCCCCAGGTAGGAGCGGGGGATCCCCCGATTTGGCAGGCTCCGATTTGCCACTGTCCAGCTGTCCAGCAGGGGGAAGCCCTATCCCCAACATCTGGCACAATGTCCCCAGCATGATGACATCATGCAGAAGTGACATCATCACACTGGGAACACCACATGGTGACGCTCTAGTATTTTGGGCAAATGGTTACCATAGAGTTTTGCCCAAAATACTAAAGCGCTGCTCCTCGGTGTCCCCAGCATGATGATGTCACTTCTATGTGGTGTCATCATGCTGGGGACATCACACGTGGTGACGTTGCCCTGCCCCCCGCACTCCTGGAGAGCTCCCTACCACCCCCCACCAGGGAATGAAGTGGACCTGGTAACCCTATTCCTTAGTGTTTTACATAATTACATATCACACTATACTTCTTATATTTCATTGTCCGCTGATGCTGCTGTATTTTTCATAATTCCCAGATAAAAGGTTTGGCCTAATGAAGAGCCACTGTATTGAAGAAGAAAAGTAGGTTTTCATACCTCACTTTTCTCCACCTTAAGGAGTTTCAAAGCAGCTTAGAATTGTCTTCCCTTCCTCTCCCCACAACAGGCACCCTGTGAGGTAGATGGAGCTGAGACAGTTCTGAGAGAACTGTGACTAGCCCAAGGTCACCCAGCAGGCTTCATGTGGAGGAGGAGTGGGGAATCAAACCTGGTTCTCCAGATTAGAATCCATAACTCTTAACCACTACACCACGCTGAAGAAGCAGGCTCTAGTCCACAAAAGCTTACACTTCATAACATTTTGTTAGTCTTTAAGGTGTTAAAAGATTCCTGTTTATTTTTGCTCAGCAAAGAGAATGCTCCATAGCAACTCTACTGCCCTGTACAAAAAGGGCCTGAGCAGGAAGGGGTAACCTTGGCCCTTGGCCTGTGCACCCTTGAGTGGGGTGGAGCCTGCTCACGTTTCACTGAAAATTCAGGCTCAAGCTCTGCACAGGCACAGAACCCATTCATGTGCCCGCACTAAGTCAATGAAGAACTGTTTTTCAGAGCTAGATCAAGATAGGTAGCTGTGTTAGGCTGCAATCACACACACTAAATAATGGACTTTCAATCCACTTTCCATGCAGTTTTTCAACTGGATTTTACTGTGTGAACTGGCACATAGGTCCTTTCCACATTTGCTTGCCACTCCGGATTTTCTCAGGCTGTGGTCACACAGCAAGTTTATTCCAATTTGTTCTCACTATAAATTTGATCGGGATTATTTTTGTTTGGGTTGGGATGACCACACATCCCTCCCTGAACTGCTTGCATCGCGGGACAAAGCTCCAGACACTGTCCAAATAACCATGCCGCCGCTTGGGCGGCACAGTTTGGTTTTGTTTTTTCAAAAATTGGCTTTGTGCATGCGCATATGCACATGGCCAAATTACCACTCCCACTGGGACTTGCTGTATTCCCTTGTTCTTGCAGGTCCCCGTCCCCTCAACAGCGAACAAAATTAACTGGTGATATACAACTGATGGCTGGAGTCTATATGTATGCTTGAACATTTATACATTGAATTTATTCAGTGCAGGATTGATCAAGTGCACAACGCAAGCTTGGGGGGGGTGGGACCATCACAAGAAGGACATTCAGATGACCTAATTGCGATCATTGCGAGAGATGGCTGTCCAGATAGGTGAAATCGCGGATTAAAAGTGCAAATACCCAGAAAATACTTGATTTTCCAGGTGTAGGAAAACTCACTAGGGACCTGGGAGGATTGCGTGAGTGAGCCCACTTCAGTGCAGGAAATGGATGCAGGCATCTGATCAGCAATTTTAAATGTGAGAGGGAACAGCGGTGAAACCCAATCAAAATGACCGTGTGACCACAGCCTCAGTGTTTGAGTCAAGGTGATTTAAGTTCACAAAAACAGCATCCAAAAAACCTGGGGCAACAGCAGGCTGAAACCGGGCTGACCACTGAAGGGAGGGAATATAAAACAGAAAAAAACAACACCCGGAATTTTAAAAAGGTTGAATTCAATTTTAGTGCAGAACTGGGGGAAAAAACAGATTAAAAAGAAAGATGAATTCGATTTTAGTGCAGAATTACTTGGAGGACACCACAGTGAACATGGATTAAAAGGAGACTACGGAAAGGGCCATAGGGAACTGTGTGTGATTGCAGCATTAGTCTGTTGCAGCAGAAAAGAGTTAGAGTCCAGTAGCACCTTAAAGACTAACAAAATTTGTGGTAGGATATGAGCTTTTGTGAGTCACAGCTCACTGGTATCTGAAGAAGTGAGCTGTGACTCATGAAAGCTCATACCTTACCACAAATTTTGTTTAGTCTTTAAGGCACTACTGGACTCTTACTCTTTTCTGTTTTTCAGAGCAAAATACTTCCTTAGATGAATGAACCAGCCAGTCATGCAACCTAAGCATCTTCAAGCAGTTATTTGAGGATTTCTCTTATTACAGTTTATACCATTATAATTGATACTCATCTTTTGACATAAAGTTCGCTAATGGCCCATCATGTTTAGTTAAAAATGTAAGCATGTTATCATGAATGTCCCTAAACTACTTGACATGTTAGGCACTATAAAACAAAACTGAACAGCTTTCAAGGCACAGTTCAGGATGTAAAATTTGTTTTAGAATGCAGCCATTTAAACTGTTAACATTTTATCATTTAAACAATAACAAGGTCCCATTTCATTATGAGAGGCACCCATAGTGTTGAATATCCTGAGCAAAAAGGAGCATATCTGTGACTGGGTTGTACATGGGCAGGACAGTGCTGCTACACTAATGCAGGAAATGCGGCTGGTCTCACTTTCTCTGCTCCTCACACATGTGCATGGATAAAGGGGAAACCCCAGCCACCAATTTGGGTGGAGTTGGAAGAGCAAAGGCAAGGGGGCACTCGTGGGGGGCATATCTTAGGGTGATCAGAGGAGGAATCAGAGAGATCAGCTGCTGCTGAGAAAGGCAGAGGATGCAGCAGGTGGGTGGGTACCAGCCACATGCCGCCCTTGCCAAATTACACTTGGCCCAGAATCCAAAGCAGTGACTGATGACTAACACCAAGCCTTGACCGTGCAGGGAAAAACCTGGGAGGCAGGTAGGGAAAGACTCGCTCACATCTTGTGATGAATGAAGCTCCTTCGGTCCACCACCTCCTTTCTCCAGCAGTGACAGTGGCTCTGAGAGCCAGTTTGATGTAGTGGTTAAGTGCACGGACTCTAATCTGGGAGAACCGGGTTTGATTCCCCACTCCTCCACTTGCACCTGGCTGGATGATCTTGGGCAAGCCATAGTTCTGGACCAGCTGTTCTCTCAAGGACAGTTGTCTCAGAGCTCTCTCAGCCCCACCTACCTCCCAGGGTGTCTGTTGTGGGGAGGGGAAGGGAAAGGAGCTTGTAAGCCGCTCTGAGACTCCCTTGGGTAGTGAAGGGCAGGGTATGAATCCAATCTCTTCTTCTCTTCTTCTTCATCTTCTTCTGCTTCAGGCTTAGATAGCAGCAAAAAGGAGTAGAGCCTGGTAACGGAACCATTCTGCCAGGCTTATTTAAAGGTGTACCACAATATATAAATGGTACACAATGTGTTGTTTAAACATTTAATATTTTACAACTCTAGTCCCAGTGGTATCCAAGGAAGGAGCAGAAGTATAAATCTACTCTCCCATTAAAAACCATCTAAAAGTGGACTTCCGGTAAAGTATGCACATAATGGAGGACGCTTCTCTCCGCATCTGCGGGAGAAGCAACCCTCTCTCGGCGGGTTAGAATGGGTCCTGGACAGGTCCGGACCCTCAGAGACCCTAGCGAAGGGGCTCTGCCTGGGGTGCTTGAAGGTAGCCTCTCCTAGCGGTGCCGACTGCAGGATTGAGGCTCCTTTTTACCCCTGTAGGTTCTGCTTGCCGCAGAAGCCGCATGGCTACAAAAGCGCAGCCGAGAAGCAGCAGAGAATACAAGGCAGAAAAGCAACACAATTCCAGATACGCAATGGCAAAACTGTGAGTCTCAAATAGTAAAAGTGGCAGGGAAGGGTTGGAGGGACACCCCCCCCCCTCCTCCTCAATGTAACTTACGGCGCAAGACTTTTCCCATGGCTTTGTTGTGATTACGGAGCGTAATCTGAGTGCTGGAGGGCAGGATCATGCAGACAAAGAAGAGACCTTTGCAAAGACATTAGTGCGACAAAAAGCCATTGTTTTCTTCGGGACTCCTTATCTAACTATAAACAACTGAGAAAGCAAGCAAGAATGGCGGGGAGAAAATGCTCCCCCAAAACTGGAAGTTCAGTTCCAAGAGCAAAGGGCAATATCACAGAGCTGAAGACAATGTTGTCAGCTATGCTGCGGCCTCTAGTGGACCAGATGGCTACTATCAATGCTAAAATAGATTCTATCTTGAAAGTAATGACTGAGTCTCAGGATCTCTTGGAAGTCAAAAGAGTAGTTGAAAAAAATGACTCCAGATGGCAAAAAATAGAAACTGAAAAAGCTCTGCAAGGAGCCAGTGTTTTAAAACCTCAAATGGACTGTTCAAACTTCTATCTGAGTTTTCAGAACGTTTCTGAACAAAAAGGAGAGAACATCAAACAGCTGCTAAGCGATGCATTGGCACCAGTGACAGGTTTGAAAGCGGAGAAAACACAAAGCGATACACTGACTTAGTGGGAGCCCAGCGGCAGTGAAGGGGAGTTGCAGACCAAAGGGAAGACTGCTTCCCAGGTCATCCAAGGTCCCGCCCCTTCCAGCTGACCCAGTCAGCAAGAGATTGACTGGCCAGGATGCAGCTAGGCCCCACCCAGAAGGCTCCTTACCACAGAATTTGAGATTAATCATGAACTTCACATATTCCATGGGAGACTGCCTAGCAGCACTTGATGCTTCAACCTATCCTTCTGCACCTTGAATTGAGGTGTACTAAGCTACTTCATATCAGCTTGAGATAAGTGGCATCCTATTAGGGTTATTCTGTGGACTATGTACTGGTCTAGCCAAGAGCAACACTTTTAGATGGGTTTTTTTTTTTTTGTAAAAAAAATTTATTGCTTTTTTAATCTATTCTACATACTACATGCTAAATCTACGCTAACTTATCTTATACAGAGAATACAGTTTGTAATGTTACAAATTCAAAGTATTATTATATTGAAAAGCAAAGTTAAATCTTGCTTTTCAATATAATAATACTTTTCAATATAATAATACTTATATAATAATACTTTGGCCAATATAATAATACTTTTCAATATAATAATACTTTGGCCAAGTGCAAAGTGATGCACATGGGAGCAAAAAATCCTAACTGCAAAAAATCCTAACTGTAAATACACGTTGATGGGGTCTGAACTGGCGGAGACTGACCAAGAGAGAGATCTTGGAGTCGTAGTAGATAACTCAATGAAAATGTCGAGACAGTGTGTGACTGCAATGAAAAAGGCCAACGCTATGCTGGGGGTTATTAGGAAGGGAACTGAAAGCAAATCAGCCAGTATCATAATGCCCCTGTATAAATCGATGGTGCGACCTCACTTGGAGCACTGTGTACAGTTCTGGTTGCCACACCTCAAAAGTGGAAAAAGTGCAGAAAAGGGCAACTAAAATGATAAAAGGGTTGGAACACTTTCCCTATGAAGAAAGGTTGAAGCGTTTGGGACTCTTTAGCTTGGAGAAATGACAACTGAGGGGTGACATGATTGAGGTTTATAAGATTATGCATGGGATAGAGCAGGTAGAGAAGAAGTACTTTTCTCCCTTTCTCACAATACAAGAACTCGTGGGCACTCGATGAAATTGCTGCGCAGTCAGGTTAGAACAGATAAAATGAAGTACTTCTTCACCCAAAGAGTGATTAACACATGGAATTCACTGCCACAGGAGGTGGTGGCGGCTACAAGCATGGACGGCTTCAAGAGGGAATTAGATAAACATATGGAGCAGAAGTCCATCAGCGGTTATTAGCCACAAGCTATAGATGGGAACTCTCAGTCTGGGGCAAGTGATGCTCTGTATTCTTGGTGCTTGGCAGGGAGGCAACAATGGGAGGGCTTCTAGTGTCCTGGCCCCACTGGTGGACCTCCTGATGGCACCTGGTGTTTTTGGCCACTGTGTGACAGAGTGTTGGACTGGATGGGCCACTGGCCTGATCCAACACTGGTTTCTCTTATATTCTTAGCTTTATTTTGCTGTTAAATGGGAGAGACTGTGTTAGCTTGGAACCTGTGGAGGATTTATATAGGTAAAGGTGCAGGGCAATCTTCACCAGTTCCCCCTGCCTGCTGCAAGAGTTCCCACCTCATGCTCTTTCTGAGGATCCTGTTGCCTATGAGCAGTATTTCAGGCTTGTTCAGGAGGAGGAAATGAGAAATTTGCTTGGAGGCAGAAATTCCTTTTGTTCATGGAAATCTTCTGTGGGATCCTACACAATATTCATATTTATTTCCACTAGTACTGACCATGTATAATGGCGGTACAAGTGGTTCTGATGGGAAAACGGAAGTCTGAAACTCTCTTGAACACATGAAAATAATTTTGTAGCCCTGGATCCAGGCCATTAGTATGAACACTTAATATTGCTTACACTTCAAAATAGAGAACCTGACAATCCAAATGAAAACATGGACAAGTGATAGGATCTAAACAGCTGCTTAGGCCTATGACAGGCAAGTCTGCCCTTTCTCTCTGAACATCTGACCCCATGCATACAACAATTTTATTTATTTATTTATTTATTCCATTTCTATCCCGCCTTGCCAGCAAACCGGCTCAAGGCGGCTAACAACATAAAACCCTCAAGGTTTACAATATAAAACAGTTAAAATTAGCACCACATGCTACATACATGCTTACAGATCCACATGCTTACAAATCCAACAGATGGCGACTTCAGAGTTCCCATGGCGAACAGCGGCTGCAGGGGAGCAATCAACAGGACCAGGGCGATGTTACAAAATCAGTTCTCCCCTCGGTGGCGGCTCCTAATTGAAAGCCTGGCGGAAGAGCTCCGTCTTACAGGCCCTGCGGAATTGCAATAGATTCCGCAGGGCCCTGATGTCATCCGGGAGCTCATTCCACCAGTGGGGAGTTGCCACCAAGAAAGCCCTGGCCCTGGTACAAGCCAACCGGGCGTCTTTCGGACTAGGGCAAGTCAGACGATTTTGAGTGCCTGACCTCAGTAGCCTCTGGGGCCTATATGGGGAAAGGCGGTCCCTCAAGTAGGCAGGCCCCTGACCATAAAGAGCCAAAAATGGTTTCTGAAATTCTATTAAGGTTCAAATACCTTGCAATATAGAAAGCTGCTGCTCTACGAAAACAAGTCTAAAGGCCCTTTAGGCTCATGGAAATAGTTTGATGGTTCATTGGATTCTAGCTCTGACTTCTAGTATCATGTGGGCGCCATAAATGAACCAGCAATTTAACCCAAACCTTCTCATTTTGAATCAAAGGTTTTGGCTGCTGTTGATTCTGTATCCATTAAATTCTGTGATGTTAAGTCTAGAACAATGTACAGCCTTTAGTTGTTTTAATATGCATCTCTAGAGTTTAAGACCATAAGAATAACTTTTTAAAAAGCTGATTTTCATGAACTTATAATGAACATGAATATTGGATGTGCTCCACAGCTGCCTATATCTAATTCTCATGGAGTAATTAAATCATACGGAGTCACCTACTTGGCTTTTAAAACTGGATCTACAAACACTTAAGAACATTAGAGGCTTTCACACACAGAATATTCACATCATCTTGGCACTCACAAGGCGTCATTATGCACTGTGGTTTTCTAAAGTTTCTATCAGGTATGGAAGTTTTCTCTACTAGCATTATCAACATATACAAACAAAATGTTGGGCTTATTGTTGGTGGAAAGTACCACCAAGTCACATGATGTCTGACTTATGGCAACCCCCATGGGGTTTTCCAGGCAAGAGATGTATAGAGGTATTTCACCATTACCAGCTTCTGAGTATGAACCCCTGATTCCGTGGTGGTCTCCCATCCAAGCACAAACCACGGCCAACCCTGCTTTGCTTCTGCGATCTGGTGAGATTGAGCTAGCCCAGGCCATCCAGACCATGGCTTACTACCTCATGAAAAAGCTAGTTCAGATTCCTACAATTATGTAGTTCAGATTCCTACAAGTATGTACAGAAGGTGATGTCTTATTGAAAATGCGTTCATAGCAGGTCTAAGTTTGATTAGGGAGGAAGGAATAATTATACCAACTCTACAGTGAGAATATAAAGGCTCTGTATAGTTGCAAACTTCTTTCTATGCAGGTCTATTTCCAGGCACTATTTCTTGTAGTAAACTATGTTATCCAGACTATATGCCAAACAACAGATTTCTAATACAGTTTATAAATGAAAATACGCAAACTAGCATGATATTTACCAGCATGTTTTATTTTGCAATGAAAGTTAAAATCAGAATATACATGTTAGGCTCACTTAAGATCTTAACTTCCAAAGCATTTAGAAGTACAAAACATTCAAATATTATATTTTGCTTTTTGGTTCCTAATTGAGAGTTTCATTATGATTTGCTATAAATTTTAACCTCCACAAGTATTATCTTTTGTACAGCAAATACATTTAAAAGGCATTTATACCCAAGTACAGGTTGAATAGGTGCACACTGCCATCTAGACAAGGATTTGAGATCAGCATGATAATTTAAATAATTTACAACTATGCAGAAGATCATCAGAACCACATTTTAAGTAAAAATGCAATCTTTAGTGTAGCTGTGCTGTGCTAGAGGCTGTTTTCTTGCCTAAGCCAAGGGCTCTTTCTAGAGGATTTTGGAGGTCAAAGGACACTCAGGACTGCAGTACAGAGATTTTTTAACTGCAGAACATAAAACAAACAAGGTCCTCAGTTGCAGTGGGGGGGATGCTTAGCAGCAGCAATTTCCATCAGGCCCAGCAAAGCCCAACCTCAGTGCTCCCTGTTTTTATACCCTGCTTAGGTACAGCTTCCTACCATAAGCATTACCTGGTAGGCATGCTGGGTCAGGTTCCAGTACCTGCATCTGCCCTCCCCTTATTAGGAAGGGAATTGATTCTGCAGCTGCTTAGATACCTGAGGCTTAGATAAGGTCCCCTGACAACACCATTCCCTACACCTCCTAGAGGGTTTCTTCCACAATGGCACTACAAACAGAGATAACGGAAGATTTGTACACTTACCGTGAAGCTTCCTTCTCGGTGGTCCAGAGTGGGGCAGTCCTGAAGTCCTCACTCCTGGGAAGCTCCTCCCACTTCCTGCTGCAGGGCCGGCAATTTCCAATCCTGCAGGGGAGGGGCTTCACCACCGGATCTCCAGTCATTCCAAAGCCCATCTTCCCCTAGAACAAAGGATTACCACACACCCACCGTCTTGCCCTGCCCTTTGGGACCGACAGGTAGACACAGAAGGCCAATAGACAAGGTACTGCTTCAGTCAAAACAGAATTTATTAACCAGTAATAACTAATGTTAACAGGTAACCAGGAACTTGTACGGAAAAAAAACCCGTCCCCGTTCCTCCTCAGCTGAAACCAGGGGAGATTATCTCCACTGTATAACACCCCACTGCAAACCAAGGAAGCCGACCCTCCGTCAGGGTGGGTAGGACTGCCCCACTCTGGACCACTGAGAAGGAAGCTTTTTTTTTTTTTTTTTTTTTAAAGATTTTTATTGATTTTATCTATATTCTACATTTCTACGCTACTTACTATGCTAAATTTATCTTATACAGAGAATACTTTATAAAATGCTTAATCTATCAATTTAAAAAAAAATATTATAGCATTTAAAAAAAACATGGTTAACACATATTACTTTGTTACTTTTTCCATTCAAAAAGCTATTTGTCAGTATGCATTGTTTGGAGACAACACTTAATAATAAAGCTTATAATTCATACTAGTGCATATGCTTAATAAACATTTAACAATCATTTCTTCTTTTGTCCTCTTCTTGTTTTCTTAGTCTCAACATGTACTTTTGGAGCTGCTGCTCCTATCTCCGAGTCTGATTTCTCTTCTTCGCTCTTAGAGCTATCAAAACCGTACATACTTTCTTGCGAAGCCAACGAATCATCTGTGTCTCTGCCTTTTTTCTTTTCTTTGTCTTTTTCCAAAAAAAAATTCGCTTGTTCAACAGAGTCAATCTTATATTTGTTATCTTTGATGCTGAAGCTAAGTCCCTCTGGAGTATTCCAACGGTATATTATTGATTCAGACTGAAGCCATGTTGTCAGCTTTCTGTAGGCTTTTCTTCTTCTCCGTATTTCAAATGGTACATCTTTCAAAACTTTAACTTCTTCTTCTTGGATCTTCAGAACTGCTTTACTTGTGGCTTTTAAAACCACATCCCTTGTTGATTTCTTGGAGAACCTTATCATAATTTCACCTGGCAGGCTTTTCTTTTTAATATATTCTGGGTAGGTCCTATAGACCATATCCATATTGCTTTTTAATTCTTCTGCTTTTAAGCCTGTTAACGGTGCCAACCCTTCACTTAACAGTCCTTTAAGGTCTTCTCCTTTTTTTTCTGGTACGTTCTGCAGTCTCAGGAAGAAATTTGCCCATTCCATTTGCAATTTCAGAAGGGAATCATGATGAAGAGCCTTTTCTTTCTCTGCTTTCTGTAGTCTTGAATCTTGATTCTTTACTGACGTTTTGACCTCCATAAGGTCTCGCTGCAGCTTCTCTGTAACTTTATTCGACTCCTTTAGCTCCGACTGCATTTTATCCATCTTGATGTTCAGTGACGTCATTTGATCCACTAGAGGTCGCAATAGCGAGGAGAACACCGCGCTCATCTCAGTGGTATCAACCTTTGAACTCGGAACTGTAGTTGCTAGCTTTGGGGAAGGTTTCGGTTTCCCCGCCATTGTTGAGACTTCGCTATTATTTACGTTTAGATAAGATGGAGATAAGAAGCGATTTTTTCAGCTGCACTTGTATCGTTTTAATTGTTAAGTCCTCAAGTATGTGATACCGCCATCTAGCAGCTCATCTAAGCTTTCCTTCCTTCAGTAACACCGTGGGAAAGAGCCTCGTAAGTACGCCGATAATGGAAGGGGGGGGATTTCTCTCCACCTGCCGCTTTTCTCGCTAAGTTGCTTATTTCAACTTTGAGACTCACTTTTTCACCTTTGCGTAGCTCGAAGTTACTGCTTCATCGCTTCATATTCTCTGCTGCTTCACGGTTTGTGCTATAGCCATGCGGCTCCCGCGATGGGGGAACCTATGGGGGTGATGAGGGGAACCTCAAATCCCGCGGTCGCCACCGCCGGGAGAGATCCCTTCTCGTGCCACCCCAGGCAGAGCCCCCTCACTGGGGTCTCTGGGGGCTCGGCACCTGTCCAGAGCCCCTTCTTCCCATCGGGTACGGATCGCCTCCCCTGCTAGCGTGGAGGGACGCGTCCGCCGTTCTTCGCAAGTCTTCCGGAAGTCACTGAGAAGGAAGCTTCACGGTAGGTGTACAAATCTTCCGTTCTATGGTGGTCCAGGAGTGGGGCAGTCCTGAAGTCCTCACTCCTGGGACGTCAAAAAGCAGTGTCCCTCTGGGTGGGCAGGTTTGGCTTCCTGTGCTCAGACTACTTGTTGCAGAACCCTCCTGCCAAAGGTAGCCTCCTCAAGAGCTAATTTGTCAACCCGGTAGGGTTTCGTGAAGGAGTGCACTGAACTCCAGGTGGCAGCTCTACAAATCACGTCCAAGGATGGGAAAGCTCGATAGACTGCTGAGGTGGCGGCCCCCCTGAGGGAGTGAGCCATCACCCCCCTGGCGGGGTAACTTTCAGTGACCTGTATGCCTGATCAATGCAGTCTCTAATCCACCGACTAATAGTAGAAGTTGAGACCCCTTTTCCCAGGGAAGGACATTTAAAGGAGACAAACAAGGTCTCAGCCTGTCTCCAGGCCTTGGTTCTGTCTAGGTAGAAACTTAGGGCTCTACGGACGTCTAGACAGTGCCATAGTTTCTCCTTATCGTGTTTTGGTTCTGGACAAAAGGAAGGTAGGACTATGTCCACTGCCCTGTGAAAACTAGAGTTAACGTTAGGGATGAAAGCTGGGTCTGGTCTGAGAACCACTCTATCCCTATGAAAAACACATAAGTCTTTATGAATTGACAAGGCTCTGAGCTCAGAAACCCTATGTGCTGAGGTAATTGAGACTAGGAAAATAGTCTTTAGGGTGAGTTCCCACAGCGGACAAGAGGCCATAGGTTCAAAAGAAGCCTTGCAAAGGGCTCGGAGGACCAGGTTAAGATCCCAAGTGGGGAAATGATGTGCCTGTGGAGGGTTCAGTAGAGAGACCTCCCTCAGAAATCTCTTAATGTGTGGATGTTTAGACAAGGAACTGCCTTTACCCGCTCCCTGGACCGCTGAAATGGCTGCCACTTGTCTTTTAAGGGTACTAGTGCTAAGGCCTTCTGCTAAACCCTGTTGTAAGAAGGCAAGCATTGTGCCCACCTTCGCCTTGATGGGATTAGCCCCTTTACTCATACACCACCTTTCGAAAGTTCTCCAGGTCCTGTCATAAATTTTGGTGGTGGAAACCTTTCTGGAGGCCAAGAGAGTGGAGACAACCCCCGGTTCATAACCTAGACTCTCTAATTGCCTCCTCTCAATAGCCATGCTGTTAAGTGTAACATCCCTGGGTTGGGATGCACCACCTTTCCCTGAGTGAGTATGTCCCGTCTGACTGGGAGCCTCCAGGGATCTTGCACTGATAGCCTTAACAGGTCGTGGAACCAGGCTCTCCGTGGCCAATAGGGGGCTATCATGATTACGTTTGCCCCCTCGTCTATGATGCATTGCACTACTCATGGGATCAGAGGTGGGGGGGAAGGTGTATAACAGAGTCTTTGACCACTGAAGGGTCAAGGTGTCCATTCCCAGTGAGTCTTCCACTGGTAGTTTGGATACAAACAGCTGTGTTTGTTGATTCTCTCTGGACACGAAAAGGTCCACTTTCACTCTTCCGAACCTCTCGCAGATCTGGTCGAATGCTGATTTGTGTAGAGTCCACTCTCCATGATCTACTGCTTGCCTGCTGAGCCAGTCAGCGACTATGTTCTCCGTCCCCAGGACATGGATGTGAGACTTCTGCTCAAAGTAGTCAAGGATCAGATCTTTGTTGATGAAACACAGTTCTTTATTTCCAATCTCTACATTGGTACAGCTTCTCGGATTATTGTCAGAGATAACGCATATGACAGAAGCAGGTCTATTATACCTTTCCAGACAGTTTGAATTACCCATAGGTAGCCAATCACTAAGGGGAAAAAACGGCGGGCAAAAAGGGTCTCTGGCCGTTTGCTTCCCACAGGAAAGAAAGTGAGGTGTCAAGTTGTAAATTTCTCTTCCCAAACCATACCCCTTAGATGTTACCATTTCACATAACAATCACTGGCCTCGAGGCTTTCGCATGTTGATAAGAGATGGGACTTGTCCTCCCTTGGAGTCCCAGCCGGGATGAATGGAATGCGGAGGCAGGAGTGTGAGAGGCCCATTGTTCCCATACTTTGAAGTTGTCATCCTCCCGCTCTGACAGTTACACAAACCAGGCCTGGTCAGGGTCATAAACCTGGGGTCACATAGACTACATACATACTGGCCAAAGTGAGGGTTTACCTAGGGGAGGGGGCAACTACATGGCAGGTGTTATAGAAGCATCCATAAAGGCATACATGGCAATAGGAGCATAGCATGGAATACATACATGGCATTAAGAAGCATAGGAATAAGACAGAAATCATAGCTGTAAGCAGCAGCAATACATTGTCTGAATCAGCAGATTCTGACAATGGATCGCCTTTAATGAGAGAAGGTGTTGTTCTGCCCACAGCAACAGGTGTATTGCCTCTTGATGTAAGAGTTTGGATCTCATGCCTCCCTGCTTGTTCACATAAGCCTTTGCTGTGGTATTATCAGTTTGCACCAGGACGTGGCAGTTCGATAGCTGAGCCTGCAACTGGGTCAACACTAGTCTTATGGCTCTGAGTTCCAGAAAATTGATGCTCCTGGATCTCTCTGAGACTGTCCAATTGCCTTGCACCATAACTCCCTGTGAGTGGGCTCCCCACCCGAACAGACTCGCATCCGTTGTTAGGATGACTCTGTGTGGTTCCCTCAGGGGTATGCCCTCCCAGAAGCGATGTGGATGGAGCCACCATCAGAATTCTTTTTGTACCTTGGGCGGTATCGTTACCCACTTCACTAGTTTGTATGAGATCTCTGTTTGGTATTTTAAGAGGAATCTTTGTAGTGGCCGAGTGTGAAACCTGGCCCATGGTAACAAGTCCTGACAGGAGACCAGCATTCCCAGTAGGGTTGCTAAAGATAAAACTTCCTGTCGGGGTGATTTCAGGACCTGATGTAATAGGCATAGCAGTTTGGTCTCCCTCTCTGAGGATAGAAAGTCTTTGTCCTTTTTCACCCCTAGATGAATGAGAGTCTGAGTCCGGATCAATATACTTTTTTCCTTGTTTATCTTGAACCCGTGAGTTTGAAGCAGATCTATGGTCGATTGAAGGTCCTGTTGTACCTTTGTTGGCGAGTCCGCTTTGATCAGTATATCGTCTAGATAAGAAAATAAGGCTACTCCCTTCAGTCTGAGTGCTGCCACCAGTGTCACTAGGACTTTGGTGAATACTCGTGGGGACAATGATAGGCCAAATGGAAGTGCTCGATATTGGAAGTGTAGACCATCGTATGTAAACCTGAGATAGCGACGATGCCCCGGTCTGATGGGAATATGTAGATACGCCTCTGCCGGATCTATGGACACCATGTAGTCTTTTACCTGCATGGACATTAAAATAGATCTTAGGGTCTCCATTTTGAATTTTGTCTTTCTGATGTGTTTGTTGAGGCACTTCAGATCCAGAATGGCTCTGGTGTCCCCGTTCTTTTTGGGTACCATAAAGAAGACTGAGTAAACTCCAAGAGTCTTTTCCGGTAACGGTACCTGCTCTATCGCTCCTATGAGTAGGAGGTGTTTCATGGCTGCTATTATTGTGTTGTGTTGGTCCCTGGATTTTTTCCTGGGCATTTCCCAGAAATGTGGTCTTGGAGGGGTCTGGAACTCCAGTGCGTAACCTTGGGATACTGTTTCCAGTACCCATTTGTCTGTCACAGTCTTTTCCCATTGGTCTGCGAAGAGGAGTAGTCTGGCTCCCACTCCCTCCGTATCCCTGGCATAGTCATGCAGTAGGTCCTTTTTTGGGTCCCCTGCCTGCCTGGGTTCCCTTTCCTTGGAAGGGGTGTGGTTTATTGTCTCTGGTCTATTGAATCATTTACCTCTACTCGGTCTGCTTTGTGTTCTTTCCTCTCGTCTGTACTCTCGAAAGGACTGGAATTTATGTTTGTTTCTTCCTTCCTTTCTTTTGGAGGGAAGGACTTTTTTCTTATCTTTATCTTCGATTAAATATCAGTCTAGGGCTGCTCCAGATAGGTTAACCCCTTTGAATGGAACTGCCACTATTTTGGCTCTAGCTGCTGGGTCTGCCTCCCAGCTTCTTAACCAGGTGTTTCTTCGTGCCGTAACACTGCACACCATGGATCTCGCCGCCGATTGCATGGTGTCTAGTGAGGCATCTGCAGCGAAGGCAGTGGCTAGACCCACTTTCTTAATCTCATCTTTAACTTTTTTGGGGATGTCACTGTCCACAGAAGTCAAGTTAGAGGCCCAGGTGTATGCTGCCCTGGCGAACAGGGAGCCTGTGACTGAGGCTCTTAAGGAAGCTGCTGCTGCCACGAAATCCCTGCAAAGAGCTTTCTCCACTCTTTTGTCACAATTGTCTCTAGGTAGGCCATCCGAATCCATAGGGAGGACTGAGGTGGACACCAGAGAATTAATTGGGTCATCCACTATAGGTAGTTTAAGTTTTCTGCTTGCCTCTGGAACCAAGGAATAAAGCTTATTGATAAGAGATTTACCCGCTTTGGGGTTTGCCGGGTGTTCCCATTCAGCCATCATGGTGTTATAGAAGGCTGCTGGTATGGGTACTCCCAATAGTTTAGTAGAGACTTTTGGGATAACCTTTGTGGACCCCTCTGGGAGACCAGGGTCCTCTCTGTCCTCTTGAGATTTTGGAGTATAATTGAGCTCCAGAGTTCTAATGACCTTTGGGAGAAGTTTGGAGTAGATGTCGGGGAAATAATCTAGATTGGTTTAGAGGGATAGCTTCCTCCTCTTCCCCTGACAATTCCCCTTCCTCCTTCTCCATTACAGAAGCAACTGAGTCTGAATCTTCCTCAAAATCACTAATTCTGGGAGTAAAGCCTTTATCAGTTATAGAGAGTTTCCTCTTCTTGAGAGGTATCTCATGCACGGGTCTCTGTCCAGAGGATTTGTCTGTAGGTGAGGAGGAGTCTTCTGCCCTGAATTCTTTCTTTAGTTCTGCCTTAAGCCATGCTAGAAGCAACTGTCTTACTTCCTCCTCACTTGTTTGCTCTATGGGGAGTCCTGGGGTACTGTTTTGGGAATTCTCTAGGTCTGGATAGCTGGGTGATCCCATAGTTTCTGCATGGTCGGCCATTTTGTTCCACCTGAACGTGAAAGTAAGGCCATCAGCCATGAGGTCTCCCTACAAAATGTCCGCCCCTGGTGTTCCAAAAGCGTTCCCAGGACTTATAGGTCGAGCAGTTAGGTTCTTCCCTTAGTCCCAGTTGAATAAGCCTGGAGAAAAAGGGGCTGTTGCCAGGACTGGACTGTTTAGCTTCTGAGATCTGACCAGCACAGGCTAGTCTGAGTCCATTAGGCTAGAAGCAGGGACAGACCAGGGTCATGGAAGAGGAACTGTTCCCTTCCTATATGTCCCCTGAACGTGAGGACCAGTAGAAAAAAGGGCCTCAGGAGAACCAAGCAAACCCTCTGTTCGCTCTGGGCATTTGTGTTTGCCAGAGAAAGGTGGGGGGGGATTAGGGTGTGGAGGGGGGTGAGGGGGGTGTAGACCTTCCCCCTTCCCCAGAGGGCACCCCAACACCAGCCTGACTTCACTGCTGGGCAAGTCCTACCATACTCCATCGTCCCGTGCTGCTTTCAGAGTCTCCGGTCACTGTGGTCCTATGGAGGGAAAAACACCATTTGGACTCCGGCTGTATTGGCGACAGAAGGTTCCATGCCGCTGACAGCTGCCTCCAGTCCCCCGTGCCTCTCCCCGGCTCTAATTGAGCCACGTAGCAGCCGACTGCCACGTTGGGGAGGAGAAGAAATCGGGGGGGGAGTGTACGGAGTGAGCGTATCTCCTCCGCTACTCCCTTGGGGCCCCAGGAACGATAGGCGGTGTCGTGGTAGCTCGGGAAGAACCCGGGACCATCAGTGCCATTCTCTCCCTCCTTGTAGTGTTCCAGCCGAATTAGACCATTCAACAAAGGAGGAGGAGGGGAGAGAGAGGAAAGGTCTTTTGGGAGGATATACCTTCCCACTTTCCCATGAAGAAGGCTGAGTATGTCTTCTAATCTTCTTCTTTCGTTTTCTTTGTAGGATCTTCATGCTCAGAGAAGCACCGCCGACACAACCTGCTGGAAGCAGGGCCTGAAAAAATAGGAGATCCGGTGGTGAAGCCCCTCCCCTGCAGGATTGAAAATTGCCAGCCCTGCAGCAGGAAGTGGGAGGAGCTTCCCAGGAGTGAGGACTTCAGGACTGCCCCACTCCCGGACCACCAGAGAATCCATTTTTTAAAATGCATATTTTTCTTTAGTATTTGCTGTATCATGTTTAATTTTATGCTTAGAACAAAAGCATGATAAAAAGGTGTAATTAATTCAATCTCACATGCTAGGACACTCCAAAGTATATTACAAGTTAAAAATGATGTTGTTAACCACAACTTATTTGCCATCAAAAGCCCTGAGACTTAAAGAAAAACCAAGTATTTCATTAGACTTTGTTAGTTGCAAGAAGTATTGTAATGGATAGAAGAATTAGCTGAAGTGCTTCAAAATCCATACATGTTATGGATACATTCCATAAATGACTACTCCCTAAATTCTCACTGTTCACCAGAAAAATTAAGGAAAGCCATTTTTCCATTGTACTTAAATCTTACATCTGATGCAGGAATCCTCTAAAAGCCCTTCAAAATGAAATGTTTCACAGCTGGCTACCATAAAGTGATTTCTTCCTTTCTCGATAACTGCTACTATGGTCAGCAAGGATTAGGTGCAAGAGTGAAAAAAACAAAGCAAGTCTGAAGTGTTGAAAAATACTATAATTAACTACCTATGATCTCAAAAGAGAATACTGAAGGATCCCTTTCACTGATATTTTCAAAATAGTATTTTACGTTTCATCACATAGGCACACATAGCAAGAAATTTGCAAGAGGTCCCAGTACTGTACAATGCCTCTACAGATTCAGTCAGTGCACATAGAGGAAGAGCAAGGAGGTGTACGCTGGCCCATTTCCATTTCTGCTCACTGATAAACATGGTGTCTAAGCACAAAGGAAGTCTACATGCATAGGTTCTATCCCTGTAATGGAGAACATTCAAAAAAAGCCGCATTCCCAGTCACAGGAAGGGGACCTGAGCCTGCCGCAAGGTGGGGTGGGCGGGATATAAATCCTAATACATAAATAAATAAAAATAAAAATATCCTTCCTGTGGGTGCAGATGCCATGCTCATGAGCCAGCTTGGGGGGGGGGGGGCAATTGGACTTGTAACTATTCCTTCTCTGTGTTGATCAAATGTGCAACTTCAGCATGAGTCCAGGGCTCCTAGATCTCCAATACACGTGCACATAACAGAGTGTGACCTGCCACCTCACATATCATACTGTGTATTCATTATGTTTATAATGTGTGAACAGCTCTTGGTTGTCTCATCTCTCACCATTTAAAAAGACTTAAAAGCATAGAAACTGGGAGCTGTGTGCATTTTAACATGCATTATGATATAGATGACATCACAAGTCATCACCTGTCCTTAAAATAAATGACAGGTTTGCCATCTATTTCACAGTGGGTTCTTAAGGCCAAATGAGTGAATCCTAACTTAAGTGGATCTGTACTAGATGATGGGGAAATTTCCTGCATCTCTCCTTCTACTACAGCAGGGGTGTTGAACTCATTTGTTATGAGGGCCGGATCTGACATAAGTGAGACCTTGTTGGGCCGGACCATGTGTGTCATAAAATGTAATGACAGGTAGTGGAGATATAAACTTCATAAAGGATACCTATAAGTCTGTTTTGAGAAAAGCAGGCTATAGATGCTGTGAGTAAATAAGTGGATTGCCACTAGTAAAATTTAGCATAATTGGCAACGCATATGGCATGCTTAGCTGGTAATACTGTTAATGCACATTACCAGAAGTGGTGATGCCTTTGGAAAATTTGGAGGAGCACCAAAAAGAACCTCCTATAAAATGATGAGCAAAATGATTAATAAAGCAAGGTTTTTCACACTCCATGTTCAGCATCAAAAAGGCTAAGGACTTTTCCCAATTGGGAGAATATTGAAAAATACCTCCTATAAAGAACACAAACACAAAGATTTTTTAAAACTTAAAATTAAAAAATGCACAAAACATTAGCACTCTTGCAATATTTTGTTTATTTAACAGTCTCTGATAACTGACACCTCTTGCTCTGAATTATTGCATCAAAATGTCTGTGCTGTTGCAATCTTGAGTATGCTTTTCAAGTGTGTATCTGTAAGCTGTGAACCTACTTTTGATTTACTGACATTCACTACAGAAATCTCATGCTCAGAGTTCTAAGCCTAGGGCCCAGGGGAAAACATGAAATGGCTGGGTATTGCGAGCTTTTGTTCATAAATTGCTTTATGTGCTGGTCAAAAACACAAGAAGGCACCATAACAGACTGAGGGCTATGGGTTTGTCTACAAAACTATAGCTTTCCTCAGTGGTCAGTATCAGCCTACAATCTGGGAAGTCTAAGTTCAAAATCCCCTAAGGAAATGTGTTGGGTGAACTTGGTCTGGACACACATTCTCAGTCTCACTGGCTTGTTGTTATTCCTCATCTAAATAATTCACATTGCTTTCCTACTGAGCAAGACTGGATCATGAGGGCATGAATACAGTGAAAAGGGGCATGAAGGGCATGAATACAGTTGCACTCAGGAGAGCCACAACAAAACAAGCACAACAAAACACACACACTGTAGCAAGGCACACAAAAGTTCATACCTTGGATAAAACTTTGTTGGTCTTAAAGGTGTTTTATATTTCTCCCGTGCGATTGAGGCAGCCAAGCAAAGCAAGCACTCCCTCCTTCCCTCCCTCCCTTTGGGGAGGGGAGGAGCCTCAGCCAGTGCAGGGAACAGAAGCTTGCCTATCTATCTTGCCTGAGAGAGTCTGGCAAAGCAAGCTACATGATGCAGTAGCAGCAGCAGAACTGGAAGAAGAAGCAGGAGACAGCCAGTTCCACTGCAGGCCTGATAAATCACCCATGTACTACAGCCTGTTGTGCCCCCCAGATTTTGACCCAGAGATCCCTGTGGATCAGCACAGGGGATAAAGTGGGAGTCTGCAACAGGAGGGGGAATAACTGAAAACACATTGGATGGAAATACTTCAGGGTGAGCAGAGGAAATTGGAATCCAAAGTGTACAACTGCTGTCATTTCAGTTTTACACAATGCCATGCCTATAGCAAAAGTACTATAGATATGAAATTATCAATTAAACCAGAAATTCAGGCTAAAGTCTTCTTCATTATAACAACTTTATTGAATGCAATTATATGGTAACAATTTTAGCAGTCTAATTATATGCAAAAATTTTAAAATCAACTGTAGTTTACAGCAATTACTTGTCCATTCTTGATTTCACAGCTGGCAGAAATTTTGAGGGTTTTTTTTAATGAAAGCCAAGAAGAGTAGCCATAATAATAAATTTGAGAATATCACATACTTATTTCCCCTCAAATACACAAAGTGAGTTTTAATGCAAATAGGTCAGTAGATATATACTGCATTTTCTTCTTCAACCCCTCTCCACCACCTTTACAGAAAAAGAAAATAACTAAATCATTACCAAACAGGTGAACATATTTATATATCACTTCAATACATATACCTTTAAGCATGTCATCTCACACTTCTTATACACCACTGTATGCAGCACATAAAAGCTTAACAAAATACTATATGCATACATTAAATCCAGTTCTCACTTCCAGGCAATGATCTTATAGTACATTCCAGTACATAATACGAATACCAGGTACAATCTGCTCTTATAATGGGGGTGGTAATCCTTATTAGAGCTCTAATTCTTGTTTTTTATTTAGATATCTTTATTTTACTTCATTCATACCCTGCCTTTCTCCACAAAGGTGACAAAGGGACTTAAACTGTTCTCCTCTCCTCCACTCTATCCGCATAACAAAACAGAGGTTAGACTGAAAGTGTACCACTGGCCCAAGGTCACCCAGCCAGCTTCCATGGTACAACAGGTGCTCAAATCTGCATCTCTAACCACTACGTAACACTGATTTTCCCCCCTGCAAGAAGCCACGGATTCATTAAAGCAGCACTACCTTATCTGAAATGTTCCCTGCTGTATCTGGAGACACCATGTTAAGAACTCCTTTTCACCTCTGAGAGTATCATTCTTTTCCTGCTTGTCCATGGGTCATCTCTCAATTGCACTGCCTTCATACACAGTTTTGGTTTCAACCCCAACAGTAGCCGGCAGACAGCACAATTTTAAAATGCAGATTGTCTTTTTTCCTGCTCCATCTTTGGCTAAAGTCTTATCATTTGATTTATCTGCTACTTTTCCCCTTGGTTGAAACCCAGTGTGGTATAGTGGCTACAGTGTTTATTTTACTTATACTTGTTTTATGTTCTAAACAGCAACACCAGTATTTCTTCTTCTTGATTCTTCTTTTGCATATACTGCTGTCCATCATTACATTATTGTTCCTATCTGATACTGGATTTTCTTATTCTATTCTTTTTTGGTTTTCTTCCTTTCCAAATTCTCTTTACAAGTGCTATTATAGGTGCCCCCCCCCCCCCCAGCTGCTCTCTGTTTTGGTTGAAACACAGATATCTTCTTAGTATCTTCCACAACTATCAAGCTCCCTATACTCTGGACTCACAGAAGATGGAGGATTTTTTAGAATAACATACAGCTTTTTGTGTGTGTACTTCCTTTTGGGGGCCAAGAATATGATTTTAATGGGATAAGGGTTGCTTGCTTTGTCAGGTTTTACTGGATCTTTTCTGTGTAACCCTTTGTGAGAGTCCTACAGCATCAGTCACAACAAGCGTCTTTAAAGAAGGTTGATCTTTATTGAGAAAAGTCTGCTGTGGTCATCTACACGTTTTGTGTCAGTAATAGTTGGAACAGTCTCCTGGCAGGGCAATTATACAAAATTCAAAAGGGTCTCGCAATGAAATGCAACCAATCACATAAATCAGGAAAAGGCACACAATATACTGGCTACAGGTTCCCATAGGAAAAAGCGGGAAGAAACATCACCAGACACTAACAGGCTACCAAGGCCAGAGCTAGGCGACAAGCGATAAGCAAGCAGGGGAGAATCGAAAGTGAACATTCCAAGGATCCAACGGTCATAGGGTGACTCATGCCACCTCCCGGGCAGGGGATGGCAGCATTAGCTGACACCCTTAGGGAACGTAAATAAGTAAGAGACAAATCACACAAATTTAATTGGATCACACAAACAACTCACATTAGTGAAGTTCTGGCTGAGACCAGAACTGGAGCTCTAGAACTCTATCCAACATAATATACAGACTTTGTGTGAGGCTTCTGCTCAAAGTAGTCAAGGATCAGATCTTTGTTGATGAAACACAGTTCTTTATTTCCAATTTCTACATTGGTACAGGTCCTCGGATTATTGTCAGAGATAATGCATACAATAGAAGCAGGTCTAATATACCCTTCAGTACAATTTGAATTGCCCATAGGTAACCAATCACCAAAGGGGAAAAACGGCGGGCAAAAGGGGTCTCTGGCCGTTTGCTTCCCACAGGAAAGAAAGCTAGGTGTTAAGCTGTAAATTTCCCTTCCCAAACCAGACCCCTTAGATGTAACCATATTCACATAACAAATGCTTCCCTCAAGGCTTTCGCACGTTGATAAGAAATGGTCCCTGTCCTCCCCTTGTCTTCCCAGCCGGGATGAATGGAATGTGGAGGCAGGAGTGTGAGAGGCCCATTGTTTCCATGCTTTGAAGTTGTCACTCTCCCGGGCAAACAGTTACACAGACCAGGCCTGGTCAAAGCCATAAACCTGGGGTCACATAGCATACATTCACACTGGCAAAAGGTATGGTTACATAGTGGGCATAGGGGCAACTGATAGCAATAGGCATGAATACAAAATGGGTACAGGCACAGGTTACAATACATAGCACATAGCAACAGGTTATAATGTAGCAGAAAGTCCCAGAAATCCTTGTCTGAATCTGCAGGTTCTGACACACTGCCACCCCGAAAATAAATCTACCCGGGTTTGTCTGGGAATCTTTTATGGAAAGCTTTAACTAACTTAGGAGCATGCACATTTTCAGAACGAACCCACTCATTTTGTTCCGGGCCAAAGTCTACCCATCTAACTAAGTATAGTAAGTGGCCCCTACGCATTTTAGAATCAAGGATTTCAGAAATTTCAAAATGGGGTGCCTCCCCCTTCATCAGTGGAGGAGGAGTCGGAGGAACTGGATGCCAAGCATTCGGCCCAGGATTCTTCTTCAGCAAGCTGAAATGAAAAACAGGGTGCACAGAACTCAGTGATTTGGGCAATTCCAGTTCAAAAGACACATCAGAGATTTTGCGCAACACTTTGTAAGGGCCAACATATTTCCACCCTAATTTTCTTTTTTTTTTTGTAATTTTTTTTTTATTTTTCCAAACATTAAAAATAATACATTTATCTTATACAAATCCATTTTTCCATATTATATAACATTTTGTCTGTTTGTATAATCTTGTTTTTATCTTCTATTAACGGTTTCCCACCACATCTGAAGCATAACACATTTTCCACTCTATTCAAAATAATAATAATCTATGTTTTACCTTTCTGGTAACGGTCATATTTCTTAAAAATACTTATACATTAATTCTTACTTTCTATATTCTTATATAATTCTAAAATAAAAAACAACTTCTTTGTCTAATTATCCTTAATACATTCATATACTCTAATTCTATTACTTTATATTATTATAACCATGTATAAATGCAATTTTTCATATCCCAGTATTTTTCAACATATTCTTTCAAATCTTTCCAATCTTCTAAAAAGGTCTCTGAGTACAGATCATTCAATTTTCTAGTCCATTTATCCATTTCAGCCATATGTAACAATGTTTTCAACCATTCCCACACCTCTGGTATTTTTTCATTTTTCCAATTTTGTGCATACACCATTCTTGCTGTTGTTGTCATATACCATATTATTGTCCTTTTTTTTACATTTATCTCTTCTAGTTTAAGTCCAAGCAATAACATTTCAGGCAACTTCTTAAATGTACATTTCAAGGTTTTTTCCATTTCTGCATGTATTTTTGACCAATAAATCTTTGCTTTATCACAAGTCCACCACATATGATAAAAAGAACCTTCTTTCTTTTTACACTTCCAACATTTGTTAGACATATTCTGACCAATATTTGCAATTTTTTTGGTGTCATATACCATCTCTACATCATTTTAAAACAATTTTCTTTTAAGTTATAACACGTAGATATACTCATAGCATTTTTCCATAAAAATTCCCAAGATTCCATTTCAATATCTTTGTTAAAGTTTATCGCCCATTTTACCATTTGTTCTTTTACCATTTCATCAGCATTAAACCATTTTAACAAGACTTTGTACATTTTAGAAATCATTTTTTTCCCACCTTCCTCCCAAACTTGTTCTATTTCATTGTTTTTCCCCCTAAAACCGTGTTTTTATCACTTCTGTACATATCATATATTTGTCTATATCTTAGCCAACCATAATCAAAGTCCATCTGATGCTGCTCCTTCAATTTGAAGTCTTTACCATGTCTTGTTAATAAGTCTCTATACTTCAACCAATCTTGTCCTTTGTACCGTGATGTTGGATGCAAAACTTCTGCGGGTACAATCCACATAGGTATCTCTTCTGAAAAAGTTTTTATATCTTGTCCACGTATCCATTAGTGTTCTTCTCAAATAATGATGTTTAAACATATTGTCCATTTTTGTTTTACCATAATATAAATATGCATGCCACCCAAATCTACAATCATGACCTTCCAGGGACAATAACTTTCTATCTTGTAACATAGTCCATGTCCCTACCCAGGTCAAACATATTGCATCATGGTATAACCTTAAGTTTAGTAATTGAAACCCTCCTCTTTCTTTAGCATCACACATTATTTTCATCTTAATTCTTGGTTTTTTCCCTCCCCACACAAATTTAGACAATTCCTTCTGCCAACATTTAAATGTTTTTACATCTTTCACAATTGGAATAGTTTGAAACAAAAACATTAATCATGGTAACACATTCATCTTAACCACCGCAATTCTACCCAGCAATGACAAATTCAATACATTCCACTTTTTAATATCCTGCATAATTTGCAACCATAATTTTTCATAATTATTTTTATAAAGATCAATATTTTTCATTGTTAGATTTACACCTAGATATTTTGTCTTTTTCACCACCTCACATTCTATAAGTTTTTGTAACTCATTTTGTTTCTTGTTTGACATATTTTTGCACATTACTTTTGATTTGTTCTTATTTACATAAAATCCTGCTAGGTCACCAAACTCTTTTACTCTCTGTAACAAATATGGTAGTGTGGACAAGGGGTCTTCGACTATGAACATCACATCATCTGCAAAGGCCCTATATTTAAAAGAAAAACCTTTAGTTGTTAAGCCTTTAATCTTTGTCTTCCTTCACATTTAACAGTAGAACTTCTAAAATCCAAATAAATGGCAGCGGTGAAAGTGGGCATCCTTGTCTTGTTCCTTTTTCAACTTTAAAATCGTCTGTCTTTTCAGTATTAATTATTAAAGAGGATTTCTGCTCTTTATATATTGCTTTGATGAGGTTAAGCATATATTCACCAATCTCAAGATGCTCTAAAACTTCAAACATAAAATCCCAATTTAAATTATCAAACGCTTTCTCTGCATCTAAAAAGAAAAAGCCCACTTCCTTTTCAGGATGTTTGTCGTAGTATTCTATGGCGTCCACTACTACTCTTAGATTGTCCCTTATTTGTCAATTAGGTAAAAATCCTGCTTGTTCTGTTTGTATAGTCTCTTTGAGGTGCTCTTTTAGTCTATCCGCTATAATTTTAGCAAAAATCTTATAATCATTATTCAGTAAAGAGATCGGTCTATAATTCTTAACATTAGTCAGATCTTGATTTTCTTTCGGGATCAATGAGATGGATGCATCTTTCCAGGTTTCTGGTACCTCGCCAGTGACTCCTATATTGTTCATCAGTAGCAGCAGCACCGGTGAAACTGACTCCTGTAACGTTTTATAAAACTTCGCTGTAAATCCATCCGGTCCAGGCACTTTTCCTAATTTTGAGTCTTTTATTGCATTTTTGATCTCTTGTAATGATACTGGGTTGTTAAATAGTTCTTTAATTTTCTCTGTTGGTTTTGGTAACTTTAATGTTTGCAGGTATTCTTTAATCTTTCTTCTGTCTTTGTTTTCCTTCTTAAAAAGTTTTGCATAGTATTTAAAAAATTCTCTTTTTATTCCTTTGTTATCTATTATCTCAATGTTATCTCTTATTACTTTGGTAATAAATTTATTTTCACGTTTTTTCTTTAATTGCCATGCTAAGTATTTTCCAGGTTTATTTGCACCTTCAAATGCTTTTTGTTGAAGTTTTTTTAAGTTCCAGTACATCTCTTGGTTCAGGATAGCTTTTGCTTGGTCTTGTAGCATCCAGATTTCCTTTTGCAGTTTCTTTTTCCCTGGTTTATTCTTCAGTTCTTCTTCCTTTGTTTTAATGGCTTGTATAATATTTTCATATTGCTCTCTTTTCTTTTTATTGTCTTTAGCATTTAGCGATATCAATAGTCCTCTCATCACTGCTTTATATGCATCCCATACGGTTTGAATTTTTACTTCTTTCTGCATGTTTACTTGGAAGTATAGGTCTGTTTCTTCAAGTAATTTTTTAATTATTTCTTGATTGTCTAGTAAGTCCTCGTTTATTCTCCATCTCTTTTGTTTTTTTACCTGCCCAGCTGTCCATAAACACGGATTATGATCTGAAATTATTCTGGGAAGAATTTCCACTTTTCTTGTCTTGAAGGTTAAATTAGTAGTCATCCAAATCATGTCAATTCTTGAATGTGAGTCATGTCTATTAGAATAAAAGGTAAAATCTTTTCCTTGTGGGTTAGCTTTCCTCCAAATATCTTCCAGCTTCTCTTGTTTTATCAGATCAAAAAAAATTTTTGGAAGCTTCCCTGATGTCTCATCCTTTCTTTTAGAGCACCTGTCTAATTTATTGTCTACAGTTCCGTTGAAATCCCCTAACATCATAATTTGATCATAGTTTACATTGTCCAATTCCATTTGAAGTTTTTTAAAAAAAATTTCTTTGGCTCCGTTCGGAGCATAAATGTTCACAATCAAAGTTTTCAGTCCTTGCAGTAAAATTTCAATAGCTAAATATCTTCCATCTTTGTCTTTAAATATTACTTTAGGTTCCAAAACTTTTTTGACATATGTTACAACACCATTCTTTTTATTACTTGCTAAAGAATAAAATTCTTCTCCCAATTTTTTCCTTATTAAATATTTGTGGTCTTGTTTTTTAAGATGAGCTTCTTGTATGCAAATTATATTACATTTTTGTTTTTCCAACCAATGACCTACCATTCTATGTTTTTGGGGTGAATTTAGTCCATTTACATTCCATGTAAGTATTTTGTAATCCATCTTGGTATATTCTTAAATATCGCCAAAATCATCTTTATTCTCTCCCAAGAATGCGTACATTTCTTCTATACTTTTAATCACTACTCTGGAGTTGCCATAATAGAAGCTTAGTCCTTGAGGTATTTCCCAACGAAATCTGATTTTTTTCTCCTTTAATTTATCCATCAGACGCTTGAATTTTTTCCTTTCTTGCAGCATTGCTCTAGGCAATTCTTTCATTACTATAATTTTCTTTCCATCTATTACAAAAGGGTCAGTGAAGCACTTCTTGTAGATTTGTTCTTTTGTTCTTTTCATTGTAAATTGGACAACCACATCTCTTGGTATGTTTTTGTCTCTTGCATATGTAGAATTAACTCTATAAACAAGATCCATGTGCTCTTTAACAACTTCTTCCTGTTCTTGTAGAAAATCTGCTATTGCTTCTTGCATTCTTGTAAAAATGTCTTCACTCAATTTTTCCTCAATCCCTCGAAATCTCAAATGGTTTTGCATATCTTTGTAATGCATCATCTTTTCCATCCTCTCATTCTCTCTCATTGTCTTATGGGTGCTTTCTTCCAGTTCTTTTACTTTAGTTTCTATATCTTGTGTTCTTGTGGATAATTTTTGAAATTCTGCTTTTAATTCCATGAAATTTTTATCTGCTTGAGCCGCTATATTATTCATTTTAACATTTACCTCTCCTATGGCGTCTAACATTTTCTTTTCCATTGCTTCCATAACGGCTAGTAGTTCTTTTTCTTTTTTTGCTGCCATTGTAGGAGAGGACCATGTAGCTGCTCTCGATCTTAGTCCGCGGTCCGTCTTGTCTCTTTAAAAAAGATCGATTTTATCTTGTTTTCCAAGTCGAACACCAATTAGTGCATTCAAACAAGCTATTCTTGCCAAGTCAAATTATGTTGGTTTCAGCCTTCTAAGTTATATAGTCTTTGAGATATTGCAGTTTAAAAATTTTATAAATCCAAAATGGCGGGCGCGACTTCTCTATGGTTAATGTCAAAGGTTATAGTCTTTTTACCTTACTTCTGGCTTGCCGTAGTTTCCTTTTGTCCCTTCCTTTTATTTACTTGTCTGCTCTCTGCACGTCACTTCCAGTTATGGTCTTTCTGGTCCGGCAGTATTTATAGTCCCCTTTACCTTCTTCTGGTTCTTCTCCTTTTCCCTTCTTGTCTGCTCTTCTAGCCGTCACTTCCTAACTCAGTCCTCACGTCTTAATCTCATGATGCTTGGTTCCCTTCTTCCTCTTTGTCTCGCGATGCTTGGCTCCCCCTCCCAACTCTTCTTAACCACAGGAATGTTAAAACAACTTGTTTTTTTGGCTTTTTAAGTTCAAATTCGGCTTTTTGGCGTTTCAAAACTGCTCTCATCCAGTCTACAACAGTCTATTGCTTCACCCGATCTGCTTTCCGTCTTTCAAAACGCGATAATGGTAAGGCAAAAACTTTTTTTCCGTTACCTTTTGTTGTTACTTCGCTTCAGATGTGGTCCCAACATTTAAACTTTGTCTTCTTTGCCAAGGAATCAGAAGAATTGGAGGTTTTATGCTGAATTTATCAGCTCGGCTCGGCTCCTTAGAGATACTCGCAAAAATCCTCTTCGGCTGCAGTGCTCAAGGTGTCGGAAAAGTCTCCTCCGAGGCTTTCCCTTCACCGAGGTTGCTCAAACCTGGATTATATTGCTTGCTGGTCCTCACACTACCTGTGTGAGGTTGCGTCAGGTGGATTAATCCACCCAAGCTGTCAGGAAGAGCCGCTGTCCGCCTTGCGCATTTGCAAAGCGTGTCAGAGCTCCATTCCTCCGACCGGAAACCCCATTTCCACCCTAATTTTCTACTGGGTTGTAATCCATGTATATTTTTGTGGACAAGTAGACTGAATCCCCTGGCTGTAAATCCCAACCCTCTGCTCTGCCACGGTCCGCATATTTCTTGTAGTCCTCTTTAGCCTTGTCCAGTGTTTTAGCAATCAGTGGCCATGAGTCTTGCAGTGCTGCCCACCACCGCTTAAAGTCCGTGGGGGTGGTGTTTGGCGTGTCCTCTATGGTGGGCAGCAGTTTTCCTTCAAAGCCGCCCACCGCCATGAATGGGGATACGCCTGTAGATGAATGAATAGCATTGTTATAACTGTACTCTGCAAATGGCAGTAATTCAACCCAATTATCCTGATGGTAGTTAGTGTAACACCTTAGGAATTGTTCCAGGATTTGATTAGTTCGTTCGGACTGGCCATCGGTCTCTGGATGGTACCCTGAGCTTAAGGCTGGTTCAATGTCCATTAACGTCAAAAGCTCCCACCAGAAGTTGGCAACGAACTGACTGCCCCGATCGGATACTACGCGCTTGGGAAAAGCATGCAACTTTATCATGTGGTTGAAAAAAGCCTTGGCCATCCCCTTTGCAGTAGGTAGCTGTTTGAATGGGGTAAAGTGGGCTTGCTTTGAAAACATGTCTACCACCACCCAAATTACAGTTTTTCCTTTTGAGGGTGGCAGGTTGGTGATGAAGTCCATGGCTATCGCTTCCCATGGGCGAGAGGGGGTGGGCAGTGGGTGCAACAGTCCCGGGACCTTCCCTCCCCTCCTTTTGCACATCAGGCAGGTCTGGCAGGCAGTTACGAAGTCCGAGACATCCCTGCGCATGCGCGGCCACCAGAACTGCCTCTGGACTAAATTAAGCGTCTTCAAGAACCCAAAATGCCCCGCCAATTTTGATGAATGACAAGTCAGCAATATGTCCTTTCTTCTGTTTCGAGGTACCACGAGTTTGTCCCCATGGTACCAGCATTTGTTCTCCCAGAGGGAACAGTCCTCTAGGTTCCCCAACTCTTCGATTTCTTCCGGGGAGTACTCCCCCCCCAATCGCTCCCCCACGACTCTACTGCCGCTTGCTTACTCTGGCTTCTGGTGGTCACCGCTCCTCCCAGCTGCTGGGGGGAGAACATGGAGTCGAACACCTCTTCCTTTTGGCTCTTGTGCTGGGGCAATCGGGATAGTGCGTCGGCTAACGAATTGGCTTTCCCGGGGAAGTGTTTAAGCACAAAATTGAACTTTGAGAAAAAATCGGCCCATCGGAGCTGTTTTGCATTTAGGGATCTCTGGGTGCGCAAAGCTTCCAGATTTTTGTGATCCGTCCAAATTTCAAAAGGGGTCTGTGCTCCTTCTAGCCAATGCCGCCAAGTGGTGAGAGCCAGTCGGATGGCTGCTGCCTCTTTGTCCCACACTGACCAATTTCTCTCTGTCTCATTAAACTTTTTTGAGATGTATGCAAGACAGTGCAGCTTCCCATCCGGCCCCTTCTGTAGAATGGCCCCCCCCCATGGCCACATCCGACGCGTCTACATGCACCACAAATTCCTTGGTTTCATCAGGGTGAGCCAGGATGGGCTCTGAGGTGAAAAGGGTCTTAAGAGTATCAAACGCCCTTTGGCACTCTTCAGTCCAGGCTATTCTCTCCCCGGGCTTCCCTGCTTCCGGGCCCCTCCCCTTGGTTTTAAGGAGTTCAGTTAGCGGGAGGGTGACCGTGGCGAAGTCTTTTATGAAGGTGCGGTAGAAGTTACAAAATCCCAAGAGACTCTGAAGCTGTTTTCTCGTTCGGGGGGCTTCCCACTGCACTACGGCCTCTACCTTGGCAGGGTCCATTTCTAGCCCTTTCTGGGAAATGCGGTACCCTAGGAAGTCCACTGAATCCCTATGGAATTCACATTTCGACAACTTTGCATACAACTGGTTTTTTAACAGGGTTGACAGCACTTCCCGGACCAACCGCACATGTTCTTTCTTATCAGCAGAGTAGATCAAGATATCATCTAAGTAACATAACACCCCCTTGAATAAATGCTTGTGCAACACTTCATTTATTAAGCTCATAAAGACCCCGGGCACGCCACTTAAGCCGAACGGCATCACCAGGTACTCGAATTGCCCCAATGGTGTGTTAAACACAGTCTTAAATTCGTCCCCCTCCCTGATGCGCACCCAGAAATATGCGTCTCTGAGATCCAACTTAGTAAACACTTTTCCTTTGGCCGCCTCCGTTAACAAGTCCTTAATAAGGGGAAGGGGGTAGGCATTGGAGGCTGACACTGCATTTAATCCTCTGTAGTCCGTACACAGCCGCAGCCCCCCGTCCTTCTTCTTCCTGAACAGAACAGGGGCCGCGAAGGGGGACTTAGCGGGGCGGATGAACCCTCGCTCCAAATTCTTGTCTAGGAATTTCCTTAGCTCCTCCCGCTCCGGAGGGCTCATGGAATAAAGCTTTCCCTTTGGTAGCTTCTCTCCCGGGATCAGCTCTATGGCACAATCCGACAGTCTGTGGGGGGGTAGTTCATCGGCCTCGGTTTCACTGAACACTCCCATTAAGTCCCGATATTCCCGGGGAACTGCAGAGGGCACCAGAGTGAGCGCCGCCGCTCAGAGAGGTGCCGGGGGCCCCGCTCCCCACCCCGTGTCCCACTTATGGTCTTGACACTTCTCATCCACCCAGGAGATTCTCCCTTCACTCCATTTGATATAGGGGTCATGGGAGCTTAACCAGGGACTCCCCAGCACCATGGGGAACTGGGTATTCGGAGTGATGACAAAAGCTGTCCTCTCCCAGTGATCCCCCATCCCCACAATCAGTCTCTCGGTCTCTGCCACACACGCCTCTTTCATTTCCAATCCGTCCATTTGCGTGAAAGTGAGTGGCTCCCCCAACGGGGCGACCTAAGGTCCTAGTCCCTCCACTACTAGAGGGCTAATCAAGTCCCGGACACACCCTGAGTCAACTAAAGCTCAGATGCGGACATGGGTCCCAGTCCCGGGGGCTATCACAGTCACTACCATATACAGTAAGGGGCCAGGGATGCTCACTGGGGATGGCGCGTCATGGATGGGGACCTGCAGTTCTGCGCTGCTCACTGCAGGCCATTGGAGTTTCCCGACATCTGTGCTTCCGTCAGCTCCAGCTCTCCTTGCTCGCTCGCGGCCCCTTCCAGCTGTAATGCCCGGGGCTTGAACGAGGTTTTCCCTTTACTAGGGGTGCTCCCGGCTACCGAGGTGGAGGTTTTGGGGACTTTCCCCCCCATGGGGGCACGCCGAGGCGAAGTGACCGCTCTCCCCGCATCTCATGCAGAGCCCCTGCTTGAAACGAGCGTCCCGGATCTCTTGGAGGTTCGGCTTGGGTTTCACCTTCTGAGCCGCTTTGGCTTGGGCAGTTGCTGAAGTTCCCATCTTGATGAGGGTGAAGCGTTCTTCCATGTCCGCGGCCGCTCTCATCCAGGTGGCCAGCGAGCCCGGTCTTCCCCCTCGCAGCACTGTCTCGTACACCTCGGGACTCAGACCTTCCCGGTACTTTTCTATGAACAGATCTTGGGTCCAGCCGCGAATCTTGGCCGCTATGCGCCGGAACTTGTCGGTGTACTCCCTCACCGAGGACCGCCCCTGGGTCAGCTTCTGCAACTGGTTCCGAGCCTTTTCTTCTCCCAGGGGGTCCTCGTAGTGGTGTCGGAGGGCCCACATGAAGTTGTGCACGGAGCATAACTCAGGCCCGGAGGCGTTGTGCAGGCTCACGTACCAGTCGCTGGCGGTGTCCCTCAGCTTGGACCCGATGTAGCCAATCCGGTCCCTCTCGGTGGGGTAGAGGTGTCCCCAGGTGTCTAGGAACCGCTCTATCTCTATGAGAAAGAACCGCAGCTTCTCGAGGTCCCCATCGAAAGTAGCTGTCAACGGATCGGCGGGGGCCGGGCGAACCATCGGCCCTGCCGGCACTGGGGCCAGCGCAGGTACGGGTGCGGGAACCGGACGGGGAATGGGCTGTGGGACCTGCGGCGGCACTTGCGGTGGGACGACTCCCGTGGGAACTCCTCCGGGGGGAACCGGCGGCTGTGGGACTCCCCCTCCTGGGGGTCCTACCACGGCCGGGGCTGGGCGAGCTGCTTGCATAGCCGTCAGGGCATCTCGAAACTGGTACTGCAGGTTGAGGGCTAGCTCGCGCAATTCTGTGGTGAGTTGGTACCGTAAATCTCCCATCATACGGTCCAGGGCTTGGATCTGGTCCTCCCCGTAGGGATCGGGCCCGTATGGTCCGCCTCTCTCCTCTTCCGGGGGGGACGCCACTCTCCTCCGTAGGTCGTGTCCCTCTCGTCTCCCAGAAAGCTCGGCTTCCCGCGTTCGGTGTGATCTGCCTGGATCGACACCCGTGCCCCCTTCCGATCGTGCACCCAGGAGTCGACGGTCCCACGACCGAAATTGCTCCATGAGTACCTCGGGGTCACGCTCTGAAGAGGAGGTGGGCGCGGGATGTAGTGAGCCCCCTGAATCGTAGTCACTGGCACTTCGGGCTCCCCGCCGCCTCCTCCACCACCGGCACCCTGGTCCCCCGGGGTCACCGGCTGATCTTCGGTAGTAGGGATGGGAAGAGTACCGTCGTCCAACATGGTCAGGAATGGCCAAGTCCCAGTCACAGATCTGACAATCTGTGAGGCTTCTGCTCAAAGTAGTCAAGGATCAGATCTTTGTTGATGAAACACAGTTCTTTATTTCCAATTTCTACATTGGTACAGGTCCTCGGATTATTGTCAGAGATAATGCATACAATAGAAGCAGGTCTAATATACCCTTCAGTACAATTTGAATTGCCCATAGGTAACCAATCACCAAAGGGGAAAAACGGCGGGCAAAAGGGGTCTCTGGCCGTTTGCTTCCCACAGGAAAGAAAGCTAGGTGTTAAGCTGTAAATTTCCCTTCCCAAACCAGACCCCTTAGATGTAACCATATTCACATAACAAATGCTTCCCTCAAGGCTTTCGCACGTTGATAAGAAATGGTCCCTGTCCTCCCCTTGTCTTCCCAGCCGGGATGAATGGAATGCGGAGGCAGGAGTGTGAGAGGCCCATTGTTCCCATGCTTTGAAGTTGTCACTCTCCCGGGCAAACAGTTACACAGACCAGGCCTGGTCAAAGCCATAAACCTGGGGTCACATAGCATACATTCACACTGGCAAAAGGTATGGTTACATAGTGGGCATAGGGGCAACTGATAGCAATAGGCATGAATACAAAATGGGTACAGGCACAGGTTACAATACATAGCACATAGCAACAGGTTATAATATAGCAGAAAGTCCCAGAAATCCTTGTCTGAATCTGCAGATTCTGACACTTTGCCAAGAATATAGAGATCCCCGGGAGTATTTCCTGGGCCCCCAGGAGCAAGATTTCAGGGACCCTGTCAGGCTACTGTGGGAGGGGGTAGATGAGAACATATGCATATACTTACAAATGAACATTAAATATTGATAAGGTGGAAAAAATAAGGACCTAGAATTTCAATGGGGTTTCTATAAATGTTTCCCCTGTAACACTGATTGTGCTACAGCTGTGGATATTTAATACATATTTGATAGAAAGCTCTCAAAGCTAACAAATCTGCCTTTAGTTATTATTGCTTACTTCTGACTCAAACAACCACCATTACCTTGAAAACTATGAAACATAAGGAGGAAATCATGAGAAAGGTGTGCCATCAAGCATAATTTCCATTGCTGTCACACAAGAATTTTAGTCAGAAATTCCCAGAGAAGTTATTTTTGGAAACAAATTTCATCTAAACATTGGAGAAGAAGACTGGTGCTAAAAGCAATTGATGCTTGCTGTCTGGAAAAAGAAATTCAAATCCTTCACCAATCCAACGTAGATATTAGATAAAATGAAGTATGTGCTAGTATATCAGAACCCTTGTCTACATCTGGGTTTGCTACCACTACCATCAGTGGTATATTCAGTTCATTTAATTTATAAGATACTTTAGGTTGTATTCTATTAAACATGAGTGCCCTTTGCTCACAGAGGCCAAACTTCCCCACCTTCCTCTAGTAGTGCCCTGTGACACACTGAAAAGCTAATGCTGGTGCTCAGGGTCCCTTTCTGGACGAAATACCACTAGTCATTGTGAAGGGGCTGAAGTCAGGAGAACGCATCATGCTGAGTCACACTGAGAGCCTGCATGGTGTAGTGGCTAAGGTGTCGGATAAGAATAGGCTGCCTTCCAGTTCCATGATGAGAATCAACAAGCAGCACCTGTGCCCCTCTGGAACTTAGTATATCGGCCCATTATTCTGCAGAACAGCCATCATCACATTATAACCCATTGGGAGGACAGATTTGCATGCCATCTGCATACTGATTACTTCATTCCATATTTCTTTATGATGCTCTTTCCTAGTGGTTGCATGTACAATCTAAACAGTACAGAGGAAAGAAATGACCTTGAGAAACTGCACGCCATGCCATACTGCTGAACAAGATTCCCCCACTTAGATAGCAAGCATGTCAGGGAAAGAGCTAGAATGTTTTAGCATATGTGGTAGATTTTAATGATCAATGACTGTAAAGATCTTGATGTTCTAATGTGGATTTAAAGGTGCCTGTCCAGCCCCTAGTCCGTGATGAAATTAGGTCCATGGTCCGGTCCGTGCCCATCCCTAATCTTAACTGGTTCTTGTTTTTACTGTTTAAATGCTAACATTTTAAATTTGTAATTAGTTTTTCATCGATCTGATAGGTTCCGCTATACTTTGGATTATTTATTTGTTATATGGGATGTTTTAATTTGATTTTATTGTTGTGAACAGCCATAGGCATTCTCAGTGAAGAAGCAGTATATAAGTGTTTTAAACAAACAATCAGGCCACTCTAAGTTCTTCTTAAAAAAAGAGTGATTGTAATTTTTATATTTGCCTATAGGGATGCAGTGCAAAAGATAAATGTAACTAGCAATCTATAATGAACAGGCTGGCAAAGGCAACTACAACTGACAGTGCAAAAGTTACCACCAACAAAATTCTTTATGAAATGTACAGCTTCTTGACAGATTTTCAGTTGAACTATATACAATTGTCAATTTATCTTTCATTCGACATAAATCTGCACAAAAACATTAAAGTATTCATCTTCAGAACAGAAAACGGACAAGATCTATAACTAAATGATATTTATGCCCAGTTTACACACCACTTTAAATATGCAAAAAGAACAAAGCATAGGTATTATTTCTTTGGAAAAAGAGATTGGTTTAGCTGTGCCAAAGTAAGGAAGTACTACAGTGGAAATGATAACACAGTCCAACTTGCTAGTTTCACACTAGCACTATGAAACAGCATTTACTTCGGTTTGGATCCTACAGCACCCTTCAGCTAGGAGAGACCTGTCTGTCCTCTGGGCAGACAAAGGCTTGTACCACCAAAGGGAGGTTTATTCGCTTGATGAAAGGGCCTTGAAATGATCCAGTCCACAGGCAGTAGATTTTTTTATTCAGAAAAAGATCTGAATCATATCAAACAGTGGCAAAGAACTTTTAAAAAAATGAAACTAGTACAAACATGAATGTGAGGCATGAACATTATACATTCAAATGAGAAAGACTTTAGCTTTAAATTCTGATATATTAAGGATGAATGAGGTCCATCAATCATCAAAGCAATCTGGTTTGGCCAGAGAATCTGTAGGCACTTTCCTACGTAAGAAATTGCATTATTCCTAAAGGAAGACAGTGAAGCCCTTTCCTTTGTTAGGACCAACTGTTATTACGCTCCTTTCCTACTAAAACTGTCTCCTGTTGTTGATTAGTGGGGCCAGAGGTGGGGGGGACAATGGAATAACATTCCTCATGACTTAAAAGATTTTTTTTGGGGGGGGGGGAGTGATAAGAAGATGGTAAATGCTACTCAGCAATACAGCTGAGGAAAAGAGCTTTACCCCCTCAAAGCCAGCCTAAATGCTACAGCAATACATTCATGGGGGAAGGTTTTAGGCTTGATGCTATGGATCTTGCAGTCAAAGAAAATTATATTTGTTGAATGGTGATGGGCAAATTGGCTGTCTGGGACCTTTATATTCCATTTTCCCTCCTCTCCTCATTTTCAATGGTTTTTAACTCATTCTTGCAATCTGCTCGAATTGGAGAAATTCTCCCTTGTTGGGAGCTTTTTTTTAAAAAAACCAAAAAAACACAGAGCATTATCTTTCGGCACAGATGATAAATCCTGCACATCTACCAAAATCTCTACCTCATCTGTGAATGGGTATGTTTTACATCCATATTAGTTAGCATACAACTGTCAATTTTACAAGCTAATAGACCTGGGTTCAGACCCCCATTCAGCCATGAAGTTCACTGGTTAACCCTGGGACAGCCACACACTCTCTCAGCAAAACTTTTTTTCAACAATGAAATTCTTGCCAACATCATCTTAGCAGAAGGTGCAAATGGTGATAGATCTTGTCTGCTTTCCCCCTTTCCCAGCAGCTATTTCCAATCACAGCAAGTTTATTCTCAGTGTCGTGGGACCTGTGTGGAGAAATAGCCATGCATGTCAGTGAGTTGTAAGGGGAAAGGGAAAAACTGCCTTTCCTGCCTCTTTCTCTTCAGTGGAGCTCTGCTGAAAATGAGGGTGCTATTTTGCCCCTTCCTCCTATTCACTGTAGCCCATCAACCCACATAGTAGTTGCCATGTACAAATGCCAAAATCCCAGTAAACAAATTATACAGGGTCAGAAGGGATTGCTGGGATGAGGGTGCAAGTGGGAAAGATCTGCAGTGTTTTTGCAAGAGCAGATCACTGGATCCAAAACTTTGTCTGGAAGCCTGGATCAGTATCCACTTCAAGAACTCTTTTATCTCCAACAATGAATAGTCTACAGCTCTGGGGCACAAGTTTTAAATCTTTGAATTTAGATTAGTACACTGAACATAAATGTATTTCACAGCTACTTGCCTCCTTCCATTTTCACCGGCATGCAGACAAGAAATATGGCAAATATGCTTCTGACTTACTGGGATTTTTAAAACCAAGAATTATATAGAGTTGCTATGCTTACATCCAAGAATTCCCTATCATCAATAAGACACCTCACCTGTTTAATCAATAATTTATCATTTTCCGAAGAGCGTCATAGCATTTCCATTTGTCTGGGATATAGAATGGTTCAAAAATGTGAGGGAATGGAGTGTCGTAACCACAGACTCTTGAAATAGGAGCCTCTAGATTCAAGAAACACTCCTCCTGTTAATGGAAAAAAAGACATTTTCAAATAACATATTTCACATGTTAATACTTGCTGAACTAGTCAAATTTGAGCGTCTTGGTATTTCAAGCACACAGTAATGTAAGAATGACCAGTACCCATCAGCTGAGATGACTTTTCAAGAGGTTTAGACAGTTTCATGGAAAACAGATCTAATGGCCATTAGCAATAATATCTAAAACAGAACATGTACCTGTCTGGTTACCTGGTGCAAAGGTCAAGCAGGAGGATGGGCTACTGCCATCATGTTCTGTTTGGGCCTTTGCTGAAGGCAGAATACTGGACTAGATGGAGTTGGGTCTGACCCAGCAAGGCAATTCATACATTCTTATTCTTACATCTATATTGTAGTAAATTGTTTGCAGGATTACCTAGTATACACAAACACTGGCACTAAACAGACATTTCAATGGAGTGTACATTTCTCATGACACATTCACAAGAAGTGTAAATCAAACACTACGTGAGTACTGTACCCTGTAAACGTCTCATACCAAGGAAATGTAATTTCATAAACTTAAGCTGAAAACTGTATAGAAGATGAAGCAACATTTGAAATTAATAAAACAAGCAGTTACTAAGAATTTCTCAGTTATGTGGTAATCATTTTCCTTCAGAACTGGTTAGATATATCATAAAGTTCAGTACATTTCTTTTGTGTAGTCTTAAGAACCAGCCAGAAACTATTGTACAATTCTATCTATAAAACTAAACAGGTCTTACTAAGTCTCCCTACACATTCACCCTCAGGTGTGAAGCTGATCTGTTTATGTGGTAAATGTTTTCCCATGTGTGATTATTAAACTGATGGATGAATCCATAGATCTCCACTTCTCTTTCAAGGTACCGTATTTTTCGCATAAGACGCACCTGACCATAAGATGCACCTAGCTCCGCTCAGTGCCGTGGCTTGGAAAAAGTGAGGGGGGTTTAAGACGCACACACTTCCCCCCCCCCACTTTTTTTGGGAGAAAAAGTGAGTCTTATGGAGCAAAAAATACGGTACTTTGTCTGGGACAGAATGTAGGAGGAGAGATTGGAGCCCTTTAAAAAAAGAGTGTTTTTGTGCTGGGGTTTCTGTTAAACCACTAGAAGACTGCTTCTTTCTGTTTGCTGGCTTTAAGATGGCACAGATTTACTGAGACTGGAGATGGAAAGAAAGGACTCCCATAAAAGAGAAGCACTAAAAGAAGAAATGGAACAGACTATGATTGACAGGAAGGGAGGAAGAAACAGAATAACACAACACAGGTAGGAAGCAGATAGCAAAATATGTAAGTAACATTGTCAAACAACTTCCCAGGGAATTAAAACATGTGGGATGATGCAAGATCAATGTATAAAATAATTTCTTACTCATTGGAGGAAAAGTATATGATTGATACACGCAGATCAAATCAAATCAAATCTTTTGACTTGAAAGTGACAGAAGGGGGGAAATTTCCTCATTCCGACCTGTGAAGGCATGCAGTGAAGCCTCTATGCTACGTTGATGGCTACTAGCCAGACCTGAGATGCCTCCTTGCAAAGAGAGATCCCGTACTGCCCTGTTTGTTTATGTAAAACTTGGCTGTTGTAGTGTCCATAGCCACAAGTATCTTCTTCTCTCATCCCCAAAAGGTTAATGTAAAGGGACGATCCCATGTTCAACTACAGGCCTTTGACTGCAAACCCTTCACAGTGTACCCCCAACCCCATGAGGGAGGCATCAGTGAAAACCTGCATGTCATGCTCCCAGGGCCGGAAAACGATATCCTTGGTTAGACTGGCCTCAGGGACCCACGAATGAAAGGACTGTAGTACCTTCCTAGGGATGGAGAGTTTGTGGGACTGGGGATCCACATTTATCCAAAAAACTCTGAGGAAACAATTCTGTAGTTCTCTCGTCCTGAGCCTGGCACAGGGTACTGTGGCAGTAGCCACAGCCATCATGTCTAGCAGCTTGTGAATATTCACTGCCCTCTGAAAATGGTTGGCTATGAAGTAAGATACTAGGGACTGAATGGCGTGGCATCTGGCCTGGGGAAGAAAGGCCTTTCCCTGGAAAGCATCTAACCTTGCCCTGGGACTAAGGTGAGACATCTCAAAATTAAAAGGCCAAGATGTGTCAAAGTCTGGACTGCCAAACTGACTGAGGACTGTAACTCTCATGTGGATAGTGCTACAAATAACTAGTCATCTAAGTAGGGATAACTACACATTCTTTCAATCTAAGATGAGCAATGACTGAGGACATGCACTTAGAGAGCACCCTGGGGTCTATTGCCAGACCGAATTGTAGGATGCAGTACTCAAAAACAGGAGGAACCACACTAGAATTTGAGAAACCTCCTGCAAGACTTGTGGAAAGCTAAGTGAAAATAGGCGCTTTTGAAGTTTAGGACCCCAAACCACACCCCCAGGGTTAAGATAGGGAGTATGTCCTGTAGAGATACCATCCAGAATTTGGCCACCCTCAGGAATCTGTTCAAGACTCTCAAATCTAAAATTGGGTGGGAGCCTCCACCCTCCTTTATGATGAGGAAGTATCTGGAGAAAAACCCATTCTGGGTACCTGTGGCAGCCCCAGCCTTGTACTTGTAGAGGCTGCACTAATTCTGAAAAACATGGGTTCGAAACTCACGCGCTGGCTACCCCTCTTCAGCCAGTATCCAGAGTATAACCACCCAGAACTGAAACTGAATTAAAAGCAACCCACCTTTGTGATCAAACACGCCAACTGGGTTGCAGAACTGTGTTCAAAGGAACACCCTGAGTGCCTGAACCAGGCAACACTGGGGATTCCCAGTGGTCCTCAGAATCACATGATACCCCTTGCCTCACATCTGATTTAGATCTGAGTGAAGAGTGACCCACCCTTGTGCTAAAAAAGGCAACCGGGCTGCAGCCCTGTGTTCAAAAAAACACTACACATGCTTGAACTGGGCAATGTTGGGAATCCCTGCGGGTCCTCAAAGCCACCTTTTCTGGTGAAAGCTACATGTCTGACACTTTTAGAGCTTTGATCAACACATCCCCTTCTGACAAGGCCAACAATACACTGATGCATATTGCAACCCAGCCAGTTGTCAACACTGCAGCCCAGAAATCAACCTCACTGGGACCAAAATACTGGGTGCCATATTGCTACACCAACAGCCTCACCAAATCAGGTGTAAATGGGCACCTAGAATCACACCGTACTGGAATTTCACACGGTCAGCCCTTCAAAGTCCATCTGATCCTAAAGTCTACTGAGTTTTTTTTAAACCACAGCCGCAGCCTTATAGGCTAGTGCAACCAACTGGCTTCTAAAGCAACCTAGCAGCTAACCCCTTCTCTCACAAATAAGAGCTGTTGGCCATGTTCAACTGACAGAGGCCAAAATCATTCTAAACCTAAACTATCACTCATGTCAACAAACTCCTTGCGTTGTCTTTCATAGTCAGCTCTTGTGCCAGGAGGTAATGCCACCATCACTGCCTACTGTGCTTCAATCTCTGAAAATATGTTTCCAAATCAAGGACCTTCAGCCATACAACAGCACTTTGATCTGCCCTTGTATCCTCCTGTGGTGTGCCATGTGCCTAAGAAAACCGTAACAGGCTCAATAACCCTGCATGCCTCCAATCTTGTGTAAGTGTTACTTAACATGTTACTTAAATCCCAGTGCTGGGATTTTCTTAGACCACCCAACACCCTCCCAATGCTAACTAATTAAACTATTGTCTGCCAAACCTTCTGCTTTGGCTTGAAAAGGCAAACCCGCCAATTAGTCTTATGCAGGGCTCATTTCGTAGCAAGAGCTCCTTTGCATATTAGGCCACACACCCCTGATGTAGCCAATTCTCCAAGAGCTTACAGTAGCCCCTGTAAGAAGAGCTCTGTAAACTCCTGGAGGATTGGCTATATCAGGGGTGTGTGGCCTAATATGCAAAGGAGCTCCTGCTACAAAATGAGCCCTGGTCTTATGACTACCAGCACTATATTTCTTTAACCAAATCACCTGATGAAGCTCTAAAGATTCTGAACCAGTGCCTTACTGGTATATTTAAATAAGGGGTGAACACGCTGAAAATGCATCCTGAGAAGATGGAGACAATGCTGGCTGAGAAGAACGAGGTCTTGAGGGGCACTATGCTCCCCACTGCTGATCTGGTCCTACCGATGCTTGCTGGCTCAGTCAAGAGCCTAGGGGTTATTTCACATCTGTTCCATGGCTCACTCAGGCCCAGTTGCTCACTACCAGTCAACAGCAGACACCACATGAAATCCAGTGTGGCATAGTGGTTAGAGTTGCAGACAAGGATCTGGGAGACCCAGGTTTAAATTCCCTACTGTGTCATGAAGTTTTGCTGGGTAATCTTGGGCCAGTCACACACACTCAGCCTAACTTACCTCACAGAGCAGTTCTGAAGAGGAAGGGAAGAGAATAATGTAAAGAAAGGCAGTACACAAATGTAGTAAAAATAAAAAAATATGAGATGTCCCCCCCACACACCCAGACAAGTCCTTGCAGGTCTGTCGAAGAAAAAATTGCAACTTTGTCATCTTCTAGTCCACTCTCTGGACTGGAGTATTATTTCAGCCCCTGTCCTGAGGAACTATTATAAGCCCTTTCATTTGATCTGCCATGAGCAGGATGAGTTTGCTCTTGGAGTTTTAATTCATTCCCATGGCAACAAGCACAGACTAGTTAACTATTTCTCAGTCTTCCTGTAGCTCAGCAGGAGACAGCAAAGGAAGAATTTTGGGATCAGGGGTTATCTCTCTCAAGTATATTTATAGTCCTCCAGATAACTATACTAAACTAGAACTTAAACTTGGAATTTTCCAATGAAATGGACTTCTTAGTATCTTTTCTCTGCAGCTGGTCATGGCTTGATCCAAATCAGTTCTAGTTTTGAAGTCGATTATTCATGCAGTCACAGCACGTCCCACCAAGCCTACATGACTTCACCATTCTAATATGTCTCCACTCTGGTTCATTTTTACTTCCACTTGTTTTCTAATTTTGTATTATTTATTTTGTAACTGTTTATTGGATGTGTTACACTGCTTGACTCCATTGTATTTCTGTTCTGTAATCCACCTTGAATCTCTGTGAGAAAGGGAGTTTATAAAATAAATACACTGTACTGAACACAGTATTCTGAATGAATACTTCCACCTAATATGTGAGGAGAAACCTAACAGACCAAGTGATATGAATAGCTCTGCATTACAGCAAGCTTTCAGATAGGTAACTGCTGCAGAGAGTTCTTTTAAAAAAGCATTTACTCTACAAGGATAAAAACCAAAGCATGACAGGCAGAAAACAAAATATAATGTCATGGAACTAATCTGTGGTGAACAAAGATGCGAGGTAGAAATTTTTCCAGTGCTTTCTCTGCAGATGGATTCCATTGCTAAAGATTCACTGTTTCATAGAACTAACAATAATGAACTGCCAACACAATACTGGATAAGCTGACCCAGCTGAGTTCTGAGAGGTAGCAGGAGATAGACTGCTCGAGGGGTGGGTGTTTTTTTTAAATTTGATTTCAGCTGAGGTGATTTAGCTGAGGGTACTTTGTGGGGGGACTGGGTTTGGGAGTGTGTGGGTGAGTTCTGAATTGTTGCAGAATCCTGGCTGCTTCAGATAGGGTGAGAAAGGGTCATTGTTTGAATGTAATTGAGTGCCTGGGTGAATTTGAATAGCTGCTAGCCATGTCCCCTGCTGGGAGAGGCTTCTATTTAAGGCAGCTCCTGGCCAGAGGACTAGGGGCTCTGTGAGAAGCCAAGGAAGAGCCAGAAGTCCAGGGCCCTAGTCTCCTTGGGTTCCCAGTAAGGTAAGTCGACTTCTACAAAGAAAACCACTTAAATACAAAGGGTTTTAAAGGGGGACTATATATATATATATATATATATATATATATATATATATATATATATATATATATATATATATTAAAAAGCAATTATGAAGCCAGAATGCCAACAGGGTGTTGGGGACTATCCAGTGTTTTGCACCATGTGTCACATGTATGATTATCTGCCCACTGGGAAGAAGTCTTTGGTGTGTGTACGGTGCAATCAGCTCCTGGTTCTCAGGGAACGAGTTTGCTCCCTTGAGGCCAAGGTGGCTAACCTGGAGAAGCAGAGACAGTTAGGCCCCGTCCACACGAGTGAGATAAGCCGGACGGGAAGTGACACAAATTTGTGCCGGTGCAATTTGCGCCACTTTTGCGGGATCACACAGGTCCATGGACCTGTGAAGGCAAACCGCCGCTGTGTGATCACACACAGCCATGGGCAAGTTGGGTTTTTTTTTTTTCCGGCCATTTTCAATGTGCTTATCTGCTTCTACAAGAGATCGACAACCTGCCTCTCCACCCGCGGGGTCATCGATGATGCGCATACTGGGATGAGAGGGGAAAAAACAAAACAAAAAGCCCACTCCCCAACGCCACTAGTTTGCGCTGGCGTGATCACACCAGGAAAGGTCAGTTCTGGGCCATCGCAAACCATTTGAGACTGCCTTTTCACTGGTAGCTAAATAAGCCGATTCCCCACCGGCTCAAAGTGGTTTGCGACACTTTGACACCAGCTGCAGGACGCTTCCCAGATGTGCTTGTGTGATCACGCCACTTTGAGCTGGCGAAGAATCATCCTTCTTGTGTCGCAAATGGGTGTGTATGATCGTGCCCTTAGTTAGGCACATGGAGAAAACTCTTGGGAATGTTAGATATGTCCCACTCTGAATCTGGCAGCCCCACTACTGTCAGGGAGCATAAGGGTCAAGAGGGAACAGGGCACTGTGCTGTGGATAAGAGGAATGTGCCCTCAGAAGGGACCTCTTGTTCAGCTGGTGAATGGGTATCCTTTCACACCAAGGAATAATCCCTGGGCAGGGAGGGAGGAGGGGAGGGAGGGAGGCTCTTAGTAGTTGGTGATTCAATCCTTAGGCAGGTAGACAGCTGGGTGGCGAACTTGCATACTGACCGTGTGGTGACCTGCCTGCCTGGTGTGAAGGTAGAATGTGTGTTCTAAATAGGCTAGTAGATAGTGCTGGGGAGGAGCCAGTGGTCGTGGTACATGTTGACATCAACGATGTGGGGAAATACAGGTTGCTTACCTGTAATTGGAGATCTTCGAGTGGTCATCTGTGCATTCACACCTCTGGGATTAAGTGCACCTGCGCCGATCCCGATCGGTAATCTTCAAAGCCTAATGGATTTTCGCGCCAGCTCCCCGGTCACGTGCACGTCCCACTGCGCATGACCCGGGGAGAGGCACGAGGATCCCATCAGTTCCTTCTGACCGCTGCTAACAGCCCCCAAGGAAAAAAGTGAGGGAGACCGAAAGCAGAGGGGAAGGAGGGCGGGTGGTGTGAATGCACAGATGACCACTCGAAGATCTCCAATTACAGGTAAGCAACCTGTATATCTTCTTCGTGGTCTCTGTGCATCACACCTCTGCGAGAATAGCGAGCAATAAACACACCACATACCTGGAGGTGGGTGCTGGAGGTCTCACATCTGAGCTGCTTGCAGAACTGCACGGCCCACCACAGTACGCTGATGGACGCAGACATCTAGGGCGTAGTGCTTCACAAACGTGTGAGGGGACGCCCATGATGCAGCCTTGCAGATGTCTCCCAGGGGAATGCCCTTGAGGAATGCTGTGGAAGTAGCCACGGCTCGAGTGGAGTGTGCCCGGAGGGACGCCGGTAGTGGCCTTTTGGCCAGAAGATAGGCGAGTTTTATCGTCTCAGCTATCCACTTCGAGAGTCTTTGAGACGACAGCTTCTGTCCCTGCCTGGGCAAGGCATAAGAAATGAAGAGAGCTGGAGACTTGCGAAAGGATTTTGTCCGGTGCAAGTAGAAAGACAGGGCTCTCTTGACATCTAAAGTGTGTAGGCTACGTTGCGTTGGGTCCTGGGGACCAGGAAAAAACACCGGCAACGTGATATCCGCCCCTATATGAAAGTCCGAGACTCTCTTAGGCAGGAAAGCGACATCTGGAGCCAAAGTGACGGCATTATGATGAAACGTGAGGTACGGTGGGTCGCAACGGAGTGCCGAGAGCTCACTCACGCGTTGAGTAGACGTGATGGCCACCAAAAACGCAACCTTCCACGACAAAAGTTGAAGGCTGTATGAGGCCATGGGTTCGAAGGGTTTTCCCATCAGCTTAGTGAGAACCAGGGGCAAGTCCCATGCCGGGACTGGTGTCCGCACTGGGGGATAGAGGCGATTCATTCCCCTGAGGAATTGCTTCGTTGTTGGATGGGAAAACACCGAGTAGCCATCAATCTTAGGATGATTGACTGAGATGGCTGACAAGTAAACTCGGATAGATGAGTGACACAGTCCCCTGTCTTTACATGACAGGAGGAAACCAAAAACATCTTTAAGCCCGGCGGGGACTGAGGGCCGTCCCACAGACGCCAGGAAGGTTAAAAACTTAGTCCATTTTGATTCATATGAACGCCGAGTGGAGAGTTTGCGTGAGTTCAGTAGAACTTGAGCAATGCGTGATTCTAACCCTAAGTTTGGATCAGCCAAACTGTCAATTTCAGTCTGGGCACATCGTGGTGCAGTACCCGGCCCCCGTGCATCCCGAGGAGGTCTGGGTCCGTCAAGAGGTGGAGATACGTCCCTCGTGAGAGACTGAGGAGCGTGGGGAACCAGGGTTGTCTCGGCCACCATGGGGTGACGAGAATTGCCCACGGTCGCTCTGCCAACAGTTTGTGGACTACTCTCGGTATGAGAGGAATCGGGGGAAATAGGTACAATCGTTTCCCCGTCCACTGGAAGAGGAGACCGTCTCCAAGAGAGGTCGGGTCAGTTCCTGCTCTGGAACAAAATAGGTGACACTTCTTGTTCTCTCGAGAGGCGAATACATCCACGGATGGATGCCCCCAACGGTCGAAGATTGGAGTCAGGTAGAGGGGGTTCAGTTCCCACTCGTGCAGGGATGCTCTTCCTCTGCTTAGGAAGTCCGCTTGGACGTTGAGTAGTCCTGGGAGATGAGTCGCTACCAGGTGAATATCTAGTGCCTGGCACTCGTCCCAAAGCTCTATCGCTAACCGGCAAAGTCCACGGGAGACCGTCCCACCCTGGCGGTTGATGTAAAACATGGTGGTGGTGTTGTCTGTAAGGACAGTCACCGTCTTCCCCGACAGGGATTGGCGGAAAGATCTCACTGCATAGAGAACTGCCAACAGCTCTAGGAAGTTGATATGGTTGTGTGCCACAGAGGGGTGCCACCTGTCGCCCACACCTACACCGTCCAAATGAGCTCCCCAGCCCCATAGGGAGGCGTCCGTAGTGACGGTCGCTGAGGGGGGTGGAAGCCGGAAAGGTGCACCTGAATGTAAATTCTGGGGCACAAGCCACCAATTCAGGGTCTCTAGGACCTGGGTCGATATCTGAAATCGTTTGGAGAGGAAATGGAAGTTGGGGCGGAAACGCCTCAAAAACCAAAGCTGCAGTGGTCTCATCCGCAATTTGGCAAAGGGGATTACTGCTGTTGTCGCGGCCATCAGGCCTAGCAGGCGAAGGATTTGTTTGGCTGTAGCCTCCTTGGTCTCTTGGGTAGACAGGAGCAGGGAGACTATATCCGCTGCTCTGTTGGGGGGTAGGAACGCTCTGCATTGCAGGGAGTCCAGGATAGCTCCAATAAACTGAACCCGTCTGGAAGGGGTAAGCATGGACTTTTTGAGGTTTATCGTCAGCCCTAGTGATTCTAGAGTACGAAGGGTAGTAGAGATGTGGCTCTGTAGTTCCATCGTAGAGGGGGCGACGAGAAGCCAGTCGTCCAGGTAGGGGTAAAGGTGGACACCTTGAAGTCGCAGATGTGCCGCTACTACTGCCATAAGCTTCGTGAAGACACGAGGAGCTGTAGAGAGGCCAAAGGGTAGGGCCTTGTACTGGAAGTGACGCGGACCGACCGCGAAGCGTAAGTACGGTCTGTGCGACGGGTGGATCGTCACATGGAAGTATGCGTCCTTTAAGTCCAGCGTCACCATCCACGCGTTGGCTTCTAGTAGCGGTAGGATGGTCTGTAGAGTGGTCATACGGAATTTCTTGTAGGTGATGAACGCATTGAGGTTCCGCAGATCCAGTATGGGACGAAGTCCACCATCCTTTTTTGGGACCGTGAAATAGCGGGAGTAGAACCCCCGCTGAAGGTGGTTTGTTGGTACCTGTTCTATGGCATCTTTTGAGAGGAGGGCTTCGACTTCCGACGATAGGGTGTCGGAGGGGGGTGTGGTTACGAAGTACGATTCTTGTGGTATCTGGAAAAATTCTATTCTGTAGCCTTCTGCTACGACCGACAGTGCCCATTTGTCTGTCGAGATACGTTGCCATGCTGGTAGAAAGGGTGATAGACGGGTGGGAAGATCGGAGCGAATGGGGGAGTCAAAGACTCTGCTTGTTCAGTTTGGGTGGCTTAGCCTTGGAAGCGGAAGGGAATCGTGGCTTGTGGCCATAGAGTTTCTGTTGATAAGCAGTAGACGACGGTCTCTGCCATTGGGGTTCAGTGGGAGATCTTCGCGGTTGCTGTTTGGACCAAGATCTCTGCCATGTCTTCTGCTTCTGTTGTCTCGATTGTGAGACACCCAAGTTACGAGATGTCTTAATGCTCTTATCTAAATCCTGAAGGACTGTGTCCGTTGTGGAGCTGAATAGTCCTTCACCCTCGAAAGGGAGATCTTCCACCAAGGACTTTGTGTCTTGTGGAAGCGAAGTCGACCTCAGCCAGGCGTGGCGGCGAAGGGCGACTGCTGAAATGAGTGTCTTGGACGTGACGTCTGCAGCATGCTTCGATGCGTTAAGCTGGTGCTTTGCTAGCACCATGCCTTCCTTCTGGATCTTCCTAGCAAGGCGTTGCTTATCCTCAGGAAGATGGGCCAGAAGTGGTGTCATCTGCTCCCAGAGGGAGTATTGGTACCTGCTCATGCAGGCTGTGTAGTTTGCCGTTTTTATGCCCAGTGCACCGGCTGAATAAAATCGTCTCCCGAAAGAATCTAATTTCCATCCCTCTTTGTCCAAGGGGGAGGAATGTCCGCTACGGCCCCTGGCCGAGGGGGTCACTACAACCGAATTGGGCTTTGGATGAATAGGAATTCTGCTCCTGGCTCTTGGAGCCTGTACATATGGTCTAATCTCTTGTTGGAGATTGGGGTAGAGGAGGGGTGGCCCCACGATTCCTTGGCAGTGCTCAAGAGCACTGAAATTAATGGTAATGCTACCGCGGTGGATGTATCCATCTGTACGATATCGAAGATGGCGTCGGTAGCGGTGGGGGTTGGCTGAACCGTGGCAAGTGCCAGGGAATGGGCCATTCGTTTGATAAGCTCTCCATAGGATTTCACATCCTCGGAGGGAGACATTGGCAAATTTTCAGCCACATCAGGGGATGGTGACGGTTGGATGGGAGATTCATCATCGGAAGACTCGGGGGACTCAGGTATCGAGTGGTCGGAACGTTCGGAGGGCGACATAGGGGTCGACGGATCTGGTTGGTAGGGAGGGAGGTCGACATCAGGTGAAGTTGGTATCGGCATCGGTGGTTTCGGTGTCGGAATCGGTTTCGGTGTCGGTGTCGGGGCCAGGGGATCTCGGCATCGGGAGACTCTGGACGACGTGGACTGGCGATCCCACTCCGCCGGGTACCACTATGGAGGTGGAGGGTAGGAGGAGCCATACAGGTATCGCCATTGGCGAACGTCCCATGGTACCGAAGATGTAGGAAGGCGCCAGTCTCTCTCACCTTTCGGTGTCGGCAGCGGATCGGGCCCAGTCTCGGGGCTGCTATGAGGGATCTGCGTCAGCTCGATGTCGGGTTCCGAATCTGTGAGCTGGATGGGTCGCGGCATCGGGGAGGCGAGGCTGCCCCGGGGTCGCTCGCGTCCTGGAGGGTCAAGCTGCGGAGACCCATGCTGGGTCATGTCAGGCGCGGGACGCGTCGACGAAGCACTTGAGGTCTTGTACTTCAGCTTGCCCTTACCCTCTTTGCCCTCCTTACGCTTTTTAGCAGGAGTTCGTGGCAGTGAGAGGGGTCTTTTCGGTGCCGACTTCTCGGTACCGGAGGGGCTCCACACCGGTGACGACGTCGGACCCGTTGGTGCCGACGGGGATGTTACCGAGATGTCGGCTGCGGACATCTTCGGTGACAACGCTGCTTCCAAAAGAGCCACTTTGAGTCGGGCCGCCCGGTTCTTCCGAGTTTGTTTGGAGAACGCGGCGCAATTCGAGCAGGAATCGACACGATGCGACTCGCTGAGACACAACAAGCAAAGGGAATGCTTGTCTGGGGGGGGCGATTTTACTCCCGCAATTAAGGCAGCGTTTAAAGAAACCCCACCACTGGGCCATAGGCCAGGCGGGGAGTAGGAGGAGGAGAATCCGAAAGCAAGTCCAGGAAAACAGTCCGAAGGTCAAAAACACGAAAAATCAGTCCGAAAGGCCTTTCCAAATTGGAAGAAAAACGAAGGTTAACTACCGACCAGAGCGGAGAGGGGGTCCTCACGACGCGGCGGTCAGAAGAGAACTGGCGGGATCCTCGTGCCTCTCCCGGGGTCATGCGCAGTGGGACGTGCACATGACCGGGGAGCTGGCGCGAAAATCTGTTAGGCTTTGAAGATTACCGATCGGGATCGGCGCAGGCGCACTTAATCCCAGAGGTGTGATGCACAGAGACCACGAAGAAGATATGCAGTCATGAGGTCCTGGAGGAAGAATTTAGTCTGCTAGGCAGGAGACTCAAGGCCAGGACCTCCAAGGTAGCCTTCTTGGAAGTGCTACCTGTTCCACGCGCAGGGCCGGAGAGACAGGCACAGATCAGGAGTCTCAATGCATGGATGACATGATGGTGTGGGGGAAAGGGTTCAAGTTTGTTAGGCACTGGGATGCTTTCTGGAACAAGAGGGAGCTGTACAAAAGAGATGGTCTCCACTTATCCCGAGAAGGAACCAGGCTGCTGGTGCTTAAAATCAAGAAGGTGGCAGAGCAGTTTTTAAATTGAATTGAGAGAAAACTGACAGGAGATGAAAAGTCTCTGGTTCGGGATGGCTCATCTCAAAGAGATGAAGGGGTAGCTGTTACTTTTCTATAAGGAAATGGATTAGAATTGTTCTCTGAGACTGTAGCTAATGATAGGGACTGCCTGGCAAGGTCTCAAGGCAGCAGGAGGAAGGTTGTGGGCTTAACATGTATGTGAAACTATAGATATTTATATACTATACTAATGCTAGAAATGTCCAAAGTAAAATTGGGGAGTTGGAATGCTTGGTGTTGGAGGGAAACATAGACATTGTGGGTACTTCAGAAACTTGGTGGGATAAGGAAAATCAGTGGGATATGGTGATTCCTGGTTATAAATTATATCGGCAGGATGGGGGGGAAAGGGCTGGAGGTGGGGTGTCTCTGTATATCAGAGAAAATATACAATAAGATTGAGAGGATAAGAGAATTGGATTCGTTTCTGGAAATGCTATGAGTTGAATTAGTGGGCCCAAAAGGAAGCTTAACACTGGGAGTTTGGTTATTGCCCACCAGATCAAAAGACAGAGGAGGATTATAAAATGATGAATGAATTCAAGATAGCGGCTAGACAAAATAACTGTGTTGTAATAGGTGGTGTTAACGACCCACACATTGATTCGGTCAATATGTGTTCAAGTTGGGAAAAAGAGATTGAGTTTCTAGACACTCTCAATGACTGCCATGGAGCAGATTGTCATAGAACCTACCAGGGGAGAGGCAATCCTGGATTTGGTCCTAAGTAACGCCCAAGACCTGGTGAGAGATGTTAAAGTGATTGCACCACTTGGGAACAGTGACCATAATGTTATTGAGTTCAACATTTGTATAAATAGGGAGTTGTCCAAAAAGACTGACACAATCATTTTTAACTTTAAAAGGGGTAACTTCTCTGATATGAGGGGACATGTGGGGAAGAAACTGAAAGAAAAAGTAGGAAGGGTAAAAACCATTGGGGAAGCTTGGAGACTATTTAAAACTACAATCCTAGAAGCTCAGGAAAAATATACACCACAGGTTAAGGAAGGCACAAATAAGTATAGAAAAAAGCCTGCATGGTTAACAAAGTAATGGAAGCCGTAAAAGGTAAGAAGGATTCTTTTAAGTGGTGGAAAGCTAGTCTCAGTGAGACTGATAAAAGGGAACACAGGCTGTGGCAAATAAAATGCAAGTCTGTGATCAGGCAGGCAAAAAGGGAATATGGGGAGTATACTGCAAAAAATAAAATAAAATAAAGACCAACAATAAAACTTCCGTCAAATACATTAGAAGTAGGAAACCAGCCAGGGAAGCAGTGAGGCCCTTGGATGACCAAGGGGTAAAAGGTGTACTGAAGGATGATAGGGAGATGGCTGAGAAGCTGAATGCATTTTTTGCCTCTGTCTTCACTGTGGAAGATGCGGAGTGCTTGCCCACCCCAGAATTGCTGATTTTAAGGAGGGGCGTTGAAAGACCTGAGTCAGATTGAGGTGACAAGAGAGGAGATCCTATGACTGATAGACAACTTAAAAACTAATAAATCACCAGGCCCAGATGGCATACATTCGAGAGTTCTGAAAGAACTCAAATGTGAACTTGTAGATCTCCAGATAAAAATATGTAATCTTTCATTAAAATCTGCCTCCATTCCTGAGAACTGGAAGATAGCTAATGTCACTCCCATCTTTAAAATGGGTTCCAGAGGAGCTCTGGGAAATTACAGACCAGTCAGTCTGACATCAATACCGGGTAAGTTGGTGGAAACTGTTATTAAGGAAAGAATTAGTAGGCACATCGATGAACAAAATCTACTGAGGAAGACTCAGCATGGGTTCTGTAAGGGAAGATCTTGTCTCACTAACCTGTTAGTGTTCTTTAAGGGAGTGAACAAACATGTAGACAAGGGGGACCCAATAGATGTTGTTTACCTTGACTTCCAGAAAGCTTTTGATAAAGTTCCTCATCAAAGGCTCCTAAGTAAGTTCAATAGTCACAGGATAAATGGACAAGTCCTTTTGTAGATAAAAAAACTGGCTAATTAAAAAGAAACAGAGTGATTATCAATGGGCCATTTTCTCAGTGGAGGGTGGCAAGCAGTGGAGTACCGCAGGGATCAGTACTTGGTCCAATGCTTTTTAACTTGTTTATTAATGATTTGAAGTTGGGAGTAAGCAGTGAAGTGGCTAAATTTCCAGATGACACAAAGTTGTTCAGGGTGGTGAGAACCAGGGAGGATTGTGAAGCACTCTAAAGGGATCTGTTGAGGATGGGCGAGTGGGCATCAGTGCCGCAAATGGGGTTCTATGTGGCCAAGTGCAAAGTGATGAACATTGGAGCCAAAAATCCTAACTATAAATACACGTTGATGGCAGAGACTGACCGAGAGAGAGATCTTGGAGTCGTAGTAGATAACTCAAATGAAAATGTCAAGATAGTGTGTGACTGCAATGAAAAAGGCCAACGCTATGCTGGGGGTTATTAGGAAGGGAATTGAAAACAAATCAGCCAGTATCATAATGCCCCTGTATAAATCAATGGTGTGACCTCATTTGGAGTACTGTGTACAGTTCCGGTTGCCATACCTCAAAAAAGATATAGGATTGGAAAAAGTGCAGAGGAGGGCAACTAGAATGATAAAAGGGTTGGAATACTTTCCCTATGAAGAAAGGTTAAAGCGCTTGGGGCTCTTTAGCTTGGAGATACGACGGCTGAGGGGTGACATTATAAGCTTCGATCATGTCACCCCTCAGCTGTCATTTCTCCAAGCTAAAGAGTCCCAAGCGCTTTAACCTTTCTTCATAGGGAAAGTGTTTCAACCCTTTTATCATTCTAGTTGCCCTTTTGCATGGGATAGAGCAGGGAGAAAAAGAAGTCCTCTTCTCCCTTTCTCACAATACAAGAACTCGTAGGCACTCAATGAAATTGCTGAGCAGTCGGGTTAGAACAGATAAAAGGAAGTACTTCTTCACCCAAAGAGTGATTAACACGTGGAATCCACTGCCACAGGAGGTGGTGGCAGCTACAAGCATGGATGGCTTCAAGAGGGAATTAGATAAGCATATGGAGCAGAGGTCCATCAGTGGCTATTAGCCACAAGGTATAGATAGGAACTCTCAGTCTGGGGCAAGTGATGCACTGTATTCTTGGTGTTTGGGGGGAGGGCTTCTAGTGTCCTGGCCCCACTGCTGGACTTTCTGAGGGCACCTGGTGTTTTTGGCCACTGTGTGACAGAGTGTTGGACTGGATGGGCCACTGGCTTTTCTTATGTTAAGCTTGGCAGTTATCATTGTTTTTCAGGTGATTTTCCTTAAGAACTGTGTGAGATGAAATGTTTCATTGATTTGAAAACAGGGACAGGGAATAAAGCCAACAAATAAATATAATAATTTTTAAAATCAGTTTTTTAAAATCAAGTTGCATAGTTCAAGTCAAACTCAAAGGTAAAATCTTATTTATGTCTTTTCTAAAATGGGAAAAGATGTAACATAATCACCAATCTGAAATGGAACTAGCAAGTAAGTCAATGTTCTGTGAGTGCCCATGAAACTAAGGTGCTTCACAGTTTCTTCCATGGAAGAGAATTAAATTCTGTTGAAATACATCAGTGGACAACCACATCCAAGCTACATTATACACAGTTCTTCGGTTATGCTGGTGCATCATCACTTTCCTTCAGATTTCTTCTTAAATTATTTAAGGGAAGTACATACTATTCTGCATTGCAATTTCACAAGTGTTAATCAAAAGAAATTGTATGTAAAGTTTTGAATTAATTTGAATGAAGCATTTAAACCATATTTGATTTTTTTTTCTCTAATCAAATATTTCAGTTCGGGGGGGGGGGTTGCTGTTTAACACAGGGTACTTCTAAAATCTATTTTCTCTATATTAGTCAAAACAAACATGTTTGGTCAGATTGTGCTCTATTTAGGGCACTGAAAAACTTTCCAGAAGTTTTTTCAGTCCAATGTTCCCGAAAAACCCAGAACATTGATTTTGCAGCCTCACTTAGAACATTAAAAAACAGGACCTAGGAGGAACTTGCGGGGAGGCGGCATGCCATCCACCCTGCCTTTGTCCCCTCCACTCCCCCTCACACATACTCTTAAGTCACTCTTTCTCCTTCTGCTGGTCTCCCCCCCCACCTCTCACCCAGCACTCCCTTCTCCATCCCTACAAGACTTTTAGGGTTGGCTCCTTTGCCTGCCCCCTCCCCTCCACTGTGCCCAGGCTTCCCCTTTCCACTGCTCAGACTGCCCAGCAGCCGCATGCCTCCGCAATGCTCTACTCAGTAGCTCAACCATCGGGCTCATGTTGCAGTGGTGGCAGCTGCTGCCAAGATGGGGAGGGAGCAGTGGCAAAGTGGGGGCACAGGGGGCAGAGGACCCTGCTCCTCCTCACCTATTCTCCAAGGCAGCAGCGGAAGGGAGTTTTGCTTACAGCAGGTCAAGGGCAGAAGGATGATGTTGGGTGGGCGCAGTGGAGGCAGGTGAGTCAGTGTCAGGTTTAGGATGGGGGGATTGGCAGCAGAGGCTTTCAGTTCTCCTCCGCTGCCTAATGCTTTGTTTCCATACTGTTTGTGTGGACGGAGGGGAGTTGGCTCGCTTACCTTCCCTCTCCCCTGATAATGGGGCTGCCAGCCCAGACTTTCCACCTCTGCTGTTCTGGACACACAGCCACAGACATGCCCCCAGCTCTACCTTCCTACCGAGCCATTTGGCCCAAGTTATAGGGGTACTGGTGGCAGCAGCTGCCATGGTAGTGGAGAGGGGCACAGTGGAGGCTTCTGCTCCTCCTTGGCCACCCCCATGTTGCCAGTGGAGGTAGACGGGTCAGCAGTGTGTGGGGCGACTGGCAGAGAAGCATCTTGGTTTTCCTCCCCCTCCCGTCCAAAAAACTGTTATGGAGGCAGTTTCTTTTTTGTTTTTTAAACCCTCTCTCATTATAGTCTGGGATTTTTCTGAAATTTGGGGGGAGGAGTGTCTCCCAAGTTTGTAGAAAGATCTTCCTTTTTTCAATATGCTCCTATCCACAAATTTAAGAATCCACAAAGGGGCCATAGGCAGGAAATCTGCAAGGACTTGCCAGGGGGCATCTTATTTTCCTCTTTCCTGCTATTTCCTCTTTCCCTTCTCTGAAAGCCCCAACAGCCTCACTCCTTTTCCAGATTCCTTCTCTCCTTCGCCCCCACCAGCCACAATCTACTTTATCTGCCCCCCACCCTCATGTTCAGCTTTTTTTTTTCTTCCCTCCAGCTGGCAGCTTCTCCCTGGGAAAACTGTGTGGCTCCAACCTGGCCAAGTTGTGCAGTGCCACCCAAGGCTGTGCCCAGTTTCTCAGTGGGGAACCTGCAAAGACTTGTGGGGGGGCATCACATTTTGCCCTCCCCACATTATTTTCTCTTTCCAGTCTCCTGGCAAACCCCATATTCTCACCTTTCCCTGCTTCCTTCTCTCCTTTCCACCCACCAACCAACCTGCCTCTTTTATGCCTCCTATAGAATCACCGAGTTGGAAGGGGCCACACAGGCCATCTAGTCCAACCCCCTGCTCAATGCAGGATCAGCCTAGAGTATCCCTGACAAGTGTTTGTCTAGATGTGGCTTACAGACTGCCAGTGAGGGGGACCTCACCACCTCCCTAGGCAGCTGATTCCACAACTCTTACTGTAAAACACTTTTTCCTAATATCCAGTCAGTACCTTCCTGCCCTTAATTTAAACCAATTATTGTGAGTCCTATTCTCTGCTGCCAACAGGAACCGCGCCCTGCCCTCCTCTAAGTGACAGCCCTTCAAATACTTAAAGAGAGCAATCATATACCCCCTCAACCTCCTCTTCTCCAGATTAAACATGCCCAAGCCCCTCAGCCTTTCCTAATAGGGTTTGGTCTCCAGGCCCCCGATCATCCTCCTCAGTCTCCTTTGCAGGCACTCCATGCTGTCCACATCCTTTTGGAAGTAAGGCCTCCAGAACTGCACACAATATTCCAGGTGCGGCCTGACCAATGTAGTGTACAGCAGGACTATGACATCTTGTGATTTGGATGTTATGCCTCTGTTGATACACCCCAAGATTGCATTAGCCTTTTTTGTCACTGTATCACACTGGCTGCTCATATTTAATTTTCAGTCCACCCTTACCCTAAGATCTTGTTCACACACACTGCTACCCAGAATTGTATCCCCCATCCAGTATGTGTGTTCCTCGTTTTTGTTACCCAGATGTAGAACTCGGCACTTATCCTTGTTAAATTGCATCTTGTTCCCACCCGCCCACTTTTCCAGCATGTTCAGATCTCATTGAATTCTATATCTTCTGGTGTGTTCACTGCTGCTCCCAATTTAGTGTCATCTGCAAATTTAATGAGTAGCCCCCCACACCCTCATCCAGATTATTTATAAAAATATTGAATGATCGGAGCTAGCAACACATGGTGGATGAATAAGTTTTGAGCTCCCTTCTTCCCTTCCCAAAAGTCGTCTGGAACACGCTTATTTCATCACTAATGCCGAGAAAAAACTTGAGGAGGCAGTTGGGAACCACACTGGAAAATAGTGGACCAGGAAAATCCTCTGTAAAAAGCTATTTTTCGCCGGTAATTGCCTCAAAATCGCCTCCTGCAGAGACTGTGGAACCCGACAAAATGGCTACCTCACCATCTCCAATAGACAACAATGAGGCCCAAATCACATGACAGGACTTTAGAGCCTTTAAAGAAGAAATCCTTACCTCGATGTCAACTTTAGTTGCGGATCTCCTTAAGCCGGTACAACTCTCAATAAAAGACCTCCGGAAAGAAATCAGAGAAGCATCTAAGCTGGCTGAAAACACCTCACAGATGGCTCTGAACTTACAGGAGGAGGTAAGAGTATTACAAACTTCTGAACAATCCACTTCAACAAGACTGGCAATACTGGAAAGTAAATGGCGCCAGAATAACCTTAAACTTCGGGGCTTTGAGGAGGGGGCTGAGTAAAATGGAGACCTAGCTGTATTTATCTCGAACTGGCTAGCTAAAGTCCTGGAGTTGGAAGACGGAGTAGCCCCAGCTATAGTGAGAGCACACCGGGTAGGCCCCATAGCCTCTGCAAGGCAAGGCAGACCCAGGGACATTCTTATACAATTTCTTTACCAAAGAGCACGAGATAAAATCCTGCTGGAAGCAAGAGCAAAAAAGTCTCTATTCTATCAAGACCAAAAAATTTTGGTTCTTCTGGATTTGCCACCGGAAATCTTAGAGAAGAGGAGGAATTTGAAGATTATAACAGCTAAACTTAAGCCAAGATCAGATTCAGATGGTCTCCAACTTCAGACATCCTGGTTTACAAAAATGGATTGCAATACCAAGCATCAGACAAGTTTACTGGCAAAGCTCTCCTTAACTCTCTGGGAGTCAAACTATCTAAGTCTGAAGAAGAAAACCTGCTGGCAAGCTGAACTATGAATGACTAATTCCAAGAAGAAGAAAAAATTCTTCCTCTATGCTCAAGATGATGTATGGGATATTCAGAAATATCAGTGAAAACTGATCTTTAGTTAAACTGAATTATAGTATTTTCTTTGGGGGGTTTTTTTATTGTTTATATATTATCATAGATAATAATGTGGAAATAACCATATTTTTTTTTCGGTTATTGGAGTTTTACAGTTTATAATGGCTGATTTAATAAGCCTGAAATTTAATTTTTTTTATGTGGGGGGGGTTCAATAGAGGAATAATGTTAGTAATAAATAGTATAGGATTTTAGCATGACTAATATAAGTCCTTAGTGATTACACAACTTTAGGCTTATAAATGCTATTTTATTGTAATTTCTTTTACAATATATATGTTAAAATTATATTTTTATGTATTATTGGAGTCTTCTTTTTAGGTCTTAAGGGTAGTTTAAATATACCTCAAATTAAGTTCTGTTACTGGTTTTAATGGATATATAATGTCAGTATTAATTAACATAGGATTTCAACTTGAATAATATAAACTTTTGATATTTTAGTCTATAACAGACAATATTGTTGTCTACAGTTAACTATTGTTATAACTTATATGAAGAATATTTGAAAGCTTAGTATCTATATTTAAGAACAGATAGATGATAAAAGTGTATGTTCTCTTTTTTTCCTATAAGAGGAATTTATAGTGGCAGACTGCTTAACACTTAAGTATTTATTATTTGGTTACGATGATTTCAACAAAAGTAGATCATTATGTAATTTTATGATTTTGGTTAATCCTTATATCTCATTTAAATAATTATGGCTATTGTTATGGAAAATAACATTTTTGAAGGGAGGGGAGGAAGGTAGAAAATGTCTTTTGAGTAATTACTTTATAGTACAACCTCCATTTTAGTTTTAAGAGAGTGTCTTAGCAAAGGGTGACACTTGATTGTTACCCTTTTAACTGGACTTTAGTTCTAGTTTTCTAAACTCTTACCCTTCTATAGGGTCATTATTGTAGTTTATAAAGGTTAAAATATTGGATAATAGTTTTGTATCCATATTTAGTTTATTTTTTGAATATAGTATAGAATAGTATAGTTATAGTTGGTATTTTTTATTTTTTATTTTTAAGGAAAGTTGAGGTTTTTAAAATTTTAGGATAGTTAGTAAACTACTTATCATTAATGACTCAAGAGTTTTCAATAGCCTCTTGGAATGCTAGAGGTCTTAATAATGTTGTCAAACGCAGGAGAACTTCTAACTTCTGGGCAAAAAAACGTACTAACATATTATACTTACAGGAAACCCACCAAAAATGCAAAAATAAGAATATACTACCCACCAGATGGTTCACACAGCAATACCAAGCTCCAGGCTCATCCAAATCTAGAGGTACAGCTATTTTAATTTCCAAAAATGTCCCCTTTCAAATTCAAGACACTAAAATTGACCCTAAGGGAAGGTATATTTTTATTAAGGGTCTCCTTAATGGTAAACCATTTACAGTAGCTTCCATCTATGCACCTAACTCTGATCAAGTAGAGTTCATTAGGGAAACTTTAAAATCTCTGCTAGAATTTAAACATGGTGAAATACTAATAGGTTGTGATCTAAACTATATTGTGGACCCCAATTTAGATAAAACACAAAAAGTTCCAACTATAAAAAGAAAGGTTCACCTTAAAACAGAACTGGAAGAAATTTTTAACTACTTTAATTTGGGAGACGTTTGGAGGTCTTTTAACCCTGGAACCCGTCAATACACATACTTCTCCCCTAGACATCAGATTTACACGAGAATTGATTACATACTGGCTACAAAAACTTTGCTCCCAGTTCTTAAATTGCCTGATATTGGGTCAATAATGTTGTCTGACCATGCTTGGGTTAACTGTATAATTACAAATCAACAGACTGATGACAAAGGTCCGATTTGGTCTATGAACAAGCTTTTATTACAAAATCAAAATGCTATTAAATACATCAAGCAACAGGTAATTGAATACTTTAATTTTAATGCAGAGTGTGCAGTGCCGCAATCTATTATTTGGGACGCTTTTAAAGCGGTTATAAGGGGCCACCTCCTATCAGCATCTTCCTCTTATAAAAAAGAAAAACAGAAAATTATAGAGGAACTTCTTTTTAATATTAAAAAGCTGGAACAAAGACATATGCAATATGGAGGTAAAAAACCCCTAAAGAGACTAAATCAAGAGAGAAAAAAATTGGACGTACTGGATACATCTGCCACCCAAAAGCAACTTCTTATGCTTAAACAAAAATATGTTACTAAAACTCCTAAATCCATAAAAATGCTTAAGTTTAGAGTAGATAAAAAACTATCCTCTTCTTTAATTTATGCTATAAGGGATGAGAAAGGAAACATTTTAAATACAGCAAAACAGATTACTTCTGTTTTCTACAAATTCTATAAGCAACTGTATTCTTCCACTAATCCTGACAAGCACCAAATTTATTCTTATTTAAGTTCAATAAATTTTAAGAAGTATCTTTCTGATGAACACGCTCACTTCTTAGACCAACCTATATCTAAACAAGAAATAATTGAGGCTATATCTGCCTCAAAAAATAATAAAGCTACTGGAAGGGACGGAATCCCCATAGAATTTTACAAAACTTTTAAAATCGAAATTTTGGATCACATACAAAAGACAATGAATGTAATATTACAGGATGGGTTACTGCCAAAGTCATGGTCTGAAGCACGGGTGATAGTACTTCCAAAACCTGGTAAAGACCCCTCTCTTGCATCATCATACCGCCCAATTTCTATCCTTAATCATGATTTTAAACTTTTTTCATCAATTTTAGCTTCCCGTCTTAATAAAATTATAACTAAATATATACATAGAGATCAGGCTGGCTTCATGCCGAATCGCACAATTACTGACAACATAAGAAAAACTCTAAATCTAATTGAATATTGCAGATCTAAGGCAATAAACTCAGCAATTCTTTCTTTGGACGCAGATAAAGCTTTTGACCGTGTGGAACCAATTTATTTGATTGAATTAATGACTTATATGAAATTTGGACCTGCTTTTATGAATGCAATAAAAGCAATTTATAAAGCACCGACAGCCCAGATAAGCGTAAATAACTTTCGATCGGAGGACCTTTTTTTAAAACGGGGCACAAGACAGGGTTGCCCTCTTTCCCCACTATTGTTTGCTATCTCATTAGAGCCTTTGGCTTGTGCCATAAGGAATGATTTTAACATTGGGGGTATTGATATTTTAAAGGAACTTATTTGCCGATGATGCAATTTTTTATTTATCTAACCCTAAGCTTTCTTTAAAATTTCTTATGGATCGTATTTCAGATTTCAGTAAAGTTTCTGGATTTTTGATTAATTTTACAAAATCGGAGATTTACTCAATTCATTTAACAGAAATAGATAAAAATACAATTTCTACTAATTTTCCCTTCAAGTGGGTTACAAAACAATGGAGGCATCTAGGAATTCTTTTTCCTTTAGACCTTAAGGACTTATACCAGGTCAATTACTCTCCTCTTGCAACCCTACTTCATGATACTTTTCAAGAGTGGCATAAACTTAATTTAAATATTCTAGAAAAAATAGAATTATTTAAAACTATTTTGGTACCGAAATTTCTTTTTCTTTTTCAAAATTTACCGATTTCTATTCCTCAAGCTGATTTTACAAAGTGGAACTTGTTATTACGTAATTTCCTTTGGGGAAACAAAAAAGCCAGGATAAAAATGTCCTTACTACAAAAGCCCCCAAGAGAGGGAGGCCTAGGTTTACCGGACTTATATTTTTATTTTGTTGAGGCCCAGTTAAAATATATTTGTTACTATGCAAATCCATCGTCAGATAAAACCTGGGTACAAATAGAGGGTACCTCTTTAGCTCCAGATATTTTACACGAATTGATTTGGAACCTCCCTAAGTATAGAAAAAAACCAGTATTACAAAATAAATTTTTAGCCCATACATTAAAGGTATGGGATAAATTTAGACACATATTGGCTCCAGATATTTCGCCTGCAATGGCATTTCTTGGACAACACTGGTTCAATCCAGGTAGACCACATACTGAGTTTGTAACTTTAAGAGAAAAAATGGTTTTTAGAATTGCGGATTTGATGCATAACCATAAGTTAGGCACTAAAGACTTTTAAAAAAATAAATATTCAATAACAATAACCTGGTTTCAATATCAGCAACTCTCCCACATGTTTTTGGACTTAGAAAAATCAACAGACCCTGATAGGAACCTAACCTCTTTTGAAAAAACTTTACTAGCGGGTAATTATAAGTCTAAAGGTCTCATTGGTATTATATATAAGCTATTGAACCAAAAATGTTGGAAACAAGAATTAGCCATTCAAAAGTTTTGGGAAGGGAATTGCCCAGGTATTAGGGATACCTCCCAGTGGACCAAAATTTGGAGTTCTTTTCCTTTTAAAACAACCTTTTGGTTAAACTCCAATCCTTTAAAATTTACTCCAGGTGGTACCTGACTCCAGTTCGACTTTTTCACTGTAAATTTAAAACAACTCCAAACTGTTGGAAAGGATGTAAGCAAGTAGGCACTTTTATCCACTGTTGGTGGGGTTGTGAATATATAAATAAATTCTGGGTCTCGGTACTGGAGGAAGTGTCAAAAATTTGTGGTCAAGTTTTTCCTAATACCATAGAATCAGTCTTACTTAATTATTGGCAGGATTTGAACATATCTTCAACTAAAATGGAGTTAGCGACGTTGTTGTTCTCAGCCGCCAAAACATTGATAGCCCAATCTTGGAACCAAACCAGAATCCCAACATTAAGACAATGGATAGCCAAATGTTGGGACATGGCAGCAGCTGATAAACTATCTAGTCAAATATTAACTTCACATTATCCAAACAAACAAAATGCATTTTTGGAAAGATGGTACTCCTTTTTTCAATACTCAACAATCAAAGCAAAGGAAAAGTATAAAGTTCCAGTGAAATACCTGAAATTTGTATTTTATTAAAGGTTGAATTTTAATATTTGAATATCAGTTACAATTAGGAAGGAGGCTATTGATGAAGGTGTATTTTTTGTAAGAGTTTTAGTTTATATTGTTATATGTTGGTATTAATGATTGTTTTATAAGTGTTGTAGATATATTCTGTATGATCTCTACAGTTCTACTTTGTTGATTACTTTTGGAGTGTTTTATAAAATAAAATTATATTGTTAAAAAAAAAGAGACAGCGTAACATCTATGATACAATTATTGCACAGAGTACTTGGCAGAAGTCTCAACCTTGTAGATTCAGAAAAGGAAGAAAATCTTAATAGGTTCGTATAATGTGAACTAATGACTTCGGAAGTCATCTTTAATGTTTTTCTCCTTTTCTTGTTTTATAAGAAATGATATCGTTATGCGTTTATCCCGTTTTCTGCTGTATCTCAGATATTTTGAAAATAAAACTTGACATGGTAAAAAAATATATATATTGAATGATCTTCAGCTATATTTATTTACTTCATTTATACTCCCATCACTGTCCACAATGGAGACCCAAAGAAGCTTATATAATTTTCCTCTTCTCCATTTTATTGTAATGAATGTTTTATTAGTAGTATATGTACAAAATTTATATCCTGCCTTTCTGCCCTTTATGCCAATAAATTAAAGCACATATGACAAAATTTTAAAACCATGCTCCATAAAAAAACACATCTTTAATAGCTAAAAAACAGAAACATAAAAACAATATTGAAAATTATTGGTTGGGATGGAGGAATCACTGAGGCAATGTCAAATTAAACAGACGTCTTCATTCGCTGGTAGAAGACAGCAACAGAAGGGGACAGACAAATCTCCCTGGGGACAGAATTCCAGAGTTTTTGGTGCCAAACCCGAGAAGGCACTCTCCCAGGGTTCTGGGGGGGAAAGCCCACAGGAAAAAAGCTCATATGAAAATAAGCCCACATGGAAGAAAGCCCACAGGGAAAAAAGCCCATACACATCAATGTCCACAGAGAAAAAAGCCCACATAGAAAAATACCACATAAAGTGCCACAGATATTTATAATGGTGGATAGCTATTCATCTCCATTTATGAGAATGAACAGGTATTACCAATATTCACATGCAACAATTTGTGCTGTGATTTTATCAAGTATACTTAAATAATAATTTTGCTATGTTATTAGGCGACCTGCCTGTGCATTAGCCAGTGTTAGTTTGTGGCAAGCGAGGTCCCTCTGCAGTCCATCATATAGAGACCACACACCAGGGTTTCCTCCAAGCTGAGTTAGTGTGAGCTAGATAGATGACTTTAGAGTTTGAGTGGGATCATATGGAAGTAGGCGGTCCTTCAGATAAGTTGTCCCCAAACCATATAGGGCACTGAAGATAAACCCCAGCAATTTGAATTGTGCCTGGAAACAAATTGGGAGCCAGTGGAGGCCCAGGTCACAAATACTGCCAGATTGGCCTTTTACCATCTTTGGTTGGTCAGGTAGTTGGTTCCATATCTCTCCCCCTGTGACTTGGTTATGGTAATCCCCGCAACTGTCACCTCCAGTTCATTCTACACAGGGCTGCCCTTGCATCTGACCTGGAAACTTCAATTGGTACAAAACGAAGCAGCATGCCCTCCTGTCTAGGCTGTCCGTGTGGGTGCCCATAAAGCCAGTGCTTTGCCAGCTGCATTGGCTGCCAGTTGTATACTGGATTAGGTTCAAGGTTATGGTATTAACCATTAAAGCCCTATGCGGTCGGGGCCAACATCTCTCCCAAAATGTTCCCTGAAGAGCTTTATGCTTGGCTGAACAACACCTACTAGAATTCCCCAGCCCAAGGGACATCAGCCTAACCTCAACCAGAGCCAGAGCATTTTCGGCTCTGGCTCCGGCCTGGTGGAACAGGCTCCCAGTTGAGATCAGGGCTCTGTGGGACTTATTACAATTCCTCAGGGCCTGTAAAACAGAGCTGTTCCACCAAGCCTTTGGTTGAGGGGGTGTCTCATTACATCTGGCCTCCCCTGCTCCATCCAGTATAACTTGTTTTGCTTTCTTCAAATAGCCCACAATTTTTTTAAATACTATATCTGTCATAAATCCCTAATAAATCCCTGCTTTGGTTTACTTAGATTGTATTAGGGATATATGACACATATAGTATTTAAAAAAACTGTGGACTATTTGAAGAAAGCAAAACAAGTTATACAGTAACAACTGTAAGAATTGTAAATGGCACTAGAAGATAATTCAATAGAGCTTACCTCTTTTAAAGACCAAATACTAATTCATTTAAAAGTGTAGTATTATATAGGAGTTCAGCCTTTAGACACCTTGTCAATGTTTTATACCTTTATGAAAGGGAAATTTAACATGCAGCTGCATGGAATCAATCAGAATACTTTTTAGAGAGTTTAAGTTCCTAGCTTGAGAGGTGGAGAGCATTTGTCAGTCTATTTAAAAAGAAGGCTTCTAGCCGGGATAAAAGAGGACTGATGTATGCTTCTACCAGGTACTACTACAGAGCAACTGAGCCAGCAACTTGTAATGGAGAGCATTTACCAGCCATTAAAAAAAGAAGGCTTTCAGCCGGATATTAAAGAAAGGACTGGTTGGTACTTTTCAGAAATAAATTAACTGGCTTGCTCCTAATTTAAGTTCACTTGAAGTTCACTTGAAGTAAGTTAAAGGTTATAAATTATTAATTATTTCAAAAATTATAATATAACAAAATTCCATTCAGCTTCATGTTCCTCTCAATAATCAAGTTTGTTCTAGGGCTGAGGACAGACTGGCAATCTAAAGCGGGGCAGGCACGCTTCGCAAACAGAGGAAAGGAGCACGTTCAGACATGCGCATCTGTCCGTCAGCTCCGTTGCGTACTTACCCGTCTCCCAGTCGCTTTCCTTCCACTTTACCCGGACACCAGTTTTTCCCGGTGTTCAGAGGCCTTCCTCCGCATGCCTCCCGCTTCCAAACAGTGTGAACTGGAAGAAGCGGGAGGCATCCGGAGGAAGTGTGAACGCACCGGCAAAAAGTTTTGCGCATATGCGCATGTGCGCACATGCGAAAAACATCAAAGGAAAACAAAAAAAAAAGTGCAGCGGCGCGCGCAAGCCGCGCGCGCTGGCTATGCGGCAATCTGAACGCTCCGTGGCAGTCTGAACGCTCCGTATCGCCGCTGATCCGCATTGCTCTGGCCAGTGTGAACGGCCAGCTCCGTGGGTTTTTCCCCCCGCTCCAGTTCCCTCCGCTTTGCCTCCGCTTCAGATTGCCAGTCTGTCCTCAGCCTAGGATAATTTGGTGAAAGCAGAAGCTATTTTGATAATGGATCCAGAAGATAAGAAGATAATTAAAAAGAACTTAAGTTGTAAAAATTTGAAGGAAGTACTATAGAAGCTAAGCTGCACCTAGAGGCTGACACCTTTTACTCTATATAAAGTTACTCCTGAGGAAGACTTGTGAAATGAGTGTATAACTGGGTGCTCACTGAGGATGTTGGACTTTTCTTGCCAAATAATTGATGTTTGTAAGAGTTATTAAATATTATTGTCATTTTATCACAGGGCTTGTTTGTTTGTTCTCTATGGCATTGTGCCATGCTGAGGCCCCTCCCCTCCCCAAACCCCACCCTCTCCTGGATCCACCCCAAAAGTCTCCAGGTATTTTCCAACCCAGACCTGGCCACCCTAAGATGGACTAACACCGGAAAATATCTGAACACTAATTTATGTTAAACATTTCTACAAAAACAAAAATGTAGACAAGAAGCCAAAATTGAAAAGAAGCCTATTTTGCAAAACTTATTGCCTGCCTTAATCCTAGAAAGTACTGTTTTTACTGTGCTAATGCGCATTATAATAACTCAAGAGGCTGGCTGTTCCACCACAGCATATTTCCCAACCTAATGTTTGATACCAATTGTACAATATATGATTAACTGGTAGACAATAAAGCAACCTGCACTACAGTCCAGACAGGAAACAAGTAATCACTGTCATTTCTGTAACGGTTAAGGCTGTACTAGCTGATTCCTGTGGGACTTGCTACTGGGAACCACAGGAGGCTGCTGCACTCTACAGCTTTTCCTGCAGTTTGTCCACTTACTGGATGCTGCGTTTAGAGAAGTCTCAACCATACTGTCCTCATTCTGTACAATATATAAATTTGTATGCATATATATAGACATAATTTATACACACACAAATGTAAAACATTGCTGTCCCAAGTCACAATAAGCTATTAAAATAGTAAATTAATTTATTTCATTAAATCAGGCATCGTTGTCACTTACCTAAGCATAACTACCACCTTTGTTCCAGCATCTCTCCTCTCCCCAGCTGGTGTTGTATCTATTCCAAGTCACTGTTCTACCTTTCTTGTTCCTTTATAAAACTATTCTGCATTTAAAATATATTTTTTCTTTTGTTCATCTTGAACTTTGAAAACATTAGTTAATTCATACTGCAAAATTATACCTCTACAACACATGTTTTAAAAGAGTTAGTGTGAAAACATGCAAAGGTTAATACAATGATATGGAGGTCCAATCTGAAATAAAACGACTGCTGGAACAGACACATCCTTAAAAGACACCACACACTTTGCATCCCAGAAGACATCACAGTAACTAACTTTCCTTAATGATTTTCCTTTCAACATGTTTAAAAGAGCAACATGTCTCATTATATTTCTTCCAATTGATGAAGAAATATATGTGTGCACTTGAGTCAGTATATTACTTAGACTCATAAGTCCTGCTATCTCTAGCATTTGGGATAAGTAGCACACAAAATAATAATTGTTGGTCCTTGAAAGGAATACTTGTAATGGTCACTAGGCAGAAAGACCTTACAACAGTAGACGGTCAAATAAGGAGACAGAATTTGTAACTCAGCATTCAGATAGGATGGGTGTGCGGCAGTGTGGAAGAGTCAGGCTGAGGACAGACTGGCAGTCTGGCCAGCTCTGCTTCCGCTTTAAAAGCAGAGGCAGAGCTGGCGTCCAGACTGCTACATCTGCCCCGAGGAGGCACCCCAGACTCACCTTGTCCAGCGGCGCACTCCTCCCGCAGCAGCCAGGCACCACTTCCAAGTGGTGTCCCAGCAGCTGCGCGCGCGTTCCATCTGCTTCTGGCAGGTGTGAACATGCACGGGCAGGCAGAGCCGTGCAGCGTTCTGCCGCCGCCGCCAGAAGCCACCCGCAGTGTGGACACTGCGGGCGGCTTCCTTGCGGCGGCGTCTGAATGCTGCGCTGCGGGGCAGTTCGCCCCAGCTTGTTCTGCCGCGCTCCTGTAGCGCGGCAGAACTCTAATCTGGCCTCAGTTTCACTTACTCTAGCAGTAGTGTCCGCTTCAACATAACCACAAACAAAGCTAATTAAAATAAGCAGAAGTTCTGGGAACGCACAGAAAGGGTCACAGTAAAATTTGCAATTGTTTCACGTGAAGTAAATAAAAGTATCCAAGATACCTTGCATCATTTAAAGGTTATAATTAAGAGGCTAGAGAAGTCTTCTACATAGTGAAGTCCACAATACCTAGGCAGTATTCTTGTAAAGCTATAGTTAATCATAAACTTCTGCCCGTCTCTTGCGTTAGTCATCAAACTTAGTTATCAAACAGAAATTAGCCATGCAAACGGTTAGCAATTATTCTAGAAACTAGAGCTTGTACCATAATATAAATCCGAATATTAGAATATTTGATAGTTTACATCATGGGGTAAGTATCTTCTAAATTTAATCTAACCCCACAAACAATGGCACAGGACAAAGACTGTATGAATTTTGACACCAAATTTTTCAGCAGGGGAAAGTTTTATGCACAACTATAGTTATGGCATTTTAAAACAAACTGAAATGTGATCCTACTAGCCTCTCTTTAGTAATACACCATCCAGTGCTAGCCACCCAAGGGGCCTTCCAGGATTTAATTGTAGAAACTTGGGCTTGCAGATAGCTCCTTTGTGTGACAATACAGAACAGTAACATTTTGGCTGCATGTGGATGAGCAGCCAGTCTTTAAACACTTTAGGATTCATACATTTTAGCTTTCCAATAAAAGCAGAGTTTTCGAATTATTTTTTTCTTTCAAGTCCACCATCTGAGTTGTCCTTGGACTCTCACATATATGCAAGCTGTTTCTTGTATTCTTTTCAGATTTTGCTGCTCCTGGCCTTCAGCAGCCCTGCTGCAATAAATTATAAGACTTCCGCCTTGAATTAAGGTGATAGTTATAAGCAAAATGTTCAAAACCACTAACTTTTAGGTACCTCTGAACTGCCTGGAGCAATATTTTTAAAGAAGCATAACGGTACACGTTACATGCACAGAATATCACTTGCATGAACTGTTCAACTATTTTTTTCTTGCATTTCCTATGATGCAGTATACTTTATGGAAGAGATATTTGGATATTCCTCAATTTATATGCAATATTAGGTAATCTATATTATTTATCAATAAACTATAGTGAAGATTTTGAATGGTAGAAACAATAAAAATGAAATAAACCTAAAATCTTTTGTGTCATTTAAGGAAAATCTGGAGACCAATTTCCTCATGTTGTAATTTTTTTTCCCTGGAAAACCTTAAGGTCTCACATCAAAAGAATTGTTTATGGAAGCTAGATTTTTGTTCTATATATTTTATTTAATGCTTTGATCAAATTTTTATTTTCTGAAAACAAGCGTTTCAGATGTCAGTTTACTGAATCTTCTGTACAGTTCTTAATCATTCCATGCAGATACATGCATTATTACTTCAGCTACACTTTGATCATAATTCCTGATTTTTAGAATTTAAAAAGGCAATAAAGTCAGTAGAAGTTAGTTTTTGTATAACTAACTGTTTATATCACATGTCTAACACTTAACATGTCATATTTAAATCCAAATAGCTTTTAAATTCTGAAAACTATATTGTGACATAATTGGTAATATTAACTTGAACATGTGAAAGCAAGTTGCACCAAACAAAATGCCAGTGCATTCTCAACATTTAGATAACTTAAAGAGTGCAGTCAGTGAAGAAATAGCTTTTTAGTGCTTGGCAAAAGAAAGAGGGAGCCTATACATGCAGTTACGGCTGAATCAGAGTTTTGTCAAACATACTGAAACCAGGGACTCACTTTTTCTGTAATTTATGACAAAATAAAATCCCCAGACTGGAAGTTGGTATGCATATTATACCACACTAAACATTAAAAGACTAAAGATGCAGAAATGAATGTCTGAATTCAGTTTCAAGAAGTCTAACTCTGATTTTATGCCTTCCTGAAATGTCTAAACAATGCTTTGGAACATTATTTTAGAAAGTCATTTGAAAGCTTTGGAAACTGAGTTTCAGAGTTAATTAACTAGATCCCATGCAAGTATACTGGCAAACACAGCTGCTTTCTGACAAGAGATTTAAATATTTTGCTTAAATGTTGAGATATGCAGTAATATATTCATTTTTGCGCTAATCTCTTTTTGCTCAGGGAAAGTATCCACATTTTGCAGAAACTTAAAGTAACAAGTCTAAATTAGGCAAGGCAAAATGAATAACTAAGAAAACAATGCAATTAGAAAAATTACCAATAACGAACATGTTCCATTTGTGAGGTATATGCAAGATTATCTTGTTCATACTTGCAGCGTTATCGTAACAGCAGATATTGTACAATAGTTTATATAATGCAAAATGTGTGACAGAGGTAAATCAGTAAGCTACGGCATATTAAAGCAGCATGATACAGATCAAAGGGAGCGACTTCAGAACAGCTGAGAGCATCAGAGCCAAAACCCTGCCAAGCAAAAAGTCTGGAAAACAAACATCCACCAATTTTTTTTAATGTGAAATAAAGTACAGAAATAACAACTGTGCAGCTGAAACATATCTTTGCAACATACCTGCCTATTAGCACACCCAACTGGAAAAGGTGTTTACTTTACTTGATTTATAGTGACATTGATTAGTTCTCTATGCCTTGCCACATATGACACTTTTAACCACCTTACTGTATTTGCTTAATATTACCTTGCATTATAGCACCTCAGTATAAGCGATGCCAGAAAAATGTATTGGCAAGAATGAGAGTTAACTCAGAAAAGTGGATTTCACACCTGCAAGAGACAGCCTGACCAACCTCTCTGAGCACACCTGAGAAATAACCTAGTTTGCTTTTGTTTTTGCAAAGACTAGCATTGTGAACTGTGAAAAATTCTTCCTGCAATGTCTGTGTTAAAATCAACAAGACCTGAATCCACATTTAAAAACAAGAGACAGAAAAGACCCCAACACTGCATACCAGAAAACCAACAGAAGAACATAAATTAGCCAAGCACAATCTCTCTGCTATACCGACAATAATTCCAATACAGATTTATGCTCAGCACAGAGAATATCAAAACAGCAACTGTGGTGCAATATGTGAACAAATCTAATTAAGTCACCAATGATCTTTGTAAAAAGAAGTTGTGTGAATACTTCTGAAATGACTGGTAATGATTACAAAGCAGATTTCTATATTGCACAGGGGGGGGGGGAAATCAACTAGAATGTCGTTAACAGCTAGAAGTTTTAGAATACATTTCAAAAATTTTAAGTATTGTAATACATAAACAAATCTAATTAAGTGTCCCATAATCTTTGTAAACAAAAGTCTTGCATACATATTTTAATGAACTGTAAAAGTTACCTCCATGTGGTTATAAAAGTTACCATTAAATATAAATTAAAAATGATCAAGACAAAATGATCTCGACAACCACTTTGAAGACTAAGAAAAAAGGTTTTTATGTTTAAAAACCCTGTAAAACGCACATTCCACTAGCTGCATAGTCCAGAACGTGTGTGAAATAAACCACATAAAAGAACATGGAAAACTATCATGAAAAGAAACACAGCTATTTTTAGAGCACAAAGTAGCCTTACTCTGATTATACCTTTGATTTGTTTTAATCTACTTTGCCCCCAAATGTAGTTTAATCTCTATTCCTGTAACACAGCTCTTGTAATGATCTGAAATGCAGACTCATACACCATAAATATCTGTAACATTTTATTTACAATACTAGTGCCTTTAGCTTAGATATGGTTAGATATTTTTGCAAGGCACATGTGTTGAAATCAGAATGCTTAGTCTGCTGAATATATGCATGCAAACAGATGAAATTTAATTTCTTATATTTGATGCTAAATTCTCAATACTGCACAAGATAAAGCACAAATCTACAAATAGATTCTGTTCAACATCTTTTAGTATCTTTAATCTACCATATTCAGGAGTTATTAAAAGGTAATACAAGTGAGAGGAGCAGAAAATATTAATTCTATAACTTCAGATTTAAATGTCTCACAAAAATATGCAGTGAGATAATATTAACACTGTTTTAGAAGAGCATCACCACTAGATAATAATTACTACAATACATCAACACTTGAAAAATACAGTTTGCTTTCTGCAAACATTCATGTTTTTTCTATCAGTGGAAAATGTTTTTCCTAAACAGCAGCTTCCTATGTGGTTCATCACTTTTTCAAACATATATTCCTGACCACTGCTGAAATCACCCCTACTCCAATACTTCCAAAGGGGTATTCAAGAGCACCCTTGTAGACGCACACATTAATGTGCTGAGGGGGTCTGTGTGGGTCAGCAAAGCGGAGAGCAATGTTTTTTCCCAGTCGCACAGTCGAGTCCGACTCTTCGCGACCCCATGGACCACATCACGCCAGGCCGTCATGTTCTGGAGTTTGCTTAATTTCATGTTTGTTGCATTGATGACACATTCAAGGTGGAATGGTCACAGCTGAGACACCAGACTAAGATTCAAGAATCAAAGGCCACATAAGCAGAAGAGAACAGACAATTCCAATGGTGATGAGAGCAGAGGAACGCTTGAAGAGTTGCTACTGGGTGGCAGCAGTAGTGGAAGGTGACACAGGGCTCTAGCTATCATATAATAGTTTCCGTTTCAAAGATTCTTCATCAGAAAAGGACCATCAGACAAGCTTAATGTCTACACTGTATAGATTCTTTTCTTATGGCTCAGGCCATTCCAATAAATTCACAAGTTACCACTATTGTATGAACAGATCAGAGATTTCACAGACCAGAACAGGCAAAATGTTCTAAATATGTGAGCAGTATATAGTATAATCTTGCTGGATAGTATCTATCATAGGCAAGAGCAGTGACACTTCAGTTAGCCCTGTTTAGCATGACGCAGAAGAAGACAATGGTAAACCACTTCTGATCATCTCATACATCGACTACCATATGATGAGACAAAACAAAACAAAAACAAAAAAGATACAGAGCTGGAAGACAGGCTCCCCAGATCGGATAATACTTAATCAGCAACTGGGGAAGGGCAGAGGACAAGTACAAACAGCACTGTTCTTAATGACACAACTGGATTAAAACTGAGAGAACATTCAATTGTTGACGTGAATGGATGCAAAAGCAAAGTCCAAACCTATTTGATACATGCATTAGGAACATGGAACATGAGAAATATGAATCAAGGTAAGCTTAAAATCATAAAATGAGAAATGGAACATTTAAACATTGCAATCCTGGGAGTGAATGAATTAAAATGAACTGAATTAGCATATTTTCAGTCAGAAAATTATGAAATGTTTTACTTGGGAAATGACAAACACAGAAGAAACAGTTGCTCTAATAATGAGGCAATATCAGTCAGACTTCCTGGAAAACCTATCAACATAACCATCATTCATGTTTACACCCTAACTACAGATGATGAAGAGGAAGCAACTGAAAGATTTTATGCAAGTATCCAGGAAGAAACTGATCATACACCTAAGCAAAATGTACTGATTATCATATGTGATTGGAATACAAAAGTAGGAAATAAAGCATGAAATGAAGCAGGAGAGTGACTCCTAGAATTATGTGAAGACAACACTTTCTTCATTGCCATTGCAAACACATGTTTCAGGCAACCACACAGATGTGTGGACACCACCAGACAGCCAATATAGAAATGAAATAGATTATATAACTGGCTGGAGAAACTTTATTCTTTCTGCAAAAACAAGACCAGACGCTAACTGTGATAAAGACCATGAATTGTTAATATCAAATTTAAAATAAACATTCATAGTGCCAAAATACAACCTAAACAACATTCCTGGAGAGTTTAAAGGCCAGGTAGAAAACAGACTTGCATTACTAAGGTCAAGTGAATGGGAACCAGAAGAACTATGGATTGAAACCAGAGATATTATCAAGAAAAATTGTGCAAAGACTATTCCTCTAGCCATAGAAATGAAAAATCTCCATGGATGACTAATGAAACTCTTAAAATTGTTAAAGATATATGAGAAGCAAAAGATGACAGAAATATAATGCAATGTTCCAGTGACTGGCACATGGAGATCAACGGAACTAGCAGGGGTCATTTCCAGCCGGAACAAGCCGAACAGCGTTCCAGCAGAAATGAGCCCTCAGGCCCCGCCCCACTGGCAGCCCTCAGTCAGGCCAGGAGGAGCAGGAAGCCCCCTTTCTTCCCTGAGCCTCTCCACTTTTGGGGAGAAACGTGGGGAAGTGGGGGTGATTTAAATGATTTCCTTGGCTCCATCATCAATCAAAAGGGAGACTTCAGCAAAGAAATCAGAAGGAGATTGAGACTGGGAAAGGCAGCCATGCAGGAACTAGAAAAGATCCTTAAGTGTAAGGGTGTGTCACTGACGACGAAGATCAAGGTAACTCATACCGTAGTATTCCCCATTACTATGTATGGTTGTGAAAGCTGGAAAATGCTGACAGGAAGAACGTTTGAAATGTGGTACAGATACCATAGATTGCCAAAAAGACAAATAAGTGAGTTCCAGATCAAAGTGACCAAACCGGGGCTATCAGACATTGGTCATCTTATCAGAAGACAAGACTCACTGGAAAAGACAAGCATGCTAGGAAAACCTGAAGGCAACAGGAAAAGAGAAAGATCCAACATGAGATGGATTAACTCAACAAGGAAGCTACAACCCTCAGTTTGCAAGACCCAAGGCAAGGCTGTTAACAATAGTCATTATTCATGGGGTTGCCATAAGTTGGAAGCAACTCGACAGCACTCAACAGTCATGTTAGCCAGTTTTAGCAAAGCTACACAGGAATCAAGTGGCACCTTTAAAGACATGAAATGTGTAAACACTGCATCTGATTTTATATACAGCAGGGAGAGTCTTACAAAGAGGGGTCAAAGTAAAAACAAGAGCTAATAGAAGTAACCCATTAATCCATTTGAACATCAGACGCTCCTAACTAACAGAAGCAAAGTAGATTACACAGCCAGTCTAATACAGGATGAAATGTGATAGTGGAAGAAATCAGCATCTGTAAGGGCAGGCAAAGCAAAATGTTAGCACCAGTATAGTAAGTTAGGAATACAAGGTCTTCTTAATTAGTTCACTGGTTAACAAACTCTAATTTAGTACTTCTGTATAGGATCCTACCTGTGAAGTTCTTTGAAGCAGAACAGTAAGGAAGACCAGTCTTCCAGAGTTCAGCATCCTGCAGTGTGGGTGCTGGACTAATGGCTGCTGTTATGACAGAGACCCCACATGATGAATTTCACACATCAAGATGTAAAAATGTGTCATTTCTCAGTTTTACTACACAGTGTACCCTAAAATATTAAATTTTAGCCGTCTGTTATAGCTCTCTTGCCAGTCATTGAGACCCAAGCATCCTTATTTATGTGTGATAATAGTTTACTTTAATGTCAGGCTCAGATGCTTGAATTTGTATTCTTTGGAACACAGACTTTCCGGTGAGTCAACTTTTAGTATGAATCCTCCATCAACTTTTATTCCACTAATATAATTGTGATTGTGTTTTCAAGTCTGACTGAAGTTTCTCTTTTTATATAATGTTCGTGTTTGAAAGCAGAACAGTTAGATTCGAGTCCAGTAGAGCCTTAGAGACCAACAAAAATTTCAGGATATAAGGTTTTGAGAGTTTGAAAGTGTACATCTAAATACACTGTACTGGTTTTCAAAACAATCTGCCAGATTATAAGAAACAGCCAAATGCGTATGCAAACTAGCTGGAAGTACATTCTGAAAATGAATTTGCCATTAACAGGAAACAAGACTGTATGCCACTATTAAACAGTGCTGCCTACATACATGTTACTTCTCACCAAGTGAGAGCTAAGCATGAAAAATGGATTCCTCAGGAACTAGCTGGAGTTCCCTCTGAATTCAGTGTTCTACTAGGGAACTATAATTTTTTTCTTTATGGCATAAGGTTACATTATAGGATGCTAGCTCCCCATGCTGGCAGATTTAAAGCAACTCCTTCAGTTTGGTCTTAAAAAGAATGCCAAACAAAATAAAACATGCTTTTGAGCCACACTTTTTTTTAAAAAAAGGTATAAGATGAACGGTGCTTTAGGGATTTTACAGAACCTTTTCACAACTGAATCCTGTCACATTCCATCTATGTTAGGAAATAATCATACCTTCAATCAGAGCAAAGCCAATTAAAACGGATGACATGGAACTGAGCTACAAGTTAGTGATGTATTACAGTGTAGGTAGTAGACTCGGCATTCAGTTTCGTAGCCCAAACTGTGTGACCCAGTGTAGAAACATTATGAAAAGATCTCTTTGGCGAAGCAGAATCTGACATTTAGCAGGCTTTAAGCAGAGTGGGTCACTCAGAGCAAGTCACAGCAAGTCAGTACACTTGCTACAAATGTTTATTGCCTAATTTAATCAATTTTAGAGACAAAGCAACATATATTACAATTATAAAATATAAGTTGTATGGTCAGATTTTGAACTATCCTATTTAAACATACCTAGATTAAAATTATGTTTAGTAACAGTGTTTTCCTAACCAGATTGGTTTGAATTAAAATTATATTTTTGCAGGTATAACTGCAAGATAAAAAAGAAGGATAGCAGAAAACATCTTTTAGAAGTGTGAATTATAACAGTAGGAGAGAGGCATGTGTTAAATCCACCAAAAGGGGAAAAACATATTTATTTCAGTTCTGCTCTGGCCAGCATTTTTTATTTTCGTGAAAATCACTGTGAGAGGAGCCTGTACATAGAATTGTAGGTCATAGTTGATAATCACAGGTGTAGTAGTACAGCAATCATTCTAAAATTGTCTGAATACTACAGACAGAAGTTGTCAATAAATATGCCCAAGGTATATTTCATACTTTACACCCCAATAATATGTTCAGTAGTCAACTATGGCCATCACAGGACTACACACACACACACACACACACACACACACACACCATCAGAAATCTAGAAAATAAAGACAAAGAACACCTATTTCTTAAATCATATCTTACAACTTTAAATCCCAGACAAACCTTTCTTATTTTAGGACTGGAAAGCAAGCTTTCCATAAGAAAAAGAGCAAGGAAGTAGCAGAATAATGCTGTGAAAGAATGGCAAGGAATGAGAAGGAGGAGAATGATGCTATGAAGTTCAGGAGCAGCCAATGACTATGATTTCTTTGCTTTTATTATGCTGAATTGTTTTACATTATGATTTTATATTAGTATTACTGCATTTTTATTCTTGCTGCTCACTTTGATACACTATGAAAAGCAGTATATCAGGTTTGGAAATCAAATAAATATTGCAGGATGAGACAATTTGTGAAAGGGAAAGAGATGTATAAATCATAGTTTGGGTTGCTGTATTTTCATGGCAGAGATTCTAGGTCCCTTAGAGATGCTGCCAAAAAAACCCCAAAGAAACAAGTTCTCTCCTTTGCCATCATGTTGGCAGTGAGTCATAAAGTTTTCTACAGGTACCAACAAAGCCTCTGCTCAGATAGGAGAATCCACATGAACTTTCAATTTTACATTACCTGGACAGAGAAAGATAAAAGTATCAATGAAGGTGAAGGTGAGATGATGTATTACAACAATGACTAATGAACCATATAAAGCTGCCACCTACAAATCCAGTGCATATGCCTGTAATCCTGTCAAAAGCAGCTGTAACTCCAGCCTGAAGAATGAACTGGAGGTAGTGAGAGATGCAGCAAACACCCTGCCCCCTCCTGAACTTGCTCAGAACAGAGCCCAGGAAAACCCAGCTATACAAATACCTTAGATTATTCTGTATTCACGAACCAACTCTGCCATCTCCTACTTTTCTCTCCCACCCTCCCCAAAACAGGTTTACCACTGCTGCTGCTGCTGCTGCTGCTGCTACAGCACCAGGCTAAGAAGGAAGCCAGGCAGGCCAGCAGGTGAGAGACTTTCATACCTTCAATTCAATAAGGTAATTCAATAAGGTATGAGGCACCATATTCTGGTGAACCCTCAGAAATGTGAGTCCTCGGGATACTAGACATCACGAAGATTTTCTATCTTCCAGATTCTGGCTGGTGTGAGGCTTCTGTATAGACAGCAAGGAATCAGACCTTTGTTGATAAACTAAAGCTCTTTATTTTCAATACTGCAAACAGGTTCTCGAATGTTTGTTAGAGATGCCAGACAGAGTACAGTCAGTGTTAATATACCCTCCCGTTCGTTTGAACCCCAACATTAAACCAATCAGAATTACAATGCAAAACACGGGAACATAAGAGCGGGCCGTTTGGGTTCCCACAGGGAGGTGAGAAAGCTGTAAAAATACCCTTCTTGATCTGGGTGACCCACATGTGTGAAGTTATACACAACAAAAGCTGCTTGGGTGACAACAACAGAGTTCCAAGGTTTCACAATAAGATAAGACATTCCCTGGCCCGGAAAGAGGGAGGAGGGATGCATGGGAGGGAAGGCCATTTGTTCTTGGTGCCGTGCAGGAATGCAGGGTCGCCATTCTCCCGCCTAAAACCTGTAACATTGTCCAGATCTCCTAACAGCAATATACTTCAAGGTGCAGAGGGGAGGAGGAGGGGAGTAGACAGACAAGGATGCAAACAAGCAATTCACTTGATCAGAGAAAACGAAAGCAGACAAAGCTGATTGCAATGAAACATTTGTCAGACAAAGCAGACAAAGCTGATTACAATGAAACATTTGTCAGGGCACCTGACAGCTGGTCCCCACCAGCACCACCCTGGCCACAGCAAATACAACACAGAACCTGTATTGTTAGTTCTTCTTTGATGTTACTGCTCTGCCAGTAAAGGTTGTGATGATGATGATGATCACAGTAAAGGTACAGAAGATAAAGTTTTACAGGGTTTTTTGCTCAGCTATTCAATCTCAGCCAAAAAAGAATTTGGACTGTAAAACTCATTTTTGTATATTCAAGCCTGGAAGTATGACCTTGGCCAACATGACTAATATGTTTATTAATTATTAAAAGCAGACCTGATAGCATAAATAGAGCTTTGGTGTGATCTGATGTGCTGTTTCCAATGGCCAGATGCTTCCTGGAAGCAGAATAAAGGAAATGGCCGCCCTCTGTTCTTTTTTTTATGAGAAGCTGGAATTTAGTTATTGACTACTTCTGCATATATAAATAATAATTAAATCCACCTAAGACAAAAGTTAGGAAGATGGGTCCAATTTCCTAAACCTTTTCAAAAATTGATGTTAACAGAGGCTGATTTAATTCTCTAGTAAGGATGCTGATTTTAGTGATGTTACATATTTTTGTAAGCACAATTTCTCCAGCTGAGTTGACAACAGAATCTAGTGTCAACACCAGCTCTGTCTTTTCACTTGAGGCCATTCATTTGGTATCAGCGCACGTTTATTCGTATCACATCTTAGTCTGGCCATACAAATAGAAGCCTATGAATCATGACGCTGAGGCAAAAAAGTTCCTTTGTAGAAAAAGGCCCCTCAATAAATATCCAGTAGTTTTTAAATGGGTTTAAAGCCAAATATTTCTGACTTTAAATACCTCTGGATTTATCTCAGCTATGCCAAACTGTAAAGCTGTTGCAAGAATTTGCACAAAACCAAATATGTCATGTATAGAACTAGACCAACATTGTTTTAATCTTAAAAATAGGCATCCTTAGCAAACAGTGCTCTGAAACTGGGTGCGTGATAAAAGCAGAAACAGGATATAAGGAACAAAAACAAGCTAATTGACCTCTTTCTACAATGGAAACTGAAGATAAAGCAAGCATGCTGCAGCCACAACATTTCTAACAGGCGGGAAGGTACTGAGGAAGGGCTGGGGACATTGTCCCCACTGGATTCAACTACAGAAAATGTTTCAAAAGCAGGTCAGTCTATAACACTGTTTACAACGGGTGGCTTATGCCAGCAGCATAACCTTTCTAAACCTTAAAATTAGAAAGAAAAGATGCATGATTCAAAAAAGAACAAAGATCCTTTGCTTTAATTAAAAAGGTCAAATATACAACAACAAAAATTAAAAGTAGAAGCAAATATTGAAGTGGGAGACAAAGCTCAGTCTCAAATCGGAAAAGGACTTCTGGCCTGTATAACCTCAAAAAACCTCAAAAAACCTGCTAAACACAGGGCAAGAGCAGGGGTCATTTTGAAAAAAAAAAAGAGGGGCAGGAGCTCATTAGCACAACTCATTAAAATAACTTATTTGCATATGCTACACCACCTGACATCACCGGAAGTATCAAAAAACAAAAATATCCTGTGGAAATAACAAACAGCCCAAGGTCTAATAACACAAAGTTGTACTTAAAAGCATAGGTCTCAGTATAACTTATTATAGCACTAATGCTTAAGCCAAATATACATATCCAAAAAACCTTCCCAAGCAAGACTTAAATAGGCAGTACACAGTCCTTGTATACACTGTAGTCTTCTTGGCTGTTTCTGAGTGGGCAAGAAAGAGAGAGAGAGAGCGCAAGCAAGCAAGCTACTAATCCAAGCCTCAGAAATACCACTCTTCTGGGAGGATAGCTTCAGTGGTGGCTGAAGCCTTCAGAAGGCTGGTCGGAGGAACAGGGACCTTTCCAGGGGACGGGGTCATTTTGCTGCAGCCATGACACAAGCAGGCATTCCCCTGCAGGGGGGAGGGGGAGGGAACCAGCTCCCAGAGCTGCGCTCCCCGAGTTCCTGCTCGAAATGACCCCTGGCCAAGAGACTGAGCCTAGCAACATACACTGCTGCTTTGCATAATTTTTGGTACAAGAATGTTTATGAATCTTTCTATGTTTTCCAAGCCAAGAATTCAATGCAGCAGGGAAAAGTCTGTAAAATGCTACCCACCTATATAATTTTTGTTATTCAAGCACCATTATCTTACAAAAAGAAACTAGTTTTTAAATGCTTCGTATTTAGTAAACAAGAAGGCTTTAGAAAGGCTTTTTAAATGCATCATATTTATACGTCCACTGACTTTACTTCTTTTACACAGTGCTTTAAGTGGTATCTATCCTAATATTCCCTATTCGAGTTGTCTTTTCCAGGAAGCCACCTACTTATTGAATAAGACCATATTCACAGTTTTTGCTTTGTAAGTCCTGAAAACATCTCCCATATACACAAACACCTAGTTGTAGAATAAACTTATCCATACATGAAAGTAGCCATAAATGTTCTTGCTCTAGGGACTGGTTCTTTTTATTTCCATGGTAACAAAAAATATGTGGGTTACTAGGGGAGCATTTCATAGCTAGAACAGAGAATCAATTCAATGATATCAAAGCCCAGCAAAAAGAACTACGCTATGAAAAACAATGGCTGCTGTTTGTCTAACTAGGTAATTTTAAATTTGCGGGTGCTATCCTGAAAATATACCTGGAAAATACCAATAAGTTATTTATTATTTAGCATGGGATAGAGCAAGTAGAGAAAGAAGTCCTTTTCTCCCTTTCTCACAATACAAGAACTCGTGGGCACTCCATGAAATTGCTGAGCAGTCGGGTTAGAACAGATAAAAGGAAGTACTTTTTCACCCAAAGAGTGATTAACACATGGAATTCACTGCCACAGGAGGTGGTGGCGGCTACAAGCATGGACGGCTTCAAGAGGGAATTAGATAAACATATGGAGCAGAGGTCCATCAGTGGCTATTAGCCACAAGGTATAGATAGGAACTCTCAGTCTGGGGCAAGTGATGCTCTGTATTCTTGGTGCTTGACGGGGGGCGACGGGACAATGGGAGGGCTTCTGGTGTTCTGGCCCCACTGCTGGACCTTCTGAGGGCACCTGGTGTTTTTGGCCACTGTGACAGAGTGCTGGACTGGATGGGCCCTGGCCCGATCCAACATTGGCTTCTCTTATGTTCTTACCAGGGTTGTTGGGGGTTTTGCTCGGTTTATGCCGAATACGCGCGCCTACTATAGACCTATGACAATGTTTTAGTACTTGAGATTATAGACTGCTAAATTGCAAAACAGGAAAGAACATGACAGGAAATACTCAAAAACAAATTCTGAACTGGTTGATAGCACTGATACTATTCCTGAGGACTGGAAGGTAGCGAATGCTACTCCTATCTTTAAAAAGGGTTCCAGAGGAGATCTGGGAAATTATAGGCCAGTCAGTCTGACATCAATACCGGGTAAATTGGTGGAAACTGTTACTAAGGAAAAAATTAGTAGGCACATTGATGAACAAAATCTATTGAGGAACACTCAGCACGGGTTCTGTAAGGGAAGATCATGTCTCACTAACCTGTTAGTGTTCTTTGCGGGAGTAAACAAACATGTGGACAAGGGGAACCCAATAGATGTTGTTTACCTTGACCTCCAGAAAGCTTTTGATAAAGTTCCTCATCAAAGGCTCCTAAGTAAGCTCTGTAGTCATGGGATAAAAGGACAAGTCCTTTTGTGGATCAAAAACTGGTAAATTAAAAGAAAACAGAGAGTGAGTATAAATGGGCAATTTTCTCAGTGGAGGGAGGTAAGCAGTGGGGTACCGCAGGGATCAGTACTCAGTCCAATGCTTTTTAACTTGTTTATTAATGATTTGGAGTGGGGAGTAAGCAGTGAAGTGGCTAAATTTGCAGATGACACGAAGTTGTTCAGGGTGGTGAGAACCAGGGAGGATTGTGAGGCATTCCAAAGGGATCTGTCGAGGATGGGCGAGTGGGCATCAATGTGGCAAATGGGGTTTAATGTGGCCAAGTGCAAAGTGATGCACATTGGAGCCAAAAATCCTAACTGTAAATACACGTTGATGGGGTCTGAACTGGCGGAGACTGACCAAGAGAGAGATCTTGGGAGTCGTAGTAGATAACTCAATGAAAATGTCGAGACAGTGTGCGACTGCAGTGAAAAAGGCCAACGCTATGCTCGGGATTATTAGGAAGGGAACTGAAAACAAATCAGCCAGTATCATAATGCCCCTGTATAAATCAATGGTGTGGCCTCATTTAGAGTACTGTGTACAGTTCTGGTCGCCACACCTCAAAAAGAAATGATAGCATTGGAAAAAGTGCAAAAAAGGGCAACTAGAATGATAAAAGGGTTGGAACTTCTATAAAACCTATACTTTCCAGGTATGATCTGTGGCAGGGTAAGAGAAAAATGACTAAGACAAAAAGTAAAGAAATCCCTATGAAGAAAGGTTGAAACGCTTGGGGCTCTTTAGCCTGGAGAAATGATGGCTGAGGGGTGACATGATCAAGGTTTATAAGATTATGCATGGGATACAGCAGGCAGAGAAAGAGGTACATTTTTCCCTTTCTCACAATGCAAGAACTCGTGGGCACTCCATGAAATTGCTGAGCAGTCGGGTTAGAACGGATAAAAGGAAGTACTTCTTCACCCAAAGAGTGATTAACACGTGGAATTCACTGCCACAGGAGGTGGTGGCGGCTACAAGCATGGTCGGCTTCAAGAGGGAACTAGATAAGCATATGGAGAAGTGGTCCATCAGTGGCTATTAGCCATAAAGTATAGATAGGAACTCTCAGTCTGGGGCAAGTGATGCTCTGTATTCTTGGTGCTTGGGGGGGGGGGGGGGGGCAACAGTGGGAGGGCTTCTAGTGTCCTGGCCCCACTGCTGGACCTCCTGAAGGCATCTGGTGTTTTTGGCCACTGTGTGACAGAGTGTTGGACTGGATGGGCCACTGGCCTGATCTAACATTGGCTTCTCTTATGTTCTTATTGTAGACTGATGTTTTAGTAAGAATTATTTGCAACATATTAAACTATATCAAAAGCAAATGACACATCTAAGCAAAATTAGCTACTCACATGTCATGCAAAATCTGGCCAATTCAGTGAGAGATAAATGGTTCCAAACATCATTCTTTTAAAAGCAAAAAGTGAAATGTTATTATAAAACTTTTGCCCCATTTTAAAAAGCAGATATGTCACTGCCTATTATATCCTTGTATAGTGCCAGAAGATCATAAAGCATCCCACCCTCCTAAAATATACTGTATCATGTAAAGTTATTATGGAAGATTAAAATGCCATTAGCCAACATGAGCAAAGAAAATTCAACTTGTGCACTAATTCAGGTATTAGTCTTTTTGTCTTTGCAAGTGAATATGACTGTCATATGGACAAAATAAGTACATACTGGCTCTTAGCATCCACATTTGAAATTTGAGTATCAATGCCCAATGAAGCCATTGGTTCTTCAGCTATTTAAAAATGTTGAGACATACTGGATGACTATGTAAACCATTTTTGGCATGTGCTTACACTGCCATGTATTATATTTGCATTTACAATGACATCTTTGTTTATTGCTTTTGTTAATTTCTACCTTTGTTGAACCTTGGCAAACATGCTGACTCTTGTTCTATAAAACCTATACTTTCCAGGTATGATCTGTGGCAGGGTAAGAAAAAATGACTAAGACAAAACGTAAAGAAATGCTGGCTCATCACAGTTTTGTAAATCATATAATTAGATCCTGATGATGTTTACTGGAATTAATTTCACTTCCTGTAAAAATCAAAGAGACTAGTGGTCTAAATTCAGGCACAATGCTCTCAACTAAAAATTAACACCAAAGAAATGGGTGGAATGTATCTCTATCTTTTTTCATATCAGTCCCAAAATAAAGTCTGTATGAATGAGATACTTGTCATATATCTGCGAATACTGGAACAAGTGGACATTAGCAGGCAAACTTAATAAATACAAAAACGGTCTTTCAGCTCCTGTCTGTAGATTATTCCACTTGTTACAAAAAAACTTTAGAAATCCAGTTTGATAACTCACTGTCATTATTCAAATCAGTTAAATCTCACATGATAACCTGTAGTGTTATTCAGAACTCTGTAGACCCCACAGTAAGGATGAAATAATGATATGGAAGTGGAAATTTACCATCTAGTCCAACTGGACACTCTTTATTTAAGTTTTATTACTTACATCTGCAAAAAGTAAAAGCCAATTACTATGCCTGAGAATTCTGGCATTTTTAATATGTGCTGTATCCAGCAAAGATGAGTCATAGTTATTATTTTCACAGCATAGACCTGTCAAACAGTCAAACCTTACTTTCACACAAAGTGAATATGTGTTAAAAATTAATAATAAACCTTATTTTTGTATACTTAAAGAAATACTTGTCCTAAATGCCTTTTATTAATCACATCAACAACCTCTATTTTATTTTATCTCTTAAAGACTTGGTAATTATAGAAGTGGATAACTTTACAAGCAGATAATAAATGGTGACTTGTTATGAACAAAAAATACAAAGCTTATCAATATATAAAGTAAAAAAAAGGGTGCGATAAACTGACTTCCAAATGTATACACTAAACAAAGTGACGAAGTAAGGAAGTAAAGTTTTCAAACCAAAGTTTTTTTTCAGAGAAAAAATTATGCTAGAAGAAATGCCTTTGAACAACAATGAGCAGCACAGAATAATTTCAAATGTGGACAAATTAATGATTTCACATAGTGGAACAACTCTTTCTTCCTAAGGTTTGATGGAGAACGGAAGATTTTGTTCACTTACCATGAAGCTTCCTCCTCTCCATAGGCAGGGCCAGCAAACTTCGATCCTGGAGGGGAGGGGCTTGATCCCCAGTCAGTCACCAAGCCAAGCTTCTCCCCCAACAAACCTTTACAACGCTGAAGTGAATGAAAATAACCCGCCACCCTGCCAGTAATGGATGCAACAACAGGCAATCCAAAATCAACAACAAACTTTTTTTGTTCAGTAAACAGAACATACAAACCTTCAGTTTGAGTTACAGACAGTTCAGGGAACATCCCCTAATAAACACCGGAAGTCACCCCCTCAACCAGGGTGGGTAGGACTGCCCCACTCCGGGACCACCGAGAAGGAAGCTTCACAGTAAATGAACAAAATCTTCTGTTCTCCAGTGGTCCCAGTAGTGGGGCAGTCCTCACTACTGGGACATAAAAAAGTAGTACTCCCCAGTGTGGGTCAGATGACTTCCGGTCCTTAAAGGGCATGCTGGAGTACCCTCCTACCAAAGGAAGCTTCAGTGGAGGCCAACTTATCTATCTGATAATGCTTAGTAAAGGAATGGGTAGATCTCCAGGTAGCTGCCTTACAAATAACCTTCAGCAACGGGAAAGCCTTATATGCTGCTGATGTGGCCACCCCCCTCAGGGAATGGGCAGTAATCCCTTTAGGCAGCTCTAGGCCTTGTACCTTGTAGGCCCTCAATGATGCACCCCTTGATCCATCTACTTAAGGTGGACGTGGAATGGTCCTTCCCAGGCCTGCCTTTCTAAAGGAAACAAACAGAGACTCTGTTGTCCTCCACTCCTTAGTTCTGTCCAGGTAAAAACTCAGTGCTCTGCGCACATCCAACCGATGCCAAACCTTTTCCCTCTCAGGTTTATGCTCCTGACAAAATGAGGGAAACACGATGTCCTCCGACCTGTGAAAGGCCGAGTTCACGCTGGGTCCGAGCAAAGCACCACCCTATCATTGTGGAAGATACAGAGCTCCCTGTTCACTGACAATGCCTTCAACTCAGATACCCAGCGTGCCGAAGTGATTCCTACTAGAAACACCATCTTAAACGTGAGCTCCTTTAGGGGGCATGAAGCCATGGGTTCAAACAGGGCATAACACAGGGCTCTCAACATCGCATTCAGATTCCACGAGGGAAACCTATGCACCTGAGGAGGATTAAGAAGTGAAGTACGCCTAATATGTGGGTGCTGTACCAAGGCAGAATGAATCAGTACACCCATGTGGGTCAATGTCTGAGATGGATCCAGGGTACTCTTCTCCACATTTATCATGAACCCGTGATCCCGGAGCACATACAAAGTCAACCCGAGATGTTGGCCCTTCAGCTGAGACAAAAGTGCCTTTATCAAGATAACAAAGAGAACCGCAACTGTGGAAATAGACCCACTGAAACTTTTTTACTACTCCTGCTAATGATGTAAGTACACACACACACACACACACACACCAGAGCCATAACAGGCTAAGGAGCAGAACCCTAGTAACAGATTTTTGTGTGTGTGCGTTTGCTCAGAATAAGGTTTTATTTGATAAGACATCAATACAAAACTTTATTAAAAATTATTATTGTTTGTAAAATTAATCCTTCATTTTAACAAAGCACCAGAAATTAGCTCTAAAACTTATGGTATAGCTCCAAGAGCCTGCCAAGCAAGCTCCAAAGATATATTCTTGACAGCCTAAATCTCGTGCACTTATTTTATCTTTAAAAGCCCATTAGGGGAACAGGAAAGAACTCTCAAACAATAAAAAAGTATGATTTGATTTGAATTATTAGATTTCCCCCCCGCCCTCCTGGCCGAGTCTGGCTCAGAGCGGCTTACATAAGAACAGAGTAAAATTTCCAACGGTATAGTATAAAATTATCAAACATCAATTAATACAAATAATGCTAAAACCATAAACATAATAAATTGCTAGTAACTTAAGTTTCCTCATCTTGCAGTCAGCTTCTTGATCTTTTTCAGTTGTCCTAGGAGATTAGCTCAGGCAGTAATTGGAAAACCCAGGGGATCAGGGTTCTCCCACCATAGGCTATCAGTTGTTAATAGTGGTGGTGGCGGCTCCAAAAGTCTGGTGGAAGCGCACTGTTTTACAGACCCTGTGGAACTGTAAAAGGTCCCACAAGGCCCTGGTCTCTTCTGAGAGCTCATTCCACCAGAGTGGAGCCGCCACCGAAAAAGCCCTGGCCCTAGTTGTTACTACCCTGGCCTCCTTGATGCTCGGGAGGGCCAGTCGATTCTGGATCTCTGATCACAGCACTCTCTGAGGTACATATGGGGAAAGGTGGTCCCTCAGGTATTTAGGTCCTGGCCATAAAGGGCTTTAAAGGTAATAACCAGTACCTTGAAACAAATCCGGTATGCTAAAGGCAGCCAGTGCAATGTCTATAGCACAGGTTGGATGTGCTCCCGAATAGGGAGTCCCATCAAAAGCTTGGCCGCGGCATTTTGCACCAGCTGCAGCTTCCGGATTTGAGACAAGGGCAGATCCATGTAGATGGCATTACAGTAATCCAATCTCAAGGTGACCATCGCGTGGATCACTGTTGCCAAGCTGTTGCGTTCGAGGAAGGGAACCAACTGCCTGATCAGCCAAAGATGGTAAAAGGCCAACTTGGCAGTGGCTGCTACCTGGGCCTCCATTGTTAAGGAGGTGTCTAGGAGCACTCCCAAACTCCTAACCTCTGGTGCTGGCACCAATGGTGCCCCATCGAAGGTTGGGAGTGGGATCCCTACCCTCAGGCCGTTCTGGCTCAGGTACAGGACCTCCATCTTCATCGGATTCAATTTCAGTTGGCTCAGCCTAAGCCAACCAGCCACAGCTTGTATCGCCCAGTCTAGGTCTTCCAGTTTGGAGTCAGACTGGCCACCCAACAACAGATAGAGCTGGGTGTCATCCGCATACTGGTGACAACCCAGTCCATGCCTTCAGGCAATCTGGGCAAGAGGGCACATATAGATGTTAAAAAGCATCAGGAACAACACTGTCTCTTGAGGCCCTCCACATTCCAGTGGGTGCCTTCAGGTCAGCTAATCCCCCAGTGTCACTCTTTGTCCCCGACCTTGGAGAAAGGAAGCAAGCCACTGCAAAGCTAGTCCCTGGACTCCAATGTCAGCAAGGTGGCGGGTCAGTAGCTGATGGTCAACTATGTCGAACGCAGCTGACAAGTCTAACAGCACTGCCAATCTGCCCCGATGCAGATGCCTCCGGAGGTCGTCTGTGAGGACAATCAGTGCTGTCTCTGTCCTGTAGCCTGGGTGAAAACTGGACTGGAAGGGATCTAAAATGGAAGCATCATCCAAGAAGCCCTGTAACTGAGTTGCCACTGCCCTCTCTATCATCTTGTCCAGGTAGGGCAAGTTGGATACTGGCCGGTAGTTAGCTAATTTGGCCAGATCCAGGGATAGCTTTTTCAAGAGAGGGTGCACCACTGCCTCCTTAAGTGCCTCCAGGAACAGCCCCTCTAAGAGGGACTTGTTGATAATCTCCCGCAAGGCACCTCAAAACCCCTCCTGGCTAGCTTTAATTAGCAAAGAAGGGCATGGGTCAAGGGAGCACATGGTAGGGCATACAGTTAGAAGCAATTTGTTGACTTCCTCTAGGCTGAGCAGTCTGAAATAATCCATGATATGACTAGAAGATGTCCACAGAGCCTCGAGTTCATTCACTGTATCAACTGTAGCGGGAAAGTTGCGGCAGAGTGACAAGACTTTATCAACAAAATAGCTCGCAAAAGCCTCACAGCCAATATCAAATTCCCTAAAATTTAGTCTGTCTTGAGACAGAGCAGTAATGGACCGAATCTTTCTAAACAATTGGGCTGGGCGTGAGGTTGCAGACGCAATCGTGGCCATATAATACTGTCTTTTAGTGGCCTTGACTGCCACCTCATAGGATCTCATAAACATCCTAGAAGATGCTCTTGTAGCTTCATCACGGGCACACCGCCACTGCCTCTCTAGCCAACTTAGCCCCCGCTTCATTAGCCGCAACTCCTGGGTAAACCATGGAGTGAGCCTAGACCAGGGGCATAGAGGGCGCTGGGGAGTGATCTCATTGATGGCTGTCCAGAGTTGGCTATGCCAGTCCCCTACAAGCTCATTCAATGAGCCACCAGGGGGCTTTGTATCAATTCTGCTTTTATTTTGAAGAAACCCCCGTCCACAGTGGATCCTCTTCACCCATTACCTTGACTCCCAGCAAAGAGGGCAGTGCAGTATTTGCTAGTTTTGAAGGCAGAAGAAACAATGAATTAAATGAGGTAAACTTTTATAATCTTATACAAGATTCTTAGGTCTTGCAGTGTCTCTGCTTATAACCAACTTAATTCAGAAAGATGCATATATCTTGTGATGAAGCTAATTTTCAAGTGAGGCACATTAAAAATTAAACTTTGTTAATTCAAGTATTATTGGGGTCCATTTGGCTCTGCGGGCGAGGCAAAATAGGCTCGCCACCCAAACAGGGTCAGAGTGGAGTATTTAAATGGGCATTCAAGGCAAAGTGGTCCAACCATGGTACTACCAAAGCAGTAATCCAGTCCACTGTAACCCCCACCACAAAGATCAGATCAAGTGTGTGCCCGGCCTAGTGAGTTGGGATCAAGTGTTATCAAGTGTGTGCCCGGCCCAAGTTGGGAGAGTCCTAGGACCACCATGGACAACACTAGGTCCATTGCCTAAGTGGAAGCTGTGTCATCAGCATAGACACTGAAATCACCCAGGACTATCAGTCTAGGGTGTTCCAAAGCCCAGCCTGATATGGCCTCAACCAGGGACGGTAGGTTGTTGGCCGTTGCGTTGGGCGGTCGGTACACCAGCCAAATCACCACACTCTCCTCGGCCTCTCACACTAGACTGGCACACTCTATGCCCATGATCCTCGGTGGTGGGAGCACCCTGATGGAGTAAGCCTCCTGAATGAATAAAGCCACTCCTCTCCCCCCCCTCCCGCCCTCTAGTCTGCCATTGGTGAAGGACTGAGAACCCAGGAGGAGCTAATTGGGAGAGAGATACTGTCTCTCCCTCTCACACCCAGGTCTCAGTCATGCACGCCAGGTCTACATTCTGTTCCTGCAGAAAGTCCCGAAGGACTGTGGTCTTACCATTTATAGACCTGGCATTACACAACGCCAATGTCCAAGCCCCACTGCCTACAACCTTTGGGATGGGACATAGGCCGGAAGGAGGCGGAGCTAAATTGTTTCTCCATCCCCTTCCCTTAACTCCATGTCTAGTCCCATCACTGTACTTTCTCCTCCCCAGGAGCACTGGTATCGCCTGCCCAGCCATCGCCCATTGATGGTCTTCGCTGAACCACAGACCAATTAGTGGGCTGACTGACCGTCACAATATGCAGTGTGAGGGGGGGACAGTACTACAAGCAGTTCTTCTGTAATTCTATAGATTAGCTAGAGATATGGTATTTCTCACCTCATGATCAGATGACCAGAAAGGACACACAAAGAGACAAATTAAGCCAAAATTCAGAGTGACTGATCCAAGAGCCACTATAAGAAAGCCCACTCACATAACTTAACATTTCCTATAATAACGTTGATTAATAATCCATAAAGTTTCCACAGCCCCAAAAAATGGTTGTTTGCCAGTCTTATTAGGAAGGGAGATCATGTATGATTGTCCTAGTGCACTAGCATAAACATACACGCTGGCTTGCCCTTGGATTAATGCAACTTTCTGTAAAGCATCTCTAAGAGGCCCATTAAAGCTTCTAACCCATAGGACCCAGATGATGGAAACACGTTCTTTTGCCCCTCTCTGCAGCTGCTACTGAGTGGCAGGAGTCAGCCGGGTTGTAGGAGCGGTGTACCACTATAATGATTCCCCACTTCCCTTTTCCTTTTTCTTGGCTGAGCAGTCCGTGTTCTTTGTTTCTCTGGCTGTCCCATCCAGTTGACTAAACATATAAAAATATATTCTGGCCCAGCCTGGGATGCTGAGGAATCAGAAATCCTTCATTTCTATATGTCAGATTATGGCACGAGAAAGGCTGATAGTAATCCAAAACAAATAAACCACTTTATTTACCTGTATGGGGAAATGGATACATCAGACTGTCAGGTAGATTTCATGTTTTAAACTTGGCAGGTGAACAGACAATAGGAATGAGGGAAATAATAGACAGTTTGTCACAAAAGTGTAACTATTTTGTCCAACAAACAGGTCTTTAACTGTTGAGAGAGATCACCTGGCTGTCACTTCTTAGGTAAACAGGCATAGGCTTATTTTTCACAAAATTACTCAAGGCTGTGAAGGCAAGAACACACACACAAGTCCCAATTTTTCTTCTTTACCACTTGACAGGGATTACACACACACCTTACTAGGAGCTATTTTCCTCAGGGAAGGACTTCTTGTCCCACTTCCCTATTTCAGGATCCTCCTCGATCCTTCACTCTTCTTAATTAAATTCTTAACTGTCACTCTCAACTGACACTCTTAACTATCATTCTCAACTGTACAATTCCATTTGAACCCCCCTGTCAATCAAGTTTTCAGGCCAGTATAACACATTAACCATTTGCTGTCCATTACACCCACTAATACAGTCTGCCAATAATAGAATGTGGGCAACTTTGTATAAATTTATATACAAAATGAAGACATCCCACCCCTTAAAGTCAAAAGTAGTAAAAAAACCCACACAGCCTTTTTTTCAAGCTTATATGGTAGATTGTAATCAACCAGGAAATCACTTCTTCTGTGGTGGCCACAGACTTATGGAATGCTGTACTCTGTTTGAGGGATAGGGTTGCCAAGTCCAGGTTGGAAAATACCTGGGGACTTTGGGGTGGAGCCAAGAGAAGGTGGGGTTTGAGGAGGGGAGGGGCCTCAGCATCATACAATGCCATAGAGTCCACCCTTCAAAGCAGCCATTTTCTCCAGGGGAGCTGATCTCTGTCAGCTGGGGATCAGTTGTAAAAGTGGGAGATCCCCAGGCCCCTATTGAGGGATCTTGTTTTAGATTTTTGCTTGTTGCCACTTCTTTGCATTTGGCTGCTCAGAAAACTATTTTTTCCCCAAAGGCTGCATAAACACATCGTAAATAAGTAAGTCAATTTTTCTTCGTAGTTCAAAACACCAGATTCACTGAACAGATTCACTGAAGCCAAATTCAATCCACCATATTTAATAATGGCATTTTACAGGGCAGCTCTTTGGAATGAAAACTCATTTTACCTTAGAGAATACCTTCTGAATAATTCATGTGAAACAGACTTTTAATTTAAACTATCTCAACTTCTAGAAAAGATAAATATGTCAAACAGTAATATGAAGTACAATAGCAAAAGATACTTCTGAATGTGTCCAATAAAGGCTTTGCAACTCAAGTTTAAAACAGAAATCATGATATAAAGTGCACCCCTCAAAAGCCACAATAACTTTCTACAGAGATTTTTGTGGCCAATGGAGAGATTTTGTGGCTGTTTTCACAACAGACAGTCTTCATAAATTAATCACTTTTAGCTAAGTACTACAGTGCTGTATTACAAGGAAACAATTAGACATGTACTTAACTCTCTCAGCAATAACCAATGAGACTTAAAACTGCTCAACCCTGATTTTTCCAATGTGTTTATTTAGGGAATAAACCCTCTGAGAGTCACAAAATAAATTTAACTGTCAAGTGTGGAATCCAGAAACAATATACTTCGAACATATTTTCTACTTGGAGTAACAAATGCTGCACATTTCTGTTTCAGCTGAAAAGCTTTATTTAAACTAATTTTGGCAACAGCCATTAGAAAACAATTCAGATGTAGTATCTGCTCTCTAACCCCCCCCCAAATGATTAAAATTTATCTGCCAAACTAATATGCTTTAGAGAAAGATTACAATAAGAGTTAAGAATCTAAAATATTTCATCATAATTATTACACATTCCAAATAAGAACATGATGGTAAACTAAAGTGACTTTAAATAAAGTAAATGTATCAGATTTTTTTAAACCTTCTTTTTCCAAAGATGGCCAGTTAATTACTCACAGTGAGAAACAGTTGAAAAATTAAAGTTAGTTTTTTAAAGCACTAAAACATCATCCATAAAATACTCAAATATCACAGCAAGAAAAACTGCAAAGTACCTGAACTGTGGAGCTAATCTCAGATGCAAAACCTCCTGTAAGAGGGGCTTCATGGCTGATTAGTAATCGTCCAGTCTTTGCCACAGACTGAAAAGGGGAAAAAAAGACATCCTTTCATACATATATACTTTGCAAGCAATAGAACAAAGTTAGAGTCCAGTGGCACCTTTAAGACCAACAAAGTTTTATTCAAGGTATGAACTTTTGTGTCCAAGCACACTTCCTCAGATACTTCGCAAGTAAAATATTGACTTTCTGCATTCAAAAAGGTGAAGTATTTTTAAAACCAAATTCTCTTTTTCCATAGGGTAGCATCCAAAATTTGTTGAGTAACAGACTTTAAAACATGCCCAATTGTTACAAGAATTTAAAGGAACATAGCCTAAACCTTTGTCTGTCTACTATATTACTCACATAATTTTAAAAGGGCATGAATACAGGTTTTTTTTAACTGAGGAATTATTAAGCCAAACCTCCTAAATGATTTTTTTAAAAGATTGGTGTTTGCACAGTTAACTGAATGTAACACTTGGCTAGTCAATAAGCACAATGACCCCTCTTTACAGTAGAGTGTTCATTCAATAGGTTTCTCTTATGATTTGATTCCTTAAAATGTAGCATTATAGCTCTTTTTTCTTGATGGTCACAGCAAGCTACAACATTCAGAGAACGATCATAGTTGTTTGTAAATAATTGATTCATGGTGATTTACATTCTTTGCTTGTCAATCTACGGTTAATATATTTGTCTATGAAGTTCACAGCACTATTGCATTCCACAAGACTACTGTGATGTTCATAGGAACATATGATTGTAAAATCATTTCAACTCTTTTTAAAAAATATTTTATTTTGCTTTTAATTCCCATAATACAAGTTTATGTCCTAATGTCATAACAAAGGAAGGAATAACATTTAAATTAATTTATCAAAGATAACCTACAATATGCCCAAACTGGATTAATTTATCTATTATCCTCTCTTTATAATCCCCTTGGGAACGTTCCCACAAACTTAATTCTATGTTCCAAAACTATCTCATTATACAATACATACATCTTTTGTTTTTCTTGCCCCCCTTGACCCCAAATTAATTTTTTTCAATTGCTATTATTATTTGTCGATTTATTTCTTAACACTTCTAATGGATAATTTTATTATATAACTATTGTGATGAAAGGAAAGCAAGAATTGATTTTGAACACCAAATTTTTTATCTTCTGGTGTTGATCTTTGGGACGTGCTGCCCGCTCCAGAATCTTGGGCTCCCCAAAGGAGATTCGCCATTGGTGGGCCAGGGATCTTCCCCATGAAGTCTTACCCACATTGTGCAATATCCTACTTAGTTTTTTTTAAAAGTTTCTATTCTAGCGCTGCCTATTTCACATCCTTATCAAGTCTAGTCCTACGAGCCCCCAGCAGCCTGAGTAATAGCTGTAAACAGCTATTTGTTTCAATGTCAGTTAAGACCCTGACCTTCACATCAACCATTCTTGTCATCTTCCAAGGCCCTGCTTCAGATGTGTCTGCCTTCTGAGACTAGGCAGGTGGAAACCTGAAAGAGGGTCTTCACCACCACAGCCCTCACTCTGGAACAGTCCCCCCAGGGAGACCCCATCTTTGGCCAGTGGGTGAAGATTTTGTTTTGTTTTGTTTGGCATTCCCTCAGTGATTCCTCCTTTATGCCAAATTTTTAATTTGTATGTACTTTAGCTCTAGTTTTGTTTTTGTTGGTTTTAATGAGTTTTAAAATGTGATTTTTATTATGTATTTTTTAAATTTATTATCTACCTAGATGGCCCTTATGAAGGCAGGTGGACAGCTGTGTTGGTCTGAAGCAGTAGAACAGATTTGGAGTCCAGTGGCACTGTTAAGACCAACAAAGGTTTACTTAAGGTAGGAGCTTTCGTGTGCATGCACACTTCTTCAGATAAAATGAAATGGAAATAGAAATAACAGTCATACATATAGAGGGTGTACAGTAAATTAGCATTCAGAATAATGAAGGTGAATCTTGAAGGTGCTCTCTTTTGTAGTTGCCCAAAAGAAAAGTAGCAAGAGAAGTGGGTGCTTTTTCTGTGGGATCTTTTAATGTCAATTTGTTAACTTCCTTCATAATAACATGGCAATTTTGAAGTCTGAGATGGTTGGAAGAGTCACAAAAACCTACTCTGATAATCTTAAGTACCAAATGATCTTGTGTAATGAGGTCTGACTGATACACATTTCCTGAGGATAAGAGCATGTGGCTGCGATACCTTGCTGGAGTCAATGACTGCTTTGAAACTGAGGAAGGTATGGTTCAGATGAATGCTGATTGATGGTCTGAGAAAGTCTACTTGAAGCAATAGTGGAGGAACGGTATTAGGAGAGAGGGTATGTCCCCTGAACATGTGGACCCATAGTCTGCTTGCAGATTCTGTTTATGGTTGGGGCTAGGCCCACTGATTTGGCTGCAGTTTCTGTATACACTCTAAGTATACACTCTAAGTATACACTCTAAGTATCAATCTTGGGACTTTATTAGTAGGTATTTGATGAATTCTTTGTTTCCCTTTCGAAAAAACAACTTCCACAACTTCCACAACCTGGTGGCAGGTATAAACAAATGATGCGTAATTGTGTCACTGAATTGTATGATCCTTCTAGACATCAAACTGTGAGAGGGGCAGAAGAAGGCTTATCCCAAACATCCCTGTTCACTCCTAACAAATCTGGAAGCACTGGCCAAGCTACAGAAGTGTGGAAGTCAGAAACAACTAATCAGCATCGATCTCCACCAAGAAAGCAAATATTAACACTCATGTACATGCAAAAATAAAGATTAGACACTCATTTTGGAATAAATTCAGATTGTATTCACTGTACAATAGCCTGTGAAGGAGAATAAAAAAACCAATTTACCTTGAGCTAACAGCGGCCTCTAGTGGTCTGATGTGTAAAATGGGGGAATTAATACTACTACTACTGAAGCGGGGGGGGGGGGGAGGACTATACTAATCACTATGTTTTAAAAAATCAGAATAACCAAATGTGAATCCTGTTCACTATTTCTTGGGTTTGATGTTAAAATCAGTGTACTTAATCCTTATGTAACCCTTTACTGGACTGTGGCCTTAACTATTTCCCAATATAAACTGTAATTCTAGAAATGAAGAGATTTCAAGTAGGATATTTCTTACTTTATTGAAAACTTTTATATACTGCCTCTCCCTTACACAAGGCATGAGAAGGTGTACACTCAATAGAAAAACAAGATCAAATGTTGAATGTAAATGTACCCCAAGAGAAATAAGGACCACTATGTTTTATAGACAATGTCTTAAAACTGCAATGAAGGGGATGTTGGGGAGAACTATTTTTTCTTTTATATACTCTATTATACATAATTATCCTTGAAGTATGCAGTTATGTTATATAACCCCTCTTTTCCTTTTTGTATCCTCTCTATACTATAATTTTGTTTGGTAAAATAAAAAATATGAAAAAACAAGATCATCCAGCACCAATAAAAGCAATCAAGCACTTGAATGGCAGATTAAACCAGATTAGCCAGCTCCATCCACAACAGTAATAGGGGACCATCAGGCTACAGACAAAACTCAGAGGGAAGAGCACCGAACGTTTTCAAATGGGGCACTGAGTGCAGAGAAAAGCAGGGAGGTATTCCAAAAGGCAGGCTGCTTGTAGCCAACCACCTTACTTTTGAAGGCAAGGGGACAAGAGGGGACCTGTGATGATAAATGTAGAATTACTGAGACTAACTAACCCGTTTCAAATTGTGTAAGCCTTTTTTCTATGAGCACACTGAGTTGGACTGGAAACAGCCAAACCAGCCAGCCATCGTTTATATTTAAAACATCAGCATTATCTTGTTGCTGCACTTCAAACTAGAGGAAGTTTCCAAATGAGAGACAGCATTATAAGAATATATTGCACAAGCGGGGAACCAAGATTTGCCAAGGTTACTTCGTTTCTCCTCTGTTCCCTTCCAAACACTATTTTTTTCCTTCTCCTCCTCCTAGCAGCCCATATTCTCTCCTCTTTCCCTGCTTCCTTCTCTCTGCTCACCAACCAACCTTCACCTGCCTCACCCAATCTTCAGCTTTATACATTACAAGTGGGAGCCTGGAAAGACTTGCAGGAGGCCTCTCATTTCCCCTTCCCCACTATTTCCTCTTTCCCTTTACTGAAAGCCCCCACAGCCTTTCCCTTTCCTGCTTCCTTTTTGAGTTGCCACCTTCCAGGGCCTGGAGTTTTCCTGGAGTCACAACAGATCTCCCAACTACAGAGATCAGTTCCCCTTATGGTTGCCAGCTCCAGTTTGGGAAATTCCTAGAGATTTGGGGGTAGAACCTTAGGAGGGCAAGGTTTGAGGAGGGAAGTGGCCTCAGTAGTGTATAATGCCATAGAGTCCACCCTCCAAAGGTTCCGGGGGAACGGATATCTGTCATCTGGGGAACAGTTGTAGTTCTGGGTGATCTCCAGCCCACACCTGGAGACTGAGAACACTAGTTATCATGGAGGAAATAACTGCTTTGGAGGGTGGTCTATAGCATTATACCCTTCTGAGGTCCCTCCCCTCCTCAAACTCCACTGTCTCAAGCTCCACCCCCTAAATCTCCAGGTATTTCCAAACCTGGAGGTGGTAACCCTATCTCCTTCCCACCCAACAACCAACCTACACTTATCTGCCCTTCTGTCCTAATTCCCCCTGCCAGCAGCCTCTAGCTAGGAAAACTGTGGTCCAATTTTGTGGCACTAGCCACTGAGCCAGGCCCACTTGTCAAGAACTTCTGGGGTGGGAGTAGCACCTAAATTTCCCCTGTATCCCCCTCCCCATACTATTTCCTCTTTCCCTGCCCCAGGCTCTCAGCTATTCGCCAGCCTTCCTTTTATCTGCCTCCCATATTCAGCTATATTGATTCTTTATTTACTTCATTTGTACCCAGCCTTTATTCAGTGAGGACCAAAGCAGCTGACATTATTCTCCGCTCCTCCCTTTTATCTGCACATCAACCCTGTAAGGTAAGTTTGGCTGAAAGTAGGCCACTGGTCCAAAATCACCCCAGGAGCTCCCGCAGCAAGATGGGGATATGAACCTGGGTCTTCCAGACCCTCCTCTGCAGTTCTAACTGCTCAGCCACACTGGCTTTCATGGGGTGGCTCCTGCTGAACAGTAGCAAGTAAGCCAGGCCTTGCTGAATCACACAAGTCAGGGGGTCCTGTCACCCAGAGGCTGCTGTCAAGCCTGGGGTTGCTGGGCTCCAGGTGGGACCTGGAAATCTCCCAAAATTACAACTGAGCCTCAGATCACAGAAATCTGTTTCCTTGGAGAAAATCATTGCTTTGGAGGGTGGACTCTACAGCATTATGTCTGGCTGGTGCCTCTCACTTCCTTAAACCCTGCCCTCCTCAGACTCCATCACAAAACCTACATGAATTTCCCAACCTGGATCTGGCAAATCTAGTTAGGCCTGGCCCTAATGAGTCCTCGCTCAAAAGCTAAAATTGGCCCGGAAAGGGCCCTGCCCCCTCCCTCTGCCTTTTACTGACAGCACCAACCCTGGAATACTGTGTGGTTGCCTAGCAACAAGCACTGAGGGAATGTGTTGCCTAAGGCTACAGGCACTCCTTTTATCATCCCCCCCCTCCAATATATTTATTTTAGATTTCACATTTTTCTGCAAACCTAGGGCCCTTTTCAGGTTTGCAGAAAGATCTGTCTTGCCTGTTCACAACTGCAGTCACTGGATTTAAGTATCCTAAGATTTGACTGACTTTACTATTAGCATATAAACACTTTACTTCTCCCTTTCTTCCCAATGGGAAACCAAAGCAGCTTACCTCATTCTTTCCTTTCATTTTTTTCCTCACAACCACCCTGTGAAATACATCTTGCTGAGTTTATGACTGGCCCAACGTTACCCAGCAAGCTTCCATGGCAGAGTGGAGATCTAAACCTGAGTGTCCTGGATCCTATTCTGACACTAACCACAACACCACACCGGCTCTCAGGTTTCCATCCTCCCCTTCCCCTGGAATCCTACTTCCATCCGCCCCGAGTCCCCTTCCCCTTTTCTCTGAGAATACTCTGGCCCAATTGCAAAAGTCCTGCTATAGCAACTCACAGATGAGTTGTGTGGTGGCCACTGCTGGTCCTGGTCACTGCTGGTCCTGATTAAGTTGTGTGGAGGTTGCCACTGGGCACAGGGGAGTTATGTGGTATCAAGTAATCTGGTAGCCACCATTGTCCCTGGGAGGGCTGTGCAAACTGCATGGTCACAAGTTGCTGATAGCTGCTGCTGGGCCTAGCTGTCCCATCAAATAAAGGAGAGAGGGGAGTCAGGGTACACTAGGAGGGCAAATTAGCTCTTAAAAGGGCTTTTACTGACAAACCAAGGTATGCATGAAAGCTGGCAAAACATTGTGGTTGCCTAGCAACAACTTCCATTACCACTCAGGGCATTCCTTTCTTAAAGTTACAGGTGCTGTTTCTATTATTTGGGGGATTAAACCCCGCCCCCCAAGGTTTGCTTTTAGATTTCAGATTTTCCTGCACACCTGTGGCATATCTCACACTTGTCAAAAAAGCAGTCTTGTCTCTCATGGCTCCAGTCACTAGATTTAAGCATGCATAGATATGGCTATGTTGAGAATTAGAGATATTGACAAGTGGTGCCTGCCTGCAATACTTGCGGAGGGATCTCATATCCCACACACACACTCAGACTCCCCTGCAGCTGCCAGACCCACTGATTCCCCCCCCCTTGGGTGGCTTGTTTGGAGCTGTTCCAGACAGCCTCACCAAGGCTTCCTTCACCCTCCCCTTTCCTCTCTTGGTGGCTCATCCAGGACTGCTCTGGACAGGCTCACTGAGGCTTCCTTCCCCCCCTTCCTTCTCTTAGCTCCAAGGCTCCCCCAACACATACCTGGGCAACGGCACCTGGGCCGTGGGGGGCTGACCCAACACAACAGAGCCGCAGGGGAAGCAAGGAGGCTGCTGGTGAACCAGCAGAGCAATGCCAGAAGGCCCAATCCTCTGACCAACACCGAGCCCTTGAGCTTGGAGGAGGCCTAAGCCGGGCAGAGCCAGACCGCAGAGCAGGTGGTGTTGGGACTTTAACCCGCTGTGCGAAGTGACAGCAGACCTGAGCGGGCTGTCAGCTGGCTGCCAGGCGAGCGAAGCATTGGTAGGAGGAGACCAGGGCCAGCTGGCAGCCACTCACCAAGGGAAAGATGGAACAGGCAAAGGGCAGCTGGGCTCACAGCTACACTCGGCATCCTCGCCACTAATTCCAAACAAATGAGGCTGGGAACAGACAGAAGAAATGAAGTGAGGGGGCAGTGTTGAGCCTTCCTTGCATAGCACTCCACAGTTTTCAAGGGTAAGTCCATTCTCTGTGCAGGGACAGTAGTTGTTGTGGCAGTTGGAGCAGCAGTGGAGATGGCTAATGGTGTAGTGGCGTCCCTCACACTGTTCCCACCATGCCTCAGTGAGTGAATTCCCTGCGCATGCTCAGAGCAAGCAGTTGAAGTTTTGGGGGGATTTAAGTATCCCCCTGTATACTTTTTGAAACATCTCAGATTTTTCTGCACACTTGGAGAGTGCCCCAAGTGTGCAGGAAAATCTCTCTACTCTGCATGTACTCCCGATGTGCTGATTTAGATATCCGTACAGAGGGGGCATGTTGGCCATTAGATATTCAGATAGTGATATGACATTTACAAATAACACAAATTAACCTTATATGAAACTTCAATAGTATTTTTTCCATTACCTTCATACCCCACATGAGTTCAGTTTCACACACATAAAAACAAATATTCTTTTCATAATTTCACTAGCTATCAGGATGGTTAACTCATGCCTGAAGCACGCAAATAAAGCAGGATAACAGAAGTCCTCAGCAGGAATTGCAGCCTCTGCAGGGCAATAATTTTGCTTAATATCAAAGTAAAATTCCTGGCTGCAGCTCACAAGGCAAAAGTCAGCTTTTTAAAATGCAAGGAAGTAATAGTATCATCTAGATAATCAAGAGCATTTTCAGAGGCTGAAGTTTATCATTTCCCTCATGTCTGAAATATTTTATAATACAGGGCCTTGCCCCCAGGAACAGCATTTTCCCAGGGCATTTTGGTCTGCAGAAGAACAGGGAATGTGAACGGGGAAGGCAAGAGAGTTGTACTCCACAGGTGAAAATGTTCAACTGGACTCAAGCCAAATACTGGTTTAATTTTAGAGCAATACTTTTAGAATCCCAAGGGTGCAGATCTCCAATGAAGTTTCTCTTTGTTGTCATGTGCCCTTAACTTATTTGGCATTTACACTGTTTAAGGATCGTGAACATCTGGAGGAAGTCCTTAAAGACTTGTACTGTATACCTACAATTCTTGGTAATTTCTACTTGAACACACAAGACACGGTAAATGAACCAGCCACCATCCAATGCAAGAATTAGATTGGCTTGTCAATGGAATTTCCCAAATCATGTGGTGGTGGGCCACAGAATATTGTTCCTCCTTTCCTCTCTGCACAGTTTGGATGCTGTGTGGCTGGGGAGCAGCACAGGAGAGGTAGAAGGAAGGAGCAATGCATGAAGAATCTTCTGTGTTCCCACCTGGCCAGCCAAACAGATGGTCATATGCAACAGGTAAGTGGAAGAGGGCTCGTTATACAGTTGCTGCCAGAAAACAATTCAGGGTCTGTAAAGTTCACCTTGCTGTGAAGGCAATCATTACAAGCTGCTGCAGCTTACAGTCTAAACTAAAGTATGAATTCTGGATGCATCAACAACAAATACAAAGAAGCTTTTCTAGAGAAATTTTAAGTAGTAACTGTTTTGTGCATTTCTTAACGGTGCAATCAACAGTATTCTATCTATAATATGCCCAGCATACCGAAAATTAAGACCCTCATAACATAACCAAGACCAACACAATTTAATAAAAAAATTGCTCACTTACTGCCACCCACAAATTAAACAAGTTAATAAAATATATTTATTTGAAAATTAACCCTCTAAGAGCTTGGTTCTAAAAAACTTCAAGTTAAGAGCTTAGGAAATGAATCTTTGTCAATTTCCCCTCTGTAATTTTTGTATAATAAATAATACCTACCTTGCATACAGTATCTGCATCCCAAGGTAGAATAGTCTTCAGATCAATTACTTCACAGGATACACCAAGTTTTTCTTGAGCCATAACTGCTACCTCTTTGATAACATGAACCTAGATATTTGGTCAAAGCATGCAGCATTACGTCAGAGGAATAGAAAACTAACCCTCTCATTTGTTTCTCTAAAGAAACCATAGCAGCATATGTTTTTTTCCTGTTCTCCTTATTTATCCTCACAATCACACTGTGAGGTAAGTTAAGCTGAAGCTCACAGGATGACTGACCAAATGAATTTCATAGACAAGGGAGGATTAGAATACATGTTTCCTTTTCTACTCCAGCTACGTTACCACACTGTTGGCAGAACAGTGAGGCAGGAGGAGATTTTACCTACTATTCCTCTCCTTGTTTCTACTTCTAATGCTGGAAGCATCTTGTTTATGTTTAGTTTGTTTATGAGTCCCCCGAACACTCAGGAGAGAAGATGTTCCGCCTGCATGAGCGCCTTCTACTAACACAACTTTCGATCATACACAGTATATTATGATGCTTCAAGCCTACAACACTGGTTTAAATTCCTACTTTCATTTCCTAGAGAACTTTCCAAGAAAGCTCATAACATAATAATTTTTTTTAAGCGAGCTTCCTTGTCCTGTATCGTTCTCCCCGTGAAATACATTTTCACATGACCAAGTTTACCGGAACATATGAAGCACCAATCAAAAGAAACTAAAACATATTGTTCAGCTGTAATTTGAATCAGGCACCATCAGCCAATCTTTAAATCACATTCAAAATCCATATTCCATATATCTGCACCAGTGCAGGCAACTGGGATATAAGACACTTCATTCATGCCATAAAATTATTTTCAGACCAATGTTTACATTTCATTTTTTGCAGCTGTGCAGCATACAATATAACTCCATGAATACCTCAAGAAAGTCATACCAACCTGAGTGCCCCAAGCCACCAAAGTAACATCACTTCCGTTCTGCAGCACTTCTGCTTGAGAAAGTGGAATGTAGTATGGCTCCACAGGGACTTGTTCCACTAAATGAATTTGAATAGAGGTTTATGTACTCTCAATCTAAAATATTTAGTCCCAAGAGTATCTGAACAAAAACATACCCAAAATCATGGAGCCAAGATATACCTGCAATTTAAGAAAGATGAGGTAACCCTATACCCTCTTGTCTCAGGCCTCATCAAATACCTCTTGTCTCAGGCCTCATCAATCTAACAACCCCCTTATTAATGACTGGTTGGTCATACTGTAATTTGTATTGCTTACTCTAAAGAAGCCTGTAATAATTTCATATTTTGGTGTGTGTGTTTCTTTAAATGTTTAGTGTGACTGCAGTAATGTAAGTAGAATGATAGAGGGAGACAAGTGTGATGTGACTGGCTGATGACTTGAGAGTGTGGGAGGAGCGATGTCTCTGACGGGATTCTGAGATTTAGTGTTCTTAAAGAGAAGGGTGTGGAGAGTTTTGTGAGAGAGTCTGTATGGCAGAAGAAGCAGTTTGAATCTATTCTGTGTGACTAAGACAAACAGTTTAGCCTGTGTGGCTATGAGCAGAAGAACTTAGCCTGTGTGGCTAACACAAACAGTTTAGCCTGTGTGGCTAAGAGAGACAAACAGTTCAGCCTGTGTGACTGTATATGAGAGAGAGAGAGAGATAAGCCTGTCAGAGTTGAGTTTTGGTGTTTGAGAGACTGTGTGTGATGCCAAGCTTGGTCAGTTATATTTTCTTTCTTCAACAACAGTTCAAAAATACCCAGAAACCTATTTTGTTCTTGTATAAATAAATCCTTATTTGTTTAAACTTATCTCAGCAATCAGATCAGTCCTTCCTCAGGGCCACATAGTCCTCTGAAATACCCAAACACTGGGTCATTCTACCAAAACAGAGAGATTTGGAATTTTAATTCCTGGTGGCAGCAGAAATCTAAGTTCATGTACACAGAGTGTGTTTTAAGGTAGAAACAGTCTCCTCAATAAGCAAGGACATCACAAAGCCATTCAGGAGATATGTAGTGTTTATGTACTGCAATGGCAATAATTTACTTTCAAAGCAACAGCTATGGCTTGGGAAAGCGCTTATAGGGCCAGGCTTTGACCTATCAATCTCTTTGTACAAATGGAAGGCACTTCTATTCATGTGAGGATGCTGTCTACTTCTGATACACACACACCCATTGGACCCTATCCCTCCCCATCCCCATGCCAAATCACGTATCATTCTGGTTCATCTTCTGATCCTGCAGAGATTTTTGCTGGAACACTTATCAGCCTGTGGCTTCTATATTTTTATAGTGACCCCATACAGTTTTCAAGGCAAGAGACAAACAGAGGTGGCTTGCTATTGCCTGCCTCTGCATAGCAACCCTGGACTTCATTGCTGGTCTCCCATCCAAGCACAAACCAGGGCTGACCTTATTTAGCTTCCAAAATCTAACAAGATGGGTCACCCAGTACCTGCTTAAATTACCAATATCTGAAACAGCCAGTACAGTAGCCTATGTCTCCATAACAGTTGACAAGGCCTACAAGTCATCTTCAGATAATGTTGGGGGGGGGGGTGTGAACATTACATTTTGCAGGGGACCATCCTCTCAGGCAAAAAAGACAGCATACAAAAAATATTCCTACTGTTAATAACCAAACCCTTGACAATTGTCCCAACCCTTAGAACTACTAACAAAGAGATATTCCTCACAGAACAAAATGAATCTAAAAACAATAAGAAGAATGGCCAAAGCAAATCCAAAGGGGGCAAAAAGCACTAACAGAATTTATTATGAGAAATACTAACCAAATAGGTCACACTGAAACCATTTAAAAAATATAAACAGACTATCAAAACTACACTATACTTCATCTATTTTGTATAACTTACTACATTATTATTATCCATATGATACAAAACAACCCCCCAAAATGTATTGTGGTTTCCACAAACATCTTTTAAATTTGTTGTTATGACAGGCATGTTCAAAAGGCATCAAAGTAATTGCAAAATTCTAAAACATTTTACACTAGGATACTTTTAACTGAATGTGATCTATAATTAGAACTTTTTTATTATACATTGTCCCAACAAAAAGTAAAATTAGAAAGACAGAGGAATGCAATGGCAGCAAGACCAGCTGAGACACCAGAAGCAAAAAGCAGGGAGAAGGAAAACTTTTTGGGATTGCTCGAGCTTCAGCTGCACAAACTCTAGAAGTAACACAAAGACAGAATAGCCAAAACAGCAGTCAGCGCTCTAGAACTCCAGCAGCGATGCAATGGAGAACAGCATCTGAAAGAATAACCTTGATTTGCAAAGCCCCTGATTTGCATACAAGCAGCTTTATATAGGACAAATGGAGACCCACAAGAAACTTGTGGGATGGTTATCCCATTCCTCACACCTTTGCTTCCTCCCTTCTCCACATACTTCTCTCACACTCTTTCTCCCTTCTGCCCCCCCTTTCTTACTCTCTCTCTCTTCTCCATGTATGCTACTTCCTCTCTCTTTCTGACCCATCATCATTCTCTCTGTTTTTCTGCCTCCCCACCTCATCACTCTTTCTCTCTCCCACCTCAAATCCCACCCTCCCCAGGCTCCACCCCTCAAATGTCCCGGAATTTCCCAACCTGGAGTTGGCAACTCTATTCCCTTCCCACCCAACAGCCAACCTACCTTTATCTGTCTTCAGCTTTCCATCTCCACCCCCCTCCCCCACAGCCTCTACCTAGGAAAATTACAGTCTTTCTCCACAGTGGGGACTAAAGCAGTTTACATTATTATTTCCTCGTTATCTGCACAACAACCCTGTGAGGCTGGTTAGGCTGAAAGTATGTGACTGGTCCAAAATCTCCCAGTCAGTTTCCACTGCAAGATGGGGATCTGAACCTGGGTCTCGCAGATCCCAGTTTGAAGCGCTAACTGTTACATCACAATGGCTTTCATAGGGTGGCTGTTGATGAACAGTAGCAAAGCAGCTGGGCCTAATTAAGTCATGCAAATCAAGTGGTATCAAGTCACACAGAGGATGCTGCCTAGGAATGCCAGCCTCCAGGTGGGACCTGGGAATCCCCTGGAATTACTGCTCACCTCTAGACTACAGAGATAACTTTCCATGGAGAAAATGGATGCTTTGGAGGGTGGAGTTTATGGCATTGTACCTCACTGAGGTCCCTGTACTCCCCAGGCTCCACCCCCAAACATCCAAGAGTTTCCCAGCCTGGATCTGGATCCGCTGCCGGTGGCCGGGAGGGTACTTGGCAACCCTAGACTGCTGCCAGTAAAAACCCTGCCTTTTACTGACAGAAACAGTTAGAACCTACCCCCGTCCCCCGAACATTCTAATCTCTCACAGTTGACGCCTGGAGTTAGAGATCCCTGCGAAGGCCATTTTTAAAGGTATTGGGGAAAATTCAACAGTCCCTGAAGGGTTTTTTTTAACTTTTTGGATTTTTCTGCAAACTGAGGAAGGCCCCTGACTATGTAGGAAAAGCTGTTGGTGGAGAGTGAGCTCTCTTTTGGCAGATATAAGTACCTACACAGAAAAAAAACCTCTCAGAATTAGAATATAGATGCTCAGGAATAGAAGACAGAACAAAACTACTTATTCTAGTTTTATAGTAGCATAGAAGAAACCTTTACTACTGTAAATAATTCATTTGCTCCCCCATATTTCCACAATTATTTATGTTAGTAGTTGTAATAATGTTGTTAGTATTATGTTAGTTATTATATTTATTATATTTATTATAATTCTTTATAATGCTATAATTCTTTATAATTATTATAATCCTTTATCATATACAGAGGTGTAAAATTGGTGAGTATAGCTGCTACATAAAACATCGTTAAATAAATTCTACAAATGCACAATATTTATTTAAATTTCTTAATAAAAATTAAAATCCATATACTGCATGTTTTTAAATTCTGTGTTCTAACTGACTTCTTTTACAGTTTTTTTGTCAAACAAAATATCATGAAAATACTTATTATAGGGGAAAATGCTAAATCCTAGTTCCTGAGTTGGCCCATGGCATGGGGTGTGCATGGGAAGAGCCCCTGTAAGAGCCCTGAGTTGGTTTCAGGGAGAGCAGGATATAAATTGAATAAAATAAATAAATAAATAAATAAATAATAAAATAATGTGAAAAGAAATGAGCTATAGAGTTTGGTGAGGGAAGCGAGCAAGGGTTGGATTTTAGTGAGAAATTAGCCAGAGGTCAGAATAACGGCATCATAAGCCGTTCAGAAACAGGGGTTAGGATGGTTCCTTCAGTTATTCCCCCCCGCCCCAGAACTGTATGAGATCCTTAACTGAGAATGCCTGAACTGCACCCAGTGTGACTTGCCAAACACCTAGTAGTAAATTCCATGCCTGCACAGAGATTTTTTTTCCCCAAAATTTTTATTTATTTTTCAAATAACTTACAACCACCATTTTACAAATATAAAATGACCATACCCATTATACTTAAACAAACCGATATACATATAACTAGTAGTCAATTTATAACAGCGCTTCAATTATATAAAACATATATAGGTCTCATCTTTACAGTGCATCATATAGCACCTACTATCTATAAACCTCCTTTTTTAAAAGGATACAGTTAACCATTAACCATTCTTGTTATTTAGATATATACGGATTTTAATAAAAAACAAAATCCATATATTTGTCTGGCAATTTAAATAGCAGATTCAACTTTGAGGAAATACATTCAAAATAAGGAAACCATTTCTCAAGAAAATTATTGGAGTTTGTCAGAGTTTGTGATACGGTTATTTGAATTGCTATCTCGTCTGCCACAACTATATCCCAGCATTTCAGGGCCCACTGTTTCACTGTTGATACTTTGATTTGGTTCCACTATTGAGCAATTAAAGATTTAACACCTGAAAGCAATAGGGTCACCAGTTCTTTTGTCTGTCTAGTTAGGGCTAAAGAGGGCCAATGATTAAGAAGTACAGATGCAGATGAGTTTGGGATGGTATCTCCTATTATTTTAGATATTTCTCTAAGAACATTATCCCAAAATTTCAAAAGTTTTGGACACCCCCACCAACTATGTAAAAAAGATTCTTTTTGATTGCAGATTTGAAGTCAGGCTCCTCACATTAAAACCCAACATTTGCATAAGCCACAAACGTCAGTGGATTCTAAACATTCAGAAGTGCTAATTCAAGCATTTGTAAATACCTTTTTATATATTGACTTCACTAGGAAATGTATACAACTGAGCACTTTCAATGCTGATGAAAAACTGATTTCATTTTACCAGCCATGTCATGATAACAACCACTGATGCAAATAATTTATTTCTGCACCACTGGTGTCATTTACAGTAAATTAAATGAAAAGGACATAAGGAGAGTCTCCATAAGGCAGTCCAATCTGATAATGCCGAAGTGACTCATTTTTCCTTTGAATTACCATTATGTAATAGAACATTTGATAGAACACTGCTTTAAAAATTTAAACCTGCATTTTCATTTGGATGTTTTTGTTAAAATGCTTGATATTTAAAATTGATATTTAAAATAAAGCCATAGTAAAAGCGTTTAAAATGTACATATTCAAAACTAATCCTATCTTTAAAACCACACTGCTATATTCCTTCCTTGTTTACCTAGATTACTACAAGTCCACAGAACAAGTTTTTTATTCACTGGGGGGAAAACTTACTAATGAAGCGTATAAGCAGATACAAAATTTTTACCATTATCAACGGCTTAGCATCTCAGAATTCAAGGACAAGAGCTAGTTTCGATATCAGCATTTGGGGCAAACACTTTCAACTTCAGAATAGAAAATACTACTTTTTTGCAAATCCAAATTCTTAGTGATAAACTTCAACAATGACTACCTCTCCTGTATGAGCCAGCACACAAACTATTCTCTTCAGAGCAAAATCTGACAGCTGTGTCATCCTTGAGAGAAGCACATTTGACAACTACCCACGCCCATGCCTTGCTGGAAGTATCCTCTGGAACAAGCTCCCTGTACAGACTTATATGATCCCATTACTGCAGGTCATTAGATTGGCAGTTAAGACACACACCCCACATGTATTTCTATGGAGAAATCATTTGTACATGTTTTTGTATACAGGGACTGTAATTTCATATGCCTACTGGATTGAGGGGTTTTAACAATACATGTTTCCAGACATGTTACCAACCACAGGCTTAGGAAGAAAGGTGGGATATACATGATTTAAAATTGGTAAACAAATTGTTCTGCCCCATTCCACCCCTCTCACAGGAATGGCTGTGCTCAAGAGCCCACTCTGGCCCCCTAACCTTCCCCACACACACAAATACAGTGCTCCCAAACCTAGAAAGATATATTCACAGTAAGACTGCTTTTGCATAGATATGATCAGCACAGAAAGTAAGGGCTTGAGATTTCTAATCTTACCCCCATCAATATGTTCACACTAAGGCCCGTTATGGGAAGAAATACAACGGGCTCTAGAAAGAGGCTCTGGGAGAGTGCCAAGGTCTTGGGCACTCAGTGTCAATTTGCTATGGCAGCCTCAGCAGGGTATAATGACACAGAGTCCACCATTTTCTCCAGAGGAACTGATCTCTGCTACCTGAAGAGAAGTTGTAATTCTGAGTTATCTCCTGCCCTCATCTGGAGATTGGCAACAGTGGTTCCCCAAGAGGGAATAACTGGTTTGGAGGGCAGAGTCTATGGCACTGTACCTGTCTGAGGCCCCACCTCTCCTCAAACCTCACGCTCTCCAGGCTCCATGCCTAAAATCTCCAGGAATTGCCCACCTGGAGTTGGCAACCCCATCTCCTTCCCAGCCAAGCATCAACCTACCTTAATTTCTCCCTCATTCTTCAGCTTTTCATTCCCCCACACACACACCTGCAGCCTCTACCGTGCTCTGAAGACCTGACACTGCCTTTTTTGAGGGTCAGTGAGATCCCTGTGGTCAAATCTCCCTATTTGGAGATAGAATCCACAATCTTTGGGGGATCCCTGGAAAGTTGGCAACCCAAGGGTCTGGCCTTTCCTTGCTTCCTTGGGCTACCCCCTCCCTTTGGTATTGGCAGAGCAGGGGAGACTATGGGATCAGAGCACAACACAGATTATTGGTCCAAATAGAATAATTTATTTTAGTATTTACACAATTATGGAGCACACATACACATACACTAAATGAATAAGGGACAACTAAATAAAACGGGTTAAACACAATCCTCCCTGGATGGGCTGGGATCTATATTGATGGTGCCCCGCCCCTTGGTAGGGTCCCTCTTTTCCCGCACTTTTTGGTCTTGGGGCAGCTGGGAACTGTAGGCCAGCAGATGAGAAACCAGGAGCTATGTCAGGTGCGCCAATTATGAGTGGTACAAGTCAATTGCCAAAGCCGCCAATTATGACAGGTATTACTATAAAAAAGATTATGACAAATGCGTGAGCAGTAACTACAACATTATAAATTTGGTCATTGCCTAGTAGTGACCCAGGTTGGCTCAGTTCTGCACGAATCAAAAGGCTCAGAGCAGTGCCTACCATACCGGCCCAGGCACCAAAGAGTAAGTACAGGGTGCCAATGTCTTTATGGTTGGTTGAGAAAAATCAACGTATTAATATTACAGGTAGGATGGCTGAGAATAGGCGGTGAGCTGTAGACTCATTCACGGGGATAATCTGCCCCTGCTACCAGCCTCAGAGGTAAACGTGACATGCCAAAGTGCAAATTTGGAAAGACACACGGAGAGGTGTCGGGGCTTCTCCTGTTTTACTCAATGGGAGAAGTAGATTAAAGCCCGCTGGCTTGGGTGCCTAGTTGTTAACTAGGTTTTTGTAGGATCAAGGCCCACTAATCTAGGGAGGCTTTTGCTTAATTAAAGCGTCTGAGTTGCATTCAGGAGATGTATTTTAAAGTTTTACAGGCCTTCAGAAATTAGGATAATTAATTCCTGTTTAGGACTTTGAAGGTCCTTGGTTTGATGTAACCTAAATTTCTAGGTGAGTAATATAGGTGAGTAATATAGGTGTTAGGGGAAGTATTAAGATGGTCAGTATCATTGTTGGTGGAAGGGCAGGGTTAAGTGTGCTGGAGAGGCATCATTTATATTCTGTGGTAGTTGTATTGGGGGGGTTGGTGAGTATTGTTTAATTAATTTTAATTGATTTTATAGGTTAATGTATTGACCAGGCCTTGGGGCCCATGTAAGCCGCCCTGAGCCCGCTTGAGGGAGGGCAGGATATAAATGTGAAAAATAAATAAATAAATTGTTAGGTAGGTTATATGGATGTAGAAATATAGGCTGGGGAGGGAGGCTAAAGCTAGGATAATGCTTAGTGGTATTAATTTATTGTAGGATAATTCTCTAAGAATGAATCATTTTGGTATGAAACCGGTTAGGGGAGGTAGGCCTCCGAGGGATAGGAGTGTGAGCACAGTCATGGTAATGAGTGGTGGTGATTGGGTTCATGTGGTGCCTATGTCAGTGAGAGTTTTTATTGTTGTGATGTTAAGTGATATGAATATAGTGGTTGTTGTGATGATGTAGATGACTAGTGTTATTAGGGCTAGGCTGAGACTAAGGCTTATTGCGATAATAAGTCATCCTGTGTGAGCGACTGATGAGAACGCTATGATTTTTCGTGTTTGGGTTTGGTTTAGTCCGGTTCAGCCGCCGATTAAGGCAGATGTAACTCCCAGGGTAAGCATAATGTTTGTTGGTAGGTGGTTGTTTATTAGGTAAAGGAGGGTGAGTGGTGCAATTTTTTGTCATGTTGATACAATCAGTGCGGTGTTTATAGTTGAGCCTTGTAATACTTCTGGGTATCAGGCATGTGTTGGTGCCAGGCCGAGTTTTATTATAATGGCCAGGGTTGCTATTGGTGGGGTAGTATGAGAAATACATCACTGTCCTGTTTTTCAGGCATTAATGGTGCTTGCTAGTAGGATCACAGCGGCTGCTATGGCTTGGATTAGGAAATATTTTATGGCTGCTTCTGTTGCACGAGGGTGAGTTGGTTTTATGATAATAGGTAGAATGCTTAGTGTGTTAAGTTCTAATCCAAGTCAGGCTAAAATCAATGATGGCTAGACATGGTAATAATAGTACTTGTTGCTAATCCTGTAATTAATAAAGATCAGATTGTCGGGCTTATTAGTAAAGGAGGGTTTAAACCAACATTTTCGGGGTATGGGCCCGAAAGCTTATATTAGCTGACTTTACTAGAGAATAGTAATTTGGTAGTACTCAAGCTTTTGGGCCTTGTAGTTTGGGTTCGTGGCCCAGTTTTCTGGGAAGTGAGGGGGGTTGGTCCCTGTAGTTTACTCTATCAAAGTAGTCCTTGTTGCTCGGGCACACTTCCTGGGAATAGGTTTAGGTTAACGGTGGGGTGCCTGCGAGTGTGACGGGCGCGGAAAGATGCCAAAGGCATAATGCTAAGGTTAGAGGTAAAAAGTTTTTCCATAGTAGGTGTATTAGTTGATCATAGCGGAATCGTGGGTATGAGGCACAGATTCATAGGAATCCAAGAGTGAGTAGTAGGGATTTGGTTATTAGATTGGTGGTGAATAGTTCTGGGGTTGTGGTGCTTTGAGAGAGGAATAGAATGCAGGAGAGGGTGTTTATTATAATGATGTTTGCGTATTCGGCAAGAAAGAATAGAGCGAATGGGCCGGCGGCGTACTCTACGTTGAAACCTGATACTAATTCGGATTCGCCCTCTGTTAGGTCAAAAGGTGCTCGATTGGTTTCGGCAAGAGTAGAGATGTACCATATTATTATTAGGGGTCATGAGCAGGTGGCGAGTCAAGTTGGTTCTTGTGTGATGAGAATAGTTTGTATGGTGAATCCTCCTGTAAGTACGATGATTGATAGTAGGATAATTCCCAAGGTTACTTCATAGGAGATGGTTTGGGCGACTGCACGTAAGGCGCCAATAAGGGCGTATTTTGAATTGGAGGCTCAGCCCGATCATAGCGTGGAGTAAACTGCTAGGCTTGATAGTGCTAGAATAATGAGTAATCCGAGATTTAGTTCTAGAAGTGGTTTGGGTATAGTCAGGGGAGCTCAGATGATAAGTGCCAGTAATAGTGTTAGGGTTGGCATGGCGAGAAATAGTGTGGGGGAGGCGGTTGTTGGACATAGTGGTTCTTTTGTAAATAATTTTAGTCCGTCTGCAATGGGTTGAAGTAGGCCGTAAGGGCCAATGATGTTGGGGCCTTTGAGTAGTTGTATATATCCTAGTAATTTTCATTCTAGTAGGGTTAAAAAGGCGACGGCAAGTAGTCCTGGAATTATTAATATAAGTGGGTTAATTAGATGGCTGATAAGGCTGATTGTTAAGGAAGGGATTTGAACTCTTGGGTCAAGGGCTTAGGCCTCGTGCATTAAAACCTGTCTCTGCCACCTTAATAATGTCCCCCTGTCTGCGGGCCAATTTGTTGATGTTATTAGTTAATGTTCATTGTGATGTGGTGTAGTACGTGTATGTGATACATAGGTACTAGCCTCGTTGGTCCTTTCGTACTAAAGAGGCCTGGGCATAGATAGAAACCGACCTGGATTTCTCCGGTCTGAACACAGATCACATAGGGCTTTAATGTCTGGAACTACAGCTCAATTGAATCTTATGGGGGAACATTTTAAACAAACCACAGACAGCAGCCGTCTTATAAACACAAGTAACTGCCATCTCGTTTCACCTACTAACAGCCACTGAGGTAACAGTTGAACCTTATGGGGGAACATTTTAAACAAACCACAGACAGCAGCCATCTTATAAACACTGGTAACTGCCATCTCGTTTCACCTACCAACAGCCACTGAGGTAACAGTTAATCCCCCCCACAGGAAGGAAGCTGGAGAAGTGTCTTCGTCAAGAGAGAAAGCCATCTGTCAGAGATTCTGACAGAGCACAGAGGCTGAAGGAGTGGGCAGGGAAGAGGAGCAAACCCAGCCAATGGAATGCGAGTATTCACAGCCAGTGGATAGGGACAGCTTCTGATTGACAGGCCAGGGGACCAAAGGCTGGGGTGGTGTATGGAATCTTCAGGAGCATGCCACCACCATGCAGAGAATTATTATATAGAGAGATGGCTACTGACAGCAGCAGAGTAACATACAATCAATGTGTTTTTAAACGTTATGGAGGATAGCGCACATTTTAGTAATTTCTGATGTGATACCTATAATAAGAGCTGAAGATTCTGTTTAAAAATGTGTGAATACTTAAATGTGATTTAGTATTGCAGAATCTACATTTTGACAATGTATATAGCACATTTTGTATCCCCCGCCCCTGCTCTCAAGCTGGCCATTAGGAAATACAATAACATAATCATTTCAGTATCAAAAGCAGAACCAGCAAAATTGCATGTTTCAAAAATGCTACAGAAACTTCCTTCTATTTCCTCCCCAACACAGAAACCTTGCTAAACAAAAAGAGCCACCAGTATGATTTTTTTTGCCGGTTATTCTACGGTTTTGACCATCATGTGTCTATTTATCTGCCAGAATTTAGGGCATCCCTGTTTACGTAGCGCACTCTGGGTTTCCTTAATATGACTGGCCAGAGCATATAGATTCTTTGAATAAATTAAAAAAGGGATTAGCTGGTAGCCGCTGTATTTTTCAAACTGCTCAGTCTTCTGGTAAGAGCAACCTGTTACATCTTTTTAAAAATTCTAACCATGTATGATTTAACTTTCCTAGGAATAGTACAATCCTATTACAGACTTCAATAAATATTACAATATAAAAAAACAGTGTTCCAAAGAAATTAGTATGCTTCCTTCAGCATCTGCCATTTTATGTAAGGAAGCACTGTAAAAACTCCATTAATAAGCCAGTTAAAAAACCTGAGGGCTGAAAAAACTCTAGTGATTTTTTTTCTAGGAGTTAATGAAATGCTTTTAACTACCTTTTGTGCACTCAAAATGTATAGCATTAAGAATTTTGTAAGTCAATAAATAAAATAACTATTTATACGTACTGCAAACATATACAATGGTGGAGGACAGACTGGCAGAATGAAGCGCAAGGGAAGCAGGGCAAAAAGACCCGGGCCAAGTTGTCACAGGGCTTTCCGGTCACACTGTGTGGACTGATGCGGGACCATACTGGGGAGCCGGGGTCCTTTGGGGCCGGAGAGAGACAGAGCGCCATAGGCGTAGAGTACGGGGGAGCTCGAGCCACCCCCAGCAAAACGGAGCGCCTGCCACCACGCCTCCCCGGGTCCTTCTGAGGCCCGGCCGTCGCTGCTGGAGAGGGAGAGGGAAGGGGTGGCTGGGGGGGGGAGAGAGGCACTGGCAGCAGCAGCTGGCAGGCCTTGGAAGGGCCCGGGGAGGCACGACGGTTTCCCGGAGGGGAGAACATTGCCCCAGTGATCACGCACACAAAGTGTGTGCACTAAGGCGCCCCCGCCCCCCCCCCAGGAATTTCCAAAAGTCTATGCCCCTGCGGAGCACTGCTCCGCCAGCTCAGGAGCAGCCATGGGCCGAATCAGATTCTCTGATCTAATTTGGCCCGCCACCGAATTGCCACCGAAATTCGGGGGCGGCTTTAAAAGCGACTGTAGGGGAGGGGGTTTGAGGAAGAGACTCCAAACCTGCAGGGTAGCTTCTGGGACCTCTCCCCCAAATACCCACCAAGTTTCAAGAAGATTGGACCAGGGGGTTCAATTCTATGGGCCTCCAAACAGGTTGTCCCATCCCCTCCATTGTTCTCTATGGTGGGGGAAAAGTTTGAGGCCCCGTAGAATTGGACCCTGTGGTCCAATCTTCTTGAAACTTAGTGGGTATTTCGGGGAGAGGTACCAGAAGGTACCCTGCAAGTTTGGAGCCTCTCCCTCAAATGCCCACTCCTCCAGCCCCTCATATACCCTATGAGTTTTTGCCATTGACTTCAATGGCCCAAAGGGTATAATAGGGCTGAAACTGACATTCAGCCGGTTATGCTAATGAGTTATGCTAATAGCTATGCTAATGAGCTCCTGCATCTCTTTTTCTATGAAATGACCCCTGCTGGGGAGGAGGGGGAATGGAGTGTTCACACTGCAGGGTGGCCCCTGGTGGCACTGCCCCAGTTGGGTGCAGCTTTGGTCTGTTGCGCCAAACTGCACATAGGCGCATGGGCACAGCAGCAATTGGGGCAGGATCCCATGGCTGGGAGCTTTAACTCCACGAGCTGGAAGTGTCCAGATCAGCGGGTTCACATTACTGGCGCCGCTTAATTGTGACTTATTTGCGTCTACACTTCTAGGAAGCAGGATCAACGCACACCCAAACGGCTTGCCACAGCTTTCACCTGGTACCTTTTAAAAGCAGGATCAAAACGCTTCAGGATGGGGTAAGTACGGCACAGGAACACCAGACAGCTGTGGCTGTGTGAACCGGCCCACTTAATCCGCTTGAGAAACATGCCTATATTGGGCTAAACTGCCAGTCTGAACTCAGCCAACGCCATTTCAATTACATTTATTGTATAAATGACTATTTTGCCACAACTGATTTGTTACAACTGATGTTAAAAAAGTTTAAGAGTTTTATGTTATTATATTGAACTATATTCAAATCTACTGCTACTGTGACTGTCTAGACTTTCAAATAACATACTTCTTACTATTTTTCTTCTATTTTCAATTTTTATTGTCTCTTACTTTCCTCAGCAGCAAAAACTGCGATTCATGTGCTAAGGACCATACGGTGCATCACATTCTGCAGCACACTTTATACTGCTGAACACATGCAGAGCCACAGTTTTGCTTGTAGAAAACTCACAGCATAATACTGAAGAATGAGTTTAGGACTGCACTTTAAGGCCCTTATACTTCTAAATTTCATAAATATACCAAGTAGTAGAATTTTATATGTTAAAGTTATAAATGATGATACAGCAGCAAAATAAGTTTAGATTCAACAAGAAACTGAATACTGCGTGTATTTCAATTTCTCCTAATAATTCCCCCTTTCTGGGGAAAAAGTAGGAGGGGCACATTCTTTCTCCAAGGCTTCAAAATTTCCAGATGTAGACATTTGTAGGAGGAAGGCAAATCCACCACCAGCCAAGAGGAAAGAAGTTGCACTGGATCAAACACACACCAGCAACCGCTTGCACCTACTTTTGACTACCATACAATTAAGGTATCTCTGGGTCTTTGTATTCGAGCTAACATTAAACAAACCACTTTCTGATTATTAGTTGGAGCATGAGAAAATAAATGTTTCATAAAGCATGCTTCTTCATGCACATATAAAGAACATAATCTTCATTTATTATTACACTACCTACAGAGAAAAGCTTTTTACCTGCTGCTCTGTACAATATCTTAGGCTCGAAGAATATACAAGGGTTTTTATCTTCTATGCATGATAGCAATAGTCCTTTGGCTTCAAGAGGACTTCTTGGAATAACAACCTGTAAAGAAATAAGCCAAAATATTATTCTAAAGATCTAAAGGCAGGAAGTAACTTCCAGGACTCGGATCCTATTCACAATGCTCACACTTCTCTCTGGGTGCTGTGGAGTTCAGTCCTCTGGCCTGAGGCACTTCTGCTTGTGTAAAACCAAGGTTTTTCAAGAAACCACAAAATCCATAGCATGAGAACACACACCTCTGCAGCACAGCACAGCAAAGGTAAAGGATCCAAGCCAACATCTGCCCCAGGGGTGGAATTCCAGCTCAAGAATAATGCTGCCACTAGTGCAGTGTGCCATAATCAGAAAATAAAAAACAGAAATATGTGCAGAGCCCATGACTCTGTACTCTGTAATATATGAATACCTCCTGTTAATCAAAAGATTATAAGACAACTAAAAGCAAATTAAAACTTTCTAAATATTTACATTGTTTTCTGTTTAATGTAACTCTCAGTAGGGGCATGAGTCAGTGAATGGAGGCCAGAAGCACAGGGAGAGACTGTTCGCTGAGGAGCTGTATCAGATTCTGGGCTATTCTCACCTTCCATAAAGTAAACATATGCGAGATATACATATGCAAAATGTTCTTTAGATGGGAGGTAAAGCTAGCATGACTGCTATTATTGGAATCATATTGTTCCTGATAAGATTAATCTACATAATTGCTATACCTTCAGCCCTGGGCAATGAGCGAAAAAGGCTTCTGGGCTTTGAGAGTGATATAAGGCACCGTGACCCACACAACCCCAAGGTGCTCTTATGGTGAGACTTCCACAGTTGAAGAGATCTCCAGACCGATACCGATACTTTGCTGCCTCATTAACAATCTGAAGGAAGACAAAAACCGATTTTTTAAAATGGGACATTTACCATATACAAACATGATATTATACTTTTAGTTAATTCAAATTCTATTGCAAAAGATCAAGCTTAGTTAGGACTTTCTGATAACTTTAATATATTACTAAGACCTGATTGGATGAGCTGGGGATATAGATTGCTCTCCAGGATTCTTGGTGCAACACTAACTGAGGCTCAGTGGTCCAGGAGAGCAAACTGTAGTAGTTTATCAGAATGCCCCCACTAGGTGGAAGCAGAGCTCCAGTTTCGGCCTATGAACTTAGTGTTGAATGATTTTGACAGCTGCGTGTTTCCAGGCCTGAGCATCTTGGGCCAGTGAGTTCCCCGAGATCTAATGGCCACACAATTTCTCACAATTTAGGGTACATCAATCTCCAGTTCTGACATATTTATTACCTCTGTTGTTTCCCCCCCCCCCGTTGAACCCCCACAGATGATAACCAGAAACCAAGCTTGTCATTATTTTTACCTGTCAAAAAAACATCTTCCCTATTTAGCATGCTAATTAAGAGGCCGTCTTCTACATATACAATTATGACCTGTAATTCCATTTCAGTGTACCTGCAGAAGTGTGCTCTGCACACGAAAGCTCACATCTTGAATAACACTTTGTTGGTCTTAAAGGTGCCACCGGACTCTAACTTTGTTCTGTTGCTTCAGACCAACACAGGGGTGGAAACTAGTCAGAGGGTCAAAAATACTGATCTTACTAACCAAAATTCCAAAAAACCTGACCAAATACTGACAAAAAACTGAATAATTTAATGTCAGCCTATTGACAAGTTAGCGTTTTAAAAGTAAAACTAGGACTTCATTAAAAATGATTATTATCTGGCCTCCACCATCCCCATAGCACACCTCTTTATGGAATTTTTTTTAATGAAGAAAGGACAATGTTTCCATTATTGTACAAAATTTAAGGCAAAAAAATCCCTTTTAAAAATAATCGCATACTGCAGATAATAAAACAGCAAAATGTATTAAAAACCATACATAAAGTAATCATTATGACAACAAAACATAATTACTGTAAAATAACCCTTGTCTTTGCTTTTACTTTATTTTTGGTTTTTTGAAGAAAAAAGAAGTTATTAATGAACTCTTTCTTTTCTCAACAGTTTTCTGCACTGCATCTGCTAACTTTACTTGTTCTCTTCCACTGCTTTCTCTACTCCTTCTAGCATGAGCTGTACGTGCTGAATCCTACAGTATCTTTTTTCTCAGCAGCCTCCCTTCCACGTTTGGTTGCATCACTTAGCAACATTGGAGCAATCATCCCCTTCTTGTTCTGTTGTCTCAGCTTTTTCAGTTTTGTTTCCTTCTCTTGTATAATATCCTTTTCACTATCTTCTTAAACCTTTCTGATTCCTCTGCCTTTTCCCTTTTCCCTTTTCTTTTCCTTTTTGCTCCTTCGCTTTAATGACACCCTGTTCACCACAATATTGCTTGTAACGGACATAAGCTGTTCTTCTCATCTGTAAAAGCTCCTGTGTGATATTAACATGTTATACCTTGTTTTCATATACATGATATAAAGTTTCTTTGACCATCAGGTGGGCATTCAAAGTTCTCTCTGACATGCTGGCCCTTTAAAATGTGTCCAGATTTTAAAAACCGTCTTTCTATGTCCGCAGTACCATGCGATAATGATAATGCTGCTTTCACCACCTGGTAACCAGTGGGTATTCTGGAGCTCCAGATGGATTTGTCTTTTCAAAAAACTGATTCCAGTATGTATCTATGTGGCAAGTTTCACTGGCAGTTTCATTTTCAAGTCTTAAGATGTTTCCATTCATCCGCAATCATGTCCAGTAGAATATCCATTGGGAGTTCTGCTGCTACTTTAATTATATCCTTGTGTGTTTCTTCCTTTTTTTAAAAAATTTGTATTGATGTTTTACATTTCATATCCATGCATAGTCCTTTTCATCAAGTTTGCATAACCAAACATCAAATACATCAATTTCCCCCTTTATTATTCCCTCCCCCCCTTACACGAGCAACCAATTAAAAGAAAAAAAACCCTTATTGTTATATCTGTGACCATAAGCACACCCTGTGGAGTTTCACAAATACATCATTATTGACCCCCCTTCTCTTACCCCTCTTATATACCTAAACCATTTCTTCCTTATCTCCAATACCTTATCTTCCCATGTATTGTCCTGTTTTAATATCATTAAAATATCTGATTGAATCCATTCATATAGGTACCAGTTCCATCTTTCCAAAAAAGGGCTGCCAAGTCAGCCTGGGGGGTGGGGGATCCCCTGCTATAGGGGTTCCCGATCCGCCGGCCGCCATTCGGCCAGCGGGGGGAACCCCACCCCCGAAGTCGTCCAGGCTGGACAACTTCCCCAGCGTAGTGATGTCTTCCAGAAGGGCATCGCCCTGGCAACGTCTCCAACGTGGTGATGTCCCTTCCGGGTGACGTCACCGGGCGTGCGCGCAAAGCACGCGCACCAGGGAGGCTCCCGGGAGGCTCCCGGACGGCGAAGGACTCCCCCCCACCAGTCCGTGAGTATGACTTGGCACCCCTATTCCAAAATCCATTTTAATTCATCTTTCCATCCATTTGCTATTACCGCATGAGCCGCTAGAATCACAGCTTTAACTAAATCCTTTTTGGATTTATCTACTTATTTCCCAGAATTCCCATAAATAACACTTTCTCATTCAACTCAATCCTAACATTATATAAATTATCAACCTTTTCCAGAATTAGTTGTCAAAATTCCTTGACCTTTGAGCATTCCCACCAAAGATGTGCATAATATCCCCTTACCCTTTTACAATGCCAACACTCAGATTTCAATCCTTTAACCATATAAAATAATTGAGCAGGTGGCCTATACCATTTCAAGATTAGTTTCATTTCCAATTCTTTAAATTTTTCCATTTTTATTTCCAGTATTCATTTCATTAGTCTATTTACTTCCTGTACAAATAGGATCCCCTCCTTCTCCCATTTACATTGTATTGTCCTAAGCATAAAGTCCTTATCTTAGTTCCATAGTGTATATAATGTTCTTGCAAGACCCTTCTTATTGTCATCTTTAGAACTATACAGTTTTTCAAAGAGGTTATCCTCCTTATTTACTGCTTCACAAAATGTCATTTGTCTCAAGACATTAACTATCTAGTCCCATGGTCCTTAGCCAGTGTTGTCCTGTCACTTTCTCTAATACTTCTTGTATTGGGATCAATTTCCCTTGAGAGTTTATACAAATCTTTCAGCCTAAAGAAACCTTTTTTCCTTTAACTCTTTCCAGAAAGCTTTCTCAACATTTTTAAATTATTGACAAAAATGCAAGAGGAGCCCATTTTGAAGACACTGGTATTCAAACATCTTGTTTCTTTTCCCAAATCTTTAATACTGTCTTGGGCCTATTGTATTTTCAATTTCATTTTTTATCTTCTGTGTAAATATCCCAAATCTACCTGCTCCTCCTCTATTTATAGTATCCTCCCATCTCACCCATGTCTCTGGACTTTTACCATCTATTTCCACCATCATTCTTATTTGAAAAGCTTCATAATACCTTTCCAATGGTGGCATGCCCCAACCTAACTCCTCCTTTGGGGGGTATATCACTTTCCTTGCTGATCTGGCTCTCTTCTTCCCAAACACCCAGTTTTCAATTTCCTGATCCCATGTTGCTAACTGTTTTCTGGTTACCCACTCAGGGAGTACCTGAAACAAGTATATCATCTTGGGAAGGGCTCTTTTTGTAGAAAAAGCCCAGCAGGAACTCATTAGCATAATAGGCCACACCCAACAGCAGAAACTCATTGGCAAAGTAGGCCACACCCGACAGCACAAAAGGAAATTTTAAAACAGACTCTGATCTAAATGTCCATGTTCCGTCCCACTACCCTTGTTCAAGCAGATCGGCTGACCATTTAAAAACAGACACCCTGTGGTGTAGGTGGGGCTGAGAGAGCTCTTTCGAGGACTACTCTTGAGAGAACAGCTCTGAAAGAACTTGTGATTGACCCAAGGTCACACCAGCAGCTGCAAGTACAAGAATGGGGAATCAAACCCAGTTCTCCCAGATTAGAGTCCATGCTCCTAACCACTACTCCAAACTGTAACTCAAAACCTTTAGAAGCACGTATAAAAAACATAGGACACCCTCTCCACCACATCAGAGCCTTCAAGCTCTACTTCATAGCTCTACTTCAGACATTAGGAAAATCACAACAGAAAGAAAATTATAACTTCCAACCACACATGGTGAGAAATATAAAATGCATTTCATATAGATCAAATACTAAAAAACATAATTGTACAGTTGTGTCTCTGTTTAAAAGGAGAAAAGCCAGGCACTGATAGGATGAATGTCCATCATATTTCCAAGAAAAATCAGCATAACCAAAATGTTTTTTAAAGTCAGACTTTCAGAATAAAGTTCAAACCTGTTAGGTGCCAAATCTCCAGTTCCAAAAACTGAGCAAACTGCCTGGTGTTTTCTTCCTCCCCTGGCCCATTCCAGAGATAGATGGTTATAAAAGTTTTGTCCCAAAAGAATAAAGTCAAATACATTCTAGCTTACCCACAGCACCCAAATATCTGGCTGGACCTCCAGCACTTCTGTAGATTTTACAAAGGAAAAGTAATGCCAACTTTTGCAACAGTCCTTTCATTTCAAAAGCTATAGTGGTCTCATCATTTGAAGGATGACCCTTTCAAACTCCCGAAAATTTAAAAACATAATAAGTTTTGTGAAAAGTTCAAACACAAGCAATGTTAACCTATTTGAAGTTTTGATCTTTTTACAAAATCACTGAGATGAAAGTTAGTCCAAGGCCCTACATGCCATTAGGGGAATAAAATAAAATAAAATAAAATGTGGAGGGATTTCCCCCCAGTAGTCACATTCCCAGAAGCTTCGGCCTTTCCTCCCAACTCTGCTGTTCACTTCCCAGCGTGCGGACTCACTTTCCCTTTCCAACACGCATACACACACAACACACACCCCTCGCCAGAGAAGGACTCATGCCATAAGACACAGACTCACACACACACCTTCCACTTTGGGAGTTGGGCAGGCGCAGCAGCATCCTGAGGTCAAACCGTCAGAGCCAGGCATTGTGGAGCAGCTGCAGAGGGGCGGTGGGGCCCTGCTGCAGCAAGAGCATGCTGTCCCACAGCCAGCCCTGCAGCCAGACGTGGGCCACGGGCGGCACACACCAGCCCCGCGTTTCAGTGGTAGGCGGCGCTGGCGTGCCTAAATGCCTGGTAGATGGCCGCGCTGTTCGCCTCCTCCTCCTCCTCACTGCTGCCCGTTTCCCACTCCCAGCGGGAACAGCACAGCACCAGAGCCAGTGTGGGGAGGCATTTAAATGCCTCCCCATGGCTTATCCTGCTCGCCCACTGAAGCGGACAAGCAGAAGAAGCCTGGCAGAGCCCCCCCACCTTTCTTAGCCCGAGGCGGGCAAGCTAGGAAAGGCGGGGGGTGCAGGGACACCAGCCAGAATGCTGTTCCGGTGCGTTCCAGCTCAAAAATAGCCCTGATCTTGAGTATTATAAACATTTTAATTGCCCTTATCTTCCCCAATATAAAATATTTTTTTATTCCATTGGCTTAATTTTTTTTGTATCTTTTTCCATGCTATTTTATAATTTATCCCCATTAAATGTTTAATACTTTTTATCATTACATCCAAGTATTTCAACCTTTTAAATCCTAATTTCATACCTGTTATTTTTGCTATTTCTTTTTGTTCTTTTAAGTCTATCTTACTAAACATTATTTCTGACTTTTTATATTTACCCCTAAACCTGAATATGCTTTAAAGTCCTGTAGTATTATCATAAGTTCCCTCAAAGCTTCCAGGGGATTCTCTAACACTAATAATATATCATCTGCAAATAGGTTTAGTTTAATTTCCTCCTTCCTTATCCTATATCCTTGTATCCTAATACTATTTCTAATTCTGTCTGCCAATGGCTCCATAGCTATTATAAAAAGCACAGGAGATAAGGGGCATCCCTGTTTTACTCCTCGCTGAATCAATACTTCATTAGTATGTCCATCACTAATTTTAATCATGGCTTTCCCTTCTCTATATTTATTTTAGTGCATTTAGAAAACATCCTTCAAACCCAAGTTTTTTTAACACTTGAAATAAAAATGCATGATCTAATGTATCAAAAGCCTTGTAAACATCTAATTTGAATAGGGCAATCTTCCTCTTATTATTATTACCATGATACACAGCATTAATCATATTTCTTATGGGATGTCCAATAGATCTCCCTTTCACAAAACCATATTGATCATCTCCCACTAAACTTGGGAGCAGCTCCTCCAATCTATTTGCTAACACCTTTGCAAAAAAATTATAATCTTGGTTTGCCAAACTTCCTTTCTTGACTCTCTGTGCTGGAGCTAAACACTGAAGATATCTGAGGATGGGCTTATCCAAAGATGACTGGAGTAAAAGGTGTTTGCAGGCTACTGTAGAGATGTGAATGCCCAGGAAAAAAACTGGAAAAATTTGAAAAAAAATGTTTTTTCCCAGAAGCCTTCTTTGTTCCCAAAAAAATGGAAAAATTGAAAAAAGAAAAGAAAAATTGATTATGGAACATTTTATTTTAACATGATGAATAAAATATTTTAAGACAAGGAGTTCAAATATTTTCCAAATCATTTCTAAAAAATATGTATGGTATCAGATTAATCTAATTTCTGTGCACTGAGGACAAGCAAGTCCTAGGTTACAAACTGAACTCTCCAATACTGTGGAGAGGAAATATGAATAATTGTTACTTCTGGGTTTTTTTAAATTGTTTTGTGGAGGTTTTTTTGTCTGTTCCACATAAACTAGTAAACCGTTCGGGAGATTGTTGCTCCATTTCTTATAATTACAAATAAATATTATAAAAAAGTAAATTCTGTTTGTAATAATTGTTTGGATACACTATATTTTTAATATGCTAGTTGTGATAATTTCATGCCAAGTAAAGTTGTCCATAGTCATATTTTATGTTCCTAAAGTAACAGAATGACTTTCAATTTGGAAAAGAATAAAAAGAAGTGCCAATGTAGCATTTTTTTCAATTTTTCCAAAAATTTCCAATTTTTTTTCCAGAAGGAAACGGGAAAAAACTCAAGGGTTTTTTTTCCTGAGCTTCAAAATTTCTGGAAATTTTACATCTGTAGGCTACTGTGAAATTTTTTTTTTTGCTCCCATTAAAAAGAGTAGCTGTTCCTTTTCAGAAAGTTTTTTCAGTTCGTCACAGATCATAACGGAGCTGAAAAGAATCTGTCGTCATGTTTTCCCCAAAATGCAGTAATGAAAACAAAAAAACACAAACTGCATTCACAAAAATACTGACTTTCCTGACCATTTTTTTAAACAACTGACAAATTACTGACCAAGATGAAAAAACCTGACTTTTTCTGATTTTACTGACCATTTTCCACCCCTGCAACATGGCTGCCCGCCTGGATCTTCTCCATTACTCTTTGGGGAATTAAACATCCATGCCAGACACTTCTTAATTGGTATCACCTGTACTTCATTGTTTCCACTGTGCCCCTGGGGCCACACCAACATGTTTGGTCAGCAAGGTAGGAGATCTAACAAAATGGATTACAGTGACCTACTGGAGGAGGGAGGTGTCCTTGGAAACAGTGCAGAGCCCTCAACTGTACAAAATGCTACAGTCATATTAGGGGTGCTGGCCTCATAGAGCAAATCATGTCAAGCCTGCAGACTTTCATTGGTTTTTCTATTTGCTTCTGGATCAATTTAAGCCCTAAACAGTCCGAAATCCAGACTGAAAGTGTTAACTTTATATCCCCAAGGGAGAGGGTGCATTCTGGTTGTAACTGTACATTTTTCTTGTTTCCAGTTTCCAACTTGCTCTATTTGGGCAAGTTAATAAAGAGGGCAGTGGTGGTGCAGCTTCAGAGCTTTTTGGATGACGCTTCCATTTTAGATCCCTTTCAGTCCAGCTTCCACCCAGGTCATGGGACAGAGATGGCACTGGTTGCCCTCACAGATGATCTCCAGAGGCATCTGGATTGAGGTGAATCAGCGGTGCTGTGGTTGTTGGACCTGTCAGCTGCATTTGACACAGCTGACCATCAGCTACTGGCCCACCGCCTCGCCAACACTGGAATTCAGGGGCTTGCCTTGCAATGGCTCATCTCCTTTCACCAAGGCCAGGGACAAAGGGTAGAACTGAGGGAACAGCTTTCCCGAAGGCACCCACTTGATTGTGGAGTGCCTCAGGGGGCGGTGCTGTCTGCAATGTTATTTAACATCTGTATGTGCCCCCTTGCCCAGATCGCCCGGAGGCATGGGCTGGAATGTCACCAGTACGCTGCTCTATTTGCTGTTGGGCGGCCGGTCCAACTTCAAACCAGAAGATCCTGACCAGGCACTACAAGACGTGGCTGGGGTGCTTAGGCTCAGCCGACTGAAACTGAATCTAACGAAGACGGAGGTCCTGTGCCTGAGTCGGGGTGGACCAGGTAGAGATCCCACTCCTGACCTTCGATGGGGCCCTACTGGTGTCAGTACCGGAGGTTAGAAGTTTGGGAGTGCTCCTGGATGCCTCCTTAACAATGGAGGCCCAGGTAGCAGCCACTGCGAAGTCAGCCTTTTACCATCTTCAGCTGATTAGGCAGTTAGTTCCCCTCCTTGAACACAATGACTTGGCAACAGTGATCCATAAGATGGTCACCTTGAGGTTGGATAACTGTTATGCTCTGTACATGGGGCTGCTCTTATCGGAAGCTACAGCTGGTGCAAAATGCTGCAGCCAGGCTGTAGATGGGCCTACAGTAGCACTGTCTACTGATAGCATACCAAATTTGTTTTAAGATGCTGGTTCTTACCTTTAAAGCCCTTTATGGCCAGGGACCTACATACCTGAGGGACCGCCTACCCCCATATGTTCCCCAGAGAGCACTGTGCTCAGAGTCTCAACATCAACTCACCCTCCCTGGACCAAAGGATACCAACCAGGGCTAGGGCTTTTTCGGTGGTGACTCCCCTCTGGTGGAACAAGCTCTCAGAGGAGATCAGGGCCCTGCGGGACCTTATGCAGTTCCGCAGGGCCTGCAAGACGGAACTGTTCCGCCAGGCGTTTAATTAGGAGCCACCCCGGAGGGAATGCCTGTCCTCTGAAATTTTGAGGCAGCCTGAGCCACTCACACAATACAAGATCGAGATCAACTACAAAGATGGCACGGAAGTCTGAGCACCATCCTAAATGTAATGCTAAACTATTATCTGTTTAATGGTTTTACCTTTCTGGTTAGCACCTTTTAATGTTGTAATTGTTATATGGTTTTATGATCACTATACTATTTATTGTTGTTTTATCTTGTTGTAAGCCGCCCTGAGCCAGTCTATGGCTGGGAGGGCAGGGCATAAATGTGATAGTAGATAGATAGACAGACAGACAGACAGATAGATAGTATATAATTACAAGCTGCCTAGTGAGCCTAAAAAGACCTAGTACATGGAGCATAATTTTTTCATGTCTTACAAAATTGTAAATCGCTCCGTTGACAGCACTATCCTAAGGGCAGGTCTGAACAGATTTAGACCCGGCTGACCTTTATGCAGGCATGTCTCCAAGATACACTGGCATAAAGGTCAGTTATGGCAACGCAGGCCCTCGGCAGTGCTGCGCGCAGCTGTGCGCCAGGGCAACTCAGACACAGGGCTCTGCACCAGTGTTCTCATGGATGGATCAAGAGGCCTGGCCAGAGTTAGGCCACTCCTTAAGCCCCATAAACCCGGGAATACCCCCAAAGATGCAAAGCTGTGCCAACAAAAAAAATGCACTGCAGCCCATAGGCAGCCACAGAGCAGTAAAAAACAAGTGCCCTGCTGCAGCCACATCCATGAGGCCCCAAGCACCTCAGGATACCAACTAAGGGTGCAACCAATCACCTCGCTCCCCTGTGGTAGTCAAGCCCCCTCCCCAGAACCCAATCACAGCCTCCCCAGCCACACAAAAACCCAACCAGGATGCCCCACAATTCATGAGGTAGCGTGCATGGCATGGGACACTGTCTGACAGCTCCCAGCTGTGTGGACTTACAGTAAGAGCCAGGTGTGAGGCTTCTGAGCATTCACTATCAGACCAGACCTTTGATGAAATGCAAAGTTCTTTTATTCCAATAATGGTTCAGGTTCTCGATGTTTGTTAGAGATACATGACAGCAGGTTACAAGGATTAATATACCCTCAGCCCCAGTTGAATACAAGCATTGAACCAATCAGAGGGGACATTCAAAAGCGGGAAAAATGGCAACTGTTTGGTTCTCACAGAGAAGGTGGGAAAGTAATAAAAATTCCCTTCCTGCCCTGTGTAAACAATAGGCAAAACATCTTGCTAGCAACAATTCGAGAGCCCCAAGGTTAGAATAGCAAGATAACATTCTGTGAACCTCAGAGGCCAGTGGGAGTGGACGGATGCGATAGTCCCCGTTGTTTATGTGACGTTCAGGAATGTAGCACGCCATCCTCCCGGACCAAGACAGTTACATTCAACAGAGCAGCTAATCTACTTCAAGGAAAGCAATAAAATAGCAAATGGCTACAATATAGATCACAGAAACACAAGCATAGCATTGTCAGAATCTGACACCAGGGAACCTTCATGGCGGAAAAGGCACTACTGAGCAAACAACTTCCGTCAACATCTCACTGGGAGAGCAAAGTCCACATTCTGTGGGTGACATCACTCAGTTCTGAACCCGAACAGGTACTCCATCTCCTCAGCAAAGACCCGGAGGGTTGGCCATGCGCTGGCAAGGGCCTGTTCCCCCAACCACCTTCCCCCTTGTCCATAGCTGAGCCTGGCAGCCAGCAGGGGCATCAGAAGCCCCAGACTCCCACCAAAATGTTCAGCTCTGTGCACAAAGGGGTTTGGTGGGTGGGGACTGGGCCGAAACAGCTGCTGGGAGAGGGGGCCCAAGCTTTTGGCTCTGCACTGGACTGTCACCTCAGACAGTTGCTGGGCTCCCCCTCAGACAGGGTGCCATCTTCCTGTCCATGCTGAGTGGAGTGGATAACCACACAATCTTTCAATCCAATCCCTTGCAGGAGCACAGTCCCATGGAGCAGCTACCAAGGTAGACCCATCTTTTGCTGTTGGTTTGGACATGAGTGCCGGACAGGTGAGGGTGTTTTGGAAGGCATAGTCCTTTTGGGGGACGGTTGCAGCAGAGGTCTGCCCCAAGGGCAGCAGAGCAAACTCCTTGGTGACCTCTGAGAGAGCTGTCAGCACCCAACAATGAGCTCCTGGTCCTCTGCTGTGGATGCACATGCCTCTGTCATTCTACAGGTGGAGATCCAACAGGGAGAGCTCTGGCTCCAACTGTTCACCCCACTGGGCTGTACTGTGTACTGACCACAAAACAAGCCTGCCTTCAGGTGTCAATTGTATGCAGCCTGCTGCCCCTCTCAGACCTCCACCCCATTTGGAGGGCACCTTAGGAATTTAACATCCATTTGGAAGGCGCCCCAGGAGTGTAACATCTACATAGAGGCAGATTTTGCTTCTCTAAGCTCCTTCGTCCCTGAAGACCTCCAATAAAGTGTCTTTACTGGCCACAGCTCTCGCTTTCTCTCTCTGTGTGCATGTGTGCGCGTGCACCCACATGTGGTGGTGTTATTCAAGGGTGGATGATTCACAATGCCAGTGCTGCATCTGCCCACAGAGAGGACGGTGCTCATTCTGCTGGTAGCCATCATATATCTGCTTGAACAGACCAAGAGGTCCTATGCTTTCAGCCCACAAACTGTGTGCCCACAGCTAATAACACACGCAATGAATGGAGGGCATGCAGGGTGCTGAGTGTGCTCTTTGGAAGAGTAGCTGGGTTCTTGAGGGCAGGGCATTACAGAGGTACAGGTCAGCTCAGAATTAGGTTTTGTCAACAACACCAAATGACTGGGAGAACACTTGGAGCGGGCTGTATGGGTTCCCGAGAAATAATTGGACCCTGTCTGCCCTGTTCTGATCATGCTGGGGTAAAGCAGTTGCCATCATCAGCTAGAATCACCTGGCCACCAGCATTTGCACTGGATGGCTTTCAGCACTGGAAAGCAATACTGGCCTGGAAGGGCCGAGTGGATCCCAGCAACCTCAACCCAATTTGGTTGTGCTAATGAGAGGAAAGAGTGAGAGAAAGCCTTCATAGGGGGCTAGTACCAAAAAGGATTAGTGCCATGGCCATTGGTACGGCTTCCAGGTGGCATCTTTCACAAAAATGAAAAACATAATGAAAAATGTGGCTACTGCAGGGGGTGTGCCAGGTTCCAGCCATCTCTATTTCATTCCGGGGCCCAGTGGCCTCAGAGCTAGGGGCAGCCACCCTTCATGAGGTGGGTGCCTGGGACTGCACTGAGGAGGGATCAGCCATCCATATGCATGTGCGCTCCCTTCCATGACCCAAAGCGTCTGGACACTCAGAAAAAAAATCTGTTTCTACAGATGCCCTTTGCCAGCAGGAACAAATCCATGCCCTGATGAAACAGAATATTTGCTGTTCACAGAATATGGGAATTCCTAGCTCTGAAGTTCCTGTCCCTCCATCCCCTTTTCAGGGGAACAAAACAACTGTAAAAAGCAGAACATAACACAAAGCCCTGGAGGGAGCTTGGGAAAGCCCTCCTCTCTGGCCAGAAGGGCTCCAGTGGCCGTCCACAGCATTCTCCCGTGTTAGCTGGCTCGGCGTGACAGATGGCTGTGCAGGGACTTGCAGCTGGAGTGGACAGTGCAGCAGCTCGTAACTTCTTTCTCCCCCAGCTCATGAGCCTGCAGCCAAGCTCAGTGGACATTGCCAAGGCTTGGTAAACAGCCCGCCCTGCAGATGGTGACTCTTCCCAATCCTTGAGTGTTCTGAGTGGGATCTGGCATGCAAATTGGGGGGGGGGGGGATGGTGTGTCAGGGTGACCCCTCCTAATTCATCGGAGAGTGAAATGGTCCGATGACCTTAGAGATTTGTTTGACCAATGGACTAGTTCATCTGAAGCCACGAAACTCAAACTAACTGTTTCTCAGACCAACTCTCCAACTAAAGCCATTGAGGCATACCAGATCATAATTAACTCCATAATTGAATCACCTGGTTCAATACATTCTCCAGGGAACCCTTGTGGAGCTCCTCCTTGGTTTGATTCTGAATGTTGGGATTTTAAGAGAAAACTCCGCCACCTTTTCCATTTATTACGTTCTCACTTTTCACCTGAGCTACTTGCCCTCTAAACTGAGTGCTCCTGGATGCCTCCTTAACAATGGAGGCCCAGGTAGCAGCCACTGCTAGGTCAGCCTTTCACCACCATCTTCAGCTGATTAGGCAGTTGGTTCCCTTCCTTGACCACAATGACCTGGCAACAGTGATCCATGTGATAGTCACCTTGAGACTAGACTACTGTAACGCTCTCTACATGGGACTGCCCTTGTCACAAATTCGGAAGCTGCAGCGAGTGCAGAATGCTGCGGCTAGGCTTTTGATGGGCCTTCCCAGATGGGAGCACATCCAGCCTGTGCTGAGGTCATTGCACTGGCTACCAATAGCATACGGAGTTCGCTTCAAAGTGCTGGTACTTACCTTTAAAGCTCTATATGGCTAGGGTCCAACATACCTGAGGGATCGCCTTTCCCCATATATACCTTAGAGAGCACTACGGTCGGGCTCTCAAAATCGCTTGACCCTCCCGGGTCTTAAGGATACCAGGCTCACTACTACCAGGGCTAGGGCCTTTTCAGTGGCGGCTCTATCCTGGTGGAATGAGCTCTCAGAAGAGATCAGGGCCTTGTGGGACCTCTTACAATTCTGCAGGGCCTGCAAGACAGAGCTCTTCCGCCAGGCTTTCAACTATGAGCCACCTCCACTATCACCACCAATAAACTTACTAGAGACCCTGCCCGCAGCCCTGACATCGGGCTTGTGTCGCAGTGCAACCTAGGGAAAACACTGAGCAGAAAAACTATTAGTTCTTGTATGGACTCTCCAGTACGCCATCGTATGTAATTAATGAAATATCGACAGCACTTTATCATCAGTATTTTATTTGTAACTGAACTGCTTTTAGATGATTTCATGCGGATTTTAATTTAATTTATGCACTATGTACTGTGTACTGTGTAAAAAAAGAATGTAAGCCGCCCTGAGCCTGCTTTGCAGGGAGGGCGGGGTATAAATTAGATAAATAAATAAAACAATAAACAAGGTGTTGTGCAGTGAGTGTCAAGGGGTTCTGTGAGCCCCCTGGTCCCTGAATGGGGGCCCTCCCCCTGCCACCCCCTCTTCCCACAACCCGTAGACTTGCTGACTCCTTCCTTCTCCCCTGCATGTGAATCTCTGAGTGGGGACGTCATCATCGGACCATCTCCAGAGGTGACTGAGGGGGTGCCAGGGCAGCCAGTAGCCAGGCCCCCATGCCGGGGCCCAGGGAGGAAGGGACTCCACCGGCATGGCAGCTTCATCTCCCCAGCCAGGATGCTTCTCCAAGACTCCAGGGGCCAAGAAACCAGGTCAGCATCTCACAGCAAGCCAGGAGGAGATGGAACTGAGTGACAGGGAGTAGAGCCAGAGTACCCCAGGCTGCCAAGGCGAAGGTCAACAGAGGCGAGGTGGGGGCACCAAAGCAAGTGGATCTATGGCTCTACTGTTCACCACCATTTGTAATGCACAAGCGAAAACATTTCCCACACAAAACCTTCATCTGCATGGAAAAGATATGAATATCTTCATTTTACTTATAAGTAATACAAAGCACAAAAAAACACATTTCTGCAGATTATTTGTTTACGTCTTATAAAATGCAAAATGCCACTGGACTTGAACTATACTGGCAATTCAGCCTTCCTTATCTGATTTCTAACCATATCATCATTACTATTAAAAAAAACCTGCTTGAAAACAAGGAAATTCTATTTAAATAATCAACAAACTGTAATATATACTAACCTGATCAAAGGCAGGATAAATGTAATCAGCAAACTGAATTTCAGCAATAGCTGTAGCCCCAGCAACGGCAACTCCAATGCCAAAGCCAACAATCCCTTGTTCACATAAGGGTGTATTGAAAACTCTGTCTTTACCTAGAAAAAAAAAACTTTGTCCTAATTTGTTTTCAAAATACACAGGTATGGAGGCCCCAACGACGTATACTCCATAACGTTACAATAATATAAGCAGCCCCTTATTTTTATTATATAAGCAAAGAGGCACAAGGGTAACGATAGATTTATCACCAATAGTTTGCTGGTTGCAAATGGTCCAATGGAGTTACAGTATTTCTTTTAAAAATTAAAGACATGGCAGTAAAAAGAACGGCGTTTTCCCCCAAAGTTTTGGAATGCTATTTTACAAAAAAACGGAACAGTGATATATGTAATACTCATACTAAAAGAATCTGAACTTTGCTATTTTAAGAAATTGAAATGTATCACAATTATCTTAGTGCATAAGTGTACATTTTAGTTTATTCCATACTATTAAGACACCTAAAAGGCTTAACCATTAGATTTTAAAACTGGTAAACATGTAGTTTTGTTTTGCTTACTGTCTACCACGAGGACTGTTGTTTAGCTGGGCAACAGATAGATTAGTTTTAGCCATCTCTACACAATTGGAAGAGTAAAAGATGCACTGCTATGCAGCTTTTACTTCACAGTAAGTCCCATGAAAATCAATGGGACTTACCTTTGTGGGGAGAGGATAGATTGGTCCGTGCACAACTTAAATGAGGAAAACTCAAGAGAAAGAAGGGATGACATAAGGGACCAAAGGGAAGGAGCCCAGTCCTTCGGAGTGCCTAATCTTGTTGCTGCTGCACCAGATGTAAAAGTGCTCCTTGCAGCAGCTGAACTTGTTTTGTTTTCCAAAGCAGTTCCTGGGAAATGATAATGAGCAATAAGACAGGAAATCTCTACATACAATGTAACCATAGGCGTAGAGTACGGGGGAGCTCAAGCCACCCCCCAAATTTCCCAGGGGGGCTCAGCCATCCCCCGGCAAAACGGAGCGCCTGCCGCCACGCCTCCCCGGGTCCTTCTGAGGCCTGGCCGTCGCTGCTGGAGAGGGAGAGGGAAGGGGTGGCCGGGGGGGGAGAGAGAGGCACCAGCAGTAGCGGCTGGCGGGCTTCGGAAGGGCCCAGGGAGGCGTGGCGGTTTCCCGGGGGGGAGAACATCGCCCGAGCGAGCAAGTGCGCAAAGCGCGCGCACTAAGGAGCCCCCGCCTCCCCCCCAGAATTTCCAAAAGTCTACGCCCCTGAAAGTAACATTGATGGTTTGACCAACTAATTGCCCCATACATGCACAAACATATGGTACTTTTAGAACTGACTGGAAAAAATCATGTGAAAGAACCAAGGATCAGCCCAGATGTGCAACATCATTCAAAATTGCGGCATGTACTGAACAGCAGGGAGGTCATAAGAGTGTTGATTAGGACACTTCAGAACAGTACAAATCCAATGTCCAATGGAAATCCTGGGATTTAATTCTGACTAAAAATATTTAGGATTGTACTGCAACTCGGAGTTTTGACTCAGAATGATTTAAATAAATCCGTGAGCCTACTGAATATGGTTTTTCTCTGGATGGCCCTCGTAATTACAGACACTGCTGGACTGGTGACCTCATGCTTCCTTCAGCTCCAGGTCTGTCTTCCTAATACGTACCATGTCTCCAAACCAAGAAGTGTGCATGCACACAAAAGCTTTTATCCAGAATTGAACTCTGGTGGTCTTAAAAGGGCCACTGGACTCAGACTTTGTTCTGTTGCTTCAGAGCATCACGGCTACCCACCTAAACCAATTACACAGGCATAACTGACAACAGATCCTACTTTAACGCAGGACAACAATCAATAATCTTTAGGTCCCTTCTTCTGAATCCTTCCTAATCCTCAACTACTGACAACAAGAATATTCTAAACCAAAAAAACCAGGGTGTACCTTAAACAATAAAGAGGTTCGCTTTATGTCAGTGCACTCATACAATGATAAAGACCATCAACTATTAACTTACCATATTTGTCTCTCAAGCCTACGGTGCACCTGAAGACTCCACCAAAGGCTACATCTTCACCAAATATTACTGCATATATAAAACAGAGAAGACAATAAATCTTCCCCCACTATTAACAATCAGTAAGAATCACCAATATGCTGATGACACCCAACTCTACCTGTAATTGGACGGCTGCCCAGACTCCACCCCAGAGAATCTGACCGGAGCATTGGAAGCCATGGCTGGTTGGTTGCAGCAGAGCTGGTTGAAACTTAATCCAACAAAGACGGAGGTCCTGTACCTGAGTTGGGGGGGAAGGCTGAGGAGGGGATCAGGCTGCCTACCCTAGATGGTGTGCCACTTGCGCTGACCCAGAAGGTGAGGAGACTGGGGGTGATCCTGGGTGCCTCACTTTCTGTGGAGAGCCAGGTCACACCGCAGTTGCCAGGTATGCCTTCTTCTGTCTTCAACAGATCAGGCATGGCCTCCTACCTCTCCACTGTGACTTGGCTACAGTGACCCATGCAATGATCATTTCCAGGCTTGATTACCATAACTCGCTTTACACAGGCTTGCTCTTGAGACTGATCCTGAAACTCCAGGTAGTGCAGAATGTGGCAGCACGCCTGCTGATGGTATCGCCTGCGTGGGCATGCATTCGGTCACTATTGTGCCGCTTACACTGGCGTACACTGCTACAAGGTGCTGGCATTAACCTTAAAACTTTACGTGGTCTGGGATCAACGTATCTGAAGGACCGCCATATCTGAAGGACCGCCTCTCTCCATATATGCTCCGAAGAGCCTTGTGCTCACTGGATCAATACACAGTGGTTACCCCCAGCCCAAAGGACATCCACCTAGCGTGGACCAGGGTGAGGGCTTTCTCTGCCCTGGCTCTAGTCTGGTGGAATCACAGGGCCTGCAAAACAGAGCTGTTCCCCCCGGCCTCTGGATGAGGCGGCGAGCGTTCATCTCAGCTGGCCTCCCGACTCTAGTTTCCAATCAACTGAAGTACCCACTGGTTCTACCTACACTGCCCTCACAAGTTTCTTATGTAATTGTTGCTGCCTCTTGGATTTTACTGTTTTAATGATTTAATGTAATAATTTACATTACTGTTTTAATTATTTTAATGTAATGTCATTTTATTGTAACGAATCTCTGACTCTGTTTTGTTGTGATCAGCCCTGAGCCCACTTTGAGGAGGATGGAATAAAAATCCAAAAAGATAAACTAAATAAATAAAAGATCAACCAGTCCGTGCCATGCTATATCGATGCAACCTCCAACAAAACTCAAGAACTGGCATTATCAGATGCATACAGTTATCAACTGGGGGACATCAGCTGTGCTTCGAAAAACTAACAAGTTCTAATATAGAAAGAGGCTTTTCACTGTTTAAGATCTACTGTTTCTCTATTCAGTGGGACAGGAAACAAACAAAAGGATCTCCATAGACATTAATATTCTAACGAGAGGGGGAAATGTAAGGATTTGTAAGAAGAGGAAATACAGTTTCCCTCTTATCCACACCAACATTTGCCCTTCCTGTCATCACCAGTTCCAGCCTCAGCCCCTCGCCACCACCAGCTTCCTGACCCTTTCTCCTGCCAGCTTCTTCAGTCACCGCCACCTCCTCTGCCTGGCTGCTGCCACTGTTTGTATGCCGTTTCAGTTTTCCATACCAAACCCAAACACCACCTGATTTCCAACACATTAACTTGTGACCTCTGCAAATACATAGCTATTGTTACTAACTTGGGGCAGTTCCCCAAAATTAGCTTTTTACAGTAACTTTTCAGCAGGTTTGCAGAACCTTAACCAACAACCACAGCTGAACACCACTGCGCAGTTTTGACCCTCCACCTGGGGACAGACTCTGGCTATTAGATGTAGTGATAATATATGGGATAGGCGGGATATAAACATGAAAAACAAATAAATAAATATACCTGCAGTTGGATCTTTAGACAAGACGTTATCCAAGGCACTTGTTATAGACTGGAAAAGATTCATTTTTTGTGTCTGGCCTGTAAAAAGAAATCATTTAGTGAAACACAAATACTATTATCTTTCCTATTATATAAGACCGTTTTAACATTCCAAGGGGCAAGATTCCATGGGGTGCCAAAATCAGTAGGCTGGACGGACTGCCTCTCAAAAGGCGGACCCTGGCCATTGGCTGCATTCTCTCCCTCCTTTGCCTCAGTCCCGCCCACAGAGCCACCGGCCAGCGTCTAACGGAACATTCTGGCCCTTTCACACAGAAACATGCCTCTCCCATTGGGGAAGCGTTCCTGAGCCGCTTTACCTTGAAACCTCCTCCCAGGCGTTCTTCTGTTCTTTGTACCGGTCCTGAAGCGCTATAGGGTGCTATGTGAAGTGCCCGAAGCACTTCCTCCAATGACAAGTGTGTGTGTGTGTGTTTGTGTGCATGTGTTTTGTGTGTTCTTTGTGTGTGTGCTTGTGTGTGTGTTTGTGTGTGTTTGTATGTATTTGTGTTTCTGTGTGTTTCTGTGTTTGTGCTTGTGTGTGTTTGTATGTTTGCATTAGTGTGTGTGTTCTTTGTGCCTTTGTGTGTGTTTGTGTGTTTGCGTTAGTGTATGTGTGTTTGTGTGTTCATGTGTGTTTGTATGTGTTCTTTGTGCATTTGTGTGTATTTGTGTGTTCATGTGTGTGTGTTTGTGTACATGTGTTTCTGTGTGCGTTTCTTTGTGTGTTTGTGCTTGTGTGTGTTTGTGTGTTTGTGTTAGTGTGTTTGTGTGCGTGTGTTTGTGTGTTCGTGCGTGTTTGTGTGTTTACGTTAGTGTGTCTGTGTACGTATGTTTGTGAGTGTGTGTTTGTGTGTGTTTGTGTGTGTGTTCTTTGTGCATTTGTGTGTTTGTGTGTTCGTGTGTGTTCTTTGTGCGTGTGTTTGTGTGTTCTCCATGCGTGTGTTTGTGTGTGTGTTTATGTGTTTGTGTGTGTGGTGAAGAGGCTTGAAAAAAAACCCAACAGTCTGAAATGGCAAACCGCTCTGAAGATGGCTCCAAAATGGTAGGGGAAGGGCTGTCTGAAACAGCTGTCACTGTACCAGTTTATTACAAGCCAGTAAGCAGGATCTGCTAGACCCATTGTTGCCAATCTCCAGGTGAGGGCAGGAGATCACTCAGAATTACAACTGCTCTTCAGGTAGCAGAGATCAGTTCCCCTGGAGAAAATGGTGGACTCTGTGTCCGGCTGAGGTCGCCACAACAAATTGACGCTGAGTGCCAAGGCTGGGGCACTCTCCCAGTCCCTCTTTCTAGAGCCCGTTGTATTTATTTTCACAACGGGCCTTATTCCTAGTTTACAATATTGCCCATTAGCCAAAACAGATAGCATGGTCTACTTAAAAATATTCAAAGTTCACCATGACCCAACAGAGCATTAAAAAATACCCCTTTGGCTATTTTCATTTCTTTTATACTATACAGATGCATCACCACATGACTAAGAGACATGATCAAGTTTCAACTGCTAGCCAGGCGTTATCGCTGTGCTGCTCCAACTGAATGTTTTCATATATGGAGCTATGCAACACTGACCATGCATCAGTGTATGGCTGCCTTGCTCATAACAACAATTAAAACGTAAAGCCTCTACCATATGAAGAGTCTTAACACTGCAAGTAGAAAATTTTACTCTGACCTTTAAACCCCTAGGAGAAAGTCTTCAAGAAATTCAATTGATTTTTTAAAAAGCCTTCTTAGATACTGAATCACTAGTTAATTGGCATTAACCAAAAGCACTTTTGTTTAAATTGTTTATTCCATTTATTTTAACGCAGCATAAATTAAGCAGCAAAAGTTCATAATCTAAAAGCTCTTGTAACAATCATATGCCACCACCCTAAAATTATCACTGAGTATGTGTTAATTATCATTAACACATACCCAGCTATGCAATTTGCCGCATACTTTACTATACACAACTACTAAGGCGATAGCTGCACTGGAACTTAACCAAGCACAGTAACTGCCTGATTTTAACAGGCTGCTGTAAATACGTATTATTATTATTGCAGTTCCGATGTCTCATTGAAGGAATCCCTTTCATTGTGACCATGTACAAACCCTACAGCATCACAGACCCAATCTTGACTTCAGGAATTCATATGTAAATGTGCTGAAATTTTTTCCCCATAAAAGGCGACTTTGATCATTTTGCATAGGGCGGGTAGATGCCATCAGAGAAGTACAAAAATAATATTACTAGTTTGTATAACATACACACAATATGCACGTGTGTCTGAAGCAAGGACCAGGGCTTCTTTACTATCATTCTCACCATTTATTTATTTTTTTGGGTTTTTGTTTATCAGTATCATCTGTCATTTCTCAGCGTCAAAAAAATCTTAGGAAACACATTTTATGTAAGAAATTCTAACTCCATGCTGACCACCCCCCGTTCCAAAATTAACAGCAAGAAGGAAAAAACTGCAGGTGCCCGTGGCCAGGTGCAACTTTCTCACACGCTGATCTCTCTCAGTCCCCACTTCTATTACAGGACAGGCCTCTTTCCCTCGGTTCACTCACTACACAACCCACAGTCACGCAGAGGGAAACCTGGGCACGGAGGCCAAGAGCTGGAACCAAGGCCGGCAAGCGCCAGAAGAGAAGCCCACGTCTCTCGGCACCTGCAGAGCCGCTCTCCGCGACGTTGCGCAGCCCCCCCGCCACCCCCTTAACACCAGCGGGGACCCCGAGCCAAGGAGGGCCGGCGCTCACCGTGCCGGGTGGGCTCTTGGTCTGGCTGGAAAGTGAAATGTGCCGCGGGCCTGCAAGGTAGGAGCCCCGCTCTAAAGCACGGCGGCCGCCCCGGCCTGGCCAGCCCCCCCACGGCCGGCGACACCACTCGACGCCCCGCCAGCCCCGCCAGCGCCATCCCGGCGGCCAAAGCGCCCCTCACGCCGAGCGCGCCACACACACAAAACCACACCCCCCCCCCCCGCCACAGCTCGTGGCCAGGAGGCGTGCACCTCGCCCGGCACCCTCATTGGCGGCGGCCCCGGAAAAGAAGGGGCCAATCAGAAGCCGCGCTACCCGAAGGCGGGGTCTCCGCGCAGGGGCGGCGGGCGGGGCTGGGCTGAGGAGTCCGGGGGCGCGCCCGGGCGGGGCTGTGGAGCGCGGCGCTCTTCCGGTCTGCCCGCTGCCCGGCTCGCCCGTTTCCGGGGGGAGGGACCGCCCGCAAAGCCCTGCGCGGCCGCTGCAGGAGAGCGCGGAAGTCCGCGGCGGAATTCGTCTCCAGCGGGGAGGTGGATCTGGGTGCCTGTGATGTCTCTGCTGTTTCCGCCCTCGGAAAAGCCAGAACGGCGCCTGGCAGAAGGCAAGTGGAAGCGGAGCACAGCGTTTAACTCCTACTGCAGAGTTGAGTTGGCCGCACTGGATTGAGCCACGGAAGTGCGTCTAAGGCAGGGGTGGCCAACCTGTGGCTCGGGAGCCACATGTGGCTCTTTCACACATCTTGTGCGGCTCCTGGCAGGGCAGCTGGGGAAGCAAAGGGGAGGCATGCTTTTCCTTCCTTCCTTCCTTCCTTCCTTCCTTCCTTCCCTCCTCCCTCCCATCTATTTGCTTTCCTAGTTTCTCTCTCTCTCTTTCTTTCCACTTTAATTCTTTCTTTCCATCTCTCTCTTTCTCTCTCTCTCTCTCTCAATATCATTAGCAAACAAGTAATATCATTATCAATAACCGGTTTTCCTCGTTTGTTTTTATTTCTGGCAGTTCCATTTAACGTTAATAAAAAGCAAATTTGCATATTTTTAAAAATAAAAACGTGTGTGTGATATTTGTTCCTGTCTTGCGGCTCTCAGACATCTGACGTTTATTCTATGTGGCTCTTACGTTAAGCAAGGTTGGCCACCCCTGGTCTAAGGGGGGTTTGTGTGTGTGTGTGTGTGTGTACACTTCATTTAAAAACAACACTGGACTACAGTATAAGGTTGTAAATTTGCATCAGTCCCACCTCTAACTTGCAGGAAGTAATTGCAAGGATGTGGTACTAAGTTACATTCACAATCTTCCTGGCGCTACCATGTATTGACAACGCATTTTTACGTGTTTGGGGGGGGGAGGGGGGGGCGTGTAGGACAAGGAAATCTACAGCCCGGGCTGCCCTCAGTTCTGAGAATGCAGATTTGCCCTCGCCTGCAGAATTACTCATTTAATGAACGATTCTTCCCAGACTTTGGGAAGTATGTTGGCAGATCTGCATGACTCTGAAAAGGCCACCATCCAGAATTTAGAGTGGCTACAGATTATCTGCTGCTCAAGGCAGGACATAATTGCTCTGAATTTGAGGGCATGTGTTCCTTGAATTTGAGCGATCACTCAGCCTCCATCCAACAGAACATCAAAAATATCCAAGATATATTTCAGGAGGAATTATACCTTCCCATGGGTGGGGGGGCTGGTTTGGGAGCTGGTTCACTGGTTTGGGTTCAACTGTTTATACTGCCTTAACGTTTGTTCTGGGGGGGATTTTTACTAATTTCTGAGATTTGTCTTTGCATACAATGTACCCCCACCATAACAGCTCGTTGTGCTCCTGCAGGCCCCAGAACCCCAGCTCGAGAGTCAAACAAGTGATGATGGTCGCCAAGTCCTGGGCTGAGGATCCTGAATACGCAGTCCCGGCAGATACAGTTCTTGATGGTGGGAATGAGCCTTAGGGTGGTCATTTCATCAAGAGGGGGGATTTGTAGGACAAGGGACCAATGGATATGATTTCTGAATGTGATTTCTGATATTTCCTTTGACATATATATTGACAGCTGTCACTGTGCCTTCATAAGAGTCTAATCATAGTATATTCAGATTTTGGTATTTAGCCCAGATGGAAGAAATCTATAGCAGAACATAGATATTTTATAATTGTATTTTTTTGTATAAGAAGCTATATTAAACAAAAGTATTATTAGAGGCCTCTGTAGATGGAATTAGGATGCAATAGAATAGAGTGTGTATCTAGTGGTTGCAAGGACACCAAACAGTGGAAGTTATGCTCTGAAAAGATCCTGAATGTTCCCAGAACATTTTTCTTTGAATAGCAGAGCATCTGGCACCAGAAAGTCTCTAAGTTTCATATGTCTTATCATGAAAACTCCCTCTCTTCAGGCTGAAGTAAATAAGCCAGGAATGATGCCAAAAAGGACATTGACCCAGGGGCATGCAAATAGCAAGGTGCCAGCTCTGATGATGCTCTGATGATGAGACCTGTGGGACACCAATTAGGGATTTCTTAATTTATAAACTATAGTGATGTCATTTGGGGTATAAGACCTTTTGCCCTTCCTGGTTGGGGTAGAATACAGCTTGGTGTCACTGGGTGCTAAGCTATGCAGTCCTGTATTTTCCTATTAATTGCATCTAACTTACTGGACTCCGACTGTGTGTTCCTCATTCGGCCCCAGGGGCACACGGGGCACAAATTTGTGCATCAGGGGGATTAACACGGACAGAATAATAATATCATTTTTTTTTAACAGTTGACACTTTTGGCACTCAGATGAGGGGGAAATGATATTGCATATGACCAAAGCCCCATATTTGGACAAAACTACCAGTATACCACTTCTTTAAAGTCTTTAGTGTAGCGTGGTGGAACATAAGGAGGCATGGCAAGCAGACAGACACTGATAATCAATAAAGGTACAAGGAGTCTTGTGGCACCCTAACGTTTAACAAAATGTGTTCCAGAATAAGCACTTATGAGTCAGTGAGCACTGCTACTGAACTTTTGTTTCAATTTGCTGCTACAGAATAAGACAGCTAACCTTCTGGCAATATCACATATGCACAGTTAACAAAAGAAGATTTTAGTCCTTTAAATACTTTGAAGTAAGCCCTTTGAACTCTGTGAGGCTTCTGAGTAAATATTGAAGGCAGCATGTCTGAAGCAATGTTTCTTAAAATGGGACATGTGTGTGCACTGCTCTCAGCCCAATCCCACTAGGGAGGGCGGCTGATAAATAAATATGGAAAATATTGTACAAAAATAAATAAAGGAACACAGACAAACCAGTGCCTTGTGCAAATAAAGTGAATAGAAAAGTATATATGCAGGTATTAGAAATGCCTTCTGGCTCCACACATTGATGAACTAATGAACAGCAGTTTGGAGAACAATTCCTAGTTATTCTAAACTAGCTCATGTTTGGTGAGGCAATTTTATTAGAGATAACGTTATAGACTGAAAATAAATGGGGTATGTAAAACCATTTTTCTTGCCCTCTGAGGGTGATTGAAACAGGTGGCGGCAGGTACCAACTGTGTCATTTAAGCACAGCCAAGACATGTAATCTAACTGTGTGTGCAATATTAGCATGCTAACATAACACCCACCCAGGCTGTGGATTTCTGTGACACTAACATTCACACACAGAATTTGAGAACCCAGTTTAAACAAGACCGTGAGTGTGTGCCTGGTTGCAGTCATAAGCATCACAGCTGCCCTGAGCCTGCCCTGTCAGGGAGGGCAGGGGTAAATTGAATAAATAAATATCAAGCCATAGTAGTAGAACACTGAAGTTTCCATTTCTGATCAGAAAGTCCAGCTGATTTCCAGGGAACATATTTCCATGTATCTATTCCAGATGTATAAATCACCAGCTGAATCATAAAAAAATGATGGTATTGCAAATTTCTGGTAATACTCTCTGATATTGAGAGAGGTAACCTTATTGGCTAACAAGATTTCTCCCAACATAAGCTTTCATGAGACAGAGCTCACTTCATCAGATGCATGAGCAGTACGTCCATCAGGGTGTCTTCCAGACTGCAGCCCTGGTTATATTTTCCCCACCTGCAGGGCACCTCTGCTGATAGTGCTGTCGGGGCAGTTGTTCTACACCTGTTTTTATGTGAAACTTCCCCGTGTGTGTCATATTTTAGTTTTAAAAACTCCTGTATGTTGTGGAGTTTTGGTTTTGTTTTATTTTTGGCAGTTTAGCATCCCCATTGGCAGCTACAATGCACAGAGCCCACCAGTGAATTATACCTTGTCTATGTGTCTGCCTGCTTGATTGGTTAGCTGATTTCCCCCATGGGACTGGTTGTTTTGATTGGCTGTGCTGCCCTTCCTCCCCTATTTGAATTACGGACAGTTAGGTAAAGAATTCAGCATAGCTGTTTTTATATGGCTGATTGAAGGACTATGGGAATATTGCTTTGGAAGGTCATTGTCAAGGTTCTTTAAAGCACCCTTACACTGGCCCTGTTCTGTTCTCAGGAAATAATTTGCCTCACCAGTCACCACCCTTCCCCTTTTCCTGCCAGAAGAATCTTCCATTCTTTTTTCTTTCTTTTTTTGTATTTTTGCATTTGTGTGTGTGCGCGGCCATGCCTAGAAGTCATGGAGACCTCTGACAACTCCTACTGGGGCATGGAGGACGTTAAGAGAAATGGTTTGATAGCCTGCCTGTGCCTTCTGACGCTGGTATTCTCTGGAGGTCTCCCATCAAAATACTTGCAAGGATCAGCTGTGCAAAGCCATCCTTGGCCAAAAGCTTCTTCAAGTGAACAGCTCCAACAAACCCAAAGGACTGATGAAGAACCGGGGAATCCCAGCAGAACCATGGGACAATGTGGCAAGCCTAACACAACAAATGTACAACCCGAGAATCCAGCTCAATGTCAAACCAGAGAGCCATCTAAGCCAAACCAAATATGGCAGCTGTTGCAAGCCCAACAAATGTAAAAATCACAGAATTTGGTCCAATATACAGCCCGATAATCAAAGGCAATGTCATACCTGACAATCCACAGCAAAACAGCAAACCCAACACAAGGCCACTCATGCAAAGAATACAGTGTTGCAAAACCAACAAAATCAATTTAAAAGGACAGAATCAAAGCCAAACCAACATGGCAAGCTGATAACAAGCCCCAGGAAGACACAGACACACCAGACAAAGAAAAGTGATCCTGGCCTGACCTGGATAGCCCAGGAGGCTCGTATTGTCAGCTGTCAGAAGCTAAGCAGGGCTGACTCTGACAAGTACTTAGATGGGAGACCTCCTAGGAATACCAGGGCTGAAATGCAAAGGCAGGCAATAGCAAACCACCTCTCTGAAATGTCCAAGCCCCACTAGGGGTCACCAGAAGTTCCAGGCATACACACTCACACAAAATACTCACCAAAAATAAAAGAAAAAATGGTCCCTAGGGCCTTAAAATGCTGTCTTCTGATATTTCTGGTTAATTCCAAATATTTCCAGGATTTTTCAGAACCCATTTCCCAGTATCCCAGACCCAAATACATGAAAAAAACAGCAACCAGGTATTTTTTGGATACATGTATTCGGACCAAATATACACACCCTAGTTAGATGCATAAATTAACGCAAAAAAAGTTTCACTTAGAATATAATCTGGTAGATGAAGAGTTACTTATATATACTTGGCTACATGAGGTAAGAAGTAGATGTCAGGATTCCACTTAGCATACAATAATATCAAAAAAAGTTTCACCTACTCCTCAGGTAGCTGGAGAAGCTAACATTAATTAAAATGTTCTTTGTGGCGTTAACTGTTTGGCATCCTGATCCTCTGTGTGTCTACTCAGAAAAAGGACCCGGAAAGACCGCCAAGTTTCAGCAGTCAAACAACAGAGCCTGGCAATGCCTTTTAAAAAACAACAACATTATTCTGGCACAAGACTAGAGCCTCCTTCATAAGATGCATGATCTGTATTCTCTGTTTTACAATATTTCTCTTTCTGGGGATTTTGTATATGTGTATATAATTACACAAATACATATGGATGCAGAATGGATAAAAGTGTTTTTTTTAAAAAAATAAATGTTTTCTATTGAAATTTGATTTCCTTTGATTAAAAGTATCTAAAGATTTTTCTAATTGTAGCTCAAAGATACATTGTAGCTTAAAGATATTTCATCATGGAATAGGGATTATCAATTTGCAATTTGTATTGTATGAGACAATATATTCACATAGTGTTTATGAAAAAAGCTGTGAATTTGTTTCAATAATTTATTCATTCTTAGGGGCCTAATTTCATGCAGTCCCAGAGGCTTCTGTAAGTGTTATTTAGGTCAGTTATCCCCAGTGTGATGCTCGTGGGTACCATGGTAACCACAGGCACCTCCCCGGCACTCTGAAGGCAAGACTAGTGAGTGGTTACCTTCATATGCATAAAGGAGCTATGCAGCTGGATCTTCTGTGTGGCTCTTAAAGAAGATCCACAGCTCTGTAAACCGGACCCAGCTGTGAGGCCGTGGGGGTGGGAATCCCAAGGCAGCAGTCTTTGGCCTCAAAAACAGCTGTCCCATAGGGGGAGGAGGGCACGTGGGGCAGGGGCCTGGGCAGGGATTAAAGCGTCAACTACCTGTGGTATATAGCCAAGCAATCATTCATTGTCTGATGTAACTGTAAAATTGACCTGAAAGTTTCAAAATAAATCGCTATGTAAAAATGTATTGTGTACATCTGTCTCTGAGTTGTGAATATGTATTACAGTTATAGCAATGAGAAAAAATAAATTGTTACATAGGATACCACGATTTAAATCAGGTCTGTATGGATGTAGTCCTCAAAGGCTTATGCCATAATAAATCAGTCTTCAAGTTACCGCAAGAAATTTATTTTACTCAGAAGTAAGTTCCTGAATTCCATAGGAATTGCTTCCATATAACTGGTTAAGATTTCAGCTTTCATCCCTAGTATCAAAGATGGCATTAAGATATTAGCAGATACTGTGATATGACATATCACAGAGAAAATATAGAGATTACTGTAAAGGTCTTTAACCGGAAGGTGGGAACAATGCAAAAAAAAAACAGTTGCAGCTCACTGAACCTGAATGTAAGGTCTGGAATTTATATTGGGGGGGGAGGGTTAAAGAAACTTGTAACAAAGAACAACATCCGGTTGAGAGAATTTCCAGAACAAATGTAATTAGCTTACATTTAGTGGATAGGAGAATCTGTACCTCGTATTAGTGCATTGTTCGCCAAGCAGCTTAATCAATAGTAACAATTATCAGGAGTAAACCCATTTCACACTTCAAGATAAAAAACAAACATTATTGTCAGACGCCACCTCCTGAGGGTCAGAGATGAGGGCAGATACACCTTCCAGCATCCCCTTTTTTTGCCACACCGGCCTCAGAAAATAGGAGATGGGGTTACAGCAGTCTCTCCTCCAGCCCTCGGTCCTCCCACTGGTTAGCTAGGTGTGACTTGGCCCATCCTCCTTGGCTGACTGAAGTTTTACTTAATAAAGGGTCCCCAGGGGTCTGGTCCAATCCCAGCCCCACTGTAAGGAACAGCTAATTCCCTCCTTTTCTCCATGGTCAATAAGGGTTAATAGTTAGAACTTGCTTTCTTAGGCCTATTCTGCATGGGTGTTTTCCCTTGCTTTCACCGTGGATGTCGGTCAGGTTTTCTTTGTCATTCTGCATTGATTTTCTTCCCTTCAGCCCTTAGTTTGCTTTCTGGTCACTGTTTCTCTGAGTTTTCTGAAAGTGTTTTTGTGCTTATTTTCCCCTTATTTAGTTTCCAAGCTGAAGGTAATTCAAAAGCATACAAATTCCCTTGGATTTTCCCCTCCTTTTTGCTGCCCCTTGGTCACTCCCACCCACATCGAGGCCGGTCCACCAACTCTGCACCTTCTGCCATCCTCCCCCCTTCATCAGTGTACAAGCTCCATTTCCCTTGTATTAAAATTCTTAATTTTTTTGACAAGTGGCCTAAGTCTAGTGATGTGAGACTATCGCTAGTCTTGGATCGCTGAATAAAAAAATTAAAATGACAGGCTGGGGGGTGGGTGTTAAAAGGAGCTGTGTGAGGTTTATTTCCCTGCTGGCATTGACTTGAAAGGGGGATCAAAGAAGAGGCAAATGGCAGAATCTCCAGTGCAAAAAAAAAAAAGATTTCAGTGCTGCATGCAAACAAAATAAAGGGGTGGATTGTCAATGCAGAATTAAAATGACATGAGATGTAAAGAGAGAGAGAGACTGGGATGGGAAGCCTAAAGCTTTGAAAACATTTTTCCTTTTCATGCTTTAGTGAACAAAGTTTGGGGGAGGAACCATTTCGGCAGTCTCTGGAAGCCTAACTTTAAAATGGCAGCTGAGCCACATGTACCTTCTGCGAACCACTGAACTTAAGAATCACTTGGGATCAATCCATTTAGAGGAAAAGTGCTATCTGCACAGGACATGCTTTTAAAAAACTACCAAGATCACGACCAGTGTGCAGGATCAAATTAGAGAATCACATAGAGGAAACCAAGAAAATTTGCAAGGAAGGGCAGGGAATTAGTATTACTATGAAGCTGCGCTAGGGCATTGGTAAAAATACCCCCCCTTTTTTTCAATTTAGTGGCACAAGACTAAAAAAGCTCTCCAGAGCTTCTGCCAGAGGATTCCTCCCCCATACATGTGGCAGGCTGGTGCAAAGTGTAGTGGAGTTACAGCCGACTTTGCACAGGCACACATGCACACGAACAGCCAGTGATCACAGCTTGCAATGCCAGTGTCAGTAGGTTCTGCCATGCATTCTGTATACCCACCATGTTTTGCCCATATTATGAGATTATGTAACTCCCATTTTTCACAGTGGTCGAGAGCACAGCAGAGAATCCTCTACTTTGGGCAATATGGAAAACGGGGCTCCACAGCTGCTTGTTAGTTTCAGAAAAGGTCTGATCAGTTTCAGCCGTGGGTTCCCCCCTTTGCCTGCATTCCTTTCTGTTCCCTTTCATTCAATGAACTAATGCTAAATGCATGTGCAAAACCTGAACCACGAGGATTTAAATGGAGGGTACTTGCTGGATGCTAGTGCACAGGTGTGATAGGGCAATTGCATATTTTTTAAAAAAATCTTTGGATGCCATACCCCACGTGTCAGAAGTGACATTCCACCCTGATTTAGAAAAGTGCTGGTTTTTATTGTAGCTGCAGAATAAATACACCAGCGGGAAAAGAATGGTGCATAAAGCAGGCACAGAATCCAAAGTTCAGATTAGAGAATTACTGCTCTGAAAATCTGCAGTAAAATGTACATGCGATATAAAATAGCAGTAGTAACACCTGTGGGCCTTTAAGTAGCTGGATTCTGAGGAGAAATGAGTTGGATTCAGGTGGGAGATTTTTGTATATTAACAGAAATGTTGAATGCTAATTAAAGGAACATTTTGATTGGTTGTAGTTGTGTGGGGGGTGGGGCCTTTAGCCCCTATAACTTTAAGAAGTCGTTAGGCAACAGTACCATCACCTTCTATTTGGAGCTCTGCCTGTTGGAATACCAAAATGACAAACATTTGGAGATGGTAATTAAGGAACTGTATTTTGTCTCTGTCTAAAAGATATGCGTGGCCAAACTGAAAAGGAGAACTTTAAAGTATTAGTTCATCTAGGAGTTTATTTGGTTTTTGTGCAAAGAGTCTGACCACAGGACACTGGCTGGATTGTGATTTTTTTTAAATTTAGTTTTAATATCAATTACATTTTTACAGCTTGTATTGTGTGTGTCTAACAGCTGCTCATTACCCATGAGATGAATCGGCCTCAGAGAGGCGTGTTTGTGTGAATTTTAGGGAGGTCTCATGCCCGTGGTTCAGGATTGAGAGGTCTCCCTGTGAGACTGGACTGTCCTGGCCCTGGGACAGGGTGGGGCAAGTCCTTACCCCCACACAGGCTAAGGGCCCAAAGGCCTCCTTTAGGACTTCCCTCCCTGGTGCAGCCAAAGGCTTTACAGGGCCCCTCTGGTGGCTGATGCTGCTCCCACAAGATGAGTGCCAATATTTCCGGCCTGTTCCTTGACCCCTCCCAGCCCATTTGTCCCTTTCCAGCCTCCCTCTATCCTGCTGCCTGCCCCATTCCTTTGCCACTCTTTCCTGCTGGTGCGGCCCATGCTGGGCTCATCCAGCCCTCCAACTTTTGCCACTTTGACCAACAAGCTTACCAGCCTCTGGCTACTCCAGCTGCCTTCTCCTGGCATCTTCTTGGGCCTGCTGGTGAAGTGCACTGGTCAGACATATCCTGCAGCCCACCCTGACCTTCCATGCAGCCCAAGAGGGCTGGAGAACACTGCCCCACTCCCAGCACTGCTGCAGTCACCAAGCCGGACTCTGGGTCTAGATGGTGGCAGGAAGGGTGCTGCTGGCCTTGGCCTCCCCCAAGCTCCAGGACAGCAAGTGAGTAAAGGAGAGATGCTGCCAGCACCAGATAACCATGACTGTTAAGGAGCTATGAAGCAGCATCCAGTTTTTCTATTAGGCAATCTTCCTCTTTTGTACTAGAATATTCACTCCAGACCACAAACCTTGGGATTTAGGCATCATCAAGATTTTCCGTGTACAATCCTGACATCATTAAGAAAGGGTGAGTAGCGCATTCAAAAGAAGATTGCATAGTGATTGCACACATGGGTTTGCAATGGCTGCGCTGGCACAAACTTTCCGTGGACTCTGTACTGATATGCCCGAGGTCTCGACTGCACTTTCTACACAGTATCGCCTTTGATCCAACTGAATGTTTTCAGGGATGGAAAGATTTTCAGCTGTGGAGGATGCCTTCTTCACCTCTTCCTTCCTGTTACAGCTCAAAATGTCTGTCCAAATGCTGCTCCTGGGGAGGGGGAGCTGAGAAAGTCACGCTCCACAGCTGGAAATCCCTCTGCTGAAACCCTCCATTGGATCCAATCCGTATTTTTCATACATTATGGGCGCATGGGCCTTGCAGTAGAGGCATCGATGGTGACAATTGTGTGGAGCTGCTGCATTCTAAGACCAATGAAATCAGTGGCCTTTGGCTGGATAAGTCTACAGATGATTGTATAATAAATCCAAGAGTAAGCAGCAAATGAGGCAAAGTGAGAGAAATGCATTCCAGACCTTCCTTTTCACCTGTCTGCCATGCAGGTCTGCATGATAAAACCATATGTGTTGAGCTCTGCATCAGGAGATGTATTTGCCACTGCGGGTTACTTTGACTCTACCACCACCAGGCATTGGCAGGGGTCGTTTCATAGAAAAAGATGTGCAGGAGCTCATTAGCATAACTTATTTGCATATGCTACACCCCCTGACATCACCGGAAGTACGTCAGAAGGCAAGAGAGAGAGAGAGAGAGTGTGAGTGAGGAGGGAGGGAGGGAGAAAGAGCTGGCAGAGAGGAGACAGCTACCAATCCAAGCCTCAGAAATACCCCTATTCTGGGAGGATAGCTTCAGTGGTGGCTGAAGCCTTCAGAAGGCTGGTCGGAGGAACAAGGACCTTTCCAGGTGACGGGATCATTTTGCTGCAGCCATGACACAAGCAGGCATTCCCCCGTGAAGGGGGGGGGGCTGGCACCAACTCCCGGAGCTGAGCTCCCCCGAGCTCCTGCTCCAAATGATCCCTGGGCTTTGGAACCTAGTAAGCATTTGTGGGGTGCAGGAAGTGGGTCATCTCATTCATCCTAGCCTAACCTGCTCATACCTCTGCCTCCTAGGCAGCAAGGTTCTGGTTCATGCAGAAATGTGGTGGCTTCAGTGCAGTGCAAGTAGAGAAACTGTAGATGCATTAATACTTGTCCAGTGATCTACTCCATTTACTCCAGTCGTCCTTGGAAGCCCTGCTTCGATTGACTCTACCATCTGAGGCTAGATGGGTGGTGACCTGAGAAACAGCTTTCTCGGTCATGGCACCAAAACTTTGGAACTCCCTCCCTGGGGAATTTCATCTGTCTCTTTTTAGTGGTATCTTCAGCTAGCAAGTGAAGATCTTTTCTGTTTCATTTGGCATACCCCAATAAGGGTTACTGGTCCTTTGGGGTTGTTTGTGTTTTTATTGCATTATTTAATCATTTTAAATATTTTTCATTGTACAGTTGTTTTAATGTTTTTATGTTTGCCACTTTGAGGACCCTGATCAGATTGAAAGGGGGCATAAAAATGTTCTAGAAAAATAAATAAAATAGAATCTAGATGAATCTAATCGCAGTTGAGCTTGTGACAGCGCTCACAGTGGAGGCAGGAGACTTGACCCTCTCCCACCCAAATTGGACCAGAGCTTTAAAGCTTCACAGTGTTCCTTTCCTATTCTACACAAGGAAAGACAGCCATTGTTGTGTTTCCACTGAGAAGTCGACCATACGGTCGAAACAGACATGTGGCTGGGCGAAGCACCCGAGCTTTGATGACAAGAACAATAGGCAGACCGGATCCAGATAGGGACCAATTGAGGAAGCTGGATCCTGAAAGGGACCTATGGAAAGGGTTCCTACTGTAACTAGCCAATCACGGGAGTGGGGTGTGCCATGGGTGTGGTTTGGAACGGGAATATAAGCGGACCCTCAGGGTCCAGCTCTGTAGCCTTGTTCTGACCTCTAAATAAACTATGAGCTTTGATCACTCAACGAGCCTCCGAACCCAGTACTTTACAGCCATATTGTTTGGAATGATGGGTCCATAGTCATTGCTTTTCAATAAAACTATCCTTTTGTTCTCTAAGTTCTGGCTTGGATCTGGCACAGTGTTTCCACAGGCAGAAAGATTACCACCTTCAGAGTGCAACTCTTTCATCTCTGTTCTCTCACTGCAGCCCGTACAAATGTTGCTCCTGCAGCAAGAGATGCATTTCAGAAGGTATTTCAGGCTGCAGGAGGAGGAGAGAAAAGAGAATGTTGCACTCTGCGGGTGGAAATCTTTCCACCTACAGAAATGCTTCTCTGGATCCAAAACATAGGATGTGGTTGCGATTGTCCGATTCTCTGCAGACAGGCCCAGTCAGGTCTCCTCTGGAGTCATGGCCCCAGGTCTAGAGAGGGAGGCTGGGGATCATCATCAGGAGCTGACACACAGAATTGCACCTACCTGACGGACTGGTTGATCCAGCAACCTTCCCCTCCCGGCCCAAGGGCTAAATAGGCTGGGAGGACAGCAGCTCCACCTGCTCTGAAAGCAGCACCTGGGACTTATCTTGCCAGGCTTAACTAGAGCAAGAATCCTGCAAAGAATTAATCAACCATGAGCTGAACCAGAAGGTGGAACATGAGCTGCCAGCCTGGCACTGCACCTTCATTGAGCTATCTTGGCACAAGCTCGCTGCCTCCGCTGTTCCTGCTGAGTAGAGGCAGATTCTGGTGGGCTTGTGGACCGAGTCCTGGACTGGCACATAGTTGCCCCAGGACCTGGAGGGACAGAGGGAAGTTCTGGTGGAGGAGCTCCAACTGCAGAATCCTCAGGGGCGAGTTTTGGAGCAGATGGGCCTGGGGCATCTGTCCTGCAGGGGCCTTCTGGAGTTTCCTGTTCTCCCCCAGGCCATGTCTCTGGCTTCTCAAGTTCCTCCTTGGAGGTTTCCAAGCTAGAGTCCAGAGCCAGCTCAGAGGCGGTCATGACAAGGATTCTTTATCTTTTTTTAAAAATTCCTGCAAGCATTTTTTACTTAAATGAAGCTTCATGTTTGTATAAATGAGTATTACAAATGGCTGAAGTTTTTGAATGGGACTTGCTTCAGCAATTTAGAATTAGAAACATCTGGCAAGGTTATGTGAAAACACATGGCCTATTTATTCAATAGCAACCACACTTCTGTCTCAAGCAGCAATGCCCTGTTTGTAGCTTTAAGAACTCAATTTGTATGACTTGCATTTCATTCTGGTAGTAATTTGCTGACAAACCACAAGATGGCAAAGAAACATAAGAAATGGAAAGTAGAAATTTCTCATTGGTTTTCTGATTGTGGATTCCAGTTAGACCTGTGGTAAAGTCTTGGTGAGGCGATCATTTCACTTCCCAACCAGGAAATGAGATTTTTTAAAATTTTTGTTAATATAGAGAGTCTGCATGGTTTGGTAGCAGTTAGAGTGTCAGACTAGATTTTGCAAGGCCCAGGTTCAAATCCCCGCTCAGCCCTGGAAGTTCATTGGCCCACCATGTTTTCTCAGCTTAACCTACCTCATGAGATTGTTCCTTTTGAGGGTAAAAATGGAGGGGAGACCAGTGTCACACTCTGCTTAGGAAAAGAAGGATATAAATATCTAAACAAATCAGTATTAACAAATCTAAACAGTTCCCATTATTCTTTAAATGTATTTATTTGCTTACTTTATTTTTATTTATTTATTTTATAACACAAAATGTCTGTTTTGCCCTTTTGCCGTCACAAGGGCCACCAAGGTGGCTAACAAATTAGAACATACATTATAAAACCACACTGCAAAACTATTAAAATCGCACCCCCAACACACATTACTAAAACAATTTTTTAAAAGAGCTAAAATACGTACAAAGACATAAAAAACCAGCATTTAAAACATTTGGCAGGAAGGCGTATCACTGAGGAAATGCCACATGAAATGCTGGTAGACGATGGCCAACAGAAGGGAACGGATAAATCTCCCTGGGAAGAGAGTATTGGTGCCATGACTATAAAGGCCCTCTCCCAGGTTGTCACCCACCTAATCTCAGAAGGTGGGTGGGTGTCGTGACCCCTATGGGTTGCCACCTTCTGCCACCACCACCACCACCCTGGACTTAGGGTCTCTTGAGAAGGCCCCAGGTACCCTCCCAAGCCCAGCCAGATGACCCTTTTCAAACCAAGAAATCAAAGGCGTGATGACTGTTTCTGGTGCTTCTATGCATGCCTTTCTGGTAGACAGCTGCAGTATTCTCCTAGCACGTGCAGAGGACACTTCTGATGATCTACTGTTCTCCACTTCCTCTCCAGGCTGCTTCATGCCTCTTGTCTTTTCTGCACCATCAGTGAAATCAGGGCTCGATTTCAGCAGGAATGCACAGGAATGCCGTTCCGGCTGGCCTCCGAGCCTGCCCCGCCCCCTCCCTGCCTGGCCTGAGCTTTTTATACTTAAAGGGAAAGTTCCTGCAGAGAGCCAGCAGGAATAGGCTCCACCGGGTGCTTTCCCTTTAAGAGCAAAAAAAGCCAGCAGGAGAAAGCCCCGCCCAAAGATTAAGCACAGGGGCTAGGCTTTCTGCATTTGGCTTGCCGAGGTCGCCTGGCTTTCCCTGCTCCAGTAAGTTCTCTGTTCTCTTTTCCCTCTCTCTCTCCCTCTCTCTGGCCCCCCCACCTTTCTTTCTGTCTTTCTCTCTCTGCCCCCCCCACCTTTCTTTATTCCTTTCTCTTTCTCTCTCTCCCTCCCTCCTTCCTTTCTCTCTCCTCCACCTACCTACCTTCCTTCCTTCCTTTGTCTGTCTGTCTACCTTCCTTCCTTCCTTCTTCCTTCCTTTTCCTTCCTTTCTCTCTCTCCCCTCACCAACCTCTTCCTTCCTTCCTTCCTTCCTTCCTTCCTTCCTCTGTCTGTCTGTCTGTCTACCTTCCTTCCTCCTTCCTTCCTTTTTCTTCCTTCCTTCCTTTCTCTCTCTCTCCCCCCACCTACCCCTTCCTTCCTTCCTTCCTTTCTGTTTTTATTTAAAAAAATTGAAAAGGGGGGGATGTAAAAAAGCAGAGAGCCCAGGAAATGCTGGTTTTGACAATATCTTTAATTTTTGAGAATCTCTTTAGTTTTCTCATGGCATCTTCTGCTTAAGAAAAGTAACTTTGAAGCCTGAGTTCATTGTTGTGTCTTGTTGGGAATGGCTTGCAAATATATGTGTGTTTAAAGTCTGTATTAAAGTGGTTTGGTGCTTACTGCCATGTAAGAGAAAACATCTGAAAAAGTAGCTTCATTGTTGTGTGTGTTGTCAGAACACTTGACTGTTGCATGGGGGACATCTTTGGGGGACATCTGCAGAGTTGTAACTAAAAATGAGCATGGTCAGCTGCACTTTGGAGATTGCCTGTTTTGTGACATTTAAAAAAGTGGGCAGAATTTCTGAAGAAGATGATTGTCCCTCTTCTCCTGCCAATGGATTGACATCTGCCTTTAATGGGCCAGCAAAGTTGATGTTCTTAAACCTCTTAATAAGAGAGATTTCCACTTCTGAGGAGTTCCAACGATTGGTGATCTTGTGATGGTAGTGATACTTTTATGTGGTAAAGACCACCTGTTCACAGGATAATTTTACCTGTGGGACAGACTCTGCATGGTAACCACTCCACTGGTACATAATTGCTTGTAAAAAGTATTATAGTGGAATAATTCATGTGGGTAGCCATGTTGGTCTGAAGCAGCAGAACAAAGTTGGAGTCCAAAGTTTCATCCAAGGTATAAGCTTTTGTGTGCATGTACACGTCTTCCATCTGAAGAAGTGTGGGTGGCACATGAAATCTTATACCTTGAATAAAATTTTGTACCTTGAATAAAATAGTCCACAAACTACTCCCATCCAGTGCATCCACAGACCTAGAAGAAGAAGAGATTGGATTTATACCCCACCCTTCACTACCCAAGGGAGTCTCAGAGAGTCTTTCAAACTCCTTTCCCTTCCCCTCCCCACAACAGACACCCTGTGAGGTAGGTGGGGCTGAGAGAGCTCTGAGACAACAGCTGGTACAGAGCTATGGCTTGCCCAAGGTCATCCAGCAGGTGCAAGGGGGGAGTGGGGAATCAAACCCGGTTCTCCCAGAATAGAGTCCACGCACTTAACCACTACACCAAACTGGCTCCTAGCATTCTGCCAGTGAACTAGGGTTGCCAACTCCAGGTTGAGGAAATCCCTGGAGATTTGGGAGTGGAGGGTGCAGTTTAGGGGAAGGAGGGACCTAAGCAAGGCATAATGCCATGGACTCTACTTTCCAAAGCAGCCATTGACCTGATCTCTGTAGTTTGGAGCTCAGTTGTAATTCCAGGAGATCTCCAGACCCCACCTATAGGTTGGCAACCCTAAAAAATCATATTCAGCGTACTAGTTTTGCAGGAAGGCAACCTGATTTCCATGGGAACCTAACCCTTAGGAATTGATTCCAATCCAGTGTGGGAATAATTGTTGGACATAAGATATTGGTTCAGGCAAGGTTTTGTATAGATGGGACAGAAAATAATGATTTTATTGGTTTTGTCAAAACTGTTTTGACAACAAGGTAAACAGAATAAGAAGCAAAAGGTGGATGTGGCTGGATGACCACACTTCTGGGAACACTGGGTGTGTCCTAATATGTTAATGAGCTGTGCAGTCAGGGGTGTGGCCTAATATGCTAATGAGTTCCTGCTGGGCTTTTTCTACAAGAAGAGCCCTGAGTGGAACTACTTTCAAAGGGCTTTGGAAATGCCATATTTCAGTTTTCTCAGTGGTGTTATGTTCTGGGATGGTTGTGGATGCTGTTGTTCACTGGTTTGAGCAGCAATGTTGGGTGGAGAGTCACCCAAACCAGATGGAAACATGGAACCAAAGTCAATACAGACTTCTTCCAGGCTGGCACATGGGCGTCAACTACGGGGGGGGGGCTTGAGGGCTCGAACCTCCCCCGAAATTTCCCGGGGGGGCTCAACCACCCCCGGCAAAATGGAGCGCTCGCTGGCCAGTTGGCCGTCGCCGCCTCTCCTTCCCCCCCCACCCCCGGCCTGCCCTCCTGCCTCCCTGGGGCGGGAGGGGGGGAGAGAGAGGCGGCGGGGACATGGTCCCTCTCGTGCGCAGGGCAGTCAGCTGGCCAGCTGGCTGCCGCCGCCGAGACTGCGCCTGCCTCCCTGGGGCGGGGGGGGGGGAGAGAGGTGGCAGGGACATGGTCCCGCTCGCGCGCAGGGCAGTCAGCTGGCCAGCTGGCTGCTGCCGCCGCCGAGACTGCGCCTGCCTGCCTGGGGCGGGGGGGAGAGAGGCGGCAGGGACATGGTCCCGCTCACGCGTGGGGCAGTCAGCTGGCCAGCTGGCTGCTGCCGCCGCCGAGACTGCGCCTGCCTCCCTGGGGCGGGGGGGAGAAAGGTGGCGGGGACATGGTCCCACTCGCGCGCGGGGCAGTCAGCTGGCCAGCTGGCTGCTGCTGCCGCCACCAAGACTGCGCCTGCCTCCCTGGGGCAGGGGGGAGGAGCGGCGGGGACATGGGGACACAAGAGAGCCCCTGCCCCCCCGGGGATTTAAAAAGTCTACGCCCCTGCCCCCACCCCTGGCCTGCCCTCCTGCCTCCCTGGGGCGGGGGGGGAGAGAGAGGCGGCAGGGACATGGTCCCGCTCACGTGCGGGGCAGTCAGCTGGCCAGCTGGCCGCCGCCGCCGCCGAGACTGCGCCTGCCTCCCTGGGGCGGGGGGGGAGAGAGAGGTGGCAGGGACATGGTCCCACTCGCGCGCGGGGCAGTCAGCTGGCCAGCTGGCTGCTGCCGCTGCCGCCAAGACTGCACCTGCCTCCCTGGGGCGGGGGGGAGGAGCAGCGGGGACATGGGGACACGAGAGCCCCTGCCCCCCCGGGGATTTAAAAAGTCTACACCCCTGCCCCCACCCCCGGCCTGCCCTCCTGCCTCCCTGGGGCGGGGGGGGGGAGAGAGAGGCGGCGGGGACATGGTCCCGCTCACACGCGGGGCAGTCAGCTGGCCAGCTGGCTGCTGCCGCCGCCGAGACTGCGCCTGCCTCCCTGGGGCGGGGGGGGGAGAGAGAGGTGGCAGGGACATGGTCCCACTCGCGCGCGGGGCAGTCAGCTGGCCAGCTGGCTGCCGCCACCGCTGCCGAGACTGCGCCTGCCTCCCTGGGGCGGGGGGGAAGGAGCGGCAGAGACATGGTCCCGTGCATGCGCGGGGCAGTCAGCTGGCCAGCTGGCTGCCGCCGCCGCTGCCGCAACTGTGTCTGCCTCCCTGGGGCGGGGGGGGGAGAGAGAGGTGGCAGGGACATGGTCCCGCTCACGCGCGGGGCAGTCAGCTGGCCAGCTGGCTGCCGCCACCGCCGCCGAGACTGCGCCTGCCTCCCTGGGGCAGGGGGAGGAGTGGTGGGGACATGGTCCCATGCGTGTGCACGTGCAAAGCGCGCGCACACGAGAGAGCCCCCGCCCCCCCGGGATTTAAAAAGTCTACACCCCTGGGCTGGCGTCTTCCTCTTGATCCTCCTGGAACGTAGTCAGAGATACTGGAGGAGACTCGACCACCATCGGCTCTGCAACAGGGTCTGGAGAAGTTGCTGGGGTGTGCTCACCTGGCTGCTGCTTCTCAGACTGACGATGGGTTAACACCCCTACGTAGACATAGGTTTGCTGGCTGGGTTCCTCAGTAACATTTTCAAAGTCTTTTAAGAACTGCTGGTAGACATCTGTTTGCAGGCTGGGTTCCTTGGGAACTTTTTCAAAGTCCTTTAAGAACTGCAAGTAGACATCTTCCTCCGGATTGGCCTCCTTTTCTGCCAGTTCAGGTTCATGGACTCTGGGTTCCACGGTCACATGCTCCACTAAATCTTCCCCCACAAAGACCGAGGCTGGCAGAGACGGAGCAGGAGTACTTGGAGCAGCTGGAGCTGCTGGCCACCGTGAGGAGTGGCTTTTTTGTCAGGTGGGCTTGGGCTCTTCCTTCCCTGAGGGTGGGGCACAGGCAGCTTGGCGGCAAAGCGAGGCCGGGCTGGGAGCAGCGGCAGCACAGAACAGCAGGGCCCGAAGTCTCTGTCCTCTCTCCTGAGATGACGGCGTCTTCTGAGGTGAATTTTGGTGGGTGCAGCTTCTGTGGGCGGGACTCAGGCAACACAGCCAGTACATGGGGAGTCCTTTTGAGTGACAGAACAGGGAGCCAACTCATTAGGGAGTGCATGGAATGTTCAGCAAAGGGCCACCCCAAAACAGCATTCTTATAAGGAGGATAGGCACCTCTATGAACCTTGACTGTAAATGAAAATTGTTAGTCTTATGATCTTTTTATCTGGAAATTGTTATCTGGGTGAATGGTTATTGGACCTTCCTTTATAGAATCGACCAAGTGGAGAGTTTTCTGTATAGTTATTGAATGATTACTGTGTGTAAAAGAACAAAAAGATTTTGAATACTGTTGAGAAATGATAACAGTACATTAGATGTAATTAAATCTTTATTGGATATTTTGTAGACATAAAATTTTTTAAGTATACTTGAGATATGGCTTAAAAATCTAGTTGTGTCAATTGTCACAGTATTTTTGCTTCACTTTGCAGCCAGGAATAACAGGCACAGAAAATGGTAAGTAGCATGTTCCCTCAGGCCTCTAGGGAACTCCTCTGGGGGCCTCCAGGTGTTCCTCCGGAGCTCCTCTAAGCTCCTCCAGGGCCTTTGAAAGACTTCAGAAGACTCCTCCATGGTTTCAAGAGCCAGTTTGGTGTACTGGTTAAGTGCACGGACTCTAATCTGGGAGAACGGGGTTTGATTCTCCACTCCTCCATTTGCTCCTGCTGTGGATGACCTTGGGCAAGCCATAGTTCTGGCACAGCTGTTCTCTCAAGGACAGCTCGGGAAAGAGCTCTCTCAGCCCCACCTACCTCACAAGGTGTCTGTTGTGGGGAGGGGAAGGGAAAGGAGTTTGTAAGCCGCTCTGAGACTCCCTTGGGTAGTGAAGGGTGGGGTATAAATCCATTCTCTTCTTTTTCTTTCTCAGAAGGGGCCCCTCCAGGGGCTTGAAAAGGTGTAAAAGGTAGGAGGCAGCTGGTCTTCACAGGTGGAGGAGGCAGTGTATCAAGTTGCTCATAAATTGCTAGTAAATTACTAGTAAAAAAACCACCTTGAAATGGGAGCTCGTACTCAATGCTCCTGCCACGGCACCATTTTGGTTGGGCCTCTGATAAGGCCTAAGTATTTTTTTTATTACTGTTTCCTCAGTTAACTGCTCTTAGCTCATCCACAGTTATCACTGCATATTCAAATGGGCTTTTCACAGCAGCATAAGAGCAGCCACTGGGGAACTGATCAGCAGGATTTTAAATGTCTCTATTACTTTTAAAGTTCGTGAGCAGAATCTTGAGGCCAACCCACTGTTTCATACCAAGCCAGGGTAACCCATCTATCTACTAAATACTCGAAACCATCTTGGGAATGCCAGAAGTTTTGATGTACTGCCAAGTTTGTTCTAATAACTTGGGAACTTTAGGGAAGAGTATGAGGATCACATCTTGAGGAAACAGCCAGTTCTAGCTCTGTGGTCCCCCTACCCTGATTAGGTTGCCAGACCCCCCTGGGTGAGGCAAGGGTTCCTGTAATGTATGGAATGGTGGCGGCCACATGGCCACTGCAGAGCACATGGCCAGGCATAGCCTGAGCTTGGGGACAGAGAACAATAGTACACCAGGATCCTAAATGTCCCCCTATCAGAGGCTTAGGATATTCAAATACACCTATGATAGCCTTTGGTGGGAACTGCATCCTATGACACTGTGTGGGCGAGGTTGGGAATGAGGCTTCCCAGTGCATATAAGCAGACCCCCAACTGCCAGTATGCATGCTTCATCTGAACCTGAATAAAATATGTGTGCTGATTTCACTGCTACTGGTCTCTGACTCCAGTACTTTTCAGTTCCCCACCACCAGGTCCCACCACCCTGATGCCAATCAGCTGGCCAGAAGGGGTGACTTACCTGGGAAAAGGCAAGCCCCAGTTGATGTTGCAGTGATGTGTCTACATCTCTTTTGATGTGACCCAGAAGTGATGTCATCATGTCAATGACACTGGGGCAACGCTCTGGTATTTGGGCAAAAACTCTATGGCAGAAGCTAAATTTACCATAGAGTTTTTGGCCAAATACCAGAGTGTTGCCCTGACGTCGCTACATGATGGTGTCGCTTCCGGGCCACATCAGAAGTAACATAGATGCATCACTGCAACTTCAGCCGGGCCTTCCTCCCCCTCCTAGTAAGCCAGTTGCCAGGAGGGACCTAGCAACCCTAACCCTGATTCCTCCTCTGTTTGGGCAAGGACACGTTATCTCACCATTCTGAGATTGCTGAAGAATAATCCATCAGAAGAGTAAGGTAAACAGCCTTCTGCCTTCTCTGCCATTTGGTGGTGGTCTCAGACTGGGTGCAGCCCTGAAGGGTAATGGTATAATGGCATGCACAGGAGGGCAGAAAGGTATCAGAGTCCAAGAAAGAGTCCTTATGCTGCTACTTGCTCTGCTTGCAATATTCCATTGCAACGTCTGGGCCTCCCATAAAAGTGAACTATTGGAAGGTACCCCACTGAGGGTTGAATGGCTGCTTGTCTCCTTCCTTGGGGTGCACTGAGATCACTGCTTCAGAAGCCTTGAAGTCACGGAGGTCCAAGCTCAGAGAGGAAAAGCATAGCACTGGAGCATTCCGAACAGCTACCATGCCCCCCCCCCCCCCGAAGCAGGACTTCTGTGCTGCAGCAGCAATATTCCCTGTTACTTGAGTGGGGTGCAAAAATGCAGGAAATATGGCTGCGGAGATAACACAAATGAAGAACATACCCTCCTATCTAGCCAGGATTTCCAAGAGGAAAAGTACTTCCTAACAGTCATGACTGCCCCACCCCCTGGCAAATTTTATTCAGATTTCTGTGGTGAAAAACGTTTTGTCAAACTAGTTGAACAAACATGATAAAGGCATAGTCTAAAAAAAACAAACCCACTATGTGCCAGATCTCTTAATGGCAGGAGCAGCAATTTAGCTGCCAGTTTTACAAATAGAATAGTTTCGTATTTTTTAGAAAGAAACACAAAAACTATAATTAGATTGAATTTATGTAATATAAGCACTCATTAATAGACTACTAAAACCCCCTTTAAAAGCATGAAAATAAACCCCACAAATTGACAGTGCCATCTTTTGCATGCTTCTTTTTTTGCCATCAAGTCACCCCCCACTTACGATGACCCCTGGTGGGAGTTTTCAAGGCAAGAAGGCCTTCCATGGTGGTTTGCCATTCTCTGGCTCGAGTCTAAGGAATGGACCTGATATTTCTTCGTCGTCTCCCATCCAAGTACTAACCAGGCCTGACCCTGCTTAGCTTCCAAGATATAACAAGATTGGGCTAGCCTGGGCCATCCAAGTCAGGGCAGCAGGATATCTACACAAAAAAACCTCCATTATGTTACTCCCACGTAAGCACTGCAGACTTGGGCTGCGATGCTAACATTTTTGTGCAAGTAAACCCATTGAGTAAAATGGGACTTTCAGAGTAAACGAGCACAGAATTGTACTTCTAGAGTCACATCTGTGAAAAGGTCCATTAGGGCTGCCACGTCCAACTTGGGAAATATGTGGGGACTTTGGGGGTGGAGCCAGGAGACTTTGGGGGTGGAGCCAGGAGAAAGGAAGTGACATCATTTTGTGATGTCACATCCTGTGATGTTGCTTCCACATGCTGACACATGAACTCATGAAGTTTCCTAATACTGAATCAGGCCATTGGTCCATCAAGGTCAGTATTGACTACTCAGACTGGTAGTGGCTCTCTAGGGTCTCAGGCTGAGATCTTTAATGTCACCTATTACCTGATCCTTTTTTAGCTGAAGAAGCTGATACCTCCTGCATGTCAAGCAGATGCTCTATCACTGAGCAACAGCCCTACTGAATCCTTCCTCATCTCGGCAGAATATGAAGCACTAAGTGCTACACAAGTGCTAAATATGATTTTCATATCATAAGAACAGGAGAGAAGCCACAGTGGATCGGCCCATCCAGTACAGCCCATCCAGTACAACACTCTGTGTCACAGCAGTGGCCAAAAATACCAGGTGCCCTCAGGAGGTCCAGCAGCGGGGCCAGAACTCCAGAAGCCCTCCCACTGTTGCCCCCCAAGCACCAAGAATACAGAGCATCACTGCCCCAGACAAAGTGTTCCATTTAGACCTTGTGGCTAATAATAGCCACTGATAGACCTCTGCTGGATGGGGACAGAGAGAGAGAGAGACAGACAGACAGAAAAAAGAAAGGGGGAGAGAGAGAAGGAAAAAAAAACTGGCAGAGGCACTTACTTCCATTTAGACCTTGTGGCTATAATAGCCACTGATAGACCTCTGCTGGATGGGGACAGAGAGAGAGACAGACAGACAGACAGAAAAAAGAAAGAGGGAGAGAGAATGAAAAGAGCTGGAAGAGAAACTTACCTTGCCAGCCACATGCAAAAGCAGCTCCTTCAGTCCCTCCTTAATCTCTGGGCGGACCTCTCTTGCTGTGGAAGCTCTCTTGCTGACTTCTTAAAGGGGAAATGTCTGGTGAGGCTTTTTACTGCAGGGCAGGCTCTCTGCAGACATTTCCCTTTTAAGGCAGCCATTTTGTCCCCCCGGTGGCCAACTTTGAAAAAGGGGAAGGACTAAAAATCGGTGTTTCCCCCGCCCTACCAGGGGACTTGGCAGCCCTAAGGTCCATGGATTCCCACTGAGGATGGAGAGAGGATAAGTTGGCCCAATAACTGACCAAATGTAGGTAAATTTATGTCAAAGTTGCATGATCATTTTTAGTTAACTTTTCACATGGCAAAGTCGCATGATAAACAGATTGTGAGGTTGTTTCATCACATATCGAAGGGGTATGTTAGCACACAATCTTTGTTGGCAATTTTGTGTCATGGCAAAACAGCCAACGAACAGTTCACTACTCAAGGTGACTTCACCATGTCAAATACAGGCCGCCAAAGGATACTGAGGAGTTGTACAAAAGATGGCACAAAGGTGTCAGAACACTGGGGCTATGCCTAGACCTGTGGCAACATTTGCACAGATGAAAGGGTTTTTTAAATTTGTGTGGGGAACAAAAGGTAGCCACCAAGGAAATGGGGATGGAGAAACATCAGAAGCAAGATAGAATTACAATAGCCTTGAAATTACAATAGCCTGGGAAATGTGCTGCTGTAATCCTTTGCAAAAAGTGGTGCTAGATATAAAATACAAACAAGAAGCTGGGTGCTCATAAGGAATCAGGGGAGAGGAGAGAATGATTTGGAAATTCTGCCACCCGTCTTCCCCTCCAAGATTCTCTTAGCTACTTCATTGATATAAACTAGCTGATTTCTCTCTGTCTCACACACACACACACCCCTCTATTTTTCTTTAACTGATGCTCATTAAGGTCATCAACTTCTAGGTGGGCCGGGAATCTTCCTGGAATCACTACTGGACTGCCTTCTGCAGAGATGAGTTCCCTTGAAAGAAATGGTCACTTCAGAGGATGGACTCTGTGGCATTACATCTTTGCTAAGCTCCCTCCTCTCCCCAAAATTTGTCCTCCTCAGGTACTACTCCCAAATTTTCAGTTTTCCAGGCCAGAGCTGGCAACTATTTTTGCTATTAATATTCCTTCCTTTCTGGAATTTTATTTATTTATTTAATTAACTCGTTTCTCCCCCACCTCTCTCCCCAATGGGGGCTCCAAGCAGCTGACACCATTCTTCTCCCTTTTATCCTCACTACAGTCCTGCCAGGTAGGTCAGGCTGAGGCTGTGTGCCTGGCCCAAGGGGGTCCCCCAGGCCCAGCCAGCTTCCACGGCACGAGTTGGGATTCAAACCCGGGTCTCCCAGATACTAACCCATAATAACCCTCTTAACCATGATACCACACTGGAATATCTCAGTCCTCAGCTTTTTGGTTTTTCAGGTGCCTTTTGGTTAAGTTACAAAGCCATATTTAGTTTTGTTTCTAGGGAGCTGATTAAATAGGTAGAGTCCTTATCTGTCAGTCACTCGGTTATGCTGCTTTTCTCATTTGCACAAAAGCCAGTTTCTATTGGGTAGAGTGATGATTGTTTTGTGTTTGTCACTAGTTGAATGACCGCAAAATTTACATAAAACAGACTAAGCTCAGAAGTAGGCATGCAGTGTGTGAAATAAGAGCAGTTGTCCAAATATTAATGACATTGCTAAGAAAATTAAGGTCTGAAATACTCTATATCGGGATTAAAGCTGCCACCAACCTACCTATCCGCCTGCTGTGGCTGCAAGCAGTGGCAGGAGAAAAATGTTTTAAAACCTGGTGAGGTCATCTGTATCACTATGTCACTTCCAGGGAAAACCCAGAATTTATTTATTTACTGTTTCAATTGATCTACTACCCCTCCCCCACAAAGTAAGGCTCAGAGCGACTCACAGCAGTATAAAAACAGAGGTAATAAATATAGTTAAAATAGTGTAAAATGCAGAGTATAAAAAGCAAACCATTTACAACTGATTGCAGTGGATCCAACAATAACCCCCCGAAATACACTTAACCAGGAAAGGCCTGCCAGAAAAGCTCAGCCTTACCGGCCCTGTGGAACCTACGGAGGTCCGGCAGGGGCCTGGTCTCATCTGAGAGGGCATTCTCCTTGCTTCCGGGTTTCCCTCAGCAGTGACATAATGACAGCGATGACATTAACACCCACCCCCCCTGTCTCAACCCTCCTGCTGGCCAGGCAACCCTAAGTGTGCTGGGCTCAGCCAGCTTCTTCATTCAGTCTCACTCAGTCCCATGTCTCATTACAGCCCCTGCCTCACAATACTTTTATACAGACAGATCCCACGATGCCCAGCATTTTGGTGGTGTGAGGTCTGCAGCTCAGGCAGGCTCAGTTTACCCATCCTCCACTTCCTCTGGTGACAGCAGTTTAAAAGCGACCACATGCCAACCACAAGCCCTGCCAGACAACGGCCTTGTCCAATTTTCGGAGGCAGGTGCCACACTGGGAAACGTGGCTCCTGACTCACTGATGGTCACTGCCTTATATGAACAGACTGGATCTTAAGAAGCAGAATCCTACAGTCACTTACCTGCCCCCAGACAGGTGAGTCGTGAGGGTAATCTGTGTGTCCTCCATGATGAGGACGGATCAGATCATTGCTCTGTGTGCAAGCGAAGAGCTGATTCAGAATCTGAGACCCGGCATTATCTGAAACTTCATGCCAATGTGCTTAGCAGCTTCATGGTTTCTTTGATAAAATGCCCCTGCAGCTGCTATTTGCATATGATAGGATGAAAAGGCAGGAAACCTTCCTACTTATGCATTTAAAAAGCAGGAGGAAGGATCTATTTTTAAACACACTAGACAGCAGAGGTGAAGGGATCTAAATGCTAATTTGGCAGGGAGGGTCTCCTGGGTACACCTTTGAGAACTGGGGGGAAGGGGAGGATTTACACTTGGATATTTGTTTTCCATTGAAATGAATTAAAATTAATTGATTTCTTAATATGATGAGCGATGAAACGACAAACTTAAATCTCTCTGTAAAACCTCTCGTCTCCCCAACATCTTTCTGCTGTTTCCAGCCTTTAATCATTGTCAGCCTTATAGATACCCTTGTCGCCTGAAACTCATTTTTCTGCTTCTTTTGTCATAAAGGGCATTGTTCAGTTTTTGTAATCCAGCTCTGTTGTATTGTATTATTACTATTGTATATATAATCTGAGTTATACTGGTTTTAGCAATTTGTTCTTTAATTTTTTGTTGTTTTACTCACTGACTGCCTATGTTAGACTATTATTGCGTTCTTTTAATTGTGTAATACACCTTGAGTCTGAGTGAGAAAGGTGATTTGAAATACATAAATTATATGGAAATGGAATAATTTTAAATGTTTGCATGTCAAACCCCTCCTTTCTTAAATTCACACTGGGATTGGCAGAAGTCATTTTTATTTTGTCTGATCAGGGAAGACTTCAGTTTTCAAATGGCAAGGCTGAATTTTGCACAGCATCATGTGACATCTCTTCTGGTTACATAACCAGAAGTGATATCACATGTTCCCATGGATGTTCTAGCAATTCCTTAAAACTCTATGGTTTTGCAGGTTTGCTAGAGCAGCCCAGCAATCTGTGATGTCACTTCCAGTTGCATGACTAAAAGTGATGTTGTGGTGTTGCTGCAACATCATTTTTTTGGACTGTTTTCTCCAGCTGCTGGACTAGGCAGTGGGCAGGTCTTCCTCTGAAGCAATATGGAGGTGCTCCTCCAGAGAGTCAAACTTCTTCATCATCGCTGCCTTTGGCCCTCCCTGCGGACTGGTCAACCCTGTTGCAATAGGTTGTCCACAAGATCCCCAGTTCTGGCATTTGATACCCGGTATTGCTTATACTGCCCTTCATGTTGGGTAAGGACTGCAAACTCTCCTGTTGAACAAATGGTAATGCAGATCACAGATTAATCTCCCCAGTCTCTCTTCTCAATGAAATGGCAGGTTAGAGCTAGCAAAGCTGCCAAACATCAATGCACATGAACTTCTTTTCATTCAGGTTGATGGTACATAAGATTTTTTTTCACAGGGCTCAAGAAGACTTGCCTTCTCCCTATTTTTGTTCACACTGCTGCTTCAACAGAGCTCTTTGGTGAAGGAATGGATAACCTTTAAAGCACAGCTATTTTAACATACTTTAAACTCTTAAGCAACTGAAGTCATTGACTTGGCCACCTCTTTTTAAACTAGTCATCTCTTCCCTTGCAAGAACCACCCATCTTTTAGCAATCCATCTGATTAGAGTTGGCATCTCAGGGTTACACCACTCTGTGTATACAGCCAGCCAGAATGAGGAATTGAGGTAAAGGGTCAGATTTTATCTTTGATTTCAGCAATTCCCAGGACAGCATAGAGAAGAGAGCTGTACAGGTATTCTATGTCACTGCTTAATGCCTGACTAAGGTTTCACATTGCTTGGAGCATTTCTGTGTCATGGGGCAAGAGGTAAAGTACACCCTAGACTTATGCCCTCAGCAACAGCAAATAGCCAGTTTCTCATTCTAATTTATGGAAGATCACAAAGATTCCCTGCAATATGTTAATGCTTACGCTTTGTTTCAACTCTCAGATTTCTGCTTGTTTTTATTGCACTCTTCCATCCAGTTGACTACATTTATTTGCATTAGGAATGGACACGGACTGAGAAATGAACTGCTGTTTGAGCATGAACCAGGGCCATTCATGGTTTGTTTTGAACCAGTTTGTTTGGTTGCATTATTTCTGAATTAAAAAACGAACTGCCTTTTTTCCCCATGGAGATTCATTTGGTTCGTTAAGAGTGGTTTGTTCTCCAGTCCGAAGCAGATTCAATCAATTCCTAGGCAATGCTGAGGGGTGGACTTGTGGAGAGCCCTAGAAACACCCATAGCAGTTGCTCATAGCTTGATTGGCAGCTCTGGAAGCCAACCATGGAGCTCCCATTCTGCTCTATGGGAGCAGATTTTATATATATATATATATATATATATATATATATATATATATTATACACACACACACACACCACACCCTGACTCAGCTGCTTTCTTTTTGCAGCAAGAAGAGATGAGTTAATTGTTCTGTGAGAGTGAGTTAGGAAGAATTGCTTGCTGTGTGGCTGATGTAAGGGGAAGCTAGAGCTGAGCTTTCCCGGGGCACCTGCTTTGGGGGGCTATAACTCAGACATCCCAAATCCAATCTTCACCAAAATTGGAGAGTGGGTGGAGGAAAGCCTGTTGAAGACTCCTTGTGAGTTTGGTGCCTCTAACTCATGAGGGGGCTGTTCTACCACCTCCCAAACTCACAAACTGAATGAACCATGAACCAGTCCAGGAAATGAGGAAAGTTCATGGTTTGTGTAATCAAACAAACCATGAGCCACCATTTTCCTGGTACAAGTCCATCCCTAATCCACAGTTGTGATCACAAGCACAATTAGTCCTGACATAGGAGCAAATGCCGGGCAGATTAAAGGAGCATGATCAGACAACATCATTTGTGAAGTGCTCCACAGCTGTTGGCAACCCGTTTTGCTCCGCTGCACAAGCGGATTTAAAAGACACCTCGGAAAGTCTGGTAGCAAACGGGTTGCTTCAGGCCACAGTCGGATTTTCCCACATCTGATCATTCCAGTGCACTCTCATGGTGTCAGGATAATCTGAGCAGGCCATCCTGACTTCCTGTTGTCGTTTTTTTGCCCTTCTTAGTATGTGCATCATCAAACACTCCATAGGGAGCACTCGGGGCTGAGGTGTGAATCATCGATCCCTTGTATAAGTGCATCGGAGACAAACAGAAAAAAACTCTGACTCAGACGCGATTGTGGGCTGTGCCCGCAGCTTCAAAAGCCTGTGTGATTGAACAATTGTGGGTCAACTTCCACTGGAGGAAATAACCTCTCTTCTCCCCCACTTTATCTTGCATGTGTGACTGCAACCCACTATAAATATAATCCACCTTGTGTATTAGTGAGAAAGGGGGCTATGAATATCAGTTGCCAAGCAGCTCTGGAACTTCCTGGATGAAGCATCAGTAATGGACCCATTCAAGTCCAGTTTCCGCCCTGGCCATGGGACGGAGATAGTGTAGGTTGCCCTCATGGATGATCTTTGTAGGCAGCTGGATCAAAGTGGATCGGCGCTGCTGATATTGTTAGATCTTACAGCAGCATTTGACATGGTAGATCATGATCTTTTGGTCCACCGCCTCGCCAACATAGGGAGTCCATGGGACAGAGTTGAAGTGGCTGATCTCATTTCTCCATGGTCAGGGACAGAGGGTGGCACTAAAAGGAGAGGTGTCAACTAGACACCCACTAATATGTGGAGTGCCTCAGGGGGCAATTCTCTCCCCAATGTTGTTTAATATCTCTAAGTGCCCCCTCACCCAGCTGGTTCGGCGTTTCGGGCTTTGATTTCACCAATATGCTGATGACATCCAGCTTTATCTGCTGATGGGCAACCGCCCAGACTCCATCCTGAAAAATCTAGCCGAGGGTTTGGAGGCCATGGTGGGATGGTTGAAGGAAAGCCGGTGAAACTGAATCCAACCGAGATGGAGGTTTTGCAGCTGCAGCATCAGATCAGATTCAAGATTTTGGTGCTTACCTTCAAAGCCCTTAATGGTCAGGAATCTACATACCTTCGGGACCGCCTCTCCCGATATGTCCCCCAAAGGGCATTAAGATCTGCAGATAAGAATCTTCTGGTGGTCCCTGGCCCACCAGATATCCGGCTGGCCTCGACCAGGGCCAGGGCCTTTTCCGCCCTAGCCCCAGCATGGTGGAACTCTCTGCCAAATGATATCCGTGCCCTGCCCGACTTATTAAAGTTTTGCAGGGCATGTAAGGCAGAGATGTTCTGCCAGGCCTTTGGTTGAGGCCAGTGATGGTTCTTTACATCTGCTTGGCACCCCTCCCCCCCCAATGACTGAATGCTTGCACTGCCATCTTGTCTTAAAATGTTTTTAATATTTAAATGTATCTGAATGTTTTTTTAATATTGATTTTTTATGGTTTTAATTGATAGTATAATGTACTGAATTAACTGCTGTAAACCACCCTGAGCCCCACCTAAGCAGGGAAGGGCAGTTAAGAAATCAAATTTAATAAATAAATAATAAAATAGTAAATAAAAAACCCAAAAAAGTAAACATGAGAAGGCATGCTATCGTATGTATCTTTCAAGTATATATAAGAACTGAGCTGGATGGCCCAGACTAGCACAATTTCAACAGGCCTCAGAAGCTAAGCAGGGTCAGCCCTGGTTAGTACTTGGATGGGAGGCCACCAAGGATCTCTGCACAAAAGCAGGTAATGGCAAACCACCTCTGAATGTCTCTTGCCTTGAAAACCCTCTGTGATTGCTATAAGTCAGACTGCTATAAGTCCACCACAGTATGTATCAATATGATCAGGCTATACAATCAGAAAGCTAGCATTTACTAGGGTGAACACTCCTGTTCCATTTGTACACGAGTTAGGCTATATCTAGAAAGATGTCTGGCTTTTAACAAAGATCTTCATGATGTCAGATTTATGGCTCAGTGATGATAAAAGCCTTCAAGCTAAGGATACAGTGGGGGGGGGGGGAGGAGGAAGGACCACTAAAGCACTGGAGTTCAGGACCACTAAAGAACTGGAGATTGCAACAAAGCATAGGTTGTTCAAATATTGACCCATATTCATGTTATGGACATATTTGCACCAGAAAACACTGAACTGGTTCAATGTCTGCTTGGAACCATCACTAACATGTATCCCCAAGTAAGCATACAAAGGTTTGCAGCCCTAGAATTTAGCAGAGCTCAATTCCAAGCAGATGTTGAAAGGATTAGGCCAGTGTAGTATACTACAGAATCCTCAGGCACTTTGCCAGGTGCTGTTGTGAATGCAGAACCAGTGACTGGCAGCCTTCATACAAATAAAGGGGCTTTTCACATGGATCCTCCCCACCACTCACAGATCCAGAATCCTATAAACAGGACCTGTGGATCAACCGTGAAGGAGTAGGAGCTAGGCAGCATCAGAACACACTTTTCTCTATTGGTCATCTTTTCTCTCTGTGTTTTATCTTTCTTCATTGACCATCTCCCTCTTAGGCTTCTTCTGTGCACTTTCGTGTGTGTGTGTGTGTGTGCTTGGTTCCACCACCTGTGGCAGTCATTTTGTAGTAGTGCCCATGCCCCACCTCAAAATTCCACAGATTCCCACAAGTTCAAAAAATTGGGGGGTGGGGCTGGATTAGGTTGTTCTACATGTATGACATTCCCACTGATTTCATGCATGACCATCATGGGTCCTGCTTTCTAAGCATGCCTCCCAGAATCATGACAGATCCTCATCTACGTATGGAGCTAAGGTCTGCACAGTTTGTGAGCCACAAAGCCAAATATAGCCCATGCATTGTCATGCATAAGCTAACTGTTCTTTGCTGACTTCCTGGCACTGTGAAACATGGAGCAATCAGATCAGAAAACATAACTGGTGAACTGTGCTTGGCACATTACAAGTCATATAATCTCGATCTATACCCTTAAGGTTTTATGAACACAGAGTAGAATCTCTGCCCACAGCCATACTCCTAATAGAACATAACAAACAGCTTCAGCATGGTAAAACTTGGTTCAAAACAGATGCACCACTCTGAAATGATGTATTATGCAGAAAACAGGGTTGCACTTACCTGTAACCACTGTTCGAGAGGTCTTCTGTGCAGGCACACGTGGGGACTGCATGACTGCAGACCAGCCATGGAAAGGAGCTTCCAAATTTTTGAAGGAGATTCTAGGCTCTGGAGTGCTCACCTCCCCTCTTATAGGGATCCCTTTCCCTACCTAAAGGGTCATGTGACAGAGGCAGGTCAAGCACTCCTTCCCTCAGTTCCCTTCATTACCGTGAGGAGGCCCATACATTTTGGGAGCCCACAGTGGGGAAAGGAGGGAAGGATGTGTACCTGCATGGAAGACCACTTGATGAACAGCGGTTACAGGTAAGTGCAACCCTGTTTTTATCTTCATGGTTTCTCTGCAAGCTCACCTTCCCAGGAGGAGAGTGTGGGCTGATTAACAGAAGATTGACTGTAACACTGCTTATCCCACCGCAGCTTCATTTCTGGAGTTCATGTCCATCGGGTAGTGTTTAATGAATGTGGATGGAGTGGACCATGTTGCTGCTGTGCAGATGTCCTCCAGGGCTAGTCTGGCACGAAAGGCTTTTGAAGATGCCTGAGGCCATGTCGAGTGAGCTTTTAGTGGCATAGGGCAAAAGACCTTAGCCTTGTGGCAAGCTGTTCTGATTGTAGAAATCATCCAACAAGAAAGTGACTGTGCTGATGCAGCTTTCCATTGTTTGGCCCTCTGAAACACATGAATAAGTTTCTGTCTTTCCTGAACCTGTGTGTTCTTTTTAAATAAAAAAGGAGTACCCTCCTAACATCTAGTGTGTGACGTGTTTGTTCGAATGCTGACATTGGGAATGGGAAAAATACTGAGATATTAAAGTCCTGATTGTATGGACAACATCCTGAACTTAGGCACCTTCAAATGTTTGTTCAAGAGCCTCAAGTCTAATATGGGCCTGTTACTTCCACCTTTTTTTTCTACTGCAAAGTATCTGGAAAAGAAGCCTTTACATTGAGCTTTAGAAGCATGCTTTGTAATCGCGTCGTGGCTACTGGGGAGAAGATCTCCTGTGGTAAGAAAGGTGATATTTTACCAGATTGGGCTGTAGCATAACCAAGCAGAGGGAATGACTTAAATTCAAAAAGTAACCTGTTTGTATTATGGATAACAACTGTCTATCAACAGTAATTTGGCACCATCTGTAAAAGAACTTGGACACTCTGTCCAAAAACTAACATTCTGAGCCTAGTCAGGCTGATGTGGCACTTCTAGAGGGATCCCTAGGAGATTGGTGAGGGTTCCTTCCCCTTTGTCTACTTTGCCTCTTGGGTTGGGCTTGTTGGTTATAAGGTGGTCTGAAGCTCTGCTAAAGGGGTGGAGGTGACTGGTATCTATAACCTCATGCCCTGTAAGGTCTTGATTGCGGATACCTTTGAGTATGTCTTGGGAAGTATCTTTGTTTGAAAGATGTAGGAGACGGGTGGGTTATACCCAAGGATTTTGCTGTCAGCTTGTTCTTTCTAATCTTATCCAAAACCACATCGGTTTGGTCACTGAACAAGTCTCAACCTTCAATTGGAAGGTCCTCTACCTTTACTCTCGTATCCAATGGGAGGGCTCAGTAGTGTAACCACGAATACCTCCTTATGACAATGCCGAGGTCACTGATCTACTATTACAATCAGCTTCGTGCCTCACAGCATTCAGCTGCTGCTTCCCTAATTTCTGTCCCTCCGCAACAAGGACTTTAGCTACACTCTGCTTATTAACTGCTAACAGATCTAGAAACTGTGACAACTTTTCTCTTAACAGCATTTGATAGCTATGACCACTGTAAAGTTTGTCACCCTCAATCCCATAGCCCCAGAGAATAGATCTTCCTCCCCACCAGGTCAAGCTGTCTTCCTTCTTTGTCTAGCAGGGATGACTGGCTTCCAGTTCTTCCCTTGGCTGGCAGAACCTCTGATACTATGGAGTTCGCTTGAGGGTAATGAAGTCACAGACTTACTGTGCTGAGTCCAGCCAGTCGCCATGGATACCCTTCACTGAAAGCTGGATACGCAGTCCAAAAGCAAGCCGAGAAACAGAGCCGAAGGTCAGAAAGCTGGGAAATCAGTCAGAGTTTTTAGTAGTGAGGAGCGGAGACTAACAGCTGGGAACAGGTCCAAGCATGCACGGTTGATTCCGTGCCGAGGGAGGTGAGCGGGGGTGTTTATGATCAGGTCCTCCCTTCCCTGGGAGTCACTCTGCAAAGACTTACAGCCCCTCACGTTGCCTTTGCAACAGCAGCAGTCTGGCATTTCTTCTCTCTTGCACATTCATACGCTGGCATACCCTGTGTCTGGGGCACTCAGGTGAGCTAGGTGGGGATTGTGGCCTCGGGGTGTCTCCAACTGGGGGTGCTGGGCCAGGCTCTGGATCAGTCTCTCCCTCTAGCTGCACCTCAGTTTCTTCGCCTTGCTGCCCCTCCTGTGTAGCTGCTGGGGCCTCTTCTCCCTCAGGTGCTGGTAGAGGTTCTTCTTCTGGGCTGACTCCAGAGGAGGCTGGGTTGCTCCATGTCTCTTCCTCATCTGAGGAACAGTCAGCCTCAGCAGAGCCAGGGCCTATGACACCACTTCCTCTCTGATCCTGTAGAGTTTTCTAATTTATTTGACGATGCTGGTGCTGACGCCAGTTTAGCCCAAGTGGCTAGGGCTATGTCTTGAATCCCCTGTAATAAAGGGAGTGCCACAGGGCCCGAATCAGGGGTGTACAAGACCTTCATTAAAGGGTTGGAAGGTTGTGGTTCCAATGCACTGAACTCTAAATCCAGGGCTTTTGCCACTTGGATTAGTTGCTCTGAATAGAGCTTCAAGTCCTCCATCAGTGAGGGTGCTGATGGGTCAGCAACCATATTGTCTGGAGATGGCACTGACGTACTCTCCTAATTTGCTTCTGTCATTTGGTAGAACGCGTACTCTAGGTCAGAACCATGATGAGGTGAAGCCTCTTCATGGTAGTATTAGAATTGTCAGTCTTGCCTGACTTTCATGGGTTCTTTTGCAGGTTTCCATGGATATGGAGCCTGCAGGGATGCCCATTTCACCCATTGTGGTGGCATTATAAATGGGTATGAGCCGTATGGATTTTATTGTGAAGACCACTGATTAGGTGGAAGTATGTCTATTTGCCCTTTATCTTGCAGGGCGGATGTCTTTTTTGGGGGTCCCTTGAAAACCTCATCCTCTGAGGAGTCTGGGGACCTTGATGTCCCTCTCGATGGTGAGGGGGTCGTTGGACACATGAACGAGTCGAAATTGAGTTGTAATGGTGAGCCATGGCATCAAGGTGACTTCAACTTGAAGATCGTTGGAGTTTAAGCTCAGCTCCAAGATGATGGCGATTTTTGGAACCGATGCGGACAAGCTTGCTGATCTTGAGTCAGGGAGTGTTGTGGTGATGAGGATTGTTGGTCCCAAGGGCAACCTGTATGATTACAGAGTGACGGTGATGATGTCGGGATGTTTCGCTGCATTTATTCCTCTTTTTTGCCTTTTTTGTTGGTGGTTCTGATGCCAACTGTTGGTGCCAAAGCTACCAAATGTGCCCTTGCTCCTTTATCTGTCTCTGACTGGTTTCCCCTATGGGGGTCAGGGCCACCAAGGGCTTTTCCCAAAGTGCAGCTTTGAGCCTCACCACTTTGCCCTCGCGCACCTTGGGGGTACGCTTACAAGCTGGAACATGGCTGTATTGTGACCCTCTCCCAGACATAGGAGAGAAGAATTATCATCATTGTGTGGCATTTTTCCTCCGTATTTCCTCCATTTCTTAAAAAGCCAACCTACCAACTTGTAGGTGAATATTCTTTGGAATACTCTTTGGGGAACAAAAAACTCTTTCTGTTTTGATCCTGAGGCTCCACAGAGCAGCTAGAAAGAAGCACTTCCTCGCCTCATGGCAGCAAGAAGAGAACTGAGGGAAGGAGTGCTTGCCCTGCCTGTCACATGACCCTTTGGGTGGGAAAAGGAAATACAGGTTGCTTACCTGTAACTGGGGATCTTCAAGTGATCACCTGTGCATTCACACCTCTGGGATACAGTGCACCTATGCTGACCCCGATCGGTGTCTTCTAAAGCGAAAGGGATTTTCACACCCTCTCCCTGGTCACATGCAGGGCTCCAGTGCACATGACCAAGGGAAGGGCATGACAATCCTGTCAGTTCCTTCTGACCGCTGCCATCTCTGAGCAAGACAGGCAAGATTGACAGCAGAGGGGAAGGAGGACGGGTGGTGTAAATGCACAGATGACCACTTGAAGGTCCCCAGTTACAGGTAAGCAACGTGTATATCTTCTTCGTGGTATCTGTTCATCACACCTCTGGGAGATTAACAAGCGAGCAAAAACCCCACACATACCTGGAGGAGGGAATTGGAGGTCTTAAACTCGCCCCACCTGCAACACAACTCGCCCCACCGCAGAATGTTGGTGAAGACGGACATTGAGGGTGTAGTGCCTCACAAACATGTGAGGGGAAGCCCAGGTAATTGCATTACCAATGTCTCCCAATGGCATCCCTCTCAGGAAGGCTGTGGAAGTAGCGATGGCCCTGGTGAAGTGCGCACAGAGCAGACCAGGTAATGGCTTCTTCGCCAATAAGTAGCACGGTTTGATCGTCTCCACAATCCATTTGGATAGACGCTGAGACAACAGCTTCTGACCTTGCTGTCAGTTAACTGCCATGATTTCATTCCAATAACTGTATGACTATTTCAAGGTGTATTTACATGGTCTCTGAAAAGGTCACAGGCTTACATTTGCTTTCCCCCAAAGTTTGGTGACAGGTCCTGCCTGGGAGTTCACAACGGGGCCATGACCCCCTCCTCTGGAATGCGTGCTCCGCTCGCTTGCCTGCTTGCTTGCTTGCCTCGCTTGTGCATGCCTTGACTCAATTACTTGCTTCCCTGGTGTTATGTCTTGTGTCCTGTCCTTGAAGAGGAGTGCCTCCTATTCTGTGTGAGCCAAACTCACCGGTGTTATGTATTCCTTTTCTTCATGTCTTGGGAACTTAGTTTTTAGAAATGTTCAACATCATTATTTTCTGAGAACTCCTTTTCCCGCGTTTTCTATGGGAACTTCAGGCCAGTATATTTGAGTGCCTAAAATCCTGTCTAGTGATTGGCAGACAGCTCTTAAGCCATATTTCATATCCAGTATATCAATACATGTAATCCCTAAGCTCAGCACTACTAACAGGAAAAGTGTTTGACTACAGTGATCTTTTCTACAAATAAAGGACTTACTGCTTAAGGAGACCTGTTGTGGACTATATCTATTGGGACATTCTCACATTTGCCCAGGCAGGGCATGGGAGACAAAGAGGGCTGGAGATCTTGAAGATGACACTCTTCCTCATTCTGAGGGGTCGGGAAGAACACCAGAAGAGTGATGTCTGCCCACATGTGAAACTCCGAGACTATCTTGGGTAGGAAAGAGATGTCGGGAGCCAGGGTAATACCATCATGATGAAAAGTAAAGTAAGGTGGCCATCGGTTCAAAGGGTTTGCTCGTCAGTCTTGCGAGAACCAGAGGTAAGTCCCAAACTGGCGTAGGGGCTTGAGACAGGGGAAATAGGCAATTGAGGCCCTTCATGAATCGTTTTGTCCTTGAGAGGGAGAAAACCGAATGACCCTCTATTTCAGGGTGATTAGCGGAAATAGCGGCCAGGTATACCTATAGAGAGGCACAGCTGAGGCCCAGGTCAATACAGGAGAGTAGAAAGCCAAAAATAGCAATCAGATCCATAGGAGGTGGTGGCAACCCTGCCGAACTAAGGTAAGTCATAAACTTCCTCCATTTCCCATCTTAGGACCAGCGTTTAGATAGCTTTCAGCAATTGAGGAGCATGTGGGCTATTCTGTCGCTTATTTTCGTTACAGGATCTGCCACGCAGTCATCCAGAGATGAGGCACATCGTGGTGCAACACTTGTCCCCCTTGGGCAAGGAGGAGATCGGGCACCACTGGGAAGTGGATAAAGGAGCCCTTGGACAGGTGTAGGAGAGTGGGGAACCAATGCTGTCTGGGCCACCATGGGGTTACCAGAATGCAGCAAGTGTATTCCCTCATCACCTTGTTGATCACCTTGGTAAGCAGAGGAATCAGTGGGAATAGAAATGTGTGTCTGTGTGCCCATGGGTAAAGGAGTCCGTCTCCCAGGGAGGCAAGATCTCTCCCCACCCTGGAGCAGAACAGGCGACATTTTGCATTGTGGTGAGAGGCAAACACGTCTATCTTTGGGCAACCCCAGTGATCAAATATCAGCTGGAGGTAGACCCAACTGAGTTCCCACTTGTGCAGCGATGCTCCCCCCCCCCCCCCACTCAGGAAGTCTGCCTGCATGTTCAGGAAGCAGGGAAGGTGTGCTGCAATCACGAACACGCCCCAAGAATGGCACTAATCCCAAATCTCCAGAGCCAGCCAGCACAGGCCTGTGGATACTGTCCCACCCTGACGGTTGAGATAACACATGGTCATTGTGTTGTCTGTCAGGACTGCAACAGTACTGTTGCATACTAGGTGCTGAAATGATTGGAGAGCATAATGAACTGCTAGCATCTCTAGGAAATTGATGGGGTTCCCACTTGGCCCTGACACATAGTCCCATGAGATGGGCACCCCACCCCCAGAGGGAGGCATCTGTAGTCAGAGTCATGGATGAGGTGGGAGAGTGAAAGGGGGCTCCCATCAGTAGATTCTGCAAGTTCATCCATTAGCTGAGGGAGGCCCGTACAGGAGTGGTGAGATGAAACTTCTTGGATTGGGAGTGTGACTAAGGATGAAAATGGTGAAGGAACCACAGCTGGAGTGGTCTCATGTGTAGTCTAGCGAAGACTATGACCGCCGTGGTTGCTGCCATCAACCCCAGGAGTCATTGGAGTTGCCTTGCCGTAGCCTCTCCCTGTTGACGTAAGAGGTGTATCAGGGCAATGATGTCATCTGCCCTCTTAGGAGGAAGAAAGGCTTTGCACACCTGGAAATCCAGGATGGCCCCAATGAACTGGGCACATCTTGAAGGGGTGAGCACAGACTTTGTCAGGTTGACATTGAGTCCCAAGGCTTCCAGGGTGCACAGTGTTAGTGCAATGTGGTCGTGCAAGGTGGACTCCGAGTTCATCACAATCAACCAGTCATCAATGTACGGAAAGATCCGTACACCCTGAAGATGAAGGTAGGCTGCAATGATAACCATGAACTTTGTAAATATGCGGGGGGGAGGGGTTGAAAGACCAAATGGGAGGGCCTTGTATTGATAATGACCTTCCCCCACAGCAAACCTGAGAAACATTCTGTGGTCTGGATGAATTGTAATATGAAAGCATTTTTCAAGTCCAAGGCCCGTGCTTGAGAAGTGGAAGGATGTTCTGTAAGGTTATCATCTGGAACTTTTTGTATATGATGAATGTATTAAGATTTCTGAGGTCCATAATGGGGTGGAGGCTCCATCCTTCTTGGGGACCGTGAAATAATGAGGCTAGAAACCCCCATGGAGCTGTGACCGAGGAATGGGTTCTATTACATCCTTTTGCAGAAGAATTTGGATTTCTTATAACAGTGTGATGGAACTGGGTGTAGGGACGAAATGAGACCTCATGGGAACCTGAAGAAATTCTATGCGGTAGCTCTCTGTGATGACACAGAGAGCCTATCTGTCCAATGTTATTTTTCTTCAGGCAGACAAGAATGGGGACAGACAGGTGGGAGGCATGGCCCCTTGGCCGAAGTCAAAGGCTCTGTTTGGGGGACTTGGTATTCTTGGTCCTCAGTTGGGAAGCAGTAGCGAACTTCTGTTTGTTTCAATAGGGCCGTGACAGAAAACTAGAAGCCCTCTGCCACTGGGGTTCCGGAGAGGACTTCTGAGAGGGTCTGCGAGACCACGACTTGTTCCAGGACTTTGGTTTGGATTGCTTAGTAGACTGTGTGACTCCCAAGTTATGCAAAGTCTTGATGCTCTTATCTAGTTCTTGTAGCACTGCATCTGTAGTGGAACTAAACAAGCCCTCACCTTCGAAAGGCAGATCTTCAACAAAGGCTTTAGTGTCATTGGGTAGGGACGTGGATCACAGCCAGGCTTGTCATCTGAGTGTGACTGCAGACGGGAGTGTTTTAGCTGCCACATCTAGAGTATGTTTAGTGGCATTAAGCTGGTGTTTGGCCAGCATCATGCCCTCTTTCTGCAGCCTCCTGGCCTGACGATTCATGTCTTCGGGGAGGGAAGCAATAAACTCAGGCCGTATAGTTGGAAGTTTTAATCCCTAACACCCCTGCCGAATAGAATCTGCCCCCAAAGGAGTCGAGTTTCTTTCTTTACTTATCAGAAGGTGAAGAGTAACTTTGTCTACTCTTTGAAGAGGGGGTGATTACAATGGACTTGGGTTTAGGATAAATAAATAAAAATTCAACTCCCGATTCCTGCACCTTGTACATGTGATCAACCCTTTTGCTAGAAATAGGAGAGGAAACTGGGTGAGACCATGGAGCTTTAGCAGCCTGCAGCAAGACCAAAGTCAGTGGCAATGCAATGGCTGTGGAAGTGTCCATCTGCACAATGTCAAACATGGAATCTGTCACTGTGGGTGGAGGCTGAACGGTGGAAAGAGTCAGCATATTAGCCATTCTCTTGATAAAGTCCCCATATGATTTAAGATCCTCCAGTGGAGAGATGGGGAGATCTTCTGCCACCTGTTGTGGTGGGGAGGGTTCCGGAGGGTGGAGAGGGGCTTCGTCTCCGGAGGATGAGGAGGATGATCCCGAAGGTTCAGAATGCTCCGATGGCTCAGAGAATGCGATGGGTTGTGTCAACATCGACAGTATTGGTGTCGACTGCACAGCGTGATGCACTAAAGGCAGGTCAGCAGGCTTGTGCTTCTTGCCTATCGGCACTGATGGCTGCGGCTGTACAAATTCTGGCTTCGGGGGGTGGTTTGGGTACCAAGACAAACGGGAGGATGTAGATTGGTGGTAGCAATCTGGCAGGGTGCATGGTGGGAATCAAGGCATAGTAGGCATAGGATAAGCCTCATAGGTACTGCCATTGCCGGCCATCCCAAGGAGCAAGAGGATAATGCCCAGATGATCAATCCTGATCCTCCCATCCATGTGGAGAGACAGCTGAAGTGCCAGTTCCATAATCCAGGTGCAGACTTTCGACACTGGAAGGTTGGGAGACTTGGGTTAACTCCATATCCAGTTCAGAGTCCAGGAACTGGATAGGATGCAGCAAAGACAAGGTGGAGTCACCTTGTAGCTGACCACGGCCTGCAGAGTCAAGCACTGTAGCCCCCACAAGGGCTGTGTCTAATGCGGTGTGTGTGGACGAAGCAACTTTGGTAAGGGTACCCTTCTTGTGCTTCTTGTGCTTGACCTGCCTACTGTTCTTGCCCTCCTTGCGTTTCTTAGCAGGAATATGGGCTTCGGATTGGGAAGTCGACATTGAGCGTTGCAGCAACAATCAATCGACATCGATGACACTCAGTGTCGGAGATAGTGCAGCCATTGATCCCAAAGCTGGGGTTGACAATGAGGCGTGGCCAGACATCTCTTGTGAAAATGCCATCAGTGAAAGAGCCTGCTCTACTAAAGTGACACAGAGTCTCATGGCTCAATTCTTCTTCCTTGTCTGCTTCAAGAACTTGGCAGAGTGAGCACAAGAGTCGACCCAGTGCGCTTCCTTAAGGCACAAAAGGCAAAGTGAGTGTCCGTCCGGGGGGGGGGGGGCAATTTTGCTGCCACACTTTAGGCACCTTTTGAAGAAGCCCCACCATTTGGCCATAGGCCAGGGGTGGGGTGGGGAGTAACCTGCTGAGGCAGGGTACTCAGAAAGTCAGTTCTGTCCATAAATGAGTTTAAAAGTCTTTCACTTTCAGGAGAAGTCCAGTGAGAATGAGAAACGAAGAAAGAAGAAGAGAAAATACCAACTGAAGCGAGGAGGGTCCTACCAGCATGGCAGTCAGAAGAGAAGTGGCGGGATTGTCGTGTCCCTCCCTTGGTCATGCGCACTGGAGCCCTGCATGTGACTGGGGAGAGGGCACGAAAGTCCCTTTTGCTTTAGAAGATACTGATCAGGGTTGGCGCAGGCACACTATATCCAAGAGGTGTGATGCACAGAGACCACGAAGAAGATTCTCTATAGACAGAGGGGAGGGGGAGCACTCCAGAGCCTAGAAGCTTCTTCAGAAGCTTAGAAGCTCCTCTCCACAGCTGGCCTGCAATCATGCAGTACAGATATGTGCCTGCACAGAAACCACAAAGATGAACAAATCATTTTTTCTCTGTGTGATATTATTATTCAAAAGTTTCGTTGCTTGGCCAGGAATCAGGCACTAGGTGCCGTAAAATTAATTCAACAAACAAAAGGGGAAGGTTGCTGCAGAGGGAAATGTGAACAGAAGAGGGCAGCCACCAACAATGAATGCTACTAGGGCAAGCCTTCAGTGGTGGCTCCTGACAGGAAAGAAACATAGGCTAGACTAGTGTTGTCAATCTTTCATCTCTTCTTTGCAAAAGAAGTTCTTATCATGTTACACAACTCAGCCTCTCCTAGCTCCTCCTATGTAATGGCTCAGAGCTGGAGGATTCTGCCTGACCTATTCTACTCCCACATCATGAGAAGGGAGTGGGGCTCAGTCATCTCTGAGGATTCCTGAGGTTGTAACACACTGCAGTTTGGAGGGATGGGCCCTGAATCTGATTATGAGCTATGCTTCTGATTAAGAGCTGTGCCATGTTTTCTAGTTAACATGTTTCCATCTTAAACAAGACCTTGCTCTTGTTGTCATTAGATGGTTGGGTGGGTGGCAGCAGTTTTAAAGACATTTGTATTTGCTGGAAATGTGGGAACATTTCAAGTGGGAAAAGCATAAATGGTGGAAACATGTACAATGAGAGAGGAGAATTCCCGTATCATTTTGTAAGCACTTGATCGAGTAAAGTGGAAATCATACAGTCGTTTTCAAGTATAGGACTGCTTGAGGACCTACTGAAAAAGCTGGTTGAACACACTCATGAATTCCCAATGCGAAGGGTTTCTAGTGGGTGACATACCAAGAATAAACCAAGTCTTTGACCAGTGGAAGCTCATTCAGTCTGTTCCACACTCCATCCCCTCCCTGCCTGGGATCTCTCCTTTTATCACCTTAGAAGCCTTGAGGTGTAGTAAGGAGTTTAGGTTTTGTCCTGAAAAACACATTTAAACCTAACAGAAAAGATTCCCAGTAAAACAATACTGTTGTTGAGGTTGGGCAGATTACAGGTATGAAAAAATATTCAGTCACTCAGCAAGCAGAATATAAAGTATGAAAAAACAAAGATTCTTAATAAAACAATAATACATTGGGGATGGAACTGAAGAATTGTTGGCTAAGGCAACAAATCAATGTAGGAAAAGTTTATCCCATATAGAAGTCACGCCCTGAGCTGATCCATTATACTACAGTTCTGTTGCTGGATTAGTTCATTGCTACAGGCAGACTTTCACAATTTGGCCTGTGGGAACCCATACCGCCTCTCATTTCAGCTCTTTATTGGTTCTTGTTAGATATGCAGACTATTTTGAAGGTCACAGCAATGATGCAGTTAGCCATAGCCCCAGAGGGGAGCTAACCTGCACAAAATATCTTGAAACACAAAAGCAACTGAGGTCATCAAGTCCAAATTCAGAGAATGTGCCTTTTCCTTTAAGAAGAAAACCACCAATTACAGCTACTCATTACCATATAGTCAGCAATTAAAAAATTCAAATGAGGTGGTTGCTACCCACCAATCTGTGATTTTAATAGATCTATAGCATAGTGAGATATGTGAAGTTTTCCTGTTCACTTTATCATTATGCCAGGTAAAGCTTCACAGTCTCGTTTTCTGTTGTGACTCCACAGCAAGATCAGAAAAACAAGGTTGCCGCATTATTTCTTTGAGCCACTTAATATCTCCCTGGAGTTCTTTAAATGAATTGTCAACCCTTCTCTGAAACCAACTGCCACTCTCTTCCTCCCCTAGGGGCTTTCATTTCAAACATAAATCTACTGCTTTCTCTTTAGGCCTAGAACTCCCACTCTCCATACATACATTGGTCAGTTTCAGCCTTCTGCACTTATTGTCATAGGCATCCTCTCATCCTACATCAGCCTGAACTTCAGTTCATTACTTCAGATAATTAAGAACCTAGCCCCAGTGGGAGGCAGAGGAACAGAGAGAGAGGAAGAGATTCCCCGTCCCCCTACTTGTTCACCTGAGGAGATCCTAACCAGCTGAGAATCATTATGTGTTTCCTGTTTATTTTCTCTCTGAGTCCTACAACAGCAATTTAATTGCAACAATCTACTACAGAGAAAGAACTCCATGAAATACAGCCTATCCTTTCAGTGCATGTTTAACTGTGTACTACTAGAGGGTGTGGAAGATCATCCAGAAATCCAAGGAATAAGCAGTAGCTGTTATCTCTGTGTAACTTCCATTCTTCCCACTTCTTGATAACATCATTAAACACCCATCCTTTTAAACATGTATATTGCAAAATTTGCCTTCAGCCTCCATTCAAGATGAGTGCAAGAAATACTTTGCAGTGGTTCGGCATTGTTATTAATTTTAAGAAATCTAACCTTACCCCACCTCAATCCACAGAGTTCATAGGAGCAAAGTTAGACTCCTTAGCCCACAAAGCGTTCCTCCCCATTGAGAGGATCAGAGCAATTCAAACTACGGTAGAGAGATTCTCTCACTCTAGGTTCCAAAGAGTCATTGATATTCAGAAGCTGCTGGGTCTCATGGCTTCTACAACTGCCACTGTGTGTTACACACGACTTCATATGAGACCATTACAGAACTGGTTCCTATGGAATTTCGCTCTGGGGATAGACTCCCAATGGCAATCTATGTCTATCCCCAGGGGTATCATCAGATCTCTGTCCGGGTGGTCATGCAACCTTAATCTATCACAGGGCTTTCCATTGGCCCCGGGTGGCTGACCTGCAGAAGCAGAGAGAGTCAGTTACACACATGGATAAGACTCTCAGGGACTTGTTAGATGTGTCCCACTCTGAGAATGGCAGCCTCACCGCTATCAGGAAGCATGAGAGACAAGGGGAAACAGGGCACTCTGCTGAAGAAAGGGGGAGTGTGGTCTCCTTCTGAGATCTTCCCACCCACCCCTTCTACAGTTTGTGAACAGGTATCCTTTCATACAAAGAAGCCATCCTTGGGCAGGGAGGGAGGAGGGGTTCTTGGTAGTTGGTGATTCTGTCCTTAGGCATGAAGATAGATGGGTTGCAAACCTGCATACTGACTGCATGTTGACTTGCCTGCCTGTTGTGAAAGTAGCAGACATTATGTGTGGTCTAGACAGGCTGGTAGACAGTGCTGAGGAAGAGCCACTGGTCGTGGTACATGTTGGCGCTTTGTGGGGAAATGTAGTCATGTGGTCCTGGAGGAAAAATTTAGGCTGCTAGGCAGGAGACTCAAAACCAGGACTTCCAAGGTAGCCTTCTCAGAAGTGCTGCCTGTTCCACGTGCAGGACTGGAGAGACAGGCAAAGATCAGGAGTCTCAGAGCGTGGATTAGAAAATAGTGCCTGCTTTGGCAGGGAGGGTGGGGTGTAAATTAAATAAATAAAAATAAAATAGTGTAGGGAGGAAGGGTTTAAGTTTGTTAGGCACAGGGATGCTTTTTTGGAACAAGCAGGACCTGTACAAAAGAGACTGCCTCCACTTGTCCCAAGAAGGAACCAGGCTGCTGGCACTTAAAATCAAAAAGGTGGCAGAGCAGTTTTTAAACTAAATCCTGGAAGGAAATCAATAGAAGATAAAATGTCTCTGGTTTGGGATGGCTTATCTCTAAGAGATGAAGAGGTAGCTGTCACTGTTCTACAGCAACATGGATTAGGACTGACCACTGAGGGGGTGAGGCAGAGGAAGGCTGCAGACCTAATGTGTCTCAGGAATTATAGATGTTTCTATGCAAATACTAGAAGTGACAAAGGTAAAATGGGGGAGCTGGAATGCTTAGTGTCAGAGGAGAACATGGACACTGTGGGCATTTCAGAAACTTGGTGGGATGAGGATACTAAGTGGGATGCAGTGATTCCTGGATATGAATTATATTGGAAGGATAGGGTGGTAGAGCGGCTCTGTATGTCAGAGAGGGTGTACAGTCCAGTAAAATTGAGAATCTAAGAGAAATAGATTCTTTTACAGAAACGCTATGGGTGGAAATAGTGGGCCCAAAAGGAAGCTTAACTCTGGAAGTTTGTTATTGCTGCCAGATCAAAGGTTCGAGAATGATTTAAAAACAGCAAAAGAATTAAGGAAAGCCTCTAGACAAAATAACTGTGTCATAATCAGTGATTTTAATTAGGAATGGGCACGAACTGGCTCATGAACTGAAATTGGTGACGAATTTTGGCTGGTTTGTGGTTCATGAACTGAAGTTCATGGCAGATCAACTGGAACAAACATTCCATGAACTTTCAAGCAGTTCATGGACGTTCGTACCATTTTGTGAATGGATACATTTCCAGACAAACTGTCTCCATGCAAACAAAATGTTTACCAAACTTCAAAGCAATAAGGGGGGTGGAATTCTCCAGCCTGGGAAATACTGTTGTCAGTTTCAAACTAGTCATATCTGTTTCAAGAGGGTTTCTTCTCCCTAAGCTGACATTCCTTTGTGTTCACTTCCCATCTTCTTGCACAGAACTTGCAACCCCCCGCCCCCACTTGGATTTCTGATTCTGTGCTTGATATCAGTTCTGTTGAGCTCACATTCCACATTGGTACTGGGTTCTTCTGGGCACTTTGTGATTGCACTGTGATTGGACACTCTGTACATTGTACTGGTTCTGCTGGGCTTGGAAAAATGCCCGCCCCCTGCTTGGATCATTATTGAGCTGGCATTGCCATATTGGCACTGGGTTCTGCTGGGCACTACTACATTGCACTAGTTCTGCTGGTCTCGCAAAAATGCCCCCCCTTCAATTTCTACTGATGAGATTCTCTGGTTTGACCTTAGTCCTGTTCAGTTTGCACTGCCACAGTGGCACTGGTTCTGCTGGGCTTGCAAAAATGCCCCCCACCATCAGCAAAGATTCTCTGGGACTTCAATTCTGTTCTGCTGGGCTTCTATTGCCCTTGCTCTCCCCCCCCCCTTCATTGGAAACAATGGAGGATGGGGGCACCTTCTTTGGGGGGCCATAACTCGGACCCCATACATCCAATCCTCACCAAAATTGGTGTGCAGGTAGGAGAGAGTCAGCCAGAGATCCTGTGAGCTTGGTGTCTTTAGCACATGTGGGGGAGGCATTCTACCATATCATGAACCTCACAAACCGAATTAGTTTGTTTAGCTCTTAAAGATTCATGATGCTTCATGGCTCACAAGCCAGGCATGCCACAAACCAAAATGAACCACATTTTCCTGGTTTGTGCCCATCCCTAATTTAAACTACCCTCACACTGATTCAGTCAATATGTGTTCAAGTCAGGAGAGAATGGGTTTCTAGATACTCTCGGTGACTGTGCCATGGAGCAGATGGTCACAGAACCTATCAGGGGAGGCAATCCTGGACTTGGTCCTAAGCAATGCTCAGGACATCGTGAGAGATGTAAACATGGCAGCAGCAGTTGCAATCAGTAACCATAATGTTATTAGCATTTATGTAAGTAGGGAGTTGCCCCAAAAGACCTTTCCTTTAAGTTAAGGAGGGTCAAATACCTTCAGGAAGCTTGGAGATTATTTAAAACTACAATACTGGAAGCTAGAGACAATGTATATCACAGGTTAGGAAGGTACGAATAGGTATTAAAAAGACCTGCATGATTAACGAACAAAGTAATGGAAGCAGGCTAGTCTGAGTAAGGTCAGTAAAAAGGAGCACAGGCTTTGGCAAATAAAATGCAAGTCAGTGATCAGTCAGGCAAAAAGGGACTATGAGGAACATACTGCAAAAAAACCTTAAAGACCAATAATAAAAATTTCTTCAAATGCATTAGAAGCAGAAAACCAGCCAGGGAGGCAGTGGGGCCCTTGGACGACTGATGGATAAAAGGATTACTAAAGGATGATAGGGAAATGGCAGAGAAGCTGAACACATTTTTTGCTTCTGTCTTCACTGTGGAAGATGAGAGTTGCTTGCTCATTCCAGAACCATCAATTTCAGGAGGCACATTGAAAGCACTGAGTAAGATTGAAGTGATGAGGAGGTCCTGAAACTGATGGACAAATTAAAAACTTGACAAACCCAGATGGCATACATCCAAGAGTTTTGAAAGAACTCAAATGTGGATGTGCGGATCTCACGACAAAAACATGCAATCTATCACTAAAATCTTCCTCCATTCCCGAGGACTGGAAGGTAGCTAATGTAAGCCTCCATCTTTAAAAAAGGTTCCAGAGGAGATCTGGAAAATTACAGGCCGGTCATTCTAATCTCGATACTGGGTAAGATAGTGGAATTTATTATTAAAGAGAATTAGTAGGCACATCGATGAACACAAGCTACTGAGGAAGAATCAGTATGAATTTTGTAAAGAAGATCTTGTCTCACTAACCTTTCAGAGTTCTTAGAGGGGGGTGAACAAACATGGAGACAAGGCTGACCCAGTAGATATTGTTTACCTAGACTTCCACAAAGCTTTTGATAAAGATCCTCAGCAGAGGCTCCTAAGTAAACGCAGCAGTCATGGGATAAGAGGATAATGTACATTGGATCCCCAAACATACACTGATGGGGTCCGAACTGGTGGTAACTGACCAGGAGAGAGATCTTGGAGTCAGGGTGGGTAAGTCACTGAAGATGTTGACTCACTGTATGACTGTAGTAAAAAACACAAATGCTGTGCTGGGGATTATTAGGAAGGGGACTGAAAACAAATCAGCCAGTTATCATAATGCCCCTGTATAAATCTATGGTGCCTCGTTTGACATAATGTGTACAGTTCTGATCACCGCACCTCAGAACTACTATAGCATTGGCCAAGGTGCAGAAAAGGGCAACTAAAATGATTAAGGGGATGGAACACCTTCCCTATGAAGAAAGGCTAAAGAAGTTGGGACTTTTTAGCTTGGAGAAACGATGACTGAGGGGTGACATGATACAGGTTTACAAAATTATGCATGGGATAGAGAAGGTAGAGAACGAGTATGTTTCTCCCTGTCTCACAATACAAGAACTCATGAGCACTTGATGAAATTAATGAACAGATTAGAACAGATAAAAGGAAGTATTTCTTCACCCAAAGAGTAATTAACATGTGGAATTCATTGCCACAGGAAGTAGTGGAGGCTACAAACATAGATAGCTTCAAGAGAGGATTAGATAAACATAAGTGGATAACCGCAAGAAACTTGCAGGATGCTTACTCCATTTCTCACACCTTTGCTTACTCCCTTCTCCCTCTACCTCTCTCACACTCTTTCTCCCTTCTTCCCCCCTTTCTTACTCTCTCTCTCCTCCATGTATGTTACATCCTCTCTCTTTCTGACCCATCATCATTCTCTTTGTTTTTCTGCCTCCCCACCTCATCACTCTTTCTCTTTCTGCCTCCCACCTCAAATCCCACCCTCCCCAGGCTCCACCTCTCAAATGTCCAGGAATTTCCCAACTGGAGTTGGCAACCCTATTTCCTTTCCACTCAACAGCCAACCTACCTTTATCTGCCTTCAGCTTTCCATCTCCACCCCCCTCCCCTGCAGCCTCTACCTAGGAAAATTACAGTCTTTCTCCACAGTGGGGACTAAAGCAGCTTACATTATTATTTCCTCTTTGTTATCTGCACAACAACCCTGTGAGGTTGGTTAGGCTGAAAGTATGTGACTGGTCTAAAATCTCCCAGTCAGCTTTCACCGGAAGATGGGAATCTGAACCTGGGTCTCGCAGATCCCAATCTGAAGCTCTGTTACATCACACTGGCTTTCATAGGGTGGCTGCTGATGAACAGTAGCAAAGCAGCTGGGCCTACCTGAGTCTTGCAAATCAGGTGGTATCAAGTCACCCAGAGGGTGCTGCCTAGGGATGCCAGCCTCCAGGTGGGACCTGGGGATCCCCTGGAGTTACTGCTCATCTCCAGAGTACAGAGATAACTTTCCATGGAGAAAATTGATGCTTTGGAGGGTGGAGTTTATGGCATTGTACCTCACTGAGGTCCCTGTCCTCCCCAGGTTCCACCCCCAAATCTCCAGAAGTTTCCCAGCCTGGATCTGGATCTGCTGCTGGTGGCCAGGGGAGGGGGGGTACTTGGCAACCCTAGACTGCTGCCAGTAAAAACTCTGCCTTTTACTGACAGAAACAGTTAGAACCTCCCCCCCTCCCCCAAACATTCTAATCTCCTCACAGTTGATGCCTGGAGCTGATGCCATTTCAAAAGGTATTTGGGGGAATTCAACGGTCCCTGAAGTTTTTTTTAACTTTTTGGATTTTTCTGCAGACCGAGGAAGGGGCCTGACTATGTAGGAAAAGCTGTTGGGGGAGAGTGAGCTCTCTTTTGGCAGATATAAGCATCCACACAGAAAAAAAACTTCTCGGAATTAGATATATAGATATAGCGCAGAGGTCCACCAGTAGCTATTAGCTATGAAGTCCAGATGGATCATTATGTCTGGGGCAGTGATGCTCTGTATTCTTGGTGCTGGGGGGGCAACAGTGGGAGAGCTTCTGGAGTTCTGGTCCCACAGGTGAACTGGGTTTTGGCCTCTGTGTGACACAGAATGTTGGATTGGCTGGGCCATTGGCCCAAACCAACATGACTTCTCGTATGTTCTTATAAATTGCTCCCATCAATTGGGCCTTTGGGTAGACAAACTTCATTTAAGACAATGGCCCTATTATCCTAGAGGAGAAACTTGGCTGATGCTGTTTCTGCATCACTGCTTGTAGAAATAAGATGGAGTTTGCCTCTGGCAAATGGTTCTAGGAAAAAAACCCACAGAAAAAAACCCACTGACATAAATGCTCACAGGAAAAAAGCCCACACAGGGGGGAAAAACAACATGGAAAAAAGCCCACATGGAAAAATACCATGTAAAGTGCCATAAATATTTATAATTGTGGATAAGAGACTGAACAGGTATTACTTCACATGCAACAATTTGTGTTGTGATTTTATCAAGTATAATTAAATAATGATTTTGCTATGTTATTAGGCAACCTGCCTGTGCATTAGCCAGTGTTAGTTTGTGGCAAATGAGTTTCCTCTGCAGTCCATCATATAGAGCAGGGGTGTCAAACATGTGGCCCGGGGGCCAGATCAGGCCCTCGGGGGGCTTCTATCAGGCCCGCACTGGAACTGGCCACCTCCTGCTTCCAGTTCTGTTGCTGCTGCTGCATCATAGCTTGCTCTCAATCGCTCAGCCATTTCATGTTTTCCCCTGGGTCCTAGGCTCAGAACTCTGAGCATGAGATTTCTGTGGTGAATGTCAGTAAATCAAAAGTAGATTTGCAGCTTACAGATACACACCTGAACAACATACTCAAGATTGCAACAGCACAGACATTTTGATGCAATAATTCAGAGCAAGAGGAGTTAGTTACCAGAGACTGTTAAATAGACAAAATATTGCAAGAGTGCTGTTTTAAGCATGTTTTTATTTCAAGTTAAAAAAACCTTTGTGTTTGTGTTTTTTATAATGTTTATATCTCCGCCATCTGGCATTATGACACACATGGCCCGGCCCAACAAGGTCGCATTCATGTCAGATCTGGCCCTCATAACAAATGAGTTTGACACCACACACCAGTGTTCCCTCTGAACTGAAATAGTGTGAGCTAGTTTGCTTACAGTTTTTTAGCCTTCAGCTCACAGATTTTTGTCTTAGCTCAGGAAGAATGGCTCCAGAGCAAACTGATTTATGCAGTAGCCAAATTGCTTGCTCACAACTTTAATGCCAGTAACTCACAATGTAAAATTTTCACTCACAGGACTCCAAACTTTAGAGGCAGTATTGCCACACACTGGGATGACTGCTGTAGAATAAGTAATTAAGAGCATTACAGGACATGGTTGTCACTTCTGTTGTTATTTGTTGTTTCATGTTCTTATGGTTTTGTTATCATAAGCTAAGCTTCATAGATCTATGAGGCCTTAACTACTTCTACTATTTAGGAAAGAGAAAGAGGAGGAGGCAGTGGCAGCAGCTGAGGAGGCTGGGTAATATAATTAACATAAGAAGAACCCTGCTGGATCACACCAGTCTCTGCAGTTGGGAAGGGCTGATCTGTTAGTTTCTCAATGAGAACAGAGACATAAACGGATTACCCTGGTGTGGCCCAGGCCTTTTATCTCCCCTTCTAAGCCTTTACACCCAAGAGCATTAAATCCCTCTTCATAAGGCCACTTTTGCATAGTAATGAAGTAATTTACTAATAACATAGCAAAATTATTATTTAACTTGGAAGAAGAGAAGAGACTGGATTTATATCCTGCCCTTCACTCACTTGAAGTCTCAGAGCAGCTTACAAACTCCTTTCCCTTCCCCTCCCCTCCCCACAACAGACACCCTGTGAGGTAGGTGGGGCTGAGAGAGCTGAGACAACTGTCCTTGAGAGAACAGCTGGTACAGAGCTATGGCTTGCCTAAGGTCATCCAGCAGGTGCAAGTGGAGGAGTGGGGAATCAAACCCGGTTCTCCCAGATTAGAGTCCGTGCACTCAACCACTACACCAAACTGGCTCTGGGAATAAGGCCCGTTGTGGAAATAAATACAACGAGCTCTAGAAAGAGGCTCTGGGTGGGTGCCCTCGCCTTGGGCACTCAGTGTCAATTTGCTGTGGCGACCTCAGCAAAGTGTAATGACACAGCACTTACTGTTTATTCCAGGGGAACTGATCTCTGCCATCTGAAGAGCAGTTGTAATTCTGAGTGATCTCCAGCCCTCCCCTGGAAACTGGCAACAATGGTTCCCAAGGAGGAAATGGCTGGTTTTGAGGGGAGAGTCTATGGCATTGTACCTGACTTGGAGGTAGCAACCCTATATCCTTCTCAGCCAAACATCAACATACTGTAATCTACCCCTCTGACTTCAGCTTTCCAAAAAAAAACCAAACACACCTGCAGCCTCTAGGAAAACAATGGTCTTTCTCCTTGAAACAGGAACCCAAGCTACCTCAGCAGGTAGTTTGGAGGGTGGAGTCTATGGCATTGTACCTGTCTGAGGTCCCACCCCTCCACAAACCCCAGCCTCTCCAGGCTCCATCCCTCAAATCTCCAGGAATTTCCCAACCTGGAACAGGCAACCCTAGTCAGGACTGGCCCCAATGAGTTCCTCACAAAGGCCTGGAAAGGGTTTCCTTCCTTTGTCTTTTTACTGACAGAACTAAGCTTGGTTGCCTAGCAACAGCCACTGAGGGATAAGTTAGTCCCACAGGAGCAGACCCAGCACCCATTTAATGGCATGCAAGTACTCGAGTGGCGGTTGAATAGCCAATGCATTTTTTCTGTGTGGGCTTTTTTCTGTGTGGGCTTATTTTTATGTGGGCATTTTTCCACGTGGGTTTTTTTTCCTGTGAGCATTTATGTCAGTGGGGTTACTTCCAGTCACCCTTGCAAACTTCTATGTCCCCTTCTATGGGAACCTCTGGAATTCTGACAAAGGATGATGGGCACAATCACAAAAATGGCTCCTGCACAAGGCGGAGCCAACTACAAAATGTCAGGGATCAAGTTTATACACAAGTCTAATAGTAACTCATCAACATTTCAGGCAGATGCTCTATTTAACAGGATGCCTTTTAATCTGCACAGCCAATCAGAAACCCTGCTGGAAAAAAGTCACACCTAGCCCCACCCACTTTCCAAAAGCACCTGGCAGCTCCAGGAAAAGTGTTGGTGGGTGCCTTTTTATTTATTTACTTCATTTATAACTGCATCTTTCTCCCCAGAGGGACCCAAAGTGGCTTATATCATTGTCCTCTCCTTTATTTTATCCTACACTAGATACACTAGGCTGCGTGTGTGTGACTGGTCAAGGCCCCCAGCAAGCTTCCATATCCAATATGTGTGCAGGTCAAAAACCTGGGTCTCCTGGATCCTAGTCTGACACTCTAACCACTACAACACACTGGTTCTGCAACTAACCCCAAAAGCACTATGATCACTAGAAAAATCCAGTGGGTAATAGCAGCCCAGGCAGCTGTAAGGCAGTTGTTTGGGGAAATGTAAGGGTCTAGGTTTAGATTTTTGTTCAGCCGAAAGCTCAGTGCATCAAACATGGATGAATCACTTACTTTACATAATGGGTGAAGGAATCTATAAAATGGTGAAGTGCTGTAACCTGGGCATTCTGATTGCGTCACTGAGCTAGATCAAGATGGGTAGCCATGCTAGTCTGTCTGGAGCAGTGGAAAAGAGCCAGAGGCCAGTATCTGAAGAAGTGAGCAGCGACTCATGAAAGCTCATACCCTGCCACATATTTTGCATCATCGAGTATTTGCAGTGTTCTGAGAGTACAGCAACTGGGACCGAGTAGAAGTAGTAGAAGAAGAAGAGGAGGGGGGGAGGAGATTGGATTTATATCCCACCCGTCACTCGAAGTCTCAGAGTGGCTTACAAATTCCTTTTCCTTCCCCTCCCCACAACAGACTCCCTGTGAGGTAGGTGGGGCTGAGAGAGCTTTTTCAAAAACTACTCTTTCAAGAACAGCTCTGACAGAACTGTGGCTTGCCCGAGATCATCCAGCAGCTGCAAGTGGAGGAGTGGGGAATCAAACCCTGTTCTCCCAGATTAGAGTCCATGCACTTAACCACTAGACCAAACTGTAGTAGAGAAGGGCAAAATGAAAAACTGCTGAGAAAAAGTAGATCTCTAGATCAATATATGTCCCCCCTCCTTTATATGGGAATGAATCTGTTCTGTAGTTGGCTGTTTTTAGCACTAAGAAAGGCAAAACCATGGTTCAGTCTCCAGTGCACCACTGACGTTGGAGGAGCTGAAGGTGGCTTCATCATGATGGGGGCATTGGGCAGTCCCAGGAGCAGAGGCCGTGAAGCATGAGGAGTACAAGATGGAGGCTCATCCAATGGGCGTGTTGGACGATGTCTGGAGCATCGGTCCCGAGGGTAACAGGAAGGTGACTGGGATCGATGATGGTTCGCATAGGCCCAGGAAGAGTATCCCCGCAGTGAAGGAGACCAGGAGTCCAATGAATATTGGTGATGATCTGAATAAGGAACAGCATAGGAGGCCGCAATATAGTAAAAACGATTCATGCTGTGGGACCAGGACTGGCTCCTCGAATGGCAGGCCCGAGGCAACAGGCGTGGTGGTTTGACAGGTCTTGAAGAAGATCTGTCCCGAGGAACAGGGTCAGATTCGAGGAAGTCCAGCAGTAGATAACTGCACACAGATGGTGAACAAGATAGAATGTGAACTATCTTTGTCAGAGGAGCAGTCACAGCCGACAGGACAGTGGCTGAGGCAGGAGTGAAGGTGGCATCCTAAAGATTGGCAGTAGGAGCATCCATCAATGATACCGAAATAGCAATCAGAGTCGGGACCGAGCTGGGCGTCTGGGCGGGGCGGTCCATTGGTTTCTGCAGCTTCTTCGGTTTTGAGGTGTCAGGGGGCAAAACTGAGATTCACTTAGACTGTCAGTCTTATGTTTTTTAGCCATCAGGGCCAAGGATACTGCCGACGAAGCTGAATCTTCCCTCTGTGCTGGGGGAGGGGGCAAGGCTCTAGAGCTTGAAGACTGCAACATCACAGGACAGAGAGAGATCTCCAACAGGTTACTTTTTAGCCAAGCAGCTCTATTTTTTCGAGCCTATTTGGTGAAGTTGCTGCCATGGACACAAGAGTTGGTCTTATGAGACTCTCCCAAGCAGAACAAACAAAGGGAATGCCTGTCGGTGGATGGGAATTTCCCCTCATAATTTTTGCACCTCTTGAAGCGAATGTTCCCTTCCATTCGCCACATGGAGGCTGAGAGGAGGGAGGGAAGGAAGCCAGGAGAAAAAACTCACAGAAAGTCCTTTTTTGTCAGTAGAAGAAAAGTCGAAAGATGGAGGGAAACGGTGATCAAAGGAAAAAGGTGAGGAAGATCGGATGAGGTAGCTCTAAGGGAGGAATGCAGTGAGGTAGGTCCAAACAGTGCGGCAGTCGAGAAGAAACTGAGTGGGAGGGCGCTCTTTCCCTGCTCCAGGCATGCGCAGTCGGTGCCTGCTCCCCAGGGGCGGGAAAAGAGTGTGTCGAAAGCCAGAGGCTAGCTCTTGTAGTTCTCTGAGGTCCGGTTTGTGCACAGACGCAGCACCCTGTGTGGGACTGTAGCCCAGAGGTGCTGCCTTTACCCTAGGGTAGCCCCAACAACAGGGGCACCCCACTTTCTAGCCAGAGACCCACAAACCCAGACCAAGGAAGACACTCCTGGTTCTGAAACACAGAGCAAGCCATAACTCTGCAAAAAGGCTCTCCATTTTCAGGTGGCACAAAGGCAGCCCTATGAGCGAACCTCCAGCCTTCTCCCCACACTCAGCAAAAGTATGCATATGAAACAATGGGTTCTACCAGGTGGGTATCTGCATTTCTAAAGGCTATTCAATTGCCACCTGGCACACAGCCCTTCTATCTCCAGAACTTTAACTATTCTTTTTGTGTGACCCCATGTCTATGTGAGAATCCATTGTCTCCAAACCTGTCTTTTTCTGCTCCATCCCTCAGGATACCGTGATAAACCAATCATACATTCAAATGTTTAGCGATTCTTCCTGACGCTAATCAGGGACTCATCTCCCACCTTTTGTCTACATTTGAGAACCTTTTTAAACTGCCTTGACTGGACCATTAGTGGTCAGAAAACCCATCCAACTAGCCACCCAGCAGCTGGCTTAATCTCATGAAGGCTATTGTTACACCTGACTCTGCCCCTCTGGAACTTCATTGGTCACATCTAGGTCTGGCTCCTCCTGATGCTGCACCCAGGATTGGGCGAGGTAATCTTTTGTCTTCACTTGAGACAAGCCCCTCAAGACCTCCTATTGGTCGGCATTGTTTTCCAAAGTCTACATCCATCCACGCATAAACAACCACTCTCTCTCTTTTTCTCTGGGCCCCCCCCCATAGCACATAATGCTAACCGCTGGCACTATTCTCTTCAAGGACTTCTGCACATCTGGACAGGTAGTATTACCCAGTAACTGACCTCGCTATTCGCTATCAATCACCTCTGCTTTCTTAGTTCTGTACTTATTGCTCTTTTTGAATGCTTAGAGTGCTTGTGGTTAGGGAAATACTTTAATAAAAACTATTTAATTTACTCTTCAAATCTGGAGTCTTCCTACTGTGCCGGACCTTGGCATAAAAAGGTGTACAGGTCCCTTGTATCCCTCTGGCCTTGCCTGCTGCTTAACTAATTTCCCCAAACAACAAAGCAGGCCATTGGCGGTAACAGGACTGTACAGAGACCATGAAGAAGATTTTTTTGGTTCTCCCACTGTTTATTGGTGCAAAAAATTCCCCTCCCCCATTGGTTTTCAGGTGGTGGAATCAAGATTTTGGCCCTTTTAAACAGGCACTGAACACTGATTGTTTTCCTACAAAGGATTTTGTTCTTAGAGTTTGTCACTTTGAAAAAATTCCATCCCTCCTTCCAAGGAGCTTAGGATGGCATACAGGGCTCACCTATTCTCCAGTTTATATTTATAACAACTTTGTAAAATAGAATGAGTAAATTTGATTAGAACTAAATAGCTGTCTTGTAACAGCACCTAGCTCAACCCTGTGAAAGCATTCTGGCCCTTGTAACTGTGGGGTGGGCTAGAACTCTGCTTCTCAGCTGTTCTCCATACTAAGAGACAGTATTTTACCCTCACCAGGACATTTTATCATTGCAGTCCAGGGGCTTGTCTTGGCAAGCAGCTGGAATGCAACAGGGGAATTTCTTGTGCAGAAGTTAGAATGGAGTTTCTAGCTCAGCTGGAAGCAGTGTTCTGAACACCTGTCCCCATCCAGGAAAACCTCTGCCTGACTTACCGTCTGGGGCACAGCATTCCCCCCCCCCCCTTCTGTTCTTCCCCTGTACACCCTTGAACCTTAAAGGGAAGCTGCCTCCTGAAAAGAAGGAAGTGCCTGCGAAAGAGACTACTTCTGGGACAGAGCTTTTACCACCTCTTCTGCTCTCCTTAGTTTCTTGCTGTAAGGTAAATGTGGTGTACTTTATGGCATGCTCTCATATTGCAAGCTGCTCGGAGTCCACACCCAACGGAGAAAAGTGGAGTAGAGGTATTTAAAATCATCAGTGAAATGGAGCCCAGAACAGGGACACAGCAGAAGTTCCAAGACGGTGGTCGGGGGAGGACACCATGCCTCTCAGCTGCGGGGGAGGCGACACTCTGAAACCTGGAAAGCTTCTGCTGTGTCCCAAACCAGGGATGCAACAGAAGTTTCCTGGGTGTGGGTGGGTTTTAGAATATCCTGCCTCTCAGCTGGGTAGTGGCATTCTGACTAGGGGGAGAAGATTAGGGGTGCCCGGGCCATAGGGCACACCCCTCATGGGAGACATGCTCTCCACCCCAGCTCTAATCACTACACCACTACAGCTCTTGGTTCAGCTGATTCTGTTGCCAGCTTACTTACTGTTTTTAGTTGGTTTTGTTGGGCTTTATTATGCTACTTTTATTTTTTTGAATTGAAAGTCAGGGCTACAAGTCTGCTAAAGGCAAGTCCATGTGGTCTAGCATCATTTGAAACAGCCATCCTGATACCTCTGGAGTTCATAAAAACATAAATGCAACTTATCAACTTTACTATAATGAAGAATAAGTCCATATAACTATCATGTCTTATAAGACAAGATTTCAAATTTTATTTATTTACAAGGTTACTTTTTTATCAGCGTATTATAAATCAAAGCCTGAAAATGTCCAAGGCAGCATAAAACAGCAATACATTGATTTATTTGCTTTTATTTACATACACGTGCATATCGGTGTCCTCTGCAAACAATATTTGGCGAGGGGGGGAATTAAATTATCAAGATCAACAAATGACAAATTATAGAGGCTCACAGTTGAGAATGGAACAGTTGCAATGATTTTTTTTCAATATTTTAAGAGCGAGAGCAAGAAACCCTCCACATTTTTCACGTTAAAACCTATTACATATTTACTATCCAAATATTGCATCAATGTTCCATTCTGTTTCATAACAAAGTTGATATGCAAATAATGGACAAACAACAGATGAGCACTTTTGCTGCACCGCTGATATTACAAGAAGAAGAAACAACATCAATTGGTTTAAGCAGGTCCAGTCAATGCCGAGCATGCAGCGTATTTTCATTGCTATATTTGAAAGCTAAAATTTACACATCACTTTGCGCTCCACGATTTACCAGAATTTGCAAAAGCAGACACATCTAAGCCTTCGCCATTGCTGCACTGTTCATATAAAGTCTGAAATTGAAGAAAGCAGAACAGGTCGTCAGGTGCCAGGGCCTTCTTTTTTCAAATCACGCTTCAAAGCTCAGAATACCTTTTGGCTCTTTGTATTCAACTGGAGCCCAAGTACACTTGCACATGTTAACTGTGCTCCTTTCTCCATTTGTTATCTTTACTTGTCCATTCTATTCACAGTCTGCCCCACTGTTGAAATTTAGATAAGCGCACTGAGATAGGGATCTTCTTTGCTTATGCAAATCGATAATACACCAGATACTGATGTACAGATGTAAAATTTCTGATTTTGTTGAAATCACAGAGATTTTTTCCATTGTTCCATAACTGCTTACATAAGATCTAAAAGCCTATTGTGGGAAAACACTATTATGCTGCCTACTATCCACTCAGTCACATCTCGCGTGATTTGCCCCATGAAGACAAGACATGGCCTGATATACACCTATTCTGAGCCTGAGACAGGGATAGCCAGGTTGCAAACACTCGGCCTCTGAGTATTCTATGTTAGGATGGCCATCTGATGTGGCTTGTTGCAACATGTTTCTTAGAAGACTGGGTAATTCAAGTCTCTCCCCTATTACTGGAAATAGACAGCTGCACACATTCACAATTAGGTCCACCCCCACCGCTCGTACTGAGTAGTACCAGAAAATGCAAGCAGGAACAGATCATGAAACATACTGCTGATAACCTAGGTAATGGAAGATCTCAGATTCTCTTCCTTTAAGACCCATTACTTCACCAGCAATCCCTTCTCTGATCCTTTATTTCTAGCATTTTGCCCACTACCACTCAGTTTTCCTACCCCATTCCTCACTAGTAATTTTTACATCACAAGCATACATCTCTCTTGTGTCCAAGATGAAACATTGTCACTTCTATACTCTCTATAAGTACTAAATGCATATTACAAATATGAAGTTACTTATATAAGCGGTACTCTCTTACCCTAGCAGCTCTAGTAATGGAGTTAGGAGAGTTCAGGCCAATAAGATGACCAAGAATTCGCTTCATCTCTTCTGCTGTTCCTTTTGTATCGCCTACAGGTTTAAGAGTAACATAACAAAAATTTTACATATTTATTTTCTACCTCTTCTTAAACTGAAATCTTGAAATCTACAATATTACCACCAGATTTTTTGTTTTGTTTTTTAAAGGGAGAACAGTTTTAAACACACAACAAGATTCCCATCACAGAAACCCAACTAGATACCCTCAGAAAAACACTATCCACCAAATGCCACTTGAAATACAACTGCCTTTCAGGATCTGTGTGAAACAAACAAGAAACGTATCTTTGTACGTCCTCTGACATTCCATCCCTGAATGTAGGGCCTACAAATAGAAGAAGTTTGGGACCACAGTGGCAATACGCAACCCATTCAAACAGAGGGCTCATCTAGGAGAAGGTGCACAAAAGACCTCAGTTCCCACCTGACTTCCTACAGGGAGAGGCTGTCATTCATATTTCTAAAATTCATAATCAGCCCATACATCACTTTTGTCCACAACATTCTGGTGAAGGTAAACCATCTGCAATATTAATTTCATAATAGCTATTTAAGTTACCTGCTTGTGAACTGGCGTGAATATGCATATAAGGATGAATCAACAATTCAGAGACTGATATTCTTTGTTTAGGATTCCTCACCAAACAGCGCTGGGTGGAAGTTAGAAAAAAAGAATTAGAACGTTTGGCCTCCAGGGAGATTATCATTTTAAAAATATATCTACAGATAACTTGCGTTTCGTATTTTAAGAAGAACAGTTATACCTACTGAACTAATTATGCAATCCATTTATCTAGTTTGTTTCTACAGGAAGACTCACTGTGCAGATTTAAAGTGCAACCAATTCTCTAACATATGTGACAGGATTAAGCTGCTATTAGAGTCATCACAATGCACAAGTGGATCCATTAAAATTGGTCCTATTGCACACATATATTGGGCATTAGTAATGGTGGATACTCTGAACAGAACTGGCCAAGACACAATAGAATGCAGTCACTCTGTTACTTTAAAAATAGCAAGGTGTTTTAAAACCTGTCATTACCAGAATAGCAAGACATTATGTGAGAATATTAAATAATGGACATTCCAACAGTCCTGGCTTCTTCTACACTACCTCTATAGTATCTACAATTGTCAGTGATACCAAGACACTGATAGAGACACACAAATCTCCCGGAGGAGGGAGTTCCAAAGTTTTGGTGTCAAAACAGAAAAGGCCCTTTCTTGGGTCACCACTCACCATGGCAGGGGAAATTGAAGCAGGGACTCCGAGGATGACTGGAGTGAGTACGTAGTTTTGTTATGGGAGCAGACAGTCCTTATGCTGGTCCTGGGCCAAAGAGGGCTTTAAAGGTCAATGGATTGAGCCCAGGGGCAAATGGGGAGCCAGTATAAGTGGAACAAGACGAGAGTGATATGGTCCCCATGAACCACTTCAGTCAGCACTCTGGCTGCAGTATCCTGTACCAACTGTAACTTCTAGAGAGTCTTCAAGGGCAGGCCCAAATATAGTGCATAGCAGTAATCTAATCTAGATGTTACAGGGCATATACCACAGTGGCCAGATCTTTTGTGTCCAGGAAGGGCTCAACAGTCAAACCTGCTGAAAGGAGGCCTGGGTCCAGGAGCATCCTCAAGTTATGAACCTGTTCCTTTAGGGGCTGCAACCCCACCCAGGACAGGGAACAACCAGCTTCCTTGATCAGACTTTCCCCCCACCAGTAATACCTCAATTATTGGGATTAAGTTTCAGCTTATCAGCCCTCATCATTTCCAAAACTGCCTCCAGGCACTACATTACTTATAGCACGTTTAATATAAAAGTGACAACAAAGCAAATAGAGTTGCTCAGCTTAAGTTGTAGCACTATATTAAAAATAATTAATATATAATTTTTATTAACTAAGACCTGACTCTAACATGTCAAGGAGAAGGGCTATACTGGAAGTGGGGGAGGAAAGGGAGTCAGCATAGACCAGGGATCTCCAACAGGTAGGTCATAAGCTGCTGCAAAGTAGACTGTACATCTCCTAGAAGACCTGGAATTTATTTCTTAGGACTTTTCTCTGTGGTGCTTAGCTGATAAGGTTCAATTCTGTGCTCTTCCTAGACCACGTTCCATTGGTAGAATAGAACAAAACCTGATAACATGCTATGCAGGGCAGGGGGGAATCGCTTAGCATATTGTTCGTTACCCAGAAGTTCCTCTCATTAAAGAAAATATTGGAGATCATGGCATAGGTATTTTTTGTCATAACTGATTAAAAAGTCAGAAATTACTTCACATTTATGACTGCATGGCAACCACACTGCACTCATACATATTACCTTTAAGACATCCAGAAGATCTTTTTCCGTAATATCAGGAAATGGTATTTCATAACTAGGGTCAATTATGGCATGAAGTTTTGTGATATGATTTGTTATGTGTTGAAATGGAGTTCTCCCGTAAGTCATACAGTATAAAATGCACCCCAATGACCAGACGTCATTTTTGGGACTGATCTAAAAATAAAAGGTTCCTCAGACAATTAGCACCATCACTCATTGTTACAGAATATAACCTACCTATTGTAACAAAATATCACGTAAGCAATAAGAAGAGGATGTAAACCTTGATCAATGACACACCTTTTTGTGAAGATGTGTACTGCCCAAGAGAGAATTAGTTGTCAGGAGAAATCAATTTGCTCACAGCAAAGTCAAGAGAATATATACAACCATAAAAGAATTTTAGAAATAACAATAACGGTCCCATCAAATGGCTTTTCAAGACATTACAATGACTAGAACTTGTGGTTCATAAAACTTGTTTAAGAAACTAATGCAGTGATGAAGTACCAAATATGAGAGAATGTTTGGCTTCTGGTTCAGGCTACAGTGGAGTTTATGGTGCTTGCAGGCTGTGCCTTTATTTATCTCTGTGTTTTTCTCTTTATATATTTGTTTTATGCGTTTGGAAAAAAGGTAGTTTGGAAGAGTAAGAAATAACTGTTTGGAGTGCAGAAGAGTGAAAGGTAAGTGGCATGAAAGGTAACAAACTAAGCAGAGTGATAAGGAGAGAGAATGCTCTCTTACCATTCAGTATAAACTGTGAGCCATGACCCCAACCCACTAGATCAGGGGTGGGCAAATAGCGGCCCGCGGGCCACATGCGGCCCACCACAGAGCTTTTTGCGGCCCACCAAGACAGTCGGCCACGTGGTTTCAGTCAGGCCTCCGTTGGGAATTTCAGCAAGCAATCTCACTCCTGATTTCAAAAAAAATTGTAGAAAAGTGTGATAGGGTACATTTGTCTCATTAAACTGATTCTAAAATTAAATGTGCTTGCAGCTATAGATGATATGAAATTAGCACAATAAATAAATTGAATAAATGCCACTATTTTATTTAATTTATATTTATTGATTTTTATGATACAATTTATACCTTTTCTGAAAGGCAAAGTTAACTAATGAATGCAATCATTTTAAAAGGTGCGGCCCTCCGCTAACCTCCACTCCCACAAAGTGGCCCCTGAGCCAAAACAATTGCCCACCCCTGCACTAGATTATTTGTGTTTAAGTCTGCCAAGTCTCAGCAACTCAGCCTTTACAGTTACAGTGATTTCTCCCAACGTCACCAAGATCTGGTTGGCTTCAACCCAAGTACGCTCTGTGCACATGTGCAGAGTATGTACACTGAATGCACAATGTAGCAAGATACTTCAGTGTCATGGATCTCAGGTGCCCAAACGGGGCACCTCAGGGACATTAAAACAAGTACTTTAGGTGCAAGAATTTAAGAGCAGAAATCATTTGAGGATTCCAAGAACACCTGCAATAAACTTGGTGTCTTCCTGTTTTGCAGTCTGAATGGCTTTTACCTTGGAAACTGGAAAGGGAAACTCTCTCAACTGTCCAGGCCCCTGAAAGATCTCACTGGCACCCTCAATTTGCCTGGAGTTATGGACCCTTCAAGCTGGGGCTCTTTGCATTCATCATCTTCCTACACTTGCATGTAGAATGGAGTTCTGTGAGGCTTTATATCCCAGTCAGAAGGTGGACTATGATTCAGAACTATGGCAGAAACTAACAAACTCAGTCCTTAAGGACCAGACCCCTATGGAGTGGGGCAAGGTGGGGTAATCACAGTGAAAGGTAAATTCCCAGGGTAGGCAAGTAGAGTACTAAAGTCCACTTTTGGGCAGGATCTTCTAAATGGGAAATTCTCCATTTCAACTCATATCTGATAAAGGAAGCTTTGACTCTCGAAAGCTTATTCCCCCAATATCTTGTCAGTCTCTAAGTGCTACTGGACTCAAGTCTAGCTGTTGGATTGGACTTGGAAGCTCTCCTACTGAAATACAAATAGCACTAGGTTGCTTAGGGAATGGAAGGCAAGAGGCTTGCTACTAAAATGAGCGTTGGTTCCTCTTCCTCTGGTCTCACTGCTTATTGGCACTGGAATGAGAACCCAGAGCTAGAAGATCTGGACAGGCAGCACCTTTGAAAGTGCTCTCTTCTTACCCAGATCTGCACAGCTGCCCTTTTACGTCGTTATGTCAAAGATCCAGCTGAAACTCAGCAATGATATTTCTTCAGCGACGGAGGAAAAAAGATTTCACATTCCTGAACCTGGGTTTGCTTATGTTTTCCACTGTGCAAGATCCACGAATAGTTCCTGCCTTTATACCATGGTTGATTTCAACTGTGTTACACACTCAAAATAACCACTGCCTGCCTACAGACCTTGCCAGTAATGTGCCGCCGAGGTCCCGGATTTCACCCCCAAATGGAGCACTCTGCTTCTGTACCGGTCAGTTAGCCCTGTTACCAGCCATACTGTGACATCATTTGTGACATCTTCTTCCATTTATGACTAATCAAAAAGGGGGATGGGAAGATGACGGAAAGAGGAATGCCTTTGGGTTCTTTTTGTTGGAGACTGCACGAGAATGGTTTTGGTTTTGTAAATATTAGAACAGGGTATATTTAACTCATTTGAACTCTAGAGGGAGCTGCACTGTATACTCTACTGTTGAGTCCACTGAATTAATTTCTTGTTTTCTCTGTTCCTTGCTGTGCTTCCTCTTTGCCATTAAGTTACTTACAAGAGATGGGACCTGCGATACCCGTGGGTGAGGGAAGAAGAGGCAAGGCCTGGGGGAGGGGGGCATTGGGGCTGCCCAGGCTGAGTCTAGGGATGGCCCCCCGGGGTGGGGTCCCGGCTCCCCTGTGCGTTGCCAGGCCTCACCTCATTCAGGTGGCGGCGGCTGCGAGCCCCCGATCCCTCCTCTGGCTGCAAAGGCCGGGCCAGGCCCACATGCCCGTTTCCCGCCTGCCTGTCTGGGCCCTCCCAGACCCACCTGCCTAAACTTGGCCTGCCACCTCCGCCTGGGGGTCGCTGCCTGCTCTGCCGCCTGCCACCACCAGGCCTCTGGGGCCTGGGCTGGGGCTGCCACTGGGGGGCTTGCAGCTGGTGGTGCCGCCACCGCTCGCCGACTGGGCAGACTGTTGCAGCAGCAGTGGCTGAGGCGCCTGTTTGAGGGACACAGCTCATGCAGGGCGTTCTCTGCTCCCACACTCCTTTTCTCTCGTGCTCTCTGCGGTGGCCTGGGCAGCCTGCAGCTCCAGGCCTGAATCCCGTTGGTCGCCTGAGGGGAACTCCGGGGGCTGCGGCCATGACGGGGCTTGACCAAGCGACAAGTATGAGCTAGGAAGGCAGCAGCAAAGGTAAGGGTGAGTGGCCAGGTGCAAAAGGATCCAGCGGGGCAGAGCCCAGGCCAGCTGGGGCGCGGGGACCGAGGTGCTGGAGGGAGGCACAGCACTGGTGACAACGAAGCCCTGCCCCTCACAACTGAGCCCGGAGACCAGAGGCCGAGGTGCCTTCCGCGCGGGAGGGAGCAGCTGACTGACTGATCGCCACAGTTCCCAGAGCGCTCCCTGTGCATGTGCAGGAAACGCTCTTTAACTTTTGGGGGGATTTAAATATCCCCCTCAAAGTTTTTTTAACTTTTAGGATTTTTCTGCACATGGGAGGAATCCCCCACATGTGCAGAACAATCTCCCTGCCCCCCAGGCATGGATTTAGATATCCACATGCAGGGGGTGCCTTGGAAATTAGATATATAGATTGTATTCTGAAGGTCTGTCTGCTTTCGGAAGACTGTAAATTAGTTAATGCTTTCCTGTTGTAAACATTATTGTATGCAACTCTGAACGTGCAGGTCTTGATTACATCCTCAGCTTTGTTAATATACCTATGCTGATCTATAGGGAACTATAATGGATGCAGTTCTGGCTCTAATGTTTGTGAGGTGCCTTCATATGCAGATTTGCAGCTGCAGCTTTTATTTAATCGTTAATTACATGCTTTGATAACTTTAAAAAGCTAGAAGGAGCAGCTGATCACATTTATAATGTCCCTTTCTTTCACAAAACCCCCACAAGTCAGTTCTGTTTAGCACCAAAAGGAAAAGAAGAACTGGGGACAAATACCCACCTCTGGGTTGTGTGTGTTTTTAATACCACCACAATAGCTCCGCCAGCTAGACTTGCAGAGCTCGACTAATATGCTGAAGTGAACAGGAAAGCCAAGTCATCATTCTGTGCAGTAGCACCTTAAAGACTAACAAAATTTACAGCAGAGTATCTGAAGAAGGGAGCAGTGGCTCGTGAGAGCTCCTCCCCTGCCACAAATGTTGTTAGTTTTTAAGGTGCTGCTGAGCTCTTGCTCTTTTCTCCTGCTCCAGACAAACTAACACGGCTCCCCATCTTGTTAATTCATGTTAAGTTAGTGGAATAAAATGTGGTTTGCCTCTGGCTTAACCACCTTACCAAAACAGAAAATTCAAAGTATTTCCTTTGTCACATCATAGGAGAGTCAGTCAGAATATTTTGGTTTACAATAGAGGCTATGAACTCTAGCCACACTCTCATTCAGTGGGGCTTTGGGCAAGCTACTCTTAGTCTCAGCCTCAGTTCCACGTGCACAGCAATACTGGACTACCTTGGAGGATCTTTGCAATGCGAAAGTAACATAGATAAAGAGCTCTGGACACGCTAAAGTGATGCCTAAATATTACATTTTGTCTAATGATACTGTTTTATGAATTTGTGAGGACACTATTGCTGTATGGAATTTTAACAGGTTGTATTACTGATTTCTAGTTATTGAAACGGGACTTCGTTTTCTTTAAATAGCATATTATAGTAATACAAGGAAGGATGTTTGCATTTTATTCGAAGGGCCTTCCCCAGCTATTCAAATTATGCTATTTTGACTGCATAAGATCAAAATCCCACCCATATTTAAATATGTGAAAAAACCTTCAACAACGTACTGTTTTTATGATAGCCCACTCTTATCAGTATTTGCATAGCATACCAGCCAAGTTTTTAGGTTTTCTTCATAAAATATTTTCCTTAGGTTGACTCTTGCCTCCTAGCCAGTCTTAAATGTCTACCGTGAATATTTTATGCTATTCACCAATTACTACTGCCCCACCATTCAGGTTTGTTTTATTCCCACCACTGTATCCAAGGAAGGGAAATAACCTTGTTTGGTGTTTGCATAAATATACAGAGATCGGTCCAAAGATTTTACCCTTTCAACAAGGATGAGAATATTTTACCTTTGATCTTGGTTTTCCATTTTCTGCACAAGATGACATATCTTTGATTGCCTCTGGTGACATATAGTTAACTGTGCCAACCTAACAACATAAAAAATTGGGTTAAATACATTTATACAATAATATATTAAAGTATTCAGCCTCATGCTTCCTTTTGAAAGCTTGTACTAACCAGGGCTCAGAAATACAATGTCTCCAAATACAGGCTGGGTTAAGAAGCAAAGGTATTAGCAGAGTTCTGCAACAGTTCTTGAGAAACATTAGTTCAAAAACACTTTGGAAAGGCCTGGATAGAATTTAAAAGGCTTATAGCAATTTCTGATTCACAGAGAACTCGCACTGAACGAGGTGCAGAAAGGATCTTAGAGCAGTGGCAGGCCCGCCTGCAGACCTTTGACATGCCACCTGTGGTTCTTCTGAGCACTGTTCTCTATGGTGGCACCTTCCCATGTTTCAGGAACGCAGGCAAGGCTCTGGCCCGATGGGGCTTGTGGCTGCCACCTTGAAACAGCCAGAGGAACAAGTAAGCTGGAAGCCTCCCAAAGGTGCAGGCCTCCTGGCCAGGGATGGAAGTAACTGCGGTTACTTTAGCTGACACTCATTGCAAATGTGGCTCTCCATTGCCCACAGAGTGAATAACACTGGCTTACACATATCTTGAGAATGAATTCATAAACTCAAAATATTATTTAAATTATGTGTCCAATTCACTCTCTCACACACACACACACAGAATGAAGCTGCAATGGCAAAATTCTCCTAATTTGGAAGTAAATACAGAAAAACAGGTTGCTTACCTGAAACTGATGATCTCCGAGTGGTCATCTGTGCATTCACACCTCTGGGATATAGTGCGCCTGCGCTGGCCCCGATCAGTACTATCGAAAGCTAAAGGGATTTTTGTGCCCGCTCCCCGGTCACATGTGGGGCCCCAGTGCACATGACCAGGAGAGGGGCACGACAATCCCGCCAGTTCCTTCTGACCGCTGCCATCAGTCTCAGAGCAAAAGAACCAAAGGACCAACAGCAGAGAGGAAAGAAGGGGAGGTGGTGTGAATGCACAGATGACCACTCAAAGATGATCAGTTCCAGGTAAGCAACCTGTTTATCTTCTTCGTGGTCTCTGTGCATCACACCTCTGGGAGATTGACAAGCAAAACAGGCCTACCTGGAGGAGGGAGCTGGAGATCCTAAACATGCGCCACCTGCAACACAGCTCGTCCCACCGCAGAATGCTGATGAAGACGTACATCCAAGGCGTAGTGCCTCACAAACGTGTGAGGGGTGGCCCAAGTTGCCGCATTGCAGATATCACAGAGCTCATCCAGCCCGCCCTTAAAGCACTGCACTGGCTGCCTATAGCATACCGGATTCGGTTCAAGGTGCTAGTGCTTACCTTTAAAGCCCTATATGACCAGGGGCCCACTCACCTGAGGGACCGCCTCTCCCTGTACGTACCCCAGCGAGCACTGCAGTCAGGGTCCCAGAACCATCTGGTCCTGCCAGGACTGAAGGAGGCTCGGTTGGTGGTGACCAGGGCCAGGGCTTTTTCGGTGGCAGCCCCGCACGGGTGGAATGAGCTTCCAGATAACATCAGGGCCCTGAGGGACCTTTTGCAGTTCCGCAGGGCCTGCAAGATGGAGCTCTTCCACCAGGTGTTCAAGTAGGGGCCGCCCTGGCTTTGTAGTTCTGGTCCTGGCCTAATTAACACCGACCACCGACCTTGACATCAATCACCACTACTTGACATCAATCGGGAAAATGGTGTGCCGGCAGACTGCCATGGGTATGATAATGTAGTTGGCCATCTTGTTCTTTGTTTTGGATATTAAGTATTTTAGTTTTGTTTAGCAGTGTTTTATGAGTTTTTATGATATCTATGTATTTATTGTACTGTTTAAACTGGTTGGTAGCCGCCCTGAGCCCGCCGTAAATGGTGAGGAGGGTGGGATAAAAATCCCATAAATAAATAAATAAATAAACAGAGCAATGCACCTCGCAGGAAGGCTGTAGACATGGCAACGGCTTGGGTGGAATGCGCACGAAGCAACCTTGGGAGTGGCTTCTTGGCCAACAGGTAGCAAAGCTTGATTGTTTCCACAATCCACTTAGACAGGTGTTGAGAAGAAAGCTTCTTCCCCTGTCCAGGTACAGCATGGGAGACAAAGAGAGCTGGAGACTGTTGAAATGACCACGTCCTGTCCAGATTAAAAAAACAAAGCTCTCTTTATGTCTAGGGCATGAAGATGACGCTCATCATCATTCTGTGGTGTCAGGAAGAACACAGGGAGAGCGATTTCAGACTGCAGATGGAATTCAGATACAACCTTGGGAAGGAAGGAGATATCCGGAGGCAGGGTAACACCATCGTGGTGAAAACTCAGTTAAAGCAGGTCATGGCGTAACACGGACAGCTCACTCACCTTCTGGCCGATGTGGCAGCCACTAGGAAGGCAGTTTCCATGACAGGAGTTGCAAGCTACACATGACCAATGGTTCAAAAGGTCTGCCCATCATTTTGGACAGCAGCAATGGTAAGTTCCAAGCTGGTGTGGGAGTCCGGGATGGGGGAGAAAGGTGATTGAGGCCTTTAAGGAACTGTTTACTCTGTGGGTGAGAAAACACTGAATAGCCCTCTATCGCAAGGTGATTAGCAGAAATAGCTGCTAGGTAAACTCATAACAATGTATAACTAAGGCCCAAGTCTAACCGGACAACAGGAACCCAAAAACTGCAACCAAGTCCGTAGGAGGTGGAGGCAACCCCAATCGAGTCAAGATAAAGTAAGAATTTTTTCCACTTTCCTGCATAGGAGTTACATGTAGAAGGTTTACAGCAATTCAGTAACACGTGGTCTATCCTGTTCATCATTACTGTCACAGGATCCTCCGCACCGTGAGTTTCAGGTGCAGCACATCATGATGCAACACCCAGCCCCCTTGGGCAAGGAGATCTGGTGTTGCTGGAAAGTGACAGAAGGAGCCCTTGGACAGGTGAAGCAAGGTGGGGAACCAGTGCTGTCAGGGCCACCATGGAGCCACGAGGATGCACTGAGGAGTCTCCCACATCGCCTTGGTAAGAGTGGGATGGGTGGGAAGAGGAATAGGTGTCACCTGGACCATGGATAAAGGAGTCCATCTCCCAGGGATATGGGATATCTCTCTGCTCTGGAACAAAATAGATGACACTTTGCATTCTGGCATGTCGTGAACACATCTACTTCCGGCTGTCCTCACTGGTTGAAAATCGGTAGGAGATACTTCCAATTGAGTTCCCACTCATGCAGGGATGCTCCCCCTCTGCTTAGGAAGTCCACCTGCACATTTGGAGACCCCAGGAGGTGGGCCGCCAATAGAAACACATCCCACAATTGGCATTCAGTCCAAATCTCCAGGGCCAGTCTGCAAAGCCCCCTGGACACCATTCCTCCCTGAAGGTTCAGGTAGCACAACGCTGTGGTATTGTCCTTCAAGACTGCTACCGTGTGGTGGGTCACCAGGTGGTGGAAGAAGCTGAGGGCATACTGAATGTCAAGCAGCTCCAAAAAATTGATGTGTCTGTGGGCCACATGGGTCTCCCACTGGGATCCGACACACAGTCCGCTGAGGTGCGCTCCCCAACCCCACAGGGACGCATTTGTGGTGAGCTTCGCTGAGTCTTGATTGTTTAATTTTCTTGTCCATTTGTCCGTTTCTGCCATAAATAGCAATTTTCTCAACCATTCCCTTAGTTCTGGAGTTTTCTCTGATTTCCAACTTTGTGCATACACCATTCTTGCTGTCATTACCATATACCAAATCAATGTTCTTTTACTTATGTTTACATCCTCTAACTTTAGACCAAACAAAAACATTTCGGGCAATTTTTTAAACTTACATTTCATAATTTTCTCCATTTCAGCATGTATCATACACCAAAACCTTTTTGCTTTATCACAAGTCCACCACATATGATATAACGATCCTTCTTTTTGTTTACATTTCCAACACTTATTAGACATATTTTGACCAATATTTGCAATTTTTTTCGGAGTCATGTACCATCTATACATCATTTTAAAACAATTTTCTTTAAGATTATTACATGTAGATATAGACATTTTTTGTAAACAATGAAACTATTCTGGTTTCTGAGGACCATGAAAAGACGGAGACTTTTTGGGAACCGTAAAATATCGAGAGACAAATCCATGGTATAGCTGCAACACAGGAACTGGTTCTATGGCATCCTTTTGGAGGAGGTTTTGAATCTCCTCCAGAAGTGTGTTGGATTGTGGGGGTGAGTACGAAAGCAGAGGTCAGGGGAACCTGGGAGAGTTCTATAAAGTATCCCTCCGCAATGACAAAGAGGACCCACCGATCTGACGTAATTCGTCTCCAGGCAGACAGGTATGGGGGCAGGTGGGTGGGAGGTGCTGCCAGCCTGCAAAAGTCAAAGACCCTGTTTAGGAGTCTTAGGGGCCTTGGCCTGAGATTGCAATGTTGATGCAAATCTCTGTTTGTTACCATAACGGTGTGAAAACACGTTAGACCTTTGTCATTGCGTCTCAGGAAAGGAGTTGAGTGAGGATCTGCGAGACCACAACTTGTTCCAGGGTTTTGTCTGGGGTTGTTTGGAAGCCAGCGCGACCCCTATGGCTTGAGCACTTCTTGTTACAGAGAAAAAGTCTGGGACTTGACAGTTGGACTCTGTTGCAAACAGATCCACTGAATTTGTTGCATATCTGTTTGAACACAGTCTTGTTCAGCATCCACTCTGACTGGTCTAATTGTTGCCTGCTTAGCCAGTCCGCTAGAACATAGTCTTTCCCTGCTACATGTGTTGCTTTCAGTGACAGTAGATGTTTCTCTGCCCACGTCATCAGATTGGTCACTTTGCAATGCAGAGTCTGGACTCAGGTCCCCCCTTACCAGCTCACGTATGCCTTTGCCGTCATGTTGTCTGTCTGGACGAGCACATGTCGACCTACCAGAAATTTGCTGAGACTCAGTAAGCCCAAGCAAATTGCCCTGAGCTCCAGGAAGTTGATACTCTCCTGTGTCTCCTCCACTGACCACTCTCCCTGAACCATCTGGCCTCTCGAGTGTGCTCCCCATCCTGACAGGCTGGCATCCGTCTTCATGATCACCCTTGGAGGATCCCGAAGGGGTGCCCCCCTGTCTGAATTATAGCAGTGCTAGTCACCATGACAACTTCTGGTATACTTCCTGTGGAAGCTGCAGCAGCTTGTATTTCTTGCATGCTGTTGCATTCTGAAAGGGAAGCAGGAACCTTTGCATAGGCCTGACATGGAACCAGGCCCACTGCACAATGTCTTGGCAGGATACCAGCATTCCCAGAAGCTTGGCGAGAGTCATTAGTTCTGACCTGGGATGTTGCAGTACCTCTGTCATCAGAGATTGGATTTTCGCTTCCCTGTCCATCAACAGGAAGGCACAATCCTGTACCATATCTATGAGCACCCTGAGGTGAAGGAGGTGAGCACCCTGGAGGTGACTCTTCTCCAAGTTGACCACGAAACCGTGGGTCCTCAGGGTGTCTACTGTCAGTTGAGATACCTGTTTGCACTCTGTAGACGACAGAGCTTTTATCAATATGTCATCCAGGGTCAGGAACAGATGTACTCCTTTCAGCCTGAGATGAGCTACCAAAGTCACCAGCACTTTGATGAAGAAGCATGGTGATGACTTCAGCCCGAAAGGGAGAGCCCAGTATTGGAAGTGCTGATTGGCATATACGAATGGTAGGAACTTTCGGTGGGCACTGTGGATAGGGATGCGGAGGTAGGCTTCCGAAAGATCAATTGACACCAGGAAATCCCCCTCCTGGACAGTTGTCAAGATTGACTTGAGGGTTTCCATTTTGAATTTTCTGTGTCAAATATGCCTGTTCAGCCATTTGAGGTCCAGTATGGCTCAGGTGTCTCAGTTTTTCTTTGGCACTGTAAAAAAAGACAGAGTAAATGCCTTGCCCCTGCTGGGAGGGTGGAACTCTCTCTATAGCCCTGATATTGAGAAGGTGCTATATGGCCTCTTGGTCAGATGATGCTTCAACTGATTGTGGTTCTTTGCAATCTGAAGGAAACGTTGTTTAGAAATGGACAAGAACTCCAGTTTGTATCTATGTGTCATTGTCTTGAGGACCCACTGGTTGGTCACTGACAGATGCCACTGATCTGTGAAGGCCTGAAGCCTCCCTCCTATTCTCAACAGGTTCCCCACGCTTAGATAGCCACGCTGAGGCCACTTTTTGGGAGGGTTTTGTGGAGGACTGTTCTCCTTTATTGGAGGTAAACGATTTATTGCTACGCTGTCTGAGCTGCCACTTTCCCTTGAAAGATCTAGAGTAAGAGGGTTTCTGACCCCTCTTCTGATCCCAAAAGGGCTGAAAACGTTTCCTGCCCTTAAGGTCTCTCTTTGTTTTCTATTAGGTATCTGTCGAGTCCCTCTCCAAAAAGGTTCCCTCCTTTGAAAGGAACCACCACCACCTTAGCCTGTGCTGAGGACTCTACATCCCAGTGGTGGAGCCAGTTATTTCTTCGCACCATCACACTACACGCTAGCGCCCTAGCAGATAACTGGAGTGCATCCAAGGTGGCGTCTGCTGCAAAAGCAACAGCCAGGGTGATCTTTTTAACCTCATCTTTGAATTCCTTAGGAGCATCGCTGTCTGTAGAGGCCAGGTTTTGAGCCCAATCATAGGTGGCCCTAGCAAAGAGCGATCCCGCTGTGGAGGCCTTGATTGACAAAGAAGAGGCTTTGAAATTCTTGCGAAGTGCTTGTTTAATTCGCCTGTCAGTGTGGTCTTTCAGCATCCCAACTGCGTCCATAGGCAGCACAGAGTTGGAAGACAGACTGGTGACTGGTTCATCCACCACTGGTAGTTTCAGCTTCCTGGTGGCATCTGGCATTAATGAGTAAAATTTGGAGAAAAGATGGTGGTTAGCCTTAGCTTTAGCTGGGCACTCCCACTCTGCCTTCATTATGTTGAAATTTTATGTGTTTTAACTTGTATTTATAATGATGTTTTAACTTTGTATTTATAAATATGTTGTTAGCCGCCTAGAGCCGGTTTCTGGCAAGGCGGGATATAAATCGAAACAAACAAACAAACAAACAAACAAAAGGAAGCTGGGAGTGGCAATCCTGGTTGTGCAACTGAGATCTTAGGCATCAGATTGCCTGCGCCCAGGAGTCATTTTGTAGAAAAAGAGGTGCAGGAGCTCATTAGCATAACTCATTAGCATAACTTATTTGCATATGCCAAACCCCCTGACATCACCAAAAGTATGTCAGAAGGCAAGAGAGAAAGAGAGAGAGAGGGAGGGAGGGAGGGGACAGCTACCAATCCAACCCTCAGAAATACCACTATTCTGGGAGGATAGCTTCAGTGGTGGCTAAAGCCTTCAGAAGGCTGGTCGGAGGAACAAGGACCTTTCCAGGGGATGGGATCATTTTGCTGCAGCCATGACACAAGCAGGCATTCCCCCGTGAAGGGGGGGGGGGCTGGCACCAACTCCCGGAGCTGAGCCCCCCCGAGCTCCTGCTCAAAATGACCCCTGCCTGAGCCTTTTTCAAATTCTGAATCCCGCTCAGCTTCCTCCCTCGGTTTGGAGGTGAGGTCCAGGGTTCTTAGGGCCTTAGGTAAGAGACGAGAATAAACATCTTGTGGGAACAGCCTAGACTGGACCGAGGGCACCACCTCCTCCTCTGATAGTTCCTCTTTTTCTGAGGAAGAGATAGAGGATTCAGTCTCTTCCCCCCTGTCTCCCAGCAAGGGACTGTTCTCTCCTGAGAGACTTGTGTCTTGACTGGGCCTGGAAAGGGGACTGAGAGGTGCTATCTGAGTCCCCTGTCCGGTTGGGTCTAGTCCTCTTGGAGGCTCTGCCCCTTTCTGTAGGAGGTTCCTGGGGCACTGAACCTTGAAGTATCTCTCTGAGCAGCTCTTTAAACTCTTTTCTCATTTTGCCTCTGAACCACTGTAGAAGTTCGGTTCTATCAGGATCCCTAGTTTGGTGGTTCTGTCAGGATCCCTAGTTCGGTGGTTCTATTGAGTCTTGTGAGGCCAGGGAGACTCTGGGCTCATGTTCCCCAGGGAGCCTTCTCTCTCTTGGGAACTGCTTGGGCAGCTCTTATCAGCCATACCACTGGCCTGTGGGGGGAGACTGAAACAGAAACTACCATCAGGGGGAAGGTAGTCCATTGTCAGCTACTAATGCCTGTATAAGAGGACTGAATCTCCTCCTGCAGCTCACGAACCTGATTAACTGGGGACAGCCACATTTTGCATCAATTCTGATGGGACCACCGACCAAAGCCAGTCAGGGCTGTAGTTCATGACCCCCAGGCCAGGGCTGCTAAGGGAGTGAAACCTAAGATGGCCGCCGCTATTTTCCCGCCAGAAAAAACTTTGTGCCTTTTTACTGTAGGGGCCGGGGGCTTCCCCTGGACCTCCTGTAACGCACCCCCTCCCCTTTGTCCAGGAAGGGGGACCCCACGGCTCCTGGTGCCAGTTACTACTCCCCTCTCCTCCCCACCCTCAGCTTCCCAGGGAAGGAATCAGGTCGGGAAAGGAAACCACAGCCTGCTTACTCGGCTTGCTGCAACCCGTCCTGGAGCAAGCTTACTCGGGAGTAAGGAAGTCGGCAGCTGGAGTCGGGGCTTACCGTGTTTCAGAAGAAGAATGCTGTCTTCGAATTCAATCCCGAGGTATGGGGGGGGGGGGATTGCCGAAGTCACGGCAACGTCTCGCCATCCCAATTTTTAAACCTCCACACTCCCTCTGTGCTAGGAAGCAGGCCCTCCGCCCTCAGACAGGTAAGGCCGGTGGGGTTTCTGTCTGTGGTTGTCTGAGTGTCGGGACTACCCTGCGCCAATAAGCGCTGCCGATTTTTACACCCACTGATGCTGCAGCTCGATTTTCCTTCTTCTCCCAATCTTCGCTCTTCAACTGGCTGTGCTATTTAGTGCTGCTCAGACCCGTCCTGCTACAAGCAGGGCCAGCAAGAAACGAAAGCCTCCGGGGGGATAAGCCCCTCCCCACCTGGATCAAAGCTCAGAGCCGACCCTGCAAGGGAGGGAGGAGCTTATCCCAAGTGTGAGGACTGTCCCACACACTGAACCACTGGAGAAAGGGCTTGTCCTAACAGTGCAACTTGAAGCCTTGTAGCCCTGTTCCTCGTCTGCTTCAAAAACTTAGTGCAGTGAACGCAGGAGTCCACATGGTGCGCTTCCCCGAGGCACAAGCAACAAAGTGAGTATCTGTCGGGGGGGCCAATTTTACTACCACACTGCAAGCACCGTTTAAAGAAACCCCACCGTTTGGCCACAGGCCAGGGGGGAGTGATGGGAGTCTGCCGAAGCAGAGTACTCGCAAAGTCCAGTCCTACGTGACTAACAACTGCTAATTTCCCTTGTAGGAGTCCAAAACAGAAGCAGAAGAGCAGACCCCATAGGGAAAGAACCGAAGCAGAGAAGATCCTACCAATGCGGTGATCAGAAGACAACTGGCGGGACTGCCGTGCCCCTCTCCTGGTCATGTGCACTGGGGCCCTGCACGTGACTGGGGAGTGGGCGCGAAAATCCCTTTCGCTTTCGATAGTACTGATCGAGGTCGGCAAAGGCGCACTATATCCCACGGAGACCACAAAGATCTAATAGGCTCCGCCTGTTAAATGCAGTTGACAGTGGCCTGCAGAGCACACACCCCTCCACATTAGAGCCAGCATGCTCAACACAAATTCCTCCATACTGTGGTTAGGTATTACATTGGCCAAGCACTAAAAGATCAGAAGGCAATTAAAAATCCTGCTTAAATGGTCAGCATTCAGTATAGTCAATGTTTGTGTCAATAATACTCCTCCCTAACTGATGTTAAGGTGGAGGAGGAAATTTAGTGCAGGGGAGACAAGGGCACGATTCTGACCTCTTAACCTCAGCTGGCATTCTTTCTGCAATTTTATGGAATTCCACATCACCTCAACTTAGAAGCTTTATGGGGATATATTGGTTTGGCTCCTGTATGTCCAGGGATACATTTATCTCTCCACCTCTTCCCATTCCTCTCCTTACAATAGTAATTATCTTTGCAACCTGAAAAAATTGAGTCTGCAGTAGTCAAGGAACCATCTTACTTTTTTCTTTCAGCAGAGGCAACTGGAGACTTGAAACCCTACATCTTCACTTAGGAAACCATGAGCATTGACTGTGAGTTGTGTGACATCCAAAATTCTTTGCATTTCTCCTGCTGATGTTCTACCTACCCTCTCCCTTTATAAGAACACTAAGAACTCATCTAAGGCAATCATAATTCCAATAGTTATGTAACTCCCTACACAGAGTTCAAAAACACTGTGCAGAGACTATTTCTGGAAACCAAAAGAAAACCCTCAGGCTTGCAGAAACATCTTAAGGGGGTAGGGGGAGTAAAATAAAACATAATTACAGAATGTTGAGGTCTCAAGAGGCTGCCTTGTGAGAGTTTGGCTGCAATTTTGGGTTGCATGTGCAGCCTCAGACCACATTGTCCAGGCTGCCCAAAATGGCAGCTGACATCTCACAAGATAGAATGAGATTTTGGAGCATTTAAACTATTTTGTACTTTATTGCACAAATCCCTTTGGAAGTGAAGGGAGCTATAAAGAGGAGAGAGAGACAGGAAAGATGAAGGAACTAAAAGCTGGGAGGGCTGCAAGATTGGGTGGGAGAGGAGTTCCACGTGGGGATGGGAGATAAAAGTGGCAATGGCTAGAAGATGGAAGAAGGCAGCAGATACCAGTGCAGAAGGGAGAGTGACAGTGGAGAGAAGGGGAAGATGACAATTCGCCTCGCTCATGAGTCCTTTTGGTCCCCTGCTTGCGTTTTATTAATGGGTAAGATTAGTGTGTTATGTCAACATAAGCACTCCCTCCAATGGCAAGTTTCACCCACCTGTGAATCTTTAAAAATGCTGGTCACATCTGGTTGCATTTGGTTTGCAATCCCAAAATCTATTAGTTTTAGCATTCCATCCACTAGCAGAAAGTTTGCTGGTTTCAGATCACTATGAACAATACCTGTAAAATAAGAATGGTTCAAATGAAGCATGCAGTTTCAGAATGAATCCTGTAAAGCATATATTTAACCTGTTCTCACTCATCATCTGTACTTATATGATAACAGAAGCATATTTCTAGTTCCTGTTGCAAAACACAGCGAAAATAGAGTGGGCAGAAAGTCACCCAGGAATAACCATTACTCTTTAAGCAACTAAAATAGCGCTCTCTGCCTTTCTTTCAGTACCATGGCAATTGCTTCCTTATCCTTCCAAGGTAAGCTACCACAGCAGCTTTCTTTCACTTTTTCTTGGAGATGGAAGCACATACACACACGCAACTTTGCTCTGGATGGCAGAACATGAGGACACTTTCCCATCTGTGTCTCCTTAACCTTCATGCATGCATGCATGCGTGCATTAGGGTTGGCAGCAAGCCTGGAGGAAAACATCGTGTCCCTTTAATAGAGGCTCAATGTGTGGAAATGGACAGCTGAAGCTTTTCATGGCATGGAGGCTAAATAGCATCACATTAAGCCTCTTAAAGAGATAGAAAATTTATATATATTTCCTGCGTTTATATTCCACCTTTCTCCCCAATAGGGAACCCCAAAGCGGCTTACATTGTTCTCTCTTCTATTTTGTCCTCAAAACACTGTGAGCGACTTCAGGCTGAGTGTGTATGACTGGCCCATGCAAGTATAAATGGCAGAGTGGGAATCTGAGCCTGCGACTCCCAGTCCCGTCCTTTTAACGACTCCCCATTACAGGCTCTCCAAGCAGTGAGCAGCCCGAAACACACCCTTTTGCTCCAGACAGGAAAGGAGCATGCTACCAATTCTTTCTTCCTGCAATGAAGCTGCTCTTTGCATCTTCGGGGGGGGGGGGGGGGGAGAGAGCTAACTGTATATTTTCTTCTTACAGGCAAGCTACAATGGTGAGAGTGATTTGCTTTGCAAAAGCAGCATAAGAAAGATTTCCTCACCCAAGCACTTTAAAACTGCTCTGAAACACTAATTTTCATACAAGCCTTCATTTTGTGACTGGTTCCCTCCACTAAACCACCATATTGTGATCAGTCCCAACTAGGGGTGTGCAAAACCCCCCAGTATTTTTCAGGTTTGGGTATACTAAACATGAAAAATATTGCTATTTTCAGATATTCCCAAATCCCAATACCAGTATGGTATTTGGATTTGGGAAATATTTGGGAAACCCATTTTTTTTTGGCTCCATTATACCCTATGGCAGGGGTGGGCAATTGTTTTGGCTCGGGGGCCACTTTGGGGGAGCAGAGGTTAGCGGAGGGCCACACCTTTTAAAATGATTGCATTCATTAGTTAACTTTGCATTTCAGAAAAGGTATGAATTGTATCATAAAAATCAATAAATATAAATTAAATAAAATAGTGGTAGTTTTATTCAATTTATTTATTGTGCTAATTTCATATCATCTATAGCTGCAAGCACATTTAATTTTAGAATCAGTTTAATGGGACAAATGTACCCTATCACACTTTTCTACAATTGACTGAAATCATGTGGCCGACTGTCTTGGCAGGCCACAAAAAACTCTGTGGCAGGCCGCATGTGGCCCACAGGCCGCAATTTGCCCACCCCTGTCCTATGGTATATGATAGTCAATGGTCCCTATAGGGTATAATAAAGACTCCATTGGGGGGGTATCTGGGGCTTGGAGGGGGGCTGTTTTTTGAGGTAGAGGCACCTAATTTGCATTATAACTGCTGGTGCCTCTCCTAAAAAAAAAACCCCACGTTTTAAAAAAATTGGACCCAGAGATCCAATTCTATGGGCCCCCAAAGAAGGTGCCCCTATCCTCCATTGCTTTCGATGGAGAGGGAAAAGACGTTTAAGGGATTGTGGTCTATGGAATTTACTTGCATTTAAAGGGACTGCAATTCCTTTAAATGTCTTTAAGTTCAACTATCCAGCAATCCCAAAAATCCTGAATATTTTCGGGATTTTCAAGAACTGGCCATTTCAGATAGCCAAAAATAAGCCAGATCTATATCTGTCTGAAAGAATATCCAGAAAGTACTGATAAGGTTTTTTTAGATTTTTTTTGGCTTGGATTTAGCCAAACACACACCCCTAGTTGCAACCAACGCTCTTGAAAAAAAAAATCACATAGTTCCTAGAAACATAAGGCCTGCACTCCCCTGAGCTAGAAAACATTTGGGAACAAACTTCCAAATAACAGGTAATACCAAAAGCTATGCTTAAATGTTCCTTGGCTGTTGTAAAACTCATTGATAATAATATTGTGTATAATTGTGTATTATACACACAATATTGTGTATTTAGTAACAAAGTACCCAACATTTTACCCTTGAACTAACTCATGGATTAAATTTTTTATAGAAGGAATCTATTATCTTTTATAGAAGGAATCTATTATCTTTAATAGATAAAGAAGGTAGATACCTAATAGTTAAATTTAAATTGGAAGGAAAATGGTACATAATAATAAATATCTATGCACCAAATAAAAAGCAAAATAAATTTTTAATTAAGATGTTTAAGAAGTCTCAACAATTCTCAGAAGGAGAAATAATTATAACAGGAGATTTAAATATGGATATTACAAAAGATAAAATATTAAGTTAGGGGAATGGGGATTGAAAGAAGCGCATGAGTTTACAGGTATACAACCGAGGCCTTCACACATATCAAGTAGACACAAAACGCCATCATGCATATATATAATCCTAGAAAAAAAAATAGGGTCATAAAAGACATTAAAACTCATCCAATTTGGATATCTGACCACACACCAATAAGTATTGAACTTGAGATAAAACAATTCAATGCAAAAAGATCGTGGAGATATAATAATTTAATGATTAAAGAAGAAGATAGAAAATACATAGAGAAACAGATAAGTTTATACTTTAAAGTAAATAGAGGGACAGTTCCTACTAATATATTATGGGATGCCGCCAAGGCGGTAATAAGAGGATACTGTATAAAGAAAGAAAAGAACATAAAAAGAGAATGGTATAAAAAAAGACAACCCAAACTTCAGGAACTAGAGAAGCTACAAAGAAAACAAATTGAAAAATATAACCCTAGGGTACAAAATAAAATTAAGGAGATTCAGAAACAGTTGGAAGAATTAGACATAGCGACATTATGGAAAAGAAATTATGGTAAAGAGCAAATTTCAGAGGAATAGCATCAACACAGCCAAAAGATTGGTAAACTATCTGATGATCAAAAGAGCAAAACAAAGTGTTAAATGCATAAAATTTAATAAGAAATTAACACAAAACCCTAAAGAAATTACAGAGGCTTTTGAGAACTTCTATAAAAACTTGTACAATAAAAAGAACACAATAGACTTTCAGGAGGAAATTAGCCAAACAATGAAGGAAGCAGAGAAAGAAAAATTAAAGGATGAAATTATAGCCCAAGAAATAACGGAAGTAATAAAAGAACTAAAAAAGGGTAAATCGCCAGGTTTAGATGGCTTCACGGGTGAATTTTATAAAAAAATGAAGGATATTTTATCACCAGAATTTCAGGTATTGTTTAATGAAGTTTTGTATGGTAAGAGTGCTCTGGACTCCAGGAGGAAGACGGAAATAATACTGATTCTTAAACCTCAGAAAGACCCTAGAGAAGTAGGATCATATAGACCCATAAGTCTCTTAAATCAAGATTATAAGATTTTTGTAGAAATAATGGCGAATAGATTGAAGAGGGTTATCCCATCTATAATAAAAGGGGATCAATATGAGTTCGTAAAAGGTAGAAGTATAGCTCATCCCATAAGAAATATCCTTAATGTGTTATATCACGAACACCAGAAGAAAGTAGGTCTATTAAAACGTCTAGACGTCTATAAAGCCTTTGATACCCTCTCTCATGAATATTTATGGCAAATAATGAGTAAAGTAGGAATAGGAAAGGAATACATAGTGGCAATCCAGGAAATTTATAACAAAGGGGAGGCAATAGTAAGAGTAAATAATGAGCATTCACAAGCATTTCCTATACAAAGAGGGGTATGACAAGGTTGCCCATTATCACTGTTACTTTTCATAATGGCAATAGAACAGTTAGCCGAACAGATCAGAAATTCTGGAAGAATGGAAGGCTGTAGGATAGGTAATATAGGGTTAGGAGTAAGGAAATTTAAATATTTAGGTATAGTAGTACAAAAAAGTGGATAAAATGATAAAGAATAATTACAATAAAACATGGAGAAATATAGAGAAGGATATGAGAAGATGGAAAAATAAAATACTAGGGATATCCTCTAAAATTATAAGTGTTAAAATGTTTTGGGTACCCAAAATAATGTACCTATTTCAAATGTTACCAATGGGAGCAAAGGAAAATAAAATTATACAATGGAATAGACTACTAAAAGAATGGATATTTGGCAATAAAAAATGTAGGTTTCAAAAAAGGATAGTGTATAGCCATAAGTCAGAACTTGGATGGGGTGTTCCAGATCTAAATAATTATTATGAAGCCTTCCAACTTAAATCACTACTAGAGTTAGGAGAGGAAAAAGAATGGAAATGGGTTAGATTTCAGAATGAGATTAATAACGATATAGGAAGACTAGGTATTTTTTATAAAGTTATGGCTAAAGACCTAAAACTAACAATAGGCCCCAGAAGATCAACACTAGAAGTTTGGAGGAAATGGCAACCGAACTGGCTAGTAAGACCCTCTAGATGGGCGCCACTAGAAACTATTAATGAAGAGGAGCAAGATACTAAATGGGGGGAAATTTTAAGGTCCAAGCGCTACCATAGAGTGCAGGACTTGTTTAGAGGGAAAACTCTTAAGCCATTACAAGAAGTAACAGAAGAGATAGGTAAGCAACATTGGCTAAAAATAGCAGGTCTCTATAAGGCTGTAAAGAAGATTAATGAAAAAGAAGAAATGTGGATAGACGAACCAATGGAAGAAATATATAAAGAAATGATTAAGAAGAGACAAGGTCTAGTAGGGAAAATTTACAAAAAGATGATATTAAATAAAGATAAAACAATGGAATATTTACAAAAAGTGTGGAGCAGAGAAGGACAGATAACAGGGAGGATGGCAGAGAAAATTATGAAAGGAATAGGCGACATCAAGGTAATTAAATTTAAAGAACTTGAATATAAATTTATCACAAAATGGTATAAGACCCCAGCCCAATAGGCCAATATGATTCCAGGATTAAGTTCCCTTTGCTGGCATTGTAGACAATCTAAAGGCTGGTTTGCACATATGTGGTGGGAGTGCAGAGAAGGGCATTCTGGGCGGAAATTATTAAAGCAATAAGGAAAGTATGTAAAATAACTTTAAACATAGATTTCAACTTAATGATGATAAGCACAATGGAAAGCGCGATATTCGATAAGAAGGATCAAACCATAGTTACGGCTATGATACTGGCGGGTAAAGCAGTTATAGCTTTGGGTTGGAAAGATAAAAGTAGATGGACAGTTGAAATCTGGCACAACTATTTGTTTGATTTTATACAGTCAGACATCAAGGCTACCTTATGCAAGGAGACAACATGGGAAGGAAAATCTGCAGAAGTTTGGAATAGATGGAAGACTTACTTAGACTGGATATCAAAGGAAGGAAGAAAAGACATTCAGTGGAAGATTCAGACTTTGTGCCCATGGCTGGGGTTAAAAGACTAAGGACAACATGAAGATAGGGAGGGGAGGAGGGAGGAAGGGGAGGGGAGGAAAATTGTAAGAAGTTGAATAATATGTGGTGTATAAGCAAAAAAGGAAAAAAACCTATAAAAAATATATAAATACAAAAAAAATGCATTCTCAAAGCCCCCCCCCCCCCAAGCCTTCAAATATCATTGGACAAATAAATATCATTATCAATACCTATTTTTACCCCTTTTGTTTTTATTTTTGGCATTTAATGTTAATAAAAAGCAAATTTGCATATTTTTAAATCTAAAAAGTATGTAATATTTGTTTATGTCTTGTGGCTCTTACATTAAGCAAGTTTGGCCACCCCTGCTCTGGAACATCAAATCCATGATTGAAACTACAGCCTTCATATCCCTCACTGCAATTTTTAAAATTAAAGCGATAGAAGCTAATTTAAGCATCTGAAGTTACAAGTGTATGAAATGTATACTAGAGCCATAACCAAAACATGTGCATTGACCAACTTATCAAAGTTTGCCATAAAATGGAGGGAAGACAACACTTCTGGCAGCAGCTGTTTCTGCCACATGTAGGAGCCAGCATTATCAGCCTTATCTCCACGCCTGTACTGCAGTGTCTCTTTCCCTGATTGCTTGGGCAGAAGAGAGGGAGGGGCTGGACACACCTGGGCCTCAGTCGCTTGCTGCAGTCACCAGAGTGTCAACAGAGACAAAGGCGCTCTGCTACATCTTGGTTAGAGCTGTCTGAGGGAGGTGTAACAGGGGAGACTGTACTGGCAGCAGCTGTTTCTTCCCCGTGTAGGAGCCAGTGTTAGCAGGGTCATCTTCACACCTGTATAGCAGCGTCTTTTTCCCTAATCGCTTGGGCAGAAGAGAGGGAGGGACTGGACACACCTGGGCCTCAGCCGCTCGCAGCACTCACCAGTGGCTTGACAGAGACAAAGGCTTCTAGGCCCTCTGCTGTCTCAGAGAACAGGGTCAATTAACTGGATTTTAAAAGAAGGAATAGGTTGTTAGAGTTATTAGGGTATTAAGATGCCAAATAAAAAAGTTTACTGAATTTCCTGAAATGAGTTCCTCATCACCTGAACCACCTACCCTCTCGCTAGACAGTATTAAGAGAATGTTTTGTGAATCCATTGAAGAATTTCAAAATAACTACTACTCAAACATCAATTTCTAGATACGAAGTTAGAAATCAATGGGAAAAAAGACAGGAATTTTTTTTAAAATTTGTGAAATCAAAGATCAGCAGATACAAATTAATCAACTTAAAACAAAAGTGGAATTGCTAGATACAAAATTGCTCAATTCAATGAAGCAATTAAATTCCTTCACTTATGAGTTGTGCTGCAGTGGGGGTGCAGCTTGCAAAGACCATTTAAAGACAAAGGTGGGCCACCACGATGGACATGCACACCCTGGGGGTGGTAGCTAGTCCAAAGGGCAAAAGCATGCCTTGTACTGGTACCACAGCTGAAACATAAAGACTTCCTGCTTTCAAATAGCAATTTGAAAGTATGCATCTTTTAAACCAATAACAGTGAATCAGATACCTATCTCCAGAAGGGAGAGAACTTGGAATAATGTCGTCATATGGGTCTCGGGTACACTGAGAAATGTATTAAGGCCCCTGAGGTGTAAGATAGGCCTCATACCCTTTCCTGCTAACTAGAAAATATCTAGAGTAAAACCCAGAGGAAACCTCATTTTCAGGCACCAATTCAATTGCCCCTTTATTAATTCACTGGGAAACTTCAAACTGTAAAACAGGGGAAACAGGATCTGAACGAGAGAAGTAACTGATCTGCAGGCAAACACCTAAATGGTAGGTAAATACCCCAAGGCGACTACGGATGAAGCCCAAGCGTTCCAGGTGATGGCCTCCTATGCTAAGGCCACTCACCTAAAAGCAAAATGGGGAGCAGGGTCAGCAGTTGCGACTAATTGCTGGTATGACTTCCCCCTAACCACAGACTCCTTCAGGGAGCGTGGGGCCTGCTTGCTTTGCTGCTTCCCTTGGTGCTTCCTGGAGGCTGAGGTGGCCCACAGTGGGGATGAAAGGGAGTCTCCTGGTGCTGCTGGGGCTGAAATCTGTAAGGCCGCTGGTACTGCTGGTGGGAGAGGTGTTTAGAGAAGTGCCTTTGCTTGAAGCTTTGGGGGTCACGTGTCTTCATAGTGAGTTTGTTCGCGCAAACTCTTGTCAAGCACTTCTCCATCTGTCTGGGCACAAAAGAGCACTCCGCCCTCAAAGGGCAAACCCCCAACTCTTGCCCTGCTGTCACTGGGCAGAGTGGTGGACCGAAGCCATGAACCACCTTGGCCAGAACAGGATTGCCACTAAAATTTTATTTTTCACTTCCCTGACTTTCCCTGATCAATATAACAACAGGTTAAAAAATGAATAGGTCATGTTGCACTAATGCAAGGCTTAATGAAATGTTCCACTCTACAACTACACAAGTCTCAACTGCAAAAATATTTGTCAAGTAAGAGATTTAATATCAGCTTCTTTCAACATTAACTGCAGCAACATCTGTTTTGCAATTGCATTAAAAATTACACCAAGATACAAACTTCAATTCAAGTAAACTCTGAATGCTAACAAATGACATAATATTTTTGTTATTGTTTTAAAGGTACACTAAAAATTATATAAATGTTCTATCTAAAATGGTTTCTCTGAAGTCACATTATAAAACTTATAGTTTTGAAATTGCAGTAATATTCAAGTTATTAATTAGAATACAAGTAATCTGTTTTTAAAGAATGAAGTTTTAAGATATACTATCAGTTCTACAGTTTTCTCTTTTTATTTTGTAACTTTTACCGTATTTTTCGCTCTATTACACGCACCTGACCATAAGACGCGGGGGGAGGATCACACCCTCCGCGCTGGTCAGGAGGCCTCAGCCGACAGCGGCAGCCCAGCGGCGGCCTCGCGCAAGCCGCGAGCAGCGGCGGCGGCACCGGCGGCCCAGCGGCGGCCTCGCGCGAGCCGCGGGCACCGGCGGCGGCACCGGTGGCCCAGCGGCGGCCTCGCGCGAGCCGCGGGCATCGGCGGTGGCCTCGCGCGGGCATCGGCGGCGGCCTCGCACAAGCCGCGGGCATCGGCGGCGGCCTCGCGCGAGCCAGTAGGGGCGGCCTCGCGCGAGCGGCAATGGCGGCCCAGCAGTATTCGGACCATAAGGCGCACGCACTTTTCTCCCCACTTTTTTGGGGAGAAAAAGTGCATCTTATGGTCCGAAAAATACGGTAGTTTCTCATCGATTGTTTCCTCTTCCATTTTGGCTTCTTCTCTCAGTCTTTTTTTTTTTTTAGCATTTTCAAGATGTTTAATTTGTCCCTCAAGTTTCTTCTTTTCTTCTTTCTTCTGAGTTTCTTCTTGTTGCTTATGGTGTGTAGCCTCCAAGTGCTCTGTGTAGCATGCATGAGCATACCTGACTGACTGCAACAGATTTCTATCAATTACAACAGTCAAGTCCTCCACAGTTCAAGACAGCATCGTAAACCTGACGGTGACAGACAATAGTTTCTTCATGCAAGTTCTCAATTAACATTGACTTATTAACTGAAAATCCACTTTCAACAGAAGCATTACCATGAGACAGGATAAGGCACATTTCGACAACAGTCCACAGGTCTGAGAAACTTTTGTTGGACATCAAAATACCACTGAAAAACATATCCAGTCCAACTTCATAATTTTGTTTTGCAACACATGCTTGAAAATTGAGCCTTGCACTCATTGTGGGCAGCTGTGGTTAAAGTAGTGCATTGTTGCTTTGATTTTTCTGCTACTGTGTCATTGATCTGATTTTCTACATGTAGAGCTTCAAGAACAGCCCCTATTCTGGTGATTCTAAGATTTGGCTTGTATAAAATGATAGTAGGATCTAATGCTGATAGGCCACGCACCATCTTGAACTTCAAAGGACTTCTCTCAATCAACTTTTCAACAACAGCTGCTACCATGTTTCGACACCCTAGGCTAAACTCGGCCACTTGACATTCACTCAGTTTAATTTCTTTCAACAGCTTCTTTGCTGCAAAGTCAATGTCAACCTTGCTTCTGTCAAGCAAATACTCAGACAATTTCATGTCAACTGTTAGCAACTTGGAACCAGGAGTCACGTTTTGCAGTGTTTCCAATTCTATGCAATGACTCATTAGCTTTTTGATTAGCTTACAAAGTTTTTCATGCAAAAAAGGTGCTAACGGTTTTTGGTTTTGAAACCTTTGTAAAAATGGCTCACAATCTCCAGCAACTGTTTTCATGAAAGCCATTATGCACTTCATGAGTGGATCTTGAATTGCAGCTTTTATACAAACTTCAAGTTTACTGTGGGGGAGTTTTGCTTCTTCCACATACTTCTTGATGTTGTCAAAAACAGTCATAGCTCTATCAAAGCACGTAACATTCTTCAACCACCTAGCGGAGCAAAACTTCAGGGGAATAGTGTGCTTCCAGCCATAGCAGTGTATGATGCCCTCCTAGCTGGGGAATCTTTGAACAGATAATACATGTTGCGCAAGACTGAATTCAGATCCTATTTCACTGCTTGCAATCCTGTTTTAAAAGACCCATGTACAACATGAAGGCTACAAGTTCCAAAGTCAATCAATTCTTTTCCTTCTTCTTTACAGTCAAGCTTGGATTTAATTTCTTCTTTTAGTTTTCTCAGAAAAAGGTGATTTACATTTGGCCCATCCATAGATACTTGTAGTAATTATGCAACTGATAAAGAAGACATGCCTTCTTGAAACTTCTGAAGAAAGTCTTCAGCAGTAGCAGTTTGAAGAAAAATATTGGTTAGATACCGTGGAAACTTTATGACCGTAATCATCCCAAAAATGAACCACTAAACCCATCTGTCCCTTTTGAACCACCTTATTCAAAGCTTCATCAAAACAGATAACAAATGTTTGGCATTGTTTCACCTGTTTCAGTAAAAGATCAGAGAAATATGGTGCCAAGCCAAAGGCTACAACTTACATTGCTTTTGTTTTCCCAAGATGAAATTGTTGAGCTATCTGGCTATCTGAGAACGTTCACTTGAATAACTCACTGATGTTGTTACAAGAGTTAAATGACATCTTCTTCATCACCAGTTGCAAAGCCCACAGGCACTCTGCTGTCCTAATACAGCCCTCGATTACACAGGCAGCCATACTAGTTCGTGTGGTGGGCGCTTCTTTGCCATTTTCATCACTCTGATCATTTTCTCCAGTTTTCGCAGGGGCTGTCTCTTTTGCCTCTCTGGTTTTACTGTCTGAATTTGTACTGGACTTTGAACCTAAACATATCGTGATGGAGTGTTGTCTTGATTTAATTTTCAGGTTCTTCTGATGTAATGGTCCTTGTGCATGAGACTCCACAGCTCTAATTCCCATATTACTTAGTTCAAAGCACAGTTTACAATAACCTTTTTTGTAGCACGGTTTACGATAACCTTTGCATTTGTCTCCAGCAACTGGTGTGTCGCTCTTTGGAGGGGCTCCCGGGGGCTGGCTGCCTGTCACTGTGATGCACATTCCTCCCGCCTCACAAGGTGGACCACCAGAAGCAATGGACACCAGCTGCTAAGGTCTTCTCTTGGAAAGGAGTGGGGGGAACTCGAGGCTGAGGAGGAACTCCCAAAAGCTTGTCAGAGTAACAACCTCAGATGCTGAGTTCTGCAAGGGGGTTACGTCACCTCCCTCACTCCTCCTGGATTCAGTGCACCCCCTTTTCTCTACATTGTTCACTGCTAGGCTCCTCTCCTCACAGGCCTCCTTCTTCTGCCTTTTATATCCCCTGCAGCTCTCAGGCTGCCTCTTGCTCCTTGGCCCCGCCCCCTACAAGGAGGAAGACGCCGACCCACCTCCCACTGGCCACACCCTTCCCTTGTGTGCTTGCCGTGCTGGTCCTGAGGCCCTCCTGCCTCCTCCTCCCCCACTTGTTGTGCCGCTGGGCCATTCTGCCGTCGGAGCCTCCCACCGCCAGCAGCAGGCCTCTCCCACGGGGCCTCCACCGCTCCTGGAGCCTGGCTCGCCCTGGGCCTGTCAGTGGCATCGGCATTGCAGCTCCTCGTCCCTGGGCTCACTGCCGTGCTGCCTGGCCCCTCCTCGGGCCACGTCCCTGCCCCAGAGCTGCCACTTCAGTGCTGTGTTTCCTGGGCCTCCGCCGTGCAACCCAGCTCCTTCTTGAGTCATGCCGCCATCCAGAAGCCGCTGCCACTGCCACCACCACCCATCTCCTGGCCGCAGCTGCTCTTGGTGGTGAGTTGGGGGGGCCTCTGCTGGGGGTATGTGGGGACTTTGAGCCACCCCGCCAGGAGGCCCAGGAGGACCCAGGACATGGTGATAGCCATGGAACAAAGTTAGGATGAAGTTTGAAATCCAGCCACTGCATATTAAAAACTGTCCTCTAGATCTTAAAAATGTGGTTTCAGATACAGACAAACACAGAACCACCTGCCTGACACCAAGGTTTCTGGCAAGTAGGAACTTTCCAAAGCTGGGGAAGTTTCACTTTCACTTTCTGGAATGAGCAGATCAGCAGCAAGAAAGGAGGTGGAGTTTCTGCAATCTAGAGAAGCAGACAACCCTCATTTGCAACCTTTATGCATGGGAGAAGTCAGGAAAGAGGGTGAGAGAGCTGGTACTCTGTAAACTCCAGCAGGAACAAGCAATCACATTTGCAAAATTTACTTTGTATAGTGAAGAGTAGAAAGTGCTAGTTCTCTGTGAAATCAAACGGCAGCAAAACTCATTTGCAACTCTGTGCTGGGTTTAGCAGGAGACAAAAAAGCAGGCTGCTTACCTGTAACATATGATCTTCGAGTGGTCACCTGTGCAGTCACACATTGGGTTCAGTGCTCGCGCTGGATCCCGCCGGGAAGCTTCAACAGCTTTCTAGACAAGTCTCTTGTGGGCGTGGCTTGCTCCCATCTTGCGCACGCTGCCCCATCACCTGCCTATAATAGGAGCAAGCCCTGCCCTCCCTCCCAGTTCCTTCCCTTTCTTTCCCATCTCATCAGCCTTTCAGCTTACAGAAGAATTCTGAGATGCCATCAGTGGGGAAGGTAGGGTGGGTATGTGTGACTGCACAGGTGACCACTCAAAGATCATATGTTTCAGGTAAGCAACCTGCTTATCTGCTTCGTGGTCACTGTGCAGAACACACACTGGGTGACTAGCAAGCTATATATGAAGGATGGAGGGTGATGGCAACTCACATATCTGCGTAAGTATTACTGTAAGTACATTAGGCACCCAACACATAAATATTCAATGAATGTCCAACTTTATTGTATAACCTTGAACTCTCCCTTGAATTTCAAGGGGGCTAACTTATCTTGCTGCTAACCCAACTCGTAAAATGTAATGAATAAGAGAAATAACTGAACGTCAGCATTAACTACTGTGCACTGGGTAATGCTTGAAACTTTGTCATAGTCCCCTAGGGCAATACTGCTCAGTCCATACTGCTGGACCTCTAATGGAATATTGACTTAAGGACAGTTTGGCCAAATTAAGCATCCTCTCGACCCTTCACATCCAAAGAATAGTGCCGTATGAATGTTGAGGGCGAAGACCAAGTTGCCACTGCACAAATGTCGGTGAGGGAAATTCCCGCCATAAAAGCAGAAGTCGCCATTGCACTGACCGAGTGATCTTTAGGTCTAAGGGGCAACTCTCTCCCTGCTAGTTAGTAGCACATCTCTATTGTTGAGGACACCCACTTGGAGAAGCATTGTGTAGACACCGGGGACCCCTTCTTGGGATTTGCGCAGCATACAAATAGTCTTAGTTGTTCAAATAGGTTGTGTTCTTTTCTTTTTTTTAATTTTTTTATTATTATTTTCCCCCCCTATAACTACAACTATAACGCTACAATCTAAGCTACATATACCTTATACAGAGAGTACTTTATCATTTGCTTAATACTACCTTATTACATAATATAATTATGAAGCATTTAGAACCTTGGATAAATTTCAATTACTTTGTTACTGCTACTATAAAAAATATCAAAACTATTTGGCAGGCACGCCCACCTAGAGAAATATGGTTAATTAAACAATTTATAATACATAAGTGCAATGCTTAATAAAACAGTTTAATCACTATTTCTTCTTTCGTCCTCTTCTTGTCTTAACAGTCTCAACTACTTTTGGAGCTGCAGCTCCTTGTTCTGAGTCAGACACTTCTTCTTCACTCTTTGAGCTATCAAATCCATACATGCTTTCTTGCGAGGCCAGTGAACCATCTGAGTCTCTCCCAGTTTTCTGCTCTTTGCTTTTTTCCAGAAATTTTTTCGCTTGTTGAACAGAGTCAATCTTATACTTCTTATCTTTGATGCTGAAGCATAGTCCTTCTGGAGTATTCCAACGATAGATGATAGACTCAGACTGGAGCCAAGATGTCAATTTTCCATAGGCTTTCCTTCTTTTCCTTATTTCAAATGGGATATCTTTCATCACTTTTACTTCTTCTCCCAGGATCTTCAGAGCTGCTTTGTTTGTGGTCCTAAGCACCACGTCTCTTGTAGATTTTTTGGAGAACCTTATCATGATTTCACCAGGCAGGCTTTTCTTTTTAGTATAATCTGGATAGGTTCTGTAAACCATATCCATATCGCTTTTTATATCCGCTGCTTTCATGCCTGTCACTGGTTCAAGTGCTTCACTTAGCAAATTTTTAAGGTCTTCTCCTGTGTTTTCTGGCACATTCTGAAGTCTTAGGAAAAAATTCGATCTTTCCATTTGTAATTTCAAAAGCTGATCGTGATGGAAGGCCTTTTCCTTCTCTGCCTTTTGTAGTCTTGCGTCTTGGTTTTTTACTGAAGTTTTTACTTCCAGAAGTTCTCGCTGCAGCTTCTCTGTGGATTTATTCGACTCTTTTAGTTCTAGCTGCATTTTGTCCATCTTAACGTTGAGAGCTGTCATTTGGTCCACTAGAGGTCGCAATAACGAGGAGAACACCACACTCATCTCCGTAGTATCAACCTTTGAACTCGGAGCTGTACTTCCTAGTTTGGAGGAAGGTTTCGGTTTCCCCGTCATTGTTGAGGCTACGCTCTTTGTTTATAGATAGATAAGATGAACGAAAGGAGCAAATTTTCAAACAGCACTTATGTCCTTCTAAAGTTTATATCTCCAAGTGAGCGATGCTGCCATCTAGCAAGGCGGATGGGCTTTTATTCCTGCAGTAATGCCACGTAAAGAGTCTTGTAAGTACGCTAGTCCCAGAGAGGGGGTGGGTGGGTTTCACTCCTCCTGCCGTCTTCCCGCTATGTTCTGCTTTTCTTACTTCAGACTCACGTTTTCTCCATGCGTAACTGTCAGTTCCAGCCTCATTGCTTCGCACTCTCTGCTGCTTCACGGATTTGCGCTTTCAGCCATACGGCTCCCACGGCGGGGGAACCTATGGGGGTGATGAAAAGGGATCTTGATCCCTCGATTGCCACCGTAGGGAGAGATCCCCTTCGTGCCACCCCAGGCAGAGCCTCCTCACTGGGGTCTCTGGGGGCTCGGCACCAGTCCAGAGCCCCTTCTTCCCGCCGGGTACGGATCACGCTCCCTGCAGTTGCGGAGGAGAGCGTCCGCCATTATCGCAAGTCTTGCCGGAAGTCCCAAATAGGTTGTGTTCTTGAAAGATAAAATGCCAGAGCACAACGCACATCCAACCTGTGTAGTATTCTCTGTCCATCATCATTTGGTGTTGGGAAGAAAGACGGCAGTACTATAGTTTATCCCATACGAAATGCCGAAACTACCTTTGGTAGAAAGGATGGATCTGGTCTGAGCACCACTTTGTCATGATGGAAGATCATGTATGGTGGGTCTGTTCTTAGTGCACATAGTTCGCTAGCTCTGTGTGTTGATGTAATGGCCACCAACATAGCTGTCTTCCAAGTGACCAATTGTAGACTGGCTGTGGCCATTGGTTCAAATGGCTTTCCTGTTAGGTGTGTCAGCACAAGCAATAAACTCCATGGTGGTGCCCATGCTCTTATGGGTGGTCGAGTGTTCAGCAGGCCTCTGAGAAAGGTTCTTGTGGTAGGGTGTGAGAACACAGCTTTACCCTCCAGAGGTGTATGGTATGCCACAATGGTGGCCAGGTGTACCTTAATTGATGAGAAGCTCAGTCCCGAGATATGCAACTCGGTTAGGTACGACAAGATAGTTGGTAATGGTGCTGTGCAAGGTTCAAATTTTCTTGTTTTTGCTTAATCCATGAATCTTGCCCATTTACTCTGATAGGATTTGCGAGTCGAAGGCTTCCTCGCATTACTCAATATGTTGGCAACTTCATTGTTAAAAGTCAAGGTTGGACTCTTCATGCGGTTAGATGGTAGAACCCTGGGTTGTGATGGATGATCTGGCCTTCCTTCTGAGACATGAGGTCTGGTTTGTAGGGAAGCTGGATGTATCTCTCTCCCGCCAGCTCCAGCAGAGTTGGGTACCAGGGTTGTCTTGGCCATTGTGGTGCAATTAATATAGCAAATGTCCGATCTGCTATTATCTTTTGTAGGACATACTGTATTATGGGGAATGGTGGAAACATATAGAAGAGGTGTTCTTTCCATTGATGGAGGAACGCGTCGCCTAATGATCCCCGAGAAGGGTGTCTGGCAAAGAACAGAGGGCATTTTGTGTTTTCTGCTGTAGCAAATGCGTCCAAGGTCGGGTGGCCAAATAGTCGAAAGACTTCCTGTAGGTATAATGGATTCAGGGACCACTTGTGCTGCTGTAGTGGTGATCTGCTCAACATCTGTGAGTTTTGCACTCCTGGCACATGTATGGCAGTCAGGTGTATTCTGTTGGTTATGCACCATTCCCATAGAGCTATTGTGATATGACAGAGGGTTTTGGAGGCAGTACCTCCCTCCTTGCGTATGTAGTACATAGTTGCCATATTGTCCGTGGCTACTTGTACTGATTTGTTGTGTTGTATCGGCAGGAATGATCGAAGTGCATTCTTCACTGCCAACAATTCCAGTGTGTTTATGTGGGATAGACATTGGTTTTCCGACCATTGTCCCTGTATTGACACATCCCCATAGTGTGCCCCCCATCCCCAAAGGGAGGCATCTGTGTATACTGTTGTCTGTGATGCTTCCTCCCAGAATGGCATCCCAGCCAATAGGTTGTCCATAATAGTCCACCAACACAGGGATTCCAGTACCCTGTCTGGAATACGAATCATAATGTGGGTAGACACTAAAGTGGGATTGTGATTTTGGAGGAACCACAACTGAAGAATTCTCATTCTGAGCCTTGCCATTGGGACCACCACTGTGGTCGATGCCATGAGGCCCAGCAGTCTTTGAACTACGGCGGCCTTTTGAAGTGGTTTTGTGATGCAGTTTTCTGCAGTTGTCTGTATTGTGGAAGCTCTGTCCTTCGGCAGGAAGGCCCTTGTTGATAAAGAATCTAGGACCCTTGTTGATATGGAATCTATGTATTTTATCCTCTGTGTCGGCTCTAGAGAGGATTTTTCTTGGTTTATACATAGTCCCAGTGACTCCAGAAGAGATAGGGTTGTGCCTACGTGTTGTTGGAGCATGTCTTGTGAACAGGCCACTAGGAGCCAGTCGTCTAAATAGGGATAGACTGTAAGTCCTTTGGTCCATAGATATGTGGTCACACTATCATACATTTTGTGAACATGTGTGGGGCCTTTGCTAGTCCAAAAGGCAGTGCCCTGTACTGGTAATGTGAGTGTCCCATTGTGAACCGTAAGTAACGACAATGTTGTGGTCAAATCATTATGTGAAAATAAGCGTCTTTTAAGTCTATTGTGGCCATCCAAGCCCCTTTGGGAAGGAGAGGAATGTAAAGTTACCATACAGAATTTCGACTTCCTTATGTGTCTGTTCAGTTTTCTGAGATCGAGGATGGGTCTTTTTCCTCCATCTCATTTTGGCATTATGAAGTACTTCGAGTAAAACCCCTGATGGTGTTGTGAAATAGTGTGGGGTCTGAGGTAGTGTGCAGAACACTGTGGCATATCCAGCCCTTAGGATCATCAGCACCCAATGGTCCGTTGTAATACTTTCCCAAGCGTTGATGAAGGGAAGCCATCTTGTTCCCACCGACGGCATAAATGAAGTGTTGGTGGTATCTGTAGTGTGCTGTGCCCTGTAGTCAAAGAGACTGTTTTGTTTGGTAGCATTGCCTCCTTGGTTGGGTCTGCTTTGGCTTTGGCTGGTAAGCCTGTTTAATATATGGCTGTCGATGCTTCCACAAGTCAGAGGGGGGTGGAGATCGTGGACGACGGGCGTATGACAGTTTCCATTGTCTTTGTCTAGAGAAACATTGGGATTGTATAGGAGTTACGCCCAAGCTTCTTGCATGTCTATGGCTCTCATCAACCACCTTTAGCTCCTCATCAGTGGTCTCATGGAAAATGCCTTTTTCATCGAAGGGGAGGTTCTCAATCCTCTGCTTTACATCAGGTTGCAAGGAGGTAGATCTTAGCCAGGCATGCCTTCGTAGTGCCATAGATGTCACCATAATACGGGACATGCAGGATATGGTGTGACGATCTGTAGTTATCTGTTGTCTTGTAGTTCATCGGGATTCTTGAAGTAAGGAGAGGATCTCTGCACAGTTACTGTTTTCTGTTGCAGGCATCAAGGTTTCTATTTTATTAGGGATGTAGTAATTGAAAGCGGAGAAATGATATGTATGTCTGCATCTTCGAAGCGAGTGAGGTTGCAGAGTAGACCTTTCTTGCCATCATGTCAATCTTTTGCCCCTCCCTGTCTGGGGGAGCCAGGTATCGTCCATGTTTGACTTTGGTAGATGAATGAACAACCACGGAATTTGGTTCAGGATGTGTGTGGAGTGTCCTTATCCTGTACCTTATACATCTTGTATCTCTTTGGTACTGCAGGAGTGGATGACGGTCTATTCCACGCTTCCTGAAGTGTTGCTACATGTACAGGCAACAGTGGTAAGAGAGAGTTGGTAGGGGTTGTCTCTGCCTGCAGAATATCGTGTTTCAGGTCTGTTACAGGAGGAGCAACCGATGTAAGTGTGATGCCTAATGCAGTGGTCATGCATTGGATCAGGTCTATGAATCCCTTGTTGGGTTCAGAGGGGCTCAGATGTTGTCCTTTACCCTCTTCAGGTTCAGTGTGAGTTACACTATCATTTTCATTTCTCTCCATGGAATTATCTGATTCTGGGTGGAATCTCGTATTGCGTTGAGTAGACTCAGAGCGCACTGAATATGGTTGGTTGTCTGGTCTGAGCGTTCCTGGACTCAGGCTCCAGGTTTGTGACCTGGTGTCCTGTTGGTGCCAGTCCAACCTGTGGGACTGTTCAGTATGTCTGCCTGGTTTTGGAGATAACCTTTGGTGCCTAGCAGCTCTGTCATGTCGATAACTGTGGTCTGGGGACCTTGAGTGTAATCATCTCAATCCATAAGTGTTCGTTGTCTCAGGCATACCTAGTGTGGCAGCTCTCCCCTGTGTAGCAGCCTTCACTGTCGCTGTTGCTTGGGTACCATCTTGAAAAATCGCTGTTCGAATAGCAGGAGTTAGATGGTGATCTATTATTTCTGTCACCTCTAGTCTCTTCCCTCTGGGGGGCAGCAAAGGAGCACAGAGAGTTGCAGTCATCATCTGCGAGAATGTGGAGAGGGGGAGCTAAAGATATCAGCTGCGTCTGAGCGGCAAGAGTAAGCTCTTTCCCTGCTGCACATTTGCCTGTGATCGCTGGGATTCGGGAGACGGTCCCGTGACGGTCCCCAGCTGTCCTGACGCGGCAGGCTCTGTAGTTGAATGAGACCACTGTGTCGGTTTCGATATGGAGCTGGCTTTGGCAACCTGATCGGCTTTGGCTCTCTTGGGCTTCGCAGAGGTTGAGGCCGTATGTAGCAGCCATTTGTTTGTTTTGCTTTTCTTAGGGGCTGAGGTAGCAGCATTGCAGGGGCCGAATCTCCCCTCTCTATAGCAGGGGGAGGCGGCGACATAAGGGTTAGAGCTGCTTGTGCCATTTGCAGAACTAACACCCATTCTAGCAGGTAGGACCTGAGGCGAGCCGCTCTATTTTTCCTTGCCTGTCTGGTAAACTTCAGGCAAAACTGGCAGGCGTCAGAAATGTGAGTCTCTCCCAAGCAGAGAACACAACGATCATGGCCGTCTGTGTGCGGGATTTTTGTGTGACAAACAATACAGTGTTTGAAGAATGGGGCATCCATACGTCGACTGGCCTGCCTGCCGTTTTGAGAGGTAATTCTTTCCGTACGAGGCTGTCAGGAAATTAACATCTGATTTGTTTAGGCAGTTAAGAAGGAACTGGCAGGGAGGGCGGGGCTTGCTCCTATTATAGGCAGGTGATGTGGCAGCGTGCGCGAGATGGGAGCAAGCCACGCCCACAAGAGGCTTGTCTAGAAAGCTGTTGAAGCTTCCCAGCGGGATCCAGCACAAGCACTGAACCCAATGTGTGTTCTGCACAGTGACCACGAAGGAGATCATCCATTCCATACACGAGCACGACCCAAAAACATGCTTATCTTTATATGTAAGTTAAATGTAGTACTAGCAGGTAGGGATGAAAACACATGTTTAAAGTTTGTAAACTGCTAAACATTTAAACTAGCCTTGCTTTGCAAATGCTACAGGCAGACCTTGGAAATCATGCAGGGACAGAGCTCAACAAACACAGGCTGGTGCTGGGGGTGGAGGTGAGAAAGGGCATCATTAAGTTCTACTTGTATTCTGCTACTTCTCTATTCCAGTTGCCACAAGAAGAGATCATGCTCTTGCAGTGGCAGGTCAAAATCCACAGCTTGAATATATTTTAATCACAATTTCCCTGACTTTCTCTGACTTCAGACCAATTTCCCTGACTTTCCCTGACCAATTTCCATTTCCCTGACTTTCCAGAAAGTGGCAACCCTGCAGAGATCTTTTTCATCAAGACGCTGTGCAATGTGTTCCCAATGGAACATCTGATACCTTCCCTAAATGGCCTTGAAATCTGCAATACACGGAGTGAGGGCAACAGAAGTGTAGATGTTTCTACCGAGAGTATCTAACGTTCTCCCTTTCTTATCAAAGGGAGAGGCATGGGGGGTTTCCGGTCGGAGGAATGGTGGTCTGACACGCTTTGCAAGTTGGGTGGGCAAACCCACCTGACGCAACCTCACACAGGTAGTGTAGGGACTAGCAAGCAATATAATCCAGGTTTGAGCAAGCTCGGTGAAGGAAAAGTCTCGGAGGAGACTTTTACAACACCTTGATCACTGCAGCCGAAGAAGATTCCTGCAAGTATCTCTAAGGAGCCGAGCCAAGCTGATTAAATCAGCATAAAATCGCCAATTCCCCTGATTCCTTAACAAAGAAGACAAAGTTTAAACGTTGGGACCACATCTGAAGCGAAGTAACAACATAAGGTAACGGAAAAAAAGTTTTTGCCTTACCATTACCGCGTTTTGAAAGATGAAAAGCAGATCTGGTGAAGCAATAGACTGTTGCAGATTGGATGAGTGCAGTTTTGAAACGTTAAAAAGCTGAATTTGAACTTTAAAAGCCAAAAAAAACAAGTTGTTTAACATTCCTGCGGTTAAGAAGAGTCGGGAGGGGGAGCCAAGCATCGCGAGACAAAGAGGGGAGGAGGGAACCAAGCATCGCGAGACCAAGCTGTGAGGATTGAGACAGGAAGTGACGGCTTGAGGAGCAGACAAGAAGGGAAACGGAGAAGAACCGGAAGAGAGCAAAGGGGACTATAAAAACTGCTGGACCAAAAGGACTACAACAGGAAGTGACGTGCGGAGAGCAGACAAGTAAGCAAGAGGAAGGGACAAAAGGAAACTACGGCAAGCCAGAAGCAAGGTAAAAAGACTATAACCTTTGACACAAACCATAGAGAAGTTGTGCCCACCATTTTGGATTTATAAAATTTTTAAATAGTAATATCTCATAAACTATATAACTTAGAAGGCTGAAACCAACGAAATTTGACTTGGCAAGACTAGCTTGTGTGAACACATTAATCGGTGTTTGATTTGGAAAGTAAAATAAAATCGATCTTTTTTAAAGAGACAAGACGGACCGCGGACTAAGATCGAGAGCAGCTACATGGTCCTCTCCTACAATGGCAGCAAAAAAAGAAAAAGAACTACTAGCTGTTATGGAAGCAATGGGGAAAAAAATGTTAGACGCTATAGGAGAGGTAAATGTTAAAATGAATGGCATAGCTGCACAAGCAGATAAAAACTTCATAGACTTAAAAGCAGAATTTCAAAAATTAACCACAAGAACACAAGACATAGAAACTAAAGTAAAAGAACTGGAAGAAAGTACTCAAAAGACAATGAGAGACAATGACAGGATGGAAAAGATGATGCATTATAAAGACATGCAAAACCATTTGAGATTTAGAGGGAGTGAGGAAAAATTGAGTGAAGACATCTTTACAAGAATGCAAGAAGCATTAGCAGATTTTTTACAAGAACAGGAAGAGGTTGTTAGAGAACACATGGATCTTGTTTATAGAGTCAATTCTACATACGCAAGAGATAAAAATATACCAAGAGATGTGGTAGTCCAATTCACAATGAAAAGGACAAAAGAACAAATCTACAAGAAGTGTTTTACTGATCCTTTTGAAATAGATGGGAAGAAAATCATAGTAATGAAAGAACTGCCTAGAGCAATACTGCAAGAAAGGAAAAAATCCAAGCGTCTGACGGATAAACTGAAGGAGAAAAAAATTAGATTCCGTTGGGAAATACCTCAAGGATTAAGCTTTTACTATGGCAACACCAGAGAAGTGATTAAAAGCACAGGAGAAATGTATGCATTTCTTGGAGAGAATAAAGATGACCTTGGTGATATTTAAGAATATATCAAGATGGATTACAAAGTACTTACATGGAATGTAAATGGACTTAATTCACCCCAAAAACGTAGAATGGTAGGGCATTGGCTGGAGAAACAAAAATGTAGTGTAATTTGTATACAAGAAGCTCATCTTAAAAAACAAGACCACAAATATCTAATAAGGAAAAAATTGGGAGAAGAATTTTATTCTTTAGCAAGCAATAAAAAGAATGGTGTTGTAACATATGTCAAAAAAGATTTGGAACCTAAAGTAATATTTAAAGACAAAGAAGGAAGATATTTAGCTATTGAAATTTCACTACAAGGACAGAAAACCTTGATTGTGAATATTTACGCCCCAAATGGAGCCAAAGAAATTTTTTTTAAAGAATTACAAGTGGAATTGGATAACGTAAATTATGATCAAATCATGATGTTGGGGGACTTTAATGGAACTGTGAATAACAAATTAGACAGGCGCTCTAAGAGAAAGGATGAGGCATTAGGGAAGCTTCCAAAAAACTTTTTTGAACTGATAAAACAAGAGAAGCTGGAAGATATTTGGAGGAAAGCTAACCCACAAGGAAAAGATTTTACCTTTTATTCTAATAGACATGACTCGCATTCAAGAATTGACATGATTTGGATGACTACTAATTTAACGTTTAAGACAAGAAAAGTGGAAATTCTACCCAGAATAATTTCAGATCATAATCCGTGTTTATGGACTGCTGGGCAGGTAAAAAAACAAAAGAGATAGAGAATAAAAATGAGGACTTACTAGACAACCAAGAAATAGTTAAAAAATTACAGGAAGAAACAGACCTATACTTCCAAGCAAATATACAGAAAGAAGTAAAAATTCAAACCGTATGGGATGCATATAAAGCAGTGATGAGAGGACTATTGATATCATTAAATGCTAAAGATAATAAAAAGAAAAGAGAACAATATGAAAATATCGTACAAGCCATTAAAACAAAAGAAGAAGAACTGAAGAGTAGACCAGGGAAAAAGAAACTGCAAAAGGAAATCTGTATCCTACAAGACCAAGCAAAAGCTATTTTGAACCAAGAGATGTACTGGAACTTTAAAAAACTCCAACAAAAGGCATTTGAAGGTGCAAATAAACCCGGAAAATATCTAGCATGGCAATTAAAGAAAAAATGTGAAAATAAATTTATCACTAAAGTGATAAGAGATAACACTGAGATAATAGACAACAAAGGAATAAAGAGAGAATTTTTTAAATATTATGCAAAACTTTTTAAGAAGGAAAACAAAGACAGAAGAAAGATTAAAGAATACCTGCAAACATTAAAGTTACCAAAACCAACAGAGAAAATTAAAGAACTATTTAACAATCCAGTATCATTACAAGAGATTAAAAATGCAATAAATGACTCAAAGTTAGGAAAAGCACCTGGACCAGATGGATTTACAGCGAAGTTTTATTAAACGCTACAGGAGTCGATCTCACCAGTGTTACTGCTATTAATGAACGATATAGGAGTCACGGGTGAGGTCCCAGAAACTTGGAAAGATGCAACCATCTCACTTATCCCGAAAGAAAATCAAGACTTAACTAATGTTAAGAACTATAGACCGATTTCTTTACTAAATAATGATTATAAGATCTTTGCTAAGATTATAGCTGACAGACTAAAAGAACACCTTAAAGAAACTATACAAACAGAACAAGCAGGGTTCTTACCTAATCGCCAAATAAGGGACAATCTAAGAGTAGTAGTGGATGCTATAGAATACTACGATAAACATCCTGAAAAGGAAGTGGGTTTTTTCTTTTTAGATGCGGAAAAAGCGTTTGATAATTTAAATTGGGATTTTATGTTTGAGGTTCTAGAACATCTTGAAATTGGTGAATATATGCTTAACCTCATTAAATCAATATATAAAGAACAGAAATCCTCTTTAATAATTAACACTGAAAAGACGGACGATTTTAAAGTCGAAAAAGGAACACGACAAGGATGCCCACTTTCGCCGTTGCTATTTATTTGGATTCTAGAAGTTCTACTAATAAATGTGAAGGAAGATAAAGATATTAAAGGCTTAACAACCAACGGTTTTTCTTTCAAATATAGGGCCTCTGCAGATGATGTGATGTTTATAGTGGAAGACCCTATGACTACACTACCATGGCCCCGTCCACACTATCACTTTTGTCGCTCATTTCTCCCTATTGCTTTGGGTTCCTCCCCCTTTTCCACATGTGTTTTGCTCCCTCTGGGACTACTAGAGAGAACAAAACATATGGGGGGTGGGGGAACCTGAAGCAATAGGGGGAAATGAGCGACAAAAATGACAGTGTGGATGGGGCCCATATCTGTTACAGAGAGTAAAAGAGTGGTGACTTGGCTGGATTTTATGTAAATAAGAACAAATCGAAAGTGATGTGCAAAAATATGTCAAATAACAAACAAACTGAGTTACAAAATCTTATAGAATGTGAGGTGGTGAAAAAGACAAAATATCTAGGTGTGAACCTAACAATGAAAAATATTGATCTTTATAAAAATAACTATGAGAAATTATGGCTGCAAATTATGCAAGATATTAAAAAGTGGAATGTATTAAATTTGTCATTGTTGGGTAGAATTGCGGTCGTTAAGATGAATGTGCTACCACGATTAATGTTTCTGTTTCAAACTATTCCAATTGTGAAAGATGTAAAAACATTCAAATGCTGGCAGAAGGAATTGTCTAAGTTTGTATGGGGAGGAAAAAAACCAAGAATCAAGATGAAAATAATGTGTGATGCTAAAGATAGAGGTGGGTTCCAGTTACCAAACTTAAGGCTATATCATGATGCAATATGTTTGACTTGGGTAGGGACATGGACTATGTTACAAGATAGAAAGTTATTGTCCCTGGAAGGCCATGACTGTAGGTTTGGGTGGCACGCGTATTTGTATTACGGTAAAACAAAAATGGACAATATGTTTAAACATCATTATTTGAGAACGCTAATGGATACGTGGACAAGATATAAAAACTTTTTTCCAGAAGAGATACCTATGTGGATTGTACCCGCAGAAGTTTTAAATCCAGCATCACGTTACAAAGGACAAGATTGGTTGAAGTATAGAGACTTATTAACAAGACATGGTAAAGACTTTATATTGAATTTTTATGGAAAAATGCTATGAGTATATCTACGTGTTATAACTTAAAATAAAATTGTTTTAAAATGATGTACAGATGGTATATGACACCAAAAAAAATTGCAAATATTAATCAGAATATGTCTAACAAATGTTGGAAATGTAAAAAGAAAGAAGGTTCTTTTTATCATATGTGGTGGACTTGTGATAAAGCAAAGACTTATTGGTCTATAATACATGCAGAAATGGAAATTTTTTTGAAATGTACATTTAAGAAGTTGCCTGAAATGTTATTGCTTGGACTTAAACTAGAAGAGATAAATGTAAAGAAAAGGACAATAATATGGTATATGATAACAACAGCAAGAATGGTGTATGCACAAAATTGGAAAAATGAAAAAATACCAGATGTGTGGGAATGGTTGAAAAAATTGTTATATATGGCTTAAATGGACTAGAAAGTTGAATGATCTGTACTCAGAGACCTTTTTAGAAGATTGGAAAGATTTGAAAGAATATGTTGAAAAATACTAGGACATGAAAAACTACATTTATACATGGTTATAATAACATAAAGCAATAGAATTAGAGTATATGAATGTACTAAGGATAATTAGATAATGAAGTTGTTTTTTTAGAATTATATAAGAATATAGAAAGTAAGAATTAGTATATAAGTATTTTTAAGATATATGACCGTTACCAGAAAAGTAAACATAGATATAAGTATTACTATTTTGGATAAAGTGGAAAATGTGTTATGCTTCAGATGTGGTGGGAAACCACCAATATAAGATAAAAATAAGATTATACAAATAGAACAAAATGTTATATAATATGGAAAAAAAGGATTTGTATAAGATAAATGTATTAATTTTAATGTTTTGAAAAATAAAAAATTTTTACAAAAAAAAAATGAAAATGCAAAATCAAACAAAATTGATAAAACAGGTTTTAAAATTGAAAAAGGTAAAATATTTGGGTGTCACTTTGACAAATATGCATTGTATGTTATTTCAAAATAATTATGTTGAGACTTAAAATGAAATTTTAAAAATTTGTTAAGATGGGATAAAGTTCAGCTGTCACTTTTGGGGAGAGTATCTGTGATTAAGATAAATGTCTTATTTGTGTTTCAGGATATTATTTGTGTTTCAGACAATTCCTGTTTTGAGAAGGAAGTTCCATGTAAAGAATGGCAGAAAAATAAAAGATAAATGTCTTTAAAAAAAAAAGAAAAAAAGGGAGAGGCATGAGCCCCAGAGCAGCATCTGGAGAGCAGAACTCCAGGGACAAGTGAATGTGCTGTGGGACGGGAGAACAGGACTCGGTAGCCTCCCTCCTGTACTTTGTACGTGGCCTCAAGTTTCCTGGCAGAGGGGGACACTGAGGCATGTTTGGCCCACACCCCTTTAGCAATGTCATGCAGGCCTTGTAACAGTGGAAATGCACTGAATCCCAATGAAGATGGCTAGAGGACTGTGAGGATCGGATCTGAGGGCTGCGTATTGGAGCATGCCACATCTAGTTCCAGGGATTTCACCATGCAAACTTATTGGTCTTCTGTTGGTGAGATGGTACCCAGTTCCCTGACTACCTCATTGGAAGACTCTTCTCCCTCCTCCAGTGGGACCTACTGGGCATGAGACTGGGCAAGAAGTGATGCTGATGGTGCCCTGGGCTGCTCGGAGCCATGCTTCAGAACTGATGGCGGAGGAGATGGTTGAAAATAGGGAGGATACTGTTCCCAAGGCAAGTTGAGCTACTAGTACGTGGGTGACAGAAGCTTTGGATAAGGGAGTCACAATCCCTGGGGTGGGCCCCAGGCAAACAGAACTGGAGGAGCTGATGAAGCTGAATGTCTTTCTTCTCTTCTGTGGAACCAGGTGGGCTGGTTCCAGAGAGGGTGGCTGTATTTCTATGACCTTGTCTTCATCTGAGGAACCCAGGATAGCCACCAGTGTGGGAGATGGCAATGGGTACAGGGACAAGATGCCAGCAGAACTGGAGGTTTTGATGGGGAGGAGTACTTAGCTGAACGGTCTTTGGACTTCAATTTCCCCTTGGTCTTAGATTTCTTCAGGAGTGGTTCCAAAGAATTCCTCGGAACCACCATCAACTTTGGAGCCAACAAAATAGCCAGTTCTGATAAATGACTGTGAGGGTACTGACCCCACTAAGGGAGTTCAGACCCTGGCCTCCGTTTCCTTGACTCTCTAAGATGGCTGATCTTTCTCCAGGGGGCCCAGCACTCTTTTCCACAAGATGGCCTTGTACAGGCCACCACAATGTGGAACTCTCCAAGGCAAATCAGACAAAACTTGTGGTCTTTGGACTGTGCCTTCTTCATGCCACACTCGTTACGCTTTTTGAAAAGAACCATCCCCACAGGAGAAGAAAACCTGTCTCACGCAAGCAGGGAATCTGAGAAGTTCTAAAGAGCTAGTGAAAGATATCCTTTTTCCATTTTGGCAAAGAGAGGACTGAGGGAAGGAGTGCCTCCATTTCCGTCACATGCCACTTGGGGCAGGAAAACTCTTGCTTGTGTCAGAGGGAAAGGAGAGCACTCCGGAGCCTAGAAAGAGCTAGAAAGCTTTAGAATTTTCTCTGTAGCTGGCCTGCACATATGCAGTCTCCATGTGGGACTGCTGCACAAAATCCACGAAGACAAATAGTTATTACTTACACTGCTATTTTAAATAACTTCTTCCACAATACTGTTTTAGATCTTTTACTGGAGTTCTGTGATTATTTTAATCATGTAAAACACATTAAAGGATTTGCTGTTGACTTCACTGGAATGCACTTCTTAAACACAATTTGTATATTACTTAATATGCATACACAACACATGCGAATTTGAGATAACTTGCAGGAAACAGATATTTCTGAGTATTTTACTTCAGATTTCCTTGCAAAGCAACAAAAACACCCTATTACAGATAACTTGATATAATAGCAGGCATCCAAAAGAGAATAAAATGATGGTTTTATTTTTATTTTATTTTACCAGTATACACTACGTTTTACATAAAATCAAACATTCGAATTTTGCAACATTAAAAAATTCACTCAAGCTACCGTATGCATTTTCTGATCTTTTTAGCCACGGTTCGGGTTGTTTAGCCAAAATTTAGCCACTGTTCGGGTTGTTTCATGGTTCCTATCAGACAGAAGATAATTACGTTTGATTTTATTTGATCTGCCAGGGAACTTTCCGACCAACGGCTCAATAAGTTTTGGCCGGATTTCTCTATGCCAGGACAATTAAAGAAAATATGTTCCATTGAATCAATTTCCTTTAAAGAGCAAGAACATGCGTATAGGGGAATAAAATGCGTATAGGGGAATAAAATGTATTTTGGATATGGCTAAATTCTTATGCTGAATGGACCATCCTGCTCAGAATCCAGACACTTGCAACATCTTTCAAAGGGCATGAGAGGTGCATGGCAAGAGACAAACCAACATGAATAGTGAATTCAGCAGGCAGAATAAGACATGAACCAAAAGACACTGCACAATATCTCTAGGAATATTCTCACTCATGCCTAGTTGGAAGAGTACGAATCTCTTGTATATCAGTGGGCCACTGACTTAAATCATCTTGCAAGTAGGGACCACACAAAATCATTTTGTGAGCCAAAGTACCATCCTATATCCAAGACCTTGAGTCTCAGCAAGAAAGGAAGACTAAAAGTGAAGGAATATAAATGAATATTCAATGCACTACAGAGATTAAAGACATAAATAGATTCTGATAAATACCGTGCTGATGGATTGTATGGACAGCTTCCAACATATTTTTCCAGTAGCTCTTCCGTTCCCATGGGTTAATTGTTTTTTTCTTTTTAAGCCAGCTATTAAGGTCTATATTTCCACACTCCATTACCATGTAGATACTTTTCTCATTTATTTCACTACAATGAGGTCATAAAAGTAAATATATATTTGAGAAAACACGTTTAGGAAAAATGAGATAATTCTGTAAGTGAAAATAAAATCTATATACTAATAGCCAAGGGTCCCCTGTCCGTGCAGATACTTATTTCCACAAATCAGGGGCACATGGAGGCTCAACAGAAATTCCTGCACACTTGGGGCATTCCCCAGGTGTGCAGAAAAATCTGACATGTTTAAAATTATATACGGGGGATACTTAAATCCCCCCAAAAGTAAAACGGCATTCTCTACTGATCTACAATAGAACACTCTGGAGCTCAAAGGAAGCCGGGCCACCGTCTGCACTGCCGCTAACGCCAGGAGCAGCTGCTGGAGCCACGAGGACAACCGCCCATGGCTACAGCCCTCCGCACAAACCACCGCCTCAGAAACCATCCCCACAGCCTCTGCTTGGAGATGCGCTTCTGTGTATGGTGAGGCTCTGCAGGAGGACTCTGCTCGGCCGGAGGAGTCCTGAGCTGCTTGCTCCGCTCCTCTGCAGTATCACCTGGCTTTATTTACATTCACTTTCCAAGTCCGGCAAAAGCCCAAGTTGCCCCTGGAGTCTGAATGCACCCATTGTAGCCTTGAACTGCTACTGAGCATGGCCCCCACCCCTGCAGGAGCGATTTAAGCAAGAAAGCAATGGGGATGTTTCTTTCCTCTACAGGTCACCAGAGAGAGAGAGAGAGAGAGAGAGAGAGAGAGAGAAACTAATTATGCCAGCTCCCCTCCTTCCTTCCCCTCCCACTATAGCACACTTAACCTTTTGAATGCCAGGATGCAGTGGTCTCTGCTGCACAGGGTCGTTTTGAAGACTGCAATGCTGTGCCCAGTCATCCCCATCCCCTGCAGTTTGCAAGAGATTGTCAGGATCTGACAATGATGCCCCTGTGTGTTCTGCATTTTACAAGGATGTCTCTGTGCTTTTTGCCTTTTGCTTTCGATTCCTTTGTTCTAGCAGACCCTTGCCAGCCGCCCCTTATCTGTCTCCTTCATCTCCTCCCCTGCCAGTTATAAACGTTACTTTGAAGTGGGGATCTTACTCTGGTTAATATTACAATGTCTGGGCGGGAGATGGCGACCCGAATTCCTAGGTGTCATTCCTAAACAAATGGCGAATACTCCCTTTTATTCCCTCCTCCCTTTTTCCGGGCCTGTGTATGTTATCTTGTTATTGAAACCTTGAAAGCGTTGTTTATGGCCAGGGCTTGGAGAATGTTGTGCCTAAATTCACACATGTGGGTCACTCAGATCAAGAGGGGAATTTATAACTTTCTCACCTTGCTGTGGGAACCTCAACGGTTCTTTCTACTTTTCCCGTGTTCACCCTCTTGCCCTGATTGGCTCAGGTCCAGGGTTCAATTGAAAACCTGAGAGTATAATAGTACTGTCTGTATTGCATTAAACATCTCTAACAAACATTCGAGAACCTGTTTCCAGTATTGGAACAATAAAGAACTCTGCTTCAGCAACAAAGGTCTGGTTCCTTGCTGTCCATACAGAAGCCTCACAGAGATGCTCTGTGAAGGAGAAAAGGGGAGCTTGAAATCTCTCTCTCTCTCAAAGAAAAAGAAATATGTTTGTGGGGGGGGGATTAAAAACCCAAAATGATAAAATGAGAGCCTGTAGCTAAGTGGCTGTTGATAGGCAACCATAGCTTTCCAGGCTAGGTTCTATTAATAAAAGGCAGGGGGAGGGGGCAGGGTTCAAGGGATTCATTGGGACCAGGCCTAGGCAGGGTTGTCAGCTCCAGGTTAGGAAATTCCTAGAGCTGTTGTGATCGATTCTGAGGAGGGCAGGGTTTGGGGAGAGGAGAGACCTCTGCCAGATATAATGCCACAGAATCCACCCTCCAAAAGAGCCATTTCCTCAGCTTAGGGGGACAGATCTTGGTAATCTGGAGATATCCTGGTCCCACCTTGAGGTTGGCAACCCAAGGCCTGGCAACAACCTCTGGGTGATTTGATACCACCCAATACTTGAATATTTGGTGGGTAGAGCTTGGAGAAGGTGGGGTTTGAGGAGCGGAGAGACCTCAGAAGAGAATAATGCCATAGATTCCACCCTCAAAAGCAGCCATTTCCTCCATGAGAACTAGGGGGCTGGAGATCACGCAGAATTACAACTGCTCTCCAGATGACAGACATCAATTCCCCTGGAGAAAATAGCTGCTTTAGAGGGTAGACTGTATGCCATTACACTCTGCTGAAGTCACTTCCCTCACCAAACCTTGCCTCCCAAGTCTACACCCCCAAATCTCCAGGAATCTCCCAACCTGAAGATGGCAACTTTAAAGAAAAGGGGAGAGGCTATTGGGGCTTTCAGGAAAGGGTAAGAGGAAATAGTGGGGGAGGGGGAAATGAGATGCCTCCCGCAAGTCCTTGCGGGTTCCCACTTGTTACTTACTAGTCATAAAGTCGAATAATCTTATCACTGTGTTGTTGAAGTTTATTTAAATGAACAATCTCATTTTTATAACTTCCTATAGTCTGTTGATCTGCCTCCTCCAGGTTCACATATTTGATGGCACGAAGGTGCTTCTTTTCATCAAGTACCTGGAATACCTGAAAAACAATCACAGGCGCGGTAGGTTTGTTAGTGTACTCAGGCAATCATAGATTTCAAAGCACGAAAAAGGAGCCAAGACAGTTCCTCAAACAAAGTACTGCACCTCCCCAATTTACATTTTGTATGTCATGATCAAAGCAGGTGCTAGAGAACTAATCTCTTCTGCTGTTATGAATACAGCACTCTTAGGTATACACTACCCCTGCTCACATGTTAAAGAGAACACATCTTGCATGTACGAATTGTGCGTCTGTTTGGATAAATGTGGGATTTAAATCAGATGTTTAATAGGACGTTCTCTTCCTCTTCATTATCCAGATTCTTGTTTGTACTAGATCCCTTCCCTTTGAAAACCATAAATTGGGGTCCCCAATCTTTGAGCACACAGGCACCTTTGGAATTGAAAAGGGGGTGGTTAGTGCCACCCCAAAATGGCTGCCACAGTAGGCAGAGACGAACAGAATACCTCCTTCCTCAAACCTCTTGGTAAGAAGAAAAAACTGAAGGGGAATGGAATCACACAATGATTAAGGAAAGCCCAGGTGCTTACCAGTTGTGATCCTCTAGTAGAAAACCCTTTCATATGAATTAAGGCAGCAAAAAACAAGCTTTGCTTTATACTTTCTGAAAAGCTTGGTAGGTGCCAAGGGAAATACAGGTGGGTGCCATTGCACCCATGGGCCCCATGTTGGGGCACCCTGCCTTAAAGCATATGACTGTTTTTGATCTACTCCTATCTGAGCATGTGATAAGGATGAGTAGTTCCAGCTGATTGCTCTAATTTAGGGTGATGAAAGACTGAAATATTTTCCCTTGGCTTAGGAAAATTCACTAACATGTGTTGATACCCTAAAATGGGAATGATCTTCCAGTTGCAAAGCAGTTGTAATTATTTTTTCTTTCCAATTTGTTCACAGTACTTCAATAGAAGTCAAAGAACAGTTCAGGCTCTTAGCTTGTCTTCCGAATAATTAAGTCCAGTCCTTCTCCTAGGAATTAGACAGTGAACAAGTGGAGACCCCCATGATACTTACAAGGGGATCCCGTCCCCCTTTTACTTCTATGCCTCCCCACTGCTTCCACCAGGCCCACCAAGGTTCCCCGCACCGCTGACGGTGAGCTCTGAGCAGCTCCCAGCATCTGCCGTCTGGCTGCTGAGGCTTGTCCCCACCCCCCGCCCCAACAACAACCACTGACACTGGCAAGCCCTGCACAGCACCTGGCCTCCACCACTGGGCTGCTGAGACTTCCCCCCTCCCATCAATGGCAAATTTTGAAGTTCCATTTTCAAAAAAGGTAAAGTAACACAGTATTAGGTGACCAGGGAAAGTCAGCATATCATCTTACACCATGCCTGCAACAACTAGTAGCCTTATCTGCTTGTATCCCTGACTCCTGTTTTTCCTCCCACATGAAACAGTTACTGAATTTGATTGACTTCCAGAACCACATTTAACAACTTACCTTACTTGACCCTCCCCTGCCGATTTGTTTCAGCACAGAATACCATTTTCCTTTAATAAAAATGCACTCATTGGAAGGAGCAGAAGCTGAAACCTGAAACATTTTTGCACACAAATGTGTTAGATAGTTAGCTACTATTTCTACCCTATGCTTCATTTGGGTATTTCTAATGACGTACAAATATGTATCATTTGATATAACCAACAAAAGACAGAGATACATTCTAAATTATAGGAACAGTAGCATATGTTGTTCAAGTTTTAAATAAAACTGTCATACTATACAGTGCTATTATTATTATTATTATTATTATTATTTAACTAACTGATTTATACCCCACCCTATCCCATGAGTGCTCAGGGCACCTTACAGCATAAAATCCATAAAACAATTAAAACAATGAAACAGTAGATGGTATGATAAACGATAACAAATCCCATGCCTTATATCAGGTAAATACAGGTACCCCAGAAAACTCCAGTGCCTGATAGTACTATCTAAAACAGCAGGGCCCTGGAAAGGGCCCATAAACAGGGGAGAGCAGAATGGTTGCACATCTGCCACCTCAACAAAAAGCCTGGCAGAACAGCTCCATTTTACAGGCCTTGCAGAACTGTAATAAGTCCCGCAGGGCCCTGATCTCAGGTGGGAACATGTTCCACTAGGTTGGGGCAAGGGCCGGAAAAGCCCTGGCCCTGACTGAGGCTAAGTGGACGTCCCTTGGGCCAAAAATCACCGGGAGGCTCAGAAGAGCGTAAAGCACTCTGGGGCTCATTTGGGGAGAGGCAGTCCCAGAGGTATGATGGTCCCAGACTGCATAGGGCTTTGAAGGTTAAGACTATAACCTTGAACTGGATCCGGTATTCAATCAGCAGCCAGTGCAGTTGGCGCAACACTGGCTGACTACACACCCACGAAGGTGGCAGATTCAGCAAGCGTGCTGTCACATTCTGCATTAGCTGCAGTTTCTAGATCAAGCCCACTGTCATAGAGCAAGTTACCATAATCCAACCTGGAAGTGACCACTGCATGGATCACTGTAGCTAAGTCCCGAGGGTTGAGTTAGGGAACCAACTGCCTGACTAGCCAGAGGTGATAAAAGGCTAATTTGGCAGCCTCCATAGTAAGCGAGGGATCCAGCATCACCCCGAGACTCCTTACACCCTGTCCAAAATTTCTGGGGTGGCATCTGGCTATCTATCCATCAACAGTTAGAGATGGGCGTCATCTGCATATTGATGACAACCCAGCCCAAACCCCTGGACTGTGTGAGGGGGTGAATGTAGATGTTAAATAACACCAAAGAGAGGATTGCCCCCTGCGGCGCTTCTCATTCAAGCGGGTAACATGGGGACATGCTCTCTCCTAGTGCCACCCTCTGTCCCCGACCATGGAGAAAGGAGGAAAGCCACTGTAAGGCAGTCCCCCATATCCCAACATTGGCAATTTGGTGGATCAGCAAGTCATATTCAACCATGTCAGATCCAGGTGCCTCCAGAGATCATCTGTGAGGGTGACCAGCACAGTCTCCACCCCATGACCAGGGCAGAAGCCAGACTGGAAGGGATTCAAAATGGATGCATCATCTAAGAAGGCCTGGAGCAGCTCAGCCACCGCCCTCTTAACTACCTTGTATAGAAATGAAAGATTTGAGATAAGGCAGTAGTTGGCGAGGACCACAGGATCCAACAACAGTTTTTTGAGAAGCAGACGTACCACAGCCTCCTTCAAATCCCTTGGGAATACCCCTGAAGAGAGGGATAGGTTGACGGTATCTCCCAAGGGGACCCAAACTCCATCCCTACGAGCCATAACTAGCCAGATTGGACATGGGTCAAGAGGACATGTGGTCGGTCTTACAGCGCCAGGATCTTATCAACCTCCTCAATGGAGAGCCGACTGAAGTGGTCCAAAACTGGACTTGAAGACGGACAAGGGGCTTCCAGTTCCCTTACTGTATCAAGTGTGACAGAGAGGTCCTGGCAGAGCAACAAGACTTTATCTGCAAAACAGCTTGCAAATGCCTCACAGCCAATGGCCAATTTCCTATCATTTTGCTTGCCTTGAGGCAAGGTAGTAAAAGATCAAATATCCTAAATAATTGGGCCGGGCGACAAAAACAGGTTGCTTACCTGTAACTGATGATCTTTGAGTGGTCATCTGTGCAGTAGCAGACATGGGTTGAGTGCCTGTGCACGACCTCAATTGGAGAACATTCCAGAGCTTGCCTCAGAAAAAGTTTTGGTGGGCTCTCTTCCTGCCCTGGGGAGCAGACATGCAGTGCACATGCCTGGAGCAGGGGAGAGAGCCGTCTCCCACTCAGTTCCTTCGACCGCTACCAGTAAGTCCCATCAATAAGGTAAGTGATCAGGAGATGCCAGCTGTGGGGAAGGCTAGGTGGGATTGTGGTACTGCACAGATGACCACTCAAAGATCATCAGTTACAGGTAAGCAACCTGTTTATCTTCTTCATGGTCTCTGTGCAGTTCCACACATGGGTGATTAACGAGCTGAACCAGATGGAGGAGGTGGCTGGCAGCCGAAAGAGACAATAAATAACAGATTACGATAAAACAGTATGAATCCAACTTACAGGTCCTACCTGAGGATATGGAGCATCATACGAAGAGAGATCACAGCACCGCCTGGCAGAATGCAGCATCCTGTCAGGCTCAAACATCGAGTGTGTAGTGGGACACGAAAGTCGAGCTGGAAGGCCACGTGGCAGCTGCACAGATGTCTTCTAAAGGGATGCCGGCCAGGAAAGCCATAGTAATCGATACTGCTCTCGTGGAATGGGCAGTGACACAGGTAGGTATGGGCTGATGAGCGAGCTCATAGCAAAGGGCCATGGTCGAGATCACCCATTTAGACAACCTCTGGGATGAGATAGCCTCGCCCTTATGTGGTACGGCATACGCCACAAAAAGCTTCTGAGACTTCCAAAAGGGTCTAGTATGGTGGAGATAGAAAGGGCTCTGCAGACATCAAGAGAGTGTATTGCCTCTTGAGCCATATCAGTCAGGTTCGGAAAGAAGGTAGGCAGAGTAGAAGTTGACAGGTGAAAGGCAGAGACTACCTTGGGGAGAAAGGCAGAGTCTGGTCTGAGAACAACTTTATCGTTATGAAAAATTGTATAAGGAGCATCTGCTCGAAAGGCAGCAAGTTCCTCCACTCAACAAGCCATAGTGATAGCAATTAAAAACACCATCTTGCACGATACTAGACGTAGGTCGGAGGAAGCCATCAGCTCAAAGGGTAATTGAGTCAGGACCAGGGAAAGACTCCAAGATGGTACCAGCAGCTTCCTTGGTGGACAGAGGTGAAGAACACCTTTAAGAAAGGATTTTGTAAGGCAATGTGAGAATACTGTAGAACCCTGGATAAGGGAACGGTTAGCCAAGATAGCGGCAAGATGCACTTTCATAGACGAATAGGTGAGGCTCGACTCCTTCAGGGAGACTATGTATGAAAAGGTGTCAGTGAACGAGGCCTGAAACAGATCAAAGGAGTGTTGCTGAGCATAGAGCATAAACCTGGACCACTTCCTTTGGTACAAGGCACGAGTTGATGGTTTCCGAGCATCGAGTCAGATCTCCGAAATCTGGGGAGGAAAGGTCACTGCCGGATCCTCCACACTGTAAGTTGGAAGAATGCCAGATCATGGTGCAGGATCTTGCCATTGTTTCAAGACAGCAGGTCTGGAACCCGAAGTAGAGGTAGAAATCGACCCTTTGAGAGGTGGAGAAGGTGGGGGAACCACATCTGTCGTGGCCACCATGATGTTATCAGAATGCAGTATGTAGCGTCCTCCACAATTTTTTGAAGTACTCATGCAATCAGTGGGAACGGAGGGAAGAAGTAAAAGAGGGTCCTGGTCCACCTGTGGAGGAATGCGTCTCCCAGAGATTAGGAGGACAGTCAACCTCTAGTGAAGAACAGATGGCATTGGGCATTCTCCAAAGTGGCAAACTCGTCAATCGCGGGATGACTAAAGGCATTAAAAATCTGTCACAGATACAGTGGATGAAGAGACCACTCGGTTTCTCGTGGGACAGTGCGACTTAGCAGATTGGCTTGCACATTTTGGACCCCTGGGATATGTATGAATGAAGACATCACTCCCAAAGATTTATAGCAGCACAGCAGAGGTGAAGAGAAGCAGTTCCACCCTGCTTGTTTATGTAGAAGACTGGCAACATTGTCCGAGGCGATTTGGAAAATCTTGCCTGAAAGCACTGGGCGGAACAAGATGAGGGCTCGATGCACCACTGCGAGTTCTAAGGTATTTATATGAAGAATTCTTTCTTGAGGAGTCCATGTCCCTCCTACAGACAGAGTCCCACACTGGGCTCCCCAACCCCAGAGGGATGCATCTGTTGATAGGCAGATCTTTGGAGGCGGACTTCAAAAGGGCATGCCTGAAAGGAGATGCTGAGGGAGAGACCACCACGTTAGTGTGTGAATCACTGTCGATGGAATCAAAAGCCCTGTGTCCCAATGAGCTCGATGGGAGTTGAATTTCCTGAGGAACCAGAGTTGGAGCGGATGCATCCTTGGCCTGGCATGAGTGACTACAAATACTGTTGAGGCAAAATGTCCCAGAAGCCTCATGATCAACTGAGCAGACTGACAGGGCTGCTGCTGAAAGGTCATTACAAGAGACACTATGTCTTCTGCTCTGGATTCCGGAAGAAACGCTTGCTCCTTGAGAGTATCTAGATGAGCTCCAAGGAACTGCAAAACCTGAACAGGTTGAAGAATTGATTTTGTGAGATTAGCACAGAGACCCAATTTGGTCAACAGAGCCAGAGTAGAGTGGATGTCCCAAAGGAGCTGAGACTTCATGGATGCTACCAGAAGCCAGTCATTGATGTACAGATAAAGGATGACTCCTCGATGATGGAGCTCTGCCGCCACTACTGCCAAGAGCTTTGTAAATACACAAGGAGCTGTACAGAGGCCGAACAGGAGAACCCTGTATTGGTAATGGGAGTGTGAGAGCCTAAAAGATTTCAAACTCCAAACAAAGGATCTTAAACAAGAACTTCTTTTATTTGAAAGTGGATCAGATGGTCTACACATCTTGAGTCAGTAATGGGGGGGAGGGATGAGGAGGTACAGATATAGTGTATTCAAACTTTGTTGCCACAAATATAACTTCCAATCAACACTCAAAGAAAAAGGTGCACAGATACATTTCGCCCATTGGTTCCCAGACAGAAAAGTGGGAAGGGAAGCGGTTTGCACCTGTAGAAAAAAACCAATTAGTAACAAAGACCATGAGAAGCTTCAGCCAAGGACACAGATAAGCGCAGGCAAAAGTGAGGGAGAGGAACACATTCCAAAGGTGGGAGGAAGACGTCCTCAGCTTCTAGAGGCACATCCCACCTCCCACCCGGGAAATGACAGTCTCACTGACAGGGAGGCCCCAATAGCAAAACGGATTAAGCGGCAATGTTGTGGACGAATGGTCACATGAAAATAAGCATCGTGAAGGTCTATTGATGCCAACCATCCGTCCTTTGGAAGGAATGGAAGAATGGATTGCAGCGTGAACATCTGAAACTTCTGGCATCGAATGAAGCAATTCAGATCCTGAAGGTCCATAATGGCCTAGACCCCAACGTCCCTCTTGGGAATTACAAAATACTTGGAGTAGAAGCCTTGAGTTCATTGCACCTCCAGCACGACTTCGATAGCTCCCTTGTCGAGGAGAGTGGTGACCTCCAGACAGAGAGATGGAGTTGGAGGCGTGATGACAAAGCGATGGAAGGTAGGGGGCGAAACGAACTCTATGGCGTACTCGACCCACACGATAGTAAAAAACCAGGTGTCAGTGGTAATTCTTTCCCAAGCTGGAACAAAGGGGAAGAGTCGGGTTCCCATGGGCAGGGTGAAAGAAGGAGGTGGAGGTAGGCAGTTGAAACGGTCAAACAGATTGTTTAGGCAAAGGAGGTTTCCTCGGAGCCTGAGGTTTGGATTTTTGAGGAGCGATAATCATACGGCTGACAGCGCCACTGTGACGTGGCAGGAGAAGGTTGGTGCTTGGTATAATAAGGCTTCCATTGCCGATATCATGGGTGTTGCGGAGTTGAAGTGGACACCCCAAGTTTCCTAGCCGTCTTCCTGCTATCATCTACAGCCTTCAAAGTTTCATCAGTAGTGGAATTAAAAAGACCTTTGCCATCAAATGGAAAGTACTCATTCTTGAATTTAACATCTGGCTGAAGAGAGGTGTTTCTAAGCCATGCATGCCGATGAAGAGCAATTGAAGAGGCTAAAACTTTAGAGGAACAGGTGACCGCATGCCTGATAGAATTAATTTGCTGCTTAGAAATAGTGCAGATTTCAGACAGAGCCGCAGACCAAGTAGACCGGCAGTCCTCTGGAACATTATCAAGGATAGGACAAATGGCTGTAGCAACATTGAAGGTGTAGGCAGAGAGATAGGAAAGATAAGTATCGATCCTAATATTCATGGCAGTGACAGAATATGTCTTCTTCACTATGGAGTCGATCTTGCAGCCCTCTCTCTCCAGATGAACCGACTGCCTAGGTTGCTTTGACTTCGAAGAGGAATGAATTATCATTGAGTTGGGTGAGGGATGGTTAAAGAGAAACTTTCCAGATAACTCTTGGATTTTGTAGATGGCATCATATTTTTTAGACAGCAGAGATACCAAAGCCGGGCAATCCTAGGATTCCTTCAATGCAGAAAGGTGAACTAGGAGTAGTGGCAGAATAGTGGAAGGCGGGAGGTCCACCAGGACCAACTTGTGAACCACATCTGTGACTGCAGGTGTATCAGTTGTGGCTTGCACCTGAAGCGCAGTCGCCATTCTGGTTATAAACTCCAAATAAGCTTTGGGGCCTTCTGTAGGTGAGAGAGAACCAGTACAAGGGTCATCATCATCAATCAATACGATATCTTGCTCCAGATCACCCGATACTGAATAGTCAGAAACTGAATCCAGAGACAGTGAGAGCAGAGTCTGCTACAGGTGCTTTGCCATTGGGTGGAGGACAAGACCAAGATTCAGATGGAGAACGCTTCGGGCCGTCTGCAGAAACGTCAGTCCCGTGGTCAAGGACTATGGAATGCATTGAAGCATCCAACAGGGAACGTCTACCATGCAAGACGATCGAACAATGTCGACAAGTATCTCTTTCCCAAGATGGAACATAGCGGTCTTGACAAGGAGTTGGGGACTTCGAATAGGAAAGAGGAAGGTACTATCTGCAATGTCTGGGGTCCAGAGACCAAGATCGATAGTCAGATTGCGAGTGAGACCAGGACAGTGATCTAGGAGTCATAATTCCTGCGATCATATCATGATTGAGGTGTTTGAGATCGACTTCTCATAAAGTGGTTCCCTTCATCCAAAACGTGGATAGGCAGGTGGGAGTCACAAGACACAGATCGGCATCTAGAGGCCCGGGAGTCATGATGAGAGTCAGCAGACAGCTGCACTGGAGATCTATCATGTTGACCAGGTGTAAGATGGTCCACTGAAGACGAGAGAACTGGTGTCAAAATAGGAGGATGAGTCTCGACTTTGTGAGATACCACCGGAGCTGATGTAACCTTCGGTGTTGATGTCGACAAACCCGATATCACTACTGGATCGAGATTCGGGGCGGTACTTGACGTGGAAGTCTTCAATTTCAATGACAAAGAAGTCTTGACATTGTGTTTTTTAGCTTTCTCTTTCGGTTTTAAGGCTTTTCCATCCTCTGTCTGAGTTTTTGGGGCTGAGGAGGAGTGTGAAGCTGCCGAAGACATAGTTGGATGAAGGGCAGCTTCTAAAAGCAAAGTACGAAGACGGGCAGTCCGATTTTTATGTGCCTGCTGGGTAAATTTTGCACAGTGTGGGCACAACTCAACCGGGTGAAATCCCCCCAAACAAACTAAACACAGGTTGTAACCGTCGTTCGAGGGGAGTTTAGCCAGGCAACGGTGGTACGCCTTAAAAAACAGGGTGAGGCCCATACAAACACCTTCCCTAATAGGGAAGAGGGGAAGGGAAGGAGGGAAATTAGAATAAAGAATAGTAATTCTGGTTTTTTGTTATTGTTTTAGAATAGAAGAAAGAAGATAGTAAAACGAAGAGAAAATTCAGCTGAGGCGATTTTGAAGAGCCATCAGTCAGAGATGTGAACGCCAGGGTGGTCGAAGAAGAACTGAGTGGGAGGCGGCTCTCTCCCCAACTCCAGGCATGCGCAGTGCGTGTCTGCTCCCCAGGGTGAGAAGAGAGCCTGCCAAAACTTTTTCTGAGGCAAGCTTTGGAATGTTCTCTGGTCGAGGTCATGCGCAGGCACCCAACCCATGTGTGGGACTGCACAGAGACCATGAAGAAGATCTAGCAGATGCAATGGAGGCTGCATAAAAAGTCCTTTTAGTGGCCTTCACTGCCATCTCATAAGATTTCATAAACGATCTATAGAATGTTCTCATAGCTTCGTCATGAGTATGCCGCCACCCTCGCTCTAGCCATCTCAGTTCTCACTTCATCCTCCATAGCTCCAGGGTGTACCATGGGACTACCTTGGTACAAGGATGGAGAGGATGCCACTCTATCCTCTGTGTAATTTTTAAAAAATTAAATGTGGGGGAGGGGGTGCTGGGTGGCAGCTCTGCAGCATGATCCAGCAAAAAGTAAATATGGCCAAGCCATAAGTGACCCAAGAACTGCTGCAAGCAAAACAGCCACCTCACAACTATGCCAGAGATCTATGAAAGGACTGCAGAGCTGAGGAATGGGACCTCAGCAGGAGCTGCAGGTCTGACACAAAAGGCAGCCACTGCTCTCCCAGGAGGAAACCTCAACATGAAAAGCAAGCTGGACAGACTTCCCAGAACAGTTGACTGGTTCCCCAAATAGATCACTATGAAGTACTGCAGTCACATGAGCCAATTTGGTGTAGTGGTTAAGTGTGCGGACTCTAATCTGGGAGAACCGGGTTTGATTCCCCACTCCTCCACTTGCACCTGGCTGGACCTTGGGCAAGCCATAGCTCTGTACCAGCTGTTCTCTCAAGGACAGTTGTCTCAGAGCTCTCTCAGCCCCACCTACCTCATAGGATGTCTATTGTTGGGAGGGGAAGGGAAAGGAGTTTGTAAGCCGCTCTGAGACTCCAAGTGAGTGAAGGGCGGGATATAAATCCAATCTCTTCTCTTCTTTTCTCAGTTTTGGTTAAATGAGCCACACAGTCTTTCAAGAATATGGGTCCCAGGCTGTGGAAGGCTAGCACCTCAAAGTGAGCCTGGGATTAGTGGTCAGAGCAGCAGCTACTGTAACACAGTCTGAATGTCATCCCTGCACACTACCCCAGATATGAAGAGGGCAGCTGAATTTTGCATCAGATGAAACTTCTGACTGCTCTTTAGGAAATAAGGCCAACATTTCAAAAAGACTCTTACCTGTAATCCACTCGGCATTTGGAATGGAGTTGTCGGAGTACAAGGATGCATATAGGAAAACTGAGTGTAAGGTGTGGTCACCTTCCTCCCCGGAAGAAAATCATTATTTACAACAGGAGTGCTGAAAATGTGAAAAAAATAAAAATAAAATAAAATCCTTGCTAATGTAATAATAATCACACTACCAAACAAATCTCTTGCTAAGTAATCAAAATCTTGATTTCCCCCCTGAACACCAGTAGTTGAAATTGCATGTGTCGCTTGCTGCCAATATTTATTTATTTATTTATTGTTCACATTTTTATCCCGCCTTTCCAGACAGCTGGCTCAATATTTAAAAACATGCTAATTCATTAAAGGGTTTACCATTGGTCCACCATTTTCAAGAAACCCCTCAAAAGATTTTTAGAAGTCACAATCTTTGTCTAGAGAATGAAGTGGGAGTAAGCAGTGAAGTGGCTAAATTTGCAGATGACACGAAGTTGTTCAGGGTGGTGAAAACTAGGGAGGATTGTGAGGCACTCCAAAGGGATCTGTCGAGGATGGGTGAGTGGGCATCAATGTGGCAAATGGGGTTTAATGTGGCCAAGTGCAAAGTGATGCACATTGGAGCAAAAAATCCTAACTATAAATACACGTTGATGAGGTCCGAACTGGCGGAGACTGACCAAGAGAGAGATCTTGGAGTTGTAGTAGATAACTCAATCAAAATGTTGAGACAGTGTGTGACTGCAATGAAAAATGCCAACGCTATGCTGGGGGTTATTAGGAAGGGAACTGAAAACAAATCAGCCAGTATCATAATGCCCCTGTATAAATTGATGGCGCAACCTCATTTGGAGTACTGTATACAGTTCTGGTCGCCACACCTCAAAAAAGATATTATAGCATTGGGAAAAGTGCAGAAAAGGGCAACAAAAATGATAAAAGGGTTGGAACACTTTCCCTATGAAGAAAGGTTAAAGCACTTGGGGCTCTTTAGCTTGGAGAAACGATGGCTGAGGGGTAAAGATCGAGGTTTATAAGATTATGCATGGGACAGAGCTGGTAGAGAAAGAAATCCTTTTCTCCCTTTCTCACAATACAAGAACTCGTGGGCATTCCATGAAATTGCTGAACTGTCGGGTTAGAACAGATAAAAGGTAGTACTTCTTCACCCAAAGAGTGATTAACATGTGGAATTCACTGCCACAAGAGGTGGTGGCAGCTACAAGCATGGACGGCTTCAAGAGGGAATTAGATAAACATATAGAGCAGAGGTTCCCACAAAGTATAGATAGGAACTCTCAGTCTGGGGCAAGTGATGCTCTGTATTCCTGGTGCTTGTGGGGGGGCAACAGTGGGAGGGGCTTCTAGTGTCCTGGCCCCACTGCTGGACCTCCTGAAGGCATCTGGTGTTTTTGGCCACTGTGTGACAGTGTTGGACTGGATGGGCCACTGGCCTGATCCAACATTGGCTTCTCTTATGTTCTTAAGTGACATTTCCTAGTTTTTATCATCATCTCTTATTTTCTTTATGAATTTTAGTCCAAAATTTTAATCCCAAGAACAAGATATTTCTTGGACTTCAACCAAACACCAAAACTTATTTGAGCTCACAGTTAAGACATGCCTATCATTTACTTAGTACACAAATCTGCTAGCGTATTTAAACTGTACCAAAGCAAACACCAACACAAATCTATTCACTTCTCTAAAATATTAAAACGGAACACAACACACAGAAAGCTACCAGGCCATGTAATTGTTCAGTGTGCTGTTGCACGGTGTAGTGCCAACAAATGCCTGACTGTTTCTCCTTGCAGTAGTCTCTGGTGGTGAAAATCTTCTGGAAACTTGAAGCACTGGCTGTTCAAAACATGGGCTTTTCTCCTACAAATAAAGAAAAGCTTTTGTCATCAGTTTTCCTGAGACCACACACAGTACAAAAGTTAATTCTGACTTACCTATTTGCACTGATGAACATTCAATACGAAAATCAAAGTTAGACAATGTTCATGGGATGTCTGTGTTGCATGAGGTCCTCTTAAAATTTCAGAGCTACCGAACACTTAATTTAACAGTATTCACCACATCAGCATTTGGGTGATGATATGTATGCCAGTGGCTAAGCCACACTAGGCAAGCACAAGGTTGTGTTGAGCTTTACACAAGCCTAGTTCATGCAAGTTCTGGCCGTCATGCCTGAGGTTCCAACCTGCCCAAAACAAATCGAGGTCCCTGCTACATTCATTGCAACAATGTTATTTTGTTGTCCCTTTCCTCAGAACAATTACTGTATTTTCTGGCGTATAAGACTACTTTTTAACCCAGGAAAACCTTCTCAAAAGTCGGGGGTCGTCTTATATGCCGAGTGTCGTCTTATACGCAGGTGATGAAACTTCCAAGCCAGACTGGAGAATCTGCGGTTACCCCATCCCTACCATGTCCACAGCTCGGCCAACGGAGGGGAACGAGGGGGCAACCAAAGGGAAGGGCACTGTGCAGACCTCCAGCCAAAGGGCGCCTTCTGAAAGATGGCACACGGGGCTTAGTGAGGCGGGACTAGGCAGGGCCCCCCCGGGAAATGAAGCGGCTGCTACTCGCGCCGGCGGCGGCCGCGGGAAGAGAGGCCTCGGGCCGCTTGCACTGCCGCGGGGAGGGAAACCTTGCATCGCTCGTGGCGGCCGCGGCGAGGTCTTGTACTGCTCGTGCCGTTGCCGGCCGCGGGGAAGAAAGCCTTGCGCCACTTGTGGTGGTGAGGCCCTGCACTGCTTGCGCCGGCTGCAGCAAGGCCCCACGGCTGGGGGTGGCGCAAGCGGCGCGAGGCCTCCCTTACCAAGGCCAGCGGCGGCACAAGCAGAAGCCATTTCATTTCTCAGGGGGGCTCGCACCTCACAAGGGAAATGAAGCGGCTGCTACTCGCGCCGGCGGCGGCCGCGGGAAGAGAGGCCTCGGGCCGCTTGCACTGCCGCGGGGAGGGAAACCTTGCATCGCTCGTGGCGGCCGCGGCGAGGTCTTGTACTGCTCGTGCCGTTGCCGGCCGCGGGGAAGGAAGCCTTGCGCCACTTGTGGTGGTGAGGCCCTGCACTGCTTGCGCCGGCTGCGGCAAGGCCCCACGGCCGGGGGTGGCGCAAGCGGCGCGAGGCCTCCCTTACCAAGGCCAGCGGCGGCACAAGCAGAAGCCATTTCATTTCTCACGGGGGCTCGCACCGCTGCCGGCCGCGGGGAAGGAAGCCCCCACGCCGCTCATGGGGAGGCCCCGCACCGCTCACAGCGGCTGCAGGGAGGTGTTGTGCTGGCGCACAAACCCCCGCCCCCCCCCCCCCCCGGAATTTAAAAAGATGACGCCCCTGGTGTGAGCTAGCTTACAGTTTCTTAGCCTCCGGCATCCACAGAACCGCTTGAGAGAGAAAGACTAACTGAAGGTCTGGTGCTGTATTTGGTGTGCATTAGAAGAGGGGTAGTCTTATATGGCGAGTATATCCCAAACTCTATATTTTGACTGGAAACGTTGGGGGTCGTCTTATACACCCAGTCGTCTTATACGCCGGAAAATACGGTAAGAACAGTTTCAGCCCTTCTGTGGGCTGCTTCAGCTGTCAATGCCCTCCTTACGGCATGGTCTTCTGCTATAAATAAGGAACCTATCTTACTTCGCAAGCCTTCCAGAAAGGCATGCAAAGCAGTTTTATTTGGAAAAGCTTTTGGGAAACTGATCGCAAAGGAACCAATGGCTGGATTAGTTTATTTTCTTCATTTTTACAAATTTTATATCCCACCTTTCTGCCCTCACAAGGGCCACCAAGTCGGGTAACAAAACCATTAAAATCAACCAAACACACACATCATTAATACAATTAGAAACAGAGCTAAAATACATACAGAGATGTAAAAACAACAGTTGTTGGCTAATTTTTTTTTGATTTGCTGTGGTCTATGCTGGTTTACAGTACAAGTGCTTAATAGCAGTCTTTATATACTATGTGAACCATTAAGGCCCCCTTTTCAAGTAAAAGGTAGGTAAAAATATTTTAAAACAACCATGTTTGTGCAAACAGTAATATCTTAGGCGATTCTAACAAGATAGAGAAGGGCCACACTGTATATACATGGTACTGTTTTGAGATCAATTTAGCACTGCATATTTAATGTTACTTCTGGAGTTTTCACTTGCTTCACATTCAAAGGCTTTCCCAGCCAGGGAATAGTGAGAATTAGAGGCTGGCTAAAACTTCACCTCTGAGTTCCTCTTTTGCATCACTTCAAGATGACACTGTTTAGTTCCAGAAGGAGGACCACTTCTTATGGACTCTTCATTTTCTTTTGAGGCATTTTCAAAAGAAAGAGAATGCTGTCGTTGCCTTTCCAGATAGCCCGACTCTATGGTCCTTAGCTCTTCATGATGTACTTCCGTTTCTGAAAACAATTTTTCATATCATTATTAAAACAGAGATGGTGGAATATCCTGGCAAGATGGTGCTGGATTGTGCTCCCAGCTTGTGGAGGAAGAGGCTGTACGGTTTCAAGTTCTGCCTTCTAGAAACCTCAGCTAATCACTCTCAAATGGTGGACTATAATGTTGGAAAATAAAAAAAAGTCGGACAGTTTAACTGCTGGCCAACTCTCAGCATGGGGGGTTTTCCTGGATTTTGATGGGAGAAGGGTTAGGAGGTCTGCTGGTTAGGCAGGAAATCCATGACAGCCACTTTAGTGTAGTGGTTAAGAGTGTTGGACTAGTATCTGGGAGAACCAGGTTTGAATCCCCACTTGTGCCATGGAAGTTGACTGGGTGACCCCCTTGGGCCAGTCATACTCTCCCAGCCTAACCTACCTCACAAGGTCATTGTGAGGATAAAATAGAGGAGAGGAGAATGATGTATGCCAGGGGTGGGCAAATAGCGGCCCGGGGGCCACATGCGGCCCGCCACAGAGTTTTTTGCGGCCCGCCAAGACAGTCAGCCACGTGGTGTGATAGGGTACATTTGTCTCATTAAACTGATTCTAAAATTAAATATGCTGGCAGCTATAGATGATATGAAATCAGCACAATAAATAAATTGAATAAAACTACCACTATTTTATTTAATTTATACTTATTGATTTTTATGATACAATTTATACCTTTTCTGAAATGCAAAGTTAACTAATGAATGCAATCATTTTAACAGGTGTGGCCCTCCGCTAACCTCCGCTCCCACAAAGTGGCCCCTGAGCCAAAACAATTGCCCACCCCTGATGTATGCCACTTTGGGTGAATTAAATAAATAAATAGGGACTCTAGGTATTTCGGCTATAGGGTGGGTTGGGGCGCCCTTGCTTTCAAAAACAGTGTGCATCAGCCAAACAAGACCCTTTGTAACTGCTTTGTAACCCTTACACCTTCTCAGGCCCCAGGCTCTCCAGTAACTTTGTTACTGTGATACTGAGAGGGCTGGAGAAAAGGAAAACAAAGAAACAACCAACCCATACGTACCACTGACGTAAAACCTGTTTCTTAATTATTTTCATTAACTGTGGTTTCTCCATAATCCCCTCATAACAGGCCAAGTGAATGCAGGATGGCACCACGAGCCCCAACACTGTCCTCACTGACCCCCAGAAAAGGAAGCAGCCCCCCATCTCAAGTATAACGATCAAAAGTATATAAAAAAACCAAAGTTTGTAGGGTGTGAAATTTAAGTCCCTAGTTTCTGGGTCTGCAGACAAGGAATTATCATATCATTACAATCTGACTTTTGGTGTATAGGCTAATAAAATAACTGAGCTTGGTAATGGATGTGGACTTTCAAAGGGGTGGCAGAAAGCGACAAAGGAGAGACAGCTAACAGCAGCAGCAACCTTTCTCAATGGAAAAGGCATGCTGGGAAAAACAACATTTTTCAGGGGCCCAAATTACAGGGCGAAAAAATAATGAGGAATCTACATATGTGAACTTCATTTGAAGAGCAGTCTTATTTTTTTCTCTTTCCCCTGTTTTTTCATCTGCAGGACTGCTTACCATGACATAGGTTACCTCATGCTGTACTTCATAAGAACTGGGGAAAATATACATAGGACTACATAAAAACACCACAGACGGTGAAGACCCATGTCAGCCCCCAACCGCAAATAGGTTAAAACAAACCTTTTATTTTAACAGCATCACTGGAATCATGTTTATTCTTTATTGTTATGCTTGAATTGGTAGCTATTTCCGAGTTCTCTTCGTTCGACAGCTGTACTTCTAGAGGTTTCCTGTTTGACATAGGCTAAAGCACAAAATACAAAAGTTTGGAAGAAAATGAGACCATGGAAAATCTCAGTCACAGAACCCAATCTGAAACCAATCTGTGTTACCAAGCAGGTAAATGTAGTTAGTTGTTAACTGTCATGCATGCATATTTATAGGCTCAGGACAGACTTCGAAAGTCCAGAGCTAGATCATCATTATGTGCTTTAAACATAAGAAAACTGTCAACAGATACATAGAATCAGATCTCCCAGCCCACATCATATTGCCTTTAGATTGCAAGACCCTTAGAAAATAAGCCATGCAAGTATCTGTAAGGCTTAGTGACAAGACAGGTTCAAGAAGCATTTGTACAACCTTGATTCTGTCTTGGAGCTATGAACCAACAGGACATAAATCAACAGGGGTTAAACGCGATCCTCTTTCCCTACACACAATACTCTCTCTACCTCTGGAGGTTGTGGGCTCAGGATAGGATCTCTCCTTGAACCGGCCTCTGGCTCTGCTTCAGCCTCTCTCTCCTGCCCAAGAGAGCAGGGAAACTTCATTCATTCCCCAAACCAGCCGACTGTGGAGTGGCTGAATCTCTGCTGCCTCCCAGCATCGCCCCCCCCCCCCATCTCTGGCTTGTAGCCTGGGTCAGCACAGGCAGCAGGAGCGTTTCCTAACCTCCTGTAGGATGAATGGATGGGCTGGAGTCTATATCGATGGTGCCCCGCCCCTTGGGACAGTCCCCCTTTTCCCGCACTTTTTGGCCTTGGGGCAGCTGGGAACTGTAGGCCAGCAGATGAGGAAGTCCCATTCAACCCAGTGAGTGATACCCCTGCAGGCCCCTGTCCGGAACTACAGCTCAATTGAACCTTATGGGGGAACATTTTAAACAAACAACCACAGACAGCAGCCATCTTACAAACACAGGTAACTGCCATTTCGTTACACTTACCAACAGCCACTGAGGGAATAGTTAGTCCCACACAGGAGGCAAGCAGGAGAAGCGTCTTCGTCAAAAGAGGAAGCCATTTGCCAGAAATTCTGACAGGGCACAGTGGCTGAAGGAGAAGGCGGGGAAGAGGAGCAGACCCAGCACCCAGCCAATGGCATGCGAGTACTCAGAACCAGTAAATAGGGACAGCTTCTGAGTGACATATCAGGGAACCAACTGATTTGGGAGCATGTGGAATGTTCAGGAGAGTCCATGGTGAAAACAGAATTATATATAAGGAGGATATCCGGCCTGATAAAGAGTTCTGGGGAACTTGAAAGCTTGCATACTATGTCATTAAGTTGGTCTTAATAAAGGTATTACATAGATTATGTTCTTGGCTTTTTAGAGTTCATGTATCCATCAGTTCTGGTATAAGATAATAGGATTCAGAATAGGAAGCAATTCTCAGACAGCAATTGGGTATAATAGAAGTTAAGAGATTAGCTTGAGAATACTTTCTATTAATAAATAATTGTAGGATTGTTCAAAAATAATTTCAATGTTCTATATCATTGTGCACTTCAAAAATTAATACACTGTGAATCAAAAAGCAACAATGTATACATCACTTCCAAAACACTGGCACGCTGCATCAGGGAGCCAACTTATTTGCGAGTGTGTGAAATATTCAGGAGAGTCCATGGTGAAAACAGAATTATATATAAGGAGGATTTTTCATCCTAAAGTGCTTGGGATAGGTCACATGACCTTTAAAAATGCATGCATGCATTTCATAGGTGGAGATCTATACACGGATCAATTTAAACAACACAATGATTCCAGACCAGAAAGAAACTCTATTTCATTCATCTCTTTATTACCAGCTGCTGCGTTGTGGATCATTAGATGCAGGACACAAGCACTGGGAGCTGAGCTGGTCTGGTTCCATGAGCTGCAGCCTATCTGAAAAGTGATACAGTGCAGCAGCTTGCAGTAGAGTGTAGTGGAAACCCCCAGATCAGATCTCAGTTCAGCCAGAAACTCACTAGGTGACCTAATGCAACCATCACCTCTCAGCCTCAGGGGAAATAGCAATACTGACATCCCTTAAAGGGTGGTTGTAAGGATTACACACAATTTTGCAACTGATATAATTCATACATTCAGAGTATTAAGTTGCAGTTTTTACATTTGTGAATGCTGTCAAAGTATTGCTTTCAACTAAACTCAAAATATTTCAAGTGCAAAAACAAAGAGCAACTGTGAATATTGATTTTTTACATTCCTATTTAAGGGAACCTAAAAGCTAAACCAGAAAGCCTTGCAAGCCCAGCTTTAAGATACAGGAACCGCTCCCCCTGCACACGGCAGCTTCTCTTTTTACAGAGCCTTTGGCACTAAACGATGGGTGAAACAGGCCTGAATCACGTGGAATGGTGCAGCACAGTGTTCCTCAGGTGGCCGGGAGCACGCCAGGGAGCACACTGCCTACCTGCTCACTCTAACAGAATCAAGGCGCAGGAGTTCCCCCCAAGTATGGACTGTGACTTTACTGGAGACACTGAAAGAGAGTGTCCACCTTGCTGTGAGCTATTTAACTGACTCTGAAGTCATGCCAGGAGAGGAGAGGAGAGGTGATGAACAGGAGCCAAGGAGAGATCCAATATGTCAGTAGGAAGCAAAGCTGCATGGAGTGGGGGCACATTTAAGAGACTGAGAGGTGGGAGGCAAGCAGCTCAGAGATGCAAGAGCCGGTCAGGCTGCCCAGGTAGTGCAGAGGGCAGAACGAGGAGTTCATGTGTGGCAAATCTATTAAGCACGAAAGGAGAGGGGGGGGCCATTTCATTCAGTACGAGAGACACTAGGTGATACGGGAGTTCTGTGATCAGGACTCTTCACGTTTTATTTAAAACCTGCTAGGCTGGAACAGGGGAGGAAGAGGCCTCAGTCTAGACTGTCAAGGCTTGGAGCAGGGGAGGTTCCTGTATAAAGAAACCACCATTCTGTTGCTAGCTTTCCCAGGGAGGACATGGGCCATCCAGTGGCCTGCCCAAATCTCTTTGGGTTTATAGATCAGGATCAATGCATTGGTCCACAGACCTAGCTGCTACACAGGCAAAAACAGAATGGAAGGTGTGTCTTGTTCATGGAACTCCTTGATAAAGTCTGTGCTTTTTATAGCCTGCTGTAACAGCAGGCTATAAGATTCCCCCATGGAATTCTTCCATGCAGGAAAAATTTTGATAACAGATTAAGCACACAGGGTTGGATCGAATGTTGGGCTTGCACAAGTGTAACAACACTTCTGTTGGCAGAGAAAATACCATTTTTACTGATTCTTTCCTCCATTACAGAACATCATTTTGCACTCATGTTGAATGTGAGGCTAATTCCTGATTCCCAGGTACTGAAAGGGGAAAGGAGGTTAAGTGGACTTCAATAAAAGGGGAATACAGGAAAATCCCATTCTATGAACTTCATTCTGCTTGTAGGAAACTACAGGCTGGGTTCAAAAATATCAAAGTTAAGTGGCCTTTTAAAGCAAATCAAGCACGTTCGTTTTATGGAAGGGATGCATATTTAAAATAAAGAAGGAAACACACTTAAGTTCATAGCTCTGACGCTTCAAGTAGTCAAAAATTAGGGCACAGGAATAGGTTTATTAATTTTGTGAGTATTTTTTTAAATCATTTAATGTTCAGCTACTTTGGTTTTTGGTCTTACTAAACTGCTGTTTTGCCTACATAATCCAATATTCCACACCGAAACAGTTAATAAGAGAAACAAGATTGAAATTACCTTCAGGCCTTCTGGATAATATGAAGCACTTTTATTAGGTTTTGATTCATGCAGAGGTGAATTGATAAAATTTGTGTCTTTTGAAACAGGTAGCTGCCTAAGTTATCAAAACAATGATAAGTAATAATAAAGACAAAAAGGTTATTTCATTTTACATCAGAACAGTGCACAATATATATACAAAACACTCAACAAAAATAACTGCATTCAGATAACATGGAGAAAAGGCTACATACCACTAAATATGATTTTTAAAAAATATTTTATGGACTGCTGTAGGATACTTTTCATTCAACATTGTCCAGAGTGAAAAAGAGCAAACCCAAACAGAACACAATCCCAGAGCACACCTGTAAGAAGGCGCAAGCCTGGCAAAAACTCTTCAGGGACTTGTATGATGGAAGGGGAGAAAAGGGTCTGTCGGGGGAACGCCAGCTGGCATTAAATACTCAAAACAAAGCTCTCCAAATACACTTAACAAAGGCAGCCAGAAGGTGTCCCAAACCATGCTAGCTTTCTTCGTGTAAGTGCTGGTACAACCTCAGTTGGCCTGTGTAGGGCTGGCTGACATGGATTCAGAATATTTTCTAGGTTTTGCTTAAGGAAATGGCTATCAAGTAAATTAAAGAGAGAGGGAAGGAAGATCTTGGAAGCTAAGCAGGGCTGGTACTTGGAAGGGAGTCCACCAAGGAAGACTGTGCAGAGGAAGACAATGGCAAGCCACCTCCATTTCTCACATGCCTTGAAAGCCACCAAGTAAGACCAGGGTTGCCATACAGAGGAAGGCACTGGGAAACCACCTCTGTTCATCTCTTGCCTTTAAAACCCTATGGGATTGCCATAAATTGACAGCACTTTCCACCACCAAATTAAAGTTAGCAATGCTTTTTAACATCACTATACACAGTTTCAAGCACTATTTCTGGAGTATATAAAAATAAAGCGGGGGTCCTCAACATGGTGCCCACAAGTGCCATGGCACCCAACACTTTTCCTGGCACCAAATGTTTTTAGAATGTAGGTGGGGATTTTACCAAGCAAGGCTTCTGATTGGCTGTGCAGATGTTTAAAAATGTTACTTTGGCAGTAGCTGCCACCACAGCAGTCACTCTGTGACTGAAGGTAAACTGCAGCAGCCCTTTTGTAGCTGGCTCCATCTCCTGCATCAGCCATGTTGTGCCTACCACGGTGTGTCAGAATTACAAAGGTGACTGCAGGCTTTAGAAGTTTAGGGACCTCTGGCATAAAGAGTAATTAACTTCTGCTGAGTATTCTGAACAATTCATTGCTTTTTATTTTATTTAGAATATTTTTATGCCACCTTTCCACCCTATCAAGGTCCACAAGGTGGTGAACATAAAAAGAGCATTAAAGCTTTCAAACAATTAAGATATAGTTACTATATACATAGTTCGATTAAAAGGACATAACAAACACGAGAAGGGGGGGCAATAACTGTTATTGGGGGTATGCCAGACAAAAAAAGTCTTTGCTCACTGGTGAAAGACACCAAATGAGGGAGAAGACAGAAGACTCTCCCTGTGGAGGGTGTTCCAAATTCTGTGGGAGTGGACTACTACAGAACCCAGCAGAACCCTAGTCCTCTTTCCAGTTTTTCCTGGGGGTATGTGCAAACTGCAGCTTGTCAGCCACTGCATACAACAGAAGGCCAGTGTGTACCTCCCACATTCTGAACCTCCTATACTTCTCCACCCATCATAGGACACTAGGCTGCAAGTTGCTTCTACTCCAAAAAGTCAGGTACTTCAAATCGTTCTATTCTGTCATCTATTCTACCAAGCCACCAATAGAAACATCAGAAATACAAATATTTTTCACTAACAATAACTTACTTCTTTAGGACATTAGTCACATATGGAACATCTACCTTCACTGAATCATCTGTATCATCATCATCATCTTCATCATCACTTACTAATCTGATAGGAACTCTCCCAAAAGGACATATCTAAACAATAAACACACAGGAATTCATCAGATGCACAAAAAGGAGCAGGATATACATAAATGTAGACAGATACGTGTCTACCTGGTTAGACTGGTTTAATTGCTTCAAGGGTTTTCGTCCGCCCAGAACAAATTCAGCCTGTTGAGGAGACTCATGTTTCTGCCTGAAAAAAAAAGGTGGGATATTCTATATCGGTCAGCATTTAGAAATGGAATCTAAATGATTCTATGGCATGCTTTATACAACTTACCCCAGACAAATGCTGGGTACACTGCCAACAATCTCCCCGGAATCAAGGGTTTTCTTCCTATTCAGGAAACTTCCAGGCATGCTTTGTGAGCATGGTGCTGTAATTAAGTAATTCATTCAGAGAAAAATCAAAATTTAGCTATCACAATATTTTACCAAAAGCCATAAATTTTAAAAATGGGAAGAGCAACACAAACATACAACCTAATAGTTTAACATTTCTATGAAAATGAAATTGTTCAATCTAGGTTTTAATTTTAAAAGATATATTCCATGCCACAATGTCACGAAAGGGGCTTTTTAAAAAGCTTATTCTCCCTTTCTAGCAAGGGTTAGATTTGAGACAACTGCTGGGGTTGCATGAATGTCTACATTTAACCAATTATGATCCAAAATTAAGATCAAGGAAGTATGAATTTAGTTTATACCTGGAGTTCATTTTTCATTATTACAGTCCTACTGTAACTGTCTGTGTATATAGATTCAGGTGGGCAGCCATGTTGGTCTGAAGCAATAGAACAAAGTTTGAGTCCAGTGGCACCTTTCAGATCAACAAAGTTTAGTTCTAGGTATAAGCTTTGTATATGATACAAGTCCATAAAACTACATAAAAGGTATAGAATGTGGGACTCATTCATAATTCTGCTTGAGAATCACAGATTTTCATTTATTGCAAACACAGAATTCAAAATATGTGAACTTTTTAAAGTCAGGATGGCTTTGAGCAGGATCTCAATGCTCTGCAAAGATTAGTCCCTGTGAACAGCGTGGCCAGAAGGTAAAATTAAAGCATAGTTTTTGCAAGTTAAAGAAGTTTTTTCATAACACAATATTTGTACTGAATCTCACAATTACAGCAATGCAGACATTCCTTCCCCCCCCCCCCCATCTCTCCTTCGCCGTGTTTGAGAAACAAGGGCCAGGCAACAAACAGGGGGGACAAAGCCAAACTTCCTCCTTCTGGTATCATGTTCCCCAGCCAGGAAATGGCTTGGGAAGGAATGAAGGATGCCAATGAGATGAATTCTCTTTTCCAGTTAATGGAGACCTTGTTTCTCCTTCCTTCCGTCATCATATACCAGATCACTAGGGGAAGAGGAAGGTACGCCTTGACATAAGCAAGAGGTCTTTGAATGTAATGCCGATGTGGGGATGCAGGGGCGGGCCTTGCAATGGCTTGCTTCCTCTCTCCAAGGTCGGGGACAAAGGGTGGTGCTACAGGAGCAGCAATCCACGAGGGATCCACTTGAATGCAGAGTGCCTCAAGGGGCGGTGCTCTCCCCTATGTTGTTTAACATCTATATGCACCCCCTAGCCCAGATTGCCCGGAAGTATGGGCTGGAATGTCATCAGTATGCTGATGACATTCAGCTCTATCTGATGTTGGGTGGCCGGTCGGGCTCCTGTCCAGAAGACCTGGGCATTACATGCCATGGCAGGTTGGCTTAGACTGAGCAGGCTGAAATTGAACCTGGCTAAGATGGAGATCCTGTGCCTGGGTCAGAGTGGTCTGGGGGGGGGGGGGGGGTCCAGCTCCCGATCTTCGGCGGGGTCCCGTTGGTGCCCACGTCGGTGGTTAGGAGTCTAGGAGTGCTCCTGGATCCCTCCTTAACTATGGTGGCCTAGGTAGCAGCCACTGCTAAGTCAGCATTCTACCATCTGTGGCTGGCTCGGCAGTTGGTTCTTTTCCTCGATCACGACGACCTGGCCACGGTGATCCATGCTACGGTCACCTCGAGACAGGACTACTGTAATGCTCTCTACATGGGGCTGCCCTTGTTGCAAATCTGGAAGCTGCATCTGGTGCAGAATGGATGCAGGCTACTGATGGATCTCCCTAAACGGGAGAAACGCCGGTCTGTCCTGGTGGCGCTGCACTGGCTGCCTATAGTGTACCGAATTCGCTTCCAGGTGCTGGTGCTTACCTTTAAAGCCCTATATGGCCAGGGTCCAACATACCTGAGGGACCGCCTTGACCCGCATGTACCCCAGAGAGCACTTTGGTCGGGATCACAACTCTTGGTCCCAGGGCTAAGTGAGGCCAGACTCGCTGGTACTAGGGCTAGGGCCTTTTCAGTGGTGGCTCCGATCAGGTGGAATAAGCTACCGGAGGAGATCAGGGCCCTACAGGACCTTATGCAGTTCTGCAGGGCCTGCAAGATGGAGCTCTTCCGCCAGGCCTTCAATTAGGAGCCACCACCATCTATCTACCATCAACCATCTCCATTACCATCGGAGATGAGGGCCGGCCCGAGGAAATTCACACTAGGTCACAAGAGAAATTGCAGGACACCATCTGGACATAAGCTTCAATTTGAGAAGCTATAATGGTCATGAAGTGAGTGTGTTCTCTTAAAGACATACCTGCCAAATTCTCTTTCTCTTCTTCCGAAAGCAGCTGCTTTTTTTGTAAGCTCAAGTTTTTCAGAGCAATTTCCAACATTTCTGGGGGTAATGCTGAACATTCTACAGCTTTTTCAAGAAGCTGTTTACACTTTTTAATATTTCCTAATACAAAATAAAATATGCTCACAGAACAAAGCAATAATATAAGATACTAAATAAATCCTTTGCCAAAAAGCTGCTAGATACTATTTTGTAGACATACACACGCAAAGGTTACCCCTCCCCCCTTTTACAGCATCCTCAGCTGTTATCTTGGGCATTTTCTGAAATGGAGCTTGCTTTAGCACTGAACACTGATACAAGACTCTTTACTCTTTACTGAAACAAACGTGGATAAACCAGAGGACTTAAAGGTAGGCAATTTACCAAATTCTGCCATTTGCATAATTTATCACATTAGTATCTGAAGCAAATAACAAGATTTGGATGTTCATGTAGACTTTTTGGAAAGTACAAAAATGCATATATCTTCTCCACCCGCGAATTATATTATGAACTAGACAAGGAGAAAACCATACTGAATACAGATACCATATTACTATTTGTTTGTTTGGTTGGCTTCTACCCCGCCCTCCCCGCTTTACAGGGAAAGAGAATCCAAACAGACAGGAAAACTATGCCGTCTCTCTGTCTCTTCCTCTCGGTCATCACTGCCCTTGAATACTAAATGCAGCAGCATCCTCTTTGATAGGTTGGCAGATGAACTCTTGCCAGGACCCCTAAGCTCTAGCAGAAATTAACTTCCCTCAGAAGCAAAAATTTCTCTATGAGTCTTAGTGACGTGATTTTCTTATTGTCCTAAGATCAAGCTGCAGATCTAGGAGAATCAGTATCAATTATTGATATTCTGAAACTCCAGATAAGACAGGAACTTTTCCAAAGAGTTCATTGAAGCGGTTCTATTGAACACCACTATACTGAAACAGCCATTACTCAACATACTTTTTTGGAGCATGAAATCTTGTAGAAAGCAAATGCAATAGTAGATCAGTATCAGCACCAATGCTCCCTCTAAGCTGTGGAGTCTTGTGAGCAAAAATTCTACTTTGTGAGCTACTAGCATTAAAGTTGTGAGTAATTTGGCTATTATGTAAATTAGTTTGCTCTGGAGCCATCCTTTCTGAGCTAAGACAAAAATGTGCAAGCCGAAAGCTAAAAAACTGTGAGCTAGCTCACACTAACTCAGCTTAGAAGGAACATTGATCAGCACAGCTACCAGAAATGCTTCTTGCCTATCTTGCTAATCCGTGGAGTACTGTTTGTACTGCTTTCCTCACGGAAGGCCTCCAATTTTTTAGTGTTGTCTTCCATGCCGGATAATTCCATACTCAATTGCTGAAGCCATCAGTAGCTGCAACAGTCTTATTCTGTTGCTCAAAATGTATTCATCACTACAACATTCCATTTCATTCTTTCACTTGCAACAATACCACCACCTGAGAAAGCCACCATGACCTTCTCAGAGACTCAAGAATGCCCAAGATAACAGAAATGCCTAGGATACTAGATTGTTCATCCGCAAAGGCTAAAATGTACCAAGTAAAAACATGGTAAGATAGACATGTTCAGTCATGTTCATCAAATCCTACGCACCAGAGAACTTTCCACCCACAATTGTGGAGCAGCAAGTGGTAAGAAATTTAAGTTCCATGAGAAATTTGTGGTGCAATATTGAGCATGGTTCTTCTTGAAAATCTTTCTTCCAAGAATTGTAATTTGCATTACCAGGTTTATAACTGATGCAGGGGTGGGGGTGGGGGAAGAATAGCCAACATTTTTTCAGTAAATCATTTATTACTCCATTGTAAATGGTTATCCAGCAGCCATTCCCAAGTCAAATTAAAGGTAATTTATGCTATTTATGTAGACTGAATAAAAAACTAGTTAAGCTGGTATATACAAAAAACCCTCATTAAAATGTTTTCATACATAATGATATACACATATTTTATTATGTACTTTAATTTGGGGACCTGTATATCCCATGAAACAGCTGCAAATAAATTGACAGGACCTTGACCACATTGTACTTCCACCAGATTAATTATACATAATGCAAATACTGATGGTAGGTCAGTTATTCCATGTCAAATCAACAAAATTTGGCACATGATTCAGTCATGGTATTAGTTGAAATTCTGCACCACAGACTTCCTACAGAAAACCACTTGGCTCTTCCACAGTGGATGACAGATGAATACAGACTGACAACTTACCACATGGGAAATGCTAACTTCTTAAAATGCCAGTACAGACAAATGTGGCTGGTTCTGTAATATCCCATGATTGCTGGTACTCATTCTGTTCTCATGGGATGAAGACACTCCTACCTCCCCATGCATTGCTGTGCCACTTTCCAGTACATAAACATATCAATTTTAATTTGGCTACATACCAAATTAAAACACGCTCCCACTGAGTATACGGCGGTGGGCTGTTAATGGATCCTATAATGGATCACACCAGTGACAGCTGCAATAAAAATATGCTTTCCAATGTTGTTGCAAAATTGACACAGTAAGCCCTCACCGTTTGCATGAATTCCACTCCTAGGATCCCCATAAATGGCAACATTTGAATACCGAAAGGCAAGCAGAGTCTGCTGCCTCTAGGAGCATACTGGGAGGCCAAAGTGGCCTTGGAAAGGTCCAGTTCCCTTGCTTTCATGGAAGGAAGCATGGACTGGGGAAGCCGTACACAGCATTTGGCTTGACCGCAGCATTGCCCAGCAAGTTGTGCAGCAGTGGCCCTCTCATCTGCCTAGGCCGGGCACATGGCAATACTTCAGCCAGATGCTACAATGAAAATTGCCCAGCCAGGTACTTTCCTACACACATAGGGACAGGGCCGACAAGCCAGCAATCATGTGAAGGCAGGAAGGGGGGCCTGCACACTGGTACCTACTCTCATAAAACACAAAGGTTGTGTTCTCAGGCCTAGCTGCATGATGTGGTCAGGCCACAGACTGTGAATAAGAGAAAGTATAAGTCACAAATGTGCAAGTGATGAGAGTCTACTGTATTAACAATATTATACAATTTAAAGAGTAGGCTAAGGTGTTTGATATACCATACAAATTAAAGAGTATACTACAGTGTTTGATACAGGTGCTTTTAATTGGGCATAACCAAAATGTCTACATGTAACATGGCACTGCCATCAAACTGGGAAAATCTCTGAACTGTTATAGAGGCCCACTGTAATTTGTCATGTACATTCAAATAAAATACTTCCATATGGACATACATATGTGACAGCAACAAATTGGGAAGTTGTTATGAATGTAACACACAAAAATTATGGAGGAAGTGCCACAGAAATAGTACACAAAAATGGCACTTTTCTTGTTTTTCTAGTGACCCTTTGTTTAATTTTTCAAAAGCTTGTTGGCTTCCTGAGGATTATTATACTGATGCTAGGGAAGTTATTATTATTTTCTACCAATGCGAGGGAAATCAATATTGGAATGTTGCTGTATTGCTATAATAAGTGAAAATTATATTTTTTACTCAAGGCACAGAGTACACACTAAAAAAAATTCCAAATTTAATTAAACAGATTTCTACAAACCTTGTGAGAGTTCAAATTGGGCAAAAGCTACATGCACAAAAGCAAATTTCTTGCAGTTCAGTCTAGCAAGATGAAACTGGTCACGTGCCTCTTCTGGATCTTGAATACTGCAAAGAATAATACTGACTTACAAAGTTTCTGTTGAAAAAAGTAGCATTTAAGGGTACAGAAAAGGCCATTGAAATCGATACCAAAATGTACCATCGAACATTATACTCTCCTCTACCAGTGATCAAATCTCTATACAAAATCCTCAAGAGATACCAAGAAATCATCTTTCCAAAAACAATGCAGATTCATTTATTCGTTAAAAATTATCAGCAGAGGGAATCCACCCTAACTTTTCCCCACCCTACAATAGTGTACTGAAAGTGGCACCCTCATAACTTTCTGTTGAACAGATACGAACAGTACCTCCTGATCCTCATTCTGCAGACATAGCGTGTGGTCGTCCAGCAATCCTAGGGGCTGGTTTCAAAAGGAAAGTAAGCAGGAGCAGTAAGACAAAAGCAGCCAAGCAGATCAGAGCATAAAATAGTTTGATGGACTGACCAGCTCTTGCACAGACAGTGACCACAGTGACTTCACTCTGTGTTATTTGAGAAGTTTTCCTAAGACAGTGATTTTGTAGCAAGCCATCATTAGGCTTGTGAAATTCAGAAATCTATTCACTGGAAGTATACAATATTTGCTCAGTATAACGACCTGAGAAGGTTACATCTCACCAAGAAAAGTAGACTCTGAACTATAAATCAAGTAAATATTCACTTGTCTACCACCTCAGAAACTATTTGACATTCAATTTCAACTTGTTAACAAACACTATTTAATGTGAAAAGCAATTATTTTTTGTTGATATACATGTACATACAGGGTTGTGGAACCTGTGGAACCTTCAGAAGCGGAGGCAGAGTGGCCGTTCAGGCGGAGGCAGAGTGGCCATTCAGATGGCCGCATCTGCCCCTAGGAGGCGGCCCGGACGCATCGCGTCCGGCGCCGCGCTCCTTCCGCAGCAGCCGAGCACCACTTCAAAGTGGTGCTCGGCTGCTGCGGCGCGCCCCGCGCGCGCGTTCCACCCGCTGGAGCGGGTGTGAACGCATGCGGGCAGGGGCAGCCGCGCGGCATCCGCCCGCCACTCCAGGAAGCCGCCCACAGTCTGAATGCTGCAGGCGGCTTCCTCCCGGCAGCGTGTGAACGCCGTGCCGCGGGGGAAATTCCCCCCGCCCCATTCTGCCGCGCCGCGGAGGCACGGCAGAATGCCAGTTTGTCCTCAGCCTATGTAATGATAACTCCCTACAAGACCCACATGCTTAACTAGGCTGAAAAAAATCACCATAAAAACTGGACTACCCAAAATTATTCTACAGCTGCAGAAACACAGTTAATCAACATCATAAATTCTAGAGAAATTAAATTAAGTTCATGCCAGTTCTCTGATACTTACGCTTTCAATTCTGCAAATCTCACCAGGATGCGAGCATAACTTTCATTCTGGCTGCACTGTTCTGCAGACAATGCTGCAATTGCTTGACTGTAACGGCCAATTAATCTATTCAATAAGTCAATGTCAGTCTGAGGAATACCATTTTTTTCCAGTTTAAGTAAAAAACTCAACCAATCTTCAGGATTATTTGCAGTCATTATAATCCGATTAACAGTTCCAGAATTATCTAAGAAAAACAAGAGAAAGGCACTCTTGAGATTTACTTATACAGAGCAGATCCCAGAAATATGCCCAGCTCTTAATAGACTACAGTCCAATACAGTCTAAATGGAATAACTAAATTGAATGGAATAACTATGCACTGTTATAGACACAGTCAAGAAAGCACTCTAAATTTATTTTGGTTTCAGAATCCCCACCCTCTGACCTCACGATCCTCCAATGGAAAAAATAGAACATTTGACTACTACCATCTTGGGGAATATTTGCCTTTCAGAATGAGTCAACTGCTTTTTGAAGCAGTAAAAGAGAGCAAGAGTCCAGTATCTGAAGAAGTGAGCAGCAACTCATGAGAGCTCCTCCAGCCCTGCCACAAATGTTGTTAGTCTTTAATTTACTACTGGACTCTTTTCTTTAGTCTTTAATTTACTACTGGACTCTTTTCTACTGCTATAGTCTTTAATTTACTACTGGACTCTTTTCTACTGCTATAGACAAACTAACATGGCCGCCCCTCTTGCTTTTTGAAGCAACATTTATAATATTGTTTTAGCTGCCTTATATTTAAAATGCCTTTTAGTAACTGCAGCAGTAGGTAAGTACAATGGCAATTTCCATGTACAACTTTCAGATCTTCTTGACTGCTTGTAGTGTCACAGCAGGACAACAAAGTTTACTGATAAACAAGTGTTGCAGTATTTTGTATAGTGCCTTTAATACAAAGTCAATGGTTTCTATTTAACTCTTTCCCCCCTTTTTTTCCAGTTGACACAAACTAAAATACACTTGCTGCAATGTCCTCTACACAGGGCTGCCTTTGAAGAGAGTCTGGAGACAAAGCTGGTTCAGAAACCTGCTGCAAGACTATCTGGAGCAAACTGTAGGAACTCTAGTCTCTCCAGTCTTGTTCCATGTCCTCTGGCTTTCAGTGTGCTTCCAGACCCAATTCAATATGCTGGCATTGAGCTTTAAAGGTCTATACATCCTGGGGCCTGCATACCTTAAGAAGTACTTATCCAACTATTAGGATTATCTTTAGATGCTATCATTTGAGACTAAATGGGCGCGATCATACGCACCCATTTGCGACACGAGAGGGACGATTCCCCGCTGGCTCAAAGTGGTGCGATCACCGCAGCACATCTGGGAAGCGTCCCACAACTGTCATCAAACCGTCGCAAGCCGCTTTGAGCCGGCAGGGAATCGGCGTAAAAAGCTACCAGTGAAAAGGCAGTATCAAATGGTTTGCAACACCCCGGAGCCAGACTTTTTCCCTGTGTGATTGCGCCAGCGCAAACGTGTGGCGTCGGAGATCAGGCTTGAGAGGCAATTCATCAATCCCTTGTTTAAGCGAATAAGCGAATCGAAAATGGCCGGGGGGGGGAAACCAACTCACCCGCAGTTGCGTGTGATTACGCAGCAGTGGTTTGCCCTCACAGGTCCATGGACCTGTGTGATCATGCAAATGTGGCGCAAATTGCACCAGTGCAAATTCCCGTCTGGATTATCTCGCTAGTGTGGCTGCAACCAATGGGTAGCAACCTGAGGAAGGGCCTTCTTAATCATGGCACTGAGATTATGGAATGCCTTCACCAGGGACCTCCCTCAATTTGTCTTCTGCCAGCAGGTTAAGATTTTTGTTTCATCTGGGGTATCCTTATTGACCCCTCATTTTTAATAGTTTTATATATGCATTGCTTTATGTACGTATTATTTTTAAAGTTCATTTTAGTCAAGCTGGATAAAAATCCATTTTTTAAAAAAAATAAAAATTGGATTTTTAAGATTTAAATTGGATTTTTTAAATAAAATGCTTTTTGAAGAAAAATCTAGCTAAAGATCGTTTTCTATTTAAGATTCATTATAGTCATTATAGTCCAACAGTTATGCATCATGAAATAAGGATTAGTTTTTAATTACGTAGCATGAGGCTGTATATTCACGCAATGTTTAAATGTTTGGTAAATGAATTCCATTAACCTCTTCTAGAGATTTCTGTAAGATTACTGGACAGCTTTTCTACCTAGAAGAAATTATTACAAATGCTTGGTTTTACAGCTCTCAAAACTGTGAATTTGCACCTGCAGGGAACACATGCCTCTTCTTCACAACACAAATGTTATAAACATACAGAACTGAGAAAAAGACTGTAGGCCCGCACAAGATAGGCATGACTCCCGGCCAGATTTTCAGGGCGCAATCACACAGCAACATCTGGCAAGCATTCCGCACCCGTCAGCAACCCATATCACCCCACCAAAGATGCAGAGTTAAAAGATACCTGCGAAAGTGCAGTACTTTCTGGAAAACGTGGGGCGTGGGCGGTTGTCAGATCTCAGAAGTGCCGGTATCCCATTACATCCGGTGCCTATCTACGTCCTGTCTCACACCGGATTTTTTTTTTTAGCCTCCGTGTTACGCACACAAACACGGACCTGTGCATGCGCACAAACACAGTACTGCTGCACTTTGTGATGCTTCACCATCACCGTGTGATCGGCGGCTGACGGCCTAAGCATGGAGCCTTGGGAGACTGTCTGATCACAATACAGTGCTTCATTTGCTCCGGTGCAAAAAGCCTCGCTCCCCCCCCCCCCCCCCCCCGATTATCTCGCTTGTGTGACCGGGCTGTTATATTCCATTGTTCCTTTGCAAATCTATGTACACAGAATCAACCCCTTACCTCTTAAGTGCTAAATTAAAAAAAAAACCCAATGAATAGAATATTGTTGGCAGTGGAATAGATCTCCAAGAATCTAAGTCTGAGGATGGAGGGGCAAGCAGTAAAAATGAAAGTGAAATCTTTTAAGCAGAATAGTACACAAGTCTTCGGATCTTTGTGTGTATAGCCTGAGGTTTCTCATGTTATTCTTTTCCTCTAGAAGAAAACCTATAATGGCAGCAGGCTGTAAAAGAGACCCACTTTGGGAATATTTTAATGAAGTTCCTCTATCTATGGGTAAGGCAGGCATGTGAGCAAAATGCAAACACTGCAACAAAGATATGCAAGGCCTAGTGGCCCGAAGGAAACAACATCATGAGAAGTGCTGTGATGAAGACAACAAAAGGAACATGTCTGAACAGGAAGGATCTTCAGTTCTTAAATATTTTGATTTCATATTTCTTAAAGACTACTTTGAGGAACTGGCATGTTTTAACAAAATTATATTTGCTATTATTATTACTGCATGTTACTGTCATTTTGATATGGTTGTTATGAAGAAATAAAACTGTTGAAACAAGCCAATATTCCTTTTTGGGGCAGTACTGAGTGGCAGTGAATACAATGAGTAATAGTAAATAAGCAGAAATTGTATAAATAATAAAATAAGAGCACTGAATTTTTTGTTTAGGAGAATCCATCATGGAAACTATCCACCTTCGAGATCACCATCCTCCTGTTTTACAGTTTCAGAGTTATCTGTCCAGAATAGTGTTCCAATAATATCATATACATCACACATCCACAGATTACTACCTAAAAGAAAGAAAAAAGCCAACCATCTAGGAAGCACCATAGATACGTTTGTGATAAAAACCAGAAGATTAGAAAAAGAGTTAACTGATTTTTTAAAATGCCCAGTTTGTTTACACAACAAGCTCTTTTTTCTGTCTGACTGAAAACCCACACTTCATTAATACGGTTCAGCCACTGAGACCAGGATATAGTCTAGCCAGCAGAGCAGATGTTGCAGGGAAACTGCTGGATAAAGTGTATGACAGATAAATGGAGCAATGTGCCTAGAGGGTAAAATGGTTAACCTAAGCCTTGATGGGTGGAATAATGTCCACAATTATCCTGTTGTATATGTGCTTGTTGTATAACAACAAAAGAAGGGAATGTCTTCTTTCCAGAAACAATTGATACACCAGGAAATGCACACACAGCAGAATTCTTACAAGAAGTGGCAGAAGCGTGAACAAAAATTCAAATGTCTAGTATGCAGTTCGGTCACAGACAATGCTGGAAATGTATCCAAGATGAGAAGAAAATCAGAAGAGCAGGGAGGGAATACAAAGCTAATAACATATAGTTGCAGTGCTCATTTGCTGCACCTCCTAGCTAAAGACTTCAGTGTTCCAGAAATAAAAACTACTGTAGTTGAAATTGCTAAATACTTCCATAACAATCATTTTGCAGCAGAAGCTCTGAAAAGAATGGGTGGAACCAAGCTTACGTTCCCACAAGATGTTAGATGGAAGTCTGTAGAGGACTGTTTTGGAGAGTATATCAAGAACTGGCCTATTCTGATGACAGTTTGCGAACAAAATCAAGAGAAAATAGATGGCACTGTCACGGCCAAAATCCTCAACACCTGGGCTTAAGAGAAATGTTGAACATAAGCTGATCATCTTCAAACCCATTTCTGAAACTGTAAACAAAATACAGAAAAATAGCTGTTTTATTTCTGATGCTGTTGAAATTTGGAAGGAACTGAGTGAGCACTTAAAAACAAGCATACACTGACAGAATTAAATTACAAGCATTAAAAAAATGAATGGGACAAGCACTGTCTCCAGCTCATTTTCTGGTCGCTAATACTGCCAATATCTGGTACCAGGGTCAAATCTTAAGTGCTGAGGAGGAGGAGATAGCTATGACATGGGTATCCAGCAATCATTCATCTGTAATGCCAACTATAATAAACTTCAGAGCTAAGGGGGAACCATTCAAGAAATATGTTTGCTGCTGATGTTTTAAAGAAAGTCACACCAGTGAACTGGTGGAAGTCACTTTAGCACTTGGTTTTGGAGACTGTTGAAGTAATTATTTCACTTTTAACAGCAGTAGCTTCTTCTGCTGATATAGAAAGAATATTCTCTTCCTTTGGGTCATTCATTCTAACTTGAGAAATCGTTTGGGATCTGATAAAGCAGGAAAGCTGATTACGAACAAACAAGAAGATGAAGATGATTGCGCTACAGAGGACAGTAGTTTAAGTTTTTCCTGTGTAGACCAGACTGATAATCTAAGGGTTTTTTAAAAGATATTTTGTTTAACCACATCAGTTAACAAACATGGATGTTTCAGCAAATACAAGAATACATATGCTATAATGTTATTGTTTTAGTTAAATAAAACTATTTAAATTGTTATTATTAAGGTAATGGTTATTTTTCTCCTTCCAATAAAGTACAGCAGAAAAGTTGTCCAAAGATGAATGATTAACCTATTAAACTGGAGGTAGTTCACTTTGCAATAATTTTGTAATTATCTATCTACCATGTGTTTATAATAGTATAACCAAATCAGTAATTTTTGATACAACTCTAAAACTAATCTGAAAAGTTGTTATTCTAAAAATCAAATCTTCATCTGGTTGAAAATATTAAGATTATACCAGCAAGAATGGGTCTTTATGTAGAAAACCATGATTTAAATCTAGTCTTACTAACTAGTGATTTAAATTGTGATTTAAATAGATTTGTTTAAATCAAATCCATCTTGACTTTAGTGTATTTTTGTTTGGCACTTGAGAGCCCTAATTGGGCAGAAAGGTAGCATACAAAGGCTTTAATCCCATGAGTATTTTAAGGTGCCATGCTAAACTGTAAGCCAGCAAGGCATACTATATGCTCTCATGGACTGTTATGATCATAAGTTTGAACTTTGGGTTATTCTGCAAAGGACGAAATGCACTCTTTATTGCGGTAAGAGGCTCCAGTCCACAGCAGGAAACACTCTCCATAGTTCACACTAACACGGACACCAGGACTCCATTTCAAAGGGTCCTCCTGTCTCCTTGCGCTGGTCAATTCCCACCTTCCCCCAAATTCCTGCAAGAGATTATGTTAAGTGACGTTACCTGGCAACTAATTGTCCGGCCATCGAGTGACCTGCCCAGAGCCATCAAGAGACAATGGAATGGAGCCATGAATCCTAGCGGCTTGCCCAGGTGTCAGTTCCTGCTTAGCTCCTAGATTTGCAATATTGACCACTCCTTCCCATCTCCTCCTCCTTGTTACACTGACCAATGGTAGGGTTAGTGGGGACGGACCAACTAGTAGGTGTGTCAATGGGATGTGGTCAGGGCAGCCCACCCCAATGCCACCTGATAAAATATCTTGCACAGCAGACAATCATTGCTAGCTGCCTCGACCCCTATCTTCTTTACCATCCTCTCACATCCAGCTTTCTATCCCATTACCCTGCCTCCATCTTTAATCCCTGGTTTGCACAGCCAGGAAGAAGCATGTATCTGCAGGTTTAGATCGCGCTCCCCATTTTTCCTTTCTACCTCCCCTCAATCTTCTTTTGGAATCGGACCACCCATCTCCAGGACAGGTAAAGTATTACCCAACCAACGAACTTCCTGCTTATGCAACAGTGCTATTTTTCTACCTAACTTTCCTAGATCTTGTGTGTATGCATGTATGATTCTGTTTTGTATGCTTGAACAACATTTTGTTGTACTGTGGCATCTTTAAAAGATTAAATTTGTTATGATAGCTTCCACAGCCCACTTTCCCAGGTGCATGAATAGCCTTCCTTGGTTGAAATATTGTGAGGCTTCTGCTCAAAGTAGTCAAGGATCAGATCTTTGTTGATGAAACACAGTTCTTTATTTCCAATCTCTACATTGGTACAGGTCCTCGGATTATTGTCAGAGATAACGCATACAATAGAAGCAGGTCTAATATACTCTCCAGCACAATTTGAATTGCCCATAGGTAACCAATCAACAAGGGGGGAAAACCGCGGGCAAAAGGTTCTCTGGCCGTTTGCTTCCCACAGGAAAGAAAGCTAGGTGTGAAGCAGTAAATTTCCCTTCCCAAACCAGACCCCTTAGATGTAACCATATTCACATAACAAATGCCTTCCCCAAGGCTTTCGGACGTTGATAAGAAATGGTCCCTGTCCTCCCCTGTCTTCCCAGCCGGGATGAATGGAATGCGGAGGCAGAAGTGTGAGAGGCCCATTGTTCCCATGCTTTGAAGTTGTCATTCTCCCGGGCAGACAGATACATAGACCAGGCCTGGTCAAAGCCATAAACCTGGGGTCACATAGTATACATTCACAATGGTCAAGCAAATGGCAATAGGCATGATTACATAGTGGGTATAGGAACAACTAATAGCAATAGGCATGATTACAAAATGGTTACAGGCACAGGTTATAGTATATAGGATGAGATCCCAAAACTCCTTGTCTGAATCTGCAGATTCTGACACACTGCCACCCCAAAAATCAATCTACCCTGGTTTATCTGGGAATCTTTTATGAAAAGCTTTAACTAACTTAGGAGCATGTACATTTTCAGAACGAACCCACTCATTCTGTTCCGGGCCAAAGTCTACCCATTTAACTAGATATAGCAAGTGGCCCCTACGCATTTTTGAATCAAGGATTTCAGAAATTTCAAAATGAGGTGCCTCCCCCTTCATCAGTGGAGGAGGAGTCGGAGGAACTGGATGCCATGCATTCGGCCCAGGATTCTTCTTCAGCAAGCTGAAATGAAAAACAGGATGCACAGAACTCAGTGACTTGGGTAATTCTAGTTCAAAAGATACATCAGAAATCTTGCGCAATACTTTGTAGGGCCCGACATATTTCCACCCTAATTTCCTGCTGGGTTGTAATCCATGTATATTTTTGGTAGACAAGTAGACTGAATCCCCTGGCTGTAAATCCCAGCCCTCTGCTCTGCTACGGTCCGCATACTTCTTGTAATCCTCTTTAGCCTTGTCCAGTGTTTTAGCGATCAGTGGCAATGAGTCTTGTAAGGTTGCCCACCAACGTTTAAAGTCTGTGGGAGAGGTGTTTGGCGTTTCCTCTATGGTGGGCAGAGGTTTCCCTTCAAAGCCTCCCACCGCCATGAACGGGGATACACCCGTAGACGAATGAATAGCATTGTTGTAACTGTACTCTGCAAATGGCAGTAGTTCCACCCAATTGTCCTGGTGGTAGTTAGTGTAACACCTTAGGAATTGTTCCAGGATTTGATTAGTTCGTTTGGACTGGCCATCGGTCTCTGGGTGGTAACCCGAGCTTAAGGCTGGTTCAATGTTTATTAGAGTCAAGAGCTCCCGCCAGAAGTTGGCAACGAACTGACTGCCCCGATCGGATACCACACGTCTGGGAAAAGCATGTAACTTTATCACGTGGTTGAAAAAAGCTTTAGCCAGCCCCTTAGCAGTGGGTAGCTGTTTAAACGGGGTAAAATGGGCTTGTTTCGAGAACATGTCTACCACCACCCAAATTACGGTTTTTCCTTTTGAGGGTGGCAGGTTGGTGATGAAGTCCATCGCTATCGCTTCCCACGGGCGAGAAGGGGTGGGCAATGGATGCAACAGTCCCGGGACCTTCCCTCCCCTCCTTTTGCACATCAAACAGGTTTGGCAGGCAGTTACAAAGTCCGAGACATCCCTGCGCATGCGCGGCCACCAGAACTTCTGTTGGACTAAATTTAGCGTTTTTAAGAACCCAAAGTGCCCTGCCAGTTTTGATGAATGACAAGTCAGTAATATGTCTTTTCGTCTGGTTCGAGGTACCACGAGTTTGTCCCCATGGTACCAGCACTTGTTGTCCCGGAGGGAACAGTCCTCTATATTTCTCAATTCTTCGGCCTCTTCTGGGGAGTAGTCCCCCCCCATTCATTCCCCCACGACTCTACTGCCGCTTGCTTACTCTGGCTCCTGCTGGTGACAGCTCCTCCCAACTGCTGGTGGGAAAACATGGAGTCGAACACTTCTTCCTTTTGACTCTCGTGCTGGGGCAATCTGGATAGTGCATCTGCTAACGAATTGGCTCTCCCGGGGAAGTGCTTAAGCACGAAATTGAATTTTGAGAAAAAATCAGCCCATCGGAGCTGTTTCGCATTCAGGGACCTCTGGGTGCGCAAGGCTTCCAGATTTTTGTGATCCGTCCAAATTTCAAAAGGGGTCTGCGCTCCTTCTAGCCAATGCCGCCAGGTGGTGAGGGCCAGTCATATGGCTGCTGCCTCTTTGTCCCACACTGACCAATTTCTCTCTGTCTCATTAAACTTTTTCGAGATATAAGCTAGGGGGTGCAGCTTCTCATCCGCCCCCTTCTGTAAGATGGCTCCCCCCATGGCCACATCTGAAGCGTCTACATGCACCACAAACTCCTTGGTCTCATCGGGGTGGGCCAGGATGGGTTCCGATGTAAAAAGGGTCTTGAGGGTGTCAAACGCCCTTTGGCAATCTTTCGTCCAGGCTATTCTCTCCCCGGGCTTCCCTGCTTCCGGGCCTCTCCCCTTGGTTTTTAGGAGTTCACTTAGCGGGAGAGTGACTGTGGCGAAGTCTTTTAGGAAGGCGCGGTAGAAATTACAAAATCCTAATAGACTCTGAAGCTGTTTTCTCGTTCGGGGGGCCTCCCATTGCACTACTGCCTCTACCTTGGCAGGGTCCATTTCTAGCCCTTTCTGGGAAATGCGGTACCCCAGAAAGTCCACTGAATCCCTATGGAATTCGCATTTCGACAACTTGGCATACAACTGGTTTTTTAACAGGGTTGACAGCACTTCACGGACCAATTGTACATGTTCCTTCTTATCAGCAGAGTAAATCAAGATATCATCTAGGTAACATAACACCCCCTTGAATAAATGCTTGTGCAACACTTCATTTATTAAGCTCATAAAGACCCCTGGTGCTCCACTTAAGCCGAACGGCATCACCAGGTATTCGAATTGCCCCAACGGTGTGTTAAACGCAGTCTTAAATTCGTCCCCCTCCCTGATGCGCACCCGGAAATATGCATCTCGGAGGTCCAACTTAGTAAACACCTTTCCTTTGGCTGCTTCTGTTAACAGGTCCTTAATAAGGGGAAGGGGGTAGGCATTGGAGGCTGACACTGCATTTAATCCTCTGTAGTCCGTGCACAGCCGCAGCCCTCCGTCCTTCTTTTTCCGGAACAGAACAGGGGCAGCGAATGGGGACTTAGCGGGGCGGATGAAACCTCGCTCCAAGTTCTTGTCTAGGAATTTCCTTAGCTCCTCCCACTCCGAAGGGCTCATGGAATAGAGCTTTCCCTTTGGTAGCTTCTCTCCCGGGATCAGCTCTATGGCACAATCCGACAGTCTGTGGGGGGGTAGTTCATCGGCCTCGGTTTCACTGAACACTTCCATTAAGTCTCGATATTCCCTGGGAACGGCGGAGGGCACCAGAGTGAGCGTGGCCGCTCGGAGAGGTGCTGGGGGCCCCGCTCCCCACCCCGCGTCCCACTTATGGCTTTGACATTTCTCGTCCACCCAGGAGATTTTCCCTTCGCTCCATTTGATGTAGGGGTCATGGGAACTTAACCAGGGACTCCCCAACACCATGGGGAACTGGGTATTGAGAGTGGTGACGAAGACTCTCCTCTCCCAGTGCTCCCCCGTCCCTACTATCAGTCTCTCGGTCTCTGCCACACACGCCTCTTTCATTTCCGATCCGTCCATTTGGGTAAACGTGAGTGGCTCCCCCAATGGGGCGACCTTGGGCCCTAACCCGTCCACTACTAGAGGGCTAATCAAGTCCCGGGCACACCCTGAGTCAATTAAGGCCCGGACCCGGACGTGGGTCCCGGTCCCGGGTGCTATCACAGTCACTACCATATACAGTAAAGGGCCAAGGATGCTCACCGGGGATGGCGCATCGCGGATGGGGACCTGCAGTTCTGCGCCGCTCACTGCAGGCCGTTGGAGTTTCCCGACATCTGTGCTTCCGTCAGCTCCAGCTCTCCTTGCTCTCTCGCGGCCCCTTCCAGCTGTAGTGCCCGGGGCTTGAACGAGGTCTTCCCTTTACTAGGGGTGCTCCCGGCTACTGGGGTGGAGGTCTTGGGGACTTTCCCCCCCCGTGGGGGCACGCCAAGGCGAAGTGACCGCTCTCCCCGCACCTCATGCAGAGCCCCTGCTTGAAACGGGCATCCCGGATCTCTTGGAGGTTCGGTTTGGGCTTCACCTTCTGAGCAGCTTTTGCTTGGGCAGTCGCTGAAGTTCCCATCTTGATGAGGGTGAAGCGTTCTTCCACGTCCGCGGCCACTCTCATCCATGTGGCTAGCGAGCCCGGTCTTCCCCCTCGCAGCACCGTCTCGTACACCTCGGGATTAAGACCTTCCCTGTACTTTTCTATGAAAAGATCTTGGGTCCAGCCGCGAATCTTGGCCGCTATGCGCCGGAACTTGTCGGTGTACTCCCTCACTGAGGACCGCCCCTGGGTCAGCTTCCGTAACTGGTTCCAAGCCTTTTCTTCTCCCAAGGGGTCCACGTAATGGTGTCTGAGGGCCCACATGAAGTTGTGCACGGAGCGTAACTCAGGCCCGGGGGTGTTGTGCAGGCTCACGTACCAGTCGCTGGCGGTGTCCCTCAGCTTGGACCCGATGTAGCCAATCCGGTCCCTCTCGGTGGAGTAGAGATGCCCCCAAGTGTCTAGGAACCGCTCGATCTCTATGAGGAAGAACCGCAGCTTCTCGGGGTCCCCATCAAAAGTAGCCGTCAACGGATCGGCGGGGGCCGGGCGAACCATCGGCCCTGCCGGCACTTGGGCCGGCGCAGGTACGGGTGCGGGAACTGGGTGGGGAACGGGCTGTGGAACCTGCTGCGGCACTTGCAGCGGGACGACTCCCGCGGGAGCTCCTCCGGGGGGAACCGGCGGCTGCGGGACTCCCCCTCCTGGGGGTCCGACCCCTCCCGGGGCTGGGCGAGGTGCTTGCATAGCCGTCAGGGCATCTCGGAACTGGTACTGCAGATCGAGGGCTAGCTCGCGCAATTCGGCGGTGAGTTGGAACCGCAAATCTCCCATCATCCGATCCAGGGCTTGGGTCTGGTCTTCCCCATAGAGATCGGGCCCGTAAGGTGCGCCTCTCTCCTCTTCCAAAGGCGGGGGACGCCACTCCCCTCCGTAGGTCGTCTCTCTCTCATCTCCCAGAAAGCTCGGCTTCCCGCGTTCGGTGTGATCTGCCTGGATCGACACCCGTGCCCCCTTCCGATTGTGCACCCACGAGTCGACGGTCCCACGACCGAAATTGCTCCATGAGTACCTCGGGGTCACGCTCTGATGAGGAGGTGGTCGCGGGATGTAGTAAGCCCCCTGAACCGTAGTCACTGGAACTTCGGGCTCCCCGCCTCCTCCTCCTCCACCACCGGCACCCTGGTCCCCCGGGGTCACCGGCTGATCTTCGGTAATAGGGATGGGAAGAGTACCGTCGTCCGACATGGTCAGGAACAGCCAAGTCCCAGTCACAGATCTCTGACAATCTGTGAGGCTTCTGCTCAAAGTAGTCAAGGATCAGATCTTTGTTGATGAAACACAGTTCTTTATTTCCAATCTCTACATTGGTACAGGTCCTCGGATTATTGTCAGAGATAACGCATACAATAGAAGCAGGTCTAATATACTCTCCAGCACAATTTGAATTGCCCATAGGTAACCAATCAACAAGGGGGGAAAACCGCGGGCAAAAGGTTCTCTGGCCGTTTGCTTCCCACAGGAAAGAAAGCTAGGTGTGAAGCAGTAAATTTCCCTTCCCAAACCAGACCCCTTAGATGTAACCATATTCACATAACAAATGCCTTCCCCAAGGCTTTCGGACGTTGATAAGAAATGGTCCCTGTCCTCCCCTGTCTTCCCAGCCGGGATGAATGGAATGCGGAGGCAGGAGTGTGAGAGGCCCATTGTTCCCATGCTTTGAAGTTGTCATTCTCCCGGGCAGACAGATACATAGACCAGGCCTGGTCAAAGCCATAAACCTGGGGTCACATAGTATACATTCACAATGGTCAAGCAAATGGCAATAGGCATGATTACATAGTGGGTATAGGAACAACTAATAGCAATAGGCATGATTACAAAATGGTTACAGGCACAGGTTATAGTATATAGGATGAGATCCCAAAACTCCTTGTCTGAATCTGCAGATTCTGACAAATATATACACACAGGTACAAACAAAAGAAGGGTGGGAAGAGAAAGACGCAATCACTGAATTAGAAGATCAAGTAACACAAGGGAAAGGTGTATTAAATTACTTTGCAATCTCAAAACATGATTCATACCTAGTATACATGTCAGATTCTTAAAACAATATTTTCATGTGCATTTCGTGTTACTTTGTAATGCTTGTCTCTAGGTTTCCTTGACCATCTCATTTTATAATTGTCACTTCCCCCTATCCAAATACCTTTCTTCTGTTTCTACCATTATGGATATATTTTTCTATCAGCTCAACGCATCCGACAAAATGGGCTCTGGCTCACAAAAGCCTATGCCAAAATACATGCTTTTATTCTTTAAGGTGCCACATGATTGATCATAGTTTTGACTTTAACATAGCTAACTGTTTGAAATTTGTCTGTTATGAAAACTCCCCCTAATTATGAGAATGCTAACAGTCAACACCCTCAGCAAATGGACAAGGGCACTACAGAAACTAGAATTCTTTTGGTGTGTGTGTGGGGGGGTCACCTTTCTTGCAAGATCATCTGAGAGCTTCAGTCCCTATAATAAACACTAACTACACTCACCAGTGTGATGGAGAAGCAGATTAAATTTTTGCTCTGTGTTAAGAAAGCAAAAAGCAAAGTGAGAAATTCCACAATACAGCTCTGCAAAATTGCCCTACAGAGCCAGTGATGGGAAAGGGGCCACAAAATCACAAAAATATGTCTTGCAGTTATAATCTGTTATGGAAAAATCGGATTACATAAACCTCTTTCTTCATTTAAACAAAATCTTACAAAACACACAAAGACGAAACGCCTCTAAAAGGCCATGTTACAGAAGGTTAGCTTATAGAACTGGATAATACGCAATGTCAAGACACTGTTTGGCATAACACGAGTGAACTGTGGATCACACATATCCTCCCACCCCCACATGCTCCAATCCCCACCCTCAGAAAATAGTTTGCTAGTTTAAACATAGTAGGAAACTCTACAGTCATATTGGTCCTCCAAACCAAAGTTGCAAACTAAATCAAACAATGGTATTCCAGTTCTGGTTTGGATGTCTGTCTACAAGTTCTCCAGTTCTGGTTTGGACAGCAATCTATGAGTTCACCACAGACCAAGGGAGAGTAGAATTGCAGTTTATGAGGAGAACAAGAAGCTTGTGAGACCAAGGCTGATTTACATAATTATTATGATTTGTATTTACATCTGAAGTATTCTATAAAGGTGTTATTAGATTTGCTTTTTGTATTTAATAAAAGCAAACATAATCAAGTCACTATTTCACCTTGAAATTTTTCCGCAGATAAACACGAACTACTCATAAAGTCAAATCAGTAACTGAGTTCACAAATATACAGAAGAAAATACTACATACCTGTTGTATCAGCTGATATCTTGGTAAAATTAAGCTCGTCTGTAACAGTATCCTCATTTCTATATTTGCTTTTCAAGTCTCGAACTCTGCTCATAATAGAAGCTACAAACAGCTCTCTTTCACTTAATTCATCTTCCTCCATCTTGAAAGAGAGAAAAGAGGGGGGGAAGGTTTATGACAATTTTGTCCTGCAAAATTAACAAATTTATATCTAAAAGCTCAGAGAGAGAAAAGGTAACTTTAAAATCAGTACTTTGCTGTAATTTAGGAATGCAACGAAAGCACCTGAAAGCACAGCATTAAGTAGTCTTGTGTTTTTCTTAATGCTAGTGTGAGGTACTGTCATTTGCTTAAAGACAGAGCCAGTTTGGTGCAGTGGTTAAGTGCGTGGACTCTAATCTGGGAGAACCGGGTTTGACTCCCCACTCCTCCACTTGCACCTGGCTGGATGACCTTGGGCAAGCCATAGCTCTGTACCAGCTGTTCCCTCAAGGACAGCTTGGGAAAGAGCTCTCTCAGCCCCACCCACCTCACAGGGTGTCTGTTGTGGGGAGGGGAAGGGGAAAAGGAGTTTGTAAGCCGCTCTGAGACTCCCTTGGGGAGTGGAGGGCGGGGTATAAATCCAATCTCTTCTTCTTCTTCTAAAAAGATGCTATTCTAAATTGTGGCCACATTTAGGCATCCTGACCAAGGTAATTTGGTACCCTAGGTCACAGAGGGAAAAGAAAACAGGATTGCACTTACCTGTAACTTGCTCATTGAGTAGTCTTCTGGACAGGCACAAATTGGTACTGTGTGTGTGCTGGACAGTCATGGAAAAGATTTCCAAAGCTTTCTAGTAGCCTAGGAGAGCCCCTCCTCCCTCTGGCACTTTCTCACCAAAATAATAACATGACCAAGAGAGGGGGGCACTACTCCCTCAGTTCTCTTTATGCCATTGCCAGAGATCCCAAGAAACTAAAGTTCCAGAGAGTTCACAGGAGGAATGTGTGCCTGCATAGAAGACCACTTGATGAACAACAGTTACAGGTGTGAGAATGTCCCAATGAATATAGTCCACAACAGGTCTTTGAGTAAAAAGTCCTTTACTTGTAGAAAGATCACTGGAGTCATACACTTGTTCTGTTAGTAATGAAATACTATGGGTTACATTCCTTGATATACTAAACTGATACATGATTATAGATATGTCACCAATCAGTGTCCTGCATTTTGCCGCGCTATTACTAGCACTACCGGTTCCCACAAAAGGCGCAAGAAAGTTAGTTCCCAGGAACCTCCAAAAGCGTTCTCATGGACTACAGTTGTTATCCAGTTATTGCTGAGTCTAAAAACCAGTTTCTCAAAACCTGCAAACATAACAAATTCACAGTTCAGAGGATCCTTTCCTCCCCTGGCCAGGAGAGGAGATAAGACATACCAGAAGGCAGACTGTTCAGTGCGCAAGCACGTTAGCTATTAGGCAAAACAAAGCCGGGTGAAAGCGAGGGGGGGGGAAGCAAGAGGGAGAGAGACTCCGCATTCCTACGGGGTGGGTTGATTAATGGTTGCTAACTCCCAGTCGGGGACCTGAGAATAGGGAAGGATTAGGAACGGATAAACACTTATACAAATGAATAGTGACTCATTCTGCATTTGTATAGTAACTCATACTGCTTACAGAAAGGAAAAGCAACTCATTAGGTATTTGTGTATTTAGACATTATGTAATACAGAAAGGAAGAGCAACTCATTAGATACTTGTGTATTAAAGCATAGACCGAACAGGCTTCACAACAAACGGATTCATGTCAGGCACTGACATTAGGTAACTACAACCCTGTCTTCATTGTCGTGGCTTCTATGCAGCCCCACGCTGGAAGATGGGCAAGCTCACTGAATAAAGGGGGTAGGTGTGAAGCTCTCAAAGGAAGAGACCATGGAAGACCACCCTCCTAACAGTTGTTTAGTGTCCTGTACTGACATTCATCCAGAACTGTCTTATAAAGGAGCAGGGAGCTCTCTACAAATGTTCCAACTGAAATACAAGCAGGAATGTGACAAACAGCACTCCATTGGAAAGAGCTGTGATATGTAAAGTGGCACTGAATGACATACACTCAAGACAAAGTGGGATAGCCTGTACCAACCCGCAAGCAGACCAAAACCCAAGAAAAGTCACATTCAAGGAATGTAAGGAGTGCACAGGCAGTTGGCAACAGAAACAAGTGCAAGGATAGCATTGTGCAACATGAGGACTGAGAGACCATCCTGGCCAGGGCATCAGACACCTTGACCTTGTGAAACTTCATGAACGGAGGGGGATATAAGTTAGAACCCACAACGCCCTCATTCCACAGTTGGAACTTCTGCATACTAAAAAAACCCTATTCTAAATGATGCACCAGGGAAGTGCAAAAAATCAAATGAGGAGTTATACCGCTGTATGTAATACCTTTAGAAATCCAGTAAGAAAGATAAAAATTTAGAGAGTTTATTCTTCTCTAGAATGACTACTGATGGAAAAAAAATACTTGGGGGGGGGAGAAGTCTCCTCAGCCTCAAGAATGAGGTGAGAAAAAAAACAGAACAGCAATGAAGATCCCCTTTTTGCAGCAGCAAAAAGAGAACTGAGAGAGTAACACCCCTCCTTCTAGTCATGTCATTGTTTTGGCAGGAAAGCGCCGGAGGGGGGACGGGCACTCCTTGTCTACTAGAAAGCTTTGTAAATCTTTTCTGTGGCTGGCCTGTGCACACATAGTGTCAATGGGGGACTGCATAGAAGCCACAATGATGAGACAAAGTTTGCCTAGGTATGGGAGCTTGCGAAAGTCAGAGCAAATTGGAGTTTGAGGACTTATCAAATTAGGTAAATTTCAGCTGACCTCCCAGCATTGGGGGGCGGGGTTAGTGCTTTGAGTCAGTAATGGGCTGGATGGCAGTGAACAAGCTGAAACTTAAATCTTGCAAGACCGAGGTTCTCTGGGTTAGCAGAAAGGCAGACCAGGAACTTCAGATCTCTCCTGTCTTGGATGGGCTTATGCTCCAATTGAAAAGCCAGGCTCACAGCTTGGGAGTGCTGCTTGACACAGCTGTTGTCATGAGTCAGCCAGGGCTCAGTGATAGTGAGGACTCCTCAGGAGAGGAGGAGCCTCGTGTAGACAGCCTTGAGCTGACCAGCAGGAAAAGGAGCTGCAGGCCTGTCAGTATTCCCAACCAACAGCTGGTGCAGAGCCACCAACACCCTCCAGTCCTGATTCACCAGGTGAACCTCAGTTGGCCGTTCCCAGCCCACCAATATAACCTACACCCTTAGAGTGCTGCAGACGGAGGCTGAGAACAGAGCTACAGACAAGATGACAAAGTGCACGCCTCCTGGCCTGGCACCAACTGCTTGCTGATAACGAAGATGAGTAGTTGCAGGATTGTTTCTGAGCAATTGGTTACAAGCATGATCCTTAGGCATGGGGCTATAAAACCAGCCAAGAGAGGCTGTTAGGTGTTGATACATGTATGATAGATGCTAAGCCACTGACTCTGCCTTGCTTGACTTCTGGACATCTGACCTTGGACTGAACGACTTTGCTTTACCTGATTTCTGGCCCCTGCCCTTGACTGACGGACCCTGCCTTGTTTGACTTCTGCATCTGATACTCAGAACGACCAGTGGACTTACCGTGAGGGGTCCTTCTCCTCTGAGGGTTGGAGGCCATCTTGTGGGTGATTCCCACCTATCTTCAGGGAGGCAGGACTAAAACAAACTTCTTCCTGCTTCCTGTGGTGGGAGTCACCCCAGGATCAGTTCGGGTGCTCCTAAAGCTGAATGAACCACTCTACGTCGAATATATGAAAGGGAAACAACTCAACAATGCTGTTGATACATGTAACAGGAAGTGAAGGAAAAAACAGGAAGAAGATAATACTTTCTCCCCCAACTATATACAACTTTGGTTATGATGAAATAGGTATCGAACAACTCAATCTCAGTGAACTCTCTCTATTTCCCTCCTTACTGCACCATATTGTTCGCGTTGTCTTGTGGTCACTTCACAACTTCTTATAGGTGAGGACTTGTCTGCATGATATTGAATGACGACCCGGGAGGGCCAAGATGTCCTCCAACCCTCAGAGGAGAAGGACCCCTCACGGTAAGACCACTGGTCGTTCTCCCTCTGAGGTGGAGGCCATCTTGTGGGACCACCCAGAGCAGTGGTCCTATGCTTGGGGCGGGTGGTCGTCATCTGTTGAAAAAACTGCTTGTAACACACGACGTCCGAATGCGGCATCCGCCGATGCATATGTGTTGATTTTATAGTGGCGTATGAACGTGGTTGGCGAAGACCAAGTCGCGGCTCTACATACTTCCTCTATGGAGGCCCTGTTGTTGAATGCTGTACTCGTGGCTGCACTTCGGACGGAATGGGCGGTGATGCCCTTTGGAACTAAAAGGTTCATACTTTTGTATGCTTCGAGAATGCATGCCTTGATGGTATAGCCTATGGAAGCTGTGGACATTTTCTTCCCTGTATGAGGGGGGGAAACATTGATAAACATTGCCTCTGTTCTCCTGATGGACAACGTTCTAAGAATGTAACATTTCAGGGCTCTTCTGACGTCTAAGGTGTGCCACGTCCTTTCCAACGGATGGGAAGGGTTTGGAGAAAAGGAAGGCAGAAAGATTTCCTGCGTCCTATGGAATCTAGTGTTTATTTTAGGACAGAAGGATGGGTCCGTTCGAAGAATCACTTTGCCCTTGTGAAACACACAGAGGTCGCTTCTGAATGAAAGAGCGCCTAATTCTGAGATCCTTCTTGCTGAGGTAATTGCTATGAGAAATAATGTCTTCATCCTCAGGAACTTGAGTGGTACATTTGACAGGGGCTCAAATGGCTTTTTGGTTAGAGCTTTAAGGACGGGGTTCAGTCTCCAAGTTGGAAATCTGTGACAGGTTGGTGGGTCACTGTGGGATGCACCTTTGAGGAAACGCCGAATATGTGGGGGTTGCGATATCGGTAGGCCCTTATAATGGGGAAGGACTGTAGACAGTGCTGCCATCTGTCTTTGAAGGGTGGAAGCCTTAAGGCCGGTCTTCCATCCGTCCTGAAGAAAGGCCAAAATGGTTGCAACCCGTGGGTGGAGTGCATCAACCTTCTTCCTTCGAGCCCAACGGACGAACGCTTTCCATGTCACATTGTAAATTCTAGTAGTGGAAGGTTTCCTCGAAGCCAGGACAGTACTTATGATGGAGTTATCATAGCCTAGCCTGAGGAATTTTTGCCTTTCAACCTCCACGCGGTCAGTTGAAGCCATCCCGGATCTGGGTGACAGATCGGGCCCTGATGAAGCATGTCTTCCGAGACAGGCAGCTTGAAGGGTGGGGCCACTGTCAGCTCCTGAAGTGATGTGAACCATGGACGACGAGGCCAGTAGGGTGCCACTACTATGATTTCCGCCCTTGAAGTCCGTATTTTTCGGATCAGCCTCGGGAGGACCAGTAAGGGAGGGAATGCGTAAAGAAGTTCCGCTGGCCATGGAGATAGAAGTGCGTCCGTTCCTTCCGCTGACGGATGAAAGAACCTGGTATAAAATCTGTCCAGTTGAGCACTGGATGGGGACGCGAAGAGATCTATTTGAGGGGTTCCCAGTTTTGATGCAATCAGATTGCAGATGCTCCTGTGGAGACCATTCTCCCTCTTGAATGGCTTGGCGACTCAGCCAATCTGCCTGGATGTTGATAGACCCCTTCAAGTGTTCCGCCTGTAGGGATGCCAGGTTGTTCTCCACCCATCTCAGAAGAAGGTCGGCTTCTCTGGATAGAGCCGTCGATCGGAGACCCCCTTGTTTGCTCAGGTAAGCCTTGGCCGAGATGTTGTCCGTCCTGATGAGTACATGCTTCTGCTGTATCTGAGGAGCGAAATGGAGTAGTGCCAGGCGGACAGCTCGCAGCTCCAGCAGGTTGATTGGGAGCGCTGTTTCCGAGGCAGACCATTGACCCTGAACTGGTTGTTGAAGTAACGTGGCTCCCCAGCCATTCAGGCTGGCGTCCGTGAAGATCTGTATCTGGTCCCGAATCCAGAACGATTTGCCGTGAACTAGATTTGACTTTCTGGACCACCATCTTAGACTTGACTTGACCGATAATGGTACCTTTAGGGAGAGTTCCATCTTCAACGCGATGGAGTTTTGGTAGGGTCTGAGAAATTTCTGAAGAACCCTGGAGTGGAATCGTCCCCACTGGAGGGTGTCGAAGGACGAGACCATGAGGCCCATCATCTTGGTCAGCAGAGAAAGGGATGAGAACCGAGCCTTGATGATTTGCAAGGCTATCCCTTGGACCTTCTTCGCCTTGGATGCCGGAAGGAAGAGTTTTGCAGAGTGTGTGTCTAAGATGACTCCCAGGTGTTCTAGCCCAGGTGGGGCTCAGGAAACTCTTCTGTTCGTTGATGAGGAAACCAAAGCGCCGTAAGCACTGGATGGTCTTGTAGATGTCTCTGTGGCATTGGTGCCTTGATGGAGAACACAGCAACAGTCGTCCAAGTAGGGATGAATGTGGACGCCCTGTTTTCGCAGGAGAACCACGGGACGGACTAGGGTTTTTGTGAAGACCCTGGGAGCCAAGGACAGGCCGAATGGGAGGGCTCTGAACTGCAGGTGGGTCTCTCCTACGCAGAAACGCAAGAATCTCCTGTGCTGGGGAGATATCGGAATGTGGAGATAAGCTTCTGTCAAGTCTATTGAAGCCAAGAACTCGCCTGGTTGTAGTGATTCTGCGATAGACCACAGAGTTTCCGTGCGGAAATGCCGTAGGTTCACGAATTGGTTCAGAAATTTTAGGTCCAGGATGGCTCTCCAATCCCTATTCTTTTTGGGGACGGTGAAGAAGATGGAGTACACCCCGGTCTGGTGTTCTTTCGGCGGCACGGGTTCTACAGCCTGAATTTGGATCAGATGTTTCATAGCCGCAAGAGTTGTTTTGTTTTTCTCTGTTGCGTTGGAGTGGTGAAGCCAGGAAGTGTTGTGGTGGAAGAGACCGAAATTCGATTTTGTAACCTTCTGAGATGAGTTCCGTGGTCCAGGCGTCTGGTTGGGAGGTTAACCAGGCCTGACTGACAATGGATAGCCGACCTCCCACCAGTGGTTCTAGATAGTCACGCTTTAAAGGACTTGGGGTCACCGCCCTTGTCCGGCCTGTTTCCGGAGTTTCTGCCGAAACGGTTACTGTTGAAGCCTCCTCTGCGAAAGGGCTGCCTATTGGAGTTCCAAGAGGGGCGTCTGTAATCCTGACATGGGCGGTAGGGTGAGTTGAAGGGTCGAAAGGAAGAAGTTGATGGTGAACCCGCTGGTCTTCTATCTGAAGAGCAAATGGTTTTGGGTAAGGTTTTCTTCTTGTCACGTGTTTCCACGAGGATCTTGTCTAATGAGTCCCCAAACAGCTTTTTTCCCTGGTAAGGGTATGCTGACACCGTGGCCTTGGACTGGTAGTCTGCTGGCCATGATCTTAGCCACACTGTACGTCGTGCCGTAGCCGCCGTGGACATCGCCCTGGCTGAGAAGACCATGGAGTCGAGAGTTGCGTCCGCTGTGAAGGATATCGCCTTGAGCAATCTGTTGGCCCCTTCCAGTAGCCCACGATTGTTTTCCGGTATCATCTGGATCAGTTTGCGTATCCAGACTATTCATGCTCTTGATACTGTGGACACTGCTGAAGATGTCCTGATGGCTAAGGCGTTTGCCTCATGGGACCGGCGAAGGGCAAACTCCGCCCTTTTATCCAAGCTATTGCGCAGCGTGCCGTGGCCATCCTCAGCAACTAGACCAGTTGACTGCAGAGCTGCCACCGGTGCATCCACCACTGGGACCTGCAAAAGTTCTGTAGCAGAGGCATGCATTGGGTAAAGCCTCTTAGTAATATTGGGGAAGGCCCTTGTAGATAAGGGATTTTCCCATTCAGCTTTCACTTTCCTAACATAGAATCCAGGGAAAGGGAAAGCTATTTCAGAAGGATCCACTGGGGGGAAGAATTCATCAGTGATTTCTGATCCCTCTTCGTTGCTCTGAGGATCAGGAGCCGGGTTAGGGGCCTTATTGCCATATTTTATGTGCAAGGCTGACAGAGTCTTAGTTAGCAAGAACTGTAGGTCCTCACTTCTAAAAAAGCGGAAGGACTGGTCTTTTGGAAGAGTGGGCTTAGGTGCCAGGTCTTCCTTGTCTTCATCATCATCAGAGGAAAATTCACCCTCCTCCTTATCACTGGAATAGTGAGAAGTATCATCCCCTTGGAGGCTTTGTCTATCATAGGGGCGGGTTTTCTTGGCTGTGCTCTTCTGAGCAGCCTTAGTGGGCCACTTCCCCTTGTTCCCTTGAGGAAGACGCGGAGGTGGTGAGGGGGAGGGCGAGGTGGGGAAAATAGGATGTCCCTTGGCCCTGTGGAATAGAGCTATCTCCTCCCTCACCGCTTTCTTAAAGAAGGCTATGGCTGCACTAGAAAAGGGAGGGGGTCCCCCATCTACGTTACCCATCTGCTGGTCTTCTTCATCGTCCTCCTCGTTCTCTGCTTCCTCCTCCTCCTCTTGTGGGCGAAACTTTCTTGGATCAGGCGGACCTGATCCTCCCCAGTGTAGCTATTAGCCTCGGGGTTCGCCAGTCGCGGGGGTACGGTAGGTAAGCCATCCCCGGCTTGGTGAGGGTCACGGCGTGATTGCGCTGAAATGGCCGCCGCTGATGCCGCTTTCGCTTTTGCGGCTCCGCGAGCACTGGCCGTTTGCTTGGCGCGCTTTTTCGCGCTGCCGCCGCTGTGCCCTTCCCCAGGCTCTTCAGGCTCCACTTGCCTCTTGTGTCGGTCGGAGCCATTCTTTTCGCCAGCGCGCTCCCACGCGTCCATCTGGCTTGCTGCGGAGTTTGCTCTCCTGCGGCGGCAAGGTCTCCGGTAGCGGAAACGCTACTAGCCGCTTCCCCCTCGGGGGGGGAGGGATAGGAGGGGAAGAGAGAGAGAGCGAAGAGGTTTCTTTTTTTTGTTTGTTTGTTTTTGTTGGGGGGGGAGATATAGAGAAAATATAGAAGAAGTAGGGTAAGAATAGGAGACAAGTAGTTTAAGCTGGAGGTTTTTGGTGTTGAGCAGTCAACACCAAGCTGCTCTCCCTTCTGAGGCAGGAAGCGAACTGATCCTGGGGTGACTCCCACCACAGGAAGCAGGAAGAAGTTTGTTTTAGTCCTGCCTCCCTGAAGATAGGTGGGAATCACCCACAAGATGGCCTCCACCTCAGAGGGAGAACCTACAAGCCAGTACACCTGTCACCTTAACAATCAGGTGATTGCAGTGGCTCGGAGTGCTTTTGCCCAGCTTTGGCTGGTGCATCAGCTGCACCCTTTCCTGGTTCAGTCAGATCTAGACTGGGCTATTGCAATGTGCTCTACTTGGGGCTATCCTTGAAGAGTGTTCAGAAGCTGAAGCTAGCACAGAATGCTGTGGCTAGGCTGCTGGTCAGAGTCAGCTACCGGGAGCATGTGACCCCAATACTACAACAATTAACACTAACTACCAATCCACTCCTGTTCCCAATTCAAATTATTGGTTTTGTCCCTTAAAGCTCTACATGGCTTGGGACTGGGATACCTAAATGACACTTTTCTCCTATGCAATCCTGCCCAGGAATTAAGGATGCAGGGAGAGGCCCTCCTGAGTGTGCCATCAATCAAAGACACTCACCTGGTGGGTAAAGAGAGGGCTTTTTCAGTGGTAGCCCCATGATTATGGAACAACTTCCACAGGAAGGTGCACCTGGCCCCCTCAGTTTCAATCTTTAAGAGACAGTTGAAGACAGTTTTGTTTAGGATTGCATTTGACATTTTGACTATTATAGTTTTTTATTTATTGGCAGTCCTAAATGAGATTTTAAATTGTGTTTTTTTTATGTGCGTTTTTATAATTGTTGCTTTATTTACAATGTAAGTCACCCTGAATTCTGCAAGTGGCTAATAAATGTTTTAAATAAAACACATAATTGTGATTTTAAATGAGTAAAAAGTTAATTATCTTCACAAGTAAGAATCTACCATTTGCCCTTTCCCTAGTTTTTTAAAAAGTGCAATACTTTGTATGTTCCCAGTCAGCCAGTCAAACAACTTTTCTGAGGATGTGACACAATCATACATGCATGTACCAGTTTGCTGGCACAACAGCAAGTTAGCAATCTTCTTATGACATATCAAGATGTGAACAGAAGTTGCAACAGTCCCATCTGTTGAAACAGTAAGGCCACCCTAAAGACTTACCACATTTCTCTCTGCACAATCCACTCCTTAATCAACTGGAAAGATTTTACAGCTAGGTAGGAAATTAAAAGATATTTTGGTACAAAAGCGGTAACGTTTAAAATTAAAGTCTTCTATATTAGTCTCCACCAGGGGTGGTGAAACTGTGGCTCAGGAGCCACATGCGGCTCTTTCACATATATTGTGCGGGTCCCAACAGGGCAGCTGAGGAAGCGAAGGGGAGGCATGCCTCACCAATCAGTCTTCCTCTCCCCAGCCAGTTTTCCACTCCCTGGGTAGGCTTGAGATGGTGGGGGCGGGGGGAGCAGAGAAAGAAAGCAACTTTAACTTTAAATGACATCTCAAAGCCCCTCCCCTGCTGGCTGGCTTGGAGAAGGCATTTGTCTCTTTAAATCCCTTTTCCAAGCCAAGCCAGCCAGCCAGCATTTGGGGGGGGGGGCCTTGGAGGATGCATTTAAAGTTGTTTTCTTTCTCTGCTCTCTTTTCCCCTTCCTTCCTTCCTTCCTTCCTCCCTCCCTCCCTCCCTCCCTCCGCCCATCTATTTGCTTTCTTGGAGGGGGTTTCTCTCTCTCTTTCCAACTCTTTCATTCTTTCTTTCCACCTCTCTCTCTCTTTTTCTCTTTCTTAGACAAATAATTAGTAAACAAATATAATTGGACAAATAAATATAATTATCAATACCTATTTTTACCCCTTTTGTTTTTATTTTTGGCCATTTCATTTAATGTTAATAAAAAGCAAATTTGCATATTTTTCAATAAAAATGTGTGTGTGATATTTATTCATGTCTTGCAGCTTTCAAACATCTGATGTTGATTCTATGTGGCTCCTACGTTAACTAAGTTTGAACACCCCTGGTCTCCACTAAAACAAAACATAACAAAACAATTAACAAAAATCACTATTCTAGCCAAACTTTTCCCCAGTTCTATTAATTGAGTGCACTTTGGTGCTCTCTTCTCTAGCATGTGGTATTAAACATTCAGATGCACTGTCTGGACTGTTTTATTTTACTTCAGTGATAAAGGTTTAAATGTCATAGAACTTACTGTAAGCTCTTGCTCTTTGCTTGTAGCATGTTATCATTTGGATGATGTGGGTTAATTTGATTGGTACAGTAGGGATAGTACATTTGTGGGTTAATGCATGGGAGACTCTGACTCAAGCCTATTTACAAAATCAGTTCAGCCCTATGATTCTTGAATTAAGAAACACCTTGCATTAGATTTCAGGGGGTAAATCATGTATCACCTTGTTGAAACTATTAGTAATAGTGAGACATTCTTCACCAGCTTTATTCAGATGCTTAGAGGTACCTGTAAAAAAATTATGCACGGCAGGGATGGCCACTACCCTCCCATGTATCCTGCCCCACCTTGAATTCCCAGGTTTCATTGTTGTGAGGTACAAGAGAAAATGTGCAAGAATTTCTCCCAAATAACCTGGGAAGGAATGGGGAAAAGAGAGGCAGCTGCAGCCAACTGGAGCTGTTAACCTTTCCTAACCAAACTGAGTCTCTTCTCCGCTGTCCTATCAACTTTCCCCCCTGGGTCTCTTGTTCATTTCCTCTTTGACGCCCGCAATGATAAGTGAAAATACTGGAAAGAAGACTGGAGTGAGATTTATACTACTTTGGAGTTGCCTCTTCTGTTCAGAACGGAAAATTTGTCTCAGAAGTAAGTGGGGCCATAGTAGGGGGGCAGCAGCAGAAAAATGAATACTTGGTTTCAATCCTAATTGCAAGCTATGTTCCTGTAAAGTTGCCTGCACAAAGAAATGTATGCCTCTGATCATACACAGAATGTCTTTTAGTCACAAAATAACCATCACTGCCAGACTCCTGTCCACCCTGAAATCTGGAATTAGATGTAAAAGTCTGAAATTGCATAATGCTCGGGAAGGTTTAAATTTGAGAACCTTTCACAAGAGAAAGGCAAGTTCCAAGCCAGGTCTCAGGGGACATCTAAGTATGTGCCAAGACTGCAAACACTATATACATGCAGGGTGCTTTTCCCTCACTGCACAGTAACAACACGCATCTATCTACTTGATATTCAGAATAATTTCTAGGATGGAGGAAGTGATTTACAGGTAGGTGGAAGTTGGGGATCTCTCATGTCAATAATTAATGCACTGATTAAGTGCTATCTCACATCAATACCCTCCATCTTTCCCAACACAGTTCTGAAACCTACCCTAGTCTTATGCCATGCAACATCTACTGAAAGAATGCAGGTACACTAACTAAATCAGAGGACTCATACAAGGATCACAGGCAAATTGCTTCCTTTTGGACAATATATATATATATATATATATATATACACCTTCTTTAAGACTTCTACGCATGCCCACTAACTAAATCAGAGGACTCATACAAGGATCACAGGCAAATTGCTTCCTTTTGGACAATATATATATATATATATATATATATATATATATATATATATATATATATATATATACACACACCTTCTTTAAGACTTCTACGCATGCCCACTTGTGTTAGCTCCTGAACATGCAAATTGGAGATGGGAAGTGATAACTGGCACTACAGGCTGAAATGATGCTTACAGTTTCATTGTTTCAAATGTTGCTTCCAAAATCTGAAAGACTCTACTCTTATTCATATTGTGTATCAAATATCTGCATTACATATTTAGAGATTTGTAGTATCTGCATTCTAATAGCATGAAACCTGCACTTCAAGGTTATGCTGTTCTAATGTCCATCCACCTTTGAATGGGTCCAGCAGACCATCCTCTAAAGAATCAAGCAGTCCTTGGAAATACAGAATTTGGATATCCCCAATGTAAGGGAAAGACTACAAAATATCATCTCCAACATTTGCTTCATGAAGGAAAAGGAATGGCTCACACTAGACACGTTCAGGAATCAGGATATTCCAGTACAGACTTCCTCTATCTCCTATAGCAAGGGTGTCAAATGTGTAGCCAGCAGGCCAAAACCGGCTGGCGCAGGGCTCAGAACTGGCCCCCAAGCAACTTCCTTCTCCTGCTTCCTTTGCCAGGGCTGCTCCTGCAGCCGCACCCTTGCTTGCTTTTTTCCCAGCTCTCTCACTGACTCTTTGCTTCCTGCCTCTTGCCTGTCTCCCTCCCCCTCCCTATCCCTCTCTCTCTCTCCCACACACACGCACACAGAGAGAGAGAGATGGAGAGAGCCTCATGGCTGCTTCATGCCAGTGAGTTACAAAGACAAGCCTGCCTACTCTTCCCTCCTCCTCTCTCTCTCTCTCACTCACGTATATACAAACATCCAGCTTCTGCTTTCTTCTCCGAGGCTGCTCCTCCTCTTTTTGTGGGGAAGGGAGGAGGAAGAAAGAGAGAGAGAAAAAACAAAATTGGAGTCCCACCTTTAAGGCCAACAATGTTGTATTCCAGGTATAAGCTTTTGTGTGCAAGCACACTCCTTTGAAGGGAGGGAGGCAGGAAGGATGGATTCTTCTGACAAGCACAATGTACACTGAGGAAATTATTTTAGATTATTCGGAAAATATTTTTTTTAAAAAAAAATATATGGATACCTCTGTTCCTATCTGGATTTATTTTCTTTCACAAAGCCCCTGATTAGGAATTAGAACACTTGGATTGATCCTTATATCTTGGTGAGTGGAGTGATTTCAGATGCCAAATGATAATAGCACACATTGGTAATGAGACAGGAAAACTAGTTCTCAATTCAGTCCAGGAGAATGCATTGTCTTGAGCTTCATTATCAATTGCAATTCAGCAGTTTCTCTTTCTAATCTCCCTTTGAAATTCCTTCGTAAGAGCACTGCTACTCTTGGGTCATCAACTGAATGTTCTGGTTTCTAATGTCAGACTTATGTCCATTTATTCTCTGCATCCTTCTGGACTGAATCCTCCTGGATGGAATTCAGACCTAGGTTTCCTGTCTCATTACCAGTGCTGATATCTCCACATCTTCTTCCCCTCTGCATATCACACCTAATCCAATCATGCCTGCTATTGCCATTCAGCATCTGAAATCAACTTTATAAAGTTTACACCTCTGGTACCTTGTGTTACATTTTACAGCACGCATGGCCCGGCCCAACTAAGTGACATTTATGTCAGATCCAGCCCTTATAACAAATGAGTTCAGCACTTCTGTCCTATAGGAAATTCTCCAAAGGAAAGAAGGTATCCAAATCCTGCTTAGGTAGGTGGATCATGGAATGTATTGACCTCACCTACAACTGTATGGGCTCTCCTCCCTAGAGCAGGGAGCTTGTCACCTTAGTGGACCTCTTTAACTGCACTCCCATTATCCATCTTGTAATATGTTTTCTCCTTTCCTTACAAAGCAAGTGAGGCAGTGAATACCTTTACCAAGTATCTAGAGTCAACAGCAGAACAGATAAAGAACAAAACCTGAAGATCAGTCTGAATGAGAAGGAGATAACAGTGGGAAGTTCTACTTAGGAGCTGTTGGTTCTCAAGGGGATACAGATGCAGAGCCTGTTACAGCCCTTATAAATGTCATTGTTAAACTCACTGATAAATGCCTCCAAAAATGGGATGCCAAAGACTCCCAGTTCAACTATAAATGCACATAAGAACAACAGAAACTGTATTTTGACCCATAGAACACAGTAGTCAATACCAATACAGTATCATATACAAATAGCAAAGTTTCAATTGCCAACCACAGATTAGTACATTTAGACATAATAAACATGATAAAGAGGAATAATAACACCAACAATGTGGAGATATACATTCACAGTGGACGGTAACAGCGAAACAAGGTCCCAGTATAACTCCCTTGTTTCTTAAACATTCTTCCTCAGTCGCTAATTCTGTATTGTGTGTAATGAAGGGAAAACTTTTACAACCCCCTCAGGAGTAACCTCAATGAGAACCTCCTGGTCTCCCGTCCGGGATGTAGCACTCATGCTTTAATCAATAAGGAATGTATTTTCTCCAGTCACTGCGGCACAGCCTGCTAACAATTCAGCAGAGGGAGTCTTTGAACTGGAAGTCTTTGGCAGCCCATTTTCGGAGGATTTTATCAGTGCATTTAGCAGTTTTCTTACTTCATTGTCCTCTGTTGTTGTATAGTCTTATAAATTTCATGGCTGGACTACTATAATACACTCAGCGTAGGGATATCTTTGAAGACTGTCTGAAATATGACAGCATTATGGAAAACTTTTCCTAGAAATGTTTAGCAGACGCGGAGGATGACCAATGAATGCGTCAAGAAAGGAATTTTATTTCATGTTTGTGATGCATTATTTACACTGCTATAACAGATATACAATTATGCATACCTGTTAATTTTCTTGATTTTAACTGTATTGGTTCACTTTTATTGTTTTAATGTTTAGCTATCTTGTATGTCAGAGGACACAGAATGGAAAATAATAAGGCAATGTCAAATTTTAGAATGCATTTACATCCTTTGATGCCATCCACTGACACTTGGGATAAAGTTTCTGACACTGACACTTAGGACGCATTATCATTTGACCCTTCTTTGAGTTCTGTTTATATTCTAATGCAGAACTTGCATCAAATGTCAGTTATAATAATTCAGTTCCTTTTATTTTGAATCAAGTGATTTACATATACAGACTAAATTTAATTGGGGGGGACTAATGTCAGGAAGCAGAACTGTTAAGGTGAAAACCCTTTTAACTGGGAAAAGGTATTTCAGGTATGGATATAGCTTTGGTGACAAACTAGGCCAAGCACAGCTTAGCTCTTTAATGCAAGCAAAGAACAGAGTTTGTGAAGCAAAGCCTTAAGGTAGGCAAGGAGTGTCTGTGAATTAAAAGGCAGATATATCCTTGGGCAGGTGCATATCAGCTTTTCTAGTTTATATAAAAGGGAGCGTCTGAGGCAGAGCTAGGGGTATTGCTTCATTCACAACACACCTGAACATATTCTCTTTTTAAGAGAGCATATTAAAGGTCTAAAAGAGCTGGTCTTTTGGGGTGAGGTATCAACATATTGCAGAGATGGGGGGGTTTGCCAACGTCAGGTTGGGAAATTCCTGGATATTTGAGGGATGGAGCCTGGAGAGGGTGGGGTTTGAGGAGGGACCTCAGACAGCTACAATGCCATAGACTCCACCCTCCAAACCAGCCATTTCCTCCTAGAGAACCACTGTTGCCAATCTCCAGGTGAGGAGTGGACATAATTCAGAATTACAACTGCTCTCCAGGAGAGAGGGAAAAGGAGATGGAAAGCTTAAACCAGAGGGGCAGATTACGGTAGGCTGATGGTTGGCTGGGAAGGAGATAGGATTGCCAGCTCCAGGGAAATTCCTGGAGATTTGAGGAATGGAGCCTGGAGAGGGTGGTGTTTGAAGAGGGGTGGGACCTCAAACAGGTACAATGTCATAGGCTCCACCCTCCAAACCAGTCATTTTCTCCTGAAGAACCATTGCTGCCAATCTCCAGGTAAGGGCTGGAGATCACTCAGAATTACAGCTGCTTTTCAGATGGCAGAGATCAGTTCCCCTGAAGAAAACAGTGGACTCCTTTTCATTATATGCTGCTGAGGTCACCACAGCTAATTGACGCTGAGTGCCCAAGGCCAGGGTACCTGCCAAGAGCTTCTTTCTAAAGCCCGCTGTATTTATTTCCCCAACAGGCCTTATTCCTAGTTCATAAATATATCTATATAAAGTTGCCTTGTCTGTAGCACTGGTCTTCCATCCTAAGTATTTATCTGTGGTCTGGAAGGCATTCAGTGACAATGTTGCATACAGCGCAAGTGGTAAGTTAATAAACTCTGCTATAGAAAGTAAGAAAGTGAATCCAGCTTTATTCTTATATGTTCCTTTCCCTTGAGCCTAACTGTGTGGGGAAGGCAGGTTATAAATCGAAACTAATAATAATAATAATTTTGGCTTTGCATTATTCAGTTATTTTGCAGGGCCATGAATTATGAATTCAAGAGTGCAAAAAATGTTCTGTGGTTCTTAAACTGTGGGGAAGATCTGCTTCATTGGATTTATACCCCGCCCTTCACTACCCAAAGGAGTCTCAGAGTGGCTTACAAACTCCTTTCCTTTCCCCTCCCAACAACAGACACCCTGTGAGGTAGGTGGGGCTGAGAGAGCTCTGAGACAACTGACCTTTTTTTAAATAATTTTTATTGCATTTTCTACAACTATAAAAAACTATCCCTAAAACTACAAAACTATCACTACTTAAAGCAAAGAATATAAAATCACTTTTCAAATACATATACAAACACAAATGAGATTCTCCTTAAATCGACTTAAACAGAACGAGATAACGAATTTAAAGCAATGTTGGCTATGCACATGTAAATTCAAGCAAATGGTATATATATCTAAAACTTTTAGCTTAAAACAACAAAGAAGAACTATTTTCCCCTCCTCCCTCTTCTTCTTGGTTTAGCTGGTTCTCTTTGGACTGCCAGTTGTTTAGGGGCTGCTGCCCCCTTTGCTGAATCAGAGTCCTCTGAACAGCTACTCGATGAGCTTTGCGAACTTCCCAAATCATGTATGTCTTCTTCCTCTTCCTCTGCTGTCTTCCTCTCTTTTGATAGTTTTTGATGGAATTCCAAGACAGTCTCTGCACTTTTAAGAGAGATGATCTTCTCTTTTTTCTCATTGTAGTTGAAAACCAAACCTTCCAGAAAAATCCATCTATAAGGGGTGGTGTTCTTTTGCAAGAATTTTATTAGGTTTTTGTATTGCTTTCTTCTTTTTCTTATCTCAAATGGAATGTCTTTTAGTACCTTAATTTCCACTTCTTTAGGATTGTCCCATTAGTAGCCTTGAGCACCACATCTCTTGTTGTTCTCTTAGAGAATTTCACCACAATTTCTCCAGGCAGGTTATTCTTCTTCACAAAATCCAGATATGTCTTATAGACGATATCCATGTCGCTTTGTAGATAATCCGCTTGTAGACCTGTTATTGGAGCCAAAGCTTCACTTAAGATTTCCTTTAAATTCTCCGATTTTTGTTCTGGGACACCTTGAAATCGCAGAATATAAGATGCTTGTTCCATTTAGTTTCAGAAGTTGATCCTTGTCAGTTGCTTGCTCTTTCTCCACCACTTGTAGCCTTTGATTCAGTATTTTCGTTTTGGTTTCAGTTGATTTATTTGATTTGATCACTTCTTCTATTTTGACATTGGATTCTTTAATCTTTTTCTGAAGAGCATCAGTGCTTTGATTCATTGTAGTCATCTGGTCCAGCATAGGGCGCAATGCTTTTGACAACATATTTGGCAAGTGTATAGTAGCTTCCTGTTTAGGAACAGGAAGAGAAGGGGTTGTAGCTTTTGGAGAGGGTTTCCCTCTAGATGCCATTTTTTCTCCCCTGCCAGCCATTGTTTCCTTCAGGGGGGGGGGGGGTCGCAGTCTCATAGAGAGTTATTTTAAAAAGAGACACTTTAAGAAAACTTCCAGATCACTTGAGAGACAGATGCAGTGCCAACGAACCCAGCTCTCCGCTTTGCAAAATTTTGAAAATATAGGGGAGGGGGTAAACACTTTCCCTCCCCCTCCCTTGTTTTCTTCTGGACTGCAGAATGCTTAAATGTCCAATTGAGTGGACCCGCTAACTCACGCTTCTTCAGCTCTGCACCGCAGGTAGGAGTCTTTCAATTAAACGCTTTATTCTTTGCTCACTGACTGGTGTGCTGCTTTGCATGCCCAAAGGCTCCCCGGCGGCGGGACCTCTCGGGACAAAGAGGTGCCTCAGTCTCTCAGCCGACGCCTCAAGTGAGGCACCTCTCGCATCCCAGGCTAGGAGCCCCCTACAAGGGCTCCAGGGGGAGGACCAGAATCCAGCCGGTACCCCTCCTGATTGCTGGGTTTGTGGGCCACTCAGTACAGAGCTCCGTTGGAGCCCGCCCGCCATCAAGCTGCCAAAACCGGAAGTCTGAGACAACTGTCCTTGAGAGAACAGCTGGTACAGAACTATGGCTTGCCCAAGGTCATCCAGCAGATGCAAGTGGAGGCGTGGGGAATCAAACCCGGTTCTCCCAGATTAGAGTCCATGCACTTAACCACTATACCAAACTGGGGTAGAGGGTTTTCCCCAGCCCCAGCTAAGACATAAGTAAATGCATGCCTCCTGCTATAAAAATCTACAGTGGATTTCCATATTATTTCAGTATAATTTGGGGAAGCTACTCACATTTTATTCTACTGTACATAAGGAGATATTGCTTATTCCTCTTCCAATATTAATGTCAAATTAGTGGACTCAGCTAATCAATTCTCCTATTTAGACAAGCAGTTCATTGCTTTAATTTTCCATTGAACCTTTTCCATTTCTAAAGATTTGATGGTATATAAAATTGATAATAAATAATGGATGCCATTACCAAAAATATTAAGTTGTAAAAAATATTTTTCATATAGTTATCCATAGTTGTATGTTTTATTGATTTGCAAATGGGGAGAGGGAAGCGACAAACATATGAAAATAATCTAAAGGTTAAAATTATGAATTCATCTGACTGGCTGTGAAGAGTCAAATCAAAACCAAAGCTAAAATTCTTATTTATATGTCTGCTCTCAAATAGTGGGATATTGTAACAACCAGTTTGACTGAGACTAACAAGTGATGTGATGCAATGAAGAATGACAGTGAAATGAAGGTGCACCAATGACTCTGTGAAAAGAATTCAATTATCTTGAAATAGATAAGTGGACAACTATATCCAAGGTGTATCATATACAGTTCTTTGGATATGCTAGAATTAGTGTGTCAGTTTTCAGTGACTTTTTAAAATTTAAACAACCAATGAGAAGTGTATTCTATATTGGCACATATCCTACCACAAGCTGGAGGAAGTTCTTTCCGCCTAGACAACATTCCTCCAACTTCAGTGGTTCTTCTGTTGGAGGAAGGGTTCAAACATTTCTCAGTGGAGTGGGCTGGATCTAGTCAGCTGTATTACTCAGCCTCCTATAATATCACTCCGTACTATAGCTCCTGTCTCATATGACTTTTGTCTATGAAGGTCCCATGATCCCCAACATGGCCTTTTTAGTGGTCATTGGGGACCCTGCCAAACTTTTTTTTTCATCCAAAACTGGCTGAAGCTAATCCTTCGAATTTACATTTTCATGAGTATCATTCTAATAAAAATAATTTACACAGAAGGGCTTTAAATATAACATTTAGACTACAACAAGCAGGGACCCACACGGAATTTGCAGGAGCAGCTAACCCATTCCTGCACCTCTGATGATTACCCTATCTCACCACCCCTTCTCTTGGTCTCTCTTTCTCCCTTCCCCCACTTCTTCTCCTACTCTATGTCTCTGTCTTTCTCCTTCCTCCATGCCTACTGTCATTCCTTCTCTTTTTCCCTCCCCCACCTCTGTTTCTCTCTCACAAACACACTCCTCTATCCCATTACACTTCCCCCCCCCCACCATGCTTTGGATTGTGCCTGCTGCCACTGGGTACAGCAGTGGGGGTGGGGGCTTGTTGTCTATTCCTTGTGCCAAAAAGGGCTTCTGACAGGGGAGCAACCCCTCCCCATGCCTTGTCCAAGTTCCTTGCTACAGGTAACACACTCGCTGGAGGAAAACTGCCTCAAGAAGATGGGACTGGGACAGGCGGGGGGGGGGGGGGAGGCAGGAAAGCAAGCAAGTCTGTAAAAAGTATGGGAGGGGGAGAAAGCTTCTTCACCACTGAAGCTGCCCTTCTGCCCCTCATCCCAAGTGAAGTGCCCGAGGGTGTTATAGAGCAAAGGCAAGATGGGGAAGCCTTTTAAGAGCAGCCGGTGCCTCTTTGCTGCCCTTCCTGTCTCCAGCAGCCAAGAGAAGAGGAAGAAGCCTCCCAGGTAGGACTGCCAAGTCCCCCGGTAGAGCGGGGGAAACACCGATTTTTAAAGCTTTCCCCCGCTTTTCCAAGATTGGCCACCGGGGGGACTAAATGGCTGCCAGCAGGGGAACCTCGGAGCCTGCCCTGCTGGCCTCTTGAACTTCTTAAAAGGGAAATTTCCCCTTTAAGAGCTGAGCCAGCAAAAGAGCCCCGCCCAGAGATTAAGGCGGGACTAAGCTCTTTCTACTGCGTGCAAGGTTGCTGCTAAGTAAACTGCTCCGGTAAGCTGCTGGCGTCTGCGAGCTCTTTTCCTTCTCTGTCTCTCCCCCTCCCCCTCTTTCTTTTTTCTGTCTCTCTGTCCACTGTGGTTTTGTCAAAAGAATAAACTGTCACTTCCAAAGAGGTAAACATCACAAGGAGAGGTTGCCTGTAGAAGGTCTGGGAGTGGGATTGTTTAAAATGTCTTGTCGTGGCTGTTTGGGTCCCCCCGATCCTCATTTCCCTTCTGCAAATAAAAGTTGGGATTCCTCATTTTTATGCCAATTTTCTGTTTCTTTCAACCGTGTCCCCCCCCCCCCCAGTAAAAATCTGCATTTGTACATCAAGTAACCGGTATTTTAAGTTAGGGATGGATCCAACTAGCTTTTCTGCTGGCTAAAAGGGGAGGACAAAGGTCCTCTTTAGCCACCAAAAAGCCTATGCTGGGGCGGGGGAGAAGTTATGGGACTTACATGGACAACAGCTGGGTGAAACAAGGGCCAGAAATAAAGCCTGGGAATTGGGCAAGAGTAAGTGAAAAAGCTGTCTGTCTGTCTGTCTCTCTCTCTCTCTCTCTGTCCCCATCCAGCAGAGGTCTGTCAGTGGCTATTATTAGCCACAAGGTCTAAATGGAGCCCTTTGTCTGGGGCAGTGATGCTCTGAATTCTTGGTGCTTGGGGAGCAACAGTGGGAGGGCTTCTGGAGTTCTGGCCCCGCTGCTGGACCTCCTGAGGGCACCTGGTATTTTTGGCCACTGTTGTGACACAGAGTGTTGTACTGGATGGGCTGTTGGCCTGATCCACTGTGGCTTCTCTCCTGTTCTTATGATATGAAAATCATATTTAGCACTTGTGTAGCACTTAGGGCTTCATATTCTGCCGAGATGAGGAAGGATTCAGTAGGGCCATTGCTCAGTGATAGAGCATCTGCTTGACATGCAGGAGGTATCAGCCTCTTCAGCTAAAAAAGGATCAGGTAATAGGTGACATTAAAGATCTCAGCCTGAGACCCTGGAGAGCCACTACCAGTCTGAGTAGTCAATACTGACCTTGATGGACCAATGGCCTGATTCAGTATTAGGAAACTTCATGAGTTCATGTGTCAGCATGTGGAAGCAACATCACAGGATGTGACATCACAAAATGATGTCACTTCCTTTCTCCTGGCTCCACCCCCAAAGTCTCCTGGCTCCACCCCCAAAGTCCCCAGATATTTCCCAAGTTGGACTTGGCAGCCCTACTCCCAGGTAGGGCAGGTCAAACTGGGTGAGGCTCCCATAGCAGCTCTTCTTCCTTCTCCCCACCAAGCTTCAGCCGGCTCTTTCTCCCTTGCACACAGGGCTCCTGCAGCTGCCACCAGCTCTCCCAGAACCCACAGTGCCACCAGTCGACCACTCAGAGGCAAGTGAGGAGAGGCAGCAATGGCGCAGCTCCCCCGCCTCTAACGTCTACCGCATGTGGTGAGGAGGATTGACATTGCCAGGCCAGTGGAGTTGTGTTGTGTTGTGCACAAGTGCAGACAATACTTCTCTGTTTTTGGGGGAGGGGGATTTAAATGTCTCCATCCGTCCTTCAAAGGTGGTCCCCCCAAGTTTGCAGGAAAATCTGCCTTCAGTCTGTGTGCCTCTGACTCGCAGATACAGCTATCCACACATGGGGGTACAGCTGGCTATTAGAATCTAAGATCGATATATTGTCCCCTAATCAAATATTTAATTTCAAATATTTGTTGCTATTGAGACATACAGTTAGCCTGAGACATTTAAAAATTGTTTATTTTAATTTATATTTAGTAAACATGCTAAATCAAATCACACCTGTTTCAGAACACTGGAAAAACTCCAAAGGTTCTCTGGAAAAATTTTCTGACATTTTACCAAAAAACCTGTATTGCTGCCCACATTGCAGCAGACTAAATTCACATAGCTGCGGTCAAGGATCCCCACAAAATCACCTGTGAAACAGAGTTTTGGCACTGGGTGGAACAAAGGAAAGAGATAAATTTAGAAGAGGATACAAGTTCAAAGAGTTAAGAAAGTGTCACTCCTGGCATTTTACTTAAAAAGACCAGACCTACAAGACTAACTGACATCTGTAAATTAGCTCAGATCCAACTATATTGCCACTTTCTGAAAAGTAGGCTTTGGGGGACAAATGTCATGTTATTTTTTCTCGTGGGTGTGGGGGCTGCCCATGCGCAGGGGAGTTCTCTCTCATGGCTATCAATGCAAAAAGACCAGAAGTGAGTATGAAACCATCAGTACACGAATGAGTCTTTTATGGGCCAGCTAGGATACCAGAAGATCTGCAACTGGTTCTCAAGCATGTTTGTAATTGCTCTTAAGTGGGAGGGAGGAGGGGGGGAGGGTCAGACCATACCATGGGGCAGGGGTAGGTTAACCTGCACATTGTTCTCTCAGTCTGAAATAGCTCCCTGGGATTACATTCTGCCCATTTCACCCAACAGGACCCAGAAGGGGCAGGGCAGGATTTGAGGTCAAGAAAAACAGCATGAAAGTGTTGAAAATAAATCTCTTCTTCCTTTTGCTATTGCTATTTAGCAATACAAAATGTGTTGGAGATTTTATCATAGGTCGTCTGGCATCTTGTCCAGTTAGACCTTAAGTCAGATATCTATACAGTAACTAAGATTGTTTTATTAATTTTAACCATTGTGGTTTTATGGTTTTTATAATCAGCCCTAAAAGTTTTCCTTCTATTTTAATGTGATGTTTTCTTCCTATGTTACAAAATGTATAGTGGTTTCTGTGTTGGTCAATGATCATGAATAAATCCTACTACTACATCTATACAGTAAGTACAATAAGACTATCCAATGAAATTTTAGACCATGGCCAGAAAATCTGTGACTAGCTAATTGCACCCCACCAACCTAAAGGCACCAAACACAAACATTGTACAATCTCCAGATGCTCTCCAAGACTCCGATGAGCAAAATTTAGTGGATCAAAGGCTGGTCCAGGTCTGTTTTGGATAACCAGCACAGCTGCTAAAAGCCAAATTTAAACTCTGGGATTTATCTGAGAAATCGGGGGGTTTTGTTGTTGCTGAAGGACATTTCTACAAAGCAAAGGAGCCTAAACATATTGGTCAAGAGAGAACTAGACTACATGCAGTAAAAGCTACAGAAGACAGAACTAGCATTCTATATATACTAGGAATAAGGCCCGTTGTGGAAATAAATACAACGGGCTCTAGAAAAGCTCTGGGAGAGTGCCAAGGCCTTGGGCATTCAGTGTCAATTTGCTGTGGCAACCTCAGCAAGGTATAAGGACAGAGTCCACCATTTTCTCCATGGGAACTGATCAATGCCACCTGGAGAGCAATTGTAATTCTGAGCGATCTCCAGCCCTCACCTGGAGATTGGCAGCAGTGGTTCCCCAAGAGGGACTAGCTGGTTTGGAGGGTGGAGTCCATGGCATTCTACCTGAGGCCCCACCCCTCCTCAAACCTTACCCTCTCCAGGCTCCATCCCTCAAATCTCCAGGAATTCCCCACCTGGAGTTGGCAGCCCTATCTCCTTCCCAGCCAAGCATCAACCTACCTTTATTTCCCCCTCACTGTTCAGCTTTCCATCTCTCCCCCTACCTGCAGCCTCTACTGTGCTCTGAAGCCCTGACTGCCACGTCACATTGGCATCTCAGCAAGAGGCATCTCAGCAGGGTATAAGGTCACAGAGTTCACTGTTTTCTCCATGGAAACTGATCAATGCCATCTGGAGAGCAGTTGTAATTCTGATTGATCTTCAGCCCTCACCTGGAGATTGGCAACAATGGTTTCCTTGGCCAGGAGGGCGGGATAGAAATTTAAATAAATAAATTTCCCAGGAGGAAAAGTAGTCTTTCTCTGCAATGGGAACTAAAGCAGCTTACATCATTCTCCTCTCCCCCCTTTTGACTTGCACAACAATCCTGTGAGGTAGGTTAGGCTGAAAGTCTGTGACTGGTTCAAAATCACCCACTCAGCTTCTACAGCAAGAACCTGGATCTAGCAGACCCTGCTCTGAAGCACTGATTGCCACGCCTAGGGTACCCAACCTCCAGGTAGAGCCTGAAGATTGCCAGGTATCACAACTGAACTCCAGACAACAGGTCTCTCCTGTCCAGAGAAAATAACTGCTTTGGAAGGTGGACTTGATGGCATTCTGTTCAGCTGAGGCCTCTCCCCTCCCCAAACCCTGGCTTCCATAGACTCTACCAGAAAATTTCCAGGAATATCCCTACCTGGAGCTGACAACCCTAGTCAGAACTGGTCCCAATGAATTCTTTACAAAGGCCTGCAAAGGGTTTCCTTCCTTTGTCTGAACCAAGCTTGGTTGCCTACTGTGGCAAAATGGGCTCCAGTTTGCAACTCAGCTGTTCGCCTCCCACCCTCATCCTGTGGGCATATCTCACTCCTTAAGTTCCCTGCCATCAGTCACTGAACTGTCACTGCCTTTTTAGAGGGCGCCTTTGGCCAAATCTCCCTGTTTGGTGATGGAATCCTCAATCTTTGGGGGATCCCTGGAAAGTTGGCAACCAAAGGGTCTGGCCTTTCCTTGCTTCCCTGTGCTACCCCCCTCCCTTTGGTATTGTGCAGAGCAGGGGAGACTATGCACAACACAGATTATTAGCCCAGATAAAAGAATTTATTTTACTATTTACACAATTATGGAGCGCATACACACACACACACTAAATGAATAAGGCACAACTGTAGGAGTAAGCACATACTATGAACCAACAGGGCATAAATCAACAGGGGTTAAACACAATCCTCCCTGGATGGGCAGGAGTCTATATTGATGGTGCCCCACCTCTTGGGACAGTCCCTCTTTTCCCGCACTTTTTGGCCCTGGGGCCGCTGGGAACTGTAGTCCAACAGATGAGGAAGCCTCATTCAACCCAGTTAGTGATACCCCTGCAGGCCCCTCTCTGAAACTACAACTCAATTGAACCTTATGGGGGAACATTTTAAACAAACCACAGACAGCAGCCATCTTATAAACACAGGTAACTGCCATTTCTTTACACCTACCACCAGCCACTGAGGTAAGTCACACACAGGAGGGAAGCAGAAGGGTATAATGCCATAGGGTCTACCCTCCAAAGCAGCCATTTTCTCCAGGGGAACTGATCTCTGTCATCTGGAGATCAATTGTAACAGCGGGAGATCTCCAGGTCCCACCTGGAGATTGGTAATCCTAGGGGGAAAGTCAGCCATGGGGGAAAGTCACCTCATTAGCCAGCCAGCCATGGTGGAGCTTAGAAGGAGAGAGAGCCATTTTATGACAGTTTATTCTGGTAGAAAAATCATTGGGCGGGGGAGGGGGGTTATGTTGAAAGTCCATTGTGTTTTCACTGACAGAAGCAGGCCACTGAGGGGACAGTTAGACCCACCTGGCAGTGGGCAGAGGAGAAGAGTGGACCCAGCACCCAGTCGGTCCTTCCCCTTCGCTGGCTCCCTCCAGACTCCCTTTGCTGAGGCCGAGATGCTGGCCAGTGGCTCTGTGGGCAGGACTGAGGCAAAGCTGGGAGAGAATGCAGCCAGTGGCCAAGGACCCCCTTTTGAGTGGCAGTCCTTCTAGCCAACTGATTTTGGCGTCCCATGGAATCCTGCCACTTGAAAACAGCTTTATATAATAAGGAAAGATAATTCCCCTATCACGTTGGCCATTTCCAGCTCTCCCATTGGCTGTGCTGTGCGCTCCATCAGCCATTGGCCCATCAACTGCCACTCAACAGTACTCACATGCCATTGACTGGGGGCTGGGTCCGCTCCTCTCCCCCACCCACTGCCAGCCTGGACACTCTTCCCTCAGAATAAACTGTCAAACTGGCTGTCTCTCTTGACAAAGACACTTCTCCTGTGGCTGGATGGCTACTGAGGTGGGCCAGCAGCCATTAAACCATTCTCTTCAACCTCCTGCTGTGTGGCTGACTTTCCCCTAGGCTTGCCAATCTCCCGGTGGGACCTGAAGATCTCCCACTGTTACAACTGATCTCCAGATTACAGAGATCAGTTTCCCTGGAGAAAATGGCTGCTTTGGAGGTAAACCTACCTTGCTGAGTCCTTTCCCTCCCCAAACACTGTCCTCCACAGGATACACCCCCCAGATCTTCAGGTAATGTAAGCCATCCTGAGCCTGCCTTGTGGGGAGGGCAAGGTATAAATCAAATAATAAATAAATAAATAAATAAATATTTCCCTACTCAGATCTGGCAATCCTTCTTTCCCCTCGGTGTCTGTTGCTAGGCAACCAAGCTTGGTTCTGTCAGTAAAAGGTGGTGGGGAGGCCCTTTCTACACCTATTTTGGCCTTTGGGAGAAAACTCATTGGGGGCCAGTCCTGACTAGGGCTGCCAGCTCCAGGTTGGGAAATTCCTGGAGATTTTATGGAGGAGTCTACAGAAGCCAGAGTTTAGGGAGGGGAACGGCCTCAGCTGAACAGAATGCCATAGAGGCTACCCTCCAAAGCAGTTATTTTCTCTAGGGGGAGAGAGAGATCTGTTGTCTGGAGTTCAGTTGTGATACCAGGTGATACCATAGCCAGTGTGGCATAGCAGTTAGTGCTTCAGAGCAGGGTCTACTAGACCCAGGTTCTTGCTGTGGAAGCTGAGTGGGTGATTTCAGACCAGTCACAGACTTTCAGCATAACCTACCTCACAGGATTGTTGTGCAAAGTCAAAACGGGGAGAGGAGAATGATGTAAGCTGCTTTAGTCCCCACTGTGGAGGAAGACTGTACTTTTCCTCCTGGGGAACTATTGTTGCCAATCTCCATGTGAGGGCTGGAGATCACTCAGAATTACAACTGCTCTCCAGATGACAGAGATAAGTTCCCGTGAAGAAAATGGTGGATTCTGTGTAACTATACCCTGCTGAGATGGCCCCCTTGTGTCAGCCAGTGTAACGTAGCTTCAGGGCTTCACAGCATGGTAGAGGCTGCAGGTGGGGGGGATGGAAAACTGAAGTCAGAGGGGCAAATAAAGATAGGTTGATGGCTGGCTGGGAAGGAGATAGGGTTGCAAACTCCAGGTTGGGGGATTCCTGGAGATTTGAGGGATGGAGCCTGGAGAAGGTGGGGTTTGAGGGGGGACCTCAGACAGCTACAATGCCATAGACTCCACCCTCCAAACCAGCCATTTCCTCCTGCGGAACCACTGTTGCCAATCTCCATGTGAGGGCTGGAGATGACTCAGAATTACAACTACTCTTCAGGTAGAAGAGATCAGTTCCTCTGGAGGAAATAGTGGACTCTGTGTTATTATACCCTGCTGAAGTTGCCACAGCAAATTGACACTGAGTGCCCAAGGCCGGGGCACTCACTCAAAGCCTCTTTCTAGAGCCCGTTGTATTTATTTCCATAACGGGCCTTATTCCTAGTAATTCTATAATTGAGCAGTTGCACTGAAACTTCAAATGGCATAAAGTTAAAGGAAGGCATTGGTAGTAAAGAGAATCACTTTGTAACATATATGTAAACAAACATATAGACCACAAAATCCTCCACAAACTAAGGGAAGGATCTTAAAATAATCCTTTAAAATCCCAAAGAAATAAGATTATGCAGAACTTGTTACAGATTTGTCCTTGTCAGGCAGGGATTTCCCACATTTCCACATAAGAAGAATTAAGAAGCATACAACTATTACACCAACACCTAGACACAAACCCCAAGTCTCACTCTTGTGGGAGCGAGGGGAAGACTCATCATTTGCAATCAGAATAGCAGAAAGTTGTACAACTTTCCCAGTGGCAATCCAGGATTTTGCTTAGTATGTTTTCTGATTAAATTGGATAACTTTTTAGACAAAACACTCCCTCATAGTCTAATGATGAACAATACATCTTGAACAAATACAGACTTGCAAAAGGTCAGTAGCAAGCAAGTCTTTTTTGGGGTCCAGCTGAGACTTCCTGAGACAGTGTTCCTTTTCTCTCTCCAAAGCAACAGGAGCTTCTCATTCAGAAAGTTACCCACACTTCTTTCAAATCTGCATCACAAACACTTTTTAGTGCAGATTTCAGACATACTTTTCTGTACGAATGGCCTACCCAGTAGCATAGCTCAGAAATCCACCAAGTTTCTAGCTATTCCACAAGCAGTTAAAGCCCTTAAGTAAAAGCAAGAATATGAATGAACACAATCCTGTATTTGGTTTGGCACACTGTATACCCACTTAGAGATGTGTAGGCTCAGAAAGGGAAATAAGATAAATGCAATTTTTCCCTCCTGTCCCCCCTTCCGAAGATATATTTTCCAGTTTTTCTAACCGTAAGGAGCAGTGGAGGCGAGAGACTCATCAAAGGTTACTTTGCAGCCGCAGGGCCAGGTACAAAGGGAGAAAGGGGTCACGGCATTTCTGGGGACTGCTGGAAAGGGCCTGGGCAGCCTTCCCAGCAGCCAGTCAATCAGTAGCCACCTGAGGAACACATCCAGTCGGAGTGGGGTGCAGGTGAACCTGGGAAATGCAGGCTTCACTGTGGTCCATTCCCCCCTACTTTAAAGCCCCAAGGCCTGGACTAATTTTGTCAGTTTTTGTCAGTTTTAGGCATTGGGCTGGATCCATTTCGGGGGGAGGCTGCACCTCCCTGTGTGCTTGCCTCCCCAGATGGTGATTCTCTTAAGAGGTCTTGGGGGTCAAGCCCCGCAGCGGTGTGCCGAGATCGGGGGCAGCTGCATGGCTCCAGTCTCAGGTGGCAAGGGTTCCACACAGAGGCTTGTGCTCCATGTGGGACCACTGGTTGCCACTCCAGGTTCCCCCAGCAAACGAGTTGAGAAACATTTCCATCAGCTGACAGGTGGGTTGCCCCAATGCCTATGCCTTGCAAATGCTCCTATGTACTGTGGCCTGGAGCACTCCACTTGTGGTTGCAGTGCCTGTTATGTTTTGCATTCCTTTTCCTTTCTCCCTCTCAGCACCTTCCCCTGCCCTTAGGACCACAATGAAAATAACCTATCTGAAACACTTTCTGTTTGGAACGAATGTATGTATTTAAGACAAGGTTCAAAATTGTCTAGTAGTAAGATTATTATGCACTGTTAATTTCTATGGATACTGCAGACACACCATATTTTCAAAGATGTATTTATTACTTAAACACAGCATAACTAATATGCTGAGTATGATCCAGCACTGAAGAGTTCAGTGTTTTAAGCATCCAATATCCAGACATGCTGCTAGCCCTGTTGTGACTCCATCAGTCTGAGTCATGCATTCTTTTGATTGCTACAAACTTTGAGCTTCCTGTTTTCAAGGGTTTTTTTTTCCTATTTCTCAGATGGCAAAAACTAAGAAAATGTCCTACAATAGCAAACACTATTGCAGTTTGAAGTTTACTATTGGGTATATTTGCATATTTGCCAGGAGAACACGAAGGCTGTTACATTTTTAAATACCAAATAGCATAATTATATATGCCAAGTTATAAGTGATGCATTTTTATGCCATTGAGAAGATTCTTATTAAAAACCTACTGGTAATAGTTTATTTTACTTTATTATTTAAAAAAAAGAAGAAGAAAAAAGACCCAAAGGAAAAAAACTTAAAATCCCTCAACTAAGTAAGATTTTTAAAAAAGAAAATAAAAAAGAAACAATACATAAATATAAGATGAAATAATAACAATACTGGTGGCCAATCTACACATAAGTTTCTATAAACGATTTCTGAATATCTAGAAATAAGTCCATAGGCGACTGCCACCTAGCAAGAACAGCAGTTAATATCTTGGCATCTGCATTCATCAAAGAAAGAGGCAAATAAAAAACTATTGGTAACAGTGAGAATATTAGCAGTTCAGGACAGAGCATGAAAACTGCTACCACCAACTGAACCATGGCTGCTTTAGGTTTAGTATATTATGCTGCTGGATAAGATAATTACATATGAACACCCTTGGGAACAAAAAACATGCTAACAGAAAATATTTACTAATATAGTACTCAGCAACCTTGTGTCCTGCACTGATGTCAGTTAGCACTGCCATAAGTTTATATTGACTGTCCTTATCAATCAAACTGCTGAATTTGTCTTCTGTATCAATGCCTAAGGTTTTATCATCTATCTTGATGGCCAATTAACCTTACCTTTCATTTTAGTCCTATTTCGACTCCTTGCATCGGGGACTTGACCCCCACCTCCGGAATGTGAGTCTTGCTTGCCTGCTTCACTTTGTGCATGCTTATTGCTCATTAGTTTTTCCTCCTTTCTTATCTCTAGCTCGTCTTTCTCTAGCTAACGGCCTTGAGTGAAAAAACCTCCTGTTATGTGTTATAAGATTCACAGGTGTTATGTATTCCTTTGCTTGGTTTTTCCTTGGGAACATTTGCCCTAAAAATCTCAACAGTGTCTTTTCCTGAGAACCTTGTTTGCCGCACTTTCCTTGGGAACAGTGAGCCAGTATATTTGGGTGCCAAAATTTCTTCCTATTGATTGGTGGATGTTATGGGGGCCATATTTCACATCAAGTATAATTGTACTTGTATTTCTATGCTTGGGCATTACTAACAGAAGAAGTGTATTTGATCAACAAGATAGTTTCTGCAAATAAAGGACTTTCTGTTTAAGGAGACCTGTTGTGGATTACATCTATTGGCACAATCTCACAACTGAACGGGATCAAACTAGATGAATGTCTAAGAAATGAAATTTTGCACAGTACATTATTGGTTATATAAAGCAATAATAGAATGGAAGCACTGTGTATAGTATTTGAATTATAATAGTTGTACTTTACATAATATTTACTAATGTTTGTATTCTTTATGTATTACAGTAATGAAAAAATATAACATAGTAAATTAGAGCTCATAAGGAAATAAGTATTGCATATATTTCAGTTCTTCTCTCTTCCCCACTCCAAATTTATCAAAAAAATTACTTCCCTTGTTAGTACCCCTGAAGGGCAGCTTTTCTATATCTGGACAACCTGAATCTCCTATCACTAGAGAAGCAAGTGCATGTTTGGGGCAGGGAGGGGGGGAGAGACAGGGGCAAGAAGCAGAGTTCTTATACCAGCACTGCACCCACTGCCAAGACATTACTTAGCTGGTGAGCCTGGATCTCATTTTTCAAGAGACAGAACAGGGTATATTCTGCTAGTATCTCTGAGAACTGCAAAACAGGGGGACAGGGCAAGAGGTTGGCCCAAATCTCCATTGCTTAAAAGCCATGCCCATAACAGGTCTTTCTAAACCAGCCAGATCCAAGCCTTCTTTATCTGAAACTTGTGATCTGTCCATAAGCCCAGCACCAATTCAGTCTGTCAAATGGAAGCCTTTATTTCACTTCTTCACATGACCAAATAGTAATGCTACATGGCATGCATGGTTCTCCCACCTCTTGTTTATATTTACCATCTGTGGAGTTCTGCGCATGAAGCTCGTATGTACCGAATCAGGCCATTGGTCTACTGAAGTCAGTATTGTCTACTCAGACAGGCAGTGGCTCTCTAAGGTTTTACATGGAGGTCTTTCTCATCACCTACTACCAGATCCTTTTACCTGGAGGTGCCAGGGATTGAATCTGAGACCTCTTGTATGCCAAGCAGATGCTTTGCCACCAAGCCATTGGTCCCTCTCTTCTTAACCAATACCAGGCTCTAGTCTACAAAGAGGGCTCTTTGTTTGCCAAGCAACAATGCAGATACACACAATCTGACCAAGAAAAGAAGAGCGGGGAGTTCCTTCTCCTACTGTCTTGTTAGTTGACAGGGGCATTTGGAAGACCCATGACAGCAAAACAGACAGGCAGTGTGCTGGGGCCGACCACAGACTCCCCTACACAAGGGGAATTTCTGTTTTCAAAGCCAAGCTGACAAAAGAAACACCTCTCCTTCAACATTCAAGTCACGTGACTTTTTCTTTACCCCTTTTCCTTGCTGCCTCCCTAACATCTGGTGAATAATAAAAGGACTGGCTCTACTAAGATAGTGAGCCTAATATGTATCCTACACAAGCTACGTTGCTCCGGCAACTGACACACAGACTCACAGCCAATTTGAAGATGTTTTAACGTAATTATTTAACATATCTGAATAGCATTTAGCTAATCTGTCTGGTGGCATATACCATCTTTAGAACATTTTATATGTGTTTTCCTTAAATGAGATGGCTCTAGTAAATTTCATATTAGTTTTCCAAACCACAGACCATTGATCTAGATGCGGGCTCTTGTGGCGGGCTCCCCTTCTTGGGAGGTTTTCCAACAGAGGCTGGATGGCTGTCTGACAGCAATGCTGATTCTGTGAATTTAAGCAAATCATGAGAAGGAGGGCAGGAAGGGATGAACCAGTGCTCAGCTCTCGTGGCCCTTTCTTGCACGTAATGCCTATTGCCACTTTGGGGTCAGGAAGGAATTTTCCTCCAGGCCAGATTGGCCAGGACTCTTGGAAGTTTTCTGACCTCCCCCTGGGCATACAGCAGAGATGGGGGGGTGGGGTGGGGGAAGAGATGGGAGGTAGCTGTGAATCTCCTGAATTGTGCAGGGGGTTAGACTAGGTGACCCTTGAGGTACCTTCCAGCTCTATGTTTTTAGGTTATAATGCTTGTAACTTCCCTTCTAATTGTAATCTACTTTGAACTTCTGGTGGAAAACAGAGTATGAGCAAGAAAGAGATAAGTGTTGGGTAGCAGGCAGGAGTTACAAGGGACCCAGTGCAATGGGATGATGAAGACATTTTAGTGTACACATCTGAGCTACTTTTATAACCCACAGTTGTCATCTTAGTCCTCAGGAAGATGACACTCATAGGGGCTTGGTGCCAGTCAAATAAAAATACTGAAAGCAATATAATTTTCAAAATTATCACACGAGGCTACTATTTACTAACAGGGTTCAACCATTTAAAAACAGTACAACAATTATAGCAAGTCTAGCAGTTATTCAGTGATGCACACGATATTCAAAGGGCCCTTAGCAAAGTCAACCCTTTCTGAAAGATCTCATGTTTTTGGAAATCTGCAGTTATTAATACTGAGTTCAGAAGCAGAAAACTATCCCACTCCCCACGGTATGAGACAGAGCCCAGGGCCAGGCAGCCGGTTCAGACTCTGGTCCAGCGGGCTCCTCCTCCACCGCAGACCTCGCCAGGAGGCGGGTGCCCGGGGCACGACCAGGCCGGGGGGGGGGGGCGGGATGACCTGAGACACACCCGCCCACCCACCCACCCACCCACCCACCACGCCTGCTGGCCTGGGTCCTGAGAGGGGAGCGGCAGGGGCAGAGGGGCAGAGAGGCGCGGGCCAAAGGCGCAGGCGGGCCGGGGGCTCCCCTGAGAGGCGCTCCTCCCGATCTCCGCCTCCCACAAGCCAAGCCCCTCCGGGCAGGCAGGGCGGGACGAGGCGCTCTGAGCGAAGTGGGGTTTCTCCTCCGCGGTGCTCTGGGGGCTCCGGGTTCGGCAGGAAACTGACCTTCGAAACGAAGCGGCGGCACAATCCCCTCTCCCGGCCGGCGCCCTCCGCCAACCGCCGGCCTCCCTCCTCGGCCTCCCTCCGCTTGAATTATGGCGCGGATCGAGGAGCCCGTCCTCCCGCGCGCGAAGCCCCCGCCGCGGTCTGTCTAAAGACATCGCCTGATTTCCAGCCCTTCGTTTGGATTCAGGCACTGAACAGGACTCCTAGTTGCCGGCAGAGATTAAGCCCCGCTCGGAAGGAGGGGCCGCGGCCGCCGGTCCGGGAGAGCGCGCGCTGTCTCTGCAGCGGCAGCAGGGAAGTGCTGACAAATAGCTTTGTGTAGGAACTGTGGGATAATTTTAGCATTAATAGGGTTACCGTATTTTGAAAAGCATATTTTCCGACTACTCCAAACAAGTGATCACTATGACGAATCTCATTTTAAAGATCCCCCTACTATTTAAACTCTGATAATTGTTACTAACTAGGGATATTTCTAACTTTCCAACCCAAAAAGAAGCCATTTGCATCGTTTTTTTAAAATAAAAAAGCCCCAGAGGACGGACATCCCCCCCCCCAAAAAAAAGAGGACATCCGGTAACCCTAATCAAAAGAATGGTATTAGGAGCGCCGTCTTGCAGACTCTTGCCTGAAGCACATGTTTTGGCTTCATGAGAAAAGAAATTGCTCCCAAGTACTTGCTGTATAGTTATCAACACATTCAAAGGACGTTGTCTTTTTGAGAAGGTAAAACTTTATTATTCAGAGTGTTTTATTTTAAGCAGGCAATTGCTATAAATCCTGATCTACACTTGCTTTTGAACCAGGCTGTCGATAAACTCACTGTAGCAATTAACTTTAAGGGGGGGGGGGGGGGATTTTGAACATGTGATCTTTGAATGGGTCCGTCCAATTAATCTGTTAAAATTATTTTAACTCAAATAGGTCAGGCAGCATAAAGAGGACATGGGGGGGAGCATTGGGGGAGATAGTTAAAATACTGTCACTTAAGTTTAGGCAGGGGTCCTTCCTAGAAAAAGAGCTGCAGGAGCTCATTAGCATAACTCATTAGCATATTCCACGTCCCCTGACATCACCGGAAGTGTGTCAGAAAGGGAATGCCAGTTTCAGCCCCATTATACCCTATGGGCCATTGAAATCAATGGCAAAAACTCATAAGGTATATGAGGGGCTGGAGGAAAGGGGATTTGAGGGAGAGGCTCCAAACTTGCAGGATAGCTGCTGGGGCCTCTCCTTGAAATACCCACCAAGTTTCAAGAAGATTGGACCACGGGGTCCAATTCTATGGGCCCCCAAACAGGTTGTCCCATCCCCTCCATTGTTCTCTATGGTGAGAAAAATGTTACCTTTTTTTCTACCATAGAGAACAATGGAGGGAATGGGGACAACCTGTTTGGGGGCCTGTAGAATTGGACCCCCTGGTCCAATCTTCTTGAAACTTGGTGGGTATTTGGGGGAGAGGCCCCAGCAGCTACCCTGCAAGTTTGGAGCCTCTCCCTCAAACCCCCTCCCCTCCAGTCACTTTTAAAGTTGCCGCCGAATTTTGGTGGCAATTCAGCAACAGGCTGAATCAGATCAGATAATCTGATTTGGCCCATGGCTGCCCTAGTGGCCACTCCTGAGCTGGCAGAGCTTTGCTCTGCCTCGCTCCGGCCCCAACGGACCCCTGAGTTTAGGCAAACAAGGAAAACAACTTTTGTATTCTGGATCAGATCATGGCTTTTGAAAACAGAGGTTCACTAGAAAAACCTGTCTTACTACCAAGGATTTTGATTATTTTACACAGATCCTCCTGAATTAATATGATCTTTATGCTAAAAACTCAAAAACACTGTCACATTAAAGTTCATATTGTTGTCCATGGAAAACACAATAAATCATACGCTTCTTGGCACAAACAAAATCCACATCAGAAAACATGAAACCTCATTCTTTTGAAATGGAATCCCACCTACTTTACTGTTGACAGACCTCACATCAGTGTACATGAAAGAATGAACCACAATAAACATAGATCCATTGCTTTCTGACACCATAATGGTGCAACATTACTTCTGCATGGACTCCCAAAAATCACCCAAAAATGGCATACTATATGCCCAATGATTGTCCAAAAATAAATCTGGAACTTCATAACACTGCCTTGGTTGAAAAGCACATATCTGAAGTATGGATCCTTATGGATTTTCATGATTTGCATATTAAATCCAAAGAAATGCATCCTAAATTCGCATATGACATCATCAGTGAACTGCAGCGCACCGATATAGATTGAACTTTGCAACTGTACTTCCCCAGAACCAAAAGACTCTTATTTCCCGGAAGCTGCCTGGCAGGTCATGGGAATAAGACCGCTGGGTTGCTAGTTGGTATTGTTTATGGTCAGAACTACAGTCGTATCTTGTTGTCTTTGAACTTCCAGCTTTCGTTCTTGTTTAATGAAAACATTTTTGGCAGATGCTTTCACTTTGGTTCATCTTGCACTGGTTTAAGAATTTCACCTCTAGCAGCACAATATGAATGCCTACAGCTGTCCCTCTTAATTATGGCCCCAGATCCAAAACCCAACAAAATATTTCTATTTTGTTGGGTTTTGGAACTGGGGCTATGTTTACAAGGGATAGCCACATGCCTTTGTATTGTGCCGCTAGAAGTGACATTCTTGGACCAGTGCAAGTCGAACCAAGATTAAAAGCATCTGCCAAGAATGTTTTCATTAATCAAGAACGAAAGTTAGAGGTTCAAAGACAATCAGATACCGTGGTAGCTCCGACCACAAAAGATAAAGATTGAGTGCATCATGGTCTCACAAAACTCAAATCTTCATGAAACCCTTCAAGTTTTACATGGAGATCCTGCAAGTTCATTGTCACATCATACATTACAGACTGTGTCATAAAACTGTAACCAGCCCATTATGGCATCATTAGGCGTCAAAACCTCATAGAAAAAGATATTTGGGCAGGAACGCACAGGAATGGAGTTCCAGCTGGCTTCCGAGTTGGCCACGCCTACACCCCCCCCTTGGGTCCCCCAGGCACCTCGCAAGCCGCGAGGCTCCTGGGAGGGAGCTGCGCTGTCAGGGGTGTGACCTAATATGCTAATGAGTTCCTGATGTTGGGTGTGTCCTATTATGCTAATGAGTTCCTGTTGGGCTTTTTCTCCAAAAATGCCCTGGTGACATCAAAATGCAATGCAAAATCAGGAATCCCATATGTTGCCCAATTCCACCTCAGCTGTGAACATGTGCTTTGGCCTGTTTCCACTCCCTCCCAGAAAGGCAGGCTTGAGGCACGCGCCAGTGTGGTGTGGTGGTTAAGGATCTGGGCGGCCCAGGTCTGAATCCCCACAGTGCCATGGAAACTTGGTGGGTGCCCTTCGGCCAGCCACACATCCTCAGCCGGACCTAACTGACAGGGGTGGGGGGAGGGTAAAATGGAGAAGGGAAGCTGCTTTGGGTTTTCACTGAGGATAAAGGCAGGATATACATGAAGTAAAAAACAAATAAATTGCACTGTAAAGAGTCATACTGTAGTGCTATTCTAGTGGTGAAACAGTATTTTAAAGCACAGATTGACACAGTTTTTAGATGGACTATCAAATCCATTACCAAATCAATTTTTAAAAGCAATCTCTTGTCTCACCCTAATTTAACTGTAGAACATTTCAGCTAAAAACTCTTAGAAATTTTACTGTAATTATGATATTTTTATTATTTGCAATGACAGGAAGCAGAGAGACAGGTAAAGGAACAGTTCTGTCATTGAAAGGAAGTGAGCAATGGGGTTCCACAAGGACTGGTATCGGGACTGCTGCTATTTAATTTGTTCATAACTGTTTTTCAGTTGGGAGTGGCCACTGTAAAGTCAGATATGCAGATAATACTAAATTATTCAGCATGGTGAAAACCAAAGCAGATTTCTCTAAACTGGGTGAGTGGGTGTGGCAAATTAAGTTCAATGTGCAAATATCCTAATTTTAAATATATTCTGATAGAGTCACAAATAACGGAGACTGAGGTTGAAAGAGATCTTGAAGTTGTAGTAGAAAGATCAATGAAAATGACCTAGTGTGTGACAGCAATGAAAAAGGCAAACTCCATGCTAGGAATGATTAGGAAAGGGATTGAAAATAAAATGGCCAATATTGTAATGCCTTTGTGTGGAGCTATGGTGCAACCTCATTTGGAACACTGTGTGCAGTTCTGGTCACTATATCTCACAAAGGATATTGCAGAGCTGGAAAAAGTACAAAAGCGGGCAGCACAGATGATTAAAGCGTTGGAGTACCTTTCCTAAAAGAAAAGTCCACAGTCTGGACTTTTAGTCTAGAAAAAAGACAGTTAATAGGAGATATGATAGAGGTTTATAAAATTATGCATGAGGTAGAGAAAGTGGATAGAAAGAGCTTGTTCTCCCTTTCCCATAATACTAGAACTTGGTTGAACCCAGTGAAGTTGTTGGGAAATAGAATCAGAACAGATGAAAGAAAATACTTCTTTATTCAACTGCCAATGGATGTAGCGACGGCCGCTAGTATAAATGGCTTTAAAAGGGGGTTAGACAGATCCATGGAGAAAAGCTCCATCAGTGGCTACCAGCAAACCTCCAAATAGCAGCGTAAGAGACAGCATCAGGGAAAGATCTTGATCTCTATGCCCAGTTTGTCTGGGCCTCGGGCAAGTGCTTGGTTACTGTGTGACATAGTATGCTGGACTAGATGAACCACTAGTCCTTTTACTCTATGTGAAGGTTACGCCTTATATTACTCTAGGTAAATAAGAATGTATCAAACTACCTACAGTTCAAAAAGCTTTCATTCATACATGTATAAGTCAGATATTTCAAATTTGTTTTCACTATAACATTCAGTGTGTGGAATCACTGGAAGAGCTGTGAAGAGGAGCGGAGTAGCTAGGGCTACCAACCTCAACACAGGGTCAGAAGTTCTCCCAGAATTACAGCTGATCTCCACACTACAGAGATCAGTTGGAAATGGCAGCTTTGGTTGCCAGCATGCTCCTCATTGGCTGCACTGGACCTGGCTTACACAAGATTAAGCCAACCCCCATGGTTCTCCTTTCTGGCAGCACTCAGGCCCTGGTCCAAACAAGGTGCTACCAAACCAGTCACTGCCATTCCCATGCTCCTTGCTGCCAGCCATACCACCTACAGGCTGGCACTGGACAAACTGTACACCGTATATAATCCTGGACAGCGTTCTGCATGCCTCTGCTCCCAGGCGTCACCCAGCACAGGGTGAATCCAGGCACCATAGCTGTACTCTTTCTCCCTGGCTGTACAGTACCTGGGCTGGCACAGAATAAATTCAGTTTCCTACATGTTCCACCCCAGCTACACCCTGGCCACCATTCAAGCCAAGCACTGTTGTGCCAGTACCCCCTTTGCCGGCCACAGTGCAATCTGGCTCACAGGAAGGGCAAAGCTATGCGCATAGTGCTCCTCCAGGAGCAACCACAATATAGAAGGAGGGGAGGCAGGCCACTATATAAATGTGTTTTCGTTCTCCTCCTTATAATCAATATAATATTTTCTTCACAGTATTCTGAAGGCATGACTCGATTTCAGGAAAGCAAAGTGACATAGACGCACCTGATATCAGAAAGAAAGCAAAAAAGGTAGTTTATCCAATTACCTATAATTATATTTTGCATACAAATGGTGAGGGAGGAAGATATAGGGAAGCAGAAGTAGCGACTGGAGCAAGCGTCGTAGCCAGCAGAACAGACACAGCCTCAGTAAGAAAGGCTTCTCCCTTAAGCTTCAACATCAAAGACAAGAAATACAAAATTGACTCTGTTGACCAAGCGAAAAAATTCCTGGAAAAAAGCAAAGAAAAGAAAGCAGGAGGAGACACAGACGGTTCACTGGCTTCGCAAGAAAGTATGTATGGATTTGACAGTTCAAAAAGTGCAGATGAATCTGACTCGGAAAAAGGAGCAGCAGCCCCAAAAATACAAGTTGAGACTGTAAAAACAAGAAGAGGACGAAAGAAGAAATGATTGTTTAAAAATGTTTTATTAAGCTTATGCACTAATGGGATCTATAAAAAGTATTGTTAAGCATATTTCTTCAAAGTATGCATACTTGCCAAATAGCTTTCTCAGTGGAAACAGTAACAAAGTTATAAGCTGTAAACCATGGTTTTAATTAAGCTTCTTAATTTTTTTTATTAACTTGATATAATTAAGCATTTTATAAAGTATTCTCTGTATAAGGTATATGTAGCTTAGTATGTAGCGTTGTAGAAGTAGAAAATAGATAAAATCAATTTAAAAAAATTTTTTTTTAAAAGAAAGGCTTCTCCCCGCCCGCCCCCCACCAGTTCACATACAAATACCAACACAGGGGTGAGGAAAAGCTCACTTACCAGGGCCTTTTGGCACCTGTGGGGGGGGGGAACCACACGAGAAAATAAAATGGAAGCAGGAGGGAGAAAAGCAGCTTTGCTGCTGGACTCCCCGAGGTGCTGGGAAAAGATAAGATGAAACAAGGGAGAAGCGGAGATGGGAAAACAATTTTCAACCTACGGGGATTCGTGTTTGAATTTCGCACCAGTAAACAAGCTGGCTTCTGATTGGTCCATTTAATCAGCTCCCACAGGATGTGGACCATCCTTAATTGGATTATAGGGCATGACTGACATATCAACAGACCACCCTTTTTGATGGAGTGACCATCAAGAAGCTCTTTGGTAGTGCATGGAGACACGCAGATAGACACTTGAAAGTATCTAGTTTATAGTTTTTGATTCAGACATTAATGAAAATAACTGAGACCAAAAGAGTATATGGCTTAAATGGAATATAAAATCAGAATGTTAAGCCCCTCATGATAGCTGGATACCTGACCTATTTTTTCCATATGCATTTAGTTTAGTTCTTAGCAGTGGTGATATGAAACGACCATGGATTTAGATTGGATTCACTACAGTGGAGCAACAATTTAGATGTTTTATTGTACTATTAATTTACAGTAATAGGAACACATGTAAACTATTGTGAAATGTATGAGTCAAGGGAAAATTAGGATATCTACACAGAGTAAACATCTGGTTCAAAAAGAGAGAGATGCTGAGAAAAACAATCCAGACGTGGCATAAGGAGGCAGTTATCTCCTTCTGCTGCACCAGCCACCTGCCTCACATCTCCTTTCCATCATCTTAAAATGGCAAGCCTGACTTCAGCTCTCATGCATATGTAGGATCATCTTCACAAACAAGTCCATGGAACTTACTATCTCACAACATTCCTCTTAATTTGCTGCCCACACAAATGTATATTAGCCATTTGTGGTCCAAAAGGAAAAACAAAATAACTTTTACAAATGTTCTTTGCCTGGTTACTGAGAGGCAATCCTTGTAAACCACAGGTGACAAAGTAATTTGCTATATTTACAAGTCTGATGCTGATAGCAATCAGGTTGAAATAAGATTTCTAGATTTACATGGATGAGTTTCTACATACAAGGAACAACTTTGAGGTAAATTTGCCATATAAAAATCACTCTCCAGCATTAGCAATGGAATAAACTGGGATTTTTGAGAATAGATAGTCACAAGTCATTTGGAAGGTTATTAGGCAATTGCTAACCAACATTGTTGAGACTTCCAAGCCTCCGTGAGTGTCAGCAAGAGAGAGGGAAGAAAGACACATACTTTTAAAAAGGTCAAATATAGGAGGAGGAGAAGAGGAGGAGGAGATTGGATTTATACCCTACCCTTCACTACCCAAAGGAGTCTCAGAGCAGCTCACAATCTCCTTTCCCTTCCCCGCCCCACAACAGACACCCTGTGAGGTAGGTGGGGCTGAGAGAGCTCTCTCGAGAACTGCCCTTGAGAGAACAGCTCTGAGAGAACTTGTGACTGACCCAAGGTCACACCAGCAGCTGCATGTGGAAGCGTAGGGAATCAAACCCAGTTCTCCTAACCACTACACCAAATTGGCAGAGGAGAATCAAAAAACAAAACCTGAAAGAGGAGGGAGAAGCAGTTGAGCAGAGAAGTGAGACAATAAGAGAGAATGGGGGAGTAACAGAACAACGAATGTTGGTGGGAGACAAGGAAAAGGGAGGAGCACCAGGGGGAGGGAAAGCCGAAGATAGAGGGGAGATAAAATGTAGGTGAGGCTGCAGAACTGCCAGAAAGCGGAAAAGCAAGAGTGAGTGGGGAAAAGAGATCTCGGTTCAAGTCCGTTCAAGTCCTTCAGGGTCCCTCACTTGTGCGTATATATTGTGATTTTTCATATAGCTCCATAGTTAGGAATACTATGGAGACAGCTGGCACCATTTTCTAGCATGTATCTGGTGAGACTGTACACATATATTGGCTTTCAGAATGGCTAGGGTATTTTCCTGTTAATATGCTTGGTTGTTGTGTTGATGCCCTGGTTGACCTCTGGAACGAGGAAATGACCTGAGAAGTTGACACAGTCACTCTAAAGCAGTGTTTTTCAGCCTTTTTCGAGCTAAGGCACATTTCTTTCATTGAAAAAATCCCGCGGCACACCTGACAATATCTCACGGCACAGTGGTTGAAAAACACTGAAATACAAGATAAATGGGTCATTAGTTGCCTCAGCTCAAGTATTAACTAGGACAGTATTACAAATACACGTAATAGCCACTCAACTTGAAATCGTAAGTTACAGATCCAAAGTGTAATGGCTCCTTCCCATAACATTGACCTGAGTTGCAGAAGAAATATAATGTGGATGTATTTTAACGCGTCCCGGAAGGTCAGCCCGGAAGGCACCTTTCTTTCATTGAAAATTGGGCTCCCGGACGCCCGGCCACGCCGATGGCGCCCGGGGGCAGCTTTGACACGCCGCAGGAAGGCGGGGCAGCAACGAGGAGGACGCGCTGCGTCCTGCAGCCAGGGGGCGGGGCTGGCCTGTTTAAAAGGCCGAGCCCCGCGCCCCCCTCGTCCTCTTGGGTCCACGTGCTCGCCTCCTCTCCTGGCTCAGCAGCATGCTCGCGGGGCTCTCTCCTCCTCTCCGGCGGCGGAGCGGCTTCTCGGCGGCGGCGGCGTGCCTGGCGGCGGCGGAGCGGCTTCTCGGCGGCGGCGAAGTGCCTGGCGGCGGCGGGGCGGCTTTTCGGCGGCGGCGGCGTGCCTGGCGGCAGCGGAGCAGCTTCTCGGCGGCGGCGGCGTGCCTGGCGGCGGCGGAGCGGCTTCTCGGCGGCGGCGGCGTGCCTGGCGGCGGCGGAGTATTTGCGGGCGGCGGAGTGCTTGCAGGGAGGCAGGCTTCGGCGGCGACGGCGTGCTCGCCCAGCACGTGGCGGCGTGCGGGCGGGGGAGACTCGTCGGCGGCGGGGGCCTCGTTGGCGGCGGCTACCGCTTGCTTCTCGCCCCTTCTCCCGGACCTCTTCGGGGCAGCGGGCTCTCAAAGGCGTGGTGCTCGGCGGCGGGGGATACGGGAAGGCAGCGGAGGCCTCAGCGGCGGCGTCTTCAGCTGCCGTGCGACGGTTTGTCCGGGGTCGCGGGGGGATTCATCCACGGGGAGGTGGGGATACCGGGGGGGGGGGTGCTCCACTCCCGTCTCGCCTCTTCTCCCGGGCCTCTTTTTGAGCAGCGGGCTGTGGGGGGGATCTTTTCACTCTCACAGTGAGGAGCTTCCTTCCCCCTCCCTCTTCTCCTTGGGCCGCCGGCGGCCTCTTTAGAGCGACGGGCCGGCGGGGGGATTGTTTCCCCCTCCCCTTTGCGCGGCACCGAGGTCCACTCTCCCGGAGGGTGAGCTTCCTTCCCCCTCCCTCTTCCCCATTGGGCCGACGGCGGCCTCTTTTTAGAGCAGCGGGCCGTCGGGGGGATTTTTTCCCCTTCTCCTTTGCACGGCACCAGGTTCATTCTCAGCCTCCCCATTTAAAAGCAGGACGTGAGGGGAAGGCTTCTGCCTGAGGCCCACTGCCAGTCTGAGTAGTCAATATTAACCTTGATGAACCAGTGGTCTGATTCACTATAGGGCAGCTCCACGTACCAGTGGTCTGATTCACTATAAAGCAGCTCCATGTGATTTTATGCTGCCATTCACTGGTGCGCAGGCTGAGCTCGGGGAGGGTTAGGTTTGGTTCCACGCTCATCCATTTGAGGCTGCTGGGTTGGCTTTGGCTGGCCATAGTTCCATCGGGTCTTCTTTCCCCTTCACTGACAGCCGGGTTGGGGATTGTTATTTGGTTTCTTCAATTAACGGTCTGTGGCCAGTTTCATCGCATAGGTGCCATGGCTTCGAGGAAGGGGCAGGGCAAGTCTAAGGGCAAGCAGCCTGCTCCCAAACCTAAGGGAACACAGCCAGCTCCACGACGACCCCCTGCTCGTCCGGCTCCACCGCCATCGGACGGAGAAGAGGACGACCCAGTCAACGCAGCTATTCTCCGTCGGCTGGAGGTCTTAGAAAGGAGCAGGGGTGTATCACGGGAAGAGGTGGAGGCTAAGAGGCCTAGGAAGGATTCTAATTCTTCCTTTCAAGCTCAGGTGTTGGCGCGCTTGGCGTTCTTGGAGGACGGCGGGGGGCCTGCACCGGTGGACGACATGGAGGGACTGCAGTCCGGCTCACGTAATCTCGGCCCGGAGGATCAACAGGTTGGGGTGTTCAAGGGGCCATGGAGTCAGGAAGGTAAGGCCGCCGATGGGGGTACAACGGGATCACACTGGCCTTGGGGCCCTTACCCTCCAGGGGCTATGGGATCCATCACGCAGCCATCACCAGTTAATGGCCCACAGGGTACGCTGGTGGCTCCGCCTCCACACCAGGGTTATTGGTCGGGGTGGGGTTCTCCCAGTGCTGCCTCCTATGACTCGGTACACGCAGGTGCTATACCAAGTGGGGACGCCGCTCTCCCCCTAGGGGATCACTTGTCCACTTCCACTAAGGAGAAGATTCTTAGGGGAGAGTTTGTAGATGTTTTCTCTTTATTGTACAGGGAGTTAGAGAAAAAGGACAAGGAGGACCTTGATGACCGGGAAAAGGAACGGTTAAAAAGGAGGGTGGTGGACAGAACCTGGGCAAATTGGTACCCGGGATTTCTCATATATGCAGCAGTAATAGTGAGGCACCAACCATGGAGGGCCTTTGCGATGCTCCAGTACATGGACATCGTTTACAAAGCATTTAACGATTTCCCGAGCCCAGCATGGTCGCAGTATGACGAAGAATTTCGTATGCGTGCGGCCATGAATCCTGCTATAAGGTGGGATCAGATTCAACCTCAATTGTGGTTACAGGTGATGTCCTCAGCCAAGCTGTCTGGGGGAGAGAGGACGCATAGCGGTCATTCGGTGAGAAGAGCTGCAGTGCAGCCAGGTACCCGCGCCCAGGCGGGGCAGGCGGTTCAGCGACGCCCGCTTTGCTGGGAGTTCACCTCCCATGGGACCTGTGGCCGCAAGCCATGCTCTTTTCGACACGAGTGTCCGCTATGCGCAGGCCCCCATGCCTTTGCACACTGCCCCAAGCCAAAGGGTAAGGGAAGTGGTAGAGGTGGTAAACGCGGAGGGGGAGGGAGTGGTCACAACCCCCAGCTTGAAAAAGGGCCCCAGCCCAATTAAATTATGGGTTTTGGAGGACTGGTTGCGGGATTACCCCCGAGTCTGCGACCGGGTTTACCTATTGGAAGGATTTCGGGGGGGATTCAGAATACCTTACCAAGGACCTAGGGAGGCATATATGGCTCCAAATTTAAAATCTGTTGTCGGAATGGAGCATATAATTCGAGAAAAGATCGCTAAAGAATGTAGGGAAGGTAGAGTCCTCGGCCCCTTTTCTGCTCCTCCTGTTCCAAAGTTGAGGGTTTCCCCATTAGGAGTGGTGCCTAAGAAAGCACCTGGAGAGTATCGCCTCATTCACCACTTATCCTACCCACGGGGGGACTCGGTGAACGACGCGATACCAGACCACTTATGTTCCGTTAGATACACGTCCTTTGATCAGGCACTGCGCGTAGTGCGCCAGTGCGGCAAGGGGGCGGAGCTGGCAAAGTGTGACATCAAATTGGCCTTCCGCCTCCTTCCGGTTCACCCAGACGATTTCGAGCTCTTGGGGTTTGCCTTCGAGGGTAAATTCTACATGGATAGGGCACTGCCCATGGGATGCTCGGTGTCTTGTGCCGCTTTTGAACGGTTTAGTTCATTTTTGGAATGGGCATTGCGGTACAGGACCGGCCTCAACAGTACAGCCCACTATCTGGATGACTTTTTATTGGTAGGGGGGATGGGGACGGGACAGTGCGGGTACCTGATGTCGAGTTTTATCGCTATGGCGGGGGAACTTGGTGTTCCTCTTGCTCATGACAAAACAGAGGGCCCCACATCCACCCTGACCTACTTAGGAATAGAAATTGATACAATGGGACAGTGCTGCAGGTTGCCCAGGGACAAACTAGAGGCATTACGGAGTTTGGTGGACACAGCGATGGCACAGTCAAAGGTGACACTGCTGGAATTACAGCGGTTGGTTGGCCATCTCAACTTTGCTTGCAGAGTCGTGGCACCCGGGAGGGCCTTCGTCAGGAGACTGTGTGAGTCGATGACGGGTCTTCGCCTACCACACCATAGAGCCAGGGTAACCAGGGGGATGCGGGAGGACCTCCTTGTATGGCAGCAATTCTTGCGGTCATACAACGGGGTTTCCTTCTGGCGCGAGGAGCTCCTACTGGAGGCTGAGCTGCAGGTCGCTTCGGATGCCTCAGGTTCCTCTGGGTTTGGTGTATATTTTAGGGGTCATTGGTGCGCGGGCGACTGGCCGCAGGACTGGTTCCAGGCGGGATGGGTCAAGGACCTGACATTCCTGGAATTTTTCCCAATTGTAGCAGCTGTGTGGGTTTGGGCAAGGGAGCTTTCAAATCGGACGGTTCACTTCTGGTGCGACAACATGTCCACGGTACACGTGATCAACTCCCTGACATCAAGGTCGCCCAGGGTCATGGCTCTGGTGCGGGCTTTTACGCTGCAGTGTTTGCATCATAACATCATGTTTAGGGCCAGGCACGTGCCGGGGGTCAGTAATGGGGTTGCGGATGCTCTCTCTCGCAAACAGATGATGAGATTCCGTCAGCTAGCTCCGGAAGCCGACCAGTTCCCAGTGCGGCTGCCAGAGGAGGTATGGAGGATTGGAGGGCTGAGGCCAACAGGGCCATGCATTTGGCCCTTGCCCCGGCCACACGAAGAGCTTACATGAGGGCGGGTAAGCAGTTCCTGTCCTTCCGGGAGGGGGTCGGTCTGCAGCAAATCTGGCCCATACCAGTGGCACATTTGATGCAGTTTTGTGTAGCGATGAGAAGGGAAGGCCTGGCAGCACACACCATCAGGGGCAAGCTGTCAGCACTGGCCTACGCCAGTAAGGCAGCTGGGTTTGGAGACCCAGCGGGCGATTTCCGAATTCGGCAGATGCTGGAGGGCTGGTCACGGGAACAGGGCAGGGTTGCGGACACCAGGATGCCCCTGACCCCAGATGTGCTGCGGGGGCTCGGGGCACAATGGGTTCACTGCTGCAGTGATGCCTATGATGCTGCCCTGTTTCAGGCGGCATCTCTGGTTGCCTTTTTTGGGGCGCTGCGAGTCAGCGAGCTGGTGGCCGGCTCTCGAGGAGACGCCTCTGGCACTGCCCTGGAGAGGCGGGACATCTCTTTCCCGGACTCGAAAGTTAGAATTAGGCTGCGCCGATCCAAAACCGATCAGCGCGGGAGGGGTTCCGAGTTCGAGTTGGACCGCTGTTCCGAGGCAGAATTATGCCCAGTGCTGGCTTTACGCCGCTATGTGGCACTGCGGGGGAACGGCCACGGGTACCTATTCCGGCACGGGGATGGTACCCCTCTCACCAGATTCCAATTTTGGAGTGTGACAAGGAAGGCACTGGAGCGGTTGGGATTGGGCGGAGTGAGGTTTGGAACCCACTCCTTTCGGATTGGGGCAGCGTCCACAGCAGCGGCTATGGGGTACCCCAACGGTGAGGTTCAGAGGATTGGGCGATGGAGGTCCCGATGTTATAAAGGTTATGTTCGGGCTTGCAAGACGTAGGTTGATTGACTTTAGGGATAGGTAGGGAGGTAGATGGCATTGCCAACTTAATCCAGTTCCTTTTTTCAGAGGCTGCTGATGGTGGGACAAGACGGCGGGTTCTGGTCTGCGGCCATAGCATGATCTTTTGGGCGGCTCATCAGGCCCGGAGGACACCCATTGGGTCTCAACTGGGCCTTAGTGACCGGGCAGTGGTCGAGTGGCTGGGGCGGAGAGGCATGGGGTGGCCGGCGCTCCTTCCCCTGCTATTCGATGAGCGCAGAAGGCTTCCGCCTCAGGTCTTGGTGATACACTTGGGGGGTAATGATTTGGGGCTGATGAAGGGGAAGGCTCTTGTGGTGCAGGCGGAGGCTGACCTTGCGAGGATAAGAGCAAGGTGGCCAGGCGTGCAGATTGTTTGGTCAGCCATCCTACCCCGCAAGGCGTGGAGGAACTTGGGCGACCCCAGGTGCATTGACCGTGCCAGGCGAAAGGTCAACAGGCAAATGCGGAAGGCCATGGAATCCGGGCTGGGTATCTTTCTACAGCACCCCGAGATACGGGTTGATTTGTCCGATCTGTACAGGCCGGACGGGGTGCATTTGTCTGAGAAGGGCAATGAAATATTTTTACGGGATTTGCAGCACGGGATTCAGTTAGTGCTTGGTCACTGAATGGGGAGCAAAGGCCAAAGCAGAGGCTTGGCCTTGGCTATGGCAGGTTGTGCAAGCAAGTAAACGGAACTGGTGAGCACCTTATGGCATATCCCGTTAGGGAACAGGAGGTCGTCAGGAACTGCCTTCGGGTTTTTTAAGGCCCAGGGTAGGGAATGATGATCGCCTCTGGGAACCTCTTAGGTCGGCGCCTCCCTGCACGTTTTAAGGCTTCAGGGGTAGGCGCTCCTAGGTGGCAACCAGCTTGCCAGGCTGCCGGGCACGAGCCAGATCGATGGCTCAAGGCCGGAGCTGGGGGTGACCCGCCCTACAAGGGCAAGGAGGCAGGTCAGGGAATGACGCCTGCCTTGCCTGTTCCAGGCTTGCTTAGTTTTGGTTATCCCGTTGCTGCAATGTTTTGTAAATAAATAAAGTGGCCCTGGTTTAATTCCAAAACTGTTGTCTGTCTCGTTATTCCTGCTGGGGTGGCAAAATCCCGCGGCACACCTGACAGTATCTCGCGGCACACCAGTGTGCCCCGGCAGAGCGGTTGAAAAACACTGCTCTAAAGTGCCCTCTCTTAGGTATGTGAGCCCTGTCAGTCCCTCGGTTTCCTGAGGGGATACAGGCAATAAAAATACAAGGGAGACAGCCAGAGCAACGGTGGAGGAAGACTCAAGTCGAATCCGATAGTACATGGGCAAAAGCTGATTTTAAAGCATCCTCTGTGGCAGGGATGACAGCAAAGAAACAGCACTTTTCTGTCACCATTCCATCTGCATAGTGTAAGCCAGCAGAGCTGTTTGAGGTGAGGCCTGTTGGGATCTGGCCTGCGGGAGAAGGTGGATTGTTCACTGGCCCACTTTTGACAGTTTTGCTTAGCACTTTGCTGGTAAAATCTCTCGTATCCTTTCCAACGTGGACTCTATACTAACAGTGACAGGGTTATGATAGTGGCAGGATGCCCACTTGTCCAGTTGTGTGGGATACTGTTTATTCAGTTTGAGGAGGTGGGCGTGATGCCATGGTCTTTGGAAGTTGGAGGCCTACCTCCTGCTCATGTGACCCTTGCCCTTCCTAGTTACTTAAGTCGGGGGGGGGGGCAACGTGTTCAAGTAGTAGTTAATGCTTCCTTAAAAGAGAGGGTGATCACCCCAGCCTTGAAACAGGCTGTGGTTTATTCATTTCTAAAGAAGCCTATTCTTGACCCAGAAGATCACAATAATTATTGACCAGTCTCCAGTGTTCCATTCTACAGCATGGTAATTGATTTGGTGGTGATGGGACAACTCCAAGCCTTCCAGGATGAGGTAAATGGTTTAGACCCCCTCCTCTCTGGGTTTAGGCCTGGTTATGGGATTGAAACAGCCTTGTTCACCCTAGTGGATAACTCCTGGATCTCTCAGTGACTTTCGATACCAGCTTTGACTGGTTAGCCAGCTGCAGCATTTCCCACACAGAAAAGGTCTGGCTGCTGTGGTACATATCCTGGTTACATCCAGATTAGATTATTGTACAGATTAGAATATTGTACAGAACACTGCAGCCAGGTTGTTGACTGGAGTGGGTGGTGGGGACAATGTCGCTTCAGTCTTGGCCCGTCTACACTGGCTTCCAATTTGTCTCTGGGCACCTTCAAAGCCCTATATGGTTTGAGACCAACATACCTGAAGGACCACCTAATCATCCTACCCTTATGGTCATCTTTTAGGGTTGCCAGCCTCCATGTGGGGCCTGGGGATCTTCTGCTTTTACTACTGATCTCCAGCTGACAGAGGTCAGCTCCCCTGGAGAAAATGGCTGCTTTGAAGGGTGAACTCTATGGCATTGTACGATGCTGAGGCCTCTTCCCTCCCCAAACCCCACCCTCTCATGGCTCCACCCCCAAAGTCTCCAGGTATTTTCCAACCCAGATCTGGTAACCCTATCATCTTTGGAGGCCCTGCTTCTAATGCCCCTGCCTTCTGAGATTAGGTGGGTGGAAGCCTGGGAGAGGGCCCTCTTGGTCATGGCTCCAAAGTTCTGGAACTCTCTCTCCAGGGAGATTTGTCTGTTCCCTTCTGTTGCCATCTTCCACCACTGGGTGAAGACTTCTTTGTTTTTTTTAAAAAACAAATTTTATTTTTTTCTTATCCAAAACTTTACACAATTACCTTCATAATATTTTCATCACTATCATATTTTCTATATAACTGTGTATTCCGATTACAATTCAATTTTTTTTATGACTTCCCACCTCACCTACACCATTATATATATAACAACAATTATAAAGATTTAGAAGTATTATCTCTTACAGGTAACATATTTGGTTATAAAAAAATTTAAACGTTTAAAAATATTATCTAAGTATCGGTTATATGCAATCTGGCTTCCATTCTAATCACATCAAACATTCAATATATTGTCATTAAAAAGAACTATTTCTTCTTTTCTTAATATTATTTTAAACATCCAAAATCAGTAATTAGACAGTGTAAAAATATTATTTTTCATTTCCCAGTATTGCTCTAAATATTCTTTCAAGTCTTTCCATTCTTCTAAAAACATCTCTGAGTCTTGATTGTTCAGTTTTCTTGTCCATTTATCCATTTCTGCCATAAATAGCAATTTTCTCAACCATTCCCATAGGTCAGGGGTTCTCTCACATTTCCAATTCTGGGCATATACCATCCTCGCTGTAGTCACCATATACCATATCAGTGTCCTTTTGTTTACATTTGCATCCTCTAACTTAAGACCAAGCAATAAAATTTCAGGCAGTTTTTAAGAGTACATTTCAAAAAAATTTCCATTTCAGTATAAATCATACACCAAAAAGCTTTAGCTTTATCACAAGTCCACCACATGTGATAGAAAGAGCCTTCTTTTTGTTTACATTTCCAACACTTATTAGACAACCGTTGATCAATATTTGCTATTTTTTTTGGAATCTATAATTTTTCTGTTTCAGCTTATCTATCAACCGTTTAAATTTCTTCCTGTCTTGCAACATAGCTCTAGGGAGCTCTTTCATCACAATTACTTTGTCTCCATCCACTTCAAAAGATTCCTTAAAACATTTTCTGTAGATCAGCTCTCTTACTCTTTTGGTTGTAAATTGCACTGTGAGTATGTTCTCGCCCATTTTTTCGCCTATCCCTCTAAATCTTAAGTGCTTTTGCATCTCCTTGTATACCATCATTGTTTCCACTCTATAATTCTCTTTTGTCACTTTTTGAATGTTTTCTTCCAGCACAAGCATTTTGTTTTCCATCTCTTTTGATTTTTTTGCCAAATTTTGAATTTCAGTCTTTAGGTCTCCAAAATTCTTATCCACTTGCTCAGCTAAGTCATTTATTTTCTTATCCAATTTCTTATCCAGTTGTTGATTTTGCTGGCTAAGATCACTAAAAGCTTCTATCATCCTTTTATCCATTACCTCTATCATAGCCAATATTTCAGTATCTTTTTTAGGTGCCATCTTGGATGCTGACCAGGTTGCCGCCCGCTTTCTCTGTTCAGACTCCGTTTTTACCTTTTTTAAAAAGCCGATTTTTTTGGTATCTTCCGATTTTAATGTTTTTGGGCTCTATCAATCAGTCTTGAAGAGCTTTGACAAATGCCATTATTTTCGCCGTTCTAAGGTGTTTACTTTTCGAGATATTTAATTTTAAAGTTTTGGTCCTCCCCAAAATGGCGGACGTCTTTTCTCTATAGTACTGGTCACAGGTCTTGCTTCCTGGTTCTCTTTCACTCAGAAGTGCTCTTCCTAGTTGCAGTCCTCCCAGATCCCTTCCTCTTCAGTTCTTCTTTTCTGCTCTCAGCCAGACGTCACTTCCTGTTGTCTTCATTTTTTCTCATGCCCATGCAGATCTCGCGATGCCTCCAATCCCTCCAGCCCTCTCCTCTGCAACCGCAGGAATGGTAAACAAAACACTTTTCTGGCGATTTTTAGCTGAAATCCAACTCTTTTAAAACAGGAAAAAGTCTCAGTATATTCTTCAACTGTTCCTCTGCTTATCTCTCTGTTTTCTTTGCTCAGAAAGATATGGTGCCGGTAAGCAAAAAGTTTTTTCGTTACCTTTAGATGTTTTCCGGGTAAAATTGAAGCTTCATAAATTAGAGTTTGTCTTCTTTTAGTCAAGAAATCGGGGGAGTGGAGGTTTTATGCTGAGTAAATCAGCCTGGTTCAGCTTTCTAGAGTTGCTTGCAGAACCTGCACTGGGGGAGGAGATCAAAGTGTCAACAAATCTCTTCCAAGATTTATCGCTCACCGATCTCAACTCTCTCTTGGGTCTTGTTGCTTGCTGGACACTCCCCTACCTGGGGAGGGTTGCATCGGGTGCTAAAAGCCCCCGAGTTGTCAGAAAGAACCGCTGTCCACCCTAAGCATTTACAGGGTGCGTCAAATCTCCATTTTCCCCGACCGGAAGTCCTCAAGACTTCTTTGTTTCGTTTGACATTCTTTCAATAATTTCTCTTTCCTTACCAATGTTTTTATGTTTGGTATCTATTTTAACACTTGTATGTATGTTAACTCTAGGATTGCCAGCCTCCAGGTGGGGCCTGGGAATTTCCTGCTTTTACAACTGATCCCCAGCTGACAGAGATCAGCTCCCCTGGAGAAAATGGCTGCTGTGGAGGTGGACTCTATGGCATTGTGCCATGCTGAGTCCCCTCCCCTCCCCAAATCTCACCCTCTCCTGGCTCCACCCCCAAGGTCCCTAGGTATTTTCCAAGCAAGACCTGGCAACCCTATTTAACTCTGCATTTTAACTCTGTATTTTAACTCTTTTAAAAGTTGTTTTAATGATATATGTTGTCTGTTTCTATTATAATTAGTTTTATAATGTATTTTTATTATAATGTTTTTATAGGGTAATGTTACCATATATCTTTAAATTTTTAGCCGTGTTGGTGACCCTTGTAAGTGCAGAAAGGCAGTATATAAATTTTGTAAATAATAGTAGTAGTAGTAATAATAATATTGTAGGTGGAAAGAGGAATTCCACCTGCTAACAGTGTTCTCTCCTAAGGCAGCTTCCAAATAAATAATTAAATATGTTCCTAAGGCAGCTTCCAAATAAATAATTAAAATAACACTGCAGTAATCAATAGCAGCTAACAATGAGTCCAGCAATAAAGGCAGGATCAATAAAACTCTGAATAAATAAAATGAACGAACTGTATCAATACTACTAGCAGCACTCTTTTTTAATGCTCCATTTGACAGTAAGGTGGCTATCCACATTACAAACAATGAAGAGGTATCTACTTGCTCAGAGGACTTTCTTGGCATATGTTATGTATTGGCTATGGACACTGCAACATGTCTAGGCATGTTCGCCTGTAATAGTAAGTGATACCAGTCCCCAGAGAAAAATAGACCCTAGGATCCTGATTGTCCCCCATCAGGGGCTTAGGATATTCAAATGGTCCTATGATAGCCCCTGGTGGGAAGCTAATCCCTGTTTACCCAATCCCCCACGGAGGCGAGGTCAGGGTGTGGTTTATCTGTGAATATAAGCAGGCTCCCTTCATGTTCCATCTTGACACGCAATAAACCACTATGTTGATTTCACTACAACTGGCCTCTCAACTCCAGTACTTTTCAGCATACAATAAATATATCTTTAAAAATTGCCATGACAGAAAAGGTCCTTTCTTAGGTGCTCATTCACCTTCATGGTGAAAGTGGGGGATAACAAAGCAGGGTCTCTGGAGTTTGCTATAATTGATGGCTACTCATGTAATGAAGGGAGAAGGGGAACAATTCTTTAAATAACCTAGTGCCAGATGATTTACAGTTTTATAGGTAACAATAGCACTTTGAATTGTATCCAGAAGTAAACTGGCAGCCAGTTTGATGTAGTGGTTAGGAGCACGGACTCTAATCTGGGAGAACCGGGTTTGATTCCCGCTGCCTGCACATGCAGCTGCTGGTGTGACCTTGGGTCAGTCATAAGTTCTTTCAGAGCTGTTCTCTCAAAGGCAGTTCCTGAGAGAGCTCTCTCAGCCCTACCTACTTCACAGGGTGTCTGTTGTGGGGAGGGGAAGGGAAAGGAGACTGTAAGCCGCTCTAAGACTCCTTCGGGTAGTGAAGGGTGGGATATAAATCCAATCTCCTTTTCTTCTTCAAAACTGATGAGATGTGTTCCCTATAGCTCACCCCAGCAAGGCATTTGCTTCTGAATTTTTCAGTAGCTGGATGTCTAAACTGGCTGTGAAGGAAACCCCATGTAGCGTACATTGCAGCAATCTATCCTGGATGTGATTCATGCATGGATAATTATGGCCATATCTCAACAAAGGGCCACAGTTGGTACACCAGCTGAAGCCACAGGGGAGACCTGGATCACTATTAATGTACTTAGATTTAATAATACTTCCAAGCCATGCACGTATTCTTTTAGGAAGAATGTAGCCCTGTCCACTGTTGGCTGCATTGCTGGTCAGCAGCACCCTGCTTTTATCTAAACTGATGTTTATTTGCTGGCCTTCATCCAGCCTGCTACTAATTCCAGATATTCATTCAGAACATCTTTGACGTTGCCCTAATTGCCCTATGCAAGCCTAATATCCCTATGCAAATCTTAATTAATGAGAAGACGGGGTGGGGTGGAGCAGGGTTGTGCATGCTGTCCCCAACTTCCATATGTTGAGCTGAACAACTGTTAGTGATTGTAAACAATGCTCCCTCTAAGCTGTGGAGTCTTGTGACCCAAAAATTCTACTTTGTGAGCTACTGGCATTAAAGCTGTGAGCAAGTGATTTGGCAGCTGCATAAATTACTTCACTCTGGAGCCCTCCTTCCTGAGCGAAGACAAAAATGTGTGAGCCGGAGGCTAAAAAGCTGTGAGCTAGCTCACACGAACTCAGCTTAGAGGGAATACTGATTGTAAACCACAAAAATTAAGATTCTGTAAGTACAGGAGGTCCCCAATATGTGTACAGTTGTACACATAGGCTATCTGCAGATTTCTAAGACAACAGGGGAAGGTCAGGAGCACAAACTGTCTTGTGATCCCATTTCCCCATTCTGTATGCGGAAGTAGTATTGTAGTGGAGTGGTTAGCAAGTCAGACTAGGCTCATATCCTTACTTTGCCATGGAATTTTGTTGGGTGCCCTTGGGCCAGTCACCCATTCTCAGCTTAACCTACCTCATAGGATTGCTGAGAGGATAAATCAAAGAAGGGGAGAATGCCATTACCCAAATCAGTCCCTGTGTTAGGCCTGCCACACAAAAATGTCCCCTACATGTGTTTAGCCAAAGGACAAGTCCAAATGCAAAAAATAATCTTTTAGACTATTGTATATACAACTCACAGCCTGACACAATAAATTTCAGATAAAGTAAAGCTAGAAAGGAGATAAGCACTTACCATAAACAAGAAACACATTAGAAAATGAAGAATTCATATGAAAAAGAAAGGAAAGGACAAACAATTATATAATGAAATCCAATAAACCAATGTGTAGTTGTGTTACTTCAAGCTAGATACCCAGTTAAGGTAGATTTTACTCCAAATCATGTTCCTTCCAATTGGCTAGTACAGAACAAACCTACCCAGAGAAAGAAGACAGGTGAACTTTGGGTCATACTCTCATTGGCAGGGGTGGATTAAGGCTCACTGGTGCCCTAAGCACTGACCAATCTTGGTGCCCCCCTCCTTTCCCCACTGACCCAGTCCATTTTAGTATATCTGTCTGACCAGATATACAATGCAGGTTGCAGCAATGCAAAAATTTATTCATATGATAACACAATATACTGTACAAACTAAGCCAAGCTTGGGCTACATAAAGTTTTACAAAAATGCAATACAACATCTATTTTAATATTTCACAAGTTAAATGTATCAAAGTTCCAATATTCATGACCTGAAAGGCATTTTTCTGCATTTCATTTTTGCAAAATCACTGATAACAGCCTCGAAATTAATACTTTTCAGAATGTCTGCTTCAATTGTTAATATACACACTGAGTTGAGTCTTTCTTGAAGCATAACTGATCGATTAAGAACATAAGAACATAAGAGAAGCCAATGTTGGATCAGGCCAGTGGCCCATCCAGTCCAATACTCTCTGTCACACAGTGGCCAAAAACACCAGGTGACTGAAGGAGATCCAGCAGAGGGGCCAGGATACTAGAAGTCCTCCCACTGTTGCCCCCCCCACCAAGCACCAAGAATACAGAGCATCACTTGCCCCAGATAGAGAGTTCCTATCTATACTTTGTGGCTAATAGCCACTGATGGGCCTCTGCTCCATGTGTTTATCTAATTCCCTCTTGAAGCCGTCCATGCTTGTAGCCACCACCACCTCCTGTGGCAGTGAATTCCATGTGTTAATCACTCTTTGGGCAAAGAAGTACTTCCTTTTATCTGTTCTAACGCAACTGCTCAGCAATTTCATGGAGTGCCCATGCGTTCTTGTATTGTGAGAAAGGGAGAAAAGTATTTCTTTCTTTACCTGCTCTATCCCATGCATAATCTTATAAACCTCGATCATGTCACCCCCTCAGCCGTCATTTCTCCAAGCTAAAGAGCCCCAAGTCCTTCAACCTTTCTTCATAGGGAAAGTGTTCCAACCCTTTTATAATTCTAGTTGCCCTTTTCTGCACTTTTCCCAACGCTATAATATCTTTTTTGAGGTGTGGTGACCAGAACTCTGCACAGTACTCCAAATGAGGCTGCACCATCGATTTATACAGGGGCATTATGATATTGGCTGATTTGTTTTCAATTCCCTTCCTAATAACCCCCAGCAAAGAGCTGGCCTTTTTCACTGCAGTCGCACACTGTCTCGACATTTTCATTGAGTTATCTACTACAGCTCCAAGATCTCTCTCTTGGTCAGTCTCTGCCAGTTCGGACCCCATCAACATGTATTTATAGTTTGTATTTTTGGCTCCAATGTGCATCACTTTGCACTTAGCCACAATGAACCCCATTTGTCACACTGATGCCCACTCACCCATCCTTGACAGATCCCTCATAATCCTCCCTGGTTCTCACCACCCTGAACAACTTTGTGTCATCTGCAAATTTAGCCACTTCACTGCTTACTCCCAACTCCAAATCATTAATAAGTTAAAAAGCATTGGACCGAGTACTGATCCCTGTGGAACCCCACTGCTTACCTCCCTCCACTGAGAAAATTGCCCATTTATACTCACTCTCTTTTTTCCTTTTAATTAGCCAGTTTTTGATCCACAAAAGGATTTGTCCTTTTATCCCATGACTATTGAGCTTACTTAGGAGCCTCTGATGAGGAACGTTATCAAAAGCTTTCTGGAAGTCAAGGTAAACAACATCTGTTGGGTCCCCCTTGTCCACATGTTGGTTTACTCCCTCAAAGAACACTAACAGGTTAATGAGACAAGATCTTCCCTTACAGAACCCATGCTGAGTCTTCCTCAGTAGATTTTGTTCATTGGTGTGCCTGCTAACTTTTTCCTTAAGAACAATTTCCACCAACTTACCTGGTATTGATGTCAGACTGACTGGCCTGTAATTTCCTGGATCTTCTCTGGAACCCTTTTTAAAGATGGGGGTGACATTTGCTATGTTCCATTCCTCAGGAATGGAGGCAGATTTTAATGAAAAATTACGTATTTTTGTCAGGAGATCCAAAAGTGGAAGTCTTGCGTATGCGTCAATAGAGATAGACACCTCAAACTACCCCTCCAAGAAAACGAAATAAAATGTAATAACAACCGGAGTCAATAGAAGATAAACAACAAAAACAGAACCTAAAGAGAGTGGAAGCTCTGAAGAATAATTATTGGACGGGTTTGGTGAGTTATTTTGTATATAAATCTATTTAAAAGACATGCCGAAGGCTGCACTTAAAGCTAAGATAAAATGGCGGCAAAGAAAGAGCTTAAAGAGTTGTCAGATCTTATAGCTAACATGGAAACTAATATCAGAGGTGATATTAGAGTTTCAAAGTAAAGTGAAGCAATTAACTGAGGACATTAAAACAGTCCAGGCAACTGCTGATAAAGTTCTGGAAAATACAAAACATAATAAGGAGTTACAAGAACTTAAGAGAAGGGTTGCCTCTTTATCTGACCAACAACGTAGAAGGAATCTCAGACTTTCAGGAATAAAGGAGAATATCCCAACTGGAGGACTTGAAAAGACTTTAATTGAATGGTTTCAAGAGCTTGGAATAAATATTATGGAAAATGATTTGGAATGCATCCACAGAAATTTAAAAACAAAACCTAAAGCTGGAGAAAATCCAAGGGATGTCATTATTGCCTTCTCAAGAGAAAAGCTGCAAGATAAAGTTTGGAAAATGCTTAGGAAAACTAAAGGCTTACAACTTTAAGGACAGAGGGTTATACCACGGCTGGACTTATCACCAGAGACTTTATAGGAGAGAAATTTGATGAAACCGTATGCTCAGGAACTGTTTAACCATGGAATTTTATTTTCCTGGGAGTACCCAGCAACTATCTTAATCTTCAAGAATGGAAAGTTGATGAGGGATAAAACTCCTTTAGAAGCAGAGAAACTGCTTGAAAAAAATATAAGAAACAAAATCTGAAAAGCGACTGGAGAAGGAAAAGCAGAAGAGGAAGAAAAAGGAGATGAAGAAGATGAAGATGAATAATAAAAAAGGACTAAGTTAAAAAGTTAAAATGTTATTTAGTGAAGAGGGAAGAGGGAATCTTATGGTGAATTAAAAGTAAAGTGGACACTGGCTCCTTAAGACTATAATGGATTTATGGTATTTAAGGTTATGGTTGTTGAATGGGAAAAAGAATATGAATATGGGGGTTTTTTTTGTAGAAGTAGGCAGGATTTCACTTCTAAGACCAGAAAGAGAGAAAGAAATGGAAACCCTTTCTAAACCCTCAAGGAGGGGTTTCTTGGGCTATAGGAGAGGGTTTGATCAGGTAATAAGAGAAATTGAAAAGAAGGGAAATAAGGACGAAAGAGCACAGCGGGAAGAGGTTGTTACAACTAAGAAATGGGGAGGGTGATTATGTTGCTCTCCTTGAATGTAAATGGGCTGGCCTTGGATGTTAAACGGTACAGACTAAATAAATAGTTAAAGTATTTAGGAATAGAGGTATTATGCATTCAGGAAATGCATAAAAGTAAGAAGGACTTGAGATCACTATTAAATTCTCAGGTATGGGGTGTGCAAATAGAATCTAGGGGAACAAAAAAGGCAAGAGGAGTAGCTATCTTGTTTCATGCTAGACTCAATATTAATATTTTGGAACAATATAAGGATAGAGAGGGAAGATTTATTATCTTGAAATTTAGCATGAATTGTAAGGTAGCATGAATTGTAATAGCAAATATTTATGCACCTAACAAAGGTCAGAACTTATTTTTGAATAGGGGGGGTTTCCGGTCGGAGGAATGGAGGTCTGACACGCTTTGCAAATGCGCAAGGCGGACAGCGGCTCTTCCTGACAGCTTGGGTGGATTAATCCACCTGACGCAACCCCACAAAGGTAGTGTGAGGACCAGCAAGCAATATAATCCAGGTTTGAGCAACCTCGGTGAAGGGAAAGTCTCGGAGGAGACTTTTCCGACACCTTGAGCACTGCAGCCGAAGAGGATTCTTGCGAGTATCTCTAAGGAGCCGAGCTGAGCTGAAAAATTCAGCATAAAACCTCCAATTCCCCTGATTCCTTAACAAAGAAGACAAAGTTTAAACGTTGGGACCACATCTGAAGCGAAGTAACAACAAAAGGTAACGGAAAAAAGTTTTTTGCCTTACCACCGTCGCGTTTTGAAAGACAAAAAGCAGATCAGGTGAAGCAATAGACTGTTGTTGATTGGATGAGAGCAGTTTTGAAGCGCTAAAAAACCGAATTTGAACTTAAAAAGCCAAAAAAACAAGTTGTTTAACATTCCTGCGGTTAAGAAGAGTCGGGAGGGGAAGCCAAGCATCGCGAGACAAAGAGGGAGAAGGGAACTGTGAGAGTTCTGCTCGAAGTAGTCAAGGATCAGATCTTGGTTGGTTAACCACAGTTCTTTATTACCTATTCCTACATTAGTACAGCATCTCGGGTTATTGTCAGAGATGAGGCAAATAATACAAGCGGGTCTATTATACCATTCCAAGGAGTTTGAATTACCCATAGATAGCCAATCCCCTTAAGGGAAAATTGGCGGGCTAAAAGGTGGCTTGACCGTTTGGTTCTCACAGGAAAAAAGTGAGGTGTTAAGCAGTAAATTTCCCTTCTCAAACCAGACCCCTCAGATGTAGCGAGTTCACATAACAATTCATGGCTCCAAGGTTCTTTTGCATGAGATAAGAGATGAGAAGCAACCTCCCCTTGAAGTTACTGCCGGGGCAGCTGGAATGCGGAGGCAGAGATGTGAGGCCTCCTTGTTCTCGGAATTAATGGTTGTCACCCTCCCGACCCAGACAGGATTTATACATTATGGTTACATAGGTTCTAATAAACTCTAGATACATATGATAGGTAAAGACATGCATGCAAGAATACATTGGCTGAATTGACAGATTCTGACACCCTGCTCTCCCCATAATTCTCTTCACCTAGCTTTGTCAGGGAACATTTTATGAAACAATTTTGTTAGTTTAGGAGCATGAACGTGTTCTGAGCGAACCCATTCGTTGTGTTCTGGGCCGAAATCTAACCACCTAACTAAGTAATACAACCGGCCTCTTCGCATCTTGGAGTCAAGGATTTCAGTTATCTCGAAGTGAGGGCTCCCCTCCTTCATCAGTGGAGGAGGAACTGGAGGAACTGGATGCCAAGCATTCGGCCCAGGATCTTTCTTCAACAGGCTGAAATGAAACACAGGGTGCACAGAACTCAGTGATTTAGGCAGTTCCAGTTCAAAAGATACATCAGAGATTTTGCGTAGCACTTTATAAGGTCCAACATATTTCCATCCCAGCTTCCTGCTGGGCTGCAGCCCATGGATATTTTTGGTAGAGAGATAGACAGAGTCCCCGGGCTGAAGATCCCATCCCGGTGCTCGCCCTCGATCCGCATATTTTTTGTAATCCTCTTTGGCATGGTCCAATGCTTTGCCTATTAATGGCCATGAGTCTTGGAGACTGGACCACCACTTTTTAAAATCCGAGGGGGGAGCTTGAGGGACCTCCTCAATAGTAGGCAATGGCTTCCCCTCGAAACCCCCCACTGCCATGAAAGGGGAAACTCCCGTGGATGAGTGCACTGCATTATTGTAACTATATTCTGCGAACGGCAGCAATTCCACCCAGTTATCCTGGTGATAATTTGTGTAACATCTCAGGAATTGCTCCAAAATTTGATTAGTTCGTTCAGATTGGCCATCGGTCTCTGGGTGGTAACCCGAGCTTAGGGCGGGTTCTATATCCATTAGTTTCAAAAGCTCCCGCCAGAAGGTGGCAACGAACTGACTACCGCGGTCAGAAACCACTCTCTTCGGAAAAGCGTGTAATTTGATCACGTGATTGAAGAAAGCCTTGGCCATCCCTTTTGCGGTGGGCAATTGCTTGAACGGGGTGAAGTGTGCTTGCTTCGAAAAAGTGTCTACCACCACCCAAATCACTGTTTTTCCCTTAGAGGGGGGCAAATTAGTGATAAAGTCCATGGCTATAGCTTCCCAGGGTCTTGACGCGGTGGGTAGGGGGTGTAATAATCCCGGGACTTCCCCCCCCCCCCCCCGTTTTTTGCACATTAAACAGGTCTGGCATGCCGAGACGAAGTCTGAGACATCCCGGCGCATGCGCGGCCACCAGAATTGACGCTGGATCAAATTAAGAGTCTTTAGGAAACCGAAGTGCCCAGCTAGCTTTGAGGAGTGGCAGTTTAACAAGATTTCCTTGCGCTTGGCCTTAGGCACCACTAGTTTGTTCCCATGTAGCCAACAGTGGTCCTCTCTCTTGGAACATTCCTCCAAAGCTTCCAGTTCCTCTATCTCTTCAGGAGCATAATCCCCCCCCCAATTGCATTTCCCAATGTCCAACTCAGCCTTCTTGGCTTGGCTCCGGGTGACCACCGCCCCTCCTAGTTGTTGGGGGGAGAACATGGAATCAAACACCTCTTCCTTGACACTCTCATGTTGGGGCAACCTGGACAACGCGTCTGCCAAGGAGTTAGCCTTCCCAGGGAAATGTTTAAGCACAAAGTTAAACTTGGAAAAGAAATCAGCCCATCGCAGCTGTTTGGCGTTGAGGGACCGCTGAGTGCGCAACGCCTCCAGATTCTTATGATCAGTCCATATTTCGAACGGAGTTTGCGCTCCTTCTAGCCAATGGCGCCACGTAGTGAGCGCTAACCTAATGGCTGCGGCTTCCTTGTCCCACACCGACCAATTCCTTTCCGTCTCGTTAAATTTTTTTGAAATATAAGCCAAGGGGTGCAATTTCCCTTCAGGGTCACTTTGTAATATGGCCCCCCCCCATGGCTACATCAGAGGCATCTACATGGATTATAAAATCTTTCGTTTCATCAGGGTGTGCTAGAATGGGCTCTGAAGTGAAAAGAGTCTTTAAAGTCTCAAACGCCCTCTGACATTCCCCGTTCCAAGCCAACTTTTCTCCTGGCTTCCCGGCCTCGGGCCCCTTCCCCTTTGTTTTTAATAAGTCCGTTAAGGGGAGAGTGACTTTGGCAAAGTCCTTGATGAAGGTTCGGTAAAAATTACAAAATCCTAAGAGGCTTTGCAATTGCTTTCTCGTTCGCGGAGCCTCCCATTGCACCACAGCCTCCACCTTCCCCGGGTCCATCTCCAAACCCTTCTGAGAAATGCGGTAGCCCAGGAAGTCCACAGACTCACGGTGAAACTCACACTTAGACAGTTTCACATATAGCTGGTTTTTGAGTAAGGTTGTGAGGACGTCCCTGACCAAAGTCACATGCGCCTTCTTATCAGTAGAATAGATCAAGATATCATCTATGTAACATAACACGCCCTTAAATAGGTGCTTGTGCAACACTTCGTTGATTAAACTCATAAAGACCCCGGGCGCGCCACTTAAGCCGAACGGCATCACTAGATATTCAAATTGCCCCAAGGGGGTATTAAAGGCAGTCTTAGATTCATCCCCTTCCCTGATGCGCACCCTGAAATAGGCATCTCGGAGATCCAACTTGGTAAAAATCCTCCCCTTGGCCGCTTCCGCCAAGAGGTCCTTTATTAACGGGAGGGGGTAAGCGTTAGTGGTGGAGACTGCATTCAACCCCCGATAGTCAGTGCATAGTCGTAAGCCCCCATCCTTTTTCTTTCGGAACAGCACTGGCGCCGCAAAGGGGGATTTGGCTGGGCGGATGAACCCCCGTGCTAAATTTTTGTCCAAAAACTTTCGCAACTCTTCCCGTTCCAACGGGCTCATGGAGTATAATTTCCCTTTTGGGAGTTTTTCTCCTGGGAGGAGTTCTATGGCACAGTCCGACAGTCGATGGGGGGGCAACTCATCCGCCTCAGTCTCGCTGAACACTTCCAGCAAGTCTCTATACTCTTTAGGCACCATGGTAGGGGCGAGAGCGAGCGCGGGAGCCGGGGGAGGAGGGGTCGGAGGTCCAGGTCCCCATTCTGGGTCCCACCTATGGCTCTGGCAGCGTTCGTCCACCCACGAGATTTTCCCCTCGCTCCATTTTATGTAAGGGTCGTGCGCCCCGAGCCAAGGGCTACCCAACACCATAGGGAACTGGGCGTTTGGGGTGATGACGAAAGCCCGCTTCTCCCAGTGCTCCCCCGTCCCCAAAATCAAGCTCTCAGTCTCTGCTATGCATTCCTCCTTCATCTCCGACCCATCCATCTGAGTGAACTTCAGGGGTTCCAATAACGGGGTGACTTTGGGTCCCAGCCCTTCCACTACTAGGGGGCTGATCAGGTCTCGCGCACACCCAGAGTCAATTAAAGCGCGAACCCGCATGTGGGTACCCGATCCAGGGGTCACCACCGTCACTACCATATATAACAGGGGGCCGGGGATGCTCACCGGAGATGGCGCTTCTTGGCGGGGGACCTGCAGCTCTGCGCCGCTCACTGCAGGCCGTTGGAGTTTCCCGACATCTGCGTCTCCATCAGCTCCAGCTCCCCCTGGTCACTGGCAACTCCTTCCAGCTGCAACGCCCGAGGCTTCATTGGGGTTTTTCCACGGCTAGGGGTGCTCCCCGCTCCAGGGGTTGAGGTCTTCGGGCCTTTCCCCCCCCCTCTTGGGCAAGCGGAGGCGAAATGGCCACTCTCCCCACATTTCATGCACAACCCTTGTCGAAACCTCGCATCTCGGACATCTTGCACACTGGATCGGGGCTTCGCTCTCGGGGCTGCTTTGCTGGCCGCCGTTACTGACGCTCCCATCTTGATCAGGGCGAATCGCTCCTCCATGTCGATGGCGGCTCTCATCCAGGTGGCCAAAGTGCCCGGGCGGCCCCCCAACAGCACGGTCTCGTAGATCTCCGGATTCAGGCCCTCCCAATACTTCTCCATGAATAGCTCCTCCGGCCATCCATGGATCTTGGCCGCGATGCGCCTGAACTTGTCAGTGTAGTCCCTCACCGACGATCTCCCCTGGAACAGCTTTCTTAGTTGATTACGGGCTTTTTCCTCACCCAGGGGGTCCTCGAACTGATGGCGGAGGGCCCACATGAAGTTGTTCAGGGAACGCAATTCAGGTCCGGGGGTGTCGTGCAGGCTCACATACCAGTCGCTGGCAGTGTCTTTCAGCTTGGACCCGATGTAGCCAATCCGTTCTTTCTCGGTGGGATAGAGGTGGCCCCAACTGTCCAGGAATCTCTCTATCTCCAGCATGAAGAAACGTAGCTTCTCCGGGTTCCCATCGAAAGTGGTCGTCAAAGGGTCGGAGGGGGCTGGGCGGGCGGCCGGCGCGACCGGGACCGGGGCAGGCACTGGAGCGGGCCCTGGCGCTGGAACCGGGACGACCGGCTGGACTGGTTGCGCCGGGAGAGCGGGCGCCTGTGGCTGGACCGGAGCCCCTCCGGGCGCCGGCGGTTGTAGTGGGGCTCCTACCCCTTGACCGGGGAGAGCTCCTTGTACTGCCCTCATAGCATCGCGAAATTGGTGCTGGAGATCGAGGGCCAACTCGCGGAGCTCGGCGGTGAGTTGAAGCCGCAGCTCTCCCATCATCTGATCCAAAGGGACCGTCTGCTCCTCGCGATACGGATCGGGCCCATACGGATCCGTCCCCTCTCCTTCGAAAGGCGGGCGACGCGGCCCTCCACGATAGATCGGCTCGCGGTCGTCTCCTAGGTAGCTCGGTCTCCCTCGATCGAGCTGGTCTCCGGTGAGCGAAACCCTCACCCCTTTCCGGTCGTGCACCCACGAATCCACGGTACGCTGACCGAAATGGCTCCAGGCGTACTTGGGGGTCACGCTCTGATGAGGAACCCGGCGCGGGATGTAGTAAGCCCCCTGGCTCGTGGTCACCGGCACTTCGGGACCTCCTCCGCCGCCACCACCCCCGTTCCCCGGATCCGCCGGGGTAGCGGGAGTCTCTTCTGGAGTAGTAGGCTTGAGGGGGACCGTGTCGTCGTCTGACATGGTCAGGAACGGCTGAGTCCCAATCACAGATCTCTGACAATCTGTGAGAGTTCTGCTCGAAGTAGTCAAGGATCAGATCTTGGTTGGTTAACCACAGTTCTTTATTACCTATTCCTACATTAGTACAGCATCTCGGGTTATTGTCAGAGATGAGGCAAATAATACAAGCGGGTCTATTATACCATTCCAAGGAGTTTGAATTACCCATAGATAGCCAATCCCCTTAAGGGAAAATTGGCGGGCTAAAAGGTGGCTTGACCGTTTGGTTCTCACAGGAAAAAAGTGAGGTGTTAAGCAGTAAATTTCCCTTCTCAAACCAGACCCCTCAGATGTAGCGAGTTCACATAACAATTCATGGCTCCAAGGTTCTTTTGCATGAGATAAGAGATGAGAAGCAACCTCCCCTTGAAGTTACTGCCGGGGCAGCTGGAATGCGGAGGCAGAGATGTGAGGCCTCCTTGTTCTCGGAATTAATGGTTGTCACCCTCCCGACCCAGACAGGATTTATACATTATGGTTACATAGGTTCTAATAAACTCTAGATACATATGATAGGTAAAGACATGCATGCAAGAATACATTGGCTGAATTGACAGATTCTGACAGGAACCAAGCATCGCGAGATTAAGACGTGAGGACTGAATCAGGAAGTGACGGCTAGAAGAGCAGACAAGAAGGGAAAAGGAGAAGAACCAGAAGAAGGTAAAGGGGACTCTAAATACTGCCGGACCAGAAAGGGGACTCTAAATACTGCCGGACCAGAAAGACCATAACAGGAAGTGATGTGCAGAGAGCAGACAAGTAAATAAAAGGAAGGGACAAAAGGAAACTATGGCAAGCCAGAAGCAAGGTAAAAAGACTATAACCTTTGACATTAACCATAGAGAAGTCGCGCCCGCCATTTTGGATTTATAAAATTTTTAAACTGCAATATCTCAAAGATTATATAACTTAGAAGGCTGAAACCAACATAATTTGACTTGGCAAGATTAGCTTGTTTGAATGCACTAATTGGTGTTTGATTTGGAAAACAAGATAAAATCGATCTTTTTTAAAGAGGCAAAATGGACCGCGGACTAAGATCGAGAGCAGCTACATGGTCCTCTCCTACAATGGCAGCAAAAAAAGAAAAAGAGCTACTAGCCGTTATGGAAGCAATGGAAAAGAAAATGTTAGACACTATAGGAGAGGTAAATGTTAAAATGAATAATATAGCGGCTCCTCTCCGAATGGAGCTAAGGAAAATTTTTTTAAAGAACTTCAAATGGAATTGGACAATGTAAACTATGATCAAATTATGATGTTAGGGGACTTCAATGGAACTGTAGATAATAAACTAGACAGGCGCTCTAAAAGAAAGGATGAGACGTTAGGGAAGCTTCCAAAAAAATTTTTTGAACTGATAAAACAAGAAAAGTTGGAAGATATTTGGAGGAAAGCTAACCCACAAGGAAAAGATTTTACCTTTTACTCTAACAGACATGACTCACGTTCAAGAATTGACATGATTTGGATGACTACTAACCTAACCTTTAAGACAAGAAAAGTGGAAATTTTACCCAGAATAATCTCAGATCACAATCCGTGTTTATGGACAGCTGGGCAGATTAAAAAACAAAAGAGATGGAGAATAAACGAGGACTTATTGGATAATCAAGAAATAATTAAAAAATTACTTGAAGAAACAGACCTATACTTCCAAGTAAACATACAGAAAGAAGTTAAAATTCAAACCGTATGGGATGCATACAAAGCAGTGATGAGAGGACTATTGATATCACTAAATGCTAAAGATAATAAAAAGAAAAAAGAGCAATATGAAAATATTCTACAAGCCATTAAAACAAAGGAAGAAGAACTGAAGAAGAAACCAGGGAAAAAGAAACTGCAAAAGGAAATTTGGATGCTACAAGACCAAGCAAAAGCCATTTTGAACCAAGAGATGTACTGGAACTTAAAAAAACTTCAACAAAAAGCATTTGAAGGTGCAAATAAACCCGGAAAATACTTAGCATGGCAATTAAAGAAAAAACTTGAAAATAAATTTATCACTAAAGTGATAAGAGATAATATTGAGATAATAGATAACAAAGGAATAAAAAGAGAATTTTTTAAATACTATGCAAAACTTTTTAAGAAGGAAAACAAAGACAGAAGAAAGATTAAAGAATACCTGCAAACATTAAAGTTACCAAAACCAACAGAGAAAATTAAAGAACTATTTAATAATCCAGTATCATTACAAGAGATCAAAAATGCAATAAATGACTCAAAATTAGGTAAAGCACCTGGACCGGATGGATTTACAGCGAAGTTCTACAAAATGTTACAGGAGTCAGTTTCACCGGTGTTACTGCTATTGATGAACGATATAAGAGTTACTGGAGAGGTACCAGAAACCTGGAAAGAGGCATCCATCTCACTGATCCCGAAAGAAAATCAAGATTTGACCAATGTTAAGAATTATAGACCGATTTCTTTACTGAATAATGATTATAAGATTTTTGCTAAGATTATAGCGGATAGACTAAAAGAGCACCTTAAAGAGACTATACAAACAGAACAAGCAGGGTTCTTACCTAATCGACAAATAAGGGACAATCTAAGAGTAGTAGTGGATGCTATAGAATACTACGACAAACATCCTGAAAAGGAAGTGGGCTTTTTCTTTTTAGATGCGGAGAAAGCGTTTGATAATTTAAACTGGGATTTTATGTTTGAAGTTTTAGAACATCTTGAGATTGGTGAATATATGCTTAACTTCATTAAAGCAATATATAAAGAACAGAAATCCTCATTAATAATTAATACTGAAAAGACAGACGATTTTAAAGTTGAAAAAGGAACAAGACAAGGATGCCCACTTTCGCCGCTGCTATTTATTTGGATTTTAGAAGTTCTACTGTTAAATGTGAAGGAAGACAAAGATATTAAAGGCTTAACAACTAAAGGTTTCTCTTTCAAATATAGGGCCTTTGCAGATGATGTGATGTTTATAGTGGAATACCCCTTATCCACATTACCACATTTGTTACAGAGAGTAAAAGAGTTTGGTGACTTAGCAGGATTTTATGTAAATAAGAACAAATCGAAAGTAATGTGCAAAAATATGTCAAATAAGAAACAAAACGAGTTACAAAAACTTACAGAATGTGAGGTGGTGAAAAAGACAAAATATCTGGGTGTAAACCTAACTATGAAAAATATTGATCTTTATAAAAATAATTATGAAAAATTGTGGTTGCAAATTATGCAGGATATTAAAAAGTGGAATGTATTGAATTTGTCATTGCTGGGTAGAATTGCGGTGGTCAAGATGAATGTGTTACCACGATTAATGTTTTTGTTTCAAACTATTCCAATTGTGAAAGATGTAAAAAATTCAAATGTTGGCAGAAGGAACTGTCTAAATTTGTGTGGGGAGGGAAAAAACCAAGAATTAAGATGAAAATAATGTGTGATGCTAAAGAAAGAGGAGGGTTTCAACTACCAAATCTAAGGTTATACCATGATGCAATATGTTTGACCTGGGTAGGGACATGGACTATGTTACAAGATAGAATGTTATTGTCCCTGGAAGGTCATGATTGTAGATTTGGGTGGCATGCATATTTGTATTATGGCAAAACAAAAATGGACAATATGTTTAAACATCACTATTTGAGAAGAACACTAATGGATACGTGGACAAGATATAAAAACTTTTTTTCAGAAGAGATACCCATGTGGATTGTACCCGCAGAAGTCTTACATCCAACATCAAGATATAAAGGACAAGATTGGCTGAAGTATAGAGACTTATTAATAAGACATGGTAAAGATTTCAAACTGAAGGAGCAGCATCAGATTGACTTTGATTATGGTTGGTTAAGATATAGACAAATATATGATTTGTATAGAAGTGATAAAAAACACGGTTTCAGGGGAAAAAATAATGAAATAGAACAAGTTTGGGAGGAAGGCGGGAAAAAATGATTTCTAAAATGTATAAAGTCTTGCTAAAATGGTTTAATGCAGATGAAATGGTAAAAGAACAAATGGTAAAATGGGCGATAAACTTTAACAAAGACATTGAAATGGAATCTTGGGAATTTTTATGGAAAAATGCTATGAGTATATCTACGTGTTATAACTTAAAAGAAAATTGTTTTAAAATGATGTATAGATGGTATATGACACCAAAAAAAATTGCAAATATTGGTCAGAATATGTCTAACAAATGTTGGAAGTGTAAAAAGAAAGAAGGTTCTTTTTATCATATGTGGTGGACTTGTGATAAAGCAAAGATTTATTGGTCCAAAATACATGCAGAAATGGAAAAAATCTTGAAATGTACATTTAAGAAGTTGCCTGAAATGTTATTGCTAGGACTTAAACTAGAAGAGATAAATGTAAAGAAAAGGACAATAATATGGTATATGATTACAACAGCAAGAATGGTGTATGCACAAAATTGGAAAAATGAAAAAATACCAGAGGTGTGGGAATGGTTGAAAAAACTGTTATACATGGCTGAAATGGATAAATGGACTAGAAAATTGAATAATCTCTACTCAGAGACCTTTCTAGAAGACTGGAAAGATTTGAAAGAATATGTTGAAAAATACTGGGATATGAAAAACTACATTTATACATGGTTATAATAGCATAAAGGAATAGAAATATATTATATGAAGGTTTTAGTTAAAATTAGACAATGAAGCTGTTTTTATTTAGAAATATATAAGAATATAGAAAATAAGAATTGGTGTATAAGTATTTTAAAGATATATAACCGTTACCAGAAATGAAACATAGATATAAGTATTACTATTTTGAATAAAATGGAAAATGTGTTATGCTTCAGAGGTGGTGGGAAACCACCAAAACAAGATAAAAATAGAATGTACAAATAGAACAAAATGTTATATAATATGGAAAAAGGGATTTGTATAAGGTAAATGTATTATCTTTGATGTTTCTTTTTTTGAAAAATAAAAATTTCTTTACAAAAAAAAAAAGAACTTATTTTTGAATAGGATATTTCAAAGGTTGCCATCTTTCTATGAAGGGGAATTATTAATAGCGGGAGATTTTAATACTGATATTTTGGAGAACAGGAAATTGAATATTAAAAAATGGAGACTTAGAGACATACATGACATTCTGCAAAAGGAATACCAATCTACTTTTTTCCAAAAAGGTATAAAAAGTTTTCTTGTATAGACCATATATTAATAAAAGAATCTAATGATATGAGAATTAGGAGGGCGGAATCAGGGCCAATATGGATCTCTGATCATGCACCAATTACCATAGAGGTAGAATTGAATGAGGAAAGGAAGGTTAAACTGAGATTTAATTCTAAAATTTTCTTTCAACAGAAGGATAGGGAGGATCTACTAAAGGGAGTGGAGTATTATTTTAAGGAAAACAGGCAATCTGCAGATGAAGATATAATATGGGATGCTGCAAAAGAAGTTATTAGGGAAATATGTATTATGAAAGAAATTCAGTTCAAGAAGGAAATAAATAATAGAAGAGAGCAAAAGTTGAAGGAGATGTTAAACTTTCAGAGGAAGTTACACAAGAAATATGAAAGACAAACACAGGAACAGCACTAGGCAGCACCGAGCTCAGCGCTCTCCGGCACCGCCGCAAGACCACGAGGACATCGCTCAACCCACCGCCGCCGCTCCTGCTCCGGTAACTATGGCAAACGCTCCGGGACCAATTACCCCTTTCGATACGTCTCGCCCAGAGACATGGGAGTCCTGGCTCAATACGCTGGGTTGCACCTTCAGGGTCTGCGGAATCACAGAGGCAGACCTGAAGAGCGCCTGGCTATTGAGTTCCGGAGGGGTGGAGGACATGTGGGTGGCCCAGAACCTACTCGCCCCGCAAGACCCCACCGAGGTGCCTTACGACGTACTCATCAAGGCCCTCAGTGATTACTTCGCCCCGAAGCCATCAAAACTGGCTAGGCGCTGGGAGTTCATACAGCGCCAGCAGCAGCCAGGGGAGTCAGCCACCACTTTCCTGGCTGAACTCCGTCGACTAGCCGTGGGCTGCAAATTCCACCACGTGGATGACCACGTGGAGACTGCCTTCATGGGAGGGATCCATGAAGCCAAGCTCCGCCGGCGCCTCATTGCAATGTCGGAGCCAACCTTGGAGAAGATGCACCAAACAGCAGCAGCATTTGAGACAACACAGAAGGACAAGGCAGCCACCAAAGTCCACCAGGCGGCCCCTCCCGAACCCGACTTGAGTGAAGAAGAGGACGTCCACCGGATGCAACCACGCTCGAAGAAGGGTAAGCCCGGTGTCTCCAGGCCCCAGGGCCGGCGCCCAGCATCTGTCTCTGTTCCCTCTTCTACTTCCCTCAACAGGCAGGCCCCAACGTGCGCAAGCTGCAGGGACCACCACGACAGATGTACATGCCGCTTCCATGATGCCATCTGCCGCACCTGCGAGAAAGCAGGCCATCTCGCCCGGGCCTGCCACCTAAGGAACAGCCACCGTGCCCCAGCAGCGAACCTCGAGGAAGTGGACAGTGTCGTTCCCGCAGCCACGGTAATGAACTTGCCCCAGCCCATTCCGGGCGCGATTTCCGTGTCCCTCCAGATAGAGGGAGTTCCCTGTTCCATGGAACTGGTCTCAGGGTCCGCATATTCCATTGTGTCCACAGCTACATTCAGCCGCCTGTGCCCGAAGGGGGCACGCTGGCTATGGCTGCAAGCTGGGTTGGTCCTCCGGGACTTCCAAAAAACCCCAGTGGCTATTAAGGGGCTAGCCAGGGTCTTTGTCCAGTACCACGCATTTAACGGTCTGCTAGACCTTCTCATGGTGGAGCGCAATCTAACCAGTCTTCTAGGTCACGCCTGGTTCAAGCCGCTCAGAGTGCAGTGGACCGGAATACACCACATGGGCTCTACCAACTTCTCGTCCATCTGCGAAGAATTCCCTGCCATTTTTGACGGCTCATTGGGCTGTTACAGAGGACCCTCAGTTTCCTTCGACCTGGACCCGGTGGTCCGGCACATCCGCGTGGCCGTCCGCCGGCCACCGCTCGCCTTCCACCCCAAAGTGGAGGCAGAGCTGGAAAAGCTCGTGGCACCAGGGGTGTGTGACCCCCCTCAAGTCTAACGGGGAAGTCCACATCCGCGTGGACAATAAATGCACTAATAAGGCGTTACAAGACCACGTGTACCCAGTACCGGTGGTCAGCCACGTTCTGGCCTCCCTCGCGGGAGCCAAAATATTTGGAAAGCTCGACCTGGCCCAGGCCTATCAGCAGCTTCCTGTAGACGATGCAATGGCCGAGGCACAAACGATTGTGACTCATAAGGGAGCATTCAAAGTGAAACGGCTCCAATTCAGGGTCAGAGTGGCGCCAGGGATTTTTCAACATCTCATGGATTCTCTCCTTAAAGATGTTCCAGGTGTGAAACCGTTCTTCGACGACGTCCTCATCGCCGCTCCAGACGTCGACACGTTTGCCTACGGATGGTGCTGCAATGGTTCCAGGACGCGGGTCTCAAGGTCCGAAAGGATAAGTGTACCCTGGGAGTCTCCTCAGTGAACTTCTTGGGATTCAAAGTGACCGCGGACGGCATTCACCCAACCAAGGAGAAGGTAGCGGCGATTACGGAAGCACCCCGTCCGTCTTCGAAGGCAGAACTACAGGTGTTCTTGGGACTTTTAAACTTTTATCACGCCTTCCTTCCACACAAAGCAGCCGTTGCCGAACCCCTGCATCACCTCCTGGACAAGGGAGCGGCTTGGGCCTGGGGTCCCAAGCACAACGCAGCCTTCCAGGCCATCAAGGACTTATTAGTTTCAAATGCGGTCCTAGCGCATTTCGATGAGAGGCTCCCTGTCATTCTGGCCTGTGACACATCTCCCTACGGCATCGGGGCAGTCTTGGGGCACCGGCTACCCAACGGCAAGGAAGTGCCGGTAGCCTACTACTCCAGGACCCTGTCGGTGGCTGAACGTAATTACGCCCAAATCGACAAGGAGGCCCTTGCGATTGTAGCCGGCGTCAAGAAATTCCACAATTACCTGTATGGGTGATTGTTAACCGTGGCTACGGATCATAAGTCACTGCTGGGTCTCCTTGCCCCCCACCGGCAGACCCCTCACATGCTGTCACCGCGGGTCCTGCGGTGGTCAATTTTTTTGTCTGGCTACTCCTACGACTTGATGTATCGCCCGGGCAAGGCGATGGGACACGCCAACACCCTCAGCCGTCTTCCTCTCCTGTCCTGCGACCTGGATCCTGCTCCAGCCTTCCACGTAGCGCTCCTGGAGGACCTACCGGAGCGCCCCATGCAGGTATCGCATGTGGCCCATCGCATGTGGCGGGACCGCATTCTTTCCCATGTCTCGGACTGGGTGGGAAGGGGGTGGAGTTTGCCGCGTTTACAGCACAGAGACACAAACTCTTGGCCCACAAGGGGTGCCTGCTATGGGGATCGGGGCCGGAGTTTGCCGCTTTTACAGCACAGAGACACAAACTCTCGGCCCACAAGGGGTGCCTGCTATGGGATCTCGAGTGATGATCCCTGGGCCTCTGCAGCCCCGAGTACTAGAGGCACTACACGAGGCCCACCCAAACATAGTACGTATGAAGGCCCTGGCCCGTAGTGTGGTGGCCAGGCCTGGACAAAGATATTGAGGGGCGGGTCCAGAAGTGTACCAAATGCCAAGAGTCGCGGCCAGACCCGCCACACGCTCCCATCCGATCCTGGGAATCCACTAACAAGCCCTGGTCCCATCTGCACCTAGACTTCGCGGGACTGGTCCAGGGCTGGTTGTTTCTTATCGTTGTAGACAGCTACAGCAAGTGGCTTGAGGTAGTTCTGGTAGCATCGACCTCCACCAACGCAACCTTACGAAGTCTCTGGCCGGTCTTCGCAACCCACGGGATGGCTGACACTCTCGTGACCGACAACGGGACCGCATTCACCTCTGGCGAGTTCCAATGGTTCGTGGAGGCCTGCGGTCTTCGCCACATCCGCTCCACTCCATTTCACCCTGCAACCAACAGCCAGGCCGAGCGCATGGTGAGAACAACGAAGGATGTATTAAAGAGAATGGAGCACCGCGACTGGGGACAGCAGCTGTATAAGTTCCTGTTCAGCCAACGGAACACACCCCATGTCATGCCTGCTCCAGACTCAGCCTCTGACCCAGTGGACTTGGCTCCTTTAACAGAAGAAGGTGCAAGTCTTGGGGAGTCAAGCCTGCAGCTAGAAGCTGATCAGGCTCTGTCCGGCCCAAGTTTATCACCTCCAGACTCTCCCCTACCTGTAAGCTGGCTGCGTGAACAGAGACGGCAAGAACTCAAAGTCAGGAGAAAAATAGCGCGCCTACGGGGAACGCGATCTGTGAGTCCTGAGTACTAGCATGAGCCAGGACTGCAGGTAATGAGCTAACAAGCCAGCATGCTACTTTAGGAGACCAGCTGCTGTGAGCAAATCGTGCTGGCAACTTCATTGGCAGGACGAAACTCTGCGTCTCGAACCCTCAGAACTGACTTGTCTCTCTGGCATCTGACCCGGCTTGTACTTTGACTCCTGGCTTTGTATTCTGGCATCCCTGACCTCGGCATTCTTGGACTACGGTATCAGCCCTGTCCCTTGGATTCAGGTTTGATTTATGGTTATGATCTCCGGCATGTCTTGACTCTGCTTGCTCTCTTAAATCACAGACTTGTTTGCACCTCTCTTGCTTGAACTGAACTCCCTGCTGACTCGGACTGTTGACAATGTCTCTTGCTTGCTGAGAACCTTGTGGCCCAGCCGTGACACCCCACTCAGGGATCGGGCGTTGGCCAACTGAACTTCTGATGGGAAGACGACTGGGAACCGTCCTGGACCGCCTACATCCCGACCGAGCAATCACCAGAAACCCGACAACAGAGGACCAGCGAGCAGCCCGAGGGTTCGCTCCCGAAGACCTTCCTCTTGCTGCCTCAAGACCTTGCCAGGCAGTCCCTATCAGTAGCCACAGTTTCAGTGGACAATTCTAATCCATTTCCTTGTAGGAAAGTAACAGCTACCCCTTCATCTCTTTGAGGTGAACTATCCAGAACCAGGGATTTTTCATCTCCTGTCGACTTTCCTCCAGTATTCAGATTTATTTGGGTTTTTTACATGTTTCAGTTGTGAGAAAGACCTCTCTGTTGTGCAGTTGGTGACCTTTAATGTTAAAAATATTATTAAGGCAATTTCAACATTTGGAAAGGCACTCTCTAGTTTGTCTTCTGTAATTGTGTTGTAAAGTTCCATGTGAGTGAAAGATATTTTCTTGGTTGTTTTAAACTTAGGAAGAACATATGAATGGAACTGCTGAAGCTCTGTAGACAAAGTATTGTTCATGTCATCTGGATAAGCATCAATGAGTTTCTGACAAGTCTTTGAGTACCTTTCACTTTCTGATAACTGGAAATTAGCAACTTGTTGGGTGGCATTAGGAACATCTGTCAGACAAGAGAATCTGTCTGCCATTTCAGTGTACACCTTTCGTCTCCTCCTCATTTCCGTTTCTAACTTTTCAACAATTACATAAAAAGTGGAGATACGGAATTTGTCTCTAGCACTAAGAATGACCTCTGCTGCATTTCCATCTTTGGGCATTCTCTTTCTTATACACTTATGCATTTGAGTTGCTTTGTATGCTACATCAGGGAGCATGTCCTTTGTGTCACGACAGAGCCTCTGGGTTGAGGCAGCATAAACACCAGCCCAAATTGACAGAAGTTCACAGCAGGCAGGGAGTTAGCAGTTCGTAGAGCAGCGCGTTATCTCAAACAGTCCAGTGGTCAAACCATAAATCACCTTTATAGCCGAAGGGCAGAGCAGGGAGACGTCGTCACAAGGAATGCCAAGAGTCAGATAGCCGGAGAGAGCAACAGGAACAGAGCCAGAACGCCGAAGTCAAAGTCCACAAAGCAAAGTCCAGAGTCCAGAGTCAGAGGTCCGAGGTCCAAAGCCGGGTCAAGGGTCCACAGGAAAGCACGGAAACAGAAAGGTGTCCAGCAAGGGGGTCTGTCAAAGACAGTAAATCTTTGCCAGCACAATTGGCTCTGAACAAGCCCTCTGTTTTTAACCTGTGCTGGCTGTCAGCAATTAGCAGCGTACCGGACGTGGCCCTGCTGCTGCTAAAACTCTGGACTGATATCCCTCATTCTCCATTGTCGTGCCGTACTCCGTCTCTCCTTTAATTCCTGCCGGCGTCTTTCATGGAGCCGACTAACAGGTGGGGGAGATCCAGGAGGGGATGAGCTTGGGCCAGGCAGAGCAGGTGGATCCTGCTGCTGGCTTGACTCCTCAGGACTTAAGTCCAAGCCAGTTAAAGGAGCCTGGTCCTGGTCAGCAGGGGCTGGGTCAGGAGCAAGCATGACACTTTGCAAGTGATTCAAATCTCACAAACTCATTTCTTGATGCGTGCAACTGGTCTGCCAATGATGAATACAAATTTGCACATGTTTGCAAGATCACATTTTCACTTTGAAGAAGTTGATTTGTTCTGTGAAACTTTTCTAAAGTTTCATTTCAAAAATTCAGCATGAACACAAATTCCAGTTCTTGCATCTTATTTACAATATTCTTTGCCTCCCTTCTAGTGTCACCTTTTTGCAACTGGTCATCTGATAAATCTTCCAAAGCTTCCAGAATCTTGAAGAAAGAGTTAATAATTGCTGCAGTTGTCACAGCATGTGCTTCTCAACTGGTGTCTGAAAGTGATTTCAACACTTTTTCATTTCCAATGCAATCTTTGAGAATTCTCCACCGAGCAGTTGAGGCTGAAAAGAATGTGTAGAGCAGTTGTACAGTGGAAAATAAATCTACTGCAACTTGACAGCAATCCACAGCACAAGTTTTTGCTGCATGCCATTGTAACATCCAGACATGTTGGCAGCATTGTTGTATGACTGCCCTCTGCATTTAGCAAAATCCAATTTACAATCATCACATAAGTATTTCAACACCTGCTGTTCCATAGCTTCACCACTGTGGTTTTGTAATTCCAAAAATGTGATAAATCGTTCAACTGGCTGTCCATCTTGCAAGTATCTGAGCACTATGCTCAGTTGGTCAACATGTGAAAGATCAGGCGTTGAGTCCACAGACAGTTCGAAGTACCCAGAAACATTAATTTTGTCAATGATAATGGAGTGCACGTTCTTTGCCATTAACTCAATAAGTTCCTCACATATCGTTTTGGACAGGTACGAAGGGTTGCCTTTTCCAGCATTGCCATACCGTGATATGTGAGCACCCAAGAATGGGTCAAACTGACTTATCAATTCGAGTAACCCCAAATAATTCCCATTATTGAGAGACCCAAATTTTCCCACTTTTCCTCAGAATGCCAATCTTCGTTCAGCCAGTATGCAAATGACTGCTACAACACACCGAAGCACATTCTCCCAGTAATTGTACTCCTCTTCAATTTGTTTTTCCAATGGCTGTGTCAAGTCTAAGCCTTGTTTCCGAGTTAAATATGTCAACATGGCATCTTGGTGAGTTGTACTTTTTTCATGGTTGTCAATTACAGCACTCTTTCACCAGTCACTAAATCCCTCATTTCTAGCAAAATACATTGACCCTTTGGGCGCAAATAGTTTACAAAATACCCCAGTAAACTGATCCTTTTGAAGAAGAGTACAACAGCCATTCTTGCTTGTAGTATTCACCATTGGCTTTTATTCCAAAAAATATCTTCTGTGAACAGTATCTCTTTGGATTCCCACTGATGAAATTGCAACATGATTTGTCAAATGGCCCATTGTGGTGCTGACATTCACTGGATCCACAAGCAACCCAATAAATCACATCATCACCATAAAATTCATCCCACAACCCTGGGTCCTTAGCTTTGTTCATTTCATCCTTGGTCAGTTGTCTCACTCCGTGGACAGTTCAAAAGCATTTATACATCTTGTCATGGAAGTAGGTCCAGGTTATGGCACTTCATCATGTGCAACGTCATCATGAAAATCTGGCCTTGCACCAACACTGCCTGTTTCTGATGAAGGAGATAAATTTGATTCACTTCCTGTCTCTGAAGACTGACACTGGTTTTGATCTGGATCATCGTTCTCTAGTTTATAAGAAGAAATCTGTCAGCTTTCCTGTCTCGGCTACAACAGACAGATTCTTTTGCTCATTCTCTTTTGCACATTTTCTCTTTTGTTCACCACTCAACTGAACACGCTTCATTTTTGATGTTTACATAAGGCTGAAATTAAAAAGGGGCAGAGAGGGTCATCGAAATGACTGTGATGACAACTGAATTTGGCTCCATCATTTTACTTTTAAACACATGCATTTTACTTTTAAACATAGCCTATGATACTGCACCTCACCAACAAAAAAATAGAAGATAACCTTAGGGTGCACCATGATCAATTTGCACTAGTTTTATCATTTTTTTAACAAATCATTCATTTTTTTTTCTTTTCACCCTTTTCCCAACTTTGTGGTGCCCCCTTTCGCCCTGGTGCCCTAAGCACATACTTAGTCTGCTTAATAGTTAATCTGCCCCTGTTCATTGGTACATCCTTGGATTTGGGACCCTACTGGTACAAATGTAGAATCTGGGCTCTGATAGGATAGTGTTACAAAGCTATGGTAGAAGGGGAACTTTAATATGCATAGGAAATATAATTAGAATAGGAGAGATTATTGATCTGATGTTAGTAGTCCCACACCTCTGGTTTTAGCACAGGCCAAATGCTTTGGGGGTACACACTTTTACTGGTCTCCATGGGAAGCAAGTAGGCTATGCAGCAATGTTGTATGCCACTTTGTGTCTCCATTGGGAAGAAAAGTGGGGTGTAAATGAAGTAAATAAAACCATATCTTTAAAGGTCTGTTGGCAGCGATAACCAAGCTACTTTCCCAACACAGATAAATTGTATTGTAATAACTGTTGGGTAATTGCTCGTTTTCCATAATGCCTTTACCGTATGGAAGTCTGTCACCCTTTGTTTGTAACATTCTCATTAAAGCAAGGAGGGGTATGGTTAGTGGTACTTTTGTTGACACCCAGCAATAAATATTTATTACATGAGACATACTGTTGAATCTCCCTTCTATATTCCAAGAAAAATAGTGATGTTAAGTCCAGCATCTTGTTAATTATCTGGCCTTTAATAAAGCATGACAGACAGAAAACTAGTTTACTTGTACTGGCAGTCTATAAACAACAGATTAAGATTATACCTGGCAAGTCACCTGGCAATAAAATTCTGGTGTTTGTTCTTGCTCTGTGTTTCCCTATGACTGTTTCCACAGCTATGACTGTGACCCTGTATGGGGTTATGACCGAGAGACATCCTTGGTTAATTACATGATGTCACTGCAGCTTCATCTTGGCCAAGTGGCTCCAAACTTAAATTCAGTTTCCTTATTCTGATGTCAGTGACAATACTTACTTCAGAGGCCTATGAACTGACATTAATTAATATTTGTGAGGTATGCTACCATTAAAATGAAAGTGAAAGATAAAAAAATTATTGTGCACCCTTTTTATAAAAGAACAAGCCCTTTCCATTCATTTAGTTTGGCAATGTGCTGGAGACAGCTCATTCTAGTAAAGATAAAATATTTTGCCTGGTGATTAATCACGTTTGTTAATTAACCAAGTTTAGTTGTGTCCATATTTCAGTTAAAGACTTTCTAGTTGGAAAATCTTAAATTGTAATACATGCGGATTTTTCTTCTGCTTGACTATATGGCTCTAGTTACGAATGTGTACCAGTTTGTTATTCAAATTTATTTTTATTAATTTCATTCTTTAAACCTTTTTGAACATTTTACGTTAAGCATTTTTTTTACATTCTTTTGTTTATTCATGTCCATTAATATCAATGGGAAACATATTTCAATGGGAGATACATAATTATTTCCCCTCTAGTTGTACTGAAATTTTCAGGAGTTATACTCTTCACCCACAGCATATTTTTTTTAGCCTAAAATCAGGCAGACATTTTTATAGACAGTCAAAGGTGCAACATATTTCCAACTATAATTTTATATTTGCCTATCTGATTGGCATGAAATTCCCAGGGATTGTTTGTCATATCAAGGGTTCCTCCCAGCTTAAGGGGGGTGGGGGAACCTCCAAGCCTATCCAAACAGCAACATTCTCTAATGACATACTAAAAAAAAAATAGATTATTTTACATGCAGTTTAATAACTGCAAAGCAATAACAATAAAATTAAGTGACAGTAAACCTGTACATTACAAGTGTCTTAAGGGAAGTACTTAATGTGGAAAGGGAAATGATAGTACTGCTCTTGTTTATATGTCATCCAAACCCTGTCCCATAACATTGGTTGTGTACAGAAACCAATCAATGCAATTCTCATTTGTAGCAACCTGCCTGACACATTTTTATTTATTTATTATTAAAATATTTATATCCTGCCTTTTGCCTTGGTTCAAGGCAGCTTACAGTAAAAATGTGTAAAACCAAAATAAAATAACCTACCCCAAATACCTCCCTCTGCCATAAATGAGTCCGGCTGTTCAAAGCCAATCAAAAGCCCTAGGAAACAAACAAGGCTTTTCAGCACCTGTTCATGGACCCCATTCCACGGAGCTGGAGCCCTGGTACAAAAGGCCCAGCTCTGGCTGATGCCATGCAGGCCACCCGCAGTTCAGGAACAGCCAGAAGGTGGCAGCCTGAAGACTGTAGTCTGCACTTGGGAACATACGGGAGGAGACAGGATGTGGGCCCCAGACTGTGCAGGGCTTTAAAGGTCATAAACAGCACCTTGAATTGAACTTGGGAACAAACTGGCAGCCAATATATCTGTTTCAAAATGGTCAATATATATTCCCATTGGCTAGCCCCTGACAATCCCATGGCTGCTGCATTCTGGACCAGCTGCAGTTCCTGAATTATTTTCAAGAGCAGCCCAGTGATGAGCACTTTAGAGTAATCCAACTGTGAGGCTACAGAAGCATGCATCAGTGTGGGCAGATTGGCAGAGTCTAAGAAAGGAAAGAGTTGGCAAACCAGATGACGCTGACAGAAGGAACCCTGGGCCATTGCATTAACCTGCTTTTCACACAGCAATGTTGCATCCATGAGCACTCCCAAGCTCTTAACTTGTTCCCAAAAAGCCAGCCTTGCTCCATCCACGACAAGTAGATCTAGTTCCTCTAGAGTATCAGCTTTCCAGATCAGCATTACCACTATCTTGTCTGGATTCAGCTTCAGCTTGTTATGCCTTAGCCACCTGACTGCAGCCTCAAAGAACTGGTTCAGAGCCAGGATGGGCACATCTGGAGGCTTGGACAATAAAATACAGAGCTGGCATATTGATGACACCCAGTCACAAAATTACGAATGGTCTCAGTCGGTGGCCTCATATAGATTTTGAAAAGCCTGGGTAAGAGAACAGGACCCATTCGTTCTTCCTCACAAGACAAATCCCACTCAGTTGATTCTGCACCTCTGGTGGAAAGCAGTGCTCCCTCTAAGCTGTGGAGTCTTGTGAGCAAAAATTCTACTTTGTGGGCTGCTGGCATTAACGTTGTGAGCCAGCGATTTGGCTACTGCATAAATCAGTTTGTTCTGGAGCCATCCTTTCTGAGCTAAGGCAAAAATGTGTGAGCCGGAAGCTCAAAAACTGTGAGCTAGCTCACACCAGCTCAGCTTAGAGGGAACACTGGTGGAAAGTCTTTATGCCTGATCAGACAGAAAAGACCAAAAGCACCAAGGCCTACTCCCTTAACATCCAATCCATATTCCAAGTGGTGGATAAGAATGGAGTGGTCAACGGCATCTCACTTTGTATGGAATTCATTGCATGGAATAGGTCTCACTTTGCATAAAAAACTCACAGATCTCTGTGGAAATTGACTTGTGAACTTGATCAGGATACAGTGACAAGCCTATGAGATAATGATAACTCCCAAGCATGAAATAAGGTATCAGTTGTTCCATTTTTGGCAGTCCCCTATAATTATACTGAGTACTTTTAATGTTCAGAATACTTTACAGACATGATCATATTAACACTGGACCAGTGTAATGATACTCATATTGCAGATGCGGGAGGGGCAACCAAGACTAAGACAGAGTGGCTTGCCTTAAGAGCCAGTCTGGTGTAGTGGTTAAGTGCGCGGACTCTAATCTGGGAGAACCGGGTTTGATTCCCCACTCCTCCACTTGCACCTGGTTGGATGACCTTGGGCAAGCCATAGCTCTGTACCAGCTGTTCCCTCAAGGACAGCTTGGGAAAGAGTTCTCTCAGCCCCACCTACCTCACAGGGTGTCTGTTGTGGGGAGGGGAGGGGAAAGGAGTTTGTAAGCCACTCTGAGACTTTTAAGTGAGTAAAGGGCGGGATATAAATCCAATCTCTTCTTCTTCTCTTCTTCTTAAGCGAGTGACATGACATTTGAACCTGATACCTTCATTAGCACAGCACATTCTCTTAGCCAACCTGCTTCATCAGCTTCTTTAATCCATGGACTAAACCATCCTTGTGTGTCTTGTATTTATTTTTAGACAACCTATGACAGGTTGGTGGGGAGAGATGATGTTGAGTGCCTGCCCAGCACTTTGTCTCCAGCCTTCCCTGTTTGTGAGCTCAGCAAGGGGTGAGCATTCTGTCCAGATGTTTGATTGTTGACTCAGCTTTCCTTTCGTGAACTCCAAATGAAGTTTCATCATGGCATAAGGGTGGCAAGACATGCTGCCTACTCTTTACCCTACTTCTCACTCTGTGAATCATGCTGCCTGCAGGTGCACTGAGCTGGTAGCATGTGAATATAAAGGGGGCCTGACCCCCCCCCCCCAACCTGCCTGCTGTACTGACTGGACTTGTATGGCTTCTCGTGGTTGTGTACCAGTCAGTCATTCACTCACTACTGTTCTGTTGTGTTGCCAGACAGCTTGCTGTTCCTGTCCCCTCCACCACCACAAGGTTTGTGGAGGGAATTTGCTCAGCTGTCCCCTTCCAACAGCTTTTCCAGGTCCAGCAACTGAGTGTGGATGGAGCTCCCTCTCCTCCCTGCCCACCCATCTGCCTCCTTTTTACCCAGCCACCTACACAGCTCCAGAAAGCCCCCCTTAGCAGTAGGAGGCAGTTCCCAGGAAACAGTTGTCTGTGCAAGTGTAGAAACTGCTCTGTGATTTGAGGGTGTTGGGACCCCCTCAACCTTCTTTAAGGCTTCAAATTTCTCTGCAAACCTGGGGGGCACCAAGTGTGGAGAAAAATCTCCCCTCTGTCAACATGGCCCCAATCCATGGATTTAAGTATCCTCAGATTGGGCCATGTTGAGAATTTCCTATACTGATGCAAATGCTCCTGTATACAGGGATGCCTGGAACATGTTAGCTGCAGTAATGGCTTTCCCAAGCTTGCACCAAAGAACAGATGACAGAGCACATGCTGGTTAAACTGCCCCCCACTGTACCACACCTGAAGATACGCTTGAGATTTCTAGGATGGTAATCCGACTGACTGAAGGCTTAAAGAAAGCCAGATACTCTTGGATGGATCCGATGAAGCCTGAGCAGTGAAGAAATGATCTTAACTTATTGATCACAAACATGATGTTCTCACTCATGTTTCATTTCTGTGTTTATTCCATGCAGATTAGTAATTAATCACAAGGACTAAGCATGAGTGTATTTTCATTATACAGAAAGTCCAGAAAAGAATTTACAACCTCAGCCCTGTCCCAGGTCATCCTTCCAGGTACACTTTCAAGTTGAGCAAAGTTCTGCCTTTCATCCTGGAAAATGTCCGCACAGAAAGTACCGTATTTTTCGGACCATAAAACGCACCTGACCATAAGACGCACCTGGTTTTAGAGGAGGAAAACAGGGGGGAAAATTAGTAGGTAGTTGGGGGGGGGGAGAGAGAAGAAAGAAAGAAAGAAAGAAAGAAAGAAAGAAAGAAAGAAAGAAAGAAAGAAAGAAAGAAAGAAAGAAAGAAAGAAAGAAGGTAGGTAGGTAGGTAGGTAGGTAGGTAGGTAGGGGGGAGAGAAACAGAAGGAAGGAAAGAAGGAAGGTAGAGAAAGGAAGGAAGGAAGGAAGGAACAGGGAGGGAGGGAGGGAGGAGAGAGAGAAAAGGAAGGAAGACAGAAAGACAGACAGACAGAAAGACAGAAAGACAGACAGACAGACAGACAGACAGACAGACAGAAAGAAAGAAAGAAAGAAAGAAAGGGTATTTCCCTCCCCCCCTTGCTTGGGCCCCAGTGGCTTAACGCCACTCAGGCCCAGCTCTTCCCTCCCTACCTTCCCCCCCTGCAGCCCGGGAAAGGTGAGCGGGGGAGGGAGGGGGGTAGGTAGGGGGAAGAGAGAGAGAAGGTAGGTAGATAGGTAGGTAGGGGGGAGAGAGAGAGAGAGAAGGAAGGAAGACAGAAAGACAGACAGAAAGAAAGAAAGGAACAGGAAGGTAGGTAGGTAGGGGGGAGAGAGAGAGAAGGAAGGAAGGTAGGTAGGTGGGGGGAAGAGAGAGACAGAAGGAAGGGAGGAAGGGAGGGAGGGAGGTGGGGGGGAGAGAGAGAGAAGGAAGGAAGAAAGGAAGGAAGGAAGGTAGGGAGGTAGGTGGGGGGAGAGAGAAGGAAGGAAGACAGAAAGAAAGACAGAAAGAAAGAAAAGAAGAAACAGGAAGGTAGGGAGGAGAGAGAGAAGGAAGGAAGGAAGACAGACAGAAAGAGAAAGAAAGACAGAAAGACAAGGTGTTTCCCTCCCCCCCTTGCTTGGGCCCAAGGGGCTTAACGCCACTCCGGCCCAGCTCTTCCCTCCCTACCTCCCCCCCCTGCAGCCCAAGAATAGTGAGGGGGGGAGGAATGGGGCGGGAAAGGTGAGCAGGGGAGGGAGGGGGCTACTTCCTGGGGCAGGCGACGCTTGCCGCAGCCCCGGGAGGGGTGAGGGGTGAACAGGGGGAGGGAGGGGGCTTCCTCCTGGGACCGGCGGCACTTGCCGGGAGCTTGTGCAGGGGGGGAGGGAAGGGGGCTTCCTCCCGGGGCCGGCGGCGCTTGCCGCGGCCCCAGGAGCTTGTGCAGGGGGTGGGTGGGTGGGAGGGGGGCTTGTGCAGAGGGTGGGTGGGAGGGAGGCTGGTGCAGGGGGTGGATGGGAGGGAGGGGGGGTTGTGCAGAGGGTGGGTGGGAGGGGGGCTTGTGCAGGGGGTGGGTGGGAGGGGGGCTTCCTCCCAGGACCGGCGGCACTTGCCGCAGCCCCAGGAGCTTATGCGGGGTGGGTGGGAGGGGGCTTCCTCCCGGGTCCGCGGTGCTTGCCGTGGCCCCGGGAGCTTCTGCTGGGGGTGGGTGGGAGGGGGGCTTCCTCCCGGGTCCATGGCACTTGCTGCAGCCCTGGGAGCTTCTGCAGGGGGGGAGGGTGGCTTCCTCCCTGGGCCGTGGCGCTTGCCGTGACCCTGGGAGCTTCTGCAGGGGGTGGGTGGGAGGGGGGCTTGCCGCGGCCCCGGGCGCTTCTGTGGGGGGTGGCTTCCTCCCGGGTCCATGGCGCTTGCCACGGCCCCGGAAGTTTCTGCGGGGGTGGGTGGGAGGGGGGCTTGTGCAGGGGGTGGGTGGGAGGGGGGCTTCCTCCCAGGTCCGTGGCACTTGCCGCTGCCCCGGGAGCTTCTGCGGGGGGGGTGGGAGGGGGCTTCCTCCCGGGTCCGCGGTGCTTGCCGTGGCCCTGGGAGCTTCTGCTGGGGGTGGGTGGGAGGGGGGCTTCCTCTCGGGTCCGTGGCACTTGCCGCAGCCCCGGGAGCTTCTGCAGGGGGGAGGGTGGCTTCCTCCGAGGGCCGTGGCGCATGCCGCGGCCCCGGGAGCTTCTGGGGGGTGGTGGCTTCCTACCGGGTCTGCGGCGTTTGCCACGGCCTCGTAAGTTTCTGCGGGGGTGGGTGGAAGGGTGGCTTCCTCCCGGGTCCGCGGTGCTTGCTGCGGCCCCGGGAGCTTCTGCAGGGGGTGGGTGGGAGGGGGGCTTCCTCCCGGGTCTATGGCACTTGCCGCAGCCCCGGGAGCTTCTGTAGGGGGGGTGGGTGGCTTCCTTCCTGGGCCGTGGTGCTTGCCGTGACCCCGGGAGCTTCTGCAGGGGGTGGGTGGGAGGGGGGCTTGCCGCGGCCCCGGGCGCTTCTGTGGGGGGGTGGCTTCCTCCCAGGTCCACAGCGCTTGCCACGGCCCCGGGAGCTTCTGCAGGGGGTGGGTGAGAGGGGGGCTTCCTCCCGGGTCCGTGGCACTTGCCGCTGCCCTGGGAGCTTCTGCAGGGGGGGTGGGAGGGTGGCTTCCTCCCGGGTCTGCGGCGCTTGCCGCGGCCCCGGGAGCTTGTGCAGGGAATGGGAGGGAAGGGAGCTTCTGCAGGGGGTGGGTGGGAGGGGGGCTTCCTCTCGGGTCCACGGTTCTTGCCACAGCCCCGGGAGCTTCTGCAGGGGGGGTGGGAGGGGGGCTTCCTCCCGGGTTTGTGGCGCTTGCTGTGGCCCTGGGAGCTTTTGCTGGGGGTGGGTGGGAGGGGGGCTTCCTCCCGGTCCGCGGCACTTGCCGCAGCCCCGGGAGATTCTGCAGGGGGGAGGGTGGCTTCCTCCCCAGGCCGTGGCGCTTGCCGCGGCCCCAGGAGCTTCTGCAGGGGGTGGGTGGGAGGGGGGCTTGTCGCGGCCCTGGGCGCTTCTGTGGGGGGGTTGTCTTCGTCCCGGGGCCGCGGCGCTTGCCGCAGCCCTGGGAGCTTCTGCAGGGGGTGGGTGGAAGGGGGGCTTCCTCCCGGGGCCGTGGCGCTTGCCGCGGCCTTGGGTGCTTCTGTGGGGGGGATGGCTTCCTCCCAGTCCGTGGCACTTGCCGCAGCCCCGGGAGCTTCTGCAGGGGGGAGGGTGCCATTTACCCCCAGGGAGACTGCTGTTTATCCCACTGATGAAATGTACATGTATCCTGTCACTACATGTGGACCTCCAGCAGAGCAAAAAGCAGCTCCTGGGACCATTTCTGATCAGGAGAATAGTGAGGCTAGAGGACCCTAAACCCATCTTCCTGTGTGCCACAGTCCCCACTTGAACTGGGTCTCAGGAAATTGAATTTCCAGCAAGGAACTTGCGGCACATATCTGATAGTCCTTATGAATTTCTGGTTTGGAACATGCAGTATATATTTGATAGTCCTTATGGTGGGCCCAGACACAATGTGAGTACTGTGTACTATTTAGTTAAACCCTCTATTTAAAAAGAAGGAATTTTTTTCAAGTGCTTAAAAAGAAGAAGAAAGGAATGGGGATAGGAATGGTGCTCCTAACTGAAGGCAGAAGTAAATCTTAAAGACTACCAAAAAAGAAGGTTTAAACATAGAGTTGCCAAATCAGCTGGGCAATTCCTGGAGATTTAGAAGTAGAGTCTACAGAGGCTTGGGTTTGGGGAGGGGAGGGGAGGGGAGGGGAGGGGAGGGAGCTGATCAGGTATAAGGCCATAGAATCTCCGAAGCAACTGTTTTCTCCAGGAGAACTGATCTTTGTAGTCTGAAGATCAGTTGTAATCCTGGAAGCACAGGCCCCACCTGGAGGTTGGCAACCATACTTAAACAGTCATTTTCCTACTTATGCCCCTAACCCCTGATTCTCCTGAATTTCTGACATCATCTTCCTTTGAACTGGGTTGCCACTCAGAAAATGGAGAACAAGGATGCTCTTTTGCTTTTTATAATCCTTTCAAATCTTAAAATCTGACCAGGTTACCTCGTTGTCAGAGGCCCAAGCCTGGGTCACCACTCCTTATTACTTGAACAGCACTCAGCCCTGTGTGTCCTCAAGGATAAATGCATACAAATAAAGCAGACCTTTGTAAAAATATATAATGGTTTATTCAGTTTTTAAAAGATATTTCTATGCAGTACAGTTTCTATAGCTTAGCAACAGGGAAATTTCAAAAAGCTATTTTTTCTATCTGGTATTAGGTGGAACACCTTCTTGCAGCATAAGAATCCAAGCTGTAGCCTAAGTCCATCATGACACACCAAAGCACACCAGCAGGGCATAAGCATCAAGTTAGCGTACCTTCCCTTTGGTCTATGTCCTTATTATAGTGTTTTGCACTCTGGCATCATGTGGTCCTTTGGGTCCAATCAGGAATCCCTTTTGATGGAACTTCCCAGAGGACTTCAGTGTCTGCTCCTAATTCCCGCCCTCCCATCTGATGATACAGCTGAGCACAGCTTCATGTGATGAGAACTAATGGGAGGGGATGAGAACTAATGTAACCTTTACCCAAAAAGACATGATCAGCTGAAGCTGTTCAGCTGTTCTGGAGCTTGAGCTGATCTCCGCAACCCCTGCTGTGTTTCCTGTTACAGTGGCCATATTGCTGGACTTGCTCGTCCTGCTAGACCCAGCATATATTTAACAAACACCTACACAAGAAGGATTTGTGGGGAAGGTTTGTTTGGCAGAACACACTGGTCGGGAGGAGATGAAAGGATGCAGAGGCTGAGAAACATGGATATCATCAGTCTGCCATCTCTTCCAAGGATCACGAGAAGGCTCATGCTGGCTATACCATGGTGGTTCACACTGTCAGGGACATTGCAGTGTGTCTGCATCCGTGGGATTGTGTTTTGTATCTGGGATGGTACACAGAAATGATTTATTTTATTTATTTATTTATTTTGGGATTTGTATCCCGCCCTCCCCGCAAGCGGGCTCAGGGCGGCTCACATGGGCCCATGGCCAATCAAACATTAAAACATATAAAATCATTAAAACGTTCATATATAAATATAATACAATATGGAGATGTTCTGCTGTTGCAAAGCATGGGTTGCTTTCTGCTGTGCATGGTGAGTGTGCGGGCAATCATGGCATGGCAAAACCTAATTAGTGGGTGGCAGTAGAATTTCAGTGGATGCTGTTGCTGTATCTGTTGGTGTTGCTACATTATTCCATTACTTTGTATTGCACTCATTTAAGTCTTATTTAAGCATCTTCAAGCTGGTAGCACAAACTTCCTGTCCAACAAGTCCAGCCCACAAGGCCTTTGACAGATCAAAGCAGAGGCTAGAGATTATCAGAAAATGAAGCCAAAATCCTCATCACCCTAAATACCCTATCTTTGCTGCCTCAGGTGTGCTAGCTACCCATTGGGTTCTAACTCCTAAAAAGTGAGCAAGAACATCTGCACCAGCTGCATATGTTGGCTCAAGCTGTGCTCTACACATTGGAAGGCCAATTGGCTGAAACGTGTATAGTCAGAGTCAATAATGGTCATTTTTGGTTGTCACTGTGCAATTTGGTTCTTAATTGAGGCTATCACCAGGGCCAATATCTTTTTTTTAAAAAAATCGTAATAAATACATGTATATTTTTGTATATCTGTCAATATTTAATGTTTTTAATTTGACTAACAAAATTATTGGGCTTATACATTCAGATCTTCACCTTTTGGTTCTTAATTCAATTCAGATAGATTCAGGCGGGTACCTGTGCTGGTCTGAAAGAACAGAACAAAGTCTGAGTCCAGTGGCACTTTTAAGATCAAAAAAAGTTTAATTCTGGATATCAGCTTTCATGTTCAGACAAAAACTTATACCCAGAATTAAATTATGTTGGTCTTAAAGGTGCCACTGGAATCAAACTTTGTTCTATTTGTTCTATTATGTCTGGGTTAAGTCCCCCCCCCCCTCCTTTTTTTTCATTTTCAAGCTATTTACTGCCAAAGAGATGATAGAGTTAATTAAACTTGAGCAGTTGAATTGTGTCCTGTTTTCCACTGCATGAAACTCAGGTCTTTGCTCCATGCTTGAAATACTCAAAATAATGATCCTTCTGATGGAAGAGTACAGGACAGCTAATTCTAGCATTTATCAGGCCCCATGCCTAGTGGTTGAAGGAGAGGAGACATGAGGATGCCACGATGGAAAAGTAACAGAGCGCATCAAAATTCCATTTTAAGGGATAGCTGTGGGTGAACCCACTCTTCCAGATACACCTACAGGAACTGAAACTAAGATTTACTGCAGATGGGGCTGACCTTTCTTCTTGTCAGAGACCCTGAAAGGAGACCCCAGAAAGTAAAACTTGATGATTAAATGTACACATAATTTAGGCTTAAAATCTTACATAATGTATGTTGTCAGTAAAAATAAAGGAGCATATCCTCAAAATGATTGATTGATTAAATTTTGATTGATTGATTGATTGATTGATTGACTGATTGATTGATTAAATTTCTGCCCCGCCCTCCCAGCCTAGGCCAGCTCAGGACAGCTTACATAAAAACAACATAAAATTTACAATAATAGAATAAAGATTAAACAACACCCATTAATACAAAAAACATTTTTAAAACCATAAAGCATAATCAGTGAGTGCCTCCGGGAACAGCCCCTCTGCGAGGGACTTATTAATGATCTCCTACAAGGCATCTCAAAACCCCTCATGGCTGGCTTTGATTAGCCACAAAGGGCGCGGGTCGAGGGAGCATGTGGAAGGGCATACAGTTAGGAGCAATTTGTCAGCTTCCTCTAGGCTGAGTGGGCTAAAATAATCCATAACTTGACTAGAAGACATGCATGGAGCCTCAAGTTCGCTCACTGTATCAACTATAGTGGGAAGGTTGCAGCGGAGCAACAAGACTTTGTCTGCAAAATAGCTTGCAAAAGCCTCACAGCCAATGTCCAATTCCCTAAGATTTTGTCTGCTTTGAGACAAAGCAGTAATGTACCGAGTCGTCCTAAATTGAGCTGGGTGTGAGCTTACATGCAATCGCGGCCATATAATACTGTTTCTTAGCAGCCTTGACTGATATCTCATAGGATCTCATAAATGTCCTATAAGATACTCTTGTGGCTTAAGAACATAAGAAAATAAGAGAAGCCAATGTTGGATCAGGCCAGTGGCCCATCCAGTCCAACACTCTGTCACACAGTGGCCAAAAATACCAGGTGCCCTCAGGAGATCCAGCAGTTGGGCCAGGACACTAGAAGCCTTCCCACTGTTGCTTCCCCCCCCCCAGCACCATTGCAGGCATGCTGCCATTGCCTCTCTAGCCATCTTAGCTCCCACTTCATTAGCTGCAACTCCTGGGTAAACCATGGAGCAAGCCTACATCGCAGGTGCAGAGGGCGCCGGGGAGTGATCTCGTCGATGGCTGTTGAGAGTCGGCTATGCCAATCCTCTACAAGCTCATTCAATGAGCCGCTGGGGCTTCAGATCCTGAAGAGCCATCTGAAGCCACACTGTGTCCATTTGGCTCCGCAGGCAAGCCAAAATAGGCTCACCACCCAAACAGGGTCAGAGCGGAGTATTTAAACAGGCCTTCAGGGCTAATTGGTCCAACCATGGTACTACCAAAGCAGTAATCTGGTCCACTGTAACCCCCGCCGTGAAAATCAAATCCAGCATGTTTCTGGCCCGGTGGGTGGGGGCCGTTATGAATAGGGAGAGTCCTAGGGCCACCATGGATGACACTAGATTTGCTGCCTGAGTAGAGGCTGCATCATTGGCATGGACATTGAAATCACCCAGGACCATCAGTCTAGGGTATTCCAATGCCCAGCCTAATACAGCCTCCACCAGGGACAGTAGGCTATCGGCTGGTGTGTTTGTGTCCCAGTCATTAGTTTACTGGAAAATATTGATTCATATTCCAAGAACTGGCTGCCATACACATATTCCAGGATGGCCACTGATAGCCACTGAGGCTCAGTCTGGTGGAGCAAGAATGTATTACAGTTTAGTCACCATGGAGTACCTACCCTTTCCACAGATGAGAAACAATGTGGTCTCCTGTACAAGTTGATTGAAAATGAACAATTGGAATTCCTAATCTCCCAGTCTGTTATATACCAGAAACTCTGTCTCCAAGTGATAAGGGGATCTTGTAATGTGTCAGTGAACAGCAACAGCCTTCATAGCTTTCAAGAAAACCTGGGTAAAGCTCACTTATCAGTTCTACTGGTTTTGGATTACAATGCAAATTCAGCAGTAACATGTGGCCTTCCTAGAATGCCAGGTGATTTATTAGAGGAACAGGCTTCCAGCCCCACCCCACCCCAAGTCCCTTTCAACTGCTGTACACACACAAAAGATCAGCAGTGACACATAAATCATAGCTCTCATCTTGAGATCCCTGATATATGCCATGTTTCACCAAATCTTCTGTATAGGATTACATATATTTACTGATGGGAAGTCTAATTTTACAGTGTTTTCCCATAAGTATGGACTTCATTAAAAATAGAACCCTGAAGCATGTTCGTTTATCAATTTCAGTTGAATAGAGTAGTGGAAACATTCAACCAGACCCTGAAGCTAGGGTTGCCAGCTCCAGATTGGGAAATACCTGGAAATTTTGGGTGGAGTCTGAGGAGGCCAAGCTTTGGTGAGGGGGAGGGACTTAAATGGAGAATAATGCCAGAGTTTAGTTTCCAAAGTGGCCATTTTCTCCAGGTGAAGTGATCTCTGTTATCTGGAGATCAGTTGTAATCAATCTATCTCGTCAGGGATGTTCTAGCCTGATCCTGCATTGAGCAGGGGGTTGGACTAGGTGCCTATATGGCCCCTTCCAGCTCTGTGATTCCATGATTCTATGAAATAGTGTTCCCTTTAAGTTGTGTGTGTGAGTGGCCGTTCATTAACACAGAAAGCCCCTCTCAGCAGCAATCTGGAGCCACACAGGGTCTTGCACTGCCCATTGCCCATTTTAAGATTACCGCAGTTATATTCTGCTCAGGATGTGAACTGTTCTGTTCAGTAGGGGGAGGGAAATTAGAGGGAGTATTGACCCCAGGGCTCTTTTTCATCAGGAACGCACCGGAACGCCATTCCGGCTGGTGTCTGAGCCTGCCCCATCCCCACCCTGCCGGGCCTGAGCTGTTTACACTTAAAGGGAAAGTTCCTGCACAGAGCAGGTAGGAAAAAGACCCCCCAGCACTTTCACTCTAAATGCAGAGAGCCAGCAGGAGAAAGCCCCGCCCAGAGATTAAGCACAGGGACTAGGCTCTTTGCACTGAAAGCCCTGGCTCTGCATTTGGCTTGCTGACGTTGCGTCGCTCTCCCTGCTCCGGTAAGTGCCTCCCCCATCTCTTTTCCTTCTCTCTCCCCCCCACCTTTCGTTCTGTCTTTCTTTCTGTCTTTCTTTCTCTCTCTCTCTGTCCCCACCTTTCTTTCTTCCTTTCTCTTTCTCTCTCTCCCTCTCCCTTCCTTTCTCTCTCTCTCTCCTGCACCCACCTTCCTTCCCTCCTTCCTTCCTCGCTCTCTCCCCCCACCTACCTCTTTCTTTCTTTCTTTCTTTCTTTCTTTCTTTCTTTCTTTCTTTCTTTCTTTCTTTCTTTCTTTCTGTTTTTATAAAAAAAAATTGAAAAGGGGGGAATGTAAAAAAGCAGAGAGCCCAGGAAATGCTGGTTTTTGACGATATCTTTAATTTTTGAGAATCTCTTTAGTTTTCTCATGGCATCTTTTGCTTAAGAAAAGTAAGTTTGAAGCCTGAGTTCATTGTTGTGTCTTGTTGGGAATGGCTTGCAAATATGTGTGTGTCTAAAGTCTGTATTAAAGTGGTTTGGTGCTTACTGCCATGCAAGAGAAAACATCTGAAAAAGTAGCTTCATTGTTGTGTGTGTTGGCAGAACACTTGACTGTTGCATGGGGGACTTTGGGGGACATCTGCAGAGAAACAGAGTTGTAACTAAAAAATGAGCATGGTCAGCTGCACTTTGTAGATTGCCTGTTTTGTGAAATTTAAAAAGTGGGCAGAGTTTCTGAACAAGATGATTGTCCCTCTTCTCCTGCCACTGGGCTGACATCTGCCTTTAATGGGCCAGCAAAGTTGATGTTCTTAAACCTCCTAATAAGAGAGATTTCTGCTTCTGAGGAGTTGACTTCCAACAATTGGTGATCTTTTGATGGTAGTGATACTTTGATTTGGTAAAGACCACCTGTTCACAGGATCATTTTACCTGTGGGACAGACTCTGCATGGTAACCTCTCCACTGGTACATAATTACTTGTAAAAAGTATTATAGTGTAATAATTCAGGTGGGTAGCCATGTTGGTCTGAAGCAGCAGAACAAAGTTGGAGTCCAAAGTTTCATCCACGGTATAAGCTTTTGTGTGCATGCACACTTCTTCCATCTGAAGAAGTGTGGGTGGCACATGAAATCTTATACCTTGAATAAAATTTTGTACCTTGAATAAAATAGTCCACAAACTTCACCTGTCCAGTGCATCCACAAACCTAGAAGAAGAAGAGATTGGAATTATACCCCGCCCTTCACTACCCAAGGGAGTCTCAGAGTGTCTTACAAACTTCTTTCCCTTCCCCTCCCCACAACAGACACCCTGTGAAGTAGGAGGGGCTGAGAGAGCTCTGAGACAACAGCTGGTACAGAGCTATGGCTTGCCCAAGGTCATCCAGCAGGTGCAAGGGGGGAGTGGGGAATCAAACCCAGTTCTCCCAGATTAGAGTCCGTGCACTTAACCACTACACCAAACTGGCTCCTAGCATTGTACTGCCAGTGAACTAGGGTTGCCAACTCCAGGTTGACGAAATCCCTGGAGATTTGGGAGTGGAGGGTGGGGTTTAGGGGAAGGAGGGACTTAAGCAAAGTATAATGCCATGGACTCTACTTTCCAAAGCAGCCATTGACCTGATCTCTGTAGTTTGGAGTTCAGTTGTAATTCCAGGAGATCTCCAGACCCCACCTGTAGGTTGGCAACCCTAAAAAGTCATATTCAGCGTACTAGTTCTGCAGGAAGGCAAGCTGATTTCCATCGGAACCTAATCTTTAGGAATTGATTCCAATCCAGTGTGGGAATAATTGTTGGACATAAGATATTGGTTCAGGCAAGTTTTTGTATAGATGGGACAAAAAATAATGTCAAAACTGTTTTGACAACAAGGTAAACAGAATAAGAAGCAAAAGGTGGATGTGGCTGGATGATCACACTTCTGTTAACAACGGGTGTGGCCTAATATGTTAATAAGCTGTGCTGTCAGGGGTGTGGTCTAATATGCTAATGAGTTCCTGCTGGGCTTTTTCTACAAAAAGAGCCCTGATTGACCCCCAAATTATATTACAATCTTCTCGTTAGTGAAGTCAGACCAGAATATAGTCCTTCTGTTACCTACAGGAATCTAAGCTGCTTGCCTACTGGCAAGTCCCATTTTTTTACTATGACATTATAAGGTGTGAAAACTGATGGCCACTTTATAGCTAGTATATTCACTCACATATAATATGAGCTCCACATTGAAGCTGCTACATTGCTGTGGCTAATGGGATTGCAATCTGATTCAGATTTTTTAAAAACATCTTTGTTTTTGTAATAAATAGGATACATGTGGTATGTTTGGACTAGGGATAAAATTACAACCTATAAATGTATATGGACCCAGAAACCATGGTCAGGTTCAAAATTTGTAGATATCTGGTCTCGCTTTGCTAAATATTGGTATTGTCATAACAGATACTGTGAAGTACAGCGACAGATACTAGAGTTCATTTAGAGATGAGTTATTGTGAAGATGGTGAAGGGGGGGGGGCATGGCAATGCTGAGCTTCATGGCGGACGCCTAAACGAAGAGCTCCCAACACTGATCACTGACTTTTTGCCTTGCCTGCCATCTTTTCACGCTGCTGCAAGTCCCAGATATGAGGAAATCGCACAATAACAAAACCAAATGAGTGGAGATGCCACCACAATCAGTAAGGGCATTCTCCCCCCCCCCCTGGGAAAATGAATTCAGGCCATAAGCAAGGGAAAGACCTGAAGGACAAAATGGCAATCAGATTTTTCCTGCTGTCAGAGGGAAGCCTTTCAGTTTCATCAGAGTAGTTCTTTGAGTCTCTCCAAAGGCTAGAAAACAATATTGGCCAAAAGCTAACTGCATCTCTCAACCCTATCCGGGAACAATTAGATTTTCTGACGGAGAGCCTGCACATGGTCATGCAAACTGCTAACTCAGCATTTGACTTAGCAATGACAACACAAGATGTCAGGCACCTTCACTCTTCTGAAGAATGGGCGAGGGAAAAAAATAATGAGCTTGGAAAATAAACTCAAAGAACAAAACCTAAAATTTAGAGGCTTCCGAGAAAAAAATAGAAGGGAACTCAGACCTGCAATCATTTTGCATTTCTTGGATGGCAAAGGCTTTAAGTTTGGAAGATGGAGTTGCCCCTATAATAAACAAGGCTTACAGATTGGGCCCTCTGACTAGACACAATGCTGAAACCCCGAGACATTGCTGTGACTTTTCCAGACTCCAGAACCAGAGAAAAGATCCTTAAACAATCTAGGATGGGAGAAGGTCTCCCGTTTCAAGTGAAAAGGATTATAGCTGGACCTTTCCACAGAGACACTTCAACATAGAAAGGAACTGAAACCTATTTTTACTAAACTTTACGAGAACAATATAAGATTTTGCTGGATCCCTCCTAGTAGTAGTATTGTACTTCATCAGAATCTTGGCTTGCAAGCAAATGATCTGCAGTCTGGTTACAAACTTTTGAAATCTTTGAGAACTGACTTCTCCAGACCATCCTCTCCAAATCTGGACCAGTCTACAGATCCAGAAACTTCCCCGTCTCATAAATGGCGTAAAGTGAAAAAAACTTAATTGTTAATTTTTAGCTTCCTTTTTTCTCACATATGATGGTGTTTCTCTCATCTTATGAGGGCGCTTGTTAGTTAAATTTCTCTTTAAGGGTAAGGCATAATAATGCCTTCTATATATAATATAATAATGCTTTCTATATATTACTTCAAGGAAAAGGGTTGGGTGGTCTCTTCATTAATGTTCTCAATAATTTTACATTTGCATATTTTTCTTAAAGCTCAAATGCTTACTGTTCCTGCACTGAGGGGCAAGCCAGGTGGAGTTGACTTCCTCAGTGGAATTATAATGTTTACCTATTATTGTTGTTCAAATTGGATATTAAAAATATATTTTTATTGTTTATGTTTTATATAGTTCCATATTACAACAGGTACTCCTTAGTCAAGAACTGATGCCAATTTCACACACTGTATCTATAGTCGGTTGGTGACCTTCTGTATCTCACATCTTGAAGTGGAAATAAGAGGTTTTTCTTATATATTCGAGTATCTTCTACTATTAATGTTTTTAAAAATCAAAAAGGTCTATTAAAACTGTGAACCATGGTCTAGCTCTATTGGTAAAAACTATATTGAGGCTGAGGACAGACTGGATATCCGCAGCACAGTGCGAGTGGGGGAAAACCCCACGGGTACAATTCGTCCTGGGGCTCCCCATTCGCACTGGCTGCAGCGATGCGGGAGAGTACCTGGGAGGAGGCGGACCACGGCATCCACCCTCCGCGGTGACTCTTGGTGCCTCCACTGCCGCAGCGTGCGGCTTGTGGCTGTTCCAGCGAAGCGCGGCTGTTTGCATAGCCACAGCAGCTGGAACAGCCCGTTCACATTTCCCACGCCACTTCCTGCACACTGTAGACACGTCCACACCAGCAGGAAGTGGCAGGGATGCGCGGCCAGATGCCTGGAGACCAGTTTCAAGGTGTCTCCGGCTGAAGCGGAAGGACGGCGCCTCGGGGACTGGTGAGTGTGCGCAGCCGACGGGGGACAGCTGTGGCTATGTGGACGGCCTCTTTGCTTCTACTTTTAAAGTGGAGGCATAACGGCCCACATTGCCAGTCTGTCCTCAGCCTTAGATTCTATGATATATGCTAACGTGAAAATTGTATAACTCAACTGTAGAGACTTGAATGACAAGATAAAAAAAAATAAGAGACTAGCAACCCGTTTGGTTAAACTCCACCCTGATATCCTGCTGCTACAAGAAACTCATTTGAGAAAGCAAAATGCATTAATTTTTAAATCCAATTGGTTTTCAGAAGAATTCCAGGCTAATGGCTCATCAAAATCTTGTGGGGTGGCCAATCAAAAGAAATAAGCCCTAACGGTCAATTCCTTTTTTTGAAGGATTTACTAAATAATTCTAAGTACACCATAGCATCTATCTACACCCCAAATGAAGGGCAAGACAATTTTTTAAAAGAAACTTTTTACAAATTGCAACAATTTCAGGAGGGTCATGTCATTCTGGACGGTGATCTTAATAGTGTCTCAGACCCGGTTATGGACAAATCTTCGGCCCTTAAGCACAATAACAAATCACATAACCTAAAAAAAAAAAACCACAGTGCTCCAGCAATTGCTTTTTCAACATGATTTTGTGGATATTTGGAGATACCATAATCGTAATGTGAGAGACTACACTTACTACTTTCTATGCCAGGGGTGTGCAATTGTTTTGGCTCAGGGGCCACTTTGTGGGAGTGGAGGTTAGCGGAGGGCCGCACCTTTTAAAATGATTGCATTCATTAGTTAACTTTGCATTCCAGAAAAGGTATAAATTGTATCATAAAAATCAATAAATATAAATTAAATAAAATAGTGGTAGTTTTATTCAATTTATTTATTGTGCTAATTTCATATCATCTATAGCTGCAAGCACATTTAATTTTAGAATCACTTTAATGAGACAAATGTACCCAATCACACCACGTGGCCAACTGTCTTGGCGGGCCGCAGAAAACTCTGTGGCGGGCTGCATGTGGGCCCCGGGCCGCAATTTGCCCACCCCTGCTCTATGCCATGACACTTTTTCCAGAATATACTTACTGACTTTCTACCTCCCTTTTACAAAAAGCAGTACACTCTGAAATTGGCTTACAAACTCACTCTGATCATGTTTGGACTGAATGTACAATATTGGAAGGTGAACAAGAACACAAACCACACAGTTGGTCTTTGAATAAATATATTTTATTTAATCATGAAGTCCAAGTAAAAATAGAAAAAGAAATCAAATCTTATTTTGAGATTAATTCTGATTGCAGAGTCTCGTGAGAAATAGTCTGGGATGCTATGAAAGCTGTTGTTCATGGTAAATTGATTTCTATCTCTGCAGCGTATAAAAAGAAGAATGAACAATTAAAAGATGAGATATTAAATAAAATTCATTTTTTGGAAGAAAGACATTAAAAATATGGCTCAAGAAAAAACTATAAACAACTACAATTAGAAAGGAAAAAAATGGAAGCCCTTGAGACTTCACAAACTCAGAAAAATTTATTATTCCTTAAACAGAAATATTGTTTCCAGCACCCTAAGTCTTTAAAATTTCTTTCTTGGAAATTAAAGAAAGAAAAAGCCAAAAGAAATATAGACTTTATAAAAGATAAGGAAAACACATCTTACTCCTCTTCAAAGGACATACTTAAAATTTTTACTCACTATTACAAAGAACTATATCATTCCAACAACCCTAACTTGCACACAATACAACAATATTTGCAGTCAAACTCTTTCCCCTCTAACTGACCTTTGTAATTCTATCATGGATTCTGGAATACTCCCTCCATCCTGGAAACAGGCCAAAACAATAGTAATTCCCAAACCTGGTAAGGACCTTTCAAACCCCTCATCATCCCATCCCATCTCCCTATTGAACAATGACTATAAATTATTCACCTCACTCCTTACATCTAGGTTGAACAATCTAATCGGAGATCATATGCACATTAACCAAACAGGTTTTATTCCCAATAGGAAAATTACTGACAACATAAGGAAGACTTTGAATATAATCAATCATGGTAAAAAACACAGTACAGATACTTGTGTCATGGCTCTTGATTTTGAAAAAGCCTTCAGCAGTGTTGAACCTCTATATCTGAAAGCCGTTCTTGAGGCTATGGACTTTGGTAATAAATTTAAATACACCATAGGTTCCTTATACAAATCAGCAATGGCACAACTCTTCATTAATGGCTTGCACTCACCTGATTTTTATTTATCCAAAGGCACTCATCAAGGGTGCCCTTTGTCACCTTTACTTTTTGCTTTGTCATTTGAGCCTTTGGCTAATCTGATTAGACCAGTGTTTTTCAACCTTTTTCGAGCTAAGACACATTTCTTTCATTGAAAAAATGCTGCGGCACACCTGACAATATCTCACGGCACAGTGGTTGAAAAACACTGAAAAACAAGATAAATGGGTCATTAGTTGCCTCAGCTCAAGTATTAACTATGACAGTATTACAAATACACGTAATAGCCACTCAACTTGAAATCGTAAGTTACAGATCCAAAGTGTAATGGCTCCTTCCCATAACATTGACCTGAGTTGCAGAAGAAATATAATGTGGATGTATTTTAATACTGCGATTCTGCTAAAGTTTTTCAAATAGAGAGTTTAAACTCTTACTCTTATGTGAACGGCATTCCGCTGACCATAAGTGATTTGAAGAGAAACACAGTACACCCATTCTTCGCTGAGGGACAGTTACTGATTTGAACCCCACCCTGACAGAAACAGCTAGCTGTTACTATCAAACATATTCATGTTTACTGGAATGTCTTGGTGCAAATCATCCCCCTACACACACACACACACAACCCAGGAGCCAGGCACTGGAAGAAACCAGCTTACTCTGCTGGAGGAGTGAATGCCCTTGGTACCGAATGTTCCTGTCCTCTGTATTAACATCCACAGGTCTAGCATGACTCTGATTCAGCACACGAGTCCTCCTCATTCATTTATAACCATCTGCCATGTGCGAGCCTGCCTCTGGCCCCCACGAACTGGATGCCGCTCGAGTCCGCCGCCTCGCCCTGCTCATTCTCCAACACACAGGCGGGCATCAGCCGACTGCCGCCGCCAACACACGGCTTGGAGGCGGCCAACATCAGCGCCAGGGCCAGAGATGGAAAAAGAGCAGCCGTGAAGCGGGACCCACGGAGGCCCACTTCCACATTCCGGGCTGAGAGGCCACGCAGAAGAAGACAGCCCTCACCTGGAAAGGCTCAGCTGCCCCCTCCGAGGCTCGTGGGGGGGGGGGCGCAGACGAGCCAGGGTGTTGGCTTCATCACAGCCAAGCGGAGGCTGCGACGGTGGGGCCCATGGGGGGTGCCGTGCGTCTCCTGAGGAGGACCCCCCTTCTCCTCCTCCTCCTCCCCCTCCCCCCAGCCACTCACCGCTGCGGCCATGGCTGCAGCCATGTCGTCGTATCTCTCCGCCTGCTCGGCCAGGCGGGCTCGCTGCAGCAGCTGCTCAGGGTCGCTCATGGCTGCTGCCTCCGTCGTGGCGCTGGCAGGTTGGGTGGGCGAACAGACAGAGCCCCTCGGCACTCTCCCTCCCTCCCTCGAGTCCTCCCAAGGCCAAGGGGAGCTGCGCCTCAACGGCGGCTCCCTCCTACCTCAGGCTGGCCACAGAGCATGCGAGCGGAATCAGCAAGAGAGCGCCACTGTTCTTTCTCGCATGCGCAAACGCTTCTCGGAAGGTCAGCCCGGAAGGCACATTTCTTTCATTGAAAAAATCCCGCGGCACACCTGACAGTATCTCGTGGCACACCAGTGTGCCATGGCACAGTGGTTGAAAAACACTGGATTAGACACACAAATTCTATCGAAGGCATTGAGATAAACCACAACACCTACAAGATTAGTCTTTTTGCTGATGACTTTGTCCTATATATTTCCAATCCACAAAATACACTTCCAGCTCTAGAATCTGTCCTTTCAGAATTTAACCAATATTCAGGTTTAGTTGTTAATCACTCTAAAACTACCTTATACCCATTAAACGTATCCCAACCCACCTACAAGTTCATAAAAACTAATTATTCTTATCAATGGGTTACTACTAACTGGACATATCATAGAGTCCGGATCCCACAGAACATGGACGACATTTTTAAAAATAACTTTTTGACTACAGCCCATTCCATCACTAATTTGTTGAAGCAATGGTCCACTGAAACTCTCATGGCTTGAGGGGACTAGTATTCTCAAGTCATTTATCCTCCCAAAATTTCTATACTTATTTTGGGCTCTCCCCAATGGCAAAATATTTTCACTGAATTTATATGGGCATATAAATGGCCCAGAACCAAATTTGAAAACTTGCACAGGCCCAAATGCTTCAGAGGCCTGGCATGTCCTGATCTACTATTATATTATAATGCAACAGTCTGGTGTAGTGGTTAAGTGCGCCAGTCTGGTGTAGTGGTTAAGTGTGCGGACTCTAATCTGAGAGAACCGGGTTTGATTCCCCACTCCTCCACTTGCACCTGGCTGGATGACCTTGGGTAAGCCATAGCTCTGTACCAGCTGTTCTCTCAAGGAGAGCTTGGGAAAGAGCTCTCTCAGCCCCACCTACCTCACAGGGTGTCTGTTGTGGGGAGGGGAAGGGAAAGGAGTTTGTAAGCCGCTCTGAGACTCTTAAGTGAGTGAAGGGCGGGATATAAATCCAATCTCTTCTTCTTCTTCTTCTTCAACAATTCTTTCTAATTTAATCACCATACTGGACCAGAATACTCAAACAAAATGGGTACACATAGAAAAATCCAGCCAGCCTCCCTTTAAATATCCTGAAATAATTTGGCTTAAAAAATCAGATCGTCCTGCTCCAACTATTGAAAATATACTTGTTAAAGCTCTAGTGCAGACATGGGATGTAAGCCAGAAAACTTTGGCTCCAGACATATCAACAGCTTCAGCCTTTCTGGGTCAGCACTGGTTCCCACTTGCATTACCCCCAGTAACCTTCAGGACTTGGAGATCTGTGTCTCTCACTAGGCTGTATGATATAATTCACAGAAACAAACTCCTAACCAAGAAACAGCTTGAAGATAAAGCTCACACTTTGATCCCTTGGTTTGAATACTTTCAGTTAAAACATCTTTTTGAGCCTTCCCTACTCCAGCAAAGTCTATCTTGACCACAAACAAAAACTACACCAGACCATACTGGCCTCATTTTTAAAATCTACCAAGTGTTAATGGACTTGGACAATTTGGATTTACCTTTGTACACTAAATCTTAGCATCGAGATTGTGACTTAATACTTACCAAAACACAATGGGAATCCATATGGTCTTCCCAGTCACATTCCATGAAAGCTGTTAACATTCTGCAACACCAAAAATTACTGACAAGGTGGTACTTAACCCCCACGCATCTCCATCGTATACACAAGGGTTACTCCTCATATTGTTGGAAAAACAGTGGTGAACAGGGTACCTACATACACTGCTGGTGGGACTGTGCTGTAATATGGAAATTTTGGAAACAGGTGCTGAACCAAATAAAGTCTCTTACCAGCATCTCAATCCCAGAAAAACCAGAGGGAATTTTGTTGGACTATGGGCATGAAGTCAAATTACTATCCAATAGGAAAGCTCTGATTTCTCTACTTCTACAAGAAATGACAAGACCTCCCAGCTGCAAACAATAAAACACAACAAAAAACAAACTAGGGAAGAACGCTAACAATAATATTATTAAGGTCAAAAGCACATAACGGGCAAGTGTACAGATTCTGCAAATCTTATATACAAAATATACAAATACTCAAGGTGTTAACAAAGAATAAAAAATGAACAATACAAGAGCACTAGGTGAAATCAGGATGACAGATGCACACGAGATGAAATAACGAAGACTCTGGAATGAAACTTTGTTTTGTGGGTAACTGCCTCAGAAACAAATATTCATAACATCACATCAATTGTTGTAAGCTTTTTCTGTCTGTTGCAGTAAAGGAATACCATCACATGAGATGTTGTCTGATCCTTCTGCTTTATACTCTTTAAGATTATAATTCTATTGTCTAGATATGGATAAGCAGTATCCTAAGGTTACTCTTAAGTCAAGAGAATAAGTCTCTTATCAGGGATCCTAATAAAGGGCACTAGTCAGACAGCCCAAGGCTTCAGATGCTAGTTTGCCTTAGCAAGTGGTGGCCTGTATTAGAAAAGTTAGATTGTAGTCCAGAGAGTAGAAATTCATTTAAGTCATATGATAGTTACGAATTTATGAAATTATACAGGGCTCTTTTTGTAGAGAAAGCCCAGCAGGAGCTCATTAGCATATTAGGCCACAACCCCAGACAGCACAGCTCATTAGCATATTAAGCCACACTCCATGTTACCAGAAGTGTGGTCATCCAGCCACAACCACCTTTTGCTTCTTATTCTGTTTACCTTGTTTGTTGTCAAAACGGTTTTGACAAAACCAAGAAAAACATTATTTTCTGTCCCATCGATACAAAATCTTGCCTGAACCAATATCTTATGTCCAATAATTATTCCCACACTGGATTGGAATCAGTTCCTAAAGGTTAGGTTCCCATGGAAATCAGCTTGCCTTCCTGCAGAACTAGTACGCTGAATATGATTTTTTAAGTTTGCCAACGTACAGGTGGGATCTGGAGATCTCCTGGAATTACAGCTCTCCAAACTACAGAGATCAGGTCAATGGCTGCTTTGGAAAATGGAGTCCATGGCATTATGCCTTGCTTAGGTCCTCCTTTCCCCAAACCCCATCCTCCTCAGGCTCCACTCCCAAATCTCCAGGGATTTCCTCAACCTGGAGTTGGCAACCCTAGTTCACTGGTAGAAAAACCCTGGGTTTGTGGATGGACTGGAAAGGAGTAGTTTGTGGACTATTTTATTCAAGGTACAAAATTTTATTCAAGGTATAAGATTTCATGTGCCACCCACACTTCTTCAGATGGAAGACGTGTGCATGCACACAAAAGCTTATACCGTGGATGAAACTTTGGACTCCAACTTTGTTCTGCTGCTTCAGACCAACACAGCTACCCACCTGAATTATTACACTATAATATTTTTTACAAGCAATTATGTACCAGTGGAAAGGTTACCATGCAGAGTCTGTCCCACAGGTAAAATGATCCTGTGAACAGGTGGTCTTTACCACATCAAAGTATCACTACCATCACAAGATCACCAATTGTTGGAAGTCATCTCCTCAGAAGCAGAAATCTCTCTTATTAGGAGGTTTAAAAACATTTTTGCTGGCCCATTAAAGGCAGATGTCAGCCCAGTGGCAGGAGAAGAGGGACAATAATCTTGTTCAGAAACTCTGCCCACTTTTTACATTTTACAAAACAGGCAATCTACAAAGTGCGGCTGACCATGCTCATTTTTTAGTTACAACTCTGTCTCTCTGCAGATGTCCACCAAAGTCCCCCATGCAACAGTCAAGTGTTCTGCCAACACACACAACAATGAAGCTACTTTTTCAGATGTTTTCTCTTGCATGGCAGTAAGCACCAAACCACTTTAATACAGACTTTAGACACACACATATTTGCAAGCCATTCCCAACAAGACACAACAATGAACTCAGGCTTCAAACTTACTTTTCTTAAGCAAAAGATGCCATGAGAAAACTAAAGAGATTCTCAAAAATTAAAGATATCGTCAAAAACCAGCATTTCCTGGGCTCTCTGCTTTTTTACATCCCCCCTTTTCAATAATTTTTTTAGAAAGAAAGAAAGAAAGAAAGAAAGAAAGAAAGAAAGAAAGAAAGAAAGAAAGAAAGAAAGAAAGAAAGAAAGAAAGAAAGAAAGAGGAGGGAGGGAGAGAGAGAGAGGGAGGGAGGGAGGAAGAAGAGAGAGAGAGAAAAGAAAGAGGGAGGGAGGAAGGGAAAAGAGAAAGAAAAAGAGAGAAAAAACATAGAGGGAGGGAGGGGAAAGGGAGGGAGGGGGAGAGAGAGAAAGAGAGGGAGGGAGGGAAAAGAGAAAGAGAAAAAAGAAAGGGGGAGGGGAAAGAAAGGGAGGGAGGGAGGAGAAAAAAGAGAGGAAGGAAGGGAAAGAAAGAGAGAAAAGAAAGAAAGGGAGGGAGGGAGGAGGGGGAAGAAAGGAAGGAAGGGGGAGGGGAGAGAGAAAGAGAGAGAGGGAGGGAGGGAAAAGAGAGAGAGAAAAAGAAGGGAAGAAAGAAAGAAAGAAAGAAAGAAAGAAAGAAAGAAAGAAAGAAAGAAAGAAAGAAAGAAAGAAAGAAAGAAAGAAAGAAAGAAAGAAAGAAAGAGGGGAGGAGAGAGAGGGGAGGGAGGGAGGAAGAAAGAAAGAAAAAAGAGAAAGACAGGGGGAGAAAGAAAGAGAAAAAGAGAGGAAAAGGAGATGGGGGAGGCACTTTCCAGGAGCAGGGAGAGTGTAGGCATGGCAACAAGCCTGGTGGAGAGAGCTGCGACAGCCGGGGCCCCTTCTCCCCAGCTCTTTGCTCTTAAAGGGAAAGCTCCCTTTGAGTGCAAAGAGCTGGGAGCCCAGGCCTCATGCTCAATCTCCGCACAGAGATCTGGAGCACGGGGCCCTTTCCCAACGGCTCTTTGGACTTAAAGGGAAAGCTCCCTTTAAGTGCAAAGAGCCAGAAGCCCAGGCCTCGCGCTCGATCTCTGCGTGGAGATCTGGAGCACGGGGCCCTTTCCCGCTGGCTCTTTGCACTTAAAGGGAAAGCCCAGACCTTGCGCTCGATCTTCGCACAGAGATCCAGAGTGCAGGGCCCTTTCCTGCTGGCGGGGAGAATAGGGTAGGGGCGGGCTGAGACGCCAGCCAGAACATCATTCCAGTGCGTTCCAGCCCAAAAAGAGCCCTGAAATTATAGACTGCACAACTAGAGTGTCAGTGTGCTTCATGTGCTTATTCTGTATTATGCTTTACCTATTGTACAGTTCGTGACATTCGGAACCATTGTTAATATTATTATTGATTTATTGATTTTTCATTATTACTATTGATATATATTACTGTTAGTGTTAGTAAAATCAATTAAAAATTTTTAAAAAGATGGTGAAAGAATTTAATACTGTGTTTGTTGTAAAAGAATAAAATAAATTATATAAAAATAGAATACAGTTTGTTGTTAAAGCTAAACAGCGAGGATTTAAACATAATTGATTGCCAGCAAATTTGCAGATATCTTTGCTTTCTTTTATTACCAAAACTAGCTTCACTGTAAGAAAACCAACAAAGTTTGAGTCCAGCAGCACCTTTAAGACCAACAAAGTTAATTCTGGGTATAAGCTTTTGTGTGCATGCACACTTCTTCAGTGTAGTTTATCCTGAAAGAAAACTCAAAGAATATTTATTTATTTATTTATTTATTTTTCGTATTTATATCCCGCCCTCCCCACGTGCGCCCTCCCCGCGTGCGGGAATACAGAATCTTTGATAATCATTTAAAAATGTACATTTATACATTACTAGCTATTACATATATGGTAAGGAATTGGACTATAAATTCTGTTCTTTTATAGCCACTGTGAAGAAGTTAAATAAGTACATAAGAAGAGCTCTACTGGATCAGATCTGTGGCCCATTTAGTTCAGGATCCTATCTCATGCAGTGCCAACCAGTTGCCCTGGAGGACCAACACTCAGGCCTGAGATTTAATGGGGTTCCCAGGTCCCCCCCCCCCCGGCAACCAGGGGGGATGGGGGGACTTACTGGCAGTGGGGGAAGGCCTAGTCTAGTGTCGCAGTGATGTCATTGGAAACACAGTGACATCACTTCTGGCATACACCAGAAGTGATATCACTGCATCACCAGCAGCGTAGGAGACTGGTATTTGAGGGGAAAACTTCATGGTAGGAGACATTTTTATCGTAAGTTTTTGCCCAAATACCAGAGCATCTTGCATTGCTGGCAACATGATGATGTCATTTCTGGTATGCACTAGACAGAAGTGGTGTTGCTGCTGCACAAGGCTAGGCCTCATCCCATTGCCTGTAAGTCCCCCCCCCCCCCAGCAGCCAGTTGGTCAGTGGCGGAGGCAGCAGCTGGGGGCTTAGTAGCCCTAAATGAAAGTCAAGCATGCAACAAACTAAGGGATTCCTTTTTGCACTAGTACTTGTGTCTTGGCTGTACATGCTTTTGCATGAGCGGCCTAGCACAGGGACTAATTTGATTAACAGTCTTTTTAAAAAAACAACAACTGGTATTTGCCTGACTGACAAATGCTGGATTAGCAATGCATAGCTATGAAAATGCTGGAAGTTCTATAGTGGTCCTGCACTACATGATCCTATGTTCAGAATGAGTGGTGAACAGAAATGGTCTTATTTGGGAAGATGCCTTGATCTGAGCGCTCCTTCCCTGCCTTGGTTCACATAGCACCAAGCTTGTTGAGCTTTAGTTACACAAGTGAAAATGTCTTTATTTTCACACGCATTCTTTTAAGCTTTGCCTTCAAGTGCCACTTGTGTTTCCTCTAGGAGGAGAAGCCACAATGCTAGGATAAGTTGTTTTTCTTTCCCCATTCAGTCTTAGCGCCATCAAACAAAAGCTTTACAACTACATTCAATTTTTGAGGTGAGGATTTGTTTGGTGTCACTTATGTTAAGAGAAGGGTTCTATTAACCTTCTGAGTCGCCCCATAACTATAAAGTAAACTGGTCTAATGATGAACACAGTTTCATATCTGACCTCAAAAACCCTCAAAATTTCCCAAAATTGATCTGGCTCAAACTCTGTAACTGTGATGTAAACTCAAGGTAACATCACTGTAGTTTGTATTAAACCCAACAATTGTACTAGATGGGCTGAGTGCTCTACTAACAGCCAAATGACTTCAAAAGGCCGTGTGGGATTGCTACTTTGATGAAGGAGCTCTGCAGGGCAAGATGTCTTTCCCTGATCCAAATCTACTCTGCATAAAGCTACCATTAGCTGTGTGTAGGGCAGGGGATTTAGATCAGAGAAAGGGCACAGGAGGAAAGCAATAAACACATCCTCCCCAGCACTGCATTCCCAGGCAAATTAGGAGGCTGGCATGGTTGCTTTGAAGTTTTTTTTTTAAAAAGATCCTGATCACGGAACTCTGCTGAGCTCCTTGAGTATCCCATCTCTGCACTTCCCTGCCACAGGTGAAGTCCTCCTCAGGGAAGTCCCTGCCTCCTGGAAAAATTTAGCACCCACCTGTATCAGGATAGCTCTCCCTTCTGTTCGTGGATCCAGTGACCTCCTTTGTATGTGGAAGTTACTGTGTCACAGAGGGATGTTTTAGAATCACACGGGCCTATAATACACGTGGTCTAATTAGTTAAATATGAATACTACCTCCTATTTATTAAGGAGGTCTGTGAAACTGTGTCCATGTTGGACAATTGTGGTTGATCCCTGGAGTCACACACGGATGGCAGAAAAGATTATTCAGGCTCGAAGGTACCCCTGCAGGCAATATATTGCTAATTCCACAACTTTGTTCCCATCACATCATACAAATACTTAAATTGCCACCCTTATCCAAGTTATTTCAAAATCTAGCTCCAATGTAATACAGCATGTAGTTTGCACAATCAACACTCCTTGACTGTATTGCCACAAGCAACTCCTGTAGAAGAGGATGCCCTACATTAAGTAAATATTAGTACAGAAGTCAGGATGCAAAATCATATGTGCCAACAAACACACACCTTAAGGAAGGTGACACACCTATTAAAGTGGATGTTGTAACAATAGTACACACCTGCAATGAGGCAGTCTGTATAAAGCTGGATTTGTTAGACACAGCAACACTTTAGATCTGAGCATATGTCATCATTCCTTCTCATACTGAACATGATGACTGAGTATGTATGTGAAATGGGGCTGCTCCACAGAAGGCAGGAGGTTCTGCTTGCTTGACGTATGCTACAAATGTATAGATAGATAATACTTTGTTTAAAAGAAATCTACAAAAAAAGAATAATCTACATGCAAGACAGGAGTTTCTGCACACTTGGGGCTATGTGGAAAAACTGTTAATTAAAAAGAACCTCCTTCTCACACACATGCACCCACTAAGGTACAAGCATGGTTCAGGGCAAGCTGAACAAAAAAGGAAGCCCCTGAAGCTTTATAGCAGTGATCTTCCACATGGTGTCCATAGCTGCCAGTGAGTTTCCTTGTGGCTGTTTCCTTCTTTGACAAAGATGCTTTCCCCCAAAGCAGTTATTCTTGGCTTATTTTCTCAGGCCACTGCCCATGTAGCCACCCATCTAAGATGGTGGGGGCAACTGAAGCAGGGCCTCCTCCGAGTATGACCAGAATGTGCAGGTAGGTTCCTATGGGAGAAGGCAATCCTTAAGGTATGTTTGTCTTTGGCTGTACAGGGCTTTTAATGTTATTATATGCATTGAACATCCCTCTTCACCTCCCAGAGGCAAGAAAGGAACCATGCTCCCTATGAAAACCATGCTTCATGTATTATTTTAATCAATAAATACTAAAGATCCTTGGTCATTATAACCTGACAAGAGATCAGTGAATCAAAGGGTGGAGTATACATCTTTAAAATTAATCAAAATTATGCCATTAGACTGGAAAAATAATGTTGCAGTAGCTCGGGGCCTCAGAATGGTGTCTGACATAAGAACATAAGAAAAGCCATGTTGGATCAGGCCAGTGGCCCATCAAGTCCAAAACTCTGTGCAGCAGCAGCAGAACCTTTATTGGCATAGATAAAAAACTCTGTGTTACCCACTGGCCAAAACCCAAGTGCTATCAGCAGGTCCACCACTGGGGCCAGAACTCCAGAATCCCTTCTGCTGTTGGCCCCCAAGCACCAGGAATACAGAGCATCACTGTCCCAGACATAGTGTTCCATCTATACCTTGTGGCTAATAGCCACTCTTGGACCTCTGCTCCATATCTATATACTAATTCCAAGAGGTTTTTTTCTGGGTGGATACTTATAGCTGCCAAAAAAAAAAAAAAGAGCTCACTCTCCCCCAACAACTTTTCCTACATAGTCAGGGGCCTTTCTTGATCTGCAGAAAAATCCAAAAAGTTAAAAAAAAAAACTTCAGGGAACGTTGAATTCCCCCCAATACCTTTTGAAACTGCATCAACTCCAGGCATCAACGGTGAGAGATTAGACTGTTTGGGGGTGGGGAGATTCTGTTTCTATCAGTAAAAGGTAGGGGTTTTTACTGGGAGCAGTCTAGGACTGCCAAGTAAACTCCCCCCCCCCCCGGCCACCGGCAGTGGATCCAGATGCAGGCTGGGAAACTCCTGGAGATTTGGGGGTGGAGCCTGGGGAGGCCAGGGACCTCAGTGAGGTACAATGCCATAAACTCCACCCTCCAAAGCATCCCTTTTCTCCATGGAAAGTTATCTCTGTAGTCTGAAGATGAGCAGTAATTCCAGGGGATCCCCAGGTCCCACCTGGAGGCTGGCATCCCTAGCCAGCACCCTCTGTGTGACTTGATACCACCTGATTTGCATGACTTAATTAGGCCCAGCTGCTTTGCTACTGTTCATCAGCAGCCACCCTATGAAAGCCATTGTGATGTAACAGTTAGAGCTTCCGATTGGGATCTGCAAGACCCAGGTTCAGATCCTCATCATGCAGTGGAAACTGACTGGGAGATTTTGGACCAGTCACATACTTTCAGCCTAACCAACCTCACAGGGTTGTTGTGCAGATATCAAGGAGGAGATAATAATGTAAGCTGCTTTAGTCCCCACTGTGGAGAAAGACTGTAATTTTCCTAGGTAGAGGCTGCAGGGGAGGGGGGTGGAGATGGAAAACTGAAGACAGATAAAGGTAGGTTGGCTGTTGGGTGGCAGGAAATAGGGTTGCCAACTTAGGGTTACCTGGTCTGGGTTGGAAAATACCTGGAGACTTTGGGGGTGGATCCAGGAGAGGGTGGGGTTTGGGGAGGGGTGGCCTCCACATGGTACAATGCCATAGAGTCCACCCTTCAAAGCAGCCATTTTCTCCAGGGGAGCTGATCTCTGTCAGGTGGAAATCAGTTGTAAAAGCAGGAGTTCCCCATCTGGAGGCTGGCAACATTATGCCAACTCCAGGTTGGGAAATTCCTGGATATTTGTGAGGTGAAGCCTGGGAAGGGTGGGATTTGAGAAGGGACTACAGACCAGTATAATGCCATAGACTCCACCCTCCAAACCAGCCATTTCCTTCACTTAAACTACCATTGCCAGCCTCTAGACAAGGGCTGGAGAGCGCCCAGAATTACAACTGTTGTCCAGGTGACAGAGATCAGTTCTCCTGGATAAAATGTCTGCTTTGGAGGGTTGCTGAGGCTGCTTGCCTCCCCAAGCCTTACTGTCCCAAGGACTGGTCCCAATGAGTTTCTCACAAAGGCCAAAGTAAACCTGGAATGGGCCTCCTGCCTTTGCCTTTTTACTGACAGAACCAAGTTTGGTTGCCTAGCAACAGCCACTGAGGGAAAAGTTAGCCCGACAGGAGCCAAGCAGGAGAAGGGTCTTTGTCAGGAGAGACAGCCATTTTGGCAGTTTATTCTGTCAGGGAAGTGGCAGGCTGGCAGTGGGCTGGGGAGAGGAGCAGACCCAGCCATTGGCATGTGAGTACTCTTGAGTGGTGGTTGATGGGCCAATGGCTGATGGAGCGCACAGCTCAGCCAAGGGGAGAGCCAGAAAGTGGCAATACATTTGGATTTGATATATATAGGACTAGAATATCTTGAACAGGCAATAGAGTATACTTAAAGCTTGAATTCTAAGAGACTTAGTTCTTTACTGTGAGAGAGTTGTTTGTCTTGGAGATTTCTTACAGCAACTAAGTTTCATAACAATATCTCTGTTTCCTGGAAGTTAGAACTTTCTTCCTGTATATCAATATTTTCCTTTTGGAATTATAGCTTTCCCTTTCTGTACTCCTGAGGAGTCTAAGACGGTTTCCCTTTTCTGCACTGAACCCTCTGACTAACTGGGTAAGGACTATCCTCCTTTTTCTAGGAGTGATAACCCTTCTCTGTTTGGCTAGGCTGGCACTTTTCCAGTAACTACCCAGCCTCTTCTGGCAAACCTGAACCCCAGTTCTGGAGACAGTGAATAAACAGAGAATTCAGCTAGTGCTGCTAACACTTAGATATTAAGTTCTTTCTGAACTTTTCCCCAAATGTACTGGTGTACAATGAAGGCTAGGAGCTGTGTCCTTTCACTTCCCAAGTGACTTGTCTATTTCCCTCAGACTGATACACACACATACTCCTACTGCCAAGTCAAAATCCAAATGATGACTGACTGACTGACTCTGACAAGACTCACAAGATTTTATAAAACTCTCTTCAGCTGGCGCTGACCAATCAGAGAGAAGGGGGGTGAAGCAGGCAGCAGCCTGTCATTCAAACTGCTTTTCAGTGAGGCATTAACCCCTAATCTCCCAGCTCTCTGAGTTTGATGTACTAAGCATCCTGGTTTTTGATGTCAGTTCATCACAATTTGCAATTTAAAATTATCTCAGAATGTAATCTTGGGTTTCTGTAATGTTTTCCAGTATGTGAGAAAATCTCAGTATTTTATATCTACAAAGCTTGGAGTTTCACCAAGTAGCACCAAGCCATCTCAGCTCTGGGTTGGCTTTCTACAAAGGTATAGGCAGGTGTACCTAGATTCCTGGTCTTTACCAGCACAGACTGAACTTGACAGGTCCCAGAGTGGAATGGCAGCCCCTGGGAGTAGCAGAAAGGTTCTGGGAGTGAAAGGACAGGTGCCAGAGTGGAATGACAGCCCCTGTGATTGAAATCACTGATCTGTAGCTGTAAGCATAAACCTTAGAATGGAATTAAATACCTTACACTGATTTCAATCACAGGAACCGTCATTCCACTTTGGGATCTGTCATTCCAATCCCAAGACACTTCTGCTGCTGACCCCCAGGGACTGTAATTCCAATCTAGGGGCTATCTTTCCTGGCCCAGAACATAGCCGCTACTCCTGGGGGCTGTCATGTCAGTCCCAGAATATATATGCTCTCCCGGGGGCCATCATCCCACACTGGCAGCTGTCATTCCTGTCCCAGAGCACTTCTACTTGTAGAACTTTGGGGATTCCGAACACAAAACTAGTGACCATTTAAAAAAAAATTAATAGATGCAGGAGTGGAGCAGTGCTTATGCACATATCACTGACACAAAAATTAAAATGGGCGAAAAGCAGAAGCCTCTGCCTTCCGCGGCTGGGGTGTGTGTGTTAAAGACTTGGAAGTGGCTCAGCAACAGTGGAGCAATCACACAGGGGAAACTCTGCGTTCAACTGGAAGAGCTGAGAAAACACCACTTGGGACCTGGCATCAAAATACTATGGTTTGCTCTGGAAAGCAATGGCTGGGGACGGGAGGCAACTGATGCTGTCTGAACGCGCACATTTGATCCATTTTTGAAGAGCGTTGAAGCCGGATCCATGTTGGTGGCCCCAGCGTCTCCCTGGCTTGGTTTTCTGGGGGGTTCCTGGCATCCCGATGGGGGCTTCCGGCGGACCAGGAGGGCCCGTGGCGAGACACACCCCCTCCCTCGGTGGTTGGATCAGGGTGATGAGAAGCCAGGAGAAGAAGTCAGCATTGACATGGGTCTGTCCAGAGCAATGGCAGATGGAAAACCTAAAGGGAAGCAAGGAGAGATACCACCATGTTATGTGAGGGTTATGGTCTTTTGCTCGATCTAACCACACAACCAAGTCGACAACCAAGACAAAGGGGTTGTCCATCAGGTAAAATTGCAATGCTCCTATCGCCCGCTTGATAGCCAAGGCTTCTTTTTCCCTCGTAGAATAACACTTCTCAGCCGGCTGAAGTTTGAAGCTCAGGAATAGGATGGGTCACTCCTCATCATTGATCTCTTGGGAGAAGATGGTGCCTAGGCCCTCATCCAAGGCATCTGTGTGGAGGAGAAACAGTCGCTGGAAATCTGGATTGTAGAGCATGGGTGACCCAGACAAGCTGCGACGGAGAGTGGTGAAGGCGGACATTCGGTCTGATGTCCAGTGGATCTTATTAGGTTGTCCCTTGCTGAGGCTATCGGATAAGAGCGCCAGGGACGCAAAATGCAGAATAAATTTGCTGTAATATCCTATAAAACCTAAAAATTGCCTCATGCCTTTCTTGGTTGACGGGGAAGGGAAACCCTCTAGGGTGGCCACTTTTTCTGGGAGAAGTCGAAGGGCACCCTTCCCTACTTGATAGCCTAAATATATGAGCTCTTGGAACCTGATGTAGCTTTTCTTCGGGTTGGCGGTCAACCTCACATTCTGGAGTGCTGTCAATACTTGCCAAAGGTGTCAGAGATGGGAGTCCCAGTTGGGGCTACATATGATGATGTTGTTGATGTAGGCCCAGCCAAAGTGCTGGCAGTGGGCTAAAGCCTGATCGACGACTCTCTGGAAAGTCTTTCTGCAACCCGAAGGGCATACATTTGAATTGGAATAGACCTCTTGGGGTGGCAAACGCTGTCTTCTCCCTATCTGTGGGCTTGACGGGAATTTGCCAATATCCCTTCGTCAAATCTAAGGCGGATAAATATCACGCCTGGCCTAGTTGGTCTATCAGGTGATTGGCCCACAGCATGGGGTAGGCGTCGAAGTGTTCTATCTTGTTGACTTCTTGGTAATCGATACAAAACCGAACACTCCTGTTGGGTTTAGGAACCAGAACTAATGGACTACGCCATGGACTATGGGATGGTTCAATTACTTCCATATGCAACATTTCTTCCACCTTGTGATTGATGAGGGCCTGTTGCTTGTATGGGATGGGGCGCCACCTACATCACACCACTGCTCCCAGAGGGCTGGCAATCAAGTGTTCAGCTAGTCAAGTGTATCCGGGTGGTGTTGACAAGACTTCTGGGATCTCCTGCAGCAGGTAATATACCTCTTCTCTTTGAGATTCTGCCAACTCATCATCTAGTACTGGATGTGTAGGGTTGGGGTTCTCCTTGACCCTTGGTGGCTCAAGCACCTTGATCTCTTCCAGCACGGGGGAAAGTAGGCATTGGTCAGTGACTGGGTCTACCTCAGCTTCCCAGGGAGACCATTCCTTTATATCGTTCATATGGAGGGTCTTGACCTGGCGTGGGAACTTCCCATATCAAACCCTATTGGTGAGAGGCCCCAGTCTTTATTCAAGAGTAAAAGGCCCCACCCAGGGATCTGTTTTCCCTTTCTGCATAACCCAGCCTGTGATCAAGACGAGAGTGCCTGGTTGTAAGGCACAAGGTTTAGCTTGCCTGTCATCTCTCTCTTTTTGTTTCTCTTGCACAACCGTGAGGTTCTGCTTGGCAAGGGCTCTGGCCATGCTCAACCAGTCCTGTAACTGTCGCACGTGATCGTTGGCTGGAAGAGGTTTGTCCCTTTTTGGAGTTATCCACTGGTCCTCCAACAGGTGCAAGATTCCTCGTGGTTGTTGCCCGTACAGCAACTCAAAGGGAGAGTAACTGGTGGAGCCCTGGGGGGGGGGTGTCTCCCGAAGGGCCAAGAGTAAAGGGTCAAGCTATAAATCCCAGGCTTGGGCGTGATTGTAGGACAGACGTCTCAGCAACCCCTTTATAGTTTGGTTCATCCTTTCAACCAAACCATCTGTTTGGGGGTGGTAGGAAGCCATAAATAACTGTTGGATGTGAAGTGCTTTGCACACTTTTCTCATGAATTGGGCTGTGAATGGTTTCCCTCGATCTGTCAAAATTTCTCGTGGAAGGCCCACATGCGAAAAGAATCGCATCAAGGCACGGGCGACCTCAGGGCTTTTCATGTTTGTTAAGGGAATGGCTTTGGGGTTCTGGGTGGCATAGTCCATGAGAACTAGAACATAACGGGCCCCTCTAGCCATGTGGGGGAGGGGTCCTATGAAGTCCATGGCCACACGCTCAAAAGGGGTATCGAGAGGAGAAGTGTTGAAGGGGGCACCTGGGGGTGTGTGATCTGGTGGTTACCTGTTGACAGGGCCCACAAGAACAAGTGAAGCGTGTCACATTCTTATTGACTGATGGCCAAAAGAACCACTCTAAGATCCGTTTTAGAGTATTTTTGGCCCCCTGGTGCCTGGCCCAGGGATGCTCGTGGCCTTGTGCCAACACCTCTGCCCTATAGGCCATTGGTACTAAGAGCTGTCTTTTGGGGACCCCCCTCCCCCGGGTCTCCCGGTACCATGCCCCTCCCACTTGTATTTTATGAGACAGCTGCGAGGCCAGTCACATATCCACTACCTGTCCTTCCTGCTCTGCCATTCGACTGCAGAGAGTGGGTAAGGAGTCATCACGTTCCTGGGCCTTGACAAAAGTGGGGTCCATGTGCCACTGAGAGTCGCTTTCAGGGGGGTCCTCCAGCTCAGTTACTTTCTTCTCCATCAGCGGTGTCACCGTTGGCCAATTCTCCTTCCGCCGGGGTGGCCCAGGCGATCACGTCTTGGGCTTGTTGGGACATAACAGCCTGAAACTCCGGGGTGTCCCATCCAAGCAGCACTAGAAATGGAAGGTCTCTAACTAGCCATCAGTAGGGAGCGCTGAGCTCCTTGGTAAGTAATCGGGATCAACACCACGGGACACCTTTCCTTGTGGCTGTGGAAGCAGATGTCAGCCTCCCACACAAGAGGCAACTTCTCGGGCATGTAGTCAGCCCGCACCATTGAAATTGAACTCCCACTGTTGAGCAATGCTAATACCTGGTGGCCCCCGACCTCTACAGGTATCATTAAGGGGGTTATCCTCATGTTCCTCAGATGCGGGGAGGGCTGACTCCCAGCCCACGTCACATTCCATCATGGGGCAGTCACATTTTAAGTGCCCCATCTGCCCACATCTGAAGCAGGGACCTGGTTCTATCCCTCGTCCTGGCGGAGGTCTCCCATCAACACCTGCCTGTGCCTTGGGGCCTGGGTGTGGTGGTGGGCTTGGATTCGGGGTACACTACTGTGTACCACTCACAGGCATCCCCAGGTGCGGTGTTGACTGCGTGCAAACCTGCCCACTCCGTGGGCCCTCTGGACCCCTGGAGGCCCTGTCCGTCCTGCCCCTTCCAGGGACAGGGCCACCCTCAAATCCCTTAAAACCATCTCTATCTTTGCAATTAGCTGTTGCAATTCCAAAGCTGGTTCCTTCAGCAGCAAGAAAGTTCTCCCATACTTCCAATGCCTTGTTTAACGTCTGCGGCTGCCAGCACGTTATCCAATGTCGGGTGTGGGGAGGCATGATCTGCAGTAGTTGCTCCAGAATCACCAACTCCACTACCCTACAGGCTTCATCCAATTTCAGATGCAACCAGCGAGTGGCCGCATCTTTTAGGGCAGCCATCACTGTTGTTGGCCGGTCTCCTGGGTGCCACATGATGCCCCTGAATTTTTGACGAGAAGTTTCCGGGGTGACTCGGTATCTGTCAAAGATTGCTGACTTGACCTTGTCACAATGGGTGGCCTCTTCCTTCGACAATGCCTTTACCGCCGCTTGTGCCTCTCCTGATAAGTAGGGGCCCAAGATGAAGGGCCACTGAGCCTTAGGCCACTGGGCTGTTTCGGCCACCCGATCAAAAGCCTCCATGTAAGCCTCTATGTCATCCTTAGGGGTTAACTTTGTCAAAGGGATCCAGGACCCCCATTGGGGCCAACCTTCATCGGGGCAGAGGTTTGACCCTGCTCCTTGCCCTCCTTGCTCGAGGGTCCACTGCAAGTCGTGTACTCGGGTGGCTTGAGTAGCTTGTTGCTGTTGGGTCACTTCTTGCAGGAGTTGGGTGTTGTGCTCAGTGAGCTACTGTCTGAATTAAGTCCATGTTGCAGTCCCCTTTGTCTTCCTTTTGGGGGGCGCTCTATCATTGACTCCCGACTGGTATCAGACCCCATGGAAAACTCATCGGAAGTCCTATAGGCTGCAATGTCCAGTGTGGAGGAAGTTGAGAGTGTCCTGCGGGTGGGTGGGGTCCACCCTTGGGGAGTGGGTACTCATGGGCTGGGTGTCTTCAGCAGGTTGTGCCTGCTTGCATTCTCCACCACTTTGTCATCCTCTGGCACCCCGCCCAGGGTGGTCTGGCGCCAGCCATGGTCCTGGGTTGGCAAGGAGGGTGAAGGGTGCAGAGGAGAGAGAAACAAGAACCTCAGAATGGGGAGGGCTTGGGGTTATGTCACCACCTAAGCCCAGTACCCCTGCGGGAGCAGTGACCTCTTGGCCTGACTCTCTCTCTCTGTCACCTTGGCTGTCCTTCTGCACCTTGCCGTCTCCTCCCTGGTCCTCTTCCGTTTCTCCTTCTTTATACCTTCCCCCTACCACGTGTGTTCTGCCTTCCCCCTTCCTCCCCTCCTCAGTGGCTTTTCCCTTCTGTCTCTTACTGTCTCCTCTCCCCCCCAGTGGTTCTCCCCTTCCACTCTTATAGTTCCTCCCACTTCCCCTTTTCCCCCCCAGTGTTGGCCCCACCCGTTCCTCCACGCCAATGCTGGGCCACGGCAGGGCCCTACGTCAGCTGAGAACCCTCCCAGACTCACTTGGCGCTGGTAAGTATGTGCAAGCGAGGGGTGTCTGTCCATGTCCGGGTCCGAGCGGATCCTGGGGCTGGGACCTGGCACGTCCAGGCAGCCCCTTCCTTGGGGCTGACCCAAGCATGTGTGATGGGCTGCACCTGGGCGGCCTCCTCCCCAGCAGCGCTGTTTCGGGGGCCCTTCCCCCATTCTCCTCCCTGCCACGGTAGCCGGCTGTGGGTTGTGGAGATGGGGGTTGGCTCCTCCGGTACTCCCTTGGCTCCACGTTGGCAGCCCCAGCATCTCCCTGGCTTGGTTTCCCTGGGGGGGGGGGGGTTCCTGACATCCCGACAGGGGTTTCTGGTGGACCGGGAAGACCCACAGCAGGACACCAGCTTTCATTTTTAAAAAAAAATAAAAATGAAAATGAAAACTGGGTGTTAAGTTTCAAGCGGCTTCAGACCACGGCTAACCAGCAGGGGTCTTCCTCCCTGTTTTTAATTAACCAAAGCTTACAATGTTTTATGTTATATACAGTAATCACACTAGTCCACCATAATCAACACTAGGACATCCATGCCCTGAGTCTCCTTCTTTACTGAGGTTTACCCTTGGTAATAAGGTTCTCTGGGGGCTGGGCTGGCTCTCCCCAGCTGCTGCTGCTGCTGCCCCCGTATGCTTTCCTCAGAGCCTCTGCTGTGCTGGCTCTCTAGCCTTCATCTCACTGGCCCCTCAGCCTCATCTGCCGCTTCCTCAGCTGTGAGAGCCCTCTTGCCTCTGTGTCGGCCCCAGAAGTTTCAGCACATCCCAAGGTGGCTTCTCCAGACACCTCCAGATTTGCCAGTCCTGTGTGCATACCTTCTTCTCCTTCTGCTTGATCTTGCCCTGCTTTCCCGACACTGTCTCCCTGGCTGCCATCACACCCTACCATCCCAAGCCTCATCCCTACTTCTTCTGCCTTCCTTTTAAAACCCATGGATGGCTGCCCTCTCCCTGCCCTCTTCCCAGCATCAGCCTGCCTCTTCCGGACTGGCTGTGCTTATTTCTGACTGGGCCACTGGAGACCACCAGATGCCAGCTGGGGCTCACAGAGGTGGCCACCTGTTACATTGGGTATTCAGAGAGCTTGCCAAACCTATCATTACAATGCTATCTCAATATATCGCTAGTTTAGTGCCTTTTAAAAAATCAAGCATGAAACCAGCCATCTTCATGGCGGAGGGGGAGGAGAGTGAATGGTTTGACAATGACAACAATCCAATCATTGTTAATGGGCTGGAGGTAGGTGGGAGTGGGCAGGACAAAGAAAACCAACAGAAATATTATGCACAAGGGAAAATGTTATTCAAAATCAGCTTTCAGAAAAAGACTGGGGTAAACGTGGTCTCAAAAGAAGGAAATAACGTGCAGGAAAAGCAACAAAAAATGGAAAAACTAAAAGCACAAAAATGCATGCAGAACTGAAGCAGTATGGGGCTATAATCGATTAAAAAAAAAACATGCAGAAAAGCCCCGCAAGAAAATCCAAAACAGTTTGTGATGTGATATTGCACATAAATACATAAAGTTGCCTATACTGACTTAGAGAGGCCAATGGTTTATCAGTATTGTCTTTTACTGACCTACATATGATAGCTTCTAGGGAGAGTTCAGGCTTGATTTAGAACCCACTGATCTGTCTTAGGCATTCCATGGTATCCATTAAACATGACATTTTAAATGAATCAGCTTTCTTTCTGTCAGCTTTGTTCATTGTCCAATACCCATACGTAGTAATGGGGAATACTATGCCATGACTTATCTTGATCAGCAGTGACACATCCTTACAATTAAGAATCTTTTCTAACTCCTTCATGGCTGCCCTTCCCAGTCTCAAGCTCCTTCTGATTTCTTGGTTGTAGTCTGCCTTTTGATTGAACAATTTCAATTTCTTCGTCATCAGCCTGAAAGTTGTGTAATTCCTCAGTAATCACTACTTTTGTCTTCTTGATGTTCAGCTGTAATCCTGCTTTGGCACTTTCTGCTTTAACCACCAGCAGCAGTTGTTTCAGGTCTTCACTATTTTCTGCCAGTGATGTGGTGTCATCTGCATATCTCAAACTGTTACTGTTCCTCCTCCACACAAGCGAGCCTTCCTTATATGTTTTACATGTAGACTGAATAGACAGGGAGATAAAATACATTCTTGTCTGATACCTTTGCCAATTGGAAACCATTCTGTTTCTCCATATTCTGTCCTAACAGTAACCCCTTATCAAGAGTATAGTTTGTACATCAAAAGAAGCAGATGTTGTGGCACATGCACCCATTTCTTTTAAAACCAATCATAACTCTTCATGATCCATACAGTCAAAAGTATTGCTGTAATCTACAAAACACAAGCTGATTTTTTTCTGAAATTCTCTCATATGCCAATGTATGATATACCAACATAAACAGCATAAATTTGCAATATGATCTCTAATGCCATTTACTTTTCTGAATCCAGTTTGAACTTCTGGCATTTCCCATTCTATATATGGTAACAGTCTTCATTGTAAGATTTTGAGCATCACTTTACTCATATGAGAAATTAATGCAATAGCCCAATAATTGCTACAGTCTTTGCATCAATCTCCATTTTACAGAATTGGAATGCAAATTAAGTTTTCCCAGTCTGTGGGCCATTTTTTTGTTTTCCATATTTGTTGGCGTATTCTCATTAAGATTTTGATGGACTCTGTTTTTTGTAGCTTAAAAGAGCTTTACTGATATCCCATCTACTCTAGGTAATTTGTTTCTCCCAATTGCTCTTAGTGCAGCTCACCATGATGTTCTAAAACTGCAGGTTCTTCTTCAGAATATTCTTCTTGGAAGAAATCTGTTAGAAAACATCAGAGGAATTAATTCTCCAACAGAAGCAATATGGGTGGAAATACTGGGCCTAAGGGTTGCTTAAAAGTGGGGGTATACTATTGCCCACCCTTGAGGCTGATCTTGATATGGAGAAGGAAATAAAGGAGGTGACTAAAACACATAATGTTATGATTACTGGGAGACTTCAGCAACCCTCACATTGACTGGGTAAACATGTGCTTGAGTCATGCTGCAAAAATGAAATTCCTAAACATCACAAATGACTTTGTACTGGAACAGTTGGTCACAGAGCCAACCAAAGAGGTAATGATCTTGAATTTGGTTCTGAGCAGGTCTCAAGACCTGGTGAAGAACAGAAGAAGAGAATGGATTTATACCCCACCCTTCACTACCCAAAGGAGTCTCAAAGCGGCTTACAAACTCCTTTCCCTTCCCCTCCCCACAACAGACAGCCTGTGAGGTAGGTGGGGCTGAGAGAGATCTAACAGAAACTGCTCTTTTTCAAGAACAGTTGTGCTAGAACTATGGCTTGCCCAAGGTCATCCAGCAGGTGCAAGTGGAGGAGTGGGGAATCAAACCCGGTTCTCCCAGATTAGAGTCTGCGCACTTAACCACTTAAAGGTTGTTACACCAATTGGGAACAGTGACCGCAATGCTATTAAGTTCAGCATTCAGGTCAATGGAAAGTTACCCCTAAAGTTCAAAAGTGTCACATTTGATTTCAAAAGAGGTAACTTTACAAAAATGAATAGTAAAAAGGAAACTGAAGGGGAAACACATGAGAGTCAAATCCCTAGAGGATACTTGGAAACTATTTAAAACCGCACTAATTGAAGCCCAAATAGAATGCAGTCCACAGATCAGGAAAGGCACTGCCAAGTCTAAAAGAAGGCCTGTGTGGTTAACAACACAAGTCAAGGAAGCTATAAAAGGTAAAGAGGCTTCTTTTTAAAAGTGGAAGGTCTGCCCCAATGAATTGAACAGGAGGGACCACAGGCTCTGGCAAAAGTAAGGTAAATCAATAATTAGGCATGCAAAAAGAGATTTTGAGGGGTGGGTTGCTAAAAGCATCAAAACAAACACCTTCCCAGCAGCTCTATCCTGGGTTCTTTCTCCCAGCTCAGCTGGTTCAGTTCTCAGTTATAAGAAAGCCCCATTTAAGTAAATGGGATGTACTTCAGAGAAAATACATAGAAGCAGGAGAGATTTGACCTCACCTGGGCATACGGAGCCAGAGTTTCATACCCTGCTAACTCAGTTACTTCTCTAAAGCAGAAACTGAGATAGCAAAAAAAAAATGGAAAAGAAGTTGAATTTCCTATTTAGCTGCAAGTTTCAAATTTCAGCCCTGTAGCTCCTCTGTTTTAGAACTGAATGCTCCCCCCCCCCCCCCAATTCTATTTAAGGCCAATGGAACATTTCTCCTTTTGGGAAACTGTTATGTATTGAGCCTGAACTTTCTTGCAAAAGGACTGAGCTTGGGACACACAACAATAGATCGCTAGGATCCTAGAATGGACCAGTCAGGAGACAGGGATCCTAGAGGAAACCAATGGGAAAACAATAGAGTGTAAATAGCCTATCATTGGGAGTGGGGTGTGTATGGGGTATAATCCTTTTCAGACGTAAATACCAGGCTTCGGCCAGGCATAGCCAGTCTTCTTTTCTCCTTGCTGTAATCACTAATAAACTATGAGCCAATCACTCTACACATCTGAACCCAGTATATTTCACTGGCGATGAAGATGGGATCCCAATGAGTGACCCTGACCCGACCTCCAGCATCGCACCGTGCAACAATCTCCAGGACTTCGCACATCACATCGCTCCACCGGTCATCGCTGCCACTCCGGGAATCATTCCTGCATTCGACCCAGCTCACCCTGAGCTGTGGGAAGTGTGGGTGGAACAGCTGAAGTACTTCATTCAATTCCAAGGCATAGATGACACTGACAAGAAAAAATTGCTCCTGCTCAGCATATGCGGCATTGCCACGCTACACCTAGCCCAGGGCCTCATCGCTCCTAAAACCCTGGAAGTAGCCACATACAATGAACTCGTCAAGGCCCTCACTGGTCATTTCGTATCTCAACCAACCAAGATGGTGAAATGCATGGACTTCTTGGCACGCCATCAAACGTCTGGTGAAGCGGCCACCTACTTCATGGCTGAGATCTGCAGGCTGGCCATTGTGAGACTTCTGCTCAAAGTAGTCAAGGATCAGATCTTTGTTGATGAAACACAGTTCTTTATTTCCAATCTCTACATTGGTACAGCTTCTCGGATTATTGTCAGAGATAACACAGATGACAGAAGCGGGTCTATTATACCTTTCTAAGCAGTTTGAATTACCCATAGGTAGCCAATCACTACAAGGGAAAAACGGCGGGCAAAAAGGGGCTCTGGCCGTTTGCTTCCCACAGGAAAGAAAGTGAGGTGTCAAGTTGTAAATTTCCCCTTCCAAACCAGACCCTTCAGATGTTACCAGTTCACATAACAATCCATGGCCTCGAGGCTTTCGCACATTGATAAGAGATGAGACTTGTCCTCCCTTGGAGTCTCAGCCGAGATGAATGGAATGCGGAGGTAGGAGTGTGAGAGGCCCATTGTTCCCATACTTTGAAGTTGACATCCTCCCGCTTTGACAGTTACACAAACCAGGCCGGTCAGGGTCATAAACCTGGGGTTACACATTCTACATACATGCTAATACATACTGGTCAGAATGAGGGGTACATGACAGGTGTTCATGAGGGCAGTTAGCATACATACAGTACTATAAAAAGCAAAGCAGCAAACACAGAGAACATATCTGAAACATGGCTATAAGCAGAAGAAATACTTTGTCTGAATCAGTAGATTCTGACAGCCATCAACTGTGAGTTCCCAGATCTTGAGGACACCCTCTTAACCCAGTTCATTTGGGGCATCCAAGAGCAGACACTCCGCCACAAACTCATCGGCACTGACGAACTCAAACTGGACAAGGCACTACACATGGCCACAGCTTTTGAAAAGTCACAACGGGGTCGCCAGGTCCAATCCGTGCATCAGGCCTCCACTTCCCTGGTCTCCGATGCCTCGGATGAGGAAGAAATACTGCAGGTGTGCCACCCAGCTCACAGGAACTCATGCCCACCATCCTTGACCATGGGCATCAACTACGGGGGGGCTCGAGCCCCCCTGAAATTTCCCGGGGGGGGCTCAGCCTCCCCCGGCAAAATGAATGCCCGCCGGTGGCCAGTCAGCTGGCCGTCACCGCCTCTCCTTCCCCCCCACCCCCAGCCTGCCCTCCTGCCTCCCTGGGGCGGGGCGGGGGGAGAGAGGAGGCGACGGCCAGCTGACTGGCCACTGGCGGGTGCTCTATTTTGCCGGGGGTGGCTGAGCCCCCCCCCGGGAAATTTCGGCGCGCGGAGCTTCGACGCGCCGGCTTCGAAGGGCCTGGCTCCACTCGGCAGCCACCACGTGTCCCCCGGGTGGCGGAGCGTCTCCTTTGAGTCGTTCCCCAGCCGGGAAACAGGCCCGAGCTCTCCGTCCTCCAGGGCCCCGAGGAAGGGTGGAGGGCCAGACGGAGGGACGGAGGGAGGAGGAGGACACGGTGTTGGGGCGGCAGGAGAGCGACTCCGGGTTGAGAGAGCCGAGCAGGCGTCCAGCATCTGGGCAGCCTGCGGAACTCAGAGCCACCAGCGGGGCTGAGGGGGTGCTTCCTCCGGCAATCCTACGCCGCCGGCGCCCGAGGTGAGCGGGGAGAGGGAGGGAGGGAGGGGGGGTGGGGAGCGTGGAGGGCGGGCACGGCCCGGGGGAGGGAAGCGGCGGCGGCGGTTCCCTGGGGTGGGGGGGGGGGAGAGCGGCGGGGACATGGTCCCGAGCGCGCGCGTGCATGAGAGAGCCCCCGCCCCCCCGGGGATTGGAAAAGTCTACACCCCTGTCCTTGACCGCCTCACCGCCTGCGAAGACCCTTGCTCAAGCGCCGTGCACCAGCTGCAAAGAGCACAAATGCCGCTCCTTCTGTTTCCATGACGCGACCTGCTGAACCTTCAGTAAACAAGGCCACATCGCTCCCGAGGACTCCAGCGTCGTCCAACCACGCACCAGGAATCCGCAGAGCTCCACAATACAGCTGTCCACCAAAACCAAGCACTACACTTGCCCCAGGACACCCCTAACAAAATTAGAGTAACCATGTGCATAGAGGGGTACCCTTGTGAGATGGAGTTGGACATGGGGTCCTCCATCTCCATTATCTCTGAAGAGACTCTCCAGTGGCTCTGCCTGCGAGGGTTCCCCACCTTAAAACAGCTGGCTTCACCCTCAGAGACTTCCAAAAGAACCTGGTGGCCATTAAAGGGTGGGGCAAGTTTTATGTGCGGTATAAGAACTTTGAAGGACTTTTGGATTTGTTGGTGGTGGAAAGGCGGCTTACTAGTTTACTGGGACTGTCGTGGTTTGCTCCCCTGGGGTTCAGGGTGACAGGGGGTGCATCACGTGTGGCCTATGGACTTCAGTAACATGTGCAACGAGTTCCCAGCCATTTGTGATGGGATGCTTGGTTGCTACATCGGGCTGCCGGTCACCTTCGACCTCGACCCCGTGGTATGCCCCATCCAAATGAAGATCCGGCATGCTCCGTTTGCATTGCGCCCCAAGACAGATGAAGAGCTGGACCGTCTGATAGCACAAGTGGTTTTAGAGCCCGTGTCAAACACCCGCTGGGAGACCCCCATCGTCATCCCGGTAAAGCCCAACAGGGATGTCCATATCTACGTGGAGTATAAGTGCGCCATAAGCAAGGCCCTGCAGGACCATGCTTATCCTGTTCCAGTAGTCAGCCATGTTTTAGCATCCTTGGCGGGGGGGTGAAGGTTTTCGGCAAATTGGACCTGGCCCAGGCGTACCAGCAGCTTTCTGTAGACGATGCCACCTTGGAGGCCCAGATGACCGTGACACACAGGGGTGCATTCTGGGTATGGCGGCTGCAATTCAGGGTCAGCGTGGCCCTGGGGATCTTTCAAAATCGAATGGACTGTCTCCTTAAAGGGATCCCTGGGGTCCAACTGTTCTTCAACTATGTTTTGATTGCTGCACCCACAGCCGAGGTCTTCACTGAGCAGATGTGTGGAATCCTGCAATGATTCCACACTGCTAGCCTGAAGGTGAAGAGGGAGAAATGTCTCCTGGGGGGTGCCATGAGTCAAGTTCCTGGGATTTTTGGTCAATGCGCACGGCATCTATCCTACACCCGACAAGGTCAGGGTCATCATGAATGCCCCAACCCCCTCTTCTAAGCCAAAGCTCCAGGACTTCTTGGGCCTGCTGAACTTCTACCATTCTTTTTTGTCCCACAAGGCTGCAATCGCCAAGCCCCTACACCACCTTCTCAATCAAGAAGCTCCTTGGGTGTGAGGCCGGAAGCACGCTGCCGCATTCCAGGCCATCAAGGACCTGCTCACCTCCAATATGGTCCTGTTGCACTTCGATGAGATGCTCCCCATCATCCTCACCTGCGACACTTCCCCATACGGGGTGGGGGCCATCCTGGAACACCAGCTGCCTGATGGCCATGAGGTCCCCATGGCCTACTATTCTCGCACCTTGTCTTTGGCCAAGTGCAACTACATGCAGATTGACAAAGAGGTGCTGGCTATCATGGCGGGGGTCAAGAAGTTTCACAACTACCTCCATGGGATGGCCCTTCACCATCGTGACAGACCACAAGCCCCTCCTAGGTCAGTTGGCTCTGGATCGCCAGACACCACAGATACTGTCCTCCAGGGTGGTCCATTGGTCTTTCTTCTTGGCCGGCTACCACTATACAGTCCTCCACAGGCCCGGAAAAGTGATGAGCCACGAGGACACCCTCAGCCGCCTTCCGTTGCCTTCCTGTGATCCGGACCTGGTGCCAGCACACCAGATTCTGCTGCTCAAGGACCTGCCCAACCACTCCATCCAGGTGCCCGAAGTGTACTGCCACACCACACGGAACCATATGCTCATGTGTTTTGGACTGGGTGGAGAGGGGTTGGCCTGCCAGCCGGAGCCCCCCAGAAATCACCGCATTTTCCTCACATAGGGATGAACTGTCAGCCCACAAGTGCTGCTTGTTGTGGGGAAGCTGGCTGGTAGTGCCCGCTCCACTGTGGCGGGAAGTCCTAGCAGCCTTACACGAAATGCACCCTAGAAGCGTGCATATGAAGGCGCTATCCCGCAGCTATGTTTGGTGGTCCAGCATGGACAGCGAAACAGTGTTAAATGCTGCCAGATGTGCCAAGAATCCCAGCTGGAGCCACCCAGGACCCTGGTGCATCAGTGGGAATCTTCCCACAAGCCATGGGCCTGCCTGCATCTTGACTTTGGAGGTCCATTCCTGATCCAGATCTTCTTCATCCTGGTGGATTCGTACTCCAAATGGCTAGAAGTGGTGCCGATCTCCTCCACCTCATCCCGAGCAGCAATTCGTGCCCTATGGCGGATCTTCAGCACACATGGCATACCTGACACCATCGTAACAGACAATGGGATGGCTTTCACCTTGTCAGAGTTCCAGGAATTCACAGAATTCTATTCCATTTGACACATACACTCTGCTCCCTTCCACCCCACAACCAATGGCCAGGTGGAGCAGATGGTGAGGACAAGGAAGGAGTCCCTCCACAAGATTTCCAGGGGGGCTGGGATCACCGGCTGGCGGCCTTCCTCTTCGGCCAGAGGGTAACCCCGAACACAAGCACTGGCTGCAGCCCCATGGAACTCCTGATGGGAAGGTGCCTCACAACCTGTCTTGATCAATAACACCTAGACCACACTCCAGAGCACAGCTTGGCTCCAGAGAATCAAGTCGCTTTCCACAGGTACTTCCCGGGCAACCCCATGTATGCATGCAACTTCTCTAGTGGCCTGGCCTGGATCCCCACCAAGGTTGTCAGGATGACCAGGCCTTGGTCATATGAGGTATCCACAGAAGACGGCCAGAAGTTCCACCAACACATTGACCTGCTCCACAGTTGCCTTCTCCCCACGGAACCCAGGATACCCACACCAGATGACAGTGACAAAGACCTGCTAAGCCTGGAGGATTCAGAGATAAAGGAGAACACGCCCACTGACAGTGCTCAGCAGGAACTCAATGGTCAGCCTTTGAAGGCTGCCAGCAGAACACCAGTGCCAGCCACCTCCGGTGGCCCAATGTCCCAGTACCGTCACCCGCTCCCAGTCTAGCAGCGGGTCTGGCCCCTGGTATGGCTCTGGAATCCGCAGCCTCAGTAGCAGAACCATGCTGCTCGAACCATACTTAAAGGACTTTGTCAGTTGAAGAGGCTCCGAACTTTGGGGGGAGGGGTGTTATGTACTGAGCCTGAACTTACTTGCAAAAGGACTGAGCTTGGGACACATAACAATAGATTGCTAGGATCCTAGAATGGACCAGTAGGGAGACAGGGGTCCTAGAGGAAACCAATCAGGAAACAATAGAGTATAAATAGCCTATCGTTGGGTGTGGGGTGTGTGTGGGGTGTAATCCTTTTCAGGCCTAAATACCGGGCTTCAGCCAGGCATAGCCAGTCTTCTTTTCTCCTTGCTGTAATCACTAATAAACTATGAGCTGAACACTCTATGCGTCTGAACCCAGTATATTTCAGAAACATATCTGCTTCTGAACATTAAACACCTTCTGTTTCCTTCTGATCATCAACTTCAACCAGTACATCTTATCAAGAGTCCCAGACACAGTCTGTCTCCATCAATTGCTGGTGTGAATGAGGAAATGAAGCTGGTACATTAAGCTGTGAGATACAGGTTTGGAGAGCACATCAAAGAGATCCTTTTTGGACTGAAAGATAATGTAACTTCATATGAGAAGAAGGTACAAGAAGACCATTCCATTCCTCTACCTTACTGATCACAAACGCCACCCAGTGAAACAGCAACTTAAAAAGCTAATGTTGCTAGTCAATAGCTCATGAATCAACCGAGCAAAGTTAACTGCCTTTTAAAAATTAGCATAGGGGCTTCAAAACAATAACTAAACTTGCCTAACCTGGGTGGTGGGGATAAAGCCCAAGCAGTTCACTATCTCCCACTCACTCTTGCCCCCAGGGCAGCATCCAGAAACATTCTGTCTCTCTCTCTCTGCCTCTTCCTATCAGTTGGCAAATGAAGAGGGAGATAGAAAACTTAAATGTGTTTCACCAACACCCCAGAGTTTACCTCAGCTACCTACTAAGGAGGAAAAGGAGCAGCTGTTTCTGTGCTAGGCAAGAAGGCAAGGGGGCTCCTTTCCTGGCACAGCTGCCACTTGAGCCGTGCTCACCAGATGGCTGGCTGGCTGGCTGGCTGGCTACACCCCACCTCTTCCACCTCAGAGATTCAGTGTGAGTTCAGCTGGGCACCAGGCAAGGAGGGGGAGGGAGCAGATTCTTTGTAAGCCTACAAGAGCTTGGGACCCACCTCCATAGGCTTTGTGACTGACTTGTGCATCACAACCCACAGGTTGGGAAATGCTGGTGTAGAAAGCATGCTGTGTGGGTGATTATATTACAAATAAAATGTATGGGGAGCAAAACCCTCCCACCTTAACTTGATGCATTCTGTAGCTTCAGACATTTTTCTTCTCATCTGGTTTATTACAGACCCATACTGAAAGAAACGTGAGAGCAGCAAAAGAGTGTGGGGTTGAAGAAGGGGAGAAAGTCAGTCCTCTCATTCATTTGTACCATAAGTTGTAAAAATTAGACATATACAACCAATATATATATGAGGTAGACATATGAAAAGCAAACATCCCTAAGAAAGTGTCCATCTCTTCAAAAGCCACTGAGGGATCCAACAAAATCAACCTGCAACTTTACCAGGGAACAAGTCATCCATCATCAACGCATACCAAAAACATATTTTGCCAATTGATCCCAGTTTTGTGACTCAGGCAAAATATGTATATTAAAAAGGGTCACTTCTCATATCCATTGATCTACTGACATACAGGGAAAATCACAGATGTAATGTGATTTTATTTGTAATTTATGCTGTTTTAAGTGATGCTCTAACTGTTTTATGATATTTTAACCGTGTTAGCTGCCTTGAGCCAGCTTGCCCAGCAAGGCAGAATATAAATATAATTAATTAATTAATTAATTAATTAATAATAGGAACAGCATTTAATACACTAGTCCCAGCCTGGGACTTCAAAATATAAGGAGCTTAGCCAAAGAGTCAGTTCGGTAGTGGGGCTGGTGATACAGAATCCCCATTCCCCCCTCCCCTCAATTGAGAAAAGGGCACTTACTTAACAAGTGGTTGTGGTTTCAGGTAACCATGCTAATCCAAAGCAAAATAGAAAAACAACGGCCTTGCAGTACCTTTTACTAGAATCAACCAAAATAACACAAAATAGTGTTTTATAGCTGCTTCCACATGGAAGTTTTTCTCCACCTTGACTTCCAAACTGGAACACTTTTTTAGACCTTGCACATGGCACTGTGCTGTAAACATCCTGTTCCCAGGTTTTCCCTGACCTCAACATGCTCTTTCCCAAGCCTGCTTTTTGGAAAGGACCAAGTACAAGCCTGCTAATACATCATCTAGAAGGAGGGAAAGAATGGTGTGAATTTTCCCACCCTGCAAAGTTCTGCCCACATTGGTGCTGTTTTCCTACAGCCACTCCCTCATAGGTGCCATTGCCCAAGTATTTTTTTTCCTATTGCACCAGAACATGGCTTTTTGAGCTTTTTTAAAATCAGCAATTGCTACAGCACTATAACATCATGTTTATTGCTATAACATTATGACAGTTCTATGAAAGCTTGAAATGGATGTGCCAATAGATTGTAGCCACAATATAGCCTAACTAGCACAATAGCATTATAATGATCTATTCCCATATGGTTCTATGAAAATTCAAAGCAGGTAAGCAGCAATTAGTGCCTCTTATTTATTTTTAATTTTAATAGAGTGCATGCATGAAGAAATGAAAAAATGAACCCAAGCCATTACTACTATTCTGCAAAGCCAGTGAGTACTGTGGAGCATGGGGTAAAAGACATAAAAAGACAGAAGTACACAGAAACCTCCCACGTGTGGAATCTCCATCAGCAACATGCATTCACAGCAGCAATGAAAGCAATGGAGGGAATCCTCACCATGTGGAATCAGCCTATGTTATTTTGGTTGGACCTCATGAAAGGTATTACAGAATTTTTGTTTTTGGGTTTAACAAGGGATTGTTTGCTCATACTTCAACCCACTGCCTCCCTACCATCAGCTTGGTGTAGTGGTTAGGAGCGTGGACTCTAATCTGGGAGAACCAGGTTTGATTCCCCACTCCTCCACACATGCAGCTGCTAGTGTGACCTTGTGTCAGTCATAAAGTTCTTTCAGAGTTGTTGTCTCAAGGGCAGTTCTTGAAAGAGCTCTCTCTGGCCCACATACCTCACAATGTGTCTGTTGTGGGGAGGGGAAGGGAAAGGAGATTGTAACCGCTCTGAGACTCCTTCCAGTAGTGAAGGGCAGGGGGTATAAATCCAATCTCTTCTTCTCCCTCATAAGTATCACCTTCAGCCAAAGGAGGAGCTAGGCTCTTAGTGCAGATAATCACTGCTAAGCCCAGTTTAGACTTTCCCAACATGACACAAAACCATTCAGTCACTACAAATGCAATCACTGGGCATTCAGCACCAGAAATGCCTTTTTCCCTGTAACTGTGCTTTCTGCCCCTCCTATATGAACCAGTGAGTCACCAGTGAGTCACTAACACACACACACACACACACAAATGCCACAAAAAACAGCTAGCACCTAATTCAGTGGCCACATCTAGCTAGGCTTGAAGACACAGCCCAGGTCAGAAACCAAGAGATTTTACTGAGCTGACATTAAGTAATATCAATCGATGGTAATACTTCAGTAATGATCAGTGTGGTGAAAGAAGAAATTTAGAACATCCTCCTACATAATTCAAAAATTGCTAAATGTTGGCAGAGGAATTAGGGACATGTTTCATAATATAAGTCACCAGTTCTCCATTATGCAGGTTATTTTGGACAGAGATGAATCTGGAATTGGCCTCCCCCCCCCCCCCAAACTTCACAGATAAGATTTTCTTAACATGTTACTACAGCTGAAATAGTTGCATTAAGTGAAGAGCACCTAATGCTCCTGCTTCTGTCAAGAGGATGTGCTGGATAGCAACATAAACACACAATTAAGAGGAGAAAACAACCTATTGGTACTGCACATGGTACTATAAGATAGTCACAATAATTTAACAAAAATGACACCAGTTTATATACTCCAACTTTTTGAAAATGTTCTCTGAAACTGATGGCTTTTACAAGATATGGCTTGGCTTGCAGTTATTAATATAACTGAATGGTTATTTTTGCAATGTAAGGACCCATGTGAACTTACCTAATTGTACCTTGGTGAATGCATACCCTTTGTATGCATCTGTATTTTAGATGAGTGTTTCTCTTTTTCTAAAAATTTTAAGCAAAAATTCCTTAACAAAAACAGTGTTTTAACCAAAAACACCCCCAGAAATTATAGGGAGAATGGGAAAAGGCTGGGGGTTCTATGTGACTGGGACTGGTGGGGCAATGAGGCTTCAACGGTTTCTGACTATGACTTCTCAACATGCATGTCACCTGCACCTGACTTCAAATGTCATTTTCCAAATTATTCCCCAAATTAGAGCACCACAGATGACATTAGTATTGATTGGTCTGTGATATGCTAAAAGGAGAGACATCCTGTGTTGTTGAGTGGTTGTTGCAGAGGACAGTGAAATCTTCTATCTGGTTAACATGCATAAAACAAGCCAGGTTTTTTGCAAGCGTTGGTCCAATATCAGCTTCTTATACCTCTTGGACATTTTGTTTGGTTTTGTATTTTGCTAATTGTTATGTAGAACTACATAGACAACATCAGACCTGTACGTGAACCATTTGGTGGTATGATGCTTATCTTGGTTGTAAATTCACTCAAAGTGGAAAACGAGTCTAAAGTGAACTGCGGTAAAGACAGTGGTAGTTACAAATGACAGATCTCAACGGGTACCCCTCAGTCATAGAGTGAGTCCGGCCTCACCTTTGAAATAACAGATGCGCACATCCATGAATCAAGTGCGGGCTGAGCCGTTGGTTATCCCCTCCCTTCATGCCCTGTGAACGTTTACCCTTTAATATGTTTGCCTGTTTTATAAAAATGCCTGTTTTATCTGCTACTGTGATATTCCCCTATCCCTTAGCTTGGCTTCTTTCAAAGGCAGGTTGGACTTTTCCCACTGAGCTTTTTTGACATGATGCTGTGAAACCTGAGCCACTTTACTGTAGATTGTTGTGATGTTGATGCCTGTGCTGTGGTTTTCATTTTGTTTTTATGTTTTATATGATGGCTTTACGTTTTTTTAATTGTTCTCATTTGCTGCTACAAAAACATGCAACCATATAAACAGTAGATTATGATGATGGTGGTGGTGATGATGATGATGTTGAAGAAGAAGAGGCACTCCAAAGGGCTCTGTCAAGGATGGGCGAGTGGGCATCAACATGGCAAATGGGGTTTAATGTGGCCAAGTGCAAAGTGATGCACATTGGAGCCAAAAATCCTAACTATAAATACAAGTTGATGGGGTCCAAACTGGCGGAGACTGACCAAGAGAGAGATCTTGGAGTCGTAGTAGATAACTCAATGAAAATGTCACGACAGTGTGCGACTGCAATGAAAAAGGCCAACGCTATGCTGGGGGTTATTAGGAAGGGAACTGAAAACAAATCAGCCAGTAACATAATGCCCCTGTATAAATCGATGGTGTGACCTCATTTGGAGTACTGTGTACAGTTCTGGTCACCACACCTCAAAAAAGATATTATAGCATTGGAGAAAGTGCAGAAAAGGGCAACTAAAATGATAAAAGGGTTGGAATACTTTCCCCATGAAGAAAGGTTGAAGCACTTGGGGCTCTTTAGCTTGGAGAAACGATGGCTGAGGGGAGACATGATCGAGATTTATAGGATTATGCATGGGACAGAGCAGGCAGAGAAAGAAGTCCTTTTCTCCCTTTCTCACAATACAAGAACTTGTGGGCACTCCATGAAATTGCTGAGCAGTCAGGTTAGAACAGATAAAAGGAAGTACTTCTTCACCCAAAGAGTGATTAACACGTGGAATTCACTGCCACAGGAGGTGGTGGCAGCTACAAGCATGGATGGCTTCAAGAGGGAATTGGATAAACATATGGAGTAGAAGTCCATCAGTGGCTATTAGCCACAAAGTATAGATAGGAACTCTCAGTCTGGGGCAGGTGATGCTCTGTATTCCTGGTTTTTGGGGGGGGGCACAGTGGGAGGGCTTCATGCCCCCACCACTGGACCTCCTGAGGGCACCTGGTGTTTTTGGCCACTGTGTGACACAGAGTGTTGGACTGGATGGGCCACTGGCCTGATACAACTTTGGCTTCAAAAAAAAAAAAAAAAAGAAGGATGATGATGATCAGTTGTCACAGTCAGATATTTGACTGGCAGGTGGTGTTCAGCAATTCAAGATCTAGCCAAGTTCTTGGGAACTGCAGGGGTGTCTTTGCAGGATTCTTGCTATTCCAAGAAGCAGTGTCTCTTCTGGAGCTGAGCTGGTGTATTTGCTCAATGTCCAGAATGTTCAGGCATTTCTTGAGACTTCTAGGCACTGCTGCAAGGGCTCCAATGACAACTAGCATGATGGTATAGTGGTTAAGAGTGGCAGACTCTAATCTAGAGAACTGGGTTTGATTCCCCACTCCTCCACATGAAGCCAGCTTGGTGACCATGGGTCAGTCACAACTCTCTCAGCCCCATGTACCTCACAGGTGTCTGCCGTGAGGAGAGGAAGGGAAGGTGATTGAAAGCCACTCTGAGACTCCAAGTGAAAGGTGGGGTACAAATCCAACTCGGAGGCCGATTTCGCACTGGCCAGTTGCCTCTCGTTCTCTCCAGAATTTCCCTTCCCAGTTTCCTCCGGAGTATTTTCTTCATTTTCCCACTCAGAACCTCAACCCTTTCGATATAGCGTGAGGAAGGGTTTTCTCCAAAAAAAATTAGAAACTCCCACAATGGGGTGGCCCTGATGAAAGGCGGGCGAGTGGGCGTGTTTTCATTTTGGGTTCTCCCCTGGAGCAAACAAGAAAATCCTCTAAAACAGGATTTGTTTGCTCCAGGGAAACTCCAGTGCAGCAGGGCAATACTCCAGAGGAAAACGTGAGCCCGGAGCAACTGGTGTGAAATCAACCAGAAGCTCTGGTGCAAGCATGACGGCAAACCTGGGGCAAACGCTAGTGCGAAATCGGCCTTATTCTTTTTCCTCCTCTTCCTCCTCTAGAGGCACTCTAATTGTAGGTTTTGGTACTTCGTGATCTTCTCCTGTTCTTTCTTTTCTGTTTTCTATTCTGCTGTCTCTTGGGATTGCAGTGTCGATGATCCAAACCATATTTCTCATTTTTTTTTCTATCACTGTGATATCAGGGGTGTTATCCTACAGGAATTTTTTCTGTTTGCAGTTGGAAGTCCCAAAGAATCTTTGTTTCATCATTTTCTTGTCTGGTTTGTGCTCCCATGCATTTCTTGCTGTTGGTAAGCCATACTTCTTGCAAGGATTCCAGCGCAACATAGCTGCAACTCTATCATGATGTTCTTTGAGCAATTGTACAGCAGGCACTGACCACGTGGTCGACTGTTGCATTCTTTGTCTTGTAAAATCAACATCTGCTATTATCACTGGTCTTCTAAATCTTGGCTTTTATGCTTTCTGTTTCAAGTGCCTGCTCTTGTGCAGCTAGAATGAGTCCATCCATTTCTTTCTTCAGGTGCCCATTTTGGAGCCTCTTCCCGGAGTTTTTATTATCAATTTTATTCTCTATATCTTTCAAATATTGCTCATTCAAGTGCTTTTGTTTCCAGTCGTCAAAGTGAGTTTTAATTTCAATCTTGTTGTAATTTTCTTTGGGTTTTGTAACCCTATTATCATCATGATGATGTAACCATTATTATTATTATTATTATTATTATTATTATTATTATTATTATTACAGTGTATAAAATAATTCTGCCTAACCACACTCAGCAGTCACAACATATCTTGGATTATGAGACACTGATTCAAGACAGGTTTAAAGTTTCAGCATTTCTGATTTTGCCAGCTAAACGTTTTGGATACGCCATATCTGGTAAGTTTACCAGCCAAGGATGGAATGGTGGGCCCCTGCTCCCTGTATCTATACAATGTGTCCCTCCTCCAAAGCTGAACTGGAAAAGTGAGGAAGAAAAGATGTTGAGTTCATTAGGTTGCACAGAAACTGGGCAACTTTCCTGCTCGATAAGAGCCACCTCGGGATACACGATTAAATTGACTGGCAGCAGATTCAAAACAAGGAAGAGAAAATACCTCAAGCAATGCATAATTAAACCTACAGGATTGGCAGCCAGAAGGTATCATGGATGGCCATTTGTTCTAAAGCCTTTAAAAGATAAGCCACATTCCTAATGGACAGGTGTACTGACAGGCATTCAACAGAACAGCTAAGTGGACCCTCCACCTTCAGGGGCAGTATGCAGAATTCCCATCGTCTGGGGACACGAACAGCCTTCGCACCGTTGTCTCCCCGACGCTGGAAAGCAGGTCCTTCCTCAGCGGGATCCGCAGGACTTCTCTTGCGCTCCAGAAAGAAGGGGGAGCGGAGGAAAGCAGCCCGAAGGAGGAGCGGAAGGGGGGGGGGGGCGTTCCGTGATTCGGAACAAGTGGGGTTTTCTGTTTGTTTTAATTACCGAAGACAACGGTTCTTTTTTCCGGGCAAGGCTGAAGCTCCCCTGATTTTAGCAGCTGTATCATGGATGACAGGCAGAAGCTGAATGGGCGGATCCCCCGGGCCTGGCGGGCCCCTGCTCTGTCTCCGCCCCACCCAGGCCCCCAGCCGCGACTCTCCGGACGGATGCGCGAAAGCCGGCGGGTAGCCGCCTCGCCCGCAGCCCAGCGCAGCCCACAGGGGAAGAAGGCTCCAGGCACGCCCGCGCTGAGCAGCCCAGCCGGCGCACGGCCACCCCCCCCCCCACCACGCGCCTGCGCGGCCCGGCGAGCGCCCCGGTCTGCGGGATGCCGGGGAGGGGGGCCGTGTCTGCGCGGGCCACGTGACGCGAGCGGCGCTAAGCGCGGCGGTCCATCCCAGGTGCCGCAGCAGCAGCAGCAGCGGCAGCAGCATCCCCGGCGCCGGCTCTCCTGCGTCCTCTGCCTCTGCCGCCCTGCCTCCCTCCCTGCCCCCGGGCGCGGGAGTCGGCTGACGCGGGGCGGAGCCTGGGGAGAGGGAGAGGGAGAGACACCCGCAGACGGAGATTTAAATTTCATTCCCCGGCCGAGAAGGGCAGCAGCAGCAGCGGCAGCAGCGGCAGAAGCAGCCCCGGAGCAGCAACAGCAGCAGCAGCGCCCCCGCCGCGAGCCCGTCCTCGTCCGCCGGCCATGGAGCGCTTCGTCGGAGGGCCGGGCCTCTTCGCCAACGTGGTGAACGAGACCTTCGAGCTCTACCGCTGGTCCTGGAGCATCCGAGGTAACCCGGCCGGCGCCCCCCGCGGCCAGCCTCGCCCGACGCGCCCGCTCGATGCCTCCTGCTGCACCTGCCCGCCCGCTCCCGCTCCCGAAGGACGCGTCTCCCCCCCCCCCCCCCCATCCCGCGCCGAGCCCCTGGCCGGCGGTCCCTGTCGCGCGGCGGCGGCGGCGGCCAAAATGGCCCCGCGGCGCTTGTCGAGCCCCGCTCGGCCTCGGAGGCGAGGCTGCGGCGCCGGACTGAGAGCCCACGACGGGCCGGCTGGGCCTGGGTGCCGCCGCCTCCCCTCGGCTGCAGACGTCGCCCTCTGTCCCCCCCCCCCCCCCCCCGGCCTGCCGCCTGGCACGGCCCCTGGGCGCGGAGACCTCCCCGCGGACACTGCGCGCCCCCCCCCCCCCCCCCCCGCGGCAGCTCCGGTCGAGGAAGACGCGCGGGCCCCGGTGGGTGGGCTGCTCGGGGCTCTTGACGGCTCCGCCGCATCCCCGGGGCCTCCGGCTGGCTGGCTGGCTGGCTGGGCAGGGGCTGCTGCCCGCGGGAGCCGGAGAGAACGGCCATTGAAAGGAGAAGCAGGGGATTTGTCGCATAGCCACAGACTCACAGACCGGCTTCCATTGTTTGATCAGCCACGCGCAGAGGCCACCCTGCAAATGTATTTTGTTCATGTTGCAGAAAGCGGGCCTGAGGCAATGCATTTTGTACAGCATGTTGGGGCTGAATGCTGCTCACAGGTGTATTCTGTTTTGTTCAGCGCAGACTCAATGCTCTGAGCCATTTCCATCTCTTATGCTACACAGTACAGATGGGTCGCCCTGTCTGTCTGTCTGTCTGTCTGTCGCAGCAGAAAAGGGCAGAAAAGTCCAGCAGCACCTTAAAGACTAACAAAATTTGTGCCCGGGGAGGAGCCTTTGCCCGTCACTGCTCACTTCTTCAGATACCTGCCTCAAAAGTTGTTAGTCCTTAAGGTGCTACTGGACGCTTGCTCTTTTGTGCTGCTTGCAAGTGCTCTTCATTATTAAGCAAAATATACTGCAGGGCCTGATCTCATGTTTCAGTTTCATGATGCAGACGATCAGGCCTTGTTCCCTTTCATTTTTGAGCTGAGATCCAGTAATTGTGGATTAAATGAAGAAGCTGGAGGCGCACTTCCCAGGAAGGCATGGAATCAAACCATGAATTGTGAAACAGTTCAGAACGGTGGCATTTAAGATTGGCATTAGTGGAACAACTTCATCGTTTCAGACAGCTTACAGATGAAGGTTGATAACAGAGACACCCAGGCAGCGGCTTAGGGGTTGCTGGGCAGGTTATGCCGTGGAAACTTGTATTTCACCACATCGGAGCCCGACTCCCGAGGATTATAACTGTGTAATGGAGGAAAGCCAGCCGTGCATGTTTGCCAAATTCATAAAATGTTTTATGTGTGCATTAAAATTAGTAAGTGTAGATGACTTTATCTAGCTATAATGATAACCAGCCAGCTCTTTAAAAAACCAAGAAGATTCTATGATGCAGGATCACTTTCGTGGTGTGGAATAATGGGATGCAGGCAGCCTCGGCTCCAGGAACCCGTGACTGCCTTAGCCCCCTTGTCTTTCCTGCCACCACCTCTGTCTGCTGTTTCTCCAACCGTAACTTAATCTCATGTTCCGGGAGAGCCACATCTGCCTCCTTTTGCAGTTTCATCATCTCAGATGTATGAATCCAACATGTCCCTGCTTCCAAAGGCCAAGTAAGAGGCAGAAGAAAATCAAGTTCAGTTAGTTTGGTACCCGTTGTTTCAGTTTATGGTTATATAGTGTTCCCACATAGATAGTACCAAACTGCTAAAGTAGTCACATCCAAGCAGGATTTAAAAAAATAAAAAACAGAAAAGATAAAAGGGGTTTGATGATGATTATTCGTGTCTGATGTGCTAACTGTGCACTTCTCAGTACATTGCAATAAACAGCGCCAAAGAAAAGATAGTTTCTGAAAGCCGAGGAGAGCCCGTGCCATGCCGGTAGCGTGGAGTAAATTGCCAGCAAACCAGGCTGCTGCTACAAGAAGGGCTTTTAACGGAAGTCACTTAGATGTTCCTCCTTTTCTGAGGGATTACCAGAGGCCATCTTGATTGCTAAGAAAACTGCGCCTAATTGCTTTCCCCTTAAATGCTTCTGTGTAGCCCGTTATCGATTGTATGATATAGGCTGAGTTTCTGTAATGGCAAAGTATTCTTGTTTTTTTTAAGGAAAAAGTTAAAACAGGATTTTTTTATGTAACTCTCCAGTGAGCATGGTAAGGGTGAGTTGTGGGGAGAGAAGTGTCAGGCTTCAGTTGCACTCTTTAGACTTCTAAATTAATGGGGATTACTTACAAGTAAATATGGTTAGGCTCCCGCTGTTAGGGTTGTTTGAGTTCATTGAGTGATTTAGGTGTGTATAGAACTCTTTACAATCAAAATTGTATCGGTGGCACTAGGTTAGTGTGATGCAATGACGTGACGATATCATCACCTCATAAATGCCTTGGGAGGAGTCCTTCAGACACGCTAGTTGCATAACCCCCATTCATTTGATTGGCTGCTGAAATTATGGAAGCGCCACCCAAGCCCTGTTTGAAACGGGTGTTATGCTGTAGCAATGCTTTGTTGTGTCCCATCACTTCAAATGACCACATTACAATGCAATTCTTTCACTTAATTTTCTGAAATGTTACCACTGTGTCCAATTATGCTTTGGATTTGATATGAGGAGTGGAACTTGTGCACCTTCCCCACCTGTGGCAGCCCACTGAGGGCCCCAAAACTGTGCTCCGCGGGTGGGGTGGGGATTCAAGGGATTTCAGGAATAGTGTAGGGGGCACAGTGGGGGTCTGCAATGGGAAGAGGCACTGGCAAAAAAGTTGCCTTCCCTTTCTCTGCCATAGAAGTGGAAGTCTGCCAGCGGAACAGCACCTTCAAATGCAGTCCTATAGATCTTTTCATAGGCATTCAGCGTGCTTCACTTTCATCATCTCTGTAACCATCACAATAACTCTCTCTAAGTCATTTCGACATTATAACCAGTGTTACAAAGGAGGGTGAGACTGAACACCTTGCTTAACGGCACCTGGTAACATTGAATGAGTTTGCAGAAAATTGAACCAGAGACTTCTAGCTCACAGATGTTGTTTTTTACTCTGTTGTGCCAGCTGTTCTTTTTCCTCTGCAACACCATCCGTTTTCTGTAACCTAATGCTGCTTCACAATATCCACTTGTTATGTTATCTGCTTTATTGAAAAGTTCTAAAAATCAGCAGGGGTCTGGTTGAGTCTTTCACAGGTCAGGAAATGGAACTTCTGTATTCATTACTGGTTCCTGTTTTCCCCTCTAAAATAATGGGGCGGGGGGGGGGGACCACCATACTCATTTTGTCAACGCTTTTGCAATCAAAATGTGTATGCAAATATTGGTGTGGCTTTGATTCCAGAGATGATGCCACTCAACAGATAAATCAAAACTTCCATTGCTCTGTAGCATCATTACTCAATCCATTTCATCTTGAAATTATACTGTGCTATATGGCCTTGCCCAGCAATCATATCATAAAGGCTTTGCCGAGTGTTGATATTGCTCAATGAATGACATTTCACCATATTAAAACATCACTACATGGCAACATTGCACAATGTGTGAAGTAATTTTATTCTCACTATGACACCTACACAGTTTCCCTTATTGTTTCCAACGCTATACAGCTATACATCTGAAAGCAGATTTTCAATTTTTTTTGTATTCTTTCTTCATAACTCAAATCAAGTACTGCCAGTTCACCCACTGGTGTTACCTCCCTGATGTGACTTCTTGGGCAGTGACTTTATGGCAGAGATTCCATTTGTCCTTTTGTTTCTCCTCCTGTGGGTCCTTCATACACATCTATTTCTACCTAGGAAGCCTTAAATGTTTGCTTTGCTTATGCGCATAGTTGTAAAGCAGTGGGGTGTTCATAAGGATAAATATCACCATTGGCTGTTAAAAAAATTAGTATGTCTTTAGGTTTAGGTTCAAAATGTTAATTTTACTCTCTGGAATACAGAATATCAGTTCTTTTCCTGTATAACAGTACTGGAGGTTCCCCACTATTGCCCATACTCAGAGATCCCCATGAGTGAGCAGAAAGCACTTACATACGTGCATGGGGCACAGGAACCATTTTTTCACTCACTTCAATAACGTATCATTCCAGAAAATCCCATGACCCTCTGTGGCAGGCGATGGACGGGAGAAGAGAAGGTGAGGTACTGTAGCAGGAAAGGTAGAAGACTGCCGTTATAGTCACAGTTTATGAGATTAGTAGTGCAATCCTAAACAAAGTTACACCCTTCTAAGCTGATTAACTTCACTGGATTTAGAAGGGTGTAACTCTGTTTAGGATTTTAGTTTTAGAGTCTCTGTTTGAATTTCTAGTCCTCTATGCTGGTCCAGCTGGCCCAGACGGGAAACTAGGGAGTTTGTAAGGACTGCAGAAGTGGCAGAATTTAGCTGCCAGTGGTCCCCAAGATTTTTCAGTATACAGCTATCTTATATTTCATTTCAGTGTGGGAAGCTGGTGTTGCTTGGTTGAAACCACTGACATGACAGAGTCTTTGCTACCTTTGTATCATTGGTATATAATAACAAGTGGGGGACTTGCGGGGGGGGGGGTATCTCATTTTCCTCGCCCCCACTATTCTTACCCTTCTCTGAAAGTTGCCATAGCCCCTTCTCTTTTCCTCCTTCCTTCTCTTCTTCCTACCCACCAGCCAACCTACCTTTATCTGCCCCCCGGTCTTCAGCTTTCCCTCCTTCCCTGGGAAAAGTCTGGCCTAGTTGCATGGTACCAGCTGGACTGGGCTAAGTTGTGTGGTGCTGGCCAAGCTGGGCTCAGCTACATGGTGGTGAACCTGTAAGGACTTGCAGGGGGCACCTCATTTTCTACTGTGTTCTCCTCCCCACACTGTTTTCCTTTTCCCTCCCCCTGGCAACTTTCCTCCTTTCCTCTGTCCTTACAACCTGCTCCCATGTTCAGTTATATTTTTTATTCTATATACTTTTACTTCGTATATACTTATTTATTTGATCATTTTTTAATTTATGTCCTGCTTTTCTCCCTGTCTGCGGACCAGAGCAGCTTTTCCCACGGTTCTCCCCTCCTCCACTTAATCCTCATCGCAGTAACCTTATGAGGGCAGGTTAAGCTGAGAGATATTGACTGGCCCGAGGTCACCTGGCAGGTTTCCATGGCTGAGCAAAGGAGTCAAACACAGCTATCCCAGGTCCTGGTCCAACACTCTAACCACTGTACCACACCAGCCCTCAGCCACCTTTCTTTCCACTGGGAAACCAAAGCAGATTACATGTTTCTCCTCTCCTCCATTTTCTCTCAACAACCCTTTGAGGTAGGTTAAGCTGAGAGTGTGACTCGCCTGTCACCCAGTGAGCTTCCATAACCTAATGGAGATTGGAACTTTGGTCTCCTAGAACATAGTCTGAAACTACTACATCACACTTTTTATGGAGCCGCTTCTTTTTAAAAAAAGTTTTTTATTTTGATACCAAACAAACACAACACATAAAACATAAAAGTCGGGGGGTTCCATTTTACATCTTTGTCATATCTGTTATGTTATCACCTACAATATCCAGTTTGTACATTAGCCATTTTAACACCATCTCAATTGTGTATATATTTTGCTTTGTACTGAAAAAGTTATGTAATATCTCTAAGTGTAATTATAAGTCTATATAGTTGATTTAGTATTATCTTCCAGCCATTTATAGAATCTTGACCATGTGGTCTGAAATTTCTTTTCCATCTCAGCAGTTTCAAGAGTTTTGCTTATCATTTCTTCTTTTGAAGGTATTTCATCTTTTCTCCAGTACTTATCATACAATATTCTTGCAGTTGTCAATACATGAATAATAAGGTAAAAGTCTTATTTTTTACAATTGTTTGGTCTTATATTCAATAAAAATAATTCAGGTGTAAAGGGTGCAATCTAACATTTTTTGTAACATTTCATGTACCCAAGCCTAATACTTTTTAACTCTATCATAAGTCCACGACATATGAAAAAATGAACCAACAACCTTTTTACATTTCCAACAACCTAGATTTTGCACCCATCTCATCATAGAGTTTTTAACTATTTCATCTTGTGTTTTGTCTTCTAACATTACTATATAGTTCTTTGATCAGTTTTTCTTCAGAGTATAACAAAATCTTATCTATTTCTGATACTTTAGAACAGAAGCCTATTGTTTTTCTTTAGTGTATCTTGAGTCTATTTCTACTCTTTCCCACCAATTTATGTCAGTCTTTAGTCTTCTAATATTTTCTGTTTGTTTCAGCTCATTTTTGGTGTCCAAGAGATCTTCATATTTTAGCATATAATCTTTTGAAAGTATATTTGGATTAGTAAAAGCTTCTAATGGTGAGACCCATTTTGGAATCTTAACACAGAAAAGTCTTTTTACTTCTTTTCAGACCTTCAATAAGGCTCCACTAATAAGGTGTTGTTTAAAATATTTATGGGTATTGGCTTTCCCATACCATACAAATGCATGCCTCCCCAGCAGTAAGTCATAACCTTCCAGAGCTAGTACCCTGGAATTTTCTAAAGTAATTCATTCTCTTAACCATGCCAGAGATGCTGTGGAGGAGCTCCTGTTGAGCACTAGCAAGCAGCCAGGTCTGGTCATGACAACAAGTAACCTGGTGGTTGCTGGTGGGCCTGACTCCAGTTAGTCCTCCCTCAAACAGTTCTGGAAAGAGCCCTGGCTCCTCCCCCTGCCTTTTGCTAACAGAAACCAAGGCTTGAAGGCTGGCAATAATGTTGTGGTTGCTTAGCAACAGTCACTGAGGGTGTTCATTTCTTAAAACTACAGGGAATATTTCTATTATTTGGGTTTTTTTAAACTCCCAGTTGTTTTTCTGCAGCTTGGGGCTTTTCCTTGTAGAAAGATCTGTCTTGTCTGTCTATGACTCCAGGCTCTAGATTTAAGTATCTATAGATGGAGCAATATTAAAAATTAGACATATTAATATACTGCTATTTGAATATTATTTAATAGTGTTTTTTGATATATTATTATTTTAATGTACTAGTGACTGTATGAGCAGAACTGTGGGAAAATATTTTACTTTTCAGTATTTTGCTTGAGTTTAATTGCTGCAAAGAAAGCATTTGTCTCACAAGGTTAGTTGAATGGATTTAGCAAATACAACCTGCATTTGCTTCCTAACGTGCAGTACTGGGATAGGAATGTGATGTGTGGCAAGGGAAATTACATTTTTCATTGGAAGCGCAATGTGCGTTTGAAAGTTTGTAAGACTGGAGAGTGCACAGTATTGGCCACAACTAGCAGTAGTACTGGTATTGCAGAACTTTGGCTGCTGTGAGTTAAAAGACAAGAGGGCCTTTTGCATCTGGGCCTTCTCACCATTGCCCTTGTGCTGTCTCCACATGCACTTTAAGTTGTGGCCAGTAGAAGTTTTTCAAATCAATTTTGATTAGGGTATGTAGTGACCGTAGGGTTGCCAGCCTCCAAGTGGTGGCTGGAGATCTCCTGGGAGACAGAGATCAGTTCACTTTGAGAAAATGGCTACTTTGGAAGGTAGCCTGTATGGCATTATATCCCACTGAAGTCCCTCCCTTCCCCAAACCCCACCTTCCTCAGGCTCCACCCACAAAATCTCCAGGTATTTCCCAACCCAGAGCTGGCAAGACTAACTGAGCACTCGCAGGGCTGGTTCAGCAGAACAAACTAACTGAAAATGTTAACTGTACTGGTTAAAAATGAGATCAGCTTTTCTGTAGACTGAAAGAACAAATTGTGTAGTTAGAGAGAGAGAGGGGAGGTATTTTTGAACTTGCTGGTGTCTCAAATGCAGAATTGGTTTTGCCCATTCCTTGTTTCCTACTGCTAGGACATTGGGTACCACTTCCCCATTATATGATAAGAGTACACCCAATCTGTTGTGAGCTGTGGAGAATTTTAAAGGATCACAGCAGCACTTGGAGTGGGATGAATCCACATTTGAAACACAGAGGCCGAGGATAGACTGGCAATCTGGAGCGGGAGGAATCCGGAGGCAAAAGCTGCGGAGGGAAAATTCCCCGGGGCTGGCCATTCACACTGGCCAGTGTATTGCGCAAGGATGCTGTTACGGAGTGTTCAGACTGCTGCGGAGTGGCCCCGGGTGGGCCGGCCTCCGCAGCTTGTGGCAGGGCTTTTTCGGCAATGAGCGCTCATGCGCAAATTGCTGAAACGGCACGTTCACACAGCCGCCTCCGCTTGAATCCCGCCTTCTTCCGGTTCGCACTGCCTGAAAGGGGGAGGCATGCAGAAGACGGCCCCTGGACACCAGTTTCTCCCGGTGTCCTTCTACAGCGAGAGGAAACCGGCTTCAAAGTGCGTAAATGCGGAAAGGAGCCGAGGGACAGCTGCGGACGTCTGAACGGGCTCCCTTCCCCCGCTTCCCAAGCGGAGCTCTCCCGGGGCAGATTGCCAGTCTGTCCTTGGCCACATAGTTGTTATCTAATGTTACAGCAGGTACTTCTGCAATCAAGTCCCTACGAATGCATAGGCTGTAGTTCTGAGCACATAAACATCAAACTCAGCCTCATAGTTACCAGTGGAAGTTAGAAAGCATGATTGGGAATGGGCTGAAATCCATATGTGGAAACAATATCAATTGAAATCAGTTGTATATTTCCCCAGATACTCCTGTCTTCCGGATTCAACTTGGCCTCTATTGCAAGAAGGGCTCAAGGCAAGCTTAATTCCAGGAAGGTCACTCATCTTCTTACCACATGTTCTAAGCTGAACTGTTTGTGTGAAAATGAGGCCTCTGCCTTTGCAGTATCAGTCCTGCATGCAATCCTTCTGACTGCTGTTCCCTTTTAACGGGCTGCTTGCAGAGTATTTTTCCGGCCTGATTGATCCCCACATTAGAAGGGTGTTTACACTGGCCCGTTTTAATGTGCTCCCCTCAGCTGTGCTATATGGGAGATTTTTAAAAACCCCATTCTCGGATAGGTTATGCCTCTGTGGGCTAAAGGGAGATTGAAGGCGCAGACCACGTACTTCTCTCTTGTAGATATTACCAGGATCTACGTGCTTTTCACCTCATTCCTATTTTGCGATTCTTGGAGGGCAAATCTGAGGAAAGTAAGATAATGAACACCCTAGCCTCAAATAGGGCTGATACCATCGAAGTGGTGGCAGACTTCCTTTATAGTGCGTATAGGAGGAGAAGTTTGTTCTGTCGGAATGATTAGTTAATTAACTGTTTTGTCTTCTTCCCTTTTTGTATACCTGCGCTAAGGCTGTTGTTGTTATGCCAGTAAAGATTTGTGGTTGTAATTGCTGTTCTGCAAATTGTTAGCATTCCCTGCAGTGGTATGTTTTTGCAAAAATAGCTTAGCTTAGAACATGCTTCAAGGAGAGGAGGTGAAAATGGATTTTGTTTCCAAGATTTGAACAACTTTTAACTTTTAAATACACAAAAATTGTTGCATTGTATTTGTTCTTGCACAAGATGCACGTTTCATGTTATGGAAAATCCACAGCCAAGCAGGAGTTTTGACCAAATCCCATGTGCAAATATACTGCTAGCTCTTTTTAAAGTGCCACTGGACTCGAATCTAGCTCTTTTACTGCAGACCAACACCCACCTGAAACTCTGTATGTGGAATGTGAGCTCATCTGAGTTTTGAAATCCTTTAAAATACTCCATATTCCCGATAGATGGAGCTTTCTTATCACTCAATAGGGAAGTCAAAACCAATGTGTTGTCTATGGGAAACAAACAGTATCAATACAGAATAAGTTGAATGCCTATACATATGAGACATCAGCAAGTTCATAGAAGAATGCCTTTTTCTCTGACTATGTAATATGGCCTTTTCACAGTAGGATTAACATATTTAGATTGTTGAACCTGGTGCTTCATATGCATCCAAATCAATTGTGGCCTGATTGTATCTGGTATCTGTGGCCTGTGTATCCCTTGAGCGCCAGGTGGGTGGGTATCTTCATTCTCTTCATGAGAGGTGCATGGAGTCAGGGGCATGGTTCAAGAAACAGCTAGCTCTCTAGCAACTGCTTTTGTTTAAAAAGTAGAAATACAGTATTTTAGATTTTGACATTCATGCTTTTTTGAAGTACATTATAGAAGTAAGAGAATCACAGTCCACAAACAACACAATATATGATACACAAAAGACTGTGTGATGTGCATATTCTATTTCAAAAGTTTTTCTTAAGTGATCAACTAAACATCATAGGTACATTCAAATACATTAAAAATCAGGTCTCCTAAGGATGCTGTAGAATATTGAAATGCTGCTGATTAAGTTTTCCGGACTATATGTTGGTTTTGAGATCTTCTTCTGAACTTGACATTACACTATTATAAAATAACATTTTAAGTTAAAAATGGAACTGCATAAATTGATGTTACAACGGGAAGCGTTTTGGACATTTTGACTGAATACATGCCAACCATGGGGACTGAATGCCTCTACTGACTATTTGTGTTTTCTGTAGTGAGTGTGATGTTAAGGGGATTTGGCTGTACCTTTAAGCTTGTTGAATTTGTTGCACCTGTGATGTGGTATTAATACATGGCTTTGTGGAATACAAGCCGAGGCTACGTGAAAATCTCAGTGTGATAGTGTAGCCTTCAGGCATAATGGAAAAGGTATCTATAATTGATTAATGGTGAGCTCTTATATGTATAGATATATTTTTGTAATAAATCTAGAATATTTTTATTAATGTTATTGTATAGACGTGTAATTAGTATATATTCTTGTAGAATGTATTTTGAAGATTGCTATTCGGGAAGAAGCTTACAATACCTGTTTCGTCCAGACGAAAGTCCAGAAGACTTCGTCAGCAGCATTTCAACATCCTACAGCATTCTTAGGAGACCTGATTTTTAATGTATTTGAATGTACCTATGATATTTAGTTGATCACTTAAGAAAAACTTTTGAAATAGATGTATGCATCACACAGTCCTTTGTGTATCATGTATTGTGTTTTTGGAGTACATACCTGCAGATATTTCCTACTTCCACCATTTGTAGATACAGCTGTAGCTTGGGACTTACATTTCCACTAAAATGAATGGGGATTGTCCTGGAGCCTGGAATTTTTCTTGAATAAACTCCATGTATAAAAATGAGTTGTGCTCTTATACTTTCATTCATTTCTAGTGGGCTGTATCCCTAGTTCGCTGCGTTTTCTGAGAAATATTATAGCCCGGCAGCAGTGCTTATTAGAAGCAGCCATTGCTGATGTTTCTTCTCAGATGTGTATAATTCCTTTCTAGAGTGTTTATGTATGTCTGTGAAAAAAAGGCTTTCTTTTATTTTGTGCATTTTCCTTGCCTATTTGTAATCACTGTTTCCGGAGACTGCTGATGTGCATTTTTCTTCTCCCTCAAAAGGGTTTGTTCACCGTGTGACCTCAGTCATGATAACAGCATAGAGGTAGAGACACATCCCTGTCACTCAGGTAACTGGGCCAGCATTCCCTAACTTGCCTCGCCCATGATTTCATTGCCTGCAAGCAAGACTTTCACCCCAGTCCAGTTTTCATTTGTACAGATCATGCATGACTAGCTGGTGAAGGCCCTGGCCTGGGTGGCCCAGGCGCCATTTTGTCGGATCTCAGAAGCTAAGCAGGGTTGGCCCTGGTGGTTATTATTTGGGTGGGAGGCCAGTGCCACCAAGGAATCCCAGGGTTTTAATGCAGAGGAAGGCAATGCCGAACCACCTCGGAATGTCTCTTGCATCGAAAACCCTACAGGGTCACCAAAAGTCCGCTGTGACTTGATGGCACTTAACACACATACAGTCAGTGCAGAATGTGGCTGGGGACTACTTCTCCAGAAGCAAATGCCCTGCTGTGCTGCATTGAGCCACTATTGGAAGTGAAGCAGCACACACAAACTCATTCATACCTACATACACCCCACATGCTGACATGTTTGATGTTAGGGTGAAGGGGACACTTTCATTTGGAGAATCTGCTTTTAGTACCTTTGTATGTATGGATAAACCATTGCCAGAATTCTGTGATTCTGTAACTCTAGGCAGCTTTTCCTTGTAGAAGTTATGTGGAGAAGTAGAACTTTTTCAGTAGGGGCCACGGTGGCTGAGGTTAAGACACTGAGCTGCAGGCTGGAAGGTCGGTAGCTCGGCAGTTTGAGACCCAAGTGCTGCATGATGAAGTGAGCTCCTGTCTTTGGTCCCAGCTTCTGCCAAGCTAGCAGTTCTAAAGCAAGAAATTGCAAGTAGATAAACAGGTTCTGCTTTGGTGGGAAGGTAATAGCATTCCATGTGCCTCAGTGTTTAGTCATGCTGGCCACATGGCCACGGAAAAGTCTTTGGACCGCACTGGCTCTTCAGCTTGGAAATGGAGACAAGCACTGTCCCCAAGAGTTGTATTTGACTAGCTTTCGTGCAAAAGAAACCTTTTTAGAACTTTTTAAAAAATCTGGTCTGCTGTATTTTATTTTATTTTATTTAGATACATACCTTTTTTAAAAAAATGCTGCTTGACTTGGAATTAATGCGTTGATTACTATACAGCAGGGGTCCTCAAACTTTTTAAACGGGGCCAGTTCACTGTCCCTCAGACCGTTGGAGGGCCTGACTATAGTTTTTTTTAAAAAACTATGAACAAATTCCTATGCACACTGCACATATCTTATTTTGAAGTAAAAAAAACAAAATGGGAACAAATACAATATTTAAAATGAAGAACAAGTAAAGTTAAATCAACAAACTTACCAGTATTTCGGTGGGAACTATGGGCCTGCTTTTGGCTAATGAGATGGTCAATGTCCGGTTCCATATTTGTCACTGCTAGTCATAACAAGTGATGCAAGTGTTGGAGATCTGGTTGGAGATTTCAGATGTTTCATTCTGGAAAACATCCCCACCCGGCTCCTGGGCGCCCGGGACTGGCGCAGGTCTCCTAGCTGGCTCAGAGGCCTCTGAGCTGGCTAGGGGACTTGGGGCCGGCTGGAGTGCCTGCCCTTGCACACTTACCCTCTTCCTTCTGCCTCCTCCTGGCCAACTGGGGGGAGGGGGTGGGGCTTGATCAGGTGTCCTCCCCCCAGGCTCATCACTCCCGGAGCGGCACTCCGGTGAGCTCCCCCTCCAATGGATCCCTGGCGGCACACCCGGCGGGCCAGAAAAATGCCCTCGGCGGGCCGCATGTGGCCCGCGGGCTGTAGTTTGAGGACCCCTGCTATACAGCATGGGAGTAGTAGTGCTCAGGGCATTAACTTTGTTACCTACCTGGGTTCCTCACCCTTTTTCCAAGGAGTGCAACATACATATTAGCCTCAGTAGAACTCTAGGAGGTGTTCTACTGATCTTTGCAGCTAAGGAGAATTTTAGGTTTGGATTTTCCAGTTTCCCAACCAACAACTGTAGTAGCTGCTGTGCTCAGTGATGCGGTTAGATACTTTTAAATTATGGACTGAAAGTCTTGTGAAGCCCTTGTATGGACTGTGTGTGTGTTCAAACAGGAAACTACAGTCTGCTTTTGCACCCTCCCTCTGGTAAACCAGTGAGCCAGAGCCCTGGACTTCTACTCCAAATTCCACCCTTGATGGAAACACTGACTGTGCTGTGTGGTTGCAGAACTATTTGTCACACCTCTGCCTAATCCTTATTTAATTATTTCAAAACAACCAGATGTAGCTGTCAACCCACAAACTGCATGTAATGGATGGTTTGGTCTACTTGCTATCCTGCTGATCAAATATTAGCCTATTTTAACCAACAGGACCATATTTACTATATAGAAAATCTATACTATTTCAAGTGTCTTATCTGTAGGAAATCTGTTTTGACACTCAGCCTTATGCAAGGGTTCATGAAATGAGTTATTAAAATATCTGGGTGGAAGCAGGGGCTGGACATAATGCATATGTGTGGTATTCTACATAAGGAAGCCAAATACTTGTGGTAGTTCAGAGGCTCTCTTGTAAAAGGAGACCAACCCTCCAGGGCACTGCCCATTCCGCATCTGGAGAGCCAGTTTGGTGTAGTGGTTAAGTGCGCGGACTCTAATCTGGGAGAACCGGGTTTGATTCCCCACTCCTCCACTTGCACCTGGCTGGATGACCTTGGGCAAGCCATAGCTCTGTACCAGCTGTTCCCTCAAGGACAGCTTGGGAAAGAGCTGTCTTAGCCCCACCTACCTCACAAGGTGTCTGTTGTGGGGAGGGGAAGGGAAAAAGGAGTTGTAAGCCACTCTGAGACTCCCTTGGGGAGTGGAGTGCGGGGTATAAATCCAATCTCTTCTTCTTCATCTAGCATTCACTCCGTTGTTTTACCAAATCCATGCTGGAATAGAATTTCCCCTCTACATTCCATGCCACTTTTACTTTGTTTGATTGTGGGATTTTATTATAGCCTGCACACTGCATGATGGTTTCAATACCTTTAATTTCTCAGTTTTATGGTACTGTCTGCATAGATGTATGGCCGTTTTATGGCCGTTCAGGGGTGACTTTGCAGTCAGTGTGGCGTTGACCTGGGGTATTTGAATGTGGTTTTGAGCCACACCTTTTTCTGTTCCCGTGTGGGTTTGGTAAAACAACGGAGCGAATGCTAGATGCACAATGGGCCTTATAGTCCATCACATCCTTCTAAGCTCACTGACTGCAGTGGATTTAGAACAGTGTAATACTTCTTAGGATGGCACTATAAATCTGGTCTCTCTTGAATGCCAGTTGAAATGCTCCTACCTCAAAATCTGGGCACAAAATAAGAAAGTTCTAAATGAATTTCCATGAATATGTTAGACTCTTTAAAAGGGTCTTTTACTCTTTATTGTTTTACTCTTTATTGTTTATGCTTTTTAGAACAATATTTTATTCTTTCAATTTTAAACTGGAATACTTTGAATTTTAGTTATTGCCATTACAGCCCTTCAGATGGCAGCAAAATTCTACAGTTTGTATCACTACAATTTTCTGCTAGCTCTGTCAACAGTTTTTGTTGGCTGTGCAGTTCCTTGTCTATAATTACAAATGGATTCTTGAACAACAGCAACATGAGTTTGTCTTGTACTGGAATGCAGATGTCTTCAGACCTATCTTGGAGTAATTGTGTTATCTCTTCTTTAACTTTCCACACAGGCAACTACAATTCTAATAGGTCTCTTCATACCCCTTACACACTAGTCCTTTAATGTAGCCGGCAAACAGTAATCTACCTTCATCGTTTTGAAAGTTTTTGTAAGAAAAATAAGCACATAAATCTGAATTTATTTTCAGCACACATGTACTTTGTAACAGGTGTTCAAGAGTCTCATGGATGTTGTGTAGGGTTGCCACGTCTTACCTTTCCTGTGGCGGGGCTCCTGGCTCCTTGTTGGGATGTCATGTGCAGCACAATGACATCACCGGGAGTGACATCATCTTAATAGGGCTGTTGCACAGCAATGCTCTAGTGTTTGGGGCAGAAACTGTATGGTAACCATAGAGTTGTCCTCTAAATGCTAGAGCGTTGCTGCGCAACTGCACCAGCGTAATGATGTCACTACTGGTGATGTCGTTGCACCGACCAGGACACTGCTGTTCAGGGGTGGGACTTCCTCCCCAGCCAGCTGGCCAGTGATGAATTGGGGCCCCTGAAATTGGAGGACCCCATACCCCAGCCAGGAGGATTTAATAATAGACATATAAAGTACTCAGGACAAATTTTCCATCAACAACAGGTAGAAATTCCCTGGTAAAGTTGATCACAGGCTGAAATTCACAGGTAGAGTTTTTCCACAAATAATTTGAAACAAATTCAAAAAAGTCCTTGAACTGTAAGGGTGTAGTAGTGTCTGGCAGAGACACTATTATTTCAAATTGTTTGTGGAAAAACACCACCTGTGAATTTCAACCTGTGATAAACTTTACCAGGGAATTTCTACCTCTTGTTGATGGAAAATTTGTTCTGAGTACTTTATATGTCTTTCTATTATTAAATTCATTGATTATTGGTGTTATAACTTGGGCACATGCATTTTTTCTTGTTTTCATATATTGCTGTGCCACTGCCTTTCATCTTGTATCCCAGCCAGGAGGATGGCAACCCTAACTTTGTGACTGGAGGAAAAATCCTACCAGATTGCAGTTAATCAAATGAATTATAATTGATACCTGAGGTTTATATGCTGCCTCCAGGTTGCGATTTGTTAAATCAGTCTCTCAGATGTTTATGACAGACTGTATTTTCTGTAGTGTATTATTCAGTTCGGAACTGGCTATATATAATGAAGATCTTGTCCTGTCATTGTACACAGAGTCACGCCCTTGAGTTCTGAAACTGAGCAATGTATGTTGTTGTTGTTAGCCATTCAGTTGTGTCTGACTCTTGGCGATTCTGTGGGCCAGCTCTCTCCACGTTTTCCGATCTTGCACTGTTTCTTTGAGTTGTTCCATGCTCAGGCTGGTGTCGACTTCTATGGTGTCTAGCCACCGTGTTCTTTGGTGGCCTGGTTTCCTTTTGCTGTGAACCAATCCAAGCATAATTGCCTTTCCTAGTGAGTTCTTCTGCATGACATGGCCGAAGACCACGACATTTCTGGTTTTATGCACTCTTAATACTTAATGGTTTTATGCACTCTTAATACTTGCTTGCTGGTCACCTTTGCTGTCCAAGGTTAGGTAGACGAGAGGATGCCTGTTAAAGTGATGTAAAAATCTTTTGCTGATGTGCAGACTTTCCAAATGGCATATGCAAGACTGTGGAAAGCAATTGTAGAGAAAACTATTCTTGGGAAGGGCTGTTAAGGTTTATTCATGGGGAAGATTCTTCTCCTCCGTAATGCAGTTGCAGGCATCAGAAGAGGAGAGGCTGATTGGACAGAGAGATGTGCTACATTGGGCCTGTAAGTGCCTTTGTGCCGGAAATAGCAGGTGTGGCTATTAATACTTGGTAACGCTCCCCAGATGAATTAATGAGTGGCAGTTTATACCTAAGGAATTAATTTGCTTTTTATATGACAATTCAACAGAACATTGATTTCAAATTATAGAAGGAACGTTTACCAAGGTTTTACAACTTTAAAAAAACCCCAAAAAGTTGCTTTCCAAAACCAGCATAGATAAAAAAGACAGGATGCAACTCACAGTGATCATCCAGCCAAAGTTTAGCACTTTTAAATCGCATTAATTTTGAATGGCAAAGTCATATGCATGCTTAGTCTCTCACGCTGAAATCACTGGGGCTTTAACTTTAACTGGATTGTGCTCATTGATTCCCTCACCCCGCACTGAATAGTAAAAGATAGAATGCTGTTTTCTCGCAGTCTGTGTTACAGTTACCGTGACCTGAATAGCCCAGGCCGGCCCAATCTCATCAGATCTCAGAAGCTCAGCAGGGTCAGCCCTAGTTGGCATTCGAATGGGAGACCACCCAGGAATGTCAGGGTAGCTGTGCAGAGCAAGGCAGTGGCAGACCATCCCTGAATGTCTCTTGCGCAGAAAACCCTACAGGGCCACAGACATTCGGTGCGGCTTGATGGGGGGGGGGGGGGGGAGAGTTACAGTGCTCACTCAGCACACTGAAAATAGTGGTAGAAGTTTCTAAAGCATTGCATCATAACTGTAGTGTTCTTAATTATGCAAAAGAAATAGCTCATATGTTAAAATCTATTAACCTCGACCATTCTTAATGAAGGTTTATTTTTTGTCTCTGTTTTATGAAAATCAGTATTTGTGTATACTTATTGCAAAACACAGGTTGTAATCCTGTGTACACTTAGCTGAGAGTAAGCCATGTTGAACTTGGTAGAACATACTTCCGAGTATGCCTGCAGAGAATTGTGCTATAGTTATTCAGCAAACTTGTGTCAGTAGGTGTAGATTTGTTTTTGAGCTGTTTCTTAGCATACGGCCATTTTGTTTGTGATCAAATTAGAATCTAGGTTTTAGGATTTGAAAGACAAATACTCTAATCCACTGAACCACTCAGTCGCTCTGTCAGTTCTAATCAGGTAAAGACACTGGTAATTTTAAAATGAAGGAGCTGTATATATTTGACCTCAAAGGAGGCCAGTTTCTTTGTGTGTTGTATCTGAGGGGGTGTGTGTGTGCGCGTGTGTGTGTGTGTGTGTATATATATATATATATATATATAATGTTATTTTGTCAGCCTTGTCAGGTATATATACAGTCATTGTCCATTAAGCAGCAGAGAAGTAGAATTAATGTAAACAGTTCTGGTTTTACATGTTATAAGAAGTTACAAATCAACTAAAATTATGAATGTTTGGTTTCCAAGGAGAAATATAGAAATAATATCAAAGACATACATATATTGGTAGATTACTGTAGGCTTTGATCATATGAATTTTGCTCACAAGCATAGAGCTGGAAGGAACCTCAAGGGTCATCTAGTCCAACCCCCTGCAGGACACAGGAAATTCAGAACTACCATCCCCCCCACTCCCTCTGTGACACCTGTTATATGCCCAGAAACAAATCACAGAGACAAATGTTTTTCCCTAAATCAATTTTATTTCAAACCATTTGATTTGATGGTAGCACTTTTCAATTAATCTACGAGTTTCAGAAAATATCTGCATAGGTCAGCAGTAGAACAGCTAGATTCTGAGAAAAAGAATCTAAGTGACTCTTGAAAGCTTATATCCCAAAAATCTTGTTGGTCTCTAAGGTACTATTGGACACGAATCTAGCACTGTAACGTCTTGTAAGAGTGATAGCAACAGGGATTTCATCATCAGGTGGGACTTTGGTATCTCCCGGAATTACAGTTTATCTCCAGACTGCAGAGGTAAATTCCCCTGGAGAAAATGACTTCTTTGGAGGGTGGACTCTATGGTATTGTACCTCACTGAGTCCAAGTGCTCCCAAGGCTCCATCCTCAAAGCTCCAAGAGTTCCCCAACCTGGAGCTGGAAACCCTACCCCCCCATCTCCCACCGGTGGCCGGAGGGAACCTGGCAACCCTGATAGCAATAACTAGGGAGCTTTGGAGGCAAGGCCAGTGTTAACGCTATGTCACATCATCAGTTCTGGTCACACATCCAGAAGTGACATCATGGTGTTACCACGGTCTTTACGATAGTTTTGTGGGATTGTAGGGGCATCACAGTGACATTTGACATTGTGACTGGAAAGTAACATTGTAACATTGCTACATCACTTTTCTCCCTCAGATTTTTCCGGCGGCTGCACTGGTCTCTACTGGGCCACCGGTCTGATCCAGCAGGGCTCTTTTTATGTTCTTAAATTCTTCACAGCTCCTGCCAGAAAATGTTGTAGTAACACACTTTTAACCTGTGGAGGTATTCTCTGTAGGTCCTCAGGGGAATGACATTAAATATCAGTTAATTAATCTTGGTTATGTGAAAAATATTGAGATGACAGTTTGATCTAGCTAGGATCCTGTAAGTAGGAATACTTAAGAAAATCTCTTGGGGATAAAAGAATTAATGATTGAGGCAGGGCTTAACAAATCCCAGGTACCAGGGCACCGTGGTGGTGGAAAGTGCTGTCAAGTCACAGCTGATTTATGGCAACCTGTAGGGTTTTCAATTCAAGAGACATTCGGAAGTGGTTTGCCATTGCCTGCCTCTGCATCACACCCGTGGTGTTCCTTGGAGGTCTCTCATTCAAGTACAATTAAGGGCACCATGGCACCTAGAAATTTCATTGTGGTGCATAGTACTTCCTTTTTTTCTTTTTTTTTGGAAATTTTTATTATTATTTTTCACTCTAAACACAAATGACACTCCAAACACTAAACCACTAGACTAAAACATAGGCTACACAAGGGTCACACATTCTGGTTACTAATTTGCTAAAACAAAGATTTCTCCTCAGAAAAATTTCTCAGGTTACTGGTTACAGACTGGAATTTAAATATTTAAGTCAAGTAAACACAAATTTAAAATTCTCAAACTTTCAAAATTTCATTATTTCTTTTTCTTCCCTTTATATTGCTCTATCTCAAAGTCCCACTTGACTTTCAAGAGTTTTGGGGCAACTTTTTCTGAGTCGGAGTCCTCTTCTGGAGTACTGCTCTCTGTGTTTTCAGGATTTTCTGGTCTATGTGAGCTGTTTCCTTCTTCTTCTTCTTCTTCTTCTTCCTCTGCTGGTCTTTTTTCTTTCGCTGAACTTTGTTGCTTCTCCAAAAACCACTTTGCTTTTACAACAGAATCAGTATTTTTTTTCTCTTCATAGTTAAAGACAAGACCCTTCGGTAATATCCATCTGTAGGGGGTGGAATGTTTCTGTAAGAAGTTAGTTAAGCCTTTGTATTGCTTTCTCTTTTTCTTATCTCGAATGGAATGTCTTTTAAGACTCTAATTTCTTTGTCTTTGATTTTTAAGGTTGCCCCATTAGTGGCCTTGAGCACCACATATCTTGTAGATCTTTTAGAAAATCTTACCAGTATCTCCCCAGGCAGGTTTTTTTTTCTGGATGAATTCTGGATATGTTCGATATACCATATCCATTTCGCTTTGAAGTATATCCGATTTTAGACCTGCCATTGGGGCCAGTGCTTCACTCAGAGATTCTCTCTTTCTCCACCACCTCAAGTCTCTGGTCCACTGCTTTTGTCTTGGTTTCAACTTTTCTCATGAATTTTGCTGTCTCCTCATTTTTTTTATTAGTCTCTTTGAGTTGTTTTTGAAGTGTTTCAAAGTTATTGTTGAGGTTAGTCATCTGATCCAGCAGAGGGTGCAATGCTGCAGCCGACATGTCTTTTCCAGCAACTCTCACCATTTCAGTCCCAGGGGACTTAACTCTCCTGTTATTCCCCATTCAGTCATTCATGTCCTGAAAGAGAGAGAGCTGTACAGTTTTCCTGCCTTCAAACAACTTGCTCAAACCTCTGAAATCATCACTTTCTATTGTCAGGGGTCTGTTGGAGCTGGAGCGAGGCGGAGCGAAGCTCCACCAGCTCAGGAGTGGCCACTAGGGCAGCCACGGGCTGAATCAGATTCTCACTGCCAAATTTCAGCGACAACTTTAAAAGCAACTGGAGGGGAGGGGATTTGAGGGAGAGGCTCCAAACTTGCAGGGTAGCTGCTGGGGCCTCTCCTCGAAATACCCACCAAGTTTCAAGAAGATTGGACCAGGGGGTCCAATTCTACGGGCCCCCAAACAGATTGCCCCCATTCCCTCCATTGTTCTCTATGGAAGGAAAAAAGTTAACATTTTTTCCCACCATAGAGAACAATGGAGGGGATGGGACAACCTGTTTGGGGGCCCATAGAATTGGACCCCCTGGTCCAATCTTCTTGAAACTTGGTGGGTATTTTGAGGAGAGGCCCCAGCAGCTACCCTGCAAGTTTGGAGCCTCTCCCTCAAACCCCCTTTCCTCCAGCCCCTCATATACCCTATGAGTTTTTGCCATTGATTTCAATGGCCCATAGGGTATAATGGGGCTGAAACTGACATTCCCTTACTGACACAATTCTGGTGATGTCAGGGGACATGGCATATGCTAATGAGGTATGCTAATGAGTTATGCTAATGAGCTCCTGCACCTCTTTTTCTACGAAAGGACCCCTGTCTATTGTTATTCACAACAGAAGGAGGGGTATGCTTCCTTTTTCTTCCGATTGTGTCTGCAAGGCAGTGGTGCATTAAAAAATCCCATCTTTTCCCCCTATAAATAGATGAAACCAGGGCCAGTGCTACCATTAGGCCAAGTTAGGCGACTGCCTAGGGTGCAGACCTCAGAGGAGTGCAGAAACGGACAATCAGTGTTCCTCCAATCAGCCACAGGCTCTCACACTCCCTCACTCACCAGCCGTGGCTCTCCTATGCTTTTCCTCCTCCAGAAAGTCACGGCAACTGTAGCAACAGCAGCAGCAGGTCCCTTCAGCTTTGCCTCGCACCCTGCCCACCCAAGCCTGCACAATTTTTTTAAAAATTAGCAGGGTCAAGTTTTGTGCTTTTAATTTTTCCTAGAATTCATCTGTTTTTGATAATTGTTTAGCAGGGGGTGGGGGGGAGGCAAGTAGTTAGCCTTGCCTAGGGCGCAAAAAAGCCTGGCACCGGTCCTGGATGAAGCTCAGAGAAATTGAGGAGAAGGGGAACGAAATGCTATGAGGGGGGAAAAAAAAAACCCAGTCAGGAGGCAGAATGCATACTTCAGGGTGCCTCCTGGTCCCCCTGGATGCTAGCATCTCACGAAACAGTTCTGGCCTGGTTTATATGTGGCTGACATGCTAGCAAAATAAACGCTAAAGGCAAAATATTCAGACTTGGGAGAAAAAAATATTCAAAACTTAAAATTAAGTCAGAGGGGTGTAACAATACAACAGAGAGAGTCTAGCTTCTTTCCTCATCCCTCTTCTCCTATCTAACCTGAAAACTAACTCCTAATCACTTACCCAGAGTGTTCTATAAATAGCAATGCTTTAACCTCCTGGCTCAGCAAGGGCTGTTAAAATTTTCCACAATTTTTAGACCAACCAGAATCTGTCATCAGAATGTTAACATTAGGTGTCGTAACATTTTATTTATTTATTTATTTATTCATTCATTCATTCATTCATATTTATATCCCGCTTTGCTGGGCAAGCTGGCTCAAGGTGGCTGACTCAGGGTGAGCTGGCTCAACATCTGCTCATCTGAACATGAATTGGATACCTTTTGGGTCAGATTCTTTCCTGAGGAAGGAAAGAGAGAGAGGGAGAGAGAGAGAGAGAGAGAGAAGGGAACAGAAAAGCAGGAACTCCTTACTTTCAGAAAATAAAATTGCAAAATAAACACGAGTACATATACTGTTGCCCCCCCTTTTACAAAGATAGTTTAAATTTAAACTCTTTTTTAAAAAACCCTTTCTACAACTGTAGGATACCAGGATAAACATAAACCATACAGAAGGCTAAGTGGATTCCCCTTCCTCTTGCTCTGCTTTGTTTGCAGAAAAAGAACACTGCGAACAAAGTTACCTTAAATTAAAACTCAATACACTTTGACTCCATAATTTATACTAAAAACATTTTCTCATTATCAAAATGACAGAGTAACAAACCTTGCACCCTTTCTTGCAAACTAGAAGAGCAGGGTGTGTACTCACAGATCTCCAGTAAATAATCATTTTTCTGTAAAGCTTATATCCTTGATCTGCTTATGGGACTCTCACTCCTTATCTATACTGCAAACGAAACAGAAGCCAAAACATTCTGAAATTTTCGAGGTCAGGGTGCTATTCTCCCCGAAGGATACATCCCATTTCTTTGCTAAAAGAATTCTGACACAGCTTTATAGACAAAATAATTAACTCTGTTTAGGACAGATGAGATATAGACATCAGTACAAACAAACTTTTTTACCAACTTTATGAATCATTTTTCCCTTTCAGAGAGGCTTCTGCTGTTGAATAAAACATCCATTAGACTGGCAAAATAAGAACTTGAAATTGACCGAAAAAGTTCTAAAAACCAGCAGCCTGGGCTGGCAAATCAGAGACTGAGAACTTGGAAATTTAGAGCAGAATTTACAAACTTTGCTGAACCTCAGCAGGCAAAACCATGGAGTCTCTTCTCCTTTACAGGGGAGAGAACTCTGCAGAATTTTTCCAGTTCCAGGAAACCTCCAGTTGTTACCTGGAGATTATATATTCATTTATTTATTACTGGCATTTATATCTGTACAGCAGAATCTCTTACAGTTCTATACATTTCAGTAAAATTTCCCTATTTGGTTGGAGAATATTCATACCATATTATTCATAACGTGCCTATATCACATATCAGCATGAAAAGTCTCATGTTACTCAGTATAACATATCTCCCATTCTGTGTCAATTCCTTAAACAGATATATACATTTATGCAAAGGCACACAGCTGTCCCATCCTTTTTCTTAATGATAACATAAAACCATAAATCAGCAAAAAACCTTACAGGCAGGTTTTTTTTTTAAATGTTCCACTGCACATATCTTTTAGGCAGTTAACACATACCCAAGACATGAAACTGAATTCCCTAATAACAATACACAGAAACACAGTAGCGAACACAGATGAAAATTGGCAAACTAAAGCACCAGGTTATTGAGGGCTATGAAGAGGCACAGATCCCAAAACGGACTGAGACTAATACAGACTGATGCAGTTACAGGTACAGTTAGTAAAACTAACAAAAAAGAGTTCCTAAACTTCCAGACTTTCCTGAGGGTAGCACCAACGGCTGGAGGGCAGGGTCACCTCACTGTCTCCAAAGTGCTGGGTAGCACTAAGCTAAAAATAGCAGATCACGTTCAAGAAAAGCCATAGGGTATAATAAGCAAAGGTTGATCCCCCCCCCCCCCCCCCCAATGCAACAGTCTGAGACTCTGCAGAGGACCTTGCCGGATTGGAGGACAAGGCTAGGCCTCTGACTGGCAAAACTGAGGGCAGTGGTCTGGCTGGTCAGCGACAGGAGTTGGTGTCAGAGGCAGGGAGGAGGGTGAGGGCTGGTTGGTGACCAGCGTTGTTGTCAGAGGCTGGGATCCTGCAGAAGGTCCTGCCTGGTTGAATGGTGGGGGCTGGGTGGAAGGGCCAGGGGGTGTCGGACTGGCAGGGCCAGAGACAGAAGTCAGGGTTGCTGAGGCTTGGCTGGAGGGTGTGTCTGGGACAGGGGCAGATGCCAGGGGAGAGGCAAAAGGAGGCTGAAATAAGTGCTTGATGGGAGTGGCAACATTTCCCAAAGCCTCAAAGAGCCAGGATGCTTGTTGCTGTAACCCAAGGGGTGGGGTAGATTGGGTTGGACTGGTGGGGCATGAATGTTCTGTCTTTCCTGTTGCCTGAAGGAAGGGGTTAACTGATCTGTTAGGCAACTGTGAAATTTCTGCAAAGGGACTATGCGTTGTTGCTACCTGATGGGGAAATTTTCCAGTCAGTGGCAAGCTGTGGCCTCTGTACTCTGAGGGCTTTGGGGGGATGAATCAGGTGCAGGCCTTGAAGAGACTGTCAAAGTGTGTGTTTGGGGTCCGGCTGGGTCAATGCCTGGTCCAGTCATAAAATGGCCACACCTCCATACAAAGAGTAGGGTAGTCTTTTCCAGAAATAGCAGGCTCAGTATCTACAATATGTTTCCTTGTAACATAGAGACACTCTGCCTTTTGGAGAGGCTCCCCCCCCCCCCCAAGATCCCAAAGCTTTATGTAAGATCAGAGGCTGTGAGGCCTCACAGATTAAAAGGGTACCTGTTTTGCCAGGTCAGTGAATGCTTTCAATCTACTGGCTTGACCCCAACAGGTGAATACAATAGAAATAAAGACCAAGGGAACTTAAAAGCCAAAAACCACAACAATAGAATGTCACATTACAAACTCATAATCAGAAAGCTATACAAAAGAATTTCAACAAAAGCAGACCAGAACTGATCATTAAACATGCACTGAACACAAAAATCACCAAGTGTTTGTGAGCAACTGTCAGAGTCTCCAGTAATCAGCACTCATCAACAAGCAGGATCAGTTTATTTAGTCAGGTTAACTACATTGCTCTAAACACTTATCTGTTTTAAGGCTACAGAGGAAAAGCAGGAATGGGATTTTATACGGGGTTCAAACTTGGGTGTCATATAGCTACAAGCCAATGAGTGCCAGGTTATGTCCACACGGAAAATAACGGCCCCTAGTTCCCAGTGGGAAACTTACAAGAGAAACCTGAGAGCATCTCCCGGGCGAACCTTGTCAAGGCAAAAGATAAATGCTAGAAGAGAGTCGAAAGTTAACACACTAGTGGCAACTCTTCACCCCCACCTTTATGCCCCCTAGCTGACATTCCTTCCTCTTTATGGCCGCCATATGGCAGCCAGCCTCCTTCCCCCCCTTCTCCATGGCAGCCTAGCTGACATTCTGCCCCCCTAAAGAGGCCCCCCTGGCTTTAAAGGGCACAGAGAATGGAAATCACACAACAATATAGGGGCATTGACATGACAGTCTTGGACCCATTCGTTCTCTTCAGGCCCAAAATCCTTCCACCGAACCAAGTAAAACAAACGCCCCCTTCTTAATTTAGAGTCCAGGTTTGGCGCCACCTCCTGATGTGGTTCATCATGCAGAATCAGAGGTTGGGGAGCAGGAGGACGAGAACGCCATGCGTTTGGCCCAGGATCCCGCTTCAGGAGGCTGAAATGAAAAATTGGGTGAACGCCCTTAAAAGACTTAGGCAGGGCCAGTTCAACAGTCACTTGGTTGATTTTGCGCACTACAGGAAAGGGCCCCACATAGCGCCAGCCTAGTTTCCTACTGGATTGCAGCCCCTTTAAGTTTTTTTGGGGACAAATACACACAATCACCAGGCTTAATGTCCCAAAGTTCAGCCTGGTGCTTGCCAGCCTGCACTTTGTAATCCGCTTTTGCCTTCTGGACCTTCTGGATCTTCAGAACCTTCTGGACCTTCAGAATCTTCAGAACCTTCAGAATCTTCTGGACCTTCAGAAGCACCTTCTGGATCACTGGCCACTGGTCCTGTAGTTCTTGCTACCAATCATGCAAGGACGTGTTCAGGTGTCACGGGGGGGAGCCCCTTCATAGCCATACAAAGCCATAAACGGGGATACCCAAGTGGACAAATGTACAGAGTTATTGTAACTGTACTCTGCAAAAGACAGCAGGTCCACCCAATCATCTTGCTGATAATTGGTAAAACACCTGAGGTACTGTTCCAGTATTTTATTAACTCTTTCCGTTTGGCCATCAGTTTCTGGATGATAAGCACTACTATGTCCTTGTTCAATATCCAACAGGTGTAAAAGTTCCCTCCAAAACTTTGCAACAAATTGTGTTCCCCTATCTGAAATCACCTTCTTCGGAAAACAGTGGAGTTTTACAATGTGGTGCATAAACATCTTTGTTGAAGCCTTAGCAGTGGGTAGCTGCTTGAATGGGATGAAGTATGCTTGCTTTGAGAACAAATCCACAACCGCTCAGGTCTTTCCCTTACTGGGAGGCAAGTCAGTAATCAAATCCATTGAAATCACTTCCCAGGGTCTGCATGGGGTTTTCAAAGGTTTTAACAGTCCAGGAAGTTTCCTCCCTCTTCGTTTACTCATGAGACAGGTAGGGCATGAAGAAACATATTGGGAAATGTCCGCCCTCATATGCAGCAACCAGAGCTGGCATTGCAGCAAATGCAAAGTCTTAAGAAACCCAAAATGTCTAGCCAGCTTGGATTCATGGTCCCAAGGCATCACTTCCCCCCTCACAGATTCAGGCACAAACAATTTGAACCCCTTATACCAACAGCCATCCACATTTTCCTCTAGTTCTGGCATGGAAGCAAGTTCCTCCCAGTCTTTGTCTGACACACCCTCCCTGAATTTAGCAATCCAGGGATTCCCCACCTTCTCTCCCCCCCCCACTTTTGCCTGACTCCGAGTCATAACCACCCCTCCCAGCTGCACGGGTGTAAACATAGAGTCAATCACCTCCTCCCTCTGGCTCGCATGCTGAGGTAGGCGTGACAGGGCATCAGCTAAAGAGTTTGATTTCCCAGGGAGATGGTGGAGAGTGAAATGGAATCTAAAGAAAAACTCCGCACACTGGAGTTGTTTCGTGTGGAGACTCCAGGGGGTGTGCAATGCCTTTAAGTTTTTATGATCAGTCCAAACGTCAAAAGCCACCCGCGCCCCTTCCAATCAATGATGCCATTCGACAAGGCTGATTTGATGGCTGCAGCCTCCTTGTCCCACGCTGACCAATTGCGCTCAGTGGGATTGAACTTCTTAGAGATATAAGCAAGGGGTTCGAGCCGCCCATCCAATCCCTCTTGTAGGATCGCCCCTCCCATGGCAATGTCTGAAGCATCCACTTGGACAATGAATTTTTTAGTCTCATCGGGGTGGGCGAGCACCAGCTCGGAAGTGAACAGTTTTTTGAGCTTCTTGAATGCTTGTTGGCATTCCAGAGACCAGTAACTTAGCTCCGGGGTTTGTGCTATCCACGCTCTTCCCCTTCGTTTTCAATAAGTCAGTGAGGGGGAGGGCCACCTGGGCAAAATTAGAGATGAAATTTCTATAAAAATTGCAAAATCCTAAGAATGACTGGAGTTGGCGCCTGGTAGTGGGCACCTCCTGCCCCACCACATTTTCCACTTTCTTTGGATCCATCTCCAACCCCCTATGGGAGATAGGGTAGTCCAGGAAGTCAATTTCTTCCTTATGAAACTCGCATTTTGACAGCTTGGCAAACAGTCTATGCTGCAGCAGTGTATGGAGGACTTCTCTCACCAATTTAACATGCGATTCCTTATTGGGGAGTATAAAAGAATGTCTTCCAAGTATTCCAGAGCCCCCTGAAATAAATGCTTGTGCAAAACTTAGTTGATCAGATTCATAAAAACTCCAGGTGCCCCCTGGAGGTCAAATGGCATAACAAGGTATTCAAACTGCCTCAGGGGTATGTGGAAAGCTTTCTTGGGTTCATCCCCCTCCCGTATGTGCACTCAGAAGCACGCATCCCGCAGATCCAGCTTGGTGAAGATCTTTCCCTTGGAAGCCTCTGCTAACAGGTCTTTGATCAAAGGGAGGGGGTACGCGTTGGTGGCTGACTCTGCATTGAGCCCATGTTAGTCTGTACATAGCCTAAGCCCCCATCCTTCTTTTTCCAGAACAACATGGGCCGCGTGAGGGGAGGAGGCAGGGCGGATGAAGCCTTGCGCCAAGTTTTTCTCAATGAACTTTTGCACTTCCCCCTTTTCTGCAGGGCTCATGGAATACAACTTCCCTTTAGGCAACTTGTGCCTTGGCAACAGTTCAATAGTACAGTCACAATTCCATTGGGGGGGTAGTTCGTCTGCTTCTGCCTCCCCAAAGACCTCTGCCAAGTCCTCATACTCGCGAGGGATCCCCTCCACTTTCTCCTCCACTAGGCAAGCAATCACTGGTTCCGCTGGAGGAGAAAGTGGAGGGGATCCTCACTCAGGTGACCACACGTGGGTTTTACACCCCAGGTCAATGAAAGGCACCACCCCTTTACTCCACCGGATGTAAGGATCATGCACGCACAACCAAGGGCTGCCTAACACTATTGGGGAAATTCCTCACCCCCACCTTCTTTATGACCCCTAGCTGACATTCCTTCCTCTTTATGGCTGCCATATGGCAGCCAGCCTCTTCCCCCCCTTCTTTATGGCTGCCTAGCTGACAGCAACCGACACACTGCTTTAGCCCGCTGAGCAAGACTGCACAAAACTGCTCTTTGCAAGGCCTTTGTGACAATTAAGAAGAAGGAAAGAGAAAGTAAATTCTTCCAGCAGGGTGGGGGGGAATAGGTGGAGGGGAAATGCCCACCTCTCCCCTTCTCTTCCACAAACCAGGAAGTTAATTGCCACCATAAAACAATAAACGCTGCAACTAAATCCACTTTACAGAACAGCCAAACCCCATTGGACTGATCTCTACAGTCCAGAAAAATTCCAGGAGGTCTCCAGGCCATACCTGGAGTTTTATGGAGGGGTGGGTTTTAGGTTTACCAAGCCCCCCAGGAGGGCGGGGGAAACACCGATTTTTAATGCTTACCCCATGTTTTCAAAATTGGCCACCGGGGGAGGCAATGTCTGCCAGCAGGAATGCAGGGGAACGTCGGAGCCTGCCCTGCCCTCTCCCTGCCAGGCCTGAACTGTCTTAAAAGGGAAATGTCTGCAGAGAGCCTGCAGTAAAAAGCCTCACCAGACATTTCCCCTTTAAGAGCAGAGCCAGCAAGAGAAAGCCCCGCCCAGAGATTAAGGAGGGACTAGGCTCTTTGTACTGAAGGGCCTGCTTTTGCATGTGGCTTGCAAGGTTGCTGGGGTAAGTGCCTCTGCCAGCTCTTTTCCTTCTCTCTCTCTCCCCCTCCCCCTTTCTTTTTTTTTTCTGTCTGTCTGTCTGTCTGTCTCTCTCTCTCTCTCTCTCTGTCCCCATCCAGCAGAGGTCTATCACTGGCTATTATTAGCCACAAGGTCTAAATGGAACACTTTGTCTGGGGCAGTGATGCTCTGCATTCTTGGTGCTTGGGGGGCAACAGTGGGAGGGCTTCTGGAGTTCTGGCCCCGCTGCTGGACCTCCTGAGGGCACCTGGTATTTTTGGCCACTGTTGTGACACAGAGTGTTGGACTGGATGGGCTGTTGGCTCGATCCACTGTGGCTTCTCTCCTGTTCTTATGATATGAAAATCATATTTAGCACTTGTGTAGCACTTAGTGCTTCATATTCTGCTGAGATGAGGAAGGATTCAGTAGGGCTGTTGCTCAGTGATAGAGCATCTGCTTGACATGCAGGAGGTATCAGCCTCTTCAGCTAAAAAAGGATCAGGTAATAGGTGACATTAAAGATCTCAGCCTGAGACCCTGGAGAGCCACTACCAGTCTGAGTAGTCAGTACTGACCTTGATGGACAAATGGCCTGATTCAGTATTAGGAAACTTCATGAGTTCATGTGTCAGCATGTGGAAGCAACATCACAGGATGTGACATCACAAAATGATGTCACTTCCTTTCTCCTGGCTCCACCCCCAAAGTCTCCTGGCTCCACCCCCAAAGTCCTCAGATATTTCCGGAGTTGGACTTGGCATCCCTAGTGGGTTTGCAGTGCAGCAGTTATCATTAATTCAACAATCTGGATTTTAGTAATACAAAGCTGAAAGGCAGCCATTAGGAGGACCAGGCAGAAAAACCACTTAGCTGCAGAGGGCTCTGTTGCCTGCACATTTCTCTGTTGCTGTTCCAAGGTTCAGATTAAGCTCAGTCTGAACACAGACCAGTCTAGGCTTTCCTTCTCTCCCTCCAGTGAAATTAAATGAATGAACGGTCTTTCAACACCAGCTGCTGAGCCTTCAGAGAGGTGCACTTGGACTGGACAAATGAGGATGGCATCCCAACCTCAGTAAAATAGACACAACATGTAACAAGACAGCAGCCAATAAGTAATGCTGCTTAAAACCTCCTAGCATCAGGAAGAACAAGCAATATACAGTTGTCAAACAATATAACAAGACCTTCATTCAAGTACTGCATAACCACATTATTTTCAGGGGTTTGAAAATTAAGGTCTTTCATAGTCCAGTTCTGTAACATCCAAGTCTCACAACAAACTAACAAGTTTAGAAGACGGTATTAAAAGAAATACCCTAAAAGACATGGTGGCAAAGTCAGACCTTGATAAAGGAATTCCATTTTCCCAGAAGCAAACCTATTCAGTTTTGATATCTTCTAGAGCTCTGGCAACATCTTTGAGGAGACCCAAGGTTACTTTTATTCCTGTAACTTAGCCAGTTCAACACTGAACATCAGGAAGCTGCCCAATTTTAAGAAACAATAATAAATCTGAGGTTGTGGCTGTGAATAAGTGAAAGACCTCTCAGGGATCTTTGGGCTCAGCTTTGGGCCCTATCCATGTTAATTGCATTACGCATTGTTGAACAAGCCAGACTTATTTTTTTTAGTACAGCAATATCAAAAAGCACACAGATTTAAACAGTTTTTTCAATAACCAGTTCCTATGATACAGCAGCTTTCTCTCAATGGAGGGAGGAAACAGCAGAAAGCTTCCTCTCAGATTCAGAACAGAACAGATCCCTTCTGAAGGAGAGAGTGGATTGGGGGAGGAGCTCTGCAGCAGCTTGCGATAACCCCCCTTTCAGAGTTGGAACTGCAATTCCCAGAATTCAGAGGAACGGCCGTTCAATCCAGACCAGACAGAAAAAAACAAACAAACAAATCCATAAGCCCCCCCACCCCCGCCCAGCTGGGCTTCTCTGCTTTCTGAAGAGAGACTTCTGAGAGAGAGAGAAAGAAGAGAGAAAAACCAAACAAATCCCAGAGGTACCTTGTTCCTTTTGAAGCCGGCAGAAAAGTAGATTCTGGTCTACAGGAACAGCCCAGATGAGAGCTCTCTTGCTGGTCCAGCAAAGGGAACCCACTGCCCACTCGAGTAAATCCCAAAAAACTCCTGAATGGCTGAAATCAGCTGGTTGCACGCAAGGTCCCAGAAGGTCATGGCACGGCAGAAAAACTCCCCTGTGATGACAGCATGGATCTCGGTGGAGAGAACCTCCAAATTTGAAAGATAGAAACCCTGTCTCTGGTTGTGATTCCCCAGCCCAATTTGAGGAATTACACGACACAATTCCTGTAGAGTAGAACAAACCTAGAACTTTATTAATAAAGGAGGGGAGCTCAGGTACAACAAGGTTTGGGACCTTCGAATACCCACAAACTCTCCCCTAAGGTTACAATGGGACACATAGGATTTTATATTCAGTATGACGCTTAGAAATAAATCATGATTATTGGTTCCATCAAACTTTGTCATATGTCCGTCATAACCTTCTGATTGGGCTCGGACCAGTGGATTGAGCTTTGTCAGATAAAGATGTTGCATTTGTAGCTAAGCAATGTGCCTACTCTTCCCAGGCTTATGAAGCTGTAAAAGTATCTAATGTAGCAGATATGGGTACATAGTGCCGTGTGTTCTTCATCTAACTTAAGCTAACTGACAACAGAAACATGCGCAGTTATTGCTGGCCGAGGAAAAAGCAAGGTCATAAACAGAATAACTGCCTGTCAGCGTTTAGCCTTTTCCCCAGCATGCATTTAAGCAATGAACCAAAGTGAGTATCTGTGAGGCTTCTGCACTATCAGCAAATGATCAGACCTTTGTAATTAAACAGAGTTCTTTATTTCAAATACTGGAACAGGTTCTCAATGTTTGTTTGAGAAACAGAATGAAAAGTGTTAGGGATTAATATACCTACAGGCATAATTGCATAAACGAATCCTACCAATCAGCATACAGCTAAAATGTGGGAAAAGAAATGGCGACCGTTTGTTCCCACCAAAAGTGAGAAAGTTATAAAAATTCCCATCTTGCCCTGAGTGACCCAGATGTGCTAAGTCCTAGGCAAAACATTTGGTCAGCGACAATAAAAGAACTTTCAAGGCTATACCCAGCCTGATAGCACCCTGGGAGCCTGAACCGAAAAGGAGGAAGCTATGGCAAGATAGCTATTGTTTATGTGACACGTTGGAATGTGTGAACCCATCCTCCCGGGGAAAGAGTAACATTAAGCAGAAGAGCAATCTCTACTTCAAGGCAAGCCATAAACTATGTAATGTGATAGAGAGTACAAAGAAACAGAAAGTAAGCTTCAGGATAGCAGTAACAAGCAACCTATTGTCAGATTCTTACATCAAATAGTAACTTACAGGATAACATGAAGCAATTCATACTTATGAGAATCTGACAGTATCTGAATATATGTTCATGATCGAGTTCTGCTTCTGGGATTAGAATCATCAAAGGCACTAACTGAGGTGCTAACTGAGTCCACTAAGGTTAGCCTGCTAAGTCAGACAGAGTGCAGAGTGCATGACAGTCTTTCATAAACTGTGCGTACAACACTGGGATATGCAAGACTGATATAATTAATTTAGAATTTTCAGTAACGTAATTTTCATTACAGTTGAGAAAAAGATATAGAATAATCAGTAAAAACATAGAACATTTAAGTTACATTGCTCATTATTTATACAGCAGTTATCATAGTGCAATGCAAAGTTATTTAAATGAAAATGATGTGAGAATCCTTGTTGAGACGTTTTTTTGCCTCTTGCTTTCCCCTAGACAAACGAGTGGACAACTGGCCCTTGATGCACTCTCCGTTCCCGACCCTGGCGATCAGCACCATTTACCTCCTCGTTGTCTGGCTGGGCCCCAAATGGATGAAGACGAGGGAGCCTTTCCAGTTGCGGTCGTTGTTGATTATTTACAACTTTGGAATGGTTCTACTCAACTTCTATATTTTCAAAGAGGTACCATTGTTTTTGTTCTGTATGTATTTCTTATGATTCAGAATTCCACCTGCATCGCTTATATTAATCATACAATTCTCTTCGATATTCTGAGAAATGGTGCATCTTTATATCTGAGTCAAATTGTAGTAGTTGAAACTAGTATATTGCATTTATGTTACACGTTTCATCTCATAGTGCTAAATATCTTCTTTGAAAAAAAGGAAAAAGCTATGTTAGCATAGTTATGGTGATGTGCTTTTAAGACAATTAAAGCAGAAATTATTGTAATGTAATACTAGAATAATTCAAAATGGAATGTAGCTCCATATATTTTAGGTTTAGTTTTCATTGTATCTAAAGAGGGGCAAACTATTCTATTCTTAACTGTGAACTGGCTTCATATTATCTTGCATATAATTTATGATTTAAATTTCCATATAAGATATGGAATGTCTGCACCTCACACTGAGTGCACAACTGTTACCCAGAAGGCCTTTTTCTGAACACCAGGAACCATTCCGACAGTGTCCTGAGACAACCAACCGACCAAGAACGGCACAGCTGTCTCAGCACCTACTGAGCCCCAGGCAAAGCAAGCTCAAGGTGCACTGTGAATTAGCATACCTGTTGAAAGTATTTTAAATAATTCAGGCTTAGTCCTGGTTCCCACCAGCCCTATTCAAGAATGAAACACTTTAATCATTAAGATTAGTGTTCATTGCTAAACAGTAAACTGGAATGCTAAAGTTAAAGTCTTGAGAGTCTTTTAATGTTTTATTTGCCTTTTGAAGCATACTTTTTAATTAAGGGTGGTGAAAATTGGTTTTCCAAGCAGTTTATGTTCACAAACAGTGATCTGTCATAAACAATAATTTTCCCATTGACGGTTAGTGAATGGCAATGATATACAATGGATTGGATCCTACAGCTGTCTTCTGCTAAAACCAGAGCTCTCCTAAGGAGCGAGGATCTTTCCACTAATGCAAGAACCATCAGAAGAATCTATTGGGTTAGGCTTTCCTTGTACTTGAGAGAGGGGAAGAGAGAAGAAGGCAGAGGGCTATTCTGTGGGAAGACCTGGCCTCTAGAGTTCTGGCTTCCCATAGACAATAATGACACTTTAAAATATAAAGGGGTCAGAAATGCACACGACCAGCTGAGTTGTCTATTGATCATTATTTCATAAAGAGGGTAGACCTGGCCTCCAGAGGCTACGTTCCAGCCCTTCCTCTGACACCACAAGCAGGGCTGATGCTGTCCAGGTAGGTCTGGGGCCAGTTCGGGCCCTCCTTTCCTTTTAAACTTTAAAGGGACATGGTAGACCCTCTGCAGGCCAGGTCTTCTCATAGAATATAAAAATATTAAAATTTAAAGGCACCAGAAACACTGGCTAACAGTTGCTTACTGAGGCCAGCTACCTCTATTTTTCCTCTGCACTCCTGGTCTACCCAAAATACTCCTGAAATTCCAGGAAATAAATTTCTGTTACTTTCAGAATTTCAGGAGAGTTTGCGGTAATTTGGAGTAACTTGAGCCAACCTGAAACAGCAAATTTCATATATATTTTCAGTTTGGGAATATTTCAGTGACACCCAGGGGTCCTTTGGGGCCGGAGTGAGGCGGAGCAGTGCTCTGCCAGCCCAGGAGTGGGCACTAGGGCAGCCACAGGCCGAATTCAGCAGCGGCTTAAAAAGTGGCTGGAGGGGAGGCAGCTTGAAGGAGAGACTCCAAACTTACAGGGTAGCTGCTGGAGCCTCTCCCTCAGATACCCACCAAGTTTCAAGAAGATTGGACCAGGAGGTCCAATTCTACGGGCCCCCAAACAGGTTGCCCCCATTCCCTCCATTGTTCTCTAGGTGGGGAAAAAGTAACATTTTTCCCACCATAGAGAACAATGGACGAAATGGGGGCAACCTGTTCGGGGGCCCGTAGAATTGGACCCTGTGGCCCAATCTTCTTGAAACTTGGTGGGTGTTTCGAGGAGAGGCCCCAGCAGCTACCCTGCCAGTTTGGAGTCTCTCCCTCAAACACCCTTTCCTCCAGCCCCTCATATACCCTATGAATTTTTGCCATTGACTTCAATGGCCCATAGGGTATAATGGGGCTGAAACTGACATTCGGCCAGCTGAATGACTCCCAAATCAGCTTGCGTTGCCAAAACTGACATGTGGGGGTCATTTGGTGGCTGGAACAGATGCGGCCTGATTTGGTCCGATCTGAATCAGGCCAAAAAATTTTTATTTGCACACCCCTACTGGGCACAAATGGCAGTGGTGGCAAGCCCCTCCCCCAGTGGGCCTGTGGAGGAAGTGAGGCGAGAACTTTAAACCCCTTCTGTTCAGAGTCGCGTGGCAGCGATGACACGATCTTTCCACTGGGGCCCTTCTCACTTCACCCCCCCCCCCCCCGCTGGCCAAGCTGGGGAAGGGAAGGGGAGGCTTTTGAAGATGCCTCCCCTTTTGCTTCCCTTTCTTCCAGTGATGTCAGGGGGTGTGGCATATGCTAATGAGTTATGCTAATAGGTATGATAATGAGGTCCTGCACCTCTTTTTCTACGAAATGACCCCTAGTGATACCCTTAGCTGAAGTTTCTGAATTGTCATCAAGGATAGCCCTATTTATAGCACATTACAATTGTTTACATATCGCATTTGCCAGCAAATTTGGAAAACACAACAGTGGCCACAGGATTAGAAAAGGTCAGTTTACATTCCAATTCCAAAGAAGGGCAAAGCCAAGGAATGTTCAAAGTATCGCACAATTGCACTCATTTCACACGCTAGCAAGGTCAAGATCCTACAAGCTAGGCTTCAGCAGTACGTGGAAGTACAAGCTGGGTTTCCAAGAGGTAGAGGAACTAGAGATCAAATTGCCAACATTCGCTGGATGATGGAGAAAGCAGGAGAGTATCAGAAAAACATCTACTTCTGCTTCATTGACTATGCTAAAGCCTTTGATCGTGTGGATCACAACAAACTATGGCAAGTCCTTAAAGAGATGGGAGTACCAGACCACCTCACATGTCTCTTGAGAAACCTGTAGAAGGGTCAAGAAGCGACAGTTAGAACCGGATATGGAACAACTGATTGGTTTAGCATAGGAAAAGGAGTATGGCAAGGATGTATATTGTCATGTTGCTTATTTAATTTATATGTAGAGTACATCATGCGAAATGCTGGGCTGAATGAATCACAAGCTGGAATTAAGATTGCTGGGGAAAACTTCAATAACCCCAGATATGCAGACAATACCACTCTAATGGCAGAAAGCGAAGAGGGCCTCAAGAGCCTCTTGCTCATAGTGAAAGAGGAGAGCACAAAAGTTGGCTTGAAACTCAACATCAAAAAAACTAAGATCATGGCATCCGGCCCCATCACTCCTTGGCAAATAGAAGGGGAAGACGTGGAAGCAGTGACAAACTTCACCTTCCTGGGATCCAAGATCACTGCAGACGGTGACTGCAGCCATGAAATTAAAAGACACCTACTCCTTGGAAGAAAAGCGATGGCAAACCTAGACAGCATAACAAAAAGTAGAGACATCACCCTGCCAACAAAAGTCTGTATGGTCAGAGTAATGGTATTCCCAGTAGTAATGTATTGCTGCAAGAGTTGGACTATAAGGAAGGCTGACTGCCGAAGAATAGATGCTTTTGAATGATGGTGCTGGAGAAGACTCTTGAGGGTCCCTTGGACTGCAAGGAGATCAAATCAGTCAATCCTAAAAGAAATCAACCGTGACTGTTCTCTGGAAGGCCAGATACTGAAGCTGAAGCTCAAATACTCTGGCCACCCAATGAGAAGGGAGCACTCCCTGGAGAAGACCCTGAGGCTGGGAAAGATTGAAGGTCAAAGAAGATGGTTAGACAGTGTTATTGATGCAACAAACATGAAATTAAGCAAACTCCGGAGCACGACAGAAGACAGGAGGGCCTGGCGTGATGTGGTCCATGGGTCACGAAGAGTCGGACTCGACTGTGCGACTGAACAACAACAACAGCCTTGAGATTACTGTTGTATGGGTCAGTGTGGCCAGATTCATGGGTCCAAGAAGGGGACCATTTTCTGAGTTATATGTGACTTATAAAGGGCACTTCTTGCTACCTTCTCAACCTGTTTTTTCTAGTAAAAGATCTGGATCTAAACCACCCTTCCTCTCAAGCTTGTGACTGAGTCCAACAGGGACAAACTTCCCCTATCAGTACAGCTCCCTCCAAGGCCCCAGTTTTTCCAACCTGCATGTTCTCTTTCTTGTCCGGGTTAAGCTACAGCTTTTCTCACTTAGCTGTTTGACCACAGCAGACAGACACTGGCTCAAGATAAAGATGGCTGCTTCTGGATTACATATTTACAACTTCTTAAAGCAATTAAATTTGGTGAGAAATTCCAAACAGCTATCAAAACCTTATACGCTCATCCAACAGCAAAAATTCAAACCAATAACATCTTTGGGAGACCAGACCTATAGCTGTCACGGACTAGGTGCAGGCAGGGCGAGAGAGAGCGAAACTCCAAGTCCAGTCCAAGGTTAGAATCAAGGGGTAGCAAGCAGGAGCCAAAAGAACAGAGTCCGAAGTACAAACCGAGAGCGTAGTTGTTGGAAGCCTGCTATAATCTGGCAACACCCTAGAGAAAGATCTGTGAAACCTGAAGCAAACTGCTACTTCAATGCGGTTTAGGAGATTGAGGATAGACGTAGGAAGCTCCTGATACCCGGAAGATCACAATTATCATATTTTCTTAATCAAGAATGGTTCCCACCAGGAAAAGAAAGGAAAGCTTTCTGGAAATGGAAGCAAGCTGGACTTACTCACCTCATAGACCTTATAGAAGAAGGCAAGCCATTATCTAAAGTGGCTTTAGAAAAGAAAATCGGAGAAGAAATCCCTTGGTTTCATTATTTTCAGATACAACATCTACTACAAGACTCACTTTTCAAGGAGACAGCTTTAACCCCACTCTCTGATTTTGAACGTCTAATAAAACATCGCAATGGAGAAGTCAAAGGGTTAATTTCAAAAATCTATAAAATCCTAATTTCAAAAATGAAGCAAACCACATTGAAATCACAAATCCAATGGCAAATGGACTGTGATAATAGGATACAAACAGCAAATTGGGGGGGGGGGGATGGAGATCACCAAACAACTCTTCAGAGATTTTTTGCATCCAGTTTAATTCATTCAAAGTCTTAATTTATTTATTTTATTTATTTTTGAGATTTGTATCCCGCCCTCCCCGCTAACGGGCTCAGGGCGGCTTACATGGGCCCAAGGCCTAGTCAAACATTAAAACCATTAAAATCAATAAAACATTCAATAAATACAATTCATACATATAAAACTTCCATAAATATCCCTTCAAATGGCCACTTAATGGCAGGTTCAAACCCCCCCCCCCCCCCCCTGTGCCGGGACCAAACAGGATGGTATCTACCAATGTTATCTAATGCCAGCACATTTAAATAGGATGAATCCAGAAATCAGTAAGTGTTGCTGGAAACACTGTGGTCAGACAGGACATTTCATACATCGCTGGTGGCACTGCCCTTCGATTCAGAAATTTTGGAATCAAATTTTATTACAGATTCACCTTATCACAGGACATGACTTACCTGCGTTACCTGAAACAGTTTTGCTAGACATATATCGGAATTCCTGTATAAGTAAAAGAACAAATATATTAATATCCACTTTGCTTGCAAGAGCCAGAATAACCCTAGCACAAAAGTGGAAGGAGAAAGCCACCCCTACTTTGACTAGTTGGCAGAACAAGGTGTGGGAACATTTTGTGCATGGCAAAATAGTTAATTCACAGCTGGATATGAATAATACTTACCAGAAGTCATTCCAGGCAGTGTGGTTTCCAGTAGTTACTTACCTTGCCGAAGGAGGAGTGATCCCTGTAAATAAATCAGGATTCGTTATACTTTTAACTTTTTCAGCACTGCTTATGTATTAACATATGAATGTATGAGACAACTAAAGAAGACTTGTATGGTACTTTAGAAGCTGAGGTTAGCTTTATGTTAATGTTAACTTTTGTGACACTTTTCCATGTTTTAATTATTACATGTTATTAAAATAATTTTTAAAAGTATTCTAAATGTAAACTGCGTTCATAATTTAAAAGTGTTCTGGTTGTATGAGGAATAGTCTGGGTGATATAATGCTCTTAAACTGATCTCTCATTCTTGGAGATCTAGTTGATATTTTATTTTTAATTTAAAAAATATATAGGTATAGTATCTGTACAAATTGTATGTAATAGTGAAGCGATGTAATGTTCTTAAATAGTGAATACAGTTTTGGTGTATTCACTGTTTTGGTGTAAAATCACTGCATATCCCCAACAGAAAAAACAAATTGTGTTGTCCAATTTCCTTAAGAGTCCATTCTGTATGGGAAAACTCTTAAATTATATGTGGTCATATAATTGTGAAAGGCCCAGAAAACTGGAAGCAGAACTGTTGAACAGTCAAATCAATAATCGGCAATATAAGTCTTCCTTGTATTTGCAGAACTGCAGCTGACTGTATGCTAAAATATGATAGCTCTGTGGTTAGTAATAGGCCCAAAGAAAAATGTTTTGCCCCTTTAACAGAGGCTTAATGGGATGTTCTTTATCAGTGATGTTATTACCTCCATGCCAAGAAAAGCTTCAGCTACCCATTTCCACACATTGAGCCTCTGTTAAAGGACGGGGATATTTTTTTTTGTGCCCTGTGGCAACTCTAAATAGATCTGTTGTTAAATTAGAATATTTGAGTTGCAGGCAAAGGACATAACCCTGCATAATTTTTATGTAAAGAGTAAGATATGGAGTGGCTTCACAAAGGATTCTGCTATAACTTTCACACACAGTCCTACATTGTCATCTCATTTCTCAAGTTGGGTCTGCTTTGCCAGGCATACTCTAACTTGATAGATCCAAGACCTCACTGTAGTTTAGTATGTAGCATCCAGTAGCCCATCTTGCCCGAGATGCTGTACCCTGCTCCCCTCCTGCTCCTGCTAAGAATAACCGGAGTGCCAGGAGCATGCAGAAGACGCAGGGGTCTGGTGACTTTAAATTAATTAAATCAATGCACCATTTGAAGGGACGACCTGCTCTACGATAACACGTGTAGTATAACAGGAGGAGTATGATGGGGGCGGGGAGAGTGAAATTGTGGCCCTGTTTGAAAACATACTTCTCTGCAAATGCAGCATTTTATTAAATACTGATTTATATGCAGTTGCTTTCAGGAATCATAGTTACAGTGTTTGTGAATTTAATGTTTTCAGTTATTTATGGCATCCAAAGCTCGAGGATACAGCTATATCTGCCAGACTGTGGATTACTCAGATAATGAATACGAAGTCAGGGTGAGTAGTAACTTCTGATATCTATCCATTGGTTAGTCTTTTGATTGACTGATGAATATACTGTGCCAGTAATAGTGGGGGGGGGGGACGTTTCACATATAATCTGTTTACATATAATGTGTTCTTTTTGAGTAAAGTTGGTACTTACAATTTCTGTAACAGTTTCAGTCTTTAAAGTATTTTACATCAGGGCTGCCAGACCCCTGCAAGAGTGGGGGATTCCCCACCCCTGGCTTCTGCCCCCAATTGGAGTGGCAGCAGGAGAAAAAAACTTAAAAGACCTTAGAACCAATGGTGTGACATCACTTCCAGGGGAAACATGGAAGTGACATCATTCCTCTCTTAAGAATTGCCAGAAACCCCTATGTAGCGTTTCCAGCAATATTTAGAGAGGAGTGCGATCATCACTGACTGCTACCTCCATGTCCCCACCACCCCCGGTCTCCCACTGCCTGGTAAGTCTACTTTGTATATATTTGCTTGTTATCCTTTCAACAACTGTGTAAAGTACATCATTGTTATTGTACCCACTTTGCAAATAGAGGTTTGAAGCTTGTCTAAGGTCATACAGTGAATAACAGGGACTTGGCTATTTGTAGCTCAGTCTCTTAGTTATTATCACACATCTCCTTTCATCAGTAGCATTATTTAAATATGCCTAATTATGTGTGAAAGTACATACACCACAGTACTCAGATTGCCTACTCTAGAATAAAATCACAAAACTACTCTTCATTATACCAGGTCCCTGATATAAACTTGTATCTGATAAGCATTCACTGTGAAATTCCTGTCTGAAATATATGATTTGTTACTGAGACCAGCTAACAATAGCCAGTGGTCCTATAAACCCCTAGAGCAGAGGTGTCAAACTCATCTGTTATGAGGGCCAGATTTGACATAAATGTCACTTTGTCGGTCTGGGCCATGTGTGCCATGAAGTGTAATGCCAGGTACCAGAGATATAAACTGTATAAAGAACAGCAGCTTGTAATCTTGACAATGGTGTATCTTCACTGCAAGATACCACGTGCTGGGAGTGGGTGTACAGGAAATCCCACATGGGCGGACTGGAGAGCCAGCAGTGCAACACTGGGCAGGCGCTCCCATGTGGCTTGACTGCTGCAGACAAGGTTGTTCCGCCATGCTGAAGCCAGAATTGGAGTGGTTCCACCCACTCCACTCCCCAAGCAGTCTTCTGTTCCCTCCCTTGCGCCAGTTGCTCGCAGGCTGCATAAGAGTCCTGGATGGGCCAATTCTGGCCCCCAGGCCTTATGTTTGACACCCCTGCCCTGGAGCAATCACATGAGACCCTATGACTTAATTTAAACCAGCCCCAACTTCCATTTATTCAACAGAGCTTCCATACAAAGCCTTTGACCTAGGGAGATGTTATTGTACTTAGGTGTGAGATGTTGTTTGCATATGAACCTTTACCTTCAGCTTGAGTAGAAGAGCTTTCTATAGCACTTTTTGTATGGAAATAACCTAAGATCAGTCAGTCTTTATTACGGCTCACAGGCCATTCAGAAGCAGAGTAAAACAGATAAAAACAGACAAAAACACTAATATAAAATTAATTATCTTCATAAAATCTCTATCTGCATCACTCACCATACTATATCTAACAGTTAAAGGGTTGGAATCTGAGTAAGTTATGCACTGAATGTTATCTCAGCCTGTATTTGTATTGTAGAATACAGAAGATTCTCCACAGATACAGTAGTTCTTCGGTCAAGCCCTGCTAATAAGATTTTGAGAGTCTTCTGCTTAAAGAACAGTTTCTTATCAGCCAACACAGATTCCAAAAAATCCAAGTGTGCCTGTCCACAGGATCTACTGTGGAAAAACATATGAATATCTCAATCAGGTTAACAGAGCAAGGACAAAATCTACAATTACATGGAATATTTTTTGTATCTTCCAGACAGGAATGCAGGTGGTAGGGCATTAAATCTAGGTGACGTAAATGCATGGCAATATCTTGGAACTGTTAATGTAGAAGGTGATGTGCATATTGATGTGAGATGACTGGAGCTAAATTAAATAGTAGGTGAGAGCATCCACCACAGACTTTAGCCACTGTTCCTTGGAAATCAATATCCTTTTTATGGTCATTTATTGCTAAACTAGCTTTACTTAGCCCCATGGATTTTAAAAAGGGAGGGGAAAACCAAATCAGTTACCAATTTTGCATCTTTTGAGTTGAACCAAGTTGGCTCATCAGTCATTAGGTTCTAAAGAAAATTGTTCTGATCACTGATGAACAAAAGTCGGATTCTAAATCTAAAATCTGATAGGCCAAATGTATAAGTGACATAAGACCAGTTTCTGATCTAAGGGCCATAGAGGGTGCACCCACAGGTGAAACCCACAGGTGAAAACTTAAGAATTGTTTTCAGGAATTTGAATTGAATTAATTTGATAGAAGGAGTAGCCACTTGTACCCAAACTGGAGCTGCATATAGAAACTGATTAGTAATTAGATGGTAAATAATTAGAGTGCTGCTACTGTACTCCCATTATGAAAAAGAATTTTATGATTACTCCAGCCTCCCTTTTGATCTTAACGAAAATCTCTACTTATTATATAATTGAGTTTTTGTGTGACTCTTTCCTCAACATTCCTCACGTTCCCACAGCCTTTGGCTCCTTGACATGTCACTTGAGCTGTCCCTATCCACTGGCTGTGTTGCCTGAGTCTTGCCTCCCTACCATAGCCAGTCAGAACACAGAAGTCATTTGCATACGTGGCCTGATTGGCCTTTGCCTCTAACATTCTAAACAGTTTGCTGTTGCTGTTCATTGAATGAGTCCTGAGGTAATATCCCAATCTTCCCTTAAACGGTTACTGGAGTCAGCCCTGTAGCTAGGGATATTTTTGGGAGGAGGTCGAGGGGGGCACCAGCTAATTAAATCAGTTAATTAGTGAAACTCCTTAGAAGCCAGCCTTCTTCTAAGGCAGCTCTGCACCCCCGCCAGACTCCAGGGCAAGTGAGGGGGGTAATGCCCAGCAGCCACAGCTTCCTCTCTCCCCTGGGGCACTGCATACCTGCTCAAGTTGTGAATCTAGGCAGGGAGAAGCAAGCAGTGGGCAGCATCAGCATCCAGGAGGGGGCTTGGGAGGGAAAGAGGGAGAAAGAGATCTGACATCGGGAGTGGGAAGAGGCAGCAGGACACTCTCCCCAGCCACTAACTCGGGCTAGCCCAGCAAGCCCACCTGCCCACACACCACACCACTGAGCAAGCCAGGCACCTCCTGCTGCTGGAACTGCCGCCATATCTGCCGTTGTGGGTGTCGCTGGCTGAGAGTGGAGCGAGGCCGGTGGGGAAACAGCCAAGGTGCTCAGTTGTTTGGCAGCCAGGTCGGAGGCAGCACAGCACAGGAAGCAAGTTGAGGTACTTTGGTGCTAGCCTGGGAGGGAGGAGCCCAGAAGAAATGGTAGGGGGCCAGGCCCTGTGGGCCCCATGTTAGCTACGGACCTGACTGGAGTTGCCAATCTCCCTGTGGGGCCTGGAGATCTCCCAGAAATCACCGTGTGCCCCAGCCACAGCACATCATTTCCCCCAAAATTTCCCAGCTATTACAACTGATCTTCACATGACCAAGATCAGTTCTCCTGGAGACAATGTCTGCTTTGGGCAGTGGACTCTATGGCACTATACCCTGCTGAAGTCCCTCCGCACCCCAAACCCAGCCTTCCCCAGGCTCTACTCCTCAAATCTTCAGGTATTTCCAACCCAGAGTTGGCAGACATGGCATAGGAGGAGGTGCTTTTCTACCTTAGCTGCCACTGCATAGCCCCAAATCAACGCAAGTCAGAGGTGGAGAGGGAACCATACTTGTTACCATGAGGCTGTCCTCCCATACTACCCACGTGGGGCAGCAAAAGGGCTTGAGACAGCCCTGCCTTATAGCTAAACAGAAGGAAATAAACATGGCTTGCCTCCCTCTATTTCCCCCTTCCCTCTGCCACTCCACCAGGACACTCACCTGGAGCTTCCTTCTAGAGCCCATTGTATTTCTTCCCACAACAGGCTTTACTCCCAGTAGATTCATAACACAGTTTCAAGCATAATTTGTCAGGTATAACCCCCAGGTATTTATATGACCAAACTTGTTCAATTTTATATTCTCCTATCACCCAACCAATTAGTAGGTATGAGACAGTTCCAAAGGAAATTATTTTGTTTTTATTTATATTTGTAGGCATTTCATTTTCAGAACAATATTTAAATAATGCCTGCAAGACGCTCTTTAATCTCACCTTTGTTAATGAAATAATTATCAATAATTACCATAGAATTTAAGATTAGATGTTGCTTGCTCAGGAGACTTTCACCAAACCAGTGCAGTTTATCTTTTCTATCTGTCCGTTTGTCGTTTGAGTTGGTTTGATGGAAATTTGCTGAAGCCTATTAGACTTTCATTAAGGATAAAACTACTTTTGTTTGTTCAGCCATACATCTTGGTTTGGTTCCTGCAAACAAGCTTCAGAACATTATTGAGCTCTGGCCAGCAGCGGTTTGTGGGGTGGGTTACAGGGAATATCTCCATCCCCACAACTGTGTGTCCAGTGCCACTGAATGGAGAGGGGTGTGGCACCCTTACCAAAGGGCATTAGGAGGTGGCAGTGGAGCTGCTAGACCTTGGTCCCGTGCCATCTCATGGCTACTGAATGCCTTCCAGTCCCTGGTTTGGAGCCAGTTTGGTGTAGTGGTTAAGTGCGCGGACTCTAATCTGGGAGAACCGGGTTTGATTCCCCACTCCTCCACTTGCACCTGGCTGGATGACCTTGGGCAAGCCATAGCTCTGTACCAGCTGTTCTCTCAAGGACAGCTTGGGAAAGAATTCTCTCAGCCCCACCTACCTCACAGGGTGCCTGTTGTGGGGAGGGGAAGGGAAAAGGAGTTTGTAAGCCGCTCTGAGACTCCCTTGGGGAGTGGAGGGCGGGGTATAAATCCAGGCTCTTCTTCTTCTGGTGCTGGCAGGTGATGGGTCCACGCCAAGGTCTGCTTTAGCAGTGCTCAGTGGTGAGATTTTCAGTATGACCCAGCCCGCAAGCTATTGCTGCTCTAAAGACCTGGTGCTGAAATCCCCCCTCTGGAGCCTTGTCTTTCTATGCATGGCCCAAGGGGAAGATCAAGCACCTTCTCATTCAGTTCACTTCTGACTGCTGTTAATAGATTCCGGGGGGAGGGGGTAGCCGTGTTGGTCTGAAGCAATAGAACAAAGTTTGAGTCCCGTGGCACCTTTAAGACCAACAAAGTTTTATTCTGGGTATAAGCTTTCGTGTGCATGCACACTTCCATCAGATACATTGAAACAGTTTCCCTCAGTCCTTACATATAGGTGGGGTGGGGTCAGTTTCCAGGAAGGGCTAGTTGCATCTTGACTCTGACTAGCCCTTCCTGGAAACTGACCCCACCCCACCTATATGTAAGGACTGAGGGAAACTGTTTCAATGTATCTGATGGAAGTGTGCATGCACACAAAAGCTTATACCCAGAACTAAATTTTGTTGATCTTAAAGGTGCCACTGGACTCAAACTTTGCTATGGCATGAAGGATTTTATCTCTTATCTCTTTCCTGCAAAAATTGATGTGGACCCCCCCTTGGCATCCTGTTGCTTTTAGCAAATGCTGAATTTTTTCTGTAAATTGAGACTATTTCTCTTCCTATTTCCTCTTCTGAGCCTATCTCCAATTGTTGCACTGTAAGTTGAATAACTTCTTCTTTCAAGTTCTTATCTATCGCCTCTGGGATATTTTGGCACCTAATCATTAAGGCCGCCTTATCCAACTCTAGGGAAATCAATGTTTCTTCCATTTTTTCATTTTTATTTTTAAGTTCTTGAAATTTTTATTCAAAAAAAACAAAAAAACGTTGCTATGTTAGTAGTTGCTCCTTGAGTATTCTTCTCATACCTTCCTCAATTATATTTTCCCTCAGCTTTAGCATCCTATTTTTACTATTTTAGCTAATCAATACCCCTAATTATTCCCCAGTGGAATAAAAGTGACTCGGTGGTGGTATTTTCCAATGGGAAAAGGGCCAGGTTTAAAGAGCTCCTCACCTTGTGCCATTATTCCGTGCAGAATGCAATTCTAGCGGCTGCATTTGGAAAAGGGAAAAAAAGCCTTTTAAAAATTATTTTGGGATTAAATTTAACGTGTAGTTCTGCCATAAATCACAGAGGACATGGGTGAATCAAGCATAAGTACATCATTAATTTTAAAAGATTTCAAAAGAATGTGTAGCAACAGGAAGCTGTCATACTTATGAAATAGATGTGTATCCACAATTTTTGTGCATGGTTCACAGCCAAGTATGTTATGGTTTCCATTCATTTTGAAAACTTATAGGGGCTGAAGTTTAGATAACATGGGTCCAAAGCAGTGGGATCCAGTAATTTTTTCAAGGATGTGGGTAGTGCGGTAAGTTATCAGAAAGGATGACAGTCCTATCAGTGCCTTTTCATTGCACTGTTTCATACCAAGGGAGGAACCACTTGTATTTTGCTTCAGGGTGTTTTGATGAAGCTTAACTCTAATTGCCATAACATGACACAAGCGATAAAATCATGAGATTTAGCAACATGTATTCAGTTCCCTCCCTGAACCAAATTAATTAGGAGCACCCTTCTCTAGTTAATTCTAGCACATCACACAAAGCAGCAAAATTTCACCTACACTCAAAGATACTTATCTTCAAGAAAGACAATGGGACTATCAAGTAGCCACTGTTACTGCACAACTTCTATTCACATAGGGTTAAAATGGGTAATAACTATGCCCCAGCAGTAGTACTGGAGACTACTCATAAATAAATATGAGGTATGCTTCACTAATAGTCCACTTCATGTTTTGGGGGTCAGGCTATAGCTCTGTAGTAACTTTGCATGCAGAAGGTCCCAGATCCCTGGCATCCATCCCACTGGTAGTAGATGATGTGAAAGATAAAGTGAGAACCAGGAGAGTTGTTGCCAGTCAGTGTAAACAACAGTAATGACCATGACCATGTAATGACCATGACCATGAGAACTAGTGAGTATAAGGCAAATTCAGTGTTCATATATGGAAAGACTGCTCTTTCTTTATGGATTAAGAAACAGGGATGTCAGCAAGAATTTATTTTTATGAGATCTTTTGGTTAAAATATTAACTGGGAGGTAATATACCATGCCAGCAAATACCTGGACTAAGATTTGTCTTTCCTCCACTTTAGTATCGTTATATTATACATAGTTAATTTTTTATTATACATATATATTATCCTCCGGTTATATATAATTCTGTTTTCACCATGGACTCTCCTGAACATTCCACATGATCCAAAATCAGTTGGCTCCCTGATGTGTCACTCAGAAGCTGTCCCTATCCATTGGCTGTGAGTACTCGCGTGCCATTGGCTGGGTGCTGGGTCTGCTCCTCTTCCCCGCCCACTACTTCAGCCACTGTGCTCTGTCAGAATTTCTTGCAGATGGCTTTCTCTCTTGAAAAAGACGCTTCTCCTGCTTCCCTCCTGTGTGGGACTGTTACCTCTGGCTGTTGGTAGGTGTAATGAAATGGCAGTTACCCGTGTTTGTAAGATGACTGCTGTCTGTGGTAAAATGTTCCCCCATAAGGTTCAATTGAGCTGAAGTTCCAAAGGGGAGCCTGCAGGTGTATCACTCACTGGGTTGAATGGGACTTCCTCGTCTGCTGGCCCACAATTCCCAGCTACCCCAAGGCCCAAAAAAGTGTGGGAAAAGAGGGTGACGTGGCAGTCAGGGTTTCAATGCCCTCCAAACCAGCTATTCCCTCTTGGGGAACCACTGTTGCCAATCTCCAGGTGAGGTCTGGAGATCACTCAGAATTACTGCTGCTCTCCAGATGGCATTGATCAGTTCCCCTGGAGAAAATGGTGGACTCTGAGTCCTTATACCCTGCTGAGATGCCCCCCACCCCACAAGCCAATGTGACATAGCAGTCAGGGCTTCAGAGCACAGTAGAGGCTGCAGGTCAGGGGGGAGTTGGAAAGCTGAAGAGTGAAGGGGAAATTAAGGTAGGTTGAGGCTTGGCTGGAAAGGAGATAGGGTTGCCAACTCCAGGTGGGGAATTCCTGGAGATTTGAGGGATGGGGCCTGGTGAGGGTGTGGTTTGAGGAGGGGTGGGGCCTCAGACAGGTACAATGCCATAGACTCTGCCCTCCAAACCAGCTATTCCCTCTTGGGGAACCACTGTTGCCAATCTCCAGGTGAGGGCAGGAGATCACTCAGAATTACAACTGCTCTTCAGGTAGCAGAGATCAGTTCCCCTGGAGAAAATGGTGGACTCTGTCATTATACCCTGCTGAGGTTGCCACAGCAAATTGATGCTGAGTGCCCAAGGCCTTTTTACTCTCCCAGAGCCTCTTTCTAGAGCCCATTGTATTTATTTCCACAACGGGCCTTATTCCTAGTACATATATATGTTATAAAGTATATTTATCTTATAATTTTATATTATATGTAGTTCATTTTTTAATTTAAGTATAGCCTATAAAGAAACTTCTATAATTGGTAAGGTGGTTTTTTTAAAAAAAGACTTTGAAAGAAGGAACCAAAAAGGAAAATCTACAATATAAATGTTTTTTTGTAACTCTTAATCAGCCAGCCATATATGTTATGTGGGTATTTTAGGACATCATCATCAGAGCCAGTTTGGTGTAGTGGTTAAGTCTGCGAACTCCAGTCTGGGAGAACCAGGTTTGATTTCCCACTCCTCCACTTGCACCTGCTGGATGACCTAGGGCAAGCCATAGTTCTGTCGGAGCTGTTCTTGAAAGGGCACTTCTTTCAGAGCTCTTTCAGCCCCGCCTACCTCACAGGGTGTCTGTTGTGGGGAGGGGAAGGGAAAGGCGTTTGTAAGCTGCTCTGAGTGAAGGGTGGGGTATAAATCCAATCTCCTCCTCCTCCTCCTCTTCTTTTTCTTCTTTCCTTCCTAGGAAGATTCATCCAGACATTTCAGTGCTGGAAGCCAGTTAACACAGGTCATCATTGCAGAGTGTGTCTTCCCAGCAAATCAAGTGGAGACCCTTTGTATGCAAAAAAAATAAAATCAAAAACTGGGTAAAAACAAATTAAATTGAACACTAGGCATTAGGTTCACACTCATTCCATGCCTATGTTGGGCATGGGTATGTTGTATATCATGGCAATTGTGGGGTTTTCTTTAGCTACATGGGGATTAGCCCCAGCACAGAAACAAGGTAGAACCCATGGTAATAGTCTAATTACCAGTTTGGTGTAGTGGTTAAGTGTGCAGACTCTGATCTGGGAGAACCGGGTTTGATTCCCCACTCCTCCACTTGCACCTGGCTGGATGACCTTGGGCAAGGCATAGTTCTAGCACAGCTGTCCTTGAAAGGGCAGTTCTCTCAGAGCTCTCTCAGCCCCACCTACCTCACAGGGTGCCTGTTGTAGGGAGGGGAAGGGGAAGGAAAGGAGTTTGTAAGCCGCTCTGAGACTCTGAGTGAAGGGCGGGGTATAAATCCAAACTACTACTACTACTACTACTCCTTTTCTTCTTTTGATCAAAGGAAACAAAGACCAACAATAAAAGTTGCTTTCATTTTTAAAAAGTTGCCAATGTAACATTGGCTTTAAAACACAGTGTGCAGTGATCAGAACTGGACCTCTCATTGAACCTGTAATCATAGTTGTTAGTGTAATCTTTCTGTGCCATCTGGTCTTCTAACAGACTTAGACGTTACATATATGAGAGGCTGCTGAAATGGAAATAGCCACACATATTTCTGATACCATTCAGTTATATTTAGAGCACTTTTAAATTAAGCATTTTAGAAAGTCATGGTGTTATCCCTGTCTATGAAACTGTTTTCTGAATAGTACAACTTTAAGTTATGCTCTGTATTTCTGTGCTGTTACTAACAATGCTACCTGTCTGTTCATGAACAATTACCTCATAACATAAGCAGATGTAAACCATTCTGTTACCATCTCTGTCACTGGACGAAGTTTGAGTCCAGTCAGGCACCTTTAAGACCAACCAAGTTTAATTCTGGGTATCAGAAGCTTCCCTGCGTGTGCTGATCTGAAAGGTGCCGCTGGACTCAGACTTTGTTCTGTTGCTTCTGACTGACTCGGCTGCCCACCTGAATCCATCTCTGTCACTGATTGTCTTTGTGGCCATGGGCAGACTGTTGAAGAGTTCTTTTATTTTATTTTATGGGATCTAGACGAATAATAGGTGCATGTATCCTTAGGTATAATGCTGTCTGAATGACTATTTTGTATTTCACTTTAAACTCAGTGAATATTTTCTCAGTCGGTCTTACAACTGGAAATGAAAGAAAACTGAGGATTCCTTTAATACTCTTAGGCAGAAAAAATCTTTTACAGCTAGTAGTATTTAATATCTTTCTATAGCTACAAGTAGTTCTTTATTTTTAAAAGTCTTCATTAAAAGGAGTTTCTTTAGTGAAGCTAATGGTCATTTGCATTACAACTTCAGGACAGAAACTTTATATACAAAAGGTACAGTTCAAGTATGCCCAGTACTTAGTAGTGTATCAAGCAAAAGAGCTTTGCTGCAGTTCACAGTTATTCGCAGCTGTTGGCAAGTCACTACTATATTATTAGGAACCTTTTTCAGAGCATTGCCTCACTGTTGGATTTTTGTTACGATGACTTGTGCTAAATTCCGGTGTAATGTAATGTCGTAGAGACAGGTAGGGTGTCCTGTATCTCATTTCCTTCTAGCCACTTCCTTGTACTGCTGGGAAGGATTGGTCTTTCATTTTGGGCTGTCATTTCATTTTGGTCAGAGTGAAAATCCTAGATAAAGACAGCCTTTAGTTAAGTTTTACTTTAGGAAAATGATTTATTTCTCCAAACATTTTTATAAGTGGAATCACTAATGTCCCCACGTTTCACACTGCCGAGAGAAAAATGAACACAGTTAAATCTATAGGACACCTAGCAGTTCTGCCCTCTAAATCAGTTGGAATTCACGGGATTAGAAGGGTATAACTCTTTTTGGGATTGCACTGTGAAACTGTAACTGTGTGCTTGTTGGAAGGAAGTGTGCAGCTTAATCCTGTATGTATTTACTCATGTCTGTCCCAGGGAGCCCCCAGAGGCTTGCTTCCCAGCGTGTGCATTGGTCATATACAGCAGTGAATAGTTTTTGCTGATGTGATCACATCTAGGATCTTTGGACTCCCATTTCCTGAAGCTCTCTTATCATCCCCATCATTATCTTTCTTTGGGGGTGCAGAATTGCCTGCCACAAAATGTACAGTGGTGCCACAACTACCGTTAGGTTTTTGTTTTGTTTTTTTTAACTTAGCTTGAAAGAGCAGGAAAGCAAATTGTCTAAATGAAATTATTTGAGGTAGCTATAGATTTCCTTATGAGATGTAGGTTCAGGAGATAGAGAAAAGATGGAGGATTGAGAAGAAGGAGACTTGAGAAAATTGCAATGTGTGGGGGGTGGGGGTGGGGTCTAAAGACCACCAGTGGGCTATCCCTTAGTTAACGTATTGCCAAGATGTAACAGAGAATGCAACTTCAAGACTTAATTAAAATAAAATGTTCTGTAAAATTCCCATAAAAGTTCATATGACCACAACTCTTATTAAGAGATATTATTTGTAGATGCAGTTACACCCAGTAATATATAAGTTACATTGGCTTGAAGTGGCAGGGAAGATTTCTCTTCTAAACTGTTCTTTATACATTCCTCTTGCAAGCCTAGCTTGTGACTCCAATATTTATGTAAGAACAGCTGCATGTTAACTTGAAGAGAAGAAGAAGAGATTGGATTTATACCCCGCCCTTCACTTGGAGTCTCAGAGCAGCTTACAAACTCCTTTCCCTTCCCCTCCCCACAACAGACACCCTGTGATGTAGGTGGGGCTGAGAGAACAGCTCTGAGAGAACTGCTGCTTGCCCAAGGTCATCCAGCAGGTGCAAGTGGAGGCGTGGGGAATCAAGCCCGGCTCTCCCAAATTAGAGTCTGCACAGTTAACCACTACGCCAAACTGGCTCTTGAATAAACCCTTACTAAATCTATAAATTTCAATTAATTTTTACACATTTTGTAATTCTGAAAACATTTTAAGTGCCATTCGATAATTTAATTAAAATGAATACATGCTGTTTTTTATCTCCTTCCAAAAGGTGTAGCTTTCATCAGTACAGCATTTTTTCAGTGCTTGCTTTACTATAGCTGTTATTACTGGATTGAAAAAGAGACCTTGATGTGGGAGTTAAATATATTACTGTCTAGCTCAGAGGCAAATAGAGCTGCACATTGAGCAATACGTATATTAATACTTCTTTGGTCAACCTTCATATCTGGGAACTCCTAATTCTGTAGGAGTCTCTTTTGTCTTTTCCCTCTTAATCATCTCATAACACCAGCTGTTAAACTTTTTTCATCCTTTTATATGAGCCACATTATCTGCCTTTTATAGAATCCAAATGAGTTCTAAGGGCACTAAATCCATTCTTAAAGGGAGGCTCCTGGAGGTAGGGCACAAGGCTGACAAGACTCAGGACTGGATAGACAGCCAGTGGGGGGTGGGGAGGGGACTTGCCAGGAGCGGCAGGAGGGCTCATCCAACTACAGTGACTTGTCTACGTCACTGCCCACGTGACCTGGAAGTGACACTACCACTTTTTGGGTACTGGGACCAGGGGTCCTTTCAAGCAGGAGCTCGGGGGAGCTCAGCTCCGGGAGTTGGTGCCAGTCCCCCCCCCCCCCCCCGTGGGGGAATGCCTGCTTGTGTCATGGCTGCAGCAAAATGACCCCGTCCCCCGGAAAGGTCCTTGTTCCTCCGACCAGCCTTCTGAATGCCTCAGCCACCACTGAAGCTATCCTCCCAGAAGAGGGGTATTTCTGAGGCTTGGATTAGCAGCTGTCCCCTCTCTGCCAGCTCTCTCTCTCTCTCTCTCTCTCTCATCTTTCTTTCTTGCCTTACTTCTAGTGATGTCAGGTGGTGTAGCATATGCAAATAAGTTATGCTAATGTGCTCCTGCACCTCTTTTTCTACAAAATGACCCCTGACTGGGATGATAGTCTGATATTTGGGCAAAACCTCTATGATAAACATGGCTTCTACAGTAGAGTTTTTGCCCAAATACCAGAGTGTCACCTCTGACATCCCAGAAGTGGTAGTGTCACTTCCAGGTCATGTGGGCAGTTACATAGACACGGTGCTGCACATGGGAGGATTTTCCCTCTTTTTCAGGGTAACTTCCCCCCCCCCCCCCCGCTGGCCAGCTGATTGGCGGTGGGGAGGTGGGGCCTGGCACTGGGGGACCCCCTGCCTCCACCAGGTTGTCTGGCAACCCTAGTACTGAATACAAAAAGCCTATGGGGACATAATATCCTGAAAGGAAAGCCAACACACTGTTAACGGAGCAACCCCTATGGCAGAAGTGGCCCTCTGCCCATCATCACAGCTGCCTAAAAGCCTTTCCCTGGTGGCAGCAGGCAGAGGGTGCAGCGGGAGTGTGGCTCGTGGAAGGCTAGCAGGTGCGTGGGCACGGGGTGCTGGCAGCGGGCCCTGCCAAAAACCCAGGGCTGTGGCTGATGTCTTACCTCAGGGTCTGCTGACACCAGCCTTGTAGAACAGTATTGAGAAAAAAATGGATTAAACCATAAAAATGTACCCATTCATTACAGTGCTGTAACTGTTTACAATCCTGTTTATCCATGATTAACAAAAGATGTAACTTTATGCTTCAATGCATATGGTCACACTGGTGGTTTTATTGGTTTATATCTGTTTATTTATTTGATTTCTATCCCGCCTTGCCAGGTGAGCTGTATAGGTATAAATATAAATAATTGTCAACATGGCAAAGTCTGTTGATAATTAAAGTAGGATACTTGAGTCGTGGACAGACAAAACAGATCTTTCTATAAACATGAGAAATTAGGGTTACCAGATCCGGATTGGGAAATACCTGGAGATTTGGGGGTGGAGTCTGGGGTTTGGGGAGGGGAGGGACTTCAGTGGGGTATAATGTTATAGAGTCTACCCTCCAGATCTCTGTCACCTGGAGATCAGCTGTAATAGCGGGAGATCTCCAGCTACCACCTGGAGGCTGAAGCCAAAAATGAGAGATCATGGGAGGAGATGGAAGTCCAATCAAAACATCTGTGACAAAAATGACGAAGAGTCAGTAAAGATATATGTACAAAAATGCTTACTATAATAATAGTGATTCCCTAGGAAACTCTCTTCCTTCATCGCTCACACGCATTGCTTTTTCTGAGCGTGTAGCAATTACAGTTCTTAACAATTTCCACTTATCAACTCTTGAAATAAACATCCCATGTTGACTCTCTCATATCAGAAATTTAGGCAAAACTCTAAATTTGGGCTAAACCATATAGTTTTGCCCCAAAACTAGGGTGTCCCCCCCCCTGACATTGACAGTGTGATGATGCCACTTCCAGGTGACATCACTGCGGTGCATGCACCTGCAGCCCCCCGCCAGCAGCCAGGTAGGACCTGGCAACCCTACACCCAGGCCTGGCTACTTGCTAGTATTCAGTAGCAACCACCCCACAAAAGCCAGTGTGGTTTAGTTTCAGAACAGGATTTGAGAAACCCAGGTTCGAATCCCCACTCTGCTGTGGAAGCTCACTGGGTAACTTCAGGGCACTCATACATTTGCAGCCTAACCTACCCCACAGGGTCATTGTGAAGATAAAATGAAGGAGAGGGAAATGCTGCTTTGGGTTCACTTTTTGGAGAAAGATGGAGGTATAAATAAAATAAATAAATAATAACTATAGCTTAAGATGGGAGCAGATAAGAGGCAGGTGGGTATGTGAGTGGGAAGGAGAGAAGGAAGCAAAGAAAGGTCCCCAAGAGAAGGGAAAGAGGAATAGTGTGGTGAGGGGTTTGCAGAGAAAATTGAGGTGTCCCTTAGAAGTCCTTGCAGGTTCCCCACTGTGCAACTGGACCCAACTTGGCAGCCAGCATTGCACAACTGGGCTGTAATTTTTTCTGGATACAGGCTGTCGGGGAAGGGAAGAAGGGCAAGGTGGGTAGATAATAGTAGGTTGGCTGGTGAGTGGGAAGGCGAGAGAAGCAGGAAAGGGGGGAGAGGAGAGGACAAAAATAAATTAAGAGAGACAAAAGTTACAAAATGGCTGGAACTGAGGATCAGTCCTTGGGTCCCTCTTTATTAGAAATATTGGAGAGGTGCTGGGTTTGTATCTAAAGCTGCGCTTGCATGGGCAGAAGACACAAGCCTTCACACAAGTGGGAGCTCTGATTTCCACTGGGTTTTTCCCCCCTCAGTTTGTACCCCGTACACTGTGTCACCGTGCATTGTTTCCAAGGGTGCCCAACTGTCACCATCAGTGTTCAGTCTAAGCTGAGTTAGTGTGAGCTAGCCCATGGTTTTTTAGCCTCTGGCTCACACATTTCAGTCTCAGCTCAGAAAGGATGGCTCCAAAGCAGACTGATTTATGCAGAAACCAGCTCACTTGCTCACAGCTTTAATATCAGTTGCTCACAAAGTTGATTTTTTGTTCACAAGACTCCACAGCTTAGAGGGAGCATTGGTCACCATTGGCCTACTGTTTGTCAGTTTCACATTTCCCAGCAACAAAACATTGCAGTGTGGGATAAGGTGGCATCCCACAACAAAATTTGTCTTTAGAAATAACTTCTGCGTTTTCTACAATGCAAAAGAGCAGGAGTCCAGTAGCACCTTAAGGACTCACAAAATTTCTGGCGGGGTAGGAGCTTTTGAGAGTCACTGCTCACTTCTGCAGTGCATGACAGTTACGTATTCCTTGTGCCTCAGATGAAGGCTCAGATGGCTTAAATATTGTTTCATATTGTAATATTGTTTCATACTGAAGTTTAATGGACCAACAGACCTTGCAGTGACCTCTGGGCCTGGGTTGACAAAGGTGCCCTGTTTTAAGCAAAAATTAGTTTGAGTTTTGTAGCATCCCAAGTGAATATCCTTACCTGCCTTTTATTTTTCTTTATTTGTAAGCTTCTTTAACATGCTTTAAATAACATAGTGTGGGGAAAGCTAAGTGTAAAGACATCTGGTAAATCTCTTCTGCTCTGAATTTTGGCAGGTATTTTGATCGGCTTCCTCCACAGCATTTGGTGTCTATTGGTGTAGGGTTCTGGGTCATACTGCACATTGGCCTCACTCAGTAAATGTGTTCTTGTTTCTATATTACAGATTGCTGGGGCTTTGTGGTGGTACTTCATATCAAAAGGAATTGAATATCTGGACACAGTATTTTTCATCCTAAGAAAGAAGTTTAACCAAATCAGTTTCCTTCATGTCTATCACCATTTCACTATGTTTACCTTGTGGTGGATTGGCATAAAGTGGGTTGCCGGAGGACAGTGTGAGTAATCTCTATTCTCTACCCTCATAAAGATCATAAAGTAGAAGCTGTAGTGAAAATTCTGTTTTCTATTGATGTGTAAATATTGTTTCATACTGAAGTAACAGGATAGATGTTTGCTCAGTTTTGAAATGTGGGACTTAGAATGTATATCCTTCCTTCTCTGGGAAATGAGGGGGAGGGGGGAAAAGCATACAACAATAGGCCCAGGGATTATGAAACTTGTTTCGCATGGGCATAAGTGCATGATTCAGATTTTGCATGCAAATTCTGCTTTTTGTGTTCTAAGGGAGCTTGCTATATGAAGCAACACACAGGTCTACCTTGCTTAATCTAAACCTTTTCAGCCGCAAAGAGTTAGGATTTCTAATTATATGTTAGATTGCACTCTGTTTATTTCCATGGTGATTAAGTGATACACAGATTGGTCCTGTCCATGTTTACAGCAGTGGGGCCAGGACTCTAGAAGCCTTCCCACTGTTTCCCCCCTCCCCCCAAGCACCAAGAATACAGATCATCACTTGCCCCAGACCAAGAGTTCCTGTCTATTCCTTGTGGCTAATAGCCACTGATGGACCTCTGCTCCATATGTTTATCTAGTTTCCTCTTAAAGCCGTCCATGCTTGTAGCCGCCGCCACCTCCTGTGGCAGTGAATTCCACGTTTTAATCACTCTTTGGGTGAAGAACTGGAATGAATCTGAACAATCCGCTTCATTCAGGAATCTCTGAAGTTGGCCGGCCACTACTTGTTCAGTCACCTTGCTCAAGAATGGTACATTTGAGACTGGATGGTAGTTACTCAGTTCTCCTGGATCCAGAGAAAGTTTCTTAAGAATTGGACACACCACTGCCTGCTTCAAAGCAGGAGCAACTGTCCCGTAACTCAGGGAGGCATTTACTGTCTCCCAGACCCAGTCTGCCAGTACCCCCCCCCCCCAACACACACACACACAGATTTAAGCAGCCAGGATGGCTAAGAGTTGTATAAACAGGTGATAGGTCTCAAACCTCCAAGAATCCTGTCCTCAGACTGCACAAGCTGAAAGGTATCCCATGCAACTGGACAAATCAACTATCTGGGACCATCAGATCCAATAGAGAGTCCAAATTGAAATGAATACAAGAGATTTTTATCTACAAAGTTCTTAGCAAAATGATCACAGCAGGCTGCAGGGCAGTCTTCCCCCTCCCAAGAGGTTCCCCGACCACCAGGAAGAGAACTTTGCAGGTTTACCCCATGCAGGTGCCGTGGTGGTTTTAAGATATCGCTTCTTTGCCGCCACCGCCGCCACCACCACCACCACGGAATGGTCTTTCAGATGAGCTCTAGCCTTTGCCTTGTCAGAGTTGTCCTGACACTTTCTCCACCATCAGTCTATCCATCTCTTCTGTCTTTTCGTAGCCTGCAGCCCCTCGGTAAACGAAGGGGTGGCCTGAGCTCTTCAACCTGAGAGAGGACAGCCTAGGTGCAGTTGTGTCAGTAGTCATTTCCCCATTCCAGAGGTCAGTCAGGGCATCAGCAGGAGTGCTAACCATATCATCTGGAAACTGATTGGATCCATCAGGCTGTGGGGGTGGATCATCATTAGGGTCCCCATTCCCCCAGTGAAGGCGGGGGTTCACCCGCTTTCATGGCCCCCAGTCCACTGGCCTCAATTTGGCAGGTGGGGAAACCCTGCCCCCAAAGCATCTTGTTTGCACCAATGTGCCCAGCTCAGTGATGTCGCCCGGAGGTGACATCATCTCGCCAGGCACATTGCAGGGGGGACACTCGATCATTTAAGGAAAAACCATAGAGTTTTTCCTTATACAATAGAGTGTCCCCTGCAACGTGCCCTGTGTGATGATGTCACTTCCAGATGATGTCATTGCAGTGCACATGCTTTGTGTGTGCACCAATGAGGTCCCAGAGAAGGACCAGGACCCCCCCCCCCCCCCGAGGAGTCTTGGTGCCCGTGTAAAACCCAGCAAGTTCTGATCTGCCCATGACAAGAGGACTCTATTCAGTCCCCCCACCTTCAGATCACCTTCTTCCTGCCCAGAGCAAAACACGAGATCAAGAGTGTGACCTGCACAGTGTTTGGGGCCTGTTGTTACTTGAGACAGGCCCATGGTTGTCATGGCATGAAATCCTGAGCTGCTCCTGACAAGTCAGCCTCAGCATGGATAGTGAAGTCCCCCAAGACACCTAACTCAGGAGTCCACATCCACATCCACGACTGCCTCCACTAGCTCAGGCAGGGAGATAGTTGGGCAGTGGGGTAGGTGGTACATGAACAAAATCTCAATCCTGTCTCATACTCCCACCACTAGATGCACACTCAAGCCCAGCAGAGTCCCAGCCAGGGCATCGAGCCAAGGGGATAAAATCCTGATAGACCACAGCAACACCACAAGCACATGCTCTGGAGGCATGGAACTTCAGAACACATCCTTATAATGTGTAACTCACCCCTTAGGAGAGGTTATGCCAATTGTTTTCTTTAAAATTAGAATTAAAAATGAAAAGTGTGTCTATGAAATAAAGAGCCCCAATATATAGCTGCTTGTAAACTGAGCTATTTAGTTCTGGAGGTTAAAACCATATTTTCCAGTATAAATTTTTGCCTGCAAATATTACTAATCTCCTTTGAATATCACATGATTTTAACTGTGTTACCATGACATAGAAATAAAGAGAATATGATGGCAATAATGGTACTATGTGTACAATTTTTAAAAAATCTGTTTTTGTTTCTTTTTCTCAACAGCTTTTTTTGGAGCTCAAATTAACTCTTTTATTCATGTTATAATGTATATGTATTATGGATTAGCTGCCTGTGGCCCAAAATTTCACAAGTACCTTTGGTGGAAACGTTACTTGACCATTATGCAGCTGGTAAGTAACTCTTCTTTCTAAAACTGTCATAAGTGTAGATAGTTACATTTCCTGCAAATGTACTAGGGTTGCCTGGAGACTTTGGGGGTGGAGCCAGGAGAAGGCGGGGTTTGGGGAGGGGAGGGGCCTCAGCATGGTACAATGCCATAGAGAGTCCCCCCCTTCAAAGCAGCCATTTTCTCCAGGGGAGCTGATCTCTGTCAGCTGGAGATCAGTTGTAAAAGTGGGAGATCCCCAGGCCCCACCTGGAGGCTGGCAACCCTAAAATGTACAGATAGAATTGATTTCCCACACACATCTCTGAAGCATGGTTTCTGTTTAAGGATCACATTATGGGCCTCAAACAGTGACCACGGGTAATAATAGTGTTCTGAGCTTCAAGAAGTCTGTACCAAGAAAACAGCTAGTAGCCAAAAGAACATCTATCATTTATATACATATGAATCTTAAAATAACTTGTGTAGGGAAAAAACCTGCTTGATACTTGTTTCAACTGGAAGCTGGCATCCCTATGCACAGATGTGTCATGTGCAATGTGACACTGAGATCCCAATGCAGGTTGGATGAAGTTGTGTGTTCACATCCATCCCTTGCATGGATATCTACATTTTGATTTGTGTGCCTCTGTGCATAATTTTCATAGCCTAATCACAAGCAGTACCTAGTTGTACAAACAAATTTCTGGTCTCATGTGCTCATTTCTAGAAAAAAGATTGTAGGCCTTAGCTACATTAATAAAATACTGTATAAGGAAGCAGTCTGTTTGCCCTCTTAGAATTTTACAGATTCTAGATTTTGAACAGTTTTGTATTATAAAATCAAGATCTTTTTTGCCTAACAACAACCATTTTTTGAAGTATGAAGTCTCAGGACAATGAAACATTTCTACCTTTGATAAATGTGAAGATATTTTTGAAATATGCCGTCTCAGGACCAGAAAACATTTTTACATTTGGTAAAAAGATATTTGCCAAAATAGCACTTGGATTTACACTTAGCTGAATTATCCACGAGGAAACTGTTAGACTTCCTGTTTGAGTGATAATGTTTGGTTTATAGTAATCTGTTTTAATGTGGACATCCCTGTAGCTCTGAAAGCAAAGTAAAGGCATCTGATTACTTGTTCATTTGTTTACTTTATTTCTGCCTCATCTTTATCCTCCATGGCAACCCAAAGCTTCATACATCATTCTCTTGTCCTCCATTTTGCCCTCACAATAACACTGTGAGGTAGATTAGGCTGAGCGTGTCTGACTAGCCCAAGGTCACCCAGCAAGATTCCATAGCAGAGTAAAGATTTGAACCTGGATCTCCCAGATCCGAGTCTAATAGTCAAAGCACACTGGCTCTTATGGGCGCATGTTTAATTAGTGAACATGAAAACAGTTCAGTTTCGATAAATGGTAGAAGTTTATCTTCTTTAGCATAATAGCAGTTATTTTAATTATTATATCTTCACCTTTTGAAAGGTAGTTAACATCTGTGACATCAGAAATTGTTCTGTTTTTCATATGAGATTACTTTTTTGTATATGTTTCATCTTAAATGATAAAATGTAAACAGAAGCATATTAATAAGAACCTTTGATATTTTTTTATACCTTTCAGATACAATTCCACGTGACTATTGGCCACACAGCCTTTTCTATTTACATTGATTGTCCCTTTCCTAAATGGATGCATTGGAGTGTCATTTTCTATGCTACCTCTTTCATTATCCTTTTTGGTAACTTCTACTATCGGACATACAAGATGCCCAAGCATCCAGTAAAGAACGGCAAAATTACCAATGGCATTACGGCAAATGGAATAAGCAAACCAGAAAACGGTCTAGTTATGGAAAACGGAAAGAAAAAGCAAAAGGAAAAAGCAAAAGGAGAGTAACTTGATCCAGGCCTTAACCATTGTTGGCAGCGAGGAATCTCCCAGTTTGGTTGTAAAAGAAAAAGAAACGTTATTCTCTCTATACCAATTGACCTTTAGGTTACTGAAGAGATAGAACACATTATTTATGAAGATTGTTTTAACAACAACCCTTCAACATAAATTTTTTGTTGTAATTATGTAATTATTAAGAACTTGGTTATCTCTATGTAAACTTTTAGACTGCTGGTGTTGGTAATGTAAGAAAGAATTGCTGAAATAGCATGCTCCAGTGGTTAATACTACAGTTAACTAAGAATATAGTTGACTTGTTGGAGAAGACATTTCTTCGAACAAACAGGTAGTTTATACATCCCTCTGATTCTCTCAAATTTTTAGACCTAATCATTACCTAATTAGAATATGGAATTGTTCCTACCCTTTGAAACATAACTTTGTTCATATTCACTTAGACCAGTCATATTAGGTTGTCCTAGTTTTCATTCATGTCTGTTACAACTTCTGTTAATGTGTGGAAAACACACCTACCTCTTCATCTGATGAAAATAACATTTAATTTAGATAATCCCAGTTTCTGTAGGAGTTCCCCGCTATAAATTCTACTCTGTGCTAATGAGAGAGAAAAAGATTTGCTTCCGTTAACAAAAAGTATTATAATTCCTGTTCAATGAGTCATTATATTTCTCTTTCCCTGAGGGGAAAACATATTTGAAAGGTATTTATATGAAACAATGGACAAACCATGGTCTAAGACAATCTGTACTTCTAAGATGTCATGAAGCTATTGTTTATTGTCTCCAGTTGCATGAAATCCATGGTGCTAAATGCTTATAAAAATGGTTGGATGTCGTACTGAGGGAAGAAAGAAGTACCGGATTCAGTTCTTATTTAATACCAGTCATGTTAAATAAAAGGAGAAGCAATTCATCAGAACACTGAGTGTCTTGCAGCTCATTGCCTAATCCAGCAGCGGAATTTAAGGTAGTCTTGACTGATGTCCCATTGGGTTCTAATGGGACTGAGTCATGGTTAACTTTAGCTGGGTTAGGATCCAAGAGCTTAAACGGCATAAGCAAATGTAGTACAAAAGCATTGATGTGACTCACAAGATGGTCTTGCTGCTCACTACTGTAATGCTCGTGATCTGTTAAACAGGTACTTTACATATGCACTGATTGCTCCTGCAATCATGGCACTGCAAGAGCAATATTAGCTGGTGAGATTCCATTCCTTCCTTATGATCAGTTTAATATGATCTATGCCTAATTTCTATGACTGTTCTGCTCACCATTCCTTCTGCTGTGTCATTATGGCTTCTCTCTAATGCTTTGTGTCAAGAGTACCTCAAGCTCTTCTCCACCATGAACTGGTTACGTATCCTGCACTACTGTGAAGAAAGTACAATAAGGATTCATCATTTGCAGAGCCTTGGAAATTGATGGAGAGAGAAGTCATGATTTGCTCCAGCTTGGAGTGAGTTTGAGGCAGAACTGAAACTAGAACTGAGATCTTTCTATTTTCTCTGCTCTGCATACAAGAGCCAATCCTCATATATTTATGAAAAAAATAGACTTCTCACTAGCTGTGTATTTTATATCATGAAAATAAAGATATTTAGTTGAGAGAGAGAAGTTCATAGAGCATTCTGTTTACTTTTACCATCTTGTATTGTCTATAATAAATAATAGGAGAACAAAAGCCACATCTTTTCTGATATTTACTATGTCTCTCATTTAATGGTTTTATCCAAACACTAATATTTGGTCCCAAAATGTAATTAGAAAAGGTACAGATATCTTGGCATTGAGCACAGCAATAGAAGACTAGCCTCCAAAATCACCCACTCCAAACTGGGTAGTAAAATTCTCCTCATGGTTGCACAGCATATCTTAACTGGTTTGGGACTACTGGTTTTTTCTTACTAGTCTTGGTGGGCGCAGGGGGCTTTTTGAAAGTAAGCACAGAAATTGGTGGTGAACAAGTAACAAAAAGGATATGGCATGATCCAACCAAAGTTAAGTGATTTGAAGTCCTAGTAGTTTCAGTAGTGGGGGGGAAATAAGCATGTGTTTAACATTTCTGCTGAATTCAGTGGGACCTGCATGTGATTGACCTTGCCTCGATTGTTCGTTTAATGTATGGAAAGGAACAAAATGAAGTAAACTTGTTTGCATATAATTTGCCCTTTTTGTAGTATGTTAAAATTTTAGCATGATAGTAGAATGTTCTACCATTATCCAAATCAAGTAAACAATTAAGATTATGTATCTTTTGATCTAAGCATTTTGTGACTCAAAAAGTGCTATTAAGAAATGTTCCATTGCAGGGTTAGCCTGGTGTTTTTCACACCTTTTGATACAAATTTCTTAAGACCTTGCATTTCGAAATATCTAAATCCCCATTTACTGTGTTTATTAAAGATTCATATCCACAAGAAAACAGGGTAAACCTGAGTCGCAATTCAGGCAGAGCATGCTCCCAGAAATCTGGACAATTCCTTGCTTGTAAACAAGTCACTTGTTGGCAGTGGGGTGCATTCTGCCCCAACTGATCTACAAGTATTCTTTTTAAATGCAGATTGCACCTACAAACAGATTTGGATCAAGAGATCTTTCTTGGTGTGCCTGGCTTTGTGGCAGATGCTGTTCAGTAAATGGCAGGGATTGAGGGCCATTTCACCCACTGCATTTCTGCATGAAAGTGAATTACATTACAACATATGCCAGTTGCACAACTATGGCTGAGGACAGACTGGCAATCTGGAGTGGGAGAGCTCCGCTTGGGAAGCAGGGGAAGGGAGCCCGTTCAGACATCCGCAGCTGTCCCTCGGCTCCCTTCTGCACTTATGCATTTTGCAGCCGGTTTCCTTTCACTTTAGGAGGACACCCGGAGAAACCAGTGTCCAGGGGCTGTCTTCCGCATGTCTCCCGCTTTCAGGCAGTGTGAACCGGAAGAAGGCGGGATTCAAGTGGAGGTGGCTGTGTGAACATGCCGTTTCGGCAATTTGCTCATGAGTGCTCATGCGCACATTGCCGAAAACAGCCCTGCCACAAGCTGCGGAGGGTGGCCCACCCGGGGCTGCTCCGCAGCAGTCTGAATGCTCCGTAACAGCATCCTTGCGCAATACACTGGCCAGTGTGAACGGCCAGCCCTGGGGAATTTTCCCCCCGCAGCTTTTGCCTCCAGATTCCTCCCGCTCCAGATTGCCAGTCTGTCCTCACCCTATCTTTTGTATACATGTTCATAGCTGGGAAAGCCACTGCAATTAGTGTTTTGATCAATGTGATCGAAACAATATTAACACTGCTATCTTGATACTGCGTTTAAGTTTTTTTCCTCGTGCTGGAATTTTTTTTGTCCTAAGTGAGAGAGCACTGTCTCCTAACACATCTTCTTCTTTCTAGACTCTTGGTTCCATTAACGTTAATGCAGTTTGAGAATGAATATATTGTATGTCACTGGTGGGTTATATTTTGGCACTGTGAGCAATTCATATGGTTATAAACTGTGGGTGGTTCCATTATGCAGTGTCTCTGATAAACATCTAATCTACAACTTTGATACTGGAGGGAATTGTATGAATAACTCATTGCATTTTATTTCAAAACAAAAACAATGAGGGTATCTTGAAATGATTTTATTTCATATATTTTACTATTGGCTATGTGTGTTACCAAATGTTAAAAATGAAGAACTAATTTGTGATTTTGAGAAAAATGGCCCTATTCCAGACTTAGCTATAACTTAGGTAGCACACTAACTTCCAATTCCATGCTTCAAAGAATAAAATGTAATCTGATGAGATCATTAGCAAGTAAAAATATCAGTGGCTTCCCCTAAATATAGCTAAACTAGTGGTGGAGAGCATTTGTTGATAAGGAAAAAGTAAAAATATGTTAATCTGTTTAGGATTGCACTGTTGGAGATCCTAAAGTTAAACCTTTGCGCCAAGGTATCTAGAAAACGTTAGTAGCTACAAGCTACTCATTGAGTTATCTGCATAGTCATGAGGTCCTCTGAAATCTCTATAGCAATTGCAGTGGTCTGTCTACCCATCACTGGTTTAAACCCTGGAAGCATTCTTGTTTAAAACACCAGCCTTTTGACTGTAGACATCATTGAGGTGAAGCTCTTCCATTCACTTTCTGTTCTGACAGGCGGGAGGGGGAGGACAAAGCCACAGCACTTTCCAGGGGGCTTTTAGCTTCTTTTTTAAAATGAGATATTCTGTCTTGATTATGTCCAGTAATGATACCTTGGGCTGGTACTACCCGGGTCAGTGACTGTAATTTAGCATGTTTCAGTTTGGTAGAAGAGATGTTTGATTCTAGCTACTTGCTTAGCACAGCATTTTCAATATGTGACAAGTCCAAACGTTAAGAAAACCCTTTTCAGAATAGAGTGAGGTGTAAAATAAGTAGTCATAACTTTACTATCCTGAAACGTGATGCTTCAGCTAAAAAATCGTGAGTCACTTCCAAGCAAGACTTCCAGGTCAATATCTCTTTGTTTATTCTGTAGTAGCGGGGCATCTGGTTCATTCCCATAAAACACAGAAAACTAACGGGGGGGTTTGTTTGTGAGCATCTTATTGTTTTCTGTATCAGTGATCTTCAACCATTGCTTTCTCTTATATCTATATATCTAATAGCCAAGATGCCCCCTCTTTGTGGATATCTAAATCTATACATCGGGGGCACATGGGGGCAAAGAGATTTTCTTGCATACTTGGGGCACTGCCCAGGTGTGCAGAAAAATCTGAAAAGTTGAAAAAAACTATATGGGGGATACTTAAATCCCCTGAAAGCATGTGCAGAGAACACACTGGGAACTACCTTGCTGCTGGGGGGAGGGCGGAAGAAGGCTTGGTGGACCTGGCGGCTAGAAACTGTGCAGGCCTCGCTGCCACTGCCGAGGAGACGGGAAGGCTTGGCATGCCAGCTATGCAGGCCTCACTGCTGGTACCGGGGGACGGGGTGGGAGGTTTGGTGAGCCTGCTGGGCTCACCTGCAGTTGCTTCCTCCTTAATGTGGGCTCCTCCTGCTTTTGCAGGCCAGGAGCTGTGGGGAATACTCCCCCCCCCACGCGAGTATTGTGGGTCCCACTTCTTGTCTATTTCTATTTGCTTTGTGTAAACTAGTTACAATTCAAAGTTTACTGCTGTATCCTGATACATTCCTCCATGTGAAGGTTTTGGAGAAAGCACTGAAAGATGTGGAATATTATACACATCTGATAGGATGTGATAGGAATAACCTCTTGAACAATCTTTTGGCTAATGCTTCTTCAATCTTTCTATGCACAGTGGATGAAAAAGATCCTCACTAGATTCCCTCCTAACAAGGGTATGGTATTCAGATAAATATGGCAATACCTTGGGAAACAGCAGAGGGCTGGAAAACCCCAGGAGCTTTTGGGGGACAAAGCAGGAGGAATGTCATTGATGTGGCAACATCACTTGCCAAAAGTGACATCACAGCATCAACGATGCTCTAATTCCCCTAAATCTCTACAGTAAAGAAGACCCTAGAGATTGGAGCAATTCCTAGGCTGAGGACAGACTGGCAATCTAAAGCGGGGCAGGCACGCTTCGCAAACAGAGGAAAGGAGCATGTTCAGACATGCGCATCTGTCCGTCGGCTCTGTTGCGTACTTACCCGTCTCCCAGCCGCTTTCCTTCCGCTTTACCCGGACACCGGTTTTTCCCGGTGTTCAGGGGCCTTCCTCCGCATGCCTCCCGCTTCCAAACAGTGTGAACTGGAAGAAGCGGGAGGCATCCGGAGGAAGTGTGAACGCACCGGCAAAAAGTTTTGCGCATATGCGCATGTACGCATATGCGCATGTGCGCATGTGCGAAAAACATCAAAGGAAAACAAAAAAAAGTGCAGCGGCACGCGCGAGCTGCGTGCGCTGGCTATGCGGAAGTCTGAACTCACCGTGGCAGTCTGAATGCTCCGTATCGCCGCTGATCCGCATTGCTCTGGCCAGTGTGAACGGCCAGCTCCGTGGGTTTTTTCCCCCGCTCCAGTTCCCTCCGCTTTGCCTCCGCTTCAGATTGCCAGTCTGTCCTCAGCCCTAGAATGTCACAGGCTTGGCAACCCAAAATAACATTGTCACATCCACAACCTCCCCACACACACACACTCACCCCCCCCTTTTCCCCGCTGTTCAGTAAGCAAGGGCAGGTGGGGCAGGAGGTTTCCAGAAGCCTATTGGAATAGCACCACTAGTTACTTCTGCCATGAGACTGTGGTTGTTTGTGAAGGTGATCTGAGTTTATACAGTAAGGTAGATTACAGGGAACTAGACAGCTTTGTGTCTGTGCCACATGGACCACAGGCACTTTCTACATGTTGCAGAATTTCTGCAATTTTATTTTCCAGCTACAGTTCCTCGTGTTTTAAAGAGGTGCCTCTAAAACTTCCTTGGATACAAACCACCCACGGCTTTTAAAACAGATCCCAGCAACTTCTGCAGATTGACACAAGATTCAGCATGTTTTACAGCACTTTTAGTTGCTAACACAAAACTTATGTGAAAGCGTTAGAAAGCAGAGGTATTCTGCGTCCAGTTCTTCATGATTACTTTTTTTAAAAAATGGGCTGTAAGTTGGTAATGTCAAAAAAAGCAAAAAAAAAAAAAAGCTACTGTAAAAAAAGCAGCATTGAGATATATGAATTAAGTAGAGTGATGAAAATCCAGTTTGTGTGCCATGTATTCAAAATACAAATGTTGCGGTTGAAGGGTTGTAAAGACTGGGCTTTCTCTTCTATTTTCAGGCAGGGCCAACTTTTAATGCTTGTTCAGCATACTAGAGCAGCTGTATCACTGTCTCTTGGGTCCACAGCATGCAAGAGTTCAATCAGGTTTTTTTTCAAAGCTAGTATACAATATTAATGATAGTCTATGAAAAACTGCAGAACTCTTTGTCGCTTATGACCTAGACCCTGATTAGTGGGGGAAAGTATAGATGAGACAATTTTGGCACAATCCATTACATTGTGCAGAATTGTTTTGTTAGCGTTGGAATCCATTTCTCTCATCACATTCGATCTGTATTTCTTCACTGTAGTGAAATCATTGCCATCTAGTTAAGGCAGACCTGAGTACTTAATTGGTTGCATAGAAAAATGCATAAAACCTATCATTACTAGTTGGGCAGCTGAATGGACTGAGAAATAATTGCCTATTTTTATGGCACAGAAACACAAGTTAAAGAGAAGTCCTTTAAAGGTTAAGGACTGGCTGCATGGTCTTAGGGATGGACTCTGTACTTGGCTACAGCTGAAGGAGCTTTGGTGGGAGCTTTGGTGGCATTCAGAGGCCCGAGTCTTGTGACAGTATCAACATGGGGCCAGATCCATTTTCCTGAGCATGGGGATCCCCTTAAGGGATCTTGGTGTGAGGGTCAAGAGGAATGTCCAGCCTGGGGGCATGGCCAGGGATTACCCTCACGCTCAGGTGGCAGGGTAGACCACTTTGAGGTGACCACCCTTGTGGGATCTAGCGACCTGTCATCCCAAGGTTTCCAGGGCATCATCAACTGGCAGGCGGGTCAGTCGATGAACAGGATCCAGTACCCCATGCGGTGTCAAAGCATACTATAGCTGTAACCAATAAATTTGTGGCTAATTTTATTCCACTTTCTGGAAAAAAAAAAACCTGTGCGTGTGTTATTCAACTGGGGCTCTAAAAAGGGTTACTAATGGGGATGTAGAGGAACCCCTCACCTTCAGCGCCTGCCTCACCCCTTCCTTGGCGCTGAGGCCACAAGCTCATTGTAGGCTGTGGAAATGCAAAAACCCTTGAATGTTGCGTATGAAACCTCTTTCAAGTCAAAGAAAGAACCTACATTATTCTTTCTCTATGATATATATTACTTAATATTATTTGCATGCACAAGCTGGTTGAAATTGGGAATGTCTGAAAGTATACTGTTTCAGGAATATTTGACAATTTGAAGTTCCATTGCTTATCAAAAGCAGTTATTCTCTCATATGGACTAGTGCCTTTGAGTACTATTGTTGTCCATTTTTATAAAGTGGCCTACGGGCTACATAGCTGAATATTTATGAGTGAATTCTATAAAATATTACTTGACCGCAAAAACATTTACTGACACGACAAGCACAGTTATTATCTGACCAAACATAGTCCCCATTGACCCTGGATAATGCATACAGAATTGATAGGCAGTTTCAAGTATCTGTGATTAATGAATAATCACTGGAAACCAGTGAAAACCCATTTAGTCTTAATAAGGAAACAAGCAATTTTAATTTAAGTTCTGTATAATAAAATAGTTCTGCCATGGACAGAGTCATTCTGGTCTACCAAGCGAATTACTGGCACTGGCCAGCTAGAGGCATTAGTGGTCCTTCTATACTTTTATTTACCCCTGACTCTGTTCCATAAATGAACTGTACTTCCTTCCTTTTGCAAAACAAAATACTGAAAAGAACATCTGCACCACACACAGGTGATCAGTCAGGGCAAAGACACAAAAAAGCCAGTATTTTAACTTTTTCCTTAATTTTTGAACTTGTTCATAGATATCTCAGGGATCTGAGAATGATACAGTTATTTTTGATATTTATTTATTAATGTGTATATTGTAAGAGTATATTGTGTATATACTTGCCACTTTAAAAATGCCATATGAGGATAAGGCCCCCACTTTAGTTTATAAACTATCTAAACGAGCTGTACAATCTTGCCAAGACTGCTTAAGTTAAGGACAGAGTGAGACTTCTCTAGGATGATGGTGTGAACACCTAAGAAACATTGCCGTGTAATTGCTTAATTTTTCAGAGTTTAAAAACCTTTCTGAGGGAGAAAATTCCTACATAGTCACAATCTATTGAGATGTGCTGTCTTTCAGCCCCCATTGGTAGCTTGTGTGTTAAGGGAACATACTTTCTATGTGTTTGGGGATTGAATCTTTATATGCAAAGCAGTTTACAAAAAGTGGTTGCCCTTGATAATGAAGCAGACACATTACTTACAGGTCATTTTACAAAGAAGTGGGTTAAATTTTGTAAATTTGCCTATTTATTTTTTAAAAGATTGTGCTACGTGAGACAACTGTTTGTACTATGTGATATCAACATACCAACATACCAACTTGTGCGCACAAAAGTGAACAGGACTGTGGAATAGAGGGCTAACTAAAGATATTGTAGAGTTTATAAAAATTCCATTGTGTGATCTGTCTAAGCTTATTAATAAAGAAAAATGGAAAATCAACCTTCTAAACTTGTTGCTTCCATTTTAGGAACCCTCTTATGGTATGGTTTTTTTAATACACAGAAAATATTTTTATCCAACCTAGAAGACATTGCTTTATTTTATTTTATTTGAAGCCAAGAATATTAAAGCCCAGTATATTTCAGAGATGGTTTGGTTGAAAAGACCACAGCTCTGGATCAACTAAAATGAGGTGAGCTTGAAGATGAAGGTACACGTTAAGATGGAAATGCTGAGTTCTCAACTCCATGTTTCCCTCAGAAGTATGGTTTCCAACTTTCAGGTGGGGCCTGTAGATCTCCTGTAATTGCAACAGATCTCCAGACTACAGAGATCAGTTCCCCTGGAGGCAATGGCCGGTTTGGAGGGGGGACTCCATGGCTTTTTATTCTGTTGAGGTTCCTCCCCTACCCAAACTCCACCCTGCTAAGACTCCACCTCCAAATCTCTGGGAATTTCTCAAGCTAGAATTGGCAACCCTACACAGAAGACACACATAGAATACAAGAGTATTTTCCAAATTATCAGGAAGAAGAGGAGGGCTTAACCTTTCCTCTGCTCACCAATTCCCACCTGCTGTCCCGTCTGTTTATTTCTTCAGTCAGGGTCTGATACTAGAAGTTTAGCACCTCTTCCAATTACCCACCAGCCTTCTTCTTGAAAATGCCCTCCACCTTTTTATTCTGCAAACACAGGCTTACGGGTGTGTTTGCTGAAACCAGGGACAATCATAGGGGTAGATCAGGCCTCACACTCCGAGGGAGACTTGCATCTAGTAACCTGTTAATTATTTATTGGATAAATTTCACAGCTTGTTTTTTATACACGTCACATGTTGTCTTTTCTATTATGGCTAGGGACCATAAATAGTGGAAGCTGCCCAGGCCTTTGTGAACTTCTGAAAGAGCTTGGTTGAAACAGTATATAGTTCTACCCTTCATCTCTCTAGCTTGGTACAGACAGCTGCCCCGTGTGTTCATTGATCACATGGGGAAGGAGAGCAGGCACAAGTATACTGGCCCTACCCAAGGATAAATAGCGCCCCAGGTGAAGAGTGCCTTTGGTGCCCCCTTTCCCCAGGGTCAGCTTTACAATATTGCCAAATTGTGCAGATTATGCAAGCTGCAAAACCTAGCAAAGTAACAGGTCCTACACCATTTCTTAGGCTTTCCCAGCAATGTCTGTGAAAAAGACACAGAGCGTGCTACCTGCCCTATGCTGCTTTTCTTTCAGTCCTCTCTTCCTACTTCAGTTGGAATACCAGTGAATCTTCCTGAGTTGTGGCTTCTTCGGGCCTCTTCCCTCCAGCCTGGCCTTGTTTTAAACCAGCATCACACTTAAATACGTAGGGTTGCCAAGCCTCTAAAATGGGTCTGGAATCTCCAGGGGATGACTGAAAGCTGTCCTTCTGAAAAATTTACAGGAATTTCCAACATTATACAAAGTTGGAAAAGTGTAGGAATAGCTTCAGTCAGAATGAGCAACCCCCTATTTATTTATTTATTTGAATTTTCCCCCACCCTCCCAGCCAAGGCCAGCTCTACGTGTACCCCCCCCCCATGCGCCTTCGCATTTAGTCATGTCAGCCACATGACCACAGGAAAGTCTTTGGACAGCGCTGGCTGGAAATGGAGATGAGCACCTTACTTATCATGGAAGAGCACTTCCTTGTCCAGGACCAGCTGAGGAAGGAGGGCCCATTTGGTAATGTAGGCTTGCAGTATTTCTGAAGAAAATTAACTGCATCAAGGACATTCTTGAAGCTCTCCGAATTTAAGAGGCAGATTTTGTGAATTTTCTTTTGCAACATTTTCTTTTCTAAGGCCCTGAACGTCTCATGCTTCTCTTTTTCAGCCTCATTTAGAGCGCACGCACTACAATGATATCACCTGGAAGTGACATCATTGTGCAAAGCACGTTGCATAGCAACTCTCTAGCATTTGAGAAGAAACTCTATGAGCGTTGTTGTCATCCCCCCCCCCCCAACATGTCCTGCGCGATGATGTCACCTCTGGGTGACATTATTGCACCAGGCACATTGGCGAAGACAGTACTGTTTGAGGGTGGGGCTCCCCTACCAGCCAGCCAGCTGGGCAGTGGCGGATTGAGGCCCCCCAAAACAGGTAACCCCCCCCGCCCCCATCAGGGGTATGGCAACCCTAGTTCTCTTTGGTTGTTTAAATGCCCGTGAAATTGTCACTGCTTTTCTTTTAAACTCTGAAAATAACAATTGCCCCAATATATAGAACTAAGGTCACCACATGCAAATGCTGTATTTGTAAAAATGCCTTCTAAAAAGCTGTCTGGGGCTCAGAACTGAAAACACAAAGTACAGCTACAGGCCCAGTTGCAGAAAAATGCAGGTAGCATGCATAGATTACTTCATCTGGCTGAAGCAGTGGGTCTTCATGCAGCGGTCATGTGAATGTGGAAGTGCTCAGAAAGTGCTCAAGAGGAATAGATGGTTTTCCTTTCAATGTTTTTGTTTCATTTTTGGCAAGTATTCTTTATTTTACAATATCCATTGCATAAATAAAAACGCAGATGAAAGTAGTTTTGAAAGTTATCAGATTGTCCAACTATTGTGCCACATTATGAAGATGTGTAAATTAATTATTTGTAAGTTAGACATGGTAAATAGACAGTCACACTCTGAGCTAGCCCCCTTCAGAGCCCAGCATCTTCTGTAACTCAGCATGGAGCCCCCTGCACCTCAAACCTGGGGCCTCCTACAGCTTGGTGCCCTGGGCAGCTGCCCAGCTCACCCACTCCTAAGGTCAGCCCCTGTCTCAAATTCCATTATTTTAAGGGGACTGACTAGTTGAATCAGGGCTAGGATATTTCATCTTGGAAAGAGATTTCACACACACACACCCAGTCATAGTGCAACTAAGTCAACATCTCCTTATTAAGGTGCTTATTTAATAAAGCCATATCTTTCTTCACAAGTACGGTATTTTATACAGTGTTAACAACTGACGCTGGACTTTGAAGATAAAACCATATATAAATAACTAGGTCACGTCTCTCCAATCACCAGATGCTGGGTACGTGCTACAGAATGCAAGGCAGCATCAACTGAACACACATGAGTTACTAAGGAAACCATCAGATCAGTGCAAAATAACACACATGCTTTCCTCTCTAGACTACAGCTGTCTTCCTAAGTCAGCAGGATCAATACATGTATTATAGTTGCAAGACAGGCTGTAGCAGATTCAAAAGGGATGCAGCCTTTCTACCCTGAAGCGTCCCTTGCAATATGGGCCTGTGCATTTTATAGCACTCAACTGCATCTTAGAGCTCTTTAAATCTGCTTACAGAGCACCTGACCTAAAGCCTATTTGGATCAGACTCAGGAAATGAAGGATCTGCCTTTGCTGGCAAACTCCTTCCACTTCATGATACGGCACTATCGTAAATGGAGCATTGCCATTTTCAGTTACGTAAGCCTTTAAGTATTTTTAAAAAACATGTTTAGGTGTCAGTATTGCCTTTGGCAAGGCATTGGTCTTTATTCTTACCAGAAATTTATGAAATTTATGTATCAGAGCATCATCTCTTGCAGCGTGTGCCGTGAAAAATTAAACAGCCCGATCCTGCTTCCCATGAGTGCAAAGGGAAACTGTCAATCAGCTGCTTCATTCTTGCTTTAAATATTACTGTGGCACAGAGACCTAGAAGTTTAAGCTTCAGAGACTGACATCGAAAACAGTTACACTTTTCTAAACCCATTGATTGAATGGACTTTAAAGGGTGTGGTCCTGCTTAGGCTGCTGCAGTAGATTTCTTATTTCAGATTTATAATTTTATGACAGACTGAAATTTTAGGATGTTTATTGTTACAATATTATCCAAAGACTTGGGAAGAGGTTAGGCTGTTCTATAAAATCTTAAATGGGCTGTGATATTGTGCCTTATAATGTATGCATACATCCCAAAAATAATCAATAGGATTTGTGCATGAAAATGGCTGAACACTTGTAGCCCATTAAACAGATAGTTGTTTGAAGTGCTGCTTTTATGTAAATAACGTTGTAAGATTACCCTGAATGTGCATATTAACTGATGGAACTGATAGTACCGTATTTTTCGGACTATAAGATGCACCTGGCCATAAGACGCACCTAGTTTTAGAGGAGGAAAACAGGGGGAAAAAATATTCTGAACCAAATAGTAGGTAGTTGGGGGGGGAGAGAGAGAAGAAAGAAAGAAAGAAAGAAGGTAGGTAGGTAGGGGGGAGAGAGAGAAGGAAGGAAAGAAGGAAGGAAGAGAAAGAAAGGAAGGAACAGGAAGGGAGGGAGGAGAGAGAGAGAAGGAAGGAAGGAAGACAGAAAGAAAGAAAGAAAGAAAGAAAGAAAGAAAGAAAGAAAGAAAGAAAGAAAGAAAGAAAGAAAGAAAGAAAGAAAGACAGTCAGAAAGACAGACAGAAAGAAAGAAAGGGTGTTTCCCTCCCCTCCTTGCTTGGGCCCCAGTGGCTTAACGCCACTCAGGCCCAGCTCTTCCCTCCCTACCTCCCCCCCCTGCAGCCCAAGAATGGTGAGCGGGGGAGGGAGGGGGGTAGGGAGGGGTGAGAGAGAGAGAAGGAAGGAAGGAAGACAGAAAGGAAGGAAGGAAGAAACAGGAAGGTAGGGAGGGAGAGAGAGAGAGAAGGAAGGAAGACAGAAAGAAAGACAGACAGAAAGAAAGGAAGAAACAGGAAGGTAGGGAGGAGAGAGAGAAGGAAGGAAGGAAGGAAGACAGACAGAAAGAGAAAGAAAGAAAGACAAAAAGACAAGGTGTTTCCCTCCTCCCCCCTTGCTTGGGCCCCAGTGGCTTAACGCCACTCAGGCCGAGCTCTTACCTTCCTACCTCCCCCCAGCCCAAGAATGGTGAGGGGGGAAGGAATGGGGCGGGAAAGGTGAGCAGGGGAGGGAGGGGGCTTCTGAGGGGGGTGGGAGGGAGGAGGGCTTCTGAGGGGGGGTGGGAGGGGAGCTTCTGAGGGGGGTGGGAGGGGGCTTCTGAGGGGGGTGGGTGGGAGGGGGGCTGGGAGGGGAGCTTCTGAGGGGGGAGGGAGGGGGCTTCTGAGGGGGGTGGGAGGGGGGCTTCTGAGGTGGGGGGCTTCTGAGGGGGGTGGGAGGAAGGGGGGCTGGGAGGGGAGCTTCTGAGGGGGGGAGCTTCTGAGGGGGTGGGTGGGAGGGGGGCTTCTGAGGGGGGTGGGTGGGAGGAGGGCTGGGAGGGGGGCTTCTGAGGGGGGGGTGGGAGGGGGGCTTCTGAGGGGGGTGGGAGGGAGGGGGGCTGGGAGGGGGGCTTCTGAGGGGGGGGTGGGAGGAGGGCTTTCTTCACTAGGAGGGAGGCGGGGGGTTGCTCTGGGGCCGCAGCGCTCGCCGCGGGCCCGGGATCTTCAGCGGGAGGGTGGGCGAGGAAGGCGGGGGGTTGCTCCGGGGCCGCGGTGCTCGCCGTGGCCCGGGATCTTCAGCAGGAGGGAGGGCGAGGGAGGCGGGGGCTTGCTCTGGGCCCGCGGCACTCGCCGTGGCCTGGGATCTTCAGCGGGAGGGAGGGCGAGGGAGGTGGGAGCTTGAGCGAATGGGGGGGATTCGCACCATAAGACGCAGGCACTTTCCCCCCCACTTTTTGGGGGAGAAAAAGTGCCTCTTATGGTGCGAAAAATACGGTAATATATTAATATTAAATAGATGGGATGATTGGTCATAAACCGCTATAACAATTCTGCTTGTCCTATCTATAATTGCAGTCAAAAATGTGCTACAGATTATATGCTTTCGGTTTGAATCAGATGACAGCTATTTTTTAAAATGTTTAATTTTCTTGCAGTTCTGCCTTTTGTTTATTTGCAAGGGCAGAGTAGCAACTGAGAAATAAATGTGTGCCATTTTATGTCCCCTTCTGTTTTTTTCTTCCAAATAACATTTTGGTTTTTTGTTTTATGAAGGGCAGCGGGGAAGGGGGAATCTGTTTGGAATCTCTGAAGCTTCTGGCTACTGTATATAAAAAGGCTGGCAAAAAATAAAAATACTATAATATGTATCATCTGGGACTGTTCTTTCTATCACATGTCAGAATCTATAGCTTCATTGTCCAATGCAAAATAATATAAGGATAGTCTAGCCCTGTACACTCTGATCATTGAGATGGCTAACAATGCCAGTGAGGTTTCCATTTCCGCCCTCAAAGGGCAGAGCAGTTCAGAAAAACAAACATCAGCCACTGATGGCTCCAGAACCAACAAAACTTGTGGCTCAGCAAAAGTGTCTGTCGTGGTTTCCACAAGGGGATGGGCTTGTATGGTTTCTTCACTGCTGGTGCAGCTGCTGGTACAGTTCAGTAGCAATGGGGCTTCCACATGTCAGGTTTCCCTGCAGTTTCCCTGGCCAGTTCTCCAGCAGCGGCCCTCCCCCTTCCCCCAAGCCACCAGGGTGATTTCAATTTTTAAAAAGAAATTGGCAACTAAATATTGATGCAACATTATAACTGTTGGAGAAATGAGCATGTAACACAAGGCCTGAGAAATTCAGTCATTATAGGGTTAACCTATGCAACTTGTTTGTTTACTCGTGTTAACCTGGAAGTAATACCTGGCAGCTGGCCAATTGACTGTAAACCCGGGAAAACTAAAGGTGTACTGTTTTGCTAATTGGTCAATGATATCAGGTGTTTCCTTTCAGGGGTCAAGAAGGAGAGATCCTCCATTGCAATCTCTCACTCTCTATCAGTATGTCTTAGTGTGAAGATGGAGCACAATGCAGCTCCTTAGAAAGCATGTTTTGTTTATTTGTAGCTAATCCCATTTACCTTTTCCCTTTAGTAATAAACTTCTTTTAAACTAAAAGAAGTAATCTCTTCTTTCCAGAAAAGCAAGATTCATTACTCTGAATTTTTCTTGATTATTGGACAAAAGTCCTAACAAATGGTAGCAAGAGAGTCTGGTTCTTTTCTTAAAAGCTTTCTGGATTGATTGAGAAAGAGAAATAGGGAATAAGAGCTAGAAGCTTGGATTTTTAAAACGACCACTTTTTTCCTTCCTGCTCTCAGAGCAATCTTGCAGCCAGAAAGGCCCAACCCTATTTCCTTGCTGATCAGGGGAAAACCTAAGCTGGATTGCAGTTTGCCAGGAGCAAAGGATCTTTTTTTGACTGGATTAATTTTTGCCTGCTGTAAGTGGAGCTGAGCACCGGAGCACCAAAGACGCTGCTGCCAGGAGAACAAAGGAAGGCGAGGCAAAGGAGCTTTTGAACTTCACGCTGCTGCTGCTGCAGAGAAAGGAAAGATTAACCCTGCAAGCTCCTGGAGAAGTAGATGAGTGAGCCAGATTCCAGCGAAGCTGCTCAACCTGTGCTTCTACCTCAAATCCAAAGGGACGTGAGTAACAAAATGGCTTTTAATGCCCCATCCCAAGAAATGCCAAACCTCAGACTTACAAAATCTAACTATCAGTGGTGGGAGGAGTATTTGAAGAGTCGCCTGCAGACTCACAATGCCCTTCAAGTATTAACAACTGAAAATCCTCCAGAATCTGACCCTGATAAGACACAATTCCTTATGATGGATGGTTTTGCTAAAGCCCTGATTTTAGGGAGTATTCCCTACACAGAGGTACCAGGATTAAGAGGGCTAGCCACATCCAGATTGATGATTAAACACTTAAAGGATACATTTGATAAGCGCAGCAAGAGTAAAATCTATTCCCTCAAGGGAAAGATTTTTTATTTCAGGATGAAGGAGGGAGACTGCCTTCCCAAAGAGATGGACAAATTAATGGGCATTTACACACAGCTTAAAGACCTGAATGAACCACCCTCTGATACAGATATGATTTCTTCAATTCTTAAGGGTCTGCCTGGCTCCTATAAGTCTGTAACCAGTATGATTAGACTGAAAGATGATCTGACTTTAGAAGGTCTTTTGTCTGCACTAACTGAGGAATATGATTCTAGAAATTTGAAAGACAGTTTGTCTGATGAGATGTCTGTTTTGAGCCTAAAGCATGGACAGAGATTTAAAAGGAAAATAGAGTGTTTTATATGTGGGAAAAATCATCTTGCAAAATACTGCTCTTCTAAGTATGCACCTAATGATGAGCCCCAAGAACAAAGAGCCACAGGCGCACATGGTTTTACTAACAAAGAACCAGCCAGTGGAAGGGGAAGCCATTATGGGAGGAGCAGAGGTCACGTTTCACATGCACAGCACAGAGGAAAGAAGTTTTAATCGATTCTGGCGCTTGCACACATGTGTGTAGAGAAAAAGCCTGGTTTAGTAACATAGATGTTGAAAACAAACCAAGAACTTACCAAGCTAACAGGGAATTATTGAATGTGGAAGGCGTTGGGACTGTAAAATTACAATTGTATACTACAGATAATCAATTAATTGATGTTGAATTGCGAAATACAGCTTATGTGCCTGAAGCTGTTGAGAACTTAATTTCAACAAAAAGTCTCATGAACACAGGACATCATGTCCTGCTCAAACCAGAGCAAGGAAGCAAGGTCTCTACCAAGGATGGAGAGCTTGAATTTAAAGTGGAAGAGAAAAATGGCTTTCATTACTTTGTAGCTTGTGATGATGAGGAGACAGAAACTTTTGATGTTGATCCTGGTGAGGAAATAGAGACTGTTGATGATAAGGAACAGATTTGCCAGACTAAGGATGCTTGTGATGATGCTTGTAAACATGAAAAATGTTTATTTTCGTGGCATATTAAAATGGGACATAGAAATTTGAAATCTGTTGAGCAGTTGTTAAAGCAATGTGGAATACCTGTTGTGCATTGTGAAAAGAGTGAAACTAGATGTGAGACATGCCTCAGAGCAAAGGGAGACGCCCCAAGTTATTCTGGGAAAACTCCAGCGCACAATCAAGAATTTCTGGAAACTGAATACAGTGATCTTGTTGGGCCATTACCTGCATCCCTAGGTGGGAGCAAATACTTTGTGACTTTCACAGAGAATAAAACAAAATACACTTATGTGTATATGCTGAGAAGTAAGGATGAAACACTGCGTAGATTTAAAAATTATGTGGCTATTGTTAAAAATAAATTTGGCAAAGCACCTCAAAGCTTACTCACAGATGGAGGTGGTGAATATTGTAATGCTGAATTCAAACAATTTCTACAAGAGCAAGGAATTCAACATAAAGTATCCATTGCCTATTCACCCCAGCAAAATGGAGCTTCTGAGAGATTAAATAGAACACTGCAAGGGATGTGCAGAGCTATGCTAATGCATTCTGGACTGCCAAACGGTTTATGGGCAGAAGCCCTGAACACAGCAGTGTACTTACACAACAGATTACCCTCAAAGATTATTGGAACCTCCCCTTTTCAGGCTTGGTTTGGAAGACAGCCAGGTCTAAAGCATATCAAAGCTTTTGGCACAAAAGGGTATGCACACATACCAAAGGAAAAGAGGGGAAAGCTTGATTCCAGAACTGAAACTGGACTTATTGTAGGCTATCCTGTTGGTGGGAAAGGGTACAGGATATACAATCCCCAAACCCACACAGTAGAAGAACGCAATGTTGTTTTTATTGATGAGACTGTATTGCCTAGTGTTTCCACTGCAGCTGATCCAAAGATGCCTGGGACTGCACCTGATGAGTTCGTTGCTTGGCTACCTGTAGTGACTGCTGGGGAACTGGCTGGGGAACTGGCAAGTGAAGCAGCAGGTCCACCTTCTGAGGAAACTACTGAAACAGAAGGGGAATACCAGAGGAAGCGGCTGAACCCACGGCAGAACCCACAGCAGAACTCACACCCGGTGTGAGGCGATCAGAAAGGAGCACTAAGGGACAACCTCCAATGAAGTATGGATTTTGTGAACTTGTGCAACCTGAAAAGGAACCCAAGAACTGGAAGGAAGTTTGCAACTTACCTGCGAGTGAAAGAGGCAGATGGCTTGAAGCAATGGAACAGGAGCTGCTGTCCATTAGCGAAAAGGAGGCCTGGACTCTCACCCAACTACCTCAAGGCAGAAAGCCTGTTGGATGTAAATGGGTCTTCAAAATAAAGCACAAGGAAGATGGAACTGTGGAGCTATACAAAGCACGCCTAGTATCTAAAGGCTACTCACAGCAATATGGGACTGACTATTTTGAAACTTTTGCTCCAGTTACTGACCAAGCAACATTCAGAACACTTCTAAGTGTTGCAGCATCTAGGAACATGATAGTAGAGCATCTTGATGTAAAGACTGCTTTTCTCAATGGAGAACTATCTGAGGAAATCTACATGGAACAACCTGAAGGTTTCAAGGTCAAAGGTCAAGAAAACTACGTCTACAAACTCAATAAAGGACTCTATGGCCTAAAGCAAGGAGCAAAGGCCTGGTATGACAAACTTACTGAACTTTTAAAGAAACAAGGCTTCAAGCAAGGGAAAGCTGAACCTTGTCTGTACACTAGAATCAGAAATGGACAATACCAGTATGTTCTTGTTTACGTTGACGACTTGATCGTGGCTTGTCAAAACAGAGGAGACATCAAAGCAATAGCTGATGGGCTGAATAAGGAAGTGGAAGTCAAACAGCTAGGAGATGTTCAACAATACCTCGGAATGCAAATTGAGAGATTCAAGGATGGAACTTTTCTTTTATGCCAGAAAAGAAAGATTATGGACTTTATAGAATCTGTTGACATGAAGAACTGCAAAGCTTCAACAATCCCACTTGAACCTGGATATCTGAAGGAGAAGGATGGCACACCACTAAAGGACATAGGAGGATACAGAGAGGCTGTCAGAAAGCTCTTGTACCTGAGCAAATCAACGCGTCCAGATATTACAGCGGCAGTTGGCTTTCTAAGTAGAAAAGTAAGTTCGCCAAATCATCATGATTGGAGCGCAGTAAAGAAGATGGCACGTTACCTAAGAGGAACAATGGACTTAAAACTAAAATTGCACCAACTGAACAACCGAGACTAGTCGGCTACATGGATGCCAGTTGGGGAGAAGAGATGAACAACTACAAGTCTACCAGTGGATACCTATTCTTTTATGGAGATGGACTGATAGACTGGACTAGTAGAAAGCAGACTGTTGTAGCGCAATCCACAGCAGAAGCTGAGTGCATTTCAGCAGCAAGTGCCTGCAGCAGACTTGAATGGATCTTTGAGATGTTGAAAGATTTTGGAATAATTGAACCTGTACCTATACTTATGTTAGAGGATAATCAAGCTTGTATAACTATATGTAAGGAAGAGAGCACGACTGCTAGAAGTAGATCTATTGGTATTAAATGTGCATTAGTTAAAGATTTGTACCAGAAAAAGCTGATAGAGATTAAGCATTGTCGTACAGAAGAGATGGTGGCTGATATTCTGACTAAGCCACTGACCAAAGATAAGTTTGAAAGACTTCGTGAAATGTTGAATATGCTTGATGCTAATGTTGAATAATGTTTTGTGTATGCATGTATAATGACTTGCATTTCAGGTCTTGAGAAGGGGTGTTGGAGAAATGAGCATGTAACACAAGGCCTGAGAAATTCAGTCATTATAGGGTTAACCTATACAACTTGTTTGTTTACTCGTGTTAACGTGGAAGTAATACCTGGCAGCTGGCCAATTGACTGTAAGCCCGGGAAAACTAAAGGTGTACTGTTTTGCTAATTGGTCAATGATATCAGGTGTTTCCTTTCAGGGGTCAAGAAGAAGGAGAGATCCTCCATTGCAATCTCTCACTCTCTATCAGTATGTCTTAGTGTGAAGACGGAGCACAATGCAGCTCCTTAGAAAGCATGTTTTGTTTATTTGTAGCTAATCCCGTTTACCTTTTCCCTTTAGTAATAAACTTCTTTTAAACTAAAAGAAGTAATCTCTTCTTTCCAGAAAAGCAAGATTCATTACTCTGAATTTTTCTTGATTACTGGACAAAAGTCCTAACAATAACAGTATATTAACAGGTTGTTAATATACCGCAGGGCCTGTAAGACGGAGTTCTTCCGCCAGGCTTTTCCTTAGGAGCCACCACTGGGGAGAGGTAGGACAACATTGCCCTGGAATCACTGGCTGAACCTTTTGCCTCCGTCTCTCATCATGAGAACTCCGATGCTGCCAGTATCGACTGTTGCTTATACTGTTTTGTTGTTTAATTGTTGATGTTGTTTTATTTTCTTAAATTTGTAAACCATTTAATGGTATTTTATGGCTGGGAGCCACCTTGAGCCAGTTTGCTGGATAGGCGGGATAAAAATGAAATAAATAGGTAAATAAAATAAATTGTCTGAATTCCTGACTTTCATTTTTGCCTTTCAGCTTATATTTCTGCAGCAGAAGGGCTACAGATTTACTTTAAAAAAACGTAAGCTGAGAATTCAGAGAACAGGTTATATATAATGTTAAAATGTTATATCAATATTATGATATTGAATTGCCAATTTAAAAAGAATTAAAGCCCCCATGTGGGAGGAGGAAATGGCTGCCATGGGGACTGTGTCAGGGAGAATGGCTGCTGTGTAGGGTTGCCAGACCCCCCAGTCCAGCCAGGGGTATCCCTCAATCTTCAGGGCTCCAATCCACCACCAGTCAGCTGGCCAGCAGAGGAAGCCCCACCTTCAAAGAGGCCCATTGTGTGTCAATGTGGTCAGCACAATGACATCATACAGAAGTGACATCATCACACTGGGGACATCAGTATCAACGCTCTAGAATTTTGGCCAAAATTCTAGAGTGTTGATGCGTGACATCCCCAGCGTGATGATGTCATTTCCATGTGACATCGTCACACTGACAACATCACATGCAGTGATGTCACCCTGCCCCTCACACTCCAGGACAGCTCCCTCCCACCCCATGCCACCATGACAATCGGACTTTCCAACCCTACTGCTGTGTGGGCAGGAAGATCCAGATTTTCCCATCCACACGGCAGCCAACCAGTCTTTCCAAACTGCAATCTTTACAAACCTGGGAGTGATACAGGTTTGAGAAAGACTGGAGAACAGCTGGGGAAACCCTGGGAAATGCACTAAGGCCCCATGATGCTGTGTGTGGGAGAAAACCCACTTCCCAGCAGCACTGAACCAGGAACAGATGACCTATGTGGAAATGGCCCACATGTACTTAAGTGTCTGTGAAGGATTAGCATCTGAAACCTATTAAACTTAAGAAGAGCTATTTGTTTTTAGAGCTTTACATACTGATAATGACAACAAAATACCTTTAACAACAAAGGATAGATTTATGGGTGAGTTTCTGCAATGTAAATGAATATTGAGCGTTATGGGAAATTAATGATGAACACTTACATTAAATTACTAGGATATTATTTCTTTCATAGGAATGAGAGATGTTTAGTAGTATGCAATCAGCACTGCAATTAGTTTTAAAATATCCTTTTATGACATCCACTCTTTAAATTAGGCCAGCTGGAGGCCAATGGAATGCAGTCAATTCCTGTCCTAGTTTCTTATGGCTTCTGTTCAATTTACCTCTAAGGGGTATAATCCCAATGCTAGCAAGATTCTTGGATTTCCCCTCCAGCACCCCACACCCACCGTTCAATGACAAGAAGCCCAGAGGCCTTTATGTTCTCAGGAATCCTTTTCATTTTTTTCTCATGACACCTCTTGTCCTGCAACAATGCAATATGTTCAGCAAGCATCATGCAACATGATAGAACTATTTTAGGGATGTATCTTTTCCACACTTTATGAATGAAGAACAAATTTAGAGTCCAGTGGTACCTTTAAGACCCACAAACTTTTATTCAGGGTATGAGCTTTCATGTGCATGCACACTTTTTCAAATACATTGGAATGGTAGGTAAGGTTCAAACTTATAGACAGGGGATGAACAGCAAATTAACATGTAACATGATGAAGATGTGCAAAGGCAAAACTAAATAACAAGCCAAGTTATAAGGTCAACAGCTGTAAAGCAATAAATATGTAAACACAGCAGATAAATGTGTAAAGGTATCTTTTCTAATGGTGGGAAGTAAACTGACTCCTCTCAGGCATGGATGTCACTTAACAGCATTTTTTTCTTTTTTGATGTAGATGCAGCAAACCTGCAAGTCACTGGTTTGAATCCATCCATGGGCACAAGGATCATCAGGTATCTTTCCATTGTTCCTCTCCTATTCAGTAGTCCTTTCTGACCATGAAGAAGTTTATTCCCAAGGTCATGGTACCTATATGTACAAATAGTCACGAGAGTCAGAGGGCTGCTTGGAAGAAGGGAAAGGAAAGAAACTGCCCTCTCCACCTTCTCCTGCTCTCCAACAAGCATAGTTATTAGTCTACATGGGTACCACAACCCTGAAAATCAACCTTGATGGGGCCAGCAAAGACTGCTGGGGCAACATAAGATCAGTATCCATCAGTGCCTTCTACTGATGAATCACCAGATCCAACTCATTAGTGATGAAGAAGGATCATTCTTTGTACATGAAAGGTCAGTGAGGAGGACTAGTTTCTTGAGATCTTGTTCTCAGTGATCTTTTAATTTCACATCTCTCTATATAATAATTATCTGCATGGTGGTGGCACGCTCCTGAAGATTCCACACGCCACCCCAGCCTTTGGTCCCCTGGACTGTCAATCCGAAGCTGTCCCTATCCACTGGCTGTGAATACTCTCATGCCATTAGCTGGGTCTGCTCCTCTTCCCCGCCCACTCCTTCAGCCTCTGTGCCCTGGCAGAATTCCTGGCAGAAGGCTTTCTCTCTTGATGAAGACACTTCTCCAGCTTCCTTCCTGTGGGGGGATTAACTGTTACCTCAGTGGCTGTTGGTAGGTGAAATGAAATGGCAGTTACCTGTGTTTATAAGACGGCTGCTGTCTGTGGTTTGTTTAAAATGTTCCCCCATAAGATTCAATTGAGCTGTAGTTCCAGAGAGGGGCCTGCAGGAGTATCACTCACTGGGTTGAATGGGGCTTTCTCATCTGCTGGCCTACAGTTCCCAGCTGCCCCAAGACCAAAAAGTGCGGGAAAAGAGGGACCCTACCAAGGGGCGGGGCACCATCAATATCGATCCCAGCCCATCCAGGGAGGATTGTGTTTAACCCTTGTTTTATTAATTGTCCCTTATTGATTTAGTGTGTGTGTGTGTGCTCCATAATTGTGTAAATACTAAAATAAATTATTCTATTTGGACCAATAATCTGTGTTGTGCTCTGATCCCATAGTCTCTCCTGTTCAGCCTATACCAAAGGGAAGGGGTAGCCCAGGGAAGCAAGGAAAGACCCTTGGGTTGCCAACTTTCCAGGGATCCCCCAAAGATTGGGGATTCCATCTCCAAATAGGGAGATTTGACCACAGGGGTCTCACTGACCCTCAAGGCAGTGTCAGGGCTTCAAAGCACGGTAGAGGCTGCAGGTGTGGGGGGGAAATGAAAAGCTGAAGAATGAGGGGGAAATTAAGGTAGGTTGATGCTTGGCTGGGAAGAAGATGGGGTTGCCAACTCCAGGTGGGGGAATTCCTGGAGATTTGAGGGGTGGAGCCTAGAGAGGGTGAGGTTTGAGGAGGGGTGGGGCCTCAGACAGGTAGAATGCCATGGACTCTGTGCTCCAAACCAGCTATTCCCTCTTGGGGAACCACTGTTGCCAATCTCCAGGTGAGGGCAGGAGATCACTCAGAATTACAACTGCCCACCAGATGGCATCGATCAGTTCCCCTGGAGAAAATGGTAGACTCTGTGTCCTGCTGAGATTGGCAGTCAGGGCTTCAGCAGTCAGGGCTTCAGAGCACAGTAGAGGCTGCAGGTGGGGGGAGATGGAAAGCTGAAGAGTGAGGGGAAAATAAAGGTAGGTTGATGCTTGGCTAGGAAGGAGATAGGGTTACCAACTCCAGGTGGGGAATTCCTGGAGATTTGAGGGGTGGAGCCTGGAGAGGATGAAGTTTGAGGAAAGGTGGGTCTCAGACAGGTACAATGCCATAGACTCTGTCCTCCAAACCAGCAATTCCCTCTTGGGGAACCACTGTTGCCAATCTCCAGGTGAGGGCAGGAAATCACTCAAAATTACAACTGTTCTTCAGATAGCACAGATCAGTTCCCCTGGAGAAAATGGTGGACTCTGTGTCATTATACCCTGCTGAGGTTGCCACAGCAAATTGACGCTGAGTGCCCAAGGCCTTGGCACTCTCTCAGAGCCTCTTTCTAGAGCCCGTTGTATTTCTTCCCACAATGGGCCTTACTCCTAGTAAAAGCATAAGAGCAGGCACCATTTCTCCATGCAAATGAGACCTCCCAGATGCTATGAGCCCTGGTAGGCACTAACAAACATTTTGTCCTGTTGGGAGAAAAGACAGGAAACTTCCTATTCACATCAACAAAAGCAGGATGTTAGTGGCAGGGCTGGTGTAAAGATCTGCTCCACCCTGTCAGAAAAGGGAGACAGTCCAAGGCAGACCCTGGAAGTCTGTAAAAAAAAACGGAGCGTGTTGGTCAGAGGAACTAACCATTTCCCCTCTTTCATTTTATGTTTGTGCTTTCTGTATTTTCCTCCCAGCCTACTTAACTTTTAGCAACAGATTGGGCCTGAGGCTGGAATGCAGAAAAGCACCCTGACTGTTCCCTGGAAGGCCAGATACTGAAGCTGAAGCTCAAATACTTTGGGCACCAAATGAGAAGGGAGCGCTCACTGGAGAAGACCCTGACGCTGGGAATGATTGAAGGTAAAAGAAGAAGGGGACAGCAAAGGATGAGATGGTTGATAGTGTTATTGATGAACATGACATTGAGCACGCTCTGAAGGACGGTGGAAGATAGGAAGGCCTGGGGTGATGTGGTCCTTGGGGTGGCAAAGAGTTGGACTCGACTGCACAACTGAACAGCAACAAAAAACCCCAGAGCTCAATGAGACATTGCATGGAAAAGTCAAAGTTTAGTTCCTTTATCCCACATGATCCACATTTTGTAAAAAAAATAAATAAACTCCCTCCTGCTTCTTGAGAATCCATGGAAATGAGGAAGTGTGCATGTGTGAGGCTTCCGCTCTATCAGCAAGAGATCAGACCTTTGTAATTAAACAGAGTTCTTTATTTTCAAATGCTGGAAACAGGGTATCGATTTTTGTTAGAGATACATGATAGAAAGCAGTCATGGTTAATATACCTTCAAGTCACAATTGAACCCAGACATGTAACCAATCAGGATCCATGTACTAACGCGAGGAAAAAGAGAGGCGACCGTTTGGGTTCCCACAGCAAGGTGAGAAAGTTATAAAAATTCCCTTCTTGATCCTGGTGACCCACATGTGTGAAAGTTAGGCTAAACATTCCTGTTTGCATCAATACACTAGTTTCAAGGTTGTCACAATAAGATAACATTCACAGAGCCTAAAAGGGAGGAGGAGGAGAGGATGGCAGGACAGAGCCATCTGTTTAAATGATGTGTAGGAATGCGAGTCGCCACCCTCCCGCCTAGAAAAAGTAACATTAAGCAGAGCAGGCAATATACTTCTAAAGAAAATATATGGTGGCAAGAAGAGCAGGGGGGGATTTGATAAGGGTGTCAAGGCAGTACATGGTAACACTGGAAACGAAAGTAATTCACAAAGCTGCTATTGTCAGATTCTGACAGCATGCACACGAAAGCTTAAACCCAGAATTAAACTTTGTTCATCTTAAAGGTGCCACTGGACTCAAACTTTGTTCTACTGCTTTGGACCAACATGGCTACCCACCTGAATTTACCAGCATATCAGTGCTGTAATGCCACCTTGCACTTGTTTCTATCAGGAACATTTTTATTATCTCTACATCAAAGATGCTTTTTCTGTCTGCAATCTGGTAGGGAGGATCCCTTGGCTGATCTGATCGGATGCCTTAGAACTTTCTCAAACACTCCCAAGTGCTATTAGAATGATACTGGTAGCATGGAATGCTGACAGCCTCTTTGAAGGCAGTGAAACTGACACTAGGGGCAGCAGGAGGCACACTGGAGTGGAAAGACTAGCTGAGTAGCAAAAGGCATAGTGGCAGCAGCATCTGCAGATGACTTGTTTTGGAGCATGCAGCTGGGCAAACTAGTAGCTCTTGTTGTCAGTCTCTTTTCACTTCTGTCCCTCAAAGGCAAGAATATGAAGAAGCTAAAAGCCCAGAGACATGAGAACCAAAGGAAGGGAACAGAATTTATCCATTTATTTAAAAACATGTATAAACCTACCTTTTCCCCAGAAAGCTGGGACTCAAGGTCCATAACAGCAATAAACCAAAGTTTGAGTCCAGTGGCACCTTTAAGACCAACAAAGTTTAATTCTGGGTATACGTGTTTGTGTGTATGTACACTTCTTCAAATACATTGAAATAGACTTCCTCAAGCTTTACATACAGATAGAAAGTGGTGGGGGGGGAGGGTTAGTTTCCAGGAAGGGCTAGTTAGAGTCAAGACGCATAGCTAAGATTGGATTAAAGCAATCGGTAAGACCTGTAAATGGTAGCAAATTAGCATACGAATAAAAAAGTTAACAAACAGATGTGAGACCTAAGTTTGAGAACTAAATTTCATTCCAGTATGAACTCTTTTATTATCTGTACTAGGAATAAGGCCCATTGTGGAAATAAATACTACAGGCTCTAGAAAGAGGCTCTGGGTGGGTACCTGGGGCACTCAGCGTCAATTTGCTGTGGTGACTTCAGCTGTCATCCACGGCCTTGCTTGATAAGAGCAGGGGCCATGCTGCTGTGTCCATGATCAGAGGTCCCCTTCATAGTAAATTGCTGCTGCGTCCACCTTGTCAGAGGGCAGGAGTAGAGGGCAGTGGGGACAAAGTGCATTGGAAGTAAGGACAGCAGGTAGTAAAGTACAGTAGAAGATTATGGCCATATACCTCTTATAGGGGTGGGTGTGTCCTTGTACCACTGCCGCTTCCTCGATCATCCTGAAACTTACCATACAACCGCCCTGAGAAGAGGGGGCTGGGTGATAGTTAAGGCCGATGGGGAAGGGCGGCAGTGGATGGTGAAGTTGGAGGGATGTTGGGAGTGAAGGAGGGGAGAGTGTGTTGGAAATGTATGAGCTGCAAGGTCCAGATTCCAGTCATTATAGGGTTAATCTGTTTACCTTCAGTGCTATTGTTTAGACTGACCTGGAAGGGAAACCTGTCAGACAGCCAATGCTAGTGAAGCCCAGGAAAACTGATCTTTTTTGCAAACACTGGTTGGTTAATGTGTTCAGGTTATTTCCTTCTAGGGGTCAAGAAGAAGGAGGATTCTCCATTATTGAGTGACCATGTGTCGGTAGCAGTAGGATGCAAAAATGTAGCTCGAGATATGTTTTGTTATTTTGTAGCTTCCCTGTGTACCTTTTACCCTTAGAAATAAAGCTTTTTAAACAGAAAGAAATATCTCCTCTCCAGCCTCTACCTAGGAAAAGTACAGTCTTTCTCCACAGTGGGGACCAAAGCAGCTCACATCATTCTCCTCTTCCCCCCCCCCCCTTTTTTCTTATTATTATTTTATTTTTTGAAAATTAAAAGCATGTTACAATACAAGAATTATTTCATCATATCTTGAACAATACAGTACATGACATAAAGTACAGCTATAAGGTTTGTACAGTTTTTATATATTATCAAAGTGTCTTCAATCAAATATTTTCTTAGTTTTTTTCCTCCTTTATTTTATTTTTCTTTGTCTTGCTTTAGTTTAATGAAACAGTACCAAGGTTGATTGATCTACATGACTAGTTTGCTTAACATTGTTTAAAATATCCTCTTGTGTTTCTATAAATCTAGTCCACTTGAACATTGCACTCTTGTGTTCAATTGTTGTTTCATTTCAGATTGTCCATTCTGTAATTTTATCAGATAAGAAATATTCCCAAATTTTTCTGTATCATTGTTCCGTTGTAGGTGTGGTGTTATCCTTCCATTTCATTCTTATTACATTTTTTGCCGCTGTGATTAGGATTGAGATTAATTCTCTATCCATATTGCAGATTTAAGATTTGGGCCATAGGTTTAACAGAATTAATGCAGGTTCCTTTTAAATAGATAACCCTGTAACCTTTTTAATTTCTTGGATAACTTCTGACTAGAATTTACTAATATGTGGGCACAGCCACAGCAGTGAAAGAACGATCCATGATTGCCAGATAATTTCCAACAATTAGGAGACTGAGATGGTAGCATGTGGGCCAATTTGTTTGGAGTTAAGTACCATCTAAGTAAAGCTTTGGTTGCTTGTGCTTGGATAGGAATTGACCTTAAACTGTAGACTGTGGAACTCCATATTTGTTTCCAATGTTTTTTTGAGATAGTTCTGTTCCAGTCTTTGTTCCATGCTAATTGGGATGATGTGAGTTTAAACTGTGGCTCTACTAGCAGGGATTTATATACTTGTGATATTGTACCTTTCTTATCAAATGATTTAGTAATCAAAAGTCGTTCAAAATAGTTTAACGGTCTATCAAACTTTATTTTATTTCTTTGTGATTGAAACAGATGTGCGATTTGTAGATATTCAGTCCATGGTAGGCTTGTACGTCTAGATTGTTCCAGTGTTGCTTTTTCTTGTATTTTTCCATGTTTAGTTATATCACTAAATCTTATTAAATTTGCGTTTCTCCATTTTTGGAAGGTTTCTGGGTTATAGCCTGGTTTAAACCATTGTTGACCTAAATATGTGATTACTGGAGTACCTTTAGGTATAAGAGTCTTTTTAAATTTATCCCATGTTTTGTAAATAGTGTTCAAGAATGGGTGGATGTTGTGTTTATTTAGCCTAAAGTTGGCTGGTCTCCAAAGGGCTTCTGCAGTGGAGTTTGTTTGTAAATATGTGTGCTCTATAATCTTCCAATCTGCTTTATATGAATGGTGGTAATGTTTAAATAAATTGGTAAGATTAGCAGCTGTGTAGTAAAGGTTAGATCTGGAATGGCTAATCCCCTTTGTGTCTTATTTTGACGTATTGTTTGGAGGTTTACTCTAGGTTTATATGATTGCCAGATGAAGTTGTTCAGATTTCTCTGCCATATTTTGAGGTGGTGTGGGGAGATATTAATGGGTAGAGCGTGAAAGTGATATAGAATTTTATATTGATTCTGTCAATTCGTGTTAGAGTTTTTGTTTCCCATGTTTTGAATAACTTGTTGATTTGTTTATTGACTTCCATGTGGTTGTACTTTATAATGTCTTTTAGGTCTAGTGGAATTTTAATACCTAAATATTGCCACTATTGCTCAGCCCATTGAAATGTATAAACTTGCTTTAAGTAAGATAAAGTTTCTTGGGTAAGTTTAATTGGATATATCACTGTTTTGGTTTGATTTATATAGAGTCCTGACATCAGACCAAAATCGTTAAGCGTTTTGAATACAGCTGGTATGGTTTTTGCTGGATTAGTTATATAGATAGTCATATCATCTGCAAATAGGCAAAGAAATGGTGGTCCTTTACCTGTATGCCTGAGGTTGCAGAGTTGTTACGGATTGTAGTTGCTAGTGGTTCAATAGAGATGGCAAAAAGTGAAGGTGACAAGGGGCATCCTTGTCTGGTTCCTCTGTTTAGTATGAATTCTTTAGTGTTTATGTCATTTATATATAAACTGGCTTTTGGCTGTGTATATATAGTTTTTATTGTATTGGTAAATTTTTCACCAAATTCCATTTGTTTTAGCAGATTTAGTATATAAAATTCTAGAGAGTCAAAAGCTGATTCTGTGTCTATTGACATAATCAGCGATGATTTTATATTGTGGTGTTTGCAGTAATGAATGATATCTATAGTTTTTCGTATGTTGTCGGTAATGTCTCGTTGTGGAATAAATTCTGTCTGGTCTTGGTGTATATAGTCTGGTATGATTTGGTTGAGTCTTGTTGTTAGTAATGACATGAATATTTTGTAGTCATTGTTTAACAGAGATATAAGTCTGTATGCTTTGGGGTTTCTTTTGTCTTTACCTGTCATGCCTGCCCCTGACTTAGCCCCAGACCCAGTGCCTGACAGCCGAGGACAGGAGGACTTGGCTCAGTTAACTGAAGAAGACGTAAGTCCTGCAGAGGATCCACAGCCAAGTTCTCAGAAAGACCCACCTGAGGCTGATCAGGCAGTGGCTGGACCGAGCAATTCACCACCAGACTCGCCTCCACCTGTCAGCAGGCTCCGTGAAAGGAGGCGTCAAGAGCTGAATAGGCGACGCAAGGAAGCACGCAGGCAAGGTCAAAGATCATTAAGTCCTGAGTACTGACAGAAACCAGGACCTCGCACAGCAGTACTAAGTGGCTAATGAGCCGGAATGCTATTTGAGAAGGCTGCCGGACTGAAGCAATTCGTGCTGGCAACATCATTGGCAGAACCATCCGTTCCGTGTGCACCTTGCCTCTGATCCTGTTTGATTCTCTGGCTTCCGACCCGGCTTGCTTCTTGGACTTCTGACCTCGGCTTCCTGATCCTGGACCCCAGCTTTTGACCCTTGGCATTCCTTGACTCCGGCTTCAGATCTGCTTCTGACTGACCTCGGCTTGATTTATGGACTCTGACCTCCGGGACGTTTTGACTACGCTCATGTTTTGAGATTGGGACTTGCCGCAACACTCTGCTGACTTTCCACATCCAAGTTACACCCGGGGCGTGCTTGCCAGCCTGTCTGCCCAGCCGGACTACCGGGCTCTGCCGTGACATTACCTGGTTTGGGTAAAATTGTTATTTTGGCTGATTTCCATGTTGAAGGGGTATTGTTTCCATTTAATATGTAGTTGAATAAATCTGTTAATGGTTGAGCTAATATTTGTTGGAAGCATTTGTAGTATTCTGTTATAAAACCATCTGGTCCTGGAGCTTTGTTACATTTTAGGGATTTAATTGTGTTGATTATTTCCTGTTTGGTTACTAAGTAGTCTTTGTGAGTTTTGGATATGTGGGTTGATTGGTATTTCTGAAGTATGTTTGAATTTCATTTTTTGATGGTGAGGTGGATTTATATAGAGAACCAGGAGTCATTTCGAGCTCAAGGGGGCTCAGCTCCAGGAGTTGGTGCCAGGCCCCCCCCACGGGGGAATGCCTGCTTTTGTCATGGCTGCAGCAAAACCTGGAAAGGTCCTTGTTCCTCCGACCAGGCTTCTGAAGGCTTCAGCCACCACTCAAGCTATCCTCCCAGAATAGTCGTATTTCTGAGGCTTGGATTAGTAGCTGTCCCCTCTCTGCCATCTCTTTTATTTTCTTCCTTTCTCCCTCCCTCCCTCTCTCTTTCTTTCTTGCCTTCTGACATACTTCTGGTGATGTCAGGTAGTTTAGCATATGCAAATAAGTTATGCTAATGAGTTATGCTAATGAACTCCTGCACCTCTTTTTCTATGAAATGACCCCTGTAGAGAACCGTAGTAGTGTTCAAAGGTTTGATTGATTTCTGGAGTTGATGTTACTAGGTTTCCTTTTTGGTTTTGTATGCAATTAACTGTACATTCTATTTTCCTTTGTTTTATTTTCCAGGCTAATATTCTTAAAGAATTGGAGCTCCTATAATTAAATTTATGTTTCATTAGTAAGATATTTTTCTTGACTTGGGAGATTTCTAGTGCTTCTAATTTGTTTCTTATTAATATTAGATGATGATTTATCTTTTTACTGCATGTTTTTGTGGATATTTTCTAGAGTTTGTATTTGGTTTTTTAATTCTAATTGAATCCTATTCTTTTCTTTTTGTAGGCTGAGAATATCATAATGTATTTGCCTTGTATTACTGCTTTTAATGTGTCCCAGATTATTTCCTGTGGTACTCCACACTCTGAGTTGTTTTCAAAGTATTCTTTAATTTCTGATTCTATTGGCTCTACTGTTATTGGGTCTTTTAATAAAGATTTATTTAATGACCAAACAAATATTTTATGTTTTGATTCCTTTTTTGCTATGATACATTCTACTGGAGCGTGATCAGATATATTGTCTTACCTCTATGGTAGATGATATCACCTTAGGCAATAAAGAATCCGATATGAGGATGTAGTCTATTCTACTGTGTGAGTTGTGTTTTGGAGAAAAGAAAGTAAAGTCTTTTTTCAGGCCATGTTGACTTCTCCAAATATCACATAGGGAAAATGTTTGAAAAATTTCATTTAGCGAGTCTTTCATTTGTTGTGTTTGTTGTGAATGTTTAGTTGTATTGGCGTGATCTAATTTGCTGTTTGCTGTTGTATTTAAATCTCTGCCCACAATTATTGCCCCTTCACTGAAATCTTGTAATTTAGTCAGAGTATTTTTTATAAAAGAAATTTGACCTGAATTAGGAGCATAGATGGATGCTAAAGTGAATGGCTCTCCATTCAAAAGTCCTTTTATGAAAATAAAATGCCCTTCAGGACCTCTTAAACTATCGTGTTTCTGGAACTGTGTTGATTTTGTGAGTAATATCGCAACTCTTCTTGTTTTGGAGGATCCTGGTGCGGTAATGGGTACCAGGTTGTCGAAATTAGTGGTTTACTTATCTGTTTTTGGTGTGTCTCTTGTAAAAATATTATTTCAGGCTTAGAGTGTTTCACGAATGTTTGAAGCCTTTTGATTTTTATAATATTATTGGTGCATTTACAATTTAATGATAAAATCTTTAAGTTATTTGTTGCCATAAGTAATATTGTATGGTGTGGTTTATGTGCACTATCAACTTTTGGGTTCTAGTTGTGTCATAGTATATTATCTTTTTATTTTTTATTCTTGTTGTTCTATTTTGGGGGGATTTTTGGTCCAAGTATATACTTTTTTTAATATATGGCATTAAATATTACTTAATGGGGGGTTGTCTTCTTGTAATGTATTTTGTTCCTTGTTCTTGTCCAATTTTGCTTAGTTCTAACCAGTACTGTGAACTTGTTAAGAGAAAATTCTTATAGTCCCTCCCCCCACCCTCCCCTCATTTATGTATTTTCCTCTTTCTTGTTTTATTTTGTTTCAGTTCCCATCCCTCCCTCCCCCTCCCTCCCAACCCTCCCAACATTAAAAAACTTCTTCACCCAAAGAGTGATTAATACTTGGAATTCACTGCCACAGGAAGTGGCTGCAACTAGAATGATAAAAGGGTTGGAACACTTTCCCTATGAAGAAAGGTTAAAGTGCTTGGGGCTCTTTTTGGAGAAACGAGAGCTGAGGGGTGAAGAAGTACTTCCTTTTATCTGTTCTAACCCGACTGCTCAGCAATTTCATCAAGTGCCCACGAGTTCTTGTATTATGAGAAAGGGAGAAAAGTACTTCTTTCTCTACCTGCTCTATCCCATGCATAATCTTATAAACCTCAATCATGTCACTCCTCAGCCATTGGCAGGATGTCTCTAGGGCCTTGGCACCTGTTAGAGCTCAGTGATCCCAGTCTGTATGCCTTTAATATAGTGGGTGCTATATAGAGTTGTTCAGTTACTGGCTTAATTATTTTGTTTATTGTTTCTAAGAGATCTTTTTTGAAGTTTTTCATTAGCTCAATCATGTCTCGTTTTGTCAGAGTACCTTGGTCTTGTTGTGGATTGGCCACCCCGGCCACCATTCCATTGATAGTTTCCCAATTCAGTTGGGCCATTGGTGTGGGGGAATCTGTATTAAAATAGTCTTTTAGTGGAGTGTTTTTGGTGTATCCCCTTGTTTTGTGTGGTTTCCTCCTGCTTTGCCCATGTCCCTTTTCAAATCTGGTGCCACTGTCATGAGTTTTAACTGGGGTGAGGGAAGGTGGGGACAGGAGAACACTTACTTGGCATCTGACATCTACCTGTATGACACCCCACCCCTCCTCTCCTCATTTTGATCTGCACAACAACCCTGTGAGGTAGGTTAGCCTTAAAGTCTGTGAGTGGTCTGAAATCTCCCAATCAGCTTCCACAGCAACAATTTGGGTCTGGCAGACCCTGCTCTGAAGTTCTAACTGCTACATCACACTGGCTGTCATAGGTGGGCCACCTCAGCCGGGTATAGTGACACAAAGTCCACCATTTTCTCCAGGGGAACTGATCTCTGCCATATGGAAAGCAGTTGTAATTGGCAACAATGGTTCCCCAGGAGGATAAGTACAGTCTCTCTTCACAGTGGGGACCTAAGCAGCTTACATCATTCTCCTCTCTCCCTTTTTGATATGCACCACAACCCTGTGGGGTAGGTTAGGCTGACAGTCTGTGATTAGTCCAAAATCACCCACCCAGCTTCCACAGCAAGAACCTGGGTCTAGCAGACCCTGCTCTGAAGTGCTAACTGCTATGCCACACTGGCTGTCCTAGGGGGTGTCAGAGTCCTGCAACAATCAGCTTCAACAACGTTCCTCAAAAAGGTTTGTGTTTATTGAAAGCAGTATATAGCTAGTCATCTGGTTACACATTAGTGTCAGAACTGGGGTGTGAGTGGGAAAAGGGAAAGATATACAGAATTCAAGGGGAACCCCTGGTACCCATGGACCAATAAGCAAAGCAATAAAGTATGCCTAAAATAATGTATTCAGGTTCTTAGCCAAGGCAGCTGAGCCAAGCTTCAAGGACACTTGCAGTAACTCTAAGATAAAACAGTGTATGAGAATCAGAAGCAACATTCCAAAGGGATGAAGACAGCAACAATTCAGCAGCCTACTCACCCCCCACCTTACATGGCAGCATTGCTGACATTCCGCCCCCCAAAAAAGGTCCCACCCACCAGGTTTATCAGGATATTTCTTATGGAAAGCATGTAACAGCTTGCATGCATTGAGGTGAGAGAGTTCAATCCATTCATTATGTGCTGGCACCAAGTCCTTCCATTGCACCAAATACAAAAGGCAACCACGACACCATTTAGAATCCAAAATGTGTGCAACTTCATAGTGCGGCTTGTAATTTACGATCAGAGTAGGAAAAGCTGGGGGACGAGGTCTCCAAACATTGGGTCCAGGATTGTGTTTCAGCAGACTGTAGTGGAAAACAGGGTGTACATTTTTCATTGATTTAGGCAATTCCAGTTCAACAGAGACATTATTGATCACACACACAACCTTAAAAGGGCCAACATAAAGCCAACAAAGCTTCCTGCTAGGCTGAAGTCCCTGCAAGTTTTTAGTGGACAAATAAACTGAAGTGCCAGGCTGTATGTCCCATCCAGGGGCCCTCCCTTTATCCATTTGGGGCTTATAATCTGCTTTGTCTTTGTCTAGAGTCTTTTGGCTAAGAGGCCAATGTTCTCTCAATCCCTTCCACCAAGAGTCCAAGTCCCCTGGTAGGGAAGGTGCAGTAGAACACAACAGAGGGAGAGGCTGCCTCTCATAATCATACAGTGCTTTAAACGGTGACACTCTTAAGGAAGAGTGAACTGAATTATTGTAACTGTATTCTGCAAAGGGCAACAGGTCAGCCCAGTCATCTTGTTTATAGTTGCTGAAGCAATGGAGGAACTGCTCCAGAACCTGATTGACCCTCTCGGACTGGCCATCAGCAATCCTGGAGGCCTCCCCCTGACTTTTGCACATTAAACAGGTCTGACAAGAACTGACATACTGTGAGATGTCACCTTGCAGGCAGCGCCACAAGAATTGACATTGCAAAAGGTGAAGGGTTTTCAAAAATCCAAAGTGCCCAGCCAGCTTCGATTCATGCCCCCCTTGCATAACTCCTCCCCCCAGAGACAGAGGCACAAACAATTTGGTTCCCTGATACCAACAAACATTAGGACCTAGCAGAACGGCAGGATTGCTGGAGACCTCCTCCTGATCAGCATCAGAGAAAGCCGTTTTGAATTTCTCTACCCATGGGTCCTCCCTCTATGTGGACTCTGCTTTGGCTTGGCTTTGGATAAGCACCACCCCTCCTAACTGGGTTGGTGTAAACATAGAGTCAATGACCTCCTCCCTCTGACTGGCGTGCTGCAGGAGGTGGGACAGTGCACTAGTAAGGGAGTTGGCTTTCCCTGGGATGTGGTGCAGTGTAAAGCAGAATTTGGAAAAAACTCCACCCATCTGAGTTGTTTGGCACAAAGGTTCCGGGGTGTGTGCAGTACCTCGAGGTTTTTATGATCAGTCCAAACCTGAAAAGACACTTGCACCCCCTCCAGCCAATGCCGCCATGTAGAAAGCGCTAATCTAATAGCTGCTGCTTCCTTGTCCCACACCACCCAATTCCTCTCAGTCATATTGAACTTTTTAGACATATATGCCAGGGGGTGGAGCTGGCCATCTGCTCCTTCCTGCAGGATGGCTCCTCCCATCACGACATCTGAGGCATCTACTTACATAATAATTTTTTCTCATCAGGGTGTGCTAGCACATGCTTTGAAGTAAACAAAGACATCTGTTTATCAAATGCTTCTTGGCGTTCAGTGGTCCACTCTAGGTGCACCCCTGGCTTAGTGCTATCTGGTCCCTTCCTCTTAGTCTTTAATAAGTCTATCAGGGGTAAGCTCACTTGAGCAAAATTGGAGATGAAATTTCTGTAAAAATTCAAAAATCTGAGGAAGGATTGGAGCTGATGACGGGTCTTAGGTGGCTATTACCCCAGCACATCAGCCATTTTGCGTAGATCCATTTCTAACCCTCTAGGTGAAATGTGGTAACCTAGGAAGTCTGCCTCCATCTGGTGAAACTCACATTTTGATAGCTTAGTGAACAGTTTGTGATCATATAGCATTTGCAGCACCTCCCTCACCAGTTTAACAGGAGATTGTTTGTGTGGAGAATACAATAAAATGTCATCTAAGTAAATAAGTGCCCCCACTGAATAAATACTTGTGCAACACCGCGTTAATTAAATTCATAAGAACCCCAGGTTCCCCCTGAAGCCCAAAAGGCATGACTAAATACTCTAACTGTCCAAGGGGTATGCTAAAAGCAATCTTAGCCTCATCACCCTCTCAAATGCACACACGAAAATAAGCATCTCTCAAATCCAGCTTAGTAAAAATCTTCCCTTTGGCATCCTTAGCCAAAAGGTCCTTGATGAGTGGAAGGGGGTAAGCGTTTGTGGCAGAAACTGCATTCAAACCTCTGTAATCAGTGCACAGTCTGAGACCCCCGTCCTTCTTATTCTGGAAGAGAACAGGAGGGGCAAATGGGGAAGAGGCAGGGTGGATGAAACCCCGCGCTAGGTTTTTGTCAATGAACGTGTGTAGCTCCACTTTTTCAGCTGGACTCATGGCATACAATTTCCCTTTAGGCAGTTTGTGGCCGGGTAGGATCTTGATGGCAGTCAGTGTTACCAGGGGGAGTGGGGAGCAATTCATCTGCTTCCTCCTCTTCAAACACCCTAACCAAGTCCCTATATTCTCTCAGGATGGAGTTTAACTCCTCTTGCACTAGACAGGTGTGCATTGGAGCCTCTTGGATCCCCTCTCCCCACTCAGGCAACCAAAAATGGCCTTGGCAGCCCTGGGCCATGAACTGTACAGTCCCTTCACTCCATAAAATATGAAGGTTATGGTGAGCCATGGGCTTCCTAGCACCATAGAAAACTGCACCATGGGGTTGATTACAAAGGGGTGGCTCTCCTAGTGAGCCTCTGCTCCCATCCTAATGGGGATCATTTGGTATTTGCACGGCTCTCGCATGGCTGAACCATCCATCTGAATAAAAGTAAGTGGTTCAGGCAATTTATGTACTGGCACCCCCAATCTCATTACTACTGATGGGCTGATCAAGCTTCTGGCACACCTCGAGTCTATTAGGGCACGCACCCTCATTCGATCCCCATCTCAGGGTTCAGCAGTGTTACCATCACAAGAAACAAGGGGTGGCTGCTCACTGTGGTGCTGAAGGAGTTTGGACCTGCTGCTTGGCACCCATTACAACAGGTCCTGGCCTTTTCCTGCCAGCTCGGGGCTTTCCTCACTGCTGGAAGAAGGAACAGAACAAGAAATCAAAGATTGTGAAAATGCCACTGTGTAATAATAATAAATATTTCAATAAATAAAGATGTGAGACAAAATACAGTTCATTATTTGAAGTTTCCACAAAGACTTCCAAAATTTCTGACAAGTTTTTCCAGAATAACTACACTCGTTTCATCCAACGAGGACTTCATCCAAACAGGAGAATTTGATGAGTTGCAAGATGCATACAGAAAGCATAATAATCAATACATCACCAGGTGAAAAATACTCAGTCTATATCATTCCAGAGCTTTCAAATGAAGGCTACATACAAAGATTTTTAATTAGCCTAGTAGCCTAATTAGCTGCCTAGTAGGCTAATTAAGAATCTCTGTATGTAGCTTTCATTTGAAAGGTCTGGAATGATATAGACTGAGTATTTTTCACTTGGTGATGTAAACCTATCTTTAAATATCCACTTGAAGATATGGAGGGAGTGTCAGTAAGATATAGCTAAATGCTGAAGGAGTTGGGAAAGTGTTTTTGCCTGTGCTGTGGGGAGAGCAGCCTATAAGTCAAATAAATAAATAAATGTAAGACTGAATTTTCTTTAAATAGAATGTTATTCAAAAAACTGAGTTAGGTTCAAAGGTAGTAGAAAAATATTAGACTGCACTTAAACAGTAAAAAAAATGCAATGCTAAAATAGATGGTTGCAATTATTTGTGTTAGTTTTAAGGGTAGGGATTTAAGTATTCATGTACAAGGTAGTTAAAGAGAAACAATATGGTAATGGAATCTCTCTGTGTGTTTGTCTTTTTTATATGTTTGTTCTTCTAAACTAATAAAAATTATATTTAAAAAGTAAAGAAAGGAAAACATTGTGATATCATCCACATACAGAAGAAGAGGGGTGGCATTGGAACTCAGTCTAGGTGGGTGACCATTAATGGGCTTCAAGTACAAAGCTAAGTCATTTAAAAATAAGTTAAAAAAAGGGGGCAGTATACAGCCTTGTTTTGCTCCTTTTTGTAGTGTCAAATGTCCACTTTCTGTGTATTTTACTTAACAGAAGGTGGATGTGTGGAGTTTTTAAATCAAAAATAAAAGACAGGGGTCTATTTTCATTAGTTGTAGCTTTTTCCAGTGTAGAGGTCTAGAGATCAAATCAAATGTGCCTTTCAGGTCGATAAAAGCTGCACAGAGTTTTTTTGTACCAGACTTCATATATTTGTCGACTAAAAAAGTTAGGAGAAAACAGTGGTCAGTGGTGGAACTGCCTTTCGAGAACCCAATTTGTTCAGGACAAATGATTTGTTGTGAATGTGCCCAAGTTTTTAGGCATCTTTCTAAATGTTTGGCATAAAGTTTGCCAGTTATAGAGAGAAGACTGATTGACCTGTAATTATTTGGACAGTTATGGTCACCTTTAAAAAAAATTGGAATGATGATGGAATTCAACCAAGATTGCAGCATTATCCCGTGTTGATTAATTTGAGTAAATAGATTAACAAGTGGGGAGACCCTCCATTGAGGGTGTTTTGTAAGTACTTCAGTGGGGATTCCGTCTGGTCCAGGGAATTTGCCTGTTTTAAGTTCTGAAATTAGATCAAGCAGTTCATCCGCTTCTACTGGGAGCCAGTTAGGAATATTAGCTGGTATGGAATTATCCCGATCTGTTGGGAAAATTGCAGGGTCAGCAAAGGTCATTTTATAGTAGTTAACTCGGGAGTAATATTTAATCTGGGGAGCTCTACTCTATTGTATTTGCATGCATTAACTGCTTGCCAAAATGCTCTATTATTGTTGGATTTTAAAGCTAATAGTAAGTTGGCCCACTTCCTCTGATAAAATAGTTTCTTTTTATTTTGTGTAAGCTCTTGATAGAGGTTGCTTTGAGTACAAAAAGTCATCAGTTTTCCTGGGTTGTTGGAGGAGCGGAATTCATTGTATGCTGCTCTTAGTGTTCTTTAGGCCTGCAAACAATCTATGTTAAACCAAGACAAAAAACTATGCAGCTTCGGCAAGATCAGTTTGGCTAGAGAACCTATTAAATCGATTATTTGATCATAAAGGAGAATGGAGTCATTTAGGGATGTTGCGGACATTAATAACAGTTTCAAATTAATGATGAAGTTAGAATCAAGTAGGGTGGTTAGATTCTCCTCCACAACAGGGGACCATCTTATTTTCCTCAGCACAGAATCAGAGTTAGGCTGTGGGTCCATGAAATTGTTTGGGCCTGGATCTATGCCACAACTTAAAGAGAGTTCTAAGGGTAAATGATCACTTTCTGTTCTAGAGCCTATTGCAAAACTGTCAACAAAGGTAAAGGCAAAGGGAGAGAAAAGACAGTAGTCAACCACACTGCCACCATGGGAGGAGATGTAAGTAAATTCGTTTAAGGCTGGAAATTGAAATATACCATTCAAAATTGTCAAGTTGTAACACAAAATTCAGCCAGTCTAAAGCCCACACTGCTAAATATAAGATCTTTTGATGTGCAGGGAAATGAAAAGAAATAGGGAAGTGAGTTCTCAGTATCCACATAATCTCATTGCATGCATAGGGGTTGGTTATCTGAACCAATACAAGCATAAAGGTCTCCAAATAGGATAAAAATGTGATGAAGGGCATTTTTTGTGCAGAGCAGTGACTGGCTCCAATGAGTTCCCCACAGAGGCCAAAGTAGGCCTAGAAAGGGCCTCCTGCCCCTGCCTTTTTACTGAGAGAACCAAGCTTGGTTGCCTAGCAACAGCCACTGAGTGGAAAGCCAGCCACAGAGTAGCAAAGCAGGAGAAGAAGCAGCAGGAGAAGCCTCTACTTGAGCAAGGAACAGCCATTTCAGTAGCCAGCCAGATGTGGAGGAGCAAAACAGCAGCAGTAGAAGCATCTTCATCAGGGGAGATAGCCATTTTGGCAGTTTTTTCAGACAGGGAAGAGTGGCCAAGCCGACAGTGGGCAGGGGAGAGGAGCAGACCCAGCACCCAGCCAATGGCATGCAAGTACTCTTGAGTGGTGGTTGATGGAGCACACAGCACAGCCAATGGGAGAGCCGGAAAGTGCCAGTACACTAGGGGATAGATAGATAGATAGATAGATAGATAGATAGATAGATAGATAGATAGATAGATAGATAGATAGGTCTTACCAGTGGCATTAATCCAATCTTAGCTATATTGCTCAGTTACTTATGTCTCTTGACTCTAATTAGCCCTTCCTGGCAACTATCTAAGGTTGCACTGTGTGCCGGTATCTCCAACTACCTAGCATCTGTTTACCAAGCGGGACAGTTTACTGTACTTCCCCACCACTGGGGATTAGCAGCTGCTTACCACTTGATTAAACCCTTCTCCTTGCATCCTGTGGAGGTTTATGTAGTACAAAGAACAACTACTAGCATCAAAGATTATAAAACAGTTTTTAAAGGAAATGTTCACACACCCGTTCTCAACATAGCAACAGACCCCAAAAGACAGGTGTAAACATGCACACAGTAGAGCCACAGAGGAATGTTGAGTGTGTTCTAAGCCAAACTTTTAACTCAAAATGCATAGTGGTAAGGCCAACCTATGTGTCATAGGAACAGAGTCTGCACTCCTAAACTTACTTCAGAATTGTCTGCAATACACACGGGTTTTGTGCCTCATGGCTGTACTATTTTCTCACAGTCAGATGGCAGCAGTAGTAAAGAAGGTAAATTTCACACATCAACAAAAAATGGACAAGTGGCCCACCCCTTCCATGGGCCTAAGTTCTACCTCCTTTTGCCCCAGAACTTCTACCGCACAGGGAGGAAATGGTCCCCTGACTGATGTGGCCCCAGAGAAATCTCTAAGGACCCTCTATGAACTTATCTCATTTCCCCAAACCAATAGGAAAGGGTTTTGAGTTTGTGGGATGTACAGATGGGACAATGGAAGCAATAGTGCACCCCCAATTTTCAGAAGTCCCTAAGGGGGATGTGAGACCCCTCTATGAACTTGTCTTTTCACCCTGGAACAATATGAAAGGGTTCTAAGCTTGTGGAATGCAAGGGTGAAATGTTGAGGGACAATAGTACCCCAGTCCTGAGAATCCCACTAAATAGGTTTTGTGACTCCTCCACATACTTGTCTCAGTGCCTTGGACTAATGGGAATGAGTTCTGAGTTTGTGGAATGCACAGGTAGGGGTACTATAGCACACCACCTCACTCACAGTCCTGTTAGAAGAAGAAGAATAGATTGGATTTATACCCTGCCCTTCACTACCCATAGGAGTCTCAGAGCAGCTTACAAACTCCTTTCCCTTCCCCTCCCCATAATAGACACCCTGTGAGGTAGGTGGGGCTGAGAGAGCTCTGAGAAAACTGTCCTTGAGACAACAGCTGGTACAGGGCTATGGCTTGCCCAAGGTCACCCAGCAGGAGCAAGTGGAGGAGTGGGGAATCAAACCCGGTTCTCCCAGATTAGAGTCCGCGCATTTAACCACTACATCAAACTGGTTAGGAGGGATGTGTGATCCATCTATGAATCCAACCCATCATCCTGGACCAAAAGGAAAGAGATTCAAGTTTGTGGAATGCTCAGATAAAAAGCCCTCTCTATAACTCGTCCCTTCATCCTAGACAAAAAAGAACTGGTTTCACATTGGACAAATGAGGAGTGAAGTTAAGCTATCCCATCCTCCAACAGTGACCCACAATGGACCCCCTAAGAGGTTCATGTGACTCCATGAACGGATGTTCTTGCCTTGGATAGGCTTTGAGTTTGTTGGATGCACAGGTGGGGTTTGATACTAAACCACACTACCCTGTCCCCCTGTCCCCCTGCCCCCCAATTAGGGTTGCCATCCCCCTGATGGGGTTTCCCCCTCTTTTGGGACCCAATATGCCACTGCCCAGCTGGCTGATGGGGGAGCTCTGCCCCTGAGTAGCCCTGTCTGCGCCCAATGTGCCCAGTGCGATGACATCACCTGGAGGTGATGTCATCATGCAGGGTACATCATATGAGGGATGCCCTAGCATTGGGGGGGTCTGTTTCCCCAAACTCCATAGAGTTTCCCCAGATGCTAGAGTGTCCCCCATATGATGTGCCATGTGCAATGATGTCACTTGTGGGTGATGTCATCACAGCACACACACTTTGCACATGCACCAGAAGATTCCAGGAAGAAAACTGGGGGGAAAAACCCCACAGGGAACCTGGTAAAGACCTGGCAATCCAACCCCAAAGAGATCCCCTAAGAGGCTCACATGAGTCTTCTCAGGGGTCATTTCGTAGAAAAAGAGGTGCAGGAGCACATTAGCATAACTCATTAGCAAAACTCATTTGCATACACCACACCCCCTGACATCATGGGAAGTACGTCAGAAGGCAAGAAAGAAAGGTGCGAGAGAGAGAGAGCTGGCAGAGAGGGGACAGTTACTAATCCAAGACTCAGAAATACCACTGTTCTGGGAAGATAGCTTCAGTGGTGGCTAAAGCCTTCAGAAGGCTGGTCAGAGGAACAAGGACCTTTCCAGGGGGCGGGGTCATTTTGCTGCAGCCATGACACAAGCAGGCATTCCCCTGAGGGGAGGCTGGCCCCAACTCCCGGAGCTGCGCTCCCCCAAACTCCTGCTCGAAATGACCCCTGAGTCTTCTGAAAACTTGTCTCATTGCTCTGGACTAATAAGAAAGGGATTTGAATTCACAGTATGTTGGGTGAGCTGTGAGATGAAATGAGACCTCTCCTCCCCCTTGAGAGGCCCCTAAGGGACTCATATGAGGCCTGTCGGGCTCCACCTTCTTCCCTCCAGGGTCCCCTCCCGTGGCCATGACGTCCACCGGTGGTGGGTGGCTCCGAGCGGTGTTGGGGCAAAAAAGGGGCGAGGAAGGGCCTCAGATTGGTAGGGGGTGGGGTTTACAGCACCCTCTTCACCCCTCTGCCTCCGTCGGTGTTCTGTTCCTGGCGTTTCTCTCTCTCTTGTTGCCATAAACACCTCCCGGCTCATCCTCTCCGGCCCTTCCTTCCTGGACTCCTTTTATTTCCCTCCCCACTCCCCCAGAGCCACCCGGGTGTCCTAGCCAACTCCTCCCTCTTGAGCACCACCCCCCTTTAGAAGCAGAGATGCCGTTCCGGAATTTGGGCTGGGCTCCGCCCCACTTCCAGGTCTTCTGGGCTTCGCGCTGGAGTCCCACGGAGAAGGCTCCGCTGCCTCTGCCAACTTTCCATGGTCACTGGCCTCCCTGGTGCTGCCGAGGGCCTATGGGGCTTGGCTGCAGCGCTCCCGGGCACCTTGCTTGCCCTGTTTTCGGTAGCGGCAGTGCTGCGCGGCGCCTGTAGGCATTCCCAAGCCCAATACGGGCCGGGAGGTGCGGCGGCGGAGTTGGTTGCCCATTGCGGCCATGGGCCTTCCTGGGGTGGTTCTTGTGGGGCTCCAGCTTCCCGGGCATCTCAGACTGGGCCGGGTGAGTGTGGGGCCGCTTCGGCGGGGGGGGGGGGAGAAGGCCCGGTCGTTCCTGACTGGGACAGGCCTGTAAGAACTTATCTAGACCAGCTCCACCCAACAGGAAATATCCCATTGTTCAAACATCCCAAATGAGTGTGGGCTTCAAGGTTTTGCCTTGCCAATTTTTAAAGAAATTTTTAAAATAAAGTTGTTTTTTTTAAAAAAAAATTGTCAGTGGTGGCTAACTTTTGGTTTAAACAGGCACAGCAAAGAAACAGAACTGCATAGGCATCCCCCACAATTGGTTTCCAAAGGAAGCTGCTGTCCACAGAGAAGAAGGCAACACCTAACAAGGCAACAAAGACAGGGTCCATTTTAACCCCATACTGAAGTAGCCACTGTGCAGATACACAGGAAAAAATGATGAAACAACAAATAATAACATCTTCTCTTGGTTGCCTCTGATGTTGTTCTATGAGGGAAAAAAAAGAGAGAGATATTTTAATTTGATTAGAATTGCACTTTCCACTGTAGACATCCAGAAACTCTAACTAATATTGCATGTTCCCAACGTATCTACTTTTAAGAAGCACTGGAAGAAATATTAAATAGCAAAATAACACAATCACAAAGGAATAGCAAATATTACTCTGGTGAATCTTCCCACCTGTGATTCCATAAACTTGAAACCCTTTTGTATAGGTCTTGGGCAATGAGATGAGTTCACAAAGAGATCACATGACACACTCAGAGACCTCTTGGGGGTCACACAGGTCAGGAGATCATTTTCCCCATTTGGGATAGAAGTTCTGAGGCAAAGGGAGGCAGGCAGGATTTAAGCCCCTGGAAGGGTCAGGGCACCTTTGAGAGCCAGCATGGTGTAGTGGTTAAGAGCAGCATTCTCTAATCTGGAGAAACGGGCTTGTTTTTTATTCCCCACTTCTCTGCATGAAGCCTGCTGGGTGACCTTGGGCCATGTGTGGTTCTTTCAGAACTCTCTCAGCCCCACCTACCTCCCAAGGTGTCTTGTTGTAGGGAGAGGAAGCGAGTGTGATTTTGAGACTCCTTAGGGTAGAGAAAAGTGGGAGTATAAAAACCTTTCACTTTGGGGGGGGGGCTATTTTTGCATTTGTGTGCATGTGTGTGTGTGTGCTCATGCCTAGAAGTCATGGTGACCTCTGGCAACTCCTACTGTAGCACGGAGGGTGTTCAGAGAAGTGGTTTAACAGCCTGCCTCAGGCCTCCCTGGTATTCTTTGGTGGTTTCCCATCCAAGTACTTGCTGGGGTCAGCCCTGCTTGACTTCTGAGATCTGATGAGATCGGGCTTGCCTGGGCTATCCAGGTCAGGGCCTTCTTTCACTTTCTTGTTGATGTGTAAGTTATGTCCCTTTTACTACTGCAGCTTTTGAGAGCGACATTTCCAAGTACCACAGGGTTCCAATTCAGATTGGGACTAAAGCAGGGGGAGGGCTTCAGTTTTCCTCTCTGTGCTCTTTTTTCAACCCCAAATGTCTCCAGTGGGCATGCTATTTGCTCCCTTGGGAGCTGCACCCCAAGTGTGTTTCCGGTCCATAAAAGGATGCAGAGAAAAAGAATCGAAGCCCTTTCTCTACCTTCACCATGGTCCCAGTCCAAATTGAGCCTCTGTGGCACTTGAGAATGTAGCTCCCAGCAAGCTGTCTTCTGACAATGATACAATCAAGGGCGTAGGCTTCCCAGTTTCCTGGGGGTGGGTGGGGGCCAGGCCAGAGGGGGGGAGGGAAACAGGAGTTTCTCATGCGCGCGCAAAGAGCATGCATGCTGGAATGATGCCACCACAAGAGCCTCTCCCCCCCGCCTGGTTCCCCTGCACCCCTCTCCCCACCCACTCCTACCTCCCTCTCACTCTCTCCGGGGGCTCCGGGCAACTGCCCAGCATGATGATGTAACCCAGAAGTGACGTCATCACACTGAGCACGTTGCTGGGGTGACGCTCTGGCAGTCGCCCTGAAACTCTATGGTGCCAAAGAGTTTCCAGGGTGAATGCTACAGCGTCACCCCGGCAACGTGCCCAGCATGATGATGTCACTTCCGGATGATGTCATCACACTGGGCAGTCGCCTGGATCACCTCCGGAGAGGGAGGAGTGAGTGCGGGGGAGCCAGGTGGGGGGGTGCTCCGGCTCTTGCGGCAGCGGCTTCTTGAAGCTGCAGTGGCCGGGGGCCTGGGGGGTGGGCAGGCATGGCAGCGGGCAGGCAGTCTGTTTTGCCTGGGGGGGCTCAGTCCTGCCTGGAAAATTTCAGGAGTGGCCTGAGCCCTCGAGCCCCCACGTAGTTTACACCTATGGATACAATCAGAGTCAGGTTGGGGAAGCCAGACCAACTTGTGGCGAAATGTGTCCTCTAGTTTGGCCCTTGGTGGACAAATTTAAGTGGAAAGTATTCCCTGTAGGCAGAAACTATGAAAAAGAATGTAGCAGATCACTGAATATCAACACTCAGTACTGACAGATATGAAATACTATCATGTGACAATCATTGAGTACTGTCAAATCACAACTGTCAGGTGTCATGTGCTAAAATCAAATGCTGCAAGGGTTCAAATACCTACTTAAAGCATTCAGCAATAATTCAAGTTTTACTGGAGAATATATGAAGAATATTCAACATCTTAATCCACACTAAAGTGAAAGAAAATTTTTGGAAGAAAATTTATTTCAGCTCGAACACAAACATACTTCACAACTGTATCTGGAGAAGTGTGCGTGCACATTAAAGCTTATACCCAGAATTAAACTTTGTTGGTCTTAAAGGTGCCACTGGACTCAAACTTTGTTCTACTGCTTCACACCAACATGGCTTCTGTTATGTGCTGGTGGAGCTTCAGTCTCAACAAGGCTCCAAAAGCCTACAAGACTATTGGTGTATTTACCGGCAACAGCCAATCACAACTATGGAATATAACCCAATAGCTGCAAGGGCATAAAGTTACTTTGTATATAGTTCATGCAAACAAAGGATTCTGGCTGCCTACTTGTTATTGGTTGTTGCTTGAGGTGGGTGTGGTTTTGCAATAGTATAAATTGGCTCCTGTTGAGTCTGGTTCTTTGGTTCACAGTTCAATAAAGAAGCGTGTTGTTTTGAAAAGAGCTGCCTCATCTCAATATTTTATAGTTTTCCACCTGAATTTATCTTCACAACTGTTGAGTTTGGCTAAATTAGGCCCATACCTAGAATATTCTTCCTAATATTTAACCTAAATCTACAGATATTTAGGACTGGGGCCCCTGACTTACAACCAGTGGGCTTCAAATTATAATGAACCGCATAAACTGACATTGTAGTTGGCATCAAAGTTATACAATGTTTCATATAAATACTTGAGGCTGCTTTGCACTGAGTCAAACCCTTGGCCTATCAAGGTTGGTATTGCCTACTCTGGCTGGCAGTAGTCTCAAGCAGAGGTCTTACATACTACCTGTTCCGTTAACTGGCGATGTTGTGGGTTGAACCTGGAACTTTCTGCGTGTCAAGCAAGGGCCGTGCCCCAGAGCCCCTCATCTTACAATCTTGCTTTTTTCCCCTTTCACCATCTTAGTGTATAAACAAACAAGTGAATAAAGAAGTAGACGAAGTCGTCATGCTGGATGATAGCTCACTGGCATACATACTGTACATACTGGCATACTGTACATACTGGCATCAACTTAAAATGAAACACAAGATTAAAAAATAATTATATTATGAAGTCAGAATGATGATGCTCTACTCTGTTGCTCTACAATTATCCAGTTACACAAACCTCCTCTGACAGGGAGTCCAGCACTTTGATCATAATCATCTGTCATCTGACTTCTTGTTTTCAGCTTTATCAGCATCCACTGTCTTACAGGTGTTGTTTTTGTCCATGTATGAGAAGAACCAACATTTATTGGTATGGCTGACTGTCGTATGAGTGGTTCATCCCCTGCCTCCACAGCTGTGGAGAGAGAAATGCCAAGCTCTCTCTCTCAGCAGCTACTTCTTCCTTTTCAACTAAAACCACTGGCTACAGTATGAGGCATGAATTCCATTCTAAATGGTCAACTCTCTTGTGATGTACATTTAAGCACTGGAGGCGTCTGCAAACTCTTGTACATGGCAAAGGTTCCATTTTGGCATTGTAGCATTCTAATGGCCATTATTAGGTGGTTCACTCTGACCATATGGAAACTCTCCACAGATGCTCCAGGAATGTGCAACAATGGCATTGTGGCTGTCTATTGGCTCACATGATGAGTAGCTTTCATATGCTATGCCCCTTTCCACTTGGGAGTCACTGCCACACAGAAAGATTTCCCATATCCAGGGCCCAAGGATGATGGGAAAATGTGAAGGGATTGACTGGGAATGGCTGGCACCCAGAGATTCATGGGGGACACCATCATGTTGATTACATGATGTGATCTCCAGCTTTGCCCCAGAAAGGACATTATCTTGTTGATGCAAAGGTGTTTTGGGGCTGTTTTTCCCCCTCTACTGCCCTACTGAGGGCAGTAGGGGGGATTATAGTGGTAGGCCTGGCAGCACTGACTGGGGCCTAGGAATTTAAGAGAACCAGCCTGGGGGTGCAAGACCCATTACCACAATACATTTATTTGATGTCATTTCTGAAACAAATCAGATCCCCACCACCACCTCTCAAGAATCTATAATAGCCTAAAATAATGTCAGAGGAAGTTGGGAAGGGAGTAAGCTCTGGTGGGAAGAATTTGGGAAGGGCCTGCTAGCAGCTGCTGAGTATTAGGCTGACTTTGTGTCTTCCTCTCCCCTCCTTGCCAGTACTTAAGCCCGGTCATTGCCCAAAGAGCAACCTCTTAGGAGTTAAAAGGCAAGAGTCAAAGGGCTCTTGGTCCTTGCCCCTTGGCTTGCAGCTTGGGACCTACAATAGCCACCCCAGTGAATAAGGAATTCAACTAGAATATATTTGGTTTCTTTGTCTTGTTGGTTGTTATTTTTAATTAAACTGTTTAAACAGGTTACTTAGGAAATTTCTTTAAGCTGCTTTGGGGAGAAAAGCAACATATGCATGGCCTAATAAATACCAAAAGCTGGGATTCAAAAATAATAAATAAAAAGCTGGAATTCTAAGAACTTTACATCTGTGAGGATGGCTGATCTCTAATCAAGGAATTTTAGTTTCCTAATCAAATTGTAGTTCTGGAATGTTTTGTGGGAAGCTATCAAAACTACAGTGTGAACAAAACACTGATACATTTAGTGTGAAGATAGTTCAAAACATCTCAATTGGATCATCCAATGATCACTGAATCAAGCAACACTGAATCACACAACAGTAGGAAGCATCAGTATCAATTGCTGATGCATCCCCAGATTTGCATTTGAACACGGTCTTGAAAACAAGACATAGTGGAGAGCAGGACTAGACATGCTGGATGGGCCTCCTACATTCTTGCTCACCTGACATGGGCACATCAGCAACACATATATAGGAATCTATATACCTCAGGCTCCATCCCCATGATCAGGAGTGGAGCCTAAATTTACACCCTTTGTGCACATCTGTTGAAACTACAAATGACAAGCAAGCATGATATGAAAGTCCTACAGAGTCAGTCAGCAACAATTGTCCTTAAATAGGAATTCTTTATTGAGAAAGGTCTGCTATGGTCATCTGCACTTCTTGTGTTAGTAATGGTGGGTACCACCACAGTCAAGACAATTATACATAATTCAAATAAGGGTCCAGTAATACATGGTAACCAATCATCATGTCAGAGGAAAGGCACCTAAAATACTGGTTTACAGTTCCAGGGAAAAAGCGGGAAGAATGCAAGTTAGATAGGAGAATAGATACATGATCTATTCCCCCCCAAAGCCCTCCCTGTCCCTCCAGGTTTAAGCAAATATTAAGCAATTTGTGGAAGGTGCAAAGCAATGCAGGAGCGTTAACATGTTCAGCAGCCACCCATTCATTATCTCCCAGCCCAAAGTCTTTCCAGCGCACAAGATAAAACAAGCGACCACGTTTAAGCTTAGAGTCCAGAATTTGCGCAGTCTCATACTGAAGCTGCCTCCCATTCAGAATCAGAGGAGGAGGAATCGGTTGCTTGGGTTGCCAGATTCGGTCCAGGTTCGGTCCAGGGTCCAGGTTCGGTCCAGGGTCCTGTTTCAGTAGGCTGAAATGGAAAACAGGATGCAAAGATTTCAGTGACTTAGGCAGTTCAACAGTCACTTCATTGATCTTTCTGAGTAATTTAAACGGGCCCATATATTTCCAGCCCAATTTACAACTGGGTTGCAGGCCCCTGATGTTCTTTGTTGACAAATACACCAAGTCTCTGGGCTGCAATCCCACCCAGGCACCCTCCCCTTATGTTTGTTATAGTCCATTTTGGCTTTATCCAATGTCTTTGCTATTAATGGCCAAGAGTCCTGTAGTGCTTTCCAACAGTCTTGAGAGTCTCCTGACCCCAGTCCAACAGGGGCAAGTTGCATGAGGGGGGTTCCTTCATAACCGCAGGAAGCCATGAAGGGAGAAACACCCATAGAGGAATGTACAGCATTATTACAACTGTACTCCCCAAACGGCAACAAGTCAACCCAATTATCATGTTGATAGTTTGAGAAACAACGCAAACATTGTTCGACAATCTGATTAACTCTTTCGGTTTGGCCATTGGTCTCTGGGTGGTAAGCACTGTTGAGTCCTTGTTCCACCCCCAATATTCACAACAACTCCCGCCAGAAGGTGGTAATGAACTGCGATCCGCGGTCGGAGATTATCTTGCACGGGAGATTATCTTGCACAAGTGCAATTTGATGATGTTACTCATAAATATTTTGGCCAATGCCTTAACTGTGGGTATTTGTTTGAACTAAATGGGCTTGTTTCATAAACAAATATACCACCACCCAAATCACCATTTCCCCCTTACTAGGAGGCAAGTCTGTGATAAAGTCCATAGAGATCACCTCCCAAGGCCAGCTAGGGGTTTCCAACAGTTTCAAGAGACCAGGAGTTTCTTCCCCCACCCCGGTGTTTGCACATTAAACAGGTTTGACAAGAGTTCACATAAGATGAAACATCTCCACGCATGCGTGGCCACCAGAATTGGCGTTGTAGTAAATGAAGACTTTTTAAATATCCAAAGCGGCCCGATAGTTTAGACTCATGTGTAGAGTACATAACCTCCCTCCAGAGAGAGAGGGGTATAACCAGTTTATTGCCTTTGTACCAACAAGCATCAGGACCCTGCACCAGTTCAGGGTCTCCCTGGATGTCATTCCAGTCTGTTTCAGTATAAACTTGGGCAATATAAGCTTTCTCTTGCTAGGCATTAACGGGAGGAGTTTCAACCTCCTTGCTCTTGCTTCTAGTAACCACTGTACCTCCCAACTGGGTCGAGTGAACATCGAGTCCACAACCTCATCCTGTATCCTATCGTGTTGTGGGAGGCAAGAGAGGGCGTCAGCCAGGGAGTTTGACTTCCTCAGGAAATGATGGAGCATAAATTGGAATTTTGAGAAAAATTCAGGCCACCGGAACTGTTTGGCATTCAAAGTTCTATGAGTTTTAAGTGCCTCAAGGTTTTTATGATCAGTGCACACCTCGAATGGGGTGCGTGCCCCTTCCAACCAGTGGCGCCAGTCAAATGGCCGCAGCCTCCTTATCCCACACCGCCTAATTATGTTCAGACTCCCTGAATTTTTGGGACACATAAGCAAGGGGGTGCAGCTTTCCATCACCCCCCTCTTGGAGGATTCCCCTCCCATAGCCACATTGGATGCATCCAAATGTACTACAAATTTTTTTATTTTCATCAGGGTGTACTAATACCTACTCAGAGGTAAACATAATCTTAAGCACCTCAAACACCTTTTGGCACTCGGGGGTCCAATCGAGGAACACACCCAGTCATGTGGATTCTGGTCCCTTCCTCTTTGTTTTTAATAATTCAGTGAGGGGTAGACTATAGTGGGCAAAATTTTTGACGAATGTGCAGTAAAAAATCATGAACCCTAAAAAAACCTCTGGAGTTGACGGCGGGTTTTGGGGGGTTCCCAATCCACCATGGCTGCAACCTTGGTAGGTTCCATTTCTAAACCTTGGGGGGAAATGTGATACTCCAAAAGGTCAATCTCTGCCTTGTGAAATTCACATTTGGGCAGCTTAGCAAAAAGATTGTGTGCCCTTAGGGTGGTGAAAAACTTGGGCACCAATTTCACATGTGACTCCTGGTCCAGGGAGTATAAAAGAATGTCATCTAGATAGCAGAGGACCCCTCTGAATAGGTGCTTGTGCAACACTTCATTTATTAAATTCATAAAAACTTCAGGTGCCTCTTGAAGTCTGAACGGCATAATCAGGTATTCAAACTGGCCCAGGGGTGTATTGAACACAGTCTTATATTCGTCCCCCTCCCGGATGCACACTCGGAAATATGCATCCCAGAGATTCAATTTGGAGAATATTTTTTCCCAGACCACCTCTGTCAGGAAATCTTTGATCAAAGGGAGGGGTATGCATTTGAGGTTGATACCGCATTCAGCTCTCTATAGTCCATACATAGCCTTACCCCCCCATCTTTCTTTTTCTGGAACAATACAGGGGCTGCCAGAGGCGAGGTTGCTGGTTGGATAAACCCTCGTGCCAAGTTCTTGTCAATGAACTTGTGCAGTTCAACCCTCTCTGCAGGGCTCATTGAATACAATTTTCCCTTGGGCAGTTTATGACCTGGTAGTAATTCAATAACACAGTCAGTGTTTCTGTGAGGGGGTAACTCAGCAGCCTCGGTTTCTTCAAATACCTCACTTAAGTCCCGATACTCTATTGGGATAGTGTCAAAGTCCTCCCTAGCCATGCAGGCTTTGAGAAGTGGAGTTTCAGGTGCCGAGCCCCATTGGGGTTTCCACCGATGCTCTGCACAATGGTCAGTTACAAAATGCACCTTACCCTTACTCCACACAATGTAAGGATCGTGAGAGTCCAGCCAAGGACTCCCTAGCACGATTGGAAACTGAGCATGGGGGTTAATGACAAATGTTCTTTTCTCCCAGTGCTCCCCTGTTCCAGCAATCAAGTGCTCAGTCTCATATGCACAGGGTTCTTTCATCTCCGACCCATTCATCTGGGTGAATCGTAGGTGCTCATACAAATTATTCACCCCAGTTCCCAGGACCGTGACTACTATTGGGCTAATCAGGCCTCTAGCATACCCCGTCAATTAGGGCCTGTACCCTGACTTGGGTTCCCAAGTTTGGGTTGATAACTGAGTATAACATAAATGAGAGGGGTGGGGTTGTCACCACAGGTGGCGCCAATTGTTGAGAGACCTGCTGAGTAGCACCATTTAGAGGAGGTCCTGTCCATTTCCCGCTGGCTGGATAGGTTCCACTACTGCCACTCACTCTTGCTCTGGCTGAGCTTCGAGTTGTAGGGCCCAGGTCTTCGGGGTGTGGGATATCTTTATACCATGTGGGGCTGTGATTGGTGGGATTAGCATTTCCTTGGAGGCCCCCGCCAGACAAGAGGAGGCGTAGTGGCCAGCTTCTCTGCAGCATAGGCAGAGCGCTCTCTTCAGTCGTAGATCATGGAGATTGCAAAGAGGCTGCTTCAAGTTGGGATTGGTCAGCGTCCCAGCAGCTACTGGGATTTGGGGGACTGGCTTTGGGACATGCATATGGATAAGCCAGAATCTGCCTTCTGTATCTTCTGCCACCCTCACCCAGGCTGCCAGCGATGTGGGGTTCATGTTTCTGAGCACAGTCTCATATATATTGTGATTTAGGCCCTGCTGATATTGCTCGGTAAATACAGCTTCTGGCCACCCCTGTATTTTAGCTGCAAATCTTTTAAAAGCAGCAGAGTACTTGTGCACAGAGCTGCTCCCTTGCTTCAAGGCGCGGATCTGGTTGTGTGCCTTTTCTTCTCCCATGGGGTCTTTGTACTGCCATCTCAATGCCCACATGAACTCCTCCATGCTTCGGAGTTTGGGTCCTGGCATGTTATGGAGGCTCACATACCAGTCTGCTGCCTCTTCCCGCATCTTCAACCCGATGTAGCCGACGCGTTCATCCTCCGATGGGAAAAGATGGCCCCAATTCTGGAGAAACCTCCCAGTCTCAATCACGAAAAACTGCAGCTTATTCAGGTTCCCATCAAACGTGGCATCCAATAACTCCTGAGGCACAGGGCATCGTTGCATCACAGGTCCCAGTGCTGCAGGTCTGGGAGGGGCTTCCCCAGGGGCTGATCCCATGGGGGCCCCTTGTGGTTGAGGGAGTTGTTGTGGAGGTGGAGGGGGCACTACAGGCCTTTCCTCATCTTCCCCTTCTCCTTTGATCACAGCTGCAATTACTCTAGGAAGGTCTAGGGACATCTCCATCACCTCCTTTTGCATCATCTGCTGCATCATCTTGAACCTCTGGTCCATGTGAGCCCATAGATCACCCGGGGCCCCAGCATCCCTTGGAAGTCTGGGTACGGTGGACACCATTGGGAGTTTGACCTTACTCAAGGTACAGCCTCGACATGGTGTTGACCATGTTTCTAACGGGGTGGTGGCAAAATGCATCCAGGAATACTGGCTCCATCATGGTCTATCATAGACCCACCAATTTGTGGTTGTAACCACAATCTCTTCCACAGTAGACACTGGCCCCTCCGAGGGCACAGTGGATGCAGGTATCTTCTCCTCACCTTCCATCTCTGGGTGTGGGGTAAGATCCCAAGGTAAAAAAATATTACTAACACTCAGGGGTCCTTTCATAAAAAAAGAGGTGCAGGAGCTCATTAGCATAACTTATTTGCATATGCCACACCCCCTGATGTCACCGGAAGTGTCATGAGGCCACACATCCCTGACGTCAGGTGTGTCAGTAGGGAAGAAGGGAGGGAGGGGGAAGGAAGGAAAGGAACAGGAAGGAAAGGAACATGAAGGAAGGTAGGTAGGTGGGGGGGAGAGAGAGAAGAAAGAAAAAGAAAGGAAGGAAGAAAGGAAGGAGGGAGGAAGAAAGAAGGGAGGAAGGGGGGAAGGAAGAAAGAAAGGAACAGTAAGGTAGGTAGGTAGGTGGGGGGAGAGAGAGAAGGAAGGAAGGAAGGAAGGGGGGAGAGAGGAAGGAAGGAAGGGAGAGGGGAAGGACGGGGAAAGGAAGGAACAGGAAGGTAGGTAGGTGGGGGAGAGAGAGAAGGAAGGAAGGGAGAGGGGAAGGAACATGAAGGTAGGTAGGTAGGTGGGGGGGAGAGAGAGAGAAAGAAGGAAGGAAGGAAGGAAGGAAGGAAGGAAGGAAGGAAGGAAGGAAGGAAGGAAGGAAGGAAGGAAGGAAGGAACAGGTAGGTAGGTAGGTAGGTGGGGGGAGAGAGAGAGAGAGAGAGAGAAGGAAGGAAGGAAGGAAGGAAGGAAGGAAGGAAGGAAGGAAGGAAGGAAGGAAGGAAGGAGAAGAAGAGATTGGATTTATACCCCGCCCTCCACTCCCCAAGGGAGTCTCAGAGCGGCTTACAAACTCCTTTTCCCTTCCCCTCCCCACAACAGACACCCTGTGAGGTAGGTGGGGCTAAGAGAGCTCTTTCCCAAGCTGTCCTTGAGGGAACAGCTGGTTCAGAGCTATGGCTTGCCCAAGGTCATCCAGCCAGGTGCAAGTGGAGGAGTGGGGAATCAAACCCGGTTCTCCCAGATTAGAGTCCGCGCACTTAACCACTACACCAAACTGGCCCAGGAAGGGGGAAAGGGGGAAAGGAAGGGGGAAAGGAAGGAACAGGTAGGTAGGTAGGTGGGGGGAGAGAGAGAGAGAAGGAAGGAAGGAAGGAAGGAAGGAAGGAAGGAAGGAAGGAAGGAAGAAAGAAAGAAAGGAAGGAATGCTTCTCACCCCACTGGGGCCAGCGTTCCTCCCCCCCCTTGCTTGGGCCCGAGTGGCTTCAGGCCACTGGGGCCCGGCTTCTTCACTGGGGGGAGGGAGGGGGCTTCTTCTTCTGGGAGGGGTGAGGGAAGGGCTTCTCTTTCCCGGGGCGGCGGAGCGCCGCCGGCCCCGGAAGTGTTGACTGGGGGGGAGGCGGGGAAATGCTTCCCGGGGCCGGCGGAGCACCGCCAGCCCCAGGAGTGTTGATGGGGGGAGGCAGGCAGGGGCTTCCCAGGGCCGGCGGAGCGCCGCCGGCCTCGGGAGTGTTGACTGGGGGGGAGGTGGGGAAAGGCTTCCCGGGGGGGAGGCGGGAAGGGGCTTCCCGGGGCGGCAGCGCTCTGCCACGGCCCCGGGAGTGTTGACAGGGGGAGGCAGGAAGGGGCTTCCCGGGGCCAGCGGCACTCTGCCGCAGCCCCGGGAGTGTTGACGGGGGGAGGCGGGAAAAGGCTTCCCGGGGGGAGGCGGGAAGGGGCTTCCCGGGGCGGCAGCGCTCTGCCGCGGCCCCGGGAGTGTTGACAGGGGGAGGCGGGAAGGGGCTTCCCGGGGCTGGCAGCGCTCTGCCACGGCCCCAGGAGCAGGGGGAGGGGGGAGGGAAGGACTTCTCCTTCCCAGGGCCGGCATAGCGCCGCCGGCCCCGGGAGTGTTGACGGGGGGGAGGTGGGAAGGGGCTTCCTGAGGCCGGCGGAGCGCCACCGGCCCCGAGAGCATTGACGGGGGGAGGGCAGGGGGTGGGGCTTTGTGTAGTGCCCGCCCCCCCACCTCCTCTCTCCCGGAGCGGTGCTTCGGTGCGCCCCGGCCCCAACGGAGCCCTGCTAACACTCTGTGAGAGTCCTACAAAGTCAGTCATCAATAAGTGTCCTTAAATAGGAATTCTTTATTGAGAAAGGTCTGCTATGGTCATCTGCACTTCTTGTGTTAGTAATGGCAGGTACCGCCGCAGTCAAGACAACTATACAGGAAAGTCCATTTCCACCTTTTCTTCCAGCGAAGCATCCATTTTCCCCCCTTCTTCCAGCGAAGCATCCATTCCCCCCTTTCTTCCAGCAAAGCATCGATCCCCCATTTAAGTGCCTCAGAAACCCACCACACAAAAAAAAAACCCACTCACCCATGGTTGCATCTGATCATGCAGTGGCAGTTTGCCCCGGCAGGTCCATGGAGCTTTGTGATCATGCAACTGCGGGGCAAATTGCGCTGGGGCAAAAAAGCCTCAATTCTCCTCCAGATTATCCCGCTCGTGTGGAAGGGACCTAACAGTTGTTTGGGAAGAAGTTCTTGAGCATTTCGACAAAACAATCAAGAAACTCCAAAGTCCTGGTTTTGAGGTATTTGAAGGTTATCTTTTGCTGTTATCTTTACTTTCATTTGTTAAAGAACTCCGAGAAAATTACAGCTGATCAAATTGTACACTATGAATCAGAAGCAAAAAGTTTGTGTGAAGATATTATCTCAAATTATTCTGATGTTTCCAAATGCATGGTTACAAAGAAATTTTCAGATGGAACAAAGTGGAAGGGCTTCTTTGAAAGGAGCTGAAAAATTTAGGATAGAAGTTCTAAATCAACTCTATTACTGCTTGATAATCCAGTTAGGCAAGAGGATTGATCCATATGAGCAGACTGCAAAAAGGTCCCTCTCAGAATTGGTGAACAATTCTGAAATTGATGAGGATAATACTAAACTTATAATATTGCATTACAAAGATGATATTGACCATAAATTAGTAAACAAGTGTTACCAGTTCAAAGAACCTGTGGAAATCCCAGAACACAGAAGAAAACACACCATCTAAAATGCAATGCACAGAAGTTCTTCAGCTTATTTATGAGCAATGCCTGATTGAAGTGTTCCCTAAGATTACTACTGTGCTTAAGCTGTACTTGACAATGTCTATCACAAGTTGTGAAGCAGAAAGGAATTTCTCAAAGCTTTCCTTTATAAAGAACAATTTTTGATCTACCATGACTGAAGAGCACTTAAATTCTTTATGCATATTGTCTGTAGAAAATGACATTGCGAGGAAGCTCTCATATGATAAAACTGTATGTGAAGATGTTGCTAGAAAAAACAGAAAAAAGAATATTTTGTAAAATGTGCTTCATGTAGTATGTATTCTCAAAGGTGTCTAAAATAAAATATATTAACTGTGGTCTTTGCTATGTTTTATTTCATCATTCTATGATGCATCATGCATGTATACGTTTCCCTAATTTTCATCCCTCATAACCTGAAAACTACAAGGTGTAGCTTGGGAAATTTTTTATTTACACAAGTGACTTTGACATGTAAGATAAACCAGTACAGCAATTTTAATCAAAATCTGAGATGTGGTTAATTTTGTTTAAAAAATGTGGTTATCTGCCGTGGAATAACCCCATTGAATAAGATAACAGCAGTTACCCAGAGCTCCTTGCTGGTGGGAAGGGGCTCACTGAATGGCCCATTTTCAAGGGCTCCACCCCCAACACCCTGTTCTCTGCCATTTGAGCCTTGAGATCCTTGCAAGGGCAGCAAGGCCTTTTGGACCATGTTGGATGTTGCCCTATTGTTGCTGGTTGCAAAGGGGGGCCCATAACAGTTCAAGCGTCAGGGCCCCAAAAATGTAAATCCACCCCTGACTGTGGCAGTGAATAAAAAAGGGAAACAAACAACCCTGACTGTGGCAGTGAACAAAAAAGGGAAACAAACTTAACCCTGAAACCTAGGATCAAGAACCTTAAAAAGGTAAGTCAAACAGAGGGCCAACAATTAAAACTTAATATAATACATAAAAATACATGTATTTATTTGTAAAGAATTAAAAAAAAAACATATAGGGGCCCAATTACACCTCATATAAAAATTGCAAAATCATATACACAAGGGCCAATGGACTTGACCTGACGTGTTTTGGCCTGTTTAGGCCTTCTTCAGAGGTCAAACACAATGAGGAACAAATTGGCTTATACCATTTTGGCTTATACTATGGTCCATTTTGTATCCATGCTGTATAATTGTATTGTTTTTTAATTCTTTACAAATAAATACATGTATATTTATATATTATACTAGCCTGATACCCATGCTTCGCTATGGTATTTAAGTTCAAATTCAAAAAAATTATAAATTCAAAAACTATAAATTCAAAATTCAAAAACTATAAATTTTTGTTGGATGATTATATGCAAGATGAGTCAGTTAAGAATACCACAATTTCTTGGATGCGAGACTTTGGTTACACTATAGCAACGGATGATTGGTTAAAAACATGGAAAACACTGAACCATATGAGAGCTATCATGTATAAAGAAAATATATATTAAATGTTTTACAGTTGGCATTGGTCTCCGGATAAGATGGCAAAATGTTATACTAATGTATCTAATCGACGTTGGAAATGCAGATCAAATATGGGGACTTTTTTCTATATGTGGTGGCGTTGTGCGAAAATACAGGGCTATTGGCGTATGACTCAGCAAATGATTATGGAGATTACTAATATTAACTTGCCTTTAAATCCAGAGATATATTTGTTAAATTTAATGCCAGCAGGATATGCCAGCATAATGAGACAATTTTGATTATATGTATTGTAACAGCTGCCAGTGGTCATAAAACCATTCTCTTCAACCCCCCTGGCTGTGCAGCTGATTTTCCCCTAGGGTTGTCAGTTTCCAGGTGGGACCTGGAGATCTCCCGCTGTTACAATTGATCTGCAGATGACAGAGATCAGTTCCCCTGGAGAAAATGGCTGCTTTGGAGGGTAGACCCTATGGCATTACACCCTACTGAGTCCTTCCACCCCACCCCAATGCTGCCCTCCACAGGACCCACCCCCCAAATCTTCAGGTATCTCCTGTCAGATTCCTGACATTTTTCCCGGGCAGGAGTTGGATGCCTGCTGCTCTCCACGTCATTTAGCACTCTCTTGCTCCCCCACAGTTTGTTCTCATGCCTGTATCTGTTTCTCTAAGCAATGCTTATAACCTTGAAGTGTTTTTCTAACGGCACTGACTCCAGGTGGTGGGGGTGTGGAAACCGATGGGGATGTATGGTGGGAGGTGGAGGAGAGCTGCCAAGTCTGAGCTGCCTCAGGTTGGCGCCTTTTTGGTGGGAAGCAACGGCTAGTAATTTTGCCCCTTTTTACAATTCACCTGATTGGTACCAGGTTCTGGTTCTGACATTTGAATATAGTATATCCTCTGCCCTGTAACTGTCAATGCTAACACTGAAAATGCTTACCAAGTAGACCATTAAGAAAATAAAAGGACTTTGTTCAACATAAGTCCTGGCTTATTGGATCTTACAAGGTTCTCACATCTCCTTACTTAGAGCTGACAACCCTACTTTCCCCTCAGTGCCTGTTGCTAAGCAACCAAGCTGTCAGTAAAAGGCCCTTTCCACACCTATTTTGGCCTCTGGGAGAAAACTCATTAGGGCCAGTCAGTCAGTGCTTCAGAGCAGGGTCTGCTAGACCCAGGCTCTTGCTGTGGAAGCTGAGTGGGTGATTTTGGACCAGTCACAGACTTTCAGCCTAGCCTACCTTACAGGGTTGTTGTGCAAGTCAAAAGGGGGAGAGGAGAATGATGTAAGCTGCTTTGGTCCCCATTGCAGAGAAAGACTACTTTTCCTCCTGGGGAACTATTGTTGCCAATATCCAGGTGAGGGCTGGAGATAACTCAGGATTAGAACTGCTCTCCAGATGGCAGAATTCAGTTCCCCTGAAGAAAAGGGTGGACTCTGTGTCCTTATACCCTGCTGAGATGGCCCCCCTATTACAGCCAGTGTGATGTAGTAGTCAGGGCTTCGGAGCATGGTAAAGGCTGCAAGTGGTGGTGGGGGAGATGGAAAGCTGAAGAGTGAGGGCAAAATAAAGGTAGGTTGATGATTGGCTGGGAAGGAAATTGGGCGGCCAATGCCAGGTTGGGAAATTCCTGGAGATTTGAGGGGTGGAGCCTGGAGAGGGTGAGGTTTGAGAAGGGGTGGGACATCAAACAGGTACAGTGTCATAAACTCCACACTCCAAACCAGTCATTTCCTCCTGGTGAACCATTGTTGCCAATCTCCAGGTGGGGGCTGGAGATCACTCAGGGTTACAACTGCTCTCTAAGAGGGAGGAGGGAGGAGATGGAAAGCTGAAGTCAGAGGGGCAGATAAAGGTAGGTTGATGATTGGCTAGGAAGGAGATAGGGTTGCCAACTCCAAGTTGGGAAATTCCTGGGAATTTGAGGGATGGAGGCTGGAGGGGGCGGGGTTTTAGGAGGGGTGGGACCTCAGACAGTTACAATGCTATAGACTCTACCCTCCAAACCAGTCATTTCTTCAAAATTACAACTGCTTCAGGAAGCAGAGATCAGTTCCTCTGGAGAAAATGGTGGACTCTGTGTCATTATACCCTGCTGAGGTTGCCACAGCAAATTGACACTGAGTGCCCAAGGCCTTGGCACTCTCCCAGAGCCTCTTTCTAGAGCCCGTTGTATTTCTTCCCACAACAGGCCTTATTCCTAGTATATGAGTAAAGTATTCAACCATTTAAAAATCATACCAGAAACTTATCACTTCCTGAAGGCTATTATGGAACACCATAGTTTTTTTCCATAGTTTGAAGAATGCACACTCTTGAGGCTTGTAGAGAGCAGTTTGCCAGCCTAATTCAGGAGGCTTTTGCATCTGTGCCGAGAAGAAGTTTGCTTGCTGCTAACATAACATTGAGCTGTATCAAGAGGCTGACACCTTTGAAGAAACCAGGATTACTCTTGAGGAAGATTGGGACAAAATGAGCCTATATCCAGGTGCTCATTGAGAGTTGGATTGACTTTTTCTTGTAATATTATAAAGATTTATTAATATATATAAATGTAATACAATGTTTAACATCAGGGGTCATTTAGTAGAAAAAGAGGTGCAGGAGCTCATTAGCATAACTCATTAGCATAACTTATTTGCATATGCCACACACCCTGACATCACTGGAAGTGTGTCAGAAGGCAACACCCACTGCTCAGTCTCCACCCCAAAAATCTCCAGGTATTTCCCAACTCAGAGCTGGTGAGCCAGCTTTACACTTTGACTAAAGACACTTTAAGTTTCCTTTGTTCTTGCAGGTAAGCTACCCTACAACAAGCATGAAAATACAGATCCAGTTAGTATACATTTGCTTTTTCCACAGTGTATCACCATATGTGCCTGCTCTTGGGCTTGTTACTCCCGGAACGGCGTTCTTGTGGGTTCCTGCTCAAAATGACCCCTGTTAAACATGCAAAAATTCACCAAATGTCTTAGTCATTGTATCACAGTGGCTGTTTGGTTGCATTTCCTATATAACTTTGAAGGTCAGAATTGTGTTCAGAAACAAATGCAACCTAATGAAGTACTTTCAGTACTGGTAAGTAAACACTGTTACAATCAAGAAGTCAGAATCTGTAGTCTAGCTGCTATATTTTAAACTATTTTTTTCCCAAACACTCTTCAGTGGCAGCTCCTATAGTGGAAGTCCTACATTAACACCATCGCTTTGCAATCGCAGTTACCATGAGTCAGACTAGCAGATCAAGTCTTCACCCCAGTTTTTTCCCCAAACAAGTGTATGCTGTTTATTGAGACACTGATATGTGGGGTGCAGTTATCATAATTACATAGGTTATATTGACCTAGACTTGGGTAATGCAACAATGAGTGAGATCTATCTCAGTAAGATGATGTCAAAGCCAACATATGCTAAGTATGTTGAAAATACATGCATGTTGGGTATCAGAAAGTTCTGAACACACCCAGGCTGGAAGTATATAGTAAGGTAAAGATGTATTAACATCAGTTGTCTTCTCCTCCAAAGAAATATGGTAAAGATGATTAAGAGAGCAACCCTAAGCAAGTCTACTAAGAATCCTTTGGTCTGTTCAATGGGGCTTACTGTCAGGAAAGCATTCTTGGGACTGTACTGAAGCAGTGCAAATGAAACCAGAGTTATACCCTTCTAAGTTCATTTGAAGGTGTAACTTTGCTAAGAACTGCACTGTAAAGGCCACAAGTATCGCTAAATTAGCGTGTGACTACCTGACATTTTGGAATGTAAGACAAACATCATGAATCATATTTTGATCAATATTTCAGACCTCGCTAGGGTTATATTCAATCCGGTGATGAAAACGTCATTGTATGAGTAGAGAACATCTGTCCAAGTAGCCATAAAGGGTGGCTGACAGATTGCCAGGTGTATTGATTCAATGTTTTAAAAAACCTAGTAAATCATCATCATGTATCATCTAATAGCTATTCTAATAGCTGCATTTGGGGCATTTGTGGGCAGGTCCCCCCCCCCCGGCCAGCTGGCTCTCAGTGGGGAGGGGCCTGCAAAAGCAGGGGAACCCCTGCTTGGACTGGGGGGCTGGCAACCCTAGGCAGCACCCACTGAGTAACCTGATACCACCAAACTTGCATAACTCACTTAGGTCTGGTTGCCTGAAACTGTCCAGCAGCAGCCGCCCTATGAAATCCAGCATGGTGTAGCAGCTAGAGCGTCAGGGTAGAATCTGGGAGACCCAGGTTCAAATTCCCATCTTGCTGTGGAAACCCACTGGGTAATTTTGGGCCAGTCATATACTTTCAGCCTAACCTCTTTCATGGGCTTGTTATGAGGATAAAAAGGCAGAGAGGAGAATAATGTAAGGTGCTTTGGTCCCCACTGTGGAAAAGGGTGCAGTATAAATGAAGTAAATAAATAATAAATATAGCAGAAGATGGGAGGCAGATAAAAAGAAGGTTAGTGAGAAGGAGAGAAAGAGGCAGGGAAAGGGGAGAGTATATGGGGTTGCCAGGAGGAGGGAAAGAGGAAATAGTTTAGGGAAGGGGATTCAGGGGAAAGTGAGGTGCCACCCACAATTCCTTGAGGGTTCCCTTCCATACAAGTGGGCCTGATCTAGCAGCCAACACCATACAACTGGGCTATAGTTTTCCTAGGTAGAGGCTGCTGGGGGTGGGGAAGGAAAGCTGAAGACAGAAGGGTATATAAATGAAGGTTGGCAGGTTGGGTGGGAAGGAGATAAGGAAGCAGGAAAAGGAGAGAGGCTATGGGGGCTTTCAGGGAAGGGAAAGTGGAAATAGAGAGTACGGGGAAAATGAGATGCCTCCTACAAGTCCCTACAGGTTCCACTTGTAATACTCTAATATTAAAAAGTTACAAATTTCCTCACTAGAAGTTCACAATAGGTAGCCATACAGTTCACATGCTCCTTTAGATCCGACATAGGTGCAAATGCCTGATGGATATAAAGGGAGTGATCAGACAGCAATATCTGGGAAGCATCCTGCAGTCATCGGCAACCCATGCTGCTCTGCCACGGAAGCAGAGTTAAAAGACACCGGGGAAAGTCCAGTGTTATCTTGATAAGGTGGGCCACGGGTGGACTTTCCCCTGTCTGATCGCTCAAGCACACTCTCATGCTGTCAGGATGGTCTGATCATGCCATCCTGACTCTGTGTTGTGTTTACCCCCTCCTTCGCAGTATGCATATCATCACATAGGGGGTCCTCTACCCACAATTGTGACTGATCACACAGTGACAGGCTGCACCTGCAGCTTCAAAAGGCTGTGTGATCTCAGAACTGCGTGTCAAATTCTTTTGGAGGAAATAGCCTCTCTTCCCCTGCACTTCAACGGGCACGGGTAACCACAGCCATATACATTTTTTTTAAAAAAAAATGGAATTAGGTTAAATCTGATGCCAATAAATAGAATGGCTAGAATTTCATACTAGAACTGAAGAGGCCATAGTTCAGATCCCCACTCAGCCAAGAAGCTCACTGGGTGACTAAGACTGGTCACCAATTCTTAGCCTCACCTATCCTACAGAGTTGTTTTATTGATTGATTAAAATACTTATATGCCTTTTTTGGACATCAAAGTAACCCCCCAAAGCAGTATACAAAATTCTGGCAAAAATAAAACTCTGTAAACAAATAAGTTAAAAACAATTATTTATCAGAAAAATGTTAAAACAATCCAGGAGTCTTGTTAAAATATGCCCATAAAACCAAAGCTCTGTCACAATTGCCAAACAGGTTGTCATTTGAGGCAAAAGTCTGAAAAGTGCAGGGACAGAAAGAATCCTGAACTCCTTAGGAGTTCAGGACAAATCAGGACAAACCAGGACAAATTAAACAAATCAAAAGCAGCACAACTAGGGACCCCCCCCCAAAGATACTGAGAAACCCATTTCTGAAGCTATTTTCAGAGTTGTTCATCTGATTTCTGATAATTCTTTCCCAGATCATAATGTGCATGTGTATTTTCACACTGCACTCTGGGAAAGGTATTGTGCACATGTAGACATAACGCCAGGGGTCGTTTCATAGAAAAAGAGGTGCAAGAGCTCATTAGCATAACTCATTTGCATAACTCATTTGCATATGCCACACCCCCTAACATACCGGAAGTGTGTCAGAAGGCAACACCCACCCCTCAGGCTCCACTCCACAGGTGAGTGAAACTGACCTGCTCTTCCTCCATTCCCTTCCCCATCCAATACTTTGTGCAATAAAAATAAGCGTAAAGAACACACCCTCATTCTCTTCCTGCTCCCTCGAAACCACCAGGTTTCAAGTAGACTTGAGATACCCAGGACATGTGCACCACCCATCCCTTTCCCTTTCCCTTCCCCTCCCCACAACAAGACGCCCTGTGAGGTAGGTGGGGCTGAGAGAGGTCTTTTGAGAACTGCTCATGAGAGAACAGCTCTGAGAGAACTTGTGACTAGCCCAAGGTCACCCCAGCAGCTGCATGTGGAGGTGTGGGGAATCAAACCCGGTTCTCACAGATTAGAGTACAACTCCTGACCACTACACCAAACTGATGGGGTGGAAGCTGCTGAAGGGTTGGTGAAATTTCTCCAGTACTTACGTGCCATGTGCCCAGATAAAAAATGGTATACTTAGAAAATTCATATGCCACCTTGAGCAAGTCTCTGGAAAAGCAGCACACAGTAATAAAAGGAACAATGATAAAATTATTAATATTCAAACAAAACATTAAAAACAATAAAGATTCTAGCAAGGCTTTCCCTGGGGCGCTGCGCCTCTGCACTGCTCGGGGAAGCCGAGGAAGGGGCGGGCTTGGTCATGTACCCGCCCCCTGGGCTCCTCACTCCTGGAGCTGCGCTCCTGTGCACTCCCGCTCCAACAGACCCCTGCATAACGCAAATGCTGATGCAGCCCATTTGTGATTGGTAGGTGACTAGAACAAAATGTTGGGAATGCCCACATTAATTGTTTAGCATCAAGACAGATGATGGGTGGTAGCTGCCTAGAATAAGGCACATTGGCAAGAATGATACACAAATGAGAAGGAAACACCTTAATGCCTTCATCTTTTGTTAAACATGTTGTAAGCTGCCCTGAGCCCGTGTGCAGGGAGGGGAGGGTATAAATAAAACAGACAAACAAACCAACAAACTGGCTCAGTACAGCACATGATGGAGCACAGAATGCAGATAACAAAAGAACTGGATGAATCATATGGGTGGATGGATGCAAAAATATAGGGTTGGAACCATAAGCAGAAAGGGAAATGTACCAAGTGGTATTCTGCTTGAGCAAGCAGTCATGCAACAGCTGCAACAACACATATCGCTTTAAGATAATTTGTAATGAAATAATATCCACATGGAGAAATAGAACATACAACAGATGGTTCACATGATTTCATTTGATTTAGTCTTGACATTCTACCCAAAGAAATATTTTGTGCTCTGTGTTCTATCATGGAGAAGAGAGTAGCTCTTAGGGATGCTGTGGTTTTCATTGTGAGTGAATTCAACATTTGAACTTTCCATGCTTGAGGAATGAAAAATGCAGCTAGTCAGTTCTGAGATCTGACTGCATTGCTTGCTAGCTGTACTAGCATGTCCTGGTGCCTTTATTTTGTGCATGTGCAGTATAATACTGACAAAGTAATGTGAAACACCGTACAGATGATGCAGTGAACCTCAAAAGTAAAAAAGTTGACAGACTCTATAATATAATGAAAACTGCAGGTAATGCTGAGTTCACAAAGACAAATATAACTTTTAGTGACAGTTCCCCACGTTAACAACCACAAAATACATATATAAGGACACCAAAGTCTATGAAAGGCTGAACAAAATTCAGTGTAAATAATAAGTACATGGGACACTGTCAGAATCTAAGGATTCTAACAGAGATTGCTAACATGATTTTGCCAATATGCTTGTGCTTGTGTGCTTTGTATACTATTGTATGCCTGTATACTCCATCCCTGTGTAACCTGCCTTAGCAACCTCTCTGTACTTCAATCACCATGTACCAGGCCCCTTTCTATTGCCCTGGATTTATGACTCTAGCTGGGTCTGGTCAGTGTAACCATTTGGTCCGGGAGGGTGGCGACCTCGGCCATGAGAACAATCGGCCTCTCACCCCCGCGCCTCCGCATTCCTTTCCTCCCTGTCGGGGGAGACACCAACCAGTTCTTATTGGCGTGTGAAGACCTTGGTAAAAGTTGTTTGTTATGCAAGATGGATACATCTGAAGAGTCTGGTTTAAGAGGGGAAATTTACTGCTTCACACCTCACCTTTTTCCTGTGGGAAGCAAACGGTCAAAGGACCTTTAGCCCGCGGTTTTTCCCTTCTTGTGATTGGTTACCTATGGGCAATTCAAATTGTACGGGAGGGTATATTAATCCTGCTTCTATTGTATGCCTTATCTCTAACAATGATCCGAGGACCTGTAGTAATGTAGTATTGGGAAATAAAGAACTCTGTTTCATCAACAAAGGTCTTATCCTTGACTACTTGGCTCAGAAGCCTCACAGATTGTTAGAGATCTGTGATTGGGATTTGGCCGTTCCTGACCATGTCGGACGACGGTACTATTCCCATCCCTACAACCGAAGGACAGCCGGTGACCCCGGACAACCAGGGTGCCGGAGCTGGAGGCGGCGGTGGGGAGCCCGAAGTGCCAGTGACTACGGCTCGGGGGCTTACTACATCCCGCGACTACCCCCTCACCAGGCCGGGACCCTGAGGTATTCGTGGACCAATTTCGGCCGTGGGACAGTCGACTCGTGGGTCCACGATCGGAGAGGAGTGCGCGTCTCGATCACTGGGGACCGCACCGAGCAGGGGCGGCTGAGCTTCCTGGGAGACGAGAGAGAGACGCACTATGGGGGAGATTGGCGACTCCCACTGCTGGACGAGGAGAGGGGTGCGCCCTACGGTCCTGATCTCTACAGAGAAGACCCGACCCAAGCCCTAGACCGCATGATGGGAGATCTGCGAATGCAACTCACTACGGAACTGAGAGAAGTGGCCATGGACTTGCAGTTCCAGCTCCGAGATGCCCTGACCGCATTCCAGGCTGCCCGGGCAGCCCCAGGTGGGGCCGGAGGTCCAGGCAGGGGAGCCCCGTCGCAGCCAGCTCCTCCAGGGGGAGTTCCCGCAGGGGTCGTCCCGCAACAGGTGCCACAGCAGGTTCCGGTGCCGGCCCCAGTTCCCGTCCCCGCCCTGGCTCCAGTGCCCGTGGGGCAGATGATCCGCCAAGTGCCCAACGACCCGCTGACAGCTACTTTCGATGGGGACCCCGAGAAGCTACGGTTTTTCCTCATAGAAATCGAGAGGTTCCTAGACGCTTGGAGACACCTGTACCCCACTGAGCGGGACCAGATTGGTTACATCGGGTCCAAGCTGAGGGACACCACCAGCGACTGGTATGTGAGCCTGCACAATGCCCCGGGTCCAGAGCTGCGGTCTGTGAATAACTTCATGTGGGCCCTCCAACAGCACTACGAGGACTCCCTCGGCGAGGAGAAGGTGCAGAACCAGCTGCGGAAGCTAACCCAGGGGCGGTCTTCCATGAGGGAATACACCGACCGGTTCCGGCGCATAGCAGCCAAGATTCGAGGTTGGACCCAAGACCTCTTCATTGAGAAGTACCGAGAGGGACTGAACCCCGAAGTGTACGAGACGGTCCTGAGGGGAGAGCGGCCACGGTCCCTCGCGACGTGGATGAGAGCAGTGGCCGATGTGGAGGAGAGGTTCACCCTCATCAAAATGGGAACCTCTGCAACTGCCCAAGCCAAGGCCGCTCAGAAGACGAAGCCCAAGCCCAGCGTCCAAGAGATCCGGGACAGCAGATTCAGGCAGGGGCTTTGCATGAGATGCGGCGAAGGCGGCCACTTTGCCTCGGCATGCCCCCTGTGGGAGTGGGAAAGTCCCCAAAACCTCCACCCCAGTGGCAGGGAGCACCCCCAGCAAGGGAAAAACTTCGTTCAAGCCCCGGGCATTACAGCTGGAAGGGGCAACGAGTGAGCAAGGGGAGCTGGAGCTGACGGAAGCGCAGATGCCGGGAAACTCCAACAACCTGCAGTGAACCACGCAGAACTGCAGGTCCCTAGCCCTGACGCGCCATCTCCGGTGAGCATCCCCGGCCCCTTACTGTACATGGTAGTGACTGTAATAGCCCCCGGGACTGGGACTCATGTCCGGGTGCGTGCCCTAATTGATTCTGGGCGCGCTAGAGATTTGATAAGCCCATTAGTAGTGGATGGGCTAGCCCCAAAAGTTACCCCACTGGGAGAACCACTCACGTTCACGCAGATGGACGGTTCAGAAATGAAGGAAGCGTGTGTGGCTGAGACAGAAAGACTGATAGTGGGGACTGGGGAGCATTGGGAAAAGAGGGCCTTTGTCATCACCCCCAACACCCAGTTTCCTATGGTGTTGGGGAGCCCCTGGTTGAGTTCCCACGACCCCTACATCAGGTGGAGTGAAGGAAAGATCTCATGGGTGGATGAGAAGTGTAATCATCACAAGTGGGACCCAGGGTGGGGATCGGGGCCCCCGGCCCCCCTGCTGGCGGCGGCTCTCACATTGGCACCTTCCACCATGCCTAAGGAGTACTGGGACTTAATGGGAGTGTTCAGTGAGACCGAGGCGGACGAGCTGCCCCCCCACCGAATGTCAGACTGTGCAATAGAGTTACTCCCGGGAGAGAAACTACCGAAGGGAAAACTCTATTCTATGAGCCCCTCAGAGAGGGAGGAGCTGAGAAAGTTCCTAGACAAGAACTTGGAGCGAGGTTTCATCCGCCCTGCCAAATCCCCCTTTGCGGCACCCGTCTTGTTCAGGAAAAAGAAAGATGGAGGGCTGCGATTGTGCACGGACTATAGGGGTCTGAACGCAGTGTCTGCTTCCAAAGCCTACCCCCTCCCCCTCATAAAAGACTTGTTAATGGAGGCAGCTAAGGGTAAGGTGTTTACCAAGCTGGATCTCCGGGATGCTTATTTTCGTGTGCTCATCCGGGAGGGGGACGAATTTAAGACTGCCTTTAACACACCATTGGGACAGTTCGAATACCTGGTGATGCCATTCGGCTTGAGTGGCGCGCCGGGAGTTTTTATGAGCCTGATAAATGAAGTGTTACACAAGCATTTATTCAAAGGGGTGTTATGTTACTTAGATGATATCTTGATCTATTCTTCTGATAAGGATTCCCATGTAAAACTGGTCAGGGAGGTGCTTTCTACACTGTTGAAAAATCAGTTGTATGCCAAACTATCCAAATGTGAGTTCAATCGGGATTCGGTAGACTTTTTGGAGTATCGTATTTCTCAGAAGGGGCTGGAAATGGACCCTGCTAAAGTAGAGGCAGTGGTGCAGTGGGAGGCGCCCCGAACTAGGAAGCAACTGCAGAGTCTATTGGGATTTTGCAATTTCTACCACACCTTCCTAAAAGATTTTGCCACGGTCACCCTCCCGCTCACGGAACTCCTGAAAACCAAGGGGAGGGGCCCAGAAGCGGGGAAACCAGGGAAGAGGATAGCCTGGTCGGAAACTTGTCAAAAAGCATTCAAGACCCTAAAGAAACTGTTCGCATCCGAACCTATCCTCGCTCACCCCGATGAGACTAAGGAATTCGTAATACACGTAGATGCATCAGATGTGGCCATGGGGGGGCCATCCTTCAGAAGGGGGCTGACGAGAAGTTACACCCGCTAGCCTATATTTCGAAAAAATTTAATGAAACAGAGAGAAACTGGTCGGTATGGGACAAAGAAGCAGCGGCCGTACGGTTAGCTCTGACCACTTGGAGGTACTGGCTGGAGGGAGCGCAGACCCCGTTTGAAATCTGGACAGATCACAAAAACTTAGAGGCGCTGCGCACACAAAGGTCCCTGAACGCCAAACAACTCCGGTGGGCCGATTTTTTCTCGAAGTTTAATTTCGTGCTCAAACATTTTCCTGGGAAAGCCAATTCGTTAGCAGATGCTCTATCCAGGTTACCCCAACACGAGAGTCAGAAGGAGGAAGTGTTTGACTCCATGTTTTCACCCCAGCAGCTGGGAGGGGCCGTTACCACCAGGAGCCAAAGCAAGCAGGCAGTAACAGAGTCATGGGAAGAGAAATGGGGGGGGATTACTCTCCTGAAGAAGCAGAGGAGTTAGCGAACCTGGAAGAGTGCTCCCTCCGTTCTAACAACTGCTGGTACCATGGAGACAAATTAGTAGTGCCTCGAGCCCGGAGAAAAGATATCCTGCTAACCTGCCACTCGTCAAAGCTAGCAGGTCATTTTGGGTTCCTAAAAACTCTTAACTTGGTCCAATGACAATTCTGGTGGCCGCTCATGCGCAAAGATGTGTCTGATTTTGTTACTGCCTGTCAAACCTGTTTAATGTGCAAACGGAGGGGGGGGAAAGTCCCAGGACTGCTACACCCGTTGCCCACCCCCTCTCGTCCCTGGGAAGCGATAGCTATGGACTTTATTACCAACCTGCCACCGTCCAAGGGAAAGACCGTTATTTGGGTGGTGGTTGACATGTTCTCGAAGCAAGCTCATTTCACCCCGTTTAAACAGCTGCTGGCGGCAAAAGGATTGGCCAAAGCTTTTTTAAATCACGTGATTAAATTACATGCCTTCCCCAGACGTGTGGTATCCGATAGGGGCAGTCAATTCGTTGCCAACTTCTGGCGGGAGCTTTTGAAGCTGATGTACATTGAGCCAGCCATGAGCTCGGGTTACCATCCAGAGACCGATGGCCAATCTGAACGAACTAATCAAATATTGGAACAGTTTTTAAGGTGTTACACTAACTACCATCAGGACAATTGGGTGGAACTGCTGCCGTTTGTGGAATATAGTTATAACAATGCTATTCATTCCTCCACGGGGATGTCCCCGTTCATGGCGGTGGGGGGTTTCGAGGGGAAACCCTTACCTATCATAGAAGAAGCATCAGACGGTCCCCCCTCTGATTTTAAGCAATGGTGGGCCAAACTGCAGGACTCATGGCCATTGATTGCTAAGACTTTAGAGAAAGCCAAAGAAGACTACAAAAAATATGCAGACCGTGGAAGGGCTGAAGGTTGGGACCTTCAACCAGGGGACTCTGTCTACCTTTCAACTAAGAATCTGCATGGTCTACAACCCAGCAGGAAACTGGGGTGGAAATATGTTGGCCCCTATAAGGTGTTACGAAAAATTTCTGATGTGTCATTTGAACTAGAGCTGCCTAAGTCACTGAGTTCTGTACATCCTGTTTTTCATTTCAGCCTGTTGAAGAAGAATCCTGGACCGAATACATGGCATCCAACTCCTCCGACTCCTCCTCCACTGATGAAGGAGGGGGCGCCTCACTTTGAGATTTCCGAAATCTTGGATTCAAAAATGCGTAGGGGCCGCTTACTCTATCTGGTCAAGTGGGTAGATTTTGGTCCAGAGTTAAACGAATGGGTTTTTTCTGATAATGTTCATGCTCCTAAGTTAGTTAAAGCTTTTCATAAACGTTTTCCTGATAAGCCAGGGTAGATTAGATTTTTCGGGTGGCAGGGTGTCAGAATCTAAGGATTCTAACAGAGATTGCTAACATGATTTTGCCAATATGCTTGTGCTTGTATGCTTTGTATACTATTGTATGCCTGTATACTCCATCCCTGTGTAACCTGCCTTAGCAACCTCTCTGTACTTCAATCACCATGTGCAGGCCCCTTTCTATTGCCCTGGATTTATGACTCTAGCTGGGTCTGGTCAGTGTAACCATTTGATCCGGGAGGGTGGCGACCTCGGCCATGAGAACAATCGGCCTCTCACCCCCACGCCTCCGCATTCCTTTCCTCCCTGTCGGGGGAGACACCAACCAGTTCTTATTGGCGTGTGAAGACCTTGGTAAAAGTTGTTTGTTATGCAAGATGGATACATCTGAAGAGTCTGGTTTAAGAGGGGAAATTTACTGCTTCACACCTCACCTTTTTCCTGTGGGAAGCAAACGGTCAAAGGACCTTTAGCCCGCAGTTTTTCCCTTCTTGTGATTGGTTACCTATGGGCAATTCAAATTGTATGGGAGGGTATATTAATCCTGCTTCTATTGTATGCCTTATCTCTAACAATGATCCGAGGACCTGTAGTAATGTAGTATTGGGAAATAAAGAACTCTGTTTCATCAACAAAGGTCTTATCCTTGACTACTTGGCTCAGAAGCCTCACAGACACTAAATATACAAGGTTAAATATACAAAGATAACAAAGGCTCTAGACTCTACTCTTCATTTCATGTTCTTCGTCAGGTCACTATATGAAAAGTCTCCAAAATGACATTCACAATTGTGCTTCCACTAAGGCATTTTGTCAGGGAAATCCCTCTTATCCAGAGACAGTAGAATCCCTTCAGTGTTCTACAACAGTGATCAACGGGCAACTGGTTCATATCAGGAACTGTTCTCAAGGAGCCAGCACGATTGCCCATTGATCATTTTTGAGGGTGTTGGTACTGTATGAGGGGACTGACAAGTCTTGTTGGAACAAAGGAGATATCTATATAGATTCCCATATTAAGGGAAACCGAGAAAAGCCAAATGTGATAACTCAGAAGTCTTAACAAGAAAAATAAGCTCCAAGTGGATAAATAAGAAATACACATTCCTCTCCCTTAGAAATTATACCCTGCTGGAGAAAGAGCCTAGTTTAGGGGATTTAGTGTGTGCCAGAAGAATTTATTGGACTAGTGGATGACCAAATTCAAACTAAGGCACAGCAGAGATATCTCTCTGTGAAGGTGGAGAGTACCTAAGAATCCCACACAAAAACTGACTGTCTAAAACAGCATAAGGGTTGATTTTGGAGAGTGATTTCTACTGTGTCATCTGAAGTGACTGATTATAAAGCAACTAACCTGAAGCTGAAATATACCATCTGCAACTACGTATCCATAAGCATCCACTGTTCCCTTGTATATATATTCCCTGTCTGCCTACCCTTATAAATAAAATCTTCATTTGGTTTTACTGTTCCAAGTTGCATGTCCTTCACACCCACCAAGCCTTCTCCCCCTCCCACAGTAGAAGCTGTGGTGAGGCCTGAGGGGCTCACAGCCACCAGCCCACCAAGCCTTCTCTCCTTCCCCAGCAGCAGCAGCGGCAACAGACAGTTCCCAGAGCGTTATCTGCACATGTGCAGGGAACGCTCTTTTACTTTGGGGGGGATTTAAGTATCCCCTGAATAATTTTTTTAACTTTTTGGATTTTTCTGCACACCTGGGGAGTCCCCCAAGTGTGCAGGAAAATCTCTTTGCCCCCTAGGTGCCCCCGATGTGCAGATTTAGATATCTGCATGCAGGGGGCGCCCTGGCTATTAGATATATAGATTCTGATGGTCTAAAGATTCTTACTTTTCTTCAGGGGTCCTTTGGAGCCAGAGCGAGGTGGAGCGGTGCTCCGCCAGCTCAGGAGTGGGAACTATGGCAGCCACGGGCCAAAATTCAGTGGCGGCTTTAAAAGCAGCTGTAGGGGAGGGGGTTTTAGGGAGAGGTTCCAAACTTGCAGGGTAGCTTCTGGGACCTCTCCCCCAAATACCCACCAAATTTCAAGAAGATTGGACCAGGGGGTCCAATTCTACAGGACTCCAAACAGGTTGCCCCCATTCCCTCCATTGTTTTCTATGGTGGGGGAAAAAGTAACGTTTTTTCAAACCCCATCTCCTCCAGCCCCTCATATACCCTACGAGTTTTTGCCATTGACTTCAATGGCCCATAGGGTATAATGGGGCTGAAACTGACATTCGGCCGCTTATGCTAATGAGTTATGCTAATAGGTGTGCTAATGAGCTCCTACACCTCTTTTTCTACGAAATGACCCCTGCTCTTCTTGATAATCCAAATCCTGAGATAACGGAAATTGTTGCCAAATTTCTTTCTGCTGCCATTTCTATTCGCCATTTATTTAATTGATTGGTCTTCTTTGTTGGTATATTTACATGGCAACTCCTTTTACATTTGTTCCTTTTGCCGGTACTGTTTTCTGTTGCTGTTGTTATTGTTCAATGTGAGTCTGTAAGTGTTACAGGCCAGTAAAGGTAATTGGACTGATACCTTACATGAGGATACCATGAAGGAGACAAAAATGTAGTGCACCTCCTTGGAAGAAAGGCAGAATAAAATGATGATTAATAAATTAGCCTTCAGGAGGAAGACAGAATAGGAATGGAAGGATCACAAAGCACATGGCAAATTTTTCAAAACCAAAAGAATCTCCTTTTCTAGAACTTGAATGAGGAAGGGAAGGAGTGTTACGTGCCTTGGCTCTTAGGGAGAAGAAAAAGGATAAGGTGGATAAGGCAGCAACGATGTGGGTGAGCACAACACAGTATAAGTAGAAGCTACTGTCCCCCCCCCCCCCCCGGTCCTCCACCCAATGTCATTACCTCATCTCATTGTAGAGCCAGCTACAAGAATTCACCTTATCTCTTCACAAGCTGAGGACAGTAGCAGCTACGGAGAAAGACTGGCTTGAATCCAGCAGTGTTTCCATAGGTGGAAATATTTTTGCCCACACAGCATGACTTTCTCACCTTCTACCATCTAATGGAGCCCAAATTACCCTCTCCCAATGCTGCTCCTGCAGGACAGGTGACCCCTAAATAAGCTTCAATAGGAGAAGGGAGTGAAAAACTCATATTCTGTGTGTGAAAAATCACTCACCCGTGGAAACACCGAACTGGATCTAAGCCATTGTACCTTACTGTTTGACCATAAATAAAGTTCTGTCAGCAATTAATCAGACACTTAGTCACAAAGAAGCCCTTCCATATTTGTACTCTGCCTTAGAAAGAACCAATCTCATATTAGCATTTCTCACTAAAAGGTTCTTGTTGTTCTAAACACAATTGTTGAATTATCCATCCAAACTCCACCTCAACAAAGCTTTCTGCAAAACCTACTTCTCCCTGGGATATCTCCTCTTAATTCCTTATTTGGAAATATTCCCAGGACCCTAAATTCTTCTCCTTCAGAGTATATACAGCACATCTTACCATGTCTCACTTCAGTTTCCAAGCCTGGAAAGAAAAGTTTCTGTGCTAAATTGTCTGGACCTACAATTAGAGCCAGAACCTGTCCCCCTAAATATCTCTGTAAAGGTCTATGAATATCTCTGTAACACCAAATCACCTGTGTTTGTTCTGGACAATTCAGCCAGACACCACATCATGCATCACTACTACTTTGCTACAGGATCACTTTCAGATAATTAGATCCCTGATTTAGGAACAGGACAGAGGCCAGACCAGCATGAATATGTAACTATAGCTTGTCCCTGTTTCTTTCTCTTTCTGTATGTCTTTGGCCTCTTCTTCTCCTTCATAAAAGGTGTACTGTCTCTGTGTGTGTGTGTTTTTGTGTGTGTGCATTTTTGGAATAACTGGCTGCTTTTTGTGGACTTTCTAATGCTGGATATAAAAATGTATTTGAAATATTTATATCCCACCTTTCCATAATGCCCAAGGTGGCTTATTGTATGCTTTATATTATTTTAATTACTGCAGGCTAGCAATTTTTGCACGTTTTGCCTTTCCTATTCTCTGTAAAATCCTATCAATACTGACAGGTGATTTCTTAAGAATAACATCTGGCAGAACAGCTACAGCTCTGTCTGTGATCAAGATTTGTGATAAGCTATTTTGTTGACATTGGTGATAATGGAGTCTAATAGAATGTGGCAGCAAAGGATCAACACAGCATACAATTCTTCACAGACTATTTCTACAACAAATATTGAATTCAACATTGAATTCACTTCATGGTGCCAAAGGGCTCCTGTTTATTTTAACATTGAATGAGTCTTCATTTATTTGTGCAATTCCAAGTCTGCCTAATTATTAATCATGAGTCTATTTTGAGATGTCATATGCATCTTGAACATTTGGAACCATATCTTGAATGCTTTGTTGCTATTATCCCATTACGGTTTTTGTTTGGATAACAAAAGAAAGTCTCTTGTCAATGAGCTCCGCTGGAGGTTTTCAAGAGCAAGGTAACTGAAGCAGACAAAAGTTGATGCAGCAAATTTGCAAACCTTTGAGGTACCTAATAATGAACAAAAGTTCAAAGTCATGGCAGTCATCTTTGAATGCATATGGGTACTGAGACAGAAATGTATATTATCACTCCAGTTCATATAATTTTGTTTTATTAGAATTTTTTTAGCCCAACATGGAATGAAATATTAATCAAAACATTTATCTAGTACTGGTACTGTGGATTCCTATGTGGCAACCACCACATAAACCATTTGCCAGACTGAATATATGCTATCTCTGATATGGATAGATCTCCTTAATGTGAGCCATACTTTTTGCAACTAGTGGCAATGATTAGCTGACATTTGAACACACACATGAACAGACTAGTTCTCCTTGGCCTGTAAAGATCATTGTTGTCTACTTTGACCAGTAGAACCCCTCCCGCTAGAATTCTGTCACATTACCTCCTACCTGACCCTTTCTGAACTAGAGAAGCTGGGGGGACGTAACCTGGGATCTTCTGTATGTAAAACAGATGCTACACCACTTTGCCATGGTCACCCTGAATAAACTGACCTTATTGGTCTGTTTACATCCTACTGTTAGCCAACTTGCCTTATTTAGTTATAAAAATGGGGAAACTATAGTTATTAAATGGCAATAGGCATATAAGGGAGCACCATGTATACAGGAGTCCCGCTTGTTCCAGTATCCCAGAAATAGACGCAGAGACCAAATCTTAGTGAAATGGTTTCTTTACTAGGGAGTTTGCACACATACAATAATATTCAATCACACACCCAACAACACAGAGCTAGGAAAATTAGGCAAGAAAGGTATAGAGAGATTTGCATTAGCAAGTATTTCGGTGGTTGGGTGATACTGACCTGTCCGATGAGGTGAAGCGATCCTGCAGCAAAAAGGGAGGCTATAAGGGAAGGGATTGTGTGAGAACCAGCCACACATGTGGAGACTCTAGACAGTGCTAGATCTAGAGTCAGCAAGGTAAGGTAGGGTCAGGTAGGTAGATGCAAGAGAGAGAGAGCAATGACCATGTGCTCTCCTTTTATACCCTAAAAAGTGGGTGGGCAGGCTATGCCGTGTCAGTTATGTAGTCCCCAGGAAAACTAGCAAAAACTAGTTATTGATGGTAGAGAGGATTAATAGTTGGGCAATTGACAATGTTTCTAACCAGTGACACTTTTCAGAGAGGAGGGTTTAAGACAAAGCAGAAGAATAGATAGTCCTCTCAGGTACTTGGCCAGCCATCAATGTTAATGATCTGGTGCTTGGCAGCTGCGTTAGCTTGATGGGCTCAGAGAGATTGTCAGCAGAGCTAATTTTGTCACAGCCAAGTTCTTTTGTTTAACTTGAAACTGATTATGTGAAGTTTCGGGTGATGTTGCTAGAAGAAGGGGGAATGCCTGCATGTCATGGCATTTAAACAGGAAAGTTCATGTTATCTTTACAAAGCATGGCTTCTCTATTATTCTGGGTGCTGGTTCCATGTGGCTGCAGGTTGCAGGGAGGCTGGAATGTTGTCTACCTGAATTTGCAATCATCTTAGGGAGGCAGGGATGGATGGCATCAGTTCTTCCATGGGTCCACATCTGGTTCAACATGTGTCAGTCTAAGGTTTCCCTCAGTTGAGCACATGTCTCTTTGTTCAGTGCATTGGCACTGTCTCATGATCACCAATTAGTCCATTTCCACTGGCACACTCTTTGCACAGTCCAGATATAGCGCTTTATTACAAGTCCATACTTTATAAGAAGCTTGCAAGGCAACACTACCTTATAGACTATCATGTTATATTGATCTTTCACTGCCATATTTCATAAGTCTCAGTTGTCCCAGTGTCAACAAAACAGCCTTATCACAGATCTTGACTGTAGATAAATCTGTTGCTGTTCCACCGGATGTTATTTCCAAGAAATCAGATGTTGTTCTTGTTGCTAATCCTCCATCAGTACCTGTTTGGCTTCATCCACCTTCTTTCGAAACTCAAAAGAAAGTGCCTTCTGTTATAAAATCTTTTTAAAAACCTGGAAAATATCTTTCTCTGAGGGGGGGGAGAAAATTTAAAAGCCTGTTTGAAACGGCAAAAAAGAAGGGAAGGGGAAGGGGAATCTAACATACTAGGTTTAATAGAGGCTAAGTAACACACACATACAGTCCAATATTCATAATAATGAGCATAGATTAATTTCAGATCTGTTTCAGAGGTCCTGTTTTTCATGTCCCATTCGGTGAAGTGAGGCTGGTGGCCTCAAGGGACACTGTGTTTTTAATGGTGGCACCTCAGTGTCAAATTTCCTCTCTGCTATTACCTACCTGACACCATCCTGACACCTCCACTATTGCCTACCTGGCACTGTTCTACCAGCTCATTTCCTGCATGTGTAAAGCAGGCCCCAGAGATTGGTAAGAGAGGATGCCATGACTGTAACAATTACAAACTTTGTAACCAGAGTCTTCTTCCAGCTTTGTTGATCACAAAATGTATTGATTAGATGTGGGTGTGCAATTATCTGAACTGCACCTGTTGTTTAGGCAAGGGGATTTCAAAATAGCCTGGGTGGGAAAGGAGAAGAAATATTTGTAATCCATACGGATACAACAAAAGATAAACAAGCTGCAATCTTCAGCCTACTCAGACTGATAAGCCTTTTGCCTTTGAATATTGATATCAGATGCAGAAAAGGGGCAGATCTGTGGCTGATTAGGCAGTTGGTTCTAGGCTTACCAAGCCCCCCGAGAGGGCGGGGGAAACCCCAATTTTAACTCCTCACCCCCACCTTTTCAAAATTGTCCGGCAGGGGACAAAATGGCTGCTCAGTCCTCCAGTCTCTTTCTAGTGTGCGCTGGTAAGCAGGGCTCTTTTTCAGAACGCAGGGGAACGCCGTTCCAGCTGGCCTCTGAGCCTGCCCCGCCCCTTCCCAGCCAGGCCTGAACCATTTAAAGGGGAAGTTACTGCAGAGAGCCTGCAGAAAAAAAGCCTTATAGGACGCTTCCCCTTTAACAACAGAGCCAGCAAGAGAAAGCCCCGCCCAGGCTAGGCCCTTTGTACTGAGAGGCCTGGCTTTGGCTTGCGAGACTGCCTTGCCCTCCCTGATCTGGTAAGTTGCCTGCCCCAACTCTTTTCCTTCTCTCTCTCTCCCCCTTTCTTTCTTTCTTTTTTCTTTCTTTCTTTTTTCTGTCTGTCTTTCTGTCTGTCTGTCTCTCTCTCTCTCTCTGTCCCCATCCAGCAGAGGTCTATCAGTGGCTATTATTAGCCACAAGGTCTAGATGGAACCCTTTGTCTGGGGCAGTGATGCTCTGAATTCTTGGTGCTTGGGGGGCAACAGTGGGAGGGCTTCTGGAGTTCTGGCCCCGCTGCTGGACCTCCTGAGGGCACCTGGTATTTTTGGCCACTGTGTGACACAAAGTGTTGGACTGGATGGGCCATTGGCCTGATCCAACACTGGCTTCTCTTATGTTCTTATGAGTTTTGATTTTCCTCCCTCCAGCTCCAGCGCCAATGTTCCCTCTATGCTGTGGAGTCTTGTGAGCAAAAATTCTACTTTGTGAGCTGCTGGCATTAAAGTTATGAGCGAGCAATTTGGCTGCTGCATCAATTAGGTTTTTTTGGAGCCATCCTTTTTGAGCTAAGAAAAATGTGTGAGCCGGAGGCTAAAAATCTGTGAGCTAGCTCACACTAACTCAGCTTAGAGGGGACACTGTCCAGCTAAGCCAATACAGCTATTTGGAATTTTCAGGGTTTGGTGCAGGGGGAGGTGCCACAACTCTCAAGATGGAAATGGAAGTTTTCAATACGTATATTGAAAAATCATGAACTTTATAACATTTTTAAAAGAAATTTGTCGAAGAAAAAAAGCCCTGGGAATTGTCCTTTTCTCATTTAGAAGCAGCCCCTGGGCAGATGTGATTATGCACAATACATGTATTCAAATATAACTTAGCTCTCTGGATTCTAGTCATGATTTTTTAAAAAGACAGCTGTGACTCTGCTGCATGAAGGTGTAGTTCTGGTTTTTGGCCGTGTTCAGCCTTAGGATCTTAGACCTTTCTGTTGTGTATTTTGAAGAGTGTACTGGAAGTGACATCATCCAAAGGGGAAGTGACATCACTTGCCACTTGACCTGGGAGTGACACCACAGGAAGTGACATCACAGGAAGTGACATCACAAAAGTCTCCTGGCTCCACCCCCAAAGTCTCCTGGCTCCACCCCCAAAGTCCTCAGATATTTCCGGAGTTGGACTTGGCAACCCTAGTTGGTTCCCTTCCTTGAACACTATGACCTGGCTATGGTGAGCCACGCTATGGTTACCTCGAGACTGGACTACTGCAATGCTCTCTACATGGGCTGCCCCTGTCCCAAATCTGGAAGCTGCAGCTAGTGCAAAATGCGGCAGCCAGGCTGTTGATGGGTCTCTCTGTACAAGAGCACATCTGGCCTGTGCTGAAGGCATTGCACAGGCTGCCGATAGCATACCGGATTCACTTCAAGGTGCTGGGTTTGACCTTTAAAGCCCTAGGTGCTCATGGCTGGTAGGCTGTTTGGTGGCAGCGGCAGCCACCTGGAGCAGCGATGAGCAAGGGAGCCATTCTTGGGACTGTGGCCTGAGCAAGCTGCCACTGCTGCCACTGCCTCCTGGCCCAGCCACTCCCCCTCCTCATCCCCCTCTTGCTGGAGTGGTGGGGAGCAAGGGAGTCCTTCTCGGGCCTTGGGCCCAAGCAAGCCTCTGCTGCCACTGCCGCCACTGCTGCCTCCACCTTCTGGCCTGGCTGTCCCCCCGCCTCCTCCTGCTCCTGCTGGAGCGGTGGCGAGCAAGGGAGTCTTTCTTGGGCCTGTGGCCTAAGCAAGCCACCACTTCCACCTCCTGGCCGGGCCACTACCCCACCCTCCTCCTGCTGCTGCTGGAGCAGTGGTGAGTGAGGGAGTCCTTCTTGGGCCTGTGGCCCGAGCAAGCCGCTGCCGCCTCCTCCTCAGGGCTCAGCCGCTCCCCCCCCTCCTTGTCCTCCTCCTGCTGGAGTGGTGGTGAGTGAAGGAGTCATTCTTGGGCCTGTGTCCTGAGCAAGCCACTGCCACTGGCAGCAGCAGTACTGCCTCCTAGCCGCTGCGGCATTGCCATGATCAGCCTCAGCCTGATGACCCTCCGTCTGCCAGAGTGCCTGCCTTATCCATCATCTCCTATCATACTGAGGCCGAGAGGCTGGGCACCAGTTCTGTGGGTGGGACTAGTGGGTGGGTCAGAGGCCGGGCACTGCAGAGCTCTACTTCAGCAGCTGGTGGAGTAGCATTAAAGTTGTGAGTCTACATTTGACTATCACCTAAATTAGTTTTTTAGATTATTTCCATAACCTTGTAAAAATCAGAGAATGAATATTTTAAGAATAATACAAACATTATAAGAGAAAACAGAATCAAGACAGATTTCATTACAGAAAACATCCTCTATGGGGGTAGACCAGGCCTCCAGAGAACATGTCTACTCTCCCCTTTCCACTATATTGGTAGACCTGGCCTCCAGAGAACAAGTCTACCCGCTGCTTTCTACTATATTGGTAGACATGGCCTCAGACTGTTGCCCTACACTGATGCTTAGAAAACATATCAGCACTTGGGGGAGGGAACTCTTGCAGTCTGCTTTGGGGTGTTTTTTTTTTTAGTGAAATATGACACATTTACAGGTCAAATGTAACAATCACTGTCAGAACCCTGCCTAACCTAACAAATATGGTTGCTTAAATTTTATCAAACTGTCCAAACTACTTATTTATTCAAATATTTATACCCCACTTTCACCTGTGACTCAAGGCACCTTAAAAATCATACTGAAAAGCATAAGGGGTGTGCAAAAAAAAAGAATCTATTTTTTTCCAGCTCCATTATAGCCAGTGGGGACCATTATAGTCAATGAGCCCCATAAGCTATAATGGAGAATCAATCTGGGGGTATCTGGGGCTCTGGGGGCTGTTTTTTGAGCTAGAGGCACCACATTTGCCACATAGCTGCTGGTGCCTCTTCTCAACCCCCTTCCCAATTTTCAAAAAGATTGGACTAGGGGGTCCAATTCTATGGGCTCCAGAAGGAGGTGCCCCCATCCTCCATTGTTTCCAAAGGAGCTAAAATTTTGTGCACCAGCACCCCCTTGTGTAGCTTAGAGGGAACTCTGTTCACTATCTAACTTGAGCAGTGCATAAGTAGCCCTCTGATGAAACTAAAATCTTTACATTCCAACTGGCTTTTCAGGGCCAGCTTTTTCAGATTCTAAATTCAGCCTGTGCAATGCACTCTTCCTTTCTGCTCTCATCAAGTGGTACACAGCACCATGGCACATAGCACTAGCTTTTCCATATGCATTTGTTTAGGACAGGATATTTCTGTGGGAGACTGTTAAAAGGTTACCATCAGGGATACAGTTTAGGTGGACAGCAAATCCAGAGTCCAGCATGGCTCCAACTGTTGGGGGGGGCGGTGTCTCTTCATACCAGTACTGTTGGTGACTGCATCCCTTTACTGACAGAGTGAATGGAGAAAGTAAATCAGTGTGCTTACAGCATCTAAAGAACAGGAGGGCCTACCACACCAGTAGCGTAGCATGATCATTTTAAAGAAGCAGATCCAAGAAATAAACAATGGGAATGGAACATATTGTCCTTTCTGTTTTCTTCCCTGAAGCATCTCGATTACTGCTGAGCCACCATGATATTCTGCCTCTCTCAGTGGCTAGCCAGATGCCTTGGAGAAGTTGTCACAAAGACAATTTCAGGTGGGTAGCAAGATTCAAGTCCAGTAGCACCTGAAAGACCAACAAGATTTCCAGGTTCTGAGCTTTCAAGTGTCGAAGTTCCCACTGAAGGGAGCTTTGACTAATGAAAGACAAGATATTGTTCTGAGACTGTTGTCCTGAGACTGAATGGGTGGGTTTGCCTGAGGAGGCACATAATGGGAGTCTGGGACTTTGATAAAAGAAGGTTAATGGCCTTTAGTATCTGTTGACGTTTCCCTAATGGGAGCTAATTGTCAGCTGACTGATGGTGAAATTCTTGAATAGATGCCTGGAGTAGGAGACTCTTGCACTTCAGCGGAGGGAAGGCAGTTGTGGGAATGAGACGTATTTGAGCTTGAATCACACAGAGAAATAGCAGGGACAGAACCAAAGGAAGGGGGGGAGGGGGGAAGAAGGAGGGAGGGAGGGAGAGCAGTGCTGCCTGGAAAGTGAAGTACTCACTGCCCTGGAAGCCGTGTCCCTAATTCTGGCTCCTCAGTGATAACAAAGGTACATTCTCAAAATACAGCCTGTTCTGAACCATATTTCAGGTCTGCAATTTAAGACAGATGTCTGGGCTGAACAATGCCGTCAAGGTTTTTAGCTGCCCTGAGAGGTGCGAGTCAAAAGTATCCCTATATGAATGTCCGAGAACCCTCTCCAATACTATGGGTCACAACAAAAGCAGAATAAAAGGCAAGACCTATAGGTAAATCTTGAACTGTACAATCAGAGGCTTCTGTTAAGCCTACGGAGCCCGTCCTTGATCTAAGCTCTTGTGTGTCCAGGTTTAAATTAAGAGCAACTCTTCACACTGGCATAAGGCTCTTCTGCAGGGCCTCGCAGTCACAGGACAGCATAATTAGCATAACAATAACCCCTCCTGTATACATTGGTAGGGGCCAGCATCCTGTGGGGCAATTCATGCCTGAGTTGACATCCAAAGCAATCTGCAGCTCATTATCAATAGATTACAGTGGGAATATATTTGCATATAAGGTTACTCTATAAGAACCTGAAAGCTGTAGATCTGCTGGGACCTTATTTTTACACCTCAAGAGCTAGTAACATGAGGTGTTGCTCAAGGGCGTAGACTTTCTCAATCCCCGGGGGGGGTGGGGGCTGTCTTTCGTGTGCGCGCGCGAAGCGCGCGCGCACGCTCAGGACCATGTCCCGCTGCTCTCCCCCCTGCCCCAGGGAGCCGCCGCCGCCGCTTCCCTCCCCCAGGCCGTGCCCGCCCGCCGCGCTCCCCGCCCCCCTCCCTCCCCCCGCTCACCTTGGGCGCCGGCGGGGTAGGATCGCTGCTGCTGCTGCCTGCAGCCGGGGGCCGGCGCGTCGCCCTTGCGGGCCCCCGGCTCCTGCTCCGCCTCGCATTTCCCGGGGGGGGGCTCAGCCACCCCCAGCAAAATGAACACCCGCCGGTGGCCAGTCAGCCGGCCATCGCTGCCTCTCTCTCCCCCCCACCCCGCCCCAGGGAGGCAGGAGGGCAGGCCGGGGGTGGGGGGGAAGGAGAGGCGGCGACGGCCGGCTGACTGGCCACCGGCGGGTGTTCATTTTGCCGGGGGTGGCTGAGCCCCCCCCGGGAAATTTCGGGGGAGGCTCGAGCCCTCGAGCCCCCCCGTAGTTGACGCCCATGGTGTTGCTGACACTGTAGTGGACATATTCAGTTTCAAAACATGCTGAGTTTCAAAACATCCCCATTTAAAATTTACTTCTTTCTTGCACAAATCTAACCCCATCAGTCTTTGCTTTCCATTTCCTGTTTACTTCCACCAAACATTTCCCATTATGCTAATGTATTTTTAACGTAAGTATGTACAAATAATATAAAAGAAGTTAACAGGAAATTCCAGCAACATGAATGAGTGACTCCTGACCTGCCTTCTGTGCATGATGGTCTCTGGTCAGGACCTTCCACCTAACACCTTGTAGAACAACACCGGCATTACTATACCAGAAAGACCAGTAGCCTGGTTCCCATATGAAACAATTTCACACCCACATAAACTCACAAAGCCCAGGCAAATTTTTCTAATTCCTCTGATTAAACACTAGACTGAGCAATGTTCAAATTAGAGATTGATGTGTACACAAAGAGACAGAAAAGCAAAAATCCACAATTGTTTTTCATCTATTACTTGGCATACACACCCACCCCCACATATGCTAAGATACATCCTTTTGATCTAGATACATTAATTAAATAAATAAATAATAGATAATATAATTTTTTTTGATCCAGAAGTACAAATATTTATTGCCGTTTGTTGTTGTATATTTTCCATATCTCTGTACAAAATTCTTCATGTTTCTGGCATCCCTTTTTTGATGGCTCATAAAAGAATATTTCCCCTGAACAGCCACTAGAGGGTAATCAGTGACACAGAGTGTGTCTCCCTTGTGTGTACAAGAAGGTAGAGAGGAACCAGGGTGCCTCTTCTTGGATTGCTGGCCGACACGTATTGCTAGACATCAGAATAACCCTCTTTTAGACACTGCTCTTTGCTGCAAGATAGTCTGTTGCTGCTTGCTGGAAAGATGCTAATCCACCCTCCATACAAATGTGGTTCTGAAAACTGTGGGACCAATATCTCATGGAATGTATCATAGATAAGTTAAATGCCTCCCTGCCGACACCTGCCAAGTCCTCATTTACGGAGAAATGGTTTCCTATTCTTGACTTCCTCTCAAAAGAGGACTTTATTTCTCCCTCCTGTCCCCAACCTCAGCAATAGATATGAATGTTTAGCCTCTAGTAAAAAGACAAAACGATCCTTTGTATATCATACTCATTATAACCATTATTTTTCCGATATGCTTTGCACCAGATCTTATACACAGATTCTTAATTATTAATATTTGTATTAAAATTGTTAGATGCAACAGCTCTTGTATAAGTTATGTTGAACTCAAATTCAATGTGTTGTTTGTTGTTGTTGTTTTGTAAAAAAAAAATTATTTTTCAAAACATTAAAATTAATACATTTATCTTATACAAATCCTTTTTTCCATATTATATAACATTTTGTTCTATTTATATAATCTTATTTTTATCTTGTATTGGCGGTTTCCCACCACATCTGAAGCATAACACATTTTCCACTTTATCCAAAATAGTAATACTTATATCTATGTTTACATTTCTGGTAACGGTCATATATCTTAAAAATACTTATATACTAATTCTTACTTTCTATATTCTTATATAATTCTAAAATAAAAAACAACTTCATTATCTAATTATCCTTAATACATTCATATACTCTAATTCTATTACTTTATGTTATTATAACCATGTATAAATGTAGTTTTTCATGTCCCAGTATTTTTCAACATATTCTTTCAAATCTTTCCAATCTTCTAAAAAGGTCTCTGAGTACAGGTCATTCAACTTTCTAGTCCATTTATCCATTTCAGCCATATATAACAATTTTTTCAACCATTCCCACACATCTGGTATTTTTTCATTTTTCCAATTTTGTGCTTACACCATTCTTGCTGTTGTTATCATATACCATATTATTGTCCTTTTCTTTACATTTATCTCTTCTAGTTTAAGTCCAAGCAATAACATTTCAGGCAACTTCTTAAATGTACATTTCAAAAAATTTTCCATTTTTAGACCATGTATTATAGACCAATAAGTCTTTGCTTTATCACAAGTCCACCACATATGTGTTGTTTGTTGTTGATGTATGTTATTATTTACTATATCATTGTTATATCTGTATCGATCTGTCCTGGTTTTTCATTGTTGTACAAATTCCATTTCAATTAAAAAATTTAAAAAAGGAAAAAAGAAGGTAGAGAGAAACAGGCCTTGTAAAGGGGGGAAATTACAGGTCAATAAAATTTGTTTTAGCACAAGCATTTTAAAAAACAAGATCTAAAAGCAAACTAAATTGTCTTGCTATAAATGAATATCACTGTCTTAACTAATTACATTTGTGTTTTTATTTATGTATTTGCAAAAGGTAAGGCATCCTCTAGCACCCAAGGGGAAGACAGAAGGGATGAGCGTGGGAATGATACCAGATTTTGTGAGCGCACCGTTTCAGTGGTAAAACAATAGTTGTTCACATGGGTTCTCCCCACTCAGCATGAAACCACACTCTTCTTTTCTTCCTGACCCTACTAACAAAATCAATAAAATTATTAACATTACAACTGATGACAGATTTTGCATCAATTGCACGTAAATAGTATATGAATGGTTTCAAAATGCCATAAAAGAAATTAATAAATCAGGAACACTAGCAATTAAAATCAGTAAATGAAAAGGCTCAGAACAACAACACAGCAAAACAAAAATATACATCCTTAAGTAGGAGGTGGAGAAAAGACCAGAGCATATTGTTCTAGAGTGTGGACCAAATCATCCATATGATGGGGCCAGGTTCACATAGAGATTTTTCAACAAACCCATGGAAACTTTTTCAGAAAAATCCAAAAACTAAAGTGGGGGGAATGAGGATTTAACTTCCCCTCACAGTTAAATAAAAAAAAAGATTTTGCAGTACTACACCACAAGATTTCACCCATCATTTTGGGAGTTCCTTAGGAACCTCTGTAAACTATGGCACAGTGTGAGACTGGTGACAGCAGAGTGAGAGAAAGGTGGAGGAGGTGGCAGCAGTAAAAAGAAAGGGGTAGTGGAGAATAAGAGGATATGGCAGTGAGAGAGCACTGGAGGAGGAGAGCAGGAGAACCAGAGGTGGAAAGAGGTGGAGAAGGCGGCAATAACAGAGGTGGGTGCAGCAATGGAATAAAGGCCGTGGACAGACTTGAGTTCTGCCGTGCCTCCGCGGCGCAGCAGAACAAGGCGGGGGGGATTGCCCCTGCCGCGTGGCGTTCACACGGAGCCGTAAGGAAGCCGCCCGCAGCGTCCAGACTGCAGGCGGCTTCTGGTGGCAGCCTCCGAACGCCGCACAGCTCCCCCGCCCGGCGCTCGTTCACACCTGCCGGAAGCGGGTGGAACGCGCACCGCAGCAGCTGGGACACCACTTTGAAGTGGTGCCCGGCTGCTGCGGGAGGAGCGCAGCGCCAGACGCGTTGCGTCCGGGCCGCCTCCTTCAGGCAGATGCGGCAGTCTGAACGGCCACTCTGCCCCCGCTTTTAAAGCAGAGGCAGAGCGGGCCAGACTGACAGTCTGTCCTTGGCCAAAGTCAGAAAGGAGAGGGGAGGAAGAGGAGGCATGAGAGTGAGGAAGGAAATAGGTGCAGAGAGGGTAAGGGAGAGAAAAACAAAGGCGAGGGGGAGCAAAAAGAGAAAATGGGGAGCAGAAGAAGAATTTCAATCCTACTTGTATGCATCTAATTTTCCAAGTCATAAAACAATCACAATATCTGTTTAACAGTGATCCACAAAGCCTATATTGACTGTGCTGCATATTGTTTTTTTAAAAAAGCAAGCAACAGAGCATCCCCCCAAGTCTAAACTAGGCAAAGATGTTTTATGGCCTTTCAAACTTTCTTATCAGGAGCTTTTTATTTCTCTATTAAATGCAACAGAAGAATACAAAGAATACTGGAAGTATTCTCAAAGGGAAGGTCTCCACAAGGATATGCATTCATCTTAAAAATCAATATTCAGCATCTTATTTCAAAGCTGAAAGAGAATTTTTAAAAACTATATAGCAGCATTGCTGAATTATTAACTTGAACACTTTATCAGAATATTCGAATGCTCACACTAGCACGGGAAATGAGCTTGAAAATTCTAATTAAATCTCCAGAGGGAGTAAGTTCTTCCATTTATCACAGGCACCAATAAAAATGTAGGCATTGTCAGTAACAGAGATCTTGTTTACTAAACCCAGACTTAAAAATATGGCACATCATCTCTATTTTATAAACAACTTGTTTATTGAAATTGGTTTTTCTCATTTGAGATCTACAATCAGTAGCTGAAGTGGTGTTGGTGATTTAAATGTGGAATTCACTTCCAGAGGAATTCACTGCCAGAGGATGTAGTGGTGGCCATAAGCATAGACATTTCAAAAAGGGGATTAGACAGATTCATGGAGGATAGGTCTATCAGTGGTTACTAGCCATGGTGACTAAAGGGAACCCCCACATTCAGACACAGTAATCCTCTGAATACCAGTGTCAGGAGGCAACATCAGGGGAAGGTATCAGCCACCATGTTGGTTCTCCAGAGTAACAAGTTGGCCACTGTGTGAGACAGGACGCTGGACTAGATGGACCTCCTATGTTCTTGTGAATCTGCTATCGCTGACACAAAGGAAACTCCTTCCCAACATGGACATACTGTATCCCTCACTCTCCTCATTCCACAGTTGTATTCAAGTTTTTGGTCTGCTGGCCCTTTCTGGCCTTTGAATAGCATCTTCTTCTAAGTAGCAAAAACATGTATTCCAGGGCTCTGGGTCTCTTTGGTAAATAGGAGCTAAATCTATTCAGGGAAGATGCAAATCACCATCAGATCACAGGCCCCATTATAACATGATGATTTGGACTAATATTTCCAATTAAGTATGTTATGGATCAAATTGACAAATGCACTTTACATGTTTATCACATCCCCTTGTGCTGAGCTGACATTTTATCCAGCTTCAGTTTGGGTAACAGATGACAGGGCAGGCCTTGGACATTACTGACTTCAGGATCCAGAAGATAATCCAGGAAATGTTCTGTGAGTTATTTTGCCTTAAAGTATATAAAGCAGGGGTGGGCAAATTGCGGCCCGGGGGCCACATGCGGCCCGCCACAGAGTTTTTTGCGGCCCGCCAAGAAGATTTCAGGACTTCAAGAAAATTGAGCCTAAATTCAATTTGCTCTCTTATCCCATCACTGCTGATATTGATGCAGCACCTGAGGAGCTGCAGCTTGAACTTGTTGACATGCAGTCAGATCACACTGGGAAAGAAATGTTTAATGCTGTGACATTAGTTGACTTTTACAAATCTTTGTCTGCTGAAAAAATGCCCATGTATGAAGAAATTTGCTGGGAAAATGTTCCCTATATTTGGGTCTATATATATTTGTGAGCAAAGTTTTTCTTGCATGAAGATCAACAAGAGTAAATATAGATGCTCTTTGACAGACATTAACTTGCAGGTCGTGATGAGAATCTCAACAAGCAATCTGATTTCAAAAAAAATTGTAGAAAAGTGTGATAGGGTGCATTTGTCTCATTAAACTGATTCTCAAATTAAATGTGCTTGCAGCTATCGATGATATGAAATTAGCACAATAAATAAATTGAATAAAACTACCACTATTTTATTTAATTTATATTTATTGATTTTTATGATACAATTTATACCTTTTCTGAAATGCAAAGTTAACTAATGAATGCAATCATTTTAAAAGGTGCGGCCCTCCGCTAACCTCCACTCCCACAAAGTGGCCCCCGAGCCAAAACAATTGCCCACCCCTGATATAAAGTATCAGCTTTCTGAAATCCACTATTGGACAGATTAGCCCATTGAAGGCAATGTAATTTGCTGACACATTTTGTTGCCTTAGCAAAGGAAATTTGCTTCTTCTTCTTTTTTTAGTGACTAGAGACAAAGCACAACAACATGTAGGTCCTTTCCCTGGGTAATATGATGAAAGCCATGTCTGCCTTCATGTTATAAATGATTCACAATGTATTTTAGAGTCAGTTTTGGCACAAAGATTGTGGTGTTTCAGGAAAACTATAAGTCATACACAGGGGTCATTTTGTAGAAAAAGAGGTGCAGGAGCTCATTAGCATAACTCACTAGCATAACTCATTTGCATATGTTAAACCACCTGACATCACCGGAAGTACTTCAGAAGGCAAGAAAGGAGAGAGAGAGAGAGAGGAGGGAGGGAGGGAGGGAGAAAGAGCTGGCAGAGAGGGGACAGCTACCAATCCAACCCTCAGAAATACCACTATTCTGGGAGGATAGCTTCAGTGGTGGCTGAAGCCTTCAGAAGGCTGGTCGGAGGAACAAGGACCTTTCCGGGGATGGGGTCATTTTGCTGCAGCCATGACACAAGCAGGCATTCCCCCACTGGGGGGGGGGGGGCTGGCACCAATTCCCGGAGCTAAGCTCCCCCAAGCTCCTGCTCGAAATGACCCCTGGTCATACATCTTTATTGCACCCTGAAAAAGTTTGTATGTCACAAGGTCTTGGTGTTTTGACCAAAAAAAGGCTAATGAAATATTAATTCATAGGTAATCCATTAAGGAGAAGGCTCAAAGAGTCAGATAGCTGTTACCCAAATCAGTATATGTGTGTCAGTGCCGTAATGTACAAAGGCATGGAACATGTATATTCTGGGCACCTATATACTTGGGATCTTTAGCCTATGTATACCAAGGTCCAGATTCAAATCAAGACTCGGAAAAATGAAGGAGGAAAGGGTTTTAAACAATAGGGGGTTATTTTACAAACACAAAAAAGACCAAATTAATCTGTGCAATAAGGCACAGCAGTAATGAAAATTACAGCATGGAAATACAATATCATAAATAAAACATCAAAACCTCTCTCTAAAACTGCTGCCTATCTAAAGGGAAGATAAACATATAAAAACAACTAGACATAGAAGCCTGTCCTGAAGAGAAACAGGGGAAGGGGAGGTGGTAGCTGGTGGTGAAGAAGCCACATCAGCCTGACTTTTCCCAAGGGCGAGACTAAGGGTGTGATCACATGGACATTTATTGCGGGCCTCGCGGCTGTTCCCCATCGCAATTAAAGGGGCTGACTAGACGGGCTGCATCTGTCTCCCGTCTCGAAGCCGCCCCCCCCCCCCGCACTCGAGCCCGCTTTTCCAACCACCAGGAAAAACAAGTCCCTATCGCGCTTGAAAGAGCAGCGCGGGAGAACCCGGGTTTAAATGCCCGTGTGATCGCACCCTAAGTGGTACAAGGTCTGCTCGTCACCAGAGACAGGCCTCAGAACTGGGCATTCTGTCCTCTCCCAGAGGTAGAGTTACACTACTCTGCCACCTGACTGCGCAAAGCTACTTTTCAAACCGTCTGCTCTTTTTGCTGACCAAAAACAGACTCCTCCCACCGCTTCTCAGCAGCCGGCCACCAGGAGCCTGGCGCGCCCTTCCCTCCGGCCCCCTTCCCCCCAGCAGCAGCAGACGGGCCAAGCGCATGCGAGAGGGTGGGTGTGGCCGTGTGTGTGGGAAGGCCTCCACAGACAGAGTGGCCCTGGCAGAATCTCCGCTCTTCACCCTCCGTGGAGGGTGGGGGGGTCTGTACTGCCTCCAGCCTCCAGGCACCAGTGGAAGAAGAGCCTCCCACCCACAAGGGGTCACTGCCCATGTGAGTCTGCCAGGGGGGTGATGGAAGAGAGCCAGAGTCCAGGAGCACCACTCAGACGGGTGCCCTCTGCAGCAGGGGAGGAGCTGGCCTGAGCAGTGCAGGAGGAACGCTGAGCAAAAGCAGCTTCCCACTTCCTTACAGACCCTGCTCCAGCCAGGCTGGGGGCCGCTCAGCTTCTCAGTTTCTGAGAGGGGGGGCATGGGGCTGAATCTGGTCATAAGAACATAAGAGGAACCAATGGTGGATCAGGCCAATGGGCCATCAAGTCCAACACTCTGTCACACAGTGGCCAAAAACACCAGATGCCTTCAGGAGCTCCAGCAGTGGGGCCAGGACACTAGAAGCCCTCCCGCTGCTGCCCCCCCCCCCCGGTCAAGCACCAAGAATACAGAGCATCACTTGCCCCAGACTGAGAGATCCTATCTATACCTTGTGGCTAACAGCCACTGATGGACCTCTGCTCCATATGTTTATCCGTATGTCCAGGCCCATCCTTAGCTCTCCATATTAAAACACATCAATACGAAATTATTTCTTTCCCCAAAAACAGATGCCATCAACAATTAATCATGCAGCCCTGACCTGAATAGTCCAGGCAAGCCCAATCTCACCAGATCTTTGAAGCTAAGTACATGGAAGGGAGACCTCCAGGGAATGCCAGGGCTCCTGATGCAGAGGCCGGCAATCAAGCCACCTCTCTGAAAAACCTCCAAGCCCCCAGGAGGGCTCACCAGGAGTCACCATGACTTCCAGGAATGCAAGCACACACAGACACACACAGAGACACACACACACACCAACAATCATGGGGTTTAAAAATATAACACATACACACACCTATAATAGTCTGAATCTCAGTCAAAGAAAGAAGGCTCTGTAAAGAAAATGTCACAAACTCCTTCACTGAGACAATTTCAAAATTCCAACATGCTGTTTCATCACAAGAGCCAGTGTGGTGTAGTGCTTAAAGCAGGGGTGTCAAACATGTGGCCCGGGAGCCATATCAGGCCCACGGAGGGCTTCTATCAGGCCCGCACTGGAACTGGCCATCTCCTGCTTCCAGTTCTGTTGCTGCTGCTGCATCATAACTTGCTTCTCCAGACTCTCTCAATTGCTCAGCCATTTCATGTTTCCCCCTGGGTCCTAGACTCAGAACTCTGAGCATGAGATTTCTGTGGTGAATGTCAATAAACCAAAAGTAGGTTTGCAGCTTACAGATACACACCAGAACAGCATACACAAGATTGCAACAGCACAGACATTTTGATGCAATAATTCAGAGCAAGAGGTGTCTGTTATCAGATACTCTTAAATAAACAAAATATTGCAAGAGTGCTAATGTTTTAAACATGTTTTTATTTAGAATTTTAAAAACCTTTGTGTTTGTTTTTTTTATAAAGTTTATATCTCCACTACCTGGCATTATGACACACATGGCCCGGCCCAACAAGGTCTCATTTATGTCAGATCCAGCCCTCATAACAAATGAGTTTGACACACCTGGCTTAAAGTCTTGGACTAGGATCCAGGAAATCCAGGACTGAATCCCCACTCCTGCCATGGAAGCTCACTGGGTGACCCCACTGGACGCCTCCCTCCATTCCGATGAAATGCCATTGACTACTCTCTGAGGCTGCGGTTCTCTAACCAGTTCCCTCTCCACCCAGCCATCCTAGAGTCCAGTCCACAGTCCTTTAGTTTATCCATCAGAGCATCATGGGGAACTCAGTCTATTTCCAAAACCTATATGCCATCAACAATTAATTGTGTGGTTAAAAAATATTTTAAAAATATCACTCAATAATATTCTGAATCTGTCAAAGAAAAAGAATTCTGTAAGAGGGGACGGAAGATGTCATGAACTCCTTCACTGAGACAATTTGAGTAAATATTTCATTCGTGTATGAGACAAAATACTTCCTTCCCCTTCTCTTTTCCTCACAACTTAGGCTGTGTGACTGGCTCAAGGTCATATAGTGTGCTCTGTGGCTCAGTCTCACTGATCTTATTAAGAACATAAGAGAAGCCAATGTTGGATCAGGCCAGTGGCCCATCCAGTCCAACACTCTGTCACACAGTGGCCAAAAACACCAGGTACCCTCAGGAGGTCCACCAGTGGGGCCAGGACACTAGAAGCCCTCCCACTGTTGCCCCCCCCCCCCAAGCACGAAGAATATAGTGAATCACTTGCCCCAGACTGAAAGTTCCTATCTATACTTTGTGGCTAATAGCCACTGATGGACCACTGCTCCATATGTTTATATAATTTCCTCTTGAAGCTGTCCATGCTTGTAGCTGCCACCACTTCCTGTGGCAGTGAATTCCACATGTTAATCACTCCTTGGGTGAAGAAGTACTTCCTTTTATCTGTTCTAACCCAACTGCTCAGAAATTTCATGGAGTGTCCACGAGTTCTTGTATTGTGAGAAAGGGAGAAAAGGATTTCTTTCTCTACCTGCTCTATCCCATGCATAATCTTATAAACCTTGATCATGTCACCCATCAGCCGTTGTCTCTCCAAGCTAAAGAGTCCCAAGCGCTTCAACCTTTCTTCATAGGGAAAGTGTTCCAACCCTTTTATCATTCTAGTTGCCCTTTTCTGCACTTTTTCCAATGCTATAATATCTTTTTTGAGGTGTGGCAACCAGAACTGTACACAGTACTCTAAATGAGGCTGCACCATTGATTTACACAAGGGCATTATGATACTGGCTGATTTGTTTTCAATTCCCTTCCTAATAACCCCCAGCATAGTGTTGGCCTTTTTCACTGCAGTTGCACACTGTCTCGACATTTTCACTGAGTTATCTACTACAACTCCAAGATCTCTCTCTTGGTCAGTTTCTGCCAGTTCGGACCCCATCAACTTGTATTTATAGTTAGGATTTTTGGCTCCAATATGCAACACTTTGCACTTGGCCACACTAAACCCCATTTGCCATGCAGATGCCCACTCGCCCATCCTTGACAGAACCCTTTGGAGTGCCTCACAATCCTCCCTGGTTCTCACCACCTTAAACAATTTCATGTCATCTGCAAATTTAGCCACTTCACTGCTTACTCCCAACTCCAAATAATTAATAAACAAGTTAAAAAGCATCGGACCCAGTACTGATCCCTGTGGTACCCCACTGCTTACCTCCCTCCACTGAGAAAATTGCCCAATTATACTCACTCTCTGTTTCCTTTTAATTAGCCAGTTTTTGATCCACAAAAGGACTTGTCCTGTTATCCCATGACTATTGAGCTAACTTAGGAGCCTTTGATGAGGAACTTTATCAAAAGCTTTCTGGAAGTCAAGGTAAACAACACCTATTGGGTTCCCCTTGTCCATATGTTTGTTCTCTCCCTCAAAGAACACTAACAGGTTAGTGAGACAAGATCTTCCCTTACAGAACCCTTGCTGAGTCTTCCTCAAGAGATTTTGTTCATCAATGTGCCTGTTAATTCTTTCCTTAATAACAGTTTTCACCAACTTACCCGGTATCAACGTCAGACTGGCCTGTAATTTCCCAGATCTCCTCTGGAACCCTTTTTAAAGATGGGAATGACATTCACTACCTTCCAGTCTTCAGGAATGGAGGCAGATTTTAAGGAAAGATTACATATTTTTGTCAGGAGATCCACAAGTTCACATTTGAGTTCTTTCAGAACTCTCAGATGTATGCCATCCAGGCCCAGTGATTTATTTGTTTTTAATTTGTCTATCAGTCATAGGACCTCCTCTGTCATCACCTCAATCTGACTTTCAACATCCCTCCCAAAATCAGCAGTTCTGGAGTTGGCAAGCACTTCTCATCTCCCACAGTGAAGACAGAGGCAAAAAATGCATTCAGCTTCTCAGCCATTTCCCTATCATCTTTCAGTACTCCTTTTACCCCTTGGTCATCCAAGGGCCCCACTGCTTTCCTGGCTGGTTTCCTACTTGTATTTGAAGAAAGTTTTATTGTTGGTCTTTATGTTTTTTGCATTATGTTCCTCATATTCCCATTGTCAGTGCCTGACATGACAGTTTTTGCAATCCCTGCACTTGTTCTCATAAGCTGTATGGAATACACAAAGTATGGAATACCCTTTCCCCTCAATTGCTTTCTACTCTATGTTGCATATCTAAAGGCTTAATGTGTCCTCTTTGCATATGAGAGTATTCATACTAATCCTTTTGTGTCTACAGGTTCCTGACTGGGTGTTAGCATCCCTTCCTCCGCCCGCCCCGAAGGAATGTGGAGCGTCTCTCTCTCTCCACCCATTCCCCCTCCTTACGCTCAGCTTACATCAACATAGTAAACACTGTGGAATGTCTTATCTGTTATGACTGTGCTGGAGGAGGGGACTCTCTGTGAACTGTGAATGTTTTGTTAAGCAGATTTTGGGAACCTGGGGAGTGTAGTCTCAATACATAAATTGTTTTGGAGGAAAATTTGGAGGTTCCTGAGAACTAATTTCCCCCGTGTTTTTGGTGAGAACTGCTAGCGCGGGAAGAAGGACATTGATTGGAGGGTAAATCTTTAGCTCATGTATCAGTTTAGTATATCAGTGACTGTAACCCATAGTATTTCATTACTAACAGAAGAAGTGTTTGTTTCCAGTGATCTTTCTACAAGTAAAGGATTTTTATTCAAAGACCTGTTGTGGACTATTTTCATTGGGACTTTCTCACACCCATTTTGCCTGCCTGTTCACAGACATGCATTTTATTTGCCACAGCCTGTGTTTCCTTTTATCAGTCTCACTGAGACTAGCTTTCCACCATGTAAAGGAATCCTTCTTACCTTTTATAGCTTCCATTACTTTGTTAACCATGCAGGCTTTTTTCTATATGTATTTGTGCCTTTCCTAACCCACGATATATATTTTTTCTGAGCTTCTAGGATTGTAATTTTAAATAGTCTCCAAGCTTCCCCAATGGTTTTGACCCTTTCTACTTTTCCTTTCAGTTTTCTCCTCACATGTCCCCTCATATCAGAGAAGTTACCCCTTTAAAGTTAAAAGTGGTTGTGTCAGTCTTTTTGAGCAACTCCCTATTTATACAAATGTTGAACTCAATAACATTATGGTCACTATTCCAAAGCGGTGCAATCACGTTTACATCTCTCACCAGGGCTTAGGCATTACTTAGGACCAAATCCAGGATCACCTCTCCCCTGGTAGGTTCTGTGACCATCTGCTCCATAGCACAGTCATTGAGAGAGTCTAGAAACTCAATCTCTTTTTCCCAAATTGAACACATATTGACCCAATCAATGTGTGGGTAGTTAAAATCACCTATTATAACACAGATTTCGTCTAGCCGCTATCTTTAATTCATTCATCAGTTTATAATCCACCTCTATCTTTTGATCTGGTGGGTGATAAAATCCCAATGTTAAGCTTCCTTTTTTTTTTAAGGAAAATTTTATTCAGTTTTTAATATATAAAATGTACAAAACACAAACTATAACAGCAATAAACCGTAACAGTTTCAACAAAAACAAAAGTTCTGCCATGAGCACTTACATAAGATGAACAACATCGTAATATTTGCTGGGAACGCTAAATTTGCGAGGAAGAGTAGTATTAGAAACATACTGCAAAAAGGGAAACCATCTGATCTGGGTGTTACAAATACTCGTTCCACGATGAAATGAAGAAAGCCTTTCTGAGATTTTGTCCATTGAATAAAACTCCCAAATCTTAGCATACCATTGTGATAACCTAAGTGGCTTGGGACTTTTCCAGTTAAGTGCAATAATGAACTTGGCTGCTGTAAAAAGAATTGAAGCAAGTTCTCGTCTCGACTGTGGAACTTCTGGATGTTACCAGTAATCTAACAGATATAGCTCCGGGGATAAGGGTAAATGATGTCTAATGATAGCCCGAACTATTTTAGCAACTTTAATCCAAAAATTTTTAACCACAGGAAAATACCACCAGCAGTGGATAAACTAGCCATATCCCCCACAAGATCTCCAACAGGAAGGGGAAGAAGTCTTGAAAATATGGTGGGTTCTAGCTGGTGTAAGGTACCATCTAGTGAGTATCTTATAGCTCTGAAGTTGAATATTTAAGGAGTGAGAAGAAAGAGAGGGAGCAGTCCAGATTTTATCCCATACCCTAGCGTCAAAGACTGAACCACAGTCCTGATGCCATTGGATTTGATAACTGAGCTTGTCTGTTGGTTGTGTGGTGATAAAGTCAGCGTAGAGCAACGAGATAAGAGATTTAAAGGAAGACCTATCAATTTTCAAATGTCGTTCAAAGAGAGTTAAGGGTCATCCTATAGGTACAGGTTTCTGTAATTTGTGTATAAAATGCTGTAATTGAAGATACTCAAGCCAAGGAATGGCACACTGGAATTTCTGTTCAAGATAAGACTTAGGGGCCAAGTCCAGACCTCTAAGCACTGAACAAAATCTGGTGATGTGATGGGCATTCCAAACTTGAAAATCAGCAGAATGTATGGCTGTTGGAAACCAAGATTGTCTAACAAAAGTAGTTAAGGGAGAAATTTTTGGAGCCTATTTGAAATGTAGTTTGTCCCAGATTTTTAGAGTTGTTTTTAAAAATAAACTATGAAAAATAGAGCTCGGTCTTGTAGGAGGATATTCCCATAGAATAGATTGAAAAGGGATAGAGTCTAGATAAGAGTCTTCAAATATTTTCCAATCAGTATGAAATGAAATGTGATAATGCTTAATGAGGCCAAGTAAGATAGAAGCCTCATGGTATAGCTTTAGGTCCGGGAGTGCCAATCCTCCTGATTTAAAGGGCCGAGTTAGCATTTTAAAGCTAACTCTTGGAGGGGCATTATTCCAGATAAACTTAGAAAAACCTTGGTGCCAAGCTATAAAAAGGGTTTGCGGGATGTCAATCGGGATGGTTCGAAAAAGAAATAGAAATTTCAGAAAGATAAAAGTTTTAATTATTTGGATTCTTTCAATCCAAGATAATAAATGAGTAGAGTTTTTTAGGGATTGGTTAGTGAGCAATTTTTGCAATGGTGAAAAATTAACCTTGAGCAAAGTGTTGAATTGAAGTAGGATATCGATCCCTAAGTAGTGCCATGTGGAGTCAATCCATTTGTAAGAAAAGTTAGTTTTGATGTAGGAATGAGCAGAGGGCGAAAGTAGGATGGGATATAGCGTAGTTTTGTGGGGGTTAGCATGAAGACCAGAAATGGAACAAAAAGAGGATAAAAGAGATTGGAGTGCAGGAAGGGTTTCTTTCGGGCAGGTAGCCAAAACAGCCATGTCATCAGCGAAAAGACTGAGTTTCATTGAAGTAGATCCTATTGGTATGCCCATAATATTAGAATGTGACCTAATGGCTTGGGCGAGGGGCTTGATAGTGATAGCAAAAAGTAAGGGAGACAGTGGGCACCCCTGATGGGTGCCATGCTTTAAAGAAAAAAATTCAGAAGTGGCATTATTGATACGAAGTTGTGCTTTAGGGGCAAGATACAGGGAGTGGATAGTATTTCTAAAATTATTGGGAAAATTCATTTCCTTTAGGACCCGTTCTAGATACGATGGTTCTACCATATTGAAAGCCTTTTCAAAGTCAATCGAAAGAATAAAAGAGTCTTGAATGGAGCGATGCTGGCAATAGTGAATAATATTAAGGATTTTCCTAGTATTATCAGCTAAGTCTCTCCCTGTAATAAAACCTGTCTGATCTGGATGGATAAGGGTGGCAATAACCTTATTAACCCTAGCCGTTAACGTGGCTGTAAAATTTTTGTAATCCACATTAAGGAGAGATATGGGCCTATATGAGCCTGTGTCAGAGGGGTCTCTGTCTTTTTTGGGAATAACAATCAATTTTGCGGAGTTCCAAGTTGGGGGGAGATCACCACCTGCCAAAATGTGATTACAGGTGTCTGCTAGATGGGTACTCAAGGTTAGAGAAAAAGTTTTTAAAAAATCCGCAGAATAGCCGTCTAGGCCTGGTGCTTTAAGATTCTTCAAAGATTTGATTGTGTTGAGGATCTCTTGCAGAGTAATGGGGGCTTTCAGTTGCTCAGCTTGGGCAGGTGTCAATTTAGAAATAAGTGGATGAGCTAAAAAAAATTCTTGCATAGCAGCAAGAGAAGGGTTAGCCAAAGTATAAAGTTTTTCATAAAAACACTTAAATGATTTTAAAATGTCTTGTGTGCTATAAAGTGGTACGCCCTGAGGTGAGGTAATGTGATGTACTCTATCGTGGGCCTTTTTATTTTGAACTTTCCAAGCTAAGAGTTTAATAGAGTTTGGACCCTTTGCCCAATATTTTTGTTTAATATATAGCAGTTGTTTCTGTATTGAAGACGTTTCAATGGAGTCAAATTTGCTTCTTTCAGCTTTAAGTAAACTTTTTTCCTGCCAAATTTCCTAAATTCTTCTTCTAATTTGGTAATATTTGTTTTAATATCTGCTAACACTTGAGCTTTGTGCTTTTTATAGGATGCTGACAACGAGATCAAATTACCTCTTAATATGTCTTTAAAGCCATCCCAGACCAAGGGTGTCTGAACTCTGCAGTGCTTGTTAGAGTCAAAATAATCTTTTATGTTTTGTTCTATGGTTTGTTTAACTGACTCTAATAATAAAAGGTTGTTATCAATTTGCCATGAAGGTGTGCGGGTGACATTATTTGATAGGTTCGCTGAGCTTTCAACCCATGAGTGGTCAGACCATAGTCTTGGACCAATGTCTGCTGAAGCAAACAAATTGGCCAAGGAGGGAGAGGTTAGAAGGAAATCGATTCTGGTATATGTCTTATGCTGTGCTGAAAAATAAGAAAAATCCTTAGCATTACCATTTTTGAGCCGCCAGATATCTACAAGAGAAAAATGTTGAAAGAGAGCATGGAGCTTTGTTGGGGTCGATTTAGTAAGTTTGGAGAATTTGTGTGTAGGGCAGTGTGGGTGGGACCGGTCTAAAAAAGCATCTGCAATATAATTCAGATCCCCCCCTACAATTAAGGGGTCAGAACTAAAAACGTGGAGTTTTTCCAGGGTATCATTTGAGAATTCAATTTGCCCCATATTAGGTGCATAGATACAAGCAAATGTAAGAGGATTACCGTGATACAATCCTTTAACAAAAACAAATCTACCATTGGGATCTTTAAGAGTGTCAGTTATTTGAAACAAGAAGGATGAATTGAAAAGTATGGCCACACCCCTAGCCTTGGAGCTTCCATTAGCCAAAATTTGATGGGATATTTTAGGCGATTTAAAAATTGACTGTTGTGTTTTCCGTAGGTGCGTTTCCTGAAGAAAAATAACATCAGGGTGTTGCTGCAGTAGGTTAGAAAAGATACGCTTGCGCTTGATTACATGATTCAATCCTCTGCAATTGAGGGTAATAAATTTGTTTAGTGTAATAGCCATGGGACTATTAAACGAGGTTGCACCATTGAAATTTTAGAAGCTGTTGTTGGGTTTAGATAAAAGTAGCAAAGGAAGCCCCAAAACCTGTTGTATAGCCTCCATGAGTGCAAAAACTGCATGGGATCCTGTATGACCAAAGATTGTATGTGGCAGAAAAAACAAAAATATACAGATAGATCAACAATGAAAAAAAAAACAGTTTTATCAACACAACTCAATAAACACATACCTTGAACCCAAACCCAGAACCAAACCAAATAAACTTGTGTACGCAGAGTGCTGAACCAGCGTCTGCTCCCCCCTTTAAACAAGGGGAACCCTTCCATGGGAAAAAGGAAACTTATGCTATTAAAACTTGGAGCAAGAGTGTCTGAGGTTTCCTCCATCCCCTCCTGTCATACTCTGGAGCACTTGCATATCGTGGTCCAGAGGTAGAGAATATAAAAGGTGCTATCTTGTTAACTGAGACCCCCTCTACCTAATGGGGTCAAGGGCAGTAGTAGTCTTAGCTCATTAATATAGGAACTTTGTTCCAAGAACAGATCGTTTATAGAACCATAAAATAAAGTGGACAGAAAACCTTAGCAATACCAAATATAAAATAGGATATTTCCTAAAAAAGGAAAAAATATAGTTATAAAATATAAAGAACAAAAGGGTCGGGTTAATGCCAGCTATGTCTCTGTAGCCTTAAAAAGCAGAGCCTTAGTTCATGGCTAAATCTATTAGCCAATTGTGGTAACAGTGATAGGGGGAAAAAAGGGAATACTAGGTTAAAACAGGACTCGTCTCAATAGCCTAGATTTGCTAGATTTGCTGTCGCACCAAATAACAAAATTAAAGTGGCTACAAAACCCAAGGCTTAATTGTCAGCCATATAAAATAAAGAACATAGAACAAAAAAACATAAAACAGAAACATTGGGTCAAAAATAAAACCAGTTTAGCCTGATAAAATGAAATAACGACCCAAGGCTTAGTCTTCAGCCAGATGAAATAATAAACAATAAGAGGAAGTCATACTAAATGCTTAGAACCTAAGATGATAAGTCAATTAAATAAAAAAGGTTGTGACCTAGGCTTAAACTTCATCCAAATGAAAAGATATAGGTCCATAAAGAAAGAAAAAATAACCATGTCAAAAACTTCTATAATAATGTTGACATTAACTACTACATAAAAAAAGACCAAATACTTTGGGTCAGAATGGGATCTATTCCCATAACATAGCAAAGCAAAATAGTGACCCAGGGCTTGATCTTCAGCCAGATAAAGTTACATACCAAAAAAATTAACCATAGCAAAAGCATTTTCTAAGGCTTATAAACAGGTATACCAATTAGTCTTGAGAACAAGAGTTATATGTAAAAAAAATGCAAATAAACAAATTAATAGTGGAACCTACTAAGAGGCTCCTGTTCTCCTTAAAATGAGGCTTGATGGTGTGCCAGCTATTATTAAAAGGGAGTCATGCAAAATACTTGGAACCTAAAATGTTAAGTCTACAATCTGAACAAAATCTCCCATAGCAATATTAATAGTAATGATTAAGAAACGAAAATATCGCATACAACATTACAACCTTGCTGTGCAAAGATATATCTTATAAAAAACGATAAAAGAAAAAAGGTTAAAAATATAGGTGTAAAAAGGAACAAATTAGGAATCTAGACTTGCTAGGAGCCAATGCATGGCTAAGGGCCGGATAGAGTGTACCATAATAAAACCACAGAAGTACATAGTCATTTGTTTTGAGGTTTCTTTGACCAGTGGAGCCGGCGCTGCAAAGGCAAAGAGGTAAGTACATCAGATGGAGCGGTTGGAGGGTCTAAGCCAAGGTCTGCAAGAAGCTTGGAGCCAGAATCGAAATCTGAGGTGTAGAAAGAAGCGCCTTCATGTGAAACCTGAAGCTTGGAAGGGGCAATCCAGCGGTACTTTTTGTTGGCTTTCTGCAGCGCGAGAGTTATGGGCTTCATTGCCTTTCGCCGGGAAAGCGTGTCAGGCGAGAGATCTTGAAGTACTAAAATCGTGTGCTTGTCAAATAAAAGATGGCCTTTATTCCTGGCAATGGTTAAGATGGCCGACCTTGTACATGAACTCTGGAAGCGTACCACGATGTCTCTAGGGAGCGAGCGCTGTGGAGACCTGATGGGGCCTGCACGGTATGCCCAATCAATTAGGGGGGCAACTCGGTCCTCCGTGTCTAAAACTGTAGCTAGCCACATAGAAATAAAAATACGCAGCTCTTTGTTTTCCTTGGCTGATTCAGGCATCCCGCGAAATTTAAGATTATTAGCACGAATTTGGTTCTCAAGGGAGAGGATGCGTTCTGTAGCCCACTCCTCCCGATCAAATAAATATTTAGTGTCCTCCTGGACTAGCAAGCCCAGTTCCATCACCGATTCGGCTGTTTGTGACACTTTATTGAGGGAGTCTGTGAGGTCTTTGAGTTGAGAAGTGATAGTTTGTATGGCTTCAGTAAGAGTGCTAGCCATGTTTCGTTCTAGGCGCGATAGAGAGTCGTAAAATTCCGGGTGGGAAATCGCAAGGCCCTCTCCAGTAGGCGTGTCTCCACCCTCTGCCATTTTGCACTCCCCTGAGGCCTGTGTACTCACCTGTTCCAAGGAACATTGTTGAAGAAAAAAGTCGGGTACCGTCTTCGGAGAGGCTCCAGACTTTCTAGGTTTCATCCCTGAGGATCTGCCCGAAGACGGTACCCGACTTTTTTCTTCAATAACGTTCCTTGGAACAGGTGAGTACACAGGCCTCAGGGGAGTGCAAACCATATCAGAGATGGTTTCAGAAGGAGGTAGATGGGCTCAGAACGCTTATGCAGGAGGGTTTGTGGAGGAGCTCACCACTCACGCGTCCATTCCTCTCGGGATCGACGCCACACCCCCCAATGTTAAGCTTCCTTGTGGGCCCACTAATTCAACCCACAGCATTTCCAGAAGCGAATCCAATTCTCTTACCCTCTCAATCTTACTGGACTTACTCAATCTTACCACCCCACCTCCAACTTCCCCCCCCTTCCGATATATGTTATAACCAGGAATCACTGTATCCCACTGATTTTCCTCATCCCACCAAGTTTCTGAAATACCCACAATGTCTATGTTTCCCCCCAACACCAAGCATTCCAACTCCCCAATTTTACCTTGGACACTTCTAGCATTAGTATATAAACATCTATAGTTTCCCATACATGTTAAGCCCACAATCTTCCTCTTGCTGCCTCGAGACCTTGCCAGGCAGTCCCTATCAGTAGCCACAGTCTCAGTGGACAATTCTAATCCATTTCCTTGTAGGAAAGTAACAGCTATCACTTCATCTCTTTGAGATGAACCATCCCAAACCAGAGATTTTTTATCTCCTGTCAGCTTTCCCCCAATATTCAGTTAAAAACTGCTCTGCCACCTTTTTGATTTTAAGTGCCAGCAGCCTGGTTCCTTCTCGGGACAAGTGGAGACTGTCTCTCTTGTACAGCTCCCTCTTGTTCCAAAAAGCATCCCAGCACCTAACAAATATGAACCCTTCCCCCCTACACCATCATCTCATCCACACATTGATGCTCCTGATCTGTCCCTGTCTCTCCGGCCCTATGCGTGGAACAGGTAGCACTTCCAAGAAGGCTACTTTGGAGGTCCTGGTCTTGAGTCTTCTGCCTAGCAGTCTAAATTTTTCTGCCAGGACCTCACGATTGCATTTCCCCACATCATTGGTGCCAACATGTCCCACGACCACTGGCTCCTTCCCAACATGTACCACAACCACTGGCTCCTCTTCTGGTCTAAGATCGGAGAGACCAGAGTTAATAGTACTCTGGTACTCTTAACTCCAGTCTCCCCAATGTTAGACCAACACTCTAAGAACTATACCCCTCACATACACATTTAGGTTGGACAGGGGTCCTTGGTAACACTCCCCCACTCATATAGCTAAAGATAAAATGGAGACAGGACCAGTTCTTTCTCTAAGGCAGGGCCACCGTGACACAGGAATAATGCAGTTATTAGTATCCCATCTGTGAAGGCAAACCCTAGCATTTCTTCTAGGCCCTTCCCTCCCAGGCTAGTACCAAAGTACCTCAATTTGCTGCCTGTGCTGTGCTGCCTCTGACCTGGCTGCCAGACAACTGAGCACCTTGGCTGCTTCCCTGCTGGCCTTGCTCCACTCCCAGCTAGCAACATCCAGAACAGCGGCAGCGGAGATGGCAGCAGTTCCAGCAGCAGGAGGTGCCTGGCTTGCTCAGTGGTGTGGTGTGCGGGCAGGTGGGCTTGCTGGGCTAGCCTGAGTGAGTGGGTTGGGGGGAGTGTCCTGCTGCCTCTTCCCACTCCCACCGTCAGATCTCTTTCTCTCTCCTTCCCTGCCAGTTCCCCTCCTGGTTGCTGATGCTGCTCACTGCCTGCTTCTCCCTACCTAGCTTCACAACTTGAGCAAGTATGCAGTGCTCCAGGGGAGAGAGGAAGTGTGAGGCTTCTGCTCAAAGTAGTCAAGGATCAGATCTTTGTTGATGAAACACAGTTCTTTATTTCCAATTTCTACATTGGTACAGGTCCCCGGATTATTGTCAGAGATAACGCATACAATAGAAGCAGGTCTAATATACCCTCCAGCACAATTTGAATTGCCCATAGGTAACCAATCAACAAGGGGGGAAAACCGCGGGCAAAAGGTTCTCTGGCTGTTTGCTTCCCACAGGAAAGAAAGTGAGGTGTGAAGCAGTAAATTTCCCTTCCCAACCCAGACCCCTCAGATGTAACCATCTTCACATAACAAATGTTTTCCCCAAGGCTTTCGCACATTGATAAGAAATGGTCCCTGTCCTCCCCTGTCTTCCCAGCCTGGAGGAATGGAATGCGGAGGCAGGAGTGTGAGAGGCCCTTTGTTCTCATGCTTTGAAGTTGTCATTCTCCCAGGCAAACAGATACATAGACCAGGCCTGGTCAGAGCCATAATCCTGGGGTCACAGAATATACATTCACCATTGTCAAGCTAAGAGCAATAGGCATGATTACATAGTTGGTACAGGAACAGGCTTGCACAGCATAGCAAAGTCAGGTTACAATATACAGCATGAGATCCCAGAAATCCTTGTTAGAATCTGCAGATTCTGACACACTGCCACCCGAAAAATCAATCTACCCCGGCTTATCTGGAAATTTATTATGAAAAGCTTTAACTAACCTAGGAGTATGAACATTTTCAGAACGAACCCACTCATTCAGTTCCGGGCCAAAATCTACCCACTTGACTAGATATAGCAAGCGGCCCCTATGCATTTTTGAATCAAGGATTTCAGAAATTTCAAAATGGGATGCCCCCCCTTTCATCAGTGGAGGAGGAGTCGGAGGAACTGGATGCCATGCATTCGGCCCAGGATTCTTCTTCAGCAAGCTGAAATGAAAAACAGGATGCACAGAACTCAGTGACTTAGGCAATTCCAGTTCAAAAGACACATCAGAAATCTTGCGCAACACTTTGTAGGGGCCGACATATTTCCACCCCAGTTTCCTGCTGGGTTGCAATCCATGTATATTTTTGGTGGACAAGTAGACTGAATCCCCTGGCTGTAAATCCCAGCCCTCTGCTCTGCTACGGTCTGCATACTTCTTGTAATCCTCTTTAGCTTTGTTCAGTGTCTTAGCAATCAGCGGCCATGAGTCTTGTAAAGTTGCCCACCAACGTTTAAAGTCTGTGTGTGTGTGGGGGGGGGTGTTTGGCGTTTCCTCTATGGTGGGTAGGGGTTTCCCTTCGAAGCCTCCCACCGCCATGAACGGGGATACACCCGTAGATGAATGAATAGCATTGTTATAACTATACTCCGCAAACGGTAGTAGTTCCACCCAATTGTCCTGATGGTAGTTAGTGTAACATCTCAGGAACTGTTCCAGGATTTGATTAGTTCGTTCGGATTGGCCATCGGTCTCTGGTGGTAACCCGAGCTTAGGGCTGGTTCAATGTCCATCAGACTCAAGAGCTCCCGCCAGAAGTTGGCAACGAACTGACTGCCCCGATAGGATACCACACGTCTGGGAAAAGCATGTAACTTTATCACGTGGTTGAAAAAAGCTTTAGCCAGCCCCTTAGCGGTGGGTAGCTGTTTAAACGGGGTAAAATGGGCTTGTTTCGAGAACATGTCTACCACCACCCAAATAACGGTTTTTCCTTTTGAGGGTGGCAGGTTGGTGATGAAGTCCATAGCTATCGCTTCCCATGGGCGAGAGGGGGTGGGCAATGGATGCAACAGTCCTGGGACTTTCCCTCCCCTCCTTTTGCACATCAAACAGGTTTGGCAGGCAGTAACAAAGTCCGAGATATCCTTGCGCATGCGCGGCCACCAGAATTGCCGTTGAACTAAATTAAGCGTCTTTAAGAACCCGAAGTGCCCTGCCAGTTTTGATGAATGACAAGTTAGCAGTGTGTCTTTCCGTCTGGCTCGAGGTACCACGAGTTTGTCCCCATGATACCAGCACTTGTTTTCCCGGAGGGAACAGTCCTCTATGGTTCCCAATTCCTCGGTCTCTTCCGGGAGGTAGTCCCCCCCATTTATCCCCCTACGACTCTACTGCTGCCTGCTTGCTCTGGCTTCGGGTAGTGACAGCTCCTCCCAACTGTTGGGGGGAGAACATGGAGTTGAACACTTCTTCCTTTTGACTCTCGTGCTGGGGTAATCTGGATAGCGCATCTGCTAATGAATTGACTCTCCCAGGAAAATGCTTAAGCATGAAATTAAATTTTGAGGAAAAATCGGCCCATCGGAGCTGTTTCGCATTCAGGGACCTCTGGGTGTGCAAGGCTTCCAGATTCTTGTGATCAGTCCAAATTTCAAAAGGGGTCTGCGCTCCTTCTAGCCAATGCCGCCAGGTGGTGAGGGCCAGTCGTATGGCTGCTGCCTCCTTGTCCCACACTGACCAATTCCTCTCTGTCTCATTAAACTTTTTTGATATATAAGCCAGAGGGTGCAGCTTATCATCCTGTCCCTTCTGTAGGATGGCTCCCCCCATGGCCACATCAGAAGCGTCTACATGCACCACAAAACTCCTTGGTTTCATCGGGGTGGGCCAGGATGGGGTCCGAAGTAAATAGGGTCTTGAGGGTTTCAAACGCCTTTTGGCAATCCTCAGACCAAGCTATTCTCTCCCCGGGCTTCCCTGCTTCCGGGCCCCTCCCCTTGGTTTTGAGGAGTTCAGTTAGCGGGAGAGTGACCGTGGCGAAGTCTTTTAGGAAGGTGCAGTAGAAATTACAAAATCCTAATAGACTCTGAAGCTGTTTTCTTGTTCGGGGGGCTTCCCATTGCACTACGGCCTCTACCTTGGCAGGATCCATTTCTAGCCCTTTCTGGGAAATGCGATACCCCAGAAAATCCACTGAATCCCTATGGAATTCACATTTTGACAGCTTAGCATACAACTGGTTCTTTAACAGAGTTGACAGCACTTCTCGGACCAATTTTACATGCTCTTTCTTATCAGCAGAGTAAATCAAGATATCATCTAAGTAACATAACACCCCCTTGAATAAATGCTTGTGTAGCACTTCATTTATTAAGCTCATAAAGACCCCCGGCGCGCCACTTAATCCGAACGGCATCACCAGGTATTCGAATTGCCCCAATGGCGTGTTAAAAGCAGTCTTAAATTCGTCCCCCTCCCTGACGCGCACCCGGAAGTATGCATCCCGAAGATCCAACTTAGTGAACACCTTCCCTTTGGCTGCTTCTGTTAACAGGTCCTTAATAAGGGGAAGGGGGTAGGCATTGGAGGCTGACACTGCATTTAATCCCCTGTAGTCCGTGCACAACCGTAGCCCCCCGTCCTTTTTTTTTCTGAACAGAACAGGGGCAGCGAATGGGGACTTAGCGGGGCGGATGAAACCTCGCTCCAAGTTCTTGTCTAGGAATTTCCTTAGCTCCTCCCGCTCCGAAGGGCTCATGGAATAGAGTTTTCCCTTTGGTAACTTTTCTCCCGGGATCAGCTCTATGGCACAGTCCGACAGTCTGTGGGGGGGTAGTTCATCTTCCTCGGTTTCACTGAACACCCCCATTAAGTCTCGACATTCCCTGGGAACGGCGGAAGGTACCAGAGTGAGCGCCGCCGCTCGGAGTGGTGCCGGGGCCCCCGATCCCCATCCCGAGTCCCACTTATGGTTTTGGCACTTCTCGTCCACCCAGGAGATTTTCCCTTTGCTCCATTTGATGTAGGGGTCGTGGGAGCTTAACCAGGGACTCCCCAACACCATGGGGAACTGGGTGTTGGGGGTGATGATGAAAGCTCTCCTCTCCCAGTGTTCCCCCGTCCCCACTATCAGTCTCTCAGTCTCTGCCACACATGCTTCTTTCATTTCTGATCCATCCATTTGGGTAAACGTAAGTGGCTCCCCCAATGGGGTGACTTTGGGCCCTAACCCGTCCACTACTAAAGGGCTAGTCAAGTCCTGGGCACACCCTGAGTCAATTAGGGCCCGGACCCAGACGTGGGTCCCTGTCCCGGGTGCTATCACAGTCACTACCATATACAGTAAGGGGCCAGGGATGCTCACCGGGGATGGCGCGTCGCGGATGGGGACCTGCAGTTCTGCGCCGCTCACTGCAGGCTGTTGGAGTTTCCTGACATCTGTGCTTCCGTCAGCTCCAGCTCTCCTTGCTCGCTCGCGGCCCCTTCCAGCTGTAGTGCCCGGGGCTTGAACGAGGTCTTCCCTTTACTGGGGGTGCTCCCGGCTACCGGGGTGGAGGTCTTGGGGACTTTTCCCCCACCGCGGGGGACGCCGAGGCGAAGTGACCGCTCTCCCCGCACCTCATGCAGAGCCCCTGCTTGAACCGGGCGTCCCGGATCTCTTGGGTGTTCAGTTTGGGCTTCACCTTCTGGACAGCTTTTGCTTGGGCAGTCGCTGAAGTTCCCATCTTGATGAGGGTGAAGCGTTCTTCCACGTCCGCGGCCGCTCTCATCCAGGTGGCTAGCGAGCCCGGTCTTCCCCCGTGCAGCACCGTCTCGTACACCTCGGGGTTAAGACCTTCCCTGTACTTTTCGATGAAAAGATCTTGGGTCCAGCCGCGAATCTTGGCTGCTATGCGCCGGAACTTGTCGGTGTACTCCCTCACTGAGGACCTTCCCTGGGTCAGCTTCCGTAACTGGTTCCGAGCCTTCTCTTCTCCCAAGGGGTCCTCATAGTGTTGCCTGAGGGCCCACATGAAGTTGTGCACGGAGCGTAACTCAGGCCCTGGGGTGTTGTGCAGGCTCACATACCAGTCGCTGGCGGTGTCCCTCAGCTTGGACCCGATGTAGCCAATCCGGTCCCTCTCGGTGGGGTAGAGATGTCCCCAGGTGTCTAGAAACCGCTCGATCTCTATGAGGAAGAACCGCAGCTTCTCGGGGTCCCCATCGAAAGTAGCCGTCAACGGATCGGCGGGGGCCTGGTTGACCATCGGCCCTGCCGGCACTTGGGCCGGCGCCAGTACGGGTGCGGGAACCGGGCGGGGAACGGGCTGCGGGACCTGCTGCAGCACTTGCTGCGGGACGACTCCTGCGGGAGCTCCTCCGGGGGGAACCGGCGGCTGCAGGACTCCCCCTCCTGGAGGTCCGGCCCCTCCCGGGGCTGGGCGAGCTGCTTGCATAGCCGTCAGGGCGTCTCGGAACTGGTACTGCAGATCGAGGGCTATCTCGCGCAATTCTGCGGTGAGTTGCAGCCGCAAATCTCCCATCATACGATCCAGGGCTTGGGTCTGGTCTTTCCCGTAGAGATCGGGCCCGTAAGGTGCGCCTCTCTCCTCTTCCAACGGTGGGGGACGCCAGTCTCCTCCGTAGATCGTCTCTCGCTCGTCTCCCAGAAAGCTCGGCTTCCCGTGCTCGGTGCGATCTCCCTGGATCGACACCCGTGCCCCCTTCCGATCGTGCACCCACGAGTTGACGGTCCCACGACCGAAATTGCTCCATGAGTACCTCGGGGTCACGCTCTGATGAGGAGGTGGTCGTGGGATGTAGTAAGCCCCCTGAGCCATAGTCACTGGCACTTCGGGCTCCCCGCCGCCGCCTCCACCACCGGCACCCTGGTCCGCCGGGGTCACCGGTTGATCTTCGGTTGTAGGGATGGGAAGAGTGCCGTCATCCGACATGGTCAGGAACGGCCAAGTCCCAGTCACGGATCTCTGACAATCTGTGAGGCTTCTGCTCAAAGTAGTCAAGGATCAGATCTTTGTTGATGAAACACAGTTCTTTATTTCCAATTTCTACACTGATACAGGTCCCTGGATTATTGTCAGAGATAACGCATACAATAGAAGCAGGTCTAATATACCCTCCAGCACAATTTGAATTGCCCATAGGTAACCAATTAACAAGGGAAAAAACCGCGGGCAGAAGGTTCTCTGGCCGTTTGCTTCCCACAGGAAAGAAAGTGAGGTGTGAAGCAGTAAATTTCCCTTCCCAACCCAGACCCCTCAGATGTAACCATCTTCACATAACAAATGTTTTCCCTAAGGCTTTCGCATGTTGATAAGAAATGGTCCCTGTCCTCCCCTGTCTTCCCAGCCTGGAGGAATGGAATGCAGAGGCAGGAGTGTGAGAGGCCCTTTGTTCTCATGCTTTGAAGTTGTCATTCTCCCGGGCAAACAGTTACATAGACCAGTCCTGGTCAGGGCCATAATCCTGGGGTCACAGAATATACATTCACCATTGTCAAGCTAAGAGCAATAGGCATGATTACATAGTTGGTACAGGAACAGGCTTGCACAGCATAGCAAAGTCAGGTTATAATATACAGCATGAGATCCCAGAAATCCTTGTTAGAATCTGCAGATTCTGACAGGAAGCTGTGGCTACTGGGCATTATGCCCCTCACTTGCCCTGGAGTTTGGCAGGGGGGCAGGGCTGCCTTAGAAGAAGGCTGGCTTCTAAGGAGTTTCACTAATTAACTTTGATTTAATTAGCTGGTGCCCTCCCAGGCCCCCTCCCAAAAAAATATCCCTAGCTACTGGGCTGATTCCAGTGACCATTTAAGGGAAGATTGGGATATATAATTCACCTCAGGATTCATTAAATGACTGTCAACAGCAACAGCAAACTGTTTAAACGTTAGAGGCAAAGGCCAATCAGGCCACATATGCAAATGACCTCTGTGTTCCAACTGGCTATGTGGGGGAGAGGGACAGCAAGCTGTTTAGAATGCAGTAGGTGAGACTCAGGCAACACAGCCAGTGGATAGGGACAGCATGAGTGACACATCAGGGAGCAAACTGATTTGGGAGTGTGTGGAATGTTCAAGAGACTCCACAACCAAAACACAATTATATATAAGGAGAGACTAGCAGATTCTATCTGAATAAGGTGAATATTTCCCATTTAACACTATGGAAGGTAAGGAGTCCATGCATGCCAACATAAAGACTCACCACAGCTTTGGAACCTTCAGCTTATAAAACTATGGTGGTATTTTCTGATGGAAGGACAGTCCAAGTGCAATGGGAGAACAGACTCATTGAGCACGTAAATATGTACCACTGTACTCCAATTCTGTAATATGGTCCTTTATTAATTTATACACCTCATTGGTAGCTAGACTCATTATTGTGTCTTTGGGCAAGTTTAAGGTGGACAACTTTAAGTCCATTAATTTATCCTACAATGATACAAATGAGCTGTTATGAATAAGAGGCAATAAACTGTGTCCCAGTTTAGATTTGAGAATCGTAATGTGATATTTATGGCTCTGATCCATGCCATTGCCTCCAAACAAATTTGACCTAATTCTGCCCATAAGACAAGTCCAGAGACACATTTAGGGACACCTGAAATCATATGTAAGAAGCGTAAAAGCAGCTTATCAAATTTACCAGATGTAGCCTCAATCCCTTCAATCCAAATGGGCGCACCATATAGCAAGTGTTCTTCAATCTTTGCCACATCGGCTGCAGTGGCTGCTGGAATAGACTGTCCTCCATTTGTAAAAAGAAACGTGATATGGCCAAAAACTGATTGAACTGCCAGTTTGGTGGAATGTGAGATACGGCGGCGCCATGAAATATGAGAATGAAATAGGACCCCCAGATACAACGGCATACCAAGGTGGCAGGGGGGCTGTCCACCCGGCATGCAGCCTAAGGAAGGCTTTTGAAGGGTGCCCTTGACGCCAGCATCGTCCTGCTCCCTCTAGCCAAACATCTTCCCTTTCATTTTTAAAATCCAGTCCTGGCTGCAGCCACTAGGGGCGCGGGGAAGTCTGAGCATAGCTGAAAGCTCTAGGATCAGCTAAGATTCCCTTTTCTGCAAGACTCAAACAAACTTCATTAACAGATCACGCTGATAGCTGCTACAGTAACCTGCAGGTCATTTTCTCCAATAGCTTAACCTTTCTCTCTCCCTTTCCTCGCACCCAGCTCAACCAGATCTTGCAAAGCAGTTGTTGGGATGTTGCAGCAAGATAAAGCAACCTTTCCCTCTCTTAATTTCTCTCTCTCTTTTCTAGATATTTCTCATTAATTTCTGTCTCCCTTTACCTAATTTTGTATGTTTTGTACGTTTGTTTGTGATAAAATAAACAACTTTTTTTAAAAAAAGAAAAGAAAGAAATCAGTTGGGAAGCTTTTAATATTTTCTGTTCTCATAATTATGCTTATGTCACAGGCTCAAGAAATACGCTTCAGTTCTGCAGTTAAGAACTGAACTGTTTCCTAATAAAGCAGATGGCTAATGGGGAAGATACTGATTTACCAAATTACAAGCCAGGTCATTAATGTTGCACTACATCAGTCTATCAGTTTTCATATCATCCATATTTCATATCATTGTTCACAGCGCTAGAGAGAATCCAAGTTAACTCTATATGCAACCACAGAAATTACTGGGTGATTGACTGTGTTTGCTACCTGTAAGTTTCTTTGAAGGTTACTAGAACATGGAGGAGCCCATCTTTCATTATTTTTAATAATTAAGTTGGCAATTGTTATCTCTGAGAAGATTCTTGAATTGTGACTAGTGTATGAGTGCTATGAAGCATTTTATCAGATGCAATGATTTGCTGTGCTCATTTTTGGTAATTTCAAAAAGCGATGCCATGGGATAAATCCACAGACAAGTGGTTTTCATGCCACTGCCACAATGTGTGAAGAATTAGGGTGAGAACAAACAGGGAGGTTACATGACTTCTCTTGGATGTTCCACACTGGATTTAAGTAATCTTCCAACTGAAGTGGGTTGCCTAAAATCAACACAAACTGTTGTTTTTGCCTTTTAAATCTGGACTAAAAGTATCAATCTGGGATTTTAGTGGAAGAAGTAATATTTCAGGATCTGGGAGCTTATCTGCAGTACTGGCTTTATTTCTTTTTCTCTAGAGTAAGAAATTAGTTCTGCTTTCCTCTAATCCTTACTGAAACTAAAGGATAATCTAATTAGAATACCATCATGGTGTGTCATATCTAGATCAACTTGTTCCAAAATCCCTGTGTAGACTGACTCAGTGTTTTTGAGACCTACATGGAAACCAGACAGCTTCCTTTCTCTAAACAATCCAGATCTTCACCTGACCTTTCCTGCTGAGACATGCTCACAGCTGGAGTTCACACCGATTATCTGTGATCCGTTTGACCTTATAATATAGATTAAGATTTTATCTGATTTAATGGAGACCGAACAGTTGCAAAAGAAGGAAAGGCCTGTTTCATATGTTAATTGGGACTCAAGATGCATCAGCAGAAACCAGTTAGTTACAGAGCAAATGGGTATTATCTTAAGGCAAGACTTAAACCATGGGAAAGTGACATAAAGCTATTCATCTTCTGCAAGCCTCAACAATAATTTCATGCTATTTACTGCTCACTAGCATCCTACTGTATTCCTCTTCTTTTGTCTTCCTTGGACATGCAACGTAGGGCTCCGAAGGTGTTCTAGATGCCCTCATTAAGAGCCTGATGTCTGCAGTTCTCAGCATTTCTTTCTATGACACACTCTTTCATTGCATTCACATATGAATGCTCATCACTTTTGGTCTTATCACTGATAACTCCATCAAGTGTGTAAAAACTCAGTTGAAATGCATATGCCCTCAGTTCAGTGAAGAAGATCCATGCACAGTAGCTGATCTAGATTCAGATGTACATTCAAGCCCATAGCTACAGTGGGGCATTTCAGTGCCTGCCCCCCCCGACTTCCTACCAAGGCCCCACAACTTCCATCTAGCCCCTTGCTGCCACTACCCCTTCCCCAAGCATGGCTTGCTTCCCCAACTGATGTCAGTGCCCCCGACTTATTTAAAGGCCCCCCCAAATTACAAAATCCTGGCTACTAGCCTGTATACATTTGGGAAATATTTACATCTCCAGACATATCACAATATATATCAGGGACCTGTTGAACTGGCTGAAGAGGTCATTTGATTCCTACAAGCAGGGCTTTTTTTGGTAGAAAAAGCACAGCAGGAATTCATTAACATAATAGGCCACACCCAATAGCAGAAAATCATTTGCATATTAGGCCACACCCCTGACAGCACAGCTCCCTCCCAGGATCAGCTTCCCCAGGTGCCTTGTGGCTGCAGGGATTGTCTTAGCTTCCTCAGGCACCCCATGGCTTATGAGGCGCCTGAGGAACCCGAGGGGGGGGGGGAGGCTGTAGGTGTGGCCAACTCAGAAGCCAGCCAGAACTCTGTTCCTGTGCATTCCTGCCCAAAAACAGCCCTGCCTACAAGTGTGCATGTCCTCACCTACGGGCCCTAGCTGATACACCCAACTTGATACAGCTGGATCTATGGATCATGCTGTTTTGACTGTGTGGCTGTTTTACATATGCAAGTCAACACTTGATGGGATGTCCCTAAGGATGAAATGTCATATAGAAACAGAACTCCTAGAGCAGCTCTCAACCATAGCTTGAGTCTAGCCACCTCCTGGTTTCCAGTTTAAATGACATGGACCTCTGAATCAAGCACTGCATCAGTTATTAAGCCTTTTCCTTCCTGTGTGCTACAGACAGGTTGCCTACCTTTTCAGAATTTTTAGTATGCCATAAGTATATGTACTTTTATATGTTTACCCTTGGGCTTATCAGTTTAAAAACAATCAGTGGGGGGGGGAGCTAAAGTGTACAAAACTGTTTGAGGGAGTGGAGATAATTTGGTCGCATCAGGGTCAGAATCTGCTGATTCAGACAAAGTATTTCTATTGCTTACAGCTGTGCCTTCTGTTTCATTGCTATGCCTCTCCCTGTCATGTCTGTATGCCATACTATATTCCCATTGCCATGTATGTTTGATAGATGCTTCTATAACACCTGCCATGTAATTGCCCCTTAGGTAAACCCTCCCTTTGGCCAGGATGTATGTAGAATATGTGACCCCAGGTTTATGACCCTGACCAGGCCTGGTTTGTGTAACTGTCAGAGCGGGAGGATGACAACTTCAAAGTATGGGAACAATGGGCCTCTCACACTCCTGCCTCCGCATTCCATTCGTCCCGGCTGAGACTCCAAGGGAGGACGAGTCCCATCTCTTATCAACGTGCGAAAGCCTCGAGGCCATTGATTGTTATGTGAAATGGTAACATCTGAAGGGTCTGGTTTGGGAAGGGAAATTTACAACTTGACACCTCACTTTCTTTCCTGTGGGAAGCAAACGGCCAGAGTCCCTTTTGCCCGCCGTTTTTCCCCTGTAGTGATTGGCTACCTATGGGTAATTCAAACTGCCTAGAAAGGTATAATAGACCTGCTTCTGTCATATGTGTTATCTCTGACAATAATCCGAGAAGCTGTACCAATGTAGAGATTGGAAATAAAGAACTGTGTTTCATCAACAAAGATCTGATCCTTGACTACTTTGAGCAGAAGTCTCACAATCAGAGCCAATGAGATCTTTTCACAAATGGCTGTTGTGAAATTCCAGTACCTTATTTTTAAGTTTGACTGCAGAGAGGGAAATGTATATTGGAATGGAGTTCTAAATCAGCTTCATTGTTCTTAAAATGGTACATCTTTCTTTACCTGTAGACTAAAGTTTAACAACATACAAGGTGGAAACCCTGTGTTATGACAGAAACAGTTGTGCACCATCTCCTTGTGACTGTCATGATTTGGGAAGGGAGGACAACAGGAGAGTTTCTTTTGGGCAGCACAGAATACTCACAGGCACTGGAATTAGATTAGATGGAAGAAATAATGACACAGTTCCAAAAGTATATAAACCCCAGCAAGGGAACAGCTTATAAATCAAGGTGTTGGTCTGGGGCTTCTTCATTTCTGTCGAATTTGGAATATAGTGGTGCAATAATAAGAACTTGATTATTGAAACTCTGGCATAAGGGAGCACTTTGCGCAGGCAAAAAACAGGCAAGGCTAAGAACAAAAGAGGACAGGCAGATGGATAAGACTTGTATCCTCAGCACTCTTTGCAAACGATCTGCCTCCAGACCCAACTGACAAGCAGCCCCCAGGAACAAATCAGTACTGACACAACTGAGCAGGGGTATAGCCAGAAAATTTTGGTTGGTGGGACATGGGGAAATCCGGGGGGCACCCCAGCCACACCTGCTGCTCCTCTTGCAGCAGCAGAAGCAGCAGCTCCGGCTCCGCTGTGATCTCTAGTCCTCCTCTAGTCGTTTTGATTGGAAAGACTTGGTTCCAGGCTGCTTTTCTGTGTATGTTGGGGGGGGGGGGGATCCCCAACTCTCCCTTTTGCACTTTGCACTTTTATTTTATTTTTTGCAATTTATTTTATTTGCATTTTTAAAAAACTATTTTTTTGCTCAGAAAGAAGAAAATGAGACTGAAGCTTTCCTGACTGTGCCCAGGGTAATTTTTGAAACCCCATCCATCCATCCATCCATCCATCCATCCATCCATCCATCCATCCATCTATCTATCTATCTATCTATCTATCTATCTATCTATCAAAATTAAAAAATTTCTAGGTTTCTTGATTTTTTTTGTCCATGGGGGTGACAACTCATCTGGGGGGCATTTCCCCTAAAAGCCCCGCTGGCTACAGGCCTGCAACTGAGTGCGTGGGCAAGGCAGTTCACACAGATAAGAAAGAAAAGGGTTTCCGAAGAGGACAAGGAAACTATGCCTCTAAGCAGGGATCCTATGCTGTCCGTCCCACATAAGCACCCCAAGTGCACAGAACACTAAAACAGTTATGACCAAAGAATTCCTCCCCATTCCCCTGGATTATGGAGAAACTGTATATTGTGTACACTTAGAGGAAGTGTGCAGTTTGCATTGCCACAGACTCCAAAATCCAGGTGAGCTCTAGGCGTGTGCAAAAAAAAATTGGCATTTTTTTCAGTTTGGGTCTATTGGACCCAGAAAAATCCAGTATTTCCGAAAATCCTGAATCCCAATCCCAATACAGTATTCAGATCTGGGATTTTTCAGAAATCCCATTTTTTTCAGGTTTAATAGACCTGAAAACAGAAATGCTGCTTTTAAGAAGCCAGCTCAACCCTCGGCTTCTCCGGCAGTGCAGTTTAAACCTGCAGTCCCAGGAGCTGTGTGTGGTGGTGGGGAGCTCTCATCTCCCACCACCCTGGTTGATCCTGGGCTGGCTCCTCTTGCCACTCAGTTTAAACCAAGCTGCAAGGAGCCAGTCCCAGCTGAAGCAGCACGGAGCTCTTAGCTCCCGCCACCCCTGCTGATCCTCGGTATAGCTGAATATCATACGAACATAAGAAAAGCCAATGTTGGATCAGGCCAATGGCCCATCCAGTCCAACACTCTGTCACACAGTGGCCAAAAACACCACTGTGTGACAGAGTGTTGGACTGGATGGGCCATTGGCCTGAGCCAACATTGGCTTTTCTTATGTTCTTATGATATTCAGCTATACCGAGGATCAGCAGGGGTGAATAAAATATCCCTGAATAAAAGCAAAAAAAAGCAGCTTTTATTCAGGCTCAGCTATACTGGTAGCCAATCCGGTTCTCTGAATCTGTATTTGGCTTAAATAATACCCAAAAAAACATTGGCAAGGTATTTTTGGAGGGGGGAGGGGGTTTCAGCTCACCCCTAGTGAACTCCTACCATGCAAAGGGGAGTACAGCTACCATAGAGACAGAGTTCCAAAGGAACTCCCTAGACTGGGTGAGTGAGCACTGTCTTAATGAAAAAGTTCCCCCCAAAGGCAGACATCGGGAACATTACTAGCTGAATGCATAGCCAATGGGAAAATGAGAAGTTGGGCTGAGAACAATATACAGTGGGAAAACACCTAATTGATAGCTTCCTTTTCATATTATGGACACATCAAGTCCCAAGATGCACCTAGCTAATGTATCTCCACAGACAACCAGGCAGTCACGCAACATTCATAGTGGCAAGGACATTACCCAATCCATTAGTGATTAGTGGAGAAGCCAGCTGTTCCTTTTGAAGGCCTTTTGCAGGACTCTTGTGCCTTTGGAAGCTGTTTGATGTAATGTAATAGGTACAGCTTTATCCACCACTCTAACATCTCCTGGAGGTGAAAATTAAATTAAACAACTCCTGTTTCCCAGTTACAAAGCTCTAAACTATGTCATAACACTATCTCCTGTAGCCTTGCAGATAAAGCATACATTCTTTATCATCCATGTGGCTTTCCTCTATGTTTTATGCACAAGTGTTGTAGTTACTGGCTTTGGGGCCGGCAAATTGTTGAAACTGGAATGACATTCCTTCATTCCTTGTTTGACCCAAGCTCTTTTCCTTGCAAAGGGTGAATGGTTTCTGGTGAGTCTATTTTTAAGCAAATGAAGCCTACACCTGATAGTTGGTGAAAAGCTTGCAACTGCTGCTGCTGCTGTCCATTTCTTTTTTTTTAAAGGATTTTATTGATTTTCCAAACTACACTATCACCTACAAAAACAAACAAACAAACTACATAACTAAAATCTAAACTACCCATATAATGACAGGATTCCAGATAATTATTAGTCTATGCTTAACAAAACTTTCTAAAAAGAATAGTTATACAATTCAGGCTATAACTTATTCTTTTCTAAATTCTATTCAGGTTATATAAAAAAATACTTTGAGATTCAGTGTATACAAACAAAACAATTAGACTTTAGAGAGATAAACATAACAGCCTATTTAAAACTATTTCTTCTTTGGTTTTTCTTTCTTCTGCATCTTCTTCTTCCCCTTTTCCAGGATCTTGGGACCTGCAGCACCCAGTTCAGACTCCGAGTCACCTTCTTCAAGTCCCAAATTTTCTGAGGATGAACTTTCTAGTCCATAAATACTTTCTTGCTGATCCAGTGAGTCCTCCGATGAGGATTCTTTTCCTTTCTTTTCTTCTTTCTTCTTACAGTAAACCAGGAAAGCATCTGCCTTGGCAACAGTATCTATCTTCTTCTTGTTGTCTTTAAAGCTGAATGTTAGGCCCTCTGGATAAATCCAGCGATAGGAAATATTGGCAGATGGTAACCAAACAGTCAGTTTTTTATAAGCCTTTCTCTTCTTCCTGATCTCATAAGGAATGTCCTTTAACACCTTGATTTCCTGCTCTTGAATTTTCAGGGTGGTTTTGTTGGTGGTTTTGAGAACCACATCTCTTGTATATCTTTTAGAGAATCTCACAATTACTTCCCCAGGCAGGTTTTTTTTCTTCACAAATTCTGGATATGTTCTATAGATCATATCCATATCACTTTGAAGATCTTCTGCTTTCATCCCTGTTACTGGGGCCAGTGATTCACTGAATAACTTTTTAAGATTCTCCCCTTGTTGTACAGGAACACCCTGAAATCTCAAACAATAGTTAGAACGTTCCAGTTGCATAGTTAATAAGGCATTTCTGTCAGATGATCATTCCTTCTCAATTTTGGACAATCTTGAATCATGCTTCTCCATTTTGGTCCTAACATCCAACAAATCCTTCTCCACTCTCTCAGATTTCCTGTTTGCCTCTGCAGCTTCTTTCTGTAATGAGTCTAATTTCTGGTTGACTGTAGCCAGCTGATCCATCGGGGGCGCAAAGCAGCTGTTAGTACCAAATTGAGCTCTGTTGTCTCGCCTTTTGAACTAGGAAGAGAACTGGGTAATGTAGAGCTTGTTTTGGGAGAAGGTTTAGTCTTCGACACCTTTTCTCTCCCCTCCCGGTCATCGCGTCTTGTTTACCAGAAGATAAGAAAGTTCAAAGAAGTCAATAAGTCACTCTAAAGTTCTTTAAAATACTGCTGAAGCTTCTCCCACTGAGATCTCAAAAGCCGTTTCAAGCCGCGATTCTCAGATTTAACACAAGACACTTTTTTCTCTTCGCCGGAGCGGAGAGTCGAGAAGAGAGGGGGATTTAAATCCCACAATCACATCGGAGAATCTTGCTTTAAAAACTCACGGTTGTCGCCATGCGTCTCTGGTAAGTTGCTGATTCTTTTTAACTCTGGACTCCTGAAGCTGTCCAGTAGCCGCTCTTAAAAACCCCGGGGGTTTCTAACTGAGGGAGGACTGTACAGGGCATAAAGCAGCCTCAATCCCAGGATTGCCATCTCAGGAGAGGCAGCTCTGTGCGCCCCAAGCAGAGCCCCCTTTCTGGGGGTCTCTGGGGCATCCGAGCCAGCCCGGAATCCCTTCCTACCCTCAGTAGTCCGGGTCACTGGCTCGGAGCATCCGAGACCAGCGCCCACTTCAGAACGCCATTAGACCGGAGGTCCGCTGCTGTCCATTTCTGAAGTGTGCATGAAGGGTATCTGAAGGGCAAGTTTAGATGTCATAAAATAAAGTATGCAAATCCACCAGAATTAGTTGTTAAATTATACTAAATGTCCAGAGCCTAAAAGAATGATGAGACTGACTTCTGAATGCACAGAAACCAAGACAAATGTTGTGAGTTTCTGAAAACTTGAGATATACCAATTTATAGTGGCAATCTGTCAGAATCTGCTAATTCAGACATCATAGTAATCATGCCTGTACCCTCTATGTTACCCTATGTTTTATTCTGTGATTGTAACTGCCATGTTCTACTGTTCTACTGCTTGACCAGGCCTGGAGTTTGTAGCAAATGAAGCGGGAGGGTGACATCTGTAATGTATGAGAACAAGGAGGCCTCTCACATCCCTGCCTCCGCATTCCAGCTGCCCCGGCTGAGACTTCAAGGGAGGATACCTCTCATCTCTTATCACATGCAAAAGCCTTGAGGCCATTGATTGTTATGTGAACTGGTAACATCTGAGGGGTCTGGTTTGGGAAAGGAAATTTACAGCTTGACACCTCACTTTCTTTCCTGTGAGAACCAAACGGTCGGAACTCCTCTTTGCCCGCCAATTTTCCCCTATAGTGATTGGCTACCTATGGGTAATTCAAACTCCTTGGAATGGTATAATAGACCTGCTTGTATTATCTGTCTCATCTCTGACAATAATCCGAGAAGCTGTACTAATGTAGAGATTGGAAATAAAGAACTTTGGTTAACCAACCAAGATCTGATCCTTGACTACTTTGAGCAGAACTCTCACAGATTGTCAGAGATCTGTGACTGGGACTTAGCCGTTCCTGACCATGTCAGACGACGACACGGTCCCCATCCCTACTACCCCCGAAGATACCCCCACCACCCCGGTGGATCACGGGAACGGTGGTGGAGGCGGCGGAGGAGAGCCCGAAGTACCGGTGACTACAATTCAGGGGGCTCACTACATCCCGCGCCTACCTCCTCTTCAGAGCGTGACCCCGAAGTACGCCTGGAGCCAGTTCGGTTGTGGGACCGTGGATTCTTGGGTGCACGACCGGAAAGGGGCACGGGTTTCGTTCCCTGGCGATCAACTCGATCGAGGGAGGCCGAGCTACCTGGGAGAAGACTGCGAGCAGATCTACGGAGGAGATCCGCGTCGCCCGCCCATGGAAGGAGAGAGGACCGGCCCGTATGGGCCCGATCCGTATCGGGGAGACCAGATGCCATCCCTAGACCGGATGATGGGAGATTTACGGCTCCAACTCACCGCCGAACTACGAGAATTGGCCCTCGATCTCCAGTACCAATTTCGAGACGCTATGAGGGTCATGCAAGAGGCTCTTCCAGCCCCCGTGATGGGAGTCCAGCAGCCGCCGGCGGCTCCCAGAGGAGTTCCAGCTCAACCACAGGTGCCCGCACAGCCGAGGCTGCCGCCACCGCCGGCTCCACCAGTCGTCCCTCCACAGGTGCCCGGTCCCGCCCCGGCGCCGGCCCCGGTGCCGGCAGGGCCGATCGTTCGCCCGGCCCCCTCCGACCCTCTGACGGCTACTTTCGATGGGGACTCCGAGAAGCTGCGTTTCTTCCTGTTGGAGATCGAGCGGTTCCTGGACAGCTGGGGCCACCTCTACCCCACCGAGAGGGAGCGGATTGGCTACATAGGGTCCAAGCTGAAAGACACCGCCAGCGATTGGTATGTGAGCCTGCACGATGCCCCCGGTCCTGAGTTATGCTCGCTGAACAACTTCATGTGGGCCCTCCGACACCAATACGAGGACCCCCTGGGGGAAGAAAAGGCCCGGAACCAACTGCGGAAGCTGTTCCAGGGGAGGTCCACAGTGAGGGACTACACCGATAAGTTCCGGCGCATCGCTGCCAAGATTCATGGCTGGCCCGAGGAACTTTTTATGGAAAAGTACCGAGAGGGTCTCAATCCTGAAATCTACGAAACCGTCCTACTGGGGGGTCACCCGGGGACGTTGGCCACCTGGATGCGGGCGGCGACAGACGTGGAGGAACAATTCACCCTCATCAAGATGGGGACGTCGGCTACAGCGGCCAGCAAAGTAGTGCCGAGAGCGAAGCCGAAGCCCAGTGTGCAAGACCTCAGAGATGCCCGTTTCCGACAAGGGTTGTGCATGAAATGCGGGGAGAGTGGCCACTTCGCCTCAGCGTGCCCAAGGGGGGGAGGAAAGGGACTGAAGACTTCTACCCCGGTGGCAGGGAGCACTCCTAGCAGAGGGAAGACCCCACTCAAGCCCCGGGCACTGCAACTGGAAGGATCCACGAGCGAACAAGGGGAGCTGGAGCTGATGGAAACGCAGATGTCGGGAAACTCCAACGGCCTGCAGTGAGCGGCGCAGAACTGCAGGTCCCCAGCCAAGAAGCGCCATCTCCGGTGAGCATCCCTGGCCCCCTGTTATATATGGTAGTGACTGTAATGACCCCGGGATCGGGCACGCACATGAGGGTCCGCGCCCTAATTGACTCTGGGTGTGCTCGAGACTTAATTAGCCCTTTAGTGGTGGAAGGGTTGGGACCAAAAGTCACCCCGCTGGCCGAGCCCCTAAAATTCACGCAAATGGATGGGTCGGAAATGAAAGAAGAGTGTGTAGCTGAAACTGAGGGCCTGATTTTGGGAACCGGGGAGCATTGGGAGAAGCGAGCTTTTGTCATCACCCCAAATGCCCAGTTCCCCATGGTGCTGGGAAGCCCCTGGCTGAGTTCGCACGACCCCTACATCAAATGGAGTGAAGGGAAAATCTCCTGGGTGGACGACAGGTGCCTGACGCACAAATGGGACTCTGAGTGGGGACCGGAACCACCAAACCCTCCTCCCCGACCGGCTGCCCTCGCCCTCGCCCCCTCCACGGTCCCCCGGGAGTATAGAGACCTGATGGAGGTCTTCAGTGAGACCGAGGCGGATGAGCTACCCCCCCACAGACTGTCAGACTGTGCCATAGAGCTGCTCCCGGGCGAGAAACTTCCCAAAGGAAAACTTTACTCCATGAGCCCCTTAGAGCGGGAGGAGCTACAAAAGTTTCTAGACAAGAATTTGGAGCGAGGCTTCATCCGCCCAGCGAAATCCCCCTTCGTCGCCCCCGTTTTGTTCCGGAAAAAGAAAGACGGGGGGCTGCGCTTGTGCACGGACTACAGGGGACTAAATGCGGTCTCCACTTCTAACGCCTACCCCCTCCCATTAATAAAAGACTTATTGACTGAAGCGGCCAAGGGAAAAATATTCACCAAGCTAGATCTCCGGGATGATTATTTCCGGGTGCGCATAAGGGAGGGGGACGAGTTCAAGACTGCATTCAATACTCCATTGGGACAGTTTGAATACCTGGTGATGCCGTTCGGCTTAAGTGGCGCTCCTGGGGTCTTTATGAGTTTGATAAATGAAGTGTTGCACAAGCATTTATTCAAGGGGGTGTTATGTTACATAGATGATATCTTGATTTACTCTGCTGATAAGAAAGAGCATGTGAAATTAGTACGGGAAGTCCTTTCCACCTTGCTGAAAAACCAACTGTATGTTAAGTTGTCAAAGTGCGAGTTCCACCGTGAGTCAGTAGACTTCCTAGGGTATCGCATTTCACAGAGGGGATTAGAAATGGACCCAGCAAAAGTGGAGGCGGTGGTCCAGTGGGAAGCTCCCCGAACAAGAAAACAATTGCAGAGCCTATTAGGATTTTGTAACTTTTATCGAACTTTCATAAAAGACTTTGCAACAGTTACCCTCCCCCTGACGGATTTGCTGAAAACCAAGGGAAGGGGTTCGGAAGCCGGGAAACCTGGGGAGAGAATCGCCTGGAATGGGGAGTGCCAAAGAGCGTTTGAAACCCTAAAAATCCTTTTTACTTCTGAACCCATCTTAGCCCATCCAGACGAAACCAAAGAGTTCATAATTCATGTAGACGCTTCCGATGTGGCAATGGGGGGGGCCGTTCTACAACAAGGGCCGGATGGGAAGCTACACCCCCTAGCCTACATTTCCAAAAAGTTTAATGACACGGAAAGAAACTGGTCAGTGTGGGACAAGGAAGCCGCGGCTATCCGGCTAGCTCTCACTACGTGGCGGCATTGGCTAGAGGGGGCGCAAACCCCATTTGAAATTTGGACCGATCATAAAAACCTAGAAGCGCTGCGCACGCAGAGATCACTAAATGCGAAGCAGCTTCGGTGGGCTGATTTCTTTTCGAAATTTAATTTTGTGTTAAAACACTTCCCCGGAAAGGCCAACTCTTTAGCTGACGCACTCTCCCAGTTGCCCCAACATGAGAGCTTGAAAGAAGAGGTGTTCGACTCCATGTTTTCCCCCCAGCAGCTGGGAGGGGCAGTCACTACTAGAAGTCAGCACAAACGAACTCCAGTAGACACTGAGGCATGCGATTGGGGGGGGGAGTATTCTCCCGAGGAAGTCGAGGAACTGGAAACACTAGCTGAATGTTCGAGGAGGGAAAACCAGTGTTGGTACCATGGGGACAAATTGGTGGTGCCTCAAAGCAAGCGTAAAGATGTTTTCTTGGCGTGCCATTCTTCCAAACTGGCTGGACACTTTGGGTTTCTAAAGACGCTTAACTTAATTCAACGTCAGTTTTGGTGGCCGCGCATGCGCCGGGATGTTTCCGACTTCGTCTCGGCCTGCCAAACTTGCTTAATGTGCAAAAAGAGGGGGGGAAAGGTTCCGGGACTCTTGCATCCTTTGCCTACCCCTTCCCGCCCTTGGGAGGCAATAGCTATGGACTTCATTACTAATCTGCCACCCTCGAAAGGGAAAACTGTCATTTGGGTGGTGGTGGACACATTTTCGAAGCAAGCCCATTTCACCCCCTTCAAACAGCTACCCACGGCCAAGGGAATGGCTAAAGCTTTTTTCAACCAGGTGATTAAATTACACGCTTTTCCTAAGAGGGTGGTATCCGACAGGGGCAGTCAATTCGTTGCCAACTTTTGGCGGGAGCTCCTAAAACTAATGGACATAGAACCGGCACTAAGCTCGGGTTACCACCCAGAAACCGATGGACAGTCCGAGCGAACTAATCAAATTCTGGAACAGTTCTTAAGGTGCTACACCAACTACCACCAAGACAATTGGGTGGATTTATTGCCGTTTGCAGAATACAGCTATAATAATGCAGTGCATTCTTCCACGGGCGTCTCCCCCTTCATGGCCATGGGAGGTTTTGAAGGAAAACCATTGCCCACCATTGAGAATGTGCCCAATGCCTCCCCAACGGATTTCAGGAGTTGGTGGGCGACATTACAAGACTCATGGCCACTAATAGCCAAGGCACTGGACCAAGCAAAAGAGGACTACAAAAAATATGCGGATCGGGGCCGAGCGGTGGGCTGGGATCTCCAGCCTGGGGACTCTGTCTATCTTTCAACAAAAAATATACATGGCTTGCAACCCAGTCGAAAACTGGGATGGAAATATGTGGGGCCCTACAAAGTGTTGCGAAAAATTTCAGATGTGTCTTTTGAATTAGAGCTGCCTAAATCACTGAGTTCTGTGCATCCTGTTTTTCATTTCAGCTTGCTGAAAAAAGATCCTGGGCCGAATGCATGGCATCCAGTTCCTCCAGTTCCTCCTCCACTGATGAAGGAGGGGGCCCCTCATTTCGAGATAACTGAGATTCTTGATTCTAAGATGCGTAGGGGCCGATTGTATTATTTAGTTAGATGGCTTGATTTCGGTCCTGAACACAATGAGTGGATTCGCTCTGAAAATGTGCATGCTCCCAAACTAGTTAGAATTTTTCATAAAATGTTTCCTGATAAGCCCAGGTGAAGGTAATTATGAGGAGGCCAGTGTGTCAGAATCTGCTAATTCAGACATCATAGTAATCATGCCTGTACCCTCTATGTTACCCTATGTTTTATTCTGTGATTGTAACTGCCATGTTCTACTGTTCTACTGCTTGACCAAGCCTGGAGTTTGTAGCAAATGAAGCGGGAGGGTGACATCTGTAATGTATGAGAACAAGGAGGCCTCTCACATCCCTGCCTCCGCATTCCAGCTGCCCCGGCTGAGACTTCAAGGGAGGATACCTCTCATCTCTTATCACATGCAAAAGCCTTGAGGCCATTGATTGTTATGTGAACTGGTAACATCTGAGGGGTCTGGTTTGGGAAAGGAAATTTACAGCTTGACACCTCACTTTCTTTCCTGTGAAAACCAAACGGTCGGAACTCCTCTTTGCCCGCCAATTTTCCCCTATAGTGATTGGCTACCTATGGGTAATTCAAACTCCTTGGAATGGTATAATAGACCTGCTTGTATTATCTGTCTCATCTCTGACAATAATCCGAGAAGCTGTACTAATGTAGAGATTGGAAATAAAGAACTTTGGTTAACCAACCAAGATCTGATCCTTGACTACTTTGAGCAGAACTCTCACACAATCATAAGAACATAAGAGACGCCAATGTTGGATCAGGCCAATGGCCCATCCAGTCCAACATTCTGTCACACAGTGACCAAACACACCAGGTGCCCTCAGGAGGTCCAGCAATGGGGCCAGGACACTAGACGCCCTCCCACTGATCCCCCCGCCCCCAAGCACCAAGAATACAGTGCATCACTTGCCCCAGACTGAGAGATCCTATCTATATCTTCTGGCTAATAGCCACTGGTGAACCTCTGCTCCATATGTTTATCTAATTCCCTCTTGAAGCCGTCCATGCTTGTAGCCGCCACCACCTCCTGTGGCAGTGAATTCCATGTGTTAATCACTTTTGGGGTGAAGAAGGACTTCCTTTCATCCATTCTAACCTGACTGCTCAGCAATTTCATGGAGTGCCCATGAGTTCTTGTATTGTGAGAAAGGGAGAAAAGGACTTCTTTTTCTACCTGCTCTATCCCATGCATAATCTTGTAAACCTCGATCATGTCACCCATCAGCCGTTGTCTCTCCAAACTAAAGAGCACCAAGTGTTTTAACCTTTCTTCATAGGGAAAGTGTTCCAACCCTTTTATCATTCTAGTTGCCCTTCTCTGCACTTTTTCCCTCCAAATGAGGCCGCATCATCGATTTATACAGGGGCATTATGATACTGGCTGATTTGTTTTCCGTTCCCTTCCTAATAATCCCCAGCATAGCATTGGCCTTTTTCATTGCAGTTGCAATAAAACTATCAGTGCAATTTTAAGCAGAGTTGCACCCATCAAAGGACATTGAAGTCGTCCTGACCTGGCAAGCCCGATCTTGTCAGATCTCAGAAGCTAAACAGGACCAACCCTGGCATGTATTTGGATGGGAGACCTCCAGAGACTACTAGGGCCAGGAGGCCTGAGGCAGGCTATCAGGCCACTTCTCTGAATGTCCTTCATGCCCCAGTAGGAGTTGCCAGAGGTCACGACTTCCAGGCATGGGCGCACACGCATGCACACACACACACAAAATGCAAAAATCCCCCCACCCCCAAAAAGTACATTGAAGTCAAGAAGGGTGTAACTCTGCTTAGGATTGCTCTATGAAAGGCATTGGCAATCACTTGGGTTATCTACAAAATTGTTTATGCATGCTGTCATGGTGCCTCTCTTTTGTTTTGTGTGGTTAGGTATGATGTGGTTTTAAATATCTTGGTTTTTTTTTCTCACTCAATGTAATGTTGCCACCAGGAATATAATTCCAGTCTTTAATTAACCTTTCCCACAGTATTGTGCCCGATGTTTTATGTAAATTGTTTTACATACTAACTAGGGGAGAAAAAGATGGTGCCAAGACTGCAGCACTGATTAACAACGCTCCGTAAGTTATTTTATTTATTTCTTCTTTACTCCCACTTCTGCTTCTTATGTCTTCGTAATTTACCTTCGTTAGTTATTGCTGATCACATTATCTGGGCTGGCTGCTCCTGAACATTTGAATTCTAATCTCACTTCTATGGCCTCTTTCAACGCGCCAAGTTTTATTGTTAAGATAAGCCTGGGAAGTGTCTTACAAGAAACAGCAGCTTGAACAGAAAAACACTTGAATAGAGTTTCTCAGACATCCTAGCCTTTTTTCTTCTTTTCTGCTTCAACTGCCTTAACTGCATTAGGCTGCGTGCAAGGATATATCAACAATACAACAGCTTGCAAGAATACAACAGCTACTTTACCTTAAAGAAACATACTTCTGTAGCTTTCTCTCAAGTAGGATGGATTCAACTAAAGGAAGTAAGAGAGCTCGAGATTCAGAAGATATAACTACTCTTCCAGCAAGTAAACAGAAGAAGATAAAGGATTACTTCATAATTAAGGAGTCCAGGGAAACCCTGGTTTTTAATATTCCTACATCAAATAGATATGCTCCTCTTGACCAAGCTGCTACACTGGAGTGTGCTTTGGATGTTCCTCCTGATTCAGCTGCTACTCCAGAGTGCAATTCAGATACTCAAATGTTACAACAATTATCTCCGAAAGCAGGGCTGTCTGACAACTTAGGGAAAGATTTATGTATGTTAACTGCGGAGACAGTCAAATGTATATTTGAGGCGTTACGTGGAATAAGAAGCAACCTTGAAGGGATTACTAAAGTGATAGCTAAATTAGTGAGCCCAGTGATATTCCCAAGCGTTCCTGGCAGTGCAGCTGATGTTTTACACACAGGCACTACTCCAAAAGATGACAGCACAGGACAAAAGCTAACTCGTAGTAAGAGACTTTACAACTTGACTTTACAAGCTCACAAGTGAGCCACTACAAGGGTAAGATGCCTAATTGGAAGTTGGTAAAAAAAGCTGCTTTTCATCTGAGAGCCGTTTTCCCGGAGTACACTGCTGCAGTTGACTTAACTTCATTAGAAGTACTACCCAGTCCATACCAAGCACAGAGATTACTGCTGAACTTCAAGACCCCCAAAATGCCTACACTGATTCTGAAAAATAGGAGCTACTTGTCGTCAAAAGGAATTCTACCGACTAGGGGTTTTGTTAATACCATCATCATTCCCTTGCTTCCTAGAGAAAAGCATACAAGATCTACAGTGACTGACAAAAGGGCTTATGTCCATAAGTCACCATCTCCAAGTGCTGACATGCACTTTAAAAGTAACTCAACTGGAACATCTATGGACATTGATAACAGTGGAGGCTGCTCCTATCTGGAAAATTCAATTAAAGGGGACTTAATCAAATCCTTTCCAAAAATGCTGGAAGAGGAACAAACAAATATTATATCAAGATTGGACTGGCTAAAAACTGAACTTTGGAAAGCAAAAGAAAACGAGACATCTCAAAGACTGCCCTTTGTCACAGAAATTGATAGTGTGGCACCAAATCCAAATGCTGCAGTTGGAATCCCTATAATTAGACAACTTAAGGAAAACCCTAGAGGCAGCCATGGGCAGCATCCCAGCAAGCCAACAGGGAGTCAGAGAGGGTAACGGGTGGGCCACCTAAAAATGGCTGCATATTTGTAGATCCCAAGGATAATCTAAATAAGATAGAACGTGAAGTCTGACAACTAAAGTTTTTGTCTTGGAATCTTGGGGGATGGCAAAATAAGCTCCATGACTCTGATTTTCTAGATTTCCTCCAAGGTTATCATATAATTCTTCTCCAGGAAACCTGGAGCCAGGACCTAGAACAGCTCTCTATTAAGGGTTACAGGACTTTACAAGTCCCCGCAGTTAAATCCCATTCAAAAGGTCGGGGTTCTGGAGGTTTGGCAATTTTTATAACAGTAGATCTGGACATTGAATTACAAGTATTGGAAAACAGTTGTCCAAGTAATTTTCAAATCTTACTAATCAAAGGCCTTAATTTTGGTAATCTTATATGCATTAATATGTATACACCTCCAAATAACTCTAAGTATAAGCCTAATGGAAGTCCCTGGGATTCTCTGGGAGCCTCCATTGGAGTTTTAACTTCTCAGTTTCCCAATTCTCATTTCATATTAGGCGGTAACTTCAACGCCAGAATTGGATCAGGTGTCTTAGATACAAGAGCTAGTACGAACTCTCTAATTGCTGCTCACGCATCCCTATTAGATCGCTCTTCTAAGGACAAGGTTATTAACAAATCTGGACCTAAGTTCTTGGAATTGCTCTCATGGACTAACTTACATGTCCTAAATGGTACTTATTTGGATGTATCTGGTGGCTCCTTTACTTATTTTTCAACTTTACGGGCCAGTACAATCGGTTATTTTGCTATACCATCTACTTTATTGAACTCTGTAGACAGGTTTGAGGTTGTTGATAGCACTTTAAGTGACCATTGCCCATTAATACTCAATTTAATCTCAATTTTTTGAAACCAGTATCAGAATTTGCAGAAGGTATAATCCCGGGATATAGGAGACTTAGGTGGTCAGAGCAACTAAATATTGAATTAGCCCAAACTCTTGCTAATCCTGAGATGGAGTCTATGAAGTTAGCCCTTTCCTTGACAGGTAATGATGTTATCAAAACTTTTCAAGCCATAAATGACTACCTTAAATTCTTTTTTATTAATAGCAGGCCAATTAACCCCTTACCTAATGGCAGTAACAGCTGGTACGATCAGGAATGCAAAGTGATTAAAAAAGAGTTAACGTCTCTAATGAGACTGGTAAGACGGAATAATTATGACTATTTGATGTCTCACCTCTTGAAACTTAGGTCTTATTATAAAAACTTAATCAAATCAAAGAAAAGGGACAATGCCAAATCATTATGGAATGAACTTGAACTGGCTGTCTCAAGGAAAGATGAAGCACGCTTCTGGGATATTGTATCCTGTGGTATTAACAGCTCCTTCCGGCAGGTAGCGGCACATATTCCTCCCAAAATTTGGGTACAGCATTTCAGCAAGGTTTTCGGGTCTTGTGCACCTTCTTCCTTTGTAGTTATACCCCAGTCACAGAGATCCACCTTAGGTATCCCAGACCTCCCTAAATGGGCCCCAGTTTCTGAGAGGGAGATTAAAGGTATAATTAACTCATTGGCTTCAGGAAAATCACCTGGAAAAGACTTGATCCCATCAGATTTTTATAAAGCTTTTCCCACATGGTGGTCATCTGTGCTAGCCACAGATTTTACACAAATTAATGGCACAGGTTTAATTCCCTCTGGCTGGAAACTAAGTATTATTGTCCCCATTCATAAGAAAGGGGACAAAACAGATCCACAGAACTACAGACCAATAAGTCTGATAGATATAGCAGCAAAGGTTTATAGTAAATACCTGTTGTTTAAGATGGATGATTGGGTCCTTGAGAACCAAATCATCCACCCCCATCAAGCAGGGTTTAGGAAAGGTCTTTCCTCCATTGACCACTGCCTTACTCTTCACCAGTTGGCTTATACAAGCTTAAATGGACCCACAAAGTCTCTATATGTAATGTTTGTGGACTTGGCCACTGCGTTTGACTCCATCGATAGGAATAGCTTATGGCAAAAACTGGCAGATCTCAATATTGATAAATGGTTGTTATTCCTGATATGTGAGCTGCATTCAGATATTAGTGCCCAAATTAGAGTTAGAATGTCGGGGTCCCAAACTAACAAAATCCCAATTCATAAAGGAGTGAAGCAGGGGTGTGTGTTGGCCCCTCTATTGTTTAACCTATATATAAACAAAATTGTTGATAGGCTATCTGGCCCGCAATTCTTTCCACCTACGCTTGGGAAGCATAAAATTTTAATTTTATTTTATGCAGACGACATGGCCCTAATATCACTTACAAAAATCGGGATGAGAAGATTATTGCAGCAACTAGGATTATACTGTAAGGAAGAGACCCTTAATATTAACTTTGAAAAGACCAAAGTGATGGTCTTTAGAAAAAGGGCTCAGATATCCTCCTGGAGCATACTTGGCAATTCAATAAATCAGTGTAACACCTTTTAAGTATTTAGGGAATACATTTAGAGAGAATCTGAACTGGAATGCTCATATTGCCACAGTAAAAGCATCAGCGACAAGGATTGTGGGATCCATTTTGAGGTTTTACTATACTAAGGGGGTTTTCTTATTGATCCTGTTATAAAAATATTTAAAGGTAAGGTCATCCCCCACCTTCTGTATGGTGCTGAGGTTTGGGGATGGAAAGAGGATATACTTACTAGTATTGAAACAATTCAAAACCAGTTTTTAAGGCATATCCTGGCTCTTCCTAAGGGAACACCAGTTGCCCTGATGAGAGCAGAAACTGGTTTGCCTTCCTTAAGGGCACGGGTGCATCTTGCAGTTCTAAAATCCTGGAAGAAAATCAGAGCTGCTAGTACTGATTCCTTTAGCCAACTGGCCTTTAACTCAATGCTATCCAAAGACTCAGATCGTTCCCGTTTTCTTAATAATTTACTACTAAAATATTCCATCCCTGATGACCTTCTTAGTCCTTCAACAAACAATTCAGATCTTAGAGAATGGGTATTTAAGCATGATGCTCTGTTAGACAGACGGTTAAATCTAAAATCACAGTCTGCTACCTGGTTTAAATCATTTTATTATTTATTTATTTATTTATTTCCTGGGATTTATATCCCACCCTCCCCGCCAAATGGCAGGCTCAGGGCGGCTCACAACAAGAGTTAAAAATACAATCAATTTAAAATAACATATTCCAAACAAGATCGGCAGCATTACAATATACCCACAGGTGGGTCCGAACAGCATTCATATATAATCCCTGTGTAAACATACACAGGCTGGCAGATCGAATTGCCAGCAGATGGAACTGGGCCAGGGCTAAGATGTTTACCCTAGGCGGCCCCTACCTGAAAGCCTGGTGGAAGAGCTCCGTTTTACAGGCCCTGCGGAACTGCATCAAATCCCATAGGGCCCTGATGTTCTCCGGGAGCTCGTTCCACCAGTGTGGGGCCGCCACTGAGAAAGCCCAGGCCCGCGTTGATGCCAGCCGCGTCTCCTTCAGTCCAGGTAGGACCAGTCGGTTTTGGGATCCAGACCGTAGTGCTTGCTGGGGAACATATGGAGAGAGACGGTCCTTCAGGTAGGCAGGTCCCAGGCCATATAGGGCTTTATAGGTAAGCACCAGCACCTTGAACCTTATCCGGTACGCTATAGGCAGCCAGTGCAGTGCCTTTAAGGTGGGCTGTATATGTTCCCGTATAGGGAGACCCAACAACAGCCACGCCGCAGCATTCTGCACTAGCTGCAGCTTCTGGATTTGGCACAAGGGCAGCCCCATGTAGAGGGTGTTACAGTAGTCCAATCTTGAGGTGACCAATGCATGGATCACTGTCGCCAGTTCATTGCGTTCAAGGAAGGGGACCAACTGCTTGATCAGCCGCAGATGATAAAAGGCTAACCTCGCAGCGGCTGCTACCTGGGCCTCCATCAATAACATGGAGTTCAGGAGCACTCCCAAACTCCTGACCTCCAATGTTGGCACCAATGGCACCCCCCCCCGAAGGTCAGGAGAGGGATCCCCAACCCTGGTCCACTCCGACTCAAGCATAGGATCTCCGTCTTCGTCGGATTCAACTTCATTCAGCTCTGCCTGAACCATCCAGCCACAGCCAACAACGCCAGGTCCAGATCACCCAGACTGGAGACCGACTGACCACCCAGTAACAGATAGAGCTGGGTGTCATCCACATATTGATGACAACCCAGCCCAAACCTCCATGCAATCTGGGCAAGGGGGCGCATAAAGATGTTAAATAACATAGGGGAAAGAACTGCTCCCTGCGGAACACCACAATTCAGCAGATATCTTTGGGAGAGTTGATCCCCTACCGCCACCCTTTGTCCCCGATCCTGGAGAAATGAGGAAAGCCACTGTAAGGCTAGCCCCTGAATTCCAATATCGGCAAGGCAGCAGCACAGTAGCCGGTGGTCGACCGTATCGAACGCCGCCAACAGGTCCAACAACACCAGCACCGCAGTGCCACCTCGATCCAGATGCCTCCGGAGGTCACCCGTAAGGGCTACCAGCACCGTCTCCATCCTGTGGCCTGGTCGAAAACCGGACTGGAAAGGATCTAACACAGAGGTGTCTTCCAAAAAGCTCTGTAGCTGGTCCGCCACCACCTTCTCGATTAATTTGCCCAAATAGGGCAGGTTAGAAACTGGCCGATAGTTGACTAAGTCAGCCGGATCTAAAGATGGTTTTTTAAGGAGCGGACATACCACTGCCTCAGGGCACTAGGGAATATCCCTTCTGCAAGGGATGTGTTGATAATCTCCCTAAGCGCCCCTCGCACCCCCTCATGGCTTGCTCTAATTAGCCATGATGGGCACGGGTCGAGCTTACAGGTGGTTGGGTGGACCAGCGAGAGCAAATTGTAAACCTCGTCCAAACAGAGTGGATTGAAGTAATCCAAAATGTGACCAGAGGACGGGCTTGGAGCCTCAAGTTCTGCCACTGTATCAACTGTGGCGGGGAGGTCTCGGCAGAGTGACAAGACTTTATCTGCGAAATAGTTCTCAAAAGCCTTGCAGCCGATATCCAATTCCCTATCGTTTGGTCTGCTCACCGGCAGTGTCGTCAATGACCGAATTGTCCTAAATAATTGGGCTGGGTGGGAACTCGCAGATGCTATCTCAGCTGCATAGAAAACTTTTTTGGCAGCCTTGACAGCCACCTCATAGGCTTTCATAAACGTCCTATAAGCTGTTCTTGCAGCTTTGCCAGGAGCGCGACGCCACCGCCTTTCTAGTCATCTGAGTTCCCGTTTCATTCCCGTATACCATGGGGCATTTTGTTCCCGTATACCATGGGGCGAGTCGGGTATGGGGCCGCAGAGGACGCCGGGGAGCGATCTCGTCGATGGCCACTGAAAAACGATGTTGCCATGGATGACACCAGGTCCATTGCCTGCATGGAGGTCGTGTCCTCGGCATGAACGTTGAAATCACCCAAGACTATTAGCCGAGGGTGCTCCAGCACCCAGCCTGATACAGCCTCCAGCAGGGATGGCAGGCTGTTTGCCGGTGCGTTGGGTGGTCAGTACACCAACCAAACAGCCAAACTCTCCCCGGCCTCCCAAACAAAGCCAACACACTCCATGCCTGCGAGATTCCGCGCTGGTAGCACCCTGAAGGTGTAACCCTCCTGGATAAACACAGCCACACCTCCCCCTGCCCCTGAGTCCGAGATTGGTGAAGGACCGAGTACCCAGGTGGTGCCATTTGAGAGAGCAAAACAGTCTCTCCCTCACGCACCCAGGTCTCAGTCACACACGCCAGATCCACATCCTGCTTCGACAAAAAGTCACAGAGGGTTCTGGTTTTATTATTTATGGACCTGGCATTACACATCACCAATGTCGGAGTGGAGTTCTGCCTCCTCGCCCCACAACCTGCTACCTTTAGGATGGGACACAAATTGGAAGGAAGCCGAGCACGTCCATGCCTCCGTCTCCTTCCCTCTTTCCATCTGGTCCCACCGCCATACCTCCCCCTCCCGAGGAGCACCGGGATCCTTAGGCTACTCAGGTGCCCCCCGATGGCCTTTGCCAAATAAGTCTCGGCCATCACAGGGCACCCTCACAGCAACGTTGGAAACAACCGCCCTGGCCCTCTCCTTCTTGAGCATCCAATAATGCTGTCCAGTATCACCCAGTTCGGCTCTAACATCTGACTAAAAGCACCCCGTCAGCACAGCAATGGCTATGCCGCTAAACCACTACTTTCCCACCCAATCCCCCCCCCCCCCAAACACTAACTAAACTACAACCAACTAAGGGACAGGAACAAATTACTAATACTATTTCTAGGGCCACTATACTAACTAACTCTTTCTTAATTTACTACTGCTAACAGTTAAGGAGAGAAAAAATAACCAAGGAGCCGTCCAGCCCCAATCCACAGCTGTACTTCGTACCCCTGACGATATCCTTCATGAGGCACAGATATGTCTTCTCGAAGGTCAAAGGCTCTGGATATTTCCTCCATCTCCAGGTCACAGACAGGGACCAGGTGTAGATGTCTCTCACTGGCTGAGATCTTAGATGGGTAGCAATCCCAGGGTCCAAAGGTCTGTAGCGGTCCACAGCGGCCCAGAGCTGAGGACTCTACATAGGCCCACAGTTGAAAAGCACACAGGTCTCCAAACGAGAGCCACAGCACTCCAAGGGCCACCACAGTCCCCACCAGCTTTCAGAGCCTCCAGGCTTCCTCCGATGATACACGCCAGCCCCCAGTACTGTCTGGGAAACTCCGGTGACACCTGGAAACCTCCAGTGACCTCCAACAGAGCCCGGAAAGGGCCGAAGAGGATCCGCCGACCCCAAGACTGCCCAACGCTGCCCAGGCTCCCTTCCGATGACACATGTAGGCCTCTGATACCACCCGGGAACACTCGACAACGCCCGAAGGCGTCCAACGTCTTCCAAAAGCGTCCAACATCTCCTGAGGAGGACCCAAGCGGCCCGAAGAAAATCCACCAGCGTTCCGGACTGCCCGGCACCACCCCACGTCCTCTGGCACCACCCGATGCCACCCGGGGAGACCTCCAGGCACCTCGGCAAGCCCAGGCCCCAGTGCACCGAGGCACCCAGCGCCCCCAAAGCAAGGCACCGGGCTCCACCGGCTCACAAACGCACAGGCACACAGGCGCACAGCACAGTTGGCCCCAGAGACGCCCCAAGATGCCGGCCAAGGCACCAGGACGCCGACCGAAGCCCCCAGAACAGCCACTGTAGCACCAGGGGGCCAATGCACGCCAAACGGGGCACAAGAGGCCGAAGCAGGCCAAGCGGAGCACAGCCCCAGCCCAGGGAGCACAGTCCGAGAAGAGCCGGGCAGCCAAACAGGGCACAAGGCACAGTCCGGGCGAGCAAAATGAGGCAGGACGAGCAGAACGGAGCACAGCCAGATAGGCGACTTCTTCCTTCTTTGTTAATTTCGTCAGCTCCTACTAACTAAACTCTTACTTCTCTTACCTCATATTCTCTACAACTATCAGCACAGGTAAAAGCCAAATTAAAATCAAATTAATCCCAATTGCGAGCTAAAAAACGCATTAAAACTTTTTAGCTTTTAACGCATTTAACTTTTTAGAATGATCATTTTAGATCACCCTACCTGGTCAATATAAATAGTCATAACCTCAGAGCAGCTTTTACATCTCTGCGCTTTGAATCAATGCCAATAGCTGTACTAGCTGGCCACTATAATAGAACACCCAAGGAACAGCGCTTATGCATTTGTGGGTCTTCTGTTATTGAGGATCTCCCCCATTATATCCTTGATTGTTCATTGTATACCCAACCTAGGTTAAAATTTCTCTCTGGTATTTTATCAGTTTTAAGCTTTTACTCAGACCATGAGAAGATTGTATCTTTGTTAGCTGATTCCAATGCCAATATATCCCACAGAATGGCTTTATTTGCCCTGGCTGCAAAGAAAATACAGGCCAACGCTGTTCTCAGGGGAACTAGTTAATTAGTGGGTATGCTGTGATTCAATTAACTGTTCATAACTTCGGTTTTATGGTTTTATAATATTTTAGACTATGGTTTTATGGTTTTATAATATTTAGATTATATTCTATTTTGTATAATTTTTTAATTTATAGTACTCTTCTCTGTTTTTGGTTTGTAATGGCCTATGGCTAAATACAATAAAATCTGTCTGTCAGTATTGTGCCCAAGCTCTGAGGCTCCTTCATTGGACTATGTGGTTCTGATGATGAGACTCTTATATTTTAAACAACATATGACTCTGAGTTGACAATGAACAAGATAAAACTTTATTGGTAAAAGAAGTGCATTGGTAAGAAGATGTTTTGTTAAGTTGCTCAGGAAAATCTTTCCCTTTTTACTCAGGTCTCTGTCAGCTTTCCCCCTCAAACTCTTATAATACTCTGACAACATTAGATTTTTCCTAATATGCCCCCTTAAGTATATTTTCTTCCTCCTTTAGAATCTTAATGCCTTTCACAGCACTTCTATATGATTCTATTTAGAAGACTGCTTCTCAGACTCTGTGTAGATTGACCACAACTGACAGCTGCGGAATGCTTCTCTCTCTCCACACACACTTCTTAGCCCCACCCACCCACTCTCAGTCACCAACCAATCACCTCGCTCACTCATCTCCCTCTTTCACCCCCCCTTGTTCTTCTGACACTTCCCAACCATTTAATGAAATACACACATATAACTTGAAAGCATTACACAGGCACACGTACATATATTCGTGTGTGTCCATTCAGACATTCAGAAAAATCATCTAGACTCTTGGTCTTTACATGTTATTTCCCATCAATTTTTATGCAGAAGTATCAGTAATTCATTTTTACCTTTATTCTGATTTTGAAACCAAAATATAAAACGAAACATAAAGGAAATATGAATACCTCAGGACAATAGAACGTGTGCAGATAATGAAGTAGTTGGTCATTTTTTTTCCATTCAGGGTAGAGATACATATGGTTTCTTCCAGCCAAACTATGAAGGGAATTTCTCCTCATCATGTTCAGATATTTATTGTGCAATATGTATTTACATCCCTTTGCCAGTATCTGGAGTTGTTAAAATTATAACTGAGCATCGAGGGATAAAAAAATTATGTATCATAACCACAGTGAAACACAGCTGCTAAATATATACCATCTGGTATCTGAACATGAACCAAAGCTATTTCACAACTTGTGATACAGAGGACTGCTTATGTCACTAATATCTTCCCATGTGCCCGTAATGGTAATGTAGGTTCTCAACAAAGTACATATTTGGATGCCTGTTTCTCATACAGGTATGCAAGGCTGGGAGTTGAGATTGCAGCAGCTTCCCCGTGCAGGTACACAGAGTGACAAACATGCATTTGCTGTCACAATGTGTGTCCGTATAAACACACTTTCTCCCTCACGCACACACAGTGCTGCCTGAAGCGGCTCTAATAGAATCCCTAGGATGTATTTTACTTGCTCTCTAACTGTGGTGTTCAACAACACTCCAGTGTACAATGTACCTTCACTATAACCCTCTAGATGGCAGCATCACACAGTCCATCCTTCCTAAACAAACTCCTGAGGTAGGGGGAAAAATGTGACCTAGTTGTAACCCTGTTAGATGCAGTGGATTAAACCAGGACCAAATGTTAAAAGTTGGGGATATTGTTGGGTGTTAGAAATACACACATACATGATTTCCTAGCTGTTTATACATTTAGAGTAGACCTTAGATATGTGCTTTTTCTTTTCGTTCATCATCCAACCTTTGCCCCCTTCAGCCTCCACTGTGACCCCTCTGCAGTTACCGTATGAGGGGGCATCCCATGGAGCAGAGTGCATGACATTCAGGGCCTCTATTACTGCCATGCAGAGGGAAATTACAGCTTCCTTAGTGCCACTGGGGTCGATTTCATGCCAAACCACTTGCAACTAGTTCCACTGGAACTGACGTGCACATTGAAAAATAAACACTTGCACAATTTTTACATCAAGTATATCTGGGATTGCATTTTTATTCTGCATCCAGGTAGAGAAAACACTGTGTGAGAGTAAGACAGACCTCAAGCGATGAAATGCCTTCGGCATATCAGGGCAAGGGAGACAACTGGGAATAGCCACATTCCATTCTGTCCACAAAGCTTGTATGAAAAGGACTGCTTACCCCAGCCTCCTTTTGTAGTCCTTCCAGTTCACCATGGAGAGGATATTCCGGGCAGAGGAGGATTTTTCATTCCTCCTGTCTGCAAGCCCTGATGTAGGTCAGGAGCAAAGAAGATAACCAGTGTCGGTGGGCCAGTGATCTGTCCTTTACTTTCCCCTTAGGGCACACTGACAGCTTTTCAGAGGATCATCTTAGCATGCAATAAATGTGCAGCGTTTACACAACTGCTTAAAATGATTCAAATGAAATTTCCCCCAGGTGGTACCTCTGTTGCAGACTAATCATGTTTTCTCAGCACTCACACCACTAAATACTGTTGCTGGAAAAAAATCTCTCATCTTGTTGCAGTTGGAGGTGTTCTGTGAACTCTTTGGCTCCTGCTGGCTGTATCTGTGGCTCAGGACATAACACTCAGCAGCCTAAGCAGAAAGGCCACTGTCGAGCTCACTACAAAATAGGGATTGGACGGTGGTATTGATTCATAATTGACTGCCTCAACATGATGCTTTTAGCAATGGGCTTCAAGATGAGAGATTTCAGAAAAATAAAGCAGCAGTTTTCCTGTCATTTGTGACATAGTAAAGTTATAATGTGACTTTGACCATTAACTTTGTGAACTGAATGTTTCAGCGGCATTCCAGCATTTACAGTCTGGTGTTATATAAATATATGGACAAGTGGTTCAATCAAACTATTGCTTATAGGTTTTTTATTTATTTTAAAATAAAATTTATTTATTTTATTTTATTGAAAAGAGCATGTCAGACATCATTGGTTCAAGATTTTGTACTGATTTTCACTCTAAAACAGTCACCGAGAGACCATGCATGCTGGCTGATGTAAGCAATGTCAGCTTCACTTTCAAATATTTATTAAGAGAACAGGAACTTAATGGGAAAATATTCTGCCTTAAGAATAGTTTGCAGGAAGGGATTATTCCCTATAAATAGCACATTTGCTTTACAGAATAAATTAAAGGGATCTGAGCTGGGATCTGAAATAATGCCAAAAGATCTTTTTTAGCAACAGGAACCCAATTTTAGGCTGCTTTGTGAAAACCGTTTCACACTCCGGGCATCTTGTGCCAACTCGCTAAATCAAATGCATGTTGGAGGGTGTTCTCCCCCGTCTTTTGCTTTCTTAAGAAACCGTTTTTCCAACTTCAAACAGTTCACTTTTATTAAACTGTTTTAGATGGTGGGTTCCTAAAATATAAACCACCTTTAACACAGCAGGCCATTTTTTTTTACAATTATGAGATACTGAATGGCAAAAGTGTGAAATTATAATTAGTAATCACAAAATCATGGAAACTATGAGAAAAACAGCATTTGTTTATCTAAAATATTTATATACCTGCCTTTCTCCCAGGCATTCCAGGATCCACAGTGGGTAACAATGATGTAAAACTATATGAAACAACACATTAAAAGTAACACTAAAAACAACTTATACCTCCCCCCTTTGTCTACCATTACTCAGCTCTCCCTAATAGCTCTGTTTTAATCCTAGCTGGAAAGCCAGAAGCATGTAAGAGCCCCTCTGTTCTCTTCTGGGAGACTGTTCCACAGGCTTGGGGCAGTAGCCGAACAAGCTCGAGCCCAGACCATGGCAACACCTCCCTTAGATAACAGAAGAACTGGTAAAAGACCTGGGTGGGAAGCGTGGAGCCACCACACAAGAAGATGCAGGGAGAGGAAGTCCTTCAAGCATGTAGGCTCCAGATCATATAGGACTTCAAAGCCCTACATGGGTGGCATTGAGGGCAATGGTGGTGGACACTTAACTTGGTGCTCCGTTCTCCCCTCCTATCAACCTACATTGGCCTTACGTCCAGGGGCGTAGAGTTTTGGAAATCCCAGGGGGGGCGGGGGCTCCTTAGCACGCGTGCTTCGCCCGCACGCTAGCTGGGATGATGTTCTCCCCCCCCGGGAAACCGCCCCGCCTCCCCGGGCCCTTCTGACTGCTGCCAGCCACTGCTGCCGGTGCCTCTCCCCCCGCCACCCCTTCCCTCTCCAGCAGCAGCCGCCGGGCCTCGGAAGGACCCGGGGAGGCGTGGAGGCAGGCACTACATTTTCCCGGGGGTGGCTGAGCCCCCCCTGGGAAATTTCAGGGGTGGCTCAAGCCCTCAAGCCCCCCCCCCTGTATTCTACGCCTATGCTTACGTCTCTACTTACTGTTTTACTCAGAGGGACATGGGTAAGTCTGCGGGAAACAAACTGGCACTGAATATCACCATGCAAAAGTCTCTGAAGCCATTTTTTGTGGTAAAAGATACCAAGGCCTCTTCTCCATTGCACTCTGACAAAGAATCCAAAATGGCTGCCAAAGAAGACGCAACAACTTTGACAATTACAAAACAAGATTTAATGGATTCTTTTTGGTCTTTTGAAATTGGTCTTTTAGAAAAAATTAATCATATGTTGTCGCTACTCTCTAAGGGGACCTATGGTCAAAGGTGCTGTGTAAATAACCCTATCATGGGGATTGGGCATGAATGGGGGTGTGGTTTGTACCTGCATATAAGCAGACTCCCGAGTCCGGCTCGGTGGTTCGTGTTGCATGCTTTAATTAAACTATGAGCTAAATTCACTACAACGTGTCTGGACCCAGTATTTCATACTGGCGACAAAGGTGGGATCCCGTTGAGCGACTCTCCAGATGACAACAACTCAGAAGCTAGCACCGGGCTCCAGCACCACCTCCAGAGCCTCGCTACCATGCCTCACATCCGCAGCTCTTCAATCCCATGCTCCGAGTCACCATGGCAGCTGCTCTGGGACCAGGGGTCCTTTCGTAGAAAAAGAGGTGCAGGAGCTCATTAGCATAACTCATTAGCATAACTCATTAGCATATGCCACATCCCCTGACATCACCGGAAGTGTGTCAGAAAAGGAATGTCAGTTTCAGTCCCATTATACCCTATGGACCATTGAAATCAATGGCAAAAACTCATAGGGTATATGAGGGGCTGGAGGAAAGGGGGTTTGAGGGAGAGGCTCCAAACTGGCAGGGTAGCTGCTGGGGCCTCTCCTCGAAAAACCCACCAAGTGTCAAGAAGATTGGACCACGGGGTCCAATTCTACGGGCCCCCAAACAGGTTGCCCCATCCCCTCCATTGTTCTCTATGGTGGGAAAAAGTGTTACTTTTTTCCTACCATAGAGAACAATGGAGGGAATGGGGGCAACCTGTTTGGCGGCCCATAGAATTGGACCCCTTGGTCCAATCTTTTTGAAACTTGGTGGGTATTTCGAGGAGAGGCCCCAGCAGCTACCCTGAAAGTTTGGAGCCTCTCCCTCAAACCCCCTCCCCTCCAGTCGCTTTTAAAGTTGCCGCTGAAATTCGGCGGCAATTCGGCAGCAAGCCGAATCAGAACAGAGAATCTGATTCAGCCTGTGGCTGCCCTAGTGGCCACCCCTGAGCTGGCAGAGCTTCACTCGCTCCAGCCCCAAAGGACCCCTGGGTTTATGTTTTGGTCAATGACCATGAATAAAACCTATCTATCATCTATCACCTGGGATTAACCTCATCCATACCTGGATCATGCTTCCCCTTGCCTATTTATCCTAAATTATGCAGCACTTAACAACCCAATAGTTTCTCCCATTCTGTACCTGAAAGTCATCAAGAAATGCTCACAACAACATGCCAAACCCTGGCAATCTTTGATTGTCCCCAGAAAGAGCAATCAAGCTATTGTTTTGGAGCAAACATAGGGTGGTCACGTAAGCATAGCCTCAGGAAACTTTTTCCCTATAAATATAACCACTCCACTTCATTTGTGTATGTGTATGTTCCTGGTGCCTACATCACACCCCCACTTGTGTGTGAGCTCTTTCTATGTAATGCTGGCCTTTTCACAGTCTTGGCACACCTCAAGCTTCTAAATATCACCTCTTCTAAACTCTATCTCCCCACTCCTCCCTTTATTTTCTCTTAGCTAGTTTCTGTGTTTTAAGCGTGTTTCTATATGTCTTTGCCTTTTATTATTTTTCAATAAAACTACTTCCAGTTGAACATCTGACTGGTTTATTCTGAGAGTTCTCTGAGGGAATAATCTTGGTATACACTGGTGGAGATCCCAAGTTACTCCCACTCGCTTGTCTTCTTTAAGCTAATTTACCCCACCAATAAAGAGACAGCCCAATTTGGGTAACAGGCAGCATATCCTGCTAAACACTTCAACCAAGCTAGCAACAGAGCAAGACAAGACCAGACAGCACAGCTCACCGCTGCTACTGTTGTCAGGCTGCAGCCTCCTAACAAGGTTGTTGTTTCTAGCAATCTGTTTCCATCTGCCTTTTCTTCCACCTAATTGCATAGTTTTGTCTGCTCGGCCAGATCTTTCCTATTAGTGTGTTGAAGAAAATAAAATAATAATTCCTCTTTTCCTTACTTCTCCTCCTCTATCCCACACTTTTCTCCATTTTGCTCTTTCTTTCATGATATGCCCTTCATTCCTGTCACCTCCTTTCTACCCTCCCCCCCTTATTTCTCAGTCTTGGTCTCAACTCCTCATCCCTATCCTGGCTAGCATTTTTTTTTAATAACATTTTATTGATTTGGTAATAAACATATTCAAATTCAATACAGATATAGATATATATATTGAGTTACATTAATGTTAACCAATATCATATATTACTATAATAGCAAAGGTACACAAGACAACTAAACTAGTTTACCAGAGGTTTAAATCCTTAACAATCGCAGGTACTTCGTCTTGCTGTATCATATACTCTAATATAGGAAACCAAATTGTAAAAAATCTACAGCAGGCTTAGTGATATCCATATCATTAATCCCATCAGTAACTTTTGACAGTGTATACATTTTCCATAGTTTGGCATTCCAATGCTGTTTAGTTGGGTTTGTGGTACTTTTCCAAAGGAATGCAACAGCCGTTTTGGCTACTGCCAATAAAATGGCTGTCCTCATGTTTGTACTACAAGATTGTATATTTGATTGCCATCGATTTAGCATAATATTTTCTACTGTACAGTTTATGGTATGGCCGGTTAAATCTTCAATACATGCCATTATATCTTTCCAGTATTGTTCCAATTTAGGACATTCAAGCCAGCAGTGGGTATACCTATACCTCCGCACTGTTTCCAAGAAAGAGGTTTAATAGATGGTGACATATATGCCAGTTGTTGTGGAGTTTGATACCAAAAGGCAAGTATCTTAAAAGTTTGTAGTTTCATTTCAATGATATTTGTGTTAAATGGAAATTTCTTCCACATTTGTTGCCATTCATCATCTGTTAAATTAGTGTTGCAAATTTTATGCCATCTATTTTGGTATGTTAAGAAGTTGTGCCCTTCCATTTCCATCAATAACGATTATAGTTTAGTAATAATATGCTTTCTAGATTTTCTGATCTCATCATATATTTGCTCAAATCCGGATGAAGGGCATTGGAATATGTTAGGCAGTTTTATCTGATTATAAACATGCGATAATTGTAAAGATTGCATCCATGTCATATTGAATCCCAGTTTTGTTTCTAGCTGTAATTTATTCAATGGTATATTGTTTTCAACAATGTCTGGCAGTGTTGTAATTCCTGCTGTTTTCCATTTTTGTTGGTCTACTGGAAAATCCGATGGTTGTAAGGCCTTCTGACTAAAAAGAGTTTGAAACTTTGAAATACCCATAATTAAATGCTTTCTTCTCCCATCCCAGGTATTCAAAAATGTTTTAAGAACCAAGCTATCCAAAATCATCTTAAGAGCGTTCAGGAGCCATCTGCCATAATGTATCAGGAATACCAAAAGGTAAGTATAGTGCTGTTGAATTGTAACCCAATCGTTTGTTTGATGTTCTCGCATCATTTTCAAAATATTAGATAGATGTGTGGCTTGATAATTCTTTTACATCAGGGAATCCTAGATGCCCTTGGGATTTATGTCTACATAGGGTCACCATATTAATCCTAAGATGTTTGTACGCCCAAAAAAAGTTTAGCAAAAATTTTTGCCAACTATCCAGTTGTTTTTTTAGTAATTACTGATGGGAGTGCCCTAAATAATAATAAAAAAGAGATCCAGGGAGGAGATACGTTTTAATGACACTTAACCTATCATGCCGGGAAAGGTTGAACTTATGCCATCGGCACATTTTATTTTTAAGATCCTCTATCAAAGGGTCATGGTTATCTTTATGCATGTTTTCAAGTTTTGAGGGAATTTTAATTCCTGAATATTTTAAAGTATTTGTTATCCATTTATAGGAAGTCATATTTTGTAGGCATTTTTCTGTGTCGTCGTCTAAATATATAGGAAATATGGAGGATTTAGAAATGATTATTTTTAACTGGCTAGCATTTTAAAAAGTATTTAATAGGCAATATTAGCAAGCACTTGTTAATATTATAAATAGAAGTATGTGGGGGTGAAGTTATGCAAGACTGTACACATACGCTTATGGCTGTCTGACGTTATGTGTCTATTTGATTTTCTGACATAAGCAAATTGTTATGAGGTTGTGAAACCAAGAAACTGTCTAGACAGAAAGGTTTATATATGAACAAAGAAAACACAACTACTATTGAAAAGAACAAAGGATGCATTTTAATTATGACATTTCATGACTCAGTTATTACCCAAGTTTGTAATATAATGAAAATAAAATGCAAAGATAGCAAGCACTTGAAAAAAATGAATATAAAAATGAAAGCCAAACTGTTCAAGTAACATTCACCCATCAGTTTGGAGAGCTGACATATGCATGAAAGTTGGATAATTTTTGGTCCAATTCTTGTCACTTACAAATATGTTCCCAACCCAGTCATGAGGGCATACCAAAGGAAGTCACTTCTGCTACTTACAAATACAAATTGGCTGCAATCTAGAGATGTGTACTTTCAGCATAGTTTTAAGGACTTGCATGCACACAGTGGAACAGATAGGACAGTGAATTGATAAACTTTTCTCCCTTGGAAAAAGACCCCCCCCCAAACACACACATACCATTCTCAAACCACAGATTGCTTCCAAATCTTTCCTGAGCTTTGAGCAACTAAATAAGACTCATAAACTCTCTTCAGATGTACCTGTGTTTAGAGCCTTAGGTGCTTTTCTCAATCTAGAATGGCTGATCCAGAGTGGCTTTTGTCTTATTTAAATTCTCTATTTTTATCATAATTTGAGCCACTCTATTGCCCTGAGCCATGGCTAATACATGCTCTGTTGTGAACAGCTTGATCAAAATTAAGAAGGCTTCCACAGGCAGGGGAGCCATGTCTGCCCTGAAGAATCTGTATCCACAACAAATCCCTGTATAAAGACTTTGGTGCCAGTCCAAATTAATGGGACTTAGGTTAGTCACAATTTTCTCTGGACTTTCTCTTGTATCTCACTTTGAGACACTAGCACACAGTGTAAACTTAATTTGGATGGTTCTGTTTAAAGTTAGCTGCAAGAAGCTTAATTTGGATGATTCGGTTTAAAGTTATCCACAAGAAATTCTGTGTGATGCAAAGAATTCAAAGCCTACTGATGTTCTCAAACTGATGTTCTCCTATTGTCAATGTCACAAAGCAGGCAGCATTAACAACAGGCTGGAAGTCTCCAACATTTGTACCTCCAGCATTTATGCTCTTCCCATATTTCAGTGTATGCTAGGATGTGGCAAGGACTTGTTGGATTCGAGTTGGATTTGAGTCATCTTCTAACACAGAGAAAATTCATTTTAAAAATGTCAAGGGCAAAGTTAAAAAGGTTCCCAAATAGGAGATACCATAAATTTAAGCCAAAGCAGGGTTTTTAGACTAACACAGAGAAAGAGAACAATTGTATAACTGCTTTGACAAGAAGACTCCAGTTCTTGAGCAGAAACTATGGTGATCGATAGGTATTATTTTGACAAGGTACTGGAATTCCAAATGACAAATGTGACTAAACCAGATAAAATATCCGATCAACACATCATGTTTAAAATTCAGTACTTGCTCAGTTTTACATTTTCCCACCCATTTAGCTTCATCTCAGACATACTGCTGGACTACAATGTGCGATCCCTACAGGCAAGAACAGCTGCACGTGGCTCCCCATTGGGAGTATGTTAAATTGCAAGCCTGGTCTAGTACAGCCATTTAAAGTGACACACTGGGAAGGCAGAAAAAATGCTTCTGTCTTTAAGGACATCCCTGTCCCAATACGGTTCATCTTTAAGGCAACAGAACTATTCCTCTGCTTAAAGTTCTGGGTTGCAGGGTGTGAGCAGGTGACACAGCATGCTACAGATTTTTAACCCTTGTTGTACAATCACTCTCATAAACAACAGTACAATAACATAGGTGATGTGATTCCTTGGAAAGTGAAATACTATCTATAGCTTAAAAATATAAAGTTTGGCAAATGTGTGCAATGTAGCTTGACTTGACGAAACACCTGGACGTCCCATCTAGAGTTAAGGTAGGTTTTGTTGTACTCCTCATTTCAGAATCTACTTGCCAACAAACTCTCGGGCTTAGGCCCCGTGAAAATATCTCTGTAACTTGTAACCAAGTCACCAGAACTGAAGTTACATTTGTATGAGGGAAGATTTCGCCTTTTAACTTACTGCTATATACCAATCAAATGGTACTACAAGATTTGGATTTTTTTTAAGTGGGAGTCCAGACCTCATCTCCAGGGGCAAACACATTTCAGCACAAGCTTGGTTTTCTGGACTGAAGTGTTCGCAGCTTAACATTTATTTAATTATGTTAAAGAACTGTAGGGCATATACACTGGAGTTCACAGCACTAGATGTAATATATATCCGAATGTCTGACAATACATGCAATGTTCATCAAGACTGACCAAATGTTTACCATCTTCAGTGTTTAAGTTAGAACACAGTTTGCCAGCATCAACTTCAGGTATGTTACAAAGAAGGAAGAACCCACCACCACCACCACCATGTACCCCACTGCGTGTCCACTGTTCTTCATTCACCTCTTCAGTGTCAAGCAAAATATGGATGGTGCATATTGGCTTGTATCACAGTGATCCACTAGGGGAAGCTGTTGTATGCTGAACATCAAGGACTTCATTCACCCAAATGATGTGCTCACTGAATCCTCAATTTTTTCTAGGGCTCTGACTCCTATTTAAGAAAGAAAGTAAAGAATAATTGTGTGGCTCTTCATTTCACTTACGCAGCACATCTGATGAGCTTGTATGTGCCTCAGTTCATTCACTTTGAGCTCATGAATGGAAGTTAGTACAGGATCTCTCCTTATTATATAACTAGGAATAAGGCCCGTTGTGGGAATAAATACAACGGGCTCTAGAAAGAGGCTCTTGGAGAGTGCCAAGGCCTTGGGCACTCAGCATCAATTTGCTGTGGCAACCTCAGCAGGGTATAATGACACAGGGCCCACTATTTTCTCCGGGGGAACTGATCTCTGCTACCTGAAGAACAGTTGTAATTCTGAGTGATCTCCTGCCCTCACCTGGAGATTGGCAGCAGTGGTTTCCCAAGAGGGAATAGTTGGTTTGGAGGGCAGAGTCTATGGCATTGTACCTGTCTGAGGCCCCACCTCTCCTCAAACCTCACCCTCAAATCTCCAGGAATTCCCCACCTGGAGTTGGCAACCCCAACTCCTTCCCAGCCAAGCATCAACCTACCTTAATTTCCCCATCACTGTTCAGCTTTCCATCCCCCCCCCTCCCCCGCAGTCTCTGCCGTGCTCTGAAGCCCTTCTTATACAGGTAACTGCCATTTCGTTTCACCTACCAACAGCCACTGAGGTAACAGTTAATCCCCCAACAGCAGGGAAGCAGAAGTGTCTTCGTCAAGAGAGAAAGCCAGTCTGCCAGAAATTCTGACAGGGCACAGAGGCTGAAGGAGTGGGTGGGGAAGAGGAGCAGCACCCAGCCAATGGCATGCGAGTATTCACAGCCAGTGGATAGGGACAGCTTCTGATTGACAGGCCAGGGGACCAAAGGCTGGGGTGGCGTGTGGAATCTTCAGGAGCGTGCCACCACCATGCAGAGAATTATGTATAAGAGAGATTAAGTGTTTGTGTGACTGTTCCCTCAGCATTCCACATGCCACTCCAGCCTTTGGTCCCCTGACCTGTCATTCAGAAGCTGTCCCTATCCACTGGCTCTGAGTACTCGCGTGCCATTGGCTCGGTCTGCTCCTCTTCTCCACCCACTCCTTCAGCCACTGTGCCCTCTCAGAATTACTGGCAGATGGCTTTCTCTCTTGACAAAGATGCTTCTCCTGCTTCCCTCCTGTGTGGGACTAACTTTTACCTCAGTGGCTGTTGGTAGGTGTAACGAACTGGCAGTTACCTGTGTTTATAAGATGGCTGCTGTCTGTGGTTTGTTTAAAATGTTCCTCCAAAAGGTTCAATTGAGCTGTAGTTCCAGAGAGAGGCCTGCAGGGGTATCACTCACTGGGTTGAATGGGGCTTCCTCATCTGCTGGCCAACAGTTCCCAGCTGCCCCAAAGACAAAAAGTGTGGGAAAAGAGGGACCATCCCAAGGAGCGGGGCACCATCAATATAGACTCCAGCCCATCCAGGGAGGATTGTGTTTAACCCCTGTTGATTTATGCCCTGTTGAGTCATAACATGTGCTTACTCCTACAGTTGGGCCTTATTCATTGTGTGTGTGCATGTGTGTGTGTGCGCGCTCCATAATTATGTAAATAGTAAAATAAATTCTTCTATTTGGGCTAATAATCTGTGTTGTGCTCTGACCCCATAGTCTCCCCCACTCTACACAATACCAAAGGGAGGGGGTAGCCCAGGGAAGCAAAGAACGGCCAGACCAAGCCTTGGGTTGCCAACTTTCCAGGGATCCCCCAAAGTACGCTGATGACACCCAGCTCTATTTGATATTGGGCGGCCAGCCGGATCAGACAATTTGGACTGGGCATTGCACGCTGTGGCTGGATGGCTCAGGATGAGCAGGATGAAGCTGAACCCAGCGAAGACGGAGGTCCTGTGCCTAGAGAGGGGCAGCCCGGGCTTGGGGCTCTCACTTCTGACCTTTGATGGGGCATCGTTGGTGCCTGCACCGGTGGTTAGGAGTTTGGGAGTGCTCCTGGATCCCTCCTTGTCTATGGAGGCCCAGGTAGCAGCCACTGCCAAGTCGGCCTTTTACCCTCTATGGCTGGCATAGCAGTTGGGCCCCTTTCTGGACCATGCTGACCTGGCCACAGTGATCCATGTAATGGTCACCTCGAGGCTAGACTATTGTAACACTCTCTACGTGGGGCTGCCCTTGTTGCTGATCTGGAGGCTTCAGCTGGTGCAGAATGCCACAGCGAGGCTACTGATGTGTCTCCCTAGGTGGGAGCATATCAAGCCAGTGCTAGAGGCACTGCACTGGCTTCCTATGGCATACCAGGTGCTGGTGCTTACCTTTAAAGCCCTAAATGGCTTGGGTCCGACCTACCTGAGGGACCGCCTTTCCCCGTATGTACCCCAGAGAGCACCATGGTCTGGGGCCCAACATCGGCTGGTTATACCAGGCCCCAGGGAAGCCAGGCTTGCTGTCACTACGGGAAGGGCCTTTTCGGTGGTGGCCCCTTACTGGTGGAACAAGCTCCCAGAGGAGATCAGGGCCCTGCGGGACCTTGTACAGTTCTGCAGAGCCTGTAAGACGGAGCTCTTCCGCCAGGCTTTCAAATAGGGGCTGCCTCCCCTTTTTTTGCCTTCCCTTTATCCCTGTCTGACATCATGACCTCAGCCTAGGACCTGGATGTCTGCGAGTACCATCAGCGTTTGTAAGCAGGGAATGCTGGGTATTATAATACACCATCTTTTGGAGCACTTTAACTTTGTAAATGTGAATTTTTGTGAATTTTATCTGTTTTAAATGTTTTAATGTATTTATTTGTAAGCCGCTCTGAGCCCGCCTGGTGGGGACAGCGGCATATAAGCCCAATAAATAAATAAATAAATAAATAAATAAATAAATAAATAAATAAATAAATAAAGAAAGAAAGAAAGAAAGAAAGAAAGAAAGAAAGAAAGAAAGAAAGAAAGAAAGAAAGAAAGAAGATTGGGGATTCTATCTCCAAACAGGGAGAGAAGAAGAAGAGAAGATTGGATTTATACCCCGCCCTTCACTCACTTGGAGTCTCAGAGTGGCTTACAAACTCCTTTCCCTTCTCCTCCCCACAACAGGCACCCTGTGAGGTAGGTGGGGCTGAGAGAGCTCTGACAGAAACTGCTCTTTTCAAGAACACCTCTGACAGGACTATGGCTTGCCCAAGGTCATCCAGCAGGTGCAGGTGGAGGAGTGGGGAATCAAACCCGGTTCTCCCAGATTAGAGTCTGCGCACTTAACCACTACACCAAACTGGCTCAAACAGGGAGATTTGGCCATAGGGGTCTCACTGTTCCTCTAAAAAGGCAGTGACAACTCAGTCACTGATGGCAGGGAACTTAAGGAGTGAGATACACCCACGGGACAAGGGTGGGAGGTAAACAGCTGAGTTATAAACTGGAGCCCGTTTCGCCACAGTAGGCAACCAAGCTTGGCTTAGACAAAAGAAGGAAACCCTTTGCAGGCCTTTGTGAGGAACTCATTGGGGCCAGTCCTTACTAAGGTTGCCAGCTCCAGGTAGGGAGATTCCTGGATATTTTCTGGTAGAGTCTATGGAAGCCAGGGTTTGGGGAGGGGAGAGACCTCAGCTGAACAGAATGCCATAAAGTCCACCTTACAAAGCAGTTAATTTCTCTGGGCAGGAGAGATCTGTTATCTGGAGTTCAGTTGTGATACCTGGCGATCTTCAGGCTCCACCTGGAGGTTGGCTACTCTAGGCGTAGGAATCAGTGCTTCACAGCAGGGTCTGCTACATCCAGGTTCTTGCTGTAGAAGCTGAGTAGGTGATTTTGGACCAGTCACAGACTTACAGCCTAACCTACCTCACAGGATTGTTGTGCAAGTCAAAAGGGGGAGAGGAGAATGATGTAAGTTGCTTTGGTTCCCATTGTAGAGAAAGACTACTTTTCCTCCTGTGGAATTTATTTATTTAAATTTCTATCCCACCCTCCTGGCCAAGGAACCCATTGTTGCCAATCTCCAGGTGAGGGCTGGAAATCACTCAGAATTACAACTGCTCTCCAGATGGCAGCGATCAGTTTCCCTGGAGAAAATGGTGGACTCTGTGTCCTTATACTCTGCTCAGTATACCCCTCCAAGACAGCCAATGTGATGTGGCAGTCAGGGCTTCACGGTAGAGGCTGCAGGTTGGGGGGGGGGGAGATGGAAAGCTGAAGAGTGAGGAGGAAATTAAGATAGGTTGATGCTTGGCTGGAAAGGAGATAGGGTTGCCAACTCCAGGTGGGAAATTCCTGGAGACTTGAGGGATGGAACCTGGAGAGGGTGAGGTTTTAGGAGTGGTGGGACCTCAGACGGGTACAATGCCATAGACTCTACTCTCCCAACCAGCTATTCCCTCCTGGGGAACCACCGTTGCCAATCTCCAGATGAGGAGTGGAGATCACTCAGAATTACAACTGATCTCCAGGGGGGAGGGGGGGAGGAGATGGAAAGCTGAAATCAGAGGGGCAGATAATGGCAGGTTGATGCTTGGCTGGGAAGGAGATAGGGTTGCAAACTCCAGGATGGGAAATTCCTGAAGATTTGAGGGGTGGAGCCTGGAGAGGGTGGGGTTTGAGGAGGGGTAGGACCTCAGACAGGTACAGTGCCATAGACTCCACCCTCTAAACCAGCCATTTTCTCCTGGGGAACCATTGTTGCCAATCTTCAGGTGAGGAGGGGTGGAGATCAGTCAGAATCACAACTGATCTCCAGGAGGGAGGGCAGGAGTCAGCTGCAGTCAGAGGGGCAGATAACAGTAGGTTGATGGTTAGCTGGGAAGGACATGGGGTTGCCAACTCGAGGTTGGGAAATTTCTGGGGATTTGAGGGGTGGAGCCTAGAGAGGGTGGGGTATGGGGAGGGATTGGATCAATCAGCTAGTAATGGTTTTCAAAACATATGTTACAAACTGAGCAAACTGGTCTGGCTGTGTTTCCAGCAGATTGGAGAAGTTTGAAGAAATTTTGAAGAGAGGAACAAATGTTCCGATAATGAAGGGCCAAATTTGTTGCTGTTCAACTCCATTAAAATCTATTGAGCAGCTCTGATGTATCTGCATGTATCTTGATCCTAGATGTTTATGAATTATGAAAAGAAAATTAGTGCTAGTATCGCAGGTCAAATCTCAATGCAGATTAAGATGTTTATGTTCACCTGTTCATAGACAGCAAGCATACTCTTAGGAAAGAGAAGAGACACCAAAGATTTAAAACTATGTATCATTACGTGGCATATAACAACATATTTACCTTCGATGCCAAATTAGGCTTCATCCCAAGAAACGTGAAGACGGTGTTGCTTTCCTTGGCTTCAAAAAACGAGTCATAATCCTAAAGATCAAGAACAAGTAACATTTCTCTTGATATTCCCTCCAGTGGTATTATATACTGAAGAGCAGGATAAGTTCATTTCTGATTAAATAAATAATGGTGCTGCGTTAAATATGCAAGGATAATTTTATAATTTATTATATGACAATGTATTTTTTCCCATACCAATAAGCAAACAAGAGTATAATAAAACAAGAGAGACAACCAAATGGCAGAATAAACATGAGGACCCTTTCAATATATGATTAGCACTGAGGCTGTGTGAAAGATCAAAAGCACATATATTGGGTCACTATCCTGCAGAAAAGCCTAGATGTATGCACTTGGACACAACCAGCACTTTGAGCTACACACGTGGCTGTGGAGGGGGATACTTGTCTGCGCCTTGGAATATTTGCGCCTCCCTACTACTGAAGGTATAGAAGGAATGACTGGCTGTGTTCAGTAACATATATTCTCAGTTACAAGCTAGAGGGGAAAAGCTTTGGCATTTCACCAAAACACATTACATACTATAACCATGCATCTGGGTGGGAATTGAGCCACGCCTGAGTAAAGTTCAATAGGTGTCCCCCCACCGGAGAGTCCAGATAGTCATGCTTTGGAATTTTTGGGGTCCCAATCCCCTCTGTCTTGTCTACTTCCTGGAATTCTATAGAATCTGTTGTTGAATCCTCCGCGACGAAAGGGCTGCTTTCCTCCTGACCACAAGTGCCTTCTACTGTCTTATCAAAACCTGGGTTGAGTGTTGAATGTGCAAAAAGAAGACTAAGAGCTTGTCAGTCTCCTGTCGTCGAGTCTCACCTATTCTGGCATGGCTTTTTTTTTTTGTCATGGTTTCCCACCAGAATCTTCTCTAGCAAGTCCCCAAAGAGCTTATCTCCTTGGAATGGGTATGCCGAGACTATGACCTTAGACTGGTAGTCCGCCGGCTAGGCTCTTAGCCAAACAATGCGTCTTGCAGCTGCTGCCAATACCACAGCTCTGGATGCAAAGACCATAGTGTCCAGAGTAGCATCAGCAGTATAAGCAATGGCTTTTAGTACCCTGTTGGCTCCTTCTACGGTCTACGGTCATTGCTTGGTAGTATCTGTATCAGTTTCCTCATCCAAACTATGGATGCCCTGGAGACCGTGGACGCTGCTGCTGACACTCCTATTGCCATGGAGTCCGCCTCATGAGACTTCCTTAAGGCGAATTCTGCTCTTTTGTCCAAATTGTTTCTCAGATTGCTGTGACTGTCTTCAGATAGGAGACCTGAGGACTGTAGAGCAGTCACTGGAGCATCATCCATGGGAATCTGCTAAAGACCTGAGGCAGATGATGTTACAGGGTATAGTTTTTTAATGGCCCCTGGAATTGGTCTATTATTTAATCGTCTAGTCCATTCTGGTTGAATTTTTCCCACATAAAAATCAGGAAAGGGAAAAGTTCTTTCAGAATAGTCGGCTGGTGGAAAAAACTCATCAGTGATCTCAGAACTATCATTCTGTCCTTGATTGTCCACCTTTTGGCAGCCTCTTTTTTGGTTGCCCAGTATATTCAGCGAGGACAAGGTCTTGGAGAGTAAGTATTTAAAGTCCCCACTTTTGAAAAAATGGAAGGACTGTTCAGAAACCACCAGTTCTGCTTCTTCCTCATTAGAGGAAAACTCCCCTTCTTCTTTATTACTAGAAACATGGGATAGGCAGTCTCTGTCATGAAAAACTGGATTAAACATATCATGTTCTCTAGGGAATCTCTTCTGTGCCGCTTTAGTGGTTCAGCTGCTGGCATGTGGCCGTCCTTTAGGTGAGGGGGGGAAGAGGAGGGGGATCTAGAGTGAACGGAGCTGTGGCCCCCTGATCTGCATTAATGCTCTATCTCCTCGCTCATGGCCTTTCTAAATACTCTCCTCTTTCTCAGAGATGGGGGGGGGGGAACCTGGAGTCGGCAACGTTACCAGTCTGTAGGTCACAAGGATACTCATCCCGCTGGGAGATAGCAGGCACCCATCTCCTTTGTCCCCGCTGCAACTGTAAGTCTCAGGGGACTCCTTCCATGGGATTTGGCTCTGCTGGCCATTCCTGTCCTGGAGCCCAGTGTGGTGGGAGAGTCCAAAATGGCTGCTGATATTGTCACGGCTTCCAGTTGCGTATGCTAAGCCTTTTTGGTGCACTCTGCGGTGCTGCCCCTGCTCTGCTCTCCTAGCAGCTCATCCGCCACCACGGCTTTTCTAGCCATGCGTCCTCCATGCTCATCTGCACGCTCGGCAAGGTCTGTCTCAGGAGCCAAGAAGAAGCCATTGCTGTCTTCACGGGAGGCTATTGGATCGTCGCGGAGGCTCTCCCTTTATAGCCGGGTAAATAAGTTGGCCAGTCAGTTCCCAGGTGGGAGTAAAAGAAAGGCAATGGAGGGGGGGGGGGTGGAGGGGGAAGAGAGAACTTCCCCTTGTTTTGTTTTTTGGTAGAAGAGAAGGAATAGTAATAGTGAGTTAGAGAGAGTTAAGTAAGAGATAAGTGCAGTAATAGGAAAAAAGGTTGAGGTAAAGCCTGTACCTAGCTGCTCTCCTGACTGAGGCAGAAAAAGAACTGAGCCAAAGGTGACTCCCACCACAGGAAACAGGAAACTAGAAGTTAGACCTGCCTCCCTAATGATGGATGGGAATCACCCACAAGATGGCCTCCACCTCAGAGGGAGAACCAGATTTACAGCAGACTTCTAGAATGAAAACTGAAAATCGTAAGGATTTTGTCATTGTCAAAAGCAGGAAAAAATACAAATTTACTTAGTAGTGATCCAGATGTGTCAGAATTTAGCTTAGAGTCACCTGATCTTACACGTCTGCTGGGGGGGCTCCTGGCTTGTTCCTGGGGTCTTCTTGTGTGCGTGTGAAGTAGATGTAATGTAGATAGGTAGAGACTGCAATCCTAAGGACACTTTCCTGGAAGTAAGCCCCACTGAATATCATGAGACTTACTTCTGAGAAGTAAGTACCACTGTAAGTAATAGGGCTGCCAAGTCCAGCTTGGGAAATATCTGAGGACTTTGGGGGTGGAGCCAGGAGAAAGGAAGTGACATCATTTTGTGATGTCACATCCTGTGATGTTGCTTCCACATGCCGACACATGAACTCATGAAGTTTCCTAATACTGAATCAGGCCATTGGTCCATCAAGGTCAGTATTGACTACTCAGACTGGTAGTGGCTCTACGGGGTCTCAGGCTGAGATCTTTAATGTCACCTATTACCTGATCCTTTTTTAGCTGAAGAGGCTGATACCTCCTGCATGTCAAGCAGATGCTCTATCACTGAGCAATGGCCCTACTGAATCCTTCCTCATCTCGGCAGAATTTGAAGCACTAAGTGCTACACAAGTGCTAAATATGATTTTCATATCATAAGAACAGGAGAGAAGCCACAGTGGATCGGGCCAACAGCCCATCCAGTACAACACTCTGTGGCCAAAAATACCAGGTGCCCTCAGGAGGTCCAGCAGCAGGGCCAGAACTCCAGAAGTCCTCCCACTGTTGCCCCCCAAGCACCAAGAATGCAGAGCATCACTGCCCCAGACAAAGTGTTCCATTTAGACCTTGTGGCTAATAATAGCCACTGATAGACCTCTGCTGGATGGGGACAGAGAGAGAGAGACAGACAGACAGACAGAAAAAAGAAAGAAAGGGGGAGGGGGAGAGAGAAAGAAGGAAAAGAGCTGGCACAAGCACTTACCCCAGCAGCAACTTTGCAAGCGACATGCAAAAGCACACCCTTCAGTAGAAAGAGCCTAGTCCCTCCTTAATCTCTGGGCGGAGCTCTCTTGCTCGCTCTGCCTGAACTCTTAAAAGGGAAATGTCTGCAGAGAGCCTGCAGTAAAAAGCCTCAACAGACATTTCCCCTTTAAGAGTTCAGGCTGCATTCCTGCTGGCAGCCATTGCCTCCCCCGGTGGCCAATTTTGAAAAAGCGGGGGTAAGCTTTAAAAATCGGTGTTTCCCCCACCCTACCGGGGGACTTGGCAGCCCTAGTAAGTAAGTACTTCTGAGAAGAACTAAGTACCTCTGTTAGTAAGTAAGTACTTCTGAGAAGAACTACCTAGGATTGCTCCCAGACTGTGCAACTGGCACCATAGGCGTCAACTATGGGGGGGCTCGAGGGCTCAAGCCCCCCCCCCCGAAATTTCCCGGGGGGGGCTCAGCCTCCCCCGGCAAATGGAGCGTCTACCAGGCAGGCTCACTTGCCTGCCTGCCAGCCCACCGGCCGGCTGCATAGGAGTCATCTACAGGGGCTGGGGAGCTTGAGCTTGGGCTCACTTTCTTCTGTGGGGGGGTGGCTGCGCTCTCTGTCCCTCTCCCTCTTTCTGTTTCTCCATCCCTTTCTGTTGAGGGGTGTAAGAGCTGGAAGCAAGGAGAGACTGGAAGCAAGGAGAGACTTTCCCTTTCACTTTAGGCTGATTTCTTTGTAGCCTGATTTTTCTTTCTTTCTGTGGGATACGACATAGAGGCTACCCTCTAGAAACTGAATTTTTTTTCCTAGGGGAAAAATCTGGAAGTCTGGAAATGAGCTGTAATTCCAGGGGATTCCCAGATCCCACCTGGAGGATAAGCATCCCTAGCTCCTGTGCTGAAATTGGAAGCTCTGGTTCTGCTGAGTGAGTTGGTGTATGCAAACCACTGGCATTGGTTTGCATTTGCTAAATCACCCTTCTTGGGTGGAGGAAGGGAAGCTGGAGGAAGGGAAGGGGGTAATTCTACCAAAAATGGAAGGTTTGGGTTTCTCTGTGAATTTGAGGACAGGAACTGGCACTAAAGTGAGATGAGAAAAATGTGTGGCTTTCTGAAAAACCTTGTCCTACAGTAATAATTATGCTACAATACAGTCTGTTTATATTAAAGGAACTACTGAGCTTTGTACTATTTTGTATGTTATGGCAGTGATATGAGAGCCAATTGAGCTGTGGGTCCATCTCATGCTACTGACAATAGTTACACATTAGGCCTTGCCCAAATGGTTCTGGGCATTAAAGCGCAGTTGCCCTGTGATTATGGAAAGTGCAAGCAAGTCATAGTCAACTCATGGTAACCCTGTAGGGTTGTCAAGGCAAGAGATATTCAAAGGTGATTTGCCATTGGCTGACTATGCATCATGTCCCTGGTATTCCTTGGAGTGAATAAATGTCACTGCTGGGAGACAACAGGATCTCTGAGTATTTATGAGGGAACAGTGTATCTTGCTTGCTGCTTAGTTCATGTAATTAGGCTCTGAAGGACTGTTTTGGAAATGATCTGCTTAAAGACTCTGATGTGGTGGAGATGGTGTTCTATGTTTCTTATAGGTAAAGGTAAAAATTTCCCTTGCTCGAAACCCAGTCAAATATGACTCTAGGGATGCGGTGCTCATCTCCGTTTCCAAGCCGAAGAGCCAGCGCGGTCCAAAGACATTTCCGTGGTCATATGGTCGGCATGACTAGATGCTGAGGCGCACGGAACGCTGTTACCTTCCCACCGAACTGGTACCTATTTATCTACTTGCAGTTTCTTGCTTTTGAACTGCTAGGTTGGCAGGAGCTGGGGCCAGAGATGGGAGCTCACTCCATCATGCAGCACTCAGGTCTTGAACTGCTGAACTACTGGTCTGCAGTTCAGCATCTTAACCACTTGAGCCACTTGCTTCTAAAAGAGATAGGTTTTGAGTTACAGTTTGGTATAGTGGTTAGGAGCATGGACTAATCTGGGAGAACCGGGTTTGATTCCCCACTCCTTCACTTACAGCTGCTGATGTGACCTTGGGTCAGTCCCAAATTCTTTCAGAGCTGTTCTCTCAAGAGCAGTCCTCAAAAGAGCTCTCTCAGCCCCACCTGCCTAGTCACAGGGTGTCTGTTTTTAAATGGTAAGCCCATCTGCATGAACAAGATGTGGGGGGACGGGACATGCAGATCAACGTCCTTTTAAAATTTCCTTTTGCTGTGTGCAGCCTGGAGAGAACACTGGCAAAAATTGTGCACTCTGTACATGAAGCTCAATAGTCATGGGACAGAAGAAGAAGAAGAAGAAGAGATTGGATTATACCCCGCCCTTCACTTGGAGTCTCAGAGCGGCTTACAAACTCCTTCCCCTTCCCCTCCCCACAACAGACACCCTGTGAGGTAGGTGGGGCTGAGAGAGCTCTGAGACAGCTGTCCTTGAGAGAACAGCTGGTACAGAGCTATGGCTTGCCCAAGGTCATCCAGCAGGTGCAAGTGGAGTGGGGAATCAAACCCGGTTTTCCCAGATTAGAGTCCGCACACTTAACCACTACACCAAACTGGCTCTCTTTTGTGACAAGTCCTTTTGTGGATCAAAAACTGACTAATTAAAAGGAAACAGAGTGAGTATAAATGGCAATTTTCTCAGTGGAGGGAGATAAGCAGTGGGGTACTGCAGGGATCAGTACTTGGTCCAATGCTTTTTAATTTGTTTATTAATGATTTGGAGTTGGGAGTAAGTAGTGAAGTGGCTAAATTTGCAGATGACACGAAGTTGTTCAGGGTGCTGAGAACCAGGGAGGATTGTGAGGCACTCCAAAGGGATCTGTCAAGGATGGGTGAGTGGGCATCAACATGGCAAATGGGGTTTAATGTGGCCAAGTGCAAAGTGATGCACATTGGAGCCAAAAACCCTAACTATTAATACACATTGATGGGGTCCAAACTGGCAGAGACTGATCAAGAGAGAGATCTTAGAGTCGAAGTAGATAACTCAATGAAAATGTCGAGACAGTGTGCGACTGCAATGAAAAAGGCCAACACTATGGGGGTTATTAAAAAGGGAACTGAAAACAAATCAGCCAGTATCATAATGCCCCTGTATAAATCGATGGTGCGACCTCATTTGGAGTACTGTGTACAGTTCTGGTCGCCACACCTCAAAAAAGATATTATAGCATTGGAAAATGTGCAGAAAAGGACAACTAAAATGATAAAAGGTTTGGAACACTTTCCCTATGAAGAAAGGTTGAAGCGCATGGGGCTCTTTAGCTTGGAGAAACGACGGCTGAGGGGTGACATGATCGAGGTTTATAAAATTATACATGGGATAGAGCAGGTAGAGAAAGAAGTCCTGTTCTCCCTTTCTCACTATACAAGAACTTGTGGGCACTCGATGAAACTGCTGAGCAGTCGGGTTAGAACAGATAAAAGGAAGTACTTCTTCAGCCAAAGCGTGGTTAACACGTGGAATTCACTGCCACAGGAGGTGGTGGTGGCTACAAGCATGGATGGCTTCAAGAGGGAATGGAGCAGAAGTCCATCAGTGGCTATTAGCCACAAAGTATAGATAGGAACTCTCAGTCTGGGGCAAGTGATGCTCTGTGTTCTTGGTGTTTGATGGGAGGGGCAACAGTGGGAGGGCTTCCTGCCCCCACTGCTGGACCTCCTGAGGGCACCTGGTGTTTTTGGCCACTATGTGACAGAGTGTTGGACTGGATGGGCCACTGGCCTGATCCAACATTGGCTTCTCTTATGTTTTTATGTTCTTATGTTCATGCTCTTCATTTTGCTGTTACTTAAAATGGTGTGGTATAGTTTCAAAGGGACAATTAACTGGGATGTGTAAAAGGAATGACAGGATTGCCCATTGGAAACAATGGGAGAGGCTTGAAGGTCTATTGGAGATAATGGGAGCCAGGAATGCCAATTGACTTGCATACTGAAATACATTGCAGCACAAAAAAAGTTGCAAAGAAAATATGGAATGGTTTTTCCATTAAGGTCTTCGGGCCCAGATAGGCTACTCTGGGACTTGAATGACAGCTCCCAGAGTGGAATTACGGTCCCTGGGAATAGAATCTGTGCTCTGGGACTAGAATGACAGCCCCCAGAGTGGAATGACAATCCCTAGCAATAGAATCTGTGCTCTGGGATTGGAATGACAGGTCATAAAGTGAAATGACAGCCACTGGGAATAGGTTCAGTGCTATGGGACTTGCACTCACTCCTAGGATATGAGTTTGAAGTGAGAAGAAGAAGAAGAGATGAAGAAGAAGAGATTGGATTTATACCCCGCCCTTCACTTGTAGTCTCAGAGCGATTTATAAACTCCTTTCCCTTCCCCTGCCCTCAACAGACACCCTGTGAGGTAGGTGGGGCTGAGAGAGCTCTGAGACAACTATCCTTGAGAGAACAGCTGGTACAGAGCTATGGCTTGCCCAAGGTCATCCAGCAGGTGCAAGTGGAGGAGTGGGGAATCAAACCCAGTTCTCTCGGATTAGAGTCCGTGCACTTAACCACTACACCAAACTGGCTCTCAAGATTGCTGCTACTCTGAACTCTGTACGTTGCTCAGAAATAGAGTGCGCAGCAACTGTTTGGTATTCTGTCCTGGCTCAGAGATTTCAGCCATGCATTTACCAAATGAAGGCATCTGTGATGCCTTAAGTTAGTACATTTCAGTACAACGTCACCCTTACAAATAAGACAGAAACAAGACTCCTCTGAATGTCCAGGAAAACTTTTAAAATATTCCCCTACGGGCTTTTCTGTGTTGTCTTCCTTAGTGTCAAATTTGTGACCATTACTTTGTCTGATGCACATGGTATGTATATTTGCAGATCTATTCTAAATAAAGGACACAGCAGAGACCACTACCACTATAACCACTGGCCAACTCCCACCTTTTCCTGGGTTTGGCCCAGCCCAGGGGCATTGCTGGGGGTTCCCAGGCTCCCCTAAATTTCTGGAGAGCCCCTCCCTAAATCCCACATGGCTCTACCTCCATAGATAGTGACAATAGCCTATGATGTCACTGGCTCCTCCCTATGATGTCACTGGGCTTTGGTTCTTTTAAGGACCTAGCATAGCGACTCTGGCTCAGCCCCAGCCCCACCCCCCCCACCCCGGAAAATTGAAAAGTCTACGCCCTTGACTGGCACAAAGTCACCCAATGAGCTTTATAGCTGAGTGGAAATTCCTCTTCCACCTCAACTGCCCCATAGTGGTGGCCAACAGTTCCTACTACTGAACTGGTTCTAGAGCCTTAAGGCACATACAGCTGTTTCAAAGGAAAAACAGTTTAATTCAAAGGCCATCCAGAACAAATCAGTTTGCGAGACCTGAGCAAGGTTGTTAATCACAGGATGTTTTGAAGGTCATTGATTCATAGGGTCACCAGAAGTTGGAAGCAACATTACAGCACTTAAGACACACATATCAAAACACCAGAACTAAAGCATCTTCACCTGTCACCAATAGGCCTGTAAAAAAGGTGTTAATTGCAGTTCCTGGAGATCAGACCACACTCAAGAGCTGAACAGGATCTGCTGAGAATTTGACACATCTCACATTAATAGGGGTTGTCATCCACACAGCACTGCAGTGAAAGTGCCCACACCAGACCTGTGACCTATACTATTTTCAGCCACACTATTTATTTAAAATATTTTCAGCCAACATTTTTGAAGTGGCCTATTTTAACACCAAAACTGTGAGATGTATTTCCCCCTTTCCCCAGAAAATGTATTAATTTGACCCCCTTTCCTCTCTTTGCTTCTACAAGAGTTGCTTCATCCCCAGGCAGACTCTTGAAAATGGACTACAAGGTTTCCTTTTACAGTCCTGTATCTGCTCTCAGTCAGTATGATCTTGTATTTTTAACCCTGCGTTCATGTTAAGACATGCTCTTCCCAAACCTTCCCTCAGATATTTCATATATTTACTTCAACAGTTCATAAATTTTGGTTTCCTAACTATATTTTATCTTGATTTAAGAGGCCCAGAAAGAGCAATCTTTTTGTGCCTTTTGAGCAATAGTAACATACACCTTTAGAGGACAGCTGGGCCAGTCTGGGCCATCTGCCATCACTAATCAATGCATTGGAGCATATAGGGTGCTTCAATATCTAAACAAGAAAAAAACTGAAAACAAATCTAATCCTTTCAAGGCTATATTTTATGTAAGAAATGAGAAATAATTCATCCAATACAGTAATCTCATCAAATACAGAATGTCACTTTTTAGGAAAACCAACAGAGAATTTCTAAGTCTATCAGATCTTACATTATTGACTGTATTTGTCACTCACTATGTGAGCAAAATAATGGCCTGGATCCAGCTGTTTTGTATCCTTTCCCCTCCCTGCTGCACTGCAGACTCCCAACCCACTTGGCTATTAGTCCTGTGAGTCCAGTGGCCCCAAGAGTAAATGTTCTTGGGGTCAGGAGGTGCTGCCAGGGAGAGGGGAATGAATGAAAGATCAGCAACAGACTGTGCTTGCTGATGATCGCTGGATCCAACCCAATAACTTGACATAAATGATATGTATTTAGGAATTTTACTGGAAGAGCTAGACAAATGTGCAAACAACTTAGGTTAAAAACACCATCCTGCAGTGGCCCTTTCAGCCAAATAAGCTTTTCAGATCCAAATCTGCTACTGATATGTCTACATCCACACAAGAGGTACAATGTCAATAAATCATTGGTATAACAAGTGGTTGTTTGGAAAGGAGAAAGCATTTGAAGAAAATAAATATGGACAGCTAGCTCCTGTATCTGAAGAAGTGTGCAAGCACATGGAAGCTTATACCCAGAATAAAACTTTTTTTCAGTTTTGCATGGACCAATATAGCTGCACATCTTTTCCCTACTTAGAACAGCAGTTTACTTGGTGAACTCTAAAATCCCAGTTAAATTCTTGCATCAGTTATGAATTCACTAAAACGCAGCAGAAACTATTATGCAGAACACATGGAGCCTCTTTAGGATTTTTTAAGGGAAAGTATTGCAGAATGGCATAGTCTTGGTTCACTTACAAACAGGATGTGGATCTATCTGATTGTCTGTTGTTTCTGGGCAGAGGTCTGCAATGAAATAAATTTTGTTCTTGAACCAGAAATGAGATTTTCAGATGTAATGGGCTATATTATGAATCAATCAGAATACAAAACCTGGAAACTCCAAAAAAATGTTTAGAGTCAATGGGTTTTTAAGAGTGCAGCTCTTAGGATTGCACTGTTAATCTTGTATAGCCTTCCACATCTTTGTTTCCTCCCTTCCTCCTTTTAGAGTTTTTAAAATTAATTTATTTGCATATTAAATATCCCCCTATTTTGTTTCCAGATTGCATTAAACAAAACACATACAGACAGAAATGGAACTTGAACAGTAAAGGATAACAAAAGCACTGCTAACCAGGGCTCTTTTTGTAGAAAAAGACCAGCAGGCACTCATTAGCATAATAGGCCACACCCAATAGCATAAAGTCATTAGCATATTAGGCCACATCCCTGACCGCACAGCTCATTAGCTTTCTGGTTCTCTTCTACTAGCTGAAAAAAAAATCATAAGCAAGGGAAAGCTGTAACAGTATAGGTAACTAAGGAATCACAAGCTTCTAGGTGTGCAAGAGAGAGGGTTGCCAGCTGTGGGTTGAGAAATACCAAGAGATTTTTAGGGTGGAGCCTGGGGAGGGTAAGGTTTGGGGAGAGGAGGGACCTCAGCAGGCATTCTTTCAGGGCTGTTTCAGCTACAAATATGTGCATCTTATGGTACCAACAATATTAAAGCTGTCAAAAGTTAGCAATCTCTCGCAGTGTCTTTCTAATCAACTCTAGAGTTAAGAGAAAGCTGGATGTGATGCTGAACTAGTCAGCTATTAAAAACCCAACACTGAACCATGAACAAAACCCCCATGAACCCCCCCTCCCAACCTACCCCCTCTGGAAGCGCAAAAGGCATGCTGAGTGGAAGAAATTCTTGCATGTACCGGGGGGGGGGGGGTAGAACAAGGGCAAGCAGTTTTCTCTCTCAAAACAAGACTTTGTTGGAAGCCTGAACAGAAAACCGCAAGGGATAGGAGGCAGGACTGGAAAGCCAGACACAAAGTCCCAAACAGTAGTCATGTTTCCCTGCAGCACCAGAAAGTATGCCACCTTGGAAGGTAACCTGCGATTCCTTATAGCAAAACGTCTACCAGATTCATAAAACAGATACTTTATCTGAACCCCCCCCCCCCCCCACCTTCCTATATGTAATAGTTGAGGAAGATTCTGTTTCACTGTACCTGAAGAACTGTGCTTGCACACGAAAGCTGATACCTTGAATAAAACTTTGTTGGTCTTAAAGGTGCCACAGGACTTTAAATTTGTTCCCTCCTCCATTCATTTATTCTAAGTGGAGATGAGGTCTGAACAACAGCCCGTCAGAACACGGCCAGCGGTGCGTCTACCCAAACCACTCTTCGCTACAGTTTTAGACCGGCGAGAGAGACGCCACCCTCCAGGTCCACCCTCGACTTCCACAACCTCAATTTTCTGCACACAAGCGGATCCCCATTTGGGGCCACCAAACAGCACACAGAACTGGGATGCTGCATTATAGAAAGCAACATCTGCAAAACAACAAGGGACAAGGAGCGACTATAAAGTCCTCCCTTCACCACCACCGCTCCTCAGCTCTCTAAGCCCGGAATGCCCATCTGAAGGGCTCCGAGTCAGCAAGTGGGGCGGCACAAACGTCCCACATTCACGACTCCAGCTTCAGATGGTGTCCGCCTCCACCCTTCCCTCCCACCCTGCCACACTCACTCTGTGCCCTGGTGGTGTGCATCCAGCAGCTGCAATCCCACCTGTCTGGGGACCTCCCATGGCGGATGAAGCTTCTGCAGACCCCGCAAAAGGCTGGGAATGAGTGACGCCACCGACTGCACCCACACTGATGGGGGAGGGGCTTTACCTGCCTGGGCAGTTCTGGTAACAGTGCCAGGTGGGTGAGCTGCCCCCGAAGGAGGGTTGCTTCGCTGCACAAGAGTCCTTTTTGCCTCAGCAAACAGAACATTGCAGGGAGGAATAAATTCACCTGAAGGGCTGTTAGGGATGCCTAGCAAGACCCACCCTTGGTTTTGCTTTCTCCCCGCACATGGTGGCCATCTTCCTTGAAAAGTTACCGGATTGTCTCTCCCATGAGAGTCACAAAGTAGGAGCCCCAGGGCCACCAGAAATGGTGGCATTTATGCACTGGGGCGAGACAAGAGTACTTAGTCGCTGCTTTGTGTAAAGCAGGCAAAGGGAAGGGGGCGAAACTGCGGTTGGGGCACCCAGGCACAGCCGAGGGGCAGGGCGCCTACACCCACTGCCCGAGGTGCCAGGGTGTGTTCTCCTTCCACCCAGAGTCCCCAAGTTAGTGGCTGCCTCAAGTCCTGTCTGGCTGAATGGGCAAAGAGGGGGGAGCGGGGGCATTCCTTTGCCCCGCAGCCTCCTGCTCTGTCCGACCAGGATGAGCACCAAAAGTGCCAGCTGGTGCCTCCCGCTCGCTGCCAGTGCCCACTCAGCCAATCCACAGTGCACCCCCTGGCCAATGGGAAGTGGTGGGGCCTGCGTGGCAGCAAACTTCAGAGTTCGCGACCAGCAAGCCGGACTGAGGAATGCAGCCACCGCTGTCTCCCACTTACTTGGGAAACAGGTGCCCCCTGCCGCCCCCACTGCCCAAGGTCACAGAGCCTTCCCTGCCCCAGACCTGCTCAGTTTGTAGCACACGCACACACACACACAAGGAGGGGGAGTTGGGGGTGCCCCTCTGCTTTTGGCAGGGGAGGGGCAGGTTCGGAAGCCAGCCGGAATGCCGTTCTGGTGCGTTCCAGTCCAAAAATAGCCCTGCTGCTAACCAATGCTTAGGCTTAACACTATGGCCAATAAAGCTGTACCGCTGAAGAAAGGAAGGCAGGCTAAATAATGTTTTTGTTATTTTACTAAAAGCATGAATTCACTCAGCAACCCCGGGGCAGAACTACACCTTGACTCCACACTTCACAAGTGTTGTCAGGTTGCCAAGATAGCATGAGGATGGGAGTGAGGAACAGCTGCAAACTGCAAGATCCCACACCCAGCCACTTGTTCCCTGCAGTGACACTCCTCTAGTTCGGTTTACTTTTGATTGTATAGACACGAGGAGCGAACTGTGGGAGGAGCGAATTGTGGGAGGTGGGGGGAGCGAATTGTGACAGTGCTTATCAGTACTGAGTAGCAGCACCTGAGCAAGTCTTGAACCTCATATGTCAGCCCACCCCACTCAGCCAGGGACACAGAAAGTTGCACCCACAAGAAGAGCCTAGTAGGGATATGCAGAGGGAGGGAGAATTGTTGGAAACTGGCACAAATGTATGAGTACTGTAGAGTTTCCAGCCTTCACATGGGTTCTCCCAGAATTAAAACTGATCCTCAGACTACAGAGATCTGTTCCCCTGGGGAAAAAATGGCTGCTTTGGAGATTGGTCTCTATAGCATGATACATGGTCCCCTCCCCAAGCTTCACCTCTAAATCTCCAGGGATTTCCCAATCCAGAGTCGACAAAACTATGAGTAATGGCTTTCTTTTAAACACACAAAAAAACCACTAGATTTTTAAAAAAATCAGCAGTAGCCTTGGGTTTTCAACTTAAAATCCCCCTATAACAGTAAATTCATGTGTACAACATATTAAAGCAGTAATGTAGGAAATTTCTGGATCAGCTAAAAGAAAGAGGTTGGTATTATTATTAGATTTATTGTTACAGTCGTTGACCAGAACACAGTAATACAAGTGAAACACATTTATACCCAAGCTTGAACATTTCAGTTCGCTGTACATACATATAATATTTGTAAAATACATAAGTAAATCATTTATATAAGCTAAAATATTAAATAATATAAAACCATCTCTAAAATGACTTATCCATATTTTCCTCAACTTAATTACCAGCCAACCATACTTAGCAATTTTAAATGTGACATCTCTATTTCTATCAGAGAGCATTTTCATGAGGTGACTTTTTAAAAATCTTTCCCTGGGAAGCTAGAAATTACTGGTGCTACCAAGGACTCCCAAATCTGCTTATAGATTTTAAAATCAAAAATTATGTGGCTTAATGTCTCGACACTCCCATCCCCACATGGACATAGGCATTCTTCTAAGGGTGTCTTCTTATATTTGCCTTCCAGTGCTGCAGTAGGCAGCATGTCATATCTTAACAGAGTGAAAGCCCTCCTATAATTGGGATTTTCTAAACTGTTGACATAAGGCATCAATAAAGGCCTATTTAGGGGATTCAAATCAATTATATCACTCTTCACTCTGTTCAGATTGTGTTGTCTTTCAACATCTAGAATCCTTTGTTTTACCACTGACCTCGCTTGATCCAGCAGCACAGACAATACATACTGTTCTGATAGTCCATAATAGCCAAGTTTCTTCCTCAACATGAGCCATGGCGGAGTAAAATTGTCTTTTAAAATTAAATGGGCAATCCCATACTCATTGTTGGCTAGTTTCAACCAGTATCTAAAAACTGCTATCCACATCCTAGCTTCTACCGTCACCATTCCTGCCTCTATTCTAATGGCTGCATTTGAGACATTGGGTGGAGTTTGAAAAACTGCTCTTAAGAATTTGGACTGGATCCTCTCTATCAATATCTTATTAGAACTAATACTAAATGGGGCTGCATATAATATTTGCATAAGAGATTTTATGGCAAAAAGCTTAATAGCTGCTGCGACATCACGTCCCCCTCTAGTTCAATAATATTTTTTAATTACTCCAGCACTCTTTTGTGCATTGGGAAAACCATACTTAATATGACCACTTTTCTTATTATTATCCTGAACGATTACCCCCAAATATTTATAACAATGTACCTGCTCTATCTTGTTCTTATTAATGTACCATGTATAAGTCTTTGGTGGTTTTGCAAAGACATTATTTTTGTTTTATCATAATTAATTTCTAACCAGTTTTTCTGACAATACCTATGGAGTGTATGTAGTGCTCTCTGTAGACCAATGGGGGTCCTTGAGAGAAGCACCATATCATCTGCATACAAGAGGACCACTATATGTTTATTTGCTAACTTTGGGTGGTGGTGCTCCAATTGATTTAAACAACCAGTAAGATCATTTTAATAGCAAGGGTGCTAATATGCATCCTGTTTCACCCCTTTCTCAGCTCTAATAGGGACAGTAAGATATCCTTGCAGGGGGCATCTTACTCGCAATGTAGCGTTCCTATATAATGCTTGAATCAGAAACAAAAGGCGTCTATTCATCGTTGAAGCTTTTACTTTATCCCATAGAATCTTTCTTGAAATTGAGTCAAATGCTAACTTAAAGTCAACAAATGCTACATATAGTGACGCCATAGCTTTAGAGGAATATTGTTAAAAGTACCTGGGAAGGTATAGGCAGGACAGAATCAGTGGGTGGGGTCAATGAGTAAGCACCCTTCACTCAACTGGCAGTTCTACCCCCGCAAATCTCCCAGGATTACAGGAGACAGAACTTCATGAACAAGCCATCCCACTATTGTATAAACATTCTCTCTTGTCTGTACCATAGCATACCTTAAATATTTAGGTGGGTAGTTGTGTTGGTCTGAAGCAGCAGAACAAAGTTCAAATCCAGTGACAACTTTAAGACCAACAAAGTTTTATTCAAAGTAATTTATTGCTCACACTCTACCTGTATGTATGGACAGGTGACTTCCATTTCATTTATCTGAAAAAGTGTATGTGCACACAAAAACTTATACCCTGAATAAAACTTCTGTTGGTCTTAAAGGTGCTGCTGGAGTCAAACTTTGTTCCTAAAGATTGTTGTAAAAATTATCAGGAATTATGATTGGCTGAGATTATTGTAGCCTAAAAGGCGTATACAGCTTCCCCTATACATGTCTGTGCATGCATTATTACACACAGAGAGATTTTTCTCCATCAGGAACACCCAGTGAAGTTGTTCAGCAATATATTCATGATGGACAAAAGGAAATACTTCTTTATTCAACTGCTAGAAGATGTAGTGCTGGTCATGAGGGTAGATGACTTTAAAAGGCAATTAAGCAGATTAATAAAGGAGAGGACAATCCATGGCTAATAGCTAGGGTGAGTATGCCACAAACATATGAATAGAAGGTACCATCATGGGAAAGCCTTGGCCTCTATGCCCTGTTCGTTGGCCCTCTAGGGAAACTGAATGGCTGCTGTGTGAAAAGGATGCTAGACTAGATGGAGCATTAGTGTGATCCAAGAGGGTTCTGATATGTCCTTACGTCTTTACGAACCAAAATTTCACTGGAGAGGGACGAATGTGTCTAGCATAGAAATATTTGGAAGAAGGCAAGAAAGCCAGTAGATTCATTGCAACTTTTGTCATTTATACCTCGAAATTCTTTTTTCCAGAGCAGATGTAAGTTTTCCATATTTGAGGTTAATAATAAGGTGAACTACAATATGCCCAGCAAATTTAATTTGCCCCCTGCAGTATGGAAATGACATTGTTAATTACATGAAAACATGCAAATTAGTTTGGTAATGTGCCTTCTTCCCAGGAGCTCAAAAGTAATTTCTATAGTGGTTCTTATATGATCTACAGAAGAAATGTAACCTGCAAGCATGGTGCATTATTTGCATTGAACTAGTATACGAATGGAAAAGCTGAAGCATGGTGAGAAACTTCAACAAAATTTACTAGATTAGATTAATTTCAGGTCAGGCCAACATTTGTATCCCAGGCTTGAACTGGTACCCTAGGATAGATGCACAAGAATTCACCTTATAATCACTGATTGGCATTTTGGAGACAAGGTATTTTACTATGAGATAATCTACACACATGGCCACAAATGCATACTTGTTAAAAACTTCATAGTGGCACTAGCCCTGTTCTGTGACAAACACGCATTCTTAACCCTAGCAGAGTAACAACAAAAAGAGGACATGAGGGAACAGAGACGAGAGTGCCTACCAAAGGATGGCAGGGCAGCAGGACCCTGCTGGCAATAGGAGGCAAAGTCCAAGAAGGGCAGGAATCCAGTGACCATAAAAAGCCAGCGGATTTGCACAGTGGCCTTTCAAAGATCTGCCAATCCCTCTCCTCCTTCTAAAATGAAGGATGATGCCTGGGAAACTTCACCCATCTACCCTTTTCTGCGGCCACTATTATTTCTGCTGGCAAAATGCCAGTGGGAGTAGAGAGACAAGAGGTCATTTTTCCTTCAAAGCAGTATTACAACCATCCTCACTGGCTCAAAAATATCTCAGCTTTTTTAAAGGAACAAAGAAACAGCACTGAGAAAACTAAGAAAGCTTTGTGGGAATGAGGATTGAAAGAAACGGTTGAGAACGGGGACAGAACTAAGGAAGGAAAGACAATCACCAACCTCTCCTCCACACCTCATGTGGCAATATGATATCAATTTGTGCCAGCTCTTTTACAGGGAGAGGGAGACTGAAATGTACACTTTCAGAAGAACATCATCTGGATTTTGAGGAATCAGTGTACAAACAAAGAGTGATGATAACCGAGAAGGAAAAGTGGGGACCTGCAAAAAAATATTGAGAATAGTGCTGCTCTTCCCAAACTTTCCCTTGGCTGTGGACTGCCAAGAGTGAGGCAATGGCACTAGAGGCAGTCAAGTTGGTGATAAGGAGGCTCCTTGCCCACCCACCCACACAGCTCCAGGTCTGCTGCCACAGCTGTCCTTGCCAACATTCACCTCAGCTGCTGACTGCTAAGAATAAAGCGAGTGAGTGAGTGAGTGAGAAAGAGCCTATTCACCCACCTGTCCTACTCCAGTGCCACTCCCTCAGAATGAGGGGACGGCACTGGAGTGGGCAGTCAAGAGCTGAGCTGAAAGTCTGGGAAGGCACCTCAGGTGATGGTGCTTGAGATGGGCGGGTGGGTGAGAAAGAGCCTTGCTCACCCACTTATCAGTTCCCACTGATGGAGGGAAAGGTGTTAGCAACTCCTTCCTCCCCACGTGCAGCTTAAATGGCAGCTGTGCAGGGGCAACAGTGAGAGCTCCTGCTCCTCCCTCTGCCTGCCCATCCTTCTCCCTGCCACTTGGTACTGGCAGAGGGCATGGCGGCTCCCTCACCTGACTACCAATCTGGCTGGCTGAAGGGGAGCAATACTGGCTCCTTACTCCTCTGCACTGCCTGCAGCACCACCATCTCGTCAGTGGGGGTAGTTCCCACTGTTCCTTCTGGCATGGATGACCTGCATTATGGAGCACAGGCTCAACTAGATTCTCCTCCTCTTGGCTGATAAGTTTACATTCTCTGTGCTTGCTCAGACTACAAGTTTGTTTAATAACACCCCCCAAGTCACGTTTTTAAACTTCTCCAATTTTTCTTCAAACCTGGGGAGTCCCCCAAGTTGGAGGAAAAGTTCTCTTCTGTCATTGTGGCTCTGATCCACAGATTTAAGTATCTACAGTATTGACTATTAGAATATGTGATACTTGTAAAGTTCGGTCCCCAAAATTTTCCAAGAGATCGAAGTACCATTCATGGCTGCTAAAAATATCAAGCAGCAAAAGCAATAATATTCTACTGGAACTGAACTGACAATTTATCAATAGATCTAATCCTCTATGTGGTGAAATCTGTGGATATTTAAATCTGGAGAGTGAAACCATGAACAGACAAAGACAGATCTTTCTACAAATCTGAAAAACAACCCAGGTTTGCAGAAAACTCAGAAATCTTTTTTTTTAATTATTATTATTTTTGCTGTTGTCACAGCCAACTTATGGTGACCCCATAGGTTTTTCAAGGCAAGAGAAGTACAGAGGTGGTTTGCCACTCCCTGTGTCTGTATAGTGATAAGAAAGGCAGCACCTATGGCTTTAAGAAATAAATGCTTGGCTGGCCAACTGGTTGCTAGGCAACCACAACTGTACTGCTAATTGAAGCAGTGGTTTCTGGGAGTAAAAGGCAAGGGGATGGGGCAGGGCCCTTTCCAGACCCATTTTGGCCTTTGAGAGAGAACTCATGGGGCCAATAGAAATCACTGGCTGCGGACAGACTCAAGTTCTGCTGTGCCTCTGCGACCCGGCAGAACAAGGGGGGAATTGCCCCCGCCACGCGGTGTTCGCACACCGCCGCAAGGAAGCCGCCCGCAGCGTCCAGACTGCGGGCAGCTTCCGGTGGTGGCATCGGAACGCCGCGCGGCTCCCCCGGCCCGGCGCGCGTTCACACCCACCGGAAGCAGGTGGAATGCGCGCCGCAGCAGCCGGGACACCACTTTTAAGTGGTGCCCGGCTGCTGCGGGAGGAGCGCGGCGCCAGACGCATTGCGTCTGGGCCATCTCCGGGCAGATGTGGCAGTCTGGACTGCCGCTCTGCCTCCGCTTTTAAAGTGGAGGCAGAGCGGTCCAGACTGCTAGTCTGTCCTCAGCCACTGTCAGGATTAGCTGTTTGACACAGTCTGAAGGGATGGTCTGCTGTAAAAGATTTTACAAGTTTTCCCCTGCAGAACTTTATTTCGACTCCTAAATAACATGCTGAGCGATAGAACTTTCCAAGTAATTATGCATCAGTCAATCAGCAAGCAGAAGAAACTGAATAATGGCCTCGCCCAGGGCACAGTCCTCGCTCCAGTTTTTTTCAAACTCTACATTTCTGATGTTCCCGAGATGATACCCAGGAAGTTTGCTTATGCTGATGATATGGCAACTGCAGTAAGGCATAAATCAATTGAAAGGATTGAGGAAATTCTGACTAGGGACCTCGAAATTTTGGCTGACTACTACTATAAATAGTGGTTTATCCCAAGTCCAGAAAAAACAAAATGCTCCTGTTTCCATCTCAATAACAATCTTGCCAACCATGAACTGAATGTCTACTGTAATGGCACCCGACACACACAACCACACACCTAAGTGCCTTGCCATTACCGTGGACAAGACCTTGAGCTATAAATACCATCTTACCAATGTAGCAGCAAAAATATGCACACGAAACAACATTCTCCAAAAATTATGTGGTACAACTTGGGGTGCGTCTGCTACAACACTTAGATGCTCAGCTTTGGGGTTGGTGTATAATACTGCAGAATATGGTGCTTCAATGTGGTTCAAACTTGATGTCCAACTCAATACAATTAGAACCATCAGCGAATGTATTCCACTCCAACCTACTGGCTACCCACATTGTGCCACATCATTCCCCCGCAACTCTGAAGACAAGGTGCTCTTCTTTGTGAATATAGAAAGATAACTGAAAACAAAGAGTTGCCCATCCACAAAGAAATGGCTGATGTGAGCCTACCCAGACTATCCAACACCCAGCAATAAATTCTGCACAAATCCTGCTATCACAAAATTTCAATCTAGGGAATGAATGGTTGTGAACATGGATGCAATTAGTTCCACCCGATATTCATAACCTGATAAACACCAAGAGGCCCACAGGATTTGATTTGCCTCGTAAAGTATGGAAGACGGCTAATAGAATACGAACAGTCTTTGGTAGTTGGGCAGACCTGTTGTTTAAATAGGACAAAATACCAGGACCTGAATGCGATTTGTGATGCAGCTTGTCAAACTGTTTTCCATCTTGTGAGTGTTGTGCTTTCCAGGGTGATGTGATGGAGCTCTTTGAACACTCCTCAGCTGCAATTGAGTGGATTGAAAATGTAGATATTAGTATTTAGATGAATTGCCCAATCGGTCTGCATACCCGTTGTATCAATTTGGTTACTTATTTTATATTATTATATGCTTCCTGTGTGTAACTCTGCCATATGATTGATTGATTGATTGATAAATAAATAAATAAATAAATAAATAAATAAATAAATAAATAATGCTACTATTCAAAATCAGCCACTGCACAAAACCCAATGTGGTAGAGAGGTTAGACTTTCAGCCTAGGATCAGGGAGATCCAGGTTTGAATCCCCACTCTACCACGGACGCTCACTGGGAAACCTCTGGCCAGCTGCACACCCCCAGCCTGACCTACCTCACAGGGCTGTTGTAAGGATAGTGGTAGACAAGAGAATGATGTCAGCTGCTTTGGGTTTCCATGGGAGAGAAAGCTGAGGTATAAACGAAGTAAATAAAGAATATAGCTAAAGATGAGGGCAGATAAAAGGTAGGTTGGCTGGTGCATGGGATGGAGAGAAGGAAGCAGGGGAAAGGGTGAAGACATGAGGACGGACAGGAGGAAGGAAAGCAGAAATAGTGGGGGACAAGATACAATAGAAAATGAGATGCCCCCAGCAAGTTGCCGGTTCCCCACTTATTTTTGTATGTTAAAGTGAATGCATTTGATTAACCATTGCACATCTTCTTAAGGCAACTGATTATTTAATAATATTCAGCCTGCATCATTCATACAATATGTTGTAACAGATCTGGTGAAACCGTAAGTTTCCAGAATTTAAGCTATTTGCCTATCCTGCCTCTTTCCCATGAGAAGCCTCAACTGATTTCAGGCACTCTTCCCTGTAAACAAGACTGGACTACTCATATTACTGAAGTCTTGTTTGAATTATTTTTGACATGCAGGATATGAGAGAAGAGAAAACAAGATGGGAAGCTGAGAGTTTTGTTGTGTGGGATGTTGATTTTTCCAGCTCTCTGAATTTACAGTACAGTTCTGTCCTATATTTGTGTTTTATCCATGATCCTGCTAGAGCATGGGCGTCAACTACGGGGGGGCTCGAGGGCTCGAGCCTCCCCCGAAATTTCCCGGGGGGGGCTCAGCCACCCCCGGCAAAATGAACACCCGCCGGTGGCCAGTCAGCCGGCCGTCGCCGCCTCTCCTTCCCCCCCACCCCCGGCCTGCCCTCCTGCCTCCCTGGGGCGGGGTGGGGGGGAGAGAGAGGCGGCGATGGCCGGCTGACTGGCCACCGGCGGGTGTTCATTTTGCCGGGGGTGGCTGAGCCCCCCCGGGAAATGCGAGGCGGTGCGGGAGCCGGGGGCCCGCAAGGGCGACGCGCCGGCCCCCGGCTGCAGGCAGCAGCAGCAGCGATCCTCCCCCGCCGGCGCCCAAGGTGAGCGGGGGGGAGGGAGGGGGCGGGGAGCGCGGCGGGCGGGCACGGCCCGGGGGAGGGAAGCGGCGGCGGCGGCTCCCTGGGGCAGGAGGTAGAGCAGCGGGACATGGTCCCGAGCGTGAAAGACAGCCCCCGCCCCCCCCGGGGATTAAGAAAGTCTACGCCCTTGTGCTAGAGTAAACCCAGAACAAACAGCCCACTGAATCAGCTGTGCTCTTTATGAGCTTTCAGGCTTGCATATTGTGTATCTTGAACTGGCTTAACTCTTTTATGCTGAAACACTAGATAACTAATGCAATAGTGATCCTTAAAGAAGATAAAAAGCAACTCCTCGTTCTCAAAAGATTGTATTTTAACTTCACTGGCCAGATTCAAGTGACTTATGCAACCATGTTACTGTTATAAAAGAAAAATGTTAACACAAAGCAGGGTTTTTAAATGATTTGTTTAGGTTTGAGGCCACATTCATATTTTTAGTATTAATGGAATTACCTTCTGCAAGCTCCTGGAGTTTTAAAAGTGTAAAGTCCCCTGGGCCTCCCCCTGCTCTGTTCTTCTGTTGTCCATTTATTATACTGTCATTCTAACATCCATGGACAGACATGAAGTATAATTTCTTCTAAAAGAAGACGCACCAAGCTGTGCTAAAATTTGGCTACCATCTGATTGACTAGTTTTAACTTCTATCATAAATTGGGTTCTAATAGGTAATGATTAATCTGTTTATTGTTTTAATGTTGTTGCTGGAATTTGTTGTTACCCACCTGGAGCCCTGCTGTGCGATAAGCTGAATATAATAAATAGATAATAAATCAAGTATCCTGCTCAAAATCAACAGCTGCTTTACCCAAGCATGTTACCAAATATGTATTTAACCTTGACAATAACATCTGTAACTCTACAATACATAAAAGAACTTGGGGAGGGCGATCTGAGTGGGAAAATGAGTGGCAACAAAGGGTTAAGTATTCTTATTCTCTTTTTCTTTCATTCTTCCTCTTGTCCTCTTCTCCCCCCCCCCATTAAATATAATAATTGTACAGACCCCCAACTTACAATTAAAAGAAGGAAAGCTTTCCCTCCCAGTGTGGTCATTGTAAATGATGCTGCTGAGAACAATGGATCCAAGAAGCTTGAAATACCTTTGCACCCTTACTGCACATTTCAAATGAAATTATTTATTTATTAATTAATGTATATCTGGACTTTCTTTCCTAATGGGGACCCAAAGCAGCTTACACCATCTCCTCCATTTTATCCTCACAAAAACCCTGCGAGGTAGGTTAGGCTGAGAGAATCTGACTGGCCCAAGGGGGTCACCCAGCAAGAATCCATGAATGGGGATTCAAACCTGGATCTCCCAAATACTAGTCCGATACTCTTAACCTCTACACCACACTGGTTCCAAATGACAGCATTTGAATACGAACCTGAACTATCATGCTGCTGATTATTTTAATGACTAGCTTAATGAAGAGGGTTCATGGAGCTCAGAATAAGGGGGAAATATTTCATGGTTCCCATGTTTCCTAGACACATTATGCAAGGCTGGTATTATCCAGGGCCCCACATCCGCCACAGCTTAAAGTCATGAATAAGCACCCATTTAACTAACCCTCCCATCTCTAACACATAAACAGTAAGGCTGAGAGAAGGGTGTGAACGATGCAGAAGAACTAGAGATCTACAAAACCTGGCACACGTAGATGAGGTCATCACATAATGCCAAGGCTTAAGGGCCTTTATGCAGTGCCAGAGCTGCCGAGACCCGATCCAGATTCATTTTAGACTGCACTCTAATCCAAACAACTATGAAGGGCAGTCTCCCAACTTTCAGTCAGGATTGATTAAGGCATTTTGTGGGCTTTGGGCAGAAAGCATCCATGGACCACCAAATTCCTATGGTTACCTGCCCAGTGAGTCACCTGGCAAGTCTTTGGCCCACCTGGCTGCCTGGCCAGTCAGCAGGTGAGAAATTCAGCCAGTGAGTTGCTTGCCCACCTGGCCAGTGAATCATTCATCCTCTCCTGGCCAGCTTCTTAGCTGGCCAACTGGACAGCAAATAAGTTGGTTGGAGAATAACTTGTTCAGTCGCTCACCCGTTCTTCAGATGGTAGCAGCAGGAAAGGCAGTGCTACCAAGCCCTGCACCATATCTTGTCAAGATGAAAAACAGTGGGGCAGCTGTGTTCCAGTGCGTCTCCCAGAATGCTGAGGTGGCACTGGGACCCACTGCAGGGGTCCCAGTGCCACGATCTCCCATTTTCCCCTGAGAGAGGAGGAAGCAGAGATACTCATGTTCCATTGCCTCATTACAAAGTACTGGAGTTGGGATCAGCCTCAGGGGATACAGTGGAACCCCCACAGAGCCATGGACCATGGTACCTGCCCCACCCGCTCAGGGAAATGTTACTACAAGTGAATTCCCGGATGTTTCCACATTGTGCCACACAAAAACCAGGAGGATGCATTGAATAAAATGACTACGTAAAAGGAAGATTCCATGTTTTTGCTGAGGAGCCATCAACAGAAACATTCTACCTTTGTCACAGATACATGTATATGGATGGGCAATGTTAACAAAATATGGTATCTTTTGTGGTGGTTGTGGGTTACATGCTCCAAGTTGAGAGAGTTTTGTGCTCTGTATCAGGTCACTTCTTTGTTTTTTCATTTTTCACGTTACATTTAAACAGATTTGCAGACTTGGCAATGACAAGAAAATACCTTCTGCCTATGAAGTATCATGTGAGAAGAATCTCTGATAAGGTATAATTACCATGCAGGTTTGCAACGACTTGTACATCTGAAGATAAACAACCAGAAAAGTCAGCTGTTTTTAGCTACTCTGAAATTATTCACAATGCCAAACAGGTCTTGCAAAAACTACCCAAATTTTTTCATTACTCCACAGTTCTACATGAAGCGTGTTCTTTGAGGTAAAACTGTCGCCTCATATTCAGCTCCATATTCAAAGCAGAATAAGATATGAGATGCTTCACTGAAATATTTTAAAAATCTTACCAAGCAAAAATCTAACAACGTTTGGGTTGAATCCAAAGAACTGCCAGCACTGCAGCGTGTTGCTGGCACAACACTTGTACCTACTGCCCAAGAACTCACACAGTGCTTTGCTAACAGGTAGGCTCTGCAGCAGTTCCTCCACCTCCACTTGCACACAGGGCTATGCAAGCTATTGTGTAACTTTTTGTGCAAGCAGAAGTACTCTCTTCAGATTTGGTTTCACTTTTTGGTACAACATTCTACAGCTATCTTCATACAAACCCTATAAACCAAAAGTATGAGCTGGAATGTGTTTTTTTTTCATGCAACCAGATTTGTTCCTGCCCCAAAATAGCCCTGGGCCAGGTTATATGGAAACTGCTATCAAAAGAAGGTCACCTAGTGACAGTGCTCATCTGCTCATCCCTCCACAAGGCTGGGTATTTCAAGGATTTTTCCTGGGTAGAAAAGACCTGGCCACAGTGATGCATGACCTGGTCATATCTACATTATATTACTGCACTGCACTCTTATGTAAGGTTGTTCAGAAACTTTACTTGATGCAGAAAGCTGGAGTCATAATGTTGGCTGGAATGGGCTTGTAGGGACCATCTCACTCCAGTCCCAGACCATCTAGACTGGTGCACAATCTGATTCTGACCATAATTCAAGGTGCTGCTGCTGATATTTAAAGCCCTATATGGTTTGAGACCAAAATACCCGAAGAACAGACTATTCCATTTTGAACATACCCAACCACTATGGTGATCTTCAGAGTCACCTTTTGAGGTTAGGCAGATGGCAGACCAGGAGAGGGCCTTCTCAGTTGTGGCCCCAAAACTCTGGAACTCTCTCCCCAGGGAGACTAGTCTGCCCCCTTCTGTTGCCGTCTTCTGCCAGAAGGTGAATTTTTCGTTTGTTTCATTTGGCATTCCCTCAGTGGTCCCTCCTTCCTGCTCCATGTTTTGTTGTTTTTATGTTTTTGTACGTATTTTACCTCTGGTTTTAATGATGGGTTTTTGTTGATTTGAATGATTTTTAAGATGTTATTTTATTATGTATTTTTAATGCATTAGCCATCTCATTAGGGCAGAAAGATGGGGTATAAATATTGAATAATAAATAATTGAAGCCTATATAGACTGAATTCCCCAGATTTGGGAAAGATGCTGCCAATTCTAAAAGGATGCCTGTGTGGTTAATGACCAAAGTCAAGGAAGCCATAAAAGCTAAAAAGGCTTTTTTAAGTGGAAGGTCTGCCCCAATGAAGTGAACAGAAGGGAGCACAGGGTCTAGCAACAGGAATGTAAAATTATTTGGCATGTGGAAAGAGAATTTGAGGAGCGCATTGCTAAAAGCATCAAGACCTCAAGGAAGATATTATAGCATTGGAAAAAGTGCAGAGGAGGGCAACTAGAATGATAAAAGGGTTGGAACACTTTCCCTATGAAGAAAGGTTAAAGTGCTTGGGGCTCTTTAGTTTGGAGAAATGACAACTGAGGGGTGGCATGACTGAGGTTTATAAGATTATGCATGGGATAGAGCAGGTAGAGAAAGAAGTCCTTTTCTCCCTTTCTCACAATACAAGAACTCGTGGGCATTCAATGAAATTGCTGAGCAGTCGGGTTAGAACAGATAAAAGGAAGTAGAGTGATTAACACATGGAATTCACTGCCACAGGAGGTGGTGGCGGCTACAAGCATAAATGGCTTCAAGAGGGAATTAGATAAACATCTGGAGCAGAGGTCATCAGTGGCTATTAGCCACAAGGTATAGATAGGAGCTCTCAGTCTGGGGCAAGTGATGCACTGTATTCTTGGTGCTGGGGGGGGGGAATCAGTGGGAGGGCTTCTAGTGTCCTGGCCCCACTGCTGGACCTCCTGAGGGCACCTGGTATTTTTGGCCACTGTGTGACACAGAGTGTTGGACTGGATGGGCCATTGGCCTGATCCAGCAATGGCTTCTCTTATGTTCTTATGACATTTCTTTAAATATATCCAGAGCAGGAAACCAGCCAGAGAAGCAACTGGACCTTTGGACGACCAAGGAATGGAGGGGTTGTTAAAGGAAGATGGGGAGATGGCAGAGAAGCTAAATACATTCTCTGCATCTGTGTTCAGTGTGGAAAGCGTGGGCATGCATCCAGCCACTAATTTCAGAAAACAGAGTCTGAAGAACTGAGTCAGACTTAGTTGACAAGAGATTAAGTTCTAGGCCTATTAGGGAAACATGAAAACCAGTAAGTCTCTAGCTCTTGATGCCATACCCTGAGGGTTCTACGGAACTCTAATGTGATTGTTGATGTAATAACACTTAGCAAATGCTACACTGATTTTTAAAAAGGGGTCCAGGGGGGAACCTGGAAATTACAGGCTAGTTAGCCTAACATTTGTCCCAGGCAAATTAGAAGAAACTGTAATCAAAGACACATAGAGGAAGAAAGCCTGCTGAGGAAAAATCAGCATGGCTTCTGCAAAGGGAAGTCCTGCCTCATCAACCTTTTGGAATTCTTTGAGAAAGTGAACAAGCATGTAGACAACGGTGACTTAGTAGACATTATATACTCTGACTTTCAAAAGGCTTTTGACAGGTAACTCACCAAAGACTCCTGACTAAGCGTAGCAGTCACGGATAATAGAACTGGTGCTCTTACGGATTCAAATTGGTTAAATGATAGGAGGCAAAGAGTAGGAATAAATGCACAGCACAGGGGCCCTACAGGGATAAATACTGGGGCCAGAACTATTTAATTTGGTCATAAATGATCTGGAACTGGGAAAGAGCAACATAGCAGCCAAGTTTGCAGATGACACAAAATTTATCAGGCCAACTTTGAAGAGCTCCGAGAGAATCTCCACAAATTAGATAGGTGGGCAACAATGAGGCAAATTGTCTAATGTAGGTAAATGTAAGGTGATGCACACCGGGGGGGGGGGGGGAATCCCAGCTTTAAGTGTGTGCTAAATGGGATCTGAACTTGTTGAGACTAAGAAAGGGAAAGAGACCGTGAGGTCATATTAGATAGCTCAATGAAAATGTGGACCCAGTTTAACATAGCAGTGAAAAAGATAAACTCTGTGCTGGGGATTATTAGAAAAGGATTGAAAATAAGACAACTGATATCATAATGCCCCCATATGGATCTATGGTGCAGCCTCATTCGGAATACTGTGTGCAGTTCTGGACACCGTATATCAAAAAAAGAAATCACATTACAACTGGAAAAAGTACAGAAGAGGGCAACCAAGAAGATTAAGTTGTTGGAGCACCTTTTCTACTAGGAAAGGCTGTAGAATCTGAGACTTTTCAGTTTACAAAAAAGACAACTAAGGGGGGACTTCAGTAATTATGCACAGGATAGAGAATGTGGACAGAAAACACTTTTTCTCCCTTTCCCCAAAGACTGGGAATTGAGGGCCTCCAATGCAACTGATGGGCAGTAGATTCAGGACGGACAAAAGAAAATACTTATTTACACAGCAAGTGATCAAAATTTGGAATTCGCTGTCAGAGGATATAGTGATGCCCACAGGCAGAGACAGCTTCAAAAGTGAGTTAGACAGATTCACAGCAGACATGTCTGTTAGTGGCTACTAGGCACAGTGACCAAAGAGAACCTCCACAGATGTAGGCTGTGAACAACTGAATGCCACTGCCCAGTGGCAACAGAGGGGAAGCCCTCGGCCCCGAGGCCCTGTTGCTGGCCTTCTAGAGGAACTGGCTGGCCCCTGTGTGAGACAGAATGCTGAACCAAATGGACCACTGGTCTGATCCAGCAGGGCTCTTATGTTCTCTCAAACCATTTTCCGAAAAAAACAACAACATTTCTTATGATTACATCTGCTCATGCCCTAATGCATTTATTCTCTCCCATCTCCATGGCACACACTCCAGTATGTTTTCCAAATGTTTCAGTCCTCTCCAGAAAAGGAAGATCAGACACCCAAAGAAGGAAGCACTGCTTGAGGGGAAAGGCCAAAAACCCTCTTCCAGTGCTAGAATTTTGTAAGGATGTCACTGGTACATTCTCTGTGCTACCCATGCCATGAATACACACTACTTATCTGAGCTAATCTCCTAGGACATTCACAAGCCTTTATCCATGCATGTATCATGACTCACTTCAAAGCAAGCAAGGAAGCACTGCCCTCACTTTGAATGAGCAAATGCTCTTCACGGTCACTCTCCTTTCCCCAAACTATCAAACATTCCATGTACATTTTGTGAGGGTCCTGGGGGCACAAAGAGAGCTGGGTTCTAACCCTTCCCCCTACTGAGTTTCTGCTCTAGAGTGTACCCTCTAAAATAAGGCAAACTTGTTATATTTGCATATAATCCAGAGTGAGTCACTGTGCAGAAGCACGGACAAACAATTGAATGGTTGTGTGTGCTACAACTGCAGTCTGGATAATTATTTGCCTGCATGCAAAACAGATAGCTGTTAGACCTATGTAGATAACACTGCTATTGTCATTGTAAATCACTACAACAAATGACTTTATTCTAAAAAGGAAACGCCTCTGAATGTGTAGCCCCTCAACACAGTAGGCAACAGCCTTCTAGAGCCACAGGATAACAGCAGTGATAGTGATTGTACTGTGGGAATGCAATTTGCCACAAGGCTTTTGTGAACAGACCAATGTCTAATTAAATTAGCATGCATCTTAATCCTAGAGAGGGATTTGCCATACCATGCAATCATTTCCAACATAATGCAACTAAAGCTGCAAGGATGCAAAGAGTATGTGTGTATGCATGTACCCACCCACCTGATCTGTCACTAGAAGATAGACCTGTTTAGGAATCCAGTTGCAGAAGTATTTGTATTAGGTAGACAACAAGCAGAAAATTAAGCTACCTGTCCATTTACATGCTGTATTCCTTGTTTCCTTACTTGTCCCTCAAACTGTCAGTAATAATAAACAATACCTCTACGTAATAAACAATACTCAGCCTCTCCCTTCTTCTCAATTATTCTGCTGTCAGAAAAACTCAACAGAGGCCCTTGCAATTAACATAGCTCAGGACCTCTGTGGCCTAGGCAAATATATTTTCCCTATATACAATTTTACAAAAAAAGTTTTTTACACTAGGGGAAGGTACCCATATATGTAACCAAAGATTGATGTATTTTGATGCCCAGTTTCTAATATCTATAATTTGCTTAAAGTTTTTGTGATATAATTTCAGCTTTTTAAACTGACAATGATAATTCCATATATAAGGTGTTTTCTTTTTTCAACCTGTGACGGACTGTCAAGGGTTAATGCCTAACAGAGTCTGAGAACCTTTGAGTGAACGGAATTCTCTTAATATAGTAAGTTAAGGAATGACAGTTGGGAACTGACAGTTAAAGAAGAGACAGTTAAGAACTGTTTGCAGACTGGGAAGGAGGCTAAGAGAGTGGAGCAAGAAGGATCCTCATTCAAGCAAAAAAAAGGGAAATGGATTCTAGTAAAGAGAAGTGATCCCTGCCCAGTTAAGAAGGAAAATAGCTTCTAGTACAGAGACGTGATTCCTGTCCAGTTAAAGAAGGGAAATAACTCTTAAAGAAAGGAGTAGTTTGTGTAAAAAGAAGGAAACCGGAACTTGGTTGTATGTTCCTGCCTTCTAAACTTTACATGTCGGTGAAACTCAGAAACCTATGCTTGAGTGTTTAAGCAGAAACTGAAAAGAAAGCCTCTCTCCTCAAAGTTTTAAAGACCTTGTTGAACAGCAGAAACACTTCTTGGTAACAAATTATCTGGTGTTTATGTGAATACAAAGTTACCTTATTTTTATTATCTGTTCACCTCATATATCCTACACCTGATTCCCCTGACCTTTCCCCCACAAAGTTAAATCAAATATTTTGTTTATTCTGAACTTTCACAAGCCTCTTGTGTGCCATTTCAAATGCAGAATATAAGGTGATTTTGTTTCTTCCCCCAGCATAAGGTGACTGGGTGGAACAGCCATAGACAAACAAATAAAAAGAAAATAGATAAAAGGGCAGTTCAGCAAGAAAAGAAGACAAAGGGAAAACCCTACGTGTGAGGGAAGGAAGAAGGTGAGATCGCCATACAACCTTTTTGGTTACTTGGTCAGTTCTGGGTTGAAATACCATCCTCCCATTTTTTTTGTTCATTTTCACTGTCTAGTAGCCCCACAGCCTGAACATTTTTGGCAGGGTGGCAGGTCACTTAGGGGCCTTCCCTTCCCTCCCAGAGCCACCCTGCCACTTCTGGTCAGTTTCACAACCCTCCAATCACACCCCTTCTGGTCAGTTTCACACCCCTCCAATCTGGTCAGTTTCACACCCCTCCATTTCCTTCCCCAGCCTCTCCACTGCTGCAGGGGGCTGGGGGAAAGAGAGAGAGAGAGAGAAGGCAGCAGTGGGGATGCTGGGAAAGGAAAGGGAAAGTGTCCTGCCACTTCTGGTCAGTTTCACTCCCCTCTGATCAACTGTTACAGGAGTGAAACTGATCAAAAGTGGCAGGGCAGCTTCCCTTTCCTTCACCAGCCTCCCCCCCCCCCCATGGTGGCATGGAGGCTGGGGAAGGGAAGCCGCCCTGCTACTTCTAGTCAGTGTCACTTCCTATGGATCAGCTGTTAAACCTAACAGGAGTGTGGCGTGGGGGGGGGGGTCTGGCATCCTTTCAAATGCCCCACCGTGGCTACAGGCCTGCTGTCTAGGCTAACATAGGCAGTGAAGCAGCACCATGAAGCTACTTACTCCACAGTACTGCTCATCACTAAAAATCTGGGGTGGCAATGGGTTGCCTTGCGCAGGCTGCTTGTCTTGCGGGATATGCGTATACATCCAGCGCCTTTGCTCTTCTGACATGGTGATATCCACCTCTTCAAACTCGATCTTGTTGGCTTCCAGAAATCGCACAATGTCTTGCTGCCTCTTCTTAATCTAAGAAAATGAAAAAGAACAACATTAGTACAAAAGCAGCGGTTGCTAAAACAATGTGAAAAGATAGTCAAGTTAACATCTCTAAACTGACCCGACGTTGTTCAGTTATTCTCTAAGAGGCAACTGTTTTCGCAACCGATGCCCTGCAGTTCATTTTCTCATCATAAAGCTAACCAATATGTTTAAAGGCACTGTGTTCCTATCTGGGGATGTTTCCAGATGTGCCAGTGTTGCATAATGGTTTCACAGCCCCAAAACAAACCCTCCCCATTTTTCCTTGTTCATGGGCACTAGTCCAAAGATCCCTACAGTTTTCAGAACTGTCAGATACCTTTGGAAGCCAATCCTTGATTGTACCCCTGAGGTCCTTGGAAAAAGGAACAATTATTTTACTTATTTAATTTTTAAAAATTATACGGCACCTCTTCAGAGTTATACGGCACCACTCATGCTCCCGGCACTTAGGCCCAGAGAAATGCACCATGCCCCCACTCCACTGGATGTAGGGGTCATGGTCTCACAGCCAGGGACTCCCCAGGACCATAGAAAACTGGATCATGGGGTTAATAACAAAAGCACATTGCTCCCAATGTGACCCCATCCCTACAATCACAGGCACAGTCTGGTATTTACAGGCTTCCTGCATGGGGGAGCCATCCATTTGGGTGAATAACAAGGGTTCAGGGAAAGTCTGGACTGGTACCCCTAGGCCAGTCACAATCGCAGGGCTAATTAAGTCTCTGGCACAACCCGGGTCAATGAGGGCTCGCACCCCACCAGGGTGCCCATTTCGAGGTTCAATACAAACACAGCCACAAAAAACAGGGGGGTTGGTGTTCACTGATCATGGCGCTGGGGATTTTTGGACCTGCTGGATTGTGCCCTTTACAGCAGGTCCCAGCCTTTTCCCTGCAGCTGAGAGGCAGAGGGATAAGCATCTTATTCCTCAGAGGAGGCTCCCTCAGGTCCCATGTTCAGCTGGTGGGCCCTTGGTTGTTTCAGGCGAGCCCCTGTCGTCTTTGGTTGGGGCTCCATGCTGCGCCGCTCCGGGGTCTTCATTTCTTTGGAGTTGAGATCTGCGGGGCAGGTAGCAGCGAAGTGGCCCCACTCTCCGCATCTCAGACACAGGCCTTGCTTCATCCTCTGATCTCGCATCGACTCTCTCGGCTTCATCTGGGGGGTCTTGGCTTCCAGAGCAGAGGGCTTTGGGGTGGCTCCAATCCAATGCATCCTTAACATGTTAAGGCAGTTCTCAGCTTCGCTCGCCTCTCAGATCCATCCTCCTAGAGAGGGTTGCCGGTGCTGAGGACCTTCTCCACCACCGCATGGCTGAGCCCAGCCCAGTAAAGTTTAATAAAGATCTCTTCAGGCCACCCCTGTACTTTAGCCGCATACATTTTAAATTCACCTTAATAGTCTCTCACCGACCGTTCCCCTGGTGGATGCTGCACAACTTGGTTCGCGCCTTCTCCATCTCCAGGGGGTCTTCATACTGCCATTGCAAGGCCCACATTGCAGAGCTCAAAACCGCGTATATTGTGGAGCCCCACATACCAGTCTGCAACTCGGTCTTGCAGGCGCAAGCTGATGTAGTCCACACAGTGCTCATCGAGTGCAAAGCGAGGACCCCAGTCTTGTAAAAACTTTTATACTTGAAGTAGGAAAAAAGCAAGCTTTTCTGGTTGCCCATCGAAGGTAGCATCCAGCATCTCCTGGTGTCAAGGGAGCCTGAGACGTGGCCAGCCCTGTGGATACCCCTCCCAGCAGGCCCACAGGGGGAACGGGTGCAGGTGGCATGGGGACCGGCACTGGAGCCAGCACCCCTGGCTGCTGTGGCTGGCCCTGGTCAGGTCTGCCTCCTCCATCTGGGATCAGGCCTCTCAGCTTATGCTGCACCATGGTACCAGTCAACCAGGGTAGAGCCAAAATCATCTCGTGCATCTCCCGCCAGAGTTCCTCATTTTCAGCCTGGAACTCCTGCTGCAAGTGGTCGAGATCAGCTTCTTCCATCCCTTGCTGGCGGCTGTAGCCCTTGCGGTAGGTGCTCCCATACCTCCACCCATAGTTCACCAGACTTGGGTTGGGATTTAGCGACCAAGTCTCCTAGGTCCAGGAGGGGAGATGGGCCCACAAATCAGCACCCCATCTAGGATGGTATCTCAGGGTTTCCACAGCCGTCATGGGTTCTGCCATCGTTGTGGGCATCACATCGTCCGAGGTGGTGACTGGAACGTCCCAGTTGTCATTGCCTGACATGACTGTGTGCAACACAGGGGAACTAAAAGGAGTTCTAACAACTTGTCAGACCCCTGAGTAACTCAGTTCTCAACACCAGTCATTTCAAAGAATGCAGTTTATTGAGACATTGAAGAGCTTCAGATAAATGACGTACTTTGTTAGAACTAATTTTAAAAGCTGCAAAGCAAGCAATTATACCCCAGGACTCAACAAGGATATTGGTTTCTTATCTCATTTTAGTGTATTTCTTATGAGGCTACACCAGCTTTGTAATGCTAAAGGATTCTGTGTTTAAGACTGTGACTAGTTACCCATCTGTAAATGGTATTATATCAATGAATTGTTGTGGCGAGTTTGAATTTTTGTATTGAATTTTTGCATTGGCTTACATAAGTTTACTTACAAGCCAATTGGCAATTTTACTTTAGGATTACAGATATATTATATTTGGTATCTTGTGTCTTCCTAACAGAAATTCTCATAAAGAAGACTGAACATAAAAATTTTCATAAAGACTTTAATATAGGCTCAGAGATACAGAACACTATAAATGGTATTTCATCTCATTTTTACTGTACTATATTTATCATTATATTGCACACATATTGTGATATTTTCTACATTTTATATTATTATTCATTTCCCCTTTGAAGAAGAAGACATTCGAAACAAAGTGCATACCCAGGATCTTTGTTATTGTATAATTCCTATCAGATCGTACATTGTCTGTTCCTTGTCAGTGATTGTAAATCACCTTGTTTGCATTGTATTGCCAGACTTTTTTGGATTTTCCTTTACAATACATATTTGAATTTTCTTAGTATAATTGATTGCAATATTGTTTTAGCATTTCATTCCACAGCTTTTTTGTTCTCGTTTATGTTTCTGCTGGGAAGTCTCTTTTTCTGTTTAGGCCATGCCACAGCCACTATTTTCAGGAAGGAAGTCTGAAGAATTGAGTCAAATTGAGGTGATGAGAGATGAAGTTCTAGACCTATTGGTGAAATTAAAAACAATAAATCTCTAGGTCCTGATAGCAGATACCCAGGCGTTCTTAGGAACTCAAATGTGATATAGGTTACATATACAGGTAGTAGATCAACTACCACTAAATTCAGCCACTGTATCAGAAGGGCCACGGTGGCTCAGTGGTTAAGACACTGAACTGCAGACTGGAAGATCAGTAGTTCGGCAGAGTTCCGCATGACAGAGTGAGCTCCCGTCTCCAATCCCAGCTCCTGTCAACCTAGCAGTTCGAAAGCAAGAAATTGCAAGGAGATAAATAGGTACCACTTTGGTGGGGAGGTAACAGCATTCCGTGCACCTCGGTGTCTAGTCATGCCAGCCACATGACCACAGAAACATCTTCGGACAGCGCTGGCTCTTCGGCTTGGAAACGGAGATGAGCACCGCAACCCTAGAGTCAGATTTGACTGGCTTTCAAGCAAGAGAAACCTTTACTTTTACCTATCAGAAGACTGGAAAAGAGCAATTTTTTAAAAAGGGATCCAGAGGGGAACCAGGAAATTACAGGCCAGTCAGCCTAACGTCTGTCCCAGGAAAATTAATAGAAACTAATCAAAGATAGAATTATTAGGCACATAGAGGAACAAGGCCTGCTGAGGGAAAATCAACATGGCTTCTGCAAAGGGAAATCCTGCCTCACCAACCTTTGGGAGTTCTCTGAGAAAGTGAACAAGCATGTAGATGATGGTGAGCTGATAGACACTATATACTTAGACTTGCAAAAGACTTTTAGCAAGGACCTCACCAAAGACTCCTGAGCAAACTGAGCAGTCATGGGATAAAACAATAAGTTATCTTACAGGCTAAAAACTGGTTAAATGACAGGAAGCAAAGAGTAGGAATCAATGGACAGTTCTCACACTGAAGGGAAGCAAGCAGCTGGGTCCCACAAGGATCAGTATTGCGGCCGGTACTATTTAATTTATTCATAAATGATCTGGAACTAGGGGTGAGTAGTATAGTGGCCAAATCTACTAACTAACTAGCGGATGACACAAAATTATTCAGGATGGTGAAAACCAAGGCTAACTGTGATGAGCTCAAAGAGGATCTTCACAAATTGGGATAGTGACAACATGGCAAATGATGTTCAATAGTGGTAAGTGTAAGGTGATGTGCACTGGGACAAAAAAAATCCCAACTTCAAGTATAGGCTAATGGGGTCTGAACTTGCTGAGACTGCGAGGGAAAAAGATCTTGGGGTAATAGTGAATAGCTCAATGAAAGTGTCAACCCAGTGTGCTGCAACAGAGGAAAAGGCAAACTCTGATTGGGATTATTAGGAAAGGGATTCAAAATAAAATGGCCAATATTATAATGCCCCTGTATAGATCTATGGTGTGGCCTCATTTGGAATACTGTGTACAGTTCTGGCCAGCTCTTCCCCCCCCGCCCCTCACCCCCAGCCAGTGATGGCAAGGCCCGCGCGGCTTCCAGCTGCGAGGCCCGCGCGGCTTCCAGCTGCGAGGCCCGCGCGGCTTCCAGCTGCGGGGCCCGCCAGCTCTCCCCCCCCCCCCCCGGCCAGTGACAGCGAGGCCAAGCCAGGCTTCTCCACGCCAGCAGCAGCAGCCGCGGAGCCGAGGCATTCGCAGGGAATGCTTTTTTACTTTTGTGGGGATTTAAATATCCCCCCAAAAGTTTTTTTTTACTTTTCAGATTTTTCTGCACACGGGGGAGTCCCCCCCATGTGTAGGAAAATCTCCCTGCCCCCCAAGTGCCCCCCCCCAGTGCGGATTTAGATATCCGCACGAGGGTGGCCACTTGGGAATTAGATATATAGATTCCTGCACCTAATCCACACAATGATCTAAAATATTGTTGTTTTTTGTTCCAGTGTCTTTAATGAGAAAAAAACAAGAGACAGAAAGAAGAATCTTTCCAAACCAGGTATGAAAGCTTAGGCAAGAGGGCAAAGGTTTCCACTCATTAAAAAAGGGGGGGGGGATTGTTTATGGAGCAGCTCACCTTAGTTAATCAGTTGCTACAGAACTGTTAGTTCCACTGAACAAAGAAAAGAATGCTATTGTTATCTTTCACTAGTACAATTCATGTTCCCCTTTCAGCTGGGACAACTGGCTGATCCACTAGTAAAAAAACTCCGTACTAGTATTTCTGCATGCCAGCGTAAAAACCATTCAGAAGCTTAGGCCGAAAGCACAATCAGCAGATAGCTAACAGGAATGGGCTAAAGCCCAGGGGCCAGATGAAGCCCTTTAGAGACACAAAGCGCGTCGAGAGCCTGACAGGTATTTGGCAAGTTGAAACAGAAGATTCCAAGCTGTGTATTTCCTCTGATACTTTCAAAAAGTGATACAGTAAAATTTCAGCACACCAATTTTGCTAAAACCAGAGATGAAATATTGTGTCTTTATCGTACAAATCTAAACTTCCACTGATTACCTGAAGACAAGAGAGAGATGCCCTTTCCCAAGAATGTTCTGTTAGCAACCAGAAGCCAGGGAAAGCCATTCAGTTTCTTTGCCATCATTATATTTTGCCTTTTCTAAGACACAGAAAATAATCCAATTCATATAACCCATTTTAACACTGAAAAGCAGCAATATAAAAACTAAAGAGCTGATACCATCTGAAGCTTTGATACAGAGAACTCTGTGTGGCAGAGGGTGTTGTAGTTACAAAAAGTCTCTTCCTACCACCTCTTCTCTGTCAAATATAAGCTTGGTGCTGTTGTTTCTGACAGCCTGCATACCATGTTCAAAAGGTGGAAGAGCATACCTGGATTCAGTGCCTCTCTCCCCCCCCCCCCCCCCCCCCGCCCATGGTACTGCTGAGTGCTTAACAAGAGAAGTTCTCACTCAGATCCGCCTCCAGAGGGCAGTTCATGGGCTTTCTTCCCATTCATTCCAGAAGAGCAGCTATGCTAGCCCACTGTAGCCAATATAACAAGGTGTTTTGTTGCACCTTGAAGACTAAAGGGTGATTGTGGCTTAAGTTTCTATCAACCACTGCCTACTTTATCTCACACAGTAGGCTTTGGCTTGTGAAAGCTTACGTTACAAAAGGTAACAAACTTATTTGGTGACACAAGACTTTATTTGCCCATACACTGTTTCACAACTAAAGCTTTACAGAGGTCAGAGTTGTCCAACATTTCACCTAATTACTCAAAGGTCTTTCTGGGCATCTGTCATTCCATTGATTTTTTTTTTAGCTGCAAAACCCATGACTATGAACTAGCTCTTATAATTTACTAAAAGGAGTTTATTTTCAATAGTGCCATCTTCATGAACAACTAAAGTATGCTTGCACATGAAAGCTTATCCCATGAATAAAACCTCGTTGGTCTTAAAGATGCCACAGAACTTCAACTTTGTTCAACTGTTGTTAGTTTTCCAGTCTCTTAAACAACACAAACAAATCCACACCTACAAGGAAGTGCAAGCAGGGAATAGTTGCAACCAAACATTTTTTTAAAAACTTGTATCATACTTTTCTCCACATGCACACTATAACTACAACTCATGGGCTCCTATCCTTTTGGCTTGCACTTCTGGTAACATGCAGGCTAAACACCTGGAACAGAGGAGAAACCCAGATCTCATGTAGCTGACACAAAGATGGCCCCAACTTTTATTTTGCCTGTCTGGGGGGGAGGGCAAGACCATGATAAGCACCTCCTTTTTGTCCCCCTGAATCATATGACCCAGACCAGTACTAAAAAAAAAGATCTTCAAGAGCCATAGGTCAGTAGAAAAGCACATAAAATGCCCCAAATTCTACCCCTGACTATGGTCTACCAGGTTCCATAGGCGTCAACTTCAGGGGGGCTGGGGAACTGGAGGCGCCCCCCCCAAAAAAACTTTTCCAGGAGGTGCTGAGCCTCCACCGGAGACAATGGACTGTGATATCTCTGGCCCAGCCCCCCCAGGAATTTGGAAAGTCTACGCCCTTGCCAGGTTCAAGAACAAGAACATCTATAGGCATATATCTTGGAATATAATAGTCAGTATAATTAGCACACAGGCCAATATTTATTTACATTATTTATAGTCCGTCTTTCTCACTTGAGACTCAAGGTGGATTACATAGTGCAAGTCAATACAATCAACAATAAGCAATGTTACAGGATTAGTATTGCAGAAGCCTGAAACCAAGCAGAAAGCTGACACAAAGCTGAAACACAACATAACATTACATGTTAAACAAAGCAAAAATGACGTAGTAGGATGATACCTGCCACAGTGGATAGTACATACTATACACAGTAGTACAGTCCATCGTACCTTTCCCTTCATTAGCACATCTTTCTGAACCATTCCTATTACTTGTGTGAAAATGCCCTCCTGAATTACTCAGTTCTGTATTGTTTGCAGGATGCCAGCAGAGTGGGGGCCTTCATGACCTCCGCAGGCAGGCCATTCCACCAGGAGAACAGAGAGAGCGTAAGTGTGTGGGCAGCTGCTGACTTTGCTCATTTGTAGGGTGGCACCTGCAGAAGATGCAGATGAGTGAAGCTGTCATGGTGAAGTATGGGGGAGAGATGAAGGGCTTTGTGCCTGGTACCCAATACCTTAAACTGGGTAGCTGACGGGCAGCAACTTAAGTGACTGCAGAATGGGAGAGTGATGTCCTCCTCCTGACTCCTCTTAATAACGGAACAGTGAGATTCTGCAAAAACCAGAGTCTCCGAATTGACCTTGAGGGAAGACATATGCAGTGTACATTAGAGGTGTTTAATCTCATTCTAACCTCACACTGGCCAGACTCATTCATACCTCATGCTGGCGGGAGTCATTCACACACCCCAGCAATGCCTCTCGTTTTATTGTCATCCCAGTTATTCCACAATTTAGGCTAACTGCCATTGTCTGTAACTGGGAGTAGCAGAGTAGTGCTCAAATGACAAGGAGCAGGTTATTAGCCCCTCTGGAGTGGGATAATGGAGAGCTTTTCCAGTGGAGAACCTCTTCAGGATGCATGCCTCATTACAAACAGAGCTGTGCCTCTGACGCTACAATGACGCTACAATGAAGTCTGTCAGCCTTAAAGGTGCTACTGGGCTTTTTACTCTTTTACCTCATCACGGCAGCACCCAAGATGCAACAGTGAAGGGTGATGATTCCGCATCTGCCAGCCTCCAAGGAAGCAGAGAAGGAGCAGAAATGATCACACCTTTCACTGAACAGCACTCATGGCAGAGAAAAACCAGGGCTGCCATCTTCTGTTCTTGTAGAGACTCTGCCCCTTTGAAAGCAGCATGAAGGACAGAAGAACAACAGGTGCTGCTTTCCCATCACAACATTTCTGCATTGGGCAAATATGTCCTGGTTACATTACTGTTTATCATATACTTCAAAAAGGCACTGGAGCCCTGTGACAACAGACAGAAGATTTCCACCTTGTCGCTGCTGCAGTCTTCACTTGTGCTGCGCAGGGCCCGGGGGGGGGGGGGGGGGCAAAGTCCTTTCTCCTCCTTTTGTTAACTGGTTGTTTGTAGGGAAACAAAGAAGATGGGTGGTTTTTTCATACTGGGTATCTGCAGCAGCTTGGCATAGTGGCTAGGGGGTATCAAGGTGTAGCAACTTAACAAAACTAAGGGAAGAGTGCAATTGCACAGAAGAGTGTTATTGCACAGGTGTTGTTCGATCTAAATAGTCTAAATTCTCCAGTCTTTGATTGCTGTGTCCTCCTGAATGTCTCCATCTGGGTTTCACTGAGGCAACAATACTCATCCCATCTACTGTAGGGAGCTGCACTGCAACAACAAGTTCAGTCAGTTTGCTCTGTTGAATGCTTTTTGGCTCTGATCCTACAAGTAAGAATGATTCAGAAGTGGCAGTAGGTGGAGTAAAATGCATAACAAAAATAGCCCTGCCCTCTTGTTAACAGGGCAAGAGAAGAAATCATCTACATTCTGTCTCCTTCCTGTACTGTTTGTTCTTATCCTTGTGTTCCCTGTGCAGTGGCTCCTGCCACAACCTGCTAGTATAAGGGAGGGCTGTGAACAGAGTACAAGCTTAGGTCATTTTACAGAAGGGTGTGGGAGGGACCTCTCTGTAGCTATGGACATTGGAGCTCTCCACACACCCATCGAGTTCTTGGGGGATTCACCAGGCAGGTGGGGGAAGAGATGACAGAGAAAGTGCAGGTTTCATACTTTATGGCTTACCTGTGTGGAATACTTGTCCTTTTGGTTCTTCCTGCAGTGCTGGAGACAAAATTCCTGGTAGGTTTTCAGTAAACCTGAAAGCTTTTTAGAAAATGATCAGTATCCCATTCATCTCCCCTTCATTTATTTTTTGTCTCCCTGGCTGACGTGCGTACTATGGAAGGGGGAACAAAGTAATGAGACCTCATGCAACGTATCTTGATATGCAACTTGTGTTCCCTAGTGGCGTTTATATATTCCTGGCGGTGTGCCTTGATTGGTTGCAGTTAGCCAGAAAATTATTCCCTGCTGCAGGTGCGCAGCACATTGGAAGGAGATGCACAATTATTCGGGACTATTCATTAATTCCAGTGGGAGTGTCAAATCCAAGTTGGTGGAAGGGAAACAAGACTCAGTTGGCCCAGACATCGGCACTCAGATGAGACAACAAATGGGAGTTTTGAGAGAAGGCTTCCCAAGCCAGGAAACTTTCCATTACATGCTCTGCACGAGGATAAAGGGGGGGGGGGATGGAGCATGCTGGCACGGTAAACAAGCTACGCTTGGGCCTGACATGGGCAGCGGTTCGTCATGCCATCTGGATGTGGCTGCAGTTTACAGTTCTACTTTGTTTCAATTGGAAATCAAACAGTTTTAAGTTCTCTTCCTTTAATAAATTATGAATTTGCCAGAATAAAACATACAAGCCAAACCAAACTCGAATTTAAGATAAGTAATGTTTTTTATATATTATATATATAAAATATATATATAATTATATATATATAATATATAATATATATATAAAATATATATATATATATTATATATATATATATATATATATATATATATATATATATATACACGTTTCTGTGTAATAAACAGATAAGATAGTGAACAAGTGCAGCTTGTTCAAACACCTGTTCAAAACACTGTGCTCTGTTCTGTCTGTCAGGCTAACCAAAACACTTGAAAGCCTACCCAGAGCTTAAAAGAGGAAGTCATATTAAGTATTTGACATTTTCGTAGAGAAACCAAAGATGGTATTTTGGGTGCAACCAAGTGTGACCCCTTCAGCCTTAAAAGGGCCAGGCCAGTGGTCACAGAACTGTGGGTCCCTATTCAAAACCTAAACAACACTTAAATAACTTCTGTTGAAAGGGGGGGAGGGACAATAGGTTCAGAACAGGGAATTTTAAACAATATGGTGTGAATAAATATTACATGGAGCAGTCCCAAATAGAGTTACCTGCTCCTCCTGGCCACCGGTGGGGGATGGGGGATAGGGTTGCCAGATCCAGGTGGAGAAACTCCTGGAGAGTTGGAGATGGAGCCTGGGGAGGGCAGGGGCCTCAGTGGGGCACAGTGCCATAGAGTCCCCCATCCAAACTATCCCATTTTCTCCAGGGGAACTGAACTCTGTAGTCTGGAGATGAACTGTAATTCTGAGGGATCTTTAGGTCCCATGTGAAGGCTGGCAGGGCATCCCTAGTCCTAAACTCCTTGTAAAAAGATAAGAAAGTCTCTCGGCTCTGACTCACCGTCTGCAGACAGGTTGCATCACCACCTTGCCTCCCTGTCACAGCAGAAGTCCCACCAGCACTCAGGTTTGAAGGCCCAGGCCACTCTTCCAACAACTGCCTTTCTCTGTTTCTGCAGGTTTTTTCCCCCAGGAACTCCTTTAGAAATTCTCCACATCCTCAGGAGAAAACCTCCCCCATCTAAGCTGCTTCTCCCTCTGAAGGGCTCCCACCCTCTCTCCCTGTACCCATACAGCCACTCAGATAGCCTCTCTGTCGACTGACTTCCCCCCAGAGGGCAGGGTTTCAGACCAGGGCAGGTGAAAACGTGTGGCAAACTTTTAAATAATAAATATTTTTTTGAGGCTTACACAAGTATGAAGCCTGTTCCACAGTCATTCATTATCTCTAAGAACGTCGGAAGAGCCCTGTTGGATCAGACTAGTGGTCCATCTACTCCAGCACCGTTTCATACAGTGGCCAACCAGCTGGGTCTGGAGGGCCAACAGACAAGAAATAGAAGAACAGACCTTCATCTAATATTACCTTTTAGCACTGGTGTTCAAAAGTTTCCTGCCCCGAAATATGAAAGTTTCCTATAGTCATCATGGCTAGTAGCCATTGATGGACATATCCTCCATGAATCTGCATAATCACTTAAAAAACATCGATGCTCATTGCCATAACCATGTCTTCTGGAAGTGAATCCCACAATTTAATTACTGAGTTGAAACAAATACTGCATGCCAGAAATGGATACACTGCAATTTCCTTATTATCTAGCATGGTTCTGTAGCATAATGCTAAGCATCCACACAACATTAACTTCCAGAGTTTGCAACCTCGACAGAAATGGTGGTAGCTTTCACCTAGTAGTGGGTATGGTGGGTCACTGCAGTGCTTCCAGTTTCCATCAATAATTCTGCCTACAAAAGGGACTTTCCCACAGATGGTATTAATAATACCTAGAAGGCGAAATGCTCTAATCTTAGGCACAGTTGACCTGGTTTAGCAATTTATTAGTTACAAAAATGACATGCAGAATTTTCATTGGCAAATAGGTTGGTCATTTTATTGCTGACAAAACTCAGTTAACTGGCTCAGTATTTTCAAATATAGCAAAATATATAAGTCAAATATTAACTGTATTAGAACATAAAAACCTTCAATACTTAGACTAACTGAATCAATTAACTGCAATTTAACAAAGCTGCCACAGGGCAGACCAAATAATAGGAAATTGGACACTGGCTGTAAGGCTTTTGCGAGCCATTTTGCAGACAAAATCTTGCTGCTCTGCCATGACCTCCGGGCCACGGTTGAGACAGTTAGCAAACTCAAGTCTCCATGCACGTCTTCTAGTTCCATTCTGGATTATTCCAGTCCACTCAGTCTGGAGGAAGTCGACAGACTGCTCTCAACCGTACGCCCAACCACATGCAGCCTTGACCCGTGCCCTTCGTGGCTTATAAAAGCTGGCCGTGAGGGATTGCGAGGTGCCCTTAGGGACATTATCAACAAGTCCTTCGAGGAGGGACTGTTCCCAGGGGCACTCAAGGAAGCGATGGTCCACCCTCTCTTGAAAAAACCATCACTGGACCCGGCTGAATCGGCCGGTCTCCAACTTGCCCTGTTTGGGCAAGATCTTGGAGAGGGCGGCGGTGGTTCAGTTGCAGAACTTTCTGGATGACACTTCTGTGCTGGACCCATTTCAGTCCGGCTTCTGGCCGGGTTAAGGGATGGAGACAGCACTGGTCACCCTCACGGATGATCTCCAAAGGTATCTGGATCAGGGCGGTATGGCAGTGCTGGTGCTGTTAGATCTGTCGGCCGCATTCAACATGGTCAACCACCAGCTACTGATCCACTGCCTTGCCGACACAGGGGTTCAGGGGCTTGCCCTGCAATGGCTTGCCTTGTTCCTCCAAGGTCGGGGACAGAGGGTGGCACTGCGGGAGCAGATGTCCCAGAGGCATCCGCTGGTGTGTGGAGTGCCACAAGCGGCAGTGCTATCCCCAATGTTATTTAACATCTACATGCGCCCTCTCGCCCAGATTGCCCGGAGGCACAGGCTGGGCTGTCACCAGTACACTGATGACACCCAGCTGTAGCTGTTGTTGAGCAGCCGGTCTGGGGCCACCCCAGATGACTAGGAGCGAGTGCGTCAGGACGTGGCAGGCTGGCTCAGGCTGAGCCGATTGAAATTGAATCCAATGAAGACGGAGGTCCTGTGCCTAAGTTGGAGTGAGCCGGGGGTAGGGATCCCATTGCTGGCTTTTGGGAGGGTGCCATTGGTGCCAGCGCCAAGGGTCCAGAGTTTGGGAGTGCTCCTGGATGCCTCCTTAACCATGGAGGCCCAGGTAGCAGCCACTGCCAAGGCAGCCTTTTATCACCTATGGCTGATTAGGCAGTTGGTTCCCTTCCTTGAACTCAACAACCTGGCGACAGTGATCCATGCAATGGTCACCTCGAGGCTGGACTACTGTAATGCTCTCTACATGGGGCTGCCCTTGTCTCAGCTCCAGAAGCTATAGATAGTGTAGAATGCTGCAGCCAGGCTGCTGATGGGCCTCTCGGTGTGGGACCACATCCAGCCTGCGCTGAGGACACTGCACTGGCTGCCTATAGCATACCAGGTCCGGTTCAAGGTGCTGGTTTTAACCTTTAAAGCCCTATATGGTCAGGGGCCTGCCTACCTAAGGGACCGCCTGTGAGACTTCTGCTCAAAGTAGTCAAGGATCAGATCTTTGTTGATGAAACACAGTTCTTTATTTCCAATCTCTACATTGGTACAGGTTCTCGGATTATTGTCAGAGATAATGCATACGATAGAAGCAGGTCTATTATACCCTTCAGTACAATTTGAATTGCCCATAGGTAACCAATCACCAAAGGGGAAAAACGGCGGGCAAAAGGGGTCTTTGGCCGTTTGCTTCCCACAGGAAAGAAAGCTAGGTGTTAAGCTGTAAATTTCCCTTCCCAAACCAGACCCCTTAGATGTAACCATATTCACATAACAAATGCTCCCCTCAAGGCCTTCGCATGTTGATAAGAAATGGTCTCTGTCCTCCCCTTGTCCTCCCAGCCGGGATGAATGGAATGCGGAGGCAGGAGTGTGAGAGGCCCATTGTTCCCATGCTTTGAAGTTGTCTCTCTCCCGGGCAAACAGTTACACAGACCAGGCCTGGTCAAAGCCATAAACCTGGGGTCACATAGCATACAGTCATCCTGGCAAAAGATATGGTTACATGGTGGGCATAGGGGCAACTAAAAGCAATAAGCATGGATGCAATAAGCATGGATACATAATGGGTGCAAGCACAGGTTACACACAGCACATAGCAATAGGAAGCATATCAGAAAGTCCCAGAAATCCTTGTCTGAATCAGCAGATTCTGACACCGCCTTTCCCCTCATATACCCCAGAGAGCACTGCGGTCAGGCACTCAACACTGCCTGACCTCCCTGGCCCTAGAGAGGCCAGGTTAGCAACCAGCAGGACCAGGGCTTTCTCAGTGGTGGCTCCTCACTGGTGGAACGAGCTCTCGGATGACATCAGGGCCCTGCGGGACCTTTTGCAGTTCTGCAGGGCCTGCATGACGGAGCTCTTCCGCCAGGCTTTTAATTAGGAGCCGCCACTGGGGGAAGTGGCCACTGGAAAAGCAGCTGAGTGAATTCTCTGGCCCAGGAAATCAACTGGTGGAAGCCTCCTGGCTTGGGTTTAGTTAGGCTTTTGCGCTCTGTGTTGGAAGTACTGTACTGCCGCTATCTTTTGTGGCTTTTTTGCCAATTTTATGGAGATGAATTTTATGCTAATTTATGTATGTTGCTGTTTTTAAACTATTGTGAGGCACCTTGAGCTGGCTATGCTGGTTAGGTGGGATATAAATCTAAATTAATAAATAAATAATAATAAATAAGAACACAAAGTGCTGCTTTTAGGTCAGAGGGGTTCTTGTTCATCTGTGGGGGTGCATTTAAGAAGCAGCCTGTGAAAACAAATGGTCAGCCACACAAGATTTCTTGTCATTTGTTAGCTGTGTCCGTGTTTGGTTAGTTTGTAATCAGTGTGCTCAGTTTTATTGCTGTAATGTTTCCAGAACCTTTTAACTTGTTCTTATTACGGATTCCACAGAGGGAAAAGGGAATGAGAGTGGGAAACAACAACATCAATAAAACCAAATTCAGGGAAGACATGAGCAAAATGACATGTGAGCCAGAAAAACCAAAAGATAACCTTAAATACAGGTTGACTTTGTAAAGAAAGAAAAAGTACAAAGGAGACAGGATCCCAAATCTCCTGAAGTTCAAAACGGGAACTTATTCCAAAATTTATAGCCATTTCAAAGAGAGACTTCTACAGAGTGGCCAATGGATTAATAAACAGTAGGACCATTAAAGATCTTAATACCCAGTCCTGAAAATAAGGGAGCAGCAGAGAAGGTAGTGCTCCTGGACTAATTATCCTGGACTAAGACCAAACAGAGCTTTAAAGAGAAGTACCAAGCTCGCCAGTTTAGTCGGGAAGCATGCAGTGGATTTTTTTTTTTTTGCAGTGGACTTATTACTATAATATTTACTGCTTAACGTAAAGCATGTAATATATTTTGACTCGGCATGCTTCCCGATTCTGAACAGGTTTATTCCGAAGTACGTTTCAGCTGAATAAGATTTACACCCCAGGACGTACGACGGCCGTCTAAATATCTACTTGTAGACGAGCCCTTCCGTAGCGTCCCGGGCATTCGGGATCGACGCTTGAGGGATTGCTTGACAAAACAAACGGATCGCCCGAAGGACTCCGGGGTGATTTTGCTGTGCTTCTTGGCCCTTCAGGTGTCTTCGGGGAAATCACGGGGGCTCCCATTCAGAGCCTGGCGGACCTGACATTTTAAAAGCTGCAAGCCTCCAACCAGGCACGGCTGCCCGCCTCTCCTCTCCTCGCCGGGCCAAAGCAGGCGCGGGCCAAAGGTGCCGCCCGCCCGCCAGAACGCCCGCCCGCCCGCCCGCTCGCTCGCAGCCACTCCCGGGGTCAGTCGGCCGCGAGAGGCTGGACGCGAGAACCAGAAGCCAGCATGCTGCTGGCCGAGACGCCGCGCAGAGGGGAAGGGAGCCCCGCCACAAGCCTCGTCCCTTCGGGAGACGCACGCCAGCCCCGCTCTTCTGCCGCCAGCCGCCGCCGCCGCCGCCCCTCGCCCCAGCGCTCCCCTTCCTCTGGCGCCCGCCTCGCCTCGCCGCGCCTGTCCAGCCCTCCGCTCCCGCGCCCTGTCGCCATCCGCCCGCTGCCCGCCCGCCCGCCCGGCACTCACCGCCACGGAGCCCGTGGAAGACGCGACGAACACCCGAATGACCATCCTGCCGTCCTCGCTGCGCGCAGTCCCAGTCGCTCGGCGGGAGTTCCTCCAGGCTTGCCGCGCGCCCTGGCTCCCGCGTGCACACCGCCCGCCCCCGCCAGGGACCCGCAGCCCAGCGGCACACCGACAGGCGGGATCTGGCACCGACAGCCCGCAGGATCCAGAAGATAAAAGCCAGGCAGGGGAGGGCGCGCGAGGATTCCTGGGAACTGTAGTGCTGCGGGGGGAGCTCGCTTTGCCTGGAACTGCAGACGCCCAGACGAACGCCACTCGCAAGAGACCGACAAACAGGCTTTCGGGGGCGGGGGGGATCGGAACCGCCAGGGTTGTGCGTGTGAAGACACTTTGCTGCTGAGGGGACAGGCGCAGGTAGGGAACCTCTCCATGCAAAAACCTCTTGAGTGCAGCGACCCAGAAGACACGGTGACCCTTCAGGCGCCGCAAGGCTCCTGTCCAAGATCCGGCGCTCAGAGCGCCTCGGTCGCCTACAGCCCTCCTCGCAGGTGGGCAGGTCGGACGGTGAACGCCGCAGGGAAACCCAGCCGCCCCAAGACCCCTTCGAGATCTTAGTGGACCCGACGTCGACACGGCTTCGGCTCTCTTAACAAACGCCCAATGGGCACCCTCGCCTCAGCGGCTCCTGCCCAATGCGAAGAGTCTTCCCCCCCCCCGAGTTCTTCCCGCCTCTTCCGGCCAAACCAGAAGCGACGATTGGGCCCTTCGGCGAGGGTTTTGGCAAGCAGCCGGCCAATAGGAGAGCTAGCTCTGTCCACTCTCCCTCCTTTCCCCCTCTCCTCCCCTCTCCCGCGCCCCGCCCCTTCTCGCCCCGTTACCCTGGAGCCGGCCGTCAATATCCCCCGGGGACTCGGGGGCGGGGTCGGCCCCTTCAGGCGGAGTCCCGGCAACCGTCCGCTTGGGGGAGGGGGCAGGAGAGCCTGCGGGGACAGGTAGGCGAGGGAGCGGGAGAGGGGGGGAGAGGGGGAGGTGTGGGGAGGGGGTCGCGCCTGTGAGCGGAAAGAGCGGTCGCCCGTGCTGCCCCCCCCCCCCCGGCTCAGAAGCCGGCGGTGCGGATGGCCTTGGTTTCATTTCTCGAGCCCCCCCCCATCGTACGTGGCTGGTGCTGACTCTCCCTCCCCCCCCCACTCCTACCGCACGGGGTTATTGTGAGGGGGAGGAGGAGGAGGAGGGGGAGGGGGGGAGCTCTCCTGCTCCGTCCCGTGAGTGAGAGGAGCCGCGACGAAGGCGGTTCCGAACGAGAGCCTGTTTCTCAGTCAACGTTGCGGCCGTTGGACTTGGATGGCCCCGCTGGGCGTCGGTGCCCTCGGGGGGGGGGGGAGGGAGGGGAGGGGGGAGCCCTCGTCGGTGCTGCCGGGCGCTCCAGGCTCGTGCCCTCGCCCGCCCGCCGTTCGCGGGCCCCGCCGGAGCGCGGCTGTTCTCCACCTGGGCTGCCCTGGCGCGTGTGGCGGGGCCCTCTGGGGAGTTACTATGACAACAAAAGGCCTCCTGGGCGCAGCCGCCCTTCCTCCAGCCTCCTCTCGCTTCCCCGGGCCTTGTTCTCCGGGGCGGGGCGGGGCGGTCTTTTGCTCTCCGGGAAGTTGAATTAAAGGGTCCAGTTGTTGTTTGGCTGCCGCGTGGTTAAGTGTCGGGCTTGGTCAGGTTCCATGGATCCGACAGCGGGGTCAGCTTGGCAGGGGCGGGTTCTTGCTGGCAATATGACGTGTGCGCTGCGTTTTGAGATGGAGACATTTCTGATGTGTTGGAGGAGAACTGTTGTTGTTTCATGACCATTGAAAGCACAAGTTGCTGAGGGTAGAAGAAGCCTGAGAACAAGCCCTGCTGAACAGACCTGCCGAGTGGGATTCTGAGCAGGACTGTCTAGGATGGCTCTCCGTATTGTAGGAGTGTGTATTTTGATGTTGCTGTTTCAGAGTTTCTTTGGAGGTGCATGGAATCTAAGCCATGAAAATGGCTTGCCTGTTGGCTATGATGACATAATACGTATTTTTTGTCAGATGTTGGCAGATATGTTTTCTCCAGATATCTTTCTTTTGTAGTTGTTGTGGCCATGATGCAGTCTTTTCATGAAAGCAGGAAGGAGAGATGGCTTTGACACGAGGTAAGTGCCTGCGCATGTACTTTAAAAAAGAGAATAATTTGAGTTCATGCAGAACCTTTTACCATAACAACTTCCCTGCTTATACTAGGAGAGCCAGTTAGGTGTAGTGGTTAGAAGCTCGGACTCTAATCTGGGAGAACCAGGTTTGCTTCCCCACCCCTTCACATGCAGCTGCTGGGTGACCTTAGGCAAGCCACAGTTATCTCAGAGCTGTTCTTTCAAGAGCAGTTCTCTCAGAGCTCTCTCAGCCCCACCTACCTCACAAGGTGTCTTGTTGTGGGGAGAGGAAGGGAAGGAGATTATAAGCCACTCTGAGTGAAGGGCAGGGTATAAATCCAACTCTTCTACTTCGTCATCTTCTGTTTCATCTTCTTTCTGTTTGCATTTTTTCCTGAACATGTTATTAGGTAAACTTTCCTAGTTTAAATCCCGTAATTCTTATTCCTGAGAAAGTATGGGTATAACAATTCATTTAACCAATTTTCCTAGAATCTGAATTGAAAAGGAACTTTTCTGCCAATGAAAGCCTGTTTTTCCTGAAGAAGTCCTTTGAAATTAAAACTGTATTTTTTTATATTTACCCACAATTCAAGGTGGAAACCAAACCCATTGTCACTTTTTAACTTGTATGCTGCCAGTAGCTCAGATGTCACAAAATAATTTCTCACGAAATTCTCTGTCAGGTCCTCAGGCTGCTGAACCAGTTGAAGTTCAGAGAAATGAATGAAGTTTTTACTGGAGCTGCAGCTTGAGGATTGCAGTTCTGTCTGTCCCCCAGTCCTCCATGTGATTATCAGGAAGTGACTGATTCCCCCTCCTTTTTCTGCTTTTTATTTTGGATATATGCAAAAGACAAATACAACTGCAATTATGACAGGTAAAACAATACAAGTATGAATATAAAATTATATGTATATTAATGTGTCATTCAATCCAGAAGAACCTCACTATGTCTACTACACAAAAAGCAATCAGATGAAGATGTCTTGATTCTCTTTTAATTTGAGCCCAAATTCAAATTAATGTGAGGCAATTGTATTTCTCTATATCTAGCCCCCTTCTTTCTTCTGTAATTCAAGAAAGTTTCTAGGTAACTTTGATAGCTGCTTCTTGTTATTTACAATCTCTTATCGTAATAATTTCACATTAGCCTATATTTTAAAGAGTAGACTTTCAGCATTCCAACAGCTTTGGCAACAATAGTACTTTTGTATCTGACACTATAATACAGTGTTTGGGAATAACATAATCATTAGCAGGTCCCAATAGAATGACTTTAGGATCCATGGTAGTGTAGCACCTACCATTAGTTTATTTATGCTGTGATTTCCCTTCAGGAATTTTGAACCACAGATCATTGCCACCATGTTTGTAAGAAATTTGCTAAGACTTGTACATATTTCTATTTGCTTGTAAAAATTACTTTCATCAATTTTATTAGTTTTTGAATGCCATCAGTATTAAATTTTATTGTGACCACACATTTATACAAATTGCGTTAGCTGATCTTGAATTAAATATCTTTTTCACAGAATCATTATTCAGCACTTTCCAGTCTGAAAGCTAGTTTAATGTAGTGATTAAGAGTGGCAGACTCTAATCTGGAGAACTGGGTTTGATTCCCCATGCCTCCACATACAGCTGCTGGGTGATCTTGGGTCAGTCACAAGTTCTCTCAGAGCTGTTCTCTCAGAGCTCTCTCAGCCCCACCTACTTCACAGGGTGTCTGTTATGGGGAGAGGAAGGAAAGGAAATTGTAAGCTGTTCTGAGACTCTGAGTGAAGGGCAGGGTATAAATCCAATCTCCTCTTCTTCCCCCATCTAAATTAAAAACTAGCTTTAGTGGCATAATGTATTTCTAACAGAGATTGATATCATTTTGATAAAAGACCTCTTCTATCTTCTGAGTTAAAAGTTAACTCTTCAGATTTTCTCTGTGTGATTCTGGCTTTGTTCCCTTATGTTTGAATTCCCCTATTCCCATAGCTTAACATAGTGAAACTCTACCAGAGCACTACTCTGGATTGTGTTTTATATTTGTTCTGTAGAGGTGGATCTTGCTTCCAAGCTGAAATGGTCAATATCAGACTAAAAGCAGAATCTTATCCAGATTTACACCAGTTTAAGTTCATTGATTTCAGAGGGTTTATACTGCAGCAACCCTGCTAAGGGTTAGGCTGAAACCCTACGCATACTTTATAGGAAGTAAGCCCTAATTAAAAATCATGGGGATTGTTTATAAGTAAACAATAAGACTACTTAGCATTATTGCATTATTGAAATCCTGAGGTGCAGCTCCCTGAAAGCATGATTTTGGGTACTTCATGTTCTCTAATAGCTGTGAACATGCGCTGAAAAATGAAACCATGAGGAAAGTGGATATATTTCTTCCAAGAAAGTCTGTAAAGGACTTGAATTTTGAACAAAGTTATCAAAATTGCCGGGGGTCTTTTCGAGCAGGAGCTCGGGGGAGCTCAGCTCCGGGAGTTGGTGCCAGCCTCCTCCCCCCCCCCCCGGTGGGGGAATGCCTGCTTGTGTCATGGCTGCAGCAAAATGACCCTGTTCCCTGGAAAGGTCCTTGTTCCTCCGACCAGCCTTCTGAAGGCTTGAGACACCACTGAAGCTATCCTCCCAGAAGAGGGGTATTTCTGAGGCTTGGATTAGTAGCTGTCCTCTCTCTGCCAGCTCTCTCTTTCTCTCTCTCTCCCTTCCTTTCCTTCTGACATATTTCCGGTGATGTCAGGTAATTTAGCATATGCAAATAAGTTATGCTAATGAGTTATGCTAATGAGCTCCTGCACCTCTTTTTCTATGAAATGACCCCTGAAAATTGCTAAGGAAATGTAGATAACCTTGAGGATTTAACTTGCGTGTGTTGAAATTAAAGTGACTTCATAATTAAACGGAAGTGTTCCATGATAGTTAAAGGCAATGAACCAAGGAGTTTCTTAATTATAAAAGTCCTTATACTTGCTGAAGTAACTCAGATTTCAAAGGTATTCATTAGCCTCTAAAATGAATGGCACTTCTTTAGTCTGATGACATTACTTTACAAATTGGCAGGGTACCAAGAGAATGAGACTTGGCAGAGAAGTGCTTGATTTTATGTGGGGAAATAAGGTTCCTAATTTATAAAATCTAAAAAAAAGAATACCTGCATTAAAAGAGCTCTTATAGATCCCTTCCAGGAAATGTGTGAGCATTTGCACCAGCAGATCTGAAGCAATGCTACAGTAATATAACAGCTGTTTTTGTGATACCCTAGTGCTGAACAATTCATTTCCAGGACCCTTTTTGACCCCATAGTGTACAGTGCTTTTCTTCTGCTTAAAAAGTATACTGCTCTAATTGGAGTTTCTTTTCCTCTTTAGAATAAACGTATTCACACAGACATCTTAGTTTGTACAGAAGTTTTCTGAAACTTCCCAGGGGAGATACTGAGACTGTAATAATCAAGCTACATATTCTGGAGTGGTTGTGGATAATTCAGTGGGACTTCAACGAATCTATTTGAGATTAAATGGGTTCTGGTTTGTAGCCAGAAGGGAGATTATAAAGGTAACTTCTGCTACAGTTGCATATGGTAAGGCCAGGTTGACAGCTGCCATGGGAATTAATTGATTTGTAAAAGTTAATATGGTTGAGAAACTATACTGTGAAAATCAGACCTGTTCTGAAAGTTATTCCTCTGTGATACTTGGTAGAGGCTGTTGGGTAGATGATTGACGTACAAGAGGCATTCTGTGTTCTTTAAAATGTATCCCAAACCATTTACTTTATTTTAGACAGCACTGTAAATTCTGATTTCAGCACTGAACCATCTATGGTGTATAAATAGTTGATTTGTCAGTGAAAAACAGGTATTGTACATGCTCTGGCAAACAAAAATTGTAAGCATTTTTTGTGACAGAATGTCAGTCCGTGATAATCACATCAGGTGCAACCCATTCTTCATGCAGTACTGTATAGGATTCATTAGGGAAGAGTCCACTAATTTAGATAGCTTTTTAAAAAGATTAGACAAATTTAGGGAGGATAGCTTTTCTAACAGGCCTGGAGAAATTTAGGAACCAGACATTTTTCAGCCTTCAGGGTTTCATAGTTTAATGACCACATTTTTCTAATTATTGTTACCACAAAGCCTAATCCTCACCTCCTAACTTGTGACAAGTGCTGTAATAAACATGAATTTGACAACAACACTGGTTGTCACCACTACAATGGAGAGCTGACTTCTAACCCTAACATAAACCCCAGTTTCTCATAATTTCATTATCGCTTTAAAAAGCTCCATCATATTTGTGCCAGCAGAAAGAGTAACTGGTTAGGAAATGAATTCAACCACCACTGTTGAAGGGTGTGAAGACAACATACAAACAAGCGATGACAAGAACCTCCTGCATAGGCAATTTTTATGTCATACAACAAAACATATTCTGATGGGAAATGATTGATAAGCTTTGTCCTTCTACTAAGGATCGCCAAGAGACTCTCAAATAAAATGTTGCTGAAAATACTAGGCACCATGGTGATCCTGTGTGTGGGATTTGTTGTGCTATTAGCCTTAACAACTAAATGTAACTCAGTATTGGGAGTAGGTGAGAAATTATCTTTCACGCACTGCTTGTGAGATTTCCACATTTCATTCTTCGGTAGAAACAGCCTGCTGGATAATTGCTATAATGTTTGGATGTTTAGAAATCAAAGTATACATGACTGTAAATTAGGATTTGTGAATACTAGTTTATATTTTCTTCAGATATAATTTGGTTTATTGATGTTTTAAATGCTGTACACTTAAGAGTATTTCATTTGGTTTGAATTGTTTTATATACTATCCCAACCACTTCCTATTATTGCCTTTGAGTGGGACCTACTGCTGTGTTATGGAATGTTCCTAAAGCACAAAAATTTCACAGTAGGTTTTCATTAACAAAGCATAATCCAAGAACTGAATCTCTGCTTACCCACTTAATGATAAGTCTCAGAGGACAGCCATGATGGTCGGCAGTAGTCCCGTAGCACCTTAGAGACCAACAAGATGTGGGGGGTGCAGGCTTTTGAGACTCAGAGCTCCCTTGTAGCTGACAAAGGGAGCTTTGGCTCTTGAAAGCTGATGCCCCCAAAATCTTGCTAGTCTCTAAGGTGCTACTGGACTTGAAGCTAAATCATAAGTCTTGACCCTCACAAAATCTTAGTTTACATTACACAGAGAAATTCTGAGTTACTGTATGTTTTTAGTATACTTTTATTGACTATAAAATGCAAAGCTGTACCATGATCATATTTTTCTCTTCTGAATTCAGAGAGAATTATGGATTTTGAATGACAACTACTGATTGCAAAAGTAATACCAATCATTACGCATGGGTAATGAAGAACTGTCAAGAAGCCAGCAGTGCCTCTGTATTTTTCTCTAGCAAAATGAAAATCCTTGAGATGAAGTCTTCAATTCAATGATTTAAAAATGGGGGAAAGAGGAAGGAGTCTGGATTCTGGAAATAACCAAAAATCAGACAGTGATAAAAGCTATTCCTACTATTCTGATGCGGATTCTTCTTGTGCCTCTGACTGCTCTGCAACAGAAAGCACTCAGTCTACGAACACTGAAGAAAAAAGCCACAAAGCAAAGAATCTGAAGACCCTTGGACATTACCAAGGTAAGCAGCTGATACTTTCCAATTTATATCAGAACACTAGACTTTTGCAGAGTGGACGTTCCACTGAAATAGATCGATAAACTGATCTGCCATTATTAGTTTTGACTAAAATGTAGCAGTTGCCTTTAAAATAAAATACAAACATTATTTAGGGACAAAAGTTCATTTTCTATGGCTTTCATTGTCCTCGTACTCTCATCAGAAACACAGATGTACTCTTGCACCCTAAACAGTTACATGTATTTAATGTGTAGAATGTAACATGTCAGTGTGTACCGTGTAAAGAGTGTAATGTGTCGAATCAAAGCAGTTTATTTATCTCAGCAATCCTGTCCATATTACTTATACATTGCAAATCAAAAAAGCATGACATTTCTTCAGGCTTCGACTGGAATTACTTTTCATGGGTAGCACTATTAGAATTTCAACAACGAAGATCCCAAAGTATCGTCAGGAACTTCCTATCTATATCAGTTCTATTTGTTCTCTCTCATGTGCTGTCTCTTTCTCTATGGCTACTAAGATTCTAACATTTGATAATTTCCTAGCCCATGTCCAAATAATTTAGGAATGACTGGAAGAAATGTGGAGCTCATTTAATGTCTGATGCATTATGGTTGCCTTCAGAACACTGGAATGCTACAATGAAATTCAAAATCCACTGAATGCCATTATTTGGATCCAGCAGTGCTCTTCTTATGTTCTTACGATGCCACTATTTATTAATGTAATGATAATGATTTATTAAAAACTAGCAGTAAAGCCCATTGTAAAAGCAATACAAGGGGCTCTAGAAAGATGTGATGTGTAACGAATGCATGGCTGGAAGCAGGTTAAGTACATATTAGAAGTATGTAATAGAAAGGCACAAATGTGGAAGTAAAGTCTCACATATCTTATGTTACACTAACTGGTGTCCAGGGTCACACAATGTCAGCCAGAAAATGCAGCACATAGGGCTCTGTGGAGTAATGTCTACAATTGGGCAGTCTGCAAAATCATTGTATGTTGGATGTCTCTGTCATTCAATGTGGTCATGGTCGCGCTGTCAATGTGGTCATGGTCGCACAGTTATAGAACAGGTCTCAAGGGAAGTTGGGTTGAAAGCGAGTGGTTGTGACGAAAGTCTAAGTAGGTTATGTCAGAATGATGAAGAAGAGTATGGGCATATGAATGTTGTGTAACCTTTATAGTTTTCATTGTGAAAAGGCATGTGTTTTGTGGGTATGTTGTAAGCAAAGGTGTGTATTGAAGTTGAGGATTTAAATGGATGGCTGGACACATTAAGTTTGCTGTTTGCCAAAAGCTATGAAAAGGACATGCTGTTTTGAGTAAAGCTGTATTGCAGGGGTGTTGAACTCATTTGTTATGAGGGCCGAATCTGACATAAGTGAGACCTTGTTAGGTGAGACCATGTGTGTTATAAAATGTAATGCCAGGTAGTGGAGATATAAACTTTATAAAGGACACAAACACAACTTAAAATAAAAACGTGCTTAAAACATCACCACTCTTGCTATATTTATTTATTTATTTATTATTTATTTGTTTGTTTGTTTATTGAATTTATATCCCGTTCTCCCCGCCTCTCGGCAGGCTAATTTATTTAACAGTATCTGATAACTGACACCTCTTGCTCTGAATTATTGTATCAAAATGTCTGTGCTGTTGCAATCTTGAGTATGCTGTTCAGATGTGTATCTGTAAGCTGCAAACCTACTTTTGATTTTATTGGCATTTACCACAGAAATCTCATGCTCAGAGTTCTGAGTCTGGAACCCAGGGGGAAAATGTGAAATGGCTGAGCGATTGAGAGAGTCTGGCAAAGCAAGCTACAGAACTGGAAGCAGGAGATGGCCAGTTCCAGTGCAGGCCTGATAGAAGCACTCCGGGGGCCTGATCCGGCCCCCGGGCTGCATGTTTGACACCCCTGCTGTATTGTATAAAAGGTGTCACTCATGGAACTGGAGAAACGCTTTTAAAGTGTATGTGTATCTGTCTCTGCCTGTTTCCCTCCTTGGTCAAGGTTAAATCAAGACCACAAGAGTGAGGAACAATGCCTGGTTATAATGTCTACCGGAAGCCAAGTTGTGACCTGGGTTCCTGGTTTTTTCCTTCCTGTTTTTTTCTTTAAATCTGTATCTGTCTCTTGTCAGTTTGTCTCTCTCTTTGTAACTGATTTTCACATTCTGGGTGCGGTTAAAGGTTCCCCCCATGCACAGGTTTTATCCCAGTGTTGCACACTTTCTCTATTTTTTTAAATTTATATGTAGTTTTCCACTTTAGCCAGTTGTTTCTGCACTCCTCCTGTTTGTGTGTGCTGATGAAGATATGTCTGTGACTGTGTATTTGTGCTTTGCAGCATGCCTCGGGTTTTTGGCTTCCTGCTTTCTGTGTGTCTGGCCTCATCCTCTATCTCTGCTTGTGTGTGTATCCACTAGCTTTTTTGTGATAACTTGGGCTGGGTGTCCCCCACCTCAGCTATGCTGACAGCTGTTTACTTGGCGGGGTTTTTTTCTGTTCTGGAAAGTGTTGCCTCAGCAAATTTGGCTTGGAGGCTAAAGACAGTGGGTTTTGTCCTTTGAGGGTATCAATTGTTGTCTGGCAAGGAGAGCGAAGACAGTAGCTGTGTACACTGGAGCGAAGCAGCTGTCTTTTGAGGAACGTTTTGGCGGGCGGCGCTTTTGTGGGCAGGACTCAGGCAACGCAGTCAGTGGATAGGGACAGCTTCTGAATGAGACATCATGGAGCCAACTGATTTAGGAATATGTGGAATGTTCAGAAAGTGCCACCCCACTACTCAATTATATATAAGGAGATATAGTATGGTTATTGAACATAGTGACTTTATTTCTGAACCTGATAACCATGCAACCAATTTTGGGGTTTTCTCAGTATGCTGAATTCCCGCTATACACAAAGATGGCTTCTGTGAAAATGAAATAGAGACTCTTGAATGTTTTTGATAAAGGATGGCAGGGAGGGCGGGATATAAATCTCAAGAAATAAATAAATTACTGAGGACTCTGAACTGTAAAACACAGCATGTATGGGACTGTAGGAATCTTGTTCTCATTCTTTTCAGTTTCACTTGTGTGTCTTTGTATATTGGTGCTACAGGCCAATTTAACACACACCCCTTTTAATCATACCTGTCATCTCATTCTTGGCTAGTACAACATTGTGTTAGGCTTCCTGCATATGTTTAATACATACCAATGGACTGTTTGAATACTAAAATCAAACAGACATGAAATGTTGCAGAATTATGTTAAAATAATTTCATAACTTAATAAAAGCAATAATTTTACAAGATGTAAAATGAACAGTTATGGTCTATTTTCAAGTTTTCTTGTTCAGATGTAGGACTAGGAGTAAGGCCCAGCCCAGCTTACTCACTGGTGCAGAAGAGCAACAGCAGCAGTGTTTCCCTTCCTGTATAGTTCACAGCTGTCTGCTCGACTCTCCTTAATAGAAGCTGCCTTGATGGCTGATAATGAAGTGGACTGGGATCAAACATCTTTGAAATAGACCTTGTGAAACGACCACATAACTCAAAGGAAACTGACCTTTTAAAACTTTTTTGGCTCTGCAGAAAAGGGGAGGCATCTTGCATTGGGGGCATTCTTTTCTTTCACCTTGGAGCCTTCTTGCACCAGCCAGAAGGTGCTAAGGCAGAGAGAGGAGACCCCCCAAACACACACCACACCTGCTGACTCACCAAGCTGCTTGCAGTCTGGCATGGCCCCTGTGCTTTCCGGCTGGCTGCAGAATGCATGGAAGCAGAGGGAGGAGCCCCCCTCCCCATTGGCTTGCTGGGCTGCTTACAGTCCAGCAAGCCAGCAGGTAGCAGCACACTCCTCTTGCTCCTCCTGCACCTTCTGGCTCATGCCAAAAGGGGGTGAGGAGTAGTCATCTTAAATTCAAGGTTATTCCTTTTCTTCTCTAAGTCTTCTGTTATTTAGCGGTCCATCATCTTACATTTGGGATCCTCCTTTTGTGTGAAAAGGCCTTCTCCTGTCTCTGCAAAAAGAACTGTGTACTTAAAATATGATACAGAGGTCATTTTTGCGTATATATATATATATACATATATATACATATACATATATATACATATATATATATATATATATATATATATAATTTTTTTTAAGGGAATGTATGAGACTTTTAAAAAAGATGCTAGCAGGAGGAGAGACCTTCTGTTCAACAAAGAGTCCTGTGCAACTATTTAGTAGCCATGTCCTGATTTTCATAGTAATGCTTTGTTTACTATGCTTTGTTTGTTTTAGCCTCTAAACACATTGCCTCTAAATATGCACCAAGCAAAAAAGGAATGCACTGGGGCTTTCGCTCCCAGAGCCTCAACAGGGAATCTCCCATCAAAGATATTGGTCTTGTTACAAAAAGAGTGCTTTCTGCCAGACTACTGAAAATCAACGAGCTTCGTAATGAACTGACTGAACTACATGTAAAACTTGATGAACTGCAAAAAGAAAACAGGGCACTAAAGCAGCTTCAGTACAGACATGAGAGAGCCCTCCACAAGTTTGAAGACACAGAAAATGAAATCTCTCAGCTTCTGGCAAGGCATAGCGATGAGATCCGAGTACTAAGGGAGCGCTTAAGAAAATCGCAAGAAAAGGAACAGACAGCTGAGAGGAAGTTGAAGGCTTCAGAAGAAGACCTGTACAAAGCCAAAGGTGCCTTGCAGAAACTGAGGAGACTTGCAGAAGACAGGCACCTCCCTGAGCGTGACGACCTGGCAAAGAAGTTAGCTTCAGTAGAGAGCAAGCTGGATGACAGTGAGAAAAGAATTAAGGTGTGGTATTAAAACCATTTACAATGTGAAATCTATTGAGTCTCTCATTGTGTAGTACCACCTGTATTCAAACAGTTACAGACAAATATTACTGGAAAGAAGGAAGCCAGATATAGATAGAATAACTACTTCCTCAAATTGTAAGTCTTTAAAGTAAAGGAAAGCAATAAGTCTACAGGTTAGGCACCTTTAAATTCTGTACCAACCTGGTACGTTTGTATGCTTTTAGATAGGGTTGCCAGCTCTGGGTTGGGAAATACCTAGAAATTTGGGGGGTGGAATCTGAGGAGGGGGGGATTTGGGGGGGGGAGGCATTTCAATGGACTGTAGTTCCACAGAGTCCACTTTGCAAAGTGTCCATTTGCTCCAGGCAAACTGATCACTGTTAACTGGAAATCAGTTATAATCCCAAGTGATATCCAGCCACCACCTGGGGGCTGGCAACCCTACTTTTAGAGGTTACCTATACTCTTTTACCCTGCCCCTGCCATTTTTTCAAACCTTAACAGCAACGTCAGTCTTGATTAATGAATTAAATAAATTACCATTTTCTCATACTGTACTTTTCACACAGTAAACATTTTCATGGTTCTGTAGAAGCTACATATATAATTACTCTCCACAACCAAGCTCCAACAAAATTCTTTAGACATTCTTGAAACTTTTATTTTCCAGACAGCAGCCATATCTCAACCCATTATTGAAACACCTCTTCGTCATTGAAGGGTGTGGACATATAAGCAATGTTCCCTCTAAGCTGAGTTAGTGTGAGCTAGCTCAGTTTTTTAGCCTCCAGCTTACACATTTTTGTCTTAGCTCAGAGAGGATGGCTCCAAAGCAGACTAATTTATGCAGTAGTCAAATGGCTCACTCACAACTTTAATGCCAGTAGCTCACAAAGTAGAATTTTTGCTCACGACTCCACAGCTTAGAGGGAACATTGAATGTTAGTACAACTGTTCAAGAATTAAGCCCAAAACCCCTATGGGCACACAGAAATAACAGCAGCAGTTTTTTGGATCATGGCTATATGATTTTAATACCACATTAACCAGATTTTGAGGATTTTTAAAAAAAAAACAGTTGGGTGCAGAATTCAGATACAAATTATTTAGCACCTTAAAGCAGGATCTTTCAAAATTTCTAATGTGTGTGTAGAACTGGGTGGCCTCCTGTTGAAGGCAATGTCCCAAGTACTTTGCTGTACACAAGGTATTATGTGCTCCCATCAGAAGGGAAATGGGTTGAGCATTTATGATATCTATAGTTCATATTAATTTTTGGTATCAGTTTATAGACATTTGCTTTAATGAATGTTTGTTTTTCTTTCTGTTCTTGAAAATATGCAAGACCACAAGCTAAATAGCAATTGCAGAAAAATATCAACACTACCGAATATTATGTCTTTAATAAATAATTCACAGATCAAAGCATGCCACGTGCACCAGCAAAGACAGCAAAATGGTAATAGACACCAGCATTTAACAAATCTCAAGAACAATGCAATTTGTCAGTATCCAAAGACCTCCAAAAAACATAAATTTAGGATGCCTATCTTGCAGACCTTGTGAACAAATGTTGAGAAGGGGTAGTGAGCAACAATCATGGCCATGGGAGGATGTTAGCTTTTGGGGAAAAGATGCTGTTTGATGTGAGTTTATTTGAGTTTTTGGAATTTTGAAAAGGGGTAGTGAGCAAGCAAACACAACAAATGGTTGCCATGGAAGGGGGGATTTGGTGTTTGCTTGGGGGGAAAGATGCCGTTTGATTTGTGTTTCCAAAGAAAGGGGAGAGTTTGCTCCTTGCATGGCCACCAGGAATGGTTGCCAAGACTGGAGACATAAGCTTGTATCTATGAATGACCAGACCAAGAGAGCACAGCTGTGAGAGGCCTGCCCAGGATTAGCTCAGTGCTTTGCTAGTAAGAACAGCTGGCACGGAGTGACCCAAAGATCCTTTCCCCCCCCCTGTTCCACTTGAGACCACTTGAATTTTATCTCCAAGACCGGAGAAGCAAGTAGATATCAGGAAACACATTGGCCACTGTGTTGGAAATCACTGTTTTAAACTATGGCAGAAGGCTGAAAGAGACAGGTCTTAATACAGTTCCAGAAAAAGGGAGTTCCCATAAACTAGTAGAAATGGTGGTGGAAAGTGCTGTCAGGTTGCTGCTGTCTTCCGGGTTTTCAAGCCAACAGAAGTGGTTGGCCATTGCCTACATCTGCATAGCAACCCTGGCCTTCCTTGGCAGCCTTCTGTCCAAGTACTAGCCAGGGCCAATCCTGCTTAGCTTCCAAGATCTGATGAGAGTCCTAAACATAATAGGTAAGGGTCTCAAAATGCAGCTTATGCTGAATCAGACCACTGACCATAAGCAGCACTTCAGGGCCAGTTCTGGAGGTCCTTCTCTGCTGTGTTGCTCTGCTACTGAGTTCCTTATAACTTAAAGAGCAGATATTCCTTGCCACCAAAGTCAGTAAAGAGCAGTTATCTGTCAGTGATGAAAGTCTTCAACATCTCCCAACTTATGTCACCAGCTAGTGAGCTATGTATTTCAGAAGTATAAAGAAGAAGTAGTATATAAAACAGGGAAGCTATTCCAGACACCAGTATAAAGATCCAAGCTTCTTTCTGGAGTTTGTGGGCAACTAATGTGAAGAACCAGGGGCTGCAGGCAACTAGGGTGCTTACATTTTCCCCATCCCATCCCTTTCCTGTTTCTTTTTCTTGTCTGTCATTTTGAGGAAGAAGGTCAGAAAGTAAAGGGCTTGGGCAGGTAGGAAGTGGAGGCCTAATAGCAAATAAATAATTACTTTTAGCCACCCTCTTTTCACAGTAGTATCCTGTTTCTGTAGAGAACAAATGTTAACAGGAAAAACATTTAAGGAAGGACCTATGCAAAAGCTTTCTATTGTCTCCAGATAAATACCAGTGTTTGTGTTCATTTTGCTCCCTGCCTTTCTGTGTTTGGCCACTCCTGTGCATTGTGGCAAAAAGTGGCATAGTCCTAGTTTCAAGCTCTCAGGGCTGCCCAGTGAATCCGTGTGTGATCTGGAAATGTAATGTTCATGAAATATAGCGCAGCAAGTTTAAAATGAATTATTCTGAAATTCAATTTATTGGATTCTGAAATTCAATTTATTGATTTTTTTATCTCCCTCCCATTGCAGACTCCCACACTGCAGTTCCAGGGGTTTGCTGAACCCTGGGGGAGGGACAGTGGGTTGCAGTATGGGGAAGATAGTAGAAAGCTTATGATCTTTGATGTGGTCTCTGCGCTTCATACCTATGGGTTACTGCGCCTGCGCCGTAATCCTTCGGTGCCGTAGAAAGCTCTAACAGATTTTCGTGCCCAGAGCCTCCGGGCATACGCAGAGCCCCCACCGCGCATGCCCAGAGGAGCAGGCACAGACATCCCACCAGTTCTCTTCTGACTGCCGCGCTGTTCACAGCTTCGCTCGTCAGCTAAGTATTGTAGAAAGCTCTCTCTAGATGTTTTTTCTCTATCGCGCTCTCTCTCCTTTCTTCTAAAGTATTTAAAAAAGACTTTCTTAGAGTGTGGGGGTTCTTCCTTCTTGCCTTTGGGCACCCCCCCTCCTCTCCTCTCTACTTTCCCCCTTTGATTTACTGCATGGCTCAAAGTTGGGAGTGTTTCAAACGTTACTCCTCTTGTGGAAGCAAACTTGCGGCTCCAGACAGCCACTTCCTCTGCATCCTCTGTTTGGTAGAAACGCACCAACCAGATTCTTGCCCTCACTGTGCGAAGTTCAGTAAGCAAACCCACAAGAACAGGGCTGCCAGACTTAAGGTCGCGTTGTTGGAGTCCACCTTGCTCCCACCATCAACCCCCAGGACGATGGAATCCACTAGACCTTCCAGCGAGATGGCTTCAGTGTCAAAACCTCCATCGAGATGGGCACCAGAGATGCCTTCGACGTCAAAACCAGCATCCGATATAGTACACACTGTGTCTAAACACCTGGCTCCCACACAGTTGACACCGGTTAAAAAGAAGTCGCAAAAATGCCACAAGGGCTCGGACATTGCTACAGGCAAGCCCATGAAAAAGAGCTCCGCTCCTACCCACACAGAGCCTCCTCCTGATACGGCCGCTGTGGGTAGATCAACTTCGGTCTTTCCTCCAGCGTCGATGGAGATACCTACCATCTATCTCCTCGACTCCCCTATTCAGCACCTGGACCTAGCCTTACCAGACCACATTCTGGAGGCACAGGAATTTTCCGAGACGGATCCGGTTCACCTTTATACCCAATCACCTCGTCCAACGGGCTTGGTATCGAGGTCCCCACTCTCGGACAGGTCTCTCTTGCCCATTGACAGCGAATCCAGATGGCCTAGGTATAGGGACATGGATGATGAACAGTCAGAAACACATAGCTCACCTGCTGACCCCTCTCCAAAACCCGATGTAGCAGAGAACCTCCCTCTATTGCCCTCAGAGGACCGCACTTCGTATGAGGACCTAGCGAAATGGATGGCCCTCTCACTTGGCTTATCGGTCATCCAGCCTAAGCCTTCCATCACCGACCCAGTGTTCAGCATTGTCCAACTCAACACCTCAATGTCCATCGCCCTCCCAATGTCGGCAGTTCTCTTACAAGCTGCTAAGTCCCCCTGGGATAAGCCCTCCTCTGCCCCTGTCTCCTCCAGACGCCTCAACCATATGTATAGGGTCCAGGAGCCAGGAGCTGAGTTCTTGATGAACCATCCCCATCCAAACTCAATGGTGGTTAACTCATCTTCAAAATCAAAGAGGATTCACTCCACCCCGGCTGACAAGGAAGAACGTAAGCTTGATGCTTTTGGTCAGCGCTTTTACTCTGTGGGTGCCCTGGGAATGAAGACAACCAACTACTTGGCGTGTATGAGCAGGAACCATTATTCCCTCTGGGAACAGCTCTCCAAAGCCCTTTCCCAACTTCCTGAGGAACATAAACTTACTGCTAGACAGATCCAGAAAGAAGGTCTCCTGCTGGCCACACAACAGGTCAATACTTCTAAACATGCCTTGGACACCTTCTCCAAGATTATGACATCAGCAATAGCTCTCAGACGTCAGTCTTGGTTGAGGTCCACCACCCTCCAGCAAGACACTAGATCCTATATAGAGGACCTTCCCTTTGATGGACTCAGCCTCTTCCATTCCTCTCCTGACTCTATGCTCCAGGAGATGGCTAAGAGCATTAAATCTTCTCGCACCCTTGGCGTTTCCTCCTCTGCACGTCAGTACAAACCCAGGTCCTGGTCCAGGCCTTGGTCTCGGCGTTCTTCTAACAGAAGTTCCCCCGACCGCACATGGTGCCCTCGCACATCTCCTGGGGCACAAAGAACATCCTATGCTCCAAAGCAGCATTTTTCTCCCGCACAACAGCCTAACCGCTCCAAACAATCCGGGCAGTCCAAACAGGGCCTTTGACTTTTGTACCCTTCCTGTAACCCCAACACGGCTGGCACCATTCCTCTCCATGTGGTGCACAGTGACGATGGGCTCATGCATCCTCTGTATCATCTCAAGAGGATACCTCATCGAATTCCTTCAGCCCCCCACAAATCCAATCTTTGTCTCCACTCCACCATTCCCTCCACTCCTCTGGGAAGTATCCGCCTTGCTCGAGAAAGACACTATAGAACCTGTCCCCTTGCACCACCATTGCAAGGGCTTCTATTCAAGATACTTCAGAGTACCCAAGAGAGATGGTGGTACCAAACCTATATTGGCTCTCCGGGAGCTCAGTCTTCACATCGAATACTGTCGCTTCCGCATGGTTACGCTCCCCTCCCTTCTTCCACTAATCCACAGACATGCCTGGATAGCCACCCTCGACCTCCAGGACACTTATTTTCACATCTCTATTTGCCCTCCCCATTGCAAATTCTTGTGCTTCGTGATCAGAATGGACCACTTCCAATACAAGGCTCTTCCCTTCGACCTATCCACTGCTCCACGAGTCTTTACAAAAACAATGGTCATGGTCATTGCCTTCCTCCGCCTTCAGGGGATAACCATCTTCCCCTACATCGACGATTGGCTGCTCGTCGCCAACTCCCAGCAAGCCCTCCTAGATGACACAGCGCTCACCTGCTCCCTCCTCGAAGATCTGGGCCTCAGAATCAACCGGGAGAAATCCCACCTTTCTCCATCCCAAAGGGTCCAGTATATCGGGGCAGAACTCGACTCAAGAGTGCTGTCAGCCTACCTGCCTATGGACAGGGCTCTTCCTATTATTCTCCTTGCCAACCTGGTCCACTCCCAACCCCTCTCCATGGCCTTGACCATCCAATGATTCTTGAGCTTTATGGCAGCCACTATAGCGGTCCTTCCTTTCGCCAGGCTCAGGATGCGAATCCTGCAACTGTGGTTCTTACGTGCGTTCCATCCCCATTGTCAACCACAAGGCACTCTCCTAGCACTGCCTCAGGAGGTCAGAGACTCGCTGGCGTGGTGGACTGGCCGACACCACCTGCTCCAAGGGACACTGTTTCACCTTCCGGTTCCTTGTCTCACACTCACAACCAGCGCCTCCAAGTGGGGCTGGGGGATACACCTCAATTGACTGAAAATGGGCGCAAGATGGGATCCCAGTCTCCTATCACATCATATGAACTACTTCAAACTCCTTGCGGTACTGTATGCCCTACGTGCCTTCCTCCTGATGGTCAAGGGCCACTGCATTGCAATTCTGTCGGACAACACCACGGCAGTAAGCTACATCAACCAGCAGGGGGGTACTGTTTCCCGCCAGCTCTGCCATCTGACACTTCTTTTCTGGGACTGGTGTATAGCCAACGACATCTTCCTCCAGGCAACCCACATCCCAGGTGTTCTCAACACACAGGCAGACCTCTTGAGTCTAGGGCAGATACGGCTACACGACTGGCAATGTACCACAACCTACCTTCGCCCAGTGTTCCTACGATGGGGCTCTCCCAAGGCTCAACGCAAAATGCCCGAGGTTCTGCACGCAAGGAGGACTGGACCTCCTCTCCTTGGGGGATGGCCTACTTTATCCTTGGACCAGGGAGTTTCTTTACCTGTTCTTTACCTTCCTCCTTCTGACTCGAGTCATTCAGAAGATACAACACAACAGGGCGGACTGTATTCTCATATCCCCATGGTGGCCCAGTGTCAGAATCTCCAGATTCTAACAAAGGCTTCTGGGGCTTATTAGGCTTATTGCTATCTATGTAACCTGTGTAACATATCCTTGCATTCAATATGTAACCCATGCTTGATGTTTGAGGCTTGTTTGTTTGACCCATGCTGCCCACTATGCATTCTTCCTTTTCATTTCTTTATGGCCCTGGGTTTATAGCTTTAGCTGGGGCTGGTTAGTGTAACCATTTGTCCGGGAGGGTGGCAACTTCAGAGCATGAGAACAATCGGCCTCTCACCCTCGCGCCTCCGCATTCCTTTCCTCCCTGCCAGGGGAGACGGGGACCAGTTTCTTATCAACGTGCGAAGGCCTTGAAGAAAGCTATTTGTTATGTGAAAGATGGTTACATCTGAGGGGTCTGGTTTAAGAAGGGAAATTTACTGCTTCACACCTAACCTTTTCCTGTGGGAAGCAAACGGTCAAGGGACCTTTAGCCCTGTGAGAGTTCTGCGCAAAGTAGTCAAGGATCAGATCTTGGTTGGTAAACCAGAGTTCTTTATTTCCAATCTCTACATTAGTACAGCTTCTCGGATTATTGTCAGAGATGAGACAGATAATACAGGCAGGTCTATTATACCATTCCAAGGAGTTTGAATTACCCATAGGTAGCCAATCACTATAGGGGAAAATTGGCGGGCAAAACGGGATCCTGACCATTTGGTTCTCACAGGAAAGAAAGTGAGGTGTCAAGCTGTAAATTCCCTTCCCAAACCAGACCCCTCAGATGTTACTAGTTCACATAACAATCAATGGCCTCAAGGCTTTTGCATGTGATAAGAGATGAGACGCATCCTCCCTTGAAGTCCCAGCCGGGGCAGATGGAATGCGGAGGCCGCGGTGTGAGAGGCCCTTTGTTCCCATACCATGCAGGTGTCACCCTCCCGCTTTAGCTGTTACAAACTCCAGGCCTGGTTACAGCATAGCAGTTACAACCATAAAATGAGAATACATAATTGGCAATAGCTTACAATAGAACAGCATTAAAAAGGGAAGGTACAACTGTAAGAATAGAGATTACTATGTCTGAAGCAGCAGATTCTGACACACTGGCCCCCCGATAATTACCCTCCCCCGGGCTTGTCAGGAGACTTTTTATGGAAAGCTTTAATTAATTTAGGGGCATGCACATGTTCAGAACGAATCCACTCGTTATGCTCAGGACCAAAATCAAGCCATCTAACTAGATAATACAAGCGGCCCCTACGTATTCTAGAATCAAGAATCTCAGTTATTTCGAAATGTGGTGCCCCCCCCCTTCATCAGTGGAGGAGGAACTGGAGGAACTGGATGCCATGCATTCGGCCCAGGATTCTTCTTTAGTAAGCTGAAATGAAAAACAGGGTGCACAGAACTCAGTGACTTGGGCAGCTCTAATTCAAAAGACACATCTGAAATTTTTCGCAACACTTTATAGGGCCCCACATATTTCCACCCCAATTTTCTGCTGGGTTGCAAGCCATGTATATTTTTTGTGGATAGATAAACAGAGTCCCCAGGCTGGAGATCCCAACCCTCAGCTCGGCCACGATCCGCATATTTCTTGTAGTCCTCCTTCGCTTGGTCTAAAGCCTTGGCTATTAGTGGCCATGATTCTTGTAAGGTCGCCCACCAACTTTTGAAGTCCGTAGGGGAAGCATCGGACACATTTTCAATGGTAGGCAAAGGCTTTCCCTCAAAGCCCCCCACGGCCATGAAGGGGGAGACGCCGGTAGAAGAGTGCACTGCATTGTTATAGCTATATTCTGCAAACAGCAATAAGTCCACCCAATTATCCTGGTGGTAATTGGTGTAGCATCTTAAGAATTGTTCCAAAATTTGATTAGTTCGTTCGGACTGTCCATCAGTTTCTGGATGGTAACCTGAACTTAGGGCTGGCTCTATGTCCATCAGTTTCAAAAGCTCCCACCAGAAGTTGGCAACGAATTGACTGCCCCTGTCGGATACCACCCGTTTAGGAAAAGTGTGTAATTTTATCACCTGGTTGAAAAATGCTTTGGCCATTCCCTTGGCCGTCGGTAGTTGCTTGAAAGGGGTGAAATGGGCTTGCTTCGAAAACGTGTCTACCACCACCCAAATTACCGTTTTCCCCTTTGAGGGCGGCAGGTTAGTTATGAAGTCCATAGCTATCGCCTCCCAAGGGCGAGAAGGAGTAGGCAGGGGATGCAGGAGTCCCGGGACCTTTCCTCCCCTCTTTTTGCACATCAAGCAAGTCTGGCAAGTCGAGACAAAGTCTGAAACATCCCGGCGCATGCGCGGCCACCAAAACTGACGTTGAATTAGGTTAAGCGTTTTCAGAAACCCAAAGTGCCCAGCCAGTTTGGAGGAATGACAGGCTAATAAAATGTCCTTTCGCCTAATTTGCAGTACCACCAATTTATCTCCATGGTACCAACACCGATTTTCACCCAGAGAACACTCAGTCATTGTCTCTAGTTCCTCGATCTCCTCGGGTGAATACTCTTCCCCCCACTCACACGCCTCGGCTTCTACTTGAGTTCGTTTGCTCTGGCTTCTGGTGGTTACCGCCCCTCCCAGCTGCTGGGGGGAGAACATGGAGTCGAACACCTCTTCCTTTAGGCTTTCATGTTGGGGCAACCGGGAGAGCGCGTCTGCTAATGAGTTGGCCTTTCCAGGGAAGTGTTTTAACACAAAATTAAATTTTGAGAAGAAGTCAGCCCACCGAAGTTGTTTCGCATTTAGCGATCTCTGAGTGCGCAATGCTTCCAGGTTTTTATAATCAGTCCAAATTTCAAACGGGGTTTGCGCCCCCTCTAGCCAATGCCGCCACGTAGTGAGGGCCAGCCGGATAGCCGCGGCTTCTTTATCCCAAACTGACCAGTTTCTTTCCGTTTCATTAAACTTTTTGGAAATATACGCAAGGGGGTGTAGTTGCCCATCCGATCCCTTCTGCAAAACGGCCCCCCCCCATTGCCACATCGGACGCGTCTACATGGACTATGAACTCTTTGGTCTCGTCTGGGTGAGCCAAAATGGGCTCAGAGGTAAAAAGGGTTTTCAAAGTCTCGAACGCCCTCTGGCACTCTCCATTCCAGGCAATTCTCTCCCCGGGCTTCCCGGCTTCCGAACCCCTCCCCTTGGTTTTTAGCAAATCTGTCAGGGGAAGGGTAACCGTGGCAAAGTCCTTTATGAAGGTTCGGTAGAAATTACAAAATCCCAAGAGACTCTGCAACTGCTTTCTCGTTTGGGGGGCTTCCCATTGGACCACCGCCTCCACTTTTGCCGGGTCCATCTCTAAACCCCTCTGCGAAATGCGATACCCTAGGAAGTCTACCGACTCGCGGTGGAACTCGCACTTAGACAGTTTGACATACAGTTGGTTTTTTAACAGGGTGGAAAGGACTTCCCGGACTAATTTCATGTGCTCTTTCTTATCAGCAGAGTAGATCAAGATATCATCTATGTAACAGAACACCCCCTTGAATAAATGCTTGTGCAACACTTCATTAATCAAGCTCATAAAGACCCCCGGAGCGCCACTCAAACCGAACGGCATCACGAGGTATTCAAACTGTCCCAAAGGAGTGTTGAAAGCGGTCTTGAATTCATCCCCCTCCCTTATGCGCACCCTGAAATAAGCGTCCCGGAGATCCAGCTTAGTGAACACTTTCCCCTTGGCCGCTTCAGTTAGCAAGTCTTTTATCAAGGGGAGGGGGTAGGCGTTAGAAGTGGAGACCGCATTCAGTCCCCTGTAGTCCGTGCACAAGCGCAGTCCCCTGTCTTTCTTTTTCCGGAACAAAACAGGGGTGGCGAAGGGGGATTTAGCGGGGCGGATGAAGCCGCGCTCCAAGTTCTTGTCTAAAAACTTCCGTAGTTCCTCCCGCTCTAGAGGGCTCATGGAGTAAAGCTTTCCTTTGGGGAGTTTCTCGCCAGGAATCAGCTCTATGGCACAATCTGACAGTCTGTGGGGAGGTAGCTCGTCCGCCTCAGTCTCACTGAAGACCTCCATCAGGTTTCTATACTCCCGGGGAACCGTGGAGGGGGCGAGGGCAAGGGCAGCCGGTCGGGGGGGGTTTGGTGGTTCCGGTCCCCACTCAGAGTCCCATTTGTGCGTCAGGCACCTGTCGTCCACCCAGGAGATCTTCCCTTCACTCCATTTGATGTAGGGGTTGTGCGAGCTCAGCCAGGGGCTCCCCAGCACCATGGGGAATTGGGCATTTGGGGTGATGACAAAAGCTCGCTTCTCCCAATGCTCCCCCGTCCCCAAAATCAAGCCCTCAGTTTCAGCTACACACTCTTCTTTCATCTCTGACCCATCCATTTGCGTGAATTTTAGGGGCTTGGCCAGCGGGGTGACTTTCGGTCCCAACCCTTCCACTACCAAAGGGCTAATTAAGTCCCGAGCACACCCAGAGTCAATTAGGGCACGGACCCGCATGTGAGTGCCCGTCCCCGGGGTCATTACAGTCACTACCATATATAATAGGGGGCCAGGAATGCTCACCGGAGATGGCGCTTCTTGGCGGGGGACCTGCAGTTCTGCGCCACTCACTGCAGGCTGTTGGGAGTTTCCCGACATCTGCGTTTCCATCAGCTCCAGCTCCCCTTGTTCGCTTGTGGCACCTTCCAGTTACAGCGCCCGGGGTTTGAATGGGGTTTTCCCCCTACTAGGAGTGCTCCCAGCCACCGGGGTAGAGGTCTTCGGGGCCTTCCCTCCTCCCCTGGGGCACGCTGAGGCGAAGTGGCCACTCTCCCCGCATTTCATACACAAACCTTGCCTGAACCGGGCATCTCGGATATCTTGCACACCGGGCTTTGGCTTCGCTCTCGGCACGGCTTTGCTGGCGGCTGTAGCTGACGTCCCCATCTTGATGAGGGTGAATCTCTCTTCCACATCTGCGGCTGCCCTCATCCAGGTGGCCAGCGTTCCCGGTCGACCCCCTAGTAGGACGGTTTCGTATATTTCGGGGTTGAGACCCTCACGGTACTTTTCTATGAAAAGTTCTTGGGGCCAGCCGTGGATCTTGGCGGCGACGCGCCGGAACTTGTCGGTGTAGTCCCTCACCGTGGACCTCCCCTGGAACAGCTTCCGCAGTTGGTTCCGGGCTTTCTCTTCCCCCAGGGGGTCCTCGTACTGGTGTTGGAGAGCCCACATAAAGTTGTTCAGCGAACGTAGCTCAGGGCCGGGGGCATCGTGCAGGCTCACATACCAATCGCTGGCGGTGTCCTTCAGCTTGGACCCTATGTAGCCAATCCGCTCCCTCTCGGTGGGGTAGAGGTGGCCCCAGCTGTCCAGGAACCGCTCGATCTCCAGCAGGAAAAAGCGCAGCTTCTCGGGGTCCCCATCGAAAGTAGCCGTCAACGGGTCGGCGGGGGCTGGGCGAACGATCGGCCCTGCCGGCGCTGGGGCCGGCGCGGGGACGGGACCGGGCACCTGTGGAGGGACGACTGGCGGAACCTGCGGCGGCGGCGGTCGCGGCTGCACTGGCACCTGTGGCTGAGCCGGAACTCCCCCGGGAGCCGCCGGCGGTTGCTGGACCCCCGTTGCGGGGGCTGGAAGAGCCTCTTGCATGGCCCTCATGGCGTCCCGGAACTGGTACTGGAGATCGAGGGCCAACTCTCGAAGTTCGGTGGTAAGCTGGAACCGCAAATCTCCCATCATCCGGTCTAGGGATTGCATCTGGTCTTCCCGGTACGGATCGGGCCCATACGGGCCGGTCCTCTCTCCTTCCATGGACTGGCGACGCGGATCTCCTCCGTAGATCTGCTCGCGGTCTTCTCCCAGGTAGCTCGGCCTCCCTCGGTCGAGTTGATCACCCGGGACCGAAACCCGTGCCCCTTTCCGGTCGTGCACCCAAGAGTCCACGGTCCCACGACCGAACTGGCTCCAGGCGTACTTCGGGGTCACGCTCTGAAGAGGAGGTAGGCGCGGGATGTAGTGAGCCCCCTGAATCGTAGTCACCGGTACTTCGGGCTCCCCTCCGCCGCCTCCACCACCGTTCCCCTGGTCCACCGGGGTGGTGGGTGTATCTTCGGGGGTAGTAGGGTTGGGAACCGTGCCGTTGTCTGACATGATCAGGAACGGCTGAGTCCCAGTCACAGATCTCTGACAATCTGTGAGAGTTCTGCGCAAAGTAGTCAAGGATCAGATCTTGGTTGGTAAACCAGAGTTCTTTATTTCCAATCTCTACATTAGTACAGCTTCTCGGATTATTGTCAGAGATGAGACAGATAATACAGGCAGGTCTATTATACCATTCCAAGGAGTTTGAATTACCCATAGGTAGCCAATCACAATAGGGGAAAATTGGCGGGCAAAACGGGATCCTGACCGTTTGGTTCTCACAGGAAAGAAAGTGAGGTGTCAAGCTGTAAATTCCCTTCCCAAACCAGACCCCTCAGATGTTACTAGTTCACATAACAATCAATGGCCTCAAGGCTTTTGCATGTGATAAGAGATGAGACGCATCCTCCCTTGAAGTCCCAGCCGGGGCAGATGGAATGCGGAGGCCGCGGTGTGAGAGGCCCTTTGTTCCCATACCATGCAGGTGTCACCCTCCCGCTTTAGCTGTTACAAACTCCAGGCCTGGTTACAGCATAGCAGTTACAACCATAAAATGAGAATACATAATTGGCAATAGCTTACAATAGAACAGCATTAAAAAGGGAAGGTACAGCTGTAAGAATAGAGATTACTATGTCTGAAGCAGCAGATTCTGACAAGCCCGCGGTTTTTCCGTCCTGTTGATTGGTTACCTATAGGCAATTCAAACTGTGCTGGAGGGTATATTAGTCCTGCTTCTATTGTTTGTGTTATCTCTGACAATAATCCGAGGACCTGTAGCAATGTAGTAATTGGAAATAAAGAACTGTGTTTCATCAACAAAGATCTGATCCTTGACTACTTCGAGCAGAAGCCTCACACCCAGGCAGCCCTGGTTTCCAGTCTTTCTTTCTCTAGCAGCAGGAAAAATTTCCCCCCGCAGTCAGATCTCCTCAGCATCATCAATGCCCCGCTGTTGTACCACAATGTTCCCTGCCTAAAACTCACAGCGTGGAGGATTTTTCCACCACATTCTCTGACCGTGTAGCCAATGTACTCTTAAACTCATACAAGGCCTCCACACGCAGATCTTACGCCTAAAAATGGTCACATTTCTGCTCTTCGTTAGCCTCTGCCTCCGTTTCACCACCTTTGACTGGCCTTTTGAGAATCTTTGACTTCCTTCTCTCTTTGGTGGATGCCTGTCTCTCACACTCTTTGTTGAGAGTTTACTTATCAGCGATTTCAGCTTTCCACAACAGGGCTGATAACTTCTCTGTGTTCGCCCATCCACTTCCTAAGCATTTCCTTAAGGGCCTTCTCCACCTCCATCCTCCGGCTGGAGTACTGGCCCAGCCCTGAGATCTTCCCCTACTCTTAAGATCACTCACCAGAAAACCGTTTGAACCTCTAGCCACGTGTGACCTCAAACTCCTGGCGTGGAAGACCGCATTCCTGGTAGCCATCACATCAGCAAAGAGAGTTTGGGGGAACTCCTCGCATTTCGGCACGATCCTCCGTTCCTCTCTTTCCTACCCAATGCAATTCGCCTGGCGCCTGATATCTCCTCCTTGCCAAAGGTTGTCTTGGAATTTCATCGGCCCGCTGAGACTATCCTGCTGGACTTTTACCCAAATTACTCCTCGGAGCAGGAGCTTCTTCTCCACACTCTAGACGTTAAGAGATCTCTCCTATTCCACCTAGCTCATACAAAACAGTCCAGGCAATCCCCGCGCCTATTTGTGTCTTACGCCTCATACAAGCTTGGTGCTCCGATCACTTCACAGAGACTCTCCAAATGGATAGTAGAGCTTATCTGCTTATGGTACCTTCTGGCCCGTTGCCCACTTCCATGCCCAGTCCGTGCCCACTCGACTAGGGCTGTTGCCATGTCCATGGCTTTCCTGCAAGGAGCCTCCATTTCGGACATATGTGCGGCAGCAACCTGGGCGACCCCCAACACCTTTATCAAACATTATGCCCTGGATACACGGGCTGCTTGAAGTTCATCGTTGGGGCATCTCGTTCTCTCTTCTGCTTCTCAATGACAGCGTGTCTGCACCCTCCTCCAGGTAGGGACACTGCTCGCTACTCTCCCATTGGTGTGAAGCACAGAGACCACGTTGAAGATAAACAGGTTGCCTCCCTGTAACTGATGATCTTCGAGTGGTCATCTGTGCATTCACATCACCTGCCCATCCTTCCCCTCTGCTGCCAGGTTTCTCTTCTACTTACTTGGCTTGATTGCAGCGGTCAGAAGGAACTGGCGGGATGTCCGCACCCACTCCTCTGGGCATGTGCAGTGGGGGCTCTGCGCATGCCCAGAGGCTCTGGGCGTGAAAATCCGTTAGAGCTTTCTACGATACTGAAGGATTACGGCATAGACGCAGTAACCCATAGGTGTGAATGCACAGATGACCACTCGAAGATCATCAGTTACAGGTAGGCAACCTGTTTTTCCATGAGAGCAGCAGAGCTTATTCTTCACTGGGTACGGCACATTGTGTCTGTACAGCATTATGTGCTGTCTAGTCTGGCAGCAGTGTCTTTAAAAATATATATATTATAGCCTGCCTTTCTTGCTGAGACACAAGGCAGATCACATGTTTGTGTAATCAGACAGGATTGGCTGTGATATATTATAAAGCAGAATTCTAAAAGTAGAAGGCAACATGCAGGTGTGGTTAGTGTAAGGTAAAACATACTATAAATATTGGAGTAGACTACAATCCCGTACCTTTTATATAGAAGCACCCTGAACCATAAATACTTCTTAAGAGATTTTATGTAGAACCATTTTTTCCCCATTGAAGCAACATTTTACAATGATACCTGACTCAGCCTCTTGTATGTGAGGGCGTGTTAAGTTGCCATCTTTAAATATCACCAAAATGATGAGTCAGTCACTTGATTAGACAGACTTAGCCATGTATCAGTAATCCAGGCAAATAGTGGAAGAACTTGCTGTTATACTTCCTCAGCACCAACCCAGACATAATAGCTTGAGAAGAGGCAGAAATAGTGTGATCCAAAAATATATTCCTATAGAATTGTTCTGTTTCTGTTCATGGATCTCCAACTGCACATTTTCCATATTAACCAAGGAAAATCTCAGTTGACCTGTTCTAATGCCTTAAGGAGGCAGAGAATATCATTGTTGTCTGCTGATGAAATATTATTCATAGTAGATACTTTTATATTTTAATTTGTAAGACTGGAAGGCATTTTAAAATAGAACAAATATTTCACATTTAAAAAACTTTTTAACATAAGAATTCCTTAATTTGGTCCAATTCATAAATATGTTGTGTTTTTGAAAACTGATGCTTCCAATGTATTGCATTTTAGGACTTGGAGAAAAACCTGGACCTTAGCAGTAATAGTTTCCAGAGACAGCTGCATTCTGAGAAAAAGAAATTATATGAGGCTCAAGAAGAAAATAAAGTTTTGCAAGAGGAAATTCAGCGACTAAAGCAAAAGTTAAAGGTAAAAGCTGTGATTTTTTGACACAGAGCAACTTTGTAACATTTCTTTCAGTGGCAATAAGTTTTACATACTAAGCCATTAGAAGGACGTATTAAGAGCCCAGCTGGATCAGGCCAATAGTTCATCTAGTCCAGCACTGTGACTCACACAGTGGCACACCAGTTACTGTGGAGGGCCAACAACAGAACGTAGAGGCCAAGGCCTTCACCTGATGTTGCCTCCTGGCACTGAGGATCAGAGGTTTACTGCCTCTGAATGTGGAGGTTCCTTTTAGCCACCATGGCTAGAAGCCACTGATAGACCTGTCCTCCATAAATCTGTCCAACACCCTTTTAAACCCATCTGTTGCTGTGGCCATCACTGCATCCTCTGGCAGCGAATTCCACATTTTAATTGCTCGTTGAGTAAAGAAATATTTCCTTTTGTCCATCCTGAATCTTCTGGTCATTAACTTAATTAGATGCCCCCGAGTTCTAGTGTTTTGGGAGAGGGATAAAAAGTTCTCTGTGCACTCTCTCTATCCTGCGCATACTGTTATAAGCCTCTATCATGTCCCCTCTGCTTAGTTGTCACTATTCTGAACTTAGACATACCAGACTCTGTCAGCCTTTCCTCATAGAAAAGATTCTGCAACCCCTTAATTATCTTGGTTGCCTTTTCTGTACTTTTTCCAGATCTACAGAGTCCTTTTGGAGGGATGGTGACCAGAACTGCACACAGTATTTCAAATGAGGCCGCACCATAGATCTATACAGGAGCATGATAGTAGTGGCTGTTTTATATTCAGTCCTTTTCCTAATAATCTCCAGCATAGTTTGCCTTTTTCTGTGCTGTAGCATACTGGACTGACATTTCCATTGAACTATTCCCTATGGTCAAGGTCTTTCCCCCCACTTAGTCTCAGGAAGTTCAGAGCCTCTTAGCATATACTTGGAGTTGGGATTTTTCGTTTAGTGTGCATAACCTTGCACTTAACTACACTGAACTTGATTTGCAAAATTGCTCAAGTTTGGGAAATGTTCCTGGAGCTCCCCACAGCCATCCTTGGTTTTTACAGTCCTGAATAATCTGCTATTTTCTGCATTCTTGGCCACTGCACGGCTCACCCCCTGTTCCAGATCATTTATGAACAAATTAAATAGCATCAGTCCCAATACTGATCCTTGTGGCACCTCCGTTGTGAGAATTTTCCATCTATTTTTACTCTCTGCTTCCTGTTGTTTAACCAGTTTTTAATCCATAAGAGGACCTGTCCTCTTACCCCATGACTCCTAAGTTCACTCACAAGTCCAGGTATATAGTGTCAACTAGGTCACTGTTATCTACACATTTGTACAGTTCCTCAGAGAATTCCAAAAGGTCGGTGTGGTGGGGCTTCCCCCTGCAAACACCATGCTGGTTTTACCTCAGGGCCCAATAATTCTGTCTTTGATTAGTTTCTACTAATTTACCTGACAGACATTAGGTTAACTGGCCTGTAGCTCCTTGGTTCGCTACTGGAGCCCTTTTTTAAAATCAGTGTAACATTTGCAAGTTTCCAGTCTTCTTATACAGTGGCCGGTTTTAGTGACAGGTTACATATATGGATTAGTAGATCAACAATCTCAGATCTCAGTTCCCTAAGAATTTTTGGGTGTGTGCCATCTGGAGTCTTATTGGTTTTTAATTTCTCCAGTTTCTCTCAATTTGAGTCAGTTTTACAGACTTTTTGAAAACTGAGGCTGCTGCCTGAGCCCATGCCCCGTGCTTCCCGTAGTGAACCCAGCTGCAAAGAATTCATTCAACTTTCCTACTCATATTCCCCGTATTCCTTTGGGAATCCTTTTATAATTGTAAGTCATTGCTCATCAGCCAAAATATTCTTCTTCCTTTTAAATCTTTTGTATGTAGTAATGAAAGATTTAGTGGTTGGTACATTAACATTTCCTTCACAGTTGCAGCATATTTTTATCTGGCTGCTGCAATCTGTTAACAATGATCTGTCCAGAACCGAGTGCTGGAGCAAGATGTTTGGGAAGCAAACAATGCAAGGGCAAGAATTATCTTGGGCCCTACCAGCATGATATGTCTCATCCCACATGGGAAGAAGAAGTCCTGCCAGGCCTGGTGATGAGACTGCAATTATTTTTTCTTAGAAGGTGGAAGAAAGCCACGAGGCATTTCCACTGCCAGGTCTTGCTCACCTATATTGGATCTGACAAAGACATCATCCTTGGGGATGATTCAGCTTCTGCTGGGTGTAGGAAGCTGGCCTCTGTTGGTCCTGGATAAGCAAAGATTAAAATTCGGCACACCCAGTTCTTTCCAAGTTCTGTTTTCTATCTGATTTAGATGTGTAATATATGTGGCATTTATATCCGAAAATTGTTCATTTTATATACAAATACGATTATTGTGCACACTCAGTTGCTTCTGTTTTTTAATCTTGGAGGCAGTTCTGAAACGCAAGTAACACACATACTTCCTTAAACTTTGCCCATTGGAATGTCACAAAAAAGATTAACAGCGCCAGATTTTCAGTAAGAGAATAGCCTTTTGAGAACTTACTTCTCACTGCCTCTGTTTTATTTTTAGGACAAAGAAAGAGAACTAGATGCAAAAAATATATATGCTAATAGAATGCTAAAACCTTCACCCAGAAAATGCATCAATATTACACCAAGGAAAAATGGTAATCATTTTCTGAAAATGCCTTCTGTATTTGCTTGTATTTAGATCAGACCCTCTCATTGTTCATCTTTTTAATTTTTTTACAGATAGGTGTTCCGTCTTGCATATCTGACTATCCTAAAATGTCAACTAAGAAGTTAAAATCTATAAATATAGAACAGCTTCAGTGAATAGTCAGCATGCTATCCCAACATGAGCAATAAGTTCATTTGGTGAAAGCATAATCTACATAAATTTCATAGGAGCAGCACCGTTTGGTAAATTTAGATTTGAGGGGGCACCATTCACCAAAGGATCAAAACATTGTTTTGGATTGAATTTAATGTTTTTTACATAGTGCCAAATGCTATTTTAATAAAATAAAATCAAAAGGCCACAAAATGTTTCAGGAATGGTGGGAAGAAGAGGAATTGGATCTCCAGTCGCCAGCATTCTGCAAGTAGTTGCAATAGAAATAGCTGTGCTGTCTGCTGGAGGAAATGGAGTTCTTTCCCAAAATTATTTACTTGTGGGAATATACAACAGATGTATAAGGGAGACATGCTTTGTCTGTGTTGACAGATGAAAAGCACGTACATGTTTATTGCTGGAAAAAACCCAGATCTAATAGACTTTCTACTTGTATAGAACTAACTACCAGATAAGTGCTAATAGGCAATGGTATCCATCTCTGTAATTATTGATGTAAAAAATATGTCTCTTTGTATGTACATGTGTGTAAATATAATCCAGCTGTCATTCACTTACCCAAAGTGCTTTGGATTGTTGGAAAGATAAAATAATAAGCTTGAATTTGTATGTTTCAAAATTCAAGTAAGAGATTATGGGTCCTATGTTTAATGTATGTTTAATTTAGTCAGATGAATAAAAGAATAACTGGGTTTCATTTTATAAGAATGTTTTAAACCTGTCTGTTTAAGAGTGTAAGACTGCTCACATTGAATGTATTTATTGCAGCTGTGAACAGGGACACTAAAAGAGAGGAGCGGATGACAAAAGGAGTGCAGACCTCTGGATATTTCTCCCCTGTAGAATTTCTTCCTCCACCAGATTTTATTTCTGATCCTGTTTCAGAGGAAAAGACAGAAGATGTACATATAAAAACGGTGAGTTTGGTATGCATTTTAGAGGTCAGTTATTCTCAACATAATAAAGGGTAATTTCCTAATACATAGTTGGGTCCAGTGACCTGGCAGCAGAAGGTCTCACAGTCGTGGATCTTTCCCGCATTCCTCTTCCTCAGCAATTATTTCCAGCCCTGGGAAACGTAGCCACATGAACTGAGAAGCTGCAGTAGGGAGGGGGGAGGGTTGTCAGTTCTGGGTTGGGAAATACCTGGAGATTTGGGGGCAGAGCCTGAAGAAGGACAGGTTTTGGAGGGGGGAGGGACTTCAATGGGGTATAATGCCATCAGGGCTGGCTCATCACTGACAAACTTTAGACTCTTGCCTAGGGTGCCAGCCCATGATCCGATTGCCTTGGGGGCCGCGGGCTCCCCGGCTGCAGGAAAGCATGCTTCCTCCTCCCCTCACACCCTGGCCGGCCTCTGTCCCCCTCCAGCCCCGCCTCTCTGCACCCTGGCCAAGCTGTGTGGCCAGCGGGTGCTCCCCTCTGTGCAAGCTCAGAGGCTGGCCTGGGGGTGGGGCCTGGCGGAGGAGGCGGCAGAGGAGGCTACTCCCCTGCACGGTCTCGGCGGCCAAGGTGAGTGCGGCTGGGCTTCGGGGCCCACCGGGCAGCTGGCAAAGCACTGCGGCCAGCTGGTGCAGGTGGCTGCCGGCGGGGCTGGAGAGTTCGTCAGCCCAGGCGGGCGCTGGGGCCGGGGGGGGCATCCCTTGCAGGCAGGTCTCCAGCAGTGAGGGGGGTGCCACAAGGTAGCCTCGCCTAGTGCGCAAAAAAACCTGGGGCTGGCCCTGAATGCTATAGAGTCTACCTTCCAAAGTGGCCATTTTCTCCAGATGAACTGATCTCTGTTGATTGGAGATTGGCAACCCGAGGAGGAGGACAGGGCAGAATTGCCCTTGCTGCCTCATCTGATAGCACAGCTCTGCTTACAGAAGAGGGACCGGAAGATAATTCCATCCTCTTCCCCCCTCTCCACTGCATCCTCCTAATAATTTCATGACCTGAGAATAAACTTTCCTGGGGTCAAAATATCTGTTACATAATTAAGTAAATACCATTTATTTCAATAAATATATGCAAGAAAGATCCACAGTTCTTGTGTCCACAGACTGCTGGATCTATCCCATTGGCAGTTCTGTTCTTGTGAGTGCTGAATGCTGAATGCATAGTGACAACTTGGAAGTATGCCTTTAGATGGTTTGTCCTTTCACTGATAATGAGCCTGGGATTTTTATTTCATGTGATGGCCTGCAACACAATTCTAAAGTACATTCCCCAGTCCTGAGCCAGGGATATTTTGTTCCAAGATGGTTGGACCACAACAAGTATCAGGGATCACAGAAAGGGAGAGAAATTTCAAAAGGGTGAAGAGGAGGGGAAAATGCTTTCTTTTTTCTTTCTCATCCTTTCAAATCCTTCTGCTATGTACTGCAGAGCAGCCTGGGTTTTGGGGGAAGCAGCCCCCAACCTTAAGATTTTATTTATTGTTACACTGTGGGATAAAGGAAAGTCCTGCTTCTGATTTTGTCTCCCTGAAACTTCCTCCCCTTCTTTTTTTGTGTGTCTTCAACCCTGAACGTGAGTACCATGCAAGTGAAATTGCAGTTGGTGTATGCATGCCTCTGAAAGAACACATCCTGTAACCTTAGTTTTCTGTTCCTGTAGAATCTATTAAGTTGTAAGGGGGTATTTCTCAGTCACAATGTCTTTTGGGGGAAGATTAGTTTGGCTGACTGGAACAGCTTTTCCTTTGATCCAAATTAAATTTACAAAGGGCCACTTAATTTACAAGGTAGGCAGATTCCATAATAACTTCAAAGATTATGGAATGAAAGACACCCACCCCACCCCACCCAATATTCCTTCTCTTCCTAAGCTGTAGTGCAAATGGCAGCTTGTTTGCTCCTTTCAGTCTTACGGCCTCTGGGCAAACTGTAGGCTTATGCCAGCACTCCAGCTTGATGATTCTTAGCTCCCTTGCCAACATAAAAGGCAATATATGTGCCATATTCCTGAGTATTTGAAGGATGAGGTCAAGCAGACCGGTCAAGGAGACCTGCAACACTAAGACAGACTACATGTTAGGAAGAAACCTTCTTTTCTCTGCCTTGCTTCTGTGCTATAGGAGCTTCTGGCTTTTATATCTAGCGTAAGAAACAGTCCCAGTTTGAGAAGTGACTCACATACATGGCAAAAGGATCTGCTAGCTGAGTGATGAAGCTGCTCTCCAGCTTTGGAAAGAATACTTTGAATCTGGATAGAGTGAAGTCAGAAACCAAGGATCTTCGATGTGGTCTCTGTGCGTCACACCATGGGTTTACTGCGCCTGCGCGGAAATCCATCAGTGTCGTAGAAAGCCTTAAACAGGTTTTTGTGCCCAGTGTTCTCCGGGCATGCACAGAGGCCCCCGGGTGCATGCCCAGAGGAGTGGGATGCGGACATCCCACCAGTTCTCTTCTGCCTGCCACACGAGTAACAGCCTGTTACTTTGCTCCGTCGGTTGGTGTTGTGGAAAGCTTCGCTTCTCCAAGCCTTTGGGTTTGGTTTATTTTCGCTTTATTTTCTCTTTCTTTCTTTCGTTTCTTCACAAAAAAAAAAGGACTCCCATTTCTTTAAATTTTTTCTGGGGTCCTCCAGGCCCTCTGGGCTCATTTCTCCCCCCCCCCCCCCGTTAAGCCATCACTGCGTGGCTAACAGGTGGGGTTGCTTCAAAAGGTGCTCCTCCTGTGGCAGTAAGTTAGCCACTCCCAACGGCCACTCCCTCTGCCTTATCTGCCTAGGAGAAGGACACTGGCCTGATTCTTGCGCCCATTGCGCTAAATTTTTGAATCAAACCTGGAAGAATAGGGCAGCCTGTCTTCGTGTAGCCCTCCTCGAGTCGGCTTTGCTCCCGGCTTTGCTCTATGGATCCCTCGAGACCCTCGGCATTGACCGTCGATGCCGCCCACTCCACACCGAAAGTGGCTTCCTCCTGATCAAAAGCAGCCTCCAACATTGTCAAAAGAAATATTTAAGGATAAAGAAGGAAGGTATAATGCAGTAGAAATTATGGTGCATGGGAAAAAGACTCTGTTAATAAATATCTATGCACCAAATGGAGCCAAATAAAAATTTTTTAAAGAGCTAATTGCTGAATTGGATCAAGTTGACCATGAACACTTAATCTTAATGGGGGATTTTAATGGGACTGTAAATACAAAAATAGACCGACGTACGAAAAGTACTGATGATACAAATGGAAAACTACCCAAATCTTTTTTCGCCTTGGCAAAACAAGAGAGTATGGAAGATGTGTGGAGGAAGTGGAACCCTACAACTAAAGACTATACTTTTTATTCAAATAGACATGATTCTTTCTCCAGGATAGACATGATATGGATGACAGGAGAGTTGGCATTGAAGACGGGAAAAAATGAAATTTTACGAAAAACTAACTCTGACCATAATCCATTGATGTGGACCTCGAGACAAGGACAGAGACAGTGGAGATGGAGAATAAATGAAGACCTCTTGGATAAGCAGGAAATATTGGAAAATTTGAAGAGAGAAACAAACTCATATTTTCAGACGAACCTGACCCAAGATATAAAACCGCAAGTGGTATGGGACGCATATAAGGCAGTGATGAGAGGAATTTCAATAGACCTTAATGGCAAGGAGAAAAAGAAAATATTACAGCAACAGAATGAAATTCAACAAAAAATCAGCGCGAAAGAAAAAGAACTAAAATAAAGGCAGGGTAAAAAGATACTCATAAAGGAAATTCAGATACTACAAGACCAATTGAATGCTATACTTAACCGTGAGATATATTGGAATTTAAAGAAGCTCCAGCAGAAATCTTTTGAGGGAGCAAACAAACCTGGAAGATATCTGACATGGCAATTAAAAAAGAGAAGAGAAAATAAGATAATAAGTAAGATTACAGTTGGAGGTAAGGAAATTGTTGATATTAATGGGATTAAAAGGGAGTTTTTTAAGTTTTATGCCAAGCTCTTTCAAAATAAACAGATAGATAAAAATAAAATAAAGGAATACCTTCAAGGACTGAAGTTAATAAAACCAGATGGAAAAATTAAAGAAGTGTTAAATGATGTTATTTTACCTCTAGAAATACAAGAGGCCATAGAAAATACCAAATTAGGGAAAGCACCTGGACCGGATGGCTTCACGGCAAAATTTTATAAAAAGCTTAAAGAAACACTTATCCCAATTTTGGGAATTGTAATCAATGAAATAAGAAGTAGAGCAATTATTCCAGATTCATGGAAAGAAGCAACTATATCATTAATCCCAAAAGAAGCACAGGATTTAACGGATGTTAAGAACTACAGGCCAATATCATTGTTGAATAATGATTATAAAATATATGCTAAGGTAATAGCAAAAAGGGTTAAGGACTATCTGAAAGAGACAATTCAAAAAGAACAAGCTGGTTTTTTACCTAATAGGCAAATAAAAGACAATTTGAGAATGGTAATTGATGCCATTGAATATTATGATAAACATCCAGAGAAGCAAGCTGGATTCTTTTTCTTAGATGCTGAAAAAGCGTTTGATAATTTGAACTGGGACTTCATGTTTGCAACTCTGGAAGAATTACAGGTTGGAAAGTATTTGCTGAACATGATTAAAGCGATCTATACAGATCAGAAATCATCAATTATAATAAATAATGATACGACGGATTATTTTAAAGTTCAAAAAGGAACAAGACAAGGTTGTCCACTATCTCCATTACTTTTTATATGGATACTGGAGGTACTACTGGTGAAAATACAAGAAGAAAGAGAAATCAAAGGTTTAACTACAAGAGGCTTTACGTATAAATACCGGGCTTTTGCTGATGATGTGATGTTTATAATGGAAGAACCACTGGAAACATTGCCAATATTGTTACAAAAAATTAAAGACTTTGGTGACTTAGCAGGATTTTATGTAAACAAGAAGAAATCCAAGCTGTTATGTAAGAATATGTTAAGTTTGGAAAAAACAGAATTACAGGTAAAAACGAACTGTGAGGTAGTAGAAAAAAGAAGGTATTTGGGAATTGACTTAACCATGAAGAACATTGACTTGTTTAAGAATAATTATGAAAAACTTTGGATACAAGTCATGCAAGATATTAAGAAATGGAATTTGTTAAATTTATCATTAATGGGTAGGATTGCAGTAGTTAAAATTAACATTTTGCCTAGACTGCTATTTCTACTGCAAACGATACCTATAGTAAACGATTCAAAGGTGTTTAAAGGTTGGCAAAAAGAACTTTCGAAATTTGTTTGGGCAGGGAGGAAGCCCAGGATAAAAATGAAGATAATGTGTGATGCGAAAGAAAGAGGTGGATTTCAACGACCAAATTTACAGTTGTACTATGATGCAGTTTGTTTGACGTGGTTAGAAAGTTGGATTCGATTGGAAGATAGGAAGCTTTTGGCATTGGAAGGACATGATTGTAGATTTGGATGGCATGCTTATTTGTATTACGGAAAAGTGAAGATGGATAATATGTTTAAGCACCATTACGTAAGAAGATCCTTAATAGGTGTTTGGTGCAAATATAACAGATTTTTCCCAGATACAAAACCATTGTGGATTGTACCAGCGGAAGTCATAAAACCTTTTTCAGTCTGTGAAGGTTGAAATACGAAGTACTGGTAACAAAAGTAAGAGTGAATATACCTTAAAAGAACAAGATGTTAGTTTTGTTTATGGGTGGTGCTGTTATAGACAAATATATGATTTGTTCAAGCCAGATAAGAGGGCGGGTGGCTTAAGGAGTGAAAGTAATGAAATAGAACGGATATGGCTAGAAGGTGGTAAGAAAATGGTTTCTAAGATATATAAAATACTGTTGAAATGGTACAATGAAGATGAATTAGTTAAGGAACAGATGATAAAATGGGCAATTAATGTTACTAGAGATATTTTGATGTCATCATGGGAATTTCTATGGAAAAGGGCTATGAGAATATCAACATATTATAGTCTTAAAGAAAATTGCTATAAAATGATGTATAGATGGTATATGCCACCTAAGAAAATAGCAATTATTAGCCAAAATGTATCTAATAAGTGTTGGAAATGTAAACAGATAGAAGGTTCCTTTTATCATATGTGGTGGACTTGTGAAAAAGCGAAGAATTATTGGTCAATGATACACGAAGAAATGCAAAAAATCCTGAATTGTACTTTTAAAAAAATACCAGAATTGTTTTTGTTAGGTCTTAAACTAGAAGATATAGATGTCAGTAAACGGACAATGATATGGTACATGGTGACAACCGCAAGAATGATTTATGCACAAAATTGGAAGAATGAAAGAATCCCAGAGCTTTGGGAATGGCTGAGAAAATTAATATTTTTGGCTGAAATGGACAAATGGACTAAGAAATTGAACAATCAAGATTCTATGACATTTTTAGAAGATTGGAAGGACTTGCAAGAATATACAGAAAGGTGTACAGAACTAAAAGGAAATATATTCATGTTTTCTAACTATTGAAAAATCTGTAGTAACTGTATATTGGTTTAACATTTCTAGAAGTGGAACAATATATAAAAACTTAAGAGGTATATATGCTATAGAAAAAGGGTTAAATATTTAATTGTTATAATCAATAATTTACCTGTTAATGTAAGTTTAAGTAAAGGTGTGGGCCCTGCTGGAGGCCTAAAAGGGGGGAGGAGGGGGAAAGTAAAAAGAGGTCGGTGACAAATAAGGTGAATGTAGTGTTTAATGAAAATTGTGACCTCAATAAAAAAAATCTTTTAACCAAAAGCGGCCTCCAACATCGTGAGGCTGTCGTCAAAGCGCCCCCCTCCTACTCAATCAGCCGCTTTCACTCCAGTCAAGAAGAAGAAGAGGGACAAGTCAGAGAAAAGGCACAAGTCCAAAGGCGTTTTGGCAGCTAAGCCTCCACTGCAGTCTTCGGCACTGGCAGCTGCTCTGGCCCCGCCACCCATGGCTTCTACCATGCCTCAGACCCTCAGGTCGACGGTACCGATTCCCTCAGCTTTGGAGGAACTTCCTATCATCCACCTACTAGATTCCCCCATCCACCAGGCAGATGCCTTCCCTCCTGAGACGATTCTTGAGACACAGGAATTTCCTGATGTCGAGCGGGGATGTACTCCTATCCCTTCTCCTTGTCCACATCGACCAGTGTTGAAGTCTCCACCTTCCGACCACTCCTTGTCCCCGGCCGACCTAGACTCATATATGCTTAGGCGACAGTGGGCCATCAATGTCAATCCTCCAGCCTACTATTCCACTGTTGAGAGAGACCGGCGTTGGGACTACAGAGAGCGGTTGCCTTTGCACCGATTGCTTCAGCACAGATCTCCAGTCTGTTCCCAGTGGGGATATCCCCCGCAGGCTACATTACCATGGGACCATCAGCACCGATACCATCATGGAGCTTACTCCTCCATACCATGGTCCTCTCCCGCCCACCATACAGACTGGGACTACTGTCACTCCCACCGCCCACGTTCTCCATGTCCTTTTGCCCTCCTCCTTCGGCCTCACTATCCAGACCACCGGACCAGGTCTCCTTCGACCAGCAGCGCCCTCCCCCATCTCTGCCTTCGCAATCCATACTGATGTCCTCTCAGGCTCCCATTTCGTTGAGCCTTGAACCCTCTCAGGATCAACAGCAGCTCACCTTGCCCAGGCCCCCAACATCGACGCCTCCACCACCCATCCAGAGGCAGACAATTCAGCCATCGGTCCCTTCCGATCCCCCTCCCCCTTCTTTGGATTCCTCTGACAGAAACTCCGAAGATGACCATTCCGACATGCCCACCCCCCTGGACGAGCCATCTCCCAAGCCAGATGTCGCCAACAAACTCCCTATTTCCCCTTTGGAAGACCTCACCTCCTACAGCGATCTTATCAAGCGCATGGCACTCTCCCTTGGCCTCTCAGTTGTTCAACCTAAGCCAGTTGTTACTGACGCTGTCTTCGATGTCGTCCAGCTCCACGTTTCTACATCGATAGTGCTTCTGATGTCGGCCGTTCTGCTCCAAGCAGCAAAAACAACTTGGGATAAGCTGTCCACCACACCTGTCTCATCCAGGAGGCTGGACCATATGTACTGGGTCCTGGACACAGGAGCGGAATTCTTGCTCAACCATCCCCACACTACCACCATGGTGGTAACCTCGTCCTCTAAGTCCAAACAGACTCACTCAATGCCATCGGACAAGGAGGCAAAAAGCTAGATGCTTTCGGACGTCGTTTTTACTCTGCAGGGGCATTAGACCTAAAAACCTCTAACTACTTGGCTTGCATGAGCAGGTACCAATACACCCTATGGGAACAGATGTCACCACTCCTTGCTTCCCTGCCAGACAAGCAACGCCAAGCCCTGCACTAGATCCAGAAAGAGGGCCTGGTTCTTGCGAAACAACAAATAAATTTGTCCAAGCACACCTTGGACACTTTTGCCAAAACAGTGTCTTTCTCCATCGCCCTTCACCATCACTCCTGGCTGCACTCCACCACTCTGCAACCTGACACCAGAGCGTATGTGGAGGACCTACCCTTTGATGGCCTTGGTCTCTTTCATGCCACCACCAACTCAGTCCTACAAGAAATGGACAAGAGTATCAAGGCCTCCCGTACCTTAGGGGGTTCCGCCACCTCCAGGCAATACAAATCATGCACCTGGTCAAGATTTTCCAGTTGCAGCTCCCCAGACCATTCCTGGAGACCCCGCACATCGCCCTCAACCCAACGCGGGCCGTACATTCAAAAACAAAAATTTCCTCAGCCTCAACTCTCTGGTTGTGCCAAGGCAGCCTGGCAGCCTAAGCAGGGTCTTTGACTTCTGTCTACCTGACCCCATCTCTACCCATCTCAGCTCTTTTCTTTCTGAGTGGACCCTTGTAACCACAGACTCTTGGGTGCTTGCCATCATCACCTGCGGGTACCTGATCAAATTCATTCAGCCCCCCCTTCTCTCGGGTGGTCCACACGCCATCTTCGGATGTCCTCCTCCAGGAGGTGTCTGTCCTCCGCTCCAAGAACGCCATCGAACCCGTGCCCACTCAACAACAATGGATGGGTTTTTACTCCCGCTACTTTGCGGTCCCCAAATGGGACAGAGGCACCAGACCAATCCTGGATCTCCAGGGACTGGATCAGCTCATCGTTTACCGTCTGCATGGTTACACTTTTCTCCATCCTCCCTCTCATCTGCAGACATGCTTGAATGGCCACAATCGACCTCCAAGATGCCTACTTTCATCTTACCATCTGCCCCCCACACCAGAAATACCTCCACTTCACTATAGGCCAAGAGCACTTCCAATACAAGGCGCTCCCCTTTGGCCTTTCTACAGCTCCCAGAGTCTTTACCAAAACAATGGTGATGGTCGCAGCCTTTCTCCGCCTCAAAGGAGTCATCGTTTTTCCCTATATAGATGACTGGCTTCTGGTGGCGAACTTCTGAGCAACATCACTCTCACTTGCTCTCTCTTAGAGGACCTTGGCCTCAAGATCAACCATGAAAAATCACATCTTTTACCAGCCCAGCGAGTGCAGTATATGGGGGTGAACTTAGACTCCATCGCGCTGCGGGCCTTTCTTCCGAATGACCGGGTGGCCCCCATCATCACTCTGGCTCAACGGATCCACTTGCAACTAGCCTCCACCACCCTCAGCATACAACGCCTTTGGGGCTTTATGGCAGCCACTACTGTAGTCCTACGGTTCACAAAACTCAAAATGCATCCTCCACAGCTGTGGTTCGTTCACTCCTTTCACCCACTGTGTCAGCCACAGACTCTCCTTCTCTCCCCGCCAGCAGACATCAGAGACTCCTTGCTGTGATGGACCCGAGACTCCAATCTTCTCCAGGGAGCTCACTTCCACCTCCCCACTCCCCAACTCACCCTTACCACCGACACCTCCAGCTAGGGATGAGGGATCACACCTCCCGGGCTACAATACCGGAGGGAAGTGGGACCCCCATCTCCTGTCGCACCACATCAACTATCTGGAACTCTTAGCCATCTTCAATTCCCTTCGTGCCTTCCTACCTCTATCGCAGGGACGTTGCATTGCAGTCTTCTCAGACAATACAACCGTTGTCAGTTACATCAACCAACAGGGCAGCACCAGGTCCTGTCACCTTTGTCGCCTAGTGGTTCAGTTGTGGAATTGGTGCATAGACAACAACATCTTCATTCGAGCCACACACATCCTGGGAGCCTCCAACACCCGAGCGGATCTCCTCAGCAGGAGTGCTACCCAGACCCACGACTTGGAACTCGCATGGAAATACTTACACCCAGTATTTCATCGCTGGGGCTTCCTGAGGCCCACCTTTTGCTCCCAAGGCAGTCTCGATCCTCTTTTGCTAGGCGATGGCCTTCTATACCCTTGGTCCAGTGGCCTTCTCTGCCTGTTCCCACCTCTACCACTGCTGACCAGAGTGGTTTACAAGATGGTCAGGGATGCAGCAGATTGCATTCTCATAGCCTGTGGTGGCCCAGACAACCCTGGTTTCCTGTCCGACTCTCTCTGGCCAACTGGAAGTACCTCCATCTGCTGCCTCAACCAGATCTCCTAGAGATCTCCGGCACTCCTCTCCTGTACCATGACGTCCCACACCTCAAACTCACAGCGTGGAGGATTACGCTTTCGCATTCTCCGACAGTGACCAGTGTCCTGCTCAATTCGCGTAAAGCCTCTACACATAGATCCTACAGCTATAAATGGACTCGCTTCTGTTCCATCCTTCCACAGAATTCAGCCTCACCAACCTCTGCTGGACTGCCCAAAATTTTTGAATTTCTCCTCTTGTTAGCGGATGCAGGGCTTCCCCACTCCTCCCTAAGAGTGTATCTCTCCACCATTTCTGCATTTCACAATAACATTGACGGCTTCTCTGTCTTTGCTCACCCACTCTCCAAAAGCTTCCTCAAGGGACTACTCCATCTTTATCCACCTGTCAGGACCCCAGCTACACCTTGGGACCTGCCTCTAGTTCTTAGGGCTCTCACCAGGAAGCCCTTTGAACCCCTGGCGACATGTGATCTAAGACTACTGACTTGGAAAACTGCTTTCCTAGTCACCGTAACGTCCACAAGACGGGTCAGTGAAATCCTTGCCTTTTGCCATGATTCACCATTTCTTTCGTTCCTGCCTGATGCAGTGAGACTTGTCCCTGATATCTCTTTCCTACCAAAGGTTGTCTCTGAGTTCCATCTCCACTCAGAGGTCCTCCTTCCGGACTTTTATCCCAACTACTCGTCTGAATCAGAGCGGCTCCTTCACACACTGGATGTCAAACGAGCTTTATTGTTTTACTTAACATACACCAAGGTGAGCAGACAAACTCCCAGACTCTTTGTCTCCTACCCGCCTCATAGACAAGGCACATCCATTACAGCCCAGAGATTCTCCAAATGGATTGTGCAGCTCATTCACCTCGCTTATGACCTGGCCCACGTCCAGGTTCCAGGGCCTCTATGGGCACATTCTACCAGAGCTATAACTACGTCCATGGCCTTCCTCAATGGGGCATTCCTCTTGGACAAGGTGGCTACTTGGGTGACACCCAACACGTTCATCCGGCACTATGCCTTATATGTAACGGCTACTCAGCATGCAACCATGGGTCGGCTCATCCTGTCTACCACTTCTCAATGACAGCCTGCCAGCACCCTCCTCCAGGTAGGTCACCGCTCGCTACTCTCCCACGGTGTGAAGCTAAAGAAGATAAACAGGTTGCTTACCTGTAACTGATGGTCTTCAAGTGGTCATCTGTGCATTCACACCGCCTGCCCATCCTTCCCCTCTGCTGCCAGGCTAGTTCTTTCTCTCTCCGGTCTGGTTCACAGCAGTCAGAAGGAACTGGCGGGATGTCTGTGCCCCGCTCCTCTGGGCATGCACGCGAGGGCCTCTGCACATGCCCGGAGGGTGCTGGGCACGAAAATCCGTTAAAAGCTTTCTACGACACCGATGGATTTCCGCGCAGGCTCAGTAAACCCGTGGTGTGAATGCACAGATAACCACTCGAAGATCATCAGTTACAGGTAAACAACCTGTTTTTATGAAGCAGAATAGTACATGTAGCTGGTCTGAATAATTAACAAATTGAGGAGGTAAAAATAATGTCAATCATGCATAAAGATGTGAAGGCCTGGGAGGGAAATGAAAAAAAATATTGGAGGGGCATTTACCCCCATTTTCCCCCCAAGGCCTTTTCCCCCAGGTTTTCTAACAGAAAAATTGGAAGTTTTGGAGAGTACTGGAAAAAACTGCTATGAGATATTTTGTCATTTAGAACAAGTGAAATGTCTTTAAAGACAAGGTAGGCATGCTGTAGACATATACAACTCTTAAATCCAAGATGCACTTCTGCACCTAGAAGGATAGTTGATCTTCATGAGGCAGCATGCAGGGCTTTCATTGCTTCTGTGACCCTTTTGACCTGTCTCTCGTCGTTTCACCTCTCCCTCAAACCACTATGATACATACAACCATGTAGGGTTTCTGTGAGAGTCCAAGAAATTTCAAACTGCAAACAAAGTCCTTAACTAAAAGATTCTTTATTGACAGCGGATCAAATAGTCATCTACACGTCCTGAGTCAGTAATAGGTAAAATAGGTTAGTGAGGTTACAGATACAGTGCATTCAAACAGTGTAATGCTTAGTGGAACCTCCAATCATTCAACAGAGAAAAAGGCGCCCAAATATGCTGGATGGTTTATTCCCAGGCTTAAAGTGGGAAGAAAGTTACAATTAACACCTGCAAACAAGAAACAGTTAGGACGCTGTGAACAGCAACATTTCCAAAGTTGAAGAGACACAGCCAGATAAGCTTCTGTCAGAGAGAGGCGAGACACATTCCAAAGGTTGGGGTGGAGAATGGGGGAGTTGAGGGAAGATTAAAGTGCCACCTCCCACCCGGGAATGGCAGCCAAAGCTGGTAGTTGCCAAGTGACTCACCAAAATAAGCGGGGGACAGTTGGTCCCATTCCAGAACCCCACATGTGCGCCGCAGTGACATCACCTGGAAGTGATGTCATCACGCCGGGCACGTCACAGGGGACGCTCTAGCAACTGGCCTGAAAACTCTATGGTACCATAGAGTTTTCAGGGTGATTGCTAGAGTGTTGCCCAGCGACATGCCCGACATGATGATGTAACTTCCAGGTGATGTCATCATGTCAGCCCGATCTGGCCACTTTGGGGGTGGGGTTCCCCGGATCCAGACCAGCGGATTGGGGACCCTTTGAGTGGGGGAATTCCCCCCCCCCCCGGGGGGGACTTGGCAGCCCTACATTCGTGATTGGATATCAAGTAGCTTATTGCTCTTCCTTGCTGGAGGGGAAAAAAATCAGGACAGTGGGGCAGAAACTGCACCAAATGCTCAAGAGGAAAACTCTAAAAGTTTCCCTGAGAACTGAGGGCGGTCAGAAGAGAACTGAGTTCTCGCTAACCAGTAGCTACAGAAGGAAGAACACAACATCTAGCTGGAAATATATCTAGTGTGCAGATATTAGAATTGATCCTTTGTGTGACCTTTGTGTTTTTTGTTTAACACCTATTATTTCTACTTTTCAGAAAGCAAAAATTAAGGCAAATGAGCTAAGGTAGCATAGGGTTTCCTCTTAGGCATTGGCTGTATTTGCAGTTTTGCTTGTAGAAAACAAAGGCATTTGTAATGTTTAAATTCCATGACTATTTCAAATATTGCAATTTTATATGTTAAGTAAATTATAAATGATAAGTTTTTTGTTGTTAAAGCAGTAAAATTAGATTTGGTTGGACAGTATGTATTGCCTATATTTCAGGTTTTCCACAAATTTATGGTTTTTTTCTGGGGGGAAATGGTTTTTTTTCCTGCCAAGGCTTCAAACTTTCTGGAATTTTTACATCTCTGAGCATGCATCAATAATCCCTAACACTAAAATACCCACATTAAAGTGAAAATATTCCAAGCACCCCCATGCCCTGTGCAACATTCCACTCAGGAATGGAAGGTAAGAATCCAAAGAGATCAGCCAGCGAGATAAAGCCCAGGCAGATCAGGCAAGGGATGCTTACCTAGGCAGAGGTCTGAGCAGCCAGGCAGTAATCCTACGGAAGGGAAGCAGCATGAGGAGTGCCTCACAACTACACAGACATACGTGGTTTGGAGCCAGTTTGGAGCCAGGATCTGGCCTCAGTGATCTAGTGGTTTAAGTAAAGGACAAAAGATTATTTTCCTTCCAGAGTGGAATAGTGGGGAAGGCACAGGTGAACCAACAAGTATGTCCCCAGGTTGGCTGAAGGGATGAAGAAAAGAGGTTTTGAATCATAGAAATGTTTCCAAAGAAGGAATGAATCCAAGTGTGAGTAACAGGTCTGTTCAGAAGCAAGTCCCGTCTGTTTTTAGAACTGTAGACTTAGATCCCTCACTGAGCTGGGATTTCTAGTGGGAAATTCAACAGTCCAAATTAGATCAATTTGAACAAAGAACCTCTTAGTAGAAAAGGCCAATGTGAGCTTAATTCTTTCTAAGCCTGAGTGCTAATATGGCAGGATTCTTTTGTGGCTGATTAATTTCTGAGTGAGCTTGAGTAATGATTTGATTGCCAGTTATTGAATAAGCTCAGTCTCTCTCTGGAAATTTGGTAGTCCTCAATAGACTAAGATGTAGTCGTATCCCTTCTACTAGCTCTTTGGGGTGCTGATGACTAGAAACTGTGCTGCTTTTCATGTGACTTGGTTTTATGTATGGTATTCTAGGAGGGTACTAAACTAGCCTAAATCTAGCAGGTCTGATCTTTCAGCATGGGACTGTGGAGAAACTGCTTGGGGAAGCAGCCAGGCTTGCAGCTTGGAAAGGTCCCTTTCCCCCATGGGACTCTCTAAATGTATTGGAATGTTGTTCAAGCCAGAATCTCTCAATTCTGTCTCCAAAAATGACCTCAGGAGCAGTAGGCTGACTTGGTGCTGGATGAAAACCCACAAATTAGTGAATTTGCTCTCAGGGAATGTGGCGTTAGAAATAATTAGAAGGAGCAGATTTTCCTTAACTGTCATGGTAGTTTCACTTGTAAATTCTGCATTATGTTGCTGAAGATCTGGCTTTGTAGGGGTATGCCAAATATTCAGCCACTGCAAATTAATGTTTTAATTGATATGGCATAATGTGTAGAAAATCTAGTTTTATCCAAAAAGGTTTTTTAATCTCAATTCTATACTTTACCTCCTGAAGGAAGAGATCATTAAAAATGACTGGAAGGAAGAAGCAGAACAGATCAGGCGAGAACAGATCAGAGAAAGAGAAGAGTGGCCGAAGAGAGATCAAGAATTGCAGCCACTAGAAGAAACAGCCAAGAAGTTCAGAGATGGTAAGAAAAGGCACTTCATTGTGCAATGTACAATGAAATCATATTGCTGTACTCTTCTCAAGCAACCAGAATGTCAAGACACATAAGAAATATTTTACACTAATAAAAATAGGATTTTTTTTCAAGACTATCAAAATGTGAGAATTATCCTCAGAATCATTATCTACTGTTGGAGTGAGATGCCTGTTTCTTCTTGGGTTGTAGTGGTTAAGAGTGGCGGAGAACCAGGTTCAATTCCACACTAGTCCGCATGAAGCCAGCTGGGTGACCTTGGGTCAGTCGCAGCTCAGAGTTCTCAGCCCCCCCCAAATAAGTCTAGCTCGCCACCTAGTGGTGCACAATGCTAAAAGAGTTGGAACTTATTTGTTTATGTATTTCATTTGTGCCCTGCCCTCCCTGCAAAGCAGACTGCCAGGCAGTCTTTGGGTCTCCTGGCTGTGCCACACACAGTCTCATATGATGATGGTGATGATGACTGGGGTCTAGCTATGCAGCTGTGATTTTTTAAGTAAACATAATATACAAGATAAAAAACTTGAATGACTATTCTCTTTTGTAATAATATGGACCTACTTTGCCTTTGTAAGAACAATGACGGCATGGTTGGCAATATAGTGATATACAATTTCTAACTAAATAAATGGTAGTCTAAGGTGTAGGAAACACTATTTTTGCACATTCTGCATATCTTCAGGATCAAAGATGAGTTTGCACTAACATTGCATTCCCTGGGTTTCTAGAAGAAGAAGAGAAGAGATTGGATTTATACCCCGCCCTTCACTACCCAAGGGAGTCTCAGAATGGCTTACAAACTCAGAATGGCTTATACAGACACCCTGTGAGGTGGGGGGGCTGAGAGAGCTCTGTCAGAAACTGCTCTTTTTCAAGAACAGCTGTGCCAGAACTATGGCTTGCCCAAGGTCATCCAGCAGGTGCAACTGGAGGAGTGGGGAATCAAACGCGGTTCTCCCAGATTAGAGTCCGCGCACTTAACCACTACACCAAACTGGCTTAGATCGCTTTCCTCTCTGCAATGCTGTGATCTTCTTCGTGATCTCTGTGCAGTCCCACACATGGGTTGGGCGCCTGCGCATGACCTCATAGGAGAATATTCCAGAGCTTGCCTCCGAACTTTTTGGTGGGCTTTTTTCCCGCCCTGGGGAGCAGATATGCACTGTGCATGCCTGGAGCAGGAAAGAGAGCCACCTCCCACTCAGTCCTTCTTCGACCGCCTTAGCATTCACACCTCTCTGCAATCACTCTTCGTTCATCTCAGCTAAGTCCACCCTTCTTCTTCTTCTTTCTTCGATTTCTTTTGCTTCCTAGTCCTCTGTATCTATTTTAAAAAATCATTTTTAAACTATTTTTGCCCCCCTTTTCTTCTCCCTTCCCTACTTGGGAAGGTGTTTGTATGGGCTGGACTTTATATTATAAGGGGTGTCGCTGTTGCCCTGCTTAACTCCCGCCTAACGACAGCCACAACCTTTGTCTCATTTGTCTGGGGGGACTTCACCAAGTAGACGGTTGCCCTCACTGCGCAAAATTTTTTATTTATTTATTTATCAATTCAATTCAATTTGATTTATTACAATCAAAGACCAGCAAATATTTATTTATTTATTTATTACTTTAACTTTAACTCTGCCCACCCCACCGAGGCAGGCTCAGGGCAACTTACATAAAACCGGCAGCTTATATAAGTGTGATGTGATTCGCTGATGAATGAGAGTGTGGGAGGAGAGATGTCTCTGAGGTGATTCAGTATCCAGTTTTCTGTGATTCTGTATGTGAAGTTTGGAGAAAGAGCATAGTCTGTGTGACTATGGGAGTTTGAGTCTATTCTGTGTGAATAAGACAAACTGTTCAGCCTATGTGGCTAAGAGAGACAAACAGTTCAGCCTGTGTGGCTTTATGAAAGAGAGAGCTAAAAGTGTCGTGGGTATAGGTCTGGCTGAGGCTGACTCCTCCTCAGATGAGGAGGAGGCAGGGAACAACTCAGTCTCCTCTAGAGACAGCCCAGAGGAAGAACCCTTAGCAGCATCTGTGGAGGAAGAGTTCACAGCAGCTGCACAAGAGGTGCAACCAGAAGGAGAGACCATTCCTGAGCTGGGGCCAGCAACCCCAGCTACAGACACCCCAAGGCCAAACTCCCCACCTAGTTCCCCTGAGTGCCCTAGACGTAGGGTACGGCAGAGGCTGACTCTGCAGGAATGCAGAAGAAGTGCCAGGCTGCAGTTCCAGCAACGACAATGAGAGGAGTTGTAAGCTTCTGCAGACTCCACTCCAAAGGAAGGAAGGATCTGTTTAAAACCCCTTGGTGCACCTGGCCCAGCGCGGCAACAGCTCTGCAATACCAGATCTGCTTCTGATTTTGCAGCAGTCGCTCCTTGCCTTTGGAAACCGGCATTCTTGAAACGACCTTCTGGCTACCAGATCTTTGGCTTCTCACTGATCTTGATTCCAGCTTGTGTCCTCAGCTTCTAGCATATCACCTCAGTGGCTGCCAGCCAAGTCAGCACAATAAGCCTGTCAGAGTTCAGTTTCGGTGTTTCAGTGACTGTGTGTGACACCAAGCTTTGCCAGTTATATTTACAAGTTCCTTTCTTCAGCAACAGTTCAAAATAACCAGAAACCTGTTTTGTTCTTTTATAAATAAATCCTTATTTGTTTAAACTTATCCCAGAAATCAGATCAGTCTTTCCTCAAGGCCACATAGTCCTCTGAAGCGCCCAGACACTGGGTCATTCTACCAAAATAGAGAGAGTTGGAATGTTTAATTCCTGGTGGCAGCAGAAATATACCAAGTTCAGGTACACAGAGTGTGTTTTAAAGGAGAAAGAGTCTCCCCAGTAGCAAGGACAGCACAGTCTGCTCCGGAGGTTAAAGTGCCATTTCACTTAATAATATATGCAATAGAACTGTTTTCAGCTAGTTGAACTGGGGAATTTAATTATACTTTTTGGGGATATGAGATTCCCCGTACCTAATTATCCATACAAGTGGCACACCCAGCCACATTGACACATTGAAGAGTTTATATTTTATCTTGTGCAAAACTTTGTGCAGGAATATGAACACATGTAGATAATTTTCAAAAAGTGTGTGTATATACACACACACACACTCATATATACATGCATGCATGCCGATGAGATCTACTCAAATTGAACTTAGGGGCACACAAAATTGTGTAACGAAATCAGTTATTCATTGAATAGTTTAAAAAAACCAAATGTGAACTATTAGACTTGTACTAATAAGTGTATTTATTTTTATCACTTAGGATGGAAAAAAGAAGAATCTGAGAGAATGAAGACAGAAAATAATCTGTTGCTGGAGAGAGAAGACAAAGCAAAGATGGAAACAGAAATACATACTCTGGAAAATGAGATGCAAAATAGTGAAAGTGTAGAAGAAAGGAGACAGAAGGAAATGCTGTTGATGAAAATGTATAAAATTGACAGAGAAACCCAGATCAATACAAAGTTAGCATCTCAAACATCCACCTCAGATACAACAATTACTACTTATTCCTTGGAGAAAAGCAACCGACCCCTCCAGTTCTCAGAGACCACAGAGAAGATATTCAATGGTTTTCCGGAATATGACCAACATAATGGGGTTACAAAAGGAGAAATCCAGAGACAGCAGAGTGTGGGAGCCACAGGTTCAAGCGATAATCTGACATTTGGCAGTTATGTGCCTTCATTTGCAAAAGGGTCAAGAAGGCCAAGTTGGCTTAATCAAAAAGGTGACATCTTAGAGGAAGCCACTAAGGAAAATGTCGGTCTCAATATTAAGAGAAACAAAAAGACCAATTTAATGGAGCAACTGTTTGGAAGCCATGTCAGTGCTTCATCTAAGACAAATGATCTGGATTTTTTTGGTCAAGACAGTGGTGCAAACAGTTTTCCTCAGGATAAAGGTATCACAGACAAAGTAAAAGATGACAGTGATATTTTCTTTAGTGAAGGAAAAAGCTTCAATCCCAAAAGGCACCGATTGCAGCAAACAGCAAGTAGGCCAGCAGTTAAGGCTCTTAATTACTTAGAAGATGAAATTGAGGAAGTGCTACTACAGTGATGAATACTACCTATATTTATTATGCTATTTATAGTTTTTAACCTTTTCAAATATTGTTGTAAACCTGAGGTGACTGACTAATATGTGTGCCAGGGAATTAGAGTACAGCTTTTGATGACCAAACAGGAATACAGCTCTCTGTACAATGTTCTAGATTATTTGAGAGAGGTGATGGCTTTGTTATGCATATGACAGTAATCTTTTCTGTAGGAGTTTTTTAGTATGGCTTCATCCAGCCTAGTCAAATGGGGTCATTTCCTGAGGTTTTCATTCTGCAAACAAAAGGAATCTGTTTTTTTAAGAGACCTCTTTGTTTATTTTGCCAGTCATTTTTAAATGTCCACAGCTCATTGGTATAATGCCAGCAGAGGATTTAAGGTGCTCCAGTATAGGCATCAAAATACAGCTCTCTGCATTTGGCCAGAAGAGGAAGTAACCAAGAGCCTTTTTGTTGTTAGACTTGTGGAGTATCCTTCCTCCATCACTTGTCTTTCTGTTGTCTTCCTGAGGAAATGGTAAAAGATATACAACAGCCTTTAAAAACATACAGGGTGATCTAGTTCCTCCCCTGTGCCAACCAGGAAGGAGGCATTCAGTACAGAGAATAACCTTTTAAATGTGCACAGCTGTATGTGCAAACCATGGATCCAGGTCTTCTTCCAAGTTTTGTGTTGCCAGTATATCAGAGACTGAATACAAACATTTCATTTCAGGTAATCGTTCTTCTATCAGTTCGTTATATAATGCAAAGTTTTTTTAAAAAAACAAAAACAAACCCAAACTTCAACAATGGGAACAGTACCACAGAAGAGGTTACATGTTTTATGTATCATGGGAGTCTGTAGGCAACCCATCAACATCATGTTTGTGTACAGTAAGCCCTAAATACTGGGGGGGGGGGGGGGGGGGGAGACTATTACTGAAGCTACTTTTACTAGAAATGGGTATGAATTTCTTAGAGTGTAGGACTCGATGGAGTCTGAATAATGAATTATTAAATTAAGACCACACAAGGTATTTTAATATGCACATGAGAAGACTGTTGTTTAATGGTATGATAAAAAGAACCCTATTAATTTGAAAGTTAATCTAGCATTTGTTTAATTTTCCTCTAGCTACAACTGATTTATACCAAATTCCAAAGTTGCATTTAGCAACTCTATTCTGTAATAAATTACTTGTTGATGCCAATGGGTATAATCCACCCAGCAAGATAAAGGCTTTGTGCAAACAACCTTGGTACTTGTACAGATGTATCTTTTCGGTTGTACCAAATATCTGTTGCCTAAAGCTATTGGTAAAACTAACTGTTTCAGATATCCGTGATGGAAATATTAGGGCAAATTAATTTTAATACTAAAATCCTGACAATTTTATTTATTTTTAAAATGTCGTTATTTAAGTCAAAAGATTACAGGAAATGTATTATATAAGATTTCTGAACATTCAGTGATGCCTGATAAAAGGTGTGCATTTGGTTTTATCAATTTAACATCCCTTCAATTTAACATCCCATCAAGAAATTTAACATCCCTTCATTCATACTCTTGATTGGAATGGATCTTGAAATGCGAACAAAAAGAAACCCTTGCCTAACAGCATTCTAGACATCTGCTTAAAGAAGTTGCTGCTGTTCTGTTTTCTTTACGAACTTCACAACACTTCCTCACTTTCTTTTTGACTTCAAAAAACTGTCCAGTTCATTGAAGCCAGTTCTCATGCATCAGATCTATGCCAAATACAGAAAACTGAAGGGAAAAGTGTGACATGCACCCAGGGTGCCCATGTGGAAATCATCACCCCCACACTTTTGACTGATATGTTATCAGATGCTTCGGAATGCAGGGGCACTGCTGCTGCTGGCACCAGCTGTGGATACTTCTTCACCTGTTAGTGGCACCTATTAGTGCTGAAGTAGAGGATGGGAAGAAAGATAAAACTAGGTGCCTTTACTCCCTTTTGCTTCTGTCCCTTGTTATCCACCATGTCTAACAGATGGTGATGTTGTAACAGTGCTGATCATCTGTTAGGCTAGCCAGAAAGTCCTGAAGGAACTTCTCGTAAAAAGTGGAATATCTGTTTCTCAAAGGAGGTCAAAAGTCAGAGGAAGGGGAAAGCTATTAGTTACTGCAGAGTCAAGCCAAGCAATGGCTCCCTGTTAGGGAAACAGGTAATCTTTTCTTATCGATCTAGGTTACCATGCTGCATAAATAATTGCTATTTACATTTTCACATGGATGTTTAGGTGTCATCTATGCTAGCATGTTTTGGTCCAGAGAGCTTCACTTTTGCCAATTCTTCCAGTTGCTTGTTTGGCCTCCAGAATACTTGAAATTTCTTTGGGAGGTTCTTGAATTAACAGTAACAGAATGTAATATAGGTTTGACTCCAGATGTCATCATTTCTAGGAAAACATAAGCATAAATACACACACTCCTTTGTGTCACTCTCATATATGGAATTTGACTTACAATGATGTTTTTAGCTTCCAGAAAGAATATAGGCATAGCATCATTTTGGCATGAATATATTTTGACCATTATTTGCAAAAGATCTATGATTTTTCTGTCAAGTATCTTACTTGAACTGCCTAAAGGTTGGCAAGTGATCTGTAGTCATGGCTTGGAGCATCTGAGCATTGAAAGTCAGCATGTTTCTAGCATAAAAGCGAAGAGTTAACATTTTGTTTTAGTAATAAAACAATGAATCTTTATGATTGAGTAAACAATATGTGTAAAAATAATTATTTTAGAGATGTTGCTATAGAAGTATTATTATTTGTAGTGATTCAAAAATATATTTATTATGTAATGTTAATATGTTTTTTATAAATTTATATTTTGTGTAAAATATAAAACATTTGATTTTTAACGATTTTTATTAAAAGATTTCTGTGATCAGTTTGTGCTTCACTTTCATGAATCAAACTTGTGTTTTGTATTACATATACTTCTTTCTCACCTTTATCTAAAGGCTGTGGACAGGTCAGAAACAATTAGTGTTATTGAACATTATCTCCCCAATTGTCTGAGTGAGTGAAATCTACTTTGGCTCAAAATCTCCCTCAGGTAGCCCATCTCTCATTTCTAGCAGTTGCTGGTTCTAGCAGTGTGGTTAGGTGCCTGATCTGGGCCAAGCAGCAACCAGTGGTTTGGCAGAGTGTCAAGGATCCTGATGCCTATTCGGAAGAAGTGCCCTGAGACCCTGAATATGGTGGAAGCAGAGTTCATTGAAGAGTGTAAGTTAACAGGGATGTCTGAGCATCTCTTGTTCAGCTTGTAATCTGCTTGCTCATTATGAAAAGGGAGCCAATGTTCCAGTGAAACCTTCAGCTGTTTATTAACAACTCAAGCCTGATTGTAAAGTTAGTTTTCATGTATTAAGACAGCACAGTACCCACAATTGGCACTGTTTCACAAAATGCATGTTCTGATATGGAGATTATTTTGTACATTCAAATTTTGTACAGGCTTATTAAAGCCATATTTATGTCATCTTCCATGGGTGTAAGTAGCATCAGCTCACTTGCAGCACAGATGCAAAAATCTCGAAGTAAAGAAGTAGAATTCATACCACAACAAGGAAATGATACCTCATCACAGCTGCAAAGCCATTCAAAAGCCATTTGAGGTGGATGACAGATAGGCAAACAGATCAGATGTTCAGCTCATAGGTGATTGCAGCAGTGAAACTTGGTGTGTTCATCTACTGAATGTGTTTGCTACAAAGTTTGCAGTGTCCCTAATGATTAGCATACTCGAGTTGAAATATCAAGCAAGTAATCAATGTTTTAGCGCCCCCATTAAGATACAAGTATATCAGTAGGGGAAGATGGCAAATAAGAGGCCAAAATAAAAGTAAGAGATCAAGCAGCTGCCTATCCAAGCAGATTCTGGCACTAATCTGATGTCATGTAGGGGTCCCAATTGCCTGTTAGTCAATAAATTCAAAGGGGTAAGATCCATGTAGCATCACAGCAGATGGGTGGTTTGAAGCAGATCAGAATAGTGTAATATCTGGGTCCAGGCAATGACCCAAGCTGAAATCTATACAGAGTTTGAACAGGAGAAAGTAACATGGGAAGCAGAAATTTACATCTCATGAGACAATAATAGTTCTAGGCAAGCAAAACATCTATTTGTAATCAGATTCTGGCCTCGGTTATAGGGCTAGAAATTTGACTGGAATATTTAGAGTGAAATGAAGCCTGTTTCCCGGGCGCAAAGAAATCTGAAGGGAATCCAGGTAAGCTAACAGGTATCTGGATTGTATAAATATTGTTAATAAAGTTTAACTTGGTATCCAAATATGCTGGTAGTCCTACTGTGGTTCTATGAGCCTGTTTCTGTCCAAATAATACACTTTTCTTTACTACAATGTTTTCTGACTTCAATTTTTATTTTTTCTTAACCTCAGATGGCAAAAATCAAGATATGTGTAGCATAGGATACAGCGATTTGCATCTCTCAAGAAGTGGATATATTTGAATTTGTGCTTGTAGAAAACTAATGTATTAAAGTTCCATAATAAGTTAAATAGTGTAATTATGCATGGTAACTAAGTTATAAATGATGCATTATATGTTAAAGTAGTACAATAAGTTCAGGTTTTATAGAAATGTGAGCATTGCATATATTTCAATTATCTTCAAAAATTTCCATTTAAAAAATAATAGCACCAGAAAAAAAAACTGTGGTTCCCCCTCCCCAGTAGTCTCACACTTTCTTGAAATGTTATATCTTTACTTGTTGATTACTTTGATTCCATTAACAGGATTTTGTTCCACCAAAGGAGCATGTGTCCTGCATTGCTTTGCTCCGTCCAGAAAAGTGACAGAAATCCTGTCATAATATGTGAATTCCTGATACATGGCATAATGCTCAGTCTGGGGCAAGTGATGCTCTGTATTCTTGGTGTTTGGGGATGGCAACAGTGGGAGGGCTTCCTGCCCCCACTGCTGGACCTCCTGAGGGCACCTGGTGTTTTTGGCCACTGTGTGACACAGAGTGTTGGACTGGTCTGATCCAACATTGGTTTCTCTTGTGTTCTTATGCTCTAATGCCTAACCAATGTTCCTGGCCTTTTAAAGTAGATTTATGCCACAGCACCTACTACTAGAGAAAAAATGATTTTGTTACATTGATGTGCTTCATTCCTGAGACAAAGTATACATTTTGTGCTGGCTAAACCAAATGCAATAATTCCCCACTTCAAATTATTTCTTCATTCACACTACAGGGATATTTTAATGTTTTATGTAGCTTATTTTTGTATATTATTCAAGTTCTTTGCAAATAATAGTGGTTATAAACCGCCTGTTGACTCAGCCATGTAAGATAAAGCTAAGTCACACTGGTTGTGCTATAGTTCTGATCAGTGAAAGGATAAATGGGACAGTCTCCTTCCCTAAACTATCCGAACTACTTTCAGTGGTGGACAGGTACAGTCTAAGCTGATGAAACCTTAACTAGTCCTCTGTCTTCAGTGAGTAGGTAGTGCACATTTCAGATTTTGCAATTACTAAGCAGTGTGGAAAGACTATCAGGTATTTAACAACAGTGACTCCTAACACCACTGGCTATGAACTGTTAGTAATTTGACTCCAAGATCAGATGTTCATAGTTAGAAATCTCTGATGGTGAGTGTCTATTAGACTTTTCTCCAATACCTTTCCTATAGGATCTCTCGGTTTCATTTTGTACCCATTCTTTATAATACGTGTCTGAGACTTGTGTCTGAGAAGCTGCAAAGATATTGAATGAAGAACTTTTTTGTACACATGAAGCATCCAGGTCAACCCCGAGGCTTGATGCTTATTTAGCTAGAGCCCAGAAAACAGAATGAACAAGTTTAGACTGAATTATCCAGAACTGTCTTGTGCAACCGAAATTGAAGTTTACAAAAGCATGTGATAGTTGTAGCCTTGTTTTTTGTAACATAAAGAGCCCAGTAGACATACATAGACCAGTCTGCCAAGTACTGTTTCCACAGAGCCCTCCACATGTTGGCGAGAATGGTCATGGAGTCGTTTGTATCTTCTGTCATTATCTAAATGAATGGTTTCATTGCAGGACTGTTCTTACATATTTATTCAAATGATATAGAACTCAATCACCATTTTATGCAATCCTTTCTTGTGTTCCATTTCTCCTCTTGATAATTATCTTTATTTTGGAGATGAAAATATGTTGTTTAAGGATTAATATATTCCCTTAAAAGGAACAGATTCCCAATGAAGCTCCAATTTTTTGCGTGAAGCTCCAATTTTTTCCTTCAACAAACACATCTTAGTAACTATCTGATTAGTTAAATGTTGGCAGGAATATTTCATTATTCCAAATGTAAATGATGTGGAATAATTTCCATTATTGTGTCTCTTTCAGTACTAGCTTATGAGTATTTTAATCCTAAACAAATAATAGAAACTGATTTAACGCCCTGTACATCAAAGAGAATTCCTTTAGAGGGCACCATTTGCTTCCATGACATCCTGATCTGCCTGCATGTCTAGATGCTTACAGTTAATTTAATTTTTAAAACATAACCTTTCTTTAGACTAGGCATGCATTCCAGAATGTCACGTTTAATGGACTTGAGGAGTATGAAGGGGCTGGCCAACGGAATGGCAGCGGCACTAGTGCAGGGCTCGCTCACTCTGCTAGACTTCCCTCTTCAAGGCAGCGCTCTCTCTCAAGAGCTGTATACTGCCCTTCTTTTATGTATGCCACAATATATAAAGTTGTATGACCTGACAGCTCTACAAGAGCCATTGATGATTTTTCCCTCATGTGTTTTGTTTGAAAATAAACCTTTTAAAAGTGGTAACAGAACCTCGATTGGGGCCCCACCTGCACACATTTTAAAGGGAACTATAGTCCATAGTGGGGGACAGCAGTGGCTCAGAGGTTATGATGCTGAGTTGCAGAGCGGAAGGTCAGTAGCTCGGCAGTTTGAGACCCAAGAGCTGCATGACTGAGTGAGCTCCCATCTCCGGCCCCAGCTCCTACCAACCTAGCAGTTTGAAAGCAAGAAATTGCAAGTAGATGAATAGGTACCACTTCGGTGGGAAGTAACAGCGTTCCGTGCACCTCCATTTTTAGTCATGCCGGCTACGTGACCACAGAGAAGTCTGGACAGCGCTGGCTCTTCAGCTTGGAAATGGAGATGAGCACTGCCCCCTAGAGTCAGATTTGACTGGCTTTTGAGCAAGAGAAACCTTTACCTATATAGTCCATAGTACATTTGTGTGTACAAAAATTCACACAACCATCACCCTGAATGAAACAAGGGGAGAAAGAATGTTCTTCAGTAAGCCATCTCAAACAAGAATTCAGCTAAGTGCAAGAGAGCTACAATGAGCCAGTAGACAAATGGTGATCAGAGCTGGCAGGCAGAAGATAAGCCAAAGGATCCTGCAAAAAACAACATCTAGTGACTGGTTAACACACCTTTTGGACTGATGGTAAGTGACTGTTGACGGGCACTTAATAAGCCAGATCATAAAACGGAGTAACATCCTGCTTGCCCTAGAGTTTCTAAGTAGTTGATCTTGATTCTGTATAGGAGGTAGGAATGGTCCATTGCTGTCATCCTTGTGTTTTGTTTTTACATTCTATGTCAAACTGATGCACACTAAAAGCACAAAATGTTATAATCAAAAACATATGCTGGTATGGGTATGTTCCAAAGTGAGCTCCTGATTAGTTCAAAGTGAACTTCTGATTAGCTGATGCTCCTTCCTCAGCATGTAGCCATATCATAAAACCTTGCAGTTTTTAAAATTTCTTGTGAAATTGGCCAATGTGGCCAAAGGTTGTATTGTTATTGAGTCTGCTCATTTTGTCTCAAGAGCCTGTATATGGATCAGTCTACAGCAAACAGTTATTGTGGTTCATGGAAACAATTCAGATGGTGCTGCCAATGATTTGTGATAGCAGGTTGACATGCAACTTCTTTTTCTTTCTTTAACAAAAACACTTAAAACCTACCTAGACATGGAGTGGTTAATACACCCCAGTCAAATACACAGTTTTCAAACATCAAAAATTAATTTGCTCAGTCAAGTAGGAAAAAAATCTAGACTGTGCCATGGCCTCCATATGTTCTCTTTAACTATCACTTTGATGCTTAGTGTTTACTTGCCCATGAATGAAATGCATTTAAGAATAAACACATAATATATATTTAATTGCATATACATACATAGGCTGCACAATTAGACCTGACATAGGCACGAATGCCGGGCAGATTTAAACAGAGTGATCAGACAGCAACATCTGGGAAGCATCCCACAGCCATTGGCAACCTGTTCTGCTCTGCCGCAGAAGCGGAGTTAAAAGACACGGGGGGAAATCCGGTGGTAAACAGGTTGCAATGGGCCACGGGTGGACTTTCCCCTGTCTGGTTGCTCCAGCATGCTCTCATGCTGTCGGGATGGTCTGATCAGGCCATCTTTTTAAAACAAAAATTAATTTTTTATAACTACAACCTAAAAACACTACATTACCTAAAAACCTATTCTGCCCTAAAGTATACAGAAGCCAAAAGAAAAAGTTATACTAAATATTTCTGTTTCAAACTTTTCAAGGAAGAAGTTTAAAATAAACAAGGCTTTAAGATACTAACATTCTAGCTTAAAAGTTTACATTATATGATTGACTGAAATTCAGAGTGAGTTATACAATCAAGACTTTCAACAAACAGCTTATTTCTCTTTAAAAGTTCCTTTCCCCTCCTTCTTTCCTCTTTGGGGTTTCGGTGCAGCTGCCCCCAAAACTGAGTCTGACTGTTCATCTTCAGAGCTTTTATTTCCCGAGGTGTTTGAACCATCCAGACCATAGATGCTCTCTTGTAAATCCAAAGAGTCCTCTGGCAGAGTTTTATCTTTCTCTTCTTTGCAGCTGTCCAAAAATTTCTTGGCCTTTGCAACTAAGTCAATTCTTTGCTTCTTTTCTTTGAAGCTGAAAACCATGCCTTCTGGAGTGAGCCAGCAATACATAATGCCTTCTGATTGGAGATACTCCGTCAAACGTTTGTAGGGCTTCCTCTTCTTTCTAATCTCAAATGGAATATCTTTTAACACTTTAATATCTTCTTCTTGGATCTTCAGGGCATTTCTATTTGTGGCCTTGAGCACTACTTCTCTGGTTGACTTTTTGGAAAACCTCACCATAACTTTTTCAGGCAGATTTTTTTTCTTTACAAGTTTAGGATAGGTCCTGTAAACCATATCCATATTGCTTTGTATTTGATCCGCTTGTAAATCTGTTATTGGAGCTATTGCATCACTGAGAATCTTTTTGAGGTTTTCTCCTTTTTGTTCCAGTATGCCCTGGAATCTCAAAAAGAAAGATCTCTCCATCTCAAGTTTCAGCAAGTAATCTTTATCAGAAATCCTTTCTTTTTCCATCTTGGCCAACTTAAAATCCATTTTTTCCACCTTGGTTTTAACTTCTGCCAACCCTTTTTCTGTCTGCTCAGACCTCTTGTTTGCCTCTGTCACCTGTTGCTGCAGAGAGTCCAGCTTAGTATTAACTGTATTCAGCTGTTCCATCAGAGGGCACAAAGCAACTGCCAGTGCAGCAGTCAGGTCTGTACTGGACTCAGACTCTGTTCCCGGAAAAGTAGACTGAGTCTTGGGGGAAGGTTTTAGTTTGCCCGCCATCTTTTCTCCCCGTCCAGTCATCATTTTTTGTTTACTTTTACTAAGGATATCCCTTAGTTAGTCAAAAGTCTTTCTTTGCCTCTTTAAACAGTCCCAAAAAAACACTCACTCTTTCTTCAGTCACTTCACAACGATCAGCTTCTCTGTGGCTCAGGTTCTTTTAAGAGGAGGTGTGTGTGTGTGTGTGGGGGGGGGGGTATTTAAACTTTTTTTTAAAAAACCCTTTCACTTTGAGCTCACCACAGAGAATCTTCAGCATTAAAAGATTACTCCCAAGTCACCATGTGTTCCAGTCAGATAATCTTCCATGCTGCTTGCTGGCTTCTGCAGCCGTCCAGCATGCGCCTGCTCTTGGCCGGAAGCTATGGCAGTGGTTGAACCTATAGAGGCAGGGGGGTGCCTCGATCTCAGGATCACCATCCCGAAGAGAGGCTTCCCCCAAGCGCCTCAGGCAGGGTCCCCCTACGAGAGTCCCTGGGGGTCCGAAGCCTGTTTAGAAACACCTTCAATCCACTGGGTCCAGGTTGCGTCTCCCTTCTCAGTATGTGCATCATCACAAACTCCACAGGGAGCCCTCAGTGCAGAGGTGCAATCCATCGATTCCTTGGTTAAGTGCATGGGAAACAAATGGGAAAAAAAAACCACGACTCACCCACAGTTGCATCTGATCACACACTGACTGGCTGCGCCCGTAGCTTCAAAGGGAGGTATGATCTCACAACTTTGCATCAAATTCTTCCGGAGGAAATAGCTTCACGCACCCCCCCCCGCTTTATCTGGCGTGTGTGACCGCAACCATAGATACATATTTATATCTATATAATTTCTCATGCAAAATTAGTGCCGTTTTGTTTATTTTTAGTTTTATTTATGCATATTTTTATACAGGTATAAATAGCTCTAATCTTGGGGAAGTTTCACAAAAATTGTGATTTGAGGACTGACCTGCAATACAAAACAATGGATGGGGATTTACTCTGGAGTTCCAGCAGACCCAAGCGCCAGCCTGAAAGAGTGATGATAGCCATACCAAAAGGAGGCACATAGAGGAGCTAAGAGCTGCACGGCCCAGCTCTGGCATGAGACTCCTCCTATTTGCTTTCACAGGGGTGGCGTGGTGACCTGAAAGGGACTGGCCCAAGCAGAAGAGTGGAATAATGGGTACATGAAGAGGGAAGAACAGGAGGATGCTTAGACAAACAGATATGAGGGGGCTCATATATAGAATTTTAGTACGAGTGAATTTGGGGATGATTCTGACATAAGTTCAGGAGGATAGAATTTCAACTCCTGCTTTGTGTGAGTTTATATGTGAAGCAATTGACAAAAGCATTAATGTTGGCACTGAAGCTCTTAAAGAGATTGTACAGAATTATGAAAAATTGTTCTCTTGCACAGAGAATCTGTAGCCCTTACATGTTATCCCATATCTACCCCCTGAAGCAGCCACTGCTTAAGTCATCTGCTAAAATCTTTCCTCCAGGTCTCTATGCTACTTAGTAGATCCTGAGAGGTGCAACTTGAAAACAGTATGCATTGCATTAGTTGACTATTTTCAACAATCTCTTCATTTTGAGAAATATACCAATTGCCTTTTAAGAGGAAAATATTGGCTCTTTCTAAGAAGACATTGGCAGAACAATACTTACAGAGAATGGGTCGAATGGGGAAGGATTTGGGGCAAGAATTTTAACTAGGCAAAAATGTCAAGCCTCACTGGAGAAACTGAGAAGTTGTCTTCATTGCCCATTCAGTAGTCCTGCTTGCATGCCAAGAGTTTCATCATCATGTTTCTGCAATCATCAGATCTTTGCCATGTTGAAGGAAAAGGGGGAACTAAACTGGAGTGTTTCTGTGGTCTGCAGGCATGTTGCTAAGTTGCTAATGGAGGCTCATTCCAAGGAGAATGGTCAGTTTTTCATTGCACAGTTTTCTAGTCTTCTACCTACACAAAGGATGAAGCTCATCTAGTTCCATTCCACTGTTGGGTGCTGGAAGGATGGAAAGTGGTAGCCACTTTTGTTGCATGGCAGGACCCTTTCCAGCTTCTTTTTTTACTCATCCGAAGTCTGAGTTGAAAGCTGCTTTCTGCTTTTGAATATTTATCTGTTTACTGCTCCAAACACCCAATAACTAGTAGCCCAGGCATCTTAAATCATAACTGAAACCAGACAAAATGGAATACGAACAACGGTAAGCACCAGGGCTCTTTTTGTAGAAAAAGCCCAGCAGGAACTCATTAGCATATTTGGCCACACCCTACATTACCAGAAGAGTGGTCATCCAGCCATACCCACCTTTTGCTTCTTATTCTGTTTACCTTGTTTGTTGTCAAAACAGTTTTGACAAAACCAATAAAAACATTATTTTCTGTCCCATCTATACAAAATCTTGCCGGAACCAATATCTTATGTCCAACTATTATTCCCACACTGGATTGGAATCTATTCCTAAAGGTTAGGTTGCCATGGAAATCAGCTTGCCTTCCTGCAGAACTAGTATGCTGAAAATGAATTTTTAGGGTTGCCAACCTACAGGTGGGGTCTGGAGATCTCCTGGAATTACAACTGAGCTCCAAACTACAGAGATCAGGTCAATGGCTGCTTTGGGAAGTGGAGTCCATGGCATTATGCCTTGCTTAGGTCCCCCAAACCCCCCCCTCCTCAGGCTCCACTCCAGGGATTTCCTTAACCTGGAGTTGGCAACCCTAGTTCACTGGTAGAACAACCCTAGGTTTGTGGATGCACTGGATGGGAGTAGTTTGTGGACTATTTTATTCAAGGTACAAAATTTTATTCAAGGTATAAGATTTCATGTGCCACCCACACTTCTTCAGATGGAACCACACTTTTTCAGATGGAAGAAGTGTGCATGCACACAAAAGCTTATACCTTGGATGAAACTTTGGACTCCAATTTTGTTCTGCTGCCTCAGACCAACACGGCTACCCACCTGAATTATTACACTATAATATTTCTTACAAGCAATTAGGTACCAGTGGAGTGGTTACCATGCAGAGTCTGTCCTACAGGTAAAATGATCCTGTGAACAGGTGGGCTTTTGAGATTCTCAAAAATTAAAGATATTGTCCTGAGCATTTCCTGAGATCTCTGCTTTTTTACATCCCTCCCCTTTTCCAACAATTTTTTTTTACAAAAACACAAAAAACAAAATGAAATAAGAAAGAAAGAAAGAAAGAGGGAGGGAGGGAGGGAAAAAAGAAAGGAAAGAGAGAAAAAAAGAGAAAAAAGAAAGAGGGAGGGAAGGAAGGAAGGAAGGAAGGAAGGTGGGGAGAGAGAGAAAGAAAGGTGGAGACAGAGAGAGAGAGAGAGAGAGAAAGACAGAAAGAAAGGTGGGGAGAGAGAGAGAAGGAAAAGAGATAGGGGGAGGCACTTACTGGGAGCAAGGAGAGAGTAGGCGTGGCGACATCGGCAAGCCAAATGCAGAGAGCCCAGGCCCTGTGCTCAATCTCCAGGCAAGGCATTTTCCTGCCGGCTCTCTGCACTTAAAGGGAAAGCTCCCTTTGAGTGCAAAGAGCCCAGACCCCGCACTCAATCTCCGCACAGAGATCCAGAGTGCAGGGCCCTTTCCCGCCAGCGGGGGAAGGGAGGGGCGGGCTCAGACGCCAGCTGGAATGCCATTCCGGTGCGTTCCAGCTGAAAAAGAGCCCTGGTAAGCACAATTCTTATCCTGGAAACTCTACAGGGGAGACATAAGTGTGATTGGAGCGTGACCCAGCTTGTGTTCTCAGCAAATAAATAAATTGTGGGACATACCAAATACCTGTAAAGCAGGGGAGATTAGGGACAGGCAGAAGAAGCAGGCAGGACACTTCCACTCACGTGTCTGCATTTTAAATCACTTTATTCTCAGCTGTTTTTCTGCCCACAGGGCCTGAATCTAACCTTGGAGCCCAACCAGAAACAAGAACAGCTGGACAGAAATGGGTGGGAAAGAAGGTGAGGTCATGGGCAGGTTCCACGCCTTCTTCCTTCCTTCCCTAAAATACCTTACATCTCCATCTCAGTTTAATAGAATGGAATGAAACTTTTCACCTGCATTCCTAAGTACAGTTTCATCTCCGTCTGCAGCCTGTGCAGGCCAGGCCCCAAATTGTCAAACAGATCTGTATGCCCAACAAAGTAAGTGTTCCAAGCCACAGACTAAGGGGGCGGGAACTCCAAGGCAGCCTGTGTTCAGGAATTGAGCATGTAGAAGGCAGCCTACATAACACTTATCCTAATTCCAATTTGATTGGTGGTAGAAATGATATCTGTAATGATTTTAACATACTTGGGTCTCCTTTGCAAATCCCTTTGGTTTGCAACATCTTGAATTAATGCACTGATTTGAGAATCAAATCCTGCCTTTGAAACCAAAATGCTATTATCAGGAAAAATATGCAGAAATTTTGATATTTTGTTTAATGACTTATGACAGCCATATCTGAAAGAACTAGTATTGCAAGCAATTTGATAGAATAAGATTAACAAAGCTTTTAATGGAGCCTCTACCAGCTGGAATTGCAAGTCAATAGAGTTTTGAGATCATGATGATGATTCATCCTATATGCTGTGCAGCTTTTTGGTAACCATTGTTTCTTCTTTAGCATGCTGTCTAAACATTCTTTCTGCTTTTCAGTTCAACCCCCTCACCCCAATATACCTGCATTTTCCCACTGCACTCCTCCTAACAGTTTAAAACAATGCCATAACAACTTCTGTGTGATATTATATTGCTTCTAATATGTTTGTAGGTATGAGAAAGAATGAGGAACTATTCTGCAGGGATTATTGTTGTTTCAGTCTGAAGAACCACACAAAGCACCCACAGATACAAAATTTTACTATTAATGAGACTATGTTATTCTCTCTACAGACAGACGATGAGTGAGCCGTCTCTACAGAAGTTTCAAAATATACAAGAAACTTTAAAAGCGTGAAGAGCAAAATACAGCTCTTTAATAGCTGTAAAGAGTGAAAAAGAGAGAGAGAGAGAGAGAAGAGAAACTGTGGTTTTAGGGAAATCCTGTGGACAGCTTATCAAGTATTTGGATAAGTGAATGTATCTTCCCCAGGAAACCAGAGCACTTTCTGTAAGTAATGCATACAAAACTGTGTTGGCACAGTTATCAGAACTAGCTGGCACAATAACAAAGAGCAAGATATCGTAGTAATAGAACCAGTAAGGATGCCTTTCAATATCCCATTGCATGTCTAGGCGCATCCTGCCTATATTCTTTACAGGAATGCTTATGGGGATAGAAACTAATCACGCCAATCCAAATATACACTGTTTATTAATACAGTTCAATTGCAAAATTAATATTTGGACATAATGAGGGAAGGATGTTAATCCTATTTATTCTGGCACCTCATGTATCCATTCTTCAATAAGAAAATACAGTCACAGGCAGGGCTATTTTTGGGCAGGAACGCACAGGAACGGAGTTCCGGCTGGCTTCCAAGCTGGCCACGCCTACAGCCTCCCCCCCCCCCCCCCGGTTCCCCAGGCACCTCGCAAGCCACGGGGCACCTGGGGAAGCCAAGCCGATCCAGGGAGGGAAGGCAGTTTAAACTGCCTCCCCTCCTCAGGTTCCCCAGGTGCCCCGTGACTATGGGGCGCCTGGGGAAGCTGATCCAGAAACTGCCTTCCTTCCCTCAGGTTCCCCATGCATCCCTCAATCCACGGGGCACTTGGGGAAGCCGATCCTGGGAGGGAGCTGTGCTGTCAGGGGTGTGGCCTAATATGCTAATGTGTTTCTGCTATTGGGTGTGGCTTATGAGTTCCTGCTGGGCTTTTTCTACAAAAAAAGCCCTGGTCACAGGGAGAGTAGAAAATATAATGAGCAGGATAGGGAAAAGGCTTATGAGGTACTAGGCACTCTGATTTCACAACTGCAGCCAACTGCAGTCAAAGTTCTACCACTGAGCTGTATCTCCACTTACATCTAGGCCCCTTACTGCTGACGTATGGAACTGCCCTATACCATCAGGCCTTTCCTTCTGTCCAGATCATTATAGTCTATTCTGACTGGAAGGATTTCGCATCACCTGCTACTGGTCCTTTTAACTGGAGGTCAGGAATTGAACTTGGGACCTTCTGCATACAGGGCAAGTGCTCTGCTGCTGAAGGACATCCCCTTCCCTGCTGCGTAATCACTCTCACTTCACCATTCATTCCAGGAACAACCTCAAAACTCCCACAGCTGGTTATCTGGAAATCTGTTCCGTGGGTTCTCTTACAGGCAGTACCGTCAAAAGGCTTCCCTTAGTCATCAGCATGTGGCTTTTAATCCCTTGAACAACCAAGCAAAACCCTACTTCTATCTATGTTGGAATCATACATCAAGAGACAAAGTAATGACGAGGAGTAGAATGGACTACTAGTCAACAGGAAATGTCCATAAGAGTTTTCAAGAATGAGGATACCCACACAAATTAAATATGTACGAATCCTGGCCACTGTGTTCAACTTAAAACAAGGTCGCACTGTTTTTCTTCAGCCTAGCATTCTTAAACTTAAATTTTCCTATCTTCTGGAGGTGGAGTGGAGGACCAACAATAAATAGATGCAGCTGAAACTGAGAGTTAATTCCAATGCATTTTTTAAAAAAACAGGCCTTCTACAATTGCTCATATGGGTTTCCATGTCCAGGTTGGGAGATACCTGGAGATTTTGGGGGGTGGAGCCTAAGTGGAGGGTTAAGACTTGAGTAGGGTATAATGCCATAAATCCACCTTTGAAAGGGTCCGTTTTCACCGTGAACTGATCTGTTGCCTAGAGATCAGTTGTAACCCCAGGAGATCTCCAGCCACCACCTGGAGGTTGGGAACCCTAATTGCTGATAAAATATAAATGTTTTTGAAAGCTAATTTGGCCCACAACAGCTACTTTTCTATATTCTAGATTTCTATATTGATTGAAAATAAGATACTAAGTATGGTCTTCCCAGAAAATAGTTTTGATCCCAAACTCACTTTCTGCCAGGGCAAGGGGACTTCTGTTTCAGGGGTGGAAGTGATATTTGCAAATTCCCAAATTGCCCAACACTGTTCATGGGTCTCCTGTAAAAAGGGCAGAGGGGAGGGCTACAGTGAGTGGGAATGGCAGGGAACTTCTGTTCCACCCATGGATTGTTGTAGTATATAGTAGCTTTTCGGCATTGCTCTTCCAAAAGAAAAAAGACACCCTGCTTTCTATAAATTTAAAATGGATTTGTTTAAATAGTACATACTGTACATAGTACATATATTGAATAGTACGTATATTGAAAACACATCTTCCAGGCAAAATGATTTTCAGAATGTGACAGCAGATTTATCAAAAGTAAACATCAGGTTCTTTCAAATTAAGCCCATGTTGTATTTATGATAATAGAAACGATGGATATGAATATCTGCTAGTTTCCTTTTAAATTGTTGAAGAATAATGTAAATATATCTACATTTTCCTGTTTTGTTCCTAAACGTCAGAATACTGTGAGGAAAATGAGTCACAAAAATCAGGAATACCGGGGGGGGGGGGGGGGGGGATGCTGGCAAGGAAGCACTGGGTATTTGGAAGCTCTCTACAAAGTATGACTAATGGGAATCTTGTGATTGTAACAGTAATTTTATCCTGGTCAGATAATAGATAATTTCTGCTTTATAGGAAAAAGGGCCTCAACATGGGTGCTTTCTTTGGATTAATATGATGTAACTGTTCTCTCTCTTCCAGTGGGGGAAGTTTAGGGCGTATAGAGAAAGCACATCTGGGGCATTCCTCACTGGCACTTTTTGCAAGATGTGCTTTGGGTTTCATACAATGTGCGATATATATAATATACAGGGGCCATTTCGTTGAAAAAGAGGTGCAGAAGCTCATTAGCATAACTCATTTGCATAACTCATTTGCATATGCCACACCCCCTAGCATACCGGAAGTGTGTCAGAAGGCAACACCCACCCCTCAGGCTCTACTCCACAGGTGAGTGCAACTGACCTGCTCTTCCTCCATTCCCTTCCCCATCCAATACTTTGGGCAATAAAAATAAGCGTAAAGAACACACCCTCGTTCTCTTCCTGCTCCCTTGAAACCGCCAGGTTTCAAGTAGACTTGAGATACCCAGGACATGTGCACCACCCATCCCTTCCCCTCCCCACAACAAGACACCCTGTGAGGTAGGTGGGGCTGAGAGAGGTCTTTTGAGAACTGCTCATGAGAGAACAACTCTGAGAGAACTTGTGACTGGCCCAAGGTCACACCAGCAGCTGCATGTGGAGGAGTGGGGAATCAAACCTGGTTCTCCCAGATTAGAGTCCAACTCCTGACCACTACACCAAACGGATGGGGTGGAAGCTGCTGAAGGGTTGGTGAAATTTCTCCAGTACTTATGTGCCATCTGCCCAGATAAAAAATGATATACTTAGAAAATTTATATGCCACCATGAGCAAGTCTCTGGAAAAGCAGCACACAGTCATAAAAGGAACAATGATAAAATTATCAATATAAAAACAAAACATTAAAAACAATAAAGACCCTAGCAGGGCTTTCCCCAGGGCGCTGCGCCTCTGCACTGCTCGGGGAAGCTGAGGAGGGGGCGGGGCTTGGTCATGTGCCCACCCCCTGGGCTCCTCACTCCTGGAGCTGCGTTCCTGTGCGCTCCCGCTCCAACGGACCCCTGATAATATATATATACAAGATGGGGCACCCGCGATACTCGCGGGGGGGGAATGCCCTAGTCCTCCTGGCCCCCCCTCCCTGGGGCAAGTGGCGGCGAGCCTCGCTCTCCTCCACCCCCCTCCCCAGGGCAAGCGGCGGAGGCGAGCCCCGCCGCTCCTCCACCCCCCCCCATCGGCGACAGTGAGCCCTGAGCAGCTCACAGTCACCGGACCCTCTGAGCCTCCCCCGCTGCTTTCCTCCCGCCTCCCACCCCGTTCTCATTTGGGCTCAAGTGGCGCTAAGCCACTCGGGCCCAGTGTTTCGCCCCCCCCATGCTTCTCCCTCCCTCCTGGCTCGTTCAGGCCTGAGTGGCGCTAAGCCACTCCGACGCGGCATCCCCCCCGCACTTCCCTCTCTCCCACCCCCTCGGCCCATTCTCATTTGGGCCCGAGTGGCGCGAAGCCACTCAAGCCCAGCGTTTCGGCCCCCCCTGCCCCGGCGCTTCCCTCCCTCCCGGCCCATTCTTGTTCCCTCCCCCCAACCCCCTCCCCCGTTCTCCAGACGGGGGCGCAGTGGGCCTCGCCGCCTCCCCCCCGACCCTGTCCCCCGTTCACTCCTCGGGCGAGCCTCTCTCTCTTTCCCCCTGCCCTCCCTGAAAACGGCGGCGGTGAGACCCGCCGCACGCCGAGCCTCTTCCCCTCCCACCCCCTGCCCTCTTCAACAGCAGCGGCGAGGTCCACCGCGCGCCAAACCCCCCCCCACAGCTAAAGTATTTTCTGCGCGTGCACAGAGAATGCTTTAACTTTTCAGGGGATTTAACTATCCCCTGAGAAGTTTTTAAAAGTTTTGGGATTTTTCTGCAAGCGGGGGGGTTACCCCCCACCTGCAGAACCCCCCCCCCTCTGCCCTCCAAGTGCCCCCCCGTGCAGATTTAAGTATCCGCACACGGGGGGGGCACCTGGGAATTAGATATAAAGATATATAAAATGGGATCATGGGTAAAGAATGCAGAAGCTCTCTATCATCACCAAGGTAATTTTATTACTGGGTTCTAAATATGGTTGTGAGCAGTTGCTTAATTGAAAAAAGGAAGTGCACTAGAAGATACCAGGAGGCATCTTATGGCATCCATTTTATTGTGCTGACCACTACCTGTTCTAAAAAATCCAAAATAGGCTACAGGTTCACAAAGATCAAGACCCATCCATGATACACTTGAGAGTCCATGATACACCTGAGGGGATTTGGGGGGCATACTGGCACGTCCCTGACACAATGACATCACCCAGAAGTGATGTCACTGATGACACTCTGGTTTGAGGGCAAAACTATTATTTTTGGCCAAATTTACCATAGTTTTGCCCTCAAGCCAGAGCGTCCCATGCAATGCCCCTGACATGATGACATCATTTCCAGGTGACATCATCACATTGGGGATGTTGTGCATGGACATGGCTGTTTGGGGGTGGGGTTGCCCCTGCTGGCCAGCTGGCGGGTGGTGGGCTGAAGCCCCCCAAAACAGGAACCCCTGCCAGGGGACTGGCAAACCTACCAATCAGGTACTCTATTCTCTCCCAGAGGTAGAGTTAAACCACTCTGCAATGCTACCAGGCAGAGCTACCCTTCAACTGTCTTCTTGGTGTAGTGGTTTGGTGTAGTACCAGTTTGGTGTAGTGGGTAAGAGCATGGACTCTAATCTGGGAGAACCGGGTTTGATTCCCGTCTCCTCCACAGTCAGTCATAAGTTCTCTCAGAGCTGTTCTTTCAATGGCAGTTCTCGAGAGCGCTCTCTCAGCCCCACCTACCTCACAGGGTGTCTGTTGTGGGGAGGGGAGGGATTGTAAGCCGCTCTGAGACTCCTTCAGGTAGTGAAGGGCAGGGTATAAATCCAGTCTCCTCCTCCTCCTCCTTCTCTTTTGCTGAGGTAGACCCAGAACTATGACTGCATTTGGCCTGAGGCAGATACGAACTCCAGTCCTGCTGTGTTTCCCTCCATCATTCCATTGCCCCTCTGAAAGGTGACTGGATGCTGGAGCAGCACTCCTATAGGCTCAGCTGAATAGCTGTTTTTTTCCTTTAGGGGCAATACAGCCTCCTGTCCATCACACCTTCATATTCCTTTTCCCCTTCCCACCAACAAGCCTACCTTTTATCTGCCTCTCACCTTCAGCTACTTTTATTATCTATTTATATTCTAATTCTGAGAGGGTTTTTTTCTGTGTGGATGCTTATTTCTGCTGAAAGAGAGCTCACTCTCCCCCAACAACTTTTCCTACATAGTCAGGCCCCTTCCTCAGTCTGCAGAAAAATCTGAAAAGTTTTTAAAAAAAAACTTCAGGGACCGTTGAATTCCCCCAATACCTTTTGAAATGGCATCAGCTCCAAGTGTCAACTGTGAGGAGATTAGAATGTTCGGGGGAGGGGGGGTTCTAACTGTTTCTGTCAGTAAAAAGCAGGGTTTTTACTGGCAGCAGTCTAGGGTTGCCAACTACCCCTCCCCCCCGCCCCTGGCTACCAGCAGCAGATCCAGATCCAGGCTGGGAAACTCCTGGAGATTTGGGGGTGGAGCCTGGGGAGGACAGGGACCTCAGTGAAGTACAATGCCATAAACTCCATCCTCCAAAGCATCCATTTCCTCCATGGAAAGTTATCTCTGTACTCTGGAGATGAGCACTAACTCCAGGGGATCCCTAGGTCCCACCTGGAGGCTAGCATCCCTAGGCAGCACCCTCTGTGTGACTTGATACCACCTGATTTGCATGACTTAATTAGGCCCAGCTGCTTTGCAGCCTCCCCATGAAAGCCATTGTGATATAACAGTTAGAGCTTCAGATTGGGATCTGCGAGACCCAGGTTCAGATCCCCATCTTGCAGTGGAAGGTGACTGGGAGATTTTGGACCAGTCACATTATTTCAGCCTAACCAACCTCACAGGATTGTTGTGCAGATAACAAGGAGGAAATAATAATGTAAGCTGCATTAGTCCCCCACTGTGGAGAAAGACTGTAATTTTCCTAGGTAGAGGCTGCAGGGGAGGGGGGTGGAGATGGAAAGCTAAAGGCAGATAAAGGTAGGTTGGCTGTTGGGTGGGAAGGAAATAGGGTTGCCAACTCCAGGTTGGGAAATTCCTGGAGATTTGAGAGGTGGAGCCTGGGGAGGGTGGGATTTGAGGTGGGAGGCAGAAAGAGTGATGAGGTGGGGAGGCAGAAAAACAAAGAGAATGATGACGGGTCAGAAAGAGAGAGGAAGTAACATACATGGAGGAGAGAGAGAGAAAGAAAGGGGGGGCAGAAGGGAGAAAGAGTGTGAGAGAGGTAGGGGGAGAAGGGAGGAAGCAAAGGTGTGAGGAATGGGATAACCATCCTACAAGTTTCTTGCGGGTCTCCACTTGTTCATTTATATTCCACCTTTCTCCACAATGGGGATCCAAAGCAGCATATAGCCATTTCCTTGCTCCCATTTTATATTCACAGCAACTCAGTGAAGTAGGTGATGCTGACAGTGTGTGTGACTGGCCCAAGGACACCCAGCGAGTTTCTATGCCAGAATGGGGATTTGAACCCGGGTCTCCCAGATCCTAGTCTGAAATGCTAAGCCAGGAGTCCTCAACCTTTTTGAGGCAGTGGGCAACTCTGAACTTTTGAGAGGGTATTGTGAGTGCCACCTCAAAATGGCTATGAAAATGGATATAATGGCTGTCTCTGGGGAGGGAGCTAAATGGAATACCTCCTTCCTCACACCTGTTGAGAAGAAGGAAATCCTGAAGGTGTAATGGAACCCTACATTGACTAAAGAAATCCTAGTTGCTTACCAGTCCTCCTCATCCTCCCTAACAGAAGATCTTCACTGGGCGACTGATGGGGGAGTGTGTCTTTGTTGATTCTCCTGGACTTCTCTCCTGATGAGGGAATCAGCATTCCATACCATTGACCACGGTATCCCTTTGGAGACACTGTCTGAGCTGGGAGTAGGGAGGACTGGGTTTCCACTCTTACTTGACTGGCTGATCACAGAAGGCTTGAGCACTGGTGCTTGGCCCCATGACATTTATGTTATGAGGTCGTACAGAATATTATCTTGTCCCCAGTGCTGTTTAACATCTACACAAAACCACTGAGTGAGACCATCAGGAGATATGGAGTGAGTTGACACCAATATGCGGATGATACCCAGCTCTACTTCTCCTTAACAGCTGAGTCAGGTGATCTACTGAAGTCCTGAACAGATACCTGGAGATGGTAATGGGATGGATAAGGGCCAATAAACTAAAGCTCAGTCCAGAGAAGACTGAGGTGCTGCTGGTCAGTGACAAAGCTTCTCAAGGACTGAAGACTCAGCCTGTCCCGGAGGGGATTGCACTCTCCCGGAAGGAACAGGTTTGTAACTTGGGTACTGCTGGATCCTGGCCTACAGCTGGAGGGCCACATTTCTATGGCATGTAGTGCCTTTTACCAACTGGTATACTAGCTATCGCCATAACTTTGGAAATCATGATCTGGCCACAATGATCCATGATTCCGATTACATCCAGGTTAGATTATATGAACATATGAAGCTGCCTCATAGCGAATCAGGCCCCCCTGGGTCCATCGCAGTCAGTCTTGTCTACTCAGGCTAACAGCAGCTCTCCAAGGTCTCAGGCTGAGGTTTTTCACATCACCTCCTACCTGATCCTTTTAACTGGAGAAGCCAGGGACTGAACCTGGGACCTTCTGTGCGCCAAGCAGAGGCTCTACCACTGAGCCACAGGCCCTTCATACTGTAATGTGTCCAGAACTTTGAAAATGGTCCAGAAACTTCAGCTTGTCCAAAATGGTCTTAAAATAATCATAACACACATAACACGATACATTAAATAGACAATAGAAAACAATAAAACTCCATTCCAACACCCCCCCAAAGCTGTCACTAAGAAGAAGAAGAAGAAGAAGAAGAGATTGGATTTATACTCCACCCTTCACTACCCGAAGGAGTCTCAGAGCACCTTACAAACTCCTTTTCCCTTCCCCTCCCCACAACAGACACCCTGTGAGGTAGGTGGGGCTGAGACAGCTCTGACAGAAGCTGCTCTTTTTCAAGAACAGCTGTGCCAGAACTATGGCTTGCGCAAGGTCATCCAGCAGGTGCAAGTGGAGGAGGGGGGAATCAAACCCAGTTCTCCCAGATTAGAGTCCGCGCACTTAACCACTACACCAAACTGGCTTAACCTCTGCATCAAACTGACAGTGAAAGATACAAAGAGATAGCTAGACAGCTTTACCAGGTGGGTCCCATGGTGAAGAAAGCCCTGCTCCACCAGCCCTGGGCAGAACTGGACAGTTCACTCACTGTGCGTGGGGAGATAGAGCAGGCATGGGTGCTCTGGCCCCACTTCTGCCTCTAAACAATCACTAAGTGGTCTGCATGAGGGGAACATGTGGAGGAAAAGCTGATATGAGCACCCCCTTCCTGTGATCAGTGATGCTGGTTTTGGAATATTCTGGCAATCCCATGGAGGCCGGGCCAGGGCACTCACACCCACGCTCTCCCCTCATGTAGTGCTCTGAGAGAACACAAGGATGGGATGTCCACACAGGGCTGCTCCCTATCATGCTGGTTATAAGCCCTGTTTACAAGTTAACAATAAATCCACATATAACCTTTGTATACATGGTTTTTCTTCATATATGCACTGAGTGATTCTCATGTTACATTCAGTACAAGCACAGCTAAACATATCATTTGAACTCCAAGGTCCTTGATTTCACATGTAAAGGCAACATTCCATGGATGCAAACGTGCAGGCTGTGTGTGCATTTATTGTAACCTGCTGGCATGCTATAGTATATGGGGAGATATATATGGGAAGAGATTTTGCCTTGGGTATGGATGGCACTGCAAATTAATTATTGAGCAATGGAAGGCCAAAATATACATTCAGCCCAGTGGATTGCCCAATTCTGCAGGCTTCAATTGTCACAATGTGAAGACAGAAGGCTGGGGCATTAGTTAACCAATTATTTGGCTTTCCTTTAGAGCATCAATCCATTAAAACAACTACTGAGATATCTCAGTGAAGATATTTAATGAAGATAGCTGTTTCTTCTGGAACAGAGAACACACGGTAATCACAGTAATTGGAAACTCCTCTTAAATGTGTTGTTCGAAGATCACAACAGTGGCACTGCAGTACACACACTACAGGCAAAAAAAAACACACCCCAATCCAAAGAGCGTGGCATTAACAAAATATAATCCATGATGAATAAACCAAAGCTGCAGATTTATTGTGCAATGCAGTCTAGAGGTCACACCTTATGGTACAGTTTCCTACCTTATGGTACGAAAGCCTGCACAATTTAATATTACTTATACGTAACAGTGTTATGTCCTGAACGCAATGCCATAGACAACACAATAGCAATTCTCTAGAGTTAACTCGTAAGATTCTTGGATGTGAAATAACATGTAACGGTGGCCGGGCGACCACGTAATGGCATCTGCCATGGGGTCTGAGTGCATAGCCAGGAAAAGGTCTGAGCTTCCGGAAGAATAATAATAGCACCCTAGGCTCCTAAAGATCCACCAACCAGGGGCTCAGAATATTTGAATGAACCAATGTAAACCTCTGGCGGGAAATGTAACCTATCCCGCAATATGGGTGTGGACGGGGGCAAGGCTTTTCTGTGCATAGAAGCCGACCCCCGGGCCACCTCTGATATGCTTGTTCCTGTCCTCCAATAAACTTTACCCTGCTGGAAATCACTCCACCGGCCTCCCGACTCCAGTACTCTTCACACATTATACATAACATATAAACGGGTTAATATAAGTATTATTAAATTATGCAGGCTTTTGTATGCGGTATCATACGAAAGTACCATATGGCACGCACACACATAATACATGTACATACACATATAGCACCTATAATACCTGCGTGGGTTATAGTCTATAAAAATTTATGCGTTAAAATGTGTCAATATTAAAATACTCCATTTTTTGGGCGGCAATTAGTAGATAGTAATCTTTCCTTGAGGGCCACAGTAACTCAGAGGTTAAGGTGCTGAGCTGCAGGCAGGAAGGTTGGTAGTTCAGCAGTTCGAGACTTGAGTGCCGTGTGGCGGAGTGTGTGCTTGTCTCTGGTCCCAGCTCCTGCCAACCTAGCAGTTCCAAAGCAAGGCACTGCAGGTAGATAAATAGGTACCACTTTGGTGCGAAGGTAACAGTGTTCCGTGCCCCTCGGTGTCCAGTCATGCCGGCTGCATGACCACGGAGAAGTCTTCGGACAGTGCTGGCTCTTCGGCTTGGAAACGGAGATGAGCACTGCATCCCTAGAGTCGGAACCGACTGGCTTTGGAGCCAGGGAAACCTCAACCTTTAATCTTTCCTTGGGGAAACCTGTCCTGCAAACGCGGAAGGGGGAATCCTTGACTCATTTTTTTTGGGAATCCTTTCCTCATTCACCCTCAGTAGCTTGGAGCGAATGCAAGAAAAGCCGCCACATAAGAACAACAACAACAACAACAACACCGGGGGGGGGGGGGGTTCTGTTCACCCGAGAGCCGCAGGCCAGCCCCCCCCCGCCCCCCGGGAGCGCGCCCCCGCCCTCGCCCTGCCCGCCCTTCCCCTGGTCGTCCGTCTAGACCCCGGCGCGGGAGGGAGGCGGGGACTGCCGAACTGGGGAGCCAACGGCAAGGCAGAGCCGCCGCTCCGTGGCCGAGGCGGGCGGGCGGGCGGGCGGGCGGGGGGGGGCGCCGCGTCCTTGGGGGGTGTGTGGCCTGCGGAGGGGCGGAGGGCGGGGCGGGGCGGAGGGCGGGGCAGCCCGGCGCCAGGCGGGTCGTCGCGAGCAACGTGGAGATCTCGCCGCCGTCGGAGAGCGCTGCGCTTGTGCGGCGGCGGCGGCAGGGGCGGCAGTAGCGTCGGCGACAGCTCGGTGTCCTTTCCGCTCCGCTCCGCTCCGGCTGCCCACGGGAGGGACGCCGTCATGCCGAAGAGGAAGGTGAGCGCTCGGGGGTCGCAGTCCTCCTTGTCCCGCTGGCAGGGCCGGGAGGGAGGGAGGGAGGGAGGGAGGGGAATTTGCCACCCGCCGCCGATGGCAGTCCGGGGGGGGGGGAGGGAGGCCGCGGGTTGTGCGCGACTGGAGGGGTTTCCCCCACTGCCTGTGGCCGAGGGGAGCGCGACCCGCTTGGCCTGTTGATGGGCGGGGTGTCATGTCGGGAGAGCCCCGCATCGAAGGTGCGCGCCCGGGAGGGAGGGAGGGAGGGCGACCTCGGCTTGGCGGCGTCCCCCGCAGGCCCGTCTGAGAGGGCCCCTGGAACAGGAGCGGGACGCGCCTCCCCTCTGCCGCGCGGGTCTCTCCAGGCCCCCCCCCCCCCCGGCTCCCGCGGGGGCTCCCGGGGAAGAGGAGTTCTCCTCTGCTGCTCGCAAACTCCCGGCCACTCGCTCTGCGCACGGTGCGGGAACCTGCGCCCCTCCTCCTCCAGCCCCCGAGGGACTGTCGCTCTGCCTCGCCCTGAGCAGCCCTGAGCAGAATGGTGGCTCCAGGGGGACAGGGGCGGGGAGGAGCGAAAGCAGCGAAGCCCTCTCTCAAGCGAGCGGCACCCTTCTCCTCCCGCCCCCCCCCCCCCGCCGCCCCCGGTGACAGGCCCCAGGGCACCACCTCCGGCCTCAGTCAGGGCAGGGGGCCGAACAGGCCGGGGGGGGGGGCGGGGGATCTGCTGGCATCCACTCTGGCAACGGCAGCAGCAGCAGCAGCAGCATTTCTCCAGAGAGCCCCCCCCCCCCCGGGAGACAGCGGGGAGGAGGAGCGTTTTGCACCCTGGAGCTGCCGGGGGGGGGGGGGGAGAGTGCCGCCGCCGCCGCCCACTCTCTCCGCCCGCGGGGCTGGCCTCTGGGAGTTTTCTTCACATGCCTGAGTTTTCCGCCTCTGCCCTTCCCAGTTGCCTCAGGGCTGTGTTTTATTACTGCTGGTCCTGATTCCCCGATTCCAGCTCTCCTTTGTTCGCGGGTGTGTGTGGGATCGTCCAGTGGCCTCTGCCTTCCTCCCCTCTCAAGGTGTTTTGTGTGGAGACTGCTCAGCTGGGGCTTGCCTGGGTTCCCATGGACTGAGTTGGTTTGCATCTGATGTATGAGGGAAGGGCTGTAGATCAAAATGGTGCCTTCAGTAGCCTAAGAGGCAGGGGGGCAGATAGTGGAAAACTGGATCGATGAGTTTCAGCAAATCCGAAAGAACACCTTTAAATAAAACCGTATCGGAATTGAGCCTGGTCCCCATATCATGTCTTGTTGCTTCAGAGACACAGTGTTAATTTCTGGCCTTTTACATCTCCTTTACTCTTTTAACAATACAATCCTAAACAGAATTATACCCTTCTAAGTCCATTGAAGTTGATGGGTTTAGAAGGTTTCCAACACCATAATTCTTATTATTTCACTCCTGTGGTATTTTGGGCCTAATGTTTGACCAGTTATGATGTGGCTAGCATTAGCAATGTCTGCATGATTTTAGTTTTACCTTTTGTTTCAATGTTGTTTCATAGATATTTCACAGTTGTTGAAATAATAGAAAGGTGTGTATATTATTTTTTTAAAACCCAAAGTGTAGAGCTGCTGTGTGTCTCCTAGTCTTAGAACAGCATTCTTATTTCCATATTACATGCTGAGTTAGAGAAGTTCCTAACCTTCATTATTCTGATCAGTGATCCAGTACTTCTAATCTTGCATTGTATGAATACTGTATGCTAATTTCAATATGCTCACCAATTTCAGATAACCCAGCCATAGATAAGCAGGAGGAACCGTCTTCTACTTGCTTACAGAACTTTTAAGTGTGGAAAATTGTTCTACAATCTTATTCCATTTTTCCTCATAACAACCCTGTAAAGTAGGCCACTGGGTAATAATCCTTTTTTATAGCTAGTGATTTAGTGATTAGTGGCTTGCCCACTGAGATCTGCCTGTACTGTACATTAGAAGAATGAAGTGGTAAATGGAGGTCTTTAAAGGTCACAGTAAACAGTTATACTATAGAACTGTGGGTTCATTCCACAGTGCTGCCATAACAATAGAATAGCCATTTTGCTAGAGCAGATCTTGTGGGTCTTGCTTATAGGATCTGCATCCCATGGGTGTTCCAAGTGATCACCCATTTTAATCATGCTAGCGGTGCCTCAGGATTAACCCACGGGAAAGCAGCTCCCACAGTGCCTGTGTAAAGAGAACCAGAGTTGCTATAATTCTGGACTGGGTTTATTTATTTATTTATTTAGGAATTACTGTCTGAAACACTACACACTGCAAGGTGGGGTATTTCTGAAAGCTCTTCAAAACAAAAAGGTCCCCTAAATACAAAAAGGTATTTAGTAAAATAATGCATTGGAGCAAATGCTAGGCTAAACCTCTCTCTCTGATGATGTGCTAATCTACTACATCCTTCTCCATAATGTGTAGACTCCCTCTGACAGCTGAACTGAGATTTTGGGTTTCCTAACTCCAGCATGGCAAGCTCACAGGCCACAGAAAGCTAGTAGCAGTCCATCACTGGAATAATTTAAAGCCATGCAAAACTAAATAATTTATTTAACCATTTAAGTCAAATATTCTTAAGAAAAATAATCAGTTGTATTATAGTAGAAAACTTGATAGACCTGTGCCTGTTGATAGATCAGTGAAAGAGGGTCTCTCACCCACAGGCAAGGTCAGGGGTTCTGAATCCTCGGGGAGTTTCCCAAGTACACTTGACAAAGTAGCATGGATGAGGACTTAGTGTGACCATTGCCTCCCACGAGCCACAAGGGCAGTTAAGCACCAGTTGAAGGGGGCAGGGGGAATAGCAGCTGGGTGAGGAGTGGGGAATTGGCTGCTGGCACCCCTGCAGTGTTAGACTGCTTGTAACTTATGCTGTAATTTAATGTTAGCTAGGTCACCCATGAACAAATAATTTGCTGCACCAGGATTTTTTTGCACTATGCTTAGATATGTGGAGCTGAAGTCATTTTTAGCCAAAACACTATGGGGACACCTAAGCAAACCCTTTCAGTTCCAAGGGTATAATAACTCTGCTTAGGATTGTACTGCCTGCTGTGACTCTCCTGATGTTCCTGGGAGGTCACTGATCCATGGATGCATAATTTTGGGGATCCCAGCAGACTGCAGTGGGGGATGGGAAATTTGTTCTGCATTCTGTGCCGTTCCATTTGCCCTGCATAGAATCCCAGCCCTACTTAACTGCCATTGCTGCTGGAATGAATGGGAATAAAAAGTGTTTGATTTTACCTGGATTTTCCAGTATTTGTTGTTTTAAATTACTTTTACATTTCTTTTTCTGGCTTGACTTGAATACTTGAAAGTGTAGTGGTTTACTATATGACGTAACCAAAGTGCAAAATTTAAAAAAAAAATTGAGTTAGTATGTTGGTTTCAGAATTAAGAAGGGGAACTACTGGGATATGCTTAGATATAATTTACATGCCAGTCCTAATGCCATTTATTACTTTGTTTTATTACACCATTTCTTGTGACTTGAGGCCTATTACACAAATTTGTAAACACAACATAAACCTTTATAAACTTACAACAAAGCCTCCTCTTAATGAAAATGCCCTCCTGACACGTTCAGACTTACACATTCTTCAAAATGACTGTAGGGTGGGGACCTTTCTGACCTCATCAGTGTGACTGTCTCTAGATGGAGGCTACTACAGCGAATCTCCGGTACTGGCAGCACGGCCGGTGCTAGGGTTTTTTGCACACAAGGTGAGGCTACCTTCTGGCACCCCCCCCCCCCCCGGGTGTGCCCTAGGGTTGCCAAGTCCTTGTGACTTACCGGCGGGGGGGAGTTCTCTTGGGTCCAGGAGCTTCCCTGGCGTGCGTGCTGCGATGATGTCACCCGGAAGTGACATCATCATGTTGGGGGCGTTGCCAGGGCGACCCCTGGTATCATAGAATTTTTGGGCGATTGCTAGAACGTCGTCCCGGCTACGTCCCCAACGTGATGACGTCACTTCCGGGTGACGTCATTACGCTGGGGAAGTCATCCTGACTGGACGACTTTGGAGATGGGGTTCCCCCCACCGGCCGAATGCTGGCCGGTGGATCAGGAACCCCTGTAGCGGGGGATTCCCTCCCCCCGGGCTGACTTGGCAGCCCTAGTGCGCCCCCCAATTTTCAAACATAAATGCATTTTAGGAAGAATGAAAAACACAAAATTTGAAATTGCTAGTTTCTTTTTTTAATTGTGAGAACAAGTAATACAATCTCTGATTTTCTCTCAAACAGAAAAACACAAAGAACAATTGAATAGTCTAAGAAGGTATGCACAGCAAACCACATTTAAATGCAGTTTATGGCACACAGTTGATTCCTGTGGTGTATGGTGTATTCCTGTTTATGGCACACAGTTGATTCATAACCCAGGGATTGAACCTGGGACATAAGAAAAGAAGAGCCCTGCTGGATCAGACCAGTGGTCCATCCTGTCTCACACAGTGGCCAGTCTGTTCCTCTGGAAGGCCAACAACAGGGCAGAGAGGCCGAGGCCTTCCCCTGAGAAGAACATCAAAAGAGCCTTGCTGGATCAGACCAGTGAGGGTTCATCTAGTCCAGCATCCAGCATCACACAGTGGCCAGCCAGTTTCTCTGGAGGGCCAGCAACAGGGCACAGAGGCCGAGGCCTTACCCTGATGTTGCCTCCTGACTCTGGGATTCAGAGACTGACTGCCTCGTAATGTGGAGGTTCCCTTTAGTCACCATGCCTAGTAGCCACTGATAGACCTCTCCCCCTGAATCTGTCTAGTCCCCTTTTAAAGCTGCCTATGCCTATGGCCACCACTATATTCTTTGGCAGCAAATTCCACATTTTAATCACTTGCTGTGTGGAATATTTCCTCCTTCCGTCCCGAATCTACTGCCCATCAACTTCATTGGAAGCCCTCCAGTTCTAGTATTTTGGGAGAATGGAAAAAGCACTCTCTATCTACTCTCTCTACCCTTTGCATAAACTCTGTAAACTCTTAGCCATCACTTTTCTAAGTCCCAGACTCTTCAGCATAGGGAAAGAACTCCAGACTTTCTTCATGCCAATCAAATGCTCTACAGCTGAGCCATGATGCATCCCCAAGAGGGGAAGGTACTTCCAGAGCACCCAGAAATCCACAGCTTGGCATACAGTCAGCCCACTCCTGCTTGGGACCAAATTCGTGTCCAGCCACAACCTTTCTTAAGTCAGAGATGCCTCCCCAGCCCTCCTCATCAATCAAGCTTAGCGCGCAGCCGGGGTTCCTACCTTCCCAGCCGGCCAAGTCCTGTTCCCTCCAGCCCTCGCTGCCTGCATGTGGACCACGCCAGCCCTCCAGTGGAGCGAAGGCTGGGGGCTCGTCTTTCCCTCCCGGCACTCTTGGAGGTGACCCCGGGGCACAGTGGTGGCACCAGGCCTGCAGGGCAGCCCCCTTCCTCTCTCCAGCCCATGGGGTTGGAACTGATGAAGACCCGCATGCTCCTCCCTCTGGGCACCAAGTGCGAGGGCAGCGCCACCAGGTTCCTGCAGAATACTGCCCGTGGGAGTGCCAAGTCCCGCGAGCAGGGCTGCCTGCTGACTGCCCCGCCGGCCACATCGTTCTTGCCACTGCCTTCCTGCCCTCTTCCTCAGCTGTCCTTTGGCAGAAGGGCGTTGCGGCTCCCCCTCAACACACCGGCTGCCGGGGGGAGAAGCATCATCCCTCCTTCTCTCTCTCCCTCTCTCTCCCGCCGGCTCACCTCTGGTGCTCCTCTCTGGTATCTGCCATGTGTCTCGGGCTCCCCCTTGGCATGTGCTGCCATGTGGGGCGGCGAGAGGTCAGGGGTGCCGGAGTGTGAGTGAGCGCGGGTCAGGCGGCTCTGCAAATATGGCTGGAGGAGGACAAGGACAGCGGTGGTGACATCCCTCTCTGGGGCGCCTCAGCACAAGGTGGAAAGTTTGTGTGCATGGGGTTGGCTTTGGGGGCCGGGGACTTGCAGCGCAGCCCAGCGGCACCTCAGGGAGCCCTGCAAGAGCCAGGCTGGACTCATGCTCCTCCTCTCAGCACAGCAGCAGGGGGAGTCCCAGGAGAGCCACCAATCCCCGCCGAAGCGGGCCACACCCAGGCGCCAAGATGGCACCTTGCAACAGAGCAGGGCCTTTGGCAGGGGTGGGGCAGCAGGCCAGTGTGGCGTGTCGCCTTGAGATGGTGCTATAGGCAACTGCCTAACCTGCGCCTGGACAGTCCAGCCCTGACTGGCAGCCACGGTTCTTGCCCATTTGCACCATGACACCTTCTGAAAGCCCTGCTTAGATCTGCGCCATTGCAGTGGAGTACGTCTGAAGAGGTTGTCCTGCAGATATGTGGGTCCCAGGCTGTGAAGGGCTTTATAGGTGACAACCAACATGTGAACTGTTGGCTCTGCTTATTATCTGTGACGCTGCTCTGATAGAGCATGAGGGTTTGGGGCCATCTTGTACTGGGGGTGTATGATTTTGCTGTACTGTATGTTTTATGAAATGTTTCATGGTTTTATGGCATTGAAAGTTGGTAGCCGCCCTGAGCCTGCCGTGAGGTGGGGAGGGCGGGATATACATCTCAGAATAAAGAAATAAGAACCTTGGAAACTTATTGGTAGCCGGTAGAGCAGGTACGGTGTGCTCCCTCTGCCTGGTGCCTGATAGTAGTGGAGCCGCGGCGTTCTTGGTCAGCTCTGGTTTTTGGGTGGTCCTCAAGTACGATCGCACGTGGAGCCCTCGGTAATAGCCTAGCCTTGAGGTTACTGTAACATGGATCCACGTGGCCAGATTGGCTCCCTACCAAATCAGATAGCTGAATTAATTAATCTGTGTACTTAGAGGTTGTTTAATTTAAATTATTGAATTAATTGATCGGCTGTTGAAATAGTCCAGCCAGCGATGGGGAGGCTTAGGGTAATCTGTTGCCCTGATTGATTGTTACATACTAAAAAACTAGTATTGGGATCTATCTATCTGTCTGTCTGTCTGTCTACCTACCTACCTACCTTCCTACCTGTCTATCTATCAAAAAAATGTTAGTCCTGGCGTTTATTTAGCTTACTGGCCAGAGAATTAGAGTTTACTGCAATCAATTATTGGTCTGTGCTTTGGCAGGATAGGAATTTAGGCAGCTGTGGACCCAGCAACACTGGGATTTGTTAATAACAACTGGTAGCACATACCCAGGTGTAGCATCAACCAGCTCCGCTAGTGATCTGAGTCCAACGAAGATCACTAGGTGCAGCCATGATAGGGCAAGAGATTCTAGTGCTCCTGGAGAGGGGAAAGTATAGCGGTGGGACCAGGCATGGTGATAAAGGAAGGGGACAGAGAAGCAGAGTAGCTCGTCCCCCTTCCAGCCTGTGTCCCATCCCAAAGGTGGCTGGTAGTGGGGCTAGGATGAATGATCCCCCCGACACTGGTGTTGTGTAATGCCAGGTCTATAAATAATAAGACCATGGTCCTTTGCGACTTCCTGCTTGAGCAGACAGTAGACCTGGCATGCAAGACCGAGACCTGGGTGGGAGAGGGGGGACAGTAGCTGTCTCCCAGCTGGTGCCTCCTGGGTTCTCAGTCCTTCACCAACTGCAGATCAGGGGGTGGGGGGGGAGTGGCTCTATTCATTCAGGAGGCTTTCTCCTTTAGGGTGCTCCCGCCACCAAGGATCGTAGGCTTAGAGTGTGCTGGCCTAGTCTGGGAAGCCAGGGAGAGTTTGGCAATTTGGCTGGTGTACCAACCACCCAACACGCCGGCCAATAGCCTGCCATCCCTGATGGAGGCCATATTGGGCTGGGCATTGGAACACCCTAGACTGATAGTCTTGGGTGATTTCAATGTCCATGCTGACAATGCCACCTCCACTCAGGCAGTGGACCTAGTGTCGTCCATGGCGGCGCTGGGACTCTCCCAGTATGTAACGACTCCCACTCGTTGGGCTGGGCACATGCTTGACTTGATCTTTGTGCTGGGGGTTACAGTGGACTGGATTGCTGCCTTGTCAGTGCCATGGTTGGGCCACCTTGCCCTGAGGGCTGTCTGAATGTTTCACCCCAACCCTGTTTGGGCTGCAAGCGTATTTTAGCTCGCCCGCAGAGCCAGATGGACCCGGTGCTGCTTCAGATGGCTCTACAGAATCCGATGCCCCCTGGCGGTTCATTAGATGAGGTAGTAGAGGACTGGCATAGCCAACACGCTGCAGCCATCGACGAAATCGCTCCCCGACCCCCCCTGCGCCCCTGCTCTAAACTTGCACCTTGGTATACCCAAGAGTTGTGGCTGATGAAGTGAGGGCTAAGATGGCTAGAGAGACAGTGGCGGCATGCCCGCAACGAATCTACAAGAACATCCTATGGGACGTTTATGAGATCTTGTGAGATGGCAGTTAAAGCTGTGAAGAGTACTACACACTTCAATTGCATCTGTGAGCTCACGCCCAGCACAGTTATTAAGAATGATTCGGTCTGTGACGACACTGCTGCAAAGCAGGTCAAACGTTAGAGAATTGGATATTGACTGTGAGGCATTTATGAGCCATTTTGCAGATAAAGTCTTGTTGGTCCGCTGCAGTTGAGACAGTGAGTGAACTCGAGGCTCCATTCACGTCTTCTAGTCAGGTTATGGATCACTTCAGTCCACTCAGCCTAGAGGAAGTCGACATAATTGCTCCTGCCTGTACGCCCCATCACGTGTCTCGTTGATCCATGCCCATCGTGGTTAGCAAAAGCTGGTCACAATGGGTTTCAGGGGCCCCTAGGGGAGATTATTAACAGGTCTCTCTTGGAGGGGCTGTTCCCTGGGGCTGTTAAGGAGGCAGTGGTCCGTCCCCTCTTGAAAAAACCATCTCTGGATCCGGCCGAATTGGCCAACTAGCAGCCGGTTTCCAACTTGCCCTCTTTGGGCAAGTTAATCGAGAGGGCTGTGGCAGTCCAGCTACAGAGCTTTTTGGATTACACTTCCATTTTAGATCCCTTCCAGTCTGGTTTTCGCCTGGGACATGGGATGGAGACTGCACTGGTCACCCTCACGGATGTCCTCTGGAGGCATCTGGATCGAGGCGGGTCAGCGGTACTGTTGCTGTTAGACCTGTCAGCAGTGTTTGACATGACAGCGACCATCAGTTACTGATCCACCACCTTTCAGGAGTTCAGGGGCTTGCCTTGCAATGGCTCTCATCCTTCCTTTAGGGTCGGGGACAAAGGGTGGCAGTAGGGGAACAACTGTCCTGTAAACACCCACTGGATTGTGGAGTGCCTCAGGGGGTGGTACTTTCCCCGATTTCAACATGCACCACTTTGCCCAGATTGCCCAGAGGCATGGACTAGGGTGTCACCAATATGCGGATGACACCCAGCTCTATCTGATGTTGGGCGGCCAGGCTGTCTCTAACCCGGAAGATCTGGACCAAGTGTTACAAGCTGTGGCTGGTTGGCTTGGACTGAGTCGACTGAAGCAATCCAATGAAGACGGAGGTCCTGTGTCTGAGCCGGGATGGCCTGAGGATAGGGATCCCACTCCTGACCTTCGATGGGGCGCAGCTGGAGCCAGCGCTGGAGGTTAGGAGTTTGGGAGTGCTCCTGGATGCCTCTTTAACAATGGAGGCCCAGGTAGCAGCCACTGCCAAGTCAGCCTTTTATTATCTTCAGCTGATCAGGCAGTTGGTTCCCTTCCTTGAATGCAATGACTTGGTAATAGTGATCCATGCGAGGTTAGACTACCGTAATGCTCTCTACATGGGGCCGCCCTAGTCCTAGTCCCAAATCCGGAAGCTGCAGCAAGTGCAAAATGCTGCTGCCAAGCTGTTGATGGGCCTGCCTATCCGGGAATACATCCAGCCTGTGCTGAAAGCACTGCACTGGCTGCCAGTGGCATACCAAATTCACTTCAAGGTGCTGTTTTTGACCTTTAAAGCCCTTTATGTTCATTTTCCAGCATACCTACGGGACCACCTTTCCCTATATGTTCCCCAGAGAGCTCTGTGTTCAGGGTTGGCCCTCCCAGGTCCCAAAGATGCCAGGTTGGCGATAACCAGGGCCAGGGCCTTCTTGGTGGTGGTTCTGTACTGGTTGAATGAGCTTCTGAAAGGTATCAGGGCCCTGAAGAACCTTTTACAGTTCTGCAGGGCCTGCAAGGTGGAGCTCTTCCACCAGGCATTCCGTTGAGGAGCCATACATACCGTGAGGAGTGTCCCTGTGCCCTGGCCTTTCCATCTTCAGCCCATCCGTGCTGCATGTATACAAGGAGATCAATGGAGCTGGCACAGGAACATCATTATTACTGCCACCATGGAGTATTGTTTTAAATCTGAAATTCTAAGCCAACCGTCTTGTTGGCTTGTTGGCATTCTTAAAGTAGTTTTGTTTTGTGTAGGAAATTTTTTGGGCGATTTCTTGAGTTAACAATTCATTTCATGTTGCAAAAGTTTCAATTTCATTTTCAAACTGGAAGTATTTCTGCTTCTAATAGATCTTTTACAAGTGAAGTTGAAGTCCAGGTCATGTCAATTCTTGACTGTGAGTCATGGCATGATGAATAGAGAGTAAAAATTTTTAAATTCATATTTCTCACATGCCAAGAGTCTACTAAATTATATTCTTCTGCTAGCTGAAGGAAGGAGACTGGTAATTCATTGCCTTTTTTTTTTTGCTTTGAGGTTGCAGATTTTTTGTCTAAGGAGCCATCAAAAACTGCATTGTAGTCTCCCATAACACATAGCTGGTCAAAGCTGTATTTAGAAAGGAGAGTATGTAGCAGTTTATAAAACTCTTGCTGCTGTTGATTTGGTGTGTATATATTAGCAACCAGTGTTGTTTTGCCTTGAAGTTGGATTTGTGTTAACAAAATTCTGCCATCTTCAGAGCTAAATATTAGCTCCGGATGTAACTTTTCCTTTATAAAGGTAATAAGTCCTCTTTTCTTCTTTTCTTTATCTGATGATATAAAGTATTTCCCCAAGTTTTTAAGTTCTAAGTATTTTTGATCTGATTCTTTTATATGTGTTTCTTGTAGGCAGATCTTCTAGTTGCATTTTCTTCAACTGTTGAAATATTCTTCGTCTTTTCTGTGGTCCATTCAGTCCATTGACAGAAATAAATTTAAGTTTTTTTCTGTCCATTTTGTGGGTTTGTTTGAATAGGTATATCCTCTGATTCTTTCTTAAAGTCTTGTCACTATCTGAGATGCTGGAAGTTTATCTTTGAATTTCTTTGGGTTCTTACATTTTACCAGTGGGCCTGAAACACCTTTATGGGTTTTTTTTTAAAAGATTTTTATTGATTATATCTATATTCTACATTTTTACGCTACTTACTATGTTAAATTTATCTTATACAGAGAATACTTTATAAAATGCTTAATCTATCAATTTGTAAAAATTATTATAGCATTTAAAAAAAACATGGTTAACACATATTACTTTGTTACTTTTTCCATTCAAAAAGCTATTTGGCAGTATGCATAGTTTGGAGACAACACTTAATAACAAAGCTTATAATTCATACTAGTGCATATGCTTAATAAACATTTAACAATCATTTCTTCTTTTGTCCTCTTCTTGTTTTCTTAGTCTCAACATGTACTTTTGGAGCTGCTGCTCCTATCTCCGAGTCTGATATCTCCTCTTCGCTCTTAGAGCTATCAAAACCGTACATACTTTCTTGCGAAGCCAGCGAATCATCTGTGTCTCTGCCTTTTTTCTTTTCTTTGTCTTTTTCCAAAAATTTTTTCGCTTGTTCAACAGAGTCAATCTTGTATTTCTTGTCTTTGATGCTGAAGCTAAGTCCCTCTGGAGTATTCCAACGGTATATTATTGATTCAGACTGAAGCCATGTTGTCAGCTTTCTATAGGCTTTTCTTCTTCTCCGTATTTCAAATGGTACATCTTTCAAAACTTTAACTTTATCTTCTTGGATCTTCAGAACCGCTTTACTTGTGGCTTTTAAAACCACATCCCTTGTTGATTTCTTGGAGAACCTTATCATAATTTCACCTGGCAGGCTTTTCTTTTTAATATATTCTGGGTAGGTCCTGTAGACCATATCCATTTCGCTTTTTAATTCTTCTGCTTTTAAGCCTGATAACGGTGCCAACGCTTCACTTAACAGTCCTTTAAGGTCTTCTCCTTTTTTTTCTGGTACGTTCTGAAGTCGTAGGAAGAAATTCGCCCGTTCCATTTGCAATTTCAAAAGGGAATCATGATGAAGAGCCTTTTCTTTTTCTGCTTTCTGTAGTCTTGAATCTTGATTTTTTTACTGACGTTTTGACCTCCATAAGGTCCCGCTGCAGCTTCTCTGTGACTTTATTCGACTCCTTCAGCTCTGACTGCATTTTATCCATCTTAATGTTCAGTGACGTCATTTGATCCACTAGAGGTCGCAATAGCGAGAACACCGCGCTCATCTCGGTGGTATCAACCTTTGAACTCGGAACTGTAGTTGCTAGCTTTGGGGAAGGTTTCGGTTTCCCCGCCATTGTTGAGACTTCGTTATTGTTTACGATTAGATAAGATGGAGATAAGAAGCGATTTTTTCAGCGACACTTGTATCGTTTTAATTGTTAAGTCCTCAAGTATGCGATACCGCCATCTAGCAGCTCATCTAAGCTTTCCTTCCTTCAGTAACGCCGTGGGAAAGAGCCTCGTAAGTACGCCGATAATGGAAGGGGGGGGGGATTTCTCTCCACCCGCCGCTTTTCCCGCTAAGTTGCTTATTTTAACTTCGAGACTCACTTTTTCACCTTTGCGTAGCTGGAAGTTACTGCTTCATCGCTTCATATTCTCTGCTGCTTCACGGTTTGCGCTATAGCCATGCGGCTCCCGCGATGGGGGAACCTATGGGGGTGATGAGGGGGACCTCGATCCCACGGTCACCACCGCTTGGAGAGATCCCTTCTTGTGCCACCCCAGGCAGAGCCCCCTCACTGGGGTCTCTGGGGGCTCGGCACCTGTCCAGAGCCCCTTCTTCCCATCGGGTACGGATCGCCTCCCCCGCTAGCGCGGAGGGACGCGTCCGCCATTCTTCGCAAGTCTTCCGGAAGTCTGAAGCACCTTTATGTTGATCTTGGTTATCATCATCATCATCATCATCTTCTTCTCCTCCTCCTCATTCTCCTCCTTCAGTCTCTTGGTCCTCAAGATCTAGTTGCCTGCTATAAGTCTTTAAAAAGTCTTTTACTTTCAAAGGAGAATTGATTTTGTGTCTTCTTCTAAGGTGAAAAGGAGTCCTTCTGGGAGTAACCACCTATATGTTACTCCATTTTTTCTAAGAATCGCTGCAAGTTCCATATAAGGCTTCCTCTTCTCTCTTACTCTCCATGGAGTTTCTTTAAGTATTTTTATCTCTGTATCTTCAAACTTCAAGGGTATTGTGTTTGCAGCTTTGAAAATTTCATATCTGAAGGATCTTTATGAAATTTAACATGGATTAAGGAATGAAAAAGAAAAAAGGACCATTTTATTTTTGAAAGACCCTCTTGGAAATAAGAAAAATCTTCCTTAAGAATTGAAATTTATTGTAGAGTCCTTCTATGAAAAACTATATCAAAAAGGAGAAGCCAATATAAGTGAGGTCCATTTTTTTTTTTACTAAAACACAATATGATGACTTTTGCAGAAGACCAAATAAAAATACTAAATGACCCAATAGCATTTGCAGAAATTACTGAAGCACTGAAAAAACAGTGACCAGATGGATTTCTGGCAGAATTTAATCAAATTTTTGAAGACCAGTTGATGTTACTTTTTAAATTGGTTGTGCAAGAAATATTGACTGAAGGTAAAGTTCCAGACACTTCGAATGAGGCATTGATAACCAGACAGAATACAGATCAGAAAGAAATTAAAAACTATAGACCAATTTCATTACTTAATGTGGACTATAAAATTTATGCCTCTATCCTAGCTACAAGACTCAAAAAAGTTCTGATAAAAGTCATACATCAAGACCAAGCAGATTTTCTACCTTAAAGACAACTTAGAAACAACGTAAGAATGGTATTAAATGTACTTGAGTACTTTGAATCACATGCTGAGAAACAGATGGCATTAGTCTTTTTGGATGCTGAAAAGGCCGTTGACAATCTTAACTGGAGCTTTATGCTTGAGAAATAATTGGTTTCACAATGTGGTCCTAACTTCCTTACAATGGTGAAGGCGATTTATTCTTTACAACAAGCGAAGATTCTGGTTAATGGAGAATTAACAAGAAATATTGCTATACAGAAGAGAACCAGACAATGATGCCCACTTTCATCTCTACTATTTATTTTTGCACTTGAAACACTAAATGATATGATTAGAAATGATACCAATATCAAAGGCCTTAAAGTTAGAGGAGAGGAGTATAAGCTTCAGGCCTTTGCAGATGACTTAGTATTTATATTGGAAAATCTGATGGAATCTGTTGTGCACCTTCTAAATACTCTTCAGGAATGGGGTCAAGTGGCGGGTCTGAAAATAAATTTTAATAAGACTAAAATTTTAACAAAAAATATGACAACCAACCAGAACCTACAATTACAACAAATACCAGGTCTGGAAATTAAGAAAAAATTAAAGTATCTTGGAATAAATATAACAAATAGATGTAGCTCATTGATTGACAACAACTACTCTCCACTCATTTTAGAAATTAAGAAAAACTTTGAAAAATGGAAAAATCCATAAATATCTTTTATGGGCAGAATTGCAACAATAAAAATGAATGTACTACCTAGACTAATCTTCCTGTTTCAAACAATCCCGGTCCTTCAAAACCAGAAATTGTTTACAGAGTTAGATAAACTGATGAAACAATTTATATGACAAGGGAAAAAACCAAGACTAAAACTGAAAGGTCTACAAGATGCAAGAGAGAGAGTAGGATTTGCTCTTCCAGACTGGAACCTCTACTTTAAAGCTGCAGCAAGGACATGGCTGAAGGACTGGATCACATTAGAGAATACTAGAATACTAACATTGGAGGGCCATGATTTGTTGTTGGGCTGGCATGCTTTTACTTGGTATGGAAAAGCTGAGGTTCATAAATATTTTAAACAACATTTCAGAAAAGCATTGTTAAGGGTATGGGAAGAAGTTAAAAGACTTCTTTATCCTAAAATTCCAAAATGGGTTGCACCCTTGGACGTTTTTTCAAACCCAAACCTGACTGCCAAGAAGTACTTACTGAAATATGACAACCTTTTGAATAATAAAAATCAATTAAAAACGATTGAAGCTATTAAAAACATAAACCCTGAGCTTAACTGGTGGGAACTGGTACAGATTCAATCTAGATATACTAAAGATAAACTCTTAGGATTTTGTTCTAAACTGGTTGAAGTTGATAAGATATTGCTTCACTCTGAAGGAAAACTGATAAAAAAATTGTATGTGCTATTGTTAGAACATAAGACGCAAGATGAAATAGTTAAGAATTCTGTGGTTAAATGGGCACAGAATGTGGGCCATAATATTCATCTTGACCAATGGGCCCAGGTGTGGAAAACAAATGTAAAAATTACAAAAGCAGTTTTGCACAAGGAAAATATATATAAAATGTTTTATAGATGGTATTTAACACCAGATGTGTTAGCAAAATTTTATCCTAATCTGTCAAATGCTTGTTGGAAATGTAAAAAGACTGTTGGGTCCTTCTACCATATGTGATGGACCTGTGATAGAGTTAAACAATATTGGGCGTGGTTCCATGGAACTTTACAAAACTTTTTGAAAATTATTATACCTTTTTACCCCTGAGTTATTTATATTGAATATAAGGCCTGAAAACTGTAAAAATGAGGATTTTTATCTGATCATACATGCATTAACAACTGTGAGAATATTGTATGCAAAAAATTGGAGAAAAGATAAAATACCTACAAAAGAAAAAGTTATAAGTAAAATACTGGAAACTGCAGAGATTGACAAATTAACTTTATTTTTAAAAGGATTACAGGAAGAGAAATTCTACAGTATGTGGACTAAATTTTATACATGGCTAGAAAGCTATATGAACTGAACTGAGCTGATTTGATCTTTACACTCCTTAACTACAACTTGAGTCACTCAACTATCTTAAAATGACTGTAGACTATTTGAATTATTTTACTTCCCCCCCCCTCAGGTCACCTATCTCACCTATTACAGAAATTGATAACTAGACAATATGAGAGATACCTTTGGAAATACTTTTAGATATATTATCCTCCACCTGTTTTATGTATATTTGTTTGTATGTTTTATATGTTTGCTGTTATGTCTGTGTGTTTGAAAATAAAAAACCTTACTACTGTAAATCTGAAATTCTCTGCTCTTTATCTGAATACTGTTCCAGCACTTTAGGATAATTGCTTTGTTTATGTTTATAGTTTTTGGATGTTTTTATTATGGATTTTAATTATACTTATATATGCATTTTATGGAAGCCGCCCTCAGCCTGCCTTGGTGGGGAGGGTGGGGTACAAATAGAATAGAAATGAATGAATTTATTTATTTATTTATTTATTTATTTTTTAATGCACATTACATTCAAGCACATCCCCATTCCCATACACATTATATACCCTGCCCTCCCTCTCCACAAAGTTTATATGCTATTTCTGTGTCTTCGGCAAAAAGACCCTTATATAAGTCCTCTTTCTGTCTATCTTTAAGTCTTCTTCATCTTTTTCCTTCTCAGTTCCTCTTCCCTCTTCCTTCTTCTCTTTAGAGTCGTAGCCGAAGATTATTCGTGTCCTGAAGTCAGGATTGAAAAGTTTTAATGTAACTTGGATGATTATTTTTCACACATGTTATTCATTTGCGTTTTCCTTCTCCCCTCCCTCCCCCCTTCCCTTAACTACTCGTCCTTTCTAGCCAGGGGCACAGACCTAAGAGCTTCCACTGAACGTCTTGCCTTTGACCTTTCATGACCCAGTTTAGATATAATTGCCATTTCCCCCTAATCTTTCCTATTCTTACCTCCCATAACTCATCCTGGTTAGAAATAGTTATAATATCTGATTGTATATATTCGAATAAATAATTTTGCCAATTTATTTCTGTCCATTTAGTTTTGTCTTTCCAACCGAGTGCTATCACTGCTTTGCCAGCTAGCACTATTGCTTTAAATAAATCCTGCCCTCCTTTTCCAATGACTTGGTTTCCTAAGGTGCTGCTTAGCATCAATTCCAAATCTATCTTCGGCTTTATTGCAAAGAACTTATAAAGCTGCTCTACTACTTTCTCCCAAAAACCTTTAGCTTCTGTACACTCCCACCACATATGGGAGTACCATCCTTTCCCATTCCTGCAATGCCAACAGTTTGAACTTAGTTGTGGGAACATATTAGCCAATGTAGCCGGAGTTCTATACCATTTGGTATAAAATTTCAATTCCAGTTCTCTAAATTTGTGCACTTTAATCTCCTGGATTCCATTTATGATTCTTTTAGCTGTCTGTTCCGTTAGACAGGTTTCTACACTCCATTTACCCTGGAGCAGGGTTCTTACTTGATCTTTATCATTTATCATCTTCCTGTATATTCTACCTGCTAATCCTCTCTTTGCATTAACCATTGATCGTAATAACTCCTCCATTGGCTCTCCCATAGCCGAGGTTTTATTTTCAATTATCTTTTTGAGTCTATTATATAAACCTGTTATCTTCAGCCAATGTTTCTCTCCTATGTTCTCGTATAGTGTTGGTAGTGATTCAAGTGTCTGTCCGTATATTATATCGTGTAACCTAATATACCCTTTCTGTTTGAGTAGCTCCCACCATTTCTCATCTTTTTCTTCTTCATCCAAAGCCTCTAATGGGGCATACTTAGATATTCCCCTCAACCATTTTGATTGCCATTTCCTCCATATCATTAGTGCTGTTCTTCTCGGCCCTTTTCCTAATGTATCGTATTTAAATTTTTCCCTTGTAAATACTCCAAATTTCCCTATCCCTTTATTTGCCTCATTCTCAACTCTAACCCATTTTTGTTCACCTTCCTCCCCTATTTCCATTAATGCTTTTATCTGAAATGCCTCATAATAATTCCCCATTTCTGGTAGGCCCCATCCCATATCTGAAGTATGAAGAAATGAATGAATGAATGAATGAATGAATACCTTGAGCTCGCCAACCTCTGTGCTAAATAAAGAAGGTAAAAAGCATTGTTTCACTGCTGAATCGACTTGTTGAATGCGATCAAATGGTGATCCTGCTAACTTCACTACTGGATTGTTGTGATACACTCTCCATGAGCTGCTGCCTTTGCAGTTGTCTTGGATGCTCTGAGCAGTGGAGAATGCGGCAGCAAGCCTCCTCCCCGGGTTTAGCCACTCTGAACACTGGATTCCATTCCTTTGGAACGGCCTGCCAGGGCTGGTGAGGAAGGCGCCTTCTGTTGCCGCATTTAGGAAGTCATGTAAGGCGTTCCTCTTCTGGTGAGCATTTGGTGCGGGGTGAATGTTTTCAGCAGACCTGGCTGTGCATGTGCTGATCCTGTGTGTTTTAATTCTTGGGCGTACTGCCTTAATGCTTTTAAATTAGTAAACTGTGTATTTTAATTTGTTTGTTACTTTATGTCTTTGTAAGTAGGTTGCTACACTGTCCACAGTGTTGAGTCCAAGGAGATAGAAATGGTTCAGATAAGTGTGGGAAGCCCTCAAAGACTGTCAACCAATATCATCTATGACTTGTCACAATTCAGTCTCAACTTATTCACTTTTAACCACTTGACAACAGCAGTCAGGCATTGGCTCGGGATAGCTACAGGAGAGTCAAGTTTTGGATCTAGGATTAAGGTGTTAGCAGATTCTGATTTTCTTCCCATTTCCCTCCCCCCCTTGATTTCTCTTATCATGTGATAAAGTTGATTCTGATTAAATATGGCAGTTAAATTCTATTGGTGGGACAGGATAGGTGTCAGAATTTCACTCTGATATTTAGTGTTCTGTGTGGCCTTGAGCCAGTTAATCTGAATCTGGCAGCCCCGCTGCTGTCAGGGAGCATGAGGGTCGAGAGGGAGCAGGGCACCGTGCTGTGGAGAAGGGGAATGTGCCCTCAGAAGGGACCTCTTCTACAGCTGGTGAATGGGTATCCTTTTGCACCAAGGAACCATCCCTGGGCAGGGAGGGCGGGGGGCTCTTGGTAGATGGAGATTCGATCCTTTGGCAGGTAGACAGCTGGGTGGCAAAACAGCATACTGATGGTATGGTGACTTGCCTGCCTGGTGTGAAGGTAGCGGACATTACGCATGTTCTAGAAAGGCTGGTAGATACTGTTCGGGAGGAGCCAGTGGTCATGGTACATGTTGGCACCAACAATGTGGGGAAATGTAGTCGTGAGGTCCTGGAGGAAAAATTTAGGCTGCTAGGCAGGAGACTCAGGGCCAGGACCTCCAAGGTAGCCTTCTCGGAAGTGCTACCTGTTCCACGCGCAGGGCTGGAGAGACAGGCAAAGATCAGGAGTCTCAGTGCGTGGATGAGATGATGGTGTGGGGGGGAAGGGTTCAAGTTGGTTAGGCACTGGGATGCTTTTTGGAACAAGAGGGAGCTGTACAAGAGAGATGGTCTCCACTTGTCCCGGGAAGGAACCAGGCTGCTGGCGCTTACAATCAAAAAAGTGGCAGAGCAGTTTTTAAAAGGAATATTGGGGGAAAGCCAACAGGAGATGAAAAGTCTCTGGTTCGGGATGGCTCATCTCAAAGAGGTGAAGGGGTAGCTGTTACTTTTCTACAAGGAAATGGATTAGAATTGTCCACTGAGACTGTGGCTAATGATAGGGACTGCCGGGCAAGGTCTCGAAGCAGCAAGACGAAGGTTATGGGCTTAATGGGAAACTATGGGCGCGATCATACGCACCCATTTACGACGCAAGCGGTGCGATGAAGCGACGGCGCAAACCGACGGGATCAGACGAGCACATCTGCAAAGCGTTGTGCTACCGGCATAACAATGTCGCGAGCGCCCGTTGATGCGCTTCAAAAAGAGACCGCTAAAACAGAAGTCTTTTCCAGAAAAGCCGGAAGCAGGCGTGCGTGGGATTGCAGCAGCGCACCGACGCTGCTGTGTGATCGCGCACCGACGTTTGCCGTCCGATTCTGTGACGTACCGTGGGATCGCATTAACGCGCCTTTTTATGCAGCGACGCAACGCAGGTACGATTCCCGTCCGCTTTATCGCACTCGTGTGGACGGGCCCTATAGATGTTTATATACTAATGCTAGAAGAGTCCAAGGTAAAATCGAGGAGTTGGAATGCTTGGTGTTGGGGGAAAACATAGACATTGCGGGTATTTCAGAAACTTGGGATGAGGAAAATCAGTGGGATACAGTGATTCCTGGTTATAAATTATATCGAAAGGATAGTGGGGGAAGGGTTGTAGGTGGGCCCAAAATGAAGCTTAACATTGGGAGTTTGTTATCGCCCACCAGATCAAAAGATAGAGGAGGATTATAAAATGATGAATGAATTCAAGATAGCGGCTAGACGAAACAACTGTGTTGTAACCGGTGACTTTAACTACCCATACACTGATTGGGTCAATATGTGTTCAAGTCGGGGAAAAAGAGATTGGGTTTCTAGACACTCTCAATGACTGTGCTATGGAGCAGATGGCCATGGAACCTACCGGGGAGAGGTGATCCTGGATTCGGTCCTAAGTAACTCCCAAGACCTGGTGAGAGATGTAAAAGTGATTGCTCCACTGGGGAACAGTGACCATAATGTTATTGAGTTCAATATTTGTATAAAGAGGGAGTTGCCCAAAAAGACTGACACAACCACTTTTAACTTTAAAAGGGGTAACTTCTCTGATATGAGGGGACATGTGAGGAGGACACTGAAAGGAATAGTAGGAAGGGTCAAAAACATTGGGGAAGCTTGGAGACTATTTAAAATTACAATCCTAGAAGCTCAGAAAAAATATATACCTCAGGTTAGGAAAGGCACAAATAGGTATAGGGAAAAGCCTGTATGGTTAACAAACACAGTAATGGAAGTTGTAAAAGGTAAGAAGGATTCTTTTAAGCAGTGGAAAGCTAGTCTCAGTATAAAGACCAACAGTAAAACTTTCTTCAAATACATTAGAAGTCCTTTTCTCCCTTTCTCACAATACAAGAACTTGTGGGCATTCCATGAAATTGCTGAGCAGTTGGGTTAGAACAGATAAGAGGAAATACTTCTTCACCCAAAGAGTGATTAACACATGGAATTCACTGCCACAGGAGGTGGTGGCAGCTACAAGCATGGATGGCTTCAAGCAGGAATCAGATAAACATATGGAGCAGAGTTCCATCAGTGGCTATCAGCCACAAGGTATAGATAGGAACTCTCAGTCTGGGGCAAGTGATACACTGTATTCTTGGTGCTTGGGGGGGGGGGGGCAACAGTGGGAAGGCTTCTAGTCTCCTGGCCCCACTGCTGGACCTCCTGATGGCAGCTGGTATTTTTGGCCACTGTGTGACAGAGAGTGTTGGACTGGATGGGCCACTGGCCTGATCCAACATTGGCTTCTCTTATGTTCTTATGTAATATTTCTCAGCCTAACCTTCCTCACAGGATGAAATGGGGAGGGGAGAACCATGTACTCTCTCTTGGGGTCCTTGAAATAAGGGTATAATGAAAAGGTGATAGAGATATTCTACTGTCTTAAATAAGTTGCTGACAGATAACAGTGCTTCCAAGCACCCAAACTTAACTTTAGGGTTTCAAGCCTAAACACCTTCCTCTGCAGTGATCAAATTCTGTATTCTTACAATTGCATAATTCCATATGTACATTCTGGTTTGAATCTGGAATATACTTTGGAATGCTTTATGATCTTTCTCATGTGCTTAGGTCTTTGTGGTGAGCTCAGCTTCAAGCTATTCATCTTTATGAGGGTAAACAAGGAGGGTATAGTAATGAGTTGGATATTTTTAGTCAGTGTACCCACCTGATTGTCAGATCCCGCAGCAATCAGTTCCCAACAACTTTCAGTCAAAAAAAGTAACGTTTATTGAGTACAGTAAAGGCAGGTCTTCTGTGCCTACATTCTGTGTTAGAACTAACAAAAAGCGCACGCAGCAGGTAATTAGACACAGTTCAAGGGGGATCCCCTGATGGCCTAGAGCCAATCAAGGATCAAGCACAAACCCACCAAATCTAACGGGTCTGTATTCCCAGAGGACAGTTACAGCAAGGTACCGAGGTCAGAGGCTGCAGTTACTATGATAAGGAGAACACTGAAGAAACTAAAGTTAAGATTCCATTCCAGGAACGGGCTTCCCCCCTCCTCACGGCAGCTAAGACAGAGGCTTAGTTGACACTGATCCAGCAACTTCTCACTATCTAGACTCAGCTGATTTCATCATGCTGATCCATGCTCGTGTAACTGCACAGTTGGATTACTGCAATGTGCTGTATGTGGGGCTACCCTTGAAGACAACCTGGAAACTACAATTAGTCCAGAATGCGCAGCCTGCCTGCTGTCAGGGGCTAGCTGTTGGGAACATATGGTGCCCATTTTGAAACAGCTTCATTGGCAGCCAGTCTGTTTCCCAGTACAATTCAAAGTGCTGTTTATGACCTTTGAATCTTTTATTTTATTTTTAAGGTAAGTTTTATTAAGTTTCAGACATAAAAAACACACGAACACACAGACAATAACAAAACTGGGGAAAGTTGACATTATCACACTATCTGCTTGTTACTTCTAATACTCTCTAGTATAGTTAGTTTATCTAAAGTCAGTACATATGATTTGTCATATTGCAAAAAAACAAAACAAAATCTTTTTGTCTCTAATTCCATACAAGTCAAAGAATAATATGTAAATTACAGGAGATGATGCAAAGCCCACCTGTTTGCCAGGGCTTTTGAGGGGGTCTGAATATCAGTAAAGATGCCAGCCTCCAAGTGGGACCTGGGGATCCCTGGGATTGCAGCTACCCTCCAGTACCCCTGGAGAAAATGGATGCTTTGGAATGTGGGCTCTGTGACATTGTACCCCACTGAGATCCCTGTCCTCTCCTGGAGTTCCCGAACCTGGAGCTGGCAATCCTACACCCAACCCTCTACCAGCAGCCGGGGGGGGGGGGCTGGCAATCCAAAATAGTAGGCATCTTTTAAGGGGGGGATTGGGGGCTTGTTATTTTATTTTTGGTTTTAGCTGGGGATGTTTATCTGTTTTTGTAAGATGCTTTGAACCAAGAGGAAAGGCTGGGTGGGTAAATAAATAAATAAATAAATAGCAAAATGCACTTCCTCTAGAGGACTTCTTTTCTCCTCTCGTGGTTAATTTCTTTAATAATATTTTAAAGAGCCTTATTATAGGTGTTGCTTGTTTAGAAATTTGTGAACAATGTTATTCAGGATTTATGAGAGTTTTATCTTCCCAAATGATAGCACAATTTTAAGCAATTGAGCTGGGGTGATACAGTGGCTTAGAGAATGAGCTATGATCTGGGAGGTTCCACTTCAGATCTCATCTCCGCCATGAACTTGCTAGGTGACCTTAGGCAAGCCATACTCTCTCTGCCACAGTCCCCCTACATTGTGGGAATAATATTTATTATTTTACAAAATTTGTACCCCAGCTTTCTGCTCTCATTGGGGCCACCAAAGTGGCTACCAAATTAAAAACACATATAATATCTTACAGGGCTTTTTTTTGTAGAAAAAGCACAGCAGGAACTCATTAGCATAATAGGCCACACCCAACAGCAGAAACGCATTAGCATATTAGGCCACATCCCTGACAGCACAGCTCCCTCCCAGGATCGGCTTCCCCAAGTGCCCTGTGGCTTGCGAGGCGCCTGGGGAACCCGGGGGGGTTAGTTTAAACTGCCTTCCCTCCCTGGATCAGCTTGGCTTCCCCAGGCACCCTGCGGCTTGCAAGGTGCCTGGGGAACCCGAGGGGGGGGGAGGCTGTAGGCGTGGCCAACTCAAAAGCCAGCCAGAACTCCGTTCCTGTGTGTTCCTGCCCAAAAATACCCCTGATATCTTAAAAACCATTAATAGCAAAATAAATAAATAAATAAATAAATTCAGAGATAAAATGCATACAAAACCATAAAAATAACAATTAAAACATTGGGCAGGAAGGAGGGATCACTGACAGAATGCCAAATGAAAAAAAGTCTTCACACATTGGCTGAAGATGGCAAAAGAAGGGGACAGATGAGTCTCCCTGGGGGCGGGGCGTGCCAGAGTTTTGGTGCTACTAGTGAGCGGGCCCTCTCCCAAGGGCACCTGAAACTCAGCCTTGGAAGATGTAAGGGAGTATGCAGTTCTTCAGATATGTTGGTTCAAAACCATACAAGCCTTTATAGGTCAACACCATCTCCTTGAATTGTGCCTGGAAACAGATTGGGCACCAGTGTTGATGGGCCAAGACTGGAGTGATACGGTCCCCATGACCCATTCCAGTCAACTTCCTGGTTGCAGCACTGTACAGCAACTGAAGTATCTAAACTCTTTTCAAGTGCAGCCCCATGCAGAGCACATTCCAGTAATTTAACTGAGATGTAACCAGGGTGTGCACCAAAATGGCCAGTTCTTTTCTGCCCAGGAAAGGCTGGAATTGGCCAACCAGTCAAACCTGGTAAAAGACAGGCCTGGCCATTTGCTTATCCAGCAGCATGCATGAGTCCAAAAGAGTAGGGCCTCTTTCTTCAAGGGGAGCACAACCCTATTCAGAATGGATAATGCCTTAAATCCCAGGTCAGACCTTCTGTTCACCAGTAGCACGTCCATTTTGTGGGGATTTAGCTTTAATTTATTAGCCTGCATTGCTCCAAAACTGCCTCCAGGTACTAGTTCTTGGTTTCTCAGCATCCCTGGAATCAGTGAAACGGCAAGGTAGAACTGCGTGTCACCTGCCATGTTGGTGACAACCCAGCTCAGATCTCTGGATAATCTCACACAGCTGTTTTCTGTAGATGTTGAAATGCATAGGGAACAAATGGAGCCTTGCGGGATTCCAGAAACTAAGGGGCTGAGCAGCAGTCCCCCAGCGCCACCTTCTGAAACCTGCCCTCCAGATGGGACCTGAACAGCTGCAAAACAGTGCCTCCCCATCCCAGCCTAGATAGGCAGTCCAGAAAGTTACCATGATTATGGTATCAAAGGTTGCTGAGAGGCCCAGGAGAATCAACAAACTCACACTCCCTCTGCCAATCTCCCAAAGCAGCCCAGGGGAGTTTTAGTCCCATAACCAGGCTTAAAACCAGATTGGAAAGAATGTAAACAATACTAAAGTAATAATTCTGTCCTACCTTACAGGATAGTTGTCAGAATTACTGCAAGAATGTTCTACATTCTTGTGAGACAGTTCTCTAACTAGAAAACTGGCTCACAAGAATGAAATATTTGTGAGAAAACTTAAAAATCCACCAACCACAGAAAGGCATCAGCTGTATCATTAAACTGGCACTAGGTCCTTAAGCTTGTTTTGAAGCCCTCTGGAAGAACTGTTCTAGATCACAGGAATCTGTTCATATAACTGGGGATTTTAGTCTGTGGGGACAATGTCTGCAGCAATGCCTATACAAAGGCTTTCCATCTCTGTTTATGAGAGGAAATGTCCAGTGGGCATTTCCAAATGTGTATTTTGCAGTTACTTTTTATAGTGAAAAGAGAGAGCTTGTGATGTGTATTCTATAAAGCTGAGTAATATTTACAAGCTGATGTGTAGAATGCAGGATAACCGGTCCCAGAAGAAGGCACTGAACTGTTTCTAGAGCGCATGTGGGAAACTGCTGCTGGCGTTCAAACAAGCACTTTATGGGTTACACTATGATGTAGAGATGGCACCATCCTGTGCGTGACTGTATCATGTGCATTAATGTTTGAATAGGCTCAGCTATATCTCTATACTGCTGTAATGATAGGTCAAGCAGGTTCTTTGGATCCCCAGCTTTCATTTTTAAAAATGCAAGTCTGTACTCCATTATCTCTGCAATATGAAAGCTGAGAATTCCAAGAACCTGCTTGACCTATCATTACAGCAATATATCAATATATTGCTATTTTAGTGCCATTTAAATAAAAATGCGGCCATGATACAAATATATCAATATAAGCATGTGCAAAAAGGGGAGTGCTGTGATGCCACTGATGATGACAGCACCCTCCCTTGAAAATCCTGATTATTTAAGGCGCATGAAGAATAAAATAAACTGACTCTACAACTGTGAAAATGCAGAGGGTAGATGTGCAGAAGAACCGTGCCCAAACTGATTCCAGTGCTTGTGGATTGACTGCCAAGAAAATCAGGAGTAAGTTCTATGAGCCACATTGCATGTTATGGGTGGGCATGGGACAATCTGTGGCTCGTAACTCCATTTAAGACAAAAAATAGCATTCAAAAAGTTGCCACGAGGGCCTGACCCACGGCACAGTGGCACCATGCAATCTTGTTCCTCCTCCCATGCCTTTTCAGTTGCCCAGATAGTCATGTCGGACTGTTTCAGAACTTGAAAGGTGGCCTGGGGTGGGTGAGGGAATTGCATGGTGCTGCTTTGCTGCGAGTCCGATCAGTATTGCAGCCATTTTCAAACTGCTAAATTCTTACCTAAAACAGCGTCAGCAGTCATTTTGTCCTGTGCCCACATGTAATGTGTAGTTGGGCTCTGTGTGTGAACAGTAAGGCATTCACATGAAGCTGTCTGATATTGAACCAGACCATTGGTCCATCAATGTCAGTATTGTCTAAGGCTGGTAGTGGCTCTCCAGGGTCTCATATCACCTACTACTTGATCCTCTAATTTGGAGATGACAGGGATTGAACCTGGTACCTTTTACCACTGAGCCACACTCCTCCCTTCCAAATAACACCATTATCAAGAAAAGAATAGGCTTTTAGATTTAGTCAGGGTTTTTAGCTCTGTTGGGTTTTTACATTTGTTTAGATGTTTTAGTCATCATTTCTGGATGAGAAGCAATTGTGAGCATTTCTGCAAAGAGACGTCTATTGATGATCAAACTGGAACAAACAGAAGGCCAAGGTCTGGGATCTTCCTGTTAGATTTTCATGTGTGTGCGTGTCTGTTGTACTGCCACATAATGAAGTAACAAAGAAAACATTGAGTTAGCATGGGCAGAGAGGGCTAGAATGATATTTATAACCTAGAACTATTTCTTTTTTCATTCTCTTGCAGAGTATTATAGTCAGTATAGAAATGCCCCATAAATGGCTACAAGTGTAATGCATTAGTACTGGTCGTTAAGAGAAGAGGAGCCAAAATCTGTCATGTGATAAATAGCATGAAACACTGATTTACTATAGATATAAGGAAAATTTATTTTTAACACTGTCAAGTTAAGACCATGTTTGCAGGCCCGATTAGTAGCCAGTAAAAGCAACAAGAATGCACGCCATATCTTGGCTTGAACAAGATTTAAATTGTTTCCTTATTCTTAAACTTTGACTCTACCTTTTTTAAAACAGCTTTTAAAGATTTATTGTGGGAACTAACTGCTTCTCTCTCTCTCTCTCTCTCTCTCTCTAAAAACCAGCTTTACAAAATTTTTAGACATTGTAATAGTATTTTCTGAAAATAGGGAAATTAGGTTGCATCAGTGAAACATGCACACGTAAGTCATGATTCTTACACTGAGACTCTCCACCCATTTAGTAACACTGGATCTTCACACCCTAGTCCTTCTTGAGAACTCCCACTGATTTAGTGTAAAATACATGTAATTTAGCACAACTGGTATAGACAGCTTCCCCAGTTGTAACTGGAGCTGGACCCTTATATAGGGTGTATTTCAGTTACGGTGTAGAGTACAGCAGCCATTTGGCACTGTGGCTGTTAAGCAGAACACCTGCTTTGCATACAGGAAGCTCTTTGTCCACTCCCGGCCATCTCCAGCTTAAGGCTAGGAGGTGTTGGGGAAAGTCCTTCTGTGTCTGAGGCTCTGGAGAGCTGCTGTCAGACTGAGTAGACCAGGGGTGGCCAAACTGTGGCTCAGGAGCCCCATTCGGCTCTTTCACAGATATTGTGCGGCTCCGGGGAGGCTCCCCATCTATTTGCTCTCCCTCTTTCTTTCTTCCTCTCTTCCTCCCTCCCCCATCTATTTGCTTTCTTTGTTTCTCTCTCTCTCTCTCTTTCTTTCCACCTCTTTCTCTCTTAGACACATAAATATCATTAGCAAACAAATAAATATCATTCGACAAATAAATATTATTATGAATATCTGTTTTTTCCCCTTTTGTTTTTTATTTTTGGCAGTCTCATTTAATATTAATAAAAAGCAATTTGTAATATTTGTTCATGTCTTGTGGCTCGCAAACATCTGACGTTTATTCTGTGTGGCTCTTACATTAAGCAAGTTTGTCCGCACCTGGAGTAGGTGTTGAGCTAGGTGGCTCGGTGTGAGGAAGGTTTATCCATAGGTTCATCATCCTAGGAACTGATATGTTTTCTAGGGATAAAAAGGTAAAGGACTATGTACCTGCTTCCATGTATTCTGAATAGAAGGTCAACAATTTAAGCATATGGATGACATTCACAAGTGAAATAAATAATTTTGTGTTTTCTAGAGATACTGAAGCACAAAATTATTTATTTCACTTGTGAATGTCATCCAGATGCTTAAATTGCTGACCTTCTATTCAGAATACATGGAAGCAGGTGCATGATACTTTTTGGTTCTACTTCCATATCCTGTGCCAAATAAGCTGCCCTGAGCCCGTTCGCGGGGAGGGCAGGATATAAATCCAATAAATGAATGAATGAATAAATAAATAAATAAGTTGCTTTTTAAGTGCACGTGTGTCATTCACATTTTGACATGATGTCTGTGTTTGCATTTAGATCCCGTACAGTTAATTGCAGTGTGCTCCACGTTGCCTTTATTTAGAAGAAAAATTTACCTGGATACAGGATAGCTTACTTCTCAGGAAGTGTAGGATTGCAGCCTGCACGTACAGTTAAAATGCCTGGAGATCTCAAAAAGGTAACAGGACAGGGATTCGCAGGTTCATGTTAGCTAGGAGAGGGAAAGGTAGAATTGCTGAAGGAAAGGCAGCAGTGACCCAAATCAGCAGTGGCTCAGGTGAATAATCTGTCACACAAATTGTTTAGATTGCAGCTGGAGAACCATGCGGACATTATTATAGGCAGAAATTGCATACTGTTTTTTTAATAAAAGTTTTTTTTATTTTATTACCAAACAAACAAAACACACAAAACATATTTGCATACTGTCGAATCCTTCTGCTGCATGACATCATATTTTGGAGAGATGTTTATCTTGCCCTTCCTCCAAAGAGCTCAGGATAACACGTATGGATGGATCTACCTTGCACTATTTTATCCTCACGACAGCTCTACCTTACCCATGAAGTAGGACAGAATGAGGAGTGACCAGTCCAAAGTAATCCAGAGAAGTTTATGGCCAACTAGAAAATTGAACCAAGATCTCCCAGCTCCCGCTACACCTCGCTGGCTGTATACCATGACAGCAAAGGTTAGCCCTCTCTTGCAAGCCCCTCCTGTGGGTGTTGTGATGCAAGAAGTAAGGAACTGGTTATTCATTTATTTTTTAAAAGTTCTTTCTACCTTTCCCAGGAGCTCAGGGTAGCTTCCAAACAAAAGAATGGCCCAACAGTTAGAGCAGTGTTTTCCAACCCATAGGTCAGGAGTTTTACCTGCTGTGTTGCAAGTTCCTGCAGAGCTATATTTTAGCTGCTTTTTGGAAGGACCTGCTGCTAATATGTACACATGGAAAGCACACAAACTAAGAGGAGCACAGGATGCCAAGGTGAAGTCCTCAGTGGAAAGGATTTGTTTTTAGCGCCATTGGGCTTCTCTTTTTCCTGTCATATGACCGTGATGTTATGTGGGTTCCTGTTTCATGCTTGCAGATCAGCAGGTCCCAGTTAAAGCTGGGTCCCATGTCTGTCAAGCTTGAAGAGCAGTGCTGTAAGGTATTGTTCAACTGGATAGAGCTTAGGATATTCAGAGGACTATATCCTGTCAAAGATGGCAGCATGCAGGGAGCCTTGGTGCTAGGCTCCCTGCAATTCTGGCACTTTTATCATGCTGACACCCGTGTGTGCAGACCTACATACCCCGCCTATGGACTCCTAACAACGTCGGGTAACTGCGGAAACCAGTGGGACTGGAGGGGCCAGCCGTATCTTACTGTCCCCAAGGATGTAGAGATGAAATGCGGGACTTTCCGGAGGGGCCTGGATGTGGTGAGGATGTCTAAGAAAGCCGCAGTGCCGACTGCTGAGGCTCGGAGCACCTCTGACAGTGCCCACTCGCTGCTTGCCCCACTGAGCACCCAGCTGGTTCAACGCGGTCGCCATTTTGACTATCTTAGCTACACGAGCCGAGCCAAACTGAGCTCACCGGCAAAGCGACTGGAGAGCCCGAGGAGGGCTCCTACCCCTCTCAGGTCTGCCTGGAGTGGGCCAGGAGCCATGGAATGACTTGAGGGGCAGCAATTGTGGCAGGCTGATCTGTGGCGCTGACAACAATACCGAGGAAGGCAGCGTTGGCGAAACTGGCGAGGGTTCCTGGACGCTGGAGAACATCAAATATGCAGGAACTGAGAGCAACAGAACTGCTACCTACTAGTCCGAAGGGGCTAGAAAAGATTGGAAACACTGGCGTGCTGATGGTGAGGGGCTCCAGCACAAATTACTATCAGTCCCCGAGACCCCCAGAATGGCCTGGCCCAAGGAAGACTCAGTGGAGTCACTGGATGGCGATCGCCCGGAACGACATTGCTCCTGCCACCCACAGATAAACTACCAACAACAATTGTCTGACCAGTAATTTATAGGGAAATTCCAGGTTTTCTTTTAGACTTAATTAATTGGGGGTGAGTTACTGATATTGTTACTGATGGATTTTTTCCAATTAATTGTGGGTCTAAATTAATGTATTAATAGATTGTATTGTATTAACAGCCCTATATATGTGATTGATAGATTAATTAATTGATTATAAATTAACAAATCACTTGATAAGAGATTGAGGCTTGAAGTCAAATTTGCCATTGATTTATTAGCCTTTATTTAAATTACTGACTAAAGAGAGGGAAAAGAAAAAGGAAAAAAAAGGCAATCATAGGCCACTAGGCTAATTGTATGGGTTGTAAGAGAAGTATTTGAGAATAAATTCAGTGGGAAGAATATAACATCAAAGTTAGAAATGGGTTGGTAGTAAATGAGTAAGGGTAAGGGATCGTCTCTCCCCTTATGTACCCCAGTGAGCGCTGTGGTCGGGGTCCCAAAATCGCCTGGCTGTCCCAGGGCCGAGGGAGGCCCAGTTGGTGGTTACGAGGGTCGGGGCTTTTTCACTGGTGGCCCCACACTGGTGGAATGAACTCCCAGAGAACATCAGGGCCCTGCAGGACCTCCTACAGTTCTGCAGGGCCTGCAAGATGGAGCTCTTCCACCAGGCCTTTAAGTAGGGGCCGACCCGACTTTATAGCCTGGCCCACTAGTGGAACCCGCCAACCTAGACCATCTAGCACCAACTAGAATTGGGTTCCATCCATGACGCTGCTCAGATATGGTTAACAAAATCGATGCCATCTTGTGGTGTGATTTACTGTATATTGTGAGTTCTATGATTTTATGGTTTTAATCTATATATCTAATTCTGTGTGAGGATACCTAAATCCGCGCAGGGGGGGTACCTGGGAGGCAGGGAGGTTTTCCTGCACATGAGGGGCACTCCCCCCGTGTGCAGAAAAATCCGAAAAGTTAAAAAAAAACCTTCAGTGACCGTAGAATCCCCCCAAATACCTTTTGAAATGGCACCAACTCCAGACATCAACTGTGAGGAGATTAGAATGTTTGGGGGAGGGGGGGAGGCTCTAACTGTTTTTGTCAGTAAAAAGCAGGGTTTTTACTGGCAGCAGTCTAGGGTTGCCAAGTACCCCCCCTGGCCACCAGCAGCAGATCCAGATCCAGGCTGGGAAACTCCTGGAGATTTGGGGGTGGAGCCTGGGGAGGACAGGGACCTCAGTGAGGTACAATGCCATAAACTCCCCCTTCCAAAGCATCCATTTTCTCCATGGAAAGTTATCTCTGTAGTCTGGAGATGAGCAGTAACTCCAGGGGATCCCCAGGTCCCATCTGGAGGCTGGCATCCCTAGGCAGCACCCTCTGTGTGACTTGATACCACCTGATTTGCATGACTTAATTAGGCACAGCTGTTTTGCTACAGTTCATCAGCAGCCACCGTATGAAAGCCATTGTGGTGCAACAGTTCGAGCTTCAGACTGGGATCTGCGAGACCCAGATTCAGATCCCCATCTTGCAGTGGAAGCTGACTGGGAGATTTTGGACCAGTCACATACTTTCAGCCTAACCAACCTCAAAGGGTTGTTGTGCAGATAACAAAGAGGAAATAATAATGTAAGCTGCTTTAGTCCCCATTGTGGAGAAAGACTGTAATTTTCCTAGGTAGAGGCTGCAGGGGAGGGGGGTGGAGATAGAAAGCTGAAGACAGATAAAGGTAGGTTGGCTGTTGGGTGGGAAGGAAATAGGGTTGCCAACTCCTGGTTGGGAAATTCCCAGACATTTGAGAGGTGGAGCCTGGGGAGGGTGGGATTTGAGGTGGGAGGCAGAAAGAGAGAGAAAGAGTGATGGGGGGGGAGGCAGAAAAACAAAGGGAATGATGACAGGTCAGAAAGAGAGAGGAAGTAACATACATGGAGGAGAGCGAGAGAGTAAGAAAGGGGGGGCAGAAGAGAGAAAGAGTGTGAGAGAGGTAGGGGGAGAAGGGAGGAAGCAAAGGGGTGAGGAATAAGATAACTATCCTGCAAGTTTCTTGCGGGTCTCCACTTGTATGTACTAAATTGGTTGGTAGCCGCCCTGAGCCTGTTGCAAGGCGGGGAGGGCGGGGTATAAATTGAAATAAATAAACTTCCATTTTAACAGTAGCTGTACATAGGGTTCTATTAATCATCAGCCAACTTAGTTAGTTGGTCTGAGGTTTCAGCTGGCTGAGGCTAGCAAAGACCACCAGGTGTGGCGATGACCAAGCAGGGGATCCCAGTGCTCCTGGGGAGGGGGAAGTATAGTGGTGGGGCCAGGCATGAAATCAAGGGAAGGGGGCAGAGAATTAGAATAGCTCAGCGGCCTTCCAGCCTGTGTCCCATCCCAACGGTTGTATGCAGTGGGACTAGGACAAATGATGCCCCTCCGACATTGGTGTTGTGTAACACCAGGTCTATAAAGAATAAGATCACGGTCCTTCAGGACTTTCTGCTTGAGCAGAATATAGACTTGGTATGCATGACTGAGACCCGCGTGTGAGATGGGGAGACATTAGCGCTCTCCCAGTTAGCTCCCCCTGGGTTCTCAGTCCTTCACCAGTCACGGACAAGGGGGCGGGGGGAGGAGTGGCTTCATTCATTCGAGAGGCTTACTCCTGCAGGGTGCTCCTGCTGCCACAGAATACAGGCACTGAGTGTGCCGGCCTGCTGTGGGAGGCCAGGGAGACTTCAGTGATTTGGCTCCTGTACTGACCGCCCAGTGTACCGGCCAATAGTTTGCCATCCCTGATGGAGGCCACATCAGGCTGGGCATTGGAACACCCCAGACTTACAGTCCTGGGTGATTTCAATGTCCATGCTGATGACGCAACCTCTACTCAGGCATCGGATCTTGTGTCATCCATGGTGGCGCTGGGACTCTTCCAATATGTAACAGCCCCCACTCACTGGGCTGGGCACACGCTCGATTTGATCTTTGTGGCGGGGTAACAGTGGACCAGATCACTGCTTTGGCAGTGCCATGGTTGGACCACCTTGCCCTGAGGGCCTGACAATATCCCACCCCAACCCTGTTTGGGTGGTGAGTGTATTTTAGCTCACCCACAGAGCCAAATGGACCAAATGTGGCTTCAGATGGCTCTCTGATATCCAATGCCCCCTGGCGGCTCATTAGATGAGGTAGTAGAGGATTGGCATAGCCGACTTTTGGCAGCCATCGATGTGATCGCTCCCCAACACCCTCTGCACCCTCGCTCTAAGCTTGCTTCCTGGTTGACCAGGAGTTGCAGCTGATGAAGCAAGGGTTAAGGCGGTTAGAGAGAAAGTGGTGGTGCTGCGACAAAGACACAAAAGCATCCTATAGGACGTTTATGAGATCCTATGAGATGGCAGTCAAAGCTGCGAAGAAGGAGTACTTTACGGCTACGGTTGCGTCTGCGAGCTCATGCCCCGTCCAATTATTTAGAATGTTTCGGTCTATTAACACTTTGCCACAAGGAAAACAAATGCTAAGGGATTGGATATTTATTTATTTATTTATTCGTTCAATTTGTACCCTGTCCTCCCTGGCTGTGAGGCCTTTGTGAGCTATTTTGTAGATACTTGTCGCTTCGCTGTGACCTCCCTGTTACATTTGAAACAGTGAGTGAGCTTGAGGCTCCATGCACATCTTCTGGTCAGGTTATGGAGCATTTCAATCTGCTCAGCCTAGAGGAAGTTGACAAACTGCTCCTAATTCTACGCCCCACCATGTGGTCCCTGGATCCATGCCCTTCGTGGCTAATTAAAGATGGCCTTGTTGGGTTTCAAGGCTCCCTAAGGGAAATTGTCAACAAGTCCCTCTCACAGGGACTGTTCCGGGGATGCTTAAGGAAGCGGTGTTACATCCTCCCTTTAAAAAGCCATCTCTAGATGCGATTGAATTGGCGAACTGCCAGCCGGTTTCCAACTTGCCCTATCTGGACAAGATAATAGAGAGGGCTGTGGCAGTGTACCTACAAAGCTTTTTGGCTGACACTTCCATGTTAGATCCCTTTCAGTCCGGCTTTCACCTGGCTCACGGGATGGAGACGGCACTGGTCGCCCTCATGGACAATCTCCGGAGGCATCAGGGCGGATTGACAGTGCTGTTGTTGGACCTGTCGACTGCGTTCCACACGGTCAACCATCAGCTACTGATCCACTGCCTCGCTGACACTGAAATCCAGGGGCCTGCCTTGCAATGGCTCGCTTTCTTTCTCCAAGGTTGGGGACAAAGGGTGGCGCTGGGGGAACAGCTTTCCCTAAGGCACAGACTGGATTGTGGAGTGTCTCAAGGGGCGGTCCTGTCCCCAATGTTATTTAACATCTGTGTGTGCCTCCTTGCCCCGAATGCATGGAGACATGGGCTGGGATGTCACCAGTATGCAGACGACACCCAGCTCTATCTGTTGTTGGGCGGTCAGTCTGCCTCGAAATCGGAAGATCTAGACTGAGCGTTACAAGACATGGGTGGATGGCTTAGGCTGAGTCAACTGAAACTGAATCCGATGAAGACGGAGGTCCTGTGCTTGAGCTGGGGCGGACTAGGGGTAAGGATCCCATTCCTGACCTTCGATGGGGCTCCGTTGGTGCCAGCGCCGGAGGTTAGGAGTCTGGGAGTGCTCTTGGATGCCTCCTTAACAATGGACGCCCAGGTAGCAGCCACTGCCAAGTCAGCCTTTTACCATCTTCGGCTGATTAGGCAGTTGGTTCCCTTCCTTGAATGCAACGACTTGGCAACAGTGATCCATGCAATGGTCACCTCAAGATTGGACTACTGTAATGCTCTCTACATGGGGTTGCCCTTGTCACAAATCCAGAAGCTACAGCTGGTGCAAAATGCTGCAGCCAGGCTTCTAATGGGCCTCCCAGTGCGGGAGCACATTCAGCCTGTGCTGAAGGCACTGCACTGGCTACTGATAGCATACCGGATTTGCTTCAAGGTGCTGGTTCTTACCTTTAAAGCCCTTTATGGTCAGGGACCTACATACCTGAGGGACCGCCTTTCCCCACATGTTCCCCAGAGAGCATTGCGATCAGGGTCCCAACGTCGACTGACCCTTCCTGGACCAAAGGTTGCTGATTGTTACCTGGGCTAGGGCTTTTTCAGTGGTGGCTCCTCTCTGGTGGAATGAGCTCCCGGAGGTGATCAGGGCCCCGTGGGACCTTATGTAGTTCTGCAGGGCCTGCAAAATGGAGCTCTTTCACCAGGCTATCAATTAGAAGCCACCCCGAGGGAGAACCATGCTCCCTGATCAGCCTGTCCCAGCTGCACAATGTTAGATCTGAGTCGATCACGAGGATGGTATAATGAAGGCTGACCACATCTTAAATTGAATTTAAATTGTCAACCTGTAAGCACCTTTTAATGTTGAAATTGTTTTATGGTTTCAGGATTATTTAAACTATTTACTATTATTTTATTCCTTCTGTAAGCCGCCCTGAGCCGGCCGCAGCTGGGTAGGGCGGGGTATAAATTTAATAATAAATAAATATAAATATATGAGGGAGTTGTCACCTTGCTTCCAGATTCTAAAGGATGCCATTTCCAATTTGGAATCCTGTTTGGAATCCTCTCTGACTAGTCAGCTTTCAAGGCAATGTTATACCCTGTTGCAGAGAGATACTACCTGAGTTGCTGCTCATAGCCATTCTTTTCAGCATCTATATACTAATTCCCAAGGCGCCTCCTCCATGCGGATATCTAAATCTGCACATTGGGGGCACTTGGGGGGCAGAGTGATTTTTCTGCACACTTGGGGCACGTGTGCAGAAAAATCTTAAAAGTAAAAAAAATATATTTTGGGGATACATAATTCCCCCCAAAGTAAAAAGCGTTCCTTGCGCATGTGCATGTGCAGGGAACACAGTTAAAACGATGTCTTGCCTCTGTGGGGGAGGGAGAGGGCTTGGTAGGCCCGGCAGTTGGAGCCGCGCAGGCTTCGCTGTCGCTGCTGGGGGAAGAGCTTGGCAGGCCTGGCAGCTGGGAGCCGCACAGGCCTCACCGTTGGGGGGGGCAGGAGGGAGAGGAGGCCTGGAGGGCCTGGCGGCTGGGAGCCGTGCAGGCCTTGCTGTCAGTGGGAGGGGGCAGGAAGGAGAGGAGGCCTGGCAGCTCGGAACTGTGCAGGCCTCACCATTGGTGGCTTGGGGGCAGAGAGAAAGGGAGAAGGATTACCTGTGGTGGCTTCCTCCTCTTCCACATGGAGCTCCCCCACCCCCGTATCGCGGGTCCCCCCTTCTTGTTATTCTCTATTAGCCAGTTACTCATAACCAAATTGTTCAAGATTATTCTTTATCAGCCAGCCCCTGGGGTGCACCTTCAGCTGTGTCCAAACTCCAAAAGTGACAGGGTTTTTAACCTCAATGCAGTATTTGAAAAAGGTGAATCATACCCAGCTCTAAATTCTCCCAGTGGGATCCCTCTCCAACATCACCTTTCTTAAACTTAGAGTAGTCTTCACAGCTGTCTGTGTTCTCTCTATGCCAGCGGCCATATTAGTGGGCCATTATATGTGAAATCCTGTGGCCCAGCTGCTGTCAGACTGAGTAGACGGGGCTAAGCTAGGTGACTTTGTATGAGGTAGAACAGAATATATTTCCTATTATATTCTTTTATGTCCTCTTTACTCAGAGCCCAGTTTTAAGTTCTTCACCACCAATTTAACCAGTCTCAACTTGTGTTCAAGTGGTGGAGAAAATTACTTATTATTTATCCATACATCACTTGCTGGGTATCATTTTATGCTCTGATCGCCATGGAAATTTGGGCTAGAGCTGTATCTGAGGCCTAACCCATTGTAGTACATCTCATGGTTTTATGTCTTTGGCTAGAGTTTTCTGTAGTATTTTAATCTCCTTTTAATTGGTTTAAACTGTAATCTCTGTTAATTCCTGTACTTTATGTTCCTCTGATGCATATTTTTTCTCTTGATTGTAATGGCCTTTAGCCATATGCAATAAATCTCCCTCCCTCAAATGAAAGTGGTAGAAGTTAGCATTTGTGGGGATGGTTCCGCACAAGTCAAATGTGATGATGCAGTTACTATTGTTGTTTGTATATTAAAGTATAACTGTGGGTCCAGATGTGGTTATCAACAATTCATTCTTCTCTTGTTCATTCCTTATTATGTTTCCAGATTCTCCAGGAGCAGATTTGTTTGTTTGTTTAGTTCTTTCTTCAGAGTGGAAGCACGGTCTCGATGGTTCATGTATAATCTTTGCACTACTATCATGTAATCAGCACATGTTACCATCTTACCTGTAAGCTCTGGGCTGCAGTTAGCTGTAACTGGGGTGCATCCTTGGGGGTGGGTGGATTGCACAACAAAACACAGGTAGTTTGTTCCATAGCAGCTGGATTTGATGTTAGTGGATTTGCTGCTTAATAGTAGTGCAGGGAGTGAGCAGTAGCAATACAGTGCCATGGTGTCAATTGGCTTACTTTAAAAAAAATGGGAAGAGACCTCCATTGTGTTGTTGAACAATGGAGGGGCAGAGTCATGATCGGAATATTACTTCCTCTCTGGGTGGATGGGACAATCCAGGAAGTGATTGATTTTGCTAGTGCAGTATCCATCATCACTGGATCTTTCACTGTAATTCTGCATGCATTTAAATGCAGAAAATGAATGAATGATCACCACTACAAGGTTGTTAGAGAGAAAGTGACAGCCATCGTTTTGTTGTTTTAGAAATAATTGCAACCTATGGTTTGTGATGAAAGCCAACATTCATTCTTTATGTGCTGCGCCTAACAGGAGGAGGGAGAAAAAAAGGAACACACAAGCATGAAACTGAAGCTCATTCACTTAGCAGGGAGCCGTGTTTTGTTAGAACATTTGAATTAAGCTGTTATCTGTATCATACTGTAGGACGGGGAGGGCAGACTGTATGTTTCTGGAAGCTACTTAACTTTTTCAAGAGCCTTGGGATATACCAGTTACAAAATGGCCGCTTGGTAGGTGGAGCCAGTCACAAAATGGCAGAAAGTACAGAAAATTACAGTGTTTCAGAACAGGTCTGCAGTACTTGGGTGGGGAAACTTTTCCTCTGCTGTTTCCCCAAAGCTGTTTCCCCAATTTCTCCCTAAATTGTAACTTGCCCTGTGGGGATAAAATACAGTTACCTCTGTGTTTTCCCTGAAAGAGGCAAATGGCAGCTTTGCTGTCCAGCACAAGGGTGCACCTGTGTGGAGAAGGAGGAGAAGTGAATGGGCAAAGTTACCCGTACTGTCATTTTCCCATGCAGAGGAAAGGTGGGTGTGTGTCTGTGTGTGCCTTCTCCGCCTTTGTGTAAAAGAGGAGGAGGAGAGACGCTTCTGTAGTAGCTTTAAAGGGATGGGGAAGAAAGTGATTACAGAAGGCCTGGGGCAGCAGGTCCTTTTAACTGTTTGGAGAGTAACTTGGTCACTCCTGACTGAGTGACCCTCTGCCAGCCCCTACTGTCTGAGAACCCTGGGCGAAGGGTTTCTTCTCCCACTTGCTTCCATGAAGGTAGCTCACAGAAGAGCTCCATTAGCAATCATTGTGGCTACTGCTAGACTCTTTGGCTCTCCATTCATGGTCAATTCCCACCACACCCCCTTTGTCTTCCCTGGTAATACATGCTGAACCGCAAATGTAAGAATATCATGGTGGTATTATGACTGGCGTAGAATGTCCACAACATGGTTTCTTGTCAGATTTCATGTCACAATTACAATGGGCAGACGAGAGGCAATATGGTTTTGCAGGTAATTGTGAATGGCAGAGTAAAATTGTATATACCGGTCCAGGTTTAGTTCCTGATGTTTTTATTTAGCCTTGGAAATAAATTTAGAACTTTAACATTCTGAACCATTAGCCTGCTCCAGTATAAGGTAGTTCTCATTGGCCTGCCTTGTGATATGTAGGTGATATATGCCAGTCTGGTGTAGTGGTTAAGTGCGCGGACTCTAATCTGGGAGAACCGGGTTTGATTCCCCACTCCTCCACTTGCCCCTGGCTGGATGACCTTGGGCAAGCCATAGCTCTGGACCAGCTGTTCTCTCAAGGACAGCTTGGGAAAGAGCTCTCTCAGCCCCACCTACCTCACAGGGTGTCTGTTGTGGGGAGGGGAAGGGAAAGGAGTTTGTAAGCCGCTCTGAGACTCCAAGTGAGTGAAGGGCGGGATATAAATCCAATCTCTTCTTCTTCTTCCCTTCTTGGGATATATGTCATGGTTAGGGACAGTGACCTTTAGGTTTGCCTAGTCTGAGAATTTCCAGCACCTATAAATGACACACACAGGTTTTTTTAATAGCCAGTAAAGCAATTAAATGTTAGGCAAATGAATTGGTTAACTATGTTCTCTGACAAAAGACAAGATTTCCGGCATGACTCAGTCACAGTCTTACTGTTATTTCTCTTTCCAAACGGTGTAACCAGGCAGCTTCAACATATACCCACAAGTGCTAGTCCATATGCGCAGGGACTTCTTGGTATGATGTATGGTTCATTACCTCTGCAGATTCAAAATAACAAACAAAAAATAACAGTACTTCCTGTGTATCTCTATCCCCGCTTGGAAGCCTTTACCAGAATTTCATCTTTCCCTTGATCTAAGATGAAAGAAATGTTTAGTGCACTAATACTGCCACTTAACTTAGAATCATCAGAACTAGAACAATAAAAGTTAACTAGACAGAAAAAATATCTTCTCATTTAAAAGAAAATTTGCAAAGACATTGTATACATTTAGTACTTAATGCTTAATAGGTTAGCTTGTACAGATCAAGGCTCTACTGGTGCTTGTTGGAGATATTCCTTCAGTAGAGCAGATTTAATATATACATTTTGGATGACTCCTATTATCCATCCTTTCCGGCAACAAATTCTGGATATTATTTATGAGTTTACAGGATATAGTTTACTGCAGGAACCCAATAGCTACATTGCTCAATTATCTAAAATAATAAGCACCTAGAGGAAAGTATTAGTTTATTAACAGCAGCACAACAATGTGTTGCTTTCCAGTGGAAATAAGAAGCACCTCCCATAAATGACTGGACTTTATGAATTTGGAAAATAGTATTAATATCTAAATTAATGTACCAGTATAGAAGCCTTGAGGATGTTAGTGTAAAATCAGATACATTCATTGAGAAATGGTCAGTGTTTGTAACAGCATGGAATGATAAACTTAGAGACAGGATTGGACAATATATATATATATACTAGGAATAAGGCCCGTTGTGGAAATAAATACAGCGGGCTCTAGAAAGAGGCACTGGGAGAGTGCCAAGGCCTTGGGCACTCAGCGTCAATTTGCTGTGGCAACCTCAGCAGGGTATAAGGACACAGAGTCCACCATTTTCTCCAGGGGAACTGATCAATGCCATCTGGAGAGCAGTTTAATTCTGAGTTATCGCCAGCCCTCACGAATTCGCTTCAAGGTGCTGGTACTTACCTTTAAAGCTCTATATGGCCAGGGTCTGACATACCTGAGGGACAGCCTTTCCCCATATATACCCCACAGAACACTGTGGTCTGGGTCGCAGAACCGGCTGACCCTCCCAGGCCCCAAGGACGCCAGGCTCACCGTGACAAGGGCCAGGGTCTTTTTGGTGGTGGCTCCTTACTAGTGGAATGAGCTCCCAGATGAGATCAGGGCCCTGCGGGACCTTCTGTAGTTCCACAGGGCCTGCAAGATGGAGCTCTTCCACCAGGCCTTCAACTAGGAGCCGTCCTGTGATTACCACTAACGAGCCCGGCCCTCAGTGTTAACATCTGGCTCAGGATACTGAGTGACTTGGGACGACATCAAGCTGGATTTCGGCACCTATAGATACTTCAGTACGCCGTGATAGCACCTCTGTTTTTAGGATTTTAGGAATTATTGTATTTACTGTTGTATAATTTTTAAAATGTTATATTTGTTTTTACCGGCAACTGGTGCCAATTTTGTCAGCCGCCCTGAGCCCGCTTGCGGGGAAGGCAGGGTACAAGTGGAAGTAAATAAATAAATAATAAATAAACAGTGGTTCCCCAAGAGGGAATGACTGGTTTGGAGGGCAGAGTCTATGGCATTGTACCTGTCTGAGGTCCCACCCCTCCTCAAACCTCACCCTCGCCAGGCTCCATCCCTCAAATCTCCAGGAATTTCCCACCTGGAGTTGGCAACCCTACCTCCTTTCCAGCCAAGCATCAGCCTATCTTTATTTCTCCCTCACTTTTCAGCTTTCCATTACCCCCCCCCCCCAATACCTGCAGTCTCTACCATGCTCTGAAGCCCTGCCTGCCACGTCACATTGTCTGTCATAGGGGGGCCATTTCAGCAGAGTATAAGGACACGGAGTCCACCATTTTCTCCAGGGGAACTGATCTCTGCCGTCTGGAGAGCAGTTGTAATTCTGAGTGATCTCCAGCCCTCACCTGGAGATTGGCAATGGTGATTCCCCAAGAGGGAATGGCTGGTTTGGAGGGCAGAGTCTATGGCATTGTACCTGTCTGAGGCCCCACACCCTCTCCAGGCTCCATCTCATCTCAAACCACACCCTCTCCAGGCTCCATCTCTCAAATCTCCAGGAATTTCCCACCTGGAGTTGGCAACCCTATCTCCTTCCCAGCCAACCATCAACCTACCTTTATTTCCCCCTCACTGTTTAGCTTTCCATCCCACCCACACCTGCAGCCTGTACCATGCTCTGAAGCCTTGACTGTCTTGTCACATTGGCTGTCATAGGCGGGGCCATCTCAGCAGGGTTCAGCCCCTCTCTATTGCCCAAGAGCAGGGAAACTTCCATTCATTCCCCAAACCAGCTGACTGTGGGGTGGCTGAATCTCTGCTGCTTTTCAGCTCCCCCCCCCAAAAAATCTCTGGCTTGTAGCCTAGGTCAGCACAGGCAGCAGGAGCCTTTCCTAACCTCCTTCAGGATGAATGGATGGGCTGGAGTCTATATCGATGGTGCCCTGCCCATTGGAAGGGTCCCTCTTTTCCCGTACTTTTTGGCCTTGGGGCAGCTGGGAACTGTAGTCCAGCAGATGAGGAAGCCCCATTCAACCCAGTGAGTGATACCCCTGCAGGTGCCTCTCTGGAACTACAGCTCAATTGAACCTTATGGGAACATTTTACCACAGACAGCAGCCATCTTACAAACACAGGTAACTGCCATTTCGTTACACCTACCAACAGCAACTGAGAGAACAGTTAGTCCCACACAGAAGGCAAGCAGGAGAAGTGTCTTCATCAAGAGAGAAAACCATTTGCCAGAAATTCTGAAGGCACAGTGGCTGAAGGAGAGGGCAGGGAAGAGGAGCAGACCCAGCACCAAGCCAATGGCACGCAAGTACTCAGAGCCAGTGGACAGGGACAGCTTCTGAGTGACACATCAGGGAGCACTACTGATTTGGGATCATGTGGAATGTTCAGGAGAGTGCCACTGCCAAATCAGGATTATTATATAGAGAGATATTTCAGTGTTCTGTGATCAGGGCTCTTTTTCAGCAGGAATGCACTGGAACGCCATTCCGGCTGGCGTACGAGCCTGCCCCGCCCCCTACCTGCCAGGCCTGAGCTGTTTACACTTAAAGGAAAAGTTCCTGCAGAGAGCCGGCAGGAAAAAGCCCCACCTGGCGCTTTCCCTTTAAGTACAGAGAGCCAGCAGGAGAAAGCCCCGCCCAGAGATTAAGCACGGGGCTAGGCTCTTTGCACTGAAAGGCCTGGCTCTGCATTTGGCTTGCTGGCGTCACGTTGCTCTCCCTGCTCCGGGAGTGCCTCCCCCATCTCTTTTCCTTCTCTCTCTCCCCCCCACCTTTCTTTCTGTCTTTCTCTCTCTCTCTGTCCCCACCTACCTACCTTCCTTCCTTCCTTCCTTTCTCTCTCTCCCTCCCCCTTCCTTTCTCTCTCTCTCTCCTCCACCTTCCTTCCTTCCTTTCTCTCCTTTCTCTCTCTCCCATCCATCCATCCATCCATCCATCTATCTATCTATCTATCTATCTATCTATCTATCTATCTATCTATCTATCTATCTATCTATCTATCTATCTATCTAATCTTTCTGTCTTTCTCTCTCTCTCTGTCCCCACCTTCCTTCCTTCCTTCCTTCCTTCCTTCCTTCCTTCCTTCCTTCCTTCCTCTTCCTCTTCCTCTCTCTCCCTCCCCCTTCCTTTTTCTCTCTCTTCCACCTTCCTTCCTTCCTTCCTTCCTTCCTTCCTTCCTTCCTTCCTTCCTTCCTTCCTTCCTTCCTTCCTTCCTTCCTTCCTTCCTTCCTTTCTCTCTCTCCCCATCTCTCTCTCCTTCCTTCCTTCCTTCCTCTCTCCCCATCTCTCTCTCTCTCCTTCCTTCCTTCCTTTTTTCTCTCTCCCCTACTTTTCTTCCTTCCTTTTCTCTCTCCCCTACTTTTCTTCCTTTCTTCCTTTCTTCCTTTCTTCCTTTCTTTCTTTCTTTCTTTCTTTCTTTCTCTCTCTCTCTCTCTCTCTCTCTCTCTCTCTCTCTCTCTCTCTCATTTTGTTCTTTGTGTTTTTATAAAAAAATTATTGAAAAGGGGGGGGATGTAAAAAGCAGAGAGCCCAGGAAATGCTGCTTTTGACAATATCTTTAATTTTTGAGCATCTCTTTCGTTTTCTCATGGCATCTTCTGCTTAAGAAAAGTATGTTTGAAGCCTGAGTTCATTGTTGTGTCTTGTTGGGAATGGCTTGCAAATATATTTGTGTCTAAAGTCTGTATTAAAGTGGTCTGGTGCTTACTGCCATGCAAGAGAAAACATCTGAAAAAGTAGCTTCATTGTTGTATGTGTTGGCAGAACACTTGACTGTTGCATGGGGGACTTTGGGGGACATCTGCAGAGAAACAGAGTTGTAACTAAAAATGAGCATGGTCAGCAGCACTTTGGAGATTGCCTGTTTTGTGAAATTTAAAAAGTGGGCAGAGTTTCTGATGAAGATGATTGTCCCTCTTTTCCTGCCACTGGGCTGACATCTGCCTTTAATGGGCCAGCAAAGTTGATGTTCTTAAACCTCCTAATAAAAGAGATTTCTGCTTCTGAGGAGTTGACTTCCAACGATTGGTGATCTTTTGATGGTAGTGATACTTTTATGTGGTAAAGACCACCTGTTCACAGGATAATTTTACCTGTGGGACAGACTCTGCATGGTAACCACTCCACTGGTACATAATTGCTTGTAAAAAGTATTATAGTGTAATAATTCAGGTGTGTAGCCATGTTGGTCTGAAGCAGCAGAACAAAGTTGGAGTCCAAAGTTTCATCCAAGGTATAAGCTTTTGTGTGCATGCACACTTCTTCCATCTAAAGAAGTGTGGGTGGCACATGAAATCTTATACCTTGAATAAAATTTTGTACCTTGAATAAAATAGTCCACAAACTACTCCCGTCCAGTGCATCCACAGACCTAGAAGAAGAAGAGATTGGATTTATACCCCACCCTTCACTACCCAAGGGAGTCTCAGAGCGTCTTACAAACTCCTTTCCCTTCCCCTCCCCACAACAGACACCCTGTGAGGTAGATGGGGCTGAGGGAGCTCTGAGACAACAGCTGGTACAGAGCTATGGCTTGCCCAAGGCCATCCAGCAGGTGCAAGGAGGGGAGTGAGGAATCAAACCCGGTTCTCCCAGATTAGAGTCCGTGCACTTAACCACTACACCAAACTGGCTCCTCGCATTGTTTTGCCAGTGAACTAGGGTTGCCAACTCCAGGTTGAGGAAATCCCAGGAGATTTGGGAGTGGAGGGTGGGGTTTAGGGGAAGGAGGGACCTAAGCAAGGCATAATGCCATGGACTCTACTTTCCAAAGCAGCCATTGACCTGATCTCTGTAGTTTGGAGCTCAGCTGTAATTCCAGGAGATCTCCAGACCCCACCTGTAGGTTGGCAACCCTAAAAAATCATATTCAGCGTACTAGTTCTGAAGGAAGGCAAGCTGATTTCCATGGGAACCTAACCTTTAGGAATTGATTCCAATCCAGTGTGGGAATAATTGTTGGACATAAGATATTGGTTCAGGCAAGATTTTGTATAGAGGGGACAGAAAATGTCAAAACTGTTTTGACAACAAGGTAAACAGAATAAGAAGCAAAATAAGAATAAGAAGCAAAAGGTGGATGTGGCTGGATGAACATACTTCTTGGGTGTGGCCTAATATGTTAATGAGCTGTGCTGTCAGGAGTGTGGCCTAATATGCTAATGAGTTCCTGCTGGGCTTTTCTACAAAAAAAGCCCTGTCTGTGATCATAGTGAAATATTTACTTTTGTAATTTCCCCCCAAAAAACTAAAACTGAAAACATTAGAGTCTAATTAAACAAAATAAGTTTAGTACGGTGATAAGCTAGGAGCAATTTAAACTTTCATTCTGCATCTTTGGTGGGGTTGGGGGGGAGAAGAAAAACCTACCCATATGTACCAAATACATAGTGGAAGCCAAAGTCTAAAATGTTGCATGTTTCTAGGTATAAAGAGAGCAGAGCATGGGAATGGTCAAACCAAGTATGTGTCAAGCACGTTTAACAATCATTGTTCACATCTGCAGTTTCTGAGTTCTAGCTGAGCCATTGGCCTGGATGGGGAATATTTTCCCCCTTCAGTCAGCAGTGATGGTAATTGAAGCAGTTAATACGGCAAGGCTTATCAATACATTTTGTCTCTTCACTAGCTCATAGTAAGCACTGCATTTAAATTCAGGAGATTCTGCAAAAGAATAATTTGCAATTAGATAAGAATGTCTTAGAGAATCCAATTTCACCCTTCACCTCCTTTCACTCCTGCGCCCCTCCTCTCCACCAAAAAAACAAAACGAAACCTTTTGGCATTTCTACCAAATGTTTCCCGCAATACAAGATTTAGTGCCATTAAAGTCTTTGTTGCTGTTGTTAAGGGTTTATAAAAAAGAGAAAATACAATGCATTTTGTATCTTAAGAGCTCTAACAACTTCAGCTGGTTTTTAAAAAGTTAATCTTTAATATTTTGAGTATGAAATACACTTTGAGAGATTAATTTCTCTGGTGTTTCTGTAAAGATTAATCAATCAATCATTAAAGTAATGTTTAAACAAATACTTTAATGTCAAATAATCCAGATTCTAGATGGCAAACCCCTTTTTTAAAGAAATCTTCTCTCCTTTTCATGGAAGGACATTCTTGCTCCCAGTCATCCTTGTGTTATTTCCACTTCATTTAACCTGTGAGACGCCACACTAGTAAGCATGTTTTGAGAGGTTACAAGATCCCCTGGAAGATACTGTCAGTCTGTCCCTGGGTTTGGGGATCTTCCCAAAGGGGCTGAAGGAGGATCCCTTGGACAGCACATATCCAACCTGTGCAGTGTGTGCTGCACTGGCTCCCAGCAGAGTACCAGATCAGATCTTGATTTTGACCTTCAAAGCCCTTAGCAGTCAGGGACCCACATACCTTTGAGACCGCCTCTCTCAGTATGCCCTCGGAAGAGCATTATGCTCTGGGAATAATAACTCTCTGGTGGTCCCCGGCACAAGAGAGATCTAGCTGTCCTCAGCTAGGGCCAGGGCTGAAAAAGCCCGCCTGGTGGAACTCTCTGCTGGAGAATATCCATGCCCTGTGGAATTTACTACCTTTCTGCAGGGCATGCAAGGCAGAGATGTTCTACCAGATATTTGGTTGAGGACAGCGATGGGACAGTATAAAATCTGGCATTCTCACACGCCCCTACCCTCCGCAACCCCCTCCCTCTCTAGGTTGCCTGTGGAAATTAAAATCTCTCTTCCACCATCTTGGGAAGTGTACTGTTTTATTTGCTGACTAGGAATAAAGTCCGTTGTGGAAATAAATACAGTGGGCTGTATAAGGATGTGATGTGTAACGAATGCCAAGAAAGGCACAAATGTGGAAGTAAAGTCTCACATACCTTATGTTACACAATAACTGGTGTCCAAGGTCACACAATGTGGACCGGAAAATGCAGCACACAGGGCTCTTCGGAGTAATTTCTACAACTGGGCAGTCTGCAAAGTCATTTTAAGTTGGACATCCCTGTCATTCAATGTGGTCATAGTCGCACTGTCCACCCAGTTATACAACAGGTCTCAAGCAGTGTTCCCTCTAAGCTGAATTAGTGTGAGCTAGCACACAGTTTTTTATCCTCTGGCTCACAAATTTTTGTCTTAGCTCAGGAAGGATGGCTCCAGTCCAGAGCAAACTAATTTATGCAGTAGCCAAATCACCTGCCTGCTCACAACTTTAATGCTGGTAGCTCACAAAGTAGAATTTTTGCTCAACGGCTTCCACAGCTTAGAGGGAGCATTGGTCTCAAGCATGGGTGTCAACTACAGGGGGGCTCGAGCCACCCCCGAAATTTTCTGGGGGGGACTGAGCCCCCCCCGGGAAAATGGAGTGCCCACCGCCGCCTCTCTCTCTCCCCCCCCCCGCCCACCTGGCTGCCTTCGTCCCTCCCTCCCTCCGTCTGTCCAGGGGCCAGCTAAGCAAATGCCCAGCTGGCCCCTGGACGGATGGAGGGAGGGACGGAAGCAGGAGTGGCCAGGTGGGGAGGAGAGGCAGCGGCGGCGGGGACATGGCAGTGGGGCAGCGGTGGAGAGAGGCAGCGGCGGCGGGGACACGCAAGAGCCCCCATGCACACAAGAGCCGCCGCCTCTTTCTCTCTCTCCCCCCCCACCTGGCTGCCTCCGTCCCTCCAGGGGCCAGCTAAGCAAATGCCCAGCTGGCCCCTGGAGGTATGGAGGGAGGGAAGGAAGCAGGAGTGGCCAGGTGGGGGGGAGAGGCAGCGGTGGCAGGGACAAGGTCCCAGCGTGCACGCGCTTCACACACGCGCAAGAACCCCCCCCGGAATTTTAAAAGTCAATGCCCCTGGTCTCAAGGGAAGTTGGGTTGAAAGCGACTGGTTGTGATGAAAGTCTCAGTAGGTTGTCAGAATGATGAAGAGGAGTATGGGCATATGAGTTCCATGAGTGACATCTCTTTTATACAGTACAGCTTTACTCAAAACAGCAAGTGTCCTTTTCATGGCTTTTGGCAAACTGTCAAGTTGTGATCTGGGTTCCTGTTTTTTTCCTTCCTGTTTTCCCCTAAAATATGTATCTGGATGTATCTGTCTCTGTCGGTTTGCCTCTCTCTTTGTAATTGGTTTTCACACTCTGGGTGTGGTTAAAGATTCCCCCCACATGCAGGTTTTATCCCAGTGTCGCACACCCTCTCTATTTTTTTAATGTATATGTCATTCTCCACTTCAGCCAGTTGTTTCTGCACTCCTCCTGTTTGTGTGTGCCGATGTAGATCTGTGTGTGACTGTGTATTTGTGTTTTGCAGCATGCCTTGGGTTTTTGGCTTCCTGTTTTCTGTGTGTCTGGCCCCATCCTCCATCTCTGCTTGTGTGTGTATCCACTGGCGCTTTTTTTTTTTGATAATTTGGGTTGGTTCCCTCCCCCCGCCACTTCCACTATGCTGACAGCTGTTTACTTTGTGGTTATTTTTCCATTCTGGAAAGTGTTGCCTCAGCAAACTTGGCTTGGAGGCTAAAGACGGTGAGTTTTGTCCCCTGAGGGAATCAATCGTCATCTGGTGAGGAGAGCAAAGACAGTAGCTGTGTTCACCGGAGTGAAGCAACCGTCTTCTGAGGAAAGTTTTGGTGAGTGCTGCTTTTGTGGGCAGGACTCAGGCAACACAGCCAGTGGATAGGGACAGCTTCTGACTGACACATCATCAGCTTCTGACTGACACATGATTTAGGGGCATGTGGAATGTTCAGAAAGTGCCACCCCACTACTCAATTATATATAAGGAGAGATATGTTATAGGTATTTTAATGTTGGTTTTAACTTGAATTATTTATTGTACTTGCTCTGTTGTAAGCCGCCGTAAGCCCTACTTTCAGGGAAGGACGGCCCAATAAATCTAATTCAATAAATAAATAAATAAATTTGACTGAGCTGTGAAGCTTACTGGTTGATCTTAGACCACTCTGCCTCTCAGAACAATATTCCTGTAAAGGTAATACAGGAATAATTCCACAAGTGCTGCCCTAAGCTCCATGAAGGAAGTGTAATATGCAGACTACTTGCAAAATGTAATAATAATAGTAATAGTAGTAATAGTAGTAGTAGTAATAATAATAATAATAATAATAGCAACATGACTGTATGGTACTACATGAATAGCTCAGTGACTCCTAGAAAAATCAGTAACAAAATTTGCTTTGTTCATGAGCTGGTCACATGGGTGGGATCAAATGCTGCTGCTTTTTTTTTTGCAAGCTAAAGCACTTCTGCTCACATAAGAGAGGGATCCCACAATTTCTACAGATTTTCCACTGCAACACTCTATCTATGCTATCTTCTATGAAAGTAGGTTAGGAACAAAATTCTGCAACTCCTGGTCATCATAAGGACCCGTGAAACCAAGCAAGTAATAATGTAAATGTTTTCCAAGAAGTGTTTGGGTAGTGTGAGGGGAAGACTTGGCGATGTTTTCATTTGCAGACCAGTGGTCCCATCCAGTTCCTGAAGCTTTTTGATGGGTTGCAGGGGGTTCCACTTGTTAGTCTTAAGATGGCGTCCAAACAGGAATGCTTTTTGTGTGAGGGGATCTACAGAATCATGAGCACTCATTGTGCGCCATTTGTCATTTCTCAGTTCTCTGTAGAATTCAAGATCTTCGTCGTGGTCTCTATGCATCACACCTATGGGTTAAGGTGCCTGCGCTGACCTCAATCTAGGAAACTTCTGTCAAGCTGAAAGAGGGAAAGCATGCGCAGGGAGTCCAGCACACATGCTCAGGGGGTGGGGTTCCAGTGTCCCACCAGTTCCTTCTGACCATTGCAACCTCTCAGTACCCCAGTAAATGAAAGGCTGACAGCAGAGGGGAAGGGGGGCGGGTGGTGTGAATGCGTAGATGACCACTCGAAGATCATCAGTTACAGGTAAGCAACCTGTTTTTTTAAGTTTATTTGGTACGTAACCAGCATAAATCAGTTGCATCAATGTTTTAACTGCATCAATAATACAAATGTGACAATGTTAAAAATTTGTTTAGTGCAGTTCTCTGTGGGCAATTTCGCACTAGCGTTTGCCCTGGGTTTGCCCTGATGCTTGCTCAGGAGCTTCTGGTCGATTTCCCACCAGTTGCTCTGGGCTCAGGGTTTGATCCGGAGTATCGCAGCACTACTCCGGAGCTTCCCCAGAGCAAGAAAATCCTGTTTTTTTGCAGTTTTTCCTGTTTGCTCTGGTGGAGAAGCTGAGACAAAACCACGCCCTCTCATCTGCCCCCCATCTGGCCTGCCCTGTGGCGGGCGTTTCTTCAGTTTTTTTTTTTAAATGAGCCGTCCTAATGTTATATTGAAATGATGAGGCAGGGAGCCCAGAACCCACCACAGTGACTGCGTTGGCGAGGTGGATTTGCTGGGTTTCTTGGTAGCAGAAGCCGGGCACCATTGGCCCAAGAGCCTCCGGGCGCACAGATGACCGCTGCCCTGTGTCTGGGGTGCCCCCGTAACAGCCGCTGCAGAGCTGGCGGGAGGTGCTTCCCTCCAGAAACCCACGGAGAAGTGGCGGCAAACGGGCAGGCGGGCCAGGGACGCGAGTCTTCCGCCCCGCTCTTTGTGTGCGCTCCTATGGTCCTGAGGCATAACTTCCCCCCTCCCTTTTTTTTTTAAAAAAAAAACCCCCGCTCATAACGTTATATTGACATAACGAAATAGTGATGCAGCAAGGGAAGACCGCACCATTGTTTTCTTTGTATAATACACACACTTTCACATTTATTATGGGGGGAACTTTTTGTTCAGTGCTCCAATTCAGTGTGCGGAGCAGGGAGACAGGGCTGCCACTGATGCCGCTCCTCCTCAGCTGCCGCCGCTGCCGCTGCCACCACCATTTCTGATGAAATAGCTTCCCGTATTGTCTCCTTTAGACGTCTCGTTTTTCAGGGTTTTTAAAAATTATTTTAATTTAATTACTTTACACGGACCAGCTAACACCATTTTGGCTATCCACCATTTTGTCCCTGTGATCTCGCAGGCAAAGCAGCTGACATTTTAGTTCAGAGCGGAGAATCCACCAATCAGAACAGAGATATGTGCTTTACCTGTTGCACAGGTGAGAGAAGGTCCAATCATTATGCACCAGCCGAACACATGATGTTAAGGAGGAGGGGAGAGAGGGGGAGAGAACAGGGTGGGTGGGGGATGCACTACCATCATGTCACTATGACGTTATAACATTACCATGCATGTTTTTTTTTTTTTTTAAAAAGGAAGAGTGTGGAAATGAGGGAGCGGCGAGGGGGGGTGGGAGGGGAATGAGAGGGGAGGGGAGGGGAGATGGACAGGGGAGCAGCTGAAAGCATCGGCGCAACTGCTACTGTGAACTGCGGGGTTAAAGAGGAGCTGAATCCTCTAGTGAAAAAACGGATACCGTTGCTCCAGGGGGAAATTACTGGGGGAACTGAGGAGGAAATGAGAGGCAAGTAGCATGTGCGAAATCACCCCGTATGTTCTTTCTCAAACCTGTTTTGTTGCAATCTTTTTGGAGATGTCATAGTCCAAGCATGCCATTCTATCCAGATGGTAAGGAGCACATTTTCTCAAGGTTCCACCTGTATCAGCACCATTTTCCTTCAGCCAGCCCTTCATGGTGACCATTTTTCATGCTGCACAATTACCATTTTTTTTTTAAAAAAGAACTTATAAAGCAAGGTTATGCAGCAAGGAAAAAATGAAGGGAAGATGGTAGCTAAGAAGACTGTGCAGAAAACCCATGTGGAAGCTCTGTTGCCAGTGTGAATGCTTCTCCATTCGCACTGTTGATGAAAGCAATACAGAGAATCTTTGGTATGTGGAAGCAACCAAAATTTCTGTCACAGGACAAAGGAGCAAATGGGTCTTGCTAGCTTAATTTTATAAATAAATAAACAAATTGACTGCTTTTTAGCATTTGTATTGGCTCAGTGGTTAAGACGCTGAGCTGCAGACTGGAAGGTCGATAGTTCAGCAGTTTGAGACCCGAGAGCCGTGATGGAGTGAGCTCCCGTCTCTGGCCCCAGCTCCTGCCAACCTAGCAGTTTGAAAGCAAAAAATTGCAAGTAGATAAATAGGTCCCACTTCGGTGGGAAAGTAACAGCGTTCCATGCGCCTCGGCGTCTAGTCTTGCCAGCCACATGACCACAGAAACGTCTTCGGACAGCGCTGGCTCTTCGGCTTGGAAACGGAGATGAGTACTGTTGGATTCGACTGGCTTTTGAGCTAGGGAATCCTTTACCTTTAGCACACCTCAGTTTTTATAAGGAAAAAACTGCTTAGGGCTTGGGATGTAGGTATATGAGGGACTCGTGATACAATTCTCAAAGTGAGCAGCACGGAAGACAATTATCTCAGTTGTCTTGGCTACTTAAATCTAGGAAGAATTTTTTTATGGCATTGAAGCTATAGTGCTATGCATGCTTACTGGGACAGTCCCTGCTGAATTTGCTGGGAGTTACTCCCACGTAAGCCACGTGCATAGGATCAGAATGCCAGTCATTTTAGTTCATGACTTCGCTCATAAAAGGTCGTCGTCCATGATAGCAGATTTGCTTGTGCTGAGTAATTTAAGCAGCAAGGAATCCGGTACAGAGTATACGCTTGTGAACTAGACTTTAGTCATCTGAAAAATGGGGCAAAGACAAACTGTCCAATCTCCTTTGCCATTGGACAAGTGTATCCTCATGCAGATCTGCAGAACAGAAAGATGGGAAGAAGCAGCTGATCCCCTTGAAACCAGAGTGGGCATTCCTGGTACACACAGTTGCCAGGGAAGGATAAACACTCTTCCCAAACCTCTCTCTCGATATGGGTTTTGGGCAGGAAGTGGAAGCCGCGTGGAAGTCTCCCTCCACATGGTGGGAAAGGAGGACGCGTGGAGGAGGAGGCCTTTCCGGTTGCTTTCTGTTCATGTGTCAACAGCTGATGAAATTTTAAATTGTGGGTGTGTGTCGTCTATCTTTCTCCTCTCTGACTTTCTTCCCCTTTCTGTCATATTATTTCTTCTCTTAAGAAACAAACAACAAACCCTAAACAAAAATTGGGGGAATTATGGTAGGATCATCTGTGTGCAGATGGCGGGTGCAGTCTCCTTGGGGGTTCTGACTGGTCAGCTGAAACTTGCTTTATTTCTGCCTGGGCCTGTTTCTTATCTTTTGCATGACTCTGCCTCAAACTTGAGATGAGACTGAGCATCGCTAACTGGACTCCTCCCCTGCGCTTTCTGTCCATGAGTTTTGAGAAGGCTCTTTACAGGATCTTTCCCTCCTACCCCCAGAAAGGTCTTTCCTGTAAGGGGAGCTCTAGAGAATGGAGCAATAATCTTCCTTCGCTTAACCCATAGCTATCTATTGCCCCCTCTTATCTCACCAAAAATATTATTTGCTTCATTGTTAATCTCTTCAATGCTGTTTTGTTGTTGCAGAATAGAGGGGAATGCTGTCCACGTGCAAATGGATCATCTGGGTTCCTTGTGCCTCTTTATGGCTCTGGTTCTTCTTCAGACGCCATTTTAAATGTGTATTTGTGTTATATTTTCTCTTGTGACTAAAGCATTCTGAAGACTGCAGCATACTGCTTTCAAGTACATTCACTTTCTAGGATTGCAGTTTTTAACACAAACATGATTGGATTTAGAACAAACTTGGAGTCCAGTGGCATCTTGAAGACCAACAAAGTTTACCGTAATTCTGTGTATAAGCTTTAATGTGCATGCATACTTCTTCAGATACATGAAAACAGACTTGCTTAAGCCTTACAGAGAGAGGCTGGGGGTGGGGTTAGTTGCCAGGAAGGGCTAGTTAGAGTTAAGATGCATAAGTAACAGAGATAAATATAGCTAAAATTGGATTAAAGCGGTTGGTAAGATGTGTGAATAGCAGCATGCTGCTTCAGACCAACATGGCTACCCACCTGAATCTATTAGTGGATTTAGTTTGCTAGTATGCTTAACACTTTCTGTAGACAGGGGTCATTTGGAGCAGGAGCTCGGGGGAGCTCAGCTCCGGGAGTTGGTGCCAGCCCCCCCCCCCCAGGCAAATGCCTGCTTGTGTCATGGCTGCAGCAAAATGACCCCGTCCCCTGGAAAGGTCCTTGTTCCCCCGACCACTGAAGCGGTCCTCCTAGAATAGTGGTATTTCTGAGGCTTGTATCAGTAACTGTCCCCTCTCTGCCAGCTCTCTGTCTCTCTCTCTCTCTCCTTCTAACATACTTCCGGTGATGTCAGGTGGTTTAGCATATGCTAATGAGTTATGCTAAAGAGTTCCTGCACCTCTTTTTCTACGAAATGGTCCCTGTCTGTAGAAGACAGCTATGAACTAGGTCCAAGTCTGTTCATTAATAAATCTATCTAAGGACGTCACCAACTGGATCACCTGGGTTGAGAAGTGGTGGTCACTTGGCGGCTGCTTAGCTAAGTCCAAGGCAGGAGGCATTTGAAAAATAATTTCCTTGACTCCTTATGGCCTCTATAGATCTTCTTCGTGGTCTCTGTGCATCACACCTCTGGGATTAAGTGCGCCTGCGCCGATCCCGATCGGTAATCTTCAAAGCCTAACGGATTTTCGCGCCAGCTCCCCGGTCACGTGCACGTCCCACTGCGCATGACCCGGGGAGGGGCACGAGGATCCCGCCAGTTCTCTTCTGACCGCCGCGTCGTGAGGATCCCCTCTCCGCTCCGGTCGGTAGCTAACCTTTATTTCCAATTTGGAAAGGCCTTTCGGACTGATTTCTTGATTTTCTTGACCTACGGACTGTTTTTCTGGACTCGTTTTCGGATTCTCCTCCTCCTACTCCCCGCTCGGCTGATGGCCCAGCGGTGGGGTTTCTTTAAACACTGCCTTAATTGTGGAAGTAAAATCGCTCCCCCAGACAAGCATTCCCTCTGCTTGTTGTGCCTAGGCGAGTCGCATCGTGTCGATTCCTGTTCGAGTTGCGCCGCGTTCTCCAAACAAACTCGTAAGAACCGGGCGGCCTGGCTCAGAGTGGCGCTTTTGGAAGCAGCGTTGTCACCGAAGATGTCCGCAGCCGACGTCGCGGTAACATCCCCATCGGTACTGACAGGCCCGATGTCGTCACCGGTGCGAAACCCCTCCAGTACCGAGCAGTCGGCACCGAAAAGACCCCTCTCACTGCCACGAACTCCCGCTAAGAAGCGCAAGGAGGGCAAAGAGGGTAAGGGCAAGCTGAAGCGCAAGACAACCTCTGGTGCTTCGTTGACGCATCCCGCGTCCGACATGACCCAGCATGGATCCCCGCAGCTTGACCCTCCAGGGCGCGAGTGACCCTGGGGCAGTCCCGCCTCCCCGATGCCGCAACCCATCCAGCTCACAGATTCGGAACCCGACATTGAGCTGACGCAGATCCCTCACAGCAGTCCCGAGACCGGACCCGATCCGCTGCCGACACCGAGAGGTGAGCGGGACTGGCGACTTCCTCCGTCTTCGGTGCCATGGGACGTCCGTCAATGGCGATACCTGTATGGTCCCTCCTACCCTCCACCTCCACAGTGGTACCCGGCAGAGTGGGATCGTCAGTCGATGTCGTCAAGAGTCTCCCGATGCCGAGATCCTCCGGCCCTGAGACCGACTCCGAGACCGAATCCGATACCGACACCGAAACAATCGATGCCGATACAAACTCCGCCCGACGTCGACCTCCCTCCCTACCAACCAGATCCGTCGACCCCTATGTCTCCCTCCGAGCATTCCGACCAGTCAATACCTGAATCTCCCGCATCTTCCGACGATGAATCTCCCATCCAACCGTCACCATCCCCTGATGTGGCTGAAAATTTGCCAATCTCTCCCTCTGAGGACGTAAAATCCTATGGAGAGCTCATCAAAAGAATGGCCCACTCCCTGGCACTTGCCACGGTCCAGCCAACACCCACCGCTACCGATGCCATCTTCGACATCGTATAGATGGATACATCCACTGCGGTAGCCCTACCACTAATTTCGGTGCTCTTGAGCACTGCCAAAGAATCCTGGGGCCACCCCTCCTCAACCCCAATCTCCAGCAAGAGACTAGACCACATGTATAGGCTCCAAGAGCCAGGGGCAGAATTTTTATTCATCCACCCCAAACCCAATTCGGTTGTAGTGACCCCCTTGGCCAGGGGCCGTAGCGGACATTCCTCCCCCCTGGATAAAGAGGGACGGAAACTGGATTCTTTTGGAAGACGTTTTTATTCAGCCGGTGCACTGGGCATAAAAACGGCAAACTATACAGCCTGCATGAGCAGATATCAGTACTCCCTATGGGAGCAGATGACACCACTTCTGGCCCATCTTCCTGAGGATAAGCAACGCCTCGCTAGGAAGATCCAGAAGGAAGGCATGGTGCTAGCGAAACACCAGCTTAATGCATCGAAGCATGCTGCGGATGTCACGTCCAAGACGCTCACTTCGGCAGTTGCCCTTCGCTGCCACGCCTGGCTGAGGTCGACCTTGCTTCCACATGACACTAAATCTCTAGTGGAAGATCTCCCCTTCGAGGGTGAAGGACTGTTCAGTTCCACCACGGACACAGTCCTTCATGATTTAGATAAGAGCATAAAGACGTCTCGTAACCTGGGTGTCTCACAACCGAGACAACAGAAGCAGAAGATGTGGCAGAGATCTTGGTCCAGAAAGCAACCGCAACGATCTCCCACTGAACCCCAATGGCAGAGACCATCGTCTACTGCTTATCAGCAGAAACCCTACGGCCACAAGCCACGATTTCCATCCGCTTCCGCTTCCAAGGCTAAGTCGCCTAAGCCGACCAAGCAGAGTCTTTGACTCCCCCAGTCGCTCCGGTCTTCCCACCCGTCTATCACCCTTTCTACCAGCATGGCAACGTATAACGTCAGACAAATGGGCCCTATCGGTTGTAGCAGAGGGCTACAGAATAGAATTCTTCCAAATACCACAAGAATCGTACTTTGTAACCACCCCCCCCCCGACACCCTATCGTCGGAAGTCGAAGCCCTCCTGTCAAAGGACGCCATAGAACAGGTACCAACAAACCACCTTCAGCGGGGGTTTTACTCCCGCTACTTCATGGTTCCAAAAAAGGATGGCGGACTTCGTCCCATATTAGATCTTCGGAACCTCAATGCATTCATCACCTACAAAAAGTTCCGTATGACCACCCTCCAGACCATCCTACCGCTACTAGAAGCCAACGTGTGGATGGTGACGCTGGACCTCAAGGACGCATACTTCCATGTGACGATCCATCCGTCGCACAGACCGTACCTACGCTTCGCGGTCAGCCTGCGTCACTTCCAATTCAAGGCCCTACCTTTTGGCCTCTCTACAGCTCCCCGTGTCTTCACGAAGCTTATGGCAGTAGTAGCGGCACACCTGCGGCTGCAGGGTGTCCACCTTTATCCTTACCTGGACGACTGGCTTCTGGTCGCCCCCTCTACAAAGGAACTACAGAACCACATCGCCATCACCCTTCGAACCCTAGAGTCACTAGGGCTGACGATAAACCTCAAAAAGTCCATGCTTACCCCTTCCAGACGGGTACAGTTTATCGGAGCTATCCTGGACTCCCTGCAATGCAGAGCGTTCCTACCCCCCAACAGGGCAGCGGATATAGTCTCCCTTCTCCTATCCATCCGGGAGAACAAGGCAGCTACAGCCAAACAAATCCTTTGCCTGCTAGGCCTGATGGCCGCAACAACAGCAGTAATCCCCTTCGCCAAATTGCGGATGAGACCACTGCAGCTGTGGTTTTTGAGGCGTTTCCGCCCCACCATCCATTTCCTCTCCAAACGCTTTCGGATGTCGATCCAGATCCTAGAGACCCTGAATTGGTGGCTTGTGCCCCAGAACTTACATTCGGGTGCACCTTTCCGACTTTTACCCCCCTCGGCGACCGTCACCACAGACGCCTCCCTATGGGGTTGGGGAGCTCACTTGGACGGTGTAGGTGTGGGCGACAGGTGGCACCCCTCTGTGGCCCACAACCATATCAACTTCCTGGAGCTGTTGGTAGTTCTCTACGCAGTGAGATCTTTCCGCCAATCCCTGTTGGGGAGGACGGTGACTGTCCTTACAGACAACACCACCACCATGTTCTACATCAACCGTCAGGGTGGGACGGTCTCCCGTGGACTTTGCCATTTGGCGATAGAGCTTTGGGACGAGTGCCAGGCACTAGGTATTCACCTGGTAGTAACTCACCTCCCAGGGCTACTCAACGTCCAAGCAGACTTCCTGAGCAGGGGAGGAGCGTCCCTGCACGAGTGGGAACTGAACCCCCTCTACCTGACTCCGATCTTTGATCATTGGGGACACCCATCCGTGGATGTATTCGCCTCTCGGGAGAACAAGAAGTGCCACTTGTTCTGTTCCAGAGCAGGGACGGACCCGACCTCTCTCGGGGACGGTCTCCTTCTCCAGTGGACGGGGAGACGATTGTACCTATTCCCCCCGATTCCTCTCATACCAAGAGTAGTCCACAAACTGATGGCAGAACGACCGTGGGCAATCCTCGTCACCCCATGGTGGCCGAGACAACCCTGGTTCCCCACACTCCTCAGCCTCTCACGAGGAACATATCTCCAGCTCCCGATGGACCCAGACCTCCTCGGGATGCACGGGGGCCGGGTACTGCACCACGATGTACCCAGACTGAAACTGACAGTTTGGCTGATCCAACCTTAGGATTAGAGTCGCGGATTGCTCAAGTTCTACTGAACTCACGCAAACTCTCCACACGGCGCTCATATGAGTCAAAATGGACTAAGTTTTTAGCCTTCCTGGAGTCTGTTGGGCGACCCTCCGTCCCCGCTAGGCTTCAGGATGTATTTGGTTTCCTCCTGTCATGTAAGGACAGGGGATTGTGTCTCTCATCTATCCGAGTTTATTTGTCAGCCATCTCAGTCAATCATCCTAAGATTGATGGCTACTCGGTGTTTTCCCATCCAACAACGAAGCAATTCCTCAAGGGAATGAATCGCCTCTATCCCCCAGTGCGGACGCCAGTCCCGGCATGGGACTTAACCCTGGTTCTCACTAAGCTGATGGGGAAACCTTTTGAGCCCATGGCCTCATGCAGCCTTCAACTTTTGTCTTGGAAGGTTGCGTTTTTGGTAGCCATCACGTCCACTCGACACGTGAGTGAGCTCTCGGCTCTTCGTTGCGACCCGCCATACCTCACGTTCCACCACAGTGCCGTTACTCTGGCTCCCGATGTCGCCTTCCTGCCTAAGATAGTCTCGGACTTTCACATAGGGGCGGACATCGCGTTGCCGGTGTTTTTTCCTGGTCCCCAGGACCCAACGCAACGTAGCTTACACACTTTAGATGTCAAGAGAGCCCTGTCCTTCTACTTGCACCGGACAAAATCCTTTTGCAAGTCTCCAGCTCTCTTCATTTCTTACGCCTTGCCCAGGCAGGGACAGAAACTATCGTCTCAAAGACTCTCGAAGTGGATAGTAGAGACGATAAAACTCGCCTACCTCCTGGCCAAGAGGCCATTACCAGCGTCCCTCCGGGCACACTCCACGCAAGCCATGGCTACTGCCACAGCTTTTCTCAAGGGCATTCCCCTGGGAGACATCTGTAATGCTGCAACATGGGCATCTCCTCACATGTTTGTGAAACACTACGCCCTAGATGCGTACTGTGGTGGGCCGTGCAGTTCTACAAGCAGCTCAGATGTGAGACCTTCAGCACCCCCCTCCAGGTATGTGGTGTGTTTATTGCTCGCTATTCTCCCAGAGGTGTGATGCACAGAGACCACGAAGAAGATATACAGGTTGCTTACCTGTAATTGGAGATCTTCGAGTGGTCATCTGTGCATTCACACCACCCGCCCTCCTTCCCCTCTGCTTTCGGTCTCCCTCACTTTTTCTTGGGGGCTGTTAGCAGCGGTCAGAAGGAACTGGCGGGATCCTCGTGCCCCTCCCCGGGTCATGCGCAGTGGGACGTGCACGTGACCGGGGAGCTGGCGCGAAAATCCATTAGGCTTTGAAGATTACCGATCGGGATCGGCGTAGGCGCACTTAATCCCAGAGGTGTGAATGCACAGATGACCACTCGAAGATCTCCAATTACAGGTAAGCAACCTGTATATCTTCTACCTGATGGGTCTCTTAATTGTTAGTGAAGTCTGCGTGTGTGGGAAGAGAAGCATTTTGTTTTCCAGTGGTTTTCTATGTCCTTGTTAGGTTTAATCTAGAGGCTGCCCTTTATACCTTCGCCTTACCCCACAGGAGCCGGAAGACACCCCTTGTTAATGAGTTGATGACTGCCAGTGATGCAAGCAGTGTCTTTTTTGTGTGTATTTGTACTACGAGGAGCCGTAGAGTCTTTGTAGCAAGCGTGATTCTTGCCACACTGGAAGTTTAATACACACAAGGAATCAGCACTTATAGTCTGAGAGTCTGCAGTGGCTTTCAGATGTGTCTTGTAGATCTGCCATTTTGTTTAAAGCGATTTTGCCTGCCATGCGTAAATGGAAGGGAACATATTTAATTCATTCCTTTCTTGTCTGTGTTCTCATCTGGTGTTGAGAGATATTTAAGTATTAGTTTCCTTCTATTTCTCCACCCCAGCCTAGCCAACATCACTAAACTAATGGGCTATCAGTAAAGGCTCTAAGAGCCACTTTATCATTTACATTTGTTGTCAAAATAAGAGGGTTTTTTGTGTTTTTTTAGATTAATGAAAAATTTAAAACCCACCTGAAGAAATATTTTTAAACTGGCAGTGTCAAATCAGTTGTGTAAACTGCAGCTTAATGCTGGTCAACATTATTTTTATAATGTTTTGCCACATAATCAAGATTACATTGGGATTTTCTCACCCAAAGGGACCCACAAAGGTTCATTTGCTGCTTGAAAAGTCAATATGTATCTTAAATGTGACACCAGAAAAATACCTTTGGAAGCATTAGTGTACAAGGAATTATAGAGGGATGCCATAATATTTGAGGTGCAGTTTTTGTTTCCTAATTTTTGCCCAATCCCTGCTCTAACTAAGTAGAATATAATGTGACTAATTTGCTTGTATCATTTCCTTTCTAGTCTCCAGAGGGTGCCGAAGCCAAGGATGCTGCCAAGCGAACAAAACAAGAGGCAAGTGTGACTCCTTCCTCCCCACGAAGTCTTTCTTCTATTGATCCCTTCATAAAAATAATAATACAGAACTGGATAAACTAGGTTAGCTAGACTTCAGCCAGAGCCCAGCTCAGCGGTTGTGTCCTGCGGAGCAGGAGCAAATTGGTAAGGGGGGAGGGGGATTAATCTGGTGGTTTTTGTATAGTCTGCCAAAGATAAAAGTCCAGATTTTGCAATACAGTAACCTATATTCTGGGTAAAACAGTTCAACAGCCCCCTCATTTATTCGTAATGTTATGGCATTCACATCACACATCTTCCATCTTGGAGTTCAAGGTGGCAGACGAGGGGTTTGGCCGGAGGTCTCCCATCCAGGCACTAATCAGATCCAGACTTGCTGAGCTTGACCAGGATCGCTATTATGTACTTTCAGATCAGGCCTATGTTTTTTCCTTTCTTCAGTGAAGACAGAAGCAGGTAGGTGGAACTCATGGATCAGGGTGGCCAAGTTCCCCCAGGGGGCGGGGAAACCCCTGCTCCAGCGGCCCATTGCCCGCCGGCCGGGATTGGGCTGCTGGGGGGAACCCCATCCCCAAACGGCCGGGCTAAGGGGACATGCCCGGCGCAATGATGTCACCCAGAGGTGACGTCATCGCATCAGGCACGTTTTTTGGGGGGGACGCTCTGTAATTTGAGGGGAAACTCTATGGTTTCCCCTCGAATTACTGCGGTCCCACCCCCGATGTGCCTGATGCGATGACGTCACTTCTGGGTGATGTCATAACAGTGTGCGCGCTTTGCGCGCGTGCAGGGACTCTCCCAGAGTGGCAAGGACTCCCCCCTGGCTAAACATGAGTACAGACTTGGCAACCCTATCGTGGATACATATGACTATTCTATGCCCATTCATGCTGATTATTCTTATGTATTTGTTATATTTTTGTCTGGCCATCATGGAACTCATAGTCACTTAGACTGTGTTCCCAGGACATTCACAGACCTGCATGGCTTCAGCCAGGCCTTCAGCTTCACCATGTGCCTTCAAACCAGTCGTCTACAGTATATATTCTATGCATTGCATTAAGTACATTCAGCAAATTGCATATGTTATTTTGCACCATTATCTTGCTTCTGTTTGGTTTCAGAGAGGGAAAAGGCGCTGTGAAAAACACTGAAATGTCTTCTCTTGCATGGGGACCCTGTGACTTCTGAGAGCTCACTATTTCTGTCTGCACAATTTCAGTTTACCTTTGCAACAGTAAAAGGTAGAAACTGGGTTGTAAAAAAAGGAGCACTGAGATTCCTGAATTTGGTGTTAGAGGGGAGCTGATGTTGTATAAGAAAGTATGAACTGGAAGGTTTCCCCAGTTCAAATGCTACCTGAGCCAGCAGTGCATCAGTTTGTTCTTGATGAAGTTTAAACCGTTACTCTCTCAGCCAAATCCACTGGTCACATGAGAATAATAATGTGTTGCATTGGTATAGTGATTTAAAATGTTCAAAGAGCCTCACACCTGCTATCTCAGCAAATCTTTCAGAAAGTCTCTAAAATTAACCCCATACTGAAGGGGCAGGAGGGAACACTAAGTGGCAGTGGTTTACTTTAAGGCTACCTAGTATATTCATGAAAGAGGCAAGATTTGAACAGGGGATTTCCTGGTTCATAGCTCACGTTTCTTAGCTGCTGCACTGTAATACTGGCCCACCTTACACATTTCTCTAACAAATGCAATGTTTGGTGTGTTGAACACTAAACCACCACCTCCCGCGCACCCTCTGTATGAATACTAAGGGCTGGATCAGACTGCTGTCTTGTTCCTCCCCCACCCCCTATGAGGGCACGGGCATTTGGTGTGCTGGGTTGCACTGGGAGGTTTCCCATTCCTTGTGACGAACCTGGTATGCTGCTTCCACAGCTCCCCATATGTTCGTAATAGGAGATGAGGGGGAAGAAGCAGAGCTGTAGGGGGTTGTGCTCCTCCTAGCAGTCTGGAGGAAGCCATGGATGATGATGATTTTTACGATACTGACTTTTACATTCTTGCAGCTTTAACTAGACGTCATGGTAGTCAACATAAGGTGCTGTGATTTCTTTCTCAAATCTGATGCCCTCTTGCAAATCCAAAGTTATATGCAAATACACTCCGAGAGCTGGACTACTCTTCTCTCTCTAGGGCGTGTTGGCTGTGCACGTGAACTCGTTACAGTGCCAGCTCATTTCGAGGGACTGCCACCGAGGCCACATAAACGTCAGGTTGTGTTCCTGAGAAGGGTCACCACTGGATGGGATCCTCTAGGGCAGCCAGGGCTTTCCCCCAGGGATGCCTTGAAGTAGTTTATCCTGTCTCTCACCATCAAAGGCTATCTGTTCCAACCCTTTTGTTAAATTTCTAGCAAATACTGTCAGATTTCCCATTCTTTTGGTTTATTGTTTTTTGTTTTTAAAAGTAGTTTTGCTCCTGTGGGACATGGTTAATGCATTCGTACAAATCAAGGTGGAAAACAGCTGCATCATCAAATTTAACTTTTACCTTGCTGTTGGCTTTTTTTGAGTGTTTAAACACAATGGCCATTGAGGATAATTCTGAGCAAATTGCCATAGTTTGTTAATATTTAGTAATTATTTAATAATTATAGAAACAGCAGTGGTCCTCAGTGTACATTGTATTTTAGTACTGCAGACTTTTTTTGTGGCTGAAACAACATAATGTTAGGGTAGTAAAGGCAGGATGTGTATAAGGCCTAGTATGGTCCTGAGCTTTTAAAGAAAATCTCTCTCTCGACTCGTATTAAGAACATTTAATAGAGGCGCCTTGGATATTAAATTAGATCTTAGAACATGCAACATTTTTATTAGCACTGACTTATGACTTTCTCTATTTTTAAGGTGCTCCCAATTCGAAAGACCAGTTTATATTTATATTTATAAAACCAAATACTTAGGATAATTAACTAAGCACTGCCTCTCTTCCAAAGTAGACAATATTCTCCCAAGGGCATATTTGTACTTCATGATTTTAATTGTTGGGAAACTAGAAGGATAAAAAATTATGAGGCACATGAACACAGTCTGAAGCTAAGGTTTCCGTTTAAAGATTTTTAAAAAGATATTTTTGAGAAGAATACTGTCCTCCAGGGACAGTGTCCACACCCCCGCACTGACCCACAGAGAAAGAGAATGGGTGATTGCTGGAGGAAGAAACAGGTGGCGAAACTCCAGGGATCTCCAGGGGGCGGCTGCCCATGCTGTCAGGGCCTTCCTCCCTTGGTGCAGGTGTGCCCCTTTGCCCTCGAGCAGAGGCAGAGAACAGAGGAAGCAGGCAGTCGGGGGGGGGGGGGGATTGGCAAACAGAAGCAGCAGCTGGCATGCCAGCAGGGAAGGGAAACTGGAGGCTGGGCCAGCAGCCCCACTCCATGCCAAGGATGGTGGGCCAGAGAGAAGGTGCCCCACTGGGTGCAAGGGATGTCCATTACATGACTCTTATCCGGGGGGGGGGATTGGAGAGCTAGGTGGCATCCCACCCCGAGGGTGAGGACTTAAGCAGAGGAAGAGCGCGGGCAAGACCTAGAGACACTGAGAAACTGACTGGGCTACCATGAGCAGGAGAGAGGGCACAGGGTGCTCATACCTCCCCCTCCCCTCCACTATCTGAGGTCAGAGCCAAGCCAGCTCAATAAAAGTCATGCCCTGGAGGATCCTGCCTCACCGAGCCTGAACAAAGGCCAACAGCTAGTTTTCGCTTCTGAAGGGAGTGATCATTAGAAATTGAACAATTGCTTCAGTCTGACATGGGTATAAAATTGTTCAAGAATACACTCCAATGGAGTTTCTGTGAACATGTGCTATGCCTTTAACTGCCACAGCTGTGTGTGTAGTCACATGCATACAAAAATATTTGCATATGGTACTAGCTTCTCTATTGAAATCACTCATTCATCCTGCAAGATATCAGTGGATTTAGGTACATGTATGTAGAGATCTATGCTTCATCGATTACAAGAAAGCCTTTGACTGTGTCAATCATGACAGATTGTGGAGAGCCCTACAAGATGTGGGGGTGCCAGCACATCTGGTCAAGTTGATACAATCATTGTACACAAACCAGGAAGCTACTGTGGGAACACAATATGGAGATACTGACTGGTTCAAGATAGAGAAAGGAGTATGAGAAGATTGCATTCTTTCACCTTTCCTATTTAAAATATATGCCGAAGCAATCATAACGAAGTTAGAGCTGGAAGAGTCAAAGATGGGGGTAAAGATTGGAGGAAGGAATATCAACCATCTTCGATATGCCGATGACACAGCCCTGCTCCCGGAAACAAGGCCTGGAATACCTGATCAAGAAAATCAAAGAGGAAAGTGAGAAGTTTGGCCTCCTCCTAAACATCAAAAGACCAAGTTCATAACCACCAAGAAGAAGAGAAACATCAAAACAACAGTTGTCAATGAAGAGATCGAATGTGTGAAAGAATTCTCTTTCTTAGGATCACAGATTAACCAAAACGACGAATGCAGTCCCGAAATAAACGTTGAATCACACTGGGTTGCACAGCAACAATGACCATGAATTGAATATGGAAGAGCCAGGACATCAGCCTAGCAACCACATGCAGATTAGTAGGGATGGACACTTTCAAAATTTTGCCCTGGACCGAACTGAACCGAACTGACCTCATTCCCAGACCGGTCCTCGCACCGACTGGTGGCCAGTTTGCGGACTGGTTGAAGTGCAACCCCCCCTCCCCCCCCTGGGGGGGGGTCCCAGAGGCCCAAATTCTCAGCATAATTCCAGCTCATGCTCCTCGACATGCCCACCAAGTTTCGTCCACCTCGGACTTCGGGGGGGGGGGGGTTAATCTACGGGCCCCCAAAGAGACAATGCTTTTCAATGCAACATCCCCTCTGCCGGTTTGGGAGTGTCCAAAACTGAACCCGACTGAGCTAGAGGCTTCCAACTCACACAGCCCGTCCCTGGGGTGGCCCTCCACATGCTCCACAAGTCACGTGCCTGTCATGTCTGGGAGGTATGAGTAGCAGACCCCCAAGACTGGTGCCCCTGGGGAAACCGCTTTTGGAGGACTTGTCCAGTGATGATTTCAGACAGTCCAGAGGCGAACTGGGTCAGCTACAGGCACCCAACTCCCAGAGGACCTCCCTGGGGACTACCCACATGATTGCAGGTGCCTATGCCTGGGAGCAACCACCCAGCCCTTTGAACATGAGGACTGGTTGGGGCCCAGCTTCCCACCCTGCTCAGGAAGGTGACAGGGATGGGTGGTGGGCTCATTTACCCTTAAATAGCAATGGGATCATTGACTTAGGGCAGAACCTCCTGCCCAGCCTGGGGCACATCCGCACAGGGATGGGTGGTGCTCTCATCCTGGGCCCACCCTCCACCCACTGGCATGGTGATTTCTGGGCAGGGCCCACTCCCCTGCCCTGCCCAGGGCCCGGGGAACACCTGCACGGGAATGGAGTGCTGTCTCCTTGGGCCCTACCCTCCACCCACTGGCAAGTGACAACTGGGTAGGGTCAAACCTCCTGCTCCTGCGTGGGGCCTGGGGAACACCCACTCAGAGATGGGTAGTGCTCTCTCCCCAGGCCAACCCTCCACCCCTGGGCAACGTGAGTCTGGTCAGGGCCAACCCCCCTTGATCTGCCCGAGGCACAGGGAACACCCGCTCAGAGATGGGTGGTGCTATCCCTCCAGGCCCACCCTCCCCCCATGGGCCAACCCCCCCACCTGGGGCCTGGGAAACACCTACATGGAGACAGGTGGATCTCTCTCCCCAGGCCCCACCCTCCACCCACCGGCAACATGACTACTGGGCAAGGCCAAATTCCCTGCCCTGGGAACACCTGCATGGGGGTGGGTGGATCTTTCTCCCTGGGCCCACCCTCCACCCACTGGTGGCAACATGATTACCAGAAAGGGCTGCACCTCCTGCCATCCCTGGGGCCCAGGGAACACTTGCACAAGGGCAGGTGGCCCTCTGTCCCCAGGCTCCACCCTCCCTCAATGTGACTACCAGGCAGGGCTGACCCCCCCCCCCCAGCAAACACCCACAACTGGATCGGTGGCACTCTCCCCAGGCCCACCAGTGACATGACTACTGGACAGAATTGACCTCCTCCACCCTACTTGGGGCCTGAGGAACACCCACACAGGGACAGGGGGTGCTCCTTCCCTGAGGGCCCACCCTTCCTCTAACGTGATAAATGAGCAGGCAGTAATTTCCTGCACCACCTGGTGCCTGGGAGGCACCTGCACAGTTGTAGGTGGCCTCCTCTCCCACGGACAATTCTCTTAAGTAGGGGATGTGTCAGTCAAGGAGAACTCCCAGCTCAGGGCAAGGAGAACTCCCAGCTCAGAAGGATTCTTTCCTGAATGGTGATCGCCATCAGGTGTGTGGGTGTGCGGATGGGTAAGGCTGTGAGTCCTAAACCCAGTCAACAAGGACCCTGTGAGCAAAGGATGTCTCTCAGGTGGGAAAACACCCGCTTGCTCTGAATGCTGGTGGGAGGGCAGGAGAGCAGACTGGTGAGATCTGGCCATATGTTGGCCTTGTGCACCTAGTACTTGAGTGGATCCGAGTTGGGCTCGGCCAGGAACTCATGGACCATCACTTCGGCAAAATCCTCCGCCATCGCATGCCTGGTGCCCACACCAGCACTCTGTACCTCTGACCTCCTCCTCCTCTTCCTCCTCTCCCATGTCCCTCAGCTGTCTCTGGCCCCAGCCACAGTGTTGAAACCCCTGCACCCGGCAACACAGTTCATGCTTCTCCTGATGAAGCGGCGCACTTCAGAGGGCGAAGCTTCCCTTGATACAGGGGTCACCAGGAGATCCAGCAAGTTTCTCCACCCCACCTCCCGCGACCCAAGTAATTTCCCCCCCCCACCCCAGGCCCACCACGAGATTTTTGTGTGTGCACAAAAGGAGCACTAAACTGCAAGAGACTGTAACACAAAACAAAGGACAGTCATGTGCTGCCTAGGAATATATATACACACCCCTCCCATTCCAAGGGAAGAGGAGGGACATCACCAATTGGAAATTGGAGATGCCTGTCAGCCTTGGGTGCCTGATATTGGTCCCTTGAAAGCCGAAAAACCCCACCCAAACCTGCTTTTCCGCGCAAAACTGCAGGGGTGGGGTTTCACTGGCAAAAGTAGCTGAATGCTTTCGAGCTGAGCGCAGGAAGATCACACACACTAGCTTCTGAACATGTGACCTTCAAGCCGGTCTGTCCAAGCTCCAAAAAAGTCCGGCCTGGCTTTTGGCTCAGCGTTTAGGTCTATGCCCATCTCTACAGATTAGTCTGTGCAATTGTATTTCCCACAGCAACCTATGGCTGCGAAAGTTGGACCATAAAGAAGCAAAACAGGAGGAAAATGAACTCATTTGAGCTGTGGTGCTGGAGGAGGCTCCTGCGCATTCCTTGGACAGCAAAGGTGACAAACAAGCAAGTATTGGAGCACATAAAATCAGGCATGTCATTGGAAGGAAAAATCACATAACTACAACTGACTTATTTCGGCCATGTCATGCAGAAGAACTCACTAGAAAAAGCAATTATGCTTGGTTAGTGGTAAAAGGAAACCGGGCCACCTAAGAACATGGTGGCTAGACCCCATAAAAGTTGACAGCAGCCTGAGCATGGAACAACTCAAAGAAACGGTACAAGATTGGAAAACGTGGAGGGAGCTGGCCCACAGAATCACTAAGAGTCGGACATGACTGAATGGCTAAAAACAACATGTACGGACCTAAGTATGTTTTAGTTCACTGTCCCACAACCACTTTGGCAAGTTCTTCTCTCACCAGTCCCCTCTCCCAGTCAGGGGCCATGGCCACACCTGGGCAGTTGTAGCAGACAGTATCAGGCTGGGGCAGACAGTGGCATAGTGCCTTGCCAGCAGGGTGTTGCCACCAACCATGGCCCCTTAGGGGGTGCCACTGAAAGACCCCCTGAAAGCAGATGTTGGTTCCAACAGAGTCTGGGGATGGACCACCCAGCCAATCGACAATGTATACACTCATGTACCCACCCAGGAAATCACATCTCCCCTCCAGGGACCACTCATCACCTGGGCAGACAAGGTCCAGGCTGATCTGGCCACCCGTGGAAGTACAATCACCCTCCACCTGGCCACCCGTGGAAGTAGAATCACCCTCCACCTGGAAGAAACAATCTACCACTTGGGAGACATCCAATCTGGCAGGTGACCCTGCAGGCCCACATCTCCTTGCCCCACTCCTAAATGGCCAGAACCATCCAGGCCACAAATCCAGGGACCACGCGGCATGGGACCCTGCAGGTGGGTGGAGGTCAGATGCTTGCCACATATCTCCACTACCGCTGTTCCTCTTCCTTCCATAGGTGGGACCCCCCATGATCCTTTCACTAGTGGGTATCTAGAACCATCCATGGCAACAGCTAGACTGGCACAGGTACCCTGAGCTCCCAGGGTGCCAAGCCCTGGAGGCAGACAAGGCCTAGGAGGTTATCATGCTGTCATGAAGTCAAAGCAGTAAAGCACGTAACAGCTATAAACTTCATTATGAACATGTAGCAATGTTCCCTCTAAGCTGAGTTAGTGTGAGCTAGCTCACAGTTCTTTAGCCTCCAGCTCACACATTTTTCTCTTAGCTCAGGAAGGATGGCTCCAGAGCAAACTAGTTTATGCAGTAGCCAAATCACTCGCTCACAGCTTTAATACCAGTAGCTCACAAAGTAGAATTTTTGCTCACCAGACTCCACAGCTTAGAGGGAACATTGGCAACACAGCTGGCAACAGTGGACATCCAACAAGCACAACATTACACATGGAAGGGGGGAGTCCTGGATGGGAATGAGTCAGGAGCCCGGATGCCTCCCACCATTGTGTTCGTGCCAGGTACTCCACCCTCCTGGTGCCCTTCACCTGGCAGTGCTGCTGCAAGTGCCCCTGAGTGGCTTCCAGGCCTACAGCAACCACCACTAAGCTGTATAGGTGGCGTATCACGTACACTGGAGTTGCTGCATGCTGTTCATCTCCCTTTCCTGGTGCTGCAGGATGGTCATCACCCGGTCCAGTCAGGTTTCCATTCAGTACTTGACTATCAGAATGTCCATGAACAAATGTGGGAGGGAATGGGGGCATGGTTGGTATGCATCCGGAAATGGAACCAAGTGCCCATGCCCGGATGCAGCCATCTAATTCATGGGGGTGGGTTGGGCCCAGGCAGTGGCTTGGCTGTAGAGTGTAGAGCACCTCAGGGCTCCTCCCCATTTTGGCACTTGTATAAGGGACACTCAACCCTATGGGGTGGACCTGGTCGGGATGGGGGGGGGGGGCGGATCAGCTTCAGCTCAGGGACTGTAATACCCTCCATTTATGCCTTAGATCCATTGGTGGATGAGCAGATGAGGATGATGGAACCCATCCCTGGCATGAGCCCACTGGTTTCCACTGGCTCTAGTAATCTGTAGCCCCTTTTGGACCATTCAGGATCTTGACTGACCTTGGTCCCCTCCTCATTGTCTAACTACAGCTGTTCCGGGGGGGGGGGGGGGGCTGAACAACATGCTGTGCAACAACTGGGACAAAAGCTTCAGCCGCCTGATTCATTGCATCTGTGGGGCATGAATATCAGTGAGAGGAGTTGTGTGGAACAGGGCACCACGTAGACCATGTGGGGACACTTCATCATATTGGTGCCCTAGGCAAGGGGACACCCTTCCCTCCCTCCCCATCCCCATCCCCAGCACCATGGGTTGGTGGCACAGGGCTGTAAGTGTTCCTGTACTTGTTCCTGCTTGGTGGTGCCCTGGACTTTCTGGCCCACCATTGCTGGCTCCAGTGGTCCATCCCCCATACGCCTGGGCCAGGAGGCATTCTCCTCCCCCCAGCTGGGACCGTTGCCGTCGGATGGCTGTGTTGTGGAGCATGGCACATACTGCAAAGAGCTTGGTGATAGACAGGCACTGCATAGCCCTGCAGCCCCCAGTGTGGTGCAGGCAATGGAAGCACATCTTCAGCTTGCTGAGTGCCTGCTTGATGACCATGCATGTCTGACAGTGGGTCTGGCTGCCGGCAGAATGGTCCACAGGCTTCGTGGCATCATGTGATGTTGTCTCCTCTCCCCCCTTTTTTCTCCACCTGCTCATTTGAGCAGCAGCAGCAGGGGCCAGAGTTCGGGCCAGGGCTTTTATCCCGCTGACTTCTGGGTATTTTTTTACGGCAATAGCTTTATTCCTGTGGTGTTCTAATATTATAAAGATCTATTGTGATAGGATTTGGATTGTAGAACCACCTAGAAATCTAAAAAGAATAGAATTGAAGCAAAGTGTCAGTGTTAACGTGACACATAAAATTATTTTAACTTGCACAAGTATAAAATTACAAGTTAAATAGTAAAAATTACATAAAATTATTTTAACTTGCATCATTACTTCAACTTGCACAAGTTAGGGCTGACTTTGAAAACATTCTGAAAACTTCAGTTGATCCAAAATGTGGTTGCCAGATTATTGTCAGTGGTTGGTTACAGGGATTGTCTTACCCCTGTGCTGAAAGATCTGCGTTCGCTGCCGGTCTGTTTCGAGGCACAATTTAAAATGCTTGTTTTTATCTTTAAGGCTTAAAGGGCTTGGGGCCGGGGTACCTGAAGGATGGCATTTCCCCTTACTAAAATCAGCCCTATATTACATCCAAGATAATTTTTTTTACTAATTTAGGAATGGCTGAATACCACAGAATACCCTCTCCAACAACAGGTACTGCAGCTGTACCTACATACTTAGTGCAATGCGAAAGCAATAGAAAAGGCTGCATGCCTTCTGCTGTGCTTGTTGCACTTCCCTTACTAGCCTGAATGTAATCATTGCTGTCAGTTCTTATCACCAGTTAGGTGGGCAGGAGGGGAAATAAGGACTGAATGCTGTATTCGGTTTTCCTTGTAAACAGAGGGCACCCAAGGACTTCCACACATTTTCCCTCGGGCTGGATGAATTACTTTCCCCTGAGGGTAGATTCAGGTGGACAGCAGTGTTGGTCTGAAGCAGTAGAACAAAGTTTGAGTCCAATTGCAGCTTTAAGACCAACGAAGTTTAACTCTGGGTATAAACTTTCGTGTGCATTAAAATTTGTTGGTCTTAAAGGTGCCACTGGAGTCAAACTTTGTTCGTTTCCCTGAGGGTTTTTTCTGGTTTTTTCTGTTAAGGCATATCTAAGATCAGGATTCTAGTTCTATTTATGTTTCACTTTTGTCATGTCAGGCCAACAGCTCAGCATTGCAAAAAGTCCCCCACACAGCCTACATCTACCAAGTTACTTCTAATTTGTACAATAATTGAAAGGAAAATTTTGTGTGTGTGTGATGTGCCGTCAAGTCACTTCCGACCTATGGAAACCCAATGAATTAATGTCCCCAGAAATGTCCTCTCGTTAACAGCCTTGCTCAGCTCCTGGCAGACTGAGGGCCTTTGTGGCTTGCTTCATCTTGGGTTTTCCTCTTTTCCTGCTGCCTTCCACTTCTCCTAGATTTGTCATCATCTCCAGTGACTCTTGTCTTCTCGTAATGTGACCGAAGTACGATAGCCTCAGTGTGATCATTTTAGCTTCTAGGGAGAGTTCAGGCTTCTAGGGTAGGGTTCCCAGCTCTGGGTTGGGAAATACCTAGAGGTTTTCGGGGAGTGGAGCCTGAGGGCAGGGTTGGGGGAAGGGAAAGACTTCAGTAGGGTATAATGCCACAGAGTCCACCTTCCAAAGTGGCATTTTCTCCAGGTGAACTGATCTCTATAGCTTGGAGGTCAGTTCTTCTGATCCCAGGAGATTGCCAGCCACCACCTGGAGGTTGGCAGCCCTATTCTAGGGCAAGCAGAATTTTAGTGGATATAAGAAGGAGAACGTATGTTGGGAGGGGGCACACACACGCGCGCACACACACACACACACACACACACACACACACACACACTGTCATCCTGCCTCATTTCCCTATCATTGAGGTTGCAGATTGTTGTTAAGAAAGAACTCCTAGTTTTACTGCAGTTCTCCAAATTTTTGAAACAAGTCTGCCATTCAGCAGCAGGGATCACTTTTCAGTCTCATGGCCTGTGTTCCCACCATATTTCTATTTCTAACAATACAATAAATTAAACATTAGTTATGAACTTTGATGTTTTCTGGTGTTGTGTTGGACAGTGATCAAGATTCTTTATATTCTGTTTCAAGGAAATCCAAATTCTACCTCAACAGATTATAAATATTTATGCATTAGCAGTTTAATTGAACAATAAAAGAATAGTCCAGATGTACTTAAGATAATGTGCAGTATTTGGATTTTCATAGAGTATGATTTCTTTTTTAGTTTCCAAACCACAGATAGCACACAGCGAATGTCAGTGTCCGCTGGCTCACAAAACATTGGTTTGAGATTTTGTGTTGTTTTGTATTAACTTCTATTAACATAGAACTTAGGGTGTGTGAAATAGTGTCTACTGTGCTTGACAGAAGTATTACAGGAATCCAAAATGTAATGAATGAATGAACTTTCTCTTTGGATAAGTGCATTCTGTCCTTAAAGATGCAAAGACTTTTGTGTTTCATAACACAATACTTCTGTTGTCTTACAGGTACATTTTATTTTGTTGGGAAATGAGTGACAGATTTTTACCTTGTTTGGATGTGAACTGCTGCAAATCTACAAAGATATTTTCTTTCCCTTTTTTAGCCAACAAGGCGATCTGCAAGATTGTCAGCTGTAAGTATTTACAAGAGTTTGTATAAACATGAAGGCAAAGTCTGTTTATTCAAAACAATACAAATCGGCACTAGTCATGCCATATGATGATTGGTAAGGCAATATTACCTTGATTTATTTTTTTTATCCTTTAAAAGTACTATAGTCCTATGGATTGTATAACAGTTCCCTGTTAAATAGTCTAGTGACAACATTAAAGGATATTCATCGCTCTCCTGCGCAGTTATGGCCTTCTAAACCCATTAAGGCTTACATGGGTGCAACTCTTCTTAGGATTGCAACTATGAGTTTCTCTTTGATAACAAAAAGAATGCTGGAACGAGCGTAATTTTTTTTACATGTAAATATACAAGCACACCATAGTGGAAGCAAGTAATGCTCCTGTAACAGAGCGTAAAACCACTGATCCTGCCTCACCGCCCCAGAGAAGAACTCTCTGTCAACTCCAAGGTAGCATCCCGGTTTTAGCCAACTCCAGTTAAACACTTAGGTCTTTGTGTGCTTTCTCTCCCAGTTCAAATTGGATGACTGGCTTCAAATTGTGTCCCTACCCCACCCTCCAGCTGGAGGATATCGCCTTCAAAAGACAGTACCCGGATGGCAGAAAAACATCCCTGGTCCTTAAAGAATGTTCAGGTTCCTTTTTGCCAGAGGTCCTGCTCACAGGCTTTTGGTCCGTTCCACTGTGACCAAGACAGCAATTTGTTCAGACTTCTGGAGGTCATCAAGCTTGGTAGCAGAACAGCGCCTACTAGGTCAGTGTCCCGCTTGGGTTGATAAGTTTTCCAAAACATTTTTGGTGATCCCTACTTTGGCCGGTGGTTTCCTCATTTCCTTCTCAGGGAATAGACTCGCGGTACGGTTTCTGTGAATGTCTGTGTGCATCAAAGCAACGTAACAATTTCAGGAGATGATTAGGAAGGGTTTCTTGTAGTACAAGAGATACCATGAACAACAGACAGAAAAGTGACTTTTCAACCATTCTGGCATAGATTAAGAGGGGACTTAAATTAAGAGGCGGAAGGACATCTACTGCTTTGGCATTACTTTGGCTCGTAACTACTAACTATGGAACTGTCTGAAACTTTCCTAGAAACCATCTCCGCCAAAACCTGAGCCTAAGCCAAGAAAAACCACGAAGGTAAAAAATGTTTCTTTCTAATGCAACTTTTTTTTTTTACCGTTCACATAAGCCCTATTAGCCTGCTGACTCTATCTTATATGAACTTAATAAATATCCTTAATACTTATTTTTAAACTTGCTCGTATAGAATAGAAGAGGTTACTTTCTAAAGTAAATAAATGAAATCCTGGTTAACAGAAGAAACAACTGGATGTCAGTAAATGCCATTAAGGTACTGTGGAGAGTTTGAAACAGTAACTGGAATACAGAGTTGCATTTTGAGACTATTATAACCTAATTATTTTATTAACAGAAGCAAACCAGCCTCCACACCCAGAAATCAGAACACATTGAGTTGAATCCAGCACAGCATTTCCACAGATCACAAAGACGGTTGCATCTGGGATGTGATTTCTGCAGGCCCCCTCTCCCATGCTAGCCCCAAACACCCCCTAAGACCCTGTTCCTGGGAGTCTCCACTCCTCCAGGGATGGAATTTCAGGGGCCCTTTTGGGCTGCTGCGGTTGGCGAGGGGGGGGGGGACTTGTGCTCTGTAGGTAGAAGTCCTTATTCCCATGTAAATGCTGTTTTGGATCCAACCCTTAGGCTTGGATCTTGTGCAGTGTGCATAAGGACATACACAGATGTGGTCTGTTCTCACTAGCCTTGAGAGGCCCCCAAAACATCAATGTTGAGACTGTAGGGCTTGTGTTAACAAAATCCATGTGGGAATGAAGGAAGGAGGAGAACTAGACTGAGGCTGCTCCTGTACCAGCAGAATTTCTTGCATCATCTTAAGCATCACTGAATGAAGAGGAAGGAATAGGCTATTTTGCCTGGTTCTTCTCTTCACTGTAGCTCTTATGCACATACACCATAGAATCCTAGCTGCTATAGCTAATTATAGGAATAAGAGAGAGAGAAGACAACTTCTTGTGTTCTGCAGTTTTCTGTGGATTATATTTTGGTTACAACTCCAGTTTATATGTGTGTGAGCATGTGCATATAGGAAGGAAATTAACCATTGTGGTTATTTCATATGATCGTATATTTGTGTTATCAGTGTAACCGTAACAAATTTTGAATTTCATTAGGATGCAAAAATAAAGCAGTCTCTCTAAAGAGCAGTGGCTGAGATCCAGAATCTGCTTGGGCACACTAAGTGGGATTTTTGAGGGTTGTTTTTTTGTTTGAACAGCACAGCCCCCCATGGTACAACTGCTTTTTTTGAGTCCTCTCAGTTTCACAAAAGGTTTACTCTAAAGCATGGTGGCTGCTGATCAAAGAACACAAGCTCATATGCTCCTTGAGTGCACAGAACTAATTGAAGTATTTTTTGAATCCCAAACAGTGAATTTTCTGATGTATCTTCCATCAGATTTAGTCCTGATAAGTGGGAGTTCTGTAGTAATGTTCTACAGCTATTGTCTGGAGCAGTAGCACTAGTGGGCCAGTGAGGAAGATGAAAGACACATCTGAGGCCTGACTGATAAATGCTTCACAGAACAGGAAGCAGCGCAGGAGGCATCTGATGCTATTCAGAGCTGTGGCAAACAGCTTATTCTGAGACTACAGTGATAAAAGCATCAAAAGGGAGAGAGATAAAAAGAAAAACATATTTTTACAAAGTTTAATTTTTAAGGGTTGTGCTTTACAATTAATTATGATAGTATGTTTAGCTCTCAATAGTTTTTCAGTCTTTTGAAACTCAGCCCCATACTGCATTTTCCTCCATTCCAACGCAACCCAGCAACAAATACTTTTCCAGAGGAGATTCCCTCATGCTCTTCCATCAGTAACTCAACAGTAGGATTAGGGTGGAGCAGAACAGGGCAACTGCATTGCCTGACTGCGCCATGGGTAGGGAAACTTGAATCCAGTTCTCAGCCAATAAGGAGGATGGTTCTTCTTGCATCTGGAGAGTATTCCCCTTTTTGGAACTTTGTGCTCCTCAGTATGAGAACATAAATTTGTTAGTTTACACAATCAATAGGGCTGATCCAAGTTAGATGCAGGTATATGCAAGGAAGCATTTCACTGGATAAATCGGAGCTTCTGGTTTACCTGTTTCATCCTGGGATGTGTGGCTATGTGTATAATACCATGGTCATTATCAAAAGGAAATTTGAGAGTGACAGATAGTAACTAACTGGTATGGAATAAAACTATTGGGATTCCCAAACTTTGTAAACAAGTGTTAAAAGTGAAGATTAAAGATTCAAATGAATACGCACTATTCCTATGTACATATATCACACAAAGAAATGTGAAATTTCGAAGATACAGAAAGAATCTGAATTTTTTATTTTTGTTTTTGGGCAGAGCTTCCCCCTTCAGTTGTTGCTCCAGAAGATTGACAGGAGGAGTGATTTTTAAAAGCTCCTTCCTAGGCTCATGGGGATGCACATTTGGACGTACCATCTGCGTTATCTGAATAGACAGCTTGGTCATGAGTGGCAGACAACATGACCATCAGATGCTCAGTAATACGTGGAAGATTCCTGAAAATCATGTACTACCTCCAGCTAGTCCTCCCTGTTGTTTTGTTTATTGCTGGAAAATTTTATTTAATTGTTGAAAATTACTCTTAATATTAACTGGCTCCTCCTCAGAGCAAGTTGTGCCCTCTCACCACCCAAGGAAGACCCTCCCGCAGCCCTGAACTCTTGCTCCTCCCCACTCCACTGGGAGAGGCACCTTGATTGTTACCATTTGACTTTGGGCATTTCCCTAGCAGAAAGACCTCCAAAAACAAGACTGACTTTTCAGCAATAAATTTAAATTTACTCAGTAACTCAGCTGTCTTTTAACTAATGAATCTAGTAAAAACACTGCATATAGTGGATTGTTCTAATAACATTAGCTATGATGATCTGATTTATATAGTGAAATTTAAGTATACATAGCACTTCACAGACACAATCTTACTAATTCTTATGATAGCCTTCTAAGATAAGCTGAAAGTTTAATCACTTGTAGAACCACTACTTTACTTTCATCTGAAGATGTCACCGGGTGGGGCCTGGTGTGGCCCACAGAGCTCCCATGAAAGATTAGTCTAGCCCACGTCATTGTTTGAATTCTTCAAAAATCTCATCATTGAGTAAAACATCTTAAAAAGCATTTCACTTATTCCAAAAGAGAATATTGCATGGAGTTTTGTAAAATATTCCCCACATTTTCAGTTTTCCCACTTGAAACATTGGGGAGAAAGTCACTTTTGGAGGAAAACCAGAAACGCCCCTGATTTTGTCTTAGTGTTTTACAGACCTTCACATCTCTAATCAAATGTCATTCTTAATTGTGTAAAAGAGTCATAATTTGGTCACTCTCCCTTTCTCTTTATAAACATAGCTAATGTCACTCTTTACAGTTTATTATCACTTATCACAGGTCAGAGTTTGAAATTTATATTCTGTAATGCAGAGTATATTCCTAGAGATAACAGGCCCTAGTCATCTCTAACTCTCACCAGACCTTCCCATCAAAAGGTTTAAAGAGACAGCATGTTTCCCTCTTGGGAAAGCCCAGAGTCCTTAATGGGGAGGTGGGCAATGGCAAACCACCTCTTGGAAGTCTCTTGCTTTGAAAACCCCACCAGGGGTCACCATAAGTCAGCTGTGGATTGACGGCACTTTCTGCCACCAGTCATTTCCTCCATCTGTATTACAGCTGGTTCCAGACCATGATTTACCAAGTGGTTCGCAAAGTATGCGCACAGTCAACCACAAGCACCAGATTCCTTATGCTGCCTTTCTTTCTTTCTTTCATAGCAGCTTACTCAGCCCATGTGATGCTCAGTCAGGGTTTTTCCTCATAATTTGCAACTGTATTTTCAGTACAGAAGATGGAAATATTATGCTTCATTTTGTCGACTTCCACATGAGTGACAAGAAAGAAGGCAGGAGTGAGCCCGGCTCCTTCTTCCCACTCGTTTCTAGATCTTGTGCAAAGTGGGGAGAATCATTGTATCCTGATGCAAGAACAGAATACATATCCCTCCCTTTTGCACAAGAGATGGAATGGAAACAGTGACGGAAAAGCATAGGTCTACATGGGATAAGCAAATAGCTTCTAATATTGTAGTTTTACTGGTAGAAGCAGAATACTCTTTACAAATTGGTAGGTGGTGTCAACATTTGTAGGAGATTCTGTTTGGTGCATCTGGTGGCCTAAAGTTATCCGGATTGAATTTAGATTGTTCATTTTTACTGGTCTGTTACATATAACATGGGTATTTGGAGAGGCATCATTACTTGCCAGCATTCTCTGCATTAAAATACATATATGTCCCTGTCTTTGATCTGTTATCAGAAGGAACCTGGAACAAAGACTAACAAAGGTGCTAAGGGGAAGAAGGAAGAAAAGCAAGAAGCTGCAAAGGAAGGTACTACACCACCTGAAAATGGTGAAAATAAAGCTGAAGAGGTACTTTACACACAAAGCTCCTGCTGATTCAGTCAGTGTATTTTTGTAATTCAATTTTTTCAGCCATTGAAAGCATGTTCATAATATTTCTTTTTATTGCCCCATGATGTTATTACAGATTCGCATCCCTCGCTCCACTGTTAGTGTTTCAACATCCAGAGGTGCCCCACCCAGCACACTGTCAGTAAAAGGGCAGATTGAAACAGTGAAAGTTAAGGGTACGATAGAGCATTCTGCATGTGTGCAGTGAATAGAAAGAGATAGTAGTGTGGTGCTTTTCATTGTGAACAATGGAAGCTGGCAGGTAAGGCTTCTATGGCTTTTGCAAATTAGGAAATAAAACATTTGAGAGTGTTTATAGCTGTATAAATATAGCATCTGAGTAGCCTGAAATTGGGGGCATGCAAACATTGCAGCAAAAAAGAAAGACTGCTTGTGATGGGATATTTTCTCTTCATTCTGAGCTTTTTAAAGGGAAAGAGGCATACAGTTGTTAGGCCGCCATAATACTTCTTTTCTTTACCTTTTCCCAGGCACAGAGAACTGAACCCGTAGAAGACAAGTGCATGTGAGCGGACATGAACATTTGAGGATGATTTTATGCACCTATTGGACAACTTTTAAAAGATATTTTTATTAAGTATTTTGTAAATGCTAATTTTTTAGGACTTATGATAAGTTGACAAACTGTATATGAACATTTCCCCTCCCATATGCGTGCTTTTAGAAATTCCCAATGTTGCCAAGTTTTTTTTTAAAGTATCAACTTAACATTGGAAAAAAGTGTTTATAAGACTGGACAGCCATTCGATATACTTGCTTTTCAGAAACGTATGTCTTCTGCATATGGTGACGTTTTTACCGTGGGTGTTTGGATTTTTCTTGCTGTTTTTCTAGAGCAATAATCTGTGGTGCTTTTTGTACTTAAGGTTTATGCGATTTTAATGAAACATGTAAAGATATGGCTGCTTGATGACCATGTTGAGTTCTTTGCCATTGGTTTAAAACAAAGTCTCCTTGCCAGCAAATATCATTTCCCAATATTTTCTTTAAATCTGAGAAATGCCTTATAAATACTTTACTCTCGTTATGAAGATATTAAGCACACTTATTTAAAAGTTAGTTTCAATGATTTCAGGATCCACATTAAAAGTTGTGGAAGGTCAGACTTACACTGCAAACTAAATAAACTTACTTGGTAAGAAGATCTATTTTTTTAGGATCAGTGTACCAGAGGACATAAATGCAAATATTCCAACTAAGTGGTATTTAGGCAGATGCCAAAGTGGTTTGTGCTCATTGTGCAGCATTTATGATACATTCAAACGTTCACATCAGTTTCCTGCGTGTGCACTTGGGATGCATCAAGCCAAACACAACCAACCAACGTATTCTGTGGCTTGTCAGGTACTGCAGAAGTCCTAAAGCCTCAGAACCCATTAGGCTGAGGCAGTCAAGCAAAAGAAGTTTCATGAGCCCCTGGTAGACTGTACATGACTGATGGGCCACTCTGACTCTCTCTGTGAAAGGCCTGGGATAGAAGAACAAAAGGCCCATGGCTATACCAAGTGACTTTTTCTGCATTCTTTTTCACCATATCAACTTATATTGACTTTATAGTACTGTAAAAGCACAATGCAAATTGATTTGTATCTTGATTGACAGATAAAGAGGAACAGCTTTGATTTCATCCCTCCATATTTTAACCACCCCTCCTTTGTTTTGTTTCACCAGAGATGATTTTTGCATGTAAACATTTAAGACTACAGACTCAGTCCTCTGTCTGCTTCAATCCTTAATCTAAATTGGTGATTTCTCTTCTGCTTTATTGAATGATTGGTGATTAATGTATCAGAGCTACAGTTGAAACAGCACTGTGTGTGGTACCTGGTAGAGATAATGTAGATGAAATATATTTTTAAAAAGTCTGTGGTTGTGCTGGTGGTGTTCCATTAGTTGGATAATTTTAATACCTATGTTAACACTGCTTCAGCCCATTATAAGCACCTAGTGATTTCCCATGTTTTTCTCATTTTTGCCTGGGACTTGCATATTTCTGTTGGGGGAGGGAGCAAAGATAAAGGAACGTATTTCTTGTCCTTTGGTAACATTTATTTTTATTGCTAAACTGGTGGCCCTAATGTCTGGGGATATATGCATGTTTCAGTCAATAAAGGAAGTAATTATCACCTAACCTAGTGTCCTTATTTGGTATTTGGCAAGAATTATACCACCCACAGTAGCCTCTTTCCATTTCCATAGCTTATCTAGGCAACTCTTATTTCAAATGTACATTAGAAAGGTGAATGAAAATGATAAAAATGTAACAAGAGTCTATATACTATTGATATGTGAAACAAGATGCCATAAACATTCCAGATGAGTTTTATGCAAATATATTATAGCTTCATTAGCCCCATCTGATCACAAAGACCTGGGGCACGGAAGTGTTCTAGGGGTTTGCTTTTTTTGTATTTTGTTTAAAAAAGCCTACAGAGTTGCTCTCTGATCTGCTTCCTACAGTAAAGCCCTGTTGACTTTATTTAGCTTCTGTCACCAGAGTCTGGAGTTCTAACACGCGTGCAGACTCTCTGATGTGAAAAGGCATTATTATCCTCTATCTTACAGATAGGTAATTAAGACACAAGAGATTTATTGTCCAATCCCTAAAGCTGTTCTACTAACAGAAAATAGAGGGAACAGAGCGTGTGTTGACCAACAGCTTGGGAGAGAAGATTGTTCAAACTGGGCAACTTAGGAATTGAACAGAGGACTCCTGAAACGTAACGGTTTAATCTTTTCATGTCTTTTCATTTGTAGAATTCTCACAGAACCTACTTTCCTTATAATTTTACAATCCTGAACATTTCATTGTTTACCACACTGTCATTTATAGCACACAGTGTATTTTTAAAGTCTACCCAGCATTACATTTTTAAAGTTTCTGAACGCTGGCAACTTTTAGTGTTACCACTATATGTTTTAGCTCTCAGTCTTTAAGCAAAATCTGGAATTCTGTTGTATTCCTCAAGCTTGTCTATTCCATTTCAGGGATGGAAAGCTTCCATTATGAAGTATTAACCTGGCACCTGAAGAGTCCTTTGCAAGTGAATTTTTTAAAGTAAAGTCTAAAGCCTATTTAATGTAACATATAACAGTACCTGGAGTTATAAAGAACAGAGGAAGACAGATCATGAAATGTGTGAGAGAGAAACAGGCCAAGTTATAAAAGAACTCCACTAAATCAACTCAGAGGGAAGGTATTTGGGGAAGAAATTCAGAGAAAACTGTTAGCTGTAAAGAAAAAATATTGAAGAAGTGTATAGACAAAAACAAGCCCCATTCAAAAGAGACTTAATACCATAGGCAAAGAAAACAACTTAACAGAAAGAATAAATATTATTATTTAGGACTTTTATTGTAAGAGAATAATTTATGCTGAAACATGGAGCAATGTATGACAGTTGCAGGGAAAAAAGCGAAAACAAAAAACCCCAGGTAGCTTTGAAGCAAAGAACAAGGATAAGGACAGAGAGAAGGGGCTAGAAAGGGACAACAAATAAAAGGAGGGATCTTCTAGCAAGTTACATGAATTTGAAACCACACAGTAGTTTGCATTCTGCAAGTGTAAACATGTGTTTCTTGCAGTAACTGGAAGTTCCTCTGTCTCCCATGAGTCAGTGTGGGGTAGCATTTAGAGCAGGAGTGCACAACGCAAACTCGTAGGGGGACCAGAAGGGATTCTTGAGTGGTTCCTGCCTCAATTGTGGCCCACTTTTGAATGGGGACAGAATGCTACCTTTCACCTGTTCTCTGGGTTGAGAAATGATATTCTGATCCCCCCACCCTGGAAATTTCTGTGTTGCATTTCAGAGAGGCACAAAGACAAGCTCCTGGGATACAACTGAGAAGTTTCCCATGTGTGTGGTGTGTCAGAATACCGCCCCTCCCACTCCGGTTATGTCTGTGGAATGGGGGGGGGGGGGAGAACATCACTTCTTGACATTTTGCGATGTCCTTCCTGGAAACTGCTCACCACCTCTCAGCAAGGACATTACAATGAATTTCCTGGGAGTAAGAGAGGTACGAACCAGCTCCCAGATGGCAGATGGTGTTCTCACCTCCCCCCCCCACACACACACACATTCAACCACCTCTGCAATGGGAAATTTGGGGGAGAGATCAGAATGCTGATTCCCACTTTTCAGCTGGTGTGACTCCTTACTGGGATACAGTGAGGAGCTGGGGTGGCAAGAATCAGACTGTTGATTCCCTGAAAGTCAATGTTTCTTGGGTCTCTGTGCAGAAATAGAGCTCTTTTAGGAGATAATGTTCATGGTCCTAATTTTGATCGCAACATTCACTTGGTTCCATTTTCAGACTTTCTGGAGTTCAGCCTTCTGCTAAACACCCGTGTACATTTCATCTGACTAGCTGGAAGTATCTGAAAATATTTAGGGATAGACTTCTGGTCTTCGTTTTCCTCGGAAGAGTTATACCTATTAGGCTTGGCACCAGTGTTCCCTCTAAGCTGAGTTGGTGTGAGCTAGCTCACAGTTTTTTAGTCTCCGGCTCACACATTTTTGTCTTAACTCAGGAAGGATGGCTCCAGAGCAAACTAGTTTATGCAGTAGCCAAACTGTTTGCTCACAACTTTAACACCAGTCACTCACAAAGTAGAATTTTTGCTCACAAGACTCCACAGCTTAGAGGGAACATTGCTTGGCACCCTAGCTCATTGAGAAGTACCTCAACAATTCTGATTCCATGAGAGTCATCGAGGCCATATCTATATTGAAATGTTAGTTATCTATTGATCTCTTCAAATGAAACAGCATAAAGCCCTTTGCTGCAAAGGGGGTTGATTTAACTGTAGAATATATCTCTATTAGAAGAATTAATTTTGCATGATTGTATATTTTTTCACTGAATAAAAGATAACTTTAGGTTCACAATCAATCCTCACATACATTTAAGCACCGCTTACTAATAAACTGCCCTTAGTCAACATGGAGTTTTGTCAATATATTCACTTTTGATTTGACAAGTGAGGAAAAAAAATTACATAGGAAATGGACAACTACCCCCCCCCCCAGTGCTGTTGCTGGGGCAACAAAGAAAGCCGCACCTCCTGCTTGTCCCCCTCCACCCGGGTTCCCAGAGCCTGTGCTGCCAGTGTTAAGGGAACAGGAGTGCACCAGACCTGCGCCCCATCAGCTGCTTGTCTAATAAGGCAGCAGGTGCTGTTTATCTCTACTTTGCTGCTTGAAACAAGTCTCTAGCCAGGCACATTAACGTTTTTCACCCTGAGAACCACTAGGGAATGGAAGTTTTGAGTGCTACTGCTGCCTCATCGATCGTATAGCCTACTTTTAATTAATCAAAAACACAGACAAGCCCATGAAACAAAAATTATTTCAGCTCCCTCCTCCTGAGTAGCAACTGCTTTGCTTCTCTTTCCCACCAGGGAATTGCTTAGGTATACCTAGATGCTGCTTCTTAGGTTTCATCCAACCCAGCAGTTTTTTGGAGCACTCTGCTACAAACACTGTGGTAGGGACTTGTGTTTTTATACTGTGATCAGCCAATGATTATGCTCCATCTCCTGTTTACCCACACAATCCCATCTTTCAGAAGAAGAGTAGGCTTTTATACCCTGCTCTCTATGCTAAGGAATCTCAAAGCAGCTTACAATTGTCTTCCCTTCCTCTCCCCACAACAGGCACCTTGTGAAGTAGGTGAGGCTGAGAGCATTCTGAGAGAACTGTGACTGGCCCAAGGTCACCCAGCAGGCTTCATGTGGGGGAATGGGAAATCAAACTCAGTTCTCCAGACTACAGTCCGCCACTCTTAACCACTATACCATGCTGGCTCTCATTAAGAGGTACAAGCTTTAACCGACCATCTGAACAACAATGTAGCACTCTCCTTATTATCATTCTATTTTTAGATCCTTTTAAAGAATTAACACAGGCCAATATAGTTAGTCATTCACCTACACACTACATTACTGTTGGTGATTTCTTACATGATTCCAAAGAGCCACCTGCAGCAAACCAAGTGCGAGTAACAGATACATACTCTTTTAAAATCATGTGCACACAGTGGACAGTGGGTATTCCATCATGGGTGTTTTAAGAATGCACATTTGTCATTCACACTTTATCTGTTTGCTTCAGAAACTAAGTGTGGAACTGTTTTACCTTTAAACAAGGCCACATAATAACCTTAGTATATAATGTAGTCGCTCTGCAGTTAACACAGGCCTGTTCACCACTGCTATTTTCGTATAGCTATCAAGAACTAAATCCTGAATCTTCCATTGCACTTAAACATGTTTTTGCACTGGTATTACTTGTTCAAACATTAAGCTTGAAACATTAAGGCCGAGAACAGACTGAAGGTCTGCCCTGGAACAGCCGCAGGGCCAAAAGCCCCGCGGGAAAAGCAGCCCGTGGCGCCCCGTTTGCACTGGCTGTGAGGGGTGGAGGTGCGCGGCTGCCGGCGCGAGCCGCGGCTATGCGCAGTCACCGTTCAGACTTCCGACAGAGTGTGCAACGTGCCTTTGGCGTGTTCACACCCACAGGAAGCGCGGGAGATGCGCGCGGAGACGCCTGGGGACCAGTTCCCAGGCGTCTCCGGCTGAAGCGGCACCTGGGCGCTTCGCGGACGGGTGAGTCCGCACCAGTGACGGGACAGCTGCGGCTGTCTGGACGCCCTCTCTGCCTCTGCTTCTAAAGCTGAGGCAGGGCGCTCCAGACCCCCAGTCTGTCCTCGGCCTAAAAAATAACATGCACAGTGTGACTGATCTAGGACACAGAAGTCTTCTAAGATGCTATTAGTTACATCCTCTGTTGAGTACTGCATATGCATAGCATATTTTACAAGTGACTGAAATACGTTCCATTATGAACTGGGGTTAATATCTTTTAATACTTCCTGAAACTAGAAGCTTAATTTTCCTGTATGTGGTTTCAAGTTCTTGCATTAAACCTTTTAGTATTACCTACATTTTTAATTTTTAAAAATAACTTCTGATTGCAGTGATTAATTACTATGACTTCAGAAAATATTGCTTAAAGTATGTTATTGGACTGCCTAAGCATGTGTTTTTTCCACATGGAAATACGTTTTTTCAAATGAAGAACTACTGCTCAATTGCAGTCATAATGGCTCAGACCAGGACACTGACTGGGGTGGGGGAAATTTCTGCCCATGGAAAGCAGTTTTTTAACTCCCCCTCCAAGCCTGAAAAGCCCTGTAAATTTGAGGGGCGATTTTGGCTGCAGCGAATGGGGCAGGCACAAAAGTCTCTCTCCCCACAGAAATGTTCTGCTAGACCCAAGCCACTGCCCAGGAGGGTTTTAGGCTGTTTACCAGTATATTTTATTTTGGACCTACCCAAAGACTACAAAGACTGTGGCTTATCATTTGTAGACCAGTGTCAATATGTACTGAAATCTCACCCTCAATTTCTGATGTGAGATTCTGAATCCTGATATTAAAAAACTGAATGTCTATTAGAATTCCATTCACCCTCTTCTATTAGGAACCACATATAATCATTACCCTTTGCTTCTATGTTACAAAGTTGGAAAAAGGAGAGTTAAATTCACTGTTTTTCCTACTCCAATTATGTGCTACAAGAGTTGTTCAAGTATGTTAAGGATCAGCTGACCCATGTTACATAATCCTGAGTGTAACTCCAAAACTGCACAACAGGATGACTTTATTTGAGCTGGAAAGAGAGCTCTTTGAACACAGCTTCATTAAACACATAGCAAATATGCAGGTCTGATGGTGTTGAAAACAAATTACTGTATTTTAGTGGGTTTGACCTTTAAATGGGATATCAGGATGCAAAATCACACATCAAAGCCTATATTCAGCTTTTCTGGGCCACTGAGCTAGGGAGAACTTCAGTCATTATGGTGTAGGACAGTAGTGACAGCTATTGTGGAGGTTCTAAAAAGTAGGACAATATGGGGAGACTCAGAGAAATTTAAAGAGGGGGATACCTCAGTGAGAATAGTGCTCTATGTAGTTGCAAAATGCACCAAAATGGTTGCAAGTACGGAGGCTACAGCAACTTATAGCAAGCAGAAGTAATTGACAAATGAGGATGGATATACCATACTGCTGGACCACCTCATCCATCTTGCACAGCCTCTGTTACAGAACTACAAACAATATTCGCCAGGGATTAAAAACAAAAATACTCAACCTCTTAACTACAGTTTTATTCCTCCTTTCATTTTTTACTGTTCTTGCAGCTAATCTCTTTAAATATGTACCACCATTTTATGTTTACTTTTGCTCTTTTAGCCTGTGCTGTTATGGCAGTGAATCTGTTGTTTCAAGCTGCTTTTAACTATGGTTTTCTTGGAGTGTTTCCGTGCCTTTCTTTTAATGCTGAATTACAGTGTAATCTTGGGGAGGAAAGTCTTCAGTAAGTTCTTTTAAAGACTTGCTATACATGAATGTTTCTAATAAATAATAATTGAAACAAATTCTTGCATTTCTAGGTTTTCCCATTTTGTTCAACTTAAAATTTGTAGTCAGAGTTTGGCAGTGCCCTTCTGTTTTGCTTCCCCCCCTACAAAGCTGATGGTTCGCATAGTTTTTTTTTTTTTTGGGGGGGGGGGGGACGGACAAATTGAGTCCTAACTGCACTAACTGCACTCCCTGTATATTTACAGTTTCACAAAAAAGGAAATGCCGGGCACTATATCAAACTTCTGTTTTCTATTTTTGCATATGATTACTTCATTTATATTCTGTATTACTAATAACATTGTTATTTGACTGCCACATGGCAAAGCTGTAGTGTTACGAGATTTTACTCTACATTATTACTTTCCTATAACTGCAACTTTCGGCAGTCAAAGAAGTATAGCTTTGATTATATTTTCTGTCTTCCTATAATTAATGTAAAAACTGTTGGCATCTTTCTGAATGCTGAGAATCAGAAGACAACTCTTTCCTCCGGTCTCACACAGTTGCCAGCCAGTTATTCTGGAGGGCCGTCAACAGGGTACAGAAGTTCAAGTTCTTCTCTCAACGTGGTCTCTTAGCACTGGCATGCAGAGGGCTACTGTGGAGGCTTCTTTTAGTCCCCGTGGCTAGGAGCCACCCTTTTAGACACCCCCCCCCCTTTTTCAGGTGATGCCCTGTGGCCATCACTACATTCTCTGGGAATGGGAACAGCAGCATCTTATATGTATGAGAGACAAGCATACCTTACTATATCCTTATAGCTTACTAGCAAGCCCCGGGGTTGCCCCAAAATAGTCTGTATACCAGGGGCCAGCCACAGCTACAATTCTGAGTTCTTTCAAGGGAGGGGGCAGGGCACAAAGAAATCCTACAACATGCACAGATACAAAGAAATCCTTCAAACCTCAGCTAACATATTAAAACAAAATGAAGTCAAACAACAAAGGCCCTGTACAGTAAGGAAACTACAACTCTCCCTGTCCCACCCGATGTTTATTCAAAAGTAAAATACAAATGCAAAGAGATTTGTTGGTTTTGAACCCCGTGAACTTAATTCTGAGTAAACATACATTGGCTCAGGCTACTAATTAGATTTTCACACTTTTGAAAGTATGCAGTGTGGTTACAGAAAATATTACCTTTGCAAACAATAGATGTAACTGCAGAGTCAAAGAAGATTGCCCTGAACACTGGGCTATATTTTGCTTCAATGCTTAAATAGTATGGCTACCATGAACATTTCCAGTACAGATTCAGGCCCATTCATAGCTTCATGCCACCTTACACATTAAGCAGCAGCAAATCATTTGAACACGTGGAGAAGCTGCAGCCATCCTGGAAAAGATATAAAAGTACATGCATGTTGCTAGCATTTACGTGTGTCACATTATAAATGTGTGGGCCCCGTTAGGAGCATTTATGATTTCTTTTTATTGCATTTTCCCTATATGAGATATTGGTGGCAGCTGCTTTAAACTCTTTTATCTTCAAAACAGCTATGTTAACTACCATGTTAACTACCAGCCAGTAAATGGTACAGTAGGAAAACTGAGGGTAGTTCTTAGTGCCTCTGAAGGGATTTTGGTTCTACTGTGCCTGTAATAGAGAAAGAAATTGTGAGACCTTTTTCTTCTAAAAATTGAGTTGGCAGTTTTTATTTATTACTATTGTTTTATTATTATTTAATTTATTATTAGGATTCATAACATCTTTGAGGCCCCCTGATGTATAGAATTATTAGGAATATATTTAAGAAAACTGAAATTTACCCATTGCTATCCTGTTGCAAGAAGTACAAAGGTCTTCATTGATGTTTTCGGGTAAGCAACAGGGGAATTGTTGGTGGGTAGTTGGTGGAAGAACTGGAGTTCGTGGTATACAATACAGTTTTCGGGGGGGGGGTTATGTAGCATGTTATTATGATTTACAATTATGTTTTTTATTGTTACAGCTACCACTTAGCAATATTATAATCACCTGAGATGCATATATTGAAAACATGGTAAAACAGAAATTTATTTTAATTGGTTAGAAGATAGATGACTTATTAAAATGCTTGATTGGCAGACAGCCCTGCTTATAATGGATCATGTAAGCAAAACAATTCAACAGATGCAAGTGCTAAGTCCTAAGAGGGGAAAGAGTAAAAATATACAACAGAATTTTCAGAGCAAACAGGAACAATGGATCTTCTGGCCATATATTTTGCTATAAAAATGTGAAAATAAAAGGTTTTATCTATTTTTCAATACATTTTTAATGTACATAGAAAAACAGACATATGACAAGTATTTGGAAGGAAACAGTATATTTGAGTGTATAACTCAGGGTTATAACTAGTACTTCCCCTGAGCACCTGCCCAGCTTTTCAGAAAGAAGGTAGGGCCATTTTAAGGCAGGGTTTCTTGGAGGTTCTGGTCCAGGTGGCTTGCTACTCAGATGCGTCTCATTGAGTCTCCAATGGGGACATGCCAAGGCGCTGTGGATAGGAGGGGTCTCGACTGGTCTGGGTCCCCCTCAGAGTCCTTGTAGGGGACTCCCAGCCTGGGGTGCAGAGAAGAGCCTCTCCCAAGGAGATGGCCGAGGGAGCGAGGCTCTCCCTACCTTGAGAGGTCCTACCGCAGTGGAGCCATCATGGCATTTCAGAGCCAGACAAGCGGACAAGAAATTAAGCATTACTACCCTCCTACAGTAAATCAAACATGAGAAAACTGAGTTAATCGATCCCCTACAAAAGCGGCTGAGCCTTTCAGGAGTCAGCTTTAAACTCTGAAGTTAAGCACCTGGTGGGGGAAGAGTTGGGGATACTCCCCCCCCCAAACTGAACCGTTCCTGAAGGATAACTTAAAAAGAAAAAGCAAAACTGACCTTGCAAGCCTGTACAGCAGACTGAAAAGTGCAAAGTAATCTTAAGCACGTCTAAATTGGAGAGCTCTGACTTTAAAACCGAAAACTTTCTTCCTATGTAAACAATGACTGGGAGAGGGAGAAAAATGGCGTCTGAAAAGAAACCTCTCACAGGAAACAACCAACCATCAACTCCCAACCAGTCACAGGAAGCAGCTGTGGACTTTGCTAATCTATTAGCACAGACACTGCGCCCTCTGATGGAGCAAATGGCTAATGTCAATAGTAAATTGGATGATGTTCAAAAGCAACTGACATGGATGGACAAAAGAGGTGATGCTTCAGATAAAGCCATTAAAAAAGTTGAATCCAAAACAAAAGACATTAAACAAAAACTAGACGAAGTGGAAAAAGAGAGCACTTCAAACAAAGCTCAACTGCTACAACTCTAAATGGAAAGATCAATGTGTGTTTTACGGTTCCAAGGTGTTCCTGAGCAAAAAGGAGAAAACGTAAAGGAACTTTTAAGTGAAATATTAGCACCTATAACAGAACTTAAGCAAGATATATTGCAAAATGATATGGACTTGATTTACTGAACGTATTCAGAATTTACTAAGAAGAACAAACTTCCCAGAGAAATATTTGTAAAATTTTCTGAGAGAACTATAAGAGACACTGTTTTGACAGCTACATCTGGAAAGACATTGAAAATTAAAGATGAAGAAATAAAAATTCTAAAAGATATTCCATTTGAGGTGCGGAAGCGAAGGCGACAATATGAAAATCAGTTTCCTTCAAAATAACTCAACCCCTTATAGATGGATCTTCCCAGAAGGACTCGTATTCAAACACAAAGATAAGATGATAAGGATTGACTCTATCTAGAAAGCAAACCACTTCTTGAAAAAGCAACAAAGCCCAAATGAAAGGAAAATAGAGGACGACATGGAAGAAGAGGAAAAGAACAATGGTGACCCCAAGGACATCCTGAGCAGCTCTAGCAAGACTAGTAGCACAACTGAGACCTCAGAATCGGAGGAAGGAGCGGCTGCTCCCAAGCCACAAAAGATTAAGAGAAAACTTAAGAAGAAAAAATATAAATAAAACTTAAGTTCAACAAAATGTGAATGACAACAGAACACTTGAAAATGAACAGTATGGACTATAGCTAGCTTTACCTAGAAAGAAACTAATTTTAACAAGATTGTATTTAGATAATGTAGGATTGTTAAGAATGTAACATATCCATACTAATACTTGTCGTACTACTTGTTTTTTCCCTTTTTCCTGTTTTAGTTTTTTAATGATACCATCCTTGTCCCCCATCCTTTAGGTTCTAGTGTTTGAAAATAATTTTAAAAATTATATTAAAAAGGCAGGGTTTCTTATTGGCTTCTTTCTTTAAAATGAAAGAGTTTTTTGCACTACAGGATAAAGAGGACGGGTAAGCAACTGGGCTTTCCTTAGTCATTGTGTGGTTTCATTCCCCTTTCGGGATTTCCTTCTTCACAGGAGGTGTGAAAGGGGAGGTAGTCTGTTTGCTTCTCCTCCTGATGCAGCCATTTGGGGCTTGGTTCTGCTTCCTGTGGCAGCCATTTTGGGGTGGTCTTCACCACCACCCCCTCAAAATTCCAAAGATGCTCACAGCCTCAAAAATGCTGGAGACCCCTGGTATAATTACAATCATGCTGCTGACTCTAAAAATGCAGAAACCATTGGAATGCAGTTTTGAAATGTCACAAATATATTCAAACCCTTTATGACTTTTAAATAGTTTCTTATATATAATCAGATTCATTATTGTGTAAACAGAGACACTGATATCAAGCTACACTAACATACCTACAAAGTAGTTTTATTTCTAATCACTGTATTTTATAGCCTTTCTCACTGAAACTCACAGTGGATTACAGAGTGTAAGTCAAAGTGGCTGTCTGAAGGCTGGAAAAATAGTCTGCTAAGCATACAACTGATGGATGGAATCTAAAGCAAACTATAATTCTAGCCTTACTAGAAACAAACTTACATAAAAGTTTTCCCCTTGATTAAAATAGCTTTTTGTAAATTCACACAAAACTTTGTTAAGTCTGCTCCTATTGATGTTAATAGTTTGTCCTCTTAAAAAAACTTCTGCAAGTTCACATGAACATATATTGATGATGATGTCTTAGCTTACCAGACCACTGCTTCATCTAGTCTGGTGCCATCTAGCTCAACAGGCAATGGCTCTCTAATTTTTCAAGCAGAGATCTCCCTCAGTGCAGTCACTTCAGAACTTTTTAACTCAAGATTCCAGGGACTGAACTTGGGACTGTCACTGTGCACCTGTCAATATGGTTCTTCTTCAGAGAGTGCAGGCATGGGGAGTCCCAATGAGAGGTTACTTTATAAGCCTGTACAAAAAGTCTGTAAATGGAATGCTTTGAAAAAGACAACTGGAACACAAAGTATGAATAGTAATGAGTAAATGTAAATCATGCCTGTTGATGCATTTCAAAATGTTTTCAATTTTTGGTATTAGTAAACTTAAACAAGAGGCACAATTGCTTTTATTGCCTTCTACCAACTAGAATCAGTAATAAGCTGAAATCTTTAATTACAAGAATGCAGTATCAAGGTATACCATTCAATTATATCATTACACTGCTGTACTTCTAAGAAGGCTGCTTATTTGACTGAGTACTACATGGATCCCAGCTTTCCCATACAACAAAGATGGGAACTCTTTCAAGGCCGAAATCTGACAAATCAGTTGTGTGGGATCTGGGTTTGTCCTCTATTTTTCCTTCTCCTCTAATGACAAAAATTCCTGCCTTAGGGGCTGGGCATTCTAAGTCCTTACAAGACGGCAGGGATTGTGAACAGACCTTGACACCCTTCAGAATGCGCCCCACCCTCCTTCCGCCATCACCATTTTGCCTAAGGTACCAAAAAGCCAAGGCAAGAAAAACTGTAAAAAACAGTATCTAATGTTTTGGAGGACATTTTCTGTATTGTTGCAGGAACTTGCAGTTTGACTCATAATTTCTCTCAGTCATGTACTTGTGAACTAAACCTTCATTCTCTAGGAAAGAGCTATAAACTGCTCAATCTCTTTAGAATCAGCTAAAAAGTACCTGGAATCAAGTACCAGGAACTCTTGTACATTACATAAAAGGCTTAGTTAACCTACCTTACTTTTGTATTACAACTTCTTAGCTGAGAAATTCAAGCTGTATGACTGATACACTTCCTTTCCCAGTTGCATCTGTAGTTCAGGGGCAAATTTGAAATGGAAGGAATATTATGAAGCACACAGAGCAACATGTTCCACAGGTATGGAGCAATGTACTTTGCTGTCTGTAGACTATCATTCCTTATTAAGTCCCCATACCAACATTAGACCATCAGCTTATGAATTATGAGGTAACATTAGGACTGAAGTTACATGCAGAGTTGTCTAGACCCATAAAGAAAACAATACAGATGTGCTTACAGATTAATCTAGCATCTTGGCTGCATAATTAGCACTTAAAAATAACTTACAGGTGTACAGTCACAAAAACACCACTACTTTGGAACAGCCTAAGCATTGAAAAGATAACACGAGAGTTGAGTATTCAGTTCTAGTTTATGCAAGGAAATGACCTCAGTTTTGGTTTCTAAGTACCCTTTTAAAGAAACAAACTTTTACAAGACATCTCTCAACTACAGTCAGCTGTTTTTCAGTTTCCAGTTATGGAATCTGCTTACATTAAAAACCCCCCGAACAACTTTCAACTGTTTCACATTTTTGATTAGTTAATAAGAAAACCTGAGGAAATATTTTAATAAAGTCCCTATTTGCCTTGGCTTCATTTGTAAAACTGGATTATTAGTAAAACAGAATATTCATGTCACACTTTTTGCTGAACAACGTTACTTATGTTGAAATATCTATGTTAAGAAGTATAAACAGACAAAGCAAGATGTAAGCTCTCCTAGTTTCTCTCTCTCCCCACTCCAACTGCACAGAAATTTTTAAGGATTTCTAGCAATACTCCTCATTGCACTATTTCTGTCAGCATTTCTGTGCTGCCAAAAACTTTTGTGTACATATTTTTATATTTTGGTAATAATTCTTTAACTTAATGTTAACTATGATATTTGATATTTAGGAGCATTACTCTTTCCAAAGGACAAATCTTTCCCTGCATTTTAATTGTAGGCCTATTTACGAAACGTATCTCAGCATGAAAAGTCACACCTTCCTTGGGGGTGATGCCAGTAATATTATCATAGGGACTTCCTCCTTCTGATTTAAGAGAATCAGCCTTAACCTATATATGTCAACATGTAATTCTATTTTCAAGATACTTTCCAATATTTACAGTTTTTGTGAAACCCCCGTTTGTATTAATATATTTTGATTTTTACTCATAGTAAAAAGGATTTCTCCCTTCAAAAGGAGGAAACTGAACTGTAGATCAATATGCCCTTTTCTCATTTCTCTATAAATAAGGGGAGGAAATGCATTTAAGTTTCCTAAACTCTAGCATTCCTTTCACAGGGATTTAACATCCTTTATAGAAATCCAAATCAATATTACACACTAACAGTCAATACAATAAATATAATTTAGTAAAATAAGGCCGGTATAGCTTTACTATTGTACTGTAGGCCACTGGTACATGTTTTAAACAGCCATTTTAATCTGAAAAGGGGCAATCATTTGCGTAAAGCATGCTTCATTGTAAAAGGAGGAATTCACAAAGAACCATTACCTCTCAGTGGCACAACAGAACTAAAATATTTCCCTTTAGAGATAACTCCAGTTGACACAAACACATAGGATAAAAAGATCTTGCAAAATATACTACTTGAGACACTGTGAGCATTTTTCCTGAAAACGGATTTTTCCTGAAAAACGAACTAAATATACCTTACTGGGTTTAAATACCACATGCAGTTAAAATATACTAATGGAATATTGTTACTACTGCAATTAAAGAAAACAGTTTCTAAATGTATCACATCAGATAAATCTGTCTTCTCCAAAAGAAAAGTGTGACTCGCATACAAAACCAAACCAATATTTTTATTGCAGAAGAACAATGTTGAAATTAAAGCACTACATCCTCTGTCTGTATGTTTGGTGGACAATATTTTTAACTGCCACAACATGACTGCATAATATACAAACAAAAAAGTGGAAACCATGACAGTCATAGCAATCTTTTTAAAATAAGCTTTCATTCCTTTCAGTTACTAATAGTAAAGTAAACATCCAATACAGGGGGGGTATGACAACAATTCACATAAGCAATCTGAAAGACAACTGGATCAACTTCTCAGCTTTATTAATGTTATTCATATTTTACATACTTATTTCAAAAATGCCCAAGTGTAAAGAAAGGGAATGCTTTATTGGGGGGGGGGGGAATCAATTAATTAAAGCTCTCTTTGCAGTATATCATATTAAGATGGCTCAAAGGCATACATCAGGAAAAAACACACAGTAAAAATGAAAATACAAGTGATTGTTAAGCCACAAAAACCAGTAAGACTAATCACAAAATCCACAGTTTATGTAGGTTAAATGAATCCCATATTGTTAACCTGAACACTGTAGAATATGAACTGCCTTGATAACAACAGGATTTTCTATTTTAAGGTTAAATATCAAGAATGCTAAATTGGCAACATTATTACAAATTTCTGTAGATACAGTAGGTTTCAGGTTTTTCCCTAATTTGAGGAATACACTGAAGTTGAAAGACTGTTTCAATAATTGTTTCAAACTCAAATTTTCTATTTAAATAGGCATATATGAAACTACTGCTGCTTCCTTGTGGGCCCAAGCCTTGATAACTTGACCTACAACTTCATACTTGGAAGACCCATCCCTGAAATGCTAGAAGGCTACCTTCAGCTAGAAGCCATGATTTTTGATCGAGGGAGAAAAATCAAGCCTACTTTCAACATCCATTAAAATATGTCCTCTGTAGCCTTGCCTGATCCGTTTCCAACTGACTTTACACCAGTTCCTTCAATAAAACACGTAATTATTTTAGTCAATATGGCAATGTTTTTCCCTAGGACTTCCAGTCTCCGAACATGGGATATATTTCAGTCCCAACACTTATCATTTAAAACAAATATTATATAATTTCCTCTGCAACCCCTTTAAAGACACCTCTTCTACAATCAGATATGCAATTGTTCTGCAGGCAAGTGAACCTCCATTTCATTAACTAACGACAGCAAAAAACAGAAAAGGTAAATGCAATCATTAATCGTTTTTCTCCCAATGATAACCTTCTATGTCTTATCGATCCCACTGTAAATTGTTCAAGTCATCCATCTCTTACAATCCTTTTTGCTTGTCTTCACGTGCCTGGTATTCTTTTCTCTCCAGTTGTCTAATCTACGACCAGTAGTCAGGACCAGCATCGTCGCCGAAAGTGAAGTTATTAAGAACAAAGGCGGCGCGGTTAATCACCCCATGCAAGTCGTTTGCCCCAGCCGCCCCGGGGGGGGGGGGGGAGAGGAGTGGGGGGGGGGGGGGAGGCCGCCACAAAGGGAGACGCCGACAGACCTGGAGCTGGGAAAAGGCTTCCCGAAACGGAAAGGGCATTTTTATTTCTCACTCGCGCAACATTTTTTCCACACATCCTGAGTCACATTCAACTACATACAACAAAACAACACAGGACACTGTAACTTACAAGCAGGTGGAACTCTGTAGCACTGAGAGGCGAGAGGGAGGGACATGAGGGAGAGAGCCGGGCCGGGCCAGACACGAGCGCCCCCTCCCCCTTCCTCCCCCTCCCCCCCCCCGGAGGCGGAGAGTCAGCAGGGGCCCCTCGCGCCCGCCTCGCCTGGTGGGGCCTGCGGTCCCTGGGGGCGCCTCATTTGGTTCCTACTTCGGCTACATGGAAACTGAGCCACTTCCAGCGCCACCCCTGGCCGAGGAGGCCGAGGCCGCCCCCCCTCATCCTCCTCCCCCCCCTTCCGCGCGCGCGCGCGCCGTATCCCTCCGCCGGGGCCCGCCAGCCCTTCGCAGAGAAAGCGCCTTTCAGGCCGCTCAACCAACCATCCGCCCGCCCGCCCGCCCACCCACCCCGCCGCCCCGCCTCTGCTGCGCCGACATCTTCTCCGCTCGGCTTTCCAGCGCATCCCCGGCCGCCTTCCTGCCTTCCTTCCCCCTCACCCCGGCGTGACTGGGAGGATCTCTCTGGGGGAGAGGCGCCTCCGCCGGGGGGGTGGGCGCGGGAGCCGGAGAGGCAGGCAGGCAGGCAGGCAGGCCAGGCCAGGCCAGGCCAGGCAGGCAGGCCGCGAGGGGGGTGTGCGCGCCCGCCTGCCCGGAGGGAGGGGGCCGGGACTCTTTGTCTCGGCGGAAGGACCGCGTTCGCTGACGCTGGCTGGTGGAGGCGGCAGTAGCAGCAGCGGCGGCGGCGGGTTTTGCTGCGAGTTGTTGTTTCCTCCTCCTCCTCCTGCTGCTGCTGCTGCCCGGGGCTTGAATGGTGGAGCTCAGGCTCTGGCTGCTGCCGAGCAAACAGTGACAGCTCCCGGGCGGGCGGGCGGGCGGACGGGCTCTGTCTTCAGCCACCGACGGGGGAGCTCGGCCTCCAGCAAGCCGGGCTCCTCCGCTCACCATGTCCGGGGACGGCGGCGGCGGCGGCAGGCACACGGCGGAGCTGAGAGCGGGTAAGTGGGTGCCGGTCTTCTGCCGCCGCCGCCGCCGCCTCCGAGGCCGCCTCGCCTCGCCTCGCCTCCCTCCCTGACGCCGCGTGTGTCTTCTTCTTCTTCTTCTCCTCCTCCTCCTCTCCCCCCCTCCCCGCAGAGCTGTATTTCCTGATCGCCCGCTTCCTCGAGGACGGCCCCTGCCAGCAAGCGGCTCAGGTAAGGCGGCGGGCCTGCGGGCTGGGGGGCGCCCCTTCTCGCGTGCCGGCGGCGCCTCGCGCGCTCTGACCGCCTCGCCCCGCTCTGCTTCCCTTGTCCCTGCAGGTCCTGATCCGAGAAGTGGCCGAGAAGGAGGTAAGTGTGGGGCCCTCCGCCTCCCTTCCCCCGCCCGCCCAGCCCAGCCTCCCTCCCGCAGCCGCGGCCTCCTCCTCCTCCTCCTCCCCCATGGCTGCCGGGGGGGGGGGCGGGCTCCCGGGGCGCCTTCTTCTTCTTCTTCTGGGAGGGGGCGACCCGTAGTGACGGGGGGGGGGGATCTCTCTTCCTTCCCCAGCTGCTGCCCAGGCGCACCGACTGGACGGGGAAGGACCATCCCAGGAGCTACGAGAGCCTGGTAAGCCGAGCGGCCGGTCGGCGTGGTTGCGAGAGGATCTGCTAGGGAAAGTTTGCGAGCAGCCCTTTAAAAAATTGAATTTCCCGCATTTTTTTTAACAACCCAAAAAAATACAGAAGGGCCTGTTTCCCAAGTCCCTTGGATTTCTGCTGCTGGGCGCGTGAGGCGCGTTTGGTTCGGAGCTCAGGTGTTTCCTCGGAAGTCGCCGGCGTGGGGTCTCGGCGTTGGGGGGGAATAATCATAATAATCCGGCTAATGCGCGAGCCCTAGAGTCGCTGTACTAGAAATAAAGGTACGTCATGGATGTTGTGCAGGGCGAGCAGAAGGCAGGGAGGAGGGGAGGAGCCAGCAGCGAGCGCCTGCAAGCGCCAGCCGGGCCTGGAGGAGAGGGGGGCGCTCTGTTCCACGCAGGCCTGCTCGGAGCCAGCACAGACAATAGGGCCCAGCAGCTATTGAGCCACTGTAAGCAATCTAAGTGCTCAGACCTGCAAGTTTCTTACATCTGTTTTTTAAAAATTGGAGCAGAGATAGAGAAAAGCCATCTCTTAGTCCGCTGTAGTAACTACTGTGTACCATTTGACTCACGCTGCCTGCGTTCTTGTGTGTTACCTTCAGAAGAGAAGGCTAACTTAAATTGAAGTCTGTCTGACACTAGACGTTTTATGGAATACTTTGTTGTTCTGTCGCACAAATACCTCACATTCACGTATCGTTTTAACAAAACGTTTTGCCTTTGGCCTGACTGTTTTTGCTTGCCAGTTTTGTAAGATGCAATGATCTTCTGAGTTTATTTACTTAACATCCTGTTTTTGCTTCAGAAGAGTTTCCCCCCACACTTCTGAGATTTGAAGTGCAGTATTTTCATTGATTAAAATGTGAGATGTACTTGGCAGCTGCAGCTGTAAAGGTGTTACTTTTAGAGCGTTGTATAGAAGTGAGAACTTCTTGCTCAGTCTGTATTGCTGAGTTACTGGTGCAGCTGTGCTTCCCGCCTGGAAAAAGGAAATTTTAGGGAGAGGACTCCTACAGAGGACATTGGGAGCCACCTCTGAAGTTAGTGGATTATGCTGTGTTTTGGAGAGGCGCAGGGGGTATGAATGATCTAATGGAGCAGAACTACCTACCTTAAGTAGCGGCTGATAGCCAGGCAGGCAGACCAGAGCTGTGATTCATACATAGATACAGCAAATAGCCTCCTCTGTAAGCAGGGCTATAAGGCTCATGGAAGCTTTAATGTATTTTCATGGCTAATTGGCACAGTTCAGGAATTGCTGGTCTAAGTACCTGTGTACAACAGATTAATAAGGTGAAACTGGTCAGTGGAGAGTAAAGGGCCTGTTTCTTATCTGCATTTCAGATAGGAGTAAAAACATTTCAATCTTTAGTTCTATACTTACGTTAAAGCATTTTAACTTAAATGGACATGCTGTATATTGTTAGTGCATCATGTGAATAATATTCCAGAGGGATATGTACATGAGCTACTGTTGTTTGTGCTGTTCTTGCTTGTCTGAGTCAAAGCCTTAAGACAGTAGGATCTTTAGGACCTAAATTTTATATACAGTTGTAGGTTGCAGAATTGTAAGCCGCGAGGGGCTTTGGGGTCCCTTTCAGAGGGGCAGTTCCTGGAGGCAGTGGTGCGCCCTCTCTTGAAAAAGCCATCTTTGGACCCGATCGAATTGGCCAACTATCGGCCGGTGTCCAACTTGCCCTTTTTGGGCAAGATAATAGAGAGGGCAGTGGCAAGTCAGTTGCAGGGCTTTCTGGATGACACTTCCATCTTCGATCCCTCCCAGTCCAGTTTTTGTCCAGGTCATAGGACGGAGACGGCACTGGTCGCCCTCAGAATCCAATATATAGAAAATTACTTACCTTTTAATGGAATAGCAGTACAGTACAATAGCAAGTAATTGTTAGTTAGTAATAAGAAACTGTTAAAATGTATTGCTGTGTTATATCAGTGGAAAAAATGTAAGCTTTTCTTCCTGTATGCATGTATGTAATTGTAATGTAGAAAGACAATAAAATATATTTTTTAAAAAACAACAATAACAGATGACCTCTGAAGGCACCTGGATCGGGGCGGAACTGCGGTGCTGTTGTTAGATCTGTCGGCCGCGTTCGACACGGTCGACCACCAGTTACTGGTCTGCCGCCTCACCGACACTGGAATTCAGGGACTAGCCTTGCAGTGGCTTGCTTCCTTTCTCCAAGGTCGGGGACAAAGAGTGGCACTAGGGGACCAGCTGTCCTGAAGGCACTCTCTAGAATGTGGAGTGCTCCAAGGGGCAGTGCTGTCCCTGATGCATTCAACATCTATATGCGCCCTCTTGCCCAGATTGCCCAGAGGCATGGGCTGGGTTGTCACCAGTACGCGGATGACATCCAGCTCTATCTGTTGTTGGGAGCTGCTCTGACGCAAAACCAGAAGACCTAGATCAGGCGTTGCAGGCCATGGCTGGGTGGCTTAGGCTGAGCTGGCTAAAGTTGACGGAGGTCCTGTGCCTGAATTGCAGCAGTCCAAGGGTAGGGATCCCACTTCTGACCTTCGATGGGGCGCCATTGGTGCCAGTGTCGGAGGTTAGGAGTTTGGGAGTGCTCCTAGATGTCTCCTTGATAAGGGAGGCCCAGGTAGCAGCCACAGCCAGGTCAGCCTTTTACCATCCTCTTCTGATTCGGCAGTTGGTTCCCTTCCTCGAATGTGGCGATTTGACGACAGTGATCCATGCAATGGTCATCTCGAGACTGGATTACTGTAATGTCCTCTACGTGGGGCTGCCCTTGTTGCAGATCCGGAGGCTTCAGCTGGTGCAAAATGCTGCGGCCAGGCTGTTGATGGGACTCCCTATTCGGGAGCACATTCAGCCTGTGCTAAAGGCATTGCACTGGCTGCCTATAGCATACCGGATCCGCTTCAAGGTGCTGGTTCTTACCTTTAAAGCCTTATATGGCCAGGGACCTATATACCTGAGGGATCATCTTTTCCCAGATGTGCCCTGGTGCACTGTGTTCCGGGACCCCGAACCAACTGGTCCTCCCGAACATCAAGGAGGCCAGGTTGGCAACAACTAGGGCCAGGGCCTTTTCAGGGGCAGCTCCACTCTGGTAGAATGAGCTCCCAGAGGAGATCAGGGCCCTGCAGGACCTTTTGCAGTTCCACAGGACCTGTAAGATGGCGCTCTTCCGCCAGGCCTTTGGAGCCATCACCATCCCCACCACTAGGAAGGCTAACTGACATCTTATGGTGCCCGCTTGCGGGGAGGGTGGGATATAAATATGAAATACTAAATAAATAAATAAATAACGGTGAAGAGCCCTCAGCCGCCGGATCCCTAATAACTGCCCGAGCCAGTCCCCCCCCCCTTTAGAACTGCTGATAGTTCTTATGTCATCTGAAGCAGACCGACAGCACCGCTGCATAAGACTAGCATTTCATTGTTCCTACCTGGTTTTAACATAGTATTTTAACGTATTTATTTTATATGTATTTTGGATTTTATCCGACTGTAAGCCGCCCTTGGCCGGGAGGGCGGGATAAAAATCTAACAAAACAAATAAATAAATTCCCTAGCCTGGAATGTTCACTTGTTGATTTCCCACCCAAGTTACATCTTTTTGTTTAATGTTATTAGTGCTACAGTAGACAGGTCATGCCCTGAGATGACATGTTCATATGGTGATTTCAGTTTCTCATTGGAGGAGTTGAAGTCAGCAGTAGCAGGCGAATGTAGGCTTCCCTTCTAAATTGTATGCCTTTACTCAGCACTACTTTAAATGCATTACAAGATTTCCCTGATTGTGAACTCTCTACAGCTGAAAACACTGGGAAATGTAGTTCCTGTTGGTAAAGTTGCATTTGAATATCACAAAGTAATGCAAGTGCTCCCCAGTTTTTGCTAATGGTGTTTACATGTATTTGGGTGTATGTTGATTGCTGGTGTTACGGGGAAAACCAGTTGCTATAGGAATCAGGCCCTCAAAAATGAAAACCTACCAGATTGAACAGAGCTCAATAGCCATGTTAGGTGACTTACATGGGGGTGGATAAACTTCCTGTTTTTGGTACCTGCTGAGGATGGGAAAACTGGGGCGGTTAGGTACTTGGTGGGCCAGGTGCATATTAAATGTGCCTTTGGTTGAGGCAGCAGGTGTCTAATTACACTGTCCTCCCCTGTCCTACCTCTATGCTATATACTTTGTCAACTTGTGCCATTGGTGGGTGTCCTTGCCCTCTTACTCAGTACGCTGGCCCTTCGGTACACATGCAGCATACACCTGGGAGCTTGTTGTATCACTGTTTCATCATCAAGTGTTAATGTTACCCAGGTTTTATAGGCTTTCAAAATTATAATTATTGTGGTAATTTGTTTCTAATTGTTTTACCCACCTGCTGTAATCTGCCCTGAGCCCGCTTGCAGGGGAGGGCGGGATAGAAATCCCATAAAAATGAATGAATGAATGAGTTACGCTTACCGGCACAATTTGCAAGCCAGATTGGTTTCTGAAAGTGATTGTGGTACGTATCTGTTGAACATCTATGAATCAATATTAAAAGTGCCAGTATGATCAACATATTTCATTAGTATGATTTTCACAAAAATCACTGATATTAGTCATTACTCCACTGTAAGCAAGCTAAATATTAAACTTCATTATTTTAGGTTAATTTAACTTGGCTTTTGAATAGTGCTGCTGACTTTATTCACAAAGCTCATTGAACAACATTGGTGTGCATATCAGTTTCTCTTATGTGATAGGTGGTGGTCTGAAGCATCAAAAATGTGGAATCATTTGCTTGTAAGCACTGGTGACAACTGCTGTTTAACTACTGAAAACTACTTGCTCTTGGAGCAGTTCACCCGTCAGAGCCAGTTTGGTGTAGTGGTTAAGTGCGTGGACTCTAATCTGGGAGAACTGGGTTTGATTCCCCACGCCTCCACTTGCACCTGCTGGATGACCTTGGGCAAACCATAGCTCTGTACCAGCTGTTTTCTCAAGGACAATTGTCTCAGAGCTCTCTCAGCCCCGCCTACCTCGCAGGGTGTCTGTTGTGGGGAGGGGAAGGGAAAGAAGTTTGTAAGCTGCTCTGAAACTCCCAAGTGAGTGAAGGGTGGGATATAAATCCAATCTCCCCTTCTTCTTCTTCTTTTTGTATAAAGTTACTAATTTGTTAGATATCTTGGGTAGGAGGACTATAACCTTGTAGCGGAACCCTTCTAGCAAATTAAAAGCACACGAAATGCAGATCTGTGACATACCCACTACAGAGTCCATAACTCCCCAACTCGTCCGTCAGTCATTCTGCATTGAAATGGTAGCTACAAGGAAACGATAGAGAAACTTAGGAAGTCTTGCCCTGCATTCCTAAAGAGAGTTATACCCTTTTAAGTCTGATGAAGTACATTGGCTTAAAAGGGTGTAACTCTGTTCAGGATTGCACTGTTGTTGCACAGCTGTGTTGTCTTTAATAATCAATACACTCTTAGTCATGGGAACGGGGGTCCCCAACCCTTTTGTGAGGAGCCCTGAAATTATAGGCTGGAGTGCTTCAATGTGAACTAGCAAAAAGGCTAAATGCGGTTATTGGTGGATGGTGTCAGTTCTTTCTGAGATACATACACAACTTATGTTTGTTAACGTTTCCATCAACATATTTCTTTCCATAATGTGTAAGTTTGGGGCAGGGATATCTGTGTGGAAGAAGAATCAGTACTGTCTTTCTTCAAAGAATAAATAGATTGAAGGCAACTTACGTAAGTGGTTGATATTTCATTGGTGTTGGGTGACTTAGGAGTTACCTTATTCCTGGTGGATAAAATAGTATTGTTATTTTATATGGAAAAAATAGTTACTAAAGTTGTTTGTTTACCTTTGTAAATCCTGTGCAACCATGCTAGTCTTCCCCCCCCCCCCCCCTTTATTACCAGCCTGGCTGCTCACATAATAGCAGTTATTCATTTCTGTCACATCAACAGCCTGAAAGCAAAAAACAGCTAGCTTTTAGATGCACAGAAGTTTCCCTGCCTACTTTCATGAAGGTGATTCTTGTTCATTGCAGGAATCCCGGCAATGGCTATTTGTAATCCTAAATTGGTCAACATGGTAGAAAGCAGGATCAGAATTTACTTTCCTAATCAGTTCAGTTCTTTAACCATTGAACTAATCCACAGCGGCAGTTTTCAAATGTATTGCTGCAGAATATCTTTAACCTCCAGGAGACCGGGACTGTAAAATGTGTTTCCTTTTGGAGCAAATGCATGGGCTTGTGACTCTGAACTCTGTCGTTTTGCCTGTTTGGAAGGGAACATTGATTAGTAGATAGAACCTAGAATCAGAGAGACATAAAGCCTGAGTTTTATATCTTCTTGGTTAAAGAACAGGGACAGGTTCTTTAGATGCTGTAGAGTAGTACTGGTTGTTTGTTTGTTTCAGTTCATTTATACTCCCATCTTTCTCAACATTGGGGGATCCAAAGCAGCTTAGATCATTCTTCTCCCTATTATATCCTCATAACAACCATATGAGGTACGTTGTGTTGAGAGTATGTTACTGACCCAAGGTCACCTAATGAGTGTCCATGGCAGAGTGGGTCACAAACTCTGATCACCAAGCTGGCTCTTAGGATTTGTCACAATATGAGTACAGTTTAGCTGCTTATGATTAAGCCTGCTTGATTTCTTGGCCAATATTCCATAGTTTCTCATGCCTGCTAGTTAATTTTGTGTATACCCTCTGGTATTTTCCTCTGTTATGGCTCAGTGGACTGCTGTTGTGGATTCCTACCTGCTGAACATAGAGCATTACCATGTGGTTTATTGGACGTGTGATGAGCATAATGAAGGCCATGGAAATGTTCCTGTAGATTTCTTCTTGGGCCTTCTTGTTGGTGAGATGTTGAGTTCCTCTGCAGGAATGTTTCACATTACAGATGTTTTCTGTAGGGCTTCCTGCAATTATAGTCCATGCATACCTTTGTTATTCCTTTCTTTTCCGTTGTGTTGTTTCCTTCTCAGGTGGCTTGCCATGCCAGCAGTGATGCAGTTGCATAAACGTTGCATATTGTGTCAGTCCAGTGCAGAGTTCTCTGAACTTTAAGTGGGTATATGTAGTGTTTGTATTCAAATATGTATTTATGCCTGTTTCATAAACATTCAATATTACTTGTTCCCATAATGATGCTATGTAGTGAGTCTTCTTTTCCTTTAAAAATATCTGGGACACAGCAGTGGAAAGTGGGCAAAAATTACAATCCGTTCTATGACATGAACACCTTTGACTGGAATTCCACCTTTGACTTTGAATTCCTTGGTCAGTAATTACAAAGCATCCATAGTTGTTGTAATTCATCTTGAGTCTCAGTGAAAAAGGCAGGCATTAAATGAATACATAAAACTGGGAAGTTCTGTTTAAGCTTGCAAGTAACTGGTTTGTGTTATTAAAGCAGCTTGCATGTTGGAGTTCCTGTTGCTGCATAAAAAAAGCTTAGAAATCATGTTTTGGTTCTCTTAAAAAAAGATACATTTAGCTGTCTGAAAAATTAATTGTATAGGTAATTGTATTGATTCAATGACATAAAAAGAATGTAAAGTAAGCTTTTAGATGACATGTTATTAAATTAATATTGTCACATGGTAAAGAAAATCTGCATTATGATAGGTGAGAAGTTAATGGTAGTCTTGTGAATAGTTTATACAATGTTAAAAAGGCTTCAGTCCTATTGTTCCTCTGCAAATCTGTGTAAACAGGATCAACCCCATACCTCTTAGTGCTAAGTTTCAAGAAGTTCATTAAATAGAACTATTAAACTGGATATAGTTAAGATTGCAATGACTTCACAGTTATCTATTTCAAATGCTAAATAACCAAACTATCATTAATTTTCTGTAAAACTAACCTGAAAAGTTATTATTCTAAAAATGAAACCTTTATCTGGGTTGTAAATATTAAAGTAACAACAACCAGCAACAATGGATTTTTATGTAGCAAACCGAGTCTTACTGATTTGAATCAAACCTACCCTGATGGTGATGGAGAACAAGAGACTGTTTTAAATAAGACTTCAACAAATTTTCTTCGGGTGTAGGAGCTAGCTTAAAAATGTAGGAGTCACCCCCCTTTTAAGCTATATTTTAGTGATCATATTTTCAAATAATTGCCACCACCAAAATGAATCCGAACCTTTTTCATAATTCCTTGAAATGGGATTAGTTCTGACTAAAGTGTTGTAGTATATAACAGACATGGGAGTGGCCTTTCTCATCCCCTCCTTTTGCAGCCTTCAGGCAGTGGGTGAAGACTTCCTTGTGTTCGTGTTCCCTTACTGATCATCCTTCACATTTATGTGTTTAGTTAATTGTTGTCTTCAGGTGCATGTATGTGTTAATATTTTGCTCGTTGGCTGCCTTGGGGACCCTAGGTTGGGTGGAAATAAAAATATTTTGAATAAATACTCTGAAAGCTAATCTCTAACCTAACCTCCCAGTTCCTCATAATTCTATTCCTGCTTTAAAAAGCTCCATTTACTTGAATAATGGAGCCAATGTAGAAAGCAGCTGGTTAAGAAACGAATTCATCCACCCACTGAATGGTGTACAGTTAAACTTACAAATAAACAAGCAATGATCATGCACTCATTTTGTGTCATACAATAAAACATTCTGATGCAGAATGATAAACTTTGTACTTCCACTGAGAATTGCTGAGAGATGCCACAATAAAACCATTGCTGAAATTCTAGATGCCACCCTGAAATTTCCAGACACCATGCCAAGCTAGCGCCTGGGATTTGTTGAGCCCTATCTTAAATCTGCTTGAATAAATTTAAGTTTCTAAATGTTGAAATAACTGTGCTCATGTTTTGTCTCATGACGCAGATGGATGATTATATGACTATATTGGGTCATTATTAGTAGTAACTTTATGGAATAGTATCTTTATGAGTTGACCCTGTATAAGCATCAAGAAGTGACAGTTAGAACCGGATATAGAACAACTGATTGGTTCAGCATAGGAAAAGGAGTACGACAAGGATGTATCTTGTCACCTTGCTTATTTAATTTATATGCAGAGTACATCATGCGAAATGCAGGCCTGGATGAATCACAAACCAGAATTAAGATTGCTGGGGAAAACATCAATAACCTCAGATATACAGACGATACCACTCTAATGGCAGAAAGTGAAGAGGATCTTAAGAGCCTCTTGCTGAATGTGAAAGAGGAGAGTGCAAAAGTTGGCTTGAAACGCAACATCAAAAAAACTAAGATTGTTGCATCCGGCCCCATCACTCCTTGGCAAATAGAAGGGGAAGTTATGGAAACAGTGACAGACTTCAGGTTTCTGGGATCCAAGATGACTGCAGATCGTGACTGCAGCCATGAAATTAAAACATGCCTGCTCCTTGGGAGAAAAGTGATGGCAAACCTAGACAGCATAATAAAAAGTAGAGACATCACCCTGCCAACAAAAGTCCGTATGGTCAGAGCAATGGTATTCCCAGTTGTGTAATGTATGTCTGTGAGAGTTGGACTATAAGGAAGGCCGTGTGCTGAAGAATAGATTGAATTATGGTGCTGAATTATGGTGAGAGTCCCTTGGACTGCAAGGAGATCAAATCAGTCAATCTTAAAAGAAATCAACCCTGACTGTTCCCTGGAAGGCCAGATACTGAAGATGAAGCTCAAAGACTTTGGCCACCAAATGGGAAGGGAGCACTTACTGGAGAAGACCCTGATGCTGGGAAAGATGGAAGGTAAAAGAAGAAGGGGACAGCAAAGGATGAGATGGTTAGTCAGTGTTATTGATGCAACAAACATGAAATTAAGCAAACTCCGGAGCACGACAGAAGACAGGAGGGCCTGACGTGATGTGTTCCATGGGGTCGCGAAGAGTCGGACTCGACTGTGCGACTGAACAACAACAACAAATCATTATGAGTAGTGACTTTATGAAAACGTATAATTAACAGTATTAATATCTTTCTAAGGCGCTTTTGCATTTGTTTTGTTATTGTATTCAGATAAATTTCTTTGCATGAGTAGTAAGTAATGATGATGGTACAAAATTGAGGAATGGGAACCTTTACCTTCATCTTTATCCGACCCTGAATTTAACAGGTGTAACTACATATTGTGCCGCGATGGCTCAAAGGTTAAGTTGCTGAAGCTGCAGACTGGAAGGTCTGTAGTTCAGCAGTTTTGAGACCCTAGTGTCGCATGATGGAGTGGCCCCGTCTCTGGCCCCAGCTCCTGCCCCCAGCTCCTGCCAACCTCGCAGTTTGAAAGCAAGACATTGCAAGTAGATAAATAGGTCCTGCTTTGGTGGGAAGGTAACAGCATTCCGTGTGCCTTGGCATCTAGTCACATCGGCCACATGACCATGGAGAAGTCTCTGGACAGCACTGGCTCTTTGGCCTGGAAACGGAAATGAGCACCGCCCCCTAGAGTTGGATTTGACTAGTTTTCAAGCAATGGAAACCTTTACCTTTACTAACTACATATTGCCTCCCTGAGGGAATCACTGGCTTAGAACTAAGTACACATAGTGATCTGTATAGAATCTCCCAGTGTTTTTACTTAAAAAGCAGTTGTGAGAAGCTATGAATCAGGTTGTAACAATGTGAGTGATGGTGATTAGGAATATTTATTTATATCTTCCCTGCATAAGCATATCTTTACTCATGCTGGGTAAAGTACAGATACAAAAAGCATATCAGAAGTGAAAAATATACTGGAAAAGGTATCTAAGATGATAATGAGCTGGAGCACCCTCTCTATAGGGAAAGATTATAGAGATTAGACTCTTACATTGGTAAGAACAATATATATATGAAACTGCCAAAATCATGATAAATGGGGATATTTCAACGTATTGATATTGAAAAAGGAACTAGATAAGGATTTCCACTATCCCCTCTTCTATTTATTTTCGCCTTGGAAACACTGTATGATATGGTAAGAAGAAGCAACGCAATTAAAGGACTTAAACTTAAAGGAGAAGAATATAATGCAAGCATTTGCAGATGATTTGGTTTTCATATTAGAAAATCCTTAGATATCTATTAAGCAACTTTTGTTTTTAATAAAAGAATATGGTCAACATACAGGGTTAAAAGTTAATCTCAAAAAACTAAAATAATGTCCAAAAACTGTACTAGAGAACAAAAACAAACACTCTTAAGATTGTTCTGGTATTGAAGTTCAGAAGAGAATAAAATAGGAATAACTCTAACTAACAGATGTGGTTCTTTGTTCAAAGAAAATTCGTCAGAACTCCTAATGGCAATTTAAAACACATTTAGAAAATTGGAAACACCTTTTATGGGACGAATAGCTACTGTGAAGATGAACGTATTACCAAGACTTATCTTTGTTCCAAACGATGCTAATAATTAAAAATCAACAATATTTCAAAGAAATGGATAAATTGGTGAGGAATTTATGTGGCAAGGGAAAAAAATCCAGAATCAAGATAAAAGCCCTACAAGACTCAAAGGAAAGAGGAAGCTTTGCATTACCAGACTGGCAATTGTACCATAAAGCCGCAGCCTTGACATGGATGAAAGAGTGGATTATATTGGAGAACCCAAGATTATTGAAGTCAGAAGGGCATGACCTAGATTAGGTTGGCATGCCTTTGTTTGATATGGAAAAAGCAGTAATCATAAATATTTTAACCAACATGTCTTAAGAGTAGTATTATTAAAGGCATGGGAAGAGGTCCAAAAGTTGTGTTATACTAAAATACCAAAATGGGTTTCCCCATTAGAGGCTTTTATAAATCCCATGACATTTACAAAAGATATACTGTGGAGATATAAAGATTTGCTAGATAATCAAAATAAAATACTACATCAAGATGAGCTCAAGAAAAAATGGTATTTACTTGAACTGGTGGGAAAGGGCACAATTAGATTCTAGGTATGCAGAAGATCAGACTATTGGGTTTCATGATACATGTGTAGATCTGGATAAGATTTTGTTATATTCAGAAGGGAAATTTATAAAATTGTTTTATACTTTATTACTGGATATGAAAATGCAAGATGAAGTTGTAAAAGATTCATTGATTAAGTGGGCACAAAATATAGGTCACAATATACAAATGGAGCAATGGTCTAAGCTATGGAAAACAAATATGAAATTTACTAAAGCTGCTTCATATAAAGAAAACATATTTAAAATGTTTTATAGGTGGTATATGACCCCGGAAAATTTAGCTAAATGGCATCTTAATATGTTGAACTTAGGTTGGAAATGTAAACTAAGACTGGTTCTTTTTATCATATGTAGTAGTCTTGTGAGATAGCTAAAACATTCTGGGTATTGATACAAGAGGTATTACAAAAAATCCTAGACATAAATATACCATTTATACCAGAACTGTTTTTATTGAATATTGTACCACAAAACTACCTGATACAATATACCTATATGATCATACAAGTTGTAACAATTGCTAGGTTACTATATGCAAAATACTGAAAGAAGGAAGAAACGCCAACAAAAGAAGAAATAATTTACAAACTACTGGATGCTGCAGAAATGGACAAATTACAGTTACAAGACAAAAAAGAAGAAATCTTTGAAAGCAATTGGTTGAGACTATATAAATGGATTGAGAAAGATTTTGGAAAACGACTCAATCCAACATAAAAACTCAAGTGAAATGCTCGAAACGTAATCATTTAACATGAGACTGGTATATAAGAATCTGATTCGTTCTCATAGAGTTGGACTTAAGCAGGGATCAGAGTATATGCTTCATTGCTGCTGTTCGTTGTATGTTCTTTTCTTTGTAATGTCTTTATGATCTGAAAATAATAAAATTATCTTTTAAAAAAAGATTAGAAAGAGGTAAAAAACTAAAGTAAACTGAAAAGCAGTTTGTGTGTGGGGTGAGAAGAACGTAAATTTCTAGATTGGGTGGAGAGGATGTATTCCAAGGAACTTCTTTCTCTCAAAAGTGAGGCTGGTGAAAACAAAAGGCTGGAATTTCTCAGTGGTGGCACTTATCTCATATTCTAATAGTGAAGTTGGCCAAATCTTAAAACAACAATATTGGGGTGGTTTAAAAAATGTAAAAATGATAAAAGGAGCATCTCTAGCTTTAAGCAACAGATTCCTTCAGTGCATGTTGCTAGGCAACCACAGCATTCCATTGCTGGGTTTTGGTGAGTAAAAGGCATGGGGAGGGAGCAGGGTCCTTTCCAGGCCTATTTTGGCCTTTGAGCGAAGGGCACCTTGGGGCCAGGCCTAGGATTGCCAGCTCCAGGTTGGGAACTTCCTGCAGATTTTGTGATGGAGTCTAAGGAGGGCAGTGGGTGGGGAGGGATGGGAGAGATTTCAGCTGGATATAATGCATAATGTCCACCTCCAAAGCAGACATTTTCTCCAGGGGGACAGATCTCTATTGTCTGGAGTTCAGTTGTAATTCTGGGAGATCTCTAGGTCCCACTTGGAGACTGGCAACCCTAGGCATGGTAGCAACCTCTATGTGACTTGATACCACCTGATTTGCATGACTCAACTGGGCCTGGCTGCTTGCTATTGTTCAACAGCCATCCACCTTATAAAAGCCAGAGGTGTTGAACTCAGTTGTTACAAGGGCCAGATCTAACATAAATGTCGTTTTGTTAGGCCAGGCCATGTGTGCCATAAACTTTATAAAGGACACAGGCTAACCCAATTAACAATATTTTTAAAACTCAAAATTTAAACAAAAGCCATTGATTTCTAGCAGTGACAGCAATTGATTTACTGGGCAACCTACAAAAGCCCCAATAAATGTATTTAGTCATATGCAAGTCTAGGTTTTTCCCCAAGGAATACCATAAAAGGTGTGTGTGTGTAATGATTTCATGTTTTAGTGTGTTTGTTTCTTTAAATGTTTAGTTTGACTGCAGTAATGTAAAAAGAATGATAGAAGGAGAAGTGTGATGTGATTGACTGATGACTGAGAGTGTGGGAGGAGAGATGTCTCTGAGGAGATTCTTTGTTCAGTGTTCTTAAAGAGATGAGTGTGGAGAGTTGTGGAAAACGTTTAGCCTGTGTGGCTATGAGTGGAAAGAGTTCAGCTTGTGTAGCTAAGAGAGGCAGAGTTTAGCCTGTGTGGTTAACACAAAACAGTTCAGCCTGTATGGCTAAAAGAGACAAACAGTTTAGCCTGAGTGGCTATAGGAGCAAGAGAGTTTAGACTGAGCGTCTAAGCCTGTCAGAGTTAAGTTTTGGTGTTTCAGTGACTGTGTGTGACACCAAGCTTTGTCAGTTATATGTTCTTTCTTCAACAACAGTTCAAAAATACCCAGAAACCTATTTTGTTCTTGTATAAATAAATCCTTATTTGTTTAAACTTATCCCAGCAATCAGATCAGTCCTTCCTCAGGGCCACATCGTGTGAGATTGTCCCAAAAGATGCAGTCTGCAACAGGTCTCCTTAACCAGAAAGTCCTTTATTTGCAAAGAGTTACTTATTGGAATGGTTACACTTTTCCTGCTAGTAATGGCTTTATTGTAAACAAACAGTCTTATACTAAGCAATTGGAAGTCCCCTCACTTCATCTAAACCAATCATAAAATGTAAAAGGTTATTCCCACTCCTGAACAGGTTTCACACAAAAATGGCGGCAACCAGGTTATTATGCTTCAGTTCCCAGGGAACTTCTACTAAATGTTTTTGAGAGCAGCTGCGAAAGGAATAACATCATTGGGGAGGATGTGTCCCAGGCCTTGAACAAGCTGGGAGCAAAGCAAGCAAGCTGGGAGCGCAGTGAACTAAAGCGGGGCATGATAAGGAAGCCAGACAGCTAAACAGCACATGAGCACATTCCAACGGGCGGGGTCACTGGTCGAGTCTCAACTCCCGGGTGGGATATGACAGCATAGCTGACACATAGTCCTCTGAAGTGCCCAGGCAGTCGTACCAAAACAGAGAGTTGGAATTTTTAATTCCTGGTGGCAGCAGAAATCTACTAAGTTCATGTATACGAGAGTGTTTTAAAGGAGAAACGGTCTCCCCAATAAGCGAGGATGTCACAGGGGTTATCTTACATTTCCGTATAAATTAGTTATTTGTTGTACATATAGCACTTTTAGGAGACGAGTGATTTTCCTTGCAAGTAAATAAGGCAGATTTTCAGCACCCCCCCCCCCCTTCAAATGCTCAGCATGACTATGATCTGTCTCTTGCTCTTTGTTTCCTCTCTTCCCCCATCCTGTCTCTGAGGATCTCGAGGCATACTGGACTTACCCTTCCACCGCCCCATCTCCACCACCACCAACAACAACCCTGTGAGGTGGGCCAGGCTGAGCAACCGGTGACCCAGATGAAAGGCTCAGAAGCAGGGGAGGGGTCTGAACCTGGCTCTCCCAGATCCCCCAACCCCAGTTCTTATCCATCCTGCATTTCCCTCAGAAGCGATGAGACTGAGGGGAAGGCCTGATGGAGGGCTTTTTCCAAAACCTCCAGTGGGCACATTTTATCTGGAAGGAAAAGCGGAGCAGCTATGGAGGTTTTCAGGAAAGGGAAGGAGGACATAGTGGGGGAGGGAAAAATGAGATGCCTCCTGGAAGTCCTACCAGGTTCCCACTTGTAGTCACTAGTTTCCCCTGTGGAACTTTTCCAAATTTTAATCATCCTGCTACAGGCCTTATTTCATCTTTTTTTAAAGTTTCTTTTGTTTTATGGCTTTCGTCATTCACTGTTGCACTTTTATGATTTTTTTTTGGTGTTGGGATCGGCCTTGGGGGTCAGATTAGGTAAGTGAGAAAGATTAAATACAGGAATTTGAAGAGAGCACTTTAAGCCCCTGTTGGACACAAGAGCACCAGGCAGGTTTGAGAAAGTGATTATGTTTGTACAGTTCATCTGAAAGGATGAAGAAGACTGGAGATTCCAGCAAGGGTTTACAAACCTTCATAGTTGTAGTAGTTGGAATGAGAGGGTTCGTTAGGTCTTGGCAACTAACCAATCCTTGATGGTTAGGTAAGGAGAGTTGAAGAGTTCCATTATGTGTTGTAGACTTTGTGTGCTACTGTAATTCTTAGAGCTTCAAAATTCCCAAAGCTAGCTTTAAGTCTTTAAGAGTTGAAAATGCCACATCTTACAGAACTGCTTGACTGTTCAAAGGGCGTGATAAATTTCAGTCCTTTGGTTGCTTTCGGTATGCTGACTTGCGTAGGAGAAATAACTTGAACTGTGGCTAACTGATGTAGTTAAGGTCTGTTAATGCTTCTTAAAACAAGGTGTTTCATATTCCAAAAGTATAACATGAAAAAGTCTTGAATTTTCCAATTTTTCTAGTGGAAAGTTTGGGAGATGTGGGAAAGTACAAAAAACTCCCACAACCAACAAAAACATCCTACTCTTACAAAATAGTTTGTTTTTGAGTAAGAAAAACCTTGTTTTACTAAGCATTTTGCTTATACCAAGTACGTAATATGAGCAAGTCTGAGGACTTTGTGGAGCACTGGGGAAAAACCTTACCCAGTAGTAGCCATGTGCAATGTTGTAAAGATTTCCCTGTTAGGCAGGAACGGTTCTTTTCCAGTGACGGCATGTCTTCTGTGGAATGCGTTCTCTGTTGAGGCTCAGCGGGTGCCTACCCAGTTCTCTTGGGTGCCCGGCCAAAACATCATTTTTTACCCAGGCTTTAACTAAGTCTGCCACTGTCCTGAAGACTGTTTATGACAATCATTTTAGGTTGCTATAAATGTTCCATGCTGGGTGTTTAGTAGCTTGTTAATTTACATTTTTTTGTGCAGTCTATGATTTTGTCATATTTTATTTTGTGACCAAGTCTCTGGAGAGGTGGCATATAAATTTTCTAAAGAAATATGTATTTGTAGTAAAAAAAATTAAAAGTTTGAAGGACAAACCAGTCAAAGTTACAACATTAATCACTGCTTGAAAGTAAAATAATTTAATGTGCTCATTAATTTAGGTAAAATTGAAGATAATGAGCAATGAAGAATGAATTTAATTCTTTAAGGTTAAAAAATTGTTTTTCTTAACACAGGATAGTCTCTGATTAGTCAAATAATTATTTAACAGGCAATATTCTGGTGGGATTGGAGATTACTGCTGGCTCGTAGAAAATATCAGATGGTTACTAGCTCCACAGTTTAGATCCCTATTCATGTAGTATTTGACTGTAATCAAATAGGTGGTCAGTTACAATTAAATAGGCGTAGAGTGACTTCCTGGGGAATATAACAATTGCCTCTAGAGCAGTGATCCCAAGCTTGGGGCACTGTGGCACCTGCTGATGTTTTTCGTGGTGCCTGTTTTCTTCCCCAAAGAGCTAATGCTGGCTTTCTTCCACCCCATTAGAACAGGAGGTGCTTCAGAAGAGCCATCACCTTTGCGACTGCTTGGGAGCTGCATGAAGCTCTTTCACACACATTGTGGAGCTCCTGGCGGGACGGCTGGGGAAGCGAAGGGGAAGCATGCTTCCCTGATTGGTCTTCTCTTCCCCAGCCAATGTTCCCCTCCCTGGGTAGGCTTGAGGTGGAGGGGGAGCAGAGAAAGAAAGCAACATTAACTTTAAATGTGTTCTCAAAGCTACCCCTCCTTGGCCAGCCAGCTTGGAGAAGGCATTTGTCTCTTTAAATCCCTTCACCAAACCAAGCCAACTGGCGTGGGGGGGGGGGGGGGGCTTGGAGAATGCATTTAAAGTTAAAGTTGCTTTCTTTCCACCTCTCCCTCCCTCCCCATTTATTTGCTTTCTTTCCACCTCCTTTCCTATCCTTCCCTCCCTCCCTCCCTCCCTCCCACTCCCTCTCCCTCTCACTCCCTCTCCATTTATTTGCTTTCTTTGTTTCTGTTTCTCCTTTCTTTCCACCATTCTATTCCTCTCTTCCTTCCTTCTGTCCTTTCTCACCCCTCCCTCCCCATCTATTTGCTTTCATTGTTCCTTTCTCTTTTTTCCTTCCTTCCCCCATCTATTTGCTTTCTTTGTATTCCTCTCTCTTCCCCTCTGTCTTCATTCCTCCCTTCCCCCTCCCTCCCTCCCTCTGCGCTCTCTCTCTCTCTCCTTTCATTGTTTCCACCTCTTTCTCTTAGACAAATAAATACCATTAGCAAACAAATAAATACCATTATCAATATCTGTTTTTACCCCTTTAGTTTTTATTTTTGACAGTCTCATTTAATGTTAATAAAAAACAAATTTGCATGTTTTTCAATAAAAACATGTAACAGTTGTTCCTGTCTTGCAGTTCTCAAACATCTGATGTGTATTCTATGTGGCTCTTATGTTAAGCAAGTTTGGCCTGTACTGTTCTGCCCAGACCTCTCTTTTCCAGGTCTCTCAGCAGTGTGGTGCAGTTACAGGCAGCTGAAAGGTGTCATAATAATAGGGATGCATTTCCCTTGTCCATCTATAGGTCATTCACTAATGTCAATAAAGCAGTCCTTGTTCCAGCTGGGCCTGAAGCAGATGGGTCTGTCCAGGTAACCGTGGAGTTGCAGTGCCGCTGGTTGTTTGATAATGATTCCCAAAAGGGCAGATTGGAAACTGGCCTTCAGTTTGTCAGTAGTGTCTTCTGGAGGAACTTATTGATGCTGTTTGACTGCCTATCTTAATTATTAATTAATTATTTCAGGACTTCCCCACAACTTCCTTTTGCATCCATTGCTGTCTTGGGTTTTCACCATTTTCCCAGTGTTTCTCAAACACCCTTTGTGCTGATATTTCCCTCTGATATTCATCTGAGTATTTTTTTTCCCCTTTCTGTGAGGTCTGGTCTGCTTCAGAAAGTGCTGCCTACCTCATTACTATTTTGTGTGGATGCTGAGGCTAGTAGTCTTTTTTAAAAAAGCTATATTTCAGTGCTAGTGATAGATCACTGTAGCAGCATACCAGGCATGGTCATTTAAATGGATTCACTGGAGTGCCCCAGTTTTTTCTTTTGTGAGAAGGGAGTTGATCAGCATATCGTCATATGGCCCTTGCAGTGCAGAAGCTTGAGAACTCACAACTGAAGCAGCAGGGAAGGAGCTGACGGAAGAAGCAGGCTGTCTGCTAGAGCGGGGTGGGGTGGGGTGGGGGGCGGGTGGGGGTCTGGGAAAAGCTCCAGTTTCCCCAGAGAGAGAGGGAAATTGCACATCTGGGAGAATGAGTGGGGCTGTTCCTCTGCCCAGTGAACTCCCATCAAGGCTTTTCACATTAGTGAGGAAAGACCTTTTCAAGCATTGGGTTTGTGTGTGTTTGATGTCTGGACGAGGGCTCTTATCATCCTCTTTCCCAGGTTTAGAAAGGCAGCTCTGTGCCTTCCCTGAGTGGAACTGCTTGAGAGGAGTGTGGAGCATCATAGCCCAAAGTGATAAAGATTTTCCCCACCACCTCTCACACAGTGGTATGAAGTGGGGTAGCCACTAAGGCACTCTAGAGTGGGGGGGGGCAGGATTTTAAGATCCCTATCCAGTTAATACAGGCTGAAGAGGGGAGTATATGGCAGCATTCAGGTGCAAGGAAGTTACTTTTGTGACTTTCTGCAGGCTTACTGCAGGGCAAGCCGTTGAATTCAGCAGGACTTACTTCTGAGTAATATACAGGCTTGTGGCTAGAGGGAGAAACTGCACTGCTGTCAAGCTGCATGATGGCTGCCTTTGCCAGGTCAGATGTGGGCTAGGCAAATCACGTATTTGCTGCCACTGGGCAAGTGAGCCCTCTGTCATGGGCATGCAGTGAATGAGGGGGGGTGGTAGGGAAGGTGGAGTCTTCTGGAAGGCTAATTGCAAGTATGCATTTTTAAAAAATCAAGAATAAAGCAGTGTCCGTTTGGACCATGTGTAAGGCGAATAGAAGCAAAGATAGTGAAACAGCAGAGCACAACCCTCTGTGTGGATCCCCCATTGCCACAGCATTTGTCTGGGTTCACATTGGCAACAGGGAAACAAAAATGAGTGCCACTGTGTGAAAAGCATCAATACCTGTTAGTCTGCTGAAGGTTTCTTTAACAGTCAGTAACTGTCTTTTTCAGGGAGCCAGAAAAACCCCTTCTGATTGCCATTATCCTTTACAGTATTAAAGAAAGCTTGTGAGTAGAGATGTAAAAGGTGGAGGAGAGAAAGTTGAGGGGGAAAGGGTTTTCATTTTTTCCCAAGGACTTTTTCCATTTTTCCTTGGAGAAATTTTGGGGACCCTTGGGAAATACATGATCTTTTAAAAAGAATAAGTTAAATGTTCTTTAATACAAAGTTTTACACATGATTTATAGCAAAGTCTGAGGACTTTCACCCTAGATTTTCCAGTGGAAAGTTTAGGGAGCACTTTGGGGGGAGGGGGGTGGAATTATTTTGAATATTTTTTTCTTCTGAAATACTTTTAAGAGAAGGTTACTCACTCAAATTACATAGTATGAAAAGTCTGAGGACATTTTAGGGAATGCTGGGAAAACTCTGAAATTAGTTCTGTTTCTTGTAGAGTTTTGTAGTTTTGCTCATAGAAAACAAAGGCATTTATCATTTTAAATTCCATAAGTATCCAGTTAATATAATTTTCTGTGCTCATAATCGTATAAATTATGCATTTTATGTTGTTCAAGCAACAAAATAAGTTTAGATTGTGTATATTTCAGTTTTCCAGAAAATAGTTTAATGAAGTTAGCCTAAATTTTCAGACATTAACAGAACGATTGCCTTCATAAAAATCTCCTCAGCCATTTTATTTCACACATTCTGGGGAAACGGTAGATGTGTGGGAGCCTTCCTGACCTTGTGGGCCTGCCATTCCGCCAGGAGAAAGCTCATTCTGGGGAATGTTTGGGAACGGGCGATTGTCTGTCTTATTCCTTTGCAGGGTGGCAACTTCAGAAGGCTTTGCTTAGGTAAGTGAAGTAGCTGTAGTGTCTCACAACTGGAACACCCTTGTGTGGAAAACAAGTTTACACACTTAAAAAAATTGGGGGGGGGGGGGAGTTACAGCTATGACCAAATTGAAATATGTATGAGGCAGTATTTTTTTCCTGGTCTGGTCACTGTGCATATGCATTTTGAGCCTTTGTTTAGCATTGCTTATTGTCCCAACAGGAGTGAATGCTGTAGGGGTAAACATGAGGAATTGAAGGCGCCAGGCTCGTTGTCTTTTGTTTGAAATGGACTTGATCAATTCGCCTTCTTAGAAATCCTAAGATTTGTGTTGTCAAAGTATTGAATGGTCATGAACTGGAAGCATGTATCAGAGTAATCTTGTTTTTAGATAGGCCAGAACTTTGGTGACAACTGGTTTGTGGGGTAGATAGTAGTGTGACTAACCAGTGTGCTGTTCATAGCTGGAACAGGCAGCAGTAATCTAAATAGGAAGTGTGTTGATATGGTTATACAACTCTCATTTATGTGGTACATCCAAATCCCATCTTTTCCAAGAAGTTCACGATGGTGTAGTATTTAAAAAACATTGTGAAGTCGTTGGTTGACCTGTTACACAGTGGAACATCACTTAGAAAACAGACCTTCTAAATCCTTCTTAATAGCAAAATACAAACTATTTTTAGCACCTACAACAAAAATTAATATGTTGCAAGCAACATAGGTGGTGTCATATTAAGTGCCATGATACTTTGTAAGACCATCAGATTTTGGAGGAGTAATGATAAATACTTCTGCTATTTTTCTTCAGGAATGTTTCAGCACACAACCAGTATATTGTGGTGTTTATTGTTTCTTTAACTTATTTTGATGCTTGATTTTTTTTTCTTCATTTAAACTTCTAATTGTTAGCTTTCTGCTTTTAGGAAAAAAACATCTTTTGAAAAAGAATAGGCTGAAACCTCGACCTTGATAATGAAATAAAGGGGCACAGAACTGTGTGTGTTTGTGTGTTTTAAAAACCCACTTGAGATTTAAAGAGTAGAATTTTTTCTTCATGGTCTTTTGTGAGTGGATGATAGTCTGTTTCAGTTTTCAGAAATGCAGTTCCTGAAAGAGAGCAAGGTAAAAAAAAAAAAAGAAGAAATAATAAAATGTTGGGTTTGGGATCTATATGGGGAAAAGGTTCTTTTTTTAAAAGAATGTTTTGAAGGCTTATTCTCTTAAAAAACCCTAAGGGCAGACTTAAGAAGAAGAAGAGAAGAGATTCGATTTATATCCCGCTCTTCACTCACTTAAGAGTCTCAGAGCGGCTTACAAACTCCTTTCCCCTCCCCTCCCCACAACAGACACCCTGTGAGGTAGGTGGGGCTGAGAGAGCTCTTTCCCAAGCTGTCCTTGAGGGAACAGCTGGTACAGAGCTATGGCTTGCCCAAGGTCATCCAGCCAGGTGCAAGTGGAGGAGTGGGGAATCAAATCCGGTTCTCCCAGATTAGAGTCCGCGCACTTAACCACTACACCAAACTGGCTCTCTCCAAACTGGACTTAAAACCTAGTCCATCATTCTGTTTCAACACTTTGTAAATGTACAAACTGGCATGAAGACACAAACAGCCCCTGCTCTGTCTCTTCACATCTTGTGGCAGAAAATTCCATGAGCTGAAGCAGTTCTTCTTTGTCCTGAGTATACTGCCAGTCAGTCTCTGGGTGGCACAAAATTCTAGGCTGTATTCAGACATTATAGTAAAGCACAGCTTGATTAAATTCTGGTTTGTGGTGTTGAGGAAACTGCATTTGGTGGCTTGTTGGACTGAACTGGTATAGCACTAGTCATCATAACTGCTTTTTTGTACTAACCATGATTTGCTATGATGCCTGAATCCAGAAATTCCTGTTCAGTAGCACCCCACCTCTAGATGGTGGAAAGTGCAGTCAAGCCACAGCTGACTTAACCCTTTAAGGTTTTCAAGGCAAAAGATGTTCAGAGGTAGTTTGCCATTGTCTGCTTCTGCATCATGACTCTGGTATTCCTTGGAGGCCTCCCATCCTAATGCTATCCAGGGCTGACCCTGCTTAGCTTTTGAGATCTGACAAGATCGGGCTAGCTTGTGTTGTCCAAGTCAGGGATCCCCACCTCTTAGCCTCCTGCATATAGAGGAAGCTCAGACCAGCATAAGAACATAAGAGAAGCCATTGCTGGATCAGGCCAACGGCCCATCCAGTCCAACACTCTCTGTCACACAGTGGCCAAAAATAGCAGGTGCCACCAGGAGGTCCACCAGTGGGGCCAGGACACTAGAAGCCCTCCCACTGTTGCCCCCCCCCCAAGCACCAAGAATACAGCGCATCACTTGCCCCAGACTGAGAGATCCTATCTATATCTTTTGGCTAATAGTCACTGATGGACCAGTTTGGTGAGCCAGTTTGGTGTAGTGGTTAAGTGCGCGGACTCTAATCTGGGAGAACCAGGTTTGATTCCCCACTCCTCCACTTGCACCTGCTGGATGACCCTGGGCAAGCCATAGCTCTGTACCAGCTGTTCTCTCAGGGACAGTTGTCTCAGAGCTCTCTCAGCCCCACCTATCTCACAGGGTGTCTGTTGTGGGGTGGGGAAGGGAAAGGAGTTTGTGAGCCGCTTTGAGACTCCTTCAGGTAGTGAAGGCCGGGGTATAAAACCGATCTCTTCTTCTTCTTCTTCTTCTTCTTCTTTGGCTAATAGCCACTGATGGACCTCTGCTCCATATGTTCATCTAATTCCCTCTTGAAGCCATCCATGCTTGTAGCTGCCGCTACCTCCTGTGGCAGTGAATTCCATGTGTTAATCACTCTTTGGGTGAAGAAGTACTTCCTTTTATCTGTTCTAACCTGACTGCTCAGCAATTTCATGGAGTGCCCATGAGTTCTTATATTGTGAGAAAGGGAGAAAAGTCCTTCTTTCTCTACCTGTTCTGTCCCATGCATAATCTTGTAAACTTCAATCATGTTACCCCTCAGTCGTCATTTCTCCAAGCTAAAGAGCCCCAAGCGTTTTAACCTTTCTTCATAGGGAAAGTGTTCCAACCCTTTTATCATTCTAGTTGCCCTTCTCTGCACTTTTTCCACTGCTATAATATCCTTTCTGAGGTGTGGTGACTAGAACTGTGCACAGTACTCCAAATGAGGCCGCACCATCGATTTATATAGGGGCGTTATGATACTGGCTGATTTGTTTTCAGTTCCCTTCCTAATAATCCCCAGCATAGCGTTGGCCTTTTTTTTACAGTCTCGACATTTTCATTGAGTTATCTACTATGACTCCAAGATCTCTCTCTCTTCGTCAGACTCTCCCAGTTCGGACCCTAACAATGTGTATTTATAGTTAGGATTTTTGGCCCCAATGTGCATCGCTTTGCACTTGGCCACACTGAACCCCATTTGCCACATTGACACCCACTTGCCCATATTTGACAGATCCCTTTGGAGTGCCTCACAATCCTCACTTGGTTCTCTTGGAATGAAAATCTGGGTCACATGACTGAGTGAGGAGGGGGCCATTTAGCTCGGAACCCTCAATGATTGGCAGTTAACGGGCACACTTGACAGTTTAGAATGTTGCGGGAGAGAGAGCGGAGGGTGAGAGTCCGTGAGGGAACAGTCTCTGGGTAGCTCTGTGAGGATTCTGAGTGTCTCTCTGTAGCTCTGTGTGAACAGCCAAAAATACCAGTTGAAGCAGATAACTGGGTGCTGGATAGTCTGGTTCATGGGACAGTGAACAGACTAGTGAAATCAGAACACATAAGCGGTCACAAACCTAAAATACATCACTCCTGAGGAGCCTGGGATAGGAGGTTAAGGGAGGGCTGAGGCAAAGACTGGCAGAGTCTGGACAGCTGGTTGGTGGCCAGTTGGGACGTAAGGGCCAGGAAACCAAAGCCAAAAGGCTAACCCCTAAGCAGGACAGGAGAGTGTTCTGAGGAAGGTGTTGAGTGCGCCTATGTACGGTTAAGGAAACAGCAAACAATATAGCCCACTGCCTAAGTATTATCTAAGCCAAACGTGCCAGCCTACACAGAACAAAGTGTCCAATGTAAATACCTCCCCCATCCCCTCTGTTTGGTTCTGTAAATAAAGCTCTGTTTTATGTTAAAGAAAAGGCCTGAGTGAATACCTGTTAAAATTAAACCCCGAAGAGACTGTTTTAAGGATAGAGGGTGCTGGTCGAGTGAAGTAGAGCCAAGCCTGATCAGTCACCTCACAGAACGCCTCCACGCGGCAGTTTATTTAGGCCACGCGTCATAGCCACATTGACACCCACTTGCCCATGTTTGACAGATCCCTTTGGAGTGCCTCACAATCCTCACTTGGTTCTCACCACCCTGAACAATTTAGTGTCATTCGCAAATTTAGCCACTTCATTGCTTACTCCCAATTCCAAATAATTAATTCACAAGTTTAAAAGCGTGGATCCCTGTGGTACCCACTGCTTACCACTAGGGGTGTTCAGTCGGGTTTCCTGAACCGACCCCCCCCCCCCCCCCCCGGGTTTTGGGATACTGGAAAGGCTCTGCAGAGCATTTTCGGCATTCCAAACCCCCCCCCCCCCTTGAAAAAAATCAGTTTCCCCCCCGGCTTTTTGGTTTTTTCAAAATGACTGCCGCATGGGGTTTAAAAGTTAAAGGGCACGAGGGAAACAGCGTTTTCCTGCCGTTTTCCCCTCTTTCCCACCTTTTGCTCCTGTTTCTAGGAGGGAGGGGGAAAGAGGGATCTAGACAGCCAATCCCTGTAATGCATTTCCAAATGCATTGCAACCTGGAAATCTTTGCAAGGCTGTTGTTGTCGCTGCTGACAGCCCAGCGGAGCTTGCTCCTTTCCCAGGGAAGGAGCACTGGTGGCCAGTAGGATTTTGGCATCTTCTCTCTGGCCAATCACAGAAGGTTGTTTCTCTTTGAAATCCTCTGTGTATTCCCAGAGAGCATAAAAGCAGACTCTCTGCAGCCTGACTCTCCATTGCTGTTCCTGACTCTCCATTGCTGAGCCAGTCTGGTGTAGTGGTTAAGTGCGCGGACTCTAATCTGGGAGAACCGGGTTTGATTCCCCACTCCTCCACTTGCACCTGGCTGGATGACCTTGGGCAAGCCATAGCTCTGTACCAGCTGTTCCCTCAAGGACAGCTTGGGAAAGAATTCTCTCAGCCCCACCTACCTCACAGGGTGTCTGTTGTGGGGAGGGGAGGGGAAAGGAGTTTGTAAGCCGCTCTGAGACTCTTAAGTGAGTGAAGGGCGGGATATAAATCCAATCTCTTCTTCTTCTTCTTCTTCTTCTTCTTCCTGGTTTGCTGCTGCTGGTGGTCAGAGAGAGAGCTTGGCTTGGCGTGTGGCTGGCAGGCTTCTGCTGCCCCTGCTCCTTGAGCACTGACTGGCACAGTGGCAGAGGTTCTTCTGGGGGGCAGATTGCACAGATTCTGCTGCTGGCCTGGCTGGCAAATATGCGCCCTCAGTCTGGTTTTGCTGCAGGGATTCTCTGGTTTGACCTGAGTGAGTCCTGTCGGGTTTGGGCACTGACTGGCACAGTGCCAGGAGTTCTTATGTGGGGGGGCAGATTGCACAGGTTCTGCTGCTGGCCTAGCAAACAGGCTCCCTCAGTCCGGTTATGCTGCAGGGATTCTCTGGTTTGACCTGAGTGAGTCCAGTTAGGTTTGGGCTCTGACTGGCACAGTGCCAGGGGTTCTTCTGGGGGGAGGGGGGGCAGATTGCAAAGGTTCTGCCGCTGGCCTGGCTAGCAAACAGGCTCCCTCAGTCGGTTCTCTGGTTTGACCTGAGTGGGTCCTGTTGGGTTTGGCCACTGACTGGCACAGTGGCACTGTTTCTGGGGGGTAGATTGCACAGGTTCTGCTGCTGGCCTGGCAAACATGCCCCTCACCACCTCACTTACTTCCTTAGACAGATTCTTGGGGAGACACTGACTGTCGCCTGCCTGCCTGCCTGCCTTTAGTTTTTCCCATAGGAAACAATGTAGAATGGGGGCACCCTCTTTGGATGCCCTTAGAATTGGACCCCCTGGTCCAATCTTTTCAAAACTTTGGGGGTCCTTTGGGGAGAGGCTTCAGCAGCTACAGTCCAAATCTGGAGCCTCTACCTCAAACCCCCTCCCCCCCAGCCCCCTGGAAACTTTTCAGAAGTTTTTTGCCATTGATTACAACGGCCCATAGGGTATAATGGACCCGAATTTTTCGGGAATCCCAAAATTTTTTCGGATTTTGGCACTATACCGGTATAGATATTCGGGGTTTTTTCGGAAATCCCAAAAAAATTCAGGACTAATATACCCAAATCCAAAAAAAAAAACTATTGTTTTTTCTTGTACACCCCTACTTACCACCCTCCATTGAGAAAATTGCCCATTTATACTCACTTTCTGTTTCCTTTTAATTAGCCAGTTTTTGATCCACAAGAGGACTTATCCTTTTATCCCATGACTATTGAGCTTACTTAGTAGCCTTTGATGAAGAACTTTATCAAAAGCTTTCTGGAAGTCAAGGTAAACAACATCTATTGGATCCCCCTTGTTTACATGTTGGTTCACTCCCTCAAAGAACAAGAGTGAGACAAGATCTTCCCTTACAGAATCCATGCTGAGTCTGCCTCAACAGTTTTTGTTCATCAATGTGCCTATTAATTCTTTCCTTAATAAGTTTCCACCACCTTACTCAGTATTGATATCAGACTGACTGGCCTGTAATTTCCCGTGTCTCCTCTGGAACCCTTTTTAAAGATGGGAGTCACATCCACTACCTTCCAGTCCTCAGGAATAGAGGCCCATTTTAATGAAAGATTACATATTTTTGTCTGGAGATCCACAAGTTCACATTTGAGTTCTTTCAGAACTCTTGGATGTACGCCATCTGAGCCTGGTGATTTATTTGTTTTTAAGTTGTCTGTCAGTCGTAGGACCTCCTCTCTTGTCACCTCAATGTGACTCAGGTCTTTTAACACCCCTTCCGAAACCAGCGGTTCTGGAGTGGGCAAGCACTTATCATATTCCACAGTGAAGACAGAGGCAAAAAATGCATTCAGCTTCCCAGCCATTTCCCTATCATCCTTCAGTACTCCTTTTACCCCTTACCACCCTGGCTGGTTTCCTGCTTCTAATGTATTTGAAGAAAGATTTCTTGTTGGTCTTTATGTTTTTTGCAATATGCTCCTCATATTCCCTTTTGCCTGCCTGATCACCGACTTTCATTTTATTTGCTATCTGTGTTCTCGTTTATCAATCTCACTGAGACTAGCTTTCCACCGCTTAAAGGAATTCTTCTTACCTTTTACAGCTTCCATTACTTTGTTTGTTAACCATGCAAGCCTTTTTCTGTACCTATTTGTGCCTTTCGTAACATGCGGTATATATTTTTTTCTGAGCTTCTAGGATTGTAGTTTTAAATAGTCTCCAAGCTTCCCCAATGGTTTTGACCCTTTCTCCTTTTCCTTTCAGTGTCCTCCTCACATGTCCCCTCATTTCAGCGAAGTTACCCCTTTTAAAGTTCAAAGTGGTTGTGTCAGTCTTTTTGGGCAGCTCCCAATTTATGCAAATGTTGAACTCAGTAACATTATGGTCACTGTTCCCAAGCGGTGCAATCCTTGCTGATTCTGCTGCATCCCGCAAAAGGGTGGTGCTTTCTCAGGGTACTCCTTTCCTCTGCTTTCTCTCCATGACCCCTGTAAGTGATGACTCACCAAGCAGGAATGTGTTTTATGTACTCCCACCAGAAAAATGGCTAGAGGAAGGGTAATGTAAAAGATCGGTTTCTCCCCCCACAAACACACAATTTAGAAGTTTTAAGAGTTCAGTGAAGCAGGTAGATTGATCTTGAGCCAGGAATGTGGTGGAGGAGATCTAGGCTACCCCATTCATTTCAGCCAACCAAAAGCAAGTGGGCTGGGTATGTAATGAAGCTTTGCCAGCAGCCTGGCAATTCAAGGGAGCTTGCAATATTATTTTGGAATTATGCTTGCAGGCAGAAAATGAGCTACGTAGAATGTCTAGTAATAGACTAACCAGGATTTAAACAAACCACAGTTTATAAGACATATTGAAATTTATTTGTTTTCCTTATTTAGAATTTAGGTATTTCTGTGGTTTTTGAAACTTTTGCCTCCGAGGTAGGCAGAATCATAACAGACAAATTGTATGTAACAGGCAAATTGAGTGAGAAGAAAATAAAAACCTGTTTATTTTTTTAAAGAAAGTTATAATGGTGGGGATAAAATCTAGTGTGAATAAACTGACACTTAGGGATCTTCTTTTCTTCTTCTATATTGATAATTCACTCTCCGTATTTTATACAAAATGTTACCAAAATAGAAGTATATTTCAGCATATCTTTTGATTATTCAGAGTAAAAAACATGAAGAATCATCTTAGTATTAGTTGTCACCTTTTGTAGTTTAAAAGCCTTTCTTCATGTTCACTCAAATAATGGGTTGGGCCCTATCGGCTTTTCAACTAGCATAGGGACGATGGGACAATCCCACATGATTCCCCTGCTTATTTACAATCCCATCCCATGTGGCTTTGGATTTTCTGGAGTCCAAAGTGGTTCCTCCTCCCACCTAGAAAAGTTGCTATGGTCCAACACCGTGCTTCATAGTGGTACCCCTCTGTCCAAAATATGCAAGAAAAGGACAACCGTGCCATTTCACTTATAAAAAAAAATGTTATGTGTACCTGGGCAGAGGAGACTAAGGGGAAAAAACACTCTAGAAACTTAAAAAGGCATGGAAATATTTGGGGCAACTGTTGAGTTGAAGGGGGGATTGTGTTGCTTGATATTAATTACATAACAAGTTGTTTCTGATAGATGCCACTGTACTTCCATAATAACATTTCATGTGATAATTAGAATAGTACTCAGCTTTACTTGATGAAGAGTACTATTTTTCCTGTGCAGAGTTTGGTGGGTTGATGCACAGAAAATGACAGTGTCTCTACAGTGAAAATGCTACCTGGAAGAACAGTGCAGATATGCCTGCACACTAGAAATGGTTTTGATGGTTCACTAATTAATTACCTTGGGATTACTCATAAAATTATAAGCATAAGAGATGCTTCATGAATTTCAGCAATAGTGCAATAATAGAATTGATGGAATTATATTGTCGAAAATCCTGATTTTCCAATTCAGTATGCTTCTTGTGGATAGGAGAAGATATAATACAGAAAATGCTTTCTGGAGAGAATTGCCCATGGAAGCCTAGAGATTATTCTCTTATGTTGCAACTTAACCCTCGAACAACCCCCCCCCCCCCCAAATATACATATTGCCACTGGGGTTATACAATCTCATTGTATGGTTGTAGAAAAGATCCAAAAGAAACATAAGTATTTGTAGTGGCAGCAGTAGTTGAGTTTGAATGAACATCCTGAGTCTGAAAACATGGTTTAACATGAGGCAGAATTTTTTGTTTGAGTTTGTATGCCTCTCCCCTTTTGATTGTTAAGTGCTGTATTTTTCGCTCCATAAGTTTTAGAGGAGGAAAACAGGGGAAAAATATTCTGAACCCAATAGTGGGGGGGGGGGGGGGGAAGAAAGAAAGAAGGAAAGAAAGGAAGGAAGGTAGGTAGGTGGGGGGAGAGAGAGAGAAGGAAGGAAGGAAGAGAAAGGAAGGAAGGAACAGGGAGGGACGGAGGGGAGAGAGAAAAGGAAGGAAGAAAGACAGACAGACAGACAGACAGAAATAAATAAATAAAAGGTGTTTCCCTTCCCCCCCCCCCCTTGCTTGGGCCCGAGTGGCTTAACTCCACTCAGGCCCAGCTCTTCCCTCACTACCTCCCCCCCGCAGCCCAGGAATGGTGAGGGAGGGAGGGATGGGGCTTCTCCCCAAGCCGGCTGCCTGCTGGCCCGGGAAAGGTAAGCAGGAGAGGGAGGGGGTTCTTCCCGGTGAGGACGGAGTGAGGGAGGGGGTGTGTGGCCTATTATTTTAACGAGTTCCTGCTGGGAAAGGTGAGCGGGGGAGGGGGGCTTCTCCCCGGGCCGGTGGCCATGCCGTGGCCTGGAAAAGGTGAGTGGGGGAGGGAGGGGGGTTTCTCCCCGGGCCGGCGGCCATGCTGTGGCCCAGAAAAGGTGAGCGGGGGGGGGGGGTTCTCCCCGGGCAGTATTCGCTCCATAAGACGCACACACTCCCCCCCCCCCCACTTTTTTGGGGAGAAAAAGTGCATCTTATGGAGTGAAAAATACGGCATTTAATTAATTCTTTATGAAGTTACGTATTTTATTTTCATTTTGAAGGAATAAAATGTGTTTTGAACCTAGGATATTAGAAAACTAACAGAAACTGTCCTAAATTTTAAACAAAACCATATAATACTAGTGATTCCTGATGTTTGCTTATGGGGTTCTTTTTCTACCCCAAGAACTTATCCCCCTATCTTTCCGTGGTGAGAGAATTCAAGCTCTTTGATTGTGCCAGCCTACTGACAGCCATGGTACTTCACTATGCTGCAAACATATTATGGTGTATTTCTTTTTCAGCCTAATAAATTATATGGCTGGATTTAAAAAAAAACCCTACCCCAGTGTCAAATTTCTTAGATTTCTAGCTTTGTTTTTCTACCAGAGGTGTTGTTTTATTTATAGAAATAAAGCTAAGTAGTAAGTGATAACAGGACACTTCGTGCTACTCTGCAAGACACAGTGCTCTAAGAAGAAAAGGCTTTAGCCGTCACCCCCCCCCCCCCTCAGAAAACCCCCCAAACTGGAGTGCCGTATCTACCTCTAATGTTGCTAGAGGGTTAATTGGAATCTCTAGTCCAGTTTCCAAAATCTGTGTTAGTGCATTAAGCATACAGATATAAAACCAACTAAATAAAGCAGACTGTTCTGGAAACAGAGAATTTTAGCAGCTGTTATTCCAGTTAAGAAAAGGCTTGTAAGTTATTATATCTGTCATTCAAATAAAAAAAAACAATAGCTGAATTATCAATTTACTTTGTTTTTGAAGGGACTAATGAATAGCAAACAATAGTTTTAATCATAGATTTATCTTATGACTATAGAAATGCAAACAGTTTTCCTATGTATTTAAACAACCTGCATTGTTTTTGTACATACATTCAAAGGAATTAAGTTGTTTGCTGAATTCCAGGAAACTGATTCATGGGCTGTTACACATGGTGGCAAGGTGCCTCTGATGATACAGAAAGCCTCTGTACTTTGTAAGAGCAAGAACTGAAGATTAGGAAATGTCTAGCTCAAATCTTGCCTTAGTCATAAACTCATCAGATGGTTTTAGGGATATAGTTATCTCTCAGGTCAGCCTCTCATTTGCAGTACTGAACTGACCGTACAAGTTTGTTGCAAGGATTAATGTGGTAGTGTATGTGAAATGATAAGTTTAAGTTCATTGGTGATATTAAAATCATGAACTTTGAATGTGTGAGTTAAAATATAACTGTAAGCCTCCCCCCCAAGATATCCGTCCCCCGCCTCCAACAGCTGCATGTGCTGAAAACCATAGAAAAGGTTTTATGGGTCACTTGTTAGTCCACTGTTGCTTCAAAATGCAGGATTGAATTGGAGGCTTCCTCAAATGGAGAGTTTACAGTAGCAGTTTTTTTAGTGCCTTTCCTTAGAGACCTCCTGTACCTTGCAAGTAAGGCTCAAGGGATCCCTTCAAAGCAATATGGTTTGGGATGGTGGTGCTGCACCAGGAAGCATTGGCTGAAATGCCCCCTTCTCTTCATTTTCATGCAAGCTTTTCTCTGCTCCTTGAGCTTGTGCAAGGGTGAAGGATGTGATGTCATCCATTTCACCCGTGCTGCAACCCTTCTAGTGTGTTCAGGCTTCCAGGGGAAAGCACTAAATATCGCTTCTGCAAATATGCACTGTTTGTAGAAGCCTTGGATCCAACCCATAGTTCCCCCTCCAATTACCAACGAATTAATAGTAAAATGTTGAAGATTAACTTTTGGTTTCTTTATAATAGGTAAAATACTATAGACATTTGGCACCTGATCACTTACTCCAAATATGCCATCGACTAGGACCACTTCTAGAGCAAGAAATTCCTCAGAGTGTTCCAGGAGTGCAAACATTGTTAGGAGCTGGAAGACAGTCTTTGCTTCGCACAAATAAAAGTATGAGTCATTTTCATAATAACCTAACATACTTACTTTGTCTTGTTATATTTTATACTTATGCTTATTTTATAATAAAACAGGCTGCAAGCATGTTGTCTGGAAGGGTTCTGCCCTTGCGGCATTGCACTGCGGAAGACCTCCAGAGTCACCAGTAAACTATGGCAGCCCACCTAGCATAGGTAAGAGAGTTTTACTGCTTTAGCAACATAAAATTCAGCTTTTATGATTTCCTTAGCATATACAGATGTAATGTTTGACATATTTATGGAATTTAAATGTCGTTAATGCCTTTGTTTTTTATGAGTAAAATTTGGATTGATGGCCAAGCATTTCTGCTCCCACCACATTCTTCCAGGACCTGACAGTGAACATGCTCAGTAGACAGACAAATACCTTGGTGGTATGGAGGACTGGAAGAAGATGTTAGGACCTGATACTGCAAGCAACTTTGGCTAGATATTTGTGGGGGAAATAGTGTACTCAGTCCATGTGGCAGAACTTTATTTTGTTATATATTTGGAAAGCTGGTGTAGTGTAGTGGTTAGCATGATAGATATTTAGGACTATGGAGACCAGTGTTCAAAACCTCTACTTGTCATAAAATTTACTGGGTGACTTCAGGCCCGACATTCTCTCAGCCTAACCTATTTTACAGGGGTTGTTATGAAGATGAAATGTATGTGTACAATATGTACAATGCCTTGAGCACCTTTGAGGAAGAACAGGGTATAATGTATCACCTTTCACAAGATGGCAGTGTCTCCCATTTCCCTAATTATAAAGCAACTAGCTTGATTAACATTAAAGCAGGAAAAAGTTAAAGGGTACATCATAACAGCAACCAGACATACAGTGTTCCACAAAAACAGTTGCTAATGGTGGGCGTGTTTTTCATCTTGGCACGTGCTTTTCAAGGCAGAGGAATTCTCTGCAAGAACCTATGGCTTGCAGGCAACTTTTACTTTTATTTTCAGTGGAAGTTTTTCCGTGTGTCAAAGAAACAGCTGTCTTTGGCTGTTCTTCCTGCCTCCTTTATCCTGCTAATAGCTCCTCAGCCAGAAAAAGAGAGAGAAAGCAGACAGAATCCCATTTTGGCTCTGTATTTTGTTAACTAGCAGGTAATAAAAGAGGTTTTTTAAAAAAAAAAATTTCCTACCAACTTCTGAAAACCTATTTCAAAACCAGTCAAGGAGGTTTCTTAATGTTTGCTCTGATCATATGCTGATCTATTTAGAATATTTCCAGGAGGTTTAATGGGGCTGACTCTGGGGCAAGTGTGCATAGGATGGCAGCCGTAAACATATGGCTGAACCAGAATATGGCCTTCTGCTGAACCAGACTGTTGGTCCATGCTGCTCAGCATTGTCCATTCTGATTGGCAGTAAATTTCTGGGTGTCAGGTACATTCCATGCAGCATCTATGTGCCAGGCATGGGCTCTGAGCTAAGCCATGTTATCTCTCTTTTTTTGGAAAAACTATACCTGCAAAAGCAGACTCTGGTTAATATAAATTGATACTGTGTACCTGACAAAAGTGGACTCTGCTCTGTGAACACGTGCTACCAGAAGTATTAGTTTTTAAGCTCAGTATTTTTGGAAAATGTGTAAGTCTTTCTCCCTTTTGTAATAAGTTTTTGGTACAGAGATTTCCGTGAAGTATTGTATTGTATTAACTATTTTAACAGCGAAACTGGTATTTATAACAATTACAAATACAATACTGGTGTGTTTATAACAATCTCTAATACAATACAGCATGAACATTTGTGGTACAAATGAATATCCTCACATAAAGAAGCTGAGGCATAGCACACCTTTCTTCACGTTTTGTGGAAGAAATTTCTGTCCTTCACATGTTGTGCAGTATTTAAGGTTGTTGTAAAATATGTATTTGCTGACCAAAAATAAACTTTTGAAAGGGGAAACAGGCCAAAAATTTTAAATGTTATATTTTTAATTTAGATAAGATTGAAGATAGTGAGCACTGAAAGTGGTATGTTTCATTCTTTAAGTTTAAAGAATTGTTTCTCTTTTATTAATACAGTCATATAAGGTCTGATCAGTCTAGGAATTAAATTATTGTTATTGTAGTGGGATTGGATTTTATACCTGGGTGGTAGAATACAGTAGTTGACTACTAAGCCGAGCCACAATTTGTGGGTACCTGACAATCAGTGTTCCCTCTAAGCTGAGTTAAATGTGAGCTAGCTCACAGATTTTTAGCCTCCAGCTCACACAGTTTTGTCTTAGCTCAGGACAGAAGGCTCCAGAGCAAACTAATTTGTGCAGTAGCCGAATCGCTCGCTCACAACTTCAATGCCAGTAGCTCACAAAGTGGAATTTTTGTTCACAAGACTCCACAGTGTAGAGGGAGCAGAGTGGGCATAGGAATCATATCACTCCAATCTTGGTTCATCTATACTGGCTCCCAATTTATTTCTGGGCCCAATTCAAGGTGCTGATGTTGAAATATTGACTTTTAGAGCCCTATATAGTTTGGTACCAGCATATCTTAAGGACCTTCTACTCACAAACGAATCTACCCAACCATTACAGTCATCGGCCCCTGTTTTTGGAGGTTAGATGAGTAGCAACCCAAGACAGGGCTTTCTCAGTCATCATGGCACCAGCATTTTGGAAATCCCTCTGCAGGGAGTCAGCCCTCTTTTATCACTTCACCCAGCGGGTGAAATTTTTTTGCTCCATTTGATGATCTCTCAATGATCCTTCATTTTTTATGTTTTAATTGCTGTCTCTTGTATATATGTATTTTAGTTTCGGTTTTATGATGTATTTTGTAATGCTTGTTAGTCACCTTTGTGGTCCTGATTGGGCAGAAGGATGTAAATTGTGTAAATAAGTAATTAGCCTTTTGCCTCAAATGAAGTACATTAGCTAGATAAAACAAATTTTGAGTCCAGTGGCACCTTTAAGACTGACAAAGGTTTATTTAACAAAGCGTCATACTTTGAATAAACCTTTGGTCAAAGGTGCCACTGGACTCAAATTTGTTCTACAGCTTCAGACCAACACAGCTGCCCACCTGGATCTGTTAGCCAGATAAATGGAGGTTCTTTTCCTTAGGATGAAATCTAGTACTGTCTATTTCCCAGCATCAACTCTGTGTACTTGAAAGTCTTTGTGTTGCCTACAGCTGGTACTTACAGTGCTCTTCCTCTGATCTTGGAGACTCTAGAACACTGTTTAGTTGAACTTGGAGATGGCTAGTGGTTGGGGTACTTTCTTATGACTTTGCTTGTAGGTGTGAGGTCCTTATTACAGCTGCTTACTAATTAGTATTTCTTCCTTTGCTGGACATGCTTGTGAGTGTGGTGAACAAAGTGTAAACACTTCTGCCCTTTTATTTGCCAGCTGAAACTCTCTTTTCAAGAAAGCTGAATGGAAAATACAGACTTGAACACCTGATTCCAACTGCTGTTTATCAACATATGAAGATGCACAAGCGAATCCTAGGACATTTGTCTTCAGTATATTGTGTAACGTTTGATCGAACAGGCAGACGGATATTTACTGTAAGTGAAATTTGCGTTTTTGTGTTCTTGTAGTGCACTGCCTACTGTGGCCAAGAGCAGATATATCGTGGCAAGAACTCTTTAGATTGCCAGAATGTTGTTCTCGTTTATTATCTTTACCTCAGTGTTTGAGCAAGGGTGAAAATGGTTAATCTTCTGTGGGGCACCTATTCTTGGTGACTAGCTGGGATGCAGAATCCTTAATATACAGAGGCTTTGTGTCAATATTTTCAGTGGCTTTGGAACTGGGGCTTCTCTGGGGTTTTGATTTTGGGGGTGTTTCTCTGCTGGCCCCAAGAGAAGGAGTTTTTACATTTCCCTGGTAACTTCCTTTTTCTCAGAAACTTCCTTTCATCCCACACATTTTGATTTTCGTGTGGTTTGTCTTCCTTGCTTATTGTGTGCTGTTCTGTATTGTTTATTTTCTAGGTACAGTTTTCACATTCTGAGATCTTGCTTCTAGTGTTTTGAAAAAGAATGTCCTGCTCTTACCCAGAAAGGAGTTTGACTAAGCACTGCAAAAACTCCTTTGCAGCACTCTGGGAAAAAATATGTATAATCTAATAAAGTTAACACTACTTCTTACAAGGGATGTATTCAAAGTTTTCTTTTGCAGGAAAATAGGAAAGTGTAAGAGCATATAGAATACAGACTCATATACAGTGATTGACTAAGTTTTGTGCTGGTGTCTTTCTCATAATATCCAGTGATCTCTGAGTACATTTGGTTACTCTTAATCATTCTTATTATTATTTAATAAAACTTTTATACCGACCTCCCTGCAGAGTGGGCTCAGAATAGTGTACAACATTTTACATTGAGAAGCATTAAGAATAACCTACTAATTCCCCAGATAAAATACAAGAATCATAAAAACAAACATGATAGACAAGAAGCATAAAGCCTATGTGGTACAAATTTGATCCCTGATGGCAGGGAGGAAAGTGAGAAGGCAACTATTTGGCCAAATTGCTATTAAAAACCGTTGCTGTCCTCAAGAGTACGCTTGGCGGAACAGCTCTGCTCTGCAGGCCCTGTGGAACTGTAATGAGTCCTGCAGGGCCCTGCTGTCATTCGGCAGAGAGTTCCACCAAGTCGAAGCCAGGGCCGAAAAAGCCCTGGCTCTGGTTGAGGACAGCCAAACGCTCTTTGAGCCAAGGACTTCCAGCTGATGTTGTTCTCCTGAGCGCAGTGCTGTCTGGGGGACGTACCAGTAGAGGTAGTCCCATAGGTCTCTTGGCCCCTGACCATTTAGGGCCTTGAAGGTCAAAACCAGAACCATGAACCTGACCCGGTACTCAATCTGGATCCAGTGCAGCTGGCATAGAACAATAATGAAGCCTAGAGGTGACCGTTGCATGGATTATGGTGGCCAGGTCAGGGTGAAACAGGTAGGGGGCCAGTTGCCAGATCTGGCGTAGTTGGAAAAATGTCAGTCTGAGAGCCAGTGTGATCTGGATCGCCATTGATAAGGAGGCTTCTAGAAACACACCCAGGCTCTTGACAGCCACACAGGACACGGGTTTGAGACAAGTGGCTGGCTTTGCAGCAGAACAAGTCCAAAGGCAGAATAAATCCAAAGGCGGAACAGGGGTCACTGTGTGTGTGTGTGTGGGGGGGTATTTGTGAATTTCCTGCATTGTGCAGGGGGTTGGACTAGGTGACCCTGGAGGTCCCTTCCAACTCTATGATTCTAAGGGGCATTAGGTTCACATACTGTATCAAAGTTGGCAGGCAGTTCATGGCAGAGCGACAAGACTATCTGCGAAAAAGCTTGCAAATGCCTCACAGCTTAAAGTCAAATTAGTAAACGTTTTAGGTCTCTCAGTGAGAGAAGTTAATGATCTAATCACCCTAAACCATTGTGCTGGGCGAGCACTAGCAGATGTGATGTTGGCTGCATAGAATTCGCACTTAGCAGTATTCACCGTCATCTCATAGGGTTTCATAAGCATCCTATAAGGTGCAAGACCGTCTCCAAACTCGCTCTAGTCTAAACTCCTGCTTCATCTTTCTAAGCTCCATGGTATACCACAGAGCTGATTTGGGGTGGGAGCAAAGAGGACATTGAGGAGCGATTTCATTGATGGCTTCAGAGAGACATAAGTTCCAGTCCTCTATCAGCGCATCCAATGAGTCACCAATTTAATGAGACACTTTAATGGAAGTTAAGCTATGGTAGCATATCTATACTCTTCCTTTTGGAAATGCTTTTGCCATCATGCTATAGATTTTTTTTTTTAAAAAACCCTGTTGTTATATGTTCTTCTGCTTTAAGCAGAAGAAATATTTATAATTTGTTTCCATACCCAAAGTATTTGCTGCTGCCACTAGAAAATAATTTGCTATATAATCAGGCTCTGCAGGCAGTGAGAATTGTGTGGAGCCAAAATATTTTGGGCCAATGTTGCACAATTTGCTCAGTGGCATAATGTTCAGTCACATATGAAAACCAGGAGGAGAAGAAATTTGTCCAGACACAGGAGCTGTCTGTTCTAAGGGAAGGAAATGTTCATTGGGACGGATCGGGGGGTAAAGTGAAGTGATTCCCATGAACTCCTTAGGAGAAGGGCAGTATACAAATGTGATATGGTAATGATCAACTGAGTGATGTGGGCTTGGGATGCCAACTGTTACTTTCAGCAGCACTGGCAGTAACAGCCTCAAAATCCATGTTTTCTTGTACTTTTTCTCCCTTCATCCTCTGCCTGTTCCAGGCTTCCCTAGTTACCCACTTGAGGGCAGCATGTATTCCTGCCCCTGATTTAAACTTTTCATAACAGATTTAAGTAGATTAGTTAACATGAATACTGTGGCAAGCAGTATAGGCTATGTTTATGTACTATTAAACCCCTCCCCAAATAATCCATCAGTTACCAGTGTAATTCAACCTTTGCATCAAGAAAAATTGGGAGTTTGAACCATGTCATGTGCAAATTCAGCAGCTTTGCATATACATTACCTTGCTTTCAGTAATTCTGTTTCCGTGCTTCTGCTCTTGGAAAGTAGAATTGGATGTGTGATACTGCATTCTATGCCTGGAATGTGAAGGCGCAGGGCACATGGTGCCTGCTACCTTGGGAATAAGGTGACCTCACCCCCCATCTCTTACAGAAAATTGGCCCAAAGCATAGAATATTGTATTGAGTACTCTGTATAACTCAGAGCTTGCTGCTGTACACTTATTTGTATTTGTATTTTACCCTTGGAGCAATACTGAGGATGATTTAAACAGTAAGGATGATAACATAATAAAACAGAGCCTTTGGATTGGGGCCAGATTGTTAAAGTGGAGACCATATAGAAGTTTGTAATATCAGGCTGTTATGAATATTAAACTGGGAGAGTGGCTGCGTATTTATCACAAATGCAGAGACACTTTTTCAGAAATTAGATATCAGGTTTTCAGTTAAACATTGTTTAGAAGTTTAATATGCATTTTTTTGAAAAAAGACTTGTTTAATATACAAAGGAAGTAATTACTTTGAAAGAATGAGTCATAAATTGGAAAGGCTGAAAGTGTAGCAATTGCTAAATTTGTATCAATGGCTTTAAATTATAAGTTGTCTTGCATCTAAATGGCCACAAAACAGGTATATGCTTTGAGGCACCCCCCCCCCCCCCCAAAGTGGTCTTTGGGGGAACTTTCCTTCTGCTGGTGTTGCAGTTAAAGATGCTTCCTGTTTATTTTTCCAATGAACTACATCTTCTCCATCAGAGGAGGAAAGGTACTCACGTACAGGATGTGTCTCCTTGTTTTGTGGGCTGTGCATAAGCAATACTTTTTTTTTGCAAAGGCTTCCACTATCCTAAGCAGGTGCTCAGCCCCTCTCCTTAGTCCATGCCCTGCCCATTTCATGGATGGATAAGATTCCATAGCTCTCATTTAGTTTAGAAATAAACAGTAGAAAGTGCCAAACTACTTGAAGAAATCAGCACCAGTTCCTCCTGCCTCTTGCTTGCTAGGAGCACGTGTGAAGTAGGAGAAGCCTTCTTGCATGGAACACATCAAGGCAGCAGCTTGAGCCAATCTGCTGCAACTGGGCAGCACAGCTGAATGAAATGTTATGTTATTTTATGGTTATGCTATTTGTGACTGGTTTTAAGTGTATTTATATGAGTTTTGGGTAAGCTGCCCTCAGCCTGCCTTGGTGGGGATGGTAGGGTATAAATTGAATAAATAAATAAAATAAAATAAAATAAACTGCTTTGACCTCCCAAGGGCCTGGGACAGAAGTGCACCAGTAGCATATAGGCCTGTTGACTGAGACACCTGAGCTGGCTACTCTCACCCTGCCAACTCTGTAAAGCCAGAAGGTCTCAGCAGGTACAAGTGCCAGAACTATACCTCTCCTTGCTATGGGAAGGGAGCCCCAAGGGGGCAATGGGGGGGCTTCATTTACCTATAGAGGCTGGTTCTTTCACTCTCCCCCATCAATTTCGATGGAGCTTCACTCTACCTGGACCTATGTGTCTATATTTTAAAAAAGGTGAAGGACATTAAACGGGATTGGAGGGAAGTTGTGATAAAAGGCGACGCCATAGAAAAAGGGATGAGGATTGCTCTTCCCCTTCAACAAGCATTACCCCTCCCCACCCAGGAGGAGATGAAAAAAGGGGTCCAGTAGATACATGCCAATGCCATTCTTTGAAGGAACCTGGCAAATAACTTCCCAGACCCCAGAAGCACCCACAGCCTGCCATTGCAGCTCTTCTTCAATGCCCAACAGACCAGCACATATCACCTCTTTCAGTCTCCAGGTCTAGACACTCTGCCCTCCCTGGCTATTTTGAGTTGCTGCCCTCCAACTCTGCTTTAGCCTCTACGGCTTCATATAAGGAAGAAGGGGAGCGGTCAAGGGAAGAAACAACCTTTTCGGGCCCAGCTGCGGGAAGGCTATTCTTACAGGAGGATTTTCCATGCCTCCTGGGGAAGTTCATGTCCATTCTGAGATTCACAGGACAAGCCAGCTCTGAGGACACCTGTAACAGGACATGCTAGGGTGTTTTTTTTTTTTTTGCCTCAACTCCCTCCATTATTCCTTTTCCAGATTCCTTTGAGGAGCCCCTCCGAAGTGAGTGGGCCTCCCTAGGCAAAAGGAGAGGCTTAATCTCAGTTGTGTAAAGGGTGTACACCCCCCTCTACTATGAAAGCCTTGAAGTTACCTCTTGTGGATGCCCCAGTTATGAGTCTTGTTTCACAGGCAGCCCCCCTCCCCCCCCATATTGATAATAAGCTCTCCCTCAAGAAAGTCCCCTCAGAGTAATTGCAACCTCCTCTTCTCCAGAGCATCCGTCCTCTGGGCAGAGGAACTCTTACATGATCCAGCCCCTGACTAGTCAGGCTGCCACAGAATCCACTTGAGCCACTGAATTCCCTGCAGATGCCAGTCTGGATGCAATGCAATTTTCTGCTCACTACTTAGTCTCCAGCATTGTCATTCAGCATAACCTGTAGCTGAAACACTGGAAGGTGGGTCACCTCTACAAGAGCAGCGTCTCTGTTGTCCCACACCAAAGAGAGAAATTCTTTGGGGGGGGGGACTCAGTGCTGTATGTGTAGACCAAGGGAAAGAAAAAAGCAGTGCCCTCTTCTTCTAGAAAGGTGACAACAGATCCAGCAGGTCAAGCAAAGGTTCTTTCTATACCGCTTGAGGATCCTTTCAGCACCAGGACAGCAGAGATTCAGGTTTTCCCAAGCTGACCTGTAACCAATCCCAATTCACCTCCAAGCCAATCTCCATATATTGAGACTCCTTGCCCAACCAGGCAGGAAAGAAGTTCTTCAGTTCTTATATTATAGCAGGAGGCTGACTTGAGGTTTTCACCCCGACTTGGTTTCATCCCACCCAGAACAAGTGGGTACGTCTGAGACTTCAATCCCCCCAGAACAAATTTCTGCCTTCCCTGAGATCCAACAAGTCACAATGACATCTCCTTATGTGCCAAGCATCAGTTACCTGCTAGAGATTCAAGCGATAGAAATGTTACCAGAAAAGAACATTTTTTCGAGTCCCTGCTCTGTCTTACTTGTCGTGCCCAAGAAAAAAAACAGTGATTGTGGGACGATTCTGGACCTAAAGGATCACAACAGACCTGTGAGAGAGAGATTTCGCATGGAAATCCTCCAGTCCATCGTGGAGACTCTCCAGATGGGGACTTCAGTCTCCATGTATCTCCAGGGGGATGTACACGTCCCCATATATCCCAGCTCCGGGAACAACCGCAAGATGGCAGCGAGTTAGCACCATCTCCTAATTGCTCTGTGGTCTTACACAGAATTATCTCCGTTAAAAGTGTTCTATCTGGCTCTTACTTAAATTATTAGTCCGATATACAAGGACTCTACATGCTAAAGCACCTGGAGCCTGGCTTTAATCACCAGCTGAATGTTTAGCTTAATAACATACCAGTGGCGACCTTGAAAGCACAGAGAGCTATTTAATTACTTTCTCACCAACTATATCTCCCTTCAAGCAGCCTCCCTAATGGGGAGGGGAAAAAAGAAGCAGATTACCAGACTTCTGCTCCCCCCCCCCCCCAATCAGCCAAACAACTTCGAATTGACGACTTCCTAGCAAAGGAATAGTAAGTGACATTTCTGCTTACTTTTCTCCTATTTCATTTGATGTGCTGAATTTAGAGGAAAATCCCAAGGAAGAACTGTTATTACGGTCTGACTTAGACTGTTCTCCTTTAACTGGAACTGACAGAGGGAAACTTCCTAATGCAGAGGCAACAGAAGCATCAGCCCCACAGATGGCGGCCTCTCCTAATGAGCAGATTCCTCCGGGGCCTGAGGATTCAGTCATGCAATCTCAAAAAGATTTTCTGATGACGTTTATAGGTGACCACTGTTTACTAACGGGAAACTGTAATAGCCATCTTCCAAAGTTTAAACAACATCCATCGCTAACAAGATTGATACACTTAATAATATGCTTAAGTCGTCAGTTGAAAAGAGAAGTAACTGCTTACTTAGGAATGAAATTCCTAAAATCACCAAGCCAAGTTATCAACCCCGCAGCTTGAATCACAGTTCCAAGAACCTTCCATTATTAGCAACCTCTCAAGAAGAAAGATACATACCCAAAGGAAGAACTGTGAGTTCATCTTTGTCTTCAAACAGATCAAAGATGTTACAAAGAATGCAAAGGGGCCTTGCCACTTTTGGAATCTCTACTAGCAGAGTATTTGCTTAGAGAGATCTTCTTCGTGGTCTCTGTGCATCACACCTCTGGGATTAAGTGCGCCTGCGCCGATCCCGATCGGTAATCTTCAAAGCCTAACGGATTTTCGCGCCAGCTCCCCGGTCACGTGCACGTCCCACTGCGCATGACCCGGGGAGGGGCACGAGGATCCCGCCAGTTCTCTTCTGACCGCCGCGTCGTGAGGACCCCTCTCTCACTCCAGTCGGTAGTTTTCGTCTTTCCTATTGGAAAAAGCCTTTTCGGACTGTTTTTTTCTCCCCTTTTTGACCTCGGACTGTTTACTGGACTCGCTCTCGGATTTTCCTCGTTCCTCTCTCCGCTCGGCCTATGGCCCAGCGGTGGGGCTTCTTTAAGCGCTGTCGGGACTGTGGCAGTAAAATAGCGCCTCCAGATAAGCACGCTCTTTGCCTCCTGTGCCTGGGCGAGTCGCATCGAGTAGACTCCTGTTCGAGCTGCGCTGCCTTCTCTAAACAAACCCGCAAGAACCGTGCGGCGAGACTGAGAGTGGCACTTTTGGAAGCAGCTTTATCGCCTAAAATGTCGACTGCTGAAGCCTTGACGACATCACCATCGGCCCCGACGGGCCCGGCACCGTCCCCGACAAGGAGCACTGTCGGTACCGATAAGTCAGTAATGAAACGATCCCTCCCGTTGCCGCAAACTCCTGCAAAGAAGCGCAGGGAGGGCAAGGAGGAAAAGGGCAAGCACAAGCACAAAAAAATCGAGTGCACAGTCGACGCAGGGCGCGTCCGACCTGACCCAGCGCGGGTCTCCGCAGCTTGACCCTTCCGGGCGTGAGCGACCCCGGGGCAGCTCAGTCTCCCTGATGCCGCGACCCATTCAGTTGACGGACTTGGACCCTGACATCGAGCTGACACAAGTCCCTCGGAGCAGTCCAGAGACCGGACCCGACCCGTCACCTACACTGAGAGGAGAACGAGACTGGCGTCTTCCTCCTTCTTCGGTGCTGTGGGATGTCCGTCAGTGGCGATACCTATACGGTTCCTCATATCCCCCGCCACCGCAATGGTATCCAACGGAATGGGACCGACAATTGTCGTCGAGAGTCTCATGATGCCGAGATCCACTGGCCCCGGGGCCTTTCCCGTCTCCGATGCCGAAGCCATCACCGGCACCGATGCCGATACCAATGCCGATACCGCAGACCCCACCCGATGTCGAACTCCCTCCGTATCAACCGGACCCGTCAAACCCTATGTCACCTTCCGAACACCTGTTGGTACCGAATTCCTCCGCTTCATCCGATTCCGAAGAGGAATCCCCCACCCATCCGTCGCCATCCCCCGATGTCGCTGACAATCTCCCGATTTCCCCTTCCGAAGATGTAAAGTCCTACGGGGAACTCGTGAAAAGAATGGCTCATTCCCTGGCTCTAGCCACCATCCAACCAGCCCCAGCTCCTACCGATGCCATCTTCGACATAGTGCAGATGGACACATCTACGGCAGTAGCTCTACCACTAATTTCGGTGCTTCTTAACACCGCTAAAGAATCATGGGGACACCCCTCATCGACTCCAATCTCAAGCAAGAGGTTGGATCACATGTATCGTCTCCAAGAACCGGGGGCAGAATTTTTGTTCATCCACCCCAAACCCAACTCAGTCGTGGTGACACCTTCGGCTAGAGGCCGCAGTGGCCATTCCTCTCCCCTCGACAAAGAAGGACGGAAACTCGATTCGTTCGGAAGATGATTTTATTCTGCAGGAGCATTAGGTATCAAAACTGCAAACTACACGGCTTGCATGAGCCGATATCAATACTCCCTATGGGGGCAGATGACACCGCTCCTGGCACACCTTCCTGAAGACAAACAGCGTCTTGCCAGGAAGATTCAAAAGGAGGGCATGGTCTTGGCTAAACACCAGTTGAATGCCTCCAAACATGTTGCTGATGTAACTTCGAAGACGCTTACTTCGGCAGTTGCCCTCCGGAGACATGCTTGGCTGAGGTCGACGGCGCTCCCTCAGGACACAAAATCGCTAGTCGAAGATCTCCCCTTCGAGGGTGAAGGGCTGTTCAGCTCTACCACAGACACAGTCCTTCATGATCTAGACAAAAGTATGAAGACATCACGTAACTTAGGTGATGTTAGCCAAGGCAACAGAAACAGAAAAGTTGGCAGAGATCCTGGTCAAAGAAGCAACCACAAAAATCTCCCAACGAACCACAGTGGCAAAGACCAGCACACTCTGCTTATCAACAGAAGCCTTACAGCCACAAACCGCGCTTCCCAACAGCTTCTGCCTCCAAGGCAAAACCCCCCAGACCCAATAAACAGGGTCTTTGACTCTCACACACGCTCCGATCCTCCCACCCGTCTGGCACCCTTCCTACCTGCATGGCAAGTTATAACCACGGACAAGTGGGCCCTATCCGTAGTAGCGGAAGGTTACCGGATAGAGTTCTTTCAAACACCACAGGAACCCTACTTTCTAGCCACTCCTCCCTCAGACACCCTGTCATCAGAGGTCGAAGCCCTTCTATCCAAGGACGCCATAGAGCCGGTACCCATACACCATCTCCAGCAGGGGTTTTACTCCCGCTACTTCACGGTACCAAAGAAGGATGGCGGACTCCGTCCCATTTTAGACCTGAGGAACCTCAATGCGTTCATCACATACAAGAAGTTCCGCATGACCACCCTCCAGACCATCCTGCCACTGCTAGAAGCCAACGTATGGATGGTGACGCTGGACTTAAAGGATGCTTACTTCCATGTGATGATCCATCCTGCTCACAGACTGTTTTTGCGTTTCGCGGTCGGTCCGCGTCACTTCCAATACAAGGCTCTCCCCTTTGGCCTCTCTACGGCCCCTCGTGTCTTCACGAAACTTATGGCAGTGGTGGCTGCCCACCTACGGCTTCAAGGTGTTCAGCTTTACCCGTACCTGGACGACTGGTTACTGGTCACCCCCTCCGCGACAATTATACAGGATCACATCCGGATAACCCTCAGCGCCCTAGACTCCCTAGGCCTAACGATCAATCACAAAAAGTCCATGCTCATACCGTCCAGACGAGTACAATTCATCGGAGCCATTCTGGACTCCCTGCAATGCAGGGCCTTTCTGCCCCCCAACAGGGCAACGGACATAACCTCTCTCCTCCATTCGATCCAACAGGACAAGGAGGCTACGGCCTAGCAAATACTTCGCCTACTAGGCCTAATGGCCTCAACCACGGCGGTGATTCCGTTTGCCAAGCTGCGGATGAGACCGCTACAGCTCTGGTTCCTAAGACGTTTTTGTCCCAGCATCCACTCTCTCTCCAAACTCTTCCGATTCTCGGAACAAGTTCTGGGAACCATGAAGTGGTGGATGTCACCCCAGAATCTTCATTCTGGTGCACCCTTTCGACTCCCGCCCCCCTCGGCAACAGTTACCACGGATGCCTCCCTATGGGGCTGGGGAGCTCACCTGGATGGTGTTGGTGTGGGCATTTGAGATTGGGCATTTGAGATTCCCTTCCCTTCTAACAAGACCGTAATTGGATGCTTTACACAGAATTCACTAGTAGCTGGAGAACGGACCAGTGGATACTCACCGTGAGGGGTTCTTCTCTGAGATAAGGAGGACATCTTGATGGGTGTTTCCCACCCTATCTGTAGGGAGGCAGGAACTAATTCTTCACTTCCTGTCCTCTGGTGGGATACGCCCCTTCAAGTCAGTTCGGGGACTCCCAGAAGCAGTAGTCAGCTGTAAACCAAAGGCTAACCATAACTAGAAAAATATGAACATAATTAGTCTGAACAGTAAACAGATAATGTGGCTTGAACAAGACAGGAAGGAAGATAAACTCAGAATATAGAAAAGGAAGACGATGAATCTTGGGAGGGCGAAGATGTCCTCCTTATCTCAGAGGAGAAGGACCCCTCACGGTGAGTATCCACTGGTCCGTTCTCCCTCTGAGAGGAGGACATCTTGATGGGACCTCCCATAGCAGTGTCCCTTTAACTGGGTGGGACATCGTCTTCAGATATGAGAGCTTGCTGCAGGACCCTCCGGCCAAAGGCTGCATTGGTCGAGTTGTAGAAGTCGGTCTTATAATGCCTGACAAAGGTAGAAATGGAAGACATGTGGCTGTCCAACAGGTTACTTCCACCGAGGCTCGGTTGGTGAAGGCTGCAGAAGTCGCTGCACTTCTGATGGAGTGGGCCGTGATACCCGGAGGAGGGGTATCTTGAGGGCCCTATAGGCTTCTGCTATACATCTTTTGAGAGTGGCACTGATGGATGCTGTGGACATTTTGTTGCCCTTGTTGGGAGGTGAGACTGAGATGAATAATGATTCCGTCTTCCAGAAGGAGCTGGTGCGATGTAGAAGGCTTTAAGTGAACGTCTGACGTCCAGACAGTGGCACAACTTTTCCTTTGGGTGGGTAGGGTTCGGGAAGAAGGACGGTAGGCAGATCTCCTGTGAGCGGTGAAATCTTGAGTTGACCTTCGGGCAGAAGGAAGGGCCGATAGTGAGGACTACTCTGTCCTTACGGAAGGTGCAAAGAGTCAGTTTGGCGGAGAGGGCCCCAAGCTCGGAGACTCTTCTGGTGGAGGTGACAGCTACCAGGAACAGGGTTTTCATTCGCAGCCACATCAGAGGAATCTCTTGGACTGGCTCGAAGGCTGGTTTGGCTACTGCAGAGAGAACCAGGTTAAGTTTCCATGTGGGGAACCGGTGGGTCCTTAAGTGATGCACCCTTCAGAAAAACGGTGGATGTGAGGGTGTCTGGACAGGGTCCAGCCTTCTACTCTGGGAACTACGGTTACCAAGACAGCTATCTGACAGCGGAGAGTGGACGCCTTCAGACCTGAGTCGTGACTGCCCTGAAGGAAGGACAGAACACTGGACAAGTGTGGGTGTAACGGGTTGATCTTCTTTCTCCTGGACCAGCGAATGAAGGCCTGCCAGGTGGCATTGTAGATCCTCTTGGTGGAAGGGTGCCGAGAGGCTAGCATGGTGTCTGTTACTGGTCTGGAGTAGCCTAAGCTGAGCAAGTTTTGCCGTTCAACTTCCAGGCGATCAAACGGAGCCATGCAGGATCTGGGTGCCAGATGGGGCCCTGGGTCAGCATGTCTGGGGATACTGGGAGTGTAACGGGGCAGTTGCCATGCTCTGGAGTTCCAAGAACCAAGGTTTCTTGGCCAATACGGGGCTACCACTATGATCTCCATTTGTTGTTCTCTGATTTTTCTGAGGAGCTTTGGTAAAACCGGAGTCAGAGGGTAAGCGTACATGAGACCCTTGGGCCATTGGGAGACCAGGGCATCCGTCTCTTCTGCTGCTTGATGGTAGTATCAAGAATCTGGCAACCCTGTGGTTGAGTGGAGATGTGAATAGGTCCACCATCGGACGTCTGAAGTGAGATGTTATGAGGTTGAATAGGTCCTCTTTGAGGGACTATTCCCCTTCCTGTAGTGTCTGACAGCTGAGCCAGTCCGCTCTGGTATTCAGCGAGCCCTTGATGTGTTCCGCTCTGATAGATAGTATGTTGCGTTCTGCCTAGGACAGGAGCTTCAGAGCTTCTCGATGGAGTTCTGAGGATCTGGATCCTCCTTGGGTATTGATGTATGCCTTCGCCACTATGTTGTCTGTCCTGATGAGGACGTGATGACCGGCGATTTGTTCCCTGGAGTGGAGGAGGGCTAGGCGGATGGCCCGAAGCTCTAACAGGATGATGGGCAGAAGTTGTTCTTCCTTGGACCATAATCCCTGTGCAGGGAGGTGGAGGAAGACTGCGCCCCATCCCAGGAGGCTGGCATCCTTGACAATCTGCTTCCAGTCTTGACATAGAAGCTGTTCTTCTGGGATAAATATAAGTTGGTTTTATTCTAGAGGGCAGGCATGAGAGGAAGCTGGCCACAGGCCTGTGGAACTCAATGCTAAGAATGCCTGAGCTCAAGTTTTTAGCCTGTCATGCAGCACTCAGGTCTTGAACTGCTGAGCTACCAACCTTCTGGTCTGCAATTCAGCGTCTTAACCACTTGAGCCACTGCAGCCCCTCTTTCATGGTGTGATCCACCAGGATAGGCTGGCCTTGACTAGGTGAGGGATTGACATGGGGAGGTCCTGTTTTTTGCATTATCCTGGATTGGAAGGGCCATATGAGTTATTGTAGTGGTCTGGCATGGAGGCGCGCCCAGGGCACGGAGTCCATGCAGGAGATGAAGAGGCCCAGTAGTTTAGCCAGGGACATCAGGGTGGATTGTCTGGCCGTGATGATTTGTCATGTGAAGAAGCGGGTCTTGTCTGCCTGTGTTGAGGTAGGAACATGCGGTTCCGAACCATGTCTAAGATGACCCTGAGGTGCTCTAGGGACTGCGAGGGGTTCAGGGAGCTCTTCTGGAGGTTTACAAGGAAGCCGTGTGCTTTCAGGCAGCAGATGGTTTCCTGAGTGTCTTTGTGCGCTTTGTTTCTAGAGCTGGAGCGAATCAGCAGGTTGTCTAGATAGGATAGACATGATGCTCCCTCTAAGCTGTGGAGTCTTGTGAGCAAAAATTCTACTTGAGAGCTACTGGCATTAAAGTTGTGAGCTAGCGATTGGGCTATTGTATAAATTAGTTTGCTCTGGAGCCACCCCTCCTGAGCCAAGACAAAATTGTGCGAGCTAGAGGCCAAAAAACTGTGAGCTAGCTCACACCAACTCAGCTTAGAGGGAACACTGGACATGGGTGCCTTGTTCCCCAAGGAGGGCAATGGGACGGATGAGGATCTTGGAAAAGACTCTTGAAGCAGTGGAGAGTCTGAATGGGAGCGCCCTGAACTGCCAATGTTGGCCTAGGACGAAGAATCGGAGGAACCTCTTGTGACCCGGGAACATGGGGACGTGCAGATACGTCTCTATGAGATCGATGGAGGAAGGAACTCTCCCGGTTGTAGAGCCCCTGAGATGGATTGCAGGGTCTCCATTCGGAAGCGTCTTAGTTTTACGAATCTGTTGACGTATTTTAAGTCCAGTATCGCTCTACAGCCGCCGTTCCTTTTGGGAAAAGTAAGGAAAATGGAACAAATTCCCTGTCCCCATTCCTGGATAGGGACAGGTTCTATGGCTGAGATGGTATACAGGTGTTGGACAGCTTCTATCGTTTTTTGTAGCTTGGAGGCGTCTTTGATCAGGGGAGAGGGAACAAAGCGGTCTAATGGTGTCGTCTGGGAACTAAAAGGGTAATTTCCGAATCCCCTCCTATCAGGCCTGCCCAGGGTATGTGGCATCGCCTTTTCTTGTCCCTAGTTTCTATTAGGATTTTGTCTAGGGAATCTCCGAATAGGCAATCTCCTTGGAATGGGTAAGAAGTGACGGTAGATTTGCTGCGCAGGTCCACCTGGCAGCCACCACTGAAGCCAGAGCCCTGGAAGGGAAAATCCTGGCATCGAGCGTAGCATCAGTGGAGAAGGAGGAGGCCTTGAGAGGGTGGTTAGCTCCTTCAGTGAGATGCTTACTAGACAGTGGGATAAGCTGTATTAGTTTCCTGGGCCAGGCAATGGCTGTGTGGCCCACGACTGTGGTTGTAGCGGATGCTTTGATGGCCATAACGGAGGCTTCATGCACTTACCTGAGTGCAAACTTGGCCTTGCGGTCTAGACTGTCTCTGACCAGGCCATCGCCATCCTCGGAAGAAGACCCGAAGTCTGGAGCGCAATAACAGGAGCATCCACTAGAGGGACCTGTACAAGCTTATTAATAAAATATGGTAAGGTAAAGAGCTTTCTCACATTAGGTGGGCAGCATTTGTTTGCCATGGGTTTGGACCATTCCTTGACTAGCTGATTTTCTAGAAATTCTGGGAAGGGGAAGACCTTTTCTGCCCCTGGGTTCCTGGGGAAGTAGTATTTGCTCCCTCTGGGTCTGGAGCCATCTGCTTTTGAGGATCCGGCTGGGTCCTCTCCCTGCAGCTTTGGTTGTAACTCTAATGCTGACAGGGATTTGGAGAGGAGGTAAGGATATTCTTCAGGTTTAAAGAAGCACATGGAGGGTTCTGGAACCTCCAAGTCCTCTTCCTCCTCCTCATCAGAGAGGAATTCAGCCTCTTCTCTTTCCCCGGTATCCCCAGTATCACTGTCCTCATAATTAGGCGGGATCCAGTGATGAGGGACCCAGCCGGGGTAGGAAAGTTCCTTCCTAGCTGCTTTAGTGGGCCAGCGAGGTCTGTCTTCCTCCTCGCCCTCTTGGTAGTGCCTGTCTGGCACATCTCTATGGGGTTGGTCCTGGTGACAAGGGGCCCCCCATGAGCGGATGATCAATACCTCCTCCCTGCTTGTTTAAGGGCCAGGAGTAGGGCAGGGGAAATAGTCTGTTCTCCGTCTCCGGAGTTACTCACGAGTAGACCTTCGGCTGGTGTGTCTCCCAAATGGGGCTGGTGTGCGACCTGGGCATTGGGAAGCTCCTGCCCGTCGTCGCTAGTCATGTCTGGGCTTATGGATGCGGCGACAGCCGATCCGCAGCCTTGGGCTGCCATTTTCTGTGGTCTCCCGGGATCGGGGCAATTCAGAATGGCGCCTGCGCAATCATCCACGTCTTTCTGGGGCTGTTTTTTGGCGCGCTTTTCCTTCTCGTCGCTAGTCATGTCTGGGCTTATGGATGCAGCGACAGCCGCTCCGCAGCCTTGGGCCGCCATTTTCTGTGGTCTCCCGGGATCGGGGCAATTCAGAATGGCGCCTGCGCAATCATCCACATCCGTTTTTTGAAAAAACATTTAAGAAAAAAGGTTTGAAAAAAGTTTGAAAAGGTATGAAGAAGAATGGAAAGTGAAAGTACAAAAAAGGCACGAGTGGCCACTAAGTGCTGCTCTCCCTACTGAGGCAGGAACAGAACTGACTTGAAGGGGCGTATCCCACCAGAGGACAGGAAGTGAAGAATTAGTTCCTGCCTCCCTACAGATAGGGTGGGAAACACCCATCAAGATGTCCTCCTCTCAGAGGGAGAAGAAGGCCCCCTGCTCCCTGTCTACAGGGAGGAGAATCCCCCGAGCCATCACGAATGACTAGAACTGCCATATGGCAATGTCGAAATTTTATTTTGAAACATCGCAAGATGGTCATCGTAAAGATCTGATCCATCTTTCTTGAATTTTCTTTCTAACTTTGATATCATCCTTCTTCAAAAAACTTGACTGCAAATGCCCCTGACAGTGGATGGGTTCTTTACCAGTGTATTACCTTCCTCCACTGCTGGGGGGAAAGGAAGACCCAAGGGAGGTTTGGCTACCTTAATTTCTACAAAACTACAAGCTACAGTGACTGAAATAGGTTGTGATGCACACCATGCCCAAGCAGTGGTGGTACAATTTCAAAAATTTTGTTTTGTGGTTGTCAGTGTATATATACACCCACCCTTTACAAAACAAGGTCAAGTCACAGGAAATTTGGAACAGTTTATACATCCCAGCTCCAAACAGTACCTTCGCTTTGCCTATAATCACCAACATTTTCAATACAGAGCACTCTCATTCGAGCTATCCTCTTGTTCTAGTTGACTCTGGCAAGGCCTGATTCAGTTAAACCAATGCACCAGATATAGATTAAACCAGCACCCTCCATGATCTTTTTTTGTTAACTCCAGCAGCTGTTACCTGGCCATATTCATTACACTCTTCCAAGCTGATGGTTGCCATAGGGACCCTTCTCATGACACAAGGCACACTGATTGGTCACCAACCAGATCACAGGGCCTCCAGGACATCCAAAGAACCCTACAGGCCCTCTGCTCACTCAGGGCAGCCTTATAAGCCACACTGAGCCTACTTTGATGGAGTGGGCAGGGTATAAATCGAATAAATAAATACATTTCCTGGTGAACCACCAGAAGAGCACTCTCATGCCTTCACAGACCATCATCCGTTTAGGGACATGGATTCACATGGCTCAGCCCACTCTTTTTTTTAGAATAATGTCTTTTCAGCCTCAGTGTAGCATTTATACCCCTTCTATATGCAAAAGCAGTACTACTGATGGCCTTGAAATGTGTGCTGGATCTCATGATATCCTGCTTGGAAGCTGTGTCGTGGGCCCAATTCCACTCTCATCTCCTTCAGTGGCTCCTACTGCCCCATTAAAGGGAGGTCCTTCTGCATTTTATTAAAATATCAAACAAAAACAATATGATAAATAAGACCAGTGTAATAATACAAATCCCATTCTAGTTCTATAATGACAACAAAACTTACCTAAGAAACTACACAACTACTCTTATATTTTCTAAAAGCCTTCTTTAAAAATAAAGTAGCTCACAAAAGAAAAGATTGGATGACATAATTTCCTTTTCTTGAAGAAACTGTATGATCGGGAACCAGACCTCTTGGAAGTTTTTATAATAAGCATCTAAGTTCTGCAGTCCCAAGGACTGGTCTAATTTTTCTAAGACCAAATGAGTCCATATACCATTTTACTGCAGCTCCTTCTGATAGTCTCTTTGGGACACCCATTTGCGGGAAGGCCAGCCCAGAGTGGAAATCACCAAAGATGCAAGTCTCCTTGACTGGGAAGCATGTTACTAACAACCTAGTCACCCAAGGGAAGCAAAGCAACACAGAGAAGAGGCACAACATCAGTTGGTTGGAGATCAGAGCAATCTGCCTTTGCTGTTCTCATTCTCTCAGGTGGTAGAACACTGCCTTGTTTGCACTGACAAGATGTCAGCAAAGGCTCATGTCAGACATCGGGGACACAGGAGATCACCCTCCAGAAGGAAGCAAGCGAACCTTTGCTTCCCGTGGGTGGAGTCCCCTTTTCCCTCTCTTCTAGCTCAACACGTTCAGGGCAACTACAGCCTGAAGGCATACTGGCACAATTGGCTGGGACTGGGTCCAGCGTCTTCCATGTGGCGGCCAGGCTAGTACATGAACCTCTCAGTGTTCCAAGTTAGCAACAAGGAACTGAGATTCCTGCCCAGATTGCCCTTAGAGGAAGTGGAGGGAGCAGATGTTTTTGCAGCCCATTGGCCAAAGGGACTTCTATACCCCTTTCCTCTGGCGCTGCTCAGAGCTTGGGCACTGAATAGAGGCAGCAGAGGTCATGTTAATTACGCTGCACTGCCCAAGGTGATCCTGGTTCTCTGACTTGGTAGTGGTGGCACAGCAACTGCTGTGGATCATTCTGGTTGCCCAAGACATTCCCTTACAGGGTTCTCTGTTCCATCCCAAGCTAGACAGGCTCCATCTCTCTACATGGAAATCTCAGCAGTCTCAGTGTTAGGAGACCCTCTGCCCAGGTGGTGCCACAGAAAGAAAACCAGTGCACCTGTAGCAAGCATACCAGAGGTCCTTTGCTTCCTCCAGGACAGTTTGGATCAAGGCCGCAGACTCAACACTCTTTGGTACCAGGTCTTACATCCCTTTGCAGGCAAGCCTCTTTCCAGACACTGCCATATAAAGCAGCACTATCTGGTCCTCCTATATAGCATAGTTTTTCCTTTAACAATGCAGCCTGGGTGTAGCAAGGCATTGAGGGGGGGTGGGAATCAAGCACCTCCTCAGTATAGTGGAAGCCTTTGCAAAAAAAATTTGCTCACAGGGCACAGAGGAGACACAACCCATACAAGGATACCTTCCAATCCACTTAAGAGAAGAAACCCTCTGTAAGTGGAGTGTTTCATTCCTTAACTGCATGGCTAAAGGAGAAGAGCTTTGTGGGTGAGAGAACAGGTAATATTGAACTTGCTTCCAAATAGTCCCCTCTTAAGCTGTAAATCTGTTGTCAGGCTTAATGTTGTAATATTGAGATTTCAGTTAAAGTGATAATTAAAAGTAGCTGTATGACTAAAAGGACTTGGATGTGTGCTGCTTTCAACAAACTGCAAGCGCACAGAGTGAGAATCTGTAAATAGTACTGTGAACGATAAAAATCACTATCTTAAAATAATGTAGACAACACAGTAAATAGTTTCAGTGGATAAATGCAGCTGCTGGAATTGGTTTCAGTAACCATAAATAGTTGCTTCCAAAGAACTTAAGAGAAAAAAGGAACAAGGTGCAAGGTTTTATTAGATCTTCTAGATCCCACATCTAGATTTGGGCTCTAGAAGATCTGATAAAACTCTCCACCTTGCACCTTGTGCCTTTTTCTCTTACCCGTTGGTATGGACTTATCTTCTTCCCAAAGAACCTGGCCATCATTTCATTAATGTGTTAATGTAACTGTTTTTATAATTGTTATCTGAATATTATTTTTTTAAAGTTAATATGTGTATTGTAAGCCACTTAGAGTTTTTAAAAATTACTTTTAAAGTTGAAAAACTACCTTTCTGGAAATAGCCATATGTTCAGGTTCACACTTTTTGGACTTGTCAAAGAGACCAAGACCTAAGACTTCGACATTGTGGCAGAGGTGCAGGAGAATTATTCATGCAAAATGAGGCTTTCCTGCTTTCTCTTTACCAGTGCAGCCTTGTGCCAACTGCATTCCAACTGCACATGAAAAGGAGAGGGTTTTCCAGAATGGTGTAATGTGAGGGTGAGGAACTGCAGTTGTGGGGGCGGCAGTGAACCAGTGGAAATCGTAGACATGACTCTGTGTGCAAGCAGAAGTGTTTTCTGATCACATGGGGTCCTGTTTAGATTCAAACTGTATCTTTCTGAGGGTTTTGTAGGCTAGTTAGCTTGTGTGCTATGGGATTGTAATTGGAAAATGTTTGTGGTGATTAATCTATTTTTAGGGTTCCGATGATTGTCTTGTGAAAATCTGGGCAACAGATGATGGAAGATTGCTTGCTACTTTAAGAGGACATGCAGCTGAAATATCCGATATGGCTGTTAATTATGAGAATACCATGATTGCTGCAGGGAGTTGTGACAAAATGATCAGAGTGTGGTGTCTCCGAACATGTGCCCCTTTGGCTGTTTTGCAAGGCCACAGTGCGTCCATAACATCACTACAAGTAAGTCTGGTTCATTCTGGAGGATAGCCTAGTGAGAGCATAACAGCAGGTTATGGAAAACACATTATTATGGATATTTTAAAAAATAGAAAAGCAGATCCCCACCCTAAAAGGTTTGTGTTCTTACCTGCTGTAGGGGTCTGCAATGTCACTCTTGGTAGATATATGTATGAGTTATTCATGTGGATTATTTTGCATCTTGTGTTTGAGGTAATACAGGCTTTAATTTAAATGGGGAAAAAAGGATGAATAATTATAGCTTCATGGGTGTAGGGAAGTTTGTGTGGGTATATGTTTGCAAGAAGAAAATGGATCAAAAGGGAGCACAGACTTGTGCCTCCACTATAGAGCTTTCTGGCGCTTCTTATATTTTGTGTATGATTAACTGACTTTTAATAGAAGCAGTAATTATGATTGAAATTTCCATATATACTGAATAATTTGGACCATTTACTTCCCTTGCTTGCTAAAATTCCAAGAAACGTAAAATAGCTTTGTTTGTTTTGCAGTTTTCCCCACTGTGCAGTGGATCAAAGCGATACCTGTCTTCAACGGGGGCGGATGGCACAATATGTTTTTGGTTATGGGATGCTGGCACCCTTAAAATAAAGTTAGTTTCTTTCTGGCATGTTCTTAAGCACACACTCTCTGGAAAAATCAAAGACATTTTAAAATGTTGCAACACTTTGAGATCCTTTTTCTGTTCGTAGAGCTGGGTTCTAATTTACACTGATTTGTGAGCAGTAGAAAAACATGGCAACAGGTCAGGCAGCACCTGGCAAATCTTTGCCTCCCTCAGGTGGGAGAGAGTTAACAGGCTTTGTCTGGGTTAAAATAATACCCAGTCATTGGATCCCCATGTACTTTAGGACAGGTGAACTGGATATATTCAGGGTGGATAAAATCAGTGGTGTTTAAACATTTCATTTATAAAATTCCAGCTTTTTTTGAAGTTGTTAAATTAGTGCTTTTGTATAAATTTTCTCAACAAATTGGGTGCACTGAAATTGGTGACACCCTTTCCCCTTCTATTTCTGTATAAAGATACTGTCTCTTTATACCAGAGAACGCTGGATTCCGTCAGCTTCATTAGAGAACACCAGCTAAATGTAGTTTGTAGAAATAGTTGTGTTTGTTTTTTCCAAACTTAAAAGAAACTCAGACTCCCTTTCCATTCCAAAATGTCTTGTGTGAGTAGAGTAAATTGTGTCCTTATGCCTCATCTTTTATTGCTGAGCTGTTGACTAGTTTGGTTGTTTTGATGCATCTGAATTTTTTCTCTCTTTAACCTTGTAGTCCAAGGCCAACAAAGTTTACTGAGCGTCCAAGGCCTGGAGTCCAGATGATATGCTCTTCTTTTAGTGCTGGTAAAGTCCCCCTCCCATGACCTCTTTGAATATTAGTAACTGTTGGACCTTAATGAAAAAATAACTACTTCAGTGGAAGTATGAAATTATTTTAATGATTACTGTTTTAAGGACTGATGTAGTTATTGCTACATTTTATGTATTAATTATGTGGTTTAGGTTTTTGGACTTTTCTGAACATTTTAATACAAAAGCAATGTAAAATATAATAGAATGCTGACCCCCCCCCCCAAAAAACAAAACCCCTGCAAGAATTAGCCTGATACATTACTCAGACTGAGAGTTCTAAATCATGGATTGCTAACTTTTCCTTCAGTATGAACTACTTCTGAGTAAAAATAAATCTCAGCTACTTCTGGTGAAAAATACACAGCCTGGGTGCCAGTCAGCTGTTGGGTTTAAATGCCTTTCTTTCCTTCCTGGAGATCGGGAAGGGGGAAAAAAGGCATTTTAAACATGACAGGGTTGCCTGCCTGATTTTCTCCGGGCCTCCCACAGCCGCAGGGCACCTGAAGAAGATCAGGCAGGGAACTCAGGCGTGTTTGCATGCCTGCCCTTTGCTTCCCGAGCCAGCCCGCCGCGGCAGGTGTGCAGACATGCCCCCTTCCTTCCCTGAGCCTCTCTGCTTTTGCAGAGAAACTTGGGATGGGGGGGGGGGCATCCAGCTACCCTATGCCAGCCAGAGAAGGGAAGGCAGAGAGCCCAGGCTTTCCCTTGTCAGTTTCACTCACAAATGACTGGGGGGGGGGGGGCGAGTGAAATTGACAAGAAAATCTCTAGGGGCTACTAGAAAGATCCAAATATATTCGGCAATACTGAATATTTTCCTAATCCAAATACTTTACCAGTATTGGACTGGGGAAATTCAGCATTTACCGATATTTTTCAGATCTGATTTACCCAAAGCCGAAAAATACCGGCATTGGTTTTATTTTTTTGCACACCACTACTTGTGATCCTTTTCTGGGTCTTCTCGGTGATGAATGAGTTACTCTTCAGCAGTTGGCAAACTGCTGATAGCTTGCAATCTGTGGGTTGGAGACCCATATTCTAGACAATAGAGAAGATTGGCAGTAGAACACCTCAAGTTTTCACACTAAGCAGCAGCTTTCTTAACAGTCAGTGCATAAAGCAGTATACCTGTATCCTCTGTTGCTTTTGAGTTTTTAATGATTGAAATATGCAGAATTGGTGCTTTTTACAAATTACCTAAAATTATCTTGTGCTTTGTAAAGAAATACAGGTTTAGATAGTTGACAGTTGATTACATGGCAGCTATTGTTTTTAGCATTGGCGTTGTTTGTCATGGTATGTCACAAACAGTACACGCAGGCAGATGTTGGAAACTGAAGTGTAAGATCGTCCAGTTACTAAACTGCGTAGTACTATGAATAATGCTTGCTTTGTTCTTGCTTTTCATAGGTGGAATGTTTCTGGCCACCGGAAGTACAGATCACATCATTAGGGTTTATTTCTTTGGATCAGGTCAGCCAGAGAAGATATCAGAGTTGGAGTTTCATACTGTAAATACCTCTCAAAAATTGCTTAGCTCTTTGTTTTAAATGCATTGAAATTGGGTAGTTATGTTAATTTTTTTCTTGTTTATGTAGGACAAAGTGGACAGCATTCAGTTTTCTAACACTAGTAACAGGTAAGGAAGTAAACCATTTTTGTGTTTTTCCCCCCTTTCCCATCTGTATTTGCAAAAGAGGATGCTCCCCAATGGACTGTCTTTGAATATTTAATCATTCTTATGGTGGACTTAAGTAATTTAGCTTAACAGACATGTTTTGGCTTAGTTCGACCAGTTCAACAAGCTAGTCATTTTGTGATTCAAATAATGCCTGAATGTAGGTGGAAATGGGGTGTGCTTTGAAAATAAATGTTGATTTCATGGGTTTTGGTAACATTCAATACTGAATGCAAGCAGTACACCTTATTCTGGTTTATCAAACAATGTGTATGACAGAAATTAAGTTACAGTCATGGTATGCACCCTTGCTGTTAGCTGCCACTGATCCAGAAATGGAAAAGCATTGTGAGATTAACAGCTACTGGCAATTATACCTGTCCACAATGAAAAGTTTCTTTAGCCCACTCCGCTCTTTGCTGCCTTATGTTTACTTTAACCACCATGTATAGAAAGTGTATATATTATCAGGTGTGAGAGTTCTGCAGAGTCAGTCACCAGCAAGTGTCCTTAAACAGGAATGTTTTATTGAGAAAGGTCTGCTGTGGTCATCTGCACTTCTTGTGTTAGTAATGGCTGATGCAGCCCCAAGCAGGACAATTATACAGAATTCAAAAAGGGGTCTGGTAATGCATTGCAACCAATTATCATGTCAGAGAAAAGGCCCTTAAAATACTGGTTTACAGTTCCCAGGGAAAAAGTGGGAAGAATTAGAGTCAGACAGGAGAAGAACTACATGGGCAGGTACCAACAGTCTCCCAAGGTCAGAGCAGCTTGAAGAGCAATAAGCATGCCATGAGAAATATGACATAACATTCCACAGACCCGATGTCAAGGGTTCACTCATCCCACTCCCGGGGAGGAGATGGCAGCATTAGCTGACATCAGGTGTGAATTATATGTGTGGGATTTTAGAGATATGCCTGCACAACGGCTGTTGCTAGTATTGACTTTCAGACCCCATGAATTTGAGCTGAGAAACACACTCATGCTGCACATTGACTCGGATCCCACAAAACATTTCGGGGGTGGGGGGAGAGCTTTTTGGATTCCTTCCTTTTACTGCAGACATTTTACTCTCCCCCTCATTCTTTTCCTGGGATCTCCTGTTCCTCCAGGAGCATCATTTTGGTTTATAGCACATGGGGGGAAGTGAGAGAGAAGCACATTTCAACTGATACAAATACTTCCATCAGCAGGACTTCCAGTAGATCCAAGCCTTTGTGTGTTAATAGTTATATATAGATAGATGATTTCATATGTGGTACATAATGCTGGGTACAAAAAAGTAATGTGTGAACACTGCATAGATTTTGTTATATGCCCCTAATTAAATGGTCTAACTCTCTTAAAGGACTATATCAATTTTATAAATTATCCTAACCAAAATATTATTTCTTCCTTTTTCTGCCTTCCCACTCCTTCATTGGGAGGACCCTGACTTTTTGCTTCTTGGTCCTGTCACATTCCCTGTTCCTTTATGGGCTCTTTCTTCCAGCAGTTTTACTGAGTGATCCCCACCCTACCCTGGTGACTCATCCTCCGTCGATGTCCCTCCTCTGTTCTTTTACGTGCAGAGTTGGACGAAGGATACATTACGATACTGATAGCTGTTGCTTCTCAGAATTCCATGAGCTCCCAAGGCAGTTAGGTCACAGGCTTTCCTTAACAGTTTTGTGGATAGGGTCTTTGTAAGAGAATCTCTAAAAGGATTAAAAGTAGAGGTGTGCAAGAAGAAAAATTTGGTATTTTTCGGGGTTCGGGTATACTGAATCTGGAAAATATTGGTATTTCCTGGTATTCTCAAATCCCAGTATCGGACCATTCCCCATAGGCTATAATGGAGAATCGATCCGGGGCTCTCTGGGGGCTGTTTTTTGAGGTAGAGGCACCAAATTTGCAGCACGGCTGCTGTTGTTCCTCCTCAAAAAACCACCAAGTTTCAAAAAGATGGAACCAGGAGGTTGAACTCTATGATCCCTAGAAGGAAGTGCCCCCAACTTCCAATGTTTCCAATGGAGGAAAAAAGCATGTAAAGGTACACAGTCCCTTTAAATGCTTCTCCAAGTCATGCCATGAGTCGAAAGCAGAAAGCTCACCCCGAAGCTGAGAGCTCTGTCTGCACCAATGACCCGAATTCCACCCCCCCCCCGGCTTTTTCTGGGCTTAGCTATATCAGTAGCCAGATACAGATCTCTGATCTGTATTTGGCTTAAGTAATACCCAAGATATACAGATAAGGTATTTTTGGGGTATTTATTTGGTTTGGTTTATACTGAATGCACACCTTTAATTATAAGTGGATACAGGAAGGTGGATGACTGCACTTAACTCTATTTCCATAAATCTTTGTGCATGTGGTGTAACTTCCATCTAAAACTGATAGTTCAGAGTTTGTGTAAATTGTGTAAGAATTGAACCCCACAAAAAGACTGCAGCCTGTCCTGTAGTGAAACATGGACACATAAAAACAAAAATCTTTTCTGAAAGACATGGGAGTGAATATTTTTTTTGTCCTTCTCTGTTAGGTTCGTTAGTGGAAGTCGTGATGGCACAGCACGCATTTGGATGTTCAAGAGAAGGGAATGGAAGAGCATTTTGTTAGATATGGCTACTCGTCCTGCAGGGTAATTTTTTTTGTAATTTCCCTACATTTTGTTGGAAGTTTGAAATTTTATTTGTAAAACCTGCTTATGGTTGCTACAATTGAAAGACAGAGCTGCTTCTGAATTACCTATCAGTGGTATTTAGAGACCATGTGGCTCACAGTAGAGTCTTATATTTATGTGTGAACTCCCTTTTTAATTGAGCTTATGAGGGTTGGTGCAAATGTGATGCTGGCGATCTCTTAACTGTGGTTATGAGATCAGGAAAAGGCTTGAGGGATTGTGTCCTCCCTTCTGTAATGAAAGATGTATGGAAGCCTGTAGAAACAGTTTTATCTTTCCCAATCACTTCTAGGACGGAGGATTTCTAGGGGCCTTTGCAACCTCTACTGGGTGAAAGAGCTCTTTCGTTTTTTGTGTAGTAGGCTCCCATCAGGGTTGCCAGCAGGCCTAGAGGAAAATGTCCTAACTCTTTAATAGTGGCTTAGTATGTGGAAAAGGGTGGCTGAAGCTTTTCATGGCATGGCGGTAAATAACTTCACCTGGTTATTAATATTCCATTAAGCTTTTATTATTCATTATAAGTGGAATAACTCTGTAATATGGAAAACAAAAATAAAAAGCATAGTTCTGTAAAGGACAATATGGCATTGGCCAATTTTTTGAGATTACACTACAGTGCTCTAGTCCTTTGATAATGAATAAGACTCACATTTGGCCAGCTTCCCTGTTCCTGATTGTGGGTAGCAGCTTCTTCTATTTCCTCTCCTCCAAAGTCTGAAGGTTCAGCCAAAAAGACTTGGCTGCGGCCAGAGCCTGTATCACAAGCCTTGTGATATGCTGGTGGCAGGTAACACAGGATATCGAGCTCTGGGATGCGAATGGGATGTGAATTTTACAGGACCTTCCCATAGGATATTGTAGTAGGGGGGAATAGTTGTTAGCTGTTGTTAACTCTGCGCTCCTGCTATGTAGGCTGTTCCAGGCTGAGTAATAGTCCTTTAACAACAAAACTCTTAAAGTAATGGAGGTGAAACAAGCCCCACCATCAGAAGAAGGGCATCTCAAGCTGTGGAGTGAAAGTGAGATTTCGCTTGTCAGTTTCCCTGATGAGCTAGATTGGGTATGCCTGGCAAAACCCAAGTCCTCTAAAGGCTATTTAACAGTCATTATGAAGCCATTGTCAAAGGTTGTGGGAGTGGTACTAGTATCGGCTGTGGTTGTTCTGATATCTGCTGTAGTACCATAAGTTATTCTTAGGATGGTGAGGGACATCTGACTAGATTTAGGTAAAAGAAAAATGAGACTATGCCATGTAAACTGCATAGAGCAGATGCAGCTAATTCTGTCTGTGCAAGAGCTTTTAGCGGTCTTTTAGTAGAAATCTCAGCATCTGCAAGCTAAAGCGATTATCTTATACCATTCGTAGCAAAGGCTGTTGCTGTGGTGAGGTGCAACTTAACGGCAGTGTATGAAGATTAATTTCACTTGGATACTAATTACAGTTCTCAGGTGTGACTCTCTTCTTACAATTCCACTTGAAGTAGAATATCCTACATTTGGCCAGAGATTTGGCCAACAGATGCCAACCTAATGGTTTGAGGGACATATTGCTAGGTCTTGATGATGGACCTTCTGAGGGCACCTGGTGTTTTTGGCCACTGTGTGACAGAGTGTTGGACTAGATGGGCCACTGGCCTGATCCAACATTGGCTTCTCTTATGTTCTTATGATGAATCAAGGTGGTCCAACACGAGCCCGACATTACTGCTTTCTTAGAACTGGGAGCACTGAGTGGCTCTTCTGGCTTTCAGTTAAACCAGCAAAGAATCGCCATAAACATCAGTTCCTCTGTTCTATAGATCCTGCGAATTTGTAGCATTTGTGTTTTTAACTTTTTTCATTACTATTTTAAACTATTAAATTGTTTGCTGTGCCATAAGCCTGATGATTGAGGGGCAGTACATACATGGTTAAAATAAATTACTGCCATATTTCCTTGAAAGACAACCTTCCTATTGAATGTTAAACTTATATGCCAAAGCAGATGGCTCCACATTTAAGGTGATCCTCCTTTTTAAAAAAAGTAAGATTGGCTTTTTAAAAGCCAAAACAAGACTCCCAAGTGACTAGGCAGCTGCTCAGATGGCCCTTTCAGAAAAAAGAAGCCAAACCTTTTCTGAAGACCCGAGGAAAGGAGCAAAAGTCTATACGTATTAGGGTTCTAAGCCACAAACATGGGTCAGTAGAAAACCAAAGCCAGGGATCACACTCTGCAGCACTCCCCCTTCATCAATCCTGCCACTGTTCACCGGGGAAGAAACTACAGCCCTAAAGTCCGCCAGGAAGTCTCCTTGACTCCTCCTCTTGGTCCTTGTGACTCAGAGCAGCCTAAAAGGCAGAGCTTTTACAACTACTGTCTCCTGGAGAGTAAGTTCAGCAAGTGCCTTCTCTCAGTGCACAGTGAGAGAACCACTCTTTAACAGTAGTCCCGTGCTGCATCAACTTGGTAGAGTTTTCTATCCAAGTGGAAAATAATCCCTCCTACCTTCTTTAAGAAATTCACAAAAAGTATTGTCTTCCTTTTGAGAAAGTATGCTAATCTCCAGTATCTTCTGAAAAATACATCAGGAAACGTGCAGAAATGAAGTTAATTGCTCTTTCTGGCTGGGGACTGAAGTACATGTCTATGGAGGATCCATGGCATGCAAGGTTCAATACACTGTCTGTCTCCTCCAATGGTACCTGGAAACTGGATTGTGCAGTCTGAAGAGACTTGGAGAGTAACTGAGATTATTCTGGCTTCTTGTGAACCTCAGCCATTTGAGTTTATAAGACATCCTGGAAAGTTTTTGTAAAATGGTAAGAGAGAGAAAAATCTGGTTCAGCTAAGTTTCATGCCTGTCACTTGCTAGGTTTGTTGTAGCAGTCTCCATGACTACTTCCTGCTATTCTAACGAGGCAGTTGACACTGATTTATTCAAGCTTTGCATTAGCCTGGATCTAAAGTTTCTTGAGACATCCACATGTTACCCAGTTCCTGTAGAAGCCAGTCTTGTTAGCCATCGTTCAGAGCATATATTCTTCCATGGATTTGTTTTATAATCATAGTAAAATAAAGGTAAAGGTTTCCCTTGCTCAAAAGCCAGTCGAATATGACTCTAGGGGGCCATGCTCATCTCCGTTTCCAAGCCAAAGAGCCAGTGCTGCCCAAAGACGTTTCCATGGTCATGTGGCCAGCAAGACTAAATGCTGAGGTGCATGGAATGCTGTTACCTTCCCACCGAAGCGGTACCTATTTATCTACTTGCAATTTCTTGCTTTTGAACTGCTAGGTTGGCAGGAGCTGGGGCCAGAGGTGGGAGCTCACTTCGTCATGCGGTACTTGGGTCTCGAACTGCTGAATTAGACCTTCTGGTCTGCAGCTCAGTGTCTTAGCCTCTGAGCCACCGCATAAAAGCACTTTTTGAGTCAATATGCAATGGCAATGTTCCACTTCACCATCTGATGCTGAAGGAACATGGTATGGCCATCTCTGCTGCAAGGAGATTCTCAAGTAGACGCTTTGTGAGGAAGGAACTGTCTTGTATACGGACTCTTATCCTTAAAATTTTCTGTTGCATAGATCTCATCAATTTCTTCTTTTGTTCAAGTCTTTCTCACTTCAAATAAAAGGAATATCACCTTAGAGCACTGAAGTTCTATTTATGGGTAGCAGAAGTTCGTAGGGTTCAGATCTTTATTTCATTGTGTTCACTGAAAATGTCACCTAGGTGAATTTGAGTTGACAAATTCAGAATTGTTTCATAACAGCATATCAATAATTGGGCTCCACATCCCCAAACTGAATCTTACAGTCACAGTGACAGGAGCTGCCACCTCAGTAGCGTGAAGCAAATGCTACTTTACCTGATGAATGTAGAGCAGCTATGTGGAGCTCTCCATTTACCTTTATCAAGCACTACTGCATTGAAACTGCATTGTTTGGACAAAAATGCTTGGTAATGCTTCTTCGTATCATTTCTGTAGAACATCGTATCATGGCTAAGAAATGCTACACTTGGTCTGCCCGCAGTAAGGTTGACATCCTGGGTAATCCTGCTTAAGGCTGGTACAAGAGAAAGTTGAGGAGGTTGCCTGTAATTGTAATTAGGGCTTGGGATGTCTACTTTTTCTAACTTTCACTTTCTTGTGCTTAAAGCCATTATAGAATCCAGTGTTGTAAGTTTGCTGTTAATTTATTGTTTCAGCCGTGGCCTCTTTCATCCTTTGGGAGATTCCACAAGGGGCCTTTGGAAGTAGATGGAGGGAATTTATATAGGCTGGTGCTCTCTCCATGACTGTGTTGCATTCTGTAAAACCCATCAGAACAGATCTGTCTATTGAAGGAGTGTGTCTGGGGTGGGGGTGGGGGGGTATTATCATTGCTCTTGATGGTGTGGGTTGTTCATTTTATCAAATACTCATTTTGAATTCTGGCCATTTTAACCAAGTCTTTAAAAAATTGTCTTCATCATTAAAAGAAGGTTTTAAATGTTTCAGTTATTTAAATATTTTATTCTTTAATTGTAGCCAAGCCCTACAAGGTGTAGAAGACAAAATCACAAAACTAAAAGTCACTATGGTGGCCTGGGACCGTCATGACAACTCTGTTATCACAGCCGTTAACAACATGACATTGAAAGTTTGGAATTCCTTCACTGGTCAACTTATTCATGTCCTCATGGTAAGAAAAAGTAGTAATCCTTTTTTCATAGTTTGTCACAATGATTATAGCTATAGCATTGTTGTGTATACTGATACAATTTTTGGTTAGGCTAAGTGAGAATTTGGGGGGGTGGGGTGAAAGTAATATGGCATAAGCTCCAGATAGTTTAAGGTATTGAAAGGTAGATGCTTCACTTTAAAAAAATTTTTTGGTTAGGATGGCAGATTTTAGTAATTAACAAAATATTAGATTTTTTTCCCTTCAGGATGCAAGCAGTTTTTTTTGCTGAATTGTTTGTTTTTAAAAAATAGGTTTTACATAGATGTTATATTATCTAATTGGTTTCTGTTTGTTGCCCTGTTTTGTTCTGTTTTAATGTAGGGACATGAAGATGAGGTGTTTGTACTTGAGAGTCACCCTTTTGATGCTAGAGTTTTGTTCTCAGCTGGCCATGATGGAAATGTCATAGTTTGGGATTTGGCAAGGGGAGTAAAAATCCGGTCTTATTTCAACATGGTAAATATTATGTGTTTTAAGACATATTATAGAAGCTTGCTTACTTTTAGTAATTGAATATAGTTGGACAGCATTGTGTAAAATGTAAATCTGTATGTGTAGTAGATGCATGCAAGCACTAGTATGTATCCATCTGTTAATAGAGTCTTCTAGCTTTGCTAACAATTGTCTTGTATAGGTGATCTTAAAATCGAATTTCAAGCTATTCATATTCATGAATCTGAAGTTCTTTCTAGGAATTGAAGTTGTCTTGTACAAAATGTATAACAGTACTTAGACCAAGAACACTGTAATACAGGTGTGTCTCCCAGCTTGTGAGGAAGAGCCCCCAGTTATGTATAGATGTTCAGTTATAGAACATTTGTTTGCTGTGCTGGTAGAAGTTAGAGGTTTAATTGCATCTTTAGCTATACTTCGGAAGGTGGAATTAATTTTATACTTCGAAATTCATTACACTGTGCCCTGAATATATTTGTAAATTACTTGATGGGTATACAAGAGTAATGATTTGTAACATGTAAACTATAAACCTAGAACTAGGTTTCCAGTATGAGGTGCTGATTTGCACAATTCCATGTCCAATACAACAAAACTTTAAATGTATCTGTTAATTATCTGAGTATAAATTAAACAGAAAATTAAGAAACATAACTTGAAAATACTGCTCATGAAAAACGAGAGTTCCAAGTGAGGTACCACTTGTTCTCCGAGTGAATTTAAGAGCATATCTGGTTTCATTTGTCATTGCTTGAGAGCAGTTCTCAGTCATCAGAGGCCGAGTGGCTGTTTCGTAGTCTTGCTTTATACAGGAATCAGGGCCACTTGGCTTGTAATATGCAGAACTGGGTGATTGCACCACTGTGTCTCCTTTCAGACAGTTGTGTATAAATTGCCATCCAAAAGCAGGGACTGTAAAATGAGTTGGAGATAGCTGATTCTGTGGTCAAGGTTCTAAAGGAAGTTCTGTTGACACTAATAATGTTCATTTCTAAAATCTGAAAGACATCCAACTTTATATAACAGGATTCAGTTCTCTTTGCCTAGATTCAATCTGGGTAATGTCTCACTGTCTACTAATTCAGAGCAAATGGGTTTTTGTAAAGTGTGAATCAAGCAGAGGTTAAAGTTTGTAGAACTATTCCTGTCCCACGCTCCATCAGTGAATCTCTTGCATCCTTCCAGTCATTGTCCTTGACTATAAAAGGAATAGATGAAGGTAAATGAGCAAAGCCCACTCCAAATAAGAGCAAAGCCCCCCAAATAACTTTTTGTAGAGTTCTGTTTATTATATTGTAAATGTAGTAGTCAGGTATACAAACATACATGAATTTAAACTCCATAGCTTTCACTTTACACTTCTGCACTTCTAATTTAACTTTTCAGCATCCTTCACATCCCTTTAATGTATCCCTGCAGTCCTATGCCCACTTACAAGCTAGTCCCATTGAACTTGAAAACTGTGCATAGGGTCATCATAGATGTCATCTTAAATTACTGCTGGTGCTCAGGGGCATGTCTATTTTAGAGCACCAGATACCAGACAGAGGGAAAATAGATTAAATTCATAAAGGGTTTTTATTCCCTTTAGTGAAGGGGTCTAAGCCCTTCCTTATCTTATCTCACCATGGTCCATCATCTGAACTTCCTATCCCCCTCTCCCAGCCTGGAACAGCGGTGAGCTGGTTTGGGGAAAAAGTGCCTTCTATGATGTAACACAGAGAGGTAATGGGAAGAGGAGAAAGCGGAGTTCAGTTTATCACTCATGTCCATTTGAAACTAGACTATCCCATCTTCTCCTTTGTACATGGACAGGGCAGACGTATAAGTAAACAAAGGGTTTCCAACTGTCATGTTTAGTTTTCCCTTAATTGACATTTAAACTAGAGGAATACACAGGACTTAACCTCCTCTCCCTTAATATGAGAGTCAAAATAGTTATATCATTGTACTCAAATTCAAATATTTTGTGACTTGATAGAAACAAATATTTTCAGCTACTTTGCTGTATCCTCTAACTGACTGGAAACACAAAGACAGCTGATTGTGACAGTCTAGCATGTGGAATAATATGGCCTAAAAGATGCTTGAGGTTGCCTATTCCTCTACAGTTTCTGCAGAAACATTTTGTTACTGGTTTAGTGCCCCATTCTCAGGAAAGGCAAACCCTAAACAACAAAAATCTGTGTTATACCAAAGCCCCATAATTTGTATCAGTTCCTGTCTTTTCTTTGCATGAAGTAGAGCTAACATTTTAAATTTCTTTGTGATTCTAAAGGTGAATTAAATATTATTGTTAAATCTCCATTGGAACACTGCCCAAAATCCAAAGAAAGCAATTTGTCTGCCTAAAAGGGTTCTATGCATGTTTTAGGGGTTTGGCTGGTATTTCATTTCCAATCACAGCCACTCATATCAGATGTTTCTTGAGGAACTCGTCATCGTCGTCCCCCCCCCCCCTACACACACACACGTTCCCAAACATGTTTTGATGAGGCATGGACTATGGTGAAAAGGGACTGAAAGCAGCCCTGGGGCACACATAGAAGTCCTAGGTGTGTGTCCCGTTGGTGTTCCCTGTATATAATTTGGATGCAGGCTATTTTAGACAAGAGGCAGAGGAGTAGATTTTAGTATGTAATGCATATTTTAGGATGGATTTAGTTGGGCAGCCGTGTTGGTCTGAAGCAGCAGAACAAAGGTGTCACCTAAGACCAACAAAATTTTATTCTGGGTATAAGCTTGTGTGTGCATGCACACTTCTTCAGGTACACTGGAACAGAAGTCACCAACCGTTACATATAGTTAGCGGGTGAGGAGGGTGTTGCCAGGAAGGGTTCATTAGAGTCAAGGTGCATAAGTAGTAAATATAGTAGTAAATATAGCTAAGACTGGATGAAGGCAATTGGTAAGACCTGTGAATAGCAGCAAATTAGCATACAGCATGATAAAAGGAGTTCAGTCAGAATCAGCTAGTTTTTAGTAGGATCATGGCTTTCTAGTTCCATGCAAGGTTGGTGCTCTTTCAAAAGCTGACTTTACTTGGTAAGAATCTGAGTAATCTTTGGTCATCCTTGTCAATTATGATTATGATAGATTTAAGCTGTTTTAGACTGCAGTGGTAAATAGGCAATCTTATCCTGATTCATTAATGGGTAATTTGGAAATAGGTTCCATTGAAATCAGTGGAATGAGCTATCAGGTAATATTCTTCAAATTGAGATATGTTCAAACACACCTAATTTTGGAAACCCTAGTCATCGGGTATGATCTAGGACTTGACAAGCAAACTTTTATACCTCATTTTTCAGTCTGTAATAGGACTCTTTATTCCCTGTTTCCAGGGGCTTTGTTAGTTGACTGTTTGCGGAAGTATTCTTCCTCTTCCTCATTAGTAAGTCTAAATTGTAGCCATATAGTTAGGAGAAAGGATTTTCCCTGAAGTCATACTGAAATTATTTTGCAACTGGGAATATTGGTAGAGTACTGAGGACATAAAGTTCGGAGTGGTGATTGGTCACCTGTGCTTGATTGACAGGTTACAGGGAATAACAAAAACCCATTTGTTCTGGATTAATGGAAGTGGAAAACAGAAAATGAGTATCAGGTAAAATTCTTTTTAAAATATTTGCAGTTCTATAGCTGAGTTGCAAGCAATCAAAAACAGTGTCTGAGTTCAACTAAATGAACAACTAGTTTGGCTGATATAGTTCATATCATTATAGATTCAAAAGTTGGGCAAAAAGCTATGATTTCCACTACAGTTTACAAGAAGGGGCAAAAACTGGTTAGTAACTGAAATCTGTGTATCTTTTTGATGTATTAGAACAGACCACAGGATAACTAAGTGAAATATTCTGATAGTTGTTGCTATTTAAGGAGGCTGCTTTTAGATGCTTTTTACTTTAATAGTTATATTAACAACCTGTTTACCTAGCTTGTTAATGTTACTATTGAAGCAAGCGCTACTGTGTTTGATACCTGCTTGGTTTTTGGCAATAGGCTTCATATTGCACTTTAACACATGTATTGAAAATGAAGTACCTTCCCCCTTAACTTTAACCAAATAAATGCCTTGTAAATAGATTTGGATTACTTAGTTTTTACTTAAAATGCAGAAAGATAGAAAATGTATTTACATATAGCACATCAGACTTTGCAAGCCAGTAAACATAAATAACACACTGGAAATGATTTCCCTCTAACAGTATATTTTTTTAATAGGTTGTCGTGGTTGTGTGTTTGAAAATATGCAACTTTATCTGCCCGTTTTCTAGTCATCTTAATGTGCCGCTGTGTTTCAGATTGAAGGGCAAGGTCACGGAGCGGTCTTTGACTGCAAGTGCTCACCTGATGGCCAGCATTTTGCCTGCACGGACTCTCACGGTCACCTTCTCATCTTTGGCTTTGGCTCCAGTAGCAAATATGACAAGGTATCTATTGTACATAAAGTAGTCTAAATTTGTGTAGTTTGTATTAACTTCAGTACAAAACCAATCAGTTAGTTTTAATCATCTGGTATTCCAACTTCAGACTGTGATCTCTTTCTAAATACATGCTATATTTACTGTATTTTCTGGCGTATAAGACTACTTTTTAACCCAGGAAAATCTTCTCAAAAGTCGGGGGTCGTCTTATACGCCGGGGGTCGTCTTATAAGGCGGGTGATGAAACTTCCAAGCCGGACTGGAGAATCTGCAGTTACCCCATCCCTACCATGTCCACAGCTCGGCCGACGGAGGGGAACGAGGGGGCAACCAAAGGGAAGGGCACTGTGCAGACCTCCAGCCAAAGGGCGCCTTCCGAAAGACGGCGCACAGGGCTTAGTGAGGCGGGACTAGGCAGGGCCCCCCCTGGGAAATGAAGCGGCTGCTACTTGCGCCGGTGGCGGCCGCGGGAAGAGAGGCCTCGGGCCGCTTGCACTGCAGCGGGGAGGGAAACCTTGCGCCGCTTGTGGTGGTGAGGCCCTGCGCTGCTTGCGGCGGTTGCGGCGAGGCCCCACGGCCGGGGGTGGCACAAGCGGTGCGAGGCTTCCCTTACCAAGGCCAGCGGCGGCGCAAGCAGCAGCCATTTCATTTCTCAGGGGGGCTTGCACTGCTGCCGGCCGCGGGGAAGGAAGCCCCCACACTGCTCACGGGGAGGCCCCGCACCGCTCACAGCGGCTGCAGGGAGGTGTTGTGCTGGCGAACAAACCCTCGCCCCCCCCCCCGGAATTTAAAAAGACGACGCCCCTGGTGTGCGCTAGCTTACAGTTTCTTAGCCTCCGGCGTCCACAGAGCCGCTAACTGAAGGTCTGGCGCTGTATTTGGTGTGCATTGGAAGAGGGGTAGTCTTATACGGCGAGTATATCCCAAACTCTATATTTTGACTGGAAAAGTCGGGGGTCGTCTTATACACCCAGTCGTCTTATACGCCGGAAAATACGGTACATTCTGTGTTCAGTCAGCTTTTCCTGTTTGCATATAAACAGCACAGCTCATCACTTCCAGCTCAGGGGTGCTTTTTGAAATTGCTGACATCATACTTTACACTGTTTAAGAGAGAAGTGCTGCTAAACACAACTGATATGTACCCTTGAACCATGTGGGAAATAATACAGTAATACTATTGAACTGTTAATTTAACATGCTGATAATAGTTTGTCTGGGGCTTAGTGGCACAGTTTAAATTATGATTTTAAAGGCACCTTCCCTTCCTCCTGAGAGCCAGTATTTCTCCCCTCAGGTAGCCGTTACCTATTTTCCACCTGGTCTGCTGCCAGGGCTTTAGGCCAGGATCCCTCCTTTTACTAGGAAAAATATGAGAGGTCTGCACTGCACCAGCTTGGCTGAGCAACAGGTTCAGTGGTGCTAAGGGTTGCTGGAGCCAACCCTACATTTCCTCTTTGTATCTCTTCCCCAGCACAATACAAACTCAGGCTGTATTTGAGGATATACAGTGCTTCATACCCAGAGGTTGGTCAAATGCTCCCATTTTGGGTATGGGCAGAAAAGGGCCCTATTCCTCCCTGGAATTTTGCATTAGAGCATATTTTTACCTCAGGACATCTCTCCCCCCCCCCCCCCCCCACTTCCATATTAGTTGCTATGGACCTCCCTTTCTGTCATTGGGAGCCCTGCTGTTTGGGAGCCCAGTGTTTGGATTTGGCCTACCACAGCTGGAGCTGAGACACTTACCTGTGGAAGTGCCTTCATGTTGTAGCATGTTGTATTTGTAACTTGGAACTAATTCTTCTAGACATTGTATTCATTTGTTTATATAAATCATATAATATGTCATAATTATTAGGTTCTAAATGATATTAAGCATCAGACTGTGTATTTAATGAGTATGCTGGATGCTCCCTAATAATGCTGTTAATAGAAGTACAATGCCGTATAAATGCTTATTTTACGATGGACTGCATCCTGGTTAGTGGAAGAAGACTGTCCTCATTTGAAGGTTACAAATCCGGGAGCCCTTAAGCCCCCCCCGCCCCGCCCCCCCCCCCCCCCGGTGCAAATTTATTAAGTGGATTTGAGCACTCAGTACTGTATAGATAACTGTGAATGAAAACAAACTGGCTGGCAGTTGCTAGTAACTGAACTATCTTAAAGTATTATCACGATATTTTATAGCGGTTGATCACTTCCTCTGTGAACTACAGTGAGGACTGTTTGGCAAGATATCAAAAGGACATGTTTGCAGTATATTTCCACAGTAAAGAGAGACTTATATAATGAGCACTGTATCACATGTAGATGTTCTTGCCAGTTTACTTTTTTTTTTTTTGCTTTATAAGTGAAGGCTAGCTAATACCTGAGAATATCTGATTTACGGAAATGTTAGAAGGACAGCTTGTCGCTCAAACAACAATTGACTCAAGTTACTCACCTGCTTTAAATAAAACAGCTGGATCCAATTCATGTTCTCATTCAGCTAGTATTGAATGAGATTAAGCTGTGGAGCGATGATTATTCTTAAATAGTTTAACCTAGGCTTATTTCACAGGTATCTTAGATTATTGGTTATAGTTGAGAGCATCGTGTCCTTTTGTGGTGTCTGATTCTATTTTTTTAAAAAACTTTTTGTGTGATTAAATGTATATTGATTAGCCTTGTGTTTAATTTAAAAGTGGGTTTATTTGCAGATAGCAGACCAGATGTTCTTTCACACCGATTATCGGCCGCTGATCCGTGATGCCAACAACTTTGTGCTGGATGAGCAGACCCAACAGGCACCACACCTCATGCCCCCCCCATTTTTGGTTGATGTTGATGGTAATCCTCATCCGTCCAGATATCAAAGACTAGTTCCAGGACGTGAGAACTGTAGAGAGGAACAGCTTATTCCTCAGATGGGAGTAACTTCCTCAGGTATGCTCAATTACAACTATATGTGACTTCAAGGTATATGTTCAGATTTATTTGTGTCTGCTGTTAGTCAGAACATATGGAACAATGCCTTTCTTGTTGTAGGTCTAAGTTGGCCTTGCTTTATAGGTTTGGGATTCTGGGAAAATTCTCATCACCTTCACCAAAGGAACACAGTCAGATAATGTATAGCAGTGTAAACATATCTTCATGCTTCCTTTCTTCTTCTCTACCCTTCCTACATGTTTCAACTATTTTCTTCTTTTTGATTTAAAATAAACCAAGTATTATTTATGGTAGAACCAAGCTTGAGTCCTGTGGCACCCACCTGGATCTCTCTTCAAGTATTCAGGTGCCTCATAATGTACAACTCTCCTTAGGTGTGAGGCCATTACCTACTTGTGGATCCAATCCACAAGCTGGACCAGTGGGTATTAGATTTTACCATATTTTACAATAATTAGGTATCTTCCACTATGTTGCCTCTTATTAGTCACTGACTACACTGTTTTACACTTAAAAGCTACAGGAAGTTTTTGTGAAAGAAATTACAGCTTGTAACATTCAGTTAAGTTTATTTAATCACAAGGGGGGGGGGGCGTGATATTCGCAGGGGGGGAAGAAGCTGACAGCTGCTCCTCCTTCCTCCGCCCCCTTCCCCCCTTCCTCTGCCCCCCCAGAGACTCTCGGCGGCTCTCGCCGGGCCCGTCGTTCACCCCCTCCCCCCCCAGAGACTCCCGGCGGGCCTCGGTGTGAGAGTCCTGTTCAAAGTAGTCAAGGATCAGATCTCGGTTGGTTAACCACAGTTCTTTATTGCCTATTCCTACATTAGTACAGCGTCTCGGGGTATTGTCAGAGATGAGACAAATAATACAAGCGGGTCTATTATACCATTCCAAGGAGTTTGAATTACCCATAGGTAGCCAATCCCCAGGAGGGAAAATTGGCGGGCTAAAAGGTGTCTTGACCGTTTGGTTCACACAGGAAAAAAGTGAGGTGTTAAGCAGTAAATTTCCCTTCCCAAACCAGACCCCTCCGTTCACATAACAATTCATGGCTCCAAGGTTCTTTAGCATAGATAAGAGATGAGAGCCTTTCCTCCCCTTGAAGTTACTGCCGGGGCAGCTGGAATGCGGAGGCAGGGATGAGAGGCCTCGTTGTTCTCACCCTAGGGGTTGTCACCCTCCCGACCAAGCAAGGAGAAAATACAGGTCCAATACATAAAGACATAACAGGATACATAGTGTGCATGCAAGATTACATTGACAGAATTAACTGATTCTGACACCCGGCGGCTCTCACCGGGCCCGCCGCTCGCCTCCTTCCCCCCTGAGACTCCCGGTGGGCCACGGCTGCTCTTGCCGGGCCTGCCGCTCGCCCCCTTCCCCCCCGAGACTCCCGGCGGGCCTCGGCGCTTCTCGCCGGGCCCGCTGCTTGCCCCCTTCCCCCCCCCGAGACTCCCGGCGGGCCTTGGCACCTCTCGCTGGGCCCGCCGCTCGCCCCCTTCCCCCTCCTCCGCGGGCTGTCAGCTGGCCTCGGCGACTCTCGGCGGGCTGCTGCCGTTCCAAGAGCGTTCCCCGCACATGCGCAGGGGATGCTGTTTTACTTTTCGGGAGATTTAAAGATCCCCTGAAAAGTTTTTGATAGATTTCGGATTTTTCTGCAAGCGGGGGGTTTACCCCCCACCTGCAGAACCCCCCCTCTGCCCTCCAAGTGCCCCCCCCGTGCGGATTTAAGTATCCGCACGCGGGGGGGGCACTTGGGAATTAGATATATAGATAGAGTTGGAAGGGGCCATGGAGACCATCTAGTCTGACCCCCTGCCCAATGCAGGACCAGCCTAAAGCATCTCTGACAAATACTCGTCCAGCCTCTTCTTGAAAGCTGCCAGGGAAGGGGAGCTAACCATTTCCCTAGGCAGCGGATTCCACCTTTGAACCACTCTGACCGCGAAAAAGTTTTTCCTAGTATCCAGCCGATACCTTTCTGCATGTAATGTAAACCCGCTGCTTTGGGCCCTATCTTCTGCTGCCAACTGGAACAGCTCCTTGCCCTCCTCCAAATGGCAGCCTTTCAAATACTTAAAGAGAGCAATCAGGCCCCCCCTCAGTCTCCTCTTCTCCAAACTAAACATTCCCAAGGCCCTCAGCCTCTCCTCGTAGGTCTCAGGCTCCAGACCCCTGATCATCCTCGTCGCTGTCCTCTGCACCCTCTCGATTTTGTCCACCTCCTTTTTTGAAGTGAGGCCTCCAGAACTGCACACAGCACTCAAGGTGCGGCCTGACCAAGGCAGTATTCAGAGGGGCTATGACCTCCTGCGATTTCGGCGCTACGGCCCTTTTAATATTTATTTATTTATTTATTTGGATTTATACCCCTCCTAGCCAGCTAATACAACCCAAGATTGAATTTGCCTTTTTTGCCACCACATCACACTGACTGCTCATATTCATTTTACAGTCCACTCTTACTCCAAGGTCTCTTTCACATACACTACTCCCCAGAAATGTTTCCCCCATCCAGTATTTGTGCTTGACATTTTTGGGGCCCAGATGTAATACTGTGCATTAATCTTTGTTGAATTGCATCTTGTTTGCAACTGCCCACTTCTCCAGAGTATTCAGGTCTTCTTGAATTTTAACTATCTTCTTGGGTGTTTGCTCCTCCTTCCAATTTGGTATAATCTGCAAATTTAATGAGTTGTCTTTCTACGCCTTCATCCAGATCATTGATAAAAATATTGAAAAGTACCAGGCCCAAAACTGAGCCCTGCAGCACCCCACTGGACACCTCCCTCCAATCTGATGAAACGCCATTGACCACCACTCTTTGGGTGCGGTCCTCTAACCCGTTCCCTAGTCACTGAACTGTCCCATAGTCCAGTCCACAGTCTTTCAGTTTGCCCATCAGAATGTCACAGGGAACCTATGGCTGAAATGGATAAATGGACTAGAAAGTTAAATGACCTGTACTCAGAGACCTTTTTAGAAGATTGGAAAGATTTGAAAGAATATGTTGAAAAATACTGGGACATGAAAAATTACATTTATACATGGTTATAATAACATAAAGCAATAGAATTAGAGTATGTGAATGTATTAAGGATAATTAGATAATGAAGTTGTTTTTTATTTTAGAATTATATAAGAATATAGAAAGTAAGAATTAGTATATAAGTATTTTTAAGGTATATGACCGTTACCAGAAATGTAAACATAGATATAAGTATTACTATTTTGGATAAAGTGGAAAATGTGTTATGCTTCAGATGGGGTGGGAAACCGCCAATACAAGATAAAAACAAGATTATACAAATAGAACAAAATGTTATATAATATAGAAAAAAGGATTTGTATAAGATAATTTTAATGTGTTGAAAAATAAAAATTTTTACAAAAAAAAAAAAAAAAGAATGTCACAGGGAACCTTATCAAAAGCTTTACTGAAATCCAGGTAAATCATGTCACAGAGTTCCCATGATAATGCTTGTACTAGTAAAAATTAGAGAAGGAAGGTAACTTCTAAAGGTTTCTGCAATGTGTTCACCTGCAAATAATAGCGATCTTTGGTCCATGGCTTTTGTTTTTTTCCCCCTTGCTAATATTAATGTTAAGAACAATTCGCTGAAACTGTCGAGACAAAATATTTGTGTTTGCGAAGTATGAATGCAGAATTAGACTTTGTGTATCAGCTGGCTCTTCACAAGAACTATTTTGATAGTGATGAAATAAAGTGAACTAAATTCAAATTTTGCATTTCATAGGACTGAACCAAGTTTTGAGTCAACAAGTTAGCCCTTTGGACAGCATGATACAGAGACTCCAACAAGAGCAAGATCAGAGACGTTCTGGAGAGGCTGGAACTAGCAGTACTAACAGAGTTGGCAGGGGTAAAGAAATCCTTTTATTTTATGTAGCTGAATAAACAGACCACTGTATTGAATGTAGTGCTTGTAACCTAGCACTTTTACTTGATGGAAAGAGGACATTTGACCCACTTAATGCTCTCTTTAGTCTTTTTTCTGAATGAAATGATTGATATTGTTTGTTATTTTGAGAGTGGGAAGAAATGGCTACATTTTACCGCTCCAGAATATATGCCTCAAGTTGCAAGGCCAATGGCATTATGTGGCATACTATTGTGATTCAGAAATAAAACTGAGTTTTTCTTCAGATTTTCTCTTTCGAGATATTTGAGGTGGAATTGCCTTTAATACCAGAAATATTTTTATTGAACATGTTACCTAAGAATATAGGGCCAGAGAAATATGTTATAACATATATTATCACTCTAACTAGAATTTTGATGGTGAAAAACTGGAAAGGGGGCAGACTCCCATTGAGGGAAGAAATTATCACAAAGATTTTGGAGGTTGCAGAAATTGATAGGTTAAATATGAGACTTTCAAATCAAAAGGAAGATTTATATTACCAAAGATGGAGTAGAGTTTATAGTTGGATGAATGGGAATTGGTAAAGTTAGACTCACCCTAGGGAAATTGGTCGACATAAAAATGTAAATGTACTTATTTTGACTTGTATTGGCTATGTTTGTATCTATTTGCTTATGTCGACAATAATGATGTGTATTCGGAGAAAAACTCAATAAAAAAGACTTCAAGAGAGATTTTATATGAGATGGTATTATGGGAAGGGAGAGAAGAGGGCGTTTTAGGTTGTACTGGGTGAAGCTAACCCTTACAGAACAACAGGATTTTCAGGGTATAAGCTTTCAAGAGCCAACGCTCCCTTGGTCAGACACAGATAGGAATGGAGATCTGACTGTTTTTATCCCGGTCAGAAGGTAGGAGAGCTGTGGTCTCAGGTTAAAAATGCATTCTTTGAGTACCATAAAGCTTGTATAAAACTGTAACAGTTTGGTGTTCTCATTTATAGTTGTGGCAGATTTTGTCCTGTTTTCTCACTACAGTTTGTGGGATTTGTGATTGAAGGCGGTTGGCTGGTTTTTGTTTCATAGGCTCTGTAAATGCTACCTCAGAGGTACATTCGCCACCAAATGTGGGATTAAGACGCAGTGGACAGATTGAGGGGGTCCGCCAGATGCATAGCAATGCTCCCAGGAGTGAGATGGCCACTGAGCGAGACCTGGTAGCCTGGAGCCGGAGGGTTGTGGTGCCAGAACTGCCCCCAGGAGTAGCCAGGTAAATTCAGACTTCTTGGTATAAAATCGATAAAAGTCCCATTGCTGAATTTGGAACTATCGCATACGAAACCAGACACTGAAGTGTGCCTTTTTTGGTAACTTTACCAGGTTTGTAGTTCTCAAATGTATATTATGTGGTTGTTTGCTGTTGCGGGTAAAAGTAAATACATGAATTTGTCATCTTGGGCCTTTCACTTTTCTAGGTAAATCAAAGCTATTATTATGCTGTTTAAGCACTTAGAGAGGGCAGTCTGGTTGCTGCTGCTTTTGTGTTGAAATAACATTTTTGAAGTTGCATTCTTAAACATCTATTTTATTAGGACATCTTACAGTCAGTCGTGATTATGTGGGAGTACAGTCCCTCCCTGCAGGAATCATTATGGAGTTTTTAATTTACTTAGAAGTGTGCTGTAAAATAGCATTAACACCTGTCAATTCCTTTCCTACAGTAGGCAGGAGGAATGGCGAACGGCAAAAGGGGAAGAAGAAATAAAGATTTACAGATCGGAAGAAAAAAGGAAACACGTTACAAGTCATGTTCCTAGAGAGAACAAAATACCTTCTTTGCCTAAGGTAAACAGTGAGCTATTCGCCAGTATTCGTGAAGGGTACGATCCTAAGTGTTGGCCTTGTTGTTATCAGTAAAACTAACTGTTGAGTAAACTTGGATAATATTAGGTTATGTTAAAGGTAATATAGAACAGGTCTTAAATCATAGCAAGGCAAGTTTCATGGAAGCTGATGAGAGATGGATAGTTGGGAACTATAGCTGCATATAAGCACAGACAGTACAGTAATATAACTGAATTTATTTCTTTATCTCTTGAGAATGGCTAATCTTTTATATTTTCTCAAGTGTATATTACTGGAAATTGATAAAATGCTTCTTTATAGTCCTGATAAAAAGATTTTGCAGCCAAAACATTAAATCTGTATTTGTGTGTGTGTGTTTATACTTGCATATCTGTACTCAAGCATATTGTCTTAGCTTTGTTGCCTCTTTCATAATAATATTTCAGTTTGAGCTGCTTTAACAGTAGAAAATAGTGCCTTGCTGGTTTGAAGATTTTTCCCATTGTTAATCCCATCCTCTCTGGATGCTTGGGAGAGGGGGACCAATTCTTACATTATTTCTCTGTATTGTCATGGCTACAGAGTGATCTTCCAACTTGTTCTAAATGTGTAGTTAGGTATGTTGTTATTGCTGAGAATTAAATTACTGAGTAGAAATTTTCCATGGTCTGTTACTTTTGAAATTTTTAAACTGTTTGCATTACATACAAAACGACTCAGTTTCAAAGTGAAGGTTTTGCAGGCTATTACCACCTAGTGAAAGTTCTTAAATCTGTTCAGTCTCTGTCATGTTGTTATCCCATATTGCTTCCCTTCTAGTATTCAGAATCGGCACAGACAGGATCCAGTTAGCCAGACATGCATACTTAGCTTCAGCAACCTGCATAGCATTCAGGTCATCTATTTATTTAGATAACCCACTTTTCTTCCCAGTTAGGACCCAAAGTGACATTTTATCCTGACAACAAAAGCCCTGTGAGGTAGTTTAGGCTGAAAGTAAAACTGGAAGGACACCTTCAGCAAGCTCTGTCAGAATGGGGATTTGAACTTTGGTATCTCAGATCTGACATTCTAAGCTCTTTGCTGCATTCTCAGTTTCAAACTTGCATTTGTGTCATGATCTAAAGTGGAAGATGTTTACTGAAAGCACAATCATTTTTATGCATCATTACATTGCAGGCTACATAGCTCTAAGTATCATGTTTGCACAATTCAGTGTTTTAAGTTTTTAGTGAATTTGTGTGAGGAGCATCTAGTGAATTCTAATAAATGGGTGTTCAGACAAAAGGATTCTGTTTTGTTGCTGTTTTTCTCCCAGGCAGGTACACTCAGTAGAGGAAAGAACTTTGTCATCCTGTTTTTTTTCTGTATTATGAAAAATACAACATGCTCATTAATCAAAACTGAATTTGAAGTTTGTGATTTCTCATAACAGCCATCTCTTGTGTCTTTGTAGAATCATTCCAGTGATCATGTATTAGATGTTGGCGATTTGAAAAAACAGCAAACCAATCAGCATAACTATCGGACTAGATATGCATTGGAAGAAACTTCCAGGCCAAATGAAGATTTGGAAAATGGAAATAATTCCTCAGATGTAAGATGCTTGCTTGCAGAGTTTCATGTTGTGTTCATCAGATTTGTGATGTCAGTTACACAAAATATGGTTAGGTTGTACATGTTAAAACTGATAATTTTTTATTAATTACTAGTTAATGTTTTCATGTCAAAAGCATATAAAAGTAACTGTATATACAAAAGAGTATGGTAATATCCAAGGACAATTTACGTTTTAAAACTTACTTTGGGTGGCATCAAGAATCTCAGTTTCAGAACTTGACAGGGTGGGAGTAAGGGGAACTGTTGTCCTATCTAGATTGTGACATTGCATTGTCAAGTGATTATCACCAAGCTTGTTTGGCTTTTTGAGAATGTAGAGGTTAGTGTTCACCTGAGCATCATGCACAGGTAGTACAATATTTCTTGGTTCAGAACAATTTACCTGCATCTGGAGGGCTGCAGCACTGCACAAGGACACCAGTAGGATTGCCCATAGCAGATGCCTTGAGAATACATGGAAGATAACGCTTGGGGTCCATTCTGTAGGGATTTTCACTGGAAATCTGTTTAACTTAATGTCTGTGTAGGAGGGAATATGCTATCATTTATCTCATTTCTTTAAGAGGAGTTTGTATTTTTCTTTTACCGTGGATTAGGGATAAAAGAGTAAAGGTGGTATGTTTATTGAAATACTCACATCCCAATAATAATTTTCTTGGCTAAAGGGCCACTGAAGAATCCTCAGTGCGTAATTTCTTTAAATTGGGGTTTTGCAAAGTAGGTAAGAACACTATGAAACGACCTTCAATGGTGTTAGAAGAAATATTCTTGTAATAAAGTATCTCCATTCAGAGATAGGTAGATGAATTATATTACACTGATCATAATAAGAACAAAAAGATAATATTAACCTCAAACAACTGTTGTTGCTCTTAGGAAGGAGAAGTAGCTGTTGCCAGTGGTGGAACATCTGAAGATGAAGGAAAAGCATGGCATAGTGATGGTAGTTCTAGGTAAGGGAAAAAATATAAAGATGTATTGATTTCTCTGATACATAAAAACCTGTACCAATAAATGTAAGAATATATGTGATTAAGAGATCTTGCAGTTCTGTGCTGTGAGATCATAGAAAAGTATGAAGGTAGGCGGACTGCGGTGGGGGTGGGGGTGCACCATGTGCAGAAGGGAAAGGGGTGTGGAGGTGGCGAAGCTAGCAAAGCATATGTTGGGAACCAGATGTGGGGGAAAGTGCCCTTTGGGGAGGGGGAGCAAAGCATGACAGAAGGGGGGGAGAAGCCGCACAGTGAGAGGCTGGGAAGGTGGTTGAGGGCCAGATTTTCTCAGCCTCACAGGTTTTCATGATCTGCAGCAGCCTGCATTCTTTCAGCAGCGGTCCAACCCGCAAAAGCTGCTACTTAAATTTTGGATGTCTATCTTGAGATGCAAGGGGATTGTCCCCGAAGAGAAGACTGCCACATTTAAATGCACACCTAGTGTATGCACAGGAGCAATTTGCATACATGGGATGGCCTCTCTGGAGCCCAGCTTTAATATATAATGAAATTATTTTGTATGTTGAAAAATAAACTGTATAGTAGCAGTTGTAATTGGCTTTGCATAAAAAAGCAACACCATGATACATTTGTTATAGCAATAATTCGTGCTGTGTGTCTATATAATAACACTATTTTTAAATGGTTGGTAGTATTGAATTTAAATTGAACTTTCAGGGAGAATTGGAGTAGTTCTAAATTTTCATGTGGTTTATTTATACATCACAGAAAAAGTGAAATTGAACAAGTTAGCATGAATTTGAAAATGTAAAATTTTAAAGGGTGCTGCTACTATTTAGTAATGCCACCAACTGGTTTTTAATATGAACAGAATGTGACCTTCAGTGACTTGACAGCATACTGTCAATACACCAGTGAGCGTTTTGGTTCTGATTTTATTCGATTTTAGGAATCCCTTGTACCCACTTTATTTCTTGTGGGGTTTTTTCCTCCCTGTAAAAGTTGCAGCTGAGAATTTGGGGTGGGGGGGTGGGGGGGGGGGTCGGGGGTTCAGTCATCTTTTCCCTGATGCTGTTTTAAAGTCACCACAAGGCTAGGGAAATTTACAATGGGTACCTGACTGCACGAACATCAGGAGCTGTGTGGGAAACCTTAAGGTGCAAAGAAGGATACCACAATGTAGGACTTCTTCCTGTCTTTCACTTAGTATCTGTGGTGGCTAAAACCCCAGAAACCTTCTCAATTCCTCTGTGGTGCCCATGTCATCAGAGCAATAGTAGCAGTCACTGCAAGAGGAAGGGCAGCACCATGGAAAGGGCCAGGAGATCTTGAATAATTTCCAGAATTTGTAGTGGGTCTTTTCTTTTACTTGTTGAATGTTGCTTATAATTTACAGGGCCCTTTCTAATGTAAGCCTTCGGAGAATAACCCATTATCACTAATGTTACTTTAATCTCACAAAATCTCACAAAATATGAATTACAAGCAACATTATGTTATGATTGAAAGAGTGTATTTAAGTGAGCCCAAAGCCTTGCACATATTCAGGAGGATTTTGTACTTTTTCTTCTTCTTTAAACAAACCCTTTTGTACCATGTCACAGCTTTTTTCAGCTTCAGAAATGTCTCACTTGCTCCAATGGTTTGTTCACAAAAGATAAATCCATGTCCTATTCAGGTTCGTTGTCTGGTTCTTTGGATCCTGGCAACAGTTCTGAATTCAAATATATTCATCCATTTATTTATTTGCTATAATATTTATCTGCTCAGTAGTCTCCCATAACATTCTAAGTAGATCAAAACAATTATTCATTCACAGTTCCGTTTAAATAAATCAAACCATAAATTAGGGTTTATTTCATTAGAGATTTAGGGGGGAAATTTATTAGAACATCTAAAGAAAATTTCATCATTTGGTCATTCTGTTGTGAAGTATATTTTGAGCTTGTTTCCCTGGTTTTCTATATCAGAGATTACATTGTACAGACTTTTTAATTAAATGGCGCTTTTGTTTATGCAAAAACACTTAAATTTTATCCATTCTCTTTCCAGTAAAGCAAGGGTTTCATCTCAAACTGGAAAGTTATTTACTCAGATGGATGTTAAACTGCCATTGCATTTACTGTTCATTTTTCATTCTCCTAGTGACTACTCTAGTGATTATTCTGACTGGACAGCAGATGCTGGAATTAATCTACAACCACCAAAGAAAATTCCTAAAATTAAAACTAAGAAAGTGGAGAGCAGTTCAGAAGATGAGGAGGGCCCTGAAAAACAAAGGCAAAAACAAATCAGAAAGGAAAGGAAAAAAGGTATCGAAGATAAAGATGGTCCAACATCACCAAAGAAAAGGAAACCCAAAGAAAGAAAACAAAAGGTTGTATAATAGTTATAAAACAGCAACTCAAAAAAAAAATTAGGCTGTTTTGATTTCTTTCCATTTGTTAACCTAGACTACATTTTCAAGCATTTGTAGAGTTAATTCATTTATCCAAAATATTTGCATATTGAAGGCTGATTTTTTTTTTACATTATCCTGACTTTTTGTTCAGAACTTTTGTTACATTTTTCATGTGTTAAATATATAAGTACTATTTTGTTTCATACATTTCTATTCCATCAGCTTGACTTGGGGACTTGCAGCGCAGTCCTCTGCAGAGATACTTCAGTTTAAATCCATTTATTTCACTGGGCTTAGGCTGGAGTAACTCAGCATGGGATTGCACTACACATCCATTAAAGTGCAGTGCCCAATATCTGTCCTCCTTATACCTCCTAAAGTGCAACTCTTGTTGTATATAAGTACAAATGAGCCCTCTGAAATAGCTCTAGGTCTTCTATTTCAAGGAACTCAGCTATCTTTGAAAAGCTGAAGAAAAGTATTCATAAACAACTTTCCTGAAGAGTTTAAAGACCATGCAAAGAACAGATTTGCATTCATTATTAAATTCAAGTGAATGGGAACTGGAAGCACTGTGGGTTGAAACCAAAAATATTATAAAGGAAGAATGTGCCAAGACTATCCCTGTAGCCAAAAGAAACAAAACAGCCTTGATGGATGGATTGATGAAACTCTAAAAATTGATAAAGATAGATAGGAAGCAAAAGTAAAAGGTGACAGAAATAGAATCAGAAGTCTAAATGCAGTTCTGGTATGTAGAAACAAAGAGAACTGTTACAACAATCAGTGTAAAAAGAGACGAGAACAACAAAACAAGAAGAACAAGAGATCTGGTCCACAAGATCCAAGACATCAAAGGAAATTTAAAGAATGGTTTGGCATGTTGGAAGATTAATATGGAAATATATTAACTGAACAGAAGAGATGAAAGGATAATAGATTCCTTAAAAGATGAATCTTTTGAAGAAGAACCCACAACTTTAGAATGGAAAGTTGCACTGAGAGCAATTGGGAGAAACAAATCACCAGGAGTAGAAGGGATATCAATAGAGCTATTTAAAGCCACAAACAGAATCCATCAAAATGTTAACAAGACTATGCCACCAACTGTGGAAAACAAGACAATGGCCCACAGATTGGAAACCCTCAATTTACATTCCATTCCCCAAAAAAGGAGATGTTAAAGACTGCAACAACTATTGGCACATTGCATTAATATCTCTAGACAAGTGAAGTGATGCTCAAAATCTTGCTGTCACCAAATATGGAATGAGCAATGCCAGATGTTCAAGCTGGATTCAGAAAAGGCGGAAGCACTAGAGAACATATTGCGAATGTATGTTGGTTACTGGAACATATGAGAGAATTTCAGAGGAAAATCAGGTTATGTTTCATAGATTACAGCAAATTTGACTGTGGATCATGAATAGTTGGGTTGGTTTTAAAAGAAATGGGTGTGCCACAACATCTTGTTGTTTTGATGTGCAACCTGTACTCTGTAAAAAAAGAGGGGGGGGAATCTAAACCAACAAAGCACAAACTTCCAAAGGAAGTTTAGAAAACTTATTTAGGGCCAGAAGTTAAAAACATAAGTAATTATACAAAAGATTTTATTTGAAAGACATATAAAAACCTTGTAGGGGCCCAAATAAAGTCTTGTAAAATGTTCAAAGTTACAAATACACAAAAAAGAACAGTGCATGACCTGACGCATTTTAGCTCACAAGAACCTTCTTCAGAGGTCAAGTAGTACAAAATACACCATGCAACAGAGTCCCTGTAACACATGTAAGGCAGTAAACAATAAATAATATAGGACCAAAAATGGAATGCTCTATGGGGAAATAAAGAATGTTTTAGATTAATATTTAATTACTCAATTGAAAATTCCATCCAATATTAATTTTTTTTTACTGTACCCAAATATAATATACTTACTTCCAATATGGAATTGAATGACTCACCAAATGATTTCTATATGGGGCCACAAATATATCTGGCCTTGTGTCAGAAGTAGTTTATATACTGGAAATAATATCAGTCCCAATCTGTACCTAGAAATAAAGATGAATTCCAAAATATAACAAATAAAGAGAAAAATACCTCCCAGTTTAGGTCCTAAGAGTGCAAGTAAAATTGTCTTGTCAGGAACAATGGGCCATCAGTATGTAACAGTGAAGACAGTTATCATGAACTTAAGTAGTGTAATAGAGAATGATGTAATGCTGATGTAGTGTCAGAGGTCACAGAGAGGCAAATAATTTCGGGGGGTATGACGTTGCAAAAAAGACTTAAAGAGGTAGTGCCCATATGTTGCAATGCTAATATAACAGTGACAATGCAAAAAGACTTAAGGAGATAACATCCATACATTGCTGCTGTAATGTCAGAGGCCACAGAAAGGGATTTTTTTTTTTACTCTGGACAAGAGTTTACTGTTAGGACAGAATATGGAGAAAGAGAATGGTGTCAGACAAGGATGTATTTTATCTCCTTATCTTTTCAATTTGCGTGCTGTACATCATAAGGGAAAACTGGATTTCGATGGAGGTGGGGTGAAAATTGTTGGAAGGAAGATTGCTATATGCAGATAATGCCACATTACTGGCAGAAAATAGTGAAGACTTGAAAGATAACTGCTGATGATGGTTAATGCAGAAAGTGCCAAAGCAGGATTACAGCATAACATCAAGAAGACAAAAAGAATGACTGCTGGGGAATTGCACAACTTTAAGATTAACAGTAAAGAGATTGAAAGTGTTAAAGATTCCATTCCTTGGCTCTATTATCAACCAAAAGGGAGACTGCACCCAAGGAATCAGGAGCTTGAGACTGGGAAGGAGCTATAAAAGATCCGTATGTGTAAGGCTGTGTTGTGGGTGACCAAGATCGAGAGAATTCATACCATAGTATTCCCCATTACTATGTAGAGGTGTGGAAGCTGGACAATGAAGAAAGCTGACAGGAAGAAAATTGAGTCATTTGAAATGTGGTGTTGGATGAGAGTTTTACAGATACCATGGATAGCCAAAAAGACCAATAAGTGGGTTCTTGAACTCTCGTTAGAAGCTAAAATGATCAAACTGAGGCTATTATACATTACGAGAAGACAAGACTCATTGGGAAAGACAATAATGCTAGGAAAAGTTGAAAGCAGCAGGAAAAGAGAAAGATCCAGCATGAGATGAAGTAAATAAATCAAGGAAGCCATAGCTCTCAGTTTGCAAAACCTAAACAAGGCTGTTAATGTTAGGACGTTTTGGAGGGTATTAATTCATAGCGTTGCCATCAAGTCAGAAGTGACTTGGTGGCACTTAACACATGCACCTTTAGTCGCTCCCATCTGATTATTTGATAACATTTATGTACCCCAGCTAAATTCAGGGCCACCAAAGATACACACATATTTGTGTGTTTTTGAAATTGAAAATCAATGAGTTGATTTCTCAGAACCATAAAATATGTTAAGTTGTTATGACCTTTACTCAACGTAAAGGTCTGGTTTAAAGAATGATCAAAGGTACAAGCTGAGACTACTCTGAATATGAAATTATGGTGTGTATTAGGTAGGAATAAAGGTGTTCTGCCCAAGAAAGGAGTTAGTATTTAAGACCCTTTCATATTTTTTTATATATATATAATTTATACACACACACGCACACACCCCGTCTGACACACTCTAGCATTATAACTAGTGTGGCTAAGAAAGATAGGGCAGAAGTTAGCTGTTAGTGAATCCTGTGTGTCTGTGAAACCAAATGAAAGCGTGGAAGTTTGATTATACAGTTAGTGAATGTGGAAAGAACCTGGCTTTTGCCTCTACCATGTAATCACCAGAGGTTTGACCTTCCAGGTAAATAGTGAACAAAATAGATCATGATGGGTAGCCAGATTAGTCTGTCTGTAGCAGTAGAAAAGAGCAAGAGGCCAGTAACACCTTAAAGACTAATAACATTTGTGGTAGTGTATGAACTCTTGTGAGTCATTGCTCACTCTTTCCTGGTATCTGAAGAAGTGAGCAGTGGCCCACAAAAGCTCATACCCTACCACAAACTTAACAAATTTTGTTAAGTCTTTAAGGTGCTACTGGACTCCTACAGTGAATGATATAGTTTTGCAGTGCATGATCAAACTGTTTCACTTCATATGTAGCATTGCCTGCAACGAATGGAGACCTATGGGGGTACAATATGGGCCTTTGTGCAAAGTACACATGCGTGCGTACACACATTGTTCCCATCATAGTGATGGTGATAGGTATTGCACCTATACAGATGTTGTCAAGTTCCTAGCATTCCAAAAGACACAGGGTCATTTATTTATTGGCTATCTTTCTATACTTTCAGTGTTAGTTTTGAGCTGTGTATGCTATTTTAAACCCTTTGATTTAAAAAAAAAATCTATATCTACCCAATTCCTGAGTGGATTTCTAAATAGCCACTGTGAGGCCAAATAGAGAATTAAGTATATATATTTAGTTCACAGATACTGTATTGTGGGAAGAAACACTGATAGGTATGCCTTTTGGAAGGCTCAGTTTCCTACAGTTTACTACTCCCCCCCCCCCCCTTCAGAAGTTAAAAAAAGCATAGGTTGCATTGAATGGACAGGGAAGCAGAATATCAAGTGCTCCCTTTGCATCTGAAAAAAAGGATAGAGTGGACTGGCAGTAATCAGTTACTCCATAGGGAGTCATACCTCACGACTAGAGTGCTAGGATTCTGAGTTGCTGACGTTTGAAAATATACACATACACGCCAGGTTTGCAGCCATTCCGAGAAATTTTTCCTTCTGTATTTTTTAATGTTTAATGAGAATAATTTTTATATGAATTTTTCTACAAGTCCATTTGGATTCACTGAGTCAGGGATTAATTCACACTTATTTTGGATTTTTTTAGAGGTTGGCTGTGGGAGCATTGGCCGAAAACGGGCTGACCTTGGAAGAGTGGCTGCCTTCAGTATGGATTACAGATCTTGTTCCTCGCCGATGTCCATTTGTACCTCAGATGGGAGATGAGGTATTTTGTCTTTGCGCTGTCTCATAAAGTCATCAGAGTAGGCTTTTAAAAAACATTTTAACATTTAAACATTTTAAAAATGTTTTAAAAAACATTTTAGATTTTTTTAAAACAAAATGATCAGAACTGCTTTCTTTGAATTAAAAGGCCAAGTATTTTAGGTACTGAAGTTAACCTTGGTATAAAGTTAATTTTTTTTGTATAGGAGGAGTTGAAGGGAATGTAAGTTGGAATCCGTGAGACACTGATGGCTGAAAATATATAAAAGGAATAAAGGGAAGAAAACCCATATAGGAATAATTTGAGATATATGTATACCAGTATACTATTCAGTTATCCAGCAATGGTGACTTGTGAAACATCATAGTGAAGAAATGGGGCAGTTAGAATTTTTCTTCTTTTGTTATGTGCTGCCTTCTCTTGCCAGGACTCTGAGTCCAGCACTTGCTAACAGTTGTTTATCAGCCTTTTTCTAGAATGACACGTAAGCAATGACAGATAACTGTAGCATCAACTTTCTCTGTTTTAGAGTATAGCATGAATGAATAAATTTTGATTTGTCATGGACATGTTTGAATATGTTTTGTGTGATTCATCCAGTGTGAGTGTGTAACCTACTATTATTGTAAAGAAAATTTTGTGGTTTGAGGAGTTGAACTGTTTAATATGCATGCTGTGTTCATTTTACAGACATTATAATATACTCACAAATTTTGTGCTGTGTTCTTAAGGTATACTATTTCCGACAAGGCCATGAAGCATATGTTTTAATGGCAAAGAAGAACAAAATATACAGCATTAATCCCAAAAAACAGCCATGGCATAAGATGGAGCTACGGGTATGTTTTTCTCACCCTTCCCATTTATCTTTATGTATTTAAAACAAATCTGCTGGTGATCTCTGTAGGGACCTCACGATATGCCCTCTGATTTTATGTGCAAATTCCACCAGTTGCCACTTTAAAGAGGAATTTAAACTAAGATGTAAGACCGATGAGCAAATCCTGGTGAAGAATCATGTTGACAAGCATTTTTGATATATTTTGTAAGCATTGAGGATAAGAAAAGTAGAGGAAGGGAGTTTCCTGTTCTTAACCATGGTCAACTGATTTCGAGCATATTATCTGCACTGGCTCCAAGTAGCAGTAATTTATACTTAGAGCAGAATGATGTTTTAACATAAATGTTATGAATTTGTATAAGAAGAAGAAGAGATTGGATTTATACCCCACCCTCCACTCCCCAAGGGAGTCTCAGAGCGGCTTACAAACTCCTTTTCATTTCCCCTCCCCACAACAGACACCCTGTGAGGTAGGTGGGGCTGAGAGAACTCTTTCCCAAGGTGTCCTTGAGGGAACAGCTGGTACAGAGCTATGGCTTGCCCAGGGTCATCCAGCCAGGTGCAAGTGGAGGAGCGGGGAATCAAACCCGGTTCTCCCAGATTAGAGTCCACACACTTAGCCACTACACCAAACTGTTATACTGGGGGGGGGGGGGTCCTGTTGCCCCACACTGATAACCGTGATTTAAAGTGATATTTTGTAGCAGTCAGCTAAGCCCATCCCTACAGTCATAGAGACTGAATAAGATACCCAGATTCTGGATAGATACCCAATGGGCTTGTGTTTTTCATACACAGCAGCCAGTATCACACAGCAAATTCCTTTTTTCTTTAAAAAATATTTTCCTTTGAACAAATGCATGACTTCCTTAATCATTCATCATCAAAAAAAACATTTGGGTTGTGTAAATTAGCACAGTGGAACACAGCCAATGTTTCTGAACTGGGAACAATTTTATTAGAGCAGTGGTTATGATAGCTTGCTAATCTTTCCAAAGGGAGAAGGAACACTGTCAGCAGCATTGTGACTGGAACATGGCTGGAAACATAGTCTTCTTTCTTATGCTTTTGTATAAGAGAGATACACTAAATATAAGGGGGATGAGGTGAATCAAGGTATACAGTGCCTTCCTTCCACTCACTGCTTTTACCTTTATTGAATTGCGTTCTTGCTTATCTGTAGGTATTCAAATTAAGGTACAGTACTGAAGTTTCCTAGAAGAATCGGAAAGCAATAACCACTATTATGTCTATTTTACTATTTAGCTTATTCTAGTACAGTAAATTTAAGGATATTTTGTTTCCATCAGGAACAAGAGCTGATGAAAATAGTTGGAATAAAGTATGAAGTTGGTCTGCCTACACTTTGCTGTCTTAAGCTTGCTTTTCTTGACCCAGATACTGGTAAATTGACTGGAGGATCTTTTACAATGAAGTAAGGGAAATCATTGTTCACTTATAGCTTGCATAGATTTAAATTAAAAGGTGCTTATAAAATGAAACTGACTTTCAAGTTTAATGAGTAGATTTTGCAAGTTCAGTTTTGAAATTCTGGATGAAAAATCCTTTTCTGTCAGTCGAACCTAAAACCAAGAGAGAGATAGTGGAATGCAATACAAAAGATGTTTAAAATGGGCCTGTAATAAAACTTGATGGATAAATAACGGGTTAGGTTTTAGGCTGTGCTCATGCACCTGTGCTTGCAGAAGGGAACTTTCACTCCTTTCTGCTGCAGTCTGCTTTGTGTCCTATTTTAATGGAAAACGAGGCTAATAGCAGATCTGGAAATCCAATTGAAAAGCAGTGGCATGGAAAAGGCAGTTCAGTGTGGGGTCTGTATGTGTGCATGCTCATACCCATGGGTACACATATATATTATTGTGCATAATCCTTCCCTACATTCCTTTTCAAGAAGCTTCACCAAATATGCTTTGGGGAATGGAGCTGTGGGGAAGGAGCAGTGGATGGGGGGAGAGTTGAATGTCTCTTCCGAGATCATACTTTCCCCCTTGGTGCTTTTCAGCTGTTCATTGTTGACACAGATTCCCAGGGCTGACTTTGCCTAGTCTGTTTGTCTGGGAAGGGGGGAATTGTATTTTCTACTGATGCTTTAAATTCTTATGTGAACCTGTGTTGTCGAAAGATTTTTTGCTATGAAATAGTTCACTTCTTCTCATCATCATTTTTGTTATGCCTAGATATCATGATATGCCAGATGTTATAGATTTTCTAGTCTTAAGGCAGCAGTTTGATGATGCAAAGCACAGACGATGGAACATAGGTAGGTACCTTAAGATGCAAACAAAGCTGAGAAAGCACTTTTTACAAAACATAATTGATGACTCCTCTGACAAGATACATTGATAATCACTGGTTCAGGTGACTTTAAAAGGTGATTTAACACATTCGTGGAACTGAGTTTTTCACTAACCATTAAATAGGACAACTGTGGAATTTCCTTTTTCAAAGGGAGGAGGAGGAGATTGGATTTATACCCCGCCCTTCACACACAGTCTCAGAGCAGCTTACAAACTCCTTTCCCTTCCCCTCCCCACAACAGACACCCTGTGAGGTAGGCGGGGCTGAGAGAGCTCTGAGAGAAGTGCCCTTTCAAGGACAGCTCTGACAAAACTATGGCTTGCCCATGGTTATCCAGCAGCTACAAGTGGAGACGTGGGGAATCAAACCCAGTTCTCCCAGATTAGAGTCCGCACACTTAACCACTACCTCTATGTAAAGCAGGGTTTTTATGACTACAAAATGTAGAAGGGAGAACCTTCAATGCTGCCCTGAGCTCCTTGAAGAAAGAGTAGGATAAAAATGTACTAGGTAGGTCAAAATTGACAGATACAGCGGACCAATGTTTGAAACAGGCTACTGGGCTAAATGGCCCAATATTTCCAGTCTGATTTAGCAAGGCTTTATTATGCTTTGTTAAATCAACATGCCAGTAATCATTGAGACAAAATTTCCTTTGTTTTAGTGGTGCCAGATTACAAGTAGAAAAGATTCATGTATACTCTTTCACATCGTTTCACGGAAAAATAACTTGCAAGCATGAATATTTTGGGTGATATCTGAAATACGGCAAGCAGAACTCCATTGTGCCCTCTGACACTGCCTCCAGAGTTCACGAGATCCTTACAAAAACTGTTATTTGGTGCATTGGGGTGGGGGTCTGCAGTGGAAGGGAGGAAAATCAGTAATTTAAAATGAGTTTCTAATTTGTGTAGTCATGACTAGCTGATTAATCTGTCAGTTTGGAGCTTCATGTGGTATCTAGGTATACAAAACTTCAAAATACATGGCAAAGACTAGGCCTTCTCTTTCAATTAGTGTACGCAAGCAAGACTTTCAGTTTGTTTCTGTAGCTGTAAGGACGATTATTAACCTGTGTCACCAAGGACTTCCGGTCTCCAGCTTGGGCTGGGTGGCAGTGTTGCTGTTTGCTCTGTGAAGAATTCTTTCTTTTAATTGTTTTTAGTTGATTTTATCTTCTGGTTCTGTTCCCAGGGTCCCCTGGCTTGATCGGTTTTATTGTGAAGTAGCTGCCTTTGGCATCCTTATATGTTTTGATTTTTTTAATGTGTTTTTTTTGGTTTTGTTCTTGCCAGTGAGTGTGACTGGGCGCTTGCAGCTTGTGGTCCACTTCCAAGTGTACTGTTTTAGCAGGGGAGTAGTCTTTTGATTGTTCTCTGCTCTGTTGAGTGTTTTATATGGTTTTAAATAGTTGTTTATTTGGTTTTAAGTTATTTAAATAGTTTTAATTTTTGAATTTCTTCTATTGAGTTGCTGGGTTTTGTTTTAAATTGCTTCTTATCAGTTTTGGGGAATTTATGTGTTTACTCTAAGTAGGCGTTGTTTCAGCTGTCTGCAACTCCTCTCTGTGATGATAGTTTAATGTTTGGTTTTGTCCTGTCTGTCTTGCTGTTTCCCATTTTTGACATCTTCGGGGAGCTCAATACCTGGTTTAATTTTGGTTTATGCTGGGTGGGTTGGGCTGGGCGGTGACATGGCTTTTGCTAGCTACGATCCGAGAGATTTATTCCAATTTTAAACCCTAATTATTCTAATTTTAAATGCTGTTAGAGTCCATAGTATTTTATCTGCATCTATTATTCTGTTTGTCTTCCCTTCTTTTCCTTTGGTATCTTCAAGTGATTTATTTTGTTAGTGCCAGTGTATAGCTGACCTTAGCTAACTTAGTGTATGGCTGACTTTGGTCAACTTAGATAGCTTAGACTGCTGTTTTATTTGTTAAACCTGCATCAGCTGAGCATTAAGGTTCTAAAAACTATTCTAGTGCTCTTTCTTTAGCAAATAAGATCTACCAAGTCATTCTTTTTGAACTGAGAAGACTGGGCTTTAATTTGTTCTTCGGTCCCTGCATTTATATAGAAGTGTTGTTTTTACAGAAGTTGGCAAGTGTGAATAACATCCTGTGGAGACATAACATTTTAAGATACAATTATTTATTTATTTATTTATTTATTTATTTATTTATTTCCCGCCTAGCCAGCACAGGCGGCTCTAGGCAGCTCACAACAATTAAAATTGATACATACAGAATATAATAAATTACAATAAAACCACAGACCACTAAAAAATGGCGGCAATTACAAATCCAGTGCCAGGGCAGCAACTACATCCCCTACAGCCAGGAGGCAACCACCTACAGATATACCAGTAACTTAGCTGGCCAGTTACCCGTGGCCATTTCCCCCCGTGGCGGCCCCAAAAGCCTGGCGGAAGAGCTCCGTCTTGCAGGCCCTGCGGAACTGCAGAAGGTCTCGCAGGGCCCTGATATCTTCCGGGAGCTCATTCCACCAGTGGGGGGCCGCCACCGAGAAGGCTCTGTTCCTGGTGGTTGCTAACCTGGCTTCTCTCGGGCCAGGGAGGGCCAGGCGATGTTGTGTGCCTGACCGCAGTGCTCTCTGGGGTATGTATGGGGAAAGGCGGTCCCTTAGGTAAACAGGCCCCTGACCATATAGGGCTTTAAAGGTTAAAACCAACACCTTGAACCGGATCCGGTACGCTATAGGCAACCAGTGCAGTGCCTTCAGCACAGGCTGGACATGGTCCCTCACAGAGAGACCCATCAACAGCCTGGCCATGGCATTCTGTACCAGCTGCAGCCACCGGAGCTGGGACAAGGGCAGCCCCGTGTAGAGAGCATTACAGTAGTCAAGTCTCAAGGTGACCATAGCGTGGATCACTGTTGCCAGGTCATTTCATTCAAGGAAGGGAACCAGCTGCCTAATCAGCCTCAGATGATAAAAGGCTGCCTTGGCAGTGGCTGCTACCTGGGCCTCCATGGTTAAGGAGGCATCCAGGAGCACTCCCAAGCTCTGAACCCTCGGTGCTGGCACCAATGGTGCCCTCCCGAAGGCCGGCAATGGGTTCCCTACCCCTATGGTTAGCATTTGAGTTTCTTTAGTTGTAAGAAGTATGGAACCATTTTTGTAAGTGTTATGTTGAAAATGCAGGTTATATATTTAAATAAATGTAACTTTTCAAAAATCTTCTGGATTTCTTTTTATAGGTATATTGATTTGATATATCTAAATATAAACAAAATTTGTGCAAGTCTAGGATGCTGAAATATGTTCTGAGCTGGAAATTTGTTAATGACATTTGATGAGGTGCATTTGGCCCTGTCCCATCTTGCTTGGAGTACAAACTTGACTGGCATGAGACAGTCAGTTATCATCTATTGCTGCCATTTATTTTAATGTCTGATGGTTTTATCTTGTAAGCTGCGCTGTGCCCACTTGTTAAGGTAGGGCAAATGATAATCCATTTTCCCAGCATGAGATGAGGAGATCCCCACAATGATCGTAAGGCCTCTATTGACATCTTATGTTGGGATAAGTTGTTTCACCTGATGGGACAGATCATTCTTCATCCAGCTGCTCCAATTGCAGTTATCATCTACGGGGTTTGTATCTTCTGGCTGGTGCATTCCTTGACAAAAGTGATATCTTCGAAAATTGGTAACATTTGCTAAAAATTAGGGTGAGATACTTCCTTTAGATGAAATGCGGTTCTTTACATCTCTATCTAGGTGATCGATTTAGGTCAGTAATTGATGATGCTTGGTGGTTTGGAACAATAGAAAGCCAAGAGCCTCTTCAATCTGATTATCCTGACAGCTTGTTTCAGTGCTACAATGTCTGGTTAGTAACTTTGTACATAGAATTTTATTTTACTGTTGTTATACATCTTTATTTAATGTATTTATATCCCACTTTTCAGCCACATTGGTTTCCAAAAGGCAGTTTACAATTAAAATCCTTAACTTATATGGTACAGGCATGTCATCCTAAGTGTGGGTGGTTGATAGGCAGATTAGTATTAGTGCTTACTCATCTAGCTTTACCCCCTCCCCCCTTTTGCATTTTTAGTTGATCTAGCTGTTTCTCCTCTCCCACCTCCGTCCTTCCTTGCTGGTCTCTTCATTTTATACATTTTAAATTAAAGGCAGTTTCTGAAATTCCAGGTTCTGTATTTTTACCCCACAGTTAAAGAAGCTGCACCAAAAACTGGAACATCAGTTGGGGTCTGGCAGAACACTAGTAGAAGCTAGGACTGTCATTTCCTAGAGGTGATGACAGGTTAGAGGAATGGTCTAACATCTGGAACATTCTTTGAGCTGTTTGTGGCTTCTGTTAGCTGGGTGCCATGGTGTCCCTGTCTAAAGGTATAAAAGAATATACATTTCGTTACACTGATGCCCATCGTCAGAAGAGTTGTTGGCCATTAAGACCTGACAGAACACTGAGATATTTACTGTCTTTACCTCTGATATACTTAATTATTACCTGATAGATTTTATTTTTGGCATTCACTTTAAATATTTGAGGGGGACATTGCTGATCAGTTAAAATACCCATATAAGAAATGCTAATATTTGGAAATTTGACTGTATTTTTTTCTTGAAGTTGGGACAATGGAGACACTGAGAAAATGAGTCCTTGGGATATGGAGCCTATACCAGACAATGGTATGTGTCTACTTTCCCCTAGATGTACAGAAAGGAGACAGAACTTACTGTGTACGTATGTGATAAAGTGTAAAGGTGTTTATACTCTAAAAGAAGGGGGAAAATAAAGCAGAATTCCTCTTTACAGTGTTCAAAATGTTGTAGAAAATGAGATGGTTGGTTCCAAGATACTGTCAGTAGAGTTCTACTAATGAAACGGAACTTTCCTGTTCTCTCTGATTCCCCATCCTTGTATCCAGCTGGTTCCCTAATATGCTTTTTCTTGGGTACAGGGGACCCTAAGGTGCCAGAGGAAATGAGCGTCTGTAGAAATCATTGGTCTTTCTGCTGGCAAGTGCATTACAGCAGTGGGAAATGATGCTGAGATTCAATTTATACATTTTATTTAGTGAATAAAATGATGCATTTTGTTTGGAACAAAGGTTTTGCTTTTCAGAATTTCACTAAATATTTTGGGGTTCACAGTTCCATAGGTATGTTAAATATTTGGATGAAATAGTTGCAAGGATTCCCAAATTTGTCATTGCTTGAAATGCAACTGAATGGGCACAGCTGAACTTGACAAACTATTTAGGTGATGCAAATATCAGTTCTAGTGCTCACAGAGTAACCATCTTGTATGCTGGGTGGTGGAGGTGGCTGTTTGTTTGCATTGATCAGGATAAAATAATCTAAATGACATGGGGAGCCATTTTTGTAAATAGTTTGCTGCATAGAATATTTTAAAAAAGCTTTGACCACAAGTCAAAATGAGAACCAGCAAGATGTAATGGTTAAATCGCAGACTAGGGCTGCGGACAGACTAAAGTTCTGCCGCGCCTCCGCGGGCAGAAATTGCCCCCGCTGTGCAGCGTTCGCACACCGCCACAAGGAAGCCGCCTGCAGCGTCCAGACTGCGGGTGGCTTCCGGCAGCGGCGTGCGAACGCCGCGCGGCTCCCCCGGCTGGCACGGTGCCGCAGCAGCTGAGACACCACTTTTAAGTGGTGCCCGGCTGCTGTGGGAGGAGCGCGGCGCCGGACACGTTGCGTCCGGGCCGCCTCCTCCAAACAGATGTGGCAGTCTGGACTGCTGCTCTGCCTCCGCTTTTAAAGCGGAGGCAGAGCAGGCCAGACTGCTAGTCTGTCCTCAGCCTAGGATCTGGTAGATCTGTGTTTGAACCCCCACTTTGCCATAGAAGCTTGCTGGGTGACCTTGGGCAAGTCACGCTATCAGACTAACCTACCTCACAGTACAGTTGTTGTGAGGATAAAATGGAGGATGGTTGAACAGTGTTGTGAACCACTTTGGGTCCTAGTTGGAGAAAAAAGGGGGGTATAAATATATAATCAAACTAGCCTGAGACCCATGCTTCGCTACGGTATTTAAGTTCCGTAAATCCAGTTATAATACTGATGATGTGAAGTCTGAAAGATTTGTTGTAGGAATTCTAATGGAGAAGATTGTAGTGTAAAAAATGAAGTGAGACATACGTACTGTTTTTTCTCTCTCTACTGAAGGACCTCTCTGTGGACCACATTGGTGGTTCTCCCCTCAGGTGCTGGGATCACCAGGCTGCTTGGTGAGCTCACTCTGGAGCAGGCCACATAGAACTGCCCACGTGAGAAGCAGTCCTCTGTTAAGTCGACTCCTGCCACCTTCCATGAAAGTGATGGCCTTTCTACTGGTGTTCCTGGATTGTTTTGTTCATATGGAGACTGTGTTGTTCTGAGCGCCTCAGGATGATCTTGCTGGTACTTGGCCTGTGCAGCTCAGTGCCCCGCAGGAGTACTATGTGCAAATGTCTTTGCTGCATTCCTAGGTTGCCTCCTCCTTGAAGTGTTAAAGTACCCTGGCCCTGCTCCGACACCTGACAAACACCCGCCGGTCTGGTGTGTGTGTGTGTGGGATTATGTTTAAAGGCATTCGGGAAGCTGGGCCAGCAGCAGGGCTAAGGCAATCCTGCTGAGCAAACCTGTCCGGCAGCTGTAAGCACCCCACCTCCTCTCCTACACCTGAGAGGCAGCTGCAGTAAGGGGGAGGAATATTAGAAGCCAATGGAGGTGGGGCCAGCAGGATCACTAAGGCGGGCTGCCTCGTGGCTTTAAGCGCCCTGCAACCAATGCTCCCTCTAACCTGTGGAGTCTTGTGAGCAAAAATTCTACTTTGTGAGCTACTGACATTAAAGTTGTGAGCAAGTGATTTGGCTGTTGCATAAATTAGTTTTCTCAGGAGCCATCCTTCCTGAGCGAAGACAAAAATGAGTGGCCAGAGGCTAAAAAACTGTGAGCTAGCTCACACTCAGCTTAGAGGGAACACTGCCTGCAACTGCTGCTGCGCCTGACAGACAACCGCCTGTCAGGTGTGGGAGGTGAGGGGGAGTGCGCTGGAAGCCACCGGAGAGGCTGGGCCAGCAGCATTACTGCACTTCACAGGGGGTTGTTGGCCATTCCTGATTTCCTCAACTGCCGTTCGCTCTCTGCAGTCTCCTGGAACTGTTATTTTTACCTCAGAATGCTGAGCTCTGCAGCTGACCAATCGGAGAGTGGGGGGTGCAAGGAGGCAGCCACTATAGGAATCAATGGGGGAGCACATTTCCCCCCTTTTGACCCACTTAGGGGTTGAATTTCTAAAAATCCCTTCTTAGTGAGCACCTACGCCGCGGTAGGAGCGCTCTCCCCAAATTTGGTGCTTCTAGGTCCAGCGGTTTGGCCTGGCGTTAATTTTACAGTGAGGGGACTTTCTTTCATATATATAGAACAGAGCTACAAATTAATATTTGCAGATTAAAATTCCAAGAAGTAGCTTACGTAAATTGAATCCTGCCCTGATACTAGTAAAATTTCCTTTCCCTAAGATTTTATCTTTCTCTTATTAATATTAGGCATCAAATATAGGTATTTAGAGGGGATAGCAGTATCTAAGCTTTTCTTAGAATTGTCAACACCTAATGCATCTCAGTCTAAAATGGTTAGTGACAATATTTATTATTATGTTTATGTGGAATTATAACAGATTTAATTCAAAAACAAATAAAAACTTCTAGTTAACTGTACTTTGAATATAAGGGAAAGAAATATGAGACTGCCTTCTAAACCAAAACACGGTCCATCTAGTTCATTATTACTTACTCTGGCAGTCACTTTTCAGTGATACAGACAGTTGGTTTTCCCAGTTTACAACCTGAAAACCTTTGAAGTGGAGATGTTAGAGATTGAAACTTGAATGATAGCCAGCATATGTAAACCTTCTTCCAAACCTTTCTGGATGGAAATGATGAACTTGCGAGTTCACAGAAGATGATATGAGATGCAATTCTATTGCAAAATATATTTCTCTCCCCCCCCCCCCCCAAGAATGTATTTAGTACTGATTACAATGGATTGGTTCCCCTTCACACTATTGCTCTGTTTTCTTCATAGGTATACAGTATCTGCAGTTGTAATACTGATTATATCGGCTGTTAATATTTATCATTTGCTTTATTTCAGCTGTGTTTCCAGAAGAGCTTGGAACTAGTGTTCCTTTAACAAATGCAGAAAGTAGAGCATTGATTTACAAACCTCTTGATGGAGAATGGGGCTCCAGGACCCGGGATGATGAATGTGACAGGATAATATCAGGAATAAACCAGTTGACCACTCTAGGTAATGCTTGTTTTGGGAAGACGACATCTTAATGTGCCATGAGTGTCTGATTAACATCTCAGAGTCTTGTGGGCTTTTAAATTTTGCTATGTAAATTTAATTTTTTCTTAAAGTGATTCTTGAAATTCAAGTTCTTGTCATTTGGAATCACTTCACATGTGACACTTCTGCATAAAAAAAAATCTCCATGCAAGAAGCATTTTAGAGAAAGCAAAATTTGTGTGTCAGTCATTAAATAAAATGGCCAAGTACCCAAACAGTAGTGGGTCACATCTGCCACTTCTGCTTGCCTCTTCTTACTGAAAAGCTTGTAAAATTAGGATATAACTAGTGTATTTTAAAAATATTCCACTTACAATATATATATACTTATGCTTTGTCTCCAGTGCTGTAGTAACAGGGTTTTCCCCCTCATATTTAGATATTGCATCTCCTTTTGTGGCACCTGTGGATTTCCAAGCTTATCCAATGTACTGCACTGTTGTTGCATATCCTACTGATCTCAGTACGATTAAGCAGAGACTGGAAAATAGGTTTTACAGGTTTGTTCTGAGTTATTTTTTCGCACTCAAATGATTCTTCAGACATTTTTCATGTAAAGGCAACTTCTTGGACAGCTTTAAACAGTCTTTAAGTAATAATGCATCTAGCTGACTTATGTACATCCCAACTAAATGAACATGATATGGTGGGATAGTTTGTGTTTTTTCGTTGTGTTAAGTCACAGCTGACTTATGATGAGCTCATAAGTTTTTCAAGGGAAGAGATGTTCAGAGGTGGTTTGCCACTACCTGCCTCTGCGTAGCAACCCGAGGATTTCTTGGTGGTTGCCCATCCAAGTACTAACCAGGGCTGGCCCTGCTTAGCTTCTGAAATCTGACAGAATTGGGCTAGCTTTAGCTATCCAGGTCAGCACTTCCCTTATTTTAGTGTCAATCTTACTGTGTTTAACTTGATCTGGATGGCTCTGACTTTTGAAGAGATCTTCTAAAAAGACTTGACCTGAGGACTCCTTAGTTTCCTGATTGCTTTTCTTCTACAAACATTCTTTGCAAGGCCCCTTTACAGTCTTATCCCTTTGAGCCCTGTTGCTGTTTGTCCCAGACACTTCACCAAGGAGGTACATTCTTTGGTGCATAAATACCCAGAGTTCATGTAGATTTCCTACCTTCCATTCTCGTGTCCTTGTATCATCTTTTATTTACTTTTTTGTATGATATTATTTATTTTAAATTTTTATATGCCTGCCTTGTTATGGTACAGCCATTGGGAAGGGGGATACTGCCAATAGGCCCTGCTGGGGGGAATGAAGGAAGGCAACGGATTCAAAATATTCTTGAGCCATATTTAGTAAGTGTTAAGTGATTGTTACCAATTTGCACCAGTCTTTGGTCTTTCTTCAGGGAAACTTTATAGGTATGGATTAAATATTTAATAAATATTTAATTTAATAAATATTCAATTGTATTACTAATTTTTAAATATTTAGTTATTTTTATTTAGTTATAATTATTTTTATTATTTTATAATATTTAGTTATAATTAATTACAATTAATAAAATTTTAATATTATTGCAATATTTATATTCCTTTTTTCATTTCAAAGGCGACTTTCTTCACTTATGTGGGAAGTTCGGTATATAGAATATAATACACGCACATTCAATGAACCTGGAAGTCCCATTGTCAAATCTGCCAAGTTTGTGACGGATCTCCTGTTGCACTTCATAAAGTAAGTTAATTCCAAAAGGAGAATTATTTTACACGGTTTTGTCTATTAGTAATGTATAGATGTAGAGCATATACATTTACAGAGGAAGAGAGCATACAGTTTAATTAAATAATTGAATTTTTCATTAATTTCCCCCCAGAGTAGTGTTTTCATAAATTTTGTGCTAGTCTTACAAAGTTTTACTTCCATTATCAGGAAGTAAGGAATGGGAAATATTACCTTAAAGTTCCTGGTGAGTGTTTCAAAAACCTCTTTGAGTAAGATTCCTGAAAGCTAATATCCTATATTTTATGGTAATAATTTAAGTCAATAAATATGCTTATGTGTATAAACGGGGCTCTTTTTTTAGCAGGAACTCCTTTGCGTATTAGGCGACACACCCCTAATGTAGCCAATCCTCCAAGAGCTTACAGAGCTCTTCTTACAGGGTCTACTGTAAGCTCTTGGAGGATTGGTTACATTAGGGGTGTGTGGCCTAATATGCAGAGGAGCTCTTGCTAGAAAAAGAATCCTCTCTGTGTGTGTGTGTGTGTATATATATATATATATAGGTGTGTGTGTGTGTGTGTGTGTGTGTGTGTGTATACACACACAAGTCACTTCTCTGGTACTGGCATTGTACATGTTTACTGAGCAAAGTTAATGCTATCTATGTTTTACTTTTGACATTGTAGTATATTACATTGTTTTTTCACTAGGTCCCAGAATTCTGATTTATTTCTTATGTATTTGGTTGGGTATAAAATGTAGCTTCAGGTACAACAGGGGTGTAGAAATCTTTTTTTTTTCATAATCACATTGCATGAAACTCTCCCACTGTCAAAGTAAGCCTGAAGATTTTCTGGCCACAGTGTTCCCTGGCATGTCTGAAGAACTCCTTGAGGCAAACTCTTACTCCCGGTATAATCTTTTCCCTTAATTTAAGATTGATAACTTTTGACAGCAAAATTGCAAGCACTTAGCACTTAAATTAATTGCTCCATTGGTATTGTTTTATGTGAGTCCTGAAAGAAACACCTGCGGTTAGATTATTTCTTGCCTAGCCTCCAAGAGATGCAGAGCAATTCACACCTGAAGGTCTTCCTGCCACATGTTGTTCTCAGAATGTTCAGTGGGAAATGGTGAGACAAGGCTGGCATAAAATAGGGTATTTTGTCACAAAAGGTGGGGGCTAAAAATAAGTCTGTCATTGACCGCTCTCAAATGCCTTAGTAATTTGGTGGGGAAGCAGTTATTAAACAAATCATTAGTGCATCCAATATAAAAAAAGTATCCCCTGCTTTTAAAGTTTCTGCTACAGTAGCTTACTCTTACGAAGTATTCTAACTGATCTGGTTTTGTTGCTGCTGATGTTAACGTCTTGGCAGCAGATACTATTTCCAGTTATAATTGAATTTGATGAAGGAATAGTCTCAGAGGGTGGCTGTGTCAGTCTGTGGCAGAACAGCTAGTTCTGAGTTCCAGGAGCACCTGGGAGATCAACAGGATTTGAGGGCATAGGAGCTTTCCAGAGGCAAAACTTCCTTTGTGTCTGACTAAGAATGGGTTGGCTCTCAAAAGCTCATCCCCCCCCCCCCCCCCGAAAAAAATACCTTGTTGGTCTCTTGGGCACTACTGGACTCAAATCTAGCCAGTGAAAGAATAGCGAGTGTTAAAGTAGAGCAGTAGAAAAGTTAACTTCTAAGCCATATATAGAGATGATGAGTATACTGGATTAGGAACAATTTTTTTCAGGCAGAATAATTTTTAATTAGTAAATGTTGCTTTGATGACATGAAGGTTTACGTATAAGAATACAAGTATAAGTGTCAGGGGACCCATTTGAACAATGTGCTGTGTGACACTGGATACTACAACAAGAGGAGGCTGTTGGGTCAAATAGCTTCTCTTGAGTGAAACTCAGATTTTTGGAGCTTGAATTCAGCCCGATATTTACTTGAAAACCTTTGTTCTAACAGTGCTATTCTCAAAATTAGGAAATGTTTACTTTTATTCTTATGTACACAGGTGTTTTGTACAAATGTGGATACAAATAAACTATTAACAGGCAGGGTTTTTTGTATTGAACAGAGATCAGACTTGCTATGATATAATTCCGCTGTACAATACCATGAAGAAAAAGGTCTTATCTGACTCAGAGGAGGTAAGCAAACTCAACATATAAAACTTTGGAAGAATATGGTTTTATTTATGTATTATCAGTTGGATCTCACTAGCTTTTCTGCTGGTGACAAAAGATGGAGGGATTCCCTTCAGCCATAAAAAAGAGATTCTGTAGATCATGGAACCTGCATGAATAAAAGCCATGTGAGATGAGCAATGCAGGGAGGAGACGAATTGGGTGCAATGGAGTGGAAAAGCTATACAATAATCCCACATTTCAGCTAAAACAGCTCCCAGAGAAGCTGATATCATTTGACGTCCAATACAAATAGCAGTTATAACGCAGTGTAAAAATTCCATGGGAAGAAATGGCTTTTGGCTAGAACTAGCTCCAGAAATAATGGAGCAGTGTGTGGAATTAGCCTTTCTCCCTATGAGGCGGAGGACATCTTGCGTGATTCCCACCATCCTATCAGGGAGGCAGGAACTAATTTTTTCCCTTCCTCTTCCTGTGGTGCGTGAATGCCCCCTTCTCAGTTCTATTCCTGCCTCACCAGGGAGAGGATCTTGTAGGCTCTGCCTCCAAAACCTTTACTAAGATTCTTATCTATAACTGTGTATTAGTGTATTCTAATCTGTCATTTCTTCCTCCTATTCTTATTCCTGTTACTTTGACTGATATTTGTATCTCTTTCTTTTCAAACTACTCTCACTCTTTAAGTCTTATTAAATCCTACCCCCCCCCCCCCGACTCCTGAGGGGGAATCTTCGTAGTGACTACAGTTGGCTGGATAACTGCCGCGGAGTGTACGTTGATCAACATGCCCAGAAGACAGGCAGACGGTTTTCTCTCTGAAGCAGAGATCGACACAGACAAGGAGACACAGAGGGATCCAGGGCCGTCAGGACCTATCGGCTTGCTGCGACCGCTGGCATCACTCCAAGGACGAAGCAGCGACGCCCCGCTCCTGTCTGTCGACTGGTGGTAGCAGCCATCTTGAGTCCCAACTGTCGGCGAGTAACGCTTCAGTGCGCGCCATTGATCTTCGTCCCAAGGGACAGGAGTCTATTACCAATCTCCCGCTGGGAGAAATGAGCAGAGGACGGGCCTCTCCCAGGGCAGTCTGTAACAGAAGGCTTCATGAATCTACAGATGAGTAACATACTCCCATCCGGTAGTGAATATGTTCCCCAGAATTTTATGGAAGCTATGAGACATGCTATGAGGGAAGAATTCATGAATCTATGCCACTTGTGGGAACCGGAAAACCTCACTCCAGGCTCTGTTTCCCCTGTATTAGATCCCATAGAGCAATAATAGACTCAGGAATAGGGAAAGCAGACGGCCTACTAAGGCAGCCAGAAAACAGCCTCCAAGAGACAGACACTCGGGTTCAGAGAGGGAACAGTCTCCAGACCTTGAATACAGGGGACGGGGAAGAAGGGGAGATCCTATTTGACAAAGAAGTGGAGGACATTAGTGTTCCTCAACAGCCTGCACATTTCTTCCAGGCAGTGGATTATCAATATATACTTACCAAAACTCTGTCTGCACTAGAATTATAGGAGGTTCCATCAGAGGAGGAGATAGCCCAAACACAAACCCCAGAAACAGATCTAAGGGCACTGAGGAATTTTTTCCTAGATATGCTGTAACTGAGAAAGTCTTTCCTTTCCCAGAATTTTTTGAAAGGCAGCTAAAGGTGGAATGGGCAAAACCCACTTCCAACAGACAGTTTCCTAGCTTTGTTAAAAAATTATATGATTTACCATCTTTTGTGAATGAGGTTACAGGTACCCCTGCTGGATGCTCCAGTGGTTGCTCTGTAAGCATACGGTCTGATCTCCAAAGACGGTCAAGGTACCGTGAGGGACAATCTAGATAAAAAGACAGACACAGCTCTTAATAGAGCACATGAAGCCACGGCAATGGCCATTAAAGCCTCTGCCACAGCTTCCATAGTGACCAGAGCCATCATAGTCTAGTCAGGGAAACTCATTCAGCTGTTCCCTGAAAATAACAGGAGACTGTTGGAAGGCGCAACCAGAATTATGAAAGCATAGTCATTTGCAAGGTACGCATCCCTGGATGCCTCACCTTTTCTTCTCAGGCCATCTTGTCAGCTGTGGTGGCAAGAAGACGAATATGATTGCAGCCCTGGCCAGCAGATCTACAGTCGAAGTCATTTGTACTCGCCTACCTCTTCCAAGGGGAAGAGTTGTTTGGAGACCATCTAGATAAAATACTAGTAGAGACAAGAGACAAAAAGAAGGCGATGCCTAGAAATTTTTGTCGCCTGGATAAAAGAGGATCCAGCAACTAATCCTTTCGTTCATCAAACCCAAACAGGAGCAGAAGAGATCTTCCTGGGGATACTCTAAGCAACCCTACAGGAAGAATTTCACAGGACCTTGCTTTGGACAACAACCATCCAACAGAAACAACAAACAAGATCGGGACAACAAGAATGCCAAGGCATGACTCAGAGGGGATTCTAGTGGGAGGCAGATTACATCACTTTCAAACAACATGGATAGAATCCCAAGCAGACTCTTGGGCATTAGAAATAGTCTCAAAAGGCTATTCATTAGAATTTGTAAGAACCCCACCAGATTGATACATATTTTCCCCTCTACGCAAAGATCCCAAGAAAAGAGACATTACATTCAAGGCACTTCAACATCTGTTGGACATCCTAGCAGTAGAACCTGTTCTGAATGATCAGAAGGGACGGAGTTTACTCAGTTTTCTTCACAGTCCCCAAGAAAAACGGACTGGAGGGCCATTTTATACCTGAAATTTGTGAATAGATTCATCAATCTAGGACACTTTCATATGGAAACACTCAAATGCATCACAGAAGCTCTGCAATGAGGAGAATACCTTGCCTCTCTGGACTTCACAGAGGCATATTTACCCATCCCAATCCTGCTGTTACACAGACATTTTCTAAGACATTGCATAGGAAACTCTCACATGCAATTCAGAGCTCTTCCCTTTGGACTGGCGACCGTTCCGAGGGTCTTCACCAAGATACTGGTCAACCCACTAGCACACCTGGGAAAGAAAGGCATACACATACATGCATATCTCAACGACCTTTTAATCTGGTCCAGCTCCAAAGAAAGGACACTCCAGGATATCCAGGAGACCATTCATTGCCTCCTGCCTCCTTATCAATCTAGAAAAGAGCTCACTTTCCCCGTCACAGTAAGTGGAACATCTTGGAATGCTGATCAACACCAAGAATTCCTCTCTTTTCCTAACAGAACACAAAATAATGAAGACTAAGCAAATAGTGAGAACTATCATCAACAACTCTTCACCCCTCCTCACCTTAGCCAAGGTGATGGGAACACTGATCTCCAACATGGAAGCAGTACAGTGGGGACGGCTACATACAAGATGTCTACAGTTACCCCTCAGACCTTACCAAGTCCAAATCATGGAGAAACGAAACACCTTGATCTAAGTCCCACTTCCAGTGCAAGAAAGCCTAAGGTGGTGGACACAAGATTCCAACCTACGGTGAGGGAAGAAATTCTGTATCAGCAAAGAACTTCAGATGTTTACAGATGCGAGTCTGCAGGGTTGAGGAGCTACACTGAACGAAGAACCGGCACAGGGAGGATGGTCACAGAGGGAATCTCAACTACCCATCAATATACTAGAACTGAGAGCAATTTGACTGGCCCTGATACACTACGGAGACAAGGTGAAGAGTCAACACATCTTGGTCCGAACAGACAATGTGTCGGCCAAAGCTTACCCGAATAACCGGGGGGCTCCAGATCTTCGGCCTTGCACAAGGAAGCAGTGATGCTGCTATCCTGATCAGAGAAACACTTAGCTTCAATCAGAGCCAAGCACGTCAAGGGACTGAACAACATCCAGGCAGACTGGCTCAGCAGACAGACCATACATCCAGGGGAGTGGATGCTGAAGAAGGAGGTCCAACTGGATTCGGGACAGCTGTGGCACTCTGGTGATAAATCTGTTTGCATTGCATCGAAACTAACAGCTTCCCAGATTCTACACCAGGTTTTTTCATTGCAAAGCAGAGACAATGGATGTGCTAACCACTACTTGGTCACAAGGTCTGTTGTATGCCTTCCCTCCAATTCCAGTCATTCCAAAGCTACTTTGGGGGATAAAGTAACAAAAGGCTACAGTCCTGATGGTGGCACCGTGGTGGCCCCAATGATCTTGGTTCTCAACACTGCAACAAATGTCGGCATGCCCACCAATCTACTTACCTTTCTCTCCGGACATGATCACTCAGGGTCCGGTATGGCATCCACATCTAGAACGGCTAACTCTGACCATCTGGAAATTGAACGCCTCTCTTTCAGGAAACTTGGATACTCCTCAGATGTGACTGATATGATCCTGGCTTTCAGAAAGGACTCCACTACCAGAATATATAATGCCTCCTGGAAGACCTTTCATAGATGGTGTAGAAGAAAGGCAGTTAATGTCTTGGAACCGCCTATCCAAGCAATCTTGGATTTCCTAAACAATGGTCTTAAATCTGGTTTGAAACCTGCCACCCTCAGAAAACAGATAGCAGCACTAGCATTGGTACTCCCTTGCCCAAAGGGTCATTCTCTGGCATCTGCAATCAGTTGCAATCAGTTCCACAATTAAATCTTGTATAGTGGAAGCCTATAAGGCCCTCAATCTATAGGTGCCCCCAAGGATCACTGCACAATGAGGAGTGCTTCAATGAATGCAGCACTAGCTAATCACGCTTCAGTGGAAGAAGTCTGTAAGGCTGCCACCTGGTTGTCCATCTCGACCTTTGTAAGGCATTATAAGATGAATGTCTACGATTCTGCAGATGCCTCTTTTGGAAGAAGAGTACAGCAACACACAGTCAATCAGGAGGGAGATGTCCTGCCTGGGGTATAAGGTACTGCACTGATGTCCTCCGCTTCATAGGGAGAACAGCCCTTGGCACTTACCGTGAGGGGTCCTTCTTCTCTGAGGAAAGAAGGACATCTTGCCCCTCCCAAAATTACATCGCATTTTCTTCTGAATTATCATAAATCTCTTCTTCCATGTTTATTCTATACTGTTTGTTATACTGAATCTTGCTCCTATTGTTCATTTTAAATGTTTTTTCTTCAGGTTTTTTAAACTTTTATTTATTGGTTTAGTAGTAGTTTCCGTTAGGACTGCTGTTGGGAGTCCCCCAAACTGAGAAGGGGGCATTCCCACACCACAGGAAGAGGAAGAAGACAAATTAGTTTCTGCCTCTCCCTGATAGGATGGTGGGAATCACCCAAGATGTCCTCCTTTCCTCAGAGGAGAAGGACCCCGCATGGTAAGTGCCAAGGGTCATTCCTCTGATGCCTCAACAGAGACTATTACTAACTGTAAGGTGAGAGAATTGCATAGACTTGCTACATTGAGTTCTCCATATTCTTATAGACAAAGGATGATTTCCAATCCTTGTTCTACTACGAAGCAGTAGGGATGGATTCTGCAACAGTATTCTTGTGGGGGAGAAATTATATTTAAATATTGTAACTAGATTGTGTCGTAGTTAAATATATTTCAAATGAGTAGTATTTTTACATCCTGTGATGAATATGTTATTGCTTAAAGGAAGAAGAGAAAGATACCACCATACCTGGGACTTCAACTAGAAAGAGGAAGGTAATCTGTTTTATATTAGTGGTCTGCTGTGGATATGTGTATTGATGTGACAATTTGTCGAGACTGGTTTATTTGATGACATGTATTTCCATGCCGATATACCAGTCAGTGTCAGTATTTCCCAAATGGTGGGTTGAGCACTGCAATAGGAGTTACTGAATGAAATCCAGCATAGAAACACATGAGGTGTGTTTTGCTTCCTGGTTAAAAGGCTGATACTGACAAGTAGATATAAAGACCGATTTTCTAATTTTGGTTGCTAATTTATTAGCTGGGAAACTATTTCCTGAGTTAAAGGAATAATCGGTTTGTTTCTTTTTAATTTGTAAAAATATCTGTTTATTACATTTGTTTCTTTATTAAATTTAAATAATTTCAAATTTGCCATTTCAGGATCATCAGCCAAAGCGGAGGCTTCGTAACAGGGCTCAATCATATGATATCCAGGCATGGAAAAGACAGTGCCAGGAGTTGTTGAATCTTATTTTCCAGTGTGAGGATTCTGAACCTTTCCGCCAACCAGTAGATCTTCTTGAGTATCCAGTAAGAATTTGAAAAAATTATAGTTGCACCAAACATACTGAATTGAAGGGGTAGAATGCATATGAGACTGCATTTGCATATTCTTAACTTACAGAGGATTGGAGCTGCTGAACTGCTGTGTCTTCCCATGAATAAATCTTTCTGTCCGCTGTATTTTCTTGCATCTCCTCCTGAGACATGAAGGACCCCAGGGGATGGCACGAGATGTGGAATGGGTGAAGGCCTGAAAGTAGGTGTCGAGAGTCATGACCAGGGCTCATTTCGTAGCAGGAGCTCCTTTGCATATTAGGCCACACACCCCTGATGTAGCCAATCCTCCAAGAGCTTACAGAGCTCTTCTTACAGGGGCTATTGTAAGCTCTTGGAGGATTGGCTACATCAGGGGTATGTGGTCTAATATGCAGAGGAGCTCCTGCTACGAAATGAGCCCTGGTCATGACTCCTCCTGTTGTTGCCACCCAAAACTGGTATTCAAAGGGTTACTTCCTCTGGTAATGGAGATTCCATGTCATCATTGTGAAAATAGCCAGGGCACGAGAGACCACAGAACGCTTCCACAGTAGTGCAAGGCTTTGGTCTCCTTTTCCCTTCCACTGCGGTTGAAATGCCCTCTTAAATTCTGCTCCAGAAATAGCATTTTGGGGGGAAATTTTGGGCTGCAGCAGGAGGAGAAGGGATAAAGTCACTTGTCGCTGACAAAAACCATGTTAATAGAAAGGCTGTATGTAAATCGATCGATGGCCTTTATCCTACATCCTGTGGCAGTGAGTTCTGTAAGTTAATTACTCTGAGCGGTCATTTCTTTTATCTATCAGTCTGCCACCTATCAGCTTCATTGGGTGCCCAAAGTTTCTAGTACTAAGGAAGAATGAGGGGAAAGTTCTCTAGTCACTTTCTCTGTACCACGTTCTCCCCATCCCTCCTGATCATCTTGTCTCTAAATTACAAGTGGTAACAGCTTACAAGTATTACATCTGAGATATACATTTATTTATTTATCTTTCATTCCACTTGTCCCCTCCCCTCCCCTCCCCTCAAAGCAGGTATAGATGCATTATGATACTGGCCATTTTGCTTTATGTCCTTTTCCTAATAATCCCTGGGATTGTATTTGCTTTTTCCCACCACTGCTGCACGTGCACTGAGTTGACATCTTCACTTACCTGTCCACCATGAGCTCAAGGCCAGTTTCCTAGTCAGTCACTGGAGAGCCAGTTTGGTGTAGTGGTTAAGTGTGCGCGGACTCTAATCTAGTGTCAGTGAACTGCCATAGACTGGAGTGACTGCGTCAATATTCCACTGTTACATCTGACTAAGCCTTCCTGTTTCCGTCTTTTGATTCCCCACGCCTCCACTTGCACCTGCTGGATGACCTTGGGCAAGCCATAGCTCTATACCAGCTGTTCTCTCACGGACAATTGTCTCAAGAGCTCTCTCAGCCCCACCTACCTCACAGGGTGTCTGTTGTGGGGAGGGGAAGGGAAAGGAGTTTGTAAGCCGCTCTGAGACTACAAGTGAAGGGCGGGGTATAAATCCAGTCTCCTCCTCCTCCTCTTCTTCTTCTCCTCTACGAGTGCAGACCCCATTGATGGATATTTAAAAGCTGGGAATTTATTAAAATCTTTGCACAATCACATACAAAGCCACTCAGCCTCCAATATATCCTTCTCTATTCTGTCTATAGTTTATATTGTTATTTCAGTGATTAGTAATATACTATCAGATTACTAACAATTTACAATGCTTTTTTTTTAAGGATTACAGAGACATAATTGATACTCCAATGGATTTTGCTACTGTTCGAGAAACACTAGAAGTGGGGAGTTATGAGTCACCAATGGAGCTGTGTAAAGATGTGAGACTAATTTTCAGCAACTCCAAAGTTTATACACCATGCAAAAGATCAAGGGTATGGTGTTACAATTGATTCCTAAAAAATATAATGATATGATATCTGCGCTACACTCATTCTTGGAAAAGTTACATAAGGGGGCTTGTAACACAAACACCAAAATGGCAGCTGTAATTATTAATTTTAAAACCCTTTTAAAGACCTAGTAAGTGCTTTGACTTGCAAGAATACCTTATCTGTTAAAATGAAAGACCATAGACAGGTTATCTTTCATCTGATTTAAAGCAGCTGCAGTGTTGGCTTTCAAGGGTTGGATCCAGCCTTTCCACAAATACAGCAAACTTGCTGAAGGGATCTCTGCTACCTTCTCAGTGTAGCCAGGGGAAAGTGGAAAACTTACTAGATTTGGGTAATTATTAGATCCAGCCCATAATGCATGTTTAAAGTACTGTAGCTGAAAGTCACTCAGGTGCATTGCCTGTTAAGATAGGATCCCAATTAGGACTCTTGCGCACACACACGCACACTCCCTCTCTCTCTCATCTGTGCACAGAAATGCAAACAGTGATGGTACACTGCAGGAATAGGAGTCTGTGCACATCATCATACTCTCCTTGTACCTTCTGTATGTAGGCTGTGTTCCTGTGATGCTAATGGATGTTGCTCTGTGAAGTGATTTATATTGCTTAATACAGTACACTGAGGGCAAAAATTTACATTTTGAAGCAAACTTTCTTCAAAATTTACTTTCATTTATTAACAGAGTTCTAATATTTTTAATAGATTTACAGCATGAGCCTACGTCTGTCTGCCTTCTTTGAGGAACATATAAGTTCCATTTTATCAGATTACAAATCTGCTTTGCGCTTTCATAAGAGAAACACAATTAAAAAGCGGAGGAAGAAAAGAAGTAGAAGCAGTTCTCTTTCTAGTAGTGCTGCATCAAGGTATGATGCTTTATTTAACACAACTGAACGTAGTGTGAGAATGGTTTATGTTACATTGTTTTTACTAACCTTTTATGTTGCCTAAAAAAGATGTTATCATTTGTACATAGATTGTGTGGAAGTAAAGCAACGTTCTTCCACTACTAGTGGGAGTGCCCATTTGGACCCAAGTCAAGCAACAAATAGAAACTATCATAAATTGTTCCTTAGCTCTTGATCCATTGTTGTTCCTTCTACACCTTTGGCCATTCGACAGTCCACCTTCAACAACTAAACAACTGACTAATTTGCTGTTAATAGCTGCCAGAGTTGTCATTGCACAGTTGTGGAAATCACCCCCCCCCCCCCCCCCTTACAATTCAAATGTGGCTATGTAAGATGTGGGATTTCTTTTTGCTAGAAAAAATTTCTGTGATCACAAGTAAGGAGTGTGTGATCTGAACGATTTTTTGGACCCATGAGACATATGGAACCCAGTTATAGAAAATCTAAAGATTGACGTGATGGATGACAGAAAACTGGCAGAACTCAAGTTTAAACTTCTAATATATTGATAGTTAATGATTTTAGCTTCTAGCTCAACATTTGTTAGTATGTTTGATAAGACTGTAACCTACTTTTTAGCTTTGTTTGTAACCATTATTAAAAACTTTCAAATTTAATAAAAATAAATAAATTTGTACATAGATTGTAGGGACTGTATCCTGTGATTGACTAGGTAAGGCATATAAGAAAACTAGGTCTATGGAGAAGCAGAGGCAAGAAAAGAGAGGGAGAAACAAGAAGGATGTATTTCATTCCTCTACATCTTAATTGTGTGCACAGAGCATGTATTCTTGGGCAGCTTTCTGATGTTGGACAAATGCACACAAACTTCCTGAATTTTCATAACTGTTTGTGGACCTAAACAAATATCTGGCGTTTTCACATAAGCAAGGGACTTCACCTTTTAACTTCACTGGGGAACAGCTCTGCATGCATATTCTGTGCGTGGGGGGACTGATCTCAGTGCTATAGGGAAGCAAAAGCTGTCCTCACATGCGCATGTTAAAGGCCCTGTGTGTGTAAGGAGTTGTTGAATTGGGCTACTAACTTATTCCTAAGTTTGTGCCCACACCCAGTTTGTGTAAGCAGAACATTTCCCATAACTCTTTATTGCTTATAAACTGACCTTTCCAAAGTGCATTTTTCTAGATCTTCTAAATATACCAACATAAAAATCCTAGTTGGTCTAGCATCTTGGTGTCCCCTTGTCCAAATCCTGACCATCAGCACCACCCCGTTGTCATTTGGTCTTCCTTTTCATGCTTTTGGAAATAACTCCAGGATGGATAGGAAAGAGAGACTGTTCATGTTCTTATGTAGGTTATGTTGTTTTAGTTTTATCTTGTAAATGAAATGAAATGAAATAGAAATTTATTTGTATTTAGCCATGAGCCATTACAAACCAAGAATTTTATCTTGTAAAATAGCACCATTTATCAGCCATATCATTCTACTTGCAGTCCAGATAGAAAGCGACGGCTATTAAAACCGCAGCTGAAAGCTGAGTCCCCAGCTGTGCCTACAACCTCTGCGCCTGTGCGTTCAACATCCTTGAGAAACGTTGCAGCTCAGATGAATGGAAAAGCAGCTGACTCTGCCACTCTGGTCCGAACTAGGAGCACCAGGGCAGTGACAGAAATGGCTGTCAATGAACAGCCATCTACTTCTTCAGGAGGGAAGCCTTTAAGTGTGAAAACGAGTGCTACTCTTGCATCAGGGAAATCAGGTTGGTCAACACTGACAATCATTACAGTTTCTAAATCTATAATATCATGATTCCTGTTGCTCTCACAATTGATTATATTAATCAGGTTTTCCACTTGTGCAAAAGGGAGGAAGGGTTCGCCTTTGACCTCCGAACAACTATACTGGGCATTATGGGACCTGCATGGACAAGAGCCATGAGGAATGGAAACCGTAGTAAGAAAGGAACTGGTGTGGGGAAGGCTGCCCTGATCCCACTCTGCCATATTTTGGCTATGTCCTTAGCACTGGCATAGAGAAGCCTCATGATGTGGATTGTGGAGCTCTAAGGAAACATGAAGGAATAAGAATGGATGGGGTTTCATGGTGGGTTTTTTCCAATTAAGAAGTGATTTTCGGCCTGAACTTAATTGGTGAGTTGATAAATATTCTGCTAAAATCTCTCAGTGAAAACCACTTTTATGATTTTATGATTTTGTCTTCTCAGTACTGGAGAATTCCACAAAACATTCCAAGAACCAGAATGCTTTACTGGTCTCTGCTCAAACCAATTACACTCACAATACGAGGACTAATAACACAAAAGAAAATGTGGAGAAAGACAAACCGGTTAAACGGAAGCCAAAGTTCCCTGCTCTCAGCCCAGAGGGTAAGGGCCTGTCTATGTTAACTGTTAGTGGTTACAGCGTTACATGATGTATAAAATCACTAGGTCTGCTAGCCTGGGTTCACAGAGAGAGAGAGGTGTGTCCATCAGAGCCTTAGTTGATGGCTTGGAAGCTGGTTTCATGAAGTGACATTTGCCACTTGAAAACATGAAGCTGCCTTGTACTGAGTAAGACCATTGTTCTGCCAAGGCCACCACTCTCTGCTCTGACTGGCAGCAGCTCTCCAGAGTCTCGGGCAGAGAGGTCTTTCACATCATCTGCTACCTGATCCTTTTAACTGGAGGTTCCGGGGATTGAGCCTGGGACCTTCTGCAAGCAACACAGAACCTCTGCCAACGAACCGCGGCTTCGCTGTAATCATTGATTACTTGAAAGAAACCTTACACTTTCTTTAAAATCAGTCATTACCAGTGTTAAGGTATTAGTATAACGGCTAACGTATTCAAATCTCAAGTTCTTTAAAGACAGATGATCACCTAAAAATTAGGTTAATGTGAAATTTTTGGAACAAAGGAAGGAAAAGGGGGCACTACGGATTTCCCGTGTTTGAGAAGCGCTGGACAACTGCTGCCTATTGCTGCAGTCAACAGAGAGCGCTAAGCCCGAGTGCCTGATTTGGCTCTCCTGTGGTGTTTCTGGGTCCCCTCAGTGACGTTTTTTCTACCATTCTTTATTGTTCATTTCTGTTAGTGAAGGAAATTCAGTGAATCCACAGCAGTATCCTAGTTCTACAGGCTAGGGATGGGTCTTCTTATCTTGTGAGCATTTCTACGCTTACTTAGGAATCTCAGCAACACTGCTGCTTCCTGAGCCTCTGCTGAACTGTGATTTCTCCATATGCCAGCATCACTTTCCTTTGTAAGCCCAGTCTTCTCACATCAACTTTTGGCACAGGAAGCAAGTAATCTCACACAGCAGTGTAGCATAACCCAGTATAAGAATTCAGGAATTCCATTGGTTTTTTTAAAGTTCTTGAAGGGGGGGGGGGGGAACAAAACCTATAAACAGTTTCTCAGGCTGTGATGTCTGTTGCGGTCCTTTCCTTTTTAGTACAGACATAAACATTCAGGACTTGTCTTTCAGTTTTCCGTATTGTTACTTTTGTCAGAATTTGTGGCCCAAGCTTTCATTATCAGATTTTGAAGAAGACTATTCCATGTCTATGGATATATATGTCTTATAGTACATGAGGACCAAATTTTATAGGTCATGTGGAAATACACAATCAATTTGGGTGAGTGTGCCAGTCAGTAAAGTTCAAGCATCTTTCTGTTTAGCATACATAGGGAATTTCCTGAAGATGCTAGCTAGTGACAGTGGCTTAACAATCAGCTAATCTGCTGCTTGACACAGGTGAACTGTTTAGACACTGTCAGAATGTGTGAAGTCCTTGGTGTAGGAGATTTGTACTACCTTAGGGACCGCCTCTCTCCATATATACCCCAGCAAGCACTGCGGTCAGGATCAGACCATCGACTCAGTGTCCCAGGTCCAGAGGATGCCAAGCTTACCAGAATGAGAACCAGGGCTTTTTCGGTGGCGGCTCCCGTCTGATGGAACGAGCTCCCGGAGGAGATCAGGGCCCTGTGGGACCTCATGCAGTTCCGCAGGGCCTGTAAGACGGAGCTCTTCCGCCAGGCCTTCGAATAGGAGCCGACACCGGTTAGGCCAGTGATTCCACCCATCATATTAACCAGCTGTGATGGAACCTGACTCAGCACAGCCCAAGCAAGATGGCTTGGGGCTCAGACCTGCCATTAGGTCGCCAGAGGTTATATTATTGGAAGCTTTAATTTTAATGTATTAATTTTGTATTTCTCGGAATGTTTTTAATTGATTTTATGTGTTTTAATGTAATATTTAGGCCCTAGGCCCATGGAAGCCGCCCTGAGCCCGTTCGCGGGAAGGGCGGGATATAAATCCAATAAATAAATACTAAAGGCGGGAAGGACCTAGAACTTGAGTTGGATTTGAGTGCCAGATGCTCTGCCGTCCTTCTGGCTTACTGACCCACCCCTCGAGTGCCTGCGCTGAAAGAGTGCTTTCCCTTTTAGTTCTTTCCTTCATGCTACAAAGGCAGTATAGGAACTGGTTGGTTCTGAGGTGTATTGCAGTGTGATGATGATGGCTAAAGAAGGGGATGTAGAGCAGAAGGGGGTGCTCCTGTCATACTTCAGCTTTCCATGTGTGATGCTTGTTTGAGTTACTCAGAAGGGAACTGTAGAAAGCATTTACTCACTACATCTACTTTAAATTTTTTAAATATAATATAATCTTGTATTAGTATCTTGCTGCTCATGCAAAGAAAAAAGGCCAGTGCTATTCCCTTACGTGTTGTCTTTTCTTCATACTAGATTGTAAGAATAATGTCATGGGTTTGGCATCAGGAAGCGTCCAAGTAAATGGACATGGGGGACAGTCTTCAAAGCCTGTATTTAAGAGAGGTCCTGGACGGAAACCCAAGATTGAAACAAACAACAGTACCTGCGAAGTGGTACATAAGAAAAGAGGACGGAAACCAAAAAATCTGTTACTTGCGCAGCAAAAAAAATTGGGCCACAATACAATTCAAGCTGCTAAAGACTTGCCAGCAGAGGAAGCATCTGTTTCCACTGCATGCAACTCTCTCTCTGAAAATAATGTGAAGGAGGACTTACTACAGAAAAAAGGCCGTGGAGGCAGAAAACCTAAACGGAAGCCAGAGGCACAACCAGCAGGGTCAGAACTTGCATTACCTGCAGATCCTAAAATTCAGACAAGAAGCAAGAGGAAAAAAACAGACGAGCCTGTTGAAGAAGAGTCTGACGAACTTAAAGACTCTGAGCCCCAGATGAGAACTAGGAACCAGGGTCGGAGGACAGCCTTTTACAACGAGGATGACTCAGAGGAGGAGCAGAGACAGCTGCTGTTTGAGGACACTTCTTTGACTTTTGGAACATCGAGCAGAGGCAGAGTCCGAAAACTGACTGAAAAAGCAAAGGCTAATCTGATCGGTTGGTAACTTCAGCATTTAAGAATGCCAAGGAATTAGTGGAACTAAGGACATCTGCTTTCTGCTGCTCTTTGCAGACAAAAATATGTCTTGAGCTGAAAAAGTACAGCAAAAACAAACTGAACATTTCTTTGAAAGATGTATTTTAAACTTTTGATATTTATTGCCCTCCAAGTAGGTTATGCATTTCAATTCCCTTTGTTCAGTTGATTTTGACAATTGTATAAATAACATTCTTGATTTGCAGAAATGTTACTGTAATTTTCAACAGGACAGTATCTCTATTTGATTAAAAAGGTAATAGAATTTTTAATGTTGCAGACTGAGAACAGAACTATTTTTGAATGAGCAAGGTACAATACATTTGTATAGAGTGTAGTAGTTGTGTTTTACAGGATATTAACAAAGAGCGGCAATAAATGCCGTTGAGGGAAAATGCAAAATTACCAGACTTTGCTGTTAAGATGATGAATAATTTCAGTAGTGATTGGGCACACAGCTTTGTACAAACAAACCTAGTGCAGGTCGTTAGTTTATCTAGGTTCTGCCAAACAGAGAGAGAAATCACAACATATATATATAGATAGATAGATAGATATCCACATTGGAAAAAGTTTGACTAATATGTCTAATTTTTCAGACCTTCATTCTTGTATCAATCAAATCTCTGTTTATTGTGCCAAAGACTGAAGAACAGGTGCAGTGGAAAGTTTTGAGTGTCAGCTTTCTATTATGTTTTAAGACTCCATGTTCTAAATATCCATTGTTCCGCGAAACTCTCTCTACTAGTACTTTGTAGTAGAAAACAATTAATGCACTGGTCGGATCCTTTGACAGTTGCTTCGATAAAACGTATAATTGGGTTAAAGGATTCAAAGAAGCTGCAGGAAATGTGGGATGTTTATTTTATGATTTGTAATTGATTGTTTTTATGTACTGTGTTAAACTGACTAAAAATTACTTTCGAAAGACATGTATGTATATGTTGAATATGTACACAAGCACATAAACATATACAATATTTCCCAGGTATAATTTTTCAGGACTTTTTAGATCGTACTAGGATTTACAAAAATTTTTAAATGTCATACTTTAGTTTGAAGGGAGAAAATTGGTTATTTTCAATTATTAAAGATTAAAAGGCCAAATCACTTTTTATGCAATCATGTTTTATACAGTGTTCTCATTGCACATCGTTTTTTTCTGCACTTTTTACAGTATACTTATCAAGCTAACAGGTCAATATATACAACCTAAAGGAAAATCCCACTTAATGATTGTGCCTTGTATTCTGTTACTACATGCATCTTTAGTAAACTTAAGTTGTCTGTTGTAAATGACTGTATGACTTGGGGGAATGTATTGCTGTATGTACTGCTATGGAAATTAACAGTTATTTATTTGTTTATGGTACATTTACTTATTTTATACCTTAAAAACAAACTTTAATAATACAATTTTATTGTTTAAAAGTATAGTCCACTTTAAAAGAAAAAAATGCATTACAAAACAGTAGCATGGTACAAAAATGTAACCACTTTTTTCAATTAATACACTGTTTTGGGGGAACAAGGTGGTGTGTGAAAGAACAGTGGTCTTCTTATTCTTTTACAAGCACTCTGGTCTTGATGTAGAGATGCAAGTGGTAACAGTAGGTTTCCTTTCTGTTAGGTTACCTGTCCCCAAAATAATAATACAGCTTCCCACAATTCCACTTGGGGGGGGGGGGGGGGGGCTGAATTTAGTTTTTGACTCCTCTAATGAGATTGAGTCTATCATTGAGACTGCTCTCATCATCTTTTGGGGGCCATGTGTAGAATTTATTTTTTATTCTTAAGAACTGCAGGTAAAATCCACCTTCAGAAGCCAGTCTGTCCTTTTGGGCACATGGGTTTTAGATCAGCGAAGCACATGTGCAGCAGTGCTTTCATTTTGAACCTCAGCTAGTTAAAAAACAAAACTCATTCATGTTAGTTAGTTCCTAAAATGGATATTTGATTTTTAGTACAGATTACTAACAAGTGTCTAGGCTATCTGTAATTTCTGTTGCTGATTCTGTCGTCTTAGATTGCTGATCTTCATTAGGCCATGCCGGGGGGGGGGGGTGTATTCTGGGGCATGGGAGATTTTGTCTTGGATAGCAGTTTAATGGCTCTCATTTCCTTTAAGTTAAAAAAAAATCATTATGGTTTGGAATGTTTTAAAAAAAGTTAAGCTATTTAATATAGTTTCATTTTGTCAGTCTGTCCCAAACGGTGTGTGTCGAGGGCAGTCCTCAAGATTCTGCTGGCACCACCCTCCCCTGGCCCAGGAGAGCCCTTTGAATTAGCATTTGCAAGGGAAGTGGATGAGGCGGCGCATAGCACTGTTCGTTTTTTTAATGTATTCTTACTAGTAATATCAGGGGCATTAAACCCAGTACACATTAAGACAGGCCATAGAATAAGTTTGTTTCACATCTCACAATGAAAGTGTAACTTTAGATTGATCATTTTAATTAACAGTTAATGAAGGCAGTAAATTTCAAGTACAATTTCCTGATGTAATCTGCATTGTAATATAAAAGAAAACATGAAACTCCAATATATCTACTCCATTTATATATATATATATATATGTCCCATTTGGCATGTTCATGTATATACTGACATGCAACAAGTATTTGTATGTTACGTTGGAGAATGGACTACTACAGATGACGATCAATGACTGAAAATTGCACATTTCAAGTCCACAAGAATCTAAGGTCTTATTTGTGGTACACTAGCGTATTCCCCTTTCACAAATAATCTGTACTACTAAGCATTCATGTTAATCTTATTTTTCTAACGTTATTTTGATTGTTCATTTGTCTAGAAAAAGCAACTTATAAAAATACAAATGTGCTATGTTATCTAAGTGCTTTAGGTTGCATTTGTTTTACTTAAATTACGATCATTGATTAGATTTGATTAATTTGCAAGATGCTCCCTTTACCATGAGAGAGAGAGAGTGCGATCATTTGATTTAGCACATTTAAATCTGAGCAATAAATACTGGTTCAGTAATTTAACTGTTATGTCTTACAGATGATACTGTTTCAAGATAAATGCAATATTGATTTTTATGGCACATTTTACATGTAAAATACTATGTAGATTGCCATTTCCATTGGTAATTAACTGCTGTTCACCCAGTTTTTTACAGACTTGGTAGTAGTGAACAGGCACGTAACAAGGCCATCTCCTGACGTCACTTCTGTTCCAGGGTGGTCCATTAGTTTCGTAATGATGTTCATGAAATTACTTCAGTGTTAACCAGTGGTTACCACACTGTGGTGTCTGAAGTAAGAGCATTCTGCCTTCTTTGGGGCATCATTATTTTTTTTTACTTCACTAATCAAGGCCTCCCCTTCAATACCGTGTGGTTAACCATTGGTCAATGTTAGTTGTTTCCCATCAGTGACATCCATCAAATGTTTTTGGTATTTAAACTATCTTTGTTCTTGTGCTATGAGTGGCAATGCAGCTTTACATCTTCCTGCAGTAATTGGGAGTGCTATGATGTATTCTTGCACACAGTTATTAGTATCATACTGTTGGTTTGTATGTGTATGATCATTCACTTTTTAGCATTTAGTATTTGGATTAATATTTTGTAAAATACTGATTAAAAAGATCATGAAGCATATAGAATATACCAGCTTCTTAAAATAAATGGGCACATATATGTACTTAAAGTACCTAGATCATCTGCTGCATTACTATACAAATATTTCCAAGGTACTAATTGTGCTTTTTGTTTCAGATGCTTTAATACATCTGAAGTGATTTTTTTTTTACAGTAAGGCCCCAATTCAGAGCCATGTATTCACAGAGTTCTTGCGGACTGATATGTGCCTATTTCTGTCGGTGGAGCAGAAATGTCATTACTTGCTGATCCTGCATTTTACTGAATGGGGGGAGGGGCGGGTCCAGTTTCTCTTGATTCCAGTTTCTGGAAGGAATTAACTAACAGTATAAATGAAGTTGAAAAAATTAGAGTTAAACTGACTCTGGCTTAGAATTGAGTCCCATTGCTTTTATTTTTGTAACAGTGCTTAGAATACCAAGCTTGGGAAAAAGAGAGCAAATTGGGCCCAACCCAAAAGTTTGATTGTGGATCTGACTTTTTAACTAGCTGCTTGGCCTGCAGAAATTGTATGTTTGATAGTGACCCTGAGCATTGGTCACACAGCTGCTATTCCATATACAAGTCTATACTGATCATAAGTTCATTGCTCAACATGAATAGGCTTAAGTTGTGTTATATTTACCATGGACTGGGTCCTAGACCTCTCTTCGTTCATATCCACTTGTGTGTAGTTTTGCCTTCCCACTGCAGATTTCCCTGCAGTCTCCCTGTGCTGTTTCCAAGAGTCCTCCAGCAGCCCTCAGGAACTAGATTGTGAGGAACACAGCAGGTTGTAGTGGAAAGGGGGAGCTGAGAAAGGTGCACTGTGGTCATAGTGTATGGGCTCCAACACAATAACTGAAACCTGTTAGGTGTGGGTAACTGCCATTCATTTTGATGGGACATATGTGGAGATTACATACAAGTCCATGACTGCTGCAGAATTGCCATCACTGACAGATTGCCTCCAATGGTAATAGAAGGCATATAAGCAATAGTATATTTAAATCGTTTTTCCCCTGACTGGTGTTGCTACTCCCAGACAACCCAAATCTGAGGAATTGGCATGTGTGTGCATTCAGCTTGTGGCCGATGTTTGTAAATATTACTTTGTAATAATCATGACAATCTTCATAGAATCTTTTAAACCGCAGCTTTGAAACAAAAAATTCATTTTTTCCTCTGTGTTCTACCTAATGAAGGTTTAGTGCATGATCCAGTTGGCATTAATATTCTCTGTGCAGAGCAGAACTTTCAGAAGGTTTTTGGTTCCTGTTCCTTCTAATGGAGAGCTGTATTCAAGGGACAGTTGCATGCACTTCACTGTGCACGCAGAGAGGCTGGCTGGAGCTGGCTGTAGATTTTATGATGTTATCTCTAAATCTTGCACTTGTAATTGGACCTAAGTATTCATTTAATTAAAGGGCTGTTGAATTTCTTCTGTAACTTATGTGTAGATGTTTATACTTCAAAGAAATGGTGTACATTTCATATATACTGTCCAAGTCTGAAAATTTCTAATATAACAAATCTGGTCCTTTTAATGTTAATATTACATGATCTGTATTTTAATCAAGATTGCTTTTAAGTACTATTAGGAAAATGGTGAAATACAATTTTTATTTCTCTGGTTTTTTGTTTTGCAGTAATGCTTAGAAAGTTGTGGAATAGAAAATCTCTTCAGTTTCAAGAAGGTTACATTTATTACAGATTTATTTTAAAGTTCCACTAAGGGAAACCAACATTTTAATGATCAAAATAGTATCAGCTTTGGTGTTGCAAAGACAAAACCCCTAATCTGTATTTCAGAAAAGTAAATAATTCCATTTCAGTCCATGTCAATTTAAATGTAAATTAATCCCTTTTTGTTACAAGGTGGGAAAAATACTTAACAGCTGGGATTTTTAAAAGATTAATGCAGGTAATTGCATCAGGAAACTCAGATATGGCCTAAAGAAAATCCATTTTATGTCCCAATGATCTAGTGCAAAAAATTATATCTTGAACAAAATACCAACATCAGATTTGTACATATGCACAAAAGGTATTTAATGTGAAGTAAGCATCTGAAACACATTTCTTTTTAAAGGATAGGCTGTTGAGACACTTCAGTTACATTTTTGGACCATAACACTGCAAAAACTTGAAAAGTTCTTCAGTGAACTCTTTAAATCTTGTCACTTAAAATGTTAATGTATAGTATAGCTCAATTTAAGAACATTGTCTGGAAGATTTAATTTTGAAACTGACACATTTTGAAACTGCTTATTTTGTACAGTATGATGTAAATCCCGAACCTGTCTATGTAACAATACTTTAGGTTTATCAAGGTTTATTTCTCTTAGACAAATGCTTTTATCATGTTATAAAGTGTAGTCTCCCACATGGATGAACAGTGCCCTTCCTTTTTGTACATATTGATTGAAATTTTATTGTTATGTGAAACACCTATGTTGGTTTTGATGAATAATACTTGGAATCCTTTTATACAAACTAGAATGTATGTGTAAGAATAACTGTCACTGCAATGTAGTAACTACAAACTTATTTTTAAATAAATAGAAAACTCGTTTTTCTAAGCTGCTCTTTCAGTCTTTTATTTTTTTGGCCTGGTGAGTGCTTAATAAAGTACACCATTATGATTCATTATACTTGAATACATAGGTAGAATCCAGGGTTGCAGTTGTCTTTATACCTCGATGTATTTATACCTTGCACTAGTGCATTATGTGAGGAAAGTAAAAAAGATGTTGTCAAGTTGGTGCAAGCCCTGATAACATTTTGATTACTGCGGTGCATTTTACATAAGGCTTCACTTGAAGAGTACCTGTGACTTTGTTTGTATAGAATGCCACGGCCAGGATGTTGGCTGGAGTGGGTCATAAGGGTCATGTTAGTCTTGCCCATCTACACTGTTTCCATGCTCAGTTCAGGGTGCTGTTATTGACCTTGAAAGTCCTATACAGCTTGGGATCAGCATAAGAACAATCTATTCCCATATGAACCTGTTATCAGAGTCTCTAGTAATCAGCACTCAACAACGTTCCTTAAGCAAGATCAGTTTATTTAGTCAGGTTACTACATTGCGCTAAACACTATCTGTGTTAAGACTAAAGAGGAAAAGCAGAAATGGGATTTTATATGGGTTTCAAACTTGGGTCGTCAGATGATTACAAGCCAATGAATGCCAGGTTACCCTTGCGTAGAAAATAATGGCTCTTAGTTCCCAGTGGGAAACTCACAAGAGAAACCATAGATCTTGTCAAAACAAGGACCAATGCTGGAGGAGAATCGAAAGTAGCATCCCAGTGTCAACTACCTCTCCCCCTTTTTATGCCAGCCAGCCTCTTTACCCCCACCTTTGTTTTATGGCAGCCTAGCTGACATTCTGCCCCCCTAAAGAGGCCCCTCCCGGCTTCAAAGGGTACAAGGAGTGGAAAGCACATATTAACTTGGGGGCATTGACCTGGCAATCCAGGACCTATTCATTTTCTTCAGGATCGAAATCCTTCCACTTAACCAAGTAGAACAGATGGCCCTGCCGTAGTTGAGTCCAGAATCTGCGCCACCTCCTGATGTGGCTCGTCATTCAGAATCAGAGGCGGGGGGGGGGCAGGGGAACGAGGAGGCCAAGCATTCGGTCCAGGATCTTGCTTCAGGAGGCTGAAATGAAAGATTGGATGAATGCCCTTAAGAGACTTAGGCAGGACCAATTCAACAGTCACTTCGTTGATTTTATGCACTACAGGAAAAGGCCCCACATAATGCCAACCCAGCTTCCTACTGGGTTGCAGCCCCTTTAAGTTCTTTGTGGACAAATACACTCACCTGGATTTAAGTCCCCCGGCTCAGTCTGGTGCTTGTCAGCCTGATTTTTGTAATCCGCTTTGGCTTTATTGAGAGCCTCGCAAATCACTGGCCACTGGTCCTGCAGACTGCGGCACCAATCATGCAAGTCTCCCCCCTTGGCAGGGGTGTCATCAGGCATCACAGGGAGGGGGGGGGGCCTTCATAACCATACAAAGCCATAAACAGGGACACCCCCGTGAAAGAATGCACCAAGTTGTTGTAGCTGTATCCTGCATAAGGCAATAAGTCCACCCAATCATCCTGCTGACAATTGGTAAAACACCTGAGAAATTGTTCCAGTGTTTTATTAATTCTCTCTGGCAATCAGTTTCTGGGTAGTAAGCACTACTGAGTCCTTGTTCAATGTCTAACAGATGCAAAAGTTCTTTCCAAAATTTGGCAACAAATTGTGTTCCTCTGTCTGAGATTACCTTCCTCAGAAAACAGTGGAGTTTAACGGTGTGGTGCATAAACATCTTAGCTAAAGCTTTAACCGTGGGTAGCTGCTTGAAAGGAATGAAGTGCACTTGCTTTGAGAACAAATCCCCCCCCCCCCCAATCACAGACTTTCCCTTATTGGGAGGCAAGTCAATAATAAAATCCATTGAAATCACTTCCCAAAGCTTGGATGGGGTTTCTAAAGGTTTCAACAATCCAGGAGGTTTCCCCCCTCGCCTTTTGCACATGAGACAGGTAAGGCATGAAGTGACAAATTGGGAAATGTCCGCCCTCATATGCGGCCACCAGAACTGGCGTTGCAACAAATGCAAAGACTTAAGAAACCCAAAATGTCCAGCTAGTTTGGATTCATGGCCCAGCACATCACCTCCCCCGCATAGAAACAGGCATGAATACTTTAGCCCCCTTATACCAACAACCATCCTCATGTTTCTCCAGCCCTGGTGTGGTGGCAAGTTCCTCCTAGTCTTTGTCAGACACACCTTCCTTGAATTTGGTACTCCATGGATTCACCCCCTTCTCCCCCCTCACTTTTGTCTGACTGCAAGTCAGGGCCACCCCTCCCAACTTTGAGGGTGTGAACATAGAGTCAATCACCTCCTCCCTCTGACTCACATGTTCAGGCAGGCATGACGGCATCGGCCAGAAAGTTCGACTTCCCCAGGAGATGGTGGAGGGTGAAACGGAATTTGGAGAAAAACTCTGCCCATCGGAGCTGTTTAGTATTGAGACATCGGGGTGTGTGTAAGGCCTCTTAAGTTCTTACGATCAGTCCAAACCTCAAACGCCACCCACACCCTCTCCAGCCAATAGCGCCACGTTGACAAGGCCAATTTAATAGCTGCAGCCTCCTTGTCCCACACCGACCAATTTCGCTCAGTAGTATTGAATTTCTTAGAAATGTAAGCCAGGAGGTAAAGTCGTCCATCCACTCCCTCCTGCAAGACAGCCCCCCCCCCCCCCATGGTGATGCCCGATGTGACCACTTGGACAATGAATTTTTTATTCTCATCGGGGTGGGCGAGCACTGGCTCTGAAGTGAACAGCTTTTTTAGTGTCTCAAATGCATGCTGGCATTCCTCAATCCTATCCACACCCTTCCTCTTTGTTTTCAACAAGTCAGTGAGGGGGAGGGCTACCTGGGCAAAATTGGAGATGAAATTTCTATAGAAATTACAAAAGCCTAAGAGCAACTGGAGATGGTGTCGGGTAGGGGGCACCTCCCACCCCACTACATCAGTCACCTTCCTTACATCCATCTGAGCCGCTATGGGAGATGTGGTATCCTAGGAAATCTACTTCCTCCTTATGAAACTCGCACTTAGACAGCTTAGCAAATAGTCTATGCTGCAGGATGGTTTGGAGGACCTCTCGCACAAGTTTGACATGTGATGCCTTATTGGGAGAGTACAGAAAGATGCCATCTAAGTACACTACCACCCCCTGGAATAAGTGCTTGTGTAAGACTTAATTGATCAGATTCATAAAAACTCCAGGCACCCCCTGGAGGCCAAAGAGCATAGCAAGGTATTCAAATTGCCCCAGGGGTGTGTTGAAAGCCATTTTAGATTCATCCCCCTCCCTTATGCGCACTCTAAAGTAAGCATCCTGCAGATCTAGCTTAGTGAAGATTTTTCCTTTGGAAGCCTCTGCCAACAAGTCTTTGATCAGTGGGAGGGGATAAGCATTGGTAGTTGATACTGCGTTGAGACCCCGATAATCTGTACACAATCTGAGCCCGCCATCCTTCTTTTTCCGGAAGAGAATGGGAGCCACATAAGGGGAGGAGGCAGGACTGATTAAACCTCGCACCAAGTTTTTGTCAGTGAAATTTCGCAGCTCCCCTTTTTCTGCAGGGCTCATGGAATACAACTTTCCTTTCGGTAACTTGTGCTCTGGCAATAGTTCAATAGCACAGTCACAATTCTGGGGGGGGGGGGGCAGTTCGTCTGCTTCCACCTCCCCAAAGACCTCAGCTAAGTCCTCATACTCGCGGGGGATCCCCCCACATTTTCCTCCACTAGGCAAGCAATCACTGGCTCTGCTGGAGGAGACTCACCCCATTTGGGTGACCACACCCCAGGTCAACAAAACACACCACCCCTTTGCTCCACTGAATATAAGGATCATACCCACACAGCCAAGGGCTGCCCAACACCACTAGGAACCGGGCATTGGGATTAATCACAAAAGAGTGGTGCTCCCAATGTTCTCCTGCCCCCATCAGCAAGGGGACCATCTGGTATTTACATGGATCCTGCATAGAGGAGCTGTCCATCTGGACAAAAACTAACAGCACTGGAAGTCTTTGGACTGGGGCCTCCAGCCCCGTAACAGTCGATCAACTCCCGGACTTGAATTTGCATGCTCATGTCTCTGTTTAAAATTGTCACAGTCATGAACAGGATGGGGTCTGAATTACTTACCATAGGCGGCGCCTGTGGCTCTCGGACCTGTTGTTTTGCACCTCTTACAACAGGTCCCGACCTTTTCCCAATGGCTCTTGTGTTTCTTTGCCGCTTGACAAGGAGCCTTCCAGCTGCGCTCCCAGCTACAGTGCCTTCAGGAACTTCCCTTTCTCACTGCTCTGCTTTCTCACCGCTTACCATTCTCACTGCTCTGGCTCTTGTGTTTCATCACCGCTTGACAAGGTGCCTTACAGCTGGGCTCCCAGCTGCAGCGCCTTCGGAAATTTCCCTTTCTCACCCGTGGTGTTCTTCTCTCTAGCTTTTGAAGGGGTTGGAGTTGCGCTCATTGAGCAGGCCACCGCAAAGTGGTCAGCCTCCCCACACCGGAGACAAAGTCCTTGCCACATCCGCTGTTCTTTAATTGTGTCTTTTCCTCTGGGCTGGGTCATCTTCTGGGGGGCCCCCAGGGTTTTAGGGTACACCCGCGGGGCCCGCATCTTGATCATCTGCAGGCGGTTCTCTGCATCATCTGCTTCTCACATCCAGGTGGCCAGGGTGAGGGGCTGCACACTACGCAGAACCATGTTAAGGATCTGGTGACTGAGCCCCGTCTGGAAGTGCTCCATCAGCATGGGCTCTGGCCACCCCGGATCGTTGCCACAATTATTTTGAACTCTTCCAAGTACTCATGCACCATGTGGTTGCCTTGCTTCAAGGTACGGAGGTGTGCCCTCACCTTCTTGCCTGCCAGTGGATCTTCATACTGCCTTCATAGCACCTACATGAAGGCCTGCACATCCTGTAGCTCAGGACCCTGGAGCTCGTGCAAACCCACGTACCAGTCTGCCGCCCAGTCCCTCAGCCTTGCACTGACGAACTCAACCCAGTGCTCATCATCCAGGACCAGATGGCCCCAATCTCTTAGGAATCAGTGCACTTGCACTAGGAAGAACACCAGCTTTCCAGGGGTCCCATTGAATGTAGCTTCGAGTAGCTCCTTAGGATGTTGCAATCCTGGGGTTTGAGCCAGTTGCCCTGGCCCGCTTGAGCCCCAACGGGTGCCGTAGGTAGTGTAGGAGGGGCTCCCAGTTGCCCAGCTGGTGGCCCTGCCAGCGCCGCAGCCGCCCCTGGCTGTGGGGGAAGCCTGTTGCCTCAGTTCATCCCACACCACGTCCGAAATCATTTGGGGTAATTAATCATTAGTTCAAAAACCTTGCTGCACTTGCTCCCACAAGCGCATTCCCATGTGCTCAACTAGCACTTTGACCTTGCTACCTCCGCCCCTGTCCAGTGACTCTGGATGGCTGGGGATCACCCGGTCATAGTAGCTTGGTACAGCCACCCAAGGAGTCAGCATCCACAACTCCCTTGGAGCAGTAGAGAGGTGCACCCACAAGTACTGGTCTCTCCCTCGGGGCCAAGCACCCTCCATCGGCCCCCAATCTGGAGCCAGGGTTTGCATTCCTGTCATAAGGATCTCGCTCACTGTGGTGATGGGAATCTCTGCCTCCATAACTGGCTGGTCTCCACCGTTCCCTACGCTCATGTTGAGATTTGGGATGTGGAACGCAGTCCAGGGATGAGGAGTCGTAACACTCTGTCAGAGTCTCTAGTAATCAGCATTCATAACCTTCCTTAAGCAGAATCAGTTTATTTAGTCAGGTTACTACATTGCTCTAAACACTATCTGTGTAATGATTAAAGAGAAAAAGCGGGAATGGATTTTTATATGGGTTTCAAACTCGGGTTGTCAGATGGTTACAAGCCAATGAATATCAGGTTACCCTCGTGCAGAAAATAACAGCTCTTAGTTCCCAGTGGGAAACTTACAAGAGAAACCAGAGATCTTGTCAAAACAAAGACAAATGCTAGAGGAGAATCGAAAGCTAGCATCCCAGTGTCAACTACCTCCTCCCTTTTTTATGGCAGTCAGCCTCTTTACCCCCACCTTTACTTTATGGCAGCCTAGCTGACACCTATCTGACCATTGTGGTCAACTTTGGGAGCCCCCGTTATCTGAGATGAGATGGGTGGCAATCTGAGAAAGGACTGCCTTTAGTTGTGGCACAAAAGTTGTAGAATTTCCTCCCCAAGATTTTTCTGTCCCCCTCTGTCATCATCTTCTGATTGGCATTCCATTATTGACTCCTTCCTAATTGTTTTAAATTGTTTTTATGTATTTTTTAAATCTTTATTTTACAAAATTTATATAATGTATCTACCCTCATGAGGGCCAAGGTGGCTAACAAAAACATTCAAATCACACCTTAAAAACCATTAAAACCAACAGAAAACATCAAAACATTAAAATTCAATCTAAAATCCATATAGGAAAACATTAACATTAAAATGGGGGAGGAAGGATCACTGAGGGAACGCCAGATGAAACGAAGTCTTCATTCACTGATTGAAGATGGCAACATAAAGGGGAGGGGGGGGTCTCCTTGAGTCTCCTTGGGGAGAGAGTTCCAGAATTTTGGTGCACAACCATCTAAGGCAGGGGCACCCAAAGCAGGGGCTTGGAAGATGTCCACAGTGCTTAGGTAGTTTCATGTATATCATTGTATTATTTTTAAATGAATTTTTGGATCATTTTAATGGTTTGATGGAGCAAAATGGGCAGAATTGCAGCATAAATATATTTTAAATCAAGCAAATCTAATTATGTGCTTATTGACATTGAAAAAGCAGCAGAACTGCTCAGAGTTCAAAGCTGTACTCATGATGCAACATTGGCTCATAATAGCTATGTAGATCTTCTGCTACTTCAAAAAAATGGTCAAGAACTGCAGTAGAACCTACCTGTTTATTTAAAACACTTCTATGCTGGCTTTTCATCCAAATAGGCTCCCCAAGGTGACCAACAGCACCCCCAAGCAATCAGTCTGCTTCTTTTGGGGGGTGCAACTCTGTTATGTATTGACCATGCGGTTGCCATGTGCTCCAGTAATGGCCTCTCATAGCAAGAGAGAGTGCATTTTGCCCCTAGCAGAATGACAACCCAAAGTTCAAACTTATGACTTTTAACAGTTCATAAGAGCATATAATATGCCTTGCTGGCTTACAGCCTGTGGTCTTCGCCACATCCACTCCACTCCGTTTCACCCTGCAACCAAAAGCCAGGCTGAGCACATGGTGAGAACAACGAAGGATGCATTAAAGAGAATGGAGCATGGCGACTGGGAACCGCAGCTGTATAAATTCCTGTTCAGCCAACAAAACACACCCCACTCAGGGACCAGGCGTCAGCCAGCCGAACTTCTGATGGGAAGACGACTGGAAATCATCCTGGACCGCCTACATCCCGACCGAGCAATCACCGGAACCCTGACAATGGAGGACCAGCCAGCTGCCCAAGGGTTCGCTCCCAAAGACCCCGTATATGCTAAGAATTACGCGCAGGGTCTGACATGGATCCCTGCGAGGATCACCCGAGTCACCGGGCCTTATTCCTACGAGGTCCTTATGGAAGATGGCGTTGTCTGGAAACAACACATCGACCAGATTCAACACTGTACACAGAGCCGCGATGCTACCCAGGCCCCCGAATTCCCTGCAACAATGGACCGTGACATCGACAAGATTCCAGAAGCAGCGCCAGACCCGGATCCAGAGACTGTGGAGACTCCACTCATGCCCTCTGACGCAGCAGCCGCACCATCCATGCCTGAACGACCACTGGGCAGACCGGCCCCGCAAGCAGAACAACTACCCGCACCGCAACCTTCCAACACAAGCAACCCCCCCGTCTTACAACCCCCCGGCGCTCTGGGTGCGAGCGCAGACGCCCGGACTATCTCAAAGACTATGTGTGCAGAGGGGTTCTGGACTATGGGGGGGAGGGGTGTTATGTATTGACCATGCGGTCGCCATGTGCTCCAGTAATGGCGACCGCCATGTGGCCAGAGCACATGGCCAAGAAACTACCTGAGCTTCAGCCAGGTAGAACAAAGGCCAGGTGGATTCGAACCGGCCACCAATCATGTACCTAGGTTTCTCCCAGGGAACCTATGAGATGTAAATAGACTGATAATAGCCTATCAGGCCAGTTGGGCGAGGTCAGGGGATTATCCCTGACCAGCATAAAAGGAGGGCTCGGAGCCCTGGGTTGTATGCTTCATCCAGACCAGCAATAAAGATCTAGCTGTTTCACTGTTCCATGGACTCCCGACTCCAATACTTCTCAAACCCCATACAGAACAGGGGATATGCCTGTTCCTGTGTCAGACCTTCCTCCCTACCAATAACACCTTCATTTTGTTGGGATTAAATTTCAGCTTGTTAGTCACATGCATTCCAAGGTACTGTTTAGTTTACACAACCACTTTGGGATCTGTTGGAAGCTTGAGACAGAGCTGAGTGTCATCCACATCTTGGAGCCAGTGTGGCATCATGAGTCCAGTGTTGAAATGTGAGGATACCCTGTTTCAAATCCCTGCTTTGCCATGAAAATTACTGGATTATCTTGGGGAAACGGTGGAAGGCCAGAATAAAAATCTAATGATCAGCTCTATAAGCTCCTGCACAAGTATTTTTGGGAAAGCCCTACCAGCCATTTTATGCTTGTGGTTCTTGGCATCTAAACCTATGGTTTGGCTTTGATGTAAAGGATATGTCGGGATATTGCCGAAGTGACATTTTCTAATGAACTTGGAGCTGTGGTTAGTTAAAGAGTATTTTGTCTTTAGAAATATGAAAGACGTATCCTAGAAGACTAGGATTTTAAAACTAGAACCCAACTAATAACTTCTGAGGGTTTAACTATTTACTTTTGCCAGGGGGTTTAACTCAGCTTTTGTGTCTGTAACTCTATCAGTAGTTTTAATTGATGTATTTTGTTAGTTTTATTGTAAGGCGCTTTGTGTGGCATTTGACATTTAAAAATGTTCATCATGGTACTTTACAGGTTTCTAGAAATATTTTAAAATTAATTTCTAATATCATGGAATGGCTTTCCCGTTGATAGACAGTGAAAGAGAAAGTCTCCCAAGTCATGCTGCTCCTAGCACAAAGCTGATTCTGCATTGCCGGGGCTGCTTTGCCAGTATTTACATCAAGGAGCAACTTTCCTTTGACAATCCTATTCCTTTCATAGCAATGTTAAATGTAAGACAGAGTATAAAAGATGGCACTGTTTTGCAATGCTTAAGCAAACTGAAAAGTGTACAGTATCCATAGTGGGTTGGAATTAGCACTAGGAGACGCACACAATAAATCATATCCCCAGCCTTAAATTCTCTCACAAACTGCCCTGTTTAGGCTGTTGAAAGTTCTTGAGGAAATGAATCCTTTTGAATCTTAAAAAGGCTTTGAAGAAATTTATTAAAAATCAATTTGCTTTCTTGATCTTTATCATCCCCCCCCCCCCATGCTTTTATCCTAAGTTGCACAGGGAAGGGGAGATAAATTTTATCAAACATATTATAGCATAATGTTGCCATATAATTATTCACATTTAAATAATAACCACATTCTTAAAAATACGTCATATGCAAAAGAATTGCCATTATCTAATACTGCGAGTTGCCTAACATGAAATTTTTTGTGCTAGATATTTATGTTAGTTAAAATCATCTGTTTGGAAAGTGTGATGCTTTTAAAGACAAGAAAATTCATGGAATTTTTTTTCAGCGCTAACCCAAATTTCTCAATTCTCCTTCAGAAAAAGTGAAGAGTATTGGAGGAGATCCTGATTTTTTCTCTGCCCCACCCACAACCTTCACACCTCTGGTTCCCCTAGTAGTGAACTGCACTTTGTACTGTAGGGCAACAGCACTCAAGTGTTGGACTACTGAGGTTCAAGATTAAGGGCTGCATCCAGAGGTCATTTTCTGCCAGTGATTTTTACTTCTTTATCCCACCCACTGCAAAGTTATGGTGGGTTTTAAAAGATATGGATATACAGATCATTACATGTACAACAGTAGAACTTTGGGGGCTTATACATTTTATGCAATTAGCAATCAAAAGAAACATCAAAATTAGTAAAAGGTAAAATTAACATTTCTTTGGCAAGGCACTAACATTTTAATTATTTGTAACATATTAAAAAAAGAGAAACCATTTTTCAACAAATATTACTTGGGGGGGGGGGGGATTCTCCGCAATTGCTAGTTGAGATGCTATTTTATCCATTACTGTGACTCCCCATATTTTAGGAACCCTTGTTTAGTAGAAGAAACCGTGTTCTACTTCCAAAACTGAGCAATCGAAAATTTAGCAGCAACCAACAACAGAGAAATAAATTCAAGTTCCATTTTCAAAACTGAGTTGTCTTCTCGGTAATTGAGTAGAATAGATTCTGGGTTATGCGAAATAGCATGACCAACAATTTCTTCTATTATTGAAAGGAGTGCATCCCAAAATTTCTTTATTTTTGTACATGTCCACCGGCAATGGAAGAAAGCGCCCAGGTTTCCACATCCCTTCCAGCATTTAGGGTCATGTAAGCATTTACATGGCTGCAGTGGCTCAAGTGGTTAAGAAAAGGTCAGTAGTTCAGTAGTTCGAGACCCGAGTGCTGCATGACGGAGTGAGCTCCCGTCTCTGGTCCCAGCTCCTGCCAACCTAGCAGTACAAAAGTAAGAAATTGCAAGTAGATAAATAGGTACCACTTTGATGGGAAGGTAACAGCTTTCCATGCACCTCAGCATCTAGTCTTGCTGGCCACATGACCACGGAACTGTCTTTGGACAGTGCTGGCTCTTTGGCTTGGAAATGGGGATGAGCACTGCATCCCTAGAGTCGTATTCGACTGGCTTTCGAGCAAGGGAAACCTTTACCTTTACTTAAGCATTTATAGTGAAAAAGCCTCATTGGTACCATCTGGAAAAAAGCTTGTAGTTTTGTATTTTGATATTAAATTATTTAGTAGTGTAAAGGCTGGATGACAATATGGAATTCCACTGACCCTCATCCAAAGAGATTTCACAATCGTTGTGCCAAGCCTTCTGTTGTGAGGTTGTCTGAACCAAGAATCATGATTTAACACTTGATAAAGAAATGAAATTAAGCCTTTAGTTCCATTTGTTTCTTCTTTTATAAGGGATTCAAATAAGGTTAAAGGTCTATTTAACTGATCACTAAAGTTAGAAAAGAAGAAGAGATTGGATTTATACCCCACCCTTCATTCAGAGTCTCAGAGCGGTTTACAAACTCCTTTCCCTTCCCCTCCCCACAACAGACACCCTGTGAGGTGGGTGGGGCTGAGAGAGCTCTGACAGAAACTGCTCATTTCAAGAACAGCTCTGACAGAACTCGGACTTACCCAAGGTATTTTAAAGTTGTATTTGAGTTCTAATTAAGGTAATGACCAGAGACACCCTTTATGGCTAACGTCACTTAATCTAAATTTTCCATTGTCTCTCCAGATCCTAAATGATTCCACTTTTTTACCAGGAGGGACCCAATGTTGCCGTAGGAAAGCTCCAACAGGTGAGGTGTTAGGGGCCAAACTTTTTCTGTGTTTGTACCATATATCTAATGTGGTCTTCAAAACTTTCTGAAGCATTAGACAGTAAGACAGTTTCCTGGGGTTATATTGATATATCTATATATCTAATTCCCAAGTGGCCCCCCCGTGTGGATACCTAAATCCGCGCGGGGGGGCACTTGGGGGGGCAGAGGGGGGGTTCTGCAGACGGGGGGCAATCCCCCCATCTGCAGAAAAATCCTAAATCTTTTTTTAAAAACTTACATCCCCCCAAAAGTTAAAAAAAATACCCGCGCATGTGCGGGACTTACCTGCCCGGTGGTGGCGGACGAGCTGCTGGTGGCTGATGGCTGCAGCCCAGCCGCCTGCTGAAGGACGGGGGGAGGGGGGAGGCGGCACGGCGGGCCTCAGCCCTAATCGTGCTGCCAGCTAAGGAATGCCTCGGTAGGCCTCAGCCCTAATCGCGCCGCCGGGAAGAAATGAGGCAGGGATGGGGGGCGAGGCCCAGCCCAGCCAGGCCTCGCCGGGAAGAAACGAGGGAGGGACGCAGGGGCAGCAGTGGCAAGGCCCGGCCCAGCTAGGCCTTGCCGGGAAGAAGCGGGGCAGGGACGGGGGGGGGGGGGTGGCGGCGGCGGGGCACAGCCCAGCCAGGTCTCGCCGGGAAGAAACGGGGGAGGGACGGGGGGCAGCAAGGCCTGGCCCAGCCAGGCCTCACCGGGAAGAAGTGGGGCAGGGATGGGGGTGCGAGGTGGGGGGGTGGATTGCCACCTTCTCCTCTCCCTCGCAGATTCCACGGGTCCCATCTCTTGTCTAATTCTAAACCTGGCCCCCATGTGGATTAATAGAGCCAATGAATGTAGCCAGGTGCAGTGGGGAAACATTTTCCTTTAAACAGAGGTGTATTGTCTGCAGTGATCCATGTAATCCAGTGGGCACACAGCAAACCCACAGAATGGAATGGGCAGGTATGCCACCAAATGCAATTGTTCATCATTGTGGTACCTGTGCAATCCATACAGCATACATACAAGCCTGCCTCAGAGAGGATTGTTTTGAAGCTCAAAACACCTAGAGGCACTCTGTCCCCTTCTCCCCATGCTATTTCCCAACTTTTCCAGCATGATATAGAGGGGGAGGAACATCCTTCCCTCAGTTCTCTCTCAGCCATCCATTTTCTTCCTTACTCTCAGTTAGCAATGCCATATGTATGGTCTTATCATAATCAATAAGGTTGCTGAAATGCATTACATGTACCACTGCCTACTGTTTTACCATCTTGGTTGATGGCCTATTAACATTCCTTTTTGTTACAGCTTTCCTTTGACTCGTTTAGCTCTGGCCCGGGAGTTGGCATCGGTGACCTGACTTCCACCTTTGGAATGCGAGCCTTTCCTGCCTGCTTTGCTTTGCGCATGCTCATTACTCATTAGCTTTTCCTCCCCCTCTTATCTTCAGCTGGCTATTCCCTGGCTAGCAGCCTTGAGCAGAAAAGCCTCCTGTTATGTGTTACAAGAATCACAGGTGCTATGTATTCTTTTGCTTAGTTTTCCTTGGGAACATTTTCTCCAAAAACCTCAACAGTGTTTTCCCCTGAGAACCCAGTTTGCCATGCTTTTCTTGGGAACAGTGGGCCAGTATATTTGGGCGCCAATAATTCTCCCTATTGATTGGTGGATGGCAAAGGGGCCATATTTCATATGAAGTATAATTGTAGTTATATGTCTATGCTCGAGCATTACTAACAGAAAAAGTGTTGGACCAACGAGATCTTTTCTGCAAATAAAGGACTTTCTGTTTAAGGAGACCTGTTGTGGACTACCTCAATTGGCACAGTCTCACACTTATCATGTCTACTGCCAATGAATCTGCCTCACCAACCTAACAAGAGCCTGTAAACTATGAAATGGCACAGAAAGTGCTGTTTAAGAAATGCAGGTCTTTGTCCGTTAACCATAGGCTAACTGCCATAGACTTGGGTGACTGTCTTGCCATGATCAATGAAGCTGCTGTATTACATGTTGCAATGCTTCCTCGAGTTGCCATTATGTTTACTGTTCAATTCACAATGCTTTATGTTCCAAGGTTTCATTCAGTCTCTGTAGGTCCCGCTTGGGAGATAGCATTGGGAACGCGATTCCCACCTTCTGAATGCACGCCTCGCTTGCTTTGCTTTACGCATGCTCATTACTTATTTGCTTTCTTTTCTCTTTTATCTCTAGCTTCCTTAGCTAATGACCTTGAACGAAAGTGCCTCCTGTTATGTGTTACCAGAATCACAGATGTTATGTATTCCTTTTGCTTAGTTTTCTCTGGGAACTTTCCCCACCAAAATCTTTAACAGCGTTTCTCCCTGGGAACTCAGTTTGCCGCGCTTTCCTTGAGAATAGTGGGCCAGTATATTTGGGCGGCAAGAATTCTCCCCATTGATTGGTAGAGGGTAATTAGGCCATATTTCATATCAAGTATAATTGTAACTGCAATTCCAAGCTTGAGCATTACTAACAGGAAAAGTGTTTGACCAACATGATCTTTTCTACAAATAAAGGACTTTCTGCTTAAGGAGACCTGTTGTGGACTGTATCTATTGGGACAGTCTCACAGACCGTTAGTAATCCTCATTGGGACCAGTTCATTGTACCCGCTATGTATGACGATGGTGCTGAGATCCCTACTACTGAACCTGAGGTACCGGTCACCACTGAAGAAGTGCCGATACACCCCACAAGCACCAGCAGGGTGACCATCCATTCCCAGTGGAGCGGGGCCCCCAATCCTGGGCTCAGTTCGGACCATGGACTACTAAAACCTGGTCCCCGCTATGGGAAGGCGGGACCCGGCAGTCGGCAGCCCAAGGGACAGAACGAAGGGCCATCGATGACTCCCAGGCAGCTGAGATGTGGGCGCAGATGGATCGTAGGTTCGATACAATCCAGAGACGGGTGCAGCGAGAGATAACAGTGATGATGACCGACCTCCCAACCGTGGTGGCACAGGCAGTCCGAGAGCAACTGGTGGGGGCTGGAGTTGGAGCCGGAGCACTGCCGGCAGTGGCTCCGCCACCTGTGCAGCCACCAGCCCAGCCTCCCACACCCCCGGGACTACCTGCACCACCAGTCCTGGGACCCGCGCAGCCAGTGGACAGGCAGCCCATGCCACACGAGTTGATGGGAGCCACCTTCAACAAGAACCCGTGAAGCTGCAATTCTTTATTATTGAGGCGGGTGGGTGTATGAAGAATTGAGGCCACCTGTTCCAAGATGAGGGTGATCAAATGGGCTACCTCGGTTCCAGACTATAAAATGAAGCTGCTGACTGGTATGTGAGCCTCCACAACCACCTGGGTCCTGAGTTGGATAATGTGGAAGAGTTCATGCTGGCCTTACGTCGCCAATATGAAGACCCGAGGAGTGAGGAAAAAGCCCGGAACCAGGTGCGCAAGCTCTCGCAAGAGAGACTGTCGGTCTGTGAGTATACTGCTGTGTTTAAGCAGTTGGAAGCCAAGATTAGGGGTTGGCCTGAAGAAGTCTTCATAGAGCAATATCACTGGGACTTAAATGGGGAGTTATACGAGACTATTTTAAGAAATGTCAATCCGACCACCCTGAATGGGTGGATCAGAGCTGTGGAAGAAGCTGTGGCATGGTTTACTTTGATCCGCATGAGACGCCAGGCTAGCACTCCCAAGAGCACTGCCCCACTGGCCACCCCTTTCAAGGCAAAGACCAAGCCAGCCATACGCGATCTCAGAGAGTTCCGGATGAAGAAGGGATTATGCACCAGATGCGGGGAATTGGGCCACTTCACTTCAGTGTGCCCCGCTGCTTCTCCTAAGGGTGGAGCACCCGCCGCCCCACCAGCCCATCCCAAACCAAAGAAAGTGTCCACTCCAAAACTGTTGGTGCTCCAAATCATGGAGGCCAGTTTCCCAGAGAAATCGGAGGATGAGATGGTGGACCAGCCACAGGGAAACGACCAGGACCTGCTCTGAACAGCACAATGCAGCAGGTCCTTCAAACCATCACACCTCAAACGGTGAGCTCTCTGGGGCCCCTCCTTTATATGCTTGTGACTGTTGTGAATCCACATCAGGGCACGCAAATGTGGGTGTGAGCCCTAATTGACTTGGGTTGTGACAGGGACTTAATTAGCCCAATAGTACTGGATGGGTTGGGGGGGTGTACCTTGGAGGAGCCTCTACGCTTTACCCAGATGGATGGCTCCAAAATGAAGGAACCCTGTGCCTTCAAGACTGAACCTATCATAATTGGCACAGGAGAGCACTGGGAACAACACACTTTTATTAACACCCCCCATGTGCAATTCCCCATGGTGTTGGGTAGCCCATGGTTGCAAACGCACAACCCCTATATCTGCTGGAATGAGGGATGGATTACCTGGGTTTCTCCCTCTTGTAAAGAGCATCTTTGGAACGTGGAGTGGGGCAATCGGCCTGGCTCTGAGAGCGCCTGTTTGGCACGCGAGGAACTTTTATCCATTCCAGCCGCCTACCAGGATTTAGCGGAGGTTTTCGAGGAAGTGGAGGCTGATGAGCTGCCCCCCCCCATCATAACACAGACTGTGCCATTGAACTGTTGCCCGGCCATAAATTGCCCAAAGGGAAGTTATACTCCATGTCTCCCCAGGAGAAAACTGAACTCTGCAAATTTATTGATAAAAACCTTGAGTAGGGTTGTATCCATCCCGCCACTTCCCCATTTACTGTGCCAGTCCTTTTCCGAAAGAAAAAAGATGGGGGCCTATGGCTGTGCACTGACTATTGAGGTTTGAATGTCGTGTCCACCTCGAATGCCTAACCCCTTCCCTTGATCAAATACTTGCTCAATGAGGCCAGTAAAGGGAAATTTTTTTTGAAAGTGGACCTCAGAGATGCTTACTTCCAAGTGTGGATCCAGGAGGGGGATGAGTATAAGACTGCCTTTAATACCCCCCTGGGACAATTTGAATACTTGGTAATGCCCTTCGGCCTTCACAGGGCTCCAGGCGTATTTATGAATTTAATAAATGAGGTCCTGCACAAGCATCTATTCAAGGGGGTCCTGTGCTATCTTGATGACATCTTGCTGTATTCCCCAGATTTGGAGTCGCATGTGAAATTAGTAAGGGAAGCGCTGGCCACACTCAGAGACAATAAACTTTTCATAAAACTCTCCAAATGCAATTTCCATAAAACTGAAATGGACTTTTTGGGGTATCAAATCTCACCCAGGGGTTTGGAGATGGACCCAGCAAAGGTGTCAGCGGTGGTGGGATGGGAGACCCCCCAAACTAGACGACAGGTCCAAAGCTTTCTAGGATTCGCCAATTTCTACAGAAATTTCATCAATAATTTTGCCCACTACAGCCTTCCCGTCACTGACTTGTTAAAAACCAAAGAGAAGGGGCCGGAGGCTACCAAACTGGGTGCCCAGTTGGTTTGGACACAGGAGTGTCAACAGGTGTTTGATGCGCTAAAAGGTCTTTTTACTTCTGAACCCATTCTGGCGCATCCCAATGAGAATAAGAAATTTATTGTGCAGGTGGATGCCTCTGATGTTGCCATGGGGGGGGGGGCAATTTTACAAGAAGTGGTTGATGGAAAGTTGCATCCCTTGGCCTACATATCTAAGAAATTTGGGGATACAGAGCGAAATTGGGCGGCATGGGATAAGGAAGCTGCAGCAATCCAACTGGCCCTAACCACATGGAGACACTGGTTAGAGGGAGCGCGTAAGCCTTTTGAAATATGAACTGATCACAAAAACTTAGAGGCTTTGTGCACATAACACCCCCTTAACGATAAGCAACTTAGGTGGGCTGATTTCTTCTCAAAGTTTAGTTTCACTCTTCGCCACTTCCCTGGGAAATCCAGTTCACTGGCTGATGCTCTTTCTTGCCTACCCCAACATGACTCTCGAAAAACTGAGGTGATAGAGACTATGTTCACCCCCAAACAATGGGGGGGGGCTGTACAAACGAGAAGCCAGACCAAACTCCAGGTAACCCCAGCTGTGCCTGAGTGGATTATTAAGTTTGCTACAGTTTATTCGGAGGAGGACACTCATGAGTTCAAAGCATTGCCTTCATTAACACAAAGCCCAGAAGGGTGTTGGTTTAAAGACCAAAAACTGGTTGTCCCTTCTGCTCTCCGCAAAGAGATCATGTATGCTGTCCATGAATCAAAGTTATCAGGACACTTTGGTTTTCTTAAAACTTTGAACTTACTGCAAAGACACTTCTGGTGGCCACAGATGAGGGGAGATGTTTCTACTTATGTCTCTTCATGCCAAATGTGTTTAATGGGGAAATCCTGGGGTGGGAAGCCCCCAGGACTTTTGCAACTGCTAGAAACTCCCAGCCGATCCTGGGAGGTTATTTCTATGGACTTTATTACCGACTTACCGCCCAGCAAGGGAAAAACTGTGGTGTGGGTGGTGGTGGACACTTTTTCCAAGCAAGCTCATTTTGTGCCCTTTAAGAAATTACCTACAGCAAAGACTTTAGCAAAAGCTTTTGTTAACCACGTGATCAAACTTCAGAGTATACCAAAGAAGGTAATTTCCGACTGCGGCTCACAATTCATTGCCAACTTCTGGCAGGAGCTTTTGCAGATCCTCAGAATTGAATCTGCTTTAAGCAGCGCCTACCATCCAGAGACAGATGGACAAACCAAAAGAGTTAATCAAATCTTGGAGCAGTATTTGAGATGTTACACTAATTTCCAAGAAGATGACTGGGTTGATCTTTTGCTGTTTGCTGAATATAGTTACAATAATGCCATACATTCTTCTACTGGAGTATCCCCTTTTATGGCAGTCAAAGGTTTTGAAGGAGTTCCCCTTCCCAACCTAAGCCCAGCAGTGGAGGGGTCAAGTGCCTTTGCTACTTGGTGGAACTCCTTGCGGGATTCTCGCCTGTTAATTGCTAAGACCCTAGAGGAAGCCAAAACTGAATACAAAAAGTATGCTGACAAAGGGAGAGCCCCAGGCTGGGATCTCTCCCCTGGAGACTCAGTCTACATATCCACAACAAACATCAAAGGTCTACAGCCTAGTAGACAACTAGGTTGGAAATATCTGGGTCCATTCCCTGTGATCAGGTGCCTTAACAAAGTGACATTTGTTTTTTAAAACAAATTTTATTATTTTTCCAGTTACCAAACTTTACATAGTTACTTTTGAAATGTTATCATCACTATCTGTTTTTCTATATAACTATGTATTCCGCTTACAATTCAAAAACTTTGGGACTTTCCGCCTCACTTATACCATTATATATATAATAGCAATTATAAGAATTTAAAATTATTGGCTCTTACAGGTAACAAATTTGGTTACAACAATAAAAAAGGTAATTTTTAAACATTTAAACGTAATATCTAGATATCTGTAATATGTACTCTAGTTTCTGTTCTTGTCATTTCAATCGTTCAGTATATTTCTCTTAAAAATAATTGTTTCTTCTTTTAAACATCAAAGATCAATAATTAAACAATGTAAAAATATTATTTTTCATATCCCAATGTTGTTCTAGATATTCTTTCGGGTCTTTCCATTCTTCTAGAAATCTTTCTGAGTCTTGATTATTCAGTTTTCTTGTCCATTTGTCCATTTCTGCCATAAATAGCAGTTTTCTCAACCACACCCATATGTCTGGGTTTTTTTCACATTTCCAGTTCTGAGCATAGACCATTCTCGCTGTAGTCACCATATACCATATTAATGTCCTTTTAGTTACATTAACTTCCTCTAGCTTTAAGACCAAGCAATAACATTTCAGGCAGCTTTTTAAAAGTACATTTCAAATTTTTTTCCATTTCAGCATGAATCATACACCAAAAGATTTTGGCTTTATCACAAGTCCACCACATATGGTAGAAAGAACCTTCTTTTTGTTTACATTTCCAACACTTATTAGACAGCTGTTGATCAATATTTGCTATTTTTTTCGGAGTCATATACCATCTATACAACATTTTAAAACAATTTTCTTTTAGATTATAACAAGTAGAAATATTCATAGCATTTTCCCACAAATATTCCCAAGATGACATAGCTATTTCTTTGTTCATATTAATTGCCCATTTTATCATTTGTTCTTTTACAAGTTCATCTGCATTATACCATTTCAGCAAAATTTTATACATTTTTGAAATCAGTTTTTTTCCATCTTCCTCCCAAACCTGTTCAATCTCATTAATTTTCTTTCTGAAACCCCCACATTTTTATCTGTCATAAATAGATCATAAATCTGTCTATACCTGAACCAACCATATTTAAAATCCATCTGATTCTCTTCTTTCAGTACAAACTCATTGTTTTCAATTTTTAGCAGGTCTCTGTACTTCAACCAGTCTTGTCCTTTAAAGCTCGAAAGAGGTTTTATTACTTCTGCTGGTACAATCCACATAGAACAAAGTGACATTTGAACTGAAACTTCCTAAATTGTTAAAATTTGTGCACCGTTTTCCATTACAGCCTTCTGAAGAAGGATCCTGGGCTGAATGAATGGAGACCCTCCTCCTCCTCTGATGAAGAATGATGAGCCACACTATGAAATTGAGCATATTTTGGACTCTAAGCTTAAAAGAGACCATTTGTTCTATTTAATAAAATGGTTGCATTTTGGACCGGAAAAAAATGAATGGGTGGAGGCTTCACATGTTTATGCCCCTGCTAAAATCCATGCATTTCACAAATTGTACCCTTTGAAACCCGAGAAGGAGGGGGATGTTGTATTGGGAGGGCAGAATGTCAGTTAACCATAGGCTAACTGCCATAGACTTGGGTGACTGTCTTGCCATGATCAATAAAGCTGCTGTATTACATGTTGCAATGCTTCCTCGAGTTGCCATTACGTTTACTGTTCAATTCACAATGCTTTATGTTCCAAGGTTTCATTCAATCTCTGTAGGTCCCGCTTGGGAGATAGCATTGGGAACCCGACTCCCACTTTCTGAATGCACGCCTCGCTTGCTTTGCTTTACGCATGCTCATTACTCATTTGCTTTCTTTTCTCTTTTATCTCTAGCTTCCTTAGCTAACGACCTTGAACGAAAGTGCCTCCTGTTATGTGTTACCAGAATCACAGGTGTTATGTATTCCTTTTGCTTAGTTTTCTCTGGGAACTTTCCCCCCCAAAATCTTCAACAGCGTTTCTGAGAACTCAGTTTGCCACGCTCTCCTTGGGAATAGTGGGCCAATATATTTGGGTGCCAAGAATTCTCCCCATTGATTGGTAGAGGGTAGTTAGGCCATATTTCATATCAAGTATAATTGTAACTGCAATTCCAAGCTTGAGCATTACTAACAGGAAAAGTGTTTGACCAACATGATCTTTTCTACAAATAAAGGTCTTTCTGCTTAAGGAGACCTGTTGTGGACTATATCTATTGGGACAATCTCACAGTCTTGTGGGTCAAGAATTCCCCACTCAGATGACCACAAGCAATGCCTTGGCAAGAAGCCTAACATATCACACTATTCCATTTCACCCTGAAGGCAAGGAATCCCAGTTCACCCTGAAGGCAAGGAATGACAGAGCTTCCCACCCAAGAGCAGCAGTTTGAGGTGAAAGCTCTCTCTGGCGCCACTTGAGACAAAGATCTGAGCACTTTACAGTCTTCCAGTACCAGCAGAAGGCTCCAAGCATCCTTGGTTCCAAGACCAAAACTGGCCACTCTGGACCTGAGTAAGACCACAGGGGCCAAGCCTGTGGGCTTGGCCCCTATAGCACAGCTCCTCAGAGCCACTAGTAAAGAAGGCTTGGCACAAACACAAGCACATGGAGAGTCCTCCTAAGTCCAAGTCATCATCTACCCCTTCTCATCCTCATCAGAAGAAACTGGTCCTTCATATATCATCCTTGGAACTGGTCAAAGAGTCAGTACCTATTCTGAGAATGCCTTTCCCCTTCAGCTTGCTGACTGCCCACATCCCATTCCGTCTCAGAAGGTGGAGTCCAGGACTTGGAACTTCATATCCCATGTCACCAACTCCCCTCATCTCACCACTGAGATCCACTTCCCCACTCAGTTCCAATGGATTTCTGTTTGATGACATACCAGTCACCATGTTGAGACCTCTAGTGTGACTAGTATGACAAAAGTTGGGATCCATATGCTCCTTTAGGTTCCAAACATGTGGAAGACGACCCCCCCCCCCCCCCATATAGAGGACCTGGGTCTTCCACAAGATCCACAGGAAGAGATCCACGCTTTAGGGAACTTGGACAGTGATTATAGCCATCCTGTTCATTAAGAGCTCCCTCTACATGACGCTGGAAAAAGTGTGAAACAGCATGGGCTAGGGGGATGGAGCACCAGTGGGCTTTTTGAGCTTCAAAAACTCCTCTTTGCAGGAGGCTTGTGTGTGAACAGTACCCATGTGACTGCACAAGTGACCACTCGATGAACAGTTACAGGTAAGTGCAACCCTGTTGTCCACTAAAATACTGAAGAAATGTGAGTTTTATTCTTGGTGGTGGAAAGCGCTGTCAAGTTGCAGCTGACTTATGGTGACTCTGTAGAATTTTCAAGGCAAGAGATGTTCAGAGATGGTTTCCCATTGCCTGCCTCTGCAGCACAACCCTGGACTTCCTCGGTGGTCTCCCAGTCAAGTAGTAACCAGGGCCAACCCTGCTTAGCTTCTGAGATCAGGCTAGCCCGGGCCATACAGGTTAGTTGCTAGGAAAAACCATATGCCTCTCTCAGACAGGTCAGTCTGGATAAATTGTATAGTTTTTGTTTTCCAATGTCCATATCCCTTAGAGCACATGGCCTCAGAGTGCGTGCCTCTGCCCTGATGCCAACTGGCAGTCCACCCCTAGACCTTTAGGGTTTAGGCCATAAACTCATCTCCAAGGACTCCTGCACATCTGGACAGATTGTATCACCCCATAACTTACTGCACTATTCACTATCAATCACCTCTGCTTTCTTTGTCTGTATTGCTTGTGCTTTTGAATGTTTAGTGTGCTTGTAATTACTTTAATACTTGTAGTGTGCTTGTAATTACTTTAATAAAACATATTTAATTTACTTTTCAAATCTGGAGACTTCCTACTGTGCCGGACCTTAGTACACAAGTGGTGTGCGATTCCTGTACCCCTCTGGCTTATCTTGCCGCATAGCTAAAATTCCCCAAACAGGAAGGCAGGCCATTGGTGGTAACATAAAATTGTTATTTGAAATTTTAATTATGTTTAACAGCTTTTTTGAACACTTCACACGCAAACACAATGGCTATAGTACAAAGTTTTGGAAGACAGATGGCTCTTTGTGTGAATGACAACTGCTTTATTGATTTCCAGTTCTGAGAACAATCCATATGTGCAAAAGTGGCCCTGGCTGCCATACCACAAGGCAATTGCCGAGTTTACCATTTTGGTAGCTAAAATCCAAACTCTCAACAATAATGGTGGGTAATGCACTAAAAAGGGGCAGGAAACTACTGGAAGGAACAGCTGTATACTTTTAGCATAACACAGAGATGGCTGAATTTATCCACCTACAATTCTGGACTGTATTATGTACACCAGCCTTCAATTTCTCAGCTAGGACTTTATCCCCACAGTACGTAATTGCAGCCCAGTAAGAAACTTGGTTTCTTACCAGATTTGTCCCTTTAATTTTTGACAGTAGAAATTAAGTTCAGCTTCCTACCAAAAATTTTTCTTCTCCAAGGGAAAGAATCTTAAATCTGCCTTATAGTAATAAAATCAGTTAATGTTCAAAAGAGCTGCGTGTTTTCTCTTTTTTTCTCCCTTTATCTCAAAGACAGCAAACATCTTTGAAGAAACATACATGATGGCACTTTGGCGTCTCTGCTGCAAACTCAGGGCGTCTGCGGGGTCGGTGGTGTGGTTTTCCAGGTGGCCTTCCCATTCCTTCATTTCTTCCTCCCTGATTAGCAGAGGTCTTCCCAGTGATTGGCCAAACAGCCGGCAGACTTCTTGGGCTTTTTGCTGTGCACTGCCGATTGCAGCAAGGCATACCTGACGCCTAGAATGAAACAAATAAGATTTAACTAATTAAATTACGCAAAGACATTTATATTAATGAAAGCATTGCAACAACTGAATACCTGTGTGAAGCACCCTTCAATGTTATGCAGTTTAGAGCCACTATAACCCTTCTTTGGCAGTGATTCGTTTCAGGTTAAAAGGAACCTGGAATTGAAACTAACTTCTTTAGCATGGTCTTCTCCTTTCTTCCTCTCTGATAAAGTTTAGAAGAAGAAGAGAAGAAGAGGAGATTGGATTTATACCCCACCCTCCACTCCCCAAGGGAGTCTCAGAGCGGCTTACAAACTCCTTTCCCTTCCCCTCCCCACAACAGACACCCTGTGAGGCGGGTGGGGCTGAGACAGGTCTTGCCCAAGCTGTCCTTGAGGGAACAGCTGGTACAGAGCTATGGCTTGCCCAAGGTCATCCAGCCAGGTGCAAGTGGAGGAGTGGGGAATCAAACCCGGTTCTCCCAGATTAGAGTCCACGCACTTAACCTCTTTAGCCTGTAAGCATCTTAAAGCAAGGACTTGTGAGCCCTTAGTCTCTATTATAAATCAGTCACTAACTCAGGGGATCTTCCCTTGGCCATTCAAAAGAAGCGGTTTTATCTGTCCACTACTTAAAAAATCATCCCTACAGAAAAATTATGTGGTCAATTACTGCTGAGTCTCTAAGTTACCCTTTTTGGGCACAGTGACTGAGAAAGCAGCAGCTGACCAACTGCAGGTCTTTTTGTTCGTTGCTAGAACTGAGTCTTACGTTAAAATCCCCTAAAAGCAGCAGCGGCATCACCCCGGGGTGGTTTGCAACGATCCCACTTAAAAACTCCTTTAACATATTCCAATGGCCTGCGATAGAATTATTATCAGCAAAAGGTGGCACATGAACATAATAAAAACTGAAATTCTCTAAGGGACACAATAACAAAGGACTGGGCCAGTATCCAATTGCAAGACAGTGGTTCTGATGAGGACCGGACTGGAGCCCATTCTGGTGTCCCAGAACATCTATGGTTTGGATCTGACCTTGGAACTGACTGAACCTAAATCACCGATGGAGGGCGGGAAACACAGTCAGAGACCAGTTTGAGGGCTCAAATGACAGATTGTTCTACCAGGGTAGGTGTTTTAGCTGCCAGGTTAACAGAGGTGGATAAAGCCCTCTCCCATAAGAGGCACGATCCACACGGGCCTTCAGGGTGGGGTCAACTGCTGGCATATCTTATATGCTGCTCTCTTATAGGCACAAAAGACAAAGTGTTCATCCATTCAGGTCACCTTTGTTGAGCAAGAGGAACATTTTTAAAATAAAGATGTCGTTCTATATATATATATAGAGAGAGAGATGCACAGACAGGAACTAAGAAGGAACGTTCTTCTCAAGGCAGTGGGAAAGAGAGAACTGAGGGAAGGAGGCTGGCCCCTCCCTGCAGCACGTGACCCTTAGGCCGGAAAATGGCCCCAACAGCTCCAACTGGGAGGGGCTCTTCCTACTCTGCCACTACGCCAGCTAGAAGTCTTCTGGTGGCTGGCCGGTGCACGTCTGCCGCCCCGTGTGGAACTGCACAGAACAACAATGGACTCCTGCTGCGCCTCAGTTCTGTTCTTATACTTCTGGTTTGTTCTACAACCCCTAATCCTTCTACAACCCCTTCTACTGTTGCATTTTTTTATTGATTGTATTGATTTATTCTGTGTAATCTGCCTTGAGCCCAAGTGAGAAAAGCGGACTATATACCTGCCACCAGCCATTTTCTTACCTATGACACAATGTCAGAGGCTGCATGTCAGCACATAAAAGGCACTCTGTAACAGAGCCAAGAAAGTCCCCTTCCCCAGCATCTGCCAGTTCCCCCTTTGTACCCTGAACACAGTCAGAAACAACCAATCAGTGCCCTTGGAACACTCGGGGGGAGGAGGTGGAACAGAGGAGGGAAAGGGTGATTTAACAGAGGCTTGAGGGATGTATAGTTCAGAGGGGAAGGATCTTGCTCAGTCGCCAGTCACCTGAGGTGGAAGGGAACTCTTGAGTGGCAGCTTAGTGTGGCATGCAGTGGGGTACATGTAGTCTTTCGGGATGACTGGCGTGCTACAGATGCAGGATGCGGGCTGAATTTTAAAAAGGCTCTAGTGGCCATCTGAAAGATTAAGCAACCTGAAGGAGATCTGGCATACCCTGACTTGTCATATTTCAGTGTTTTTATTCCACACATACATATTGGTCATATAAGATTGGTCCTAAACATCTCCCCACCTCAGGAACACCATCGCCCCTTACATCAGGGGGGGCTTGCGGTAAACAGTGCCAGGCGCTGGCAGGTTGGTGAATAAACACGGATTAGGCCTCTTTCACAGGTGTGCTTAGGGTTGGGATGCAGCAGATAGTCCTCAGTTAATCCCAACATCAGTACACGCTACTGTCATGAAACAGTGGCACTGGGCTTAGGTTTGCCATCTGTCAGATGGGGCCAGGAGATCTCCCAGAATTACAACTGATCTTCAGACTACAGCTGGAAGAAAAGGATGTTTAAGAGGGCTGCCATGTTGGTCTGCAGCAGAACAGCTAGATTGGAGTCCAGCAGGACCAGAGAGATGCTGGCGGCGGCATCACAGCCCGAACTCCTGTGGCATTATCCCTGATGAGCTCCCTCCCCTCCTCAGGGTCTGCTGTTAAATATCCAGGACGATCACAAACTGGACTTGGGAACCCTTACAGGGCTGTGGGGGAGTTAATGCCAAAAAATATTTCCGTGCCCACTCCTACCAGTGAACTGTCACACCCTCTCTCTCTCTCTGGTAATAATTCCCTTCACCTTTGAATCTGAGTGTACACAGAGCAGAGCTTCAAATGAAGCTCAACTGACTGACAAATTCATAAGGACAAGGGAATTTTTTACAACACCTTCAGCCTGGGGATTGTGTAATACAAACACACTAAACTGAACACAGAAATATATTGGGGAACTACTGAAGATCTTGCAGAACTAACCAATGTTGTCATGTAATTCATGCCAGTTCATCCGACTGCCACATTTTACTTTCCATGTGTCTCCTCTGGCATAAGTCATTTAGTAGGACACCCAATGCCATTTCAGTATCAAAACTGGTGCAGAAGCCAGATTGAATTATGACTAGAAAAATCAAATTTCTTGTGAAAAAGAAAAGAAAAACTAACCAGCCAATAGTTAAAAAAAACCTGTTAAAGTCTAGGAAGAATTTTAAGCAAGAGTAACCACAGCTGGAACAGCCATCTCTCACACAACCATGCCCACCTTGGACCTAACCAGCTGCAGGGCTCATTTCATAGCAGGGGCTCCTTTGCCTATCAGGCCACACCCCCTAATGTAGCCAATTCTCCGAGAGCTCTTCTTACAGGGGCTACTGTCAGCTCTTGGAGGATTGGCTACATCAGGGGTGTGTGGCCTAATATGTAAAGGAGCTCCTGCTACCAAATGACCCCTGACCAGCTGTACCCTTTTTGGCCTGATGTTATTTGCCAAGATGGGCAAGAGCCAAGCATGCAGTCTTCAAGCACCTGGGGTCCATGTCTTCAGGTTACAATGAATAATGTTTATTTCTGTTAGTAAGACCAGGCAGAACTCTATGGAGCATCTGGATGTGTACAGTATTCAAAGCAGAGTCTATTTTACCATGGATACCAGCAAGTTTACTCACAGTCTTTCAGTCACAGTAGGCTGCTGAAGATTATATTTGATTACCTTGGGTGTCCATAATGCAGACAGTCCCTTACTACTTGCAAAACATCTGCTGGATGATACTTTGCAGACACCAAAGTGGAGGAAAAGAAACCCTTTTTTGCTGCCATCACTGTCGCTCAGAAGGCCTTCAAACAAGCTCTAGCCAGCACGTGGTCAAACTTGTTCCAAATTTCCTTCCATTTGCTTTCTAGCTAATGTCCCACTGGGCTCCTTGTCATCATTTTATTCATGGCCATTGACCATGAATAAAGCCTATCAGTGGGTTCCTTGCCTCAAGTTCCTTTGGTCCACAACATAATTACTGCTTTTTGTATTTACCAAGCAGGTGAGATTTGAACTACACTGGGTGGAGTTAGAATAGAACTTACCGAAGATTATCTATGGTCTCCACTGTATGGTAAAAGTGAGGTGGGCTGATGATGACAGAACTATCTAGCTTCTCAACAAGAAAGTTACAAACATCTTGCATTTTTTCAAAATTACTGAATGTAATGCAGACCTGTGTGTGAAGAAAAAATTGAAAGCAGTTGAAAGCAGTTCCTCAGATATAACGTGACCAAAACTGAATGTATAAGAATAATAAATTACATTTCGTAGAAAGAGCTGTACAAACTACAACATTAATGTGACAGGGCAAACAAACAGGTGACAACCCCGACTAACAATAATAAAAAGTATTAAAAGGTGTAGAATAGGTATTGCTTTATTGTGCAGTGAAACTTGTTAAGTAAAGACTTTACAGAATGCCATTGGTAAAGACTTGTGCTGTTCATTGCCTAAAATGTTGACATGCTCCTGGTTCTGTCTCACCAGTTGCTTTCTTGTTATTTTAGGACAGTTTAGACACCAATCTCAATCATGTGTATTTGATGGTAAGTCTTACTGTATTCAGTTACAATAATTTCCTAGTGGTCATGATAAGGAACTGGAAGTAAGTTTTTTAGGAACTTACAAAAGTAAGTTTTACACACAATTAAGCCTAAAATTCTAAGGGTCCTGATACTATCCTTTATCATCTGTTTCTCATTTCCAAGTGCATCAGCTGATGCTTGCTGAACTGTGTTTGTATTCCAGGTAGTGTCTCGTCTGCATGGTGCTGAAAGGTATCACGATAAGAGGTGTGACTCTGCTGCTGAGCCTTGTTTCTAAGAACAGCTAATAAGGGAGGCCAATGACATCAGTATATCACAGTGCAATTTAAAAAATTGTTAAACATTTCTAAAGCATACAGATTACATATAAAGTATATAGCAGCAGTTTTTAAAATTCTCTTATAAATTCCTAAAACTCTTGTGATATGAAATAAAACAAGGTTTATATACAGGATTTGTCCTCTCAATTATCCATAACCTCTTAGACTCTGCTTTACTTGATCTCTGCGAATTCTTTGGGCTACAGCTAAAAATATAGCACAGTTCAATATGAGCAACGGGATATGCCAGGATAAATAATCAGGACCAGAGGACTCTTGTGCCAGTTGGCCAAGGTGCAAACAAAGGCATACGGAAAAGTGTCCGAAGATATTCAGCAGGTAAACAAAAGACACTGTCTTTTCACCAGTATTCTGGACTAGCTCTGCTTCACAGCAGTAACTCAAACAGTAAGGGGGTGTACTTTTTCATTGTTCGTTTGCAGTATGTGAAATTAAAACCCATTCGAATACTCCAAAAATTAAAACCCACCTCGAGTGCTTTTTTTGATGATGAATTTGTTTTTACCAGAATAAATGTGGCACTCACAGGTACTTTGCCTCCGCTTGTGCTTCAATATTTACCTCTGCTTCCATCTTATAAGCATCGCCCATTCTACTGAAGTTCTTTGTTACAGTCACATTTTCCTCCTAGAATAAAAGATAATTTAAAATATATCATTCATGAAAACAATACCGGGGTGATGTTATACATTACCCTGTAATGAACTGAACAAAGGTTCATGGTTACAAAAGTGAGTAAATCATTTTTCTTTCAGGATAAAATGCTATTCCTGTTTCATGTTAATACAAGTAACATTTTCTTATGGAATTATTAATCAGACTTTTTCACTGACTTCATTAATCTTTTCTATCATATATTTTTAAACATCTTAACTGTTATAAAACGCCTTGAAATACTAGACTCTCTGTAACAATCTGACACTTACTGATCCCTCAGCTGGAAGTCCGAAGGCTCCTACAAATTGATCAGATCATTACACAATGCTGTTAATGAGCAATAAAGATTCATATACACATAATTTAAGGAAAACTAAAAAAGTTATTTTATGAGAACAGTTGGGAGGAGTAATAAAGACAGTATTATGGGTTGCTGGAGTATTATCAAGCAGAATGGTTGATTTTTTTAAAATTTCAAAATATTTAAAACTCCAGTTTGTTTTCTATAAGGGATAAAATTGCTGCCCTCTTGTGGTTCTTGACATTACTACACCTTGGAAACAGCAATGTTGTTTGAACAAAGTACTACAACAATTTGAAAATAATGAGTATTATAGGACAGAAATCAAGTTTTGGCATAAATTCCAAATAGAACCTAATGGCAAACATATATATTTCAACAGTGCACTCATAAATTATAACCCATGAGATTACTAGGAAAACATTATAAGATCTGAGAGGACGCATGGGATAGTCGTGGTAAGAGCCTCAGCTCTAACTCAACCCCCCCCCCCCCCTGCCATGGAAGCTCACTGGGCAACCTTGGGCCATTCAAAAACTCTCAGCCTAGCTCACCTCACAGGGTTGCTGTGAGGGTAAAATGATGGAAGAGAGAATGAGACTGAAAGCTGCTTTGGGTCCCCACATTAGGGAAAAAATGGAGTACAAATATAAAACAAATTTGACCCAGTTTTTGTCTGATTATTCTATCCAGAATAATATTTATTTATTTATTTTCAGTGACTGAACATGTTCTTTCTCTGTTTTGCAAACAAAGTAAACTGGAGAATCTCCATTACATACAGCAACTATGTAAATAAGATAAACATCTCAGAGAACTCATCGTCTGCTTTGTGTGTGATGCTTGCATCTCATCCAGGACGTTTCGGACAGATTCCACACAAGCCTCTCCTCTATGACCTTTCAGGCAAGCCTGCCTCCATACTTCATCAAAACTTTCATCTGAAATATCCACACCAATGCTGTGCAGAATGTGTGTAGCCTCTTCTTTTGGCCTTGTCTTGAAGAAGTCTGCCTCATGTACTCCTTTATTGCTATAGATAGTTGGATATAATAATGTGTATGCATGGGCTTGAGCTCCATAATTAGTGATGCGTCGAAAGCGAGGTGCAGAGATATCTGCACAAATGGTTGGAAGGGACTCCATGTAATGGGAAATTTTTTTGAGGGAATGCCTCCTACAACTGCGTTATCCTGAGAAGAAGTTGTACGATAATCAGAAAACACACAATCTGTTGGTCTTGAAAGTGTTCTGGGCGTCAATGCTGAACTTCCTGGTTCCTTTGGTACTATGTTTTCAGGCTTTAGAATAGAATTTTCATCTGTTTTGTTTTCTGTACCTTCAGTGGGAGTGAGATCAAAGGGAGCTCTTCTTTTCCCTTTTGTAATTAAGTTTTTTTCCCATACTTGCTAAGAGACATTTTGTCTTTCCAGTTGAGGAAGTTTACAAACTCCAGATAGTCAATAAAGCCCTCTTTATTCAAATCACAGAAATCAAATAAAGCATCTAAAAGCTCTGCATCCAAGTCAATATTAAGCTGGAAGCAGGCCTCGTTCAAGTCATCCTTGCTTATTTTCCCATCACCATCCTTATCATAGTGCCTGAATGCTTCTAATAATGTTTCAAAGTTGTGGTAATCAGCTTTCTTCAAATTCTGTCGAGTTGCAGTAAAAAACAGCCCATTCTCTGTCTTTCCCTTGTAGGTATTCACTAGGAAGCCGATAATGAAGAAGGTCCCCAACACCATGATCATCGGGTTTTAGGTGTATCCCAAATCAGTCAGTTTGGTGCAGTAGTTAAGTGCGCGGACTCTAATCTGGGAGAACCGGGTTTGATTCCCCACTCTTCCATATGCAGCTGCTGGTGCGACCTTGGGTCAGTCACAAGTTCTCTCAGATCTGTTCTCTCAAGGACAGTTGTCTCAGAGCTCTCTCAGCCCCACCTACCTCACCGGGTGTCTGTTGTGGGGAGGGGAAGGGAAAGGTGATTGTAAACTGCTCTGAAACTCCTTCAGGTAGTGAAGGGCGGGGTATAAATCCAATCTCCTCCTCCTCCTCTTCTTCTTCTCTTCCAAATGTGTGGTCTGGAGAAACATTATGTGTATCTTCTATGGGATCAAGGACTCTACTGAGCTGAGGCTGAAATTTTTCCTTGAAATCATCACTTATCTCAGACATAATTTTTGCTGACTTCTTCATCTGTAGTGCTCTGCCAGCAGGGCTATAGAATCATCGAGTTGGAAGAGATCTCCAGGGTCATCTAGTCCAACCCCCTGCACAATGCAGGAAATTCACAAATACCTCCCCCCCACACCCCCAGTGACTGCTGTTCCATGGCCAGAAGATGACAAAAAATCTCCAGGATCTCCAGCCAAAGTGGCCTGGAGAAAAATTGCTTCCTGACCCCAAAGTGGCAATCAGCATTTCCCTGGGCGTGTAAGAAGGGGCAAGAACTAAGCATTGATGCAACCCTTCCTGCCCTCCCCCTCACGATCTGCCTAAGTTCACAGAATCAGCATTGCTGACAGATGGCCATCTAGCCTCTGTTTGAAAACCTCCAAAGGAGGAGAGCCCACCACCTCCCAAGGAAGCCTGTTCCACTGAGGAACCGCTCTGTCAGGAAGTTCTTCCTAATGTTTAGTCAAAAACTCTTCTGATTTAATTTCAATTCTTTGGTTCTGGTCTGACCTTCTGGGGCAACAGAAAACAACTCTGTACCATCCTCTATGACAGCCCGTCAAGTATTTGGTTATCATATCACTTCTCAGTCATCTCTTCTCCAGGCTAAACATACCCAGCTCCTTCAACCTTTCCTCATAGGACTTGGTCTCCAGACCCCTCACCATCTTCGTTGCCCTCCTCTGGACACGTTCCAGCTTGTCTATATCCTTTTTAAATTGTGGTGCCCAAAACTGAACACAATACTCTAGGTGAGGTCTAACCAGAACAGAATAAAGCAATACCACCACTTCGCGTGATCTGGACACTATACTTCTGTTTACAGCCCAAAATTGTATTTGCCTTTTTAGCTACCACATCACACTGCTGACTCATGTTCAGTGTATGGTCTACTAAGACCCCTAGATCCTTTTCACACATACTATTGCAAAGACAAGTCTCCACCATCCTATAATTATGCGTTTGATTTTTCCAACCACTAAACTACAAAACCCTAAGGGCTTTACACAGAGATTGCAAAGCATGGGGGATAGACTTGTGCACTTTGGAACCCCACAGGACAGGGAAGGAGAGGAAGATAACCAGTCTCCGATGGCAACTTTCCAGCCCATGATGAATGGTCTGAACCAGTCACGTGGGCCTGGCATTGATCCATCTTGCCAGTGTAGTTTTAGAAATGCTACTTCACACAGTGGGTAGACTGAAAGATAGAAAGACATCTTTCTGTACTCAGAGATATATCTGTGCATATGTGAAGAGCCCTGCATATATCCGGCTTGTGCCAGTCCTTTTCCTTGGAGTGCTCTCGATGCAAGCAAAAGTAGGTGCCAGAGTCCCACAAAGCCAGTCCCAACAGTGTTACTTAACTAGAAGTCGTTCACTGAGAAAGCAGTAGGTCATCTGCATACACTCTGTCAGTAATGGCGAGGGGTCCCAAATAAGGAACAGTTATACAGAATCCAAGGAAAACCCCCACCAAATAAGCCCAATCATATTAAACTAGCAAAGCGACTAAGACAGCGGCTACAGGTTCCCAAGGGAAGAAGTGGCACCAGACACCAAGGTCAGAGCGAGGTGGCAAGCGATAAGGCAGTTGCAGAAGAAATGAAACTCAACAATCCACCCAGCCTACGTAGGCAGGGAAGAGATGACAGCTCCCGCCCGGGAGAGATGGCAGCATTAGCTGACAGTAGGGCAGCTCCAGCTCCTGCAGTCTATGGAAAACAGTGCTTACTTTTGACAAGGTCTGTGCATCCATCCACACACATAGCTCCCTTTAAACTGATAGAGCATTTAGCACCGAGAGAAGTCTGGCAATTTAAAAAGCCACTTTTAAGAGAGCGGTGGCACACAGAGCTAGCTCTTAAAGGCTCAAAAGTTAGTTTAGTTAGGATCCAGAAAACATGAATGCTCCCTGTGGAGTCTTGTGAGCAAAAATGCTACTTCGTGAGCTACTGGCATTAAAACTGTGAGCGAGCGATTTGGCTACTGCATGAATTAGTTTGCTCTGGAGCCATCCTTCCTGAGCTAAGACAAAAATGTGTGAGCTGGAGGCTAAAAAACTGTGAGCTAGCTCACACTGGGGCTGAGGACAGACTGGCAGTCTGGCCCACTCTGCCTCTGCTTTAAAAGCGGAGGCAGAGTGGGCATCCAGACTGCCCCATCTGCCCCGCAGAGGCGCCCCGGACTCACCTCATCCGGCGGCGCGCTCCTCCTGCAGCAGCCGGGCACCACTTCCAAGTGGTGTCCCGGCGGGTGTGAACGTGCGTGCGTGGAGCCGCACGGTGTTCTGCCACCGGAAGCCGCTTGCAGTGTGGACGCTGTGGGCGGCTTCCTTGCGGCGGCGGCTGAACACCGCGCTGCGGGGCAGTTTGCTCCGGCTTGTTCTGCTGCGCTCCTGTAGCGCGGCAGAACTGTAATCTGTCTTCGCCCTAACTCAGCTTAGAGGGAACACTGGTAGAGACTTTAGTAAAAGTATCTTTGGATCCAGGAGGGAGGAGCATTAACAAGGGAGGATGCTTTGGGTAGAAAATGCTTGACTTGTGGGAGAGATAAAAGGAACTTTGATCAAGTAGCAGACAAAAGGGATGACAGGGCTGATTCTTGGGCTTCAGAATGTTTAGGCAGAGGTCTTGATTCAGACTTGAGTGAAGAACTGCAAAACGTCTCCGCTGCCTGCCAAGCGAAGGGGTGAGATGCTGGCAATGCAGCAAGTAGGAAAAGGTGGTTCCAGGTGGTTCCATATATATCGTCCAAAAGATTAAGATGGTTTTATAATTGTGGCTCTTCAGGACTTGCCATTCAATCTCCAAAGAGTGTTAAAGCCAGGATTAGTCTGGGTGGGAAAAACACACACTTGATGGACAAGGTCAGTGCTTGGGTGCCTGGGCCAAGCAGCACACAGCAGGAGAAGAGGAGCAGTATAAGCATTGCCTGCTGGCTGACAAGCTCAAGGAGGCTCAGCAGGGACGGAAGCACACCTGCTGAAGCTCACCTGCCCACTCACCCCATTGGCTGTGCCAGCCAAAGCATGGCAGGAAGTCCACTCTCAAGTGGTTGCCTTTCTGAACTCTGGGCTGGGATTCCCTAAGCCTGCGCTTCTGCCCATCAGGAAGCCATACCCCCTGCTCCTCTTCACCACACAAGCCTCTCCATGTTGAGTCAGAAAAGTATATACAGGAAAGCTGTGAACAAAAATGGGGCAAGCACAGAGAAAAACATGAAGTGTGTACCCTCTGTTCTCAACACGCTAAGTTGGGAGCCGCTTTGGCACTAAAGAAAACACAGGACATTGTTGCAGTCTGGAAGCGACATGAAACAACAAAAGGGCCCTGAAGCAAAAAAAAATCCCTAACAACCCTGCATGCAAGGTGAAATATACAAGGTTCACATTGTGTGATCAGCTCATAGTTTATTGTGATTACAGCTCAGCTCAAAGACAACGCTAGCAGGGCTGAAACCCTGCTCACATGCATGCAAAACACTCCACCCCCCCCCCCACTTCCCGTGATAGGCTATTTACAAAACATTACTACTTGATTGGTATACTCCAGAGTCCTGGTCAGCTATTCTTGTGCTCCAAGCTCAAATAGACACTAGGGCAGTGGTTCTTAACTTGGGTTCGATCGAACCCTAGGGGTTCGGCGAGTCAGTCTCAGGGGTTCGGTGGGGCCTCCAACTTAGTACTATTACTAAGTACTAAGAATTATTTTTCACTAAAGAAGGATTCGGTGAATGCGCATATGAAACTGGTGGGGTTCGGTACCTCCAACAAGGTTAAGAACCACTGCACTAGGGTGATTCAATCAGGGATGATTCAATCCCAGTACATAACACAAGGGGGGAAAAGAAAGGTTTTGGACGCTCTAGATAGATAACACAGCAAAACAGACAGGACTGGAACTGGGATGTTCCTCCCCTTGCTGCCTGTCATAAAGACTTGCCTAATTATCTCAGTCCTGCCTGTAGAGCAAACAGGAAGAATAACTGTCCTAGTTTCCCTTCTCCACTACGCGGACTGACTTGACAGTTATACCTCAGCTACACAAGCTCATCAAAAGTTCCGTAAAAGAGAAGATAAATTCATTTTTTTAATGAAAAGTAATCTGTCCAAACATGTGCTCTGTTCTTTGGAAGACCCTGTTCAAGTACTTTTAGACACTCACTGCACACTCTATAATTAGAAGGGACACACGCTGCATAAACAGTATTCCAACTTTCAAGTTCTATATTGTGGCCTAAATCACGTGCCCATGATGTCATTGCTGGCTTTACAATTTCCCCTGCCATCTTAGTCTAATAAAAAACTGTATAATTTTTTAATGATTTTGACATCCGACACCAACCATACTTTATCGAAGTCTGTCAGTTCCCAATAGAAGCCTTTGGTCTTGTCTTAAATCTGGATTGGAGTTGTATTTTTTCCCACCAGGTTAGATTAATATTTTGCCTTACCAGTTTTTGGTTTCAATTTATTCTCTTTACCTAAGATGTCCCCATAATTACACTTCTTCCCCTCTACAAGTAATGACAATTTGATAAAGGCCTCCAGCGGCGATACCCACAGCAGAACTTTATAATAAGAATTATATCTCACTTCTTCCCATATTTTAATAAGGGCCCCTCTAAGTATATGATGCTTAAAAGATCTTTTTTCCTGCCCATACCAAAGAAAGGCGTGCCACCCCATTAGCAGATCGTGGCCCTCTATGTTCAGTAACCTTGTGTCTTTTAAGTTTACCCAATCTTTTATCCAAACAAACACAGCCGCCTGATAATATAAAACCCGATCCGGTAAACCAAAACCGCCTTTGTCCGAATTATCCTGCAGATCTTTGAGTCTAATTCTCAGTTTTTTGTCAGGCCAGATGAAACTCGAAATAACTTTACCCAACTCACAAAAGAACTTCTGGTTTTTCAGTACAGGTAACGTTTGAAACACAAATATAATCCTTGGTAGTATAATTTTAATTATGGCAATTCTACCTAGTAGGGACAATTGCAACTTGCCCCAATTACCAAGGTCCTTCCCATCTATTAATAATTTCTGATAGTTATCCTCAAATAGGGAGCTACACCTGTTTGTCAAATTTACTCCTAAATATTAAACTTTCTGCCTTATTTCAAAGCCTGTCTTATCCCTCAGTAGTTTTATAACCTTTTGTGGGCAGTTTTTAGTCAAGATGTTTGTTTTCCGTGTATTGATCTTAAGACCCACCACACAGGCATATTTTTGTAAAATGGAAAGTAAAGTGTCAACAGAAAGTAACGGTTCATCTAGAATAAAGACAATGTCGTCAAAAAAAGGCCAATAACTTATAGTGTTCTCCTTTTATAATTAAGCCTTTGATTCCCTTTTCTTCTCAAATCACCTCTTTTAATGTTTCCAATACAAAAATAAATAATAATGGAAAAAGTAGACAACCCTGTCTTGTACCTTTTGCTATCTGAAATTTTTGTGTAGTGTCATCATTGACCATCACTCTTGCTTCTTGTTTTTCATAAGTCATTTTCACCACTGTGTAAAATTGGTCCCCACATCCCCAGTGCTGTAATTGGGCCAACATGAAATCCCAGCTGACATTATCGAACGCCTTCTCAGCGTCTAAAAAAAATGGCATCTGCCTTTTGGGGTGTGCTTCATAATATTTTAGCATATTCAAAATATATCTAACATTATGCCTCAGCTGCCTTTGGGGAAGGAACCCGGCTTGGTCACAGTGTATTGTCTGCATCAAAACTCTTTTAAATCTGTTTGTCAAAACATTAGCAAAAATTTTGTAGTCGACATTCAAGAGCGATATTGGCCTGTAACTCTTGATGTCCAAAGTATCTGTGCCTTTCTTTGGTATCAACGAAATAAGTGCCTCCTTCCATGATTCAGGTATTTGCCTTGCCTCATATATATTTTGCATAGTCGTTTTCAATGGTGCCTCAAGTTGGTCCTCAAAACATTGATAAAATTCTATGGGCAGACTGTCTGGCCCAGGAGATTTCCCTTTCTTCAGCCTAATAGCCTCACTTACTTTGGAGGTTGAAATTGGTTGGTTCAATACTTTTCTCTGATCCTCAGTAAATCTTTTCTTTGCATGTTTGTCTAAGTAATCTTCAATTGCAGACTTGTCTAGTTCCTTCTGGCTATACAATCCAACATAGAATTTCTCACTAATTTCTTTGAGATCTTGGGATGAATGACAGACTTTTCCCTTTTCATTCCTCAATGCTTTAATACATCTGTCTGCCTGATCCTTTTTTATCCTATACACCAACCACCTTGTAGGCTTGTTTGCACTCTCAAAAAATGTTTGCTTGGTTTTTTAAGTTTTTAAGTTTTTTTGCAATCTCTTGGGATAGTATACAATTCAACATATGTTGTGACTTCATTAGATTGAGTCTGAACCATTCTGAGGAAGGATCTCTCTTTAGTGATTGCTCGTCTTTTTTTATTATCTCAACTGCTTCTTGATACTTTTTCCTATTTTGTTTCTGTTGCCATATTTCTTCTCTGATCAGCCTTCCTCTTGCAAAAGCTTTGTAAGCATCCAAAACAACTGCAATGTTTACCTCAGGAGTAATATTTCTTTTTAAAAAGTGCTTAAACTCTTCCTTACAGTCCATAACAAATATTTCCTTCTCTAAAATCCAATTCCTCATTGACCACCTAAATGTTTTAGGTCTACCTTGGATTGTCAGCATAAGAGGGTTGTGGTCAGCAAAAGTCCCAGGAAGAATTTCTACTTCAACCAAATTTAATAGAAAAGAAGTCAATGTCCACACCATATCTATTTGAAACCATGCTCTATGACTCACCGAAAAGAAAGTAAAATCTCTTTTACTTATATTTCTAACTCTCCAGATGTCTACAACTTTAAATTCCTCTACCAGACTTCTAAATGACTGAGTGAGTTCATTCCATCTTTTCACTTTCTGAGTGGAATCTTTCCGGTCAATACTCCCATCCACCACCGCATTGAAATCCCCGATTATACAGACCTCATCACGTTTGTTTCGATAAAGCTTCTCTTAAAGATTCAAAAAACTGTTCTTGCCCTTGTCCTTTATTTGAAGCATAAAAATTAACTATTAGAGTTGATCTAGATTCTCTACAAATTTTTACCATCACCATTCTCCCATCTTTGGATTTATAAACTAATTCCGGGTGCAAATTTGTTTTAACATATGTGACCACTCCCCTCTTTTTCACTGACGGGTCTGCTGAAACAAAATCAGTGCCTAATTTTCTGTGTTCAAGAAGCTTCTTATCCTTTTCTCTAATATGTGTTTCTTTCAAACACACCACATCTGCTTTTAGTTTGAAGATTTGGGTGTACATTTTTTTCCTTTTTTGCGGACTATTTAGCCCATTCACATTAATAGAGATTATTTTAACTTTCTGTCTGTCCATTTTCTTTATTTTTCTGTTCCCCCTTTTTATATTGAAGCCTGGTTGTCACACTCAGTGGTGTTTGTTTTTTATGTTTTGCACTTTTGCCTTTCTTTGGTCTCTCCTTATCCTGTTCTGTATCTCCCTGTACCTCTCCTTCAGAGCTACTTTGATCATCTTTTTGATACCCCATCTCTGTCCCATGTTTTCTTAAAAAATCATCTACTTTTGGTATAGAGGTCAGGTTATATCTTCAATCTTTAAATATAAAAGATATCCCTTCGGGAAGCATCCATCTATATATAACTTCGTTGTCCCTCAATAGACTCGCCAATTCATAATACTCCTGCCTTTTCTCCCTTACCCTCCAGAGAACATCTCTAAGTTTTGAGATTTCTGTTTCCTGTATTTTGAGGGGATTTACTCTTGCAGCCTCAAGAATTTCTAGTTGATCTTTTGTGAAATTTCACATGTACCTCTCTAGGCGTTTTATTTTTTTCCGCATATGTAGAGGTTTTTTTTGATAGGCCAGCTCTATTTCATTATACAGATCCATAGAAGTTTCTTGACCCAGAAATTCAGATAAAGCTATCGCCATACTCTCCTTGACATTTTCCTCCCTATTTTCAGGAATATTTTGGAATCTAAGGGTATGTGCTGCTTTTTCCATCTCCAGCATCAACAAAGAGTTTTCCATTGAGTCACACTTTAATTGGAGATCCTGCATTTTATCCTCAACCTCCTCAAGCTTACTCTCATTTAGGTTAGTAGCTTTCTTTAACAGCGTTATTTCTTGCATATTTTCCGTTATCTGTTTTCTAAATTCTTCCATTTGCACTGACAGATTATGTTTAAGTAAATGTATCTTTGCCTGCATCAGTTCTAAAGCTTTAGGTATTAAATTTGGTAAGGTATTTTGGATTGTTTGATTCATTGCCTCCATCAGGTTATCCTGTATTTGCATACCCAACTCCTTAATACTAGGTTGTTCAGCACTAATAGTCACCATCTTAACCTAGCCAGGAGGTCCCAATATGGAGCCTTTCCTAGATCCACTCACCATTGCTCCACTAAGTTTGTATAAGCAAACCAGTAACAAGAAAATGGAAAGAAAGAAATCAGAACCAAAAATAACCAGACTTAGTCTAATTTTATTCTAACTTACTCATCTAATAAACCTTAACTCCTATTTATCTAACTTACCTATCCTATCTAGCTTACCTAACTTATCTATTAATTTAACCTAATTTACCTAATTTTCCTTAATATTTCTGGCTCATTATTATTTCTATTATAACTACTATGCCTAACCTAAATACTCTCTCTCTTCTCTTGTTCTATATTTGAAAACCCAATATAACATCTGTATCTTTAAGACCATGTACAAACAATACAAAATGCAAAAAAACAAGCAGAAAAGTCCAGTCAAGAAGGCGTCACCTTCTAATTATCTCAAGTTGTGAAGTTCTCCAGCCAAGTTAATTATGAGTGAGGAGAATAAACTACAAAAGCAGCCTGGCCACAAGAAAATCAGCTTACTGCAGAGTTATTCAGTATGCCAGCACTTTAAGTCCAATGTCTTTTGCTCCTTCACCGCTATTCCCGCTTCTTCATTCCCTCTCATACGTTCCTATCTTCTGCCCTCTCCTCCACTCTTTCTTCTGCCTTGGAAGGCGCCTTTTATTCCATCTTCAGTTATTGTCTCTCCTTTTCCGCTTCACCACCTCTTTATGTAGTGTATTCAGCTTCACAGACACTGCCAATCGATCACCTATCCGCTTAACTTTAAAGCCGTATTCAACTGCTTTTGAACTCTTGGCACAAGGTCCACCAAAGTCCAGACAAACTCTGTTCACACCACCAGGCAGGAGCCGCCTCACAGATGAAACAAGTCACCAAATAAAGTCAACAAATATTCTTCCCTTTCATGCGGAAAACTGAGAACGCCGTCTGCATCAAGGTTGCACTGCAGCTGGCCCCGATCTAGAGTTCGGCACTCGACTGCAATGTCTCGGCTATCCGAGCCCTCTGCTCCCAACTGGAGACTCCGCCAAAAATAATAAATAGAAATAGCCAAGAAACAACAACAAAAAAAGAAAAAGGTAAGAGGATATTTATACCCACGCCACCAATGTTCCCTCTAAGCTGAGTTAGTGTGAGCTAGCTCACAGTTTTTTAGCCACCAGCTCACACATTCCTGTCTTAGCTCAGGAAGGATGGCTCCAGAGCAAACTAATCTATGCAGGAGCCAAATCGCTCGCTCACAAGTTTAATGCCGGTAGCTCACAAAGTGGAATTTTTGCTCACAAGACTCCACAGCTTAGAGGGAACACTGCACGCCACTAGTCCTTTGAATAGGGTATTTACAGATGCTTCTCTATGGTTCTCTGGCAACCGCTATAGTCTGGTATTTCACTAGACCTTCTTGTCTCTCCTTCTTGCTATTCAGCTGTGCCTGGGGCTAACAGGACCGCTGCCCAACGTTTTCCTCCAGACGATAGCTTGCCCAAGACTCCCTCCAAGAGCTCTCGGTGAGTTTCAGGTGTTTAAATCTCGATAAAGGAGAGAATTCAGCGGTGACGTGCGGAGAAACGCTGACGCCCTTCCGCTGCTGCTGTAGCCGGAACTCTCCAATTACCCAGATTTTCATCATAGCCGCAGGCCGAAGCACTCTATGCATGATAACAAGGAAGCTCTAGAACAGCTAATCTCATCTCCTAGCTACCATGAGAGCGAGGACACAGCTCTAAAGTACCTACAAACCCTATTTCTGAGTGCTGTATTAAACCAAATTTGTGTATATTGTAAATGAGCTGGCCAGAGCTTAGGAAATTGCTTAGTGTCAGTTAACTGCCATGATTTTGTTCCAATAACAGTATGACTGTTTCAAGGTGTATTTACATGTGTTTGACTACAATGATCTTTCCTACAAAGGACTGACTGCTTAAGGAGACCTGTTGTGGACTACATCTATTGGGACATTCTCACACTGAGGCTGCGGCCACACGGGACTTAAATGCGGGAGGAAGGGCAATTTCCTCCCGCATTTAAAGGGACTGACCAGACGGCCGGCCCCTAGTCCTGTGCCGAAGCGGGCTCCAATGCGGGTTCCTCCCGCATTTTCAGACCCCGGGAAAATCAAGTATTTTCCCAGGTGTTGCAGGAGGAACCCGCATTGGAGGTATCTGGACAGCCCTCTCTCACATGCATTGCGAGAGCAGGGCTGTCCAGATAGCCCCGCCGGCCATTCCCCCCCCCTTTACACTTGGGCGCATGGCGGGTCGGAGGCCACCACCGCTGCTTCCACTACTGCTGGGGCCGCCTCCGCTGCCGTCTCTTCAGCGGCGGCCGCTGCCATTTCCGCCGCTTTGGCTGCCCCCACTTCCGCCGCAGCCACTGTTCCCACCGTGGCCGCCTCTTCAGTGGCCGCGGCAGCAGATCCCGCTGGTGCAGGGGTTGGGATGTATAGACATCCCAACCCACTGTTGAAAAATGCGGCCCCTTTAAATCCGGGAGCCTCCCGGATTTAAAGGGGCCGTGTGACTGCAGCCTTAGTCACATATGGAAGAGGACAGATATATACATTCAGTGCTTCTGAAATAACTTCACAATTATTTAAAGGATAACAGTTCTCCCATGTACTATTAGTGCTAGAGGCTCTAATCTACCTGTTCCATTGGCTTTCTCTGCAACAGAACAGACAACATTATTCAAAAGCCAAGAAAGTATTTTTCCAGGATATATTTAGCCAAAATAACAAATAATTGTTCTGTAGTACACCATCAACAATTACACAGTTGGCACCTTAGTATTAGAGTTCATGCACATCCATTTACATTGGATGGCACTTCAAACAGCCACATTCACACAGACTTGTAGAGAACCCTGGGAGTGGACTACACCATGAATAATTCATACAAATTAACTTTTTAAAAAGGCCCACTAAAATACGGGCTGTTCTTGGAAAACAGGAGCATATGAAGACCCTAAAAAAACAAAGCGGCAAAGTTACCTGTAACTATTGTTTATTGAGTATCTTCTGTGCAGGCACACATGGGGGACTGCACATGAGCAGGCCTGCCATGGAATATGTCTTTACAGCCAAAAGCCTCCAGGGGGCACTGCACACCAGAGTCAGAAGCTTGTTCTCGCCCAGGGACCACATGCTTCTGTGCAGCAGTGCCCCCTGCCCTCAGTACCTCTAGTGCTGCCAAAGTCAGAGCATGCAGTGGGGCAGGAGGGAGGGTATGTGTGCCTGCACAGAAGATACTTGATGAAAACAAAGGTGAACTTACCTGTAACTATTGTTTCATCGAGTATTTTCTGTGCAGGCACACATACTCTCTCTCCTGCCCTACTGCATGCTCTGGCTTTGTTGGCACTAGAGGTACTGAGGGTAGGGGAACGCTCCTGTGCAGAAGCATGTGGTCCCTGGGCAGGAACAAGCTCCTGACTCTGGTGTGCAGTGCCCCCTGGAGGCTTTTGGCTGTAAAGACCTATTCCACAGCAGGACTGCACAGAAGCCTGATGATGAACAGCTGTTGTAGAAAGAGTAGCAGGATATGGCAGATGGTTAACAAAAGAGGTATGCAAAGACAGCACGGCACAGGTGTTTTTTTAAAAAAACACTAGTATTTGATCATTACACAATACATTTAAGGGTTAATTTGAATCAGGACTCAGTCCTCTTTGGTTCTTAAGCTCTCCCTGGGAACTGGTCTTATTTATATTTACATTTACTTACCCGCATTTGCCCACATTCACATCTTTTATCCCTATAGTTTTTCAAGTGTTATTTGAGACTACAAACTCCTGTGAGGATTGCCATCTGCCTGGAAGGAAAAAAAGATTCCAGTCCTCTTTACAAGAGGCTTAATGGGCAGCTATTTAACAGAGGTTATTTACCTCTGTGCCACGAAAAGCTTCAGCTGTCTATTTACATACATTAAACCTCTGTTAAAAGGTCAAACCATTGTTCTTGAGTTCTGCTGGCAATCCTAGTCCCCACCAGACAGAGAACCCAACACATTGAGTCATCAAGCACACTGATGGCCCTTTAAACCTAAATTACCATGTTACAAGTAACTGAAAAGAAGGTAAAGGCTTCCCTTGCTCGAAAGCTAGTCGAATCCGACTCTAGAGGGCAGTGCTCATCTCCATTTCCAAGCCAAAGAGCCAGCGCTGTCCAAGGACGTTTCTGTGTTCATGTGACTGGCATGATTAAAGGCCGAGGCGCACGGAACACTGCTACCTTCCCACCGAAGGGGTACCTATTTATCGACTTGCAATTTCTTGCTTTTGAACCATAACTACCAATGAGTTAATTATTCATTTAAAAAAATGCCAAAGCAATCTTCCCTAGAATGTGCTCAGTGTTAACAGCTCCAAAAGAGCAGCCCTCTTTGTCTGTTGCTACAAAAATGAACAGGAGTCTTGCAGTACTGTACAACTGCTAAGCCTTTACTCCAGCACAAAATTTCCTGTTAACAACAGGATGCTTTGGAGAACATTAATTCATAGGGTTGTCATAAATCGGTAGCAACTCCACAGCACTTAACACATGCACACACACACACACGCACACGATTCCATGAACAAGATCCTGCTGTGTAATATGCATGAGATGGGTCCTCAGTTGGCAGGCATATATAACGTAGCTTTCAATATTTTTTTATTCCTAACGTCTGCCTGGAATGAGATGATTTTACACCAACTGCCGCGCACGAACCACTGACACTCTCACTGTATTGTTTTTGGGAGCCACTTTGTCAGCTACACAGGGGGACAGTTCTTACTGCGCAGGAAACACATGAGAGCTCATAAAGGGGGGGGGGGGGGGTTCCTCGCAATCTGTGACGCGTGTCGCTGACCCAGGGGTCTCCCACTCGTTCGTTTATGCCGGGATAAGGCTGTCTGTCTGTCTGTCTGTCCGTCCGTCGGTCGCCGCCAGGGGCCTCCTGTTCCGCAGCGCTGAACTCCTCTGGGCGAGGGGGCGAAATAAACACTAACCGCAGGCAGGCTGGCCTCGGAGCAAGACGCGCGCCCGACTCCGCTGGCCCAGAGAGGAGCCGGCAAGGGCTGAGTCCCGCCCCGGGAAGCCCCCCGCACACCCACCGAGGCGAGGCCGCCGCGCTGCCGGGCGGCCTGGGCGATGTAGTCCAGCCGCCGAGTGACGCTGCTCCGCGCCGCCGAGGCCTCCGCTTTCTGGCTCCGCAAACGGATCGTGACCTTCGCCCGGTCCGGGCCTGCGCTGAGTTCCGCGGCCCCGCTCACCTGCACCTCCCGGCCGGGCGGCGGCGGCGGGGAGAACCCGGGGAGGGGGGCCCCTTTGGCCGCGCCGGGCGAGTCGTACTCCGCGCCATTGGCCCCGGCGGCGGCGGGGGGAAGGACCAGCTCGGCCAAGAGGCGCGCCGGAGGCAGCGGCAGCAGCGGCATCTTGGCCGGAGGGCGGTCGGGGCGCACGCCGGGAGGGCGTCATGGTAACCAATGCCGCGCCGCCCGCCCGCCGGCCGATGGGTAATGTAGTCGCGCCTGCTGTGGCGGGAGAACCTGTGGCGCGAGGGGACTGGAAGGCGCGTGCTCTCCCCCGGCCTCGGCCTCCCCAGCGTCTCGGGGTCCCCGCCCCCTCCCCTCCCCTCCCCTCCCTCTTGGGGGTGGGCGGGGCTGTGCCCGAGGCGGCCTGCGAATGAGGGGGGGGGGGGGCTGCCCGGAACGAACGAAAAACGGAACCAGAACGCGACAAAAAGCAGCATCGCAAGTCGTTGAACGATGTCGTGTTAACTGAGGTTGGAAGTCTGGAATTCTGACAGCGGTTTCTTGGGAATAGCAGGCTGGAGGAAAGGGAGCTTGCTTCCGAGTAGACCTGCGTAGGCTTGTTCCCAGCATCCTTTCCCAAGTAGCACGCGTCCAGAGAGAGAGAGAGTGTAAATAGATGGGAAGCAGCCTGTATCTCGCCACTGCGAACATTTCCCTTGGTGAAAAGTTTATTTAACTATTTATTACATTTGTATCCTGCCCTTCCCACACGCGGGCTCAGGGCCAGTAACATCAAAATTTCATTTACAATAATAAACAATTGCCAGATTAAAATTTAAAAATCAGATTAAATTTTCAACTAAAAGGGTGACATAGATTTCTGTATTAGCTCCAGCAGCTGGACGGGTGGTAAGCATAGGCAATTTCAGTAGGGCTGCTTTGCAGGGGAGGCCATGTGATTGGATGTCCATGTGAATGTGTGGTTAACTAACCAGGCTATTTGCAGATTTTGGCAAGGCGAGAAGGGAGTGCACTTACCCATGCAAGCTGCAAGAAAAGTTCTGGAAGTGGTTTGTAGTTAGTTATGGAGTCTGATGGCAGCAGAACCGAGGCATGCCATGTATCTCTTCCCATGGAGCCTGGCAACAGCTGGGGGGGGGGGGTGCATGCTTCTTTCTGGGCCACTCTCACCAGCTCCAAGGCAGGCTGTGGCAGGGGCGTAGACTTTTTAATTTTCTGGGGGGGGGCTCTTGTGCGCGCGCAAAGCGCGCGCGCACCGGGACAATGTTGCTGTTGCTGCTGCCACTGCAGTTCACCCAGGCACTCCTCCACTGTCTCCCACAAGCAGGCCGGCCGTGCAGCCCCAGCCCCGGGGAGGGCCCCCCCCGGAGCCTCTGGGGGAAGAAGGCAGCGCCGGAGGGCCAGAGGAGCGCGGCCTGGGTCGGAAGCCCGGCAAGGAGAGCAGGGAGCCGCCGCTGGCGGGCCTCTCCTGCACTCTGGAAACCTTGGCGGGACCTGCCAGCAGCAGCAGCCGCTCAGCCGAGGCTGCCCCGGAGGCGAGGCAAAGCGAGCGAGATCCGGGTGCCTACCTGGCTGCCGCAGGCTCCCCATGCTGGGCACGCTTCAGCCCAGGGGCCAGTGCGGCAAGTCCCAGCCCCCGTGCCCTCCCCCTCCCCGGGGGAGAAGAGGAAGCCCCACCCGTCCTCCCGAGGCTCCTGGATGCCCCCCTCTCCGCCGGCTGAGCCGCAGCCCCGCCCCTTCGCTCCCAGGGGTATTCTTTACAAAAAAAAAACCCCTGCCGCGCTTGGGATCTGTGGAGCCCGCCCGCAGCTGCCGCCTCCAGGGAGGGGAGCCCTGCACAGAGGGAGAGAGGGTACAGGGTAGCTGGGGGGGGGATCAGTTCTGGCAGCGGGGAGCCGGCGGGCCTAGGAAGGGGCTCTGGAAGGCGGGGAGGCACGGGGGTGGGCAGGCGCTCCTTTTCGCCGGGGGGGCTCAGTCCCCCCCGGGAAATTTCAGGGTTGACCCGAGCCCTCGAGCCCCCCCATAGTTGACGCCTATGGGCTGTGGTACCTCTGTTGCCTGTTGAGGGCCTGCATGACAGTGTCATAGGGCTGGCCAGAGGTGTCTACTGGTGTCAGATACATTAGTTCGCCCCTCCTATGCCAAGCTGGTGCCCCCTACCAGTTGACACTGCAAGCATTTACTTAGGCACTGAACTGATCCTGCATAGGGTTCCAACTTGCCAGTTTTTCTCTGGCATGACTAGTTTTCTCTGTTGATTGCTGCATGACGCTATTTCATGTAAAAGAGGAAGTAGGCGAGGGGCTTTTAGCACTTTTTAAGGCAAAAGAATTTATCGTACTGCACCCTTAAGCTCTTTGTCAAACCAAGCTTACTGCCAATTTTAATTTTTGTTTTCATCCAAAGCTTTTCTGGGGCTACAAAGCAGTTCTCTAAATACTTTAGCCAGGGGTCCTTTCATAGAAAAAGAGGTGCAGGAGCTCATTAGCATTACTCATTAGCATTACTCATTAGCATATGCCACATCCCCTGACATCACCAGAAGTGTGTCAGAAAGGGAATGTCAGTTTCAGCCCCATTATACCCTATGGGCCATTGAAATCAATGGCAAAAACTCATAGGGTATATGAGGGGCTGGAGGAAAAGGGGTTAGAGGGAGAGGCTCCAAACTTTCAGGGTAGCTGCTGGGGCCTCTCCTCGAAATACCCACCAAGTTTCAAGAAGATTGGACCAGGGGGTCCAATTCTATGGGCCCCCAAACAGGTTGCCCCCATTCCCTCCATTGTTCTCTATGGGAGGGAAAAAGTTAACATTTTCCCCCAATCTTCTTGAAACTTGGTGGGTATTTCGAGGAGAGGCCCCAAAAGGTACCCTGCATGTTTGGAGCCTCTCCCTCAAACCCCCTCCCCTCCAGTTGCTTTTAAAGTTGCCACCGAATTTCGGTGGCAATTCGGCAGCAGGCTGAATCAGATTAGAGAATTTGATTTGGCCCGTGGCTGCCCTAGTGGCCACTACCTGAGCTGGCGGAGCTTTGCTCCGCCTCGCTCTGGCCCCAACGGACCCCTGACTTTAGCACTCTTGGGATGCCTTTTCTGTTTCACTTTCTGTCTTGGTACCTTCATCCGACAGGAGATGTTGTGCACCTTAATACTTGGCTCTGCCCCTAGATAGGCGGGCTCTGGGATGGGCTCCTCCACTAGTTGAGGTCCTTTCCCTGGCCAGATTTTTTGCTTCCAATAGTTGCACCTTTTTTTAAAGCGCCTTTTTCATGATATGTTGATTGATTACATTACACTGCCTGACTTCTCTTGACTTCTGTATAACTGTACTGAATATCTGAGTGCCTGCCATTACTAACACAAGAAGTGCAGATGACCATTGTAGACCTTTCTCAATAAAGCTTTCCTGCTTAAGGACACTTGTTGCTGACTGACTCTGTAGGACTCTCACAGGCATCCACTTAGGAGTAGAAAATTATTTTTTCCTTTCTCTGACATTCCTTTTATTTTATAGATTAAAGTATGTATTTATATCTCAAAGTGTCTACTAAAATCAGATTTTTTTCTGTTGAAGGCAAATTTAAACTCTTAAAGTAACATAACCAGCAATCACTTGCATGCTGCAGTCAGAATGATTATGCATTGTGTGGTGCTCGTTTGATAGGGTTGTCATTTAGAATGATCACTGAAGTGTGTACAAGGAGAAGTCACTGTAGCACATTTCAGAAAATCAATAGTAATGTTAGTCATCTTGTCTGCATGGAGCTTTGGGGTTAAGATGTCAGGGAATGCTTAGAGGCAGCACAGTAGAGAAAAATTGAGCTAGCATTTGATTGCTTGGAAATAACAACAAAATAAAAATGGTAGTGTGCACTGAATGAGAAGGCTTGTTGATTTTGTTATATTGAGGAGAGAGTTCTGTTGTTTCTTCACCTCTACTTGGGTGACCCACCACAGCTGATTTTTAGACTGAAAGGTTTGATTGTAACCACCTCTATAAAAATAAATTAGAAACCAGAGAGTTAATACAGGGGAGACATACCCTGAGAATCTGTGATTCTTATTGCAGGCCTTACATGATCAGAGTGGAGAATGAGGTTTGATCACTCTCTCTCTCTCTCTCTTTCTCTCTCTGCAACCTGATCTTCTCCCAAGAGCTCAGTACAAGTAACATTAAGGGGATAAGCATTTTTCATTGTACTATCTTAACTTGTGATTATCTAAAGGAAAACAGATTTTGTATTAGAAAGCTGGTAGGGTGATTGTATGCAACAGGGCAGGGGCCTCAGTAGCTATGGAGAACAGAAAATTTAACTAGGTACTGTCTTAGTACTATAGAGCTGAAAAAGGCGAAGCTACTGAAATGCTGTGTTCTACGCAATTATTAAAAGTATAGGATCCCTAGCTTTTCTTTGTTGTATCTGATAATCGTAAACACTGCTGAAAAGTCTCCTAAAATGTAGGCTGATGTGCAGTGGCAAAAAAATCACAGTAGGTGGCAGTAAGAGATTGCAATATACCCAGCCTTTTGGAGTGACACATTGCAGTGAATCAGTGCAGCGTGAAACCAAGATTACATAATTTTTGACAAAGAAGGATTGTTCAGCTGTATCTGTGTATTGTTTGTATTTTGTTTTTCAGAGGAATAAAGCATTCCACACAAAGGAAGATCATAAGCATTACTAAGGTTCCTGCGTGTAAGAGTCAGGACTGTGTAATCACAAGCTAAACTGTGGTCATCTGGTCTAAATGAACTATTCCAAGATGGAATATTTAATATCTATAATAATGTGGTATAGTGGTCATGAGGCCCAATGATGAACCAACCAAGTCTTTGGTTCAAATGTCACATTTACCATGAACTTAGTACAATTGTCTTAGCGCAGCTTTGTACCTTTAATATGCGGTTAATTGTATGACCCATCTTCTAGGGTTGATCTTTGAACACTCTAAAGCAATTGTTTGCATCCTTTTCATAAATGAAGGGTGAAAACTCAGAGCAAGAGGTCAACAAAGAGCCACTATAAGAAAGGTTGTTTGCACAACTGAAATATACAACTTGCCCTTAACATGTTGATTAATAATCCGTAAAGCTTCTGTAATCAAAACACTGAGGGTTTCAAGTCTGTGATTAGGCAGTGGATACCATTTACCCCTCCCGTATACCTTCTGCTTAAGATTTCATTTTGTTTTTAAACAAGTTGTATTTGGCCCTAGAGACATAGGTTGCAGACTTCTGCTCTAAAGTGCTATATGAATGTTAAATATTATTAAAGCACTCCATCAGATGCATGTCCATTCTTACAATAAAAGTTTCCAAGAATGTCATTCTGCAACTTCTTTCTTTGCCAGAGGGGGAGTGTCACTTCTGTCCACTAAGACCCACTGTTGGGGGTACCATCAGTTTTGGAGAAAAGAGTCCTGTCCCGTTAACAGAGGATTAATGTGTGGAGATGGACAGCTGTGAGGGTTGCCAACTCAGGGTTGGGAAGTTTCTGGAGATTTGGAGGTGGAGTCTGGGGGCAGAAGGGTTTGGGGAGGGAAGCAACTTCAGCAGGGTATAATGCCATAGAGTCCACCCTCCAAAACAGTAATTTCTCCAAGATGACTGATCACTGTAGTCTGAAGATCAGTTGTAATCCTGGGAGGTCACCGGGCCCCACCTGGAGGTTGGCAAGCCTAGCAGTGTTATTCATGGTATGCAGGTAAATAACAGGAGGCAGGTGAACAGGTACCTGGAGGCAATTTTGGAGTGGATGAAGGCTAACAAGTTGAAACTTAATCCTGAAAAAAATGGGGTGTTACTGGTGGAGCGAGGGACTGACACAGGAACAGGCATATCTCCTGTTCTGTATGGGGTTGCACTTCCTCCTAAAGAAGCAGGTTGTAGTTTAGAGGGGCTGCTGGACCCAGGCTTCCTGTTGGATAAATGGATGGCAATGGTGGCCGGGGTACCTTTCAGTAGCTTTGACCAGTGAGTCAGCTATTGACCTTCCTGGACAGAAAAGATCTTGCTACTGTGGTGCATGCCCTGGTAACATCTAGATTAGATTACTGCAATGCATTCTACATGGGGTTGCCCTTGAAACTGTCCAGAAACTATAGTTGGTACAGAGTGCTGTGGCTAGAGAGTTGACTGGAGTGGGTTCTATGGATCATATAACTCTAATCTTGTTTCACCTACGGTGGCTTCCAGTTTGCTTTCAGACTCAATTCAAGGTGCTGGCATTGACCTTTAAAGTCCTGTATGGCCTGGAACTAGCATATCTTAAGGACTGCCTTCTCTCATATGAACCTACTTGCTCACTCTGGTCATCCTCAGAGGCTTGGCTTTGGTTGCCCCTGCCATCTGAGGCTACTCAGGTGGCAACCCAAGAAGGGGCCTTCTCTGTTGTGGCACCAAAACTCTGGAACTCCCTCCCCAGGGAGATTCATCTGTCTCCCTCTCTCAGTGTCTTTCACAAGCAGGTGAAGATCTTTTTGTTTCATCTGCCATATATAACACCAACGACCTCTCCCCGGCCGTTGGCTGTGACTGAGCTGTAACGTCCTTGCCTATTGGTATATTTCTTTATACTTGATTCAGTTATTGTGTTGTGAGGTAACTGATCATTCCCACTTTTCTATATCTAACTAGTTCCCTATTTCTGTAGTCTCTTCAGGGTTTGCTTTATAAGTTGTCTCTTCGGGGGTTTTCTATATATGTTCTAGATATATTGAGGGCCACTGCCCAGTATATGCTTTACCACAGACTTTTATTATATAGACAACTTAACAGGGGGATGGGATTTGTATACAGAGGATCATTTGTCTCGTTGGTCACTAAACAAGTTACTTTGCTTTAACTTTCACAGAGGCTGTATGCTTGTCACTTTCAGTTAATTCAGATGTTACTTTGTTCATAAAACCCTTCTACTGACTCCACTCTCCAGTCACTTTTTAGTGGTTAACCTTTTGGGCTTTATCTGGTCTCCTGAGTCTCCTGGTTCGACATCCCAGCTCTCCCAGACTCCTTTAGACCCTCTTGCCCTTCTTTAGCCACCCTTTTCAGTTCCCTCGGAGTAGTGTGTTTGGTGTTTGTGACCCTTGAGGTCTTAAACTTGCCCACTCTCTGGTAACTCTCCTCTCACTGTTTGAGAATACCAGTTAAGAGTGTTATTCAGCCACAGTTCTTTCGCATGAACTGTTCTCTGGCTGTTTTCACTGAGCGAAGAGGTTTCACTTTCTCCTCAGAGCTCTCTCAGTTAACTCCCTACGCTCTTCCAACTGCTTCTTCCAACTCCCTCACTCAACTGTCTGTTCTCAGCTGTCCACTCTGACAGTTATCTGTCACTCAGCCTGAGAATTCCGAGCTCTCCGGCCCCCTCCTTTCTCAATCACGTGACTCTGCAGCTTCTCTGTTTACCTGCTGCATTCCACAACTCTTCAACTCCGTCACAACCCCCATAACAGTTTCCCCCCCTTTCAGTGTTGTTTATATATTTTCAAATTTTATATTTTTATGTGTTTGTGTTTTTAATTGAATTTTATATTTTAACTGTATTTTATTTGTTTAATTGTGTTAATGTTTTTATGTTCAGTGCTTTGTGGGTCTTGATAGAGTGGAAAGGCAACATTAAAATGTTTTAAATAAATAATAATAAATACACAATTTTAATATGGACAGAAGTTCAATCATCCTTTGAAGACTAACAAACTTTATAACATAAGCTTTGTGACTCACAGCTCACTTCATCACAAAAGCAGGAATAAATTGTGTTAAGTTTTTAAGGTGCTGGTGGACTTCTCTTTAAGTTTGCTGCCGCAGACTAACATGACTTACCCTTTGGAATTTATTTAAATTTGAGCTCTCTTTAAGAAAATAGATACAATTAATACTTGGATATAATCTTACCAGCTGTTTTGCTTGTACAAGAGGGAGGGATATACTTTTTTAATCTTTGAAAAGACCATTCTAGGAACTGTGGGTCCTATGAGGACAAACAGGCACTTAGGTTAGGGCTGCTGTGTGGAAACAAATCGGGTCAGATCTCCCTTCTTCTGTCTTGTGCCAGCAGAAAAGCTGGTAAGACCCCATCTGCTATTTTCTTGCTTTTGCATGTATAACTGAGCTGTCAGTTAAAATACAATGCAAAAACTCTTATATCAAGCCATTGCTTTTCAATAGCATCACTTCACACATCTAACTGCAAACTATCCTTAAGGTATTTTACACTGTTGCTCTTTGTTGCCTTCACAAAGTAAAATACAAAATAATTAGAGGATAAGAAACACAGTGAAGGACACAGTGAAGGACGAAACAGTGAAGGACGAAACAGCAAGGAGAGGGGCATTTAATGGATCTGCTCAGGCTAGGTAGCCTTCTGCTTGTAACACAAATGTTCATGACACAGCAAGGGTGCCGTGGCTCTTACTTCTCTTTGGATGCACATGAAGAAGAGCAGGACGGCAGGGTGAGGTCACTCAGCAGCGAAGAGGAATCCTTTGGGGTTGTAAAGAAAAGCCATTTTCTTTTCAAACAGGTCTGAACCATAGTCTGAGGCCTGTTTCAAAAAGCCACTTTGGTTCTGAAACTTCCCCTAGAGACAGAGAGAAGAGAGAAATGACCTTGCCTCCTTACCAGCTCTCTTGCCCTTATCTCAAGAGCTCGTTAGCACATTCTGATTCAGTTACCACCAAAGTGCACCTGGTTGTGAGACCGAGCTTGTTAGCTGCAGAAATAGGTTTCGTTCTTACAATTATGGGATGTTAATTAGCTTAGTAACAGAAAGAGAATTACATCATTGAAATGCCCTCTGATTGGTCACTGGCCATGACTCTTTCAGAGGCCAATTTTTCTATAAAAGTTCCTTGCTTAATGGAACACTTTGCTAGCTGTTGTCTACTTGGACATGGGTGGTCAAGTGGGCTTGTTAGTCACAATGATACCTGGTGACTAGGCCTGGATAGGCCTCTCTCTGATTTATGGACTACAACTGTGTGGGCCTCTGTCTTGTCTGAACCCTGTGAAGGTAATTTGTTCCTAACTCTTTAGCTAGGCTGGTTAAGCATAGTTTTACTTGTTTTATCCCTCCTTCAAGTCTTGTCTCGTGTTTTAAGCAATATTTGCACACAATAAATAATATATATTTTTACTTTGAGACTCTCCTTGAATTCTTGCAACCGTAAAGACTAAATCTATTTTGCCTTGGACCAGACCACATTGCTACTGAGTAACTTGCTTTAGTGACACCCTGAGAGGCTGGGAAGTGTGGTTCTCTATTCCCAAGCTGGTGGGGTTATCCTGCGAGAACCTGGTGGCAGTACTACCTTACACTTTTGGAGGCTTTAGGCTTTCTCAAGTGCTTTGTAAATTTCTGTGCTGTGACCTCTATGAACCCCACAGTTTACCTGGCTGCGGTGACAAGGGTGCCAACAGTTGGTTCATTTATCACTAAAATAAACCTCTTGATGACCGGTTTTTGTTTCTTGTCCTTGGCCCTTTCAGTCTGTTGGTTACAGTCCAGCTCACCCTCTTCCTGTCACATGACTCTGATATCACATCCTTGGAGCTCACAGGATCCTGGTTCTAGAAAGAGAAGGAGAAGAGATTGGATTTATACTCCACCGTTCACTACCCGAAGGAGTCTCAGAGCAGCTTACAATCTTCTTTCCCTTCCCCTCTCCACAACAGACACCCTGTGAGGTAGGTGGGGCTGAGAGAGCTCTTTCGAGAACTGCTCATGAAAGAACAGCTCTGAGAGAACTTGTGACTGACCCAAGGTCACACCAGCAGCTGCACGTGGAGGAGTGGGGAATCGAACCCACTTGTCCCAGATTAGAGTCCACGCACCTAACCACTACACTAAGACTACTGCTCCTGAGATACTGATGAAGAACAGCCCCAGCAGAAACGTCTGTCCCAACTCAGTCAGCCCCGGGTTCTCTATACATCATTTCTTGCAGCATGAAAAACTTACCCTTGTGAATTCCATACGCCAGCAGATTTTATATGGATCAAGCTGAATTCCATGCCTCTTGGTTTGTGCTGCTTCCTCCCTTCCCTTTTTGTCCTTTGAAAGGCTGCAAACCACTTCCCCCACCAGTAGAAAAACTGCTTCAAAAGCACAAAGAAAATAGTCAAGATGTTAATTGGTTTCAATGTAGCAAACAATCAACAACTCTACAATTAATGACGAGACATGATCTTCAGTGCTCCTCAGGATGGGCCCTCAGAACAAAGGCAATTTTAGCAACTGCATCCATTGGCAAGAAGATAAGAAAGTCTCAAATGTTAAATAAAAAATATAATAATAAATAAGAATGTCCAGGTGATGTGCAGAGAGGGGCCGGGGGGGGGTATTGTGGTCCGCAGACACACAGGGGTGGCAGAACGGAGCACCCGTCCATGGCAGACCCGTACTCCACGTGGCACAGCCCTGCATATGGCTGGAGTCATTTGCCACTGTACCTCAGGGCTACCTGAACCCCACAGCTTGGGTCAGTGAAGGCAGGGGGAGAGGAGGAGGAGGGTGTGTGGGTGTCATGACATGTTGTGCTGGAGGCTGACCCCCGAGTTGATGCGTTATGCCCACAGGGCCACATTCATCTGGTTGGTGGACGGGCTGTGGGACAGACTCCAAAGGGAGACGACGGTGATGCGGGTTCCCGTGCCAGTGGAGGAGCGTGTGGCAGTGGCTGTGTGGTGGATGGCCAACACCATGTCCTACAGAACCGTCGGCATGCAGTTTGGTCTTGCCTGATCCACTGTGGCGGCCATTGTCGTGGAGGTCACGCGTGCCATTGCGGAGGAGCTGTATCGTTGAGTGGTGTACCTACGGAACCCAGACAGGGTGAGTGTGCAAGGACATGGGGAGCAATGTGCAGATGCAAGGGGAGGGCCGACGGGCAGACCCCGCGAGGCATGCTGTGGAACAGGCAAGGACCTGTGTACACGTTTTGCTCTTTACCTCACCCACAGGTCATGCGAGCGTTTTCCGGGCGGGGCTTTCCGCAGTGTGTCACCGCCATCGATGGATGCCATATCCGGACCACGATTCCCGTGGACCAGGCGGAGAACTATATGAATCGCTTCAATAAGGTGCATGCACGAGTGCGCAATGTGGTGGAGCGTGCCTTCGGCCGCTTGAAGGCAAGATGGCAGTGCCTGCTTCTACAGGTGCCGCTGCAGCTGAATAACGTGAAGTATGCCATGGCTGCCTGCGTGGTTCTGCACAACCTCTGCGAGGACCGTGGCCACGAAGCACCTGAGGCGCTAGAGGAGGGAGAGGAGAGGGACTTCGAGGAGGGCTGGGATGAGGCCGAGCAGAGGCACCCACAGATGGACGTGGACGAGAGGCAGGCAGCTGCGGGCCAGGTGGTGTGGGAGGCCCTCACTACATGGTTCTGTCGCCGCACAGGGATCCCCTAGGTCCCTCTCCCTCTCCGCTCCCTGTCCCTGGGGTGCTGTGGCAACAAGATTGTGGTGGAGTTTCACCCTCCCTCAAATAAAGCGGCTTCCATCCAGATGCTAGTCTGTCTCCTATTGTGGGGGCAATGGAGGGTGGGAGTCAGAAGTCATGGGGCTGTCATGCAGAGGGGTGCGGGTATGGCATGGCATCTTCCCCACGGCATGTCCCCCCTGGTCCGGACCCATGAGCTGTCAGGAGGGGGGGACACCTGGGGACCACAGACAGCACATTGGGAATGCATGGACAGCTATGCTACGGGGTCAGATGGAAAGGAGCCCCCCTGCCTATGTCTGCAAATCATACAGCTGGCCCTGGTGCCTCTCCCCTTCCCTGGGACACACATAGTGGAAGGTTGGGCGTTTGCTCACAAGTGCGTCCTGGGAACGGAGGGCTTGCCCGTGTGTTCTGCCACTGGGGCGAAGATGCAAAGCGGCGACCGGCCAAAGGGCCGTGTGTTCGAGGGTCCGATGTAGCGCCCACCTAATGAGCCGCATCGCCGGACCGTCGGATGCGGAGCAGCGGCCACACGGTACCTCGGTGCTCCGTGGAGCAACACGTTTAATTAACCGCTCTTTCAGAAACGTCTACCAAATCCCCCCCCCCGGAGGTGCGAAGCCGCGGACCTGTGCGTTTGCGGATTTTCGCTCGAACGGCGGGCAAAAGGGGGCACGTGGCGGCGCATGTGCAGAACGCAGAGGCCTCCTTATTCAGGCAGCATGGCTTTCCCAACCAAGGGTGTGCTGTGGCTGCCTGAGGAGGTGGAGAGCCTTTTGGAGGCTCTTTATGAGCTTGAGGCCGGGTCCAGGGTCATGCCCTCGACCCATGAGGAGACCCTCTCCCTCTTCCAGCAGGCTGCCATCTGCCTGGCAGCCCAGAAGTTCAAAAGGGAGAAGGCGGCATTCTTCGAGGCGCTGGAGGACTGGGATGGTCTCCCACCTCGAGGACACCACCCTCCCCGTTTTGGACTGCTCCGGAACCTCTGGGAGCAGGCTGGGCGGCCTGGATGGAGGTACCGGACGCCATACCGTAAGTACCACCCTACCCCCTTCCCCTCGGCTCTTAGTGGCCCCCCCCATGGCTGTCATTTTACAGGACGTCCGCGGGCGAAGAGGCAGAGGGTGGTCACCTCAGAGGCCGAGGGCCAAGGATCCGGGGAGGAGGGCCAGGGGCGCCCTGCAGCACAAGGTGAGCATCATAACGGCATGCCCGCACAGGCTCCCACCATGGGGCTGCCAGGTGCCATGACATGTGGGGTGCATGTGGTGGTGGGTCCCCTGTGTCAGGGGAAGCAGACAGCGCAGGAGGAGAGCAGCATGGCTGACATGGGCCTAGTGTGCCTGGCCACTAAGTGGTCAGCACAGCTGGGGCCAGAGCCCAGCTCCTGACTGCTGCCATGTGCCTCTGCCCGCAGGGCCCGTGGTGGTGAGCTCTCCGGAGGCACATTTGGGGAGCGGGCGATCCGGGGATGCGGGTGAGTACCCACTGGGCGTAGCCGTCGGGCGGGGCCACGCGTATGGGGGCCCCCCGCAGCACACACACATGGGGCCGGTGCTTCCACCTCGCAGCAAGGTGGAGCCTGGGTGTCCTGGGTGGATGTAGTTGGGTCAGCCACCACGCATGCCTGGCAGCTGTCAGTCGGCTTCAGAGCTAGATACGTGGGCACCCGCATCCCCAAACTCCTGTCTTTGGTCGCCTCTGTAATTTCCCCTTGGGTTCTCACCCCCTCCCTTGTTTCACGTGCAGGGGAGCCAATGCAGATGGCTGCCACTCCCAAGGGAGCAGGACCTGTGGTCATCAGCTCCGCCCCTGAGACCGAGGCAGGTAGGTCTGCATATGGATGGGGCCCAGGGAACATGGTCACCCCCTGCCAATATGGTTCTGACCCCCTTCCTCTTCCCACAGCAGAGCGGGCCCCATCGACACCTGAGGCGGGACCGTCTTCAGGCACCACCTCGGAAAGGCTGGCCATCCTGGAGGAGAAGATGGAGAACGTCATTGACACCCATGAGTATACCACTTGGCATGTTCCAGGGACTTTGCTGTGGGTGGACTGTAGACAGTGGTGAGCAGCTGAGGCTTCTGTTCCCATCCACGGCATGGCAGCTCATCTGCCAGCCGGATGTCCTTGTGGGCTGGCGGCCGGCCATGTGGCCACTGATGGACCACCCCACCCTTGTTTCCCCACAGTCGGTCGCTATGGATACAGACTTTCCTACATCCAGCGGGGGATGCATCAAATAGAGCGGCAACTACACCTAATGCGCCTCGATGACGCCATCGCAGCCCAGGAGGCACCTCGTGCTGGCGTCCCCGCATAATCGAGGACTCAGATGATGAGCCACCAGCCCTGGAAGGGGAGGAGCCAGCTGAAGAGAGGGAGACGGGGCCGGCCCCAGACGAGGGGGCAGCAGCAGGACCAGGGGGGGTGGCAGAGGTGGCAGCCAGGGCCGCTATTCTCGTGGCCTCCTCTGGCGAGGAGGAGGCAGAGGGGCCACAGAGTGCTGGGCAGCATGCCCTGGAGGGTGCGGGGGAGTCAGGGTGGGACACCGGGTCGGATTGGGGGGGGGAGGTTTGGTTGTTTTATGGTTCTTGTTGTTGACTTGCTGTGTTTATTAAAGTTTGTTATATTTTTCCACTACAGTAGTACTGTTGTCCTTTCCCCCCCCATACCCCCCTCCCCGGGGGACCTCTGCTGGTTGCCCTGGGCCAGTATCCCTATGATGCTCCCAGCTTCTTCCGTGCCCGACCACGGCCTCTACCCCGGCCCCGCCCTACCTGCGTGGCCACGCCACTCGGGCCGGGCCGCTGCGGCTCTGTTACCACAGCCCGGCCACCCAAGGTGTCGACTAGGGCAGAGACCATGTCTGTTAGACGAGCCATCTGCGTGTTGGAGGCCTCCATAGTGGCCTGCATTGTGGCCTGTGCTGCAGCTTGGGCGGCGTATGCTGCCTGATCTTGCTCACGGGCGGCCCGCATTTCGGCAATCAGCTGGTCATGCATCCGCCGGTCTTCTGCCATGGCTTCTCTATTGTCTTCCCGAGCCTGGGTGGCCAGGTGCTCCCCAACACTTTGTAGGGCAGAGAGCCGCTTCTTCTTTGTCTTGCACAGGGCTGCTCACTCTGCAGGGGTCAGGTCTCCCATGGTGACGTCTGGCGGAAGGCCTGTGGGAGTATGGCCAGTGAACACCAGGCCCATCCACCTCACACCAGGCACCTCTACCCCACCCAGACAGGTACATAGCCAGCCTATCCCATAGTGTGACTCACGGTCAGGGTGGCGGGCGGAGCCCTCCATGGGTTCCTTCTCCTCCTCCGCCTCCTCCTCCATGTCCGCATCCGAGGCCAGCTCTTGTGTCCCTAGGAAGGAAGGTTCTGTTTACTGAGATCCACAGTGGCCGGCAACGCCAGCAGTGGAGCAGTGTGCAGTCGGAGGGCCACTGATGCCCTTCACCAACCTTGGCCGGGCGGCATGAGACTGTCCTCATCACCATCATCATCCTCGTCACTGCTGTCCTGCTGGGTATTGCTCAATGACTCTGTACCTGTACATGGGACAGACAGGGAGTCAACAGCTGTGGCTTCTGCAACCCAGCCCCCATATGCCCCCTCTCCCACTAGATGCCACCCCAGCTCTTCTTCAGGGGGGGGGGCTCCCTTGTCGAGGACATTGTGCGTTTCCAGACAGCTCCCAGGCTCCCCCTGGCACTGTGGCCTGTGTAGTTGTCTGTCCCTGGAGACACGCACCTGTCTGGCTGCTGGTCGAGGCCAGGGACTCAGCTGACTCCAACACGTCCTCTGCCCTGGGGTGGCAGGCACTCTCTTCTGATGAGGTGCTCGGCCCCTGGGAAGGCCGGTTTCTCCGCCGGCGCCGGCCAAGGGTCTGGAGTACCATTCCGGGGTCCACATCTCTGCTCTTATGCAGGATCCAGTGCAACTTCTCATAATAGGGGCACGTGATCTTGGGCTGGCCGGATTTAGAATTGTTAGCCACAACTTTCCTGTACTTGAGGCGCATGGCCTTAGTTTTGCGCCGACAAGCGAGAGCATCCCGGTCATGTCCCCTAGCCACCATGCCCGTGGCCACCTTGGCAAACACCTCAATGTTCCGACGGGACTGTCCCAGGGTCCGCTGGACCCTGGCATCTCCCCATAACGCTAGGAGGTCCCTCATTCTGGCCGTGTCCAGGAAGGACCACGCGCCTTGGCCATTGCATTGGTGCCTGTTCTGGATATGAGGGGGATCGGGGGCCGAGGGAGGTGTGGGAAACGTGCCCCTGGCCCTTTACTGTTTTTTAAGGCTGCGCGGCAACAGTCCGTACGGCCCATACGCCCATACGGCCCCCCTTCTGCTTTTCGGCGACTTTTCGCTACTGCGCATGCGCGGACCTCCGCTCTTACGCATTTCACGCAGCTTGAAAGAAAAACATCTGGCATTGACGCAGAAGCGCGACGATGGCCGGATGAGATGGCATCGGTGCACTGCTGCGATCCCACGCACGCCTGCTTCCGGCTTTTCCGGAAAATACTTCTGTTTTAGCGGTCTCTTTTTGAAGCACATCAATGGGTGCTCACGACGTTGTTATGCCGATCGCACGACGCTTTGCAGATGTGCTCGTCTGATCCGGTCGGTTTGCGCCGTCGCTTCATCGCACCGCTTGCGTCGTAAATGGGTGCGTATGATCACACCCAAATTCTAGTTAAAAGTTCATACAGTGAATTTTGACTTCAAACTTTTACTCAACTTTGAAGGAGCTGGAGGTGCCAGACTTTGGAGATGTCCCCAACTTCCTCTATCATCCTTGGGGTCTTGGGCATCCAGCAATCATTACCAAAAGGGAAAGACAGCATACTTTGCCCTAGAACAGAGTGCAGTTGGAGAACAACTAACCTCAGCAGCACAGGGCTGTCCCCATCTTCCTCTAACATCCTTGGGGTCTTGGGCATCCAGCGATGAACAATTGACTTGAAGCAGCAACATCTCTACACGCTTTCTATCTCTTTGTAGCTTTGTTAAAGAGGGTTCCACAATCTGTTAAAGGAGATCCAACAATCATTACAAAAAGGGAAAGACAGCATACTTTGCCCTAGAACAGAGTGCACATGGAGAACAACGAACCTCAGCAGCACAGGGCTTTCCAAAGTTTAATCTTGTCATCAGACTCCTCCTCTGTTCTTTTTCAGGTCTTGCTTTGGGTGTCCAAAGCTGAACAATGACCTTGAAGCAACCATGTATTTACAAACTTTGTTGGATCGAAGACTGCTAGAGGAGATCCAACAATTCTTATAAACAATAAGGATGTTATTGTCTTGACTTTCAAGGAGGACCTTTGTGGAGTAACAATCTAGCTCATCTGGGAAAATCCCCTTTCACACTCACTGGAGGAAATAGCAACTGTATTGAGAATGTGGCGGATCCGAGACAGTTCCTTGGGCATTTCTTCTCTGTATTTTAGATGCTCTCTGTAGGCCTGAATGGTTTCTCTCTCACTGAGCTGAACCTTCTTGTCAGTGTGCTTATTTCTGCTTCCCCATAGAGAATACCATCACTGGATTTTGCTGGCCAATTCTGAGACTCCAGAACTCTTCCACATCTTGACAAATCTGTATCCTCTTTTGAAAGCAGTCTTTTTTGAAGGGATCTTTTAAGTTGCTCATAGAATGCAACTGGGGAGATTGGTGGGTCATCAATTCTATTTCTTCTATGCAACTGGACACCCTTAAATGGCAGCTTTTCTGTTGCCTCCAGTGCTTCTGTATAGTAAGGACCTGGAGCAGTGCCTCTCTTCCCACATATTTCAACAAGACTCTCTGTCTTGCCATGGGCTCTGTACAGATCAATATTTCTCTCCTGCAGATCTACACTTAACTCTGAGAGCTCTTGCAAAGCATCACAAAGTAATCCAAGATCCAAAATGAATTCTGCTGATTTAATCTTTTTCTGAAGACCTTCATATGTGCACTTCTCCTTTCTATCTTGACCACTCTCAGTTTTAGTTTTTTCAAAATGAAGCTCTAGGGCTTTGTAATCTTTCCAGACAGCCATAACAGTTCTGTAACTGGAGGCAACCCATCTTGTAGATAGGATCCTTCCAATTTTCAAAATCTCTATCTCTAACGTGGTTGCACATGCCTTGAGCTCCCTTGCATTTTTTGGAGATGCATGGTATATGACATATAACTTGTCCATAAAACTCTTAAATCTATTAATGCCATACACCTCTTTCACGACATCATGGACTGATAATTCCAGCCTATGGCTTGCACAATGCCATACAATACTGGAAGGGATTCTGTCTTTGAAAAGTTTTGCGAGTCTTCCACAGGATCACTGCAGCCCCATCACATGTCAACGAAACCAAACTTTCCTTTAAGACTTTCTCAGTGATCCTTAGTGACTCAAGGGTAGACATCAAACTTTTGAATATTCCATTTGCTGTCACATCATCCAGCTCTATCAAGCCAATGAAGTAATTCATAGGGTCCTCCATGTCCATCTCTTCAATGTACGTGCGAATATACACTATCAGTACAGATTTCTGCCTCACAGTAGTAGATGCATCAAGTATCAATGAAATTTTACTCTTGGAATCAATAATTTTCTTAATCAGTGTGATTCTCATTTCATTGCCAATGTGGTCTACAATATGTGCACAAGAAGAAGAAGAAGAGATTGGATTTATATACCGCCCTTTACTCACTTGGAGTCTCAGAGCGGCTTACAAACTCCTTTCCCTTCCCGTCCCCACAACAGGCACCCTGTGAGGTAGGTGGGGCTGAGAGAGCTCTTTCCCAAGCTGTCCTTGAGAGAACAGCTGGTACAGAGCTATGGCTTGCCCAAGGTCATCCAGCCAGGTGCAAGTGGAGGAGTGGGGAATCAAACCCGATTCTCCCAGATTAGAGTCCGCGCACTTAACCACTACACCAAACTGGCTCTCCAAGAAGTACCAAGTGCAAAATTCTCCCCATATCAATGCCGTTTAATTCTTGCAAATCAATGTCAGCCTCAAAATCATTAAAAGACTGGTTCTTTCTAGCCACCTTATATGCTGTATGGAATATTTTCTTGGTGATTTCCATCTCTCTTGGGATCTCAAACATACTGTTTTCAGTGTTTCTTTCCTTGCTTCAGCTGTGATTTTAACTGCAGCTTTATGACCTGTACTTTCTTTATGTTCACAATTTTTTCCTGAGAGATGATAGCTGCTGTTTCCTCAATTCTCCATTAAATGACACCTTGCTACATATCCACTCTTTAGAAAAACTCATGCCCACAGTTGTCTTCTCTGTCTCTAAGTCTCCAACATTTTTACACATTGAGCAACCTAACTTGCCACCATTAAAAAATAACCAGTCATTTCTTTGGAGATGATCATTCTTCTGTTCTACAGTCCAGCAAATGGGCCAGAAGCTCTCATTAACTGCAGAGGCAGAAGTGCAATGTCTTGACTTGCTGGTCGATGGATTTGACTCACTGGTTAACAGATTTGACTCGCTGGTCGACAGATTGTCAGGAGTTGACATTCCATCTGGATTACTTGATGATTCCCTTGATGCTGAGGGACAATTCTCAATCACTCCACGTTTCACTGGGATCCCAACAAAGTAGTCCGAAATACTCTTCCTTTTTATGGTGCTACACTTTTACAGTGTTGCTAACCTGCAAAAGAATGGTATTTAAGCACAACCATGGTATTACAGAACTAGAACTAATAGAATGTCTGCAGCCCAGACACTGTAATAATTGCAGTTATGTAGGATCCTGAAAAAACATACACTTGGGTTTGAGGAAAATTAGGATGCAGTGTGTTCCAAGAGGATTCCAGTAGGAATTGTTTCCCTTGCTCAGTTGATGGAAAATGCAGATTTCCTGGTCTAACTAACCATTTCTGTATCACAGCTCCTCTTAGGAAAGCAGGCTGTGTGGGAATGTGACATTGCAACATTAAGGGGAGCAGAGTGCTGCATTATTTTAAAAACTCTGTGGAACCCCAGTTAGTGTTCCGCTTCTGGCATTTTGCTGAAGAGTAATCTGTCCAGTGCAAAATCAAGGAAAGTCACAGTCCAAAGAGCACAATACAAAAGATCAAAGGAAACTACAAAAACACTATATTTAATCAAAATTCTATAATAAAAGAATTAAAGAAATAGTGCATATGTTCTATTATTATTATATCGTCTTTTGCCTGACTATATGTATTTCACATGCTGCTACCAGATTAAATATATGTTGTTTATACCAGTTAAGTGGAATTGGCTATTAAGATCTCCACATTTGTTTGTTATGACATGATATAAGAAGTATAACTCAACAAGTATGGATATACACCTTTTACTTGCATCATTGAACAGATGTTATCAACTATCCGAATGATACTTTTTCTGTCTGTAATAAGTTGACAATCTGAAATGTTATAAGAGTGGCATTACCATGTTGAAAGTTTAATGATAATGTAATGATCAAGACTGTTCTTGGTTTTTGTATTGCTTTTATACTTACTTAAATAAAAACACTAAATAATAATAAGAGATAGTGCATAGATATTGTTAGAAGAATGGTCCATAGAAACAATCAGTTGACAAAAGTCTCCGGAATGGATCTTGGTTTCAAAGGAAATTTCATCTGAACATAGACCATAGTATCCTTATAGAAATAGTATCCTTATAGAAATAACAAAAAGGCATGTGTAAAGTACTCACAAACTTGTAAGAAAGTTTTACATAAAAAAATTAAAAAGATTTTATACATACAGGATGTCTCCAAATTCTTGTGTATGAAATTAATTAAAGCAATTGACACGACTTTTAGGAAATCGCCTGAGGGAGCCACAGGCCGCTACCCGGCTGCATCAGCATTGCCTCATGACAGGCCTTCATCGGGGCGGGTGGCAGAAGCCCCCAGGCCTGGCAAGACCCCCTGCCCAGCCCCCTTCTGCCCTCCCAGCCCAGAGGCCAGGGGGCAAGACGTCTTGGCTTCCCTTCCTCATAGGTCCGACGTCATCGCACTGAGTACGGCTGCCCGATTTGGGTACTTTGGGGGCGGGTTTTCCCTCACCGGCTGGATCTGGGGTGGCAGGTTGGGGGCCCTTTGAGTGAGCAACCCCCCCGGGGGGGGGACCTGGCAGCCATATCAGTCTCCAGTACATCCAGTTAAAAAAAGTCAGGTAGTAGATGATATGAAAGACTTCTACCTGAGACCCTGGAGAAAACGTTGTTGCCAGCCAGAACAGACAATACTGACCTTGATAGAGGGATGTTCCAACTCAGTATAAGGTAGCTTCATGTGTTGAAGTTGTCTGTCACACTGTTCTGTAAAGCATCTATACAAGTTAATTTGTATCAGAGGGGTCCCTACCAAGAGATTTGATGAGGCAGATGGTTCAGGCAACAGATTTTTTACATTAAGGGTAACAGAGTAAGAAATCTGTGCCCTCTCACCCAGTTGGTTCGGAGGTATGGGCTGGGTTGTCATCAGTATGCTATATCTGTTGAAGGGCAGATGGATAGACTCCGCCCCAGAGGTATTGGACAGGGCATTACAGGCTGTGACTGGTTAACTTCAACAGAGCCAACTGTAATTAAATCCAGTAAAGATGGAGGTCCTGTACCTGAGTTGTTGTTATGTATTGACCATGTGACCGCCATGTGGCCAGAGCACATGGCCAAGAAACTACCTGAGCTTCAGCCAGGTAGAACAAAGGCCAGGTGGATTCAAACCGGCCACCAATCATGTACCTAGGTTTCTCCCAGGGAACCTATGAGATGTAAATAGACTGACAATAGCCTATCAGGCCAGTTGGGTGAGGTCAGGGGATTATCCCTGACCAGCATAAAAGGAGAGCTTCGAGCCCTGGGTTGTATGCTTCATCCGGACCAGCAATAAAGATCTAGCTGTTTCACTAATCCATGGACTCCCGACTCCAATACTTTTCAGTTGTGGAGATCTGAGATTGGGAATCCAGCTTCCAACCCTTGGAGGAATGCCATTGAAGCTGGCACTGAGGGTGAAGAGCTTGGGGTGCTCCTTGATGCCTCCCTTTCAATGGAGGCTCAGGTTGCCACCATTGCTCGATTGGCCTTTTACTGTCTACGGCTGGTCAGGCAACTGATTCCATATCTCACTTCCTGGGATTTAGCAACAGTGATCCATATGGTGGTCATTTCCAGACTGGGTTATTGTAACTTGTTCTACATGGGGCTGCCCTTGAACTTGACCTGGAAACTGCAGGTAGTGCAGAATGCAGTGGCATGTATGCTAACGGTGATGCCTGTGTGGACTCACATTCAGCCAGTGCTGCACCAACTGCACTGGCTGCCAATAGAGTACTGGATCTAGTTCAAGGTTTTGGTGTTAACCTTCAAAGCACTATGCAGCCAGGGACCTGCATATCTTCAGGACCGTGTCTCCCCATATGTCAGATCAGTACATTCAGTTATTTATTTAATATATATTTTTAAAATCTCAGTGTTGCTTTTTTGAAATAAAGGATCCAACAGTTAAAAAAATGATTAAAATCACACTTGCATATTAAAAGTAACACAAATACACGATCTGAATCCACAAATGGGGGACTTGCAAGGACTCATGGGGGACCACATTTCTCTGTTCCTTCTCTCCCTTCTGCTTTTCCTTTCCATCCCATTGGCTATCCCATTGGCAGTTCCTGTAGTGCTTTCCATCTCTTCCACTTACCCACCCACCTATCTTTTACTGTCTCTCACCCTGGTAGCTTCTGGCTCCATCCTTCCCTCACCCACCCACCCAGCTTTTCTGTTCTTTTCTTCTTCTTTTGTTTCTCTCCCCTCCAGTTTTACATTTCCTCTTTAACTTATTTTTTGTCTCCCTTTCTCCCCTCTCCCCAATACTGACTCTGAGCCTCAGAGTCTGAGGCTTGGAATCTTCAGCAATATTGGTTGCAAGTTCCCTAGCAATGTTCTAAAACGGCCATCAAGATCTCACAGTGTAGTTTCATGAGATCTCAGTGGCACATTTTTCTTAAGGAAGCAGGTATTGCGTCTGTGATTTTGAGACTTTTCTACTCCCAATATATATCTTTTTACATTCATACTTTTCTGCAAAACGGGGGCTTCCACCAGACTTGTACAGCAATACACCCATCTGTCCATAGTATTGTTCTGTGTTTTTTTTTTAATTCACTCTATGTCCTTATATATCTCCTTATCTCTCCTTATATATAACTGAGTAGTGGGGTGGCACTTTCTGAACATTCCATATGCTCCTAAATCAGTTGGCTCCATGATGTGTCACTCAGAAGCTGTCCCTATACACTGGCTGCGTTGCCTGAGTCCCGCCTCCAACATTCTAAATAGTTTGCTGTTCCTCCCCCCCATAGACAGCTGGAACACAGAAATCATTTGCATATGTGGCCTGATTGGCCTTTGCCTCTAACAATCTAAATAGTTTGCTGTTGGGAGTCACTGAACGTGTGCTGAGGTAAAATACATATCCCAATCTTCCCTTAAATGGTCACTGGAGTTTTCAATCTCCCTGTGGGGCCTGGAGATCTCCCAGAAATTATTGTGTTCCCCAGCCACAGCACATCTTTTAACTTACAGAAAATTTCTCAGCTATTACAACTTATCTCCAGATGACCAAGATCTGTTCTCCTGGAGACAATGGCTGCTTTGGGCAGTGGACTCTATGGCATTACACCCTGCTGAAGTCCCTCCACACCCCAAACCGTGCCCTCCCCAGGCTCTACCCCTCAAATCTACAGGTACTTCCCAGCCCAGAGTTGGCAACCCTGTAACTGGCTATGGAACCACTTTTCAGACACTTGGAACCCAGTAGTCATGGCATTGGAGAAGATGCATAAGAAAAGAACCTTAGCTTCAACTTCATAACCCCAAATCAACATAAGTCAGGGGTGGAGGGAATTATGCCTATTACCATGAGGCTGTCCTCTCATACTAGCCACTTGGGGCAGCAAAGGGACATGAGACAGCCCTGCCTTATAGCTAAGCAGAAGGAAATAAACATGGCTTGCCTCCCTCTATTTTCCCCTTCCCTCTGCCGCCCCACCAGCCACAGCAGGGACACTCACCTGGAGCTTCCTTCTAGAGCCCGTTGTATTTCTTCCCACAATGGGCCTTACTTCTAGTTAGATAATACAAGTGGAGATCCACAAGAAACTTGCAGGATGGTTATCCCATTCCTCACACCTTTGCTTCCTCCCTTCTCCCCCTACCTCTCTCACACTCTTTCTCCCTTCTGCCCCCCCTTTCTTACTCTCTCTTTCTCTCCTCCATGTATGTTACTTCCTCTCTTTCTGACCCATCATCATTCTCTTTGTTTTTCTACCTCCCTACCTCATCACTCTCTCTCTTTCTGCCCCCCCACTCCATCACTCTCTCTTTCTGCCCCCATCACTGTCCCAGTCTCCTGCCTGCTTCCTCTCCCCCCACAGCAGCAGTGGCAGTGCTCTGGAAATCACAATAGATCTCCCAGCTGCAGAGATCAATTCACCTTAGGACTGCCAGCTCCAGTTTGGAAAATTCTGGAGTTTTGGGGGTGGAGCCTAGGGACAGTGAGGCTTGGGGAGGCAAGCAGCCTCAGCAACCCTCCAAAGCAGACATTTTATCCAGGGGAACTGATCTCTGTCACCTGGACAACAGTTGTAATTCTGGGTGCTCTCCAGCCCTTGTCTGGAGACTAGCAATGGTAGTTTAAGTGAAGGAAATGGCAGGGTGGAGTCTATGGCATTATACTGGTCTGCAGTCCCTCCTCAAATCCCACCCTCCCCAGGCTCCAACTCTCTAATGTCCAAGAATTTCCCAACCTGGAGTTGGCAACCCTATTTCCTTCCCACCCAATAGCCAACCTACCTTTATCTGTCTTCAGCTTTCCATCTCCACCCCCTCCCCTGCAGCCTCTACCTAGGAAAATTACAGTCTTTCTCCACAGTGGGGACTAAAGCAACTTACATTATTGTTTCCTCCTTGTTATCTGCACAACAATCCTGTGAGGTTGGTTAGGCTGAAAGTATGTGACTGGTCCAAAATCTCACAGTCAGCTTCCACCGCAAGATGGGGATCTGAACCTGGGTCTCGCAGATACCAACTTGAAGCTCTGTTATATCACAATGGTTTTCATAGAGTGGCTGCTGATGAACAGTAGCAAAGCAGCTGAGCCTAATTAAGTCATGCAAATCAGGTGGTATCAAGTCACACAGAGGGTGCTGCCTAGGGATGCCAGTCTCCAGGTGGGACCTGGGGATCCCCTGGAATTACTGCTCATCTCCAGACTACAGAGATAACTTTCCATGGAGAAAATGGATGCTTTGGAGGGTGGAGTTTATGGCATTGTACTTCACTGAGGACCCTGTCCTCCCCAGGCTCCACCTCCAAATCTCCAGGAATTTCCCAGCCTGGATCTGGATCTGCTGCTGGTGGCCGGGGGGGGGGTGTTACTTGGCAACCCTAGACTGCTGCCAGTAAAAACCCTGCCTTTTACTGACAGAAACGGTTAGAAGCCTCCCCCCTCCCCTGAACATTCTAATCTCTCACAGTTGATGCCTGGAGTTGATGCCATTTCAAAAGGTATGGGGGGGGGGAATTCAGTGGTCCCTGAAGGGTTTTTTTAACTTTTTTGGATTTTTCTGCAGACTGAGGAAGGCCCCTGACTATGTAAGAAAAACTGCTGGGGGAGAGTGAGCTCTTTTTTGGCAGATAGAAGTATCCACACAGAAAACAAAACTCTGGGAATTAGTATATAGGCAAGAAGCAGGGGCCCGTTATACTCCTGGGGGGTGGGGAGAAGGAGCTCCACGTCGAGAAAAAGCACCTGCAAGTGAGCCTTCTCCCCTGCCCCCTGGCACCAGTGGCATGGCCCAGGCCCCCCAGTCCTTCTCCCCCTGACATCAACGGTGAAGCCCGGGCCCACGAATCTCCCCCCCCCCCACAGGCATTGGTGGTGAGGCCTGAGCAGCTCTCAGCCGTCGGCCCGCCACAGTTCCCAGAGTGTTCCCTGTGCATGTGCAGGGAACATTCTTTTACTTTTGGGGGGATTTTCAGATTTTTCTGCAGACCTGGGGAGTCCCCCAAGTGTGCAGGCAAATATCTCTGCCCCCCAAGTGCCCCCAGTGTGTGGATTTAGATATCTGCACACACAGGGGACACTTGGCTATTAGTATATTGTTGGTATAACAACCCACAGCATAGCTGCAACTGGTCAAGCAAATTCAGGCAAACACTGCACTGAGGTGAATGACTGCAATGGGCATTAATAAATACAAGCAAAAGAGGCCATTGGAAAGTCATCATGTTGTAAATAAACACTGTAAATAAGGTGCGTAGGTTAGTCTGGTACTGTAGGAATAAACTAATCAAGCTGTTGTGTTACAGAGATCCACCACTTTTAAATTGCAGGTGCCACTAAGAACATATTTTTGTTTGAAATTCTTACTTGAGGATGTGGTGGAGCACTCTGATGAGCCAGAAGGAGGACACCATTGCTTAAGAAGTATCTCATCAATTAGCATTCCCACTTACATGTTGAAGCAAAAGAAACCCACATCTAGTTAGACCTTTATCATGTACTAAAATTCTAGTTTTTGAAAATGGTTATATTAAATGTTCAGGACATGATCCAACCATTAAACCCTTACTTGTGGATCTCAGGTAGCAGGTGCTGTGACTACAAGAGACTCTGAAGAACTGCCCGTGAGAAGAGACAGTACAAAATGACGGATCAGTGATCTGTTGATATAGGGCAGCCTAATGAATATCACTGATTTCATCAGGGAGAGATTTAAGCTCTTGTTTAAGTGTTGGAATCAATGGGATAACAAATGCTTCACTTTGGTCTCACTGCCTTTATTGTTTCTATTTTATACTTCTTAACTTTGACTGCTTCTGAGATGAACGCCCTGGATGGATGTTTATAAGCATATATAAATTCCTGCACATCTCTTATGCAAATATAGTGGTATCATTGTAAAACTGCTTATCACTTAAACCAGCTTTGCTATTTTCTCTTCCAGTAATGTAACATTTCATACAGCAACAATGTCCTTTTTCTTTCTTTTTTTGCTGTCCTCCTAACCTTGTATTCCTAAGCAGAGTTATATCCTTCTAAGTCCATTGAAGTCAATGGGCTTAAGAGGGTTAATTCTGCTTATGGTGTCACTGTAAGTCTTTTAAAACAATAAGCCTTCAGTTATTGTATTCTTCCCTATGTGAATATCAGGTAAAAGCACTGAGCTGATGTTTCCATTTTGTTCTTTATAAAGATTTGTGCCCCTGAATTTTCATTGAATAGCAAAGCAGACTTTTATATAAATAGAATGCAGAGTTTATCAAAAAGGGGAAAAATGCATTTAGTATGGTGTAACTCTGTTTAGGATTGCACTGTTATTTGTGTGAATGCATACGTGCACCCATGGACACAGAGTTTTCTTATGGGGGATAATTTGGTCATATCCTCTTCACAGTTGCAGTCTGAAATGAAACATCACAGAAACAATTACCACACAATGAGCTGTGTGTCTAGGCTTCACTCTTGTTACCCTTGGAGCCTTCTGTCACTATAGACTGGGGTTGTCCAACGTGATCAGAGCTATAGAAAAGGCTGATATTATTCATAGCATGTAAAGGTTGTATCTGTTTTGGTGCTGTCAAGTCAGAGCTGACTTATGGCGACCCTGTCGGGTTTTCAAGGCAAGAGACTTCAAGAGGTGGTTTGCCATTGCCTGCCTTTGTGCAACAACCCTGGACATCCTTGGTGGTCTCCCATCCAAATACTAAGCAGGACTGACCCTGCTTAGCTTCCAAGATCTAATGAGATGGGGCTAGCCTGGGCCATCCTGGCCAGGGCATATCCGTTTTAACAACATATATTTCATAGGAACTGTTTTTATTGTTGGAATAGTGTCTGATGTAGTAGTCTGTAGTTCTTCCTTGTGTAGTTCTTCTGTGTGAGCCAAATTCCAAATCATGACACTGCACATTTTCCTGACCCATAAGCAACCAGTGGAGACAGGACTACATAATCAGGTTTCCCTTCCAACTTACATTGCCCTGTTTCTGAAATCTTTTGTATTTCCACAAATGTTTTGCTTTTATTATTAGGCTTTTAGTATTCTGCAACATCTACTTTACCATCTTGCTTCGAGATGCTTGTTATGATCTGAGCTGCTGGGAGTTTTGGATAGTTTCAGTGAAATAAGCATCAAGATACATATTTATTAACTAACAAATTATACATACTTCCCCCAAGCTCATAGCAGTTTAGAAGGAACCGTAAAATAGTCAATGAAACAGTTCATAAAATTGGCAACCAATGTAACTGCTACAGGAGAAGCTTCAAAAATGTCTTCAAGGGCAGTTGCCCTAGAATAAAATATTACAGTAATCAAGCCTGGAAGTTATGGAAGCCTGGATCAGTTTAAGAATACTGGATGTGTCTAGAAGGGGAGAGAACCTGTGTGCTAAGGTGCAAATGAAAAAGTCACAATTAGCAAGAGTTCCAAACTGATTCTCAAATAATAGGCTTGGGATCTTGCATAACACTGCTAAAGAATAATGCAATACTGCATTGTCTTTAAAGGAAAACCCACACATTTGCATAGTGCTGCTCCAGAATAACACTATTATTGAATCCTTTGCCAGTGCTATTTGCCAGAAGATACTGGGTATCCCATTGTGGCCATCAACAATGAAAAGACTAATTGGCTTTCTGCTTCTTGTGGGAGAGCACTTTAGTTACTTTTCAAATGCTAATTGAGAGAGCAGAGAAAAACACTTAGTCTTCTAATGTAGTGACAGCACTACAACATTCCTGATCCCCCATAACATGACCGTAAACATTCCTGCCCCCCCCCCCCAAGCATGAATGGGAGAAGAGCTGGCATTTCTCTCCAGAACAACAGCAAGCAGCTATCACCGTGATATCTATGAAAAATTGGCCAATTTAAGAAGATTCTTTCTCAGTCTCTTAACTGAGCTCTTTTGATATTATTTAATTGCTGCATACTAGTACTGGTTAAATAGGAATAATTTAACCATAAAATTGTTGATTTAGACTGTTAATAATATATTTTAAGTGCTAAGTTTGTGTTCTCATGTAATCTCTTTAGATCTCTTTCCTCATTTCATATTAGATTTAATGGTGACTCATAAGAACTTAGATTTTGTCATAAGTGAATTTCTTAAAACCTTGGCAGGGCTGGCTCTTCCATTAGGCCAACTTTGGTGACGGCCTAGGGTGCAGATCTCCGAGGGGCGCAGTGAGGCCTCTGCCGCCGCCGCCCAGCTGCTGCTGCCTGCCCAACCCCAGCAGCTGGCTGGCCCTGCTGCTCATCTCCCCGCTGTGCTCAGCAATGGCCCGGAGTCTGCAGGCGTCCGCAGTGAGGAGGCAGCAGCAGCGACAGCAGCTGGACAGTGAGCAGGGTGGAGGGAGAAGAGGAGCTGGCACAGCAGGTGTGCCAGCTCTGCACCTCCCAAATTTGAAAGTTTCGCTCTCCACCCAGAGCAGTGCTGCCCCAGCTCTTGCACACACTCCTCATGGCTCCCAGCGCTGGGGAGGCGTTGATTGGCAAGCACCGGCCACTCCCCCCACCCAATCCAGACTACAGGGGCAGTGAGGAGTGGGGCGGCATGGGGGCTGGGCCGGAGCATGGCATGGGTGGTGGTGGGGTGGCTGGTGCCTGGTTCGGCCCTGCTGCTGCTGGTCTGCTCAGAGGAGCCACTGTGCTGACCCTCACTGTCCGTGCCCTCCCTGCTTACCTGGCCCAGCCCCAGGGGTCCTTTCGTAGAAAAAGAGGTGCAGGAGCTCATTAGCATAACTCATTAGCATTACTCATTAGCATACGCCATGTCCCCTGACATCACCAGAAGTGTGTCAGAAAGGGAATGTCAGTTTCAGCCCCATTATACCCTATGGGCCATTGAAATCAATGGCAAAAACTCATAGGGTATATGAGGGGCTGGAGGAAAGGGGGTTTGAGGGAGAAGCTCCAATCTTGCAGGGTAGCTGCTGGGGCCTCTCCTCGAAATACCCACCAAGTTTCAAGAAGATTGGACCAGGGGGTCCAATTCTATGGGCCCCCAAACAGGTTGTCCTATCCCCTCCATTGTTCTCTGTGGTGGGAAAAAATGTTAACTTTTTTCCTCCCATAGAGAACAATGGAGGGAATGGGGGCAACCTGTTTGGGGGCCCGTAGAATTGGACCCCCTGGTCTAATCTTCTTGAAACTTGGTGGGCATTTCGAGGAGAGGCCCAGCAGCTACCCTGCAAGTTTGGAGCCTCTCCCTCAAACCCCCTCCCCTCCAGGTGCTTTTAAAATTGCCACCGAATTTCGGCGGCAATTCGGCAGCGGGCTGAATCAGATTCGAGAATCTGATTCGGCCTGTGGCTGCCCTAGTGGCCACTCCTGAGCTGGCGGAGCTTTGCTCAGCCTCGCTCCGGCCCCAATGGACCCCTGCCCAGCCCCATGGCTGCCATGCCACCCATAGTGCTGCTTGTGCCCTCCTCCCCACTCCTGAAGCCAGCCCCAGCTGCCTCCAGTGCCTCCTTCTCGTCAACAATGCTGGTGAGCTCACCCGGGGGGGGGGGGGGTGAGAGGGTTCCTGTGCCCAGGTGCAAACGGGGGGGGGGGGTGCGCAGCTGGGTTTGGCCAGTAGTAGTAGTAGTAGTAGTAGCAGTAGCAGCAGCAGCAGTAGCAGCAGCAGTAGTTAACAACATCCCAGGACTTTTAAATGGCTGATTTCTTAGTTACCCTCTTGCTGTTCAAATTCCATAAAACAAAACAATAAAGATATTTCCCCTGATCTCTCATCATGCCAGCATATGGATGGAGCTGTGCAACTGAATGAACATCCTAATAATACAGTATGGATAGGTGGCATCTGCATATGGGTGTATATCGAATTTATGGTTATTGTTACTGATCAAGCAAGTGAAACATCTATGGAATCTAGTTTCTGTATACAGGGGTTGGTTACAAGGATCATGCCACCCCTGTGCTGAAAGATCTGCACTGGCTACACATTTGTTTCTGACTGCTGGCTCTTACTTTAAGGTCCTAAATGGTTTGGAGTCAGGGTACCTGAAAGACCATCTTCTCCCATATTGTTTAGCCCCCACCTTCAGAAGTGAGGCAGGTGGCAAATAGAGACAGGGCACCTTCAGTGGTGGCACCTTCCCTTCAGTATACACTCCTTTAGGCACCAGCCAAGATATTTCTTTTAACCTAGGCTTTCTCAGCTAATGATTTTACTTTTTAAAATCTGTTTTACAGTCTGTTCCAAGCCTGAGAAAAGATTTATCAGTATGACTTTGGATTGCTCTGTTTGCTTTATTCTGTGTTTATGCCCTGACATGTTTTTATTTACCTGTTTTTTATTTACTTGTTTTAGTGGCTTGCTTTGTTTTTATTGTTGTAAGCTACACTGAGCATGTTCTGAAGAAGTGGCATACAAATTCTCTAGATAATAAATCTCCTTATTTGGATCGACATGACCAAATTAATTGAATAAATTCCACTCTTTTACTTTCCTTCTCTCTCCATGCAGGAGGCTTTGTTCTTTTATTTTGTCTTTTATATGCAGATGATTTCATACTGTGAATAAATCAAGGCAAAATGTTAGCTGTATTTAGTATTTGCTGTTGTGAGAAATCCTTAAACAATAAACTCTCAGGAAACAAAGATTATGTTTTTCTTTCTCTTCCAAACATAGGTGTCAACTACGGGGGGGCTCGAGCCCCCCCAAATTTCCCGGGGTGGCTCAGCCTCCCCCGGCAAAATGGAGCGTCCACCAGGCCCACTTGCCTGCCTGCCTGCCCGCTCGCCTGCCCACTGGCCGGCTGGCCAGCAGCCACTGCCTCTCCCCCCCCGGGCCTGGCCTGGCCACTCCTACCTCCGTGGGGCCAGCTGGGCAAATAGATGTATTTGGCACCATATAGAGTTTCAGGGCGATTGCCAGAGCGTCGCCCCGGCAACGTGCCCAGCTTGCTGGCGTCACTTTCGGGTGACGCCAGCACGCTGGGCATTTGCCCAGCTGGCCCCACAGAGGCAGGAGTGGCCAGGCCAGGTGGGGACATGGTCCTGGCATGCGCGCGCACATAAGAGCCCCCCCCCCCGGGATTTCTAAAAGTTGACGCCTCTGCTTCCAAATGTACTTGAGTTTAAAACAGCAATACATCTATTTGGGACTAATTTTCCCTCCAGTCTTGTTCTTTGACTCATCCATTTGCTGCTAATAAATATTAAAACTAGATTTATGAATAAGGTGAAATTGAAATTTGGCAACCTGATACATTCTTCCAGCAGAGCTTTCAGGCCTAAGGCTTTGGTTCAAGTACTCCGTGCCTGACTTGTACTGGTGTGGCACTAGCTTGCTTGCCTCCCTCTGCACCGTGGTTCTAGGTCTACCTCAACTTTGCCTTCTACCTTTCCCCCTCTTATTTTGAGCCTCATATTTAAGAAAGGGACCTCACCTCTCATGGCTGTCTACTCCTTTCCCACTAGGTTGCAGTCTTTTCTATGGCTGTATCTTTCTCGGCTCACTAAGCCTGTCTTAAATAGCCCTCAGCAGCCCTCATGTGTCTGAAATTCTGTACGAAAACTGTACTCTCCCTGGTTTGGACTGATACCAGACATTCAGGCACCCTCCGCATCCCCTCTCTTGCCCGAGCAATGCTGCCGTGGTGCTGATAGCCTTCATCCTCCTCCCCCATCCTTGGCTAACCCCACATGTCCTGAATGGGGGCTCCATATCTAGTCAGCTCTCACACTGCTGCTTGAAATGTAGAGGGTCCTGACTCCACAGAACTTTGTTTAGAACTGACTTATTCATTGCTCTGAGTCACTGCAGTGTCTGAAGTGTAACGTGGGCAGGCTAAATAGCTATAATGAGACTAAAAAGAAAGTGTATTGCTTGTTAGCGTCATAAGGGAGTCATAAGGAGGTGCAGATGACTTGCAAGAGCCACCTCTGTATTAAACCATAATGTGGGAAGCAGCTCTGAACAATGCCTTATTCAAAAACTTGCCAGCTTGACTAAGCGGAAACACATTTTGTGTTAGCACTCCTATAGAGGCCTATGAGAGGTGAATGGGAGAGGAACAATGAGAAATTCGCCTATTGAGGATGAAAGATTATTCGATGTTTTCTGTACCACAAAGTTTCCCTGTGCGGTGACCTAGTTTTCCTCAGAGCATTGTAGGCCACTAGTACAGATTTTGAAACGAAAAGACAGCATATATTGCCTATTCTCTTTAAAGGGGACAAAACGTTACAATGGTGATACAAGGAGGTTTCTTCCACAGAAACTGGAATACACTTGTGTGGTTTATTTTATTTTATTTTATTTTACAAAATTTATATCCTCCCTTTCTGCCCTCATAAGGGCCACCTGTTTAGAGCTGGTTCAGACAGACAGACAGACAGAGATGGACATTATTATCCTGCTGGGAACCTCAGATCAGCAGTTCACCAGGCACAAAAATTAACACATTTCATGCTTGATTTGAGTCCAGTAGTACCTTAGAGACCCACAAGATTTTCAGGGTGTAATGCTTTTACCAGAGAGCTTTGACTCTCAAAAGCTCATACCTAGAAAATCTTGTTGAACTTGTGCTGGATTTGAATTTAGCTCTTCTACTGCAGACCGGCAGGGCTGCCCACTGGAATGCTTTGTGCCTATGTCTTTTCATTTTTCAGATGTTACGGAGAAAGGTGCAGCTATGAATCAGGTACTTTATAGCAACCCACATTGCCTCTGTCCGTTTCTAGCCATTACCACGTATAGTTTGGAGCTGCTGAAACTGCCCCTCAGCCTAATTTCTTTCTCTCCCCTCCCCATTCTCTATACTACATATGTATAGTATAGAAAAAAAATCTATGCGAGCATGACCAATAGATAGGGCTGCCAAGTCAGCCCGGGGGGCGGGGGAGGAACCCCGCCCCAGAAGTCATCCGGTGAGGACGACTTCCCCCGTGTAATGACGTCACCTCCGGGTGACATCATTACGTCGCTGGGGCACGCACGCAAAGCGCACGCGCCAGAAGAGCTCCCAGGGGGAGAACAACTCCCCCCCACCGGTAAGTCACCGGTACTTGGCAGCCCTACCAATAGAGCTGGGCTAGTGGTATCCTAAACATGTTGCCCAGCATTTGGTACACTTTCATTTCAATTCTGTGCAGAATTTCTCCAGTCCATTGAAATCAATGGGCATATTAGACTGGAGCAACTCTGCATTAGATTGCACTATTAGACACTTACCTTTGGTAGCTCTTTAAAGGGTAGCTTTGCTGCGTTAAACTGCTGCAGGGCAATTGATATGATTAAAGATCTGGCATTTAGCATCATTCTCATATTAATGAGGTTTGAATAATTGTATGGAACTCTTATGTCTATTATAGTTGTACAGAAAGCTCCCTCTTTGTCTGTTGTGTGATAGTTAATAGGATTTGCAACAAGATAATCACTCCATGCGTGGTGCTCAAGGTGAATTAAAGGCCATGCTCTTTTTGCTAGTTAATGAACAGCAATGTCTATCTTCTCTGTGTGACCCTTACAAGATTGTTTTAGGATTTTTAGAATTCAGTTTTCATGATTCTAAAATATAGGCTTCCTGCTCTCATGTTTGTGGAAAAAAATGTAATTCTGTTGTATTAGTTTGGGTGTACTGACAAAAGCACTCAATAGTAAATAAAATATGAAGAATTTATCATGTAATAAACATGAAAGATATGATGAACAGGACTAGTTAGGGATTCAAACGTGTAATGCTCAACGTATATTTAGATCTTGTTCAGCCTTATAGAATCACATGGAAAGGAGAAACTTTTGACTGATCGTGCAGTATTTTGGGGCTGTGCTGTATTTATTGGTGCATTTCTATCCCTCCTTTCCTCAAGGGACTCAGGGCTCTCCTCCTTTTGATCTTCATAACCCCCCTTTGAGAGAGGTCTGGCTGAGAGAGAAGGGCTGGCTGAAGTAAGTTTCCTGGCAAGCTTTGATTTGAACCCGGGCCTCCCTGCTCCTAGTCCAGCATAGCCAATATACTGTGTCTCTGAACAGTCCAGAAGCTAAATACGTCTGAGGATAAAGACAGATGGTGTTAGATTTTAAGATCCAGTTTGCTTTATATGGCTCCTGCAGAATTCTCTCCAATTTTCAGTCCCTGGCACCTGGCTTTTTAAAGTAAAACTGCTTATTAATAAATCAACATTGGCTTGACTCAGCCATTCAGCTTTCCAACTTATTTTCTATTCCAGTTTGGTGTAGTGGTTAAGCACGCGGACTCTAGTCTGGGAGAACCGGGTTTGATTCCCCAGTCCTCCACTTGCAGCTACTGGATGACCTTGGACAAGCCATAGTTCTATCACAGCTCTTCTCTCAAGGACAGCTCTGGAAAGAGCTCTCTTAGCCTCACCTACCTCACAGGGTGTCTGTTGTGGGGAGGGGAAGGGAAAGGAGTTTGTAAGCTGCTCTGAGACTCCAAGGGTGGGGTATAAATCCAATCTCCTCCTCCTCTTCTTCCTCCTCCTAAGGCAAAGATTCTGTTGTGTTTCTATTGGCTGTTTCAGAAATCTGTGGTGTGTCTGAGGGAAGGCAGTTACAGTTCAAGTGTATCTTTGTAATCTTATGCAATATTATTATGGAAATGTCATTTTCAGCTCAGTCCTCAGAGCTGCAGGAGTGGGTGTTAGGTTATATTCTCATTCTCTTCTGACAGGTTTTGAAGATTTTTGTAGCACTTCAAAATCTAGAAGAACCTGCCTGACCATAGATGAAACTGGAACAAATGAAATTAGTGTGGACACTGCAGAAAACAATGCCTGTGGAAAAACCATTGCCCGTCTCCAACTGTCACTACTTCAGCTGCAGCAACCCAGATGTCACCTCAAGTAGTCAAACTGCATATCTCTTAATAGATTAGGACAAGGCCTGGGGAAGAGCATTCAGTTTGAAAATTAGGACTCTAAAATCAAACCCAGATCTAAACCTCCTTGGACTAGTTAAGATGGACCACCACATAAGTGATTGGGACAGATTATTGGACTGTAAACTATTATGTCTGGGCATCACCCATGACATGATAGAAGTCACGAGTAGTCAAGAATTGTCACAGCGCATTAGAAGATATTTGAAAGACTTTGGGCACATTCAGATGCCCAACAACGGATTTTATGTGCATGATCACACAGCAACATCTGCCTTCCATCCCAATCCATTGGTTTCCTGCTCAACCCCCCCCTTAAGCTGGAGTATTTTGTTACCAGGTCCCCTCTGGTGGTTTCTCAGTTCTCTGGTTTAAAGCTGCAGTTTTCCCTGTGTGATCACTCTTCAGGTGTCAAGCTACTTCCGAAATCCTGATACAATTACCATTCCAGGCACTGGTCATTGTGCATGGACAGATGACTCTCCCAAAGTACATCTAAACTTACCATGATCGCTCTCCTCAGGTGATCCAGTGGCCTGCACTGCCATGCTCACACACAGTCCATGCCAGTTGAAAATGACACAGGAAATTTGATTACTGTAATATAGTATGCTCTGTGTAGCAACCAGCCTGCCATGTGCTCCCAGGTAATGGCGCCGCCGCATGGCCAGAGCACATGGTCAGGCAGAGAGGGGAGCTTGAATCTGGAGGAACAATAGACATCTGGATTGCAAGCCTCCACCAATGTGGGACCTAGGTTCTCCCTGGGGAGCCAATGCGGCCAAAGGCTCCTCCAGGGAACCTATGACAAACATGCGCATATGTTAAGCCCCTATCAGGTCTTTTGGGTGCGGCCGGAGGTGTGGCTCCGGCCAGCATATAATGAGGGCCCTGGAGCCCTGGAAGCATGCTTGTTCTGACCATCTACTGGGCATGCTGAATCACTCAATAAAGGCGTCATGATTTCACCATTCCTGGTCTCCGGAGTCCAGTACTCTTCAATTACTATATGTGTTCCTGTGTTCTCACTGCCAGGTCCACTCTTTTACACACTGCATGGTGCCGTAGTCTGCTGTGGACCCAATTACCAATTCTCCTAGGGTGCAATGCTAATCTGATTGTGCCTTCTCAATCTAGAGCAGGTGTAATGTACCGTGCTTTAATATACAATGTCGCCTGCCATGTGCTCCTGTAATGGCGACCGCCATGTGGCCTGAACACATGGTCAGGCAGCGACCTGAGCTTCGGTCTGGGGGAACAATAGACACCTGGATCCTAAGTGGCCACCAACAGGGAACCTAGGTTCTCCCCGGGGAACCTATGACAATTCATGTAAATGTAAGACCCTGTCAGGTCACTTGGGTATGGCCGGAGGTGTGGTTCTGGCCAGCATAAAAGCAGGGCTTGAAGCCCCATATGCATGCCTCATCTGACCATGAAATAAACCTTGCTATGCTGAAATCACTGCCACCAGTCTCCCGACTCCAGTACTTTCCAGCAGGGTACCCAACAAACCCCACAGTTTACTCTTGTGGGGCAGTGAAAACTTCATCAGACCACACATCTTTGAACTGGTGGTAGGGATTCCATTCCAACCTTACCCGTAACCGTTGTTCCTTCTAAGCTGTGGAGTCTTGTGAGCAAAAATTCCACTTTGTGAGCTACTGGCATTAAAAGTTGTGAGCGAATGATTTGGCTACTGCATGAATTAGTTTGCTCTGAAGCCATTCTTCCTGAGCTGAGACAAAAATGTGTAAGCTAGAGGTTAAAATTCTGCAAGCTTCCTCACACTAACTCAGCTTAGAGGGAACACTGGCTGTAACTGGTATGGAGAAAACAGATACCCACATGTTCCAGCTTCCCAGATCTGCTGTCATCTGTCAAGATAAGCACTACTAGTTTTCAAAGAATCACAAGAGCTGCACCTCATTACGGTACAGCATATGGGCACCCAAACCAGCTGTCTGTCTTGGCCCCTCTTTTCTATACCCAAGAAAACCCCATGTGGTTGTTTTGGCTGGGAGAAACTACCAGATTTATGCAAAGGGAACCTACTAGAAACTGCTGCAGAGTGAGAGCTCCTTGATCGTTTGCAAGGTGTTCAGGGCACTGAGATATGTTTCCCTATCCTTTCAGCTGGTGGATTTAAAAAAAAAATTGGCTCCTTTTATCAGGAGAGAAAAAAGAGGTTGATGCAATAGCCAATCCCCATACCTGCGCAGTATTTGCTTAGCAGATGTGTGCCCCCTTTCAGGAGAGGAACCTGGTGGGGACTCCTCCAGTGCTGCCTGCCTGCAGCTCCTTTTAGGCCAGTATGATTCTATGGGAAGGGGGAAAAAATTATTGCATGCAAGCGTCAAATAATGGTGCACTCCAGTACTTGCTGGTCTCCTCTTCTCCCAGCTTGGTTTTCCTGCCTGGTCCCACAGCCGTCTGAGCAGGTTAAATCTGGGGGGCCTGCCACTGATGGGGGGTATCCCCCGCCAGTCCTCCAGAGCCTTGAAAAATGCAGCCTTCTCCCGCTTAAATTTTGCACGGCACTGAGAGGCGCTTTGAGGGTGGCCAGCCTCTGTAAGTGAGGTGGCCAGTTCTTCAAAGACAGACAATGTCTCCAGGTGGGTGCTCATCATTACACGCTCTCCAAAATCCCTCTCATGGAGGAAACTGAGCATGTGCTCGATTTCCCCCTCCTGCCAGAAAACTCCATTTTGGGGGGACACATCCATGCTGGTTGAATTTTTCCGGTGGAGTGTTGGCGTGCATGCGCGCTTGGTTAAAAGAAACGCACGGGTGCCCAATGAAATATGCGCCTGCTGCGATTTAATACATGGGATTGGGCAGGGGGGAGTTTGAAGTTTTTTTGAAGTGACTATAGAGCTATTTTATAAGGTAAACACTCCACCTTTACCCAATTATCAATTTTATTCTTGTTTTCTATGGGAGCTATGGCCCTTCCCCCAAAGAGATAATTTCTGGGGCAGTTTTTAGCAGGGTTTATTTTCTTAAGGGCCAAGTAGGAGGGTAGCAGGGTTTTTTTTTCTTAAGTAGCAGGGTTTTTTTCCTTAAGGGCGTACTGGGTTAATGGTGCAAACGGGAGGGTGAAATGAGGGGACATCCAAAGGGTGCCTGTGTTTTGGGATAAATGATAGGTAGTCCTGATTTGTAGCCAGCTGCCATTTTAATATTAAACTGGCAATTTCTTACCCATTGAAATAAGCTTCCGGGTACAAATCTGGCACCAAATCCCCACCCACCCACCCCACAAATAGTGGATCTCTTCTTCAGGACAGTAAAGGAGGAGGCAATGGCGGCTGGTGGGAGATTGCTATTATTTTAACACCTGTAATATATAACATTTGTAGACATGCATAAAAATGGTGCTAGTGGGTGCTACATAACCTTTTCACCTGAGTAGAAAAAAACGTTAAATTGCACAAGCTTATTCCCAGGTCAGTGAGAATAAATTATCTCAAAACGACGTGTTCGGTCTTTGCAGGCTTTTCCTCTACCTTCCGGGAGCAGCAGAAAGAGTCCTTGCAACGAACACTGCTTTTTAATGAGCCTGGCTCTCATATATTGTTATGTATTTGCCCAGACAGCTCAGGAGTCTCTCTTCTTTTAAACACCTCTATTTTTTACAAACAACATCATTTGGACCCAGCGTTGCTAGCTCCAGTTTGGGAAAGTCCTGGAGATTTAGGGGTGGAGCCTGGGGAGGATAGATTTTGTGCAAGGGAGGTACCTCACCATGGTAGAGTGCCATATAGTCCACCCTCCAAAGCTGCCATTTTCCCCATGGTGAAATGATCTCTGATGCCTGGAGATAAGTTGTGATATCAGGAGAGCCTCAGCCACCTCCTGGAGGTTGGCAACGCTATCCCTGCCCCCATTTCACGGTGTGGTGGTTAAGTGCATGGACTCTAATCTAGGAGAACCAGGTTTGATTTCCCCACTCCTTCACATGCAGCTGCTGGTGTGACCTTGAATCAGTCACAAGCTCTTTCAGAGCTGTTCCCTCAAGGGCAGTTCTCAACAGAGCTCTCTCACCCCACCTACCTCACAGCCAATGCTCCTTCTTAAGCTGTGGGGTCTTGTGAGCAAAAATTCTACTTTGTGAGCTACTGGCATTAAAGTTGTGAGCGAGGGATTTTGGGAATACTGGTGGCAAACCATTCTTCTTGGATGGGGAGACAAGGAAAATGCAGCTCAGCAATTCCTTTGATTGAAGTTTTTACTGAACAACAACTTTAGAAACACAACATTTTTCTCAGTGATATCAACAATGCACAACATATTTACATAAACCAGTTTTTTAAACTGTGGAGTCATGGTGTGCAGGGATATCAGTGCCTGCAACACCTCTGTACCCAGAGGGTGATTGCAGCACGCATCGCCCTCCCCTCGTAGTGGTGCCCCTCATTCCCTCCTGGCTGGGGTCGCTGCACGTCAGGGGTGCTTATGTTGCTCGGAGGACTCCACTGTGACCGAGTGGCCACGCTCCTCACAGATGTTGTGCAACACAGCACACACACAGAGAACAAAATTCAAATTGTGCTCCACAGGGGTCATTCCATGGAAAAAGAGGTGCAGGAGCTCATTAGCATAACTCATTAGCATAACTTATTTGCATATGCTACATCACCTGACATCACTAGAAGTATGTCAGAAGGCAAGAAAGAAAGAGAGAGCTGGCAGAGAGGGGACAGCTACTAATCCAAGTTTCAGAAATACCACTATTCTGGGAGGATAGCTTCAGTGGTGGCTGAAGCTTTCAGAAGTCTGGTTGGAGGAACCTTTCCAGGGGATGGGGTCATTTTGCTGCAGCCATGACATAAGCAGGCATTCCCCCACGGGGGGGGGGGGCTGTCACCAACTACCGGAGCTGTGCTCCCCCGAGCTCCTTCTTGAAATGACCCCTGGTGCTCCATGACTGGCAGCTTGGCCCCCAGACACCTCCACCAAGCCTTCAGTCGTCCAAAGGCCTGGTCCACCACGCATCTGGCCCTGCTGTGTGCCCAGTTAAATGCGGCCTGCTGCGGGGTTAGTGCCCCGGTATATAGCGTTATGAGCCAGCGACGCCTGGGGTAAGCGGCATCGGCTATTATTGGAGGAGGGATCTGTACCCCCTCAATAGTCAGTGTTGGATTTCCCAGCATGAATATGTCTTGGACCATGGTGTCAATAAGTCTAGACCGCCTTAGCATGTGAGCATCGTGGCTCCTGCCAGCTTCCCCAACAGTGATATCAATGAAGCGCCCCTGGTGGTCTACGGTCCCTTGTAGGAGAACGTAACAGTACTGTTTCCAGTTATAAAATTCCGCTGCCTACCCTGGTGGTGCCCGGATCTGGATATGGCATCCATCCATGGCGCCCACACAGTGTGGGAATCCCAGCTCCTCGAATCCAAGCATCACCTGGCAAAAGTAAAGAATACCATCAGTGCTCAGGCCCACAATACCTTGCTCTACCTAGATTTATCAGTGTCATACATAATATCTACAGTAATTTACAATTACAGCATAAATACTAGTTTATAGGAATGCATGTTCTAAACTAGCAAGACATGACCCTGCCGAGACAGTCATCAATTGCTGTTTCAGGCCCAATGCATCCTTTTAACATAGACAGTCTCATTTGGAATTAACTGATGACAGTTACAAAGTGAAGTGCTTGCTAGCAAATTGACTACATTGTGCCACAGCTGTAACTTATGGCATTGTTCTATATATATATATATAAAACAACCACTGTCCTCTCTAAGCTGTGGAGTCTTGTGAGCAAAAATTCCACTTTGTGAGCTACTGGCATCAAAGTTGTGAATGAGCGGTTTGGCTTCTGCATGAATTAGTTTGCTCTGGAGCCAGATCCTTCCTGAGCCAAGACTCGCTCACACTAACTCAGCGTAGAGGAAACACTGCTCACAAGGTGCCTGTTGTGGGGACTGGAAGGGAACATGATTGAAAGCTTCTTTGAGACTCCTGTGGGTAGAAAAAACACCCCCTGCCCTGAGGTCCTGTTATAAATCTTGACACTTATCACTTCCAGCTCTTTCTGTAGTAACTGCCATCTGGACATTACCACAGTAGTGGTCATCCACAGATGTCACTGACTGGTCACCATTACACTCCCTGTGCCTGAAAGGACATATGTTAGAAAACGCCTCATTTCTGTCATGCTTTTGCTTTACAGGAGAGATGCTTACCCGTCCAGGTGATCGCAGACAGTGAGGCTCAGCAAATGCACCTCGATAGCCAGGCAGACTTCCATGACTATTCCGGCCACAGTAGGTCTTGTCATGCCAAATAGGACGCCAACCACATGGTAGCATGTGGTGATGGCCAGCCAAGATATGGCGATGGCCACACGCTCCTCAACTGGAATGGGGTCCCTCATGGCCATCCCCTCACACTGCAGAAGTGGCCTCAGAGAGTCCACCAGCCACGTGAAGGTTGCCTTGGTCATCCAGAAGTTCTGGATCCACTGCTCGTCCTCCCAGTTGACCTGGGCATAAATGGTCCAGAGTTCTGCTGGCTGAGGATAGTCCCACCACTTACATGATGCTCCTTGCTCTGCCAGCCTGAGGAGATGGGCCATGTCAAGGGACTCTGAAGCCTCAAAGTCCCTCAGTCTGGCTCTCCTATTCATGAGGTGACGTCTGACATATGCCAGCCTCCTCACTCTCATGGCTGTCAACCTGTGCTGCAGGCGACAGGACACTGTGAGGCAGATCTGCGCAGTCAGAAGCGCCACCAGACATTGTTCCTGAGGATTCATGTTGCTCCCTCAGTGCAAGTGTCAGAAAAGAGTGGGAAAAGGGTTTTTATAGAGGAGTGGACAGCTCAGGTGGATTGATACAGTTATGTGAGTGAAATCATGGTGCTGCGCGGAAATGTCAAACAAAAGCTGTGATTCGCCATAGTGGGTCTGTGCATGCGTGAAGATAAAGTTTTTTTCCATTCTACGGATGAGCGCTTATGCGCATGCACAAACTGAGAAAAATTTTTAAAAACCCCAACACACACTCCTGTGTGTCGGTAGTGTCGACACTGGGGAGTGATGTGACTGCGCAGTGAGGTGGGATACGAGAGGTAGGTCTGATCGTGATTATCCAGATCAAAAATAATCGCATTGGGACGGGGGCCATTTAAACCGCCATCGGCATGTCGTCTGAACACACCCTTTGACTAGGAGAACACGTCAGTCAGAGCCCACAGGGTGTGCTCTACCTTTTCACTAGGCATTCAGCCTCCCAACAACAATGCCAAACTACTTATCTGAGATAATTCTTCCAAAGTATAGAAGGGCATTCATGCTAGTGCACCTGAATGCCCCTTCAGGTTTGATGTCAGGAAGATTTAATGAGTTCTCATACTCAGATCAACTCTGTAATTGTGGCAGTAGTAAAATTGACTCTGCGGATCATATTTTGCTTGACTGCCCCAAATTTTCAGCTCTGAGATGAACTGATCTCCCCTTTATTTAATCAGGACTTCCTCTCTCCAGAAGCAAAATCATCCTGGTTACTTAGAGACAAAGACGAACAAACTACCCTGCATGTGGCAAAAATTTCTAGCAGCTGTTGTCAAATCATATGACAACTTTTGCAGTAGTAACCTTTAAATTCTCCCATGTTTTCCTATAGAATGAGGTTATTTTGGGATGAGGTTTTGTTGTATATGACTCCAGTTGCAAAAACAGTAAATACAATAAATAGATTAGAACAGACTATAACTGAGCCTGAGAGGCGATGATAATGGTAAGTCAGTATAGCGAATTAAAAAAAATTAGATATAGTGGTTCTTTACCAATGCATGATTCTAATAGAGAATGCTGTCTAATTTGAGCAAGGTTATTGAGCAAGTGATGGCAGAGCAACTCCAGGTACTCCTGGGTCCTGGCTGACATATCTGCTCTTGGCCCATTTCAGTTTGGTTTAGAGAGCCAGTTTGGTGAAGTGGTTAGGAGCGCAGACTCTAATCTGGGAGAACCAGGTTTGATTCCCCACTGCCCCACATGCAGTTGCTGGTGTGACCTTGGGTCAGTCATAAATTCTTTCAGAGATGTTCACTCAAGGGCAGTTCTCCAGAGCTCTCTCAGCCCCACCTACCTCACAGGGTGTCTGATGTGGGGAGGGGAAGGGAATGGAGATTATAAGCCACTCTGAGACTCCTTCAGGTAGTGAAGGGTGAGGCATAAATCCAATCTCTTCTTCTTCTTAAATTCCTGTTCAGGAACTGAGATGGATCCATAGGTAAGATTGTAAGATTGATTTATTGTATATGGTCATTGGCCGTTACAGTAGAAAATTGCATTCAAAGAGTACTTATGATTTAAAACATTGTATTCAGAATAAAACTCAATTATACAACTAAAATGTCAAAATTACAACAATTTGGAATTGTAAAACATGGTATCAGTACTTTATAACTCTTTATAAAACATTTCTAAGGGCCACCTTGGATCTAACTTCCCTAGCTGCAAGTGCAAAGAGCCCTACCTTGTGTGAGACCAAAGGATTCGTATCTGACAAGAGAAAGATCAGCTTTTCACTGTCAGATAAATTGTGCACTTGGCTTAAAATTCCGATAGGAATCTGCTTCTGAGGTCCGAGTATAAAGGGCAAATAATTATATAATGAAATAAATCTTCCACAGAGGTTCCACATACACAGATGCGTTGTTCCTGTGGTATATTAGAATACCTTCCAGACAGCACTTCAGTCGGCATAGACTGAAAGCGAAGTGCAGTGAATGCCGCTCTTAGACTGTGTACTGTGATAGCTGTCAAGTAGGGTGCTCTTAAATGATCTTTCTTTATCTTTTGATACCACGGTGCAGATTTTGTCTGAGTTATTAACATATCGTCTAATAGAGCATCCTCATTGTATATCCATTGACATAGATCCTGAGTATTTGAAAGGGATCTAAGAAGGTCATCTGGCACAGTATATCGGGAAATAATGTTATTGTTAAATTCGACACAAGTTTTATCTTTGCTTAGTATATCACAATAACTGATTTTGCTGAATGTTTCATTTGGCAGCTGTTGATATTTTAACTTCAATTTCAGGACCGCTATGTGAGCTTGTGTTGGCCAGCAAGGCACTGCAAAGTGCTTTTATGGATATTAATATTCATAAGTTTGAACTTGGGTTGCTATGCTGCAAGGACTACAGGCATTCTCCATTGCTGGGAGAAGCTCCAGTCCACTCCAGGAGGCTGGCAACCTCTATGGTTTACCAAGACAGAAGCAAGGATGTCAGAATCTGCTGATTCAGACATAGTGTTCTTTATTCTTACAGTTATACCTTACATGTTTGAGTACGGTTCTATTGCCAACCATGTATGCTCAATGTATGGTTCTATTGCCAACTATGTATGCTTGTAATGCTATGCTATAGTACTTACCTAGGCCGGGAGTTTGTAACAGCTAAGGCGGGAGGGTGACACCTGCAGTGTGTGGGAACAAAGGGCCTCTCACACTGCGGCCTCCACATTCCAGCGGCCCCGGCTGGGACTTCAAGGGAGGATGCGTCTCATCCCTTATCACATGCAAAAGCCTTGAGGCCATTGATTGTTATGTGAACTGGTAACATCTGAGGGGTCTGGTTTTGGGAAGGGAATTTACAGCTTGACACCTCACTTTCTTTCCTGTGAGAACCAAATGGTCAGGATCCTGTTTTGCCCGCCAATTTTCCCCTATAGTGATTGGCTACCTATGGGTAATTCAAACTCCTTGGAATGGTATAATAGACCTGCCTGTATTATCTGTCTCATCTCTGACAATAATCCGAGAAGCTGTACTAATGTAGAGATTGGAAATAAAGAATTTTGGATTACCAACCAAGATCTGATCCTTGACTACTTTGCGCAGAACTCTCACAAAGGACCCCCTTGCATAAGGGTTCTTTCTGTCCCAACACACTGGTCAACTCCTGCCTCCTCCAACATACCTGCACAGATTATGCTAAGTGAGGTTACCTGGCAACTAATCTTCAGCCCATCAAGTGGCCGGCTAGGGCCATTAAAGAGACAATAGAATGGCCCCGGTGAGTCATCAGACTTTGCCCAGGTGTCAGTTCCTGTTTAGCTCTAATGTTGTAATATTGCCCACCTCCTTGCATCCCCTCCTCTTTTTACCTTAACCAATAATAGGGATTGAAGGGACGGACTATCTGGAAGGTGTGTCAAGGGGATGTGGTTAGCGCAGTCCGCCCCCCAAGACCACCTATTAAAAGACCTTGCACAGCAGGCAATTGGTCTCTTGAGCTTCCATGACCCCTATCTGCTTTTATATACCTCTCAGATCCCACTTGCTATCCCATTACCCTCCCTCCATCTTTAATCTCTGAGTCTGCAGCCAGAGAGAAAAGCGTGTTTCTGCAGGTTCAGAACACGCTCCCCATTTTTCCTTTTCAACCCCCCCCAATCTTCTGTTGGAACGAGGATCCATCTCCAGGATAGGTAAGGTATCACCCCTCAACGGAACTCCTGCTCATGTAACCGTGCTATATTCTATCTAAATTTCCTTAGACCTGTGTGTTTGTGTGCGAGATTCTGTTTTGTGTATGCTTGAACAACATTTTATAGTAAACATCATTTAAAAGGATTCCTGCCTTAGTGCCTCTTTCCTGGAGAGCTCCCGGGAGGGGTGGGACCCTGGTATAGTTGGCTGTGAACTGGTAATTTGCCAATTGCTCATCTTAAATTAAAGCAATTCAGCTAACACTTGAGCCCTGAGTGAGTGGATGCCTATTTCTGCTCTCATGAGGGCCGCAGGTGAGCCCTTCGGCAGTACCAATAGCTGTCTCAGGAAAAGATTTTGCAGTGTCTCCAAGCTGGTCAATGTTTGCTCCATCCACCCCCAAAGTTCTATCCCATATAGTATGTGAGGTACAGCTTTAATAATAAAAAGCTTAATGGCTGGATCTATTAAAAAAAACCCTTTCGTTCAATAAAATCTCAATATTACTCCCAATGTCTTAGTTGCTGTTGTTTTAATAGAAGCTACATGGGCATTCCAATTCAATGTTTCACTAAATATTAAACCCAAATATTTATAGGTCTTATACTGTTCTATTGGGACACCTTGAATATTCCAAACATGTTTTTTGGGCCTTCTTCGGAAAACCACTACTTTGGTTTTGGAGTAATTGATGGTAAGTTTTGCTTCCTTGCAATATTCTCCTAACTTATCTAAAAGTCTCCTTAGACCAATTCTCGTTAAGGAAAATAAAACCATATCATTCGCATAAAGCAGTATTGATATTTTCTGTTGACCCAGCGTGGGTGGAACAAAATCAGGGCTTCGTAGCTTAGAAACAATATCATTTATATATAAATTGAAGAGTGTAGGAGCTAGCACACATCCTTGTTTTACTCCCTTCCCTGTTGGAATTTTTCTGGTTAGAGAGCCTGAAGTACCTACTCTCAGGGCTTTTTTTGTAGAAAAAGCCCAGCAGGAACTCATTAGCATAATAGGCCATACCCAACAGCAAAAATTCATTAGCATATTAGGCCACATCCCTGACCACACAGCTCATTAGCGTATTAGGCTGGGGTGGGTGGGTGGGAAAGCACAGGGCAGGCATGGAAGCTTGCGTCTTTCCACCCCCTGAGCTTTTCCACCCCACTTTAGCATCACCTTTCTAGTCTACCCCTCCCTCCCCTGAACCAGACAGCCAGGGAAAGGTGCTGCTGAAGTGCCTGGGATCTTTCAGATCCCAGGCACTTCTGCATCACCTTTCTAGTCTCCTCCCCCCTCCGAAAGATCGGAAAGGGAAGCAGGCATATTTGCCTGGCTCCCCAGCAGCCCACCAAGGTGCACAGGCTGGGGAGACTGAGAGCAGGCAGGCAAACATGCCCCTTTCTTCCCTGAGCCTCTCCGCTTTTGCAGAGAGACTTGGGGAAGTGCGGGGGGGGGCATGGATAAATGCTTTTCTCTCCCTCCCCCAGATCAGAGAGGGAAAGATAGACATTTTCAACATGCCTGGTTCCCTGCTTGCCCTTTCCCAGCTGCAACATGTCAGCTGGAGAAGGGAAGCCAGAGAGAGGCTTTTCCTTGTCAATTTCACTCTCAGCTGACTGGCCGGGAGTGAAATTGACAAGGAAATCCTGAGGGGCTCCCCAGAGGGAAAAACGGCATTTTAACATACTGCCTTTCCCTCCTGTGTGTAATGTGGGGAGGGCAGTGTGCTCTGTAGCCACACATGCCAGAGGTTTTGGTTGTAGGCGTGGCCAACTCAGGATCCAGCCAGAACTCCGTTCCTGTGCGTTCCTGCCCCAAAATAGCCCTGCCTACTCTTATCCTTGGCTGAGGACAGACTGGCAAAATGAAGCGCAAGGGCAGTGGGGCAAAAAGACCCAGGCCAAGTTGTCGCGGGGCTTTTCATTCGCACTGCATAAACTGATGCAGGACCATACCGGGGAGGAGGCAGAATGGAGCATTTGCACTGTGGGGCAGCCCTGGTGGCGCCACTGCAGTGGCACATGGCTTTGGTCCGTTATGTCGACCTGTGCATAGGTGCATGGGTGCAGCAGCCAGATCAGCGGGTTCACATTACTGGCACTGCTTGATGTGCAGCTTATTTGCATCCACACTGCCAGGAAGTGGGATGAATGTGCACCCAGACGGCTTGACACTGGTTTCACCAGGTACCTTTTAAAAGCAGGATGAAAGCGCTTCAGGATGGGGTGAGTGAGGCATGGCAACACCAGGCAGCTGTGGCTGTGTGAATGGACTCTCTTAATCTGCTTGCAAAGCAGGCCTATATTGGGCCAAACTGCCAGTCTGAACTCGGCCCTTGTATGTGTATCTTGATGAAGCTCTCACACTAGGTACAATAGTCTCTTTTCTATGCTTGTCTTCAGCAACTTAGCCCAAAGTCTCTCTCTATGGATTGAATCAAAGGCTGATGCCAAGTTGACAAACACTGCATACAGAGCTTTAGTAGGGCCAGACATTGCTGATTTAGCCAATTGATAAAGAATGTAACAATGATTTATTGTGCCTAGACCTTTTCTAAATCCTGCCTGATGGGGATAAATAATGTTATTGTCAAGGATCCAGTCTTCTAGTTTCTGCAGAAGGTATTTCCCATATAACTTGGATGTCATGTCCAGAAGACTTATAGGGGGTTTAACTTGTCCCACTTTTTGTGGATGGGTACTACGATGCTTTGTTTCCAACCTGTGGGAAATATACCTGAGTTACTTATTTGGGTGAATTGTTTGGCCAGTATCGGGGTCCACCACCTGGGGAAGGACTTGATAAAGTCAGTAGGAATTAAGTCCTCCCCTGGATGATCCATAGGTAGGGATTGTGTGAGGCTTCTGCCCTAAGCAGTCAAAGATCAGACCTTTGTTGATGAAACAGAGTTCTTTATTTTCTTAGTACTGCATGACAGGTTCTCGAATGTTTGTTAGAGATACCATATACACAACAGTCAGGGTTAATATACCCTCCGGTATAGTTTGAAACCCCAATATTCAACCAATCACAAAAAAGGGAAAAAAGCGCGGTTAAAGATCTTAGCCGTTTTACTTCCCACAGGAAAGGTGAAGTGTGAAAGTTATAAATTTTCCCCCCTTGAATTAGGCGCCACAGATGTGCCCGGGATATACATAACAAAGTGCCCTTTCAAGGACTTCTCACAGCGATAAGACAGTTCCATGTCTCCTAGGGCAGGGAGAGGAGGAATGCATGAGGGAAGAGGCCATTTGGTCTCGGGTGACGTGTAGGTGTGTGAGGTCGCCATCCTCCCGGATGAAACTGTTACATTGACCAGACCTTCAAAGAGCAATATAACTCAGGGAAATAAAGGGAAGGGAGGAAACCTGAGACAGCTTGAGAGAGATAGCAAAGAGTTACAATTGCATCTGCACAGAGCAACTATACAATGCATAAAGAATACTTTGTTAGGATCCTAAGATCCTGACAGATTGGCATGAATTGGCTCATGAACGAAAGTTCATCACAAATTTTGGGCAATTTGTGGTTTGTGAAGCAATGTTTGTGAACTGGAAAACCTCCATGAACTTTCATGGATTTTAAGGCAGTTTGTGGTGGTTCATGAAAAGTAGAAAGCAGAGGTTTAAATGGCTCTGAACCATTTAAACTCCTGCTTTCTGCCCTTCACAAAAAACAGCTGAGCAGCAGAGGCCATTTAACCCACTTCTTTCTGCTCCCTGCCAAAAATGGTGGCGAGCAGCTTGAGAGAGATAGCAAAGAGTTACAATTGCATCTGCACAGAGCAACTATACAATGCATAAAGAATACTTTGTTAGGATCCTAAGATCCTGACAGATTGGCATGAATTGGCTCATGAACGAAAGTTCATCACAAATTTTGGGCAATTTGTGGTTTGTGAAGCAATGTTTGTGAACTGGAAAACCTCCATGAACTTTCATGGATTTTAAGGCAGTTTGTGGTGGTTCATGAAAAGTAGAAAGCAGAGGTTTAAATGGCTCTGAACCATTTAAACTCCTGCTTTCTGCCCTTCACAAAAAACAGCTGAGCAGCAGAGGCCATTTAACCCACTTCTTTCTGCTCCCTGCCAAAAATGGTGGCGAGCAGAAAGCAGAACCATTTAGCCCTGTGCTTTGTGCTCCCTACTGTTTGTAGAAGAAGAAGAAGAGATTGGATTTATATCCCGCCCTTCACTCACTTGGAGTCTCAGAGCGGTTTACAAACTCCTTTCCCTTCCCCTCCCCACAACAGACACCCTGTAAGGTAGGTGGGGCTGAGAGAGCTCTGAGACAACTGTCCTTGAGAGAACAGCTGGTACAGAGCTATGGCTTGCCCAAGGCCATCCAGCAGTGCAAGTGGAGGAGTGGGGAATCAAACCCAGTTCTCCCAGATTAGAGTCCACACACTTAACCACTACACCAAACTGGCTCTCTGTTCACCAAACTGTAGCCATTTAAACCCCTTGGAGCCATTTAAACCCCTGTTTTCTGCTCCCCAGAAAAAGCAGGGTCACAAACTGGTATGAACTGGTTCGGTTTGCAAACCAACATATTGGTTCGTGGTTCAGTTCGTGATTCAGCCTCAAACCATGAAACGAACTGCAAAAATGCAGTTCATGCCCATCCCTACCCATAGGCCCGATGTCTGTTGACTGATCTTGTTATATTTGACAGCAGCTTTTGATACAGTAGACTGTTCAAATCTGCTGACCCACCTGAGCATGAGGTTAGTTTGAGGAGTGTAGTGCTCCAGAGGTTTGAGCTTTTCTGTTGTATTATATTCACAGAGTAGCAACTAAAAGTGCTGAGCTGGTTTCCTAGAAGTGGATATTTGACGGTTGATTAATAGTTTTGCTGAGTCATTGCATGAGATACAGGATGTGATCAATATGCTGTTAACAGCTAGTTCTGCATTGTGTTAATTAAACAACAGGGCTGCCAACTCTACTCTAGGTCATTGGTTGGAAGCAGTCATCCTAACAACCATAGTCAAGATTTCATGAAATATAAATTTCCATATAGTAACCAAAACAACATGCTACTTTTTTAAAAGAGTAAAAGGAAAACATTTATGATAACTCTTGTCACACAGAAAAAAGAGAGAAGGGAAGTAGGAGATGCCCAGGGAAAAGTCTGTATCTCAGGTTTGATGGGATGTTTTATTCTGTTGTGGAAGGAAACAGATTTCAGTTTGTCCAGGTACCTACAATTAGGTCAAATCTACATCTGACTTTCCCACTGGAATTATTCCAGTTTCAAAAAACCCCGTCTATACCTGTTTCTAGTTTCAAACCATACTTGTTCTAGTTTAAAAATCACTGTCTATGTTCATTAATTGCCCTCTTGTGGTCAAGCTAGCATTACACTGCTTTAAACAGATCCTGTTGCTTACTGCTCTTCAGACCCAGGGGGGAAAAAAAACAAAGTGAAATTTGAAACCAGTGTGAAATGAGTGTAGGGAAAGAACAGCAATCAAACTACTTCAGAGGGGAGGTGTAGATTTGGCTTTAGATATCAACGTGAATCAGCACTTAACTGCAGGCTTCACAAAACAGGAATCTTTTAATCATGCTTTATGTGAGAGAGATGAAAGAAACAGGATGCATGAAGTGTGTGTGTGTGTGGGGGGGGGAACACATGAGGATGAGAACAGGCCATGCTGGTGCCCATCACAGAAAGAGCTTTGTCATGCTGTCTGAATGCTGCCATTAGTTTCACAGTGCCATTCTTATCTTAGACTGTGCCACATGGTATTCAAAATGCTCTCATCTTGTACTATTCTAGAATTTGGGCTGATTTTTGGAACTTTCAAGCATGGAGAATCTTGCCTCAGTAGGTGAATTAGATAGATAGTCTTTTAATCCCATCCGGGCTTTACTGATATGCAAAGTAAATGTTAAAAATAATCCACACATTAGTCATGCTAAATCAGGTTTATGGCAACTCTCATCAACACCCAGACACAAATATGAAGCATTTTAAGGCTGCTGCTGTCTTCAAAGCACTACATGGCATTACCTAATTAATTCATTCACAAGTACTTAACACGATTCATCAAGAAAAGAAATATGAAATATGAACAAGGAGAACCAGAGGTGATATTTCAGATCAGATTATTTGAAAATAGAAAGCCCTCAATATGTCTAAACGTGAAACATTTCATCACTATAAAATAATCACAAGGAAAATTGATTCCTGGCGGAGCTCTTCATAATACCTACAGTGAAAGCATGCTATTCATTTTGGACCCAAATATGAAGAATCATAAACAGCTCACTGAATTTCATTGTGTATGAGCTATCCATATAGCATCTACATTTCCCCACAGTAAAATTTTGGTATTTTTTATTCTGGGTCTGTCATAGAAACTGATTTTCTCGTTTAACTCGGCAGAGGTGAGGAATTAGCAGGCAAGGCTCATCCCAGGATTATAAACCAGGACTGACACCAGATCCTGGCTTGCCACTTTATATCCTGAGAGAGATGCTAGATATTCATCAGTCATACGAAAGGCAAAAATTCAACCAAGGCACACAGAGATGGTGTGATGGGGAAAGCAACACCTGTTAAAGGGCTGGTTTTGTGCAGCTATTAAAGGTCAATCGAGAAAAAGTTAAAAGTCTTTGCACTACTGTGGATAAGGTTACTGAGGAGTATCCTTAGTCTTGTGGGATATATGGCTGGCCTGCAGTCTCAGAATCCAAGTCAAACTAGAAGTAAAGTTGGGATCTGGATTCAATGCAAACCTCAAGGTGAGGCATCTGTTTAACTGGAATTGTTATTCTGAGGTTCTGATTTAAAAAAATTATGTTTCCATGTCTGCGACTGAACAGCTTTTATGGAATGTAGAATCCTAAGTGTCTATATGGGCGCCATCCTAGAGCCAGTTGTCAGAATCTGCCAATTCAGCCAATGTATTAGTCAGATCTAGATTTAACTTCTTGCATGCATGTCTTTCACTATCCCATGTATCTAAAGTATATTGGAACCTATGTAACCATGATGCATTGTTTCTGTCCTGGCCGGGAGGGTGACAACAATGATTTGCGAGAACAAGGAGGCCTCACATCCCTGCCTCCGCATTCCAGCTGCTCCGGCAGTAACTTGAAGGGAGGATGCCTCTCATCTCTTATCAAATGCAAAAGAACCTTGGAGCCATTGATTGTTATGTGAACTCGAAACATCTGAGGGGTCTGGTTTGGGAGAGGAAATTTACTGCTTAACACCTCATCTTTTTCCTGTGAGAACCAAACGGTCAGGACACCTTTTAGCCCGCCAATTTTCCCTTAAGGGGATTGGCTATCTATGGGTAATTCAAACTCCTTGGAATGGTATAATAGACCCGCTTGTATAATTTGTCTCATCTCTGACAATAATCCGAGATGCTGTACTAATGTAGAAATAGGGAATAAAGAACTGTGGTTAACCAACCAAGATCTGATCCTTGACTACTTTGAGCAGAACTCTCACAGATTGTCAGAGATCTGTGACTGGGACTTAGCCGTTCCTGACTATGTCAGACGACGACGCGGTCCCCCTCAACCCTACCCCCGAAGAGGCTCCTGTTACCCCGAAGGATCCGGGGAACGGGGGTGGTGGCGGCGGAGGAGGCACCGAAGTGCCGGTGACTACGAGCCAGGGGGCTCACTACATCCCGCGCCTAATTCCTCATCAGAGCGTGACTCCCAAGTACGCCTGGAGCAAGTTCGGTCGCCGGACCGTGGATTCGTGGGTACACGACCGGAAAGGGGTCCGGGTTTCGCTTACCGGAGACCAGCTCGATCGAGGGAGACCGAGCTACCTTGGAAACGACCGCAAGCCGATCTACCGTGGAGAGCCGCGTCGCCCGCCTTTCGAAGGAGAGGGGACAGATCCGTATGGGCCCGATCCGTATGGAGAGGAGCAGATAGCCCCCCTGGAGCAGATGATGGGAGAGTTGCGACTTCAACTCACCGCCGAACTCCGCGAGTTGGCCCTCGATCTCCAGCACCAATTTCGAGACGCTATGAGGGCAGTGCAAGGAGCCCTCCCCGGTCAAGGGGTAGGAGCCCCACAACAGCCAGCGGCGCCCGGAGGAGTCCCGGTTCAGCCGCAGGTGCCCGCTCTGCCGGCGCAGCCAGTCCAGCCGGTCGTTCCGGCCCCGATGCCAGGGCCCGTTCCAGCACCCGCCCCGGTCCCGGTCGCCCCAGCCGTCCGCCCAGCCCCCTCCGACCCGTTGACGACCACTTTCGATGGGGACCCGGAGAAGCTACGTTTTTTCATGCTGGAGATAGAGAGGTTCCTGGACAGCTGGGGCCACCTCTATCCCACCGAGAGAGAACGGATTGGTTACATCGGTTCCAAGCTGAAAGACACCGCCAGCGACTGGTATGTGAGCCTGCACGACACCCCAGGACCTGAGCTGCGTTCCTTGAACAACTTCATGTGGGCCCTCCGCCATCAGTTCGAAGACCCTCTGGGTGAGGAAAAGGCCCGTAATCAACTAAGGAAGCTGTTCCAGGGGAGATCGACGGTGAGGGATTACACTGACAAGTTCAGGCGCATCGCAGCCAAGATCCACGGATGGCCAGAGGAGTTATTCATGGAGAAGTATTGGGAGGGCCTTAACCCGGAAATCTACGAAACCGTGCTGTTGGGGGGCCGCCCGGGCACGTTGGCCACCTGGATGAGAGCCGCCACCGACATGGAGGAGAGGTTCGCCTTGATCAAGATGGGAGCTTCGGCGACGGCGGCCAGCAAAGCAGCCCCCAGAGCAAAGCCCCGATCCAGTGTGCAAGACGTCCGAGATGCCAGGTTTCGGCAAGGGCTGTGCATGAAATGTGGGGAGAGTGGCCACTTCGCCTCCGCCTGCCCGAGAGGGGGAGGGAGAGGCCCGAAGACCTCGACGCCGGTGGTGGGGAGCACCCCTAGCCGGGGAAAAACACCAATGAAACCCCGGGCGTTGCAGCTGGAGGGAGCTACCAGTGACCAGGGGGAACTAGAGCTGATGGAGACGCAGATGTCGGGAAACTCCAACGACCTGCAGTGAGCGGCGCAGAACTGCAGGTCCCCCGCCAAGAAGCGCCATCTCCGGTGAGCATCCCCGGCCCCCTATTATATATGGTAGTGACTGTGGTGACCCCTGGATCAGGTACCCACATGAGGGTCTGCGCATTAATTGACTCTGGGTGTGCGCGGGACCTGATTAGCCCATTGGTAGTGGAGGGGCTAGGACCAAAGGTCACCCCATTGGTGGAACCCCTAAAGTTTACTCAAATGGATGGGTCTGAAATGAAGGAGGAGTGCATAGCAGAGACTGAGAGCCTGATTTTGGGGACGGGGGAACACTGGGAGAGGCGGGCTTTTGTCATCACCCCAAACGCCCAGTTCCCTATGGTGTTGGGAAGCCCCTGGCTCAGTGCGCACGACCCTTATATTAAATGGAGCGAAGGGAAGATCTCTTGGGTGGACGAACGCTGCCTTACCCATAAATGGGACCCGGAATGGGGACCCGGACCGCCGGCCACTCCTCCCCCGGTCCCCGCGCTCGCCCTCACCCCCACCATGGTGCCCAAGGAGTATAGAGATTTACTGGAAGTGTTCAGCGAAACTGAGGCGGATGAGCTGCCCCCCCACCGACTGTTGGACTGTGCTATAGAGCTACTCCCAGGAGAAAAACTCCCAAAGGGGAAATTGTACTCCATGAGCCCTTTGGAGCGGGAAGAGTTGCGAAAGTTCTTGGACAAAAATCTAGCGCGCGGTTTCATCCGCCCAGCCAAGTCCCCCTTCGCCGCGCCGGTGCTGTTCCGGAAAAAAAAGGACGGGGGTTTGCGATTATGCACTGACTATAGGGGACTGAATGCGGTCTCCACTACCAACGCTTACCCCCTCCCCTTAATAAAAGATTTGTTGGCGGAAGCTGCTAAGGGGAAGATCTTTACCAAGCTGGATTTACGAGATGCCTATTTCAGGGTGCGCATCAGGGAGGGGGATGAATCCAAGACTGCCTTTAATACCCCCCTGGGACAATTCGAATATCTAGTGATGCCGTTCGGCTTAAGTGGCGCGCCCGGGGTCTTTATGAGTTTAATCAATGAAGTGTTGCACAAGCACCTATTTAAAGGCGTGTTATGTTACATAGATGATATCTTGATCTACTCTACTGATAAGAAAGCACATGTAAAATTAGTCAGGGAAGTCCTCGCCACCTTACTAAAAAACCAGCTGTATGTAAAGTTATCCAAGTGTGAATTCCACCGTGAGTCTGTGGACTTCCTAGGCTATCGCATCTCTCAGAAGGGTTTGGAAATGGACCCGGGGAAGGTGGAGGCGGTAGTGCAATGGGAGGCTCCGCGAACGAGAAAACAATTGCAGAGCCTTTTAGGATTTTGTAACTTTTACCGAACCTTCATCAAGGACTTTGCTAAGGTTACTCTCCCCTTAACGGACTTACTAAAAACTAAGGGGAGAGGGCCCGAGGCAGGGAAGCCAGGAGAAAAGATTGCTTGGAACGGGGAGTGTCAGAGGGCGTTTGAGACTTTAAAAACTCTTTTTACCTCCGAGCCCATTCTAGCACACCCTGACGAAACCAAAGAATTTGTAATCCATGTAGACGCGTCTGATGTGGCCATGGGGGGGGCCATATTGCAAAGTGGTCCGGAAGGGAAATTGCACCCACTGGCTTACATTTCGAAAAAATTTAACGAAACAGAGAGGAATTGGTCGGTCTGGGACAAAGAAGCCGCAGCCATTAGGTTGGCGCTCACTACGTGGCGGCATTGGTTGGAGGGTGCGCAGACTCCGTTTGAAATATGGACTGATCATAAGAATCTCGAGGCGCTGCGCACTCAGAGATCCCTCAACGCCAAACAGCTGCGATGGGCTGATTTCTTCTCTAAGTTTAACTTTGTGTTAAAGCATTTTCCTGGGAAGGCTAACTCCTTGGCAGACGCACTATCCAGATTGCCCCAACATGAGAGTGTCAAGGAAGAGGTGTTTGACTCCATGTTCTCCCCCCAGCAATTAGGGGGGGCAGTAGTCACCAGGAGCCAAGCTAAGAAAACACAGTTGGACATTGGGAAATGCGACTGGGGGGGGGATTATGCTCCGGAGGAGGTTGAGGAATTGGAAGCTCTGGAGGAATGCTCCAAAAGAGAAGATCAATGTTGGCTGCATGGAGACAAACTAGTGGTGCCGAAGGTCAAACGTAAGGAGATATTGTTGGCCTGCCACTCGTCTAAACTTGCTGGACACTTTGGCTTCCTTAAAACGCTTAATTTGATCCAGCGTCAATTCTGGTGGCCGCGCATGCGCCGAGACATCTCCGACTTCGTCTCGGCTTGCCAAACCTGTTTAATGTGCAAAAAGCGGGGGGGAAAAGTTCCTGGATTGTTGCACCCACTACCCACCCCCTCGCGACCCTGGGAGGCCATAGCCATGGACTTTATCACCAATTTGCCTCCCTCCAGGGGAAAAACGGTTATTTGGGTGGTGGTAGACACATTTTCAAAGCAAGCACATTTCACTCCCTTCAAGCAATTGCCCACCGCTAAAGGGATGGCCAAAGCTTTTTTCAATCACGTGATTAAATTACACGCTTTTCCGAAGAGAGTGGTATCCGACAGAGGCAGTCAGTTCGTTGCCAGCTTCTGGCGGGAGCTCCTGAAAATGATGGACATAGAACCAGCCCTGAGTTCGGGTTACCACCCAGAAACCGATGGCCAATCCGAACGAACTAATCAAATATTGGAGCAGTTTTTGAGATGTTACACCAATTATCACCAAGACAATTGGGTGGAACTGCTGCCGTTTGCAGAATATAGCTACAACAATGCAGTGCACTCTTCCACGGGAGTCTCTCCCTTCATGGCGGTAGGGGGGTTTGAAGGGAAACCATTGCCTACCATTGAGAATGTTCCCAATACTTCCCCATCGGACTTCAAAAGCTGGTGGTCTAGCCTCCAGGACTCCTGGCCACTAATAGGCAAAGCATTAGACCACGCCAAAGAGGATTACAAAAAATATGCTGATCGAGGGCGAGCAGCAGGCTGGGATCTCCAACCCGGGGACTCCGTTTATCTCTCCACCAAAAATATTCATGGGTTGCAGCCCAGCAGAAAACTAGGATGGAAATATGTTGGACCCTATAAAGTATTGCGTAAAATATCAGATGTGTCTTTTGAACTGGAACTGCCTAAGTCACTGAGTTCTGTGCACCCTGTGTTTCATTTCAGCCTACTGAAGAAAGATCCTGGGCCGAATGCTTGGCATCCAGCTCCTCCAGTTCCTCCTCCACTGATGAAGGAGGGGGCCCCTCACTTCGAGATAACTGAAATCCTTGATTCCAAGATGCGAAGAGGCCGATTATATTACTTAGTTAGATGGTTAGATTTCGGCCCGGAACACAACGAGTGGATTCGCTCAGAACATGTTCACGCTCCTAAACTGACAAAATTGTTTCATAAAATGTTTCCTGATAAAGCTAGGTGAAGTGAATTATGAGGAGGGCAGGGTGTCAGAATCTGCCAATTCAGCCAATGTATTAGTCAGATCTAGATTTAACTTCTTGCATGCATGTCTTTCACTATCCCATGTATCTAAAGTATATTGGAACCTATGTAACCATGATGCATTGTTTCTGTCCTGGCCGGGAGGGTGACAACAATGATTTGCGAGAACAAGGAGGCCTCACATCCCTGCCTCCGCATTCCAGCTGCTCCGGCAGTAACTTGAAGGGAGGATGCCTCTCATCTCTTATCAAATGCAAAAGAACCTTGGAGCCATTGATTGTTATGTGAACTCGAAACATCTGAGGGGTCTGGTTTGGGAGAGGAAATTTACTGCTTAACACCTCATCTTTTTCCTGTGAGAACCAAACGGTCAGGACACCTTTTAGCCCGCCAATTTTCCCTTAAGGGGATTGGCTATCTATGGGTAATTCAAACTCCTTGGAATGGTATAATAGACCCGCTTGTATAATTTGTCTCATCTCTGACAATAATCCGAGATGCTGTACTAATGTAGAAATAGGGAATAAAGAACTGTGGTTAACCAACCAAGATCTGATCCTTGACTACTTTGAGCAGAACTCTCACACCAGTCTGTAAACTGCTTAGGATAGCAATGGTGACCATGCTTGGAGATATTTTGGCTATATTGGCATCGTGCCCCACCAGTAGCACATTCTGCCAATGCTGTCCTAGTATAAACTTCAGATGCCAAAACCAGAAGGTGAGAGGAGTTTTTTTGGGAAAGCACAGGACTTAGTATCCTAAGCCCACATCCTCCCTCAGTGCTAATGTGATATTACCAGAATTTTCATTGTTGTTGTGTAAACACTCCCAATTGAACTCAACAGGAGTAAATTCCTTCTGTCTGCCTCCTGCCATGCCTACTCAGGCACAGCACAGTTTCGGATGCCAACCAAGTCTACAGTCACCTAAGCATTATAGAAATCTCAGCCAGAAATCTCTGTATCTCAGATGCTGTTCACTTGTGGGTTTTGCTTAGGAAACACACAGGAGGAATTTGGTAATGAAAACTCCAGGAAACTCCAGGAAAAGGACACTGCATGAAAAAGCATTTTCCATAAACATTCAAGGAGCAGAACAAACACTGTCTTAGCATATTGCTAACAGTGTTCTGCTCAGAGCTTTTACAAGTTCTCCATTCCAGGCCACAAATAGCCCTGGATCCTTCATTTCTCCAACTAGGGAGATAACAGTGTCCCTCTCTTAGGTAAGCAGAGCAAGGGATCCCCTGTCTGAAACTTTGACTGCTGCAAATCTGTGACATTACTTGCCATTTACTGGCTCAAAAATCCTTCCTTCCTCGACCCTTGGTGGCAGTGTCTTCCACACAAGGGACATACAATGCATATGTACAGTGCAGAAAAGGAGACCCCTCCCGGGACATATGTAGCTAGTATATCAGCATATCATGCCACTAAAACCCCACAGGCAACTGGGAGAAACAGATCAAGATGGGTAGCCATGCCCTGACTTGGATAGCCCAGGCAAGCCCAATCTCGTCGGATCTCGGAAGCTAAGCAGGACCAACTCCGGCAAGTACTTGAAAGGAACCAAGGAATACCAGAGGCAGGATGCAGAGGCAGGCTAATCAAGCTACCTCTCTGAAAAACATCCACGCCCCCAGTAGGGGTCGCCAGAAGTTGCCATGACTTCCAGGCAAGCACACACACACACACACACGTACACAGACCTTTATTGGCATAAGTCAGGTTACAGAAAGAAACATAAACAGATGAAGAGGTAACAAATAAACATGCTGTAAAGGGGAGGAGGAATGGAACACAGATGATTGGGGCACGACAGACAGATGTTGCTGTCTGATCATGCATTTTAAATCCATAATGGAACAGCGGTGGCAACAGATTAAACTGCACATCTGATCACAGCCAGTGTCCTTGAGCCCACTTCCTGTTTGTTTCTACAGCTGAATGTTACTCATTACTGTTTCAGGGTTATTTTGTATATCGCTACTCTTCTGTGTGTGTTGCCAGTTGTCAAGACTAGCACTTGCAACATTAGAGTCTTCTTGACAGATCGTTTGACCATCACTGTGGGATCTGTTACGAGCATGCAATGATAGGCGCAGCTCTTCCTTGATTCCTTTGATTCTGGGGTCTGTCAATGCAGGTGTCAAAGACAGATGAGTCTTACTAGAACAAGAGTCATCCCCAACTCACCTGCATTCAGAACTCTGCTCCTGATGCTTTGACTGATTCACAGCTGTGTCTTTGATTGGGGTACAACAGATCGGGTTCTCTGCCCACCTCCTGCCCATTACTAACCTGAGCAGTCTTCAGCAAGTGAACTCTGAGAGAGGGCTGAGAGGGTCTTTCAACATCTGTACAGTTGTGCTCTAGCAAGGAGGAGGGGCAGGCTACCTCAGCACTGATCAGGGGTGTGTGAACTTTCAGCACATGGTAAACCATGCAGGTTGGGTGGGAAGGAAGAGGAGAAAAAGAAGAAGGGGATTTATACCCCAGCTTTTACTTGGAGTCTCAGAGTGGCTTACAATCTCCTTCCCTTCCTCTCCCCATAACAGACACCCTGTGAGGTAGGTGGGGCTGAGAGAGCTCTGAGAGAACTGTGACTGACTAAAGGTCACCCAGCTGCCTGCATGTGAAGGAGTGGGGAATCAAACCCGGTTCTCCAGATTAGAGTCCGCCACTCTTAACCACAACACTAAACTGGCTTTCAAGGGAATGGAATAGAGAATAAGGGCTTGTGATGACAGGGTGCTGTCTCAGTTTCCTCCTTTCAGACAAGCCCTCAGTAGCAGTGACCAAGCAGTTTTGGTTATGGTGACTTTGGAGTGGTCAGTAAGGCTAAATGTAAAAATAATAGTGCTGGATAATATGCTGCAGTTATGGATGGGACATGGGGGGCAGCACAAATATTTCTATATAATAATCTGCTTAGCATATTGGCCGTTTCCAGTTCTCCCATTGGCTGTGCAATGTGCTCCATCAGCCATTGGCCTGTCAGCTGTCACTCAAGAGTACTCACATGCTGTTTGTTGGGTGCTGGGTCTGCTCCTCTTCCCCACCCACTCCCACTTCAGCCACTGTTCCCTGCCAGAATAACTGGCAAATGGCTGTCTCTCCTGATGAAAACACTTTGCCTGCTTGGCTCCTCTGTGGGACTAACTTTACCCTCAGTGGTTGTGGCTAGGCAACCAAGCTTGGTTCTGTCAGTAAAAAGACAAAGGAAGGAATTTGTTTCCAGACCTTTGTGAGGAACTCATTGGGGCCAGTCCTGACTAGGGTTGCCAGCTCCAGGTTGGGAAACTCTGTGTCTAAGGAAGCCAGTCTAAGACAGCCAGAGTTTTGGGAGGGGAGAGGCCTCAGCTGAATAGAATGCCATAGAGGCCACCCTCGAAAGCAGTTTTTTTCTCCAGGGGGAGAGAGAGATCTGTTGTCTGGAGTTTAGTTGTGATACCCAGTGATCTTCAGGCTCCACCTGGAGGTTGGCTACCCTAGGCATAGCAGTTAGTGCTTCAGAGCAGGGTCTGCCAGACCCAGGTTCTTGCTGTGGAAGATGATTAGGTGATTTTAGACAAGTCACAGACTTTCAGCATAACGCCATCCCCCACCCACTGCCAGCTTGGCCACTTTTCTGTCAGAATAAACTGTGAAAACAGCTCTCTCTCCTGCTTGGCTCCACCATGGCTGACTGGCTAATGAGGTGGGCCAGTGGTCATCAAACCATTCTCTTCAAACCCCTGCTGTTTGGCTGTCTTTCCCCTAGGATTGCCAATCTCCAGGTGTTACAGTTGATCTCCAGATGACAGAGATCAGTTCCCCTGGAGAAAATGGCTGCTTTGGAGGGTAGACCCTAAGGCACTATACCTGAGTCCTTCTGCCCCCCTCAATGCTGCCATCCACAGAATCCCCCCCCCCCCAAATCTCCAGGTATTTCCCTACTCAGAGCTGGCAACCCTATTTTCCCCTCAGTGCCTGTTGCTAGGCAACCAAGCTTGGTTCTGTCAGTAAAAGCCCCTTTCCACACCTATTTTGGCCTTTGGGAGAAAACTCATTGGGGCCAGTCCTGACTAGGGTTGACTAGAGGAGAATGATGTAAGCTGCTTTGGTCCTCATTGCAGAGAAATACTACTTTTCCTTCTGGGGAACCATTGTTGCCAATCTCCAGGTGAGGGCTGGAGATCACTCAGAATTACAACTGCTCTCCAGATGGCAGAGATCAGTTCCCCTGGAGAAAATGGTGGACTCTGTGTCGTTATACCCTGCTGAGATGGCCCCCCTATGACAGCCAATGTGATGTAGCAGTCAGGGCTTCAGAGCACGGTAGAGGCTGCAGGTGGTGGTGGTGAGATGGAAAGCTGAAGAGCGAGGGGAAAATAAAGGTAGGTTGGTGATTGGCTGGGAAGGAGATATGGTTGCCAACTCCAGGTGGGAAATTCCTGGAGATTTGAGGGATGGACCCTGAAGAGGGTGAGGTTTGAGGAGGGGTTGGACCTCAGACAGGTACAATGCCATAGGCTCCACCCTCCAAACCAGACTGAGGAACCACTTTTGCCAATCTCCAGGTGAGGGCTGGAGATCACTCAGAATTACAACTGCTCTCCAGGAGGGAAGGGGGAGGAGATGGAAAGCTGAAATCAGAGGGGCAGATAATGGCAGGTTGATGCTTGGCTGGGAAGGAGATAGGGTTGCCCCAGGTTGGGAAATTCCTGGAAATTTGAGGGGTAGAGCCTGGAGAGGGTGAGGTTTGAGGAGGGGTGGGACCTCAGACAGGTACAATGCTCCTTCCAATCGTCTGGTATTACACCAGACTTATCTAAGGCTGTAAAAAAGGTTTCTAGGAAGAGGGCCCACCACTGTGGAAAAGCCTTGATAGCCTCAGGTGGAATAGCATCAGGCCCGGAGGCTTTTCCCAATTTAAGGGCTGCAATTAAAGATTCTGTTTCTTCAGTCTGCACGGGGGCCTAACTTGGACAATCGTCCAAACAGATGTTGAGATCCTCTTCAAGACTTTGCCTAGTCTCCTGGAAAATCATTGTGAAATAATTATACCAGGCATCAGCTGTGACTAAACTGTTTACTGACCACTTTCTTCCCATGGACTTGGCTATCAGGGCCCAGAATTTCCTTGAGTCTTTGTTGGTTGTGGCCTGTAGGAGGGGTTTCCAACTTTTGGTCAGAAAATTTTTCTGCTTATTCTTATAAAATTGGTGTAGAGCCTTTTTAGATTCGAAGTATTCTAAAGGGGGGTGCGCTAAATTTGACATCCTATAATGTTGGTAAATACCACGTAAGTGGCTCTTCATCACCAGACACTCATTGTCGAACCACCCACGCATAGAGACTACCCCAGTGCCCCTTTGTTGCTTTACTTGCAGCCTCATGATCCCCGAGAGATCATTAACAAGCTTATCATACAACGAGATCTATTCTAAAGATGTATTCTCAGATAGAGCTACAAACTTACCTAGGTTACTGGGGACCAGGAGCCTGTCCATCATCTCAACAGCCCTCTGTGACCAGATAACCCTAGGTAGTTTAGCTGACATGCTGCCACATTTAACTCTCAAACAGCCACTCCTACAGGGTCTAACAGAGGCATCTAACATCAGAGTCAACGGGAAATGATCACTTTCGTGGCACTCAGAGATTCCAAAGGCCTTCAACTCCTCCCCAAGGGCTGGTGTGATTAGCATGTAGTCCACCACACTACAACCCCAGGGTGAGACAAATGTAAAATCACCAGGATAGTAATAAAGATGTGAACCATTCAGAATGACAAGATTGAATCTCATACAGAATTGAGCAAAAGGTATGCCACCCTCATTAAGAGTTTGGTCTTTAGAAAGCCTCAGTTCAAAGGGACCAGTACAGATAGCATCCTCAGTGTCAAGGCCCAATTTCTCAGCCAACCCTGCATTATTTTGACCCACCCTAGCATTAAAATCACCCGCAATCAGTAAGTTCAAGGTTGGATAAATCTGTTGTAGCACCTCTACATATGAGAAGAGCTTCTTCCAGTAGTCAGACATAGGTTCCTTTGCTAAACATGGTGGCTGGTAGATATTAATTACAATTAAAGATTTCCCTGGGCTCTTTAGCATACAAGTCTGCCCTATATGACCACAGCCGCTTAACGTACAGACCTCCCAATTTAGATTGTTGGACCAGAGTATAGCTAGGCCCACTTGAGGATGGCCGAAATGTTTAGTTTTAAGAGCACATAGTGAATGGGTCTTAAAACCCTCCATAGAAATTTTGTAGCAGGCCTAGGGTTCTTGCAGTAAGATCACCTCAAATCTTGCCAAGAAACTTTTAAAGGAGGGGTCAGCAGATTTATTCTTCCATCCCACGATATTCCATGAAACAATATTGAGGTTAGTGCTTGCTGGTTCATAGCTCAGTCATTCAGAGTCCATTATCTGATTAAGTGTCTTATTCTCGTCAAAGAATACACTGCCATTCCTCAAAGCTATGCAGCCCATGGTCGTATAAGTGCCTTGGGACTCATTAGCCCCTAACCCATCATCTACTATGCAGTGTTGTATTCTGGCCGACAGGCTTTCCTGAACTGCTGGGAGGGATGTTAAGGTAGAGGATTGAGGGGAGCCACGATTAAGATCCAATTCCACTGTCACAGTATGGGGGGGGGGCGTGGTCTGTTGGCTGTCCGCTTTAAGCTTAACCAGTTTGTCCCTCAATCTCTCCAATCTGTTGATCACTCCACTCTGCTCATGGTCTGATAACTCAATGAACACTTTCCACACTTTGTCATTGACAAGATCTTCATCTTGTGTCACCTCTGGGCAAATAATGTTTGAATTGAGCTTATTGACAGTATCTTCCTTGGCTAGCTCCTGAAGCTTGAGATAATATTTTGAGAGTAAAGCTGGAGATCAGGGGCACTTTCCCTCAAAAAAAAGAGGCTTCAAGAGTCCGTTTCCAAAGACTCGCATTGGAGAGATGCCTCTTGACCAAAGCAACCTTTTGGTCTTCAGGAGGAGGGTTGGGATATACAGAGTATTAAAGGTAAGGAGTACTCTATCACATTGATCCACTCTGGATAACACTTCCAGGTCCATTAGATCACTCCCTCCAGCCGGACACCCATCAGTGCTATCAAATGTTTCTTGGCCACCATTCTGGTGTTCCAGTTTGGGGTTCTTCCCCTAAAAGGGAAGATGTTCGGACAGACTTTGTTGGGATGTAGCACTAGTTGGAGGGGTTTATCATAGTTGTTTGCCTTTAGGTTGTCTTGGTTGGAGACAAGTTCATGTTTACTAGCAGGTCCAAGCATTGAATTCCCCTTCTTAGGAACCACCTGATTACTGCACTTGTTAGAGAAATCTTTGCTGCGTGTTGTGCACTTGCAGCCCGATAGGGTTCTAATCTGGCTGCTGAGAGACTCTCTCTTGTTATTTAGCCACTGTAACATTTTACAGACATGGTCTACTTTTCTAGCCATCAGCTGCAGAAGATCTGGGGGGGGGGGGGGTCAGGGTCTACTTCCAAAGGAACCTTCTCCCCTATGTTACGATGCACCGTGGGACTCTCCTCTACTTTGATTTCTCCCCCAGCCTCAAACCATCAGACACCGTCATATCCAAGTCATCAACCAGCTCCCCACCCCCCTCTTTCTAGCACAACAAAGCAGTTTGCAGTGGAGATTTGAGGTAAATAATAATCGTCAACCTTCAATTGTTTTGAGGAGGGTGGAGAGAGTTCTTCATCAGTCTCTTTCTAAATGATCTGGCACCTTCTATGGAGATTGAAGGCATGGACCACGTACTTCTCTCTTGTAGATTTTACCAGGATTTACATGCTTATCACCTTGTTCCTATATTGTGATCCTTGGAGGGCAAATCTGAGAAAACTAAGATAATGAACATCCTAGCCTCAAATAGGGCTGATACCATTGAAGTGGTGGCAAACTTCCTTTATAGTGCGTATGGGAGGAGAAGTTTTTTCTGTCAGATTGGTTGGTTAATTAACTGCTTTGTCCTCCTTCCTTTTCTGTATCCCTGAGCTAAGGCTGCTGTTGTTATGCCAATAAAGATTTATGATTTGTGTGATTTGTGTGTGGTACAATGCCACAGACTTCACCATCCAAACCAGCCATTTCCTCCTAGGGAACCATTGTTGCCAATCTCCAGGTGAGGGGTGGAGATCACTCAGAATTACAACTGCTTTCCAGGAGGGAGGGCAGAAGTCAGCTGAAGTAAGAAGGGCAGATAACCAGGGCTCCATTGGGCCCAGGGCACGCCAGGGCGCCGCTCCGGGAGACAGGAGGGCGGGGGGTGGGGACTTAACAAAGGCACGGCCCCCGCTCACTCTTCCCGGCAGCGGCAGGCCACTGCCGGCCCGGGAAAAAGCCCCTCCCCTCCCCCCTCACTCTTCCCTGGCCGCGGCAGGCTGCCGCCAGACCGGGGGAAAACCCCTTCCCTCCTCCCCCCCTCACACTCCCGGGGCCGTGGCAAGCGCCTCCGGCCCCGGGAAGAAGCCCCCTCCTTCCCTTCCCCCCCTGCTCACACTCCCGGGGCCGTGGCAAGCACCGCCGGCCCCAGGAAAAAGCCCCTTCCCTCCCTCCCCCACTCACTGCTCCTGGCCCGAGGGGGGCGCAAGGGAGGGAGAAGCTGGGCCCCAGAGGCATGAAGCCCCTGGGGCCCAAGCAAGAGGGGGGAGGGAGGGAAATGCTGGCCCCAGTGGGAGGGAGAAGTGCCCCTTCCTTCCTTCCTTCTCTCTCTCTCCCCACCTACCTACCTACCTTCCTGTTCCTTCCTTTCCCCCTTCCTTCCTCTCTCCCTTCCTTTCTTCTCTCTCTCTCTCCCACCTACCTACCTTCCTGTTCCTTCCTTTCCCCCTTCCTTCCTTCCTTCTCTCTCTCTCCCCCACCTACCTACCTTCCTGTTCCTTCCTTTCCTCCTTCCTTCCCTCTCTCTCTCCCCCCACCTACCTACCTACCTTCCTGTTCCTTCCTTTCCCCCTTCCTTTCTTCCTTCCTTCTCTCTTTCTCCCCCACCTACCTACCTACCTTCCTGTTCCTTCCTTTCCCCCTTCCTTCCCCTTTCCCTTTCTTCCTCTCTCCCCCCTTCCTTCCTTCCTTCCCTCCCTCTCTCTCCCCCCACCTACCTACCTACCTTACTGTTCCTTTCTTTCTTCCTTCCTTCCCCCCTCCTTCCCTCCTTCCTTTCTTCTCTCTCTCTCCCCCACCTACCTACCTACCTACCTTCCTTCCTGTTCCTTTCCTTCCTTCCCCCTCCCTCCCTCCCTCCCTTCTTGCTTTCTGACACACTGCCGATGACGTCAGGGATGTGTGGCCTTTTGACACTTCTGGTGATGGCAGGGGGTGTGGCATATGCAAATAAGTTATGCTAATGAGCTCCTGCACCTCTTTTTTTTATGAAAGGACCCCTGCAGATAACAGTAGGTTGGTGGTTAGCTGGGAAGGAGATGGGGTTGCCAACTCCAGATTGGGAAATTCCTGGGGATTTGAGGGGTGGAGCCTGGAGAGGGTGGGGTTTGAGGAGGGGTGGGACCTCAGACAGGTACAATGCCATCGACTCCACCCTCCAAACCAGCCATTTCCTCCTGGGAACCATTGTTGCCAATCTCCAGGTGAGGGCTGGAGATCACTGAAAATTACAACTGATCTTCAGGGAGCAGAGATCAATTCCTCTGTAGAAAATGGTGGACTCTGGGTCCTTTTACCCTGTTGAGGTTGCCACAGCAAATTGACACTGAGTGCCCAAGGCTGGGGCACTCTCCCAGGGCCTTTTTCTAGAGCCTGTTGCGTTTATTTCCACAACGGGCTTTATTCCTAGTCTGAGATAATTTCTACCCCTTTCCCCCTCTACACCAACACTTTTCAACAACACAAGAATAAGTGTATTGTCCTTTCTTTAGAAGAGGGCATGAAGAGAGGCTGACTGGGAAAGTAAAAAGGTGTGTCAGTGTAGTAACTATTTACAGCTAAGGAGAGCCAAAGTTCTGCTCTAGAAGGGTTCACACAAGGTTACAGAAATGACAGGCTATTTTTGTTGGAGAAAGAAAGGAATGGATTTTACTTGGAACGGCTCACTAAATCCAGGCATCTCAGACCCTTAATATAGTATTAGCTTATCTCTTAGCATTTCCCCCTCGATCCCCCTCGATCCCATCGCAAGTCACTAATACGTTATTTCACTGACATAATCTAACCCTATCACACAGGATACCTCTCTTTTTTTTTAAAGCTTTTTATTTTATCGCAAACATACAAAACATACAAAAAACACACAAACATATATTACATACAAGTTGGGGGTCTTCAAATCTATATAGTAAGAGTCTGTTCAGATACCTCTTACAGTATACAGTTAAGTGTTAACATGCATACCATAAAGCAAAAAACCTTTTATCTATAGAGTCTGCAGATGATTGTAAATAGTATCTATAATGTCTCTAATAAATGTTAATGAGTTATATAATTCCTTTGTTGTAATCTAACCAAATATAAAATCTTGACCATGTATAGTGAAATTATAGTGAAAAAAAATAAAAAAATAAAGTTAATTTGTCCATCTCTGCCGTTTCCAAAGTTTTACTTATAATTTCTTCTTTTAAAGGTATTTCATCTTTTCTCCAATACTTGGCATACAATATTTTCACAGTGGTTAGTATATATAAAAGATAAAACTCATCCTTTTTACAATTTTCTGGTTTTACATTCAGTAGAAATAATTCAAGAGTAAAAAGTATACTACAATTCAACATTTTTTGTAATTTTCATGAGTCCAGGCCCAATATTTTTCCACCACATATGGAAAAAGGTCCCAGGAACTTTTTTACATTTCCAACAAGCATTTGATAAGCCAGGATAGAATTTTGCTAACATATCTGGTGTCATATACCATCTATAAAACATTTTATATTAGTTCTCTTTATATGCAGTTGCTTTAGTAATTTTTACATTCATTTTCCATACCTGAGACCATTGATCTAAATGTATATTATGCCCAACATTTTGTGCCCATTTAATCATAGAGCTTTTAACTACTTCATCTTGTGTTTTATGTTCCAACATTAATGTATACAATTTTTAAATCAATATTTCCTCAGGATATAACAAGATTTTATATACATCAACCAAAATATACATCAGAACAAAAACCTGTTGGTTTATCTTTGATGTGTCTTGTTGTAATCATATACCATATTATTGTCCTTTTCTTTACATTTATCTCTTCTAGTTTAAGTCCTAGCAATAACATTTCAGGCAACTTCTTAAATGTACATTTCAAGATTTTTTCCATTTCTGCATGTATTTTTGACCAATAAGTCTTTGCTTTATCACAAGTCCACCACATATGATAAAAAGACCATTCTTTCTTTTTACACTTCCAACATTTGTTAGACATATTTTGACCAATATTTGCAATTTTTTTGGTGTCATATACCATCTATACATCATTTTAAAACAATTTTCTTTTAAGTTATAACACGTAGATATACTCATAGCATTTTTCCATAAAAATTCCCAAGATTCCATTTCAATGTCTTTGTTAAAGTTTATCGCCCATTTTACCATTTGTTCTTTTACCATTTCATCAGCATTAAACCATTTTAGCAAGACTTTATACATTTTAGAAATCATTTTTCCCCACCTTCCTCCCAAACTTGTTCTATTTCATTATTTTTTTCCCTGAGACTGTGTTTTTTATCACTTCTATACAAGTCATATATTTGTCTATATCTTAACCAACCATAATCAAAATCAATCTGATGCTGCTCCTTCAGTTTGAAATCCTTGCCATGTCTTATTAATAAGTCTCTATACTTCAGCCAGTCTTGTCCTTTATATCTTGATGTTGGATGTAAGACTTCTGTGGGTACAATCCACATGGGTATCTCTTCTGAAAAAAAGTTTTTATATCTTGTCCACGTATCCATTAGTGTTCTTCTCAAATAATGATGTTTAAACATATTGTCCATTTTTGTTTTGCCATAATACAAATATGCATGCCACCCAAATCTACAATCATGACCTTCCAGGGACAATAACATTCTATCTTGTAACATAGTCCATGCCCCTACCCAGGTCAAACATATTGCATCATGGTATAACCTTAGATTTGGTAGTTGAAACCCTCCTCTTTCTTTGGCATCACACATTATTTTCATCTTAATTCTTGGTTTTTTCCCTCCCCACACAAATTTAGACAGCTCCTTCTGCCAACATTTGAATGTTTTTACATCTTTCACAATTGGAATAGTTTGAAACAAAAACATTAATCGTGGTAACACATTCATCTTGACCACCGCAATTCTACCCAGCAATGACAAATTCAATACATTCCACTTTTTAATATCCTGCATAATTTGCAACCATAATTTTTCATAATTATTTTTATAAAGATCAATATTTTTCATAGTTAGGTTTACACCCAGATATTTTGTCTTTTTCACCACCTCACATTCTGTAAGTTTTTGTAACTCGTTTTGTTTCTTATTTGACATATTTTTGCACATTACTTTCGATTTGTTTTTATTTACATAAAATCCTGCTAAGTCACCAAACTCTTTTACTCTCTGTAACAAATGTGGTAATGTGGATAAGGGGTCTTCCACTATAAACATCACATCATCTGCAAAGGCCCTATATTTGAAAGAAAAACCTTTAGTTGTTAAGCCTTTAATATCTTTGTCTTCCTTCACATTTAACAGTAGAACTTCTAAAATCCAAATAAATAGCAGCGGCGAAAGCGGGCATCCTTGTCTTGTTCCTTTTTCAACTTTAAAATCGTCTGTCTTTTCAGTATTAATTATTATTGAGGATTTCTGTTCTTTATATATTGCTTTAATGAAGTTAAGCATATATTCACCGATCTCAAGATGTTCTAAAACTTCAAACATAAAATCCCAGTTTAAATTATCAAACGCTTTCTCCGCATCTAAAAAGAAAAAGCCCACTTCCTTTTCAGGATGTTTGTCGTAGTATTCTATAGCGTCCACTACTACTCTTAGATTGTCCCTTATTTGTCGATTAGGTAAGAACCCTGCTTGTTCTGTTTGTATAGTTTCTTTAAGGTGCTCTTTTAGTCTATCCGCTATAATCTTAGCAAAAATCTTATAATCATTATTCAGTAAAGAGATCGGTCTATAATTCTTAACATTGGTCAAATCCTGATTTTCTTTCGGGATCAGTGAGATGGATGCATCTTTCCAGGTTTCTGGTACCTCTCCAGTAACTCTTATATCGTTCATCAATAGCAGTAACACCGGTGAAACTGACTCCTGTAACGTTTTGTAGAACTTCGCTGTAAATCCATCCGGTCCAGGTGCTTTACCTAATTTTGAGTCATTTATTGCATTTTTGATCTCTTGTAATGATACTGGATTATTAAATAGTTCTTTAATTTTCTCTGTTGGTTTTGGTAGCTTTAATGTTTGCAGGTATTCTTTAATCTTTCTTCTGTCTTTGTTTTCCTTCTTAAAAAGTTTTGCGTAGTATTTAAAAAATTCTCTTTTTATTCCTTTGTTATCTATTATCTCAATATTATCTCTTATCACTTTAGTGATAAATTTATTTTCACGTTTTTTCTTTAATTGCCATGCTAAGTATTTTCCGGGTTTATTTGCACCTTCAAATGCTTTTTGTTGAAGTTTTTTTAAGTTCCAGTACATCTCCTGGTTCAAAATGGCTTTTGCTTGGTCTTGTAGCATCCAAATTTCCTTTTGCAGTTTCTTTTTCCCTGGTTTCTTCTTCAGTTCTTCTTCCTTTGTTTTAATGGCTTGTAAAATATTTTCATATTGCTCTTTTTTCTTTTTATTATCTTTAGCATTTAACGATATCAATAGTCCTCTCATCACTGCTTTATATGCATCCCATACGGTTTGAATTTTAACTTCTTTCTGCATGTTTACTTGGAAGTATAGGTCTGTTTCTTCAAGTAATTTTTTAATTATTTCTTGATTATCTAATAAGTCCTCGTTTATTCTCCATCTCTTTTGTTTTTTAATCTGCCCAGCTGTCCATAAACACGGATTGTGATCTGAGATTATTCTGGGTAAAATTTCCACTTTTCTTGTCTTGAAGGTTAGGTTAGTAGTCATCCAAATCATGTCAATTCTTGAATGTGAGTCATGTCTGTTAGAGTAAAAGGTAAAGTCTTTTCCTTGTGGGTTAGCTTTCCTCCAAATATCTTCCAACTTTTCTTGTTTTATCAGTTCAAAAAAGTTTTTTGGAAGCTTCCCTAACGTCTCATCCTTTCTTTTAGAGCGCCTGTCTAGTTTATTATCTACAGTTCCGTTGAAATCTCCTAACATCATAATTTGATCATAGTTTACATTGTCCAATTCCATTTGAAGTTCTTTAAAAAAAAATTCTTTAGCTCCATTCGGAGCATAAATGTTCACAATCAAAGTTTTCACTCCTTGCAGTAAAATTTCAATAGCTAAATATCTTCCATCTTTGTCTTTGAATATTACTTTGGGTTCCAAATCTTTTTTGACATATGTTACAACACCTTTTTTTTTGTTGCTTGCTAAAGAATAAAATTCTTCTCCCAATTTTTTCCTTATTAAATATTTATGGTCTTGGTTTTTAAGATGAGCTTCTTGCAAGCAAATTATATTACATTTTTGTTTTTCCAACCAATGACCTACCATTCTACGTTTTTGGGGTGAATTTAGTCCATTTACATTCCATGTAAGTATTTTGTAATCCATTTTGATATATTCTTAAATATCTCCAAAATCATCTTTATTCTCTCCCAGGAATGCATACATTTCTTCTGTGCTTTTAATCACTACTCTGGATTTGCCATAATAAAAACTTAGTCCTTGAGGTATTTCCCAACGAAATCTGATTTTTTTCTCCTTCAGTTTATCCGTCAGACGCTTGAATTTTTTCCTTTCTTGCAGTATTGCTCTAGGCAATTCTTTCATTACTATGATTTTCTTTCCATCTATTACAAAGGGGTCAGTAAAGCACTTCCTGTAGATTTGTTCTTTTGTTCTTTTCATTGTAAATTGGACAACCACGTCTCTTGGTATGTTTTTGTCTCTTGCATATGTAGAATTAACTCTATAAACAAGATCCATGTGTTCTTTAACAACTTCTTCCTGTTCTTGTAAAAAATCTGCTATTGCTTCTTGCATTCTTGTAAAAATATCCTCATTCAATTTTTCCTCAATCCCTCGAAATCTCAAGTGGTTTTGCATATCTTTATAATGCATCATCTTTTCCATCCTCTCGTTCTCTCTCATTGTCTTATGGGTGTTTTCTTCCAGTTCTTTTACTTTAGTTTCTATATCTTGTGTTCTTGTGGATAATTTTTGAAATTCTGCTTTTAATTCCATGCAATTTTTATCTGCTTGAGCCGCTATATTATTCATTTTAACATTTACCTCTCCTATAGCGTCTAACATTTTCTTTTCCATTGCTTCCATAACGGCTAGTAGCTCTTTTTCTTTTTTGCTGCCATTGTAGGAGAGGACCATGTGGCTGCTCTCGAACTTAGTCCGCGGTCCGTTTTGCCTCTTTAAAAAGATCGATTTTATCTTGTCTTCCAAATCAAACACCAATTAGTGCATTCAAACAAGCTAATCTTGCCAAGTCAAATTATGTTGGTTTCAGCCTTCTACGTTATCTTTGATGTGTCTTGATTGAATTTGTACTATCTCCCACCAACTAAGATCTGAATTTAAGTTTTTAATGCTTTCAACTGATTGTAACTTGTTTTTATTGTACAAGAGTTCATCATATCTTAATAAAAAGATCTTGACAGCCAAGTTTGGATGTATAAAGGCTTCCAATGGGGAGACCCATTTTGGAATCTTAAAATTAAAAAGTTTTTTTTAACTTCTTCCCATACCTTTAATAAGGCTTTCCTGATAATATGTTGTTTAAAATATTTATGTATCTCAGCTTTCTCATACCAAATAAACACATGCCATCCCAGTAATACGTCATGTCCCTTCAAAGCTAAAATTCTAGGGGTTTCTAATGTAATCCATTCTCTTAACCATGTCAGTGATGACCAAGAATTCTTCACAATGATAAAAGCAATTTACACCAGACAACAAGCAAGAATTCTTGTCAATGGAGACTTAACAAGGAGTTAAGTATTGAGGGGGGGAAATGAAATCTTTGGGAGTGGCATGGAGACAACAGCCTGGCCCAACAACAGCCTTATAAACCCAGCATGAACTCTTGTTGACAAAGCTCAGTGGATCTAATGAGGCACAGCAGGGGAAGGGTCAACGGTACTGCGATCACGGGGAGTCTATAGTAGAGGCTAAGAGACTTGGAAGCAGCCTGATAGCCCAGCCTGGCCCAATCTCATTGGAAGCCAAGCAGGGTCTGCCATAGTTAATACTTGAATGGGAGACTATCAAGGAAGTCCAGGGTTGCTACTGTGAAGAGGCAGGCAGTGGCAAGCCACCTCTGTTCATCTCTTAGTTTGTGACAGAGATGTAGCAGTTTAGGTAGAAGGGTTTCAGACCAACTTTGATAATGCCCCCATTTATGAACATAAGAACATAAGAGAAGCCCTGCTGGATCAGACCAATAGTCGATTTAGTCCAGCCTTCTGTCTCACAAAGTGGCCAACCAGTTCTTCTAGACGGCCAACAATGGCATAGAGGCCGAGGCCAGGGGCATAGACTTTCCAGTTTTCCGGGGGGGGGGGGCCTGAGGCTGAACCAGAGTTGCTATGCTAGGTCCCTAAAAGAACCGAGGCCCAGTGACATCATAGGGAGGAGCCAGTGACATCACAGGCTATCCTCACTATCTATAGAGGTAGAGCCATGTGGGATTTAGGAAGGGGCTCCCCAGAAATTTAGGGGGGCATGGGAACCCCCTAGCAATGCCCCTGGGCTGGGCTAAATCCAGGAAAAGGTGGGAGTTGGCCAGTGGTTATAGTGGTACCCATCTCCTGCTGTGTCCTTTATTTAAATTCACTTTTAGAATAGTCACTTTAAGATCTGCAAATATACATACCATGTGTATCAGACAAAGTAATGGTCACAAATTTGACAGTAAGGAAGACAAGATAGAAAAGCCTGTAGGGGAACATTTTAAAAGTTTTCCTGGGCGTTCATTTACAGGAGTCTTGTCATTTACAGGAGTCTGCCTTATTTGTAAGGGTGACTTTGTACTGAGATGTACTAAATTATGGCATCACAGATGCCTTCATTTGGTAAATGCATGGCTGAAGTCTCTAAGCCAGGACAGAATACCAAACAGTTGCTGTGCACTCAATTTCTGAGCAATGTACAGAGTTCAGAGTAGCAGCCATCTTCTTCTCACTTCAAACTCATATCCTATGAGTGAGTGCAAGTCCCACAGCACTGAGCCTATTCCCAGGGGCTGTCATTCCACTCTAACCTGTCATTCCAGTCCCAGAGCACGGATTCTATTGCTAGGGATTGTCATTCCACTCTGGGGACTGTCATTCCAGTACCAGAGCACAGATTCTCTTCCTAGGGACCTTCATTCCACTCTAGGGACTGTCATAGCCTATCTGGGCCCAAAGACTAACCATTCCACATTTTCTTTGCAACTTTTTGTGCTGCAATGTATTTCAGTGGCGCCCATGCAAGTCAATTGGCATTCCTGGCTCCCATTATCTCCAGTGGGCATTCAAGCCTCTCCCATTGTTTCCAGTGGGCAATCCTGTCATTCCTTTTACACATCCCAGTTAATTGTCCCTTTGAAACTGTACCAGACCATTTTAAGTAACAGCAAAATGAAGAGCATGAACATGTACAAAGTGCACATTTCTTGCCAATGTTCTCTCTGGGCTGCACACAGCAAAAGGAAATTTTAAAGACTTGGATCTGCATGCCCCTCCCCATCTTGTTCATGCAGATAGGCTTACCATTTAAAAACAGAAACCCTGTGAGGTAGGTGGGGCTGAGAGAGCTCTTTTGAGGACTGCTCTTGAGAGAACAGCTCTGAAACAACTTGTGACTGACCCAAGGTCACACCAGCAGCTACAAGGGGAGGAATGGGGATTCCGGTTCTCCCAGATTAGTCCATGCTCCTAACCACTATACCAAACTGTAACTCAAAACCTACCTCTTTTAGAAGCAAGTATAAGAAACATAGAACACCCTCTTCACCACATCAGAGCCTTTAAGCAAATCATTTCCAAAACAGTCCTTCAAAACCTGATTACATGAACTAAGCAACAAGCAAGATACACTGTTTTGAAAAGTATTTCCCTCATAAATACTCAGAGATTCTGTTGTCTCCCAGCAGTGACATTTATTTACAAGCAACGGACAACCCAGGAGACTAAAGATGTATAAAGTCCTCAACATGATGCTTAAGTAATGGGGTGGGGGGAGAGAATGAGAAGGCACTTATGGAAACCAAAAACACTGGGACACACTTCAGCTTAGTAAGGTGCCAAGCACATAAAAGATTGGACAGGTCATTTCACTTGTGGTCATTACTGGGAAAAGGTGGTATATCTACAATGTTTATGATCCCATTTACAGTTGCCAGCTGTGGGTTGGGAAATACCTGGAGATTTTGGGGGTGGAGCCTGGAACAAGTGCAGTTTGGAGAGGGGAGGGACCTCAGTGTGGTATAATAAGTCCACCTTCCAAATCAGCCATTTTCTTCAGGGGAACTGATGTTTTGATCTTTGTAGTCTGGAGATCAATTGTAAAAGTACAAAGCCTTCAGGTCCCACCTGGAGATTGTCAACCCTAATCCCAGACCTGGCATCCTTTTCTCCTAGCTTGTTAAGTTAAAAACAGCAGACCATGTGTAAATAGTGTTTCATAAAAGTGACAACACTTGAAAACTGGAAAGTATGTCCTTACTTGAGTTTAGTCTGGTATGCAATTCCAGCAGCATTGGAGGGAGAGAGAAAGTTGGCCCGACTGACTTCTTCTCTAGAAGACTGGCCGAAAGGAACGGTTGTAGCAAATGTTGATGGAGGAGGAGGAGGAGGACGCATGCGGCTGGCACTCCCACTGGCTGGCTCCACACTCAGCACACATACACACACCGATCACAGCGCCATCCACAGCAGGCCCAGGAGGAGCGCCAGGCGGTGGCTGCTAAAGAGGACACATGCAGCCTCTCTCGCACATCTCCTTATTAACCCCCCAGGGCTCACACACTCTTTGCACGTGTACACACCCAACAGCTGGGTTAATGGAGACTCCCCCTCAGCAGCTGCCAAAGGTGAGAAGCAGGACATGTTCAGCCTCACCCCCCCTCCCCGCTCCATGCATTCCCCTGGCGCGCTCTCTCTCTCTCTCTCTCTCTCTCTCTCTCTCTCTCTCTCTCACACACACACACACACACACACGGGGCTGGCAAATGTAATCAAAAGATAGTGGTTTGGGAAGGCTGGCACCTAAGAGACTGGGACAAAAAAGGGGGGGGGTTGTCCTTGCTAAGATAGCATCGTGCCAGTGTGCAAGGAGGTCCCAGGCAGCATGAAGTGAAGGGCATCCCTCCCCCATCCTATTTCTTTTTAGAAGGTTCCTGGATGTCCCTGGCTCATGATAAGAGATACTTCCCCCCTCCCTCCCCCCATTCCCCCTTGCTCACACTCTCACTCTCTCACTCACGCACACACACACGCCAGCCCAGGACAGCTTCCCAACGGCTCCTGAGAGGAGGGGCCTGCATCCCCATGGACGACTGGTGAAAATGAAAATGAAGAGCTGGGGGGCGGTCAGTGTGCTAGCGCAGGCTAGGGGGAACCACCCCAAACATGTGAGAACTGTGAGTCTGACAGCACCTAAGAGGGCTCTAGCCTTCTGACTCTAGGCATACCATAGAGAGGAAGTGCTAGAGCGTCACCCCACACTGCCTTTTCTCCCCGCCCACTGCTCAATTTTTTAAAAGCAGGAAAGGGGTTCTCAGATTGGGGATCCTCTGCTCCCACCTGAGGCCTGCCTGGTAAGCCTAAGGTGAGCCTACTTCCTTTTTTCAATGTGGCCTGGCACTGGTTGCCTGGAGGGGGGGGCTCATTCACCCCTGGAAAAATTTGGGGGAGGGACGCACCTCCACGAAGTTGATGCCTATGGCCGAGGCCTTCCCACGATGTTGCCTCCTGGCTCTGGGATTCAGGGGATCAGCACCTCTGAATGTGGAGTTTCCCCTCAGTCACCAGGACTAGTAGCCATTGATAGACTTATCCTCCACTAATCTATCTAATCCCCTTTTATGGCTGCTCACCTTGACTATTCCCCTCAGATTCCAGGAATTCTCCATCTTGAACCATCACTTTGCCATAGGACTGGGCCTTGATGGCAACAAGCCGCCTTCTTCTGACAAGACTTAGGGAGAAGCTACCAGACTCCGCAGCCTTCCCCTGGCCTCGTCCAACTGACACTCTTCACGACTGTTCTGTCCCCCTTCTGTTGATGGCCTCACCCTGGCAATGGAACCCCCTCCATGTTCCAGAAGCCATCACAATGGTCTCCTCCTTGAAACAGGCAAAGTGGGTAATCCAGTTCCAGCTACCTGAGCCTCAGAGGTTGTCCTGCTGCTGCCTTTTGCTCCAGGGCAGGGATATTAAATGTAAAGTGTCCTCTGAGACCACAGAGCTAAGGAAAGAAAAGGAGCTCCTCTTGGGAGGCAGCAATTCAGTCCTGTGGCCGTCTGACAGGATGGGTGAGGGAGAGGGGACCTTTATGAGACATTCCCTGCCTTCCTACCACCAGCAACGCAGGCATCACTAGCCGGTGGTGTGACATGCTCAGTCTCCTGAACAGGCGGCCTGACTAGCCTGATCTCATCAGAGCTTGGAAGTAAAGCTGGGTGGGCCCTGGTTAGTACTTGGATGGGAGACTAGCAAGGAAGCCAAGGGTTGCTATGTAGAGGCAGGCAATGGCCAACCATCTCTGCCCATCTCTTAGTTTTTGATGGAGATGTACCTGACAGTTCAGGTAGAAGGGGTCCAGCCCAACCACAAAATGCCCCATCACCACCTTGACTGTTCCCCTCTATGGGTCAGAATGCAGGAATTCTCCATCCTGAAACACCTCCAGGTCACAGGACTGGGCCTTGGTGGCAACAAGCTGCCTTCTTCTGACAAGACCTAGAGAAAAGTGGCCAGACTCCTTGGCCTTTCCCTGGCCTTGCCCAACTGACACTCTTCCTGTCCCCCTTCTGTTGATGGCCTCACCCCTGGCAACAGGCCCTTCTGTGTTCCAGAAGCCAGGGAGGGTCATCACAATGGGCTCCTCCTTGGAATGAGCAAAGCAAGCAATCCAATTCCAACTCCCTGAGGAACTCAAATATCTGGCATTAGAGGTTGTCCTGTTGCTGCCTTTTGCTTCAGGACAGGGATATTAAAAGCCAGTACTTGGATGGGAGACCACTAAAAAGTCCAGGATTGCTATGCTGAGGCAGGCAATGGCAAACCATCTCTGAACCTCTCTTGCCTTGAAAACCCTATGGGATTGCCATGAGCAGGGGTCATTTCGAGCAGGAACATGCAGGAATGCCATTCCAGGTGTAACAAGCCCAGGAGAGGGGAAATATGGTGATGCACTGTGGAAAAAAGCAAAAGCATACTAACTTGATCTGTATTTTCATGCTTGTTGTAGGGTAGCTTCCCTGCAGGAGTAAAGGAAACCTGAAGTGTCTTTAGTCAAAGTGTAAAGCTGGCTCACCAGCTCTGAGTTGGGAAATACCTGGAGATTTTTTTGGGTGGAGCCTTCTGACACACTTCCGGTGATGTCAGGGGGTGTGGCGTATGTAAATAAGTTATGCTAATGCACCTCTTTTTTTACGAAACAGCCCCTGTCATTAGAAAAATTCAGAGGACATAAATCACTTTTTTGATTATTAACTTTGAGACCAGAAACTTGGTTAAATTCTTGGAGAACCAATTCAAATGTTGGCAAAGACAATTTAGGGTCTGTGATATAAACAACAATATCATCTGTAAATAAACTTAGTTTGTAAACAATGTCATCAATGTGTATACCTTTGATGTTAGTGTTAAAATGGATTATATTGGCCAGGGGTTCAATTGCAATGACAAACAATAATGGGGAGAGAGGATAGTTTTGACGAGTACCTTGAGAAAGGAGAAAATCTTCTGATACATCACCATTAATCTTAATCCGAGTTTTAGGGGCAGCATATAAGGAGCGAATTGCATTTAGAAATTTGCTCCCAAAACCCATACATTGTAAGAGTGATTGCAAATAAGTGATTTCCACACTATCAAAAGATTTTTCAAAATGTAAAAATAAAAACAAAGCTACCTTCTGAAAATTATTATAATGATTAATAAATTCTCAAGATTTACTAATATTATCCGCCATATCTCTGCTAAATCCTGATTGTATATATATATACAATACAAGGATTGTATAAAATCCTTAATAAAAGAGTTCATCCTGGTCACCAGAACTGTTGTGAAAATTTTGTTGTCCTGGCTCAAAAGGGCAATGGGCCTGTAGGATGAGGGATTAGTTAGGTCCTTTTCTTTTTTGGCAGAATGATGATACTAGAATCGGACCAAGTATTTGGCATTTTGCCATTCTCTAAAGTAAAATTACAAGTGTCAACCAGAGGGGATGCCAGAATGTGGGCATTTTTTAAATTAAATTTAAAGGGATACCCGTCCCTACCAGGAGTTTTATTATTTTTGAGAGATTTGATAATTTTCTGAACTTTCTGAGCAGTGACAGGTTGTTCCATCACATTTCTATGAGCTATAGAGATGGAAGGTATGTAGTTGTGGAAGGAGAAATTTTCAATATTAGAAGAAGAGAAATGATTTGATGAGTAATTATTTGTTGAGAATCAGAGTGAAGATAGCCTTTCGAGTCTCTAATGCAATTTGTATACCTGTCTGACTTTCCAGGACAGAAGATGTATATGTTTGGGGCTCATATGCCAGTATTTTTGTTTACGATAAAGAATGTTTTTTTAGATTTTGGAAGTTTCCAGAAATTCCCATTTTTTTCTTGCAGTTAGCAATCTTTTGTATGTTTTTTTACTACCATATTTTTTTGTGTTTAGATTCTAGAGCTTCGATTTTGCTCTTTAGATTGTTAATGTGTGTCTTTTTTCCTTTTTGTAGGCTACATTTAAAGATATATATTTGCCACAAATGACAGCCTTCATGGCATCCCAACAAGTTAAGGAGAGATACCCAGCTGAGTGTTAAATTTAAAATACTCTTGCAAACCAGTTTCAATAGCTATAAATGTTGAAGCATTAAACAATAAAGCCTTATTTAATGACCATGTGAATGTTTTTCTTTGTGAGGAAGTTAAAGATAAACAAAATTTGACCTATGAATGGTCAGACCAGAGATTGGAATTAATACTAGAGGTTTGAATTTGCTGAATTAAATCATGAGAAGCTAAAACATAATCAATCCTAGTATCTACGTTGTGGACGGAGGAAAAATAAGTGTAGTCATGTTCATTAGGATGAAGCCATCTCAATACATCATAAAGACCATATTTTTGAAATAAGACCCCTAGTTCAGAGTGCGATTTTTTTTGTGCTGACATATGGTCGAGTGTGTTCGGTCAAGATCTGCATCCACAATCAAGTTCAAATCACCTCCTATTAATATTTTACCTTCGGAAAAGAGTTGTAGTTTACATAGCACCTCATCAAGAAATTTGAGTTGCCCATCATTAGGGGCATACACAGAAGCCAGAGTAAACAATTGGCCATCTAAATAACCTTTTATAAAATTTATATCAACTGGTGTGGTCGTGTTCTAATGCTTCGCACTTAAATCTAGTATTTTTCGAGATTAAAATACCTATGCCACGGGATTTAGAATTTCCTGGGGTGTGGAATTGTTGACCCCACCATGAGGAACTCAATATTTGTGTTGTTGTTTCCTGTAAAACAGGATGCTTGCACGTTGCTTGTACAAAAGTTAGGACACCCTTTTGTGCTTAATGCAGTTGCTCAGTCCTCTACAATTGACTGAAAGAGTTTTAAGATTACAAGCCATTAGTTATAAAAAGGCAAGCAAAAATGTAGAAAAGCCAGTAGAAAACAATAAAAACCCAACAAACCATTTCTTATCCAAATATGTAACTGTTTGGTTACAGCAGCTGTTCAGAACATTGAATACTACATATAAAATTACATATGTCAAAATTGATTGTGAAAAGTTTGTAAACAGTGTAAAAAATTTCAAATGAATAAAAATACTAAAAATTGAAGTAAGTGCTATATGATGCCAATAATACATAAGCATATTACCTGTACTTCTAAGAAAAGAATTTATAACACAATGTGTGCACAATGCATAACATAAGAACAAGAGAAGCCAATGTTGGATCAGGCCAATGGCCCATCCAGTCCAACACTCTGTCACACAGTGGCCAAAAACACCAGGTGCCCTCAGAAGGTCCAGCAGTGGGGGCAGGAAGCCCTCCCACTGTTGCCCCCACCCCCCAAACACCAAGAATACAGAGCATCACTTGCCCCAGACTGAGAGTTCCTATCTATACTTCGTGGCTAATAGTCACTGATGGACCTCTGCTCCATATGTTTATCTAATTCCCTCTTGAAGCCATCCATGCTTGTAGCCGCCACCACCTCCTGTGGCAGTGAATTCCACGTGTTAATCACTCTTTGGGTGAAGAAGTACTTCCTTTTATCTGTTTTAACCTGACTGCTCAGCAATTTCATGGAGTGCCTGCAAGTTCTTGTATTGTGAGAAAGGGAGAAAAGGACTTCTTTCTCTACCTGCTCTATCCCATGCATAATCTTATAAACCTCGATCATGTCACCCCTCAGCCATCGTTTCTCCAAGCTAAAGAGCCCCAAGTGCTTCAACCTTTCTTCATAGGAAAAGTGTTCCAACCCTTTTATCACTTTTGTTGCCCTTTTCTGCACTTTTTCCAATGCTATAGTATCTTCTCTGAGGTGTGGCGACCAGAACTGTACACAGTACTCCAAATGAGTTCACACCATCGATTTATACAGGAGCATTATAATACTGGCTGATTTGTTTTCTATTCCCTGCCTAATAATCTCCAGTATAGCATTGGCCTTTTTCATTGCAATCGCACACTGTCTCGACATTTTCATTGAGTTATCTACTACGACTCCAAGATCTCTCTCTTGCTCAGTCTCCGCCAGTTCAGATCCCATCAATGTGTATTTATAGTTAGGATTTTTGGCTCCAATGTGCATCACTTTGCACTTGGCCACATTAAACCCCATTTGCCACGTTGATGTCCACTCGCCCATCCTCGACAGATCCCTTTGGAGTGCCTCACAATCCTCCCTGGTTCTCACCACCCTGAACAACTTTATGTCATCTGCAAATGTAGCCACTTCACTGCTTACTCCCAACTCCAAATCATTAATAAACAAGTTAAAAAGCATCAGACCAAGTACTGATCCCTGCGGTGCCCCATTGCTTACCTCTCTCCACTGAGAAAATTGCCCATTAGTACTCACTCTCTGTTTCCTTTTAATTAGCCAGTTTTTGATCCACAAAAGGACTTGTCCTTTAATCCCATGACTATTGAGCTTACTTAGGAGCCTTTGATGAGGAACTTTATCAAAAGCTTTCTGGAAGTCAAGGTAAAGAACATCTATTGGGTCCCTCTTGTCCACATGTTTGTTTACTCCTTCAAAGAACACTAACAGGTTAGTGAGACAAGATCTTCCTTTACAGAACCCATGCTGAGTCTTCCTCAATAGATTTTGTTCATCAATGTGCCTACTAATTTTTTTCCTTAATAACAGTTTCCACCAACTTACCTGGTATCAATGTCAGATTGACTGGCCTGTAATTTCCCGGATCTCCTCTGGAACCCTTTTGAAAGATAGGAGTGACATTTGCTACCTTCCAGTCCTCAGGAATGGAGGTAGATTTTAAGGAAAGATTACATATTTTTGCCAGGAGATCCACAAGTTCACATCCGGGCCCGGTGATTTATTTGTTTTTAAGTTGTCTACCAGATATAGGACCTCCTCTCTTGTCACCTCAATCTGACTCAGGTCTTTCAACACCCCTCCCGAAATCAGTGGTTCTGGACTGGGCAGGAACTTCTCATCTTCCACAGTGAAGACAGAGGCAAAAAATGCATTTAGCTTCTCAGCCATTTCCCTATCATCCTTCACTACACCTTTCACCCCATGGTCATCCAAGGGCCCCACTGCTTCCCTGGCTGGTTTCCTACTTCTAATGTATTTGAAGAAGATTTTATTGTTGATCTTTATGTTTTTTTGTGATATGCTCCTCATATTCCCTTTTTGCCTGCCTGATCACAGACTTGCATTTTATTTGCCACAGCCTGTGTTCCTTTTATCAGCCTCACTGAGACTAGCTTTCCATTGCTTAAAGAAATCCTTCTTACCTTTCACAGCTTCCATTACTTTGTTTGTTAACCATGCAGGCTTTTTTCTATACCTATTTGTGCCTTTCCTAACCCACAGTATATATTTTCTCTGAGCCTCTAGGTTAGGTGGAGCCTTAAATAGAAGCCTCCCCCAGCAGAGTGTGTGGCTAGTAGCTATTCAAAATTCACCCAGGGACTCAATTAGCAGTTAAACAATGGCCCTTTCACATCCTTATCTCATGCAGCCAGCACTCTGCAACAACTCAAAACTCACACACTTCCACATACAGTACCCTCAGCTAAACCTCCTCAGCTGAAAGCAAATAAGAAAAAGAAAAACACTCACCCTCCTGCAGCTCTCTCCTGCTGCCTTCCAGAACTCAGCTGGTCAGCTCTGGCCAGGTGGAGCCTTAAATAGAAGCCTTCCCCAACAGAGGGTGTGGCTAGCAGCTATTCAAATACACCCAGGGACTCAATTAGCAGTTAAACAATGGCCCTTTCACACCCTTATCTCAAGCAGCCAGTAGCAATAAAGTTTGTAGGCATTGAAAAGTTGATCCTAGCAACAGAAGAGACAAGTGCCTAAGGTTTATGTGCAGTGAAAAGGCAAAATCAACTAATGTAAACAAGAAGAAGAAGAAGAGATTGGATTTATACCCCGCCCTCCACTCCCCAAGGGAGTCTCAGAGCGGCTTACAAACTCCTTTTCCCTTCCCCTCCCCACAACAGACACCCTGTGAGGTAGGTGGGGCTGAGAGAGCTCTTTCCCAAGCTGTCCTTGAGAGAACAGCTGGTACAGAGCTATGGCTTGCCCAAGGTCATCCAGCCAGGTGCAAGTGGAGGAGTGGGGAATCAAACCCGGTTCTCCCAGATTAGAGTCCGCGCACTTAACCACTACACCAAACAACCAGAAAAACAGAACAAAGAACAAGCCCCTCCACCCCACACAACTAAAATGGCCCCCCTCCACCCCCTTCTAAATAAACAAAAACCCCAACCTCTATATGAGGTTACCACTGGGAGATGAAAGTACAAAGTTTGGGCCCTCTCTCTGCTCCAGGGAGCTTGGCTGCCTACAGCAGCCCTGCTGCTCCCTTCAGTGGAGATGTTGGTGGCAAGCAAGCCTCCTTCTCCCACAGATCAATCGCGAGTTAATTAAATTACCTTTAATTGATTTAGCCAGTGCCCCCTGAGGAATTAAAATGCCCTCCAACTCAGATATTCATGGCTACAGGCCTGTTCTTTTGTTTGTTCTTTTGTTGCTGTCTGGTTCCCTTTGCCCGGGAGGAACATTCCTTCCCCTACCCTGCTGCACCTGATTCCTGGTCTGAGTAGGGCTGCCAAGTCCAACTTGGGAAATATCTGAGGACTTTGGGGGTGGAGCCAGGAGACTTTGGGGGTGAAGCCAGGAGAAAGGAAGTGACATCATTTTGTGATGTCACATCCTGTGATGTTGCTTCCACATGCTTCCACATGAACTCATGAAGTTTCCTAATACTGAGCTTCTGCTGCTGCCTTGAGCTTTATAGGCTTGCAAGCAGCATTACCCAGACTGTGACTTTTATGCCACTGTTTTTTGTCGCTGAACAAGAGTCAGTGTTATGTAGCAGTCAGTTTGTTTGGCTGGGATCTGGGAGAGCCTGGCTCAAAACCCTGCAGTGCCATGGAATCATTTTATTTAATACTGAATCAGGCCATTGGTCCATCAAGGTCAGTATTGACTACTCAGACTGGTAGTGGCTCTCCAGGGTCTCAGGCTGAGATCTTTAATGTCACCTATGACCTGATCCTTTTTTAGCTGAAGAGGCTGATACCTCCTGCATGTCAAGCAGATGCTCTATCACTGAGCAACGGCCCTACTGAATCCTTCCTCATCTCGGCAGAATATGAAGCACTAAGTGCTGCACAAGTGCTAAATATGATTTTCATATCATAAGAACAGGAGAGAAGCCACAGTGGATCAGGCCAACAGCCCGTCCAGTACAACACTCTGTGTCACACAGTGGCCAAAAATACCAGGTGCCCTCAGGAAGTCCAGCAGCGGGGCCAGAACTCCAGAAGCCCTCCCACTGTTGCCCCCCAAGCACCAAGAATGCAGAGCATCACTGCCCCAGACAAAGGGCTCCATTTAGACCTTGTGGCTATAATAGCCACTGATAGACCTCTGCTGGATGGGGACAGAGAGAGAGAGAGACAGACAGACAGACAGACAGAAAAAAGAAAGGAAGGGGGAGGGGGAGAGAGAGAGAGAGAAGGAAAAGAGCTGGCAGACCCCAGCAGCTTACCCCAAGCAGCTTACTCCAGCAGCAGGCCACATGCAAAAGCAGGCCCTTCAGCAGAAAGAGCCTCTCTGGGTGGGACTCTCTTGCTCTTTCTTAAAGGGGAAATGTCTGTTGAGGCTTTTTACTGCAGGGCAGGCTCTCTGCAGACATTTCCCTTTTAAGAGGCCAGAGCAGGCTCCGACGTTTCCCTGCTGGCAGCCATTGCCTCCCCCGGTGGCCAATTCTGAAAAAGCGGGGGAAAGCTTTAAAAATCGGTGCTTCCCCCGCCCTACCCGGGGACTTGGCAGCCCTAGGTCTGAGAGAAGCCGTGTGGTTCCGAGGGAGTTTCAATGGCCAGTTGGATCATGGTAACATCTGGGTGACACCAGCATGGCTAGTCAGTATCCTGTGCTGTCTCAGCAGTGAAAAGACACGGCAAAAAGACCCAGCTCCAAGGAGCTGAGAGCAGCTGCACTGGTGTTCACAGCCACACTGCAGCCTGCCAGCTTTCATGGAGCAGCCTGCCATCGTGTCAGGGATGCTCTGGCGTCTGCCTTCGGACTCAGCTGCTAATCTTCAGAAAGATAATGACTGGGACACAATCATTTCCAACCATTTTCTCCTAAACATGAAATTTACTTTTGAATTGGTCTCCTTGAATAAAAAGTTGTAATTTACAAAATTAAAATGCATCAGTTTATGCTTTGGAAATCTCTTTCCAGATGCACATACCAAAGAACACACACCAAGGAAGTGTACTGTGTCATGAAAATCCACATTATTCTCTCTCTCTCTCTGTATATACATATGTATGGGGGTGGGGGGTGGGGGAGAGAGAATTATGCTCCTGGAAGTGATAGAATGTATTAAAAGGGAAGGCCAATCCTGCATCTCTGTGAAATGCTAAGCTGAGCTAGGAATTTATGTGCTTTCTGTAATACTCTTTCCTCCTTGTGTTTAGGAAGAATAATATGCGTTCTGCAATGTTATGCCAAAATTGCACTGAAACAGCTGTCTTCTCTTCATTGGACTAACCTTTTAACCTAAATGATGGCAGACTTTGGTGTAACTAATTAAAGCTTAATGTCTACAGTGTCGGGGTCTTTACAAACTCCAGACTCCTTTATTTATGCTCGTATGGCTCTAAATATTTTAAGTGAGACATTTTTCTTCTGCTTAAATAACCTTTTGGAAACTTGTGGGACTGACTCAGCAGATGTTAGAAATGTATGGTGCCATTTACAGTTGCAAACTTGTAACTCGGATCCCAGACTTTGGAAATCTGACCTTTTCCTATGAGACCTCCTTAAGATGCAATGTGTCTTCTGCACATGCGTATATGGATACTGGCTGATCTTTTAAAATACAGTGATTTATACATAACATCTCTATTCCCCCCTCCAAATCAGAAAACATCAATTTGCAGAACACAATTGACACAGCTGTTTTGAGTGCTATGATATCTGATAACTGTTATTTGTTCTTGTTTTTAATGTCAGCTTCATTAACTACTATCAGATATCACCTTGGCTTCAAGTCAAATAACTTCTGAGGTACGGCACATTCTATTTACACTTTGTTTATGGTTATGAAATTATGTGGTGCCATGCCACTGGAACCATGCTGCCTACACAAGATTCAGAGGGGAGCTCTCTGATTTGCAATGGAAACGTGAGAGTTTCAAGATGGGATTCTAATCTTGGAGAAATCTTAATTTCTTGTGGTGTTCCTGATTTGTTAGTAATCCCAATCAACAAAGTAGTAACTAATTTCAGGAAAGCGCTTTCCTCTCAGTTCCCGGGACAGAAGTAGCGGGTGTCAGCCACCAGTGGGTCTTTGTCTTTTGAGACAGAATGAAGAATGCCATATGGGTTTCATGTGAGTTGCTAAAATAACACTTGAAAGGACATCTTCTATTTTTATGCATAGCCATGCCTCAAATGCTCTTTGTATGAGGATGTGATAACATGCTTCCCGTGAGGGTATCCACTTAGCTCAAAGGAGAACTCCCACTGACTTTTGTGTGTTTTCTGGCCTTTCAATATGTGACTCATTGAAGTGTTGGAGCATGGGGGGCTGGCATAGCTGGTGGCATGGCTTGTAGATACGCTTAATGAAAAGATAATGAAGTGCAGTCATAACAGGTCAAGTTTTCTAAGGCAGTGAATTAAACAAGAATGTCCAAAGAGCTGGACTGAGAGTTTCTTCTGTTAACTTCAATCCTTAGAGAAAAGATCAGATGTGCTGAGTTAAAGTGGCAGAAGACAAGGGAGCGTGAGGAAGACAGGGGCACGGCACAGTTCTGGGGGATGCAGAAGGCAACAAGGGGCAAGAGATGGAATTAAAGAGGTCCAGTTCTATTTTCTACAGTAACCTAACAATGTGAATTTGAGACTCTAAATATTGCAGCAACCATGAACCTGTGTTTAAGATCTTAAATAGAAAGGCTTGCTTTGCAAGCTGCAGGTCTCTGGAAAACCCCTGGAATCTCAGGCTAAAGGGCTGGATCCTGCTGTTCCATTCTGCTAGTGATGGCAACTTTTAGGAAAATATCTGTCTCTGCCTGTGAACCTGGAGAGCGTTGCCACTTGCCAGTCCACTCTGAGCTACATGGACTAATGGTATGATGGTAGAAGGTGGCTTCATATACATTGCATTTGGTTGAATGCAAACCAAATATACCCTTCTGCTCAGATTCCTTCCATCATTGAAAGGGTACCTTTGGATTCGGCTTCATGGTGTTGGTCCAACCCAATATGTTCTATTAATTGCTTCCTTTAAAACAGCTGCAGCAAGAAAATACACAAATAATCAGTAAACAATATCAGCCACCTGATATGTAACATAAAATATACAATTCATATCACACAATGCACAATAAAAGATGATAATCAAGCAAGAAGAAGAAGAAGAAGAAGAAGGAGATTGGATTTATACCTCACCCTTCACTACCCAAGGGAGTCTCAGAGCAGTTTACAATCTCCTTTCCCTTCCCCTCCCCTCCCCACAACAGACACCCTGTGAGGTAGGTGGGGCTGAGAGAGCTCTTTCGAGGACTGCTCTTGAGAGAACAGCTGGTACAGAGCTATGGCTTGCCCAAGGTCATCCAGCAGGTACAAGTGGAGGAGTGGGGAATCAAACCCAGTTCTCCCAGATTAGAGTCCATGCACTTAACCACTACACCAAACTGGCTCTCAAGCTGTCCTGTTAGGATTTTTTTTAATTTAAAAAGACTTCACAGACTTTGTCACAAAAATAGATGAATATCTCAGAAAACATAATTTCCCTAAGATTACAGAAGAACAAAGACAAATTATGAATGCGCCCATAACAATAAGAGAAGTTGTAGAAACTATAAAAAAAATTAAATTTGGACAGGTTCCTGGACCAGATGGACTAACGGGTTTCTGTTATAAGTGTTTTGAAGATGAAATTTTGCAACCTCTACAAAATACAATGAACTCTGTCCTACAGGGAGGAAAGATGCCAAAGATATGGAAAGAGACCAATATAACATTAATGCCAAGGGTGTAGACTTCCAGTTTCCCAGGGGAAGGGCTGGGGCTGGGTCAGAGACATCACAGGCCATTGTCTCTGGGGGAGGCTCAGCCCTTCCTGGAAAAGTTTGGGGGCGGCTCCAGCTTCCCATCCCCCCTGAAGTTGATGCCTATGGGCAAGACTTAACTTTGACAAGAAGTTACAGACCAATATCCTCCTCCTCCTTGTTCTCCTCCTCCTCTTTCTCCTCCTCCTTTTATTCAGTATGCCAGAAGAACTACCTCCTCCCATATGAACCTATCCAACCATTCCAGCCCTCTTCAGAAGCTTTGCTTTGGGTGCCCCTGCTATCTGAGGCTAGGCAGGTGGCAACCTGAGAAAGGGTCTTCTCAGTTGTGGTGCCAAAACTTTGGAACTCCCCCCCCCCCCCCGCCATGGAAATTTGTCTGTCTCCCTCTACTGTTGCCTTCTGCCAGCAGGTAAAGACGACTTTGTTTTGTTTGGCACTTTCTGGCTAACTTCTATTAGCCCTCCTCCCTGTTTATCATATATAAATATTTAAAACAATTATATATGCATGTGTATTTTAAATGCTTTTTAATGTCTCAAGTGTCTTTATTTTTATGTTTTAATGTTTGCTGCCTTGGGGACCCTGAATTGGGTGAAAAGGTGGCACAGAAATGTTTTCAATGAATAAAAATAAAATTATCCTCTATAATTTTATAAGATATGGCGTGGCCACCCAGGCAAAAGCAGTTTAAAGCTCAGCGTGGCTGGGAGGGAATGGGGAGCTCCTTGCATGTGTGTTTTTCACCAAAATTATTATTTTGTGCCATTTTTCTCCCTGTCGGGGTCTTAGTCAAAATTAACCCCTGTGGGGAGAAATGGCTAAAACAATGTGAGCAGGAAAAGGATCCTCCCTTGCATGGACCGGCACTTTAACCTGCCCCCCCCCCCCCCCCCCAGCGGAAGAGCTGTTTCTGCACCCAGGGCGGCCTTTGTCACGTCTCATTTAGCCCCAAGACACTTATACAAATGGGGCTTTTTGGCAGCGGTGGGGAGGGGAGTCAACTTGCAGTCTCTGAATATATGGATTCATCATCGGCAGTAAAGGACAGGAATCACTGCTTCTTTTAGCAAAGGAGAATCCCGCACATTTCCTCTTTTGTAAGTGCAAAGGTGAAGCATGTATGGGTTTCTCTTGTAATAGGTTAGAATCTGTAATCCACAGCTGAAGTGAGATGGTGGGGGAGGGGGAACAATACTAATTGATTTTTCTTGTTCTGTTTTCAGTTAGAGCATCATAAAAGCATCTGAAATCACTGGCTTTGGTATTGATGTTCTTTAGAAAGGACTGCTGTTCAAGGCTATTCCCCATTTCTCTGTTCCTCTTTTCTTTGTTTCAAACAAACATCCTTTTTTTTTAGTAAACACAGAAAGACCATCTACATGTTTTGTTGCTCAGAAAATACATTTCCTTGCCAGAGGTCCCCATAGTCTGTTTTTCCATTGTAATATGACTTTCTATGTCAGTCAGTAATATGGTACCAGTAATTCCTAGCTCTGTAGTGGGCATGTTACCACCATTCAAAAGCACAGGTATTGCCCAGATATTTTGTAAAGGAATGACAGGCCTGTATAGATCAACAATAGTTAACAAAGAGACTTCAGAGAATTAAAAAAAAAAAAACCAACAGAAGAATTTATCTGTGTTTTAAAACTGTCTGTTCTGTTCCACCCTCTTGACTATTCCAAATTGAGGTTCCAGTTGTACTTTTTCTCATGTAACACACTGCTGCTTCATACCGAACAAAATGTTTCCTACATGGTTATCACTTAGGTGTACCTCATGGCAAGAATGAAAAGGGCCATTGCCATGAACATATCTGAGCAGTTCATCTAACACTACTGCAAAAGGATCACGTTCCTCAAATTTTCTTTCGGATGAATTCCAACAGGATAGCCATATCACTGCAAAAACAACAGCCTATTCTGTGACACCTTAAAGCCTAATGCATTCAGCATGGTATGAGCTTTACCAGTCCAGTCTTTTTCATCAGATGCTCACAATAAATATGTCAGGTTGGAGTTAGGTTAGGGACAGGAGTTTTAATAAAGTTGTTGGTGGTATGATAGAGCCACCACTAACTGAGGTGTAGGATTTTGTTTTTTTTTCTGTGGTCATCTCTGGTCAAACAGCTTTTTGAAACAGAAACCACTGACTGCCTCCAGCTTAGGGCTGCCAAGTACCAGCGACTTACCGGCGGGGGGGAGTTGTTCTCCCCCCGGGAGCTCTTCTGGTGTGTGCGCTTTGCACGCGCGCCACGGCAACGTAATGACGTCACCCGGAGGTGACGTCATTACACGGGGGAAGTCGTCCTCACCGGACGACTTCTGGGGCGGGGTTCCCCCCGCCGGCCGAATGCCGGCCGGCGGATCGGGAACCCCTATAGCAGGGGATCCCCCACCCCCTGGGCTGACTTGGCAGCCCTACTCCAGCTTTATACCCTAAATAGGCAGTCCAGGCCTCCTGCTATAGCAGTCTCCCTCCACTCCTCCCCCCCCCATTCCCCACTGGTGATTCCAAGGCAGGAAAAAAGAAAGGGAAATGGTGGGTGTGAGCAGCATCCTGCTGGCACATGGAGTCACTTCCAGCAAAAATCATGGAAGTGGTATCAGGATGCTGCTGTATGATTTGCCCAAAAATCTATGGTTAAACCATAGAGTTTTTGGGAGTCACTCATGTCATCATGACATCACTTCCAGCTCTTGGCAGGTTACCAGGTGTGACTGGCAACTCTAGTTCTAATCCAGGTGTGTAATAGACGTGTATACTTAGCTAGACAAGGAACTGTACAACCAGGTGGTTGAGTGTACATAATTCTTCCCATGCAGTCCTTGCAGGAGAGAACTTGAGGAAGCTCCAGCTGTCTTGCTGGCAACAAACTCACAAAGGAATTAACTGTGCGTGGTGTCAATTCCAAAAACCAATAAATAATTATAATAAATAATTTATAGACAAATAAATAAACCATTTATATAATTTCCAAATCCTAAGCAAAATTATTAATACAATACCCAAATCATAATCAGGGCATAAATGATTTAACATAAGTCCTGTATATGGCTCACAAAATCCGAAACACTTCAAAGGGCTCAGTCCCTCCTACTGAGCAATATGCTTCACAGTGTGAAGGGGGAAAATGAGCTTCCAGAAGATATCTACTTCAACAGTTCCAAAAGAGGAACACTTGAATGGTTCCAAAAGGAGAACTACGGGATTGCTGGCTTCCTCTATATTCTCCACGTTTCACTAATATGGCTTTACCAAGTTGGAAGCCAAGAGCTTGAAGGATATCACTGAAAAACAGTCTCAACGGATTCAATTCAAAAAATCTTTTTCAAAGAGGGCTATGCCTTCACCACAAGCCTGAGGCTTGCAATAGGCTGTTCCATTAACTTGGATATGTTTGTGTTTTTGCTGTCTCTTATTTGTTTGAACATTCTGTAGTTTGGAAGTTTCTGTAAGCCATTTCCTCCCTTCAGGGAGGAAAGCAGCACAGAAATCCTCCTATGTGTAAATAAATAAATAAATAAAGTGAGCTCCTGGGAGGAAGAATCAACGTTTGCACTAGGATTCCCAGGTTCCCGCCAGATTCCACACCCCTGGCTCCTTTCTTGCTGCTGCCTCTACAGCCAGTGGGGAAAAAATGTAAAAGAAAGAGCATGATGTCCCTTCTGGGAAATACCTCCAAGTGACATCAGTCCACTCTAGGAATCTGCGTTCTCTCTCTCCCCCCCCCCCCCCCCCCCCAGTCTCTGCTCTTCAGAACTCCTGCTGGTTACACAAATCGGCTATTCAGGAAAGGAGAGGGTGGTTAGGAATTTTTTTCTCTTGACTAAACTATGTGATTGCTAATTTTCTGACAGAAATATAAGTGTGGAGATTGACTAAGACCATAATCTTTAAAGTACTTCAGAATTCTGGTGTTTTATTTCTTCTTTCTCTGGGAGATGTTACAAGGGTTCAGAAACATATTCAAGAAATATGAAGTACACATGCATGATACTGAATGGTGGTACTAAACTGTTCTTCCTTCTACTATTTACAGTCCCCACAATTATGGATCAACCAGGTAACACTGTGGAATGTGAAGTCTATAACATTTCAGTTTCAACCTAAGAAGTAATGCATGATCTTTCCTGAAAGATTTATGCATATGCGTCTGGATTTTGTGTTCAGTGCCGTAGAAGTCACGTAGGATGATATATTTTCAGCCACAATGGAATCCTGTTTATTTTCAAGGAAATGGTGTTAAGCAGAAATGTAACATTTTTTAAAAAAAATACAAATAAGGATCAATGAAGTTGTAAAATGCCTAAATTTGGCTGGTTTGTCCTTAGCAAAAGCTATGATGATTATTCTCTGCTAGTTTCTTAGATATCTTCAGATATTTACACACACACAAAAAGTCTGTCTGTTTGTCCAGTTATCAGAGATAAAAAACTCAGTTTCTTCTGAACAGCTCAAAAGACAGCCAGGCCACGAGAGCAGATTTTTTGGGGTTTGGGTTTTGTGGGTTTTTTTGCGTTTTTGAGGGGGAGGTTGAGATTTGTTGAGGGTTTATTATGAGAAAAAAATAGAGGGATTTAAAAAAAATGTTGGAACCATAAATGATTCCATTCCAATGTAAGATGAACAAGTAAAACAGAAAGCTTCTTTAAAAAAGGAATGCATGAAGAAAGCTTCTTAATTTGTGTCAAACTTTTGGTTCTTTATAGGTTTTGAGCAGTTTAAGCTCTATCAAGAGGAGAAAATTCTGACAAAAGGAAAAAAGATTTCAGATTATAAAAAGGAAAAAAGAAAAATAATAGCATACCACTTATTAAAATTTAACAGCTACTGCTAGTGAAGAAGATAAAATGATGTGGCAGCATTTGTAAAGGAGAAATAATGAGAGAGTGAAAAAAGAGAAAAGAGTGCTATTTTGAACAACCCTTTTATTCTTATCAAAAGTGACATTTTGTAGCAATTTTCAAATGACTAAACAGCTGCTCTTCCTATATTTGGCAGACTGAATGCTCTCCATACACCTGAAAGGTTGTACTCCTTTTGGTATCAAACTTGCATCTGTTCTTGGTTTGTTGCCGAACACCCACCCACTCTCTCATAAGTTGTAATACAAAACAGAGGTAGCAAAAACAGAAGATCAACTCTGGGAGGGCAGCCTCCCACCCATACTCCTGATCCCCCTCCCTCAATGGAGTAGCGGGGGGAAGCATGGGAGGGACAATGACATCATACAATGTGGTAACATCACTTCCTGTTATGATATTTTTACTGTAGAAATTGGAGACATTCCTAGAGCATCCCTCAGCGTGGTCATGTCACTTCTTGATCTTCACCTGGAAGTGATGCTGTACCCCAAAAACTTTAGCTGTGCCTGGCCTGCACCTGGCGGCTCTGGGTTCAGGGCATAATCTTCATTTATTTATGCACCCTTGTATTTCACCTTTCTACTGTACAAAATCAGCCCTCATGACAACTAACATAAATAAAACAATGAACAATATAAGGACAACTGTTAATTTCTTAGGGGGGAAATATAAAAACCCTAAGCACAGCAGGAACATCACAGAAGCAGTGGTGGTAATTTAAAAGAGCATTAAAATAAGCAGCAGTCAAAAACCATTCATAAAACCCCCAAATCGCTGCTGAACAGCACATAAGCCAGCAAAAGTCCCTCCCCCTCCCCCCAATCCACACAATATACAATGAAAAATGCTCAAGGGATAAAACCATTTGGAGCGGAACATTTTTACTAGTTTCCAAGGTACCAAAACCAAGATAATGTGGTGGACTTCTTGAGGCAGGAAGTTCTGTGAAATTGGGGCTATCACCAAAAATACCATTCTTCATGCCTTTCAGTATATTATAATCTTCCTTATTGACAACATAAAGCAGGGCACCAGATGTCAAGTCATCTATATATCTAATTCCCAAGTGGCCACCCCCAAATCTAAATCTGGAGGGGGCACTTGGGGGGCAGGGAGATTTTCCTGCACACTTGGAGGACTCCCCCTGTGTGCAGAAAAATCTAAAAAGTAAAAAAAAAACTTTGGGGGGATATTTAAATCCCCCCCAAAGTAAAAAAGCATTCCCTGTGCATGCAAAACTCACCTTAGAAGTCACCAAAACTCATGTCAGAAGACAACTTTTCTAACTTCCCTCAGTGGCTGTTGGCAGGCAACTAAGCTTGGTCTCTGACAGTAACGGCCTATTTTGGCCTTTGGGAGGAAACTCATTGTGTCCTTATACCTTGCTGAGATGCCCCCTCCCATGACAGCCAATGTGACCAGCTATTCCCTCTTGGAGAACCATTGTTGCCAATCTCCAGGCGAGGGCTGGAGATCACTCAGAATTACAACTGCTCTCCAGAGGGCTGTGAGGGTCCTACAGAGTCAGTCACCAACAAGTGTCCTTAAACAGGAATGTTTTATTGAGAAAGGTCTGCTGTGGTCATCTGCACTTCTTGTGTTAGTAATGGCTGATGCAGCCCCAAGCAGGACAATTATACAGAATTCAAAAACGGGTCTGGTAATGCATTGCAACCAATCATCATGTCAGAAAAAAGGCCTTAAAATACTGGTTTACAGTTCCCAGGGAAAAAGTGGGAAGAATTAGAGTCAGACAGGAGAAGAGATACATGGGCAGGCACCAACAGTCTCCCAAGATCAGAGCAGCTTGAAGAGCGATAAGCATGCCATGAGAAATATGACATAACATTCCACAGTCCTGATGTCAAGGGTTCACTCATCCCACCTGCTGGGCAGGAGATGGCAGCATTAGCTGACAAGGGCATTGATCAGTTCCCCTGGAGAAAATGGTGGACTCTGTGTCCTTATACCTTACTGAGATGCCCCCCCCCATGACGGCTAATGTGACGTGGCAGTCAGGGTTTCAGAGCACGGTAGAGGCTGCCGGGGGGGGGGGGGGGGATGGAAAGCTGAAGAGTGAGGGGAAAATAAAGGTAGGTTGATGCATGGCTGGGAAGGAGATAGGATTGCCAACTCCAGGTGGGGAATTCCTGGAGATTTGAGGGATGGAACCTGGAGAGGGTGAGGTTTGAGGAGGGGTGGGGCCTCAGACAGTTAGAATGCCATAGACTCTGCTCTCCAAACCAGCTATTTCCTCTTGGGGAACACAGTTGTCAATCTCCAGGTGTGGGCTGGGGATCACTCAGAATTACAACTGCTCTTCAGGTAGGAGAGATCAGTTCCCCTGGAGAAAATGGTGGACTCTGTGTCATCATACCCTGCTGAGGTTGCCACAGTAAATTGACACTGAGTACCCAAGGCCTTCGCATTCTCCCAGAGCCTCTTTCTAGAGCCCATTGTATTTATTTCCACAACAGGCTTTATTCCTAGTTAGAAATAAAACAAGGAGTCTCCTGAATCCTGCCGGGCATAGGTATTAACTGCTAACAACCAGCATGGTGAGTAAAAGCAAAGCAAAGCAAATATTTTGTCTCCAATGTGCCATATTAAAATAACTACACAGTTCACTAAGGAAACATTTATTTAACCCAGAATCTTCCATGATATTACAGTGAAATTATGTTAAGACATCTCCAGACCTGCCGTGTCTTGCTTCTTAAAGAGATGACTATATAACTGTGCTGGGAAAGATGATGCAGGTCTCTCAGCCCAAATGCATGACACACAAATAAGATCTGGATACTGTTGTACAATGTCCATATTTTGATACAGTTTGTCCTCTAATAAGCCCTGCTGGATCAGACTCATGGTCCATCTAGTCCACCATACTGTTTCACACAGCAGCCAGTCAGTTGCTCTAGAGGGCCAGACAGGACCCAAAGAAGGGGAAATTAAAAAGGAATAACACTGGACCATGTAGTCTGTGTCTACCAAGGTGGATCTCGGTGGGGATACCCCAAAATAAAATAATGAAGAAAGTGACTGAGTGATTGTAAACACAAACAAATAGCTTTATTGTATCCAAAATAAAATAAAAAGAATAAAAATATAAAGAACCTACACTAGGCACCTGAGAACTGTCTCCCTAAGCAATCACACATGCGCACACACACCCCAACAAGAGGACAGAGTTATAAAAAGGTAGAAGGGATGAAATTGGGAAGTTTTAGGCAGGGGTCCATTGGAGCGGGAGCGCACAGGAGCGCAGCTCCGGGAGTGAGGAGCCCAGGGGGCGGGCACATGACCAAGCCCCGCCCCCTACTCAGCTTCCCCGAGCAGTGCAGAGGCGCAGCGCCCCGGGGAAAGCCCTGCTAGGGTCTTTACTGTTTTTAATGTTTTGTTTTAATATTGGTACTTTTATCATTGTTCCTTTTACGACTGTGTGCTGCTTTTCCAGAGACTTGCTCAAGGTGGCATATAAATTTTCTAAGTATACCATTTTTTATCTGGGCACATGGCACATAAGTACTGGAGAAATTTCATCAACCCTTCAGCAGCTTCCACCCCATCAGTTTGGTGCAGTGGTCAGGAGTTGGACTCTAATCTGGGAGAACTGGGTTTGATTCCCCACTCCTCCACATGCAGCTGCTGGTGTGACCTTGGGCCAGTCACAAGTTCTCTCAGAGCTGTTCTCTCATGAGCAGTTCTCAAAAGACCTTTCTCAGCCCCACCTACCTCACAGGGTGTCTTGTTGTGGAGAAGGGAAGGGAAAGGGTTGGGTGGTGCACATGTCCTGGGTATCTCAAGTCTACTTGAAACCTGGTGGTTTCAAGGGAGCAGGAAGAGAATGAGGGTGTGTTCTTTACGCTTATTTTTATTGCACCAAGTATTGGATGGGGAAGGGAATGGAGGAAGGGCAGGTCAGTTTCACTCACATGTGGAGGGGAGCCTGAGGGGTGGGTGTTGCCTTCTGACACACTTCCGGTATGCTAGGGGGTGTGGCATATGCAAATGAGTTATGGTAATGAGCTCCTGCACCTCTTTTTCTACGAAATGACCCCTGGTTTTAGGGAAGGGACATACAACCTTAAATCTGGGGCTTGAGATCTGGAGAGGCCCAGGGACAGACACAGCTGAGGTTTAAGGAGCAGAGCCAGAAGGAAGGGTGGGGGGGAAGCCTGCAGAGTGTAGCAGGGGTTCTCAGAAGGGAACCAGAGTTCTGACCAGCAAAAGATCTGGACCAGGGATCTGAGGGGCCATCTGCTGGGGCATAGAGTCATTCTTAGATGGATAGAAGGTCCCTAGGGTAGGTGGGGTCCTGACTTTGTATTGGGTCAAGATAAAATGTTTGAATCTCACTGGCTGGTTCAACATTAACTGCTTTCAAACTTTGGCAGAAATTGGGAAAATACCTTGATTAGGCTATTGTTATTCAAATCTACATGGGCAAAAAGAGCCTGGGTGATGCAACATGATTAATATACTTTAATTAGGTTGAAGTGAGCTAGATCTTCATGGACACCAAAGTTTGGGTTTGTCAAGACAGCTCCTGAAACCGTATGGATGGCAAATTAATGACTTGAGTGCTCTTCTTATAAAAAGGGGAAAAAAGGACCTGGGCCTTGGTAAACAAAATAGCACTTTCCTTGGGCAAGGCAGACACCTATGGGGTATGTCAGGATATTGGGTAATGTCTCCATTGTTTAAGTCTTTTGTTATTGAGAACAATGTGCCACTGAGCTGGGGGAGATTGCACTTAATCAGTTTCCTCTTCTTCCTTCCTCTTCTTTCCTGGGATTTTCCCATGTCATGGCTGTACCCAGATGCCTTTAAGAGATTCCCCAAGTTTCAGATCCCTTTAGCACTTAGGCTAAGTTCAAAATAAGAGAGGGACCCCTACTACCCAAGGGGGTCTTGGCTGGAGGAGAGGGTGGGGTCCTCACAGAACAAACGTGGTTCAGAGGTCAAGGCCTTCCCCTAATGCTTCCTCTTATTACTGGTCTTCAGAGGTTCCCTTAACTCACCATGGCTAGTAGCCACTGATGTACCTGTCTTCTATGAATTTGTCTAATCTCCCTTTAAAGCCATCCGTGCTCATAGCCATCACTACACCCACTGGCAGTAAATCCCACAATTTAATTACTTGTTGAGTAAAGAAGCATTTCATTTTGTCTGTCCTGAATCTGTGTGCACTTCTCATTGACTTGTTTTTTCTCAAATTACAATTGTGCTTTTCTAAAAAAAGTCTGAATATGTACAATTACACTATGCAGTCATATATACCCTAAATCATGTGATGTGATAGTTAAGGGAGGAAGAGAAGAATTTGATTGTCAGAAATATGCTTTCCTTTAAAATATCACTTATTTTCCAGAACTGGGTGGAAATTATTCTGCCCAATATTGCTCACAGTTGCTGCTAATGAAGAAAACCTTGAGAAACAAAGAGTCGCACATTTCAGTTGCTTAGCTAGGGAATGGAGTTAAATTGGCAAAAAGCACCACAGATGGATCACAAGCACAGAACAGTTAACATGTTGATGGTATTTACGGTTTATGAAGGTACATTTCCATGAATAAAAACACTTTTACCTCCCTCTGGTGTCTGCCAAAAGTAATAAATTACTGCTGAATAGGCTTGAATGACAGCAGCCTGTGATTAGCACTTGCCATGGTTTCCATTTTGATGTGGTCGTCAGGCTGAATTAAGCTCAGCCATGCACAGACACACACGCTACAGCTTAGTGCCTGCCCTTTCCCGAACACCCCCCCCCCCCGATAGTGGAATCCTTCAGTGAGATGCTTCCAGCGTCCATCTCAGCACTTAGATGGCACAAGCACCATATATTTTAGAGACACATCACACTAGTAGAGACGAGTGAAATATTCTTCTTAAAATACTTTTGATTTATACACCTCAGCTTTGAATAGCTCTGATGCTCATTATTTTTTACATATTACAATTATTATGTATGTCTAGCAAAACTGCTTGGCTGTTTCCAGTACTCAAAAACACCCACACAATTGAAGCCTAAATTTTCTAAAATGGGAACCTAAATGTTTCCCATATCCTGACCCCAAACCTTGCAAGCTAGTTCCCTTGGCTTCTATGGTGCTTATCAATGTGTGCCCTTTGGGTTGCAGTCCGAAGCATGTTTATTTGATGTGAAAGAAGAAGTTCTCAGCAGAATGACTTCCTTGGAAACTGTGGTGTTTGAGATGATGACAGGTAACATAAAACCTCTTTGTGTGATGGCTTTGGCTGTTTAAAACGAGTATGTGTTCACTTCATGTTGCCATCAATGAGCAATGAGCTTTCCCACAGCAACCTAGGCAACATGTTAAAGTATCTTTCATCAGCCTATGGATCTGAAAGATCACTTCTTTCACTTTTTAGACTTCTCCCAGGTGTGTTTGTTTGGTACATTGGGGAAATGCTGATGGGGGGTGAATTTCTTCAACACTCACATGGATTACGAAGTAACATAGAAACACATGGGGGTCCTGCTGCAACATATCCAGTTCTTTGTGTTAGAATCCATATAGATGAGCTCTGCAGCTAACCTTCACAGCTAGCTGAAGCCTGGGAATGGGATGGCTGGAAAACATGAGCTGAATGCCTCAGAAGCTGGCTAGGAGATGGCTCAGAAAGAGCCAGTGAGAGTAAAGACAGCTGCTGCAGATCAAGAAAATATTCTAAGCACTCAGACACCGGAACAAGCAGAGAGAAGCAACAGTGTCTGGAGACTCCAGTCTGTATCTGGCATTCACTCCACATTTTCTCAGCACTCGACCAGGTTCCCCCTTGCCTTAGAATATCTGTTTTCATTCAATCTGGTATGCAGGTTTTCCTGTGTCAGTACTTGCCTCAGCAGTCATTAGCCACCTGAGCCAAGTAATTCATAGCAAGGTGATAAAGACAGAGGGAGAAATAGGGGCAGGGGAACTGACAGAGATCAATGAAGCCATGTCAAGTTGTTTTCTTATTGTTCCCTTTGAATCAGAAGTGGAGGAAGGAAAACATGCCGCTTAAAACCACATTCAAATACCCTGGGGCAATGTTGTATTGACTGTAGTCACCCCTGAATGGCTATAAATCTATGCAGAAGATACCATAAAACCCAATGAACAAAGAAAGTGAAAGCAGCATGCAGTGTAGAGGGAGATTAACCTCCCAACGTGGCTGTGGAAAAACTGCCAGGAAACAGACGGGTGCAGAATCAGCCCTCGGTGGCCATCCAGTAACTGGGGCATAGGGGTGTGAGGAGACCACAAGGGGAAGAGCTGTGTAACCAGCCAGGTGACAGGCACAGAGGCCGGTGAGGAACCTGGGAGGGAGCTGGTCGCAATTTGAGTGAAGATCCCCCTGGTCTGAAGCCACAGGTGACAGCTGTTGATCATATTTTTTGACGATGTGTATGTGTCACTTGCTGAATTAGGTTATCTGCCATATTGGTAAACAGAGCAAATCTTCATGGTGTGTGTGAACTACCAGTGAATATTTTATTGCAATTAATGAATTATTAAAATTCATTTTTGTTCTGGTTTTTATTTTTATACATTTTATTTAATTAACTCTTTTGGTTATTTGATTTTGTTTCATATGCCTAGAGTTGCCAACCAACTGGATAAAACAATGTGGATCAGTGTCAGAGCATCTGCTTGGCATGCAAAAGGTCCCAGGTTCAATTCCTGGCATCTCCAGTTAACAAGGACCAGGCAGTAGGTGATGGGAAAGACCTCTACCTGGAGACCCTAGAGAGTCACTATCAGTCTGAGTTGTTGTTGTTCAGTCGCACAGTCGAGTCTGACTCTTTGCATCCCCATGGACCACATCACACCAGGCCCTCATATTTTCTGCTGCCCTTCGGAGTTTGCTCGATTTCATGTTTGTTGCATCAATAACACTGTCAAACCATCTCATCCTTTGCTGTCCCCTTCTTCTTTTACCTTCAGTCCTTCCCAGCATCAGGGTCTTCTCCATTGAGTCTGATCCAGTATAAGGTAGCTTCACGTGTTTAAGTGTACCTTCTGTCCATAGCCAATAAGGGGAGAGGAACAGGACCAAGCTCTGCATTCCTCCTCAACTAGCCCTTTAACATGCTTCTAGGGAGGGGCTGTGGCTCAGTGGCAGAACATCTTCTTGGCATGCAGAAAATCCCAGGTTCGGTCCCTATCATCTCCAGTTAAAAGGACCAGGCAATAAGCGATGTGAAAAGACCTCAGCCTGAAACTCTGGAGAGCTGCCACCAGTCTGAATGGACAATACTGACCTTGATGGACTGACGGTCTGATTCATATAAGGCAACTTCATTTTTTACATGTTTAATATATGGAAGTTTAATGTATGGAAATGGGCAGTTGATGCTTTTCATGGCATAGAGGCAAATAACATCTGGGTTTTTTTTTCTCATTTAGCCTCTATTAAAGGGACAGGACAGGACATTTTTCTTCAGGCCTTTTTATCTGGCAATTTAATAATCCAACCTACTATACCACATGTAAGAACAACTTGGGTCCATCAATTCAGTGTACTGTTATAAGTATATTGGAGGAAGGTTTTATTGTAAGATACAGTATACCAAAGCAAAGAGATTTCCTTGAGAATACTGATCCTGGAACACCAGTAATTCTACATCCTACCAAAAATATGTATAAAAATGTCCCCCCCCCCCCCGGTAGACCTGTTATCTCTCGTTGTTGATACCACATTCTTCTTGACAAAGAGAACAAGAAAAAAACAAAGCTATCAAAAAGCAAGGACAAAAGATCTAGGGAGGGACTTGACAGAAGAGCAATGGTCAGCAATATGGAAAAAGAAATAGCAAGATTTCAAAATCAAACATCATACAAGCAACAGCCTATAAAGTGATGTTTAGGTGGTACCTAACACCAGAAAGAATAGCGCATATGTCATCAGCTACCACTGCACTATGCTGGAAGTTATGTGGTACAAAAGGGACTTTTATACACACGTGGTGGGAATGTGGGTGCATAGCAGACTTCTGGAAGCAAATTTTAAGAGAAATTAAAGAAATTACAGGCCAGACACTAGAACTGAATCCATCAACGATTCTATTGAATTGTTGGCAAAAGGAAAACCTCACCACAAGAGAAAGGGACTTGATCATTTTAATGCTAACTGCTGCAAAAGCAGCCATAGCACAACACTGGAAAGACAAATCTCCCCCAAACTTAGCACACTGGTACAGCAAGATATGGGACTATTTTATGTTCGAAAAATATTCAATATATAAGGAAGGTGGGGAAGCAGTAAGGGAATTGTTTAGCCCAATAGATAAATGGTATCCTTTCCTCAATAAGATGGCAAAAAAACAGAGAAAAATGTGAAAGTTGGTCACATTACAAATACTGGCCTATTATTACTGGCTAACTTATAGAGTGGTAAAGAGAAGAAGTTATATAAAGTTAATACTATGACTGAGTAGCACTTGTTCTGTTATAACTTGTCAAATGTTATAATAGATAGTATAGTATTTTTAATTTTTTAATTTTTTCCCTCCTCTTTGTAACAATAAGAAACCTGGGTGTATAAGTGTCCCATTATTCAATGTATTGTACAAGGTTGGATTCAAGTTTGTATTGAAAAACAATAAAATTTTCTTTAAAAAAAAATCTCTCGTAACTGTCCTGGACCCTCTATCCAAATGTGTTGGGTTTTCCCCTCAGACCATTTGTGTCCTTAATGCCATCATATAGAAGAGACACTACTGATTTTATTAACAAATTAGATAATACAGTTAATAGAAATAGGGAAATCCTTTGGGTTACGCCAAATGTCATGTCACTCCACAGTAACATTCCTCAGAGGGAAGCATTATCTGTTACAGAAAAAACCTTAAATAGGATAAATAATAGGAACCCCCCAGCTCTTTTTTTGTTATGTCTAGCTGAAATACTGCTCACAAACAACTTCTTCTAATTTAATGACAAATTATATTTTCAAATTAAAGGCATTGCAATGGGATCCTCATTGGTCCCAGAAGTTGCCAATTTATGTATGGGCAGTTTTGAAGATAAATTTCTTTATTCTGCTAATAATTTTTTCCATAGTTGTATCATTAAATGGTGGCAGTCACCACCCTAAATATATGAGGGATAGTTTACCATTCAGCCAATTCTTATGGCTTAGAAGAAACTGCTCAGATATTTATGACTTCAAAAGGAAAGCTTCCACTCCTAAGCACAATTTATCTAGTAGGGGATCTGGTGACAAAACTTGTTCCTTTAAATCAGTGGTACAGCCATGGGCACCCACATGGCCCCACAGCCTGCTAACACCTTTATGGCTGACTTGGAGCAATGCTTCCTAAATGCCCACCCACTCTCAGCTCTCTTATACCTGTATTACATTGATGGCATTTTTATTGTCTGGACACATGGTAAAGAAGCCCTGGACATATTCTACCAGGCATTCAACAGCTTTCATTCCAGCATCAACCTGACAATGAAGCAATCTATGCAAGAAAAATATTTTCTGGACACTACTGTAAAAATACACAATGGATGCATAGACATCAACCTATACTGGAAACTCACTGACTGACAAACATATCTACATGCCTCCAGGTACCATCCTAAATATAGCAAACAATCCACTATATACAGCCAGGCTCTACGCTACTGTCATGGGCCAGCCTGCTTTAGCTGAGGATCACTCAGCTGATGCTGATAATATCCCCATCAGCACCTCTGAGACTCAACCAGTTGATGCTGTCAACAACCCTGGGACAACAGAGGCAGGTCCTAGTGCCCCAGTTGTTGTGGACCGCAGGTACTCTGGCCCAGTGAACACTGGGAACATGGAAGAGGCAACTCAGAGACGTGGAGCCTCAACAACCTAGGATCTTGGGAAGACTTCACAGGCTGTCTCGCCTCCCCTTTCCCCAAAGCCAGGGGAATGCAGGAGGAGGCGGGTGCGCTTGGAGCTCCTCGAGAGGAGGCAGAGTGTGTGCCTTGCAGCCTGGTGACTGCCAGATCAAGAGGAACACCTCGGGTTAATGAGCCAAATAGATGGCTCTCTTGAAGCAACGAGATCCAGCTGTGAGCCACCGATAAAGGACCAGGCTTCAGATGGAGTAGGTGTGGGAGCAACTCATCACCTTTCTGGAGACACACGACCACACCACCCGGACCTGTTCCTGTCTGCAACTCCTGAACCTTTGGCTTCAACCCCAGGCCTGCTTGACTACACCTCTTGGACCTGCTCAGACTCTGCTTCTTGGACACTCGATTAGCTTCCCTTGTGTATGACTCTTGGACTAAACTCTCGATTTCGCACTTCTGGTTAGTGATTCTGTCTCATTTCCTTGGTCTCAGCTGAGTGTACTCTGACCCAGGACAGCTACAACCACATCTCCTCCAGTCCTACAGACAGATTCTCACATAAGAGATCTACAACAAACCTTTTTGGAACTAAGAATCCAGCTGATGAAGTCAGGAAGCAGATTAACAAAGCCAGAATGGTACCCAGAGAAAACCTGTTGCAAAACAAGCCCAATAACAGACAATCATTTCTTTCTGGAGCGCACTGGAGTGACGCTCTGACAGTAAGGGAGCCATGCCCCCTGCAGCCACAATCCTGGCTTACCAAGGGAAGGCAGGAGCGGGGTGAGAGCTATGCACAGCCTCCATTCTCTGTGCCAGCCAGGTGCTCCCGAAGGGAGGAGGAGAGGCCAGCTGGGCTTGGTGTTGCAATTGGTTTGCCGGGGTCCTTGCCATAGATCTCCAGGCTGGGACTTCCCCCGGAGGATGAGGAGCACTGCATGGGGCACTTCTTCATGGGTGATGCCTCCTAGCTGGCTGACCCCCGAGGCTCCGGCTCCTGGCTCGGGCTGTCGCTCCTCAGTGGGGAGGGGGGGAGTGAATGGGAGAGCAGGATGGGGGGCATGGCCATGCCGCAAAGGCCTGTGGGGGCTGTAGTTTCTCTTCCTGCCATCACAGGTGACACAAGAGGCACGGAGTCGCCGGAGGAGGAGGAGGAGGAGCGCCCCCAGCCCCACCTCCCTCCCCTCCCGGGCAGTGCTTTCACTTCTGCTTGACGGGTGGGTGGTGGGGATTGCAGTGGCTGTGGAAGTGCATGGCGTGCTGCCTGAGGTGGTGGATGAGCTGCTGGTGCTCTACTTTGAGAACCAGTGGTGCTCTGGTGGGGGGTAGGTGCAGAGCTGCTGGCAGAGGGGCAGCCACACCTGCCTTGCCTTTGAGAGCCCCAATGGTGAGCCCATCGGGCCAGCCAGGAGGGAGGGAGGCCAGGGCAGGGAGGCCAAGTGCACAGCCTCATGGGCTGGCTCAGCCACTGGAGGGGCCTGAAGGCCAGTTACTCAGCCCAGGAGGGCAGCCAGCCTCGCAGGCAGCGGCAGAGGAGTAGGTCCCCAGCCCATTTCACAGGGGAGAACCGCTGAGCTGAGGGAGCCAAGAGCCTCTTGCCTCCCCTTGGGGCAGGTGCAGAGTGCCACTCTCTGGCTAGCCCATGCCTGTGGCCCTGTGCCTTTCCTGGCCACCCACCAAAAGTGGGTGAGCAGAGGAAGGCTGGGGGAGCCCCTCTTGCCTTCCCAGTCCCACCTGCCTAGGCCTTTGAATACCTCCCCGCACCTTCCCTGGCTCGCCCGCCAAAGATGGGCATGTTAAATGCCTTTCTTTCCCTTCCCTAAATCGAGGAGGGGAAAGAAAGGCATTTAAAACATCCTGGGTTGCCCTGCCTGATCTTCTCCAGGTGCCCCACAGCCATGGGGCACCTGGAGATTATCAGGCAGGGAAGCCAGGCATGTTTGCCTGCCTGTCCTTTCCTTCCCCAGCCAGCCTGCTGCAGCGGGTTGGCTGCAGAAGGGAAGGGAAGGCATGTAGACTTGACCCCTTCCTCCCCTGAGTCTCTCCGCTTTTGTGGAGAAACTGGGAGGGGGCATGTTTAAATATCTTTCTTTCAGGAAAGAAAGGCATTTTAAACATGCCTGGGCTCCCTGCCTGCCCTTCTCCAGCTACCCCATGTCAGCTAGAGAAGGGAAGGCAGAGAGCAGACGTGGGTGTTGCCCTCTGACACACTTCTGGTGTGGCATATATAAATAAGGGGGTGTGGCATATGCAAATAGAATATGTCCAGGGCTTCTTTACCATGTGTCCAGACAATAATAAGCTAATAAGTTATGCTAATGAGCTCCTGCACCTCTTTTTCTATGAAATGACCCCTGACAGAACACCACTGGTGGTCACATACAGCTCTCATCTCAAATAAAACAGTTCAACTCATCATCAACAACTTACAACCTCTACTGGATAATGACAGTTCTCTTTCACAAGTACTGGGGGCAAACCTTTTCTTGCATGTAGATAGCCCCACAATTTCAAACAACTCCTTACCCACAATAATGCAACAGCTAATTTGAAAATGGACACTGGTACCATAGCTTGCAGTAATCCCAGACTCCAACTTTGCTACCACATAGACCCAGATAACACCATCACTGGACCTAACAACATCAACTGCACCATCTCAGGCTCATTCACTTGCTCGTCTTCTAACATTGTATATGTCATTAAATGCCAACAATGCCCTTGGATTCTCTATATAGGGCAAATAGGTCAAACCCTATCCCAAATGATAAATGAACACAAATCTGACATCAAGAATCACAAGACTGAGAAACTGTGAGAGTTCTGCTCAGAGTAGTCAAGGATCAGATCTTGGTTGGTTAACCACAGTTCTTTATTTCCAATCTCTACATTAGTACAGCATCTCGGATTATTGTCAGAGATGAGACAAATTATACAAGCGGGTCTATTATACCATTCCAAGGAGTTTGAATTACCCATAGGTAGCCAATCCCCTTAAGGGAAAATTGGCGGGCAAAAAGGTGTCCTGACCGTTTGGTTCTCACAGGAAAAGAGTGAGGTGTTAAGCAGTAAATTTCCTCTCCCAAACCAGACCCCTCAGATGTTACCAGTTCACATAACAATCAATGGCTTCAAGGTTTTTGCATGTGATAAGAGATGAGAGGCATCCTCCCTTGAAGTTCCTGCCGGAGCAGCTGGAATGCGGAGGCAGGGATGTGAGGCCTCCTTGTTCTCGCAAATCATTGGTGTCACCCTCCCGGTCTGGACAAGCATTATTATATTACGGTTACATAGAATCCCAATACATGACAGATACATAGGAAAGCTAAAGGCATACATGAAAGTTAAGGGGAGGAGGCCGGACTAATATATTGTCTGAATTAGCAGATTCTGACAGAAACCTGTAGAAGAACACTTCAACCTTCCAGGACAGTCAATGGGTGACTCAAAGTAGCTGTTTTATTGCAAAGGAGCTTCAGGAACAGACTGGAAAGGGAAAACTGCTGAATTACAAGTTGTTACAACACTCCAAACAACCTCCCCAGGACTTAATAGGGATATTGGTTTCTTATCTCACTATGTATACTAAATTCATTCAGTCCTCACATCTGTATTCTCACCAAGGAGGGCTATACATCCTCTTTACTTTAGTGTATTTCTTATTCAGAATTGTAAATTAGAATAGTGGTTGTAATGTAATGCAATGAATATTAGAATGGTATATTGGAATGCATTTCTCAGGTCTGGTAACTGAGAAGACATACGCTGTACTACAAATCACCCCACCTCAAAGAAAAAGATATTAATAGTTACCTCCATGCTTGAGAGGAGACAGATGGAGTGTGATGGCAGGGTCCTGGTTGATGGCTCTTAGCTCTCCACAATTAAGAAGGATACATATGCGCATCTATAGCCAATTTTGACATATTTATTTTCCTCACTGTTTCCCCCCAGAATTAAATATAAACAATGATGACCTTATAGACTTAGCTTGTTTTTCCTGTTTGCATCTGTTAAAACATCTTCATTATGTTGTCTGCTAATTTACTGCTCTCACCCTATGCCTATATGTTTGTACTGGTAAGTTCCATTTCATTGTATCTAAAGAAGTGTGTGTGCACACGAAAGCTTATACCTTGAATAAAACTTTGTTGGTCTTAAAGGTGCAACTGGATTCAAACTTTGTTCTACTGCTTCAGACCATCATGGCTACCCATTTGGATTTAGCTAGTAGGGGCTATCCAAATTGCATACTCCAGTCTGCTTATCCAGTCTTCCAGACAGGAAGAAATCACTCATGAACAAGAAGGAAACTGCTTGTGATCAGATTATATGCAGTCTTTCTTATAATAATAATAAGTGTGGGTCTAAAAAAAGTGTCTTTAAAATTGGTATTTGCTAGAGAATATTAGTTTATGTGATTAAAAAACCTATGATTGCTTTTAGGAGAACTAAGAATCTGAGGGAATATCTAGCCCATAGTAACACCCAAAAATGTGTAAGTCAACATACAGTTCTACCTGGTACTAATCCTCCTCAGGGACATTTTGCCTATGGAAATTGTAACTGTTGCATGTAAACATGTAATATAAAATACTTTATAAACCCTTTAGATTTAAAAAAAAATACTAAAGGATTTCAAACATTTAACTCTGCATATGTCATATATGTCATCCAATGCCCCTGTAATAAACTTTATGTTGGAAAAACAGCTAGAAACTTAAGAACACACACAAGGGCTATTTTTGGGCAAAAACGCACAGGAGTGGAGTTCCGGCTGGCTCCTGAGTTGGCCATGCCTACAACCAAAACCTCTGGTATGCCTAGCTCCCCCGGATTTTCTTGTCAATTTCACTCCCTGCCAGTCAGCTGAGAGTGAAATTGACAAGGAAAAGCCTCTCTCTGCCTTCTCTTCTCTAGCTGACATGTCACAGCTGGAAAAGGGCAGGCAGGGAATACAGGCATGTGGAAAATGGCTTTCTTTCCCTCCCTGATCTGGGGGAGGGAGAGAAAGGCATTTACCCAAGCCCCCCCCCTGCACTTCCCTGAGTCCACAAAAGCAGAGAGGCTCAGGGAAGGAATGGGGCATGTTTGCCTGATTGCCCTTGGACTCCCCAGCCTGTGTGCCTTGGCAGGCGGGCTGGGGAGACTGAGGGCAGCCAGGCAAACATGCTTGTTTCCCTTCCTGATCTTTCGGGGGGGGGGGTAAGAGAAAGGTGATGCTGAAGTTCCTGGGATCTTTCAGATCCCAGGCACTTCAGAAGTGCCTTTCCCTGGCCATCTGGTTGGGGGGGGGAGACTAGAAAGGCAATGCTAAAGTGGGGCAGAGAAGCTCGGGGGGGGGGGAAGAGGCAAGCTTCCATGCCTGCCCTGTGCTTTTCCAGCTCCCCACCTTATATGCTAATGAGCTGTGCTGTCAGGGGTGTGGCCTATTATGCTAATTATACAAAAAAAGCCCTGTGCATAACAGAACATAAAAGTAATATTAAATCAAAAAGAACAAATGCCGGAGAGTTTCCGGTCGGAGGAATGGAGGTCTGACACGCTTTGCAAGTGCGCAAGGCGGACAGCGGCTCTTCTTGACAGCTTGGGTGGACAAATCCACCTGACGCAACCTCACACAGGTAGTGTGAGGACTAGCAAGCAATATAATCCAGGTTTGAGCAAGCTCGGTGAAGGAAACGTCTTGGAGGAGACTTTTACAACACCTTGAGCACTGCAGCCGAAGAAGATTTCTGCAAGTATCTCTAAGAAGCCGAGCTGAGCTGATCAAATCAGCATAAAACCTCCAATTCCTCTGATTCCTTAACAAAGAAGACAAAGTTTAAATGTTGGGACCACATCTGAAGCGAAGTAACAACATAAGGTAACAGGAAAAACGTTTTTGCCTTACCATTACCGCGTTTTGAAAGACGAAAAGCAGATCGGGTGAAGCAATAGACTGTTGCAGATTGGATGAGTGCAGTTTTGAAACGTTAAAAAGCTGAATTTGAACTTAAAAAGCCAAAAAAACAAGTTTTTTAACATTCCTGCGGTTAAGAAGAGTCGGGAGGGGGAGCCAAGCATCGTGAGACAAAGAGGGGAGGAGGGAACCAAGCATCGCGAGACCAAGCTGTGAGGATTGAGACAGGAAGTGACGGCTTGAGGAGCAGACAAGAAGGGAAAAGGAGAAGAACCGGAAGAGAGCAAAGGGGACTGTAAAAACTGCCGGACCAAAAGGACTACAACAGGAAGTGACATGCAGAGAGCAGACAAGTAAGCAAGAGGAAGGGACAAAAAGGAAACTACGGCAAGCCAGAAGCAAGGTAAATAGACTGTAACCTTTGACACGAACCATAGAGGAGTTGCGCCCACCATTTTGGATTTATAAAATTTTCAAACATTAATATCTCAAAAACTACATAACTTAGAAGGCTAAAACCAGCGGAATTTGAACTGGCAAGACATGCTTGTCTGAATACACTAATTGGTGACTGATTTGGAAAATAAGAAAAAATCGATCTTTTTTAAAGTGACAAGACGGACCGCGGACTAAGATCGAGAGCAGCTACATGGTCCTCCCCTACAATGGCAGCAAAAAAAGAGAAAGAACTGTTGGCTGTTATGGAAGCAATGGGAAAAAATATGCTGGATGCAATAGGGGAGGTAAATGCAAAAATGGCAAGCGCAGTTGGAGAAGTAAATATTAAAATAAATGCCATAGCTGCACAAGCAGATAAAAAATTTATAGATTTAAAATCTGAATTACAAAAGTTAACCACTAGAACACAAGACATAGAAACCAAAGTAAAAGAACTGGAAGAAAATACTCAAAAAACAATAAAGGATACTGACAGAATGGAAAAGATGATGCACTACAGAGACATGCAAAACCATCTGAGATTTAGAGGTATAGAGGAAAAATTAGGTGAAGATATTTTTACAAGAATGCAAGAAGCATTAGCAGATTTTTTACAAGAGGAGGAGGAAGCTGTTAAAGAACATATGGATCTTGTTTACAGAGTCAATTCTACGTACGCAAGAAACAAAAATATACCAAGGGACGTGGTTGTTCAATTTACAATGAAGAGGACAAAAGAACAAATCTACAAGAAATGCTTTACAGACTCCTTTGAAATAGGTGGAAAGAAAGTTATCGTAATGAAAGAACTGCCCAGAGCAATTTTGCAAGACAGGAAAAAATTCAAGCGTCTGACAGACAAACTGAAAGAGAAAAAAATAAGGTTTCGCTGGGAAATACCACAAGGACTGAGTTTTTATTATGGTAACAACAGAATAGTGATTAAAAATTCAGCAGAAATGTACGCTTTTGTTGGTGAGAACAAGGAAGAATTTGGTGATATTTAAGACTACAACAAGATGGATTATAAAGTACTTTCATGGAATGTAAATGGACTTAATTCACCCCAAAAACGTAGAATGGTAGGTCACTGGCTGGAAAAACAAAAATGCAGTATAATTTGTATACAAGAGGCCCATCTTAAGAAACAAGACTACAAATACTTAATAAGAAAAAAGTTGGGAGAAGAATTTTTTTCATTGGCAAGTAATAAAAAGAATGGAGTTGTAACATATGTTAAAAAAGACTTGGAACCCAAACTAATATTTAAAGATAAAGAAGGAAGATACTTAGCTATTGAAATTTTTTTACATGGACAGAAGACTTTGATTGTGAATATCTATGCCCCCAACGGAGCTAAAGAAACTTTTTTTAAAGAACTACAAACGGAACTGGACAGTGTAAACTATGATCAAATCATGATGTTGGGAGACTTTAATGGGACTGTGAATAATAAAATAGATAGGCGCTCAAAAAGAAAAGACGACACACTAGGGAAACTTCCAAAAAAATTTTTTGAATTGATAAAACAGGAAAAGCTGGAGGATATTTGGAGGAAGGTTAACCCACAAGGGAAAGACTATACTTTTTACTCCAACAGGCATGATTCACATTCAAGAATTGACATGATCTGGATGTCTACTAATTTAACACTTAAGACAAAAAAAGTTGAAATTCTACCTAGAATAATCTCAGACCATAATCCTTGTTTATGGACCTCTGGGCAGACAAAAAGACAAGGGAGATGGAGAATAAATGAAGACTTATTAGACAGCCAAGAAATAGTTAAAAAATTACAGGAAGAGATAGATTTATATTTCCAAGCGAACATACAAAAAGAAGTAAAAATTCAAACTGTGTGGGATGCGTACAAAGCAGTGATGAGAGGATTATTGATATCACTGAATGCTAAAGACAATAAAAAGAAAAGAGAACAATATGAAAACATTGTGCAAGCCATTAAAGTAAAAGAAAAGGAACTGAAGAACAGACCAGGAAAAAAGAGACTGCAAAAGGAAATTTGGATGTTACAAGACCAAGCAAAAGCTATTTTGAATCAAGAGACTTACTGGAACCTGAAAAAATTGCAACAAAAAGCATTTGAAGGTGCAAACAAACCTGGAAAGTATTTAGCATGGCAATTAAAGAAAAAACGTGAAAATAAATTTATTACTAAAGTGATACGGGACAATATTGAGATAATAGACAATAAGGGAATAAAAAGAGAATTTTATAAATATTACGCAAAGCTTTTTAAGAAGGAAAATAAAGACAGAAAAAGGATTAAGGAATACCTACAGTCATTAAAATTACCAAAACCAACAGAGAAAATCAAAGAACTACTTAACAGCCCAATATCACTACAAGAGATTAAAAATGCAATAAATGACTCAAAACTAGGGAAAGCACCTGGATCAGATGGATTTACAGCTAAGTTTTATAAATCGCTACAGGAATCGATCTCACCAGTGTTATTGCTATTAATGAATGACATAGGAGTGACAGGTGAGGTCCCGGAGACTTGGAAAGAAGCAACCATCTCACTCATTCCGAAAGAAAGTCAAGATTTAACCGATGTTAAAAATTATAGACCAATTTCTTTGTTAAACAATGACTATAAGATTTTTGCCAAGATTATAGCTGATAGGCTTAAGGAACATCTTAAAGAGACTATACAGACTGAACAAGCAGGATTTTTACCTAATCGCCAAATAAGAGACAACTTAAGAGTAGTAGTGGATGCTATAGAGTATTATGATAAACATCCGGAGAAGGAAGTGGGCTTTCTTTTTTTAGACGCGGAGAAAGCGTTTGACAATTTAAATTGGGATTTTATGTTTGAAGTGCTGGAACATCTTGAAATTGGAGACTATATGCTTAATCTTATTAAGTCAATATATAGTGAACAGAAATCCTCTTTAATAATTAATACTGAAAAAATGGATTACTTTAAAGTTGAAAAAGGAACACGACAAGGATGCCCACTTTCGCCGTTGCTATTTATTTGGATTTTGGAAGTTTTGCTACTAAATCTGAAAGAAGATAAAGAAATTAAAGGCTTAACAATAAAAAGTTTTTCTTTTAAATATAGAGCCTTTGCAGACGACGTGATGTTTATAGCCGAAGACCCTATGACTACACTACCATATTTGTTGCAGAGAGTAAGAGAGTTTGGTGATTTGGCTGGGTTTTATGTAAATAAGAACAAATCAAAAGTGATGTGTAAAAATATGTCAAATAAGAAGCAAATTGAATTACAAAATCTTATAGAATGTGAAGTGGTGAAAAAAACAAAATATCTAGGTGTAAACCTAACAATGAAAAATATTGATTTGTATAAGAATAATTATGAGAAACTATGGCAGCAAATTATGCAAGATATTAAAAGGTGGAATGTATTAAATTTGTCACTGTTGGGTAGAATTGCAGTGGTTAAAATGAATGTGCTACCAAGAATAATGTTTCTGTTTCAAACTATTCCGATTGTGAAAGATGTAAAAACATTCAAATGCTGGCAGAAGGAATTGACTAAGTTTGTGTGGGGAGGGAAAAAACCAAGAATTAAGATGAAAATAATGTGTGATGCTAAAGAGAGAGGTGGGTTCCACTTACCAAACTTAAGGCTATATCATGATGCAGTATGTTTGACTTGGGTAGGGACATGGACTATGTTACAAGATAGAAAGTTATTGTCCCTGGAAGGTCATGACTGTAGGTTTGGGTGGCACACATATTTGTATTATGGTAAAACAAAAATGGACAATATGTTTAAGCATCATTATTTGAGAAGAACATTAATCGATACGTGGACAAGATATAAAAACTTTTTCCCAGAAGCGATACCTATGTGGATTGTACCCGCAGAAGCTTTAAATCCAGTATCACGTCACAAAGGACAAGATTGGTTGAAGTATAGAGACTTATTAACAAGACATGGTAAAGACTTTATATTGAAGGAGCAGCATCAGATGGACTTTGATTACGGTTGGCTAAGATATAGACAAATATATGACATGTATAGAAGTGATAAAAAATCTGGTTTTAGAGAAAAAAATAATGAAATAGAACAAGTTTGGGAGGAAGGTGGGAAAAAATGATCTCTAAAATGTATAAAATTTTGTTAAAATGGTTTAACGCTGATGAAATGGTAAAAGAACAAATGGTAAAATGGGCGATAAACTTTAACAAAGACATTGAAATGGAATCTTGGGAATTTTTATGGAAAAATGCTATGGGTATATCTGCATGTTATAACTTAAAAGAAAATTGTTTTAAAATGATGTACAGATGGTATATGACACCAAAAAAAATTGCACATATTAATCAGAATATGTCTAACAAGTGTTGGAAATGTAAAAAGAAAGAAGGTTCTTTTTATCATATGTGGTGGACTTGTGATAAAGCAAAGACTTATTGGTCTATAATACATGCAGAAATGGAAAATTTTTTGAAATGTACATTTAAGAAGTTGCCTGAAATGTTATTGCTTGGACTTAAATTAGAAGAGATAAATGTAAAGAAAAGGACAATAATATGGTATATGATAACAACAGCAAGAATGGTGTATGCACAACATTGGAAAAATGAAAAAATACCAGATGTGTGGGAATGGTTGAAAAAATTGTTATATATGGCTGAAATGGATAAATGGACTAGAAAGTTAAATGACCTGTACTCAGAGACCTTTTTAGAAGATTGGAAAGATTTGAAAGAATATGTTGAAAAATACTGGGACATGAAAAGTTACATTTATACATGGTTATAATAACATAAAGCAATAGAATTAGAGTATGTGAATGTATTAAGGATAATTAGATAATGAAGCTGTTTTTTTATTTTAGAATTATATAAGATTATAGAAAGTAAGAATTAGTATATAAGTATTTTTAAGGTGTATGACCGTTACCAGAAATGTAAACATAGATATAAGTATTACTATTTTGGATAAAGTGGAAAATGTGTTATGCTTCAGATGTGGTGGGAAACTGCCAATACAAGATAAAAACAAGATTATACAAATAGAACAAAATGTTATATAATATAGAAAAAAGGATTTGTATAAGATAATTTTAATGTTTTGAAAAATAAAAATTTTTACAAAAAAAAAAAAAAGAACAAATGCCACATTGGCTAAACACTTTATTGAAAATAATCAAGGTCCCTCTGGTTTTATTTTTTGGTCTGTGCAGAAATCAACCTGTAAAAATGAAAGGGTGCTACTGAAAAAAAGAAGCAGATTAGATTGTTAGACTTCAGATACTGACATCTAAAGGGTTAAATCTGTCTTTAGAATTGCATCAGTCTCTGTAAAAAGAGAGAGCGCGATTGCATCAATTAGGTGCCAGAATATAGTAAAGTCCTTTCAGCGACAATTTGCAACTGATTTTATACTCATTTTGAAGAGTTACTGCAAGATGAACAGGTTTGCAACATTCATTTAGACACAGAAAAAGACTCTTTTAATTTTGAAACAAATCCTGTTGGGTGAGGGACAGCTTTATCTTATCTCTCTTATTTACAGGGAGTTTCTTTTCTTGATGCAATCTTGAGGGCAGAATAAGCTCTAGCAGTTTTGTATGCAATTGATATTTTACTACCTGGATTTTGACCTTTAATATAATATCTTATTTATTTATATAATTGTAACTATGCCATTAGTTATTTAAACTCAGTGGTGTAACTGTATATTACAGATTCCCCGAATGAAGCCTGTTGGCAAAACACACAGGGGATTTTTGGGAATTTTAAATGAGTAATAAAATATATTTTCCCCTGATTTTGTACCATCATCCATCTCCAGTGTTAGGAAGGGACAACGGATGGGTGGGAGGTTTCCTGCTGAAGTGGGACACCTGGCAAACCTGTTGCAAATACCACTTCTCTCAATCTGCTACAGAGCTGTTTTAATCTCCCAGTCTGCTGTGGTTGCCTAAGGTCATCCAATGGCAAGGCCAGCTCCAGCCTTTATTTGGACTGCAAAGACAAGGGAGATTGTCAAGCACCCGGAGAGCTACATATATGGCTATGGGTCACATTAAGCTTCATGGATGACAAACTTCGCAAGCTGGATCTAAGCTAACAATATGTCACTATTACCATCCATCTTGCTAAAATATATCCTATTATGATTGTGGAAAGTGCTGTCAAGTCGCAGCTAATTTATGGTGACTCAGTAGGGTTTTCAAGGCAAGGGGTGTTCAGAGGTGATTTGCCTGCCTCCATGTCATGATCCTGGATTTCTTTGGCTGTCTCCCATCCAAATACTAACCAGAGCCAGCCCTACTTAGCTTCCAAGATCTGGAGCTAAGAGTTAGTATTATGGTCCTATAATTGTTGGGAGTACAGCTAGCGAAACCTTCTTGTCCTCTTATGCTCCTGCTAAAAGAATATGTTCTGTCAACTAGTCAGCTGAGTCCTTAGAGTATTTTAAAAGGTCAACTTCTCCTTTTAGTTCTGTTTGTTGTAAAGTTATATTCTTAGGAGATCAATGTTCTGAAACTTGATAAAATGCTTGCTGTTTTTAACTCTTACATTTCACAACAGCGCTGTTCTTGCTAAACTATAAATTTGTCAGCATGCCCACTTGGCCTACTGGGGTCACTGGAACTCTGAGAGTGAATGAAGTGCTTCCTTTTACCATTGCCTATAGTGGAGGAAAGGGCTGCAGTGGCTCAAGTGGTTAAGATGCTGAACTGCAGACCAGAAGATCGGTAGTTCAGCAGTTCGAGACCCAAGTGCTGCATGATGGAGCAGTTCGAAAGCAAGAAATTGCAAGTAGATAAATAGGTACCACTTCAGTGGGAAGGTATGTAAGCCAGCACAATGCTTTCTGAACTACACAGGAAATAGCCATCTTGGCATTTTAACCAGAGACTTGTCTTCACAAGACACCATCACAGCAGGCCAAAACCCCTCCCCTCCTACAACATCCTCCCATTTGGTACAACAAAGGATTTTCTCACAGAGATGTGAACACAGCAGGACATTTCCTGGAAGAACCGGTTTTGGCTGCCAAAAGGTCCTACCTTCATCTAAAAGACAATGCTCCTAGCCGATGATGTCAGCTTCCGGCCCTAGGTATCTCTCTGACCATCAGGTAGAATCAAATGCTGATCACTCCTCCTAGCCTCTTTCCCACTGGACAAGAGCTAGCGGGTGGACTCTTTAAGGGGTGGTCTCAAGTCGGGCATCTGGCTAAGCCTGCCCCCAGAAACCTCTCCCACCCCCCCGAATAAAGGAAAGTTCCCAGCACCATATCTTTCTCTTACATCGCCTGCTCTCTTTGCATCGCCCTCTCTCTCTCTCTCTCTCCATGCTCTGACATGGCTCCTAATCCACAACCCTCCCAATTCCCTATAAACTCATCTTGTTTCTCTAGCAGGAACACACCAACTCTCTCTACACAGGTAAATATAAAATGTCAATGATTTCCTAATAATGCAACTGTCCCTTTAATTCTATCTGACTTTCTAGAACTGTATGAATGTGTGAACATTTCTGTAACACTTGAATAAGCTACCTTTTATTCTTTAAGTAAAAGAAAACCTTTTTATACTGATAACAGTCTCCTTGTCAATTTCTTGGTTTGTCTGGAAGAGGCAGCAATCTCTGTATAAACAGGTGCAGATTCTTTAATACCTACTGCTGATTATTAAGAGCTAATATTCCCCAAATATTTATAACATAAAAGAGCAGTCAGGCTAACAGGTAACAGCATTCCGGGTGCCTCGGCATCTAGTCATGCCGGCCACATGACCATGGAAATATCTTTGGACAGTGTTGGCTCTTTGGCTTGGAAACAGAGATGAGCACCACATCCCCAGAGTCGTATTTGACTGGCTTTCAAGCAAGGGAAACCTTTACCTATAGTGGAGGAACTGAACTTGCATGCACAAGAATCCATCAGAGGACTGCAGTAAACTACACCAATCCACAAAGGACAGTAACTGCACAGCTGATACAAATGTGATGACCATTCAGTCCCAAGTGCATTTGATGGAAACATTTTTTTTAAAAAAATCTGAGGACTGACCATTTACACCCAGGACCACCAGTCATGTCCAACACTCATGACTAGAGCTGGCTCTAGTATGAATGTAGAAGGTCCCAGGTTTGATCCCTGACATCTCCAGTTATAAAAGGATCAGGTACCAGGTGATGTGAAAGATCTGAGACCCTGAAGAGCTTCTGGTGGAGTAGACAGTACTGACCTTGATAGACCAAAGGCTGCTTCCTGCTTCTCTAGAAGACATTCCTCCTTGGTTTGCATGTTTCTTTATTTTCTCAAATCCTTGTCTTACAGTTCACTGAGAATCACTCTCACTAGTAATTCCCCCTAATTAATCTCACTGGACTAAACAGTGATTTCATTATTTATTGAACATCATTTAAGAAAGCAGAAAGGAAAAGAGATGATGAGGTAGACTGTTTGTAGCCCAGAACAACATCTACAGTAAAAATAAACGGAAATTAATTCTGACAAAATTGTTTGACATGTTTGGGTATAAACCAGCCACACACATTTGTACACGCACACACATGCCTTGATTTATCTACAGTTAAAAAGTAAAGCCATATTTTTTATCATCCAGGTATTTTGTTCTTCTTTTCCAGTAACTGGAACAATGATCCACCTAAACTCAAAGTAGAATAGTTTCTGGTGTTTTGAAATTTGGAAAATACAAGGGAGTTGGCAAATTTTACCAGTCTTCCAAATTTTGAAATCAATTGTTCAAAGGTATTAGCCAGTTGAAATCTAAGGGAACAGACACTTTCAAAGTTCACTATAACTCGAATCTTTCCAGAGCAGTTTTCAGACTGGGAATCCCAAATGGTACATCCATAATGCAACTGAGATCTGAAACAGGCATTGTATCCACTGAAATAAACATTTGAGTCTATTCAACTCTTGGGTTAAATTACTATATTCATCAGTAGTTACTAAAGATCTGCTTGATTAAATAGTATATTTCTTGACTACAAAAAATAAGCCAAATGTTACATATCTGTAACCTGGGGATTAAACTTGTTGTTAGCCATTCAGTCGTGTCTGACTCTTGGCAATTCTAAGGGCCAGCTCTCTCCACATTTTCTGATCTTGTACTGTTTCTTTTAGTCATTCCATGCCCAGGCTGGTGTCAACTTTTATGCTGTCTAGCCACCGTGTTCTTTGGTGGCCTGGTTTCCTTTTGCCGCTAACCAATCCAAGCATAATTGCTTTTTCTAGTGAGTTCTTCCACATGAAGTGGCCGGAATAAGTTAATTGCAGTTTTATGATTTTTCCTTCCAATGACATGTCAGGTTTTATGTGCTCCAATTCTTGCTTGTTTGTCACTTTTGCTGTCCAAGGAATGCGCAGGAGCATTAAACTTACAGAAGCACAAATGGAATTTAAGAACAGACAGAAAACCTGGGATTAAAAATCAAGTACTCCAACAAAGCTCTGCAAGGAAGCAGGTTGTGAGAACCTTGTAAGATCCAATAAGCCAGGCCTTATATTGAATATAGTCCTTTTATTTCTTAATGGTCTACTCAGTAAGCATTTTCAGTGTTAGTGATGACAGTTACAGGGCAGAGGGTAAATTATACTATATTCAAACACCAGAACAAGAACCTGGCACCAATCAGATGAGTGGCAAAAAGGCGCAAAAATACTAGCCGTTGTGTTTCCACCAAAAAGGCGTCGAACAGAGTCAGCTCAGACTTGGCAGCCTTTCCCCATCTCCCACTAAACTTCCCTGCTGATTCCCACACCCCCACCACCTGGAGTCAGTGCCATTAGAAAAACTTCAAGGTTACAAGCGTTGCTCAGAGAAACAGATACAGGCATGAGAACAAACTGGGGGGGGGGGAGCGAGAGAGCACTCAATGACATGGAGAGCAGCAGGCACCCAACTCCCGCCTGGGAAAAATGTCAGGAACCTGACACAGGCCCAGCTCCAGTGCCAAAGTGTCTGGAACAAATGTCTGGAATAAATATAGGTCTGTCTATCTGTTTATCTATCTACCTACCTATCATCTCAGGGGTGTCAAACTCGTTTGTCATGAGGGCCGGATCTGACATAAATGAGACCTTGTTGGGGCAAGCCATGTGTGTCAAAAAATGTAATGCCAGGTAGCGGAGATATGAACTTTATAAAGGACAGAAACACAAAGGGTTTTTTTAACGTAAAATAAAAACATACTTAAAACATTAGCACTCTTGCAATATTTTGTTTATTTAACAGTGTCTGATAACTGATGCATTCTGCTCTGAATTATTGTATCAAAATGTCTGTGCTGTTGCAATCTTGAATATGCTGTTCAGGTGTGTATCTGTAAGCTGCAAACCTCCAATGATGCAGCAGCAGCAGCAAAACTGGAAGAAGAAGCAGAAGACACCAAGTTCCACTGCAGGCCTGATAGAAGCCCTCCGGGGCCTGATCCGGCCCCCAAGCTGCATGTTTGACACCCCTGATCTATCTATCTATCTATCTATCTATCTATCTATCTATCTATCTATCTATCTATCTATCTATCTATACACACACATACACACACACACACATACCAAAGTTTTAATGTAAAGTTCTATCAGGATTGGCTAAATGAAAAGGGTCAAAATAGTAGGGAGAGCAAATAGTTAGAAATACCTCTAGGTACCTACATTTTGTAACTTCTCAGTGTTGTAGCAGCTCAAACTACTCCGGTGTAGGTAATTTTAGTCCTGTTCTGATTTTCTGGTCTAGTTAGGCTTGTAGATAGATGGGTTGCAAACTTGTGTATTGACCACATGGTGACTTGCCTGCCTGGTGTGAAGGTAGTGGACATTACAGTGGTCTAGATAGGCTGGTAGACAGTGCTGAGGAGAAGCCAGTGGTCATGGTACACGTTGACACCAACGACATGGGTAAATGTAATCGTATGTGCGGGAAGAAAATTTTTATATAGTTATAGGTTTGTGTTTAAAATGAAGTTATCCTATATGTTTTAATCAAAATATATTTGTACTTTTAGCTAGCTAACAGCTAGCAACCTGAAACTATACCCAGAAGCCTTTGCTGGGCCTGTGCTTTCCTTTGTCTCAAAGACTTATTCTCCAAACTGCACATAGGCAGGGAAATGGCCCCACATTCTATTTCCAGAATATGAAACTAAATCATCATAGGTATGTGGAAGCCTATACCTTAGGCCATAACATGTACCTGACAGGAAAACCATTGTGGTTAAAATGTAACCCCAATTTACAAATCAATTGTACCCTGAAAGTCATGTTTCACACCTCCCACTTCCCACATCAGCAACAATGCCAAGCACCACATTATCGCTCATGCCAAGCACACAAAGAATATCCTGCCCAGAGCATACTGAAATGTATCATGCAAAATACAAATGGCTATCTATATTGTTTTGTAAACAAGATGTGCCTCCCTGGAATGTAGAGAACAATCTCTTGTCACTGACTTGACCATCGAATGCTTTCTGATGTCAATTGATGTATTTAACAAATGGAAGAACTCTAGCAACTCTTTGATTCTTGTATTCTCCAGTGGTTCGTACGTCAAATTCTTCTTTTAATTATCCTTGCAGATGGACTAATTACATTCTTTTTGAGCTTTTAAGATAATGTTTCTAAGGAGAGGTCGGGCAAACAACTGGCTTCCTCAGCGCATGCGTACAATCTGTGCAACTCTTTGATTCTATGTGTATAAAAGTATCCTGTTTTCAAGGGATCTTTGCTCACTTTTGGAATCTAGGAAAAGCTCTGCTACTTTGAACTTCTAAAGGTGCAGCCTGGGGGGGTCCTCCGTATGCATGCTGGGGAATGGACTTAAATCTGCCCCATTGTTTTGACGGTATTTTAAGATGCCGCAAATAATAGCAGAGCACCTCTGTTTCTTTATATAGAGTATTTACATTTATTTACACTGGACACTGGAGATATTTACACAGAACTTCAGTAGCAATTTCAGGATACAGACCGACAAAATGCTACGTAGACAGTTGTACTCCAAAATCAGAGAGAAGAGCATTGAACTGCTTGCAATATATATTTGCATCAACCAATCAGGTTACAGTATTTACAATAGCTGAGTCATGGTGACTGTTCTAGAAATACGGTGCAATCCTAGTCACCTGACCTCACTGGCTGTCAAATTAGAAGGATCTAGCTCACAAGCCCATGACTTACTGACATCTTGCCAGCAATATGACCAAATGCTGTCATGTTTGTCTTATTTGTGTGTTTTACTGTATGTTGCTAGTGAAGTAACCTTTTTTCCACTAGGCATTCAGCAGAAGCCTCTTGCTGGCTGAATGCCTAGGTATTTATCCTTGAGACGTAAATAAACTATTGTTATATTCAAGACCTTTGCTCTTGAGTCTCTGTTAGAGAGTGGGTGGGTATCTTTTTTTGCACTCTTACATGGCCCAGGTAAGGGGCAACACCAAATGGCAGAACTGAGGTACATTTTAAGATACGTGTACTAGACATATGTCAGCACATTTCGCACGCCAGTGTTACCAATGCCCTGAGGGTGCTAAGGGTCTTTGACCTGTGTCGCTAGCCAATAACCACATAGTTCAAACAATCATCCAGGCAGTAGAGGGTAACAAAAGAATTTATTCTAATTAGGAACATCTCACAGCAAAGTTTAGTGTGGATGTTCAATTTGTTACAGCCAGGAGCTTGCTTATATGCTCTTGTTGCTCCTCCTCATTTTACATCATCAATGACATCACTTAGACATGCACAGTTCACTTTTCTTTGTTTAAAAGTCCATCAATTATGTATTTGGCAAACATTGTGAGACTTCTGCTCAAAGTAGTCAAGGATCAGATCTTTGTTGATGAAACACAGTTCTTTATTTCCAATCTCTACATTGGTACAGCTTCTCGGATTATTGTCAGAGATAACACATATGACAGAAGCAGGTCTATTATACCTTTCTAGGCAGTTTGAATTACCCATAGGTAGCCAATCACTACAGGGGAAAAACGGCGGGTAAAAGGGACTCTGGCCGTTTGCTTCCCACAGGAAAGAAAGTGAGGTGTCAAGTTGTAAATTTCCCTTCCCAAACCAGACCCTTCAGATGTTACCATTTCACATAACAATCAATGGCCTCGAGGCTTTCGCACGTTGATAAGAGATGGGACTCGTCCTCCCTTGGAGTCTCAGCCGGGACGAATGGAATGCGGAGGCAGGAGTGTGAGAGGCCCATTGTTCCCATACTTTGAAGTTGTCATCCTCCCGCTCTGACAGTTACACAAACCAGGCCTGGTCAGGGTCATAAACCTGGGGTCACATATTCTACATACATACTGGCCAAAGGGAGGGTTTACCTAAGGGGGGGCAATTACATGGCAGGTGTTATAGAAGCATCTATCATACATACATGGCAATAGGAATATAGTATGGCATACAGACATGACAGTGAGAGGCATAGCAATGAAACAGAAGACATAGCTGTAAGCAATAGAAAAAGCAATAGAAATACTTTGTCTGAATCAGCAGATTCTGACACATATGTTGTTACTTGGCTGCATCTCAAGTTTTACAGTGCAGGTGTAGTTCTCGTCATGCTCATATTTGATTTACAATTTTGTTTACTTCCTTTGGCTTTACTCCCAGACTTCTCCACCTTTGAATGAACTTTTCAGGCTGAGTTCATTCTCAGTACAAATTTTTATCAGTTCTGTTACAACATTAGCTCTTGCATCAATACAGTATATATAAAAGCATAACAGTATTCATAATACCGATTATTTCTATTAAAATACATGGACACATTGAATTTCTGGAAAAATACAGCATAATAGCATTGTTTTCACAATTAAACTCTTTATATGAATTCTTTTAGTGTTTTAAAATAGCCTATGGCATAAAGCTCCTTTAGATGTGCTACTTCTATTAATCAATTTTTATTTTGGTCCATTAGAATATTTTATAGAATATTTTATAGAATATTTTATAGAATATTTTTACAAATAGTTAACCTTTTTTGTCTAAAGCACATTAGCTTACTTTAACCAGCAGGAGACACCATTCTACAATACAAATTCTGTATTCTTAATTGACCCTTTAATTGATGCCAAGAGTCATGATTTAAGATCCACCTGCACTTTTTAATGAGCAAATGTGCATGATCCATTTCTGTGACATCATCTGGTCATTAGTAGTTTGGTCCTCCTTAACAAACTTCAAAGCACACAATTAGTTTCTTTAGCTGACCTGCAATTGAATTCTATTTTGGCTGGGTTCTCTGAACACCTGGTCAGTTCTGAGTGTCTAATGATTTCTCTTTTAGACAGTCTTTTTGCCCTAAGCTCAATAACTCTCTACAGCAGAGCTTAAAACTGCTAAAGCTGCTGCTTTTACAAACATCTTATACATATTTTTCTTTAAAATACTATAAAGGGTTCTAAAACCATAATAGATTAGGAGAAGGAATTTCTCTCTGTTACAGTATATAGCTGTCCTTTCACTCAATTAGGCTCTTCCTTTTGAAGTACAAGATGGAACACTAAATCTTAAAGTTGGCAATAATTTCTTTCCAACTAGAACTGCTTACATTACACCTATTCATTCTATTATTCCAGTTAGAAATGCAACCATAGTATTTTCTTCTTTACGTAGCAACATCCCAAACCTAAAGAGTACTGGCATAGTCTGGGTTTCCCTAAAGCTCACAAACCACTGCAATAAACACAAGCGTTCATTCTCAGCTATAGATGTTCAGATATTTACTCAGCTTATTGTCTATAGAAAATACAATTGCAATTTATTTAACCTTATTAACTTTTGGCATCCCTTAGCTTGGCTGTTGAATCCTTGCCAGGTAATTTGACCGATCACTTTGTTAGGTCCTTTGAAGCAAGAGGATTCCATCATAAATCTTGTCAGAATGAAACGCTGTAGTCAAGAGAGAAAAGCACTTGCAGCTAGCTCCCAATTAAAAAGTTGACGTAAGAACAATTTCTTGTCAATTAAAAATGATTTAAACTACTTGCTTTAATAATGCTGTTTAGTGGTTCAAGCAGTTTGTCAACTCTTTAGGAGATTCCCAAAGATTTTTCTCCCCTAGATTCCTGTAAACTAGTAATAATCAATAGAAAATCACTTGAACTTTTGAATGTCTCCTACAACAGTATGGAAGAAAAATTTAGGCTGCTAGACAGGAGACTTGAGGCCAGGACCTCCAAGGTAGCCTTCTCATGAGTACTTCCTGTTCCATACACAGGGCAGCTAGTCTCATTATTGTTGTTGTTGTTGTTCAGTCACACAGTTGAGTCCGACTCTTCGCAACCCCATGGACCATATCACGCCAGGCCCTCCTGTCTTCTGTCATGCTCTAAAGTTTGCTTAATTTCATGTTTGTTGCATCGATAACACTATCTAACCATCTCATCTTTTGCTGTCCCCTTCTTCTTTGACCTTCAATCTTTCCCAGCATCAGGGTCTTCTCCAGTGAGTGCTTCCTTCTCATTTGGTGGCCAGAGTATTTGAGCTTCATCTTCAGTATCTGGCCTTCCAGGGAACAGTCAGGGTTGATTTCTTTTAGGATTGACTGATTTGATCTCCTTGCAGTCCAAGGGACTCTCATTATGTGACACATTTTTCTTTGATTGTATAATTGTTTTGGAGAATGTTAATACAATGTTAAAATGTTCAGTGTATAAATATCTATTATTTTAAAAATAACAAATGGCAAATGTAATTTCAGCAGTTTGATAACTATCCTTATTAACCAATTCTGCAAGTCTGACTACATGATACCAGTACATAGAAGTCTTCCCAGCAGGATGTGAGAGTCCTACAGAGTGAGTCACCAACAAACATCCTTAAAGAAAAGGTAATCTTTATTGAGAAAGGTGTGTTGTGTTCATCTACACATTCTGTGTCAGTAATAGCTAGAAAGATCCCAAGCCAGAGCAATTATACAGAATTCAAAGACGGTCTTGCAATGGAATGCAACCAATCACATCAATAAAAAAAGTGCTGAAATATACTGGCTACAAGTTCTCATAGAAAAAAGCGGGAGGGTGTTTCAGCAACTGACTAGCTGCCAAGGTCAGAGCAAGACAGCGAGCAATAAGCAAGCAGGGAGGGAAACATAATATAACATTCCAAGCAGCCTACGTTTCAAGACAGTTCAAGCCACCTCCCGGGCAGGGGATGGCAGCATTAGCTGACACAGGGCAAATAGTGCTTCCTGAGCTACTTTAGATGGGAAGATGGTGCTGGAGAAAAAAACTCTCTCCCTGTGCCATGGTCCAAATCCAAATTAGGCCCCAAGTGCCTGGGAAGAGACTTCTAAAAAACTGGGAGGTCTTCATAAAGACCTTCCAATATATTGTCTAGCTGGGTCCTACAATGACTTCATGAGATGCTACAAGTAAATATAATGATATGAATCTTATCCAATCAATATGTGTAAATTTTCCCTAAGAAAATTAGGAGTTCATGTGTGTATTTACATTTATTTCATTATTTATACATTAGATATATACATTAGATATTCTTTAGATATAATAAGGCAATACCCAATTCCTCTTGCCCTTGCCATCTTTTAGCAAGATGCACAGATAACTAGTTTTAATTCTGACATCCTTTTTCTTGTCCTTCTATCATCCTTCAGTTGAAATGTCAGCCTTTCTGTATTTACATACAATTTAAAATCCTTTGAATGACTTTTTTTTTTTTTTTTAAAAGCATAATTAATAGTTAAAAATTATAAAACTGCTCTGGGAATGGGAAAGCACAGCCAATTACTACAGTGCACTTCCCACTTCTACAAACTGGTCTTCTTGACGATAGTTCATATATTGTAGAGTATTCATTATGCTTTACGGATTACATCTAAAGTAAATAAAAATGACTGCACTAATTCTTTAATTCCAGCAACATTGGCCATTTTAAATTGGTGGCATCTTATAAAATACACATAATGCACAAATGTAGAAAAATTCGTTATGCAGTATCAGTATGCTAGATGAATATTATGTTGATTATAGTATTTCTAATCAGTATTGATGTTGAAGCATTCTCTGTTGGGCTTTAAACATACCAAAGCTGCATTTATTTATTTAAGTAATTTGTATAACCAAACAAACTATTAAATAGTGCTGTTAGAGAGAAGGACATGAAAATGCATCATCTCAGATAAAGAGGCATCCTCAGACAACAAAAATGGCATGAAATTAGGGAGAGAAGAGACCAAATTATTTTCCTTATTCTAGCAAACTTAATTTAAAGGGATAAAATACATTTACATTTTTCATCTCTAAATGAAGTTGATAAAATACTATTTATGAATAGTAATGAGTATATTTGCTTACAAAGCTAACTGCAGAGTAGATAAGACAGTTTTATTTGCATATTTCATCTTGTAAAGTTAACAAATAAGGTCAACTGTCCCCAGCTTGATATTGGGCGAACCTACATTCCTTTTGGAAGGAATGAACAGACCAAACTGCAACGCAGTGAAGTCTGAACAGTATATGTTTATGCTTGCAGTGTCACTGAAATTCATTGGCTCAACCTATAGAACTTCAAGCATCGGTTCTGCTCATACTGCTAGGCAAGGTGGCAGCAGGTGATAAGGGGATTCTATTACTACCTCCCAACGGTGGTCTGTACTGTTGGCGGCATTAGCCTAGGATGCATTGCAGCTGTTCTAGATTAAAGAAGAGGGCATGAGGACTTAGCCCAGATATATAATTTTCTTGCCAACCAGCTGAACAGGCTTTAGAAGCTCTGGAATCATCAGCTCATTGATCTACTCTGATGGATGCCACCAGGATCCTGGAATCTGTGAAGGCCACCACTTGTGTTAGACCCTTGGCTGGTATGGCAACTTATAGCCCCTAGAGATCACATGACTATGTCCATTATGAATCAATCACTGACCCGGGACAAATTCCCTTGTGCCCTAAAACAGGCAGTCATCTCTGTTACTCAGAAAAAAAAAAGAAAAGAGCTATGGAAAACTATTGCCCAGTCTCCAATTTACTCTTCCTGGTCAAAATGACATAAAAAGCATCTGCAGAGCCACTCCAAGTCTTCTTGGATAAGTCATCTGCCATAGACCCCTCTCAGTTTGGTTTCAGGCCAGGCTATGGGATGGAGACAGCACCAGTGGCCCTAGCAGATGACTGCCATCTAAATGTAGACAATGACTATGCCTCTCTGTTGCTTTTACTAGACCTGTCAACAGACAGCCTTTTACACAGTAGACCATGCCATCCTGTTGAGATATTTGGAGGTAGAAACAGGGGTTAAGGGATGTGATTTGGGTTGGTTCCAATAATTTCTTATGAGCAGAGCTCAGAATGTTGTTATAGGGGACAGATTTTCTACAGTGTGGGACCTCCCTTGTGGGGTTGCACACGGTTTAGTATTATTTCCTGTGCTATTCAATCTCTATGTGCAGCCCTTAGAAGAAATCATATGTGGTTTTAGAATAGGGTGCTACTGCCATCAATATGCTGATGACACCCAACTCTACGTTTCTGTATCTATAGATGCTATAGTCTTTGAAGGTGACTCTATAGGTGAATGGCTAAGGGAAAACAAGCGGAAACTGAATCCTTAAAAGACAGAGGTAATGTTGACTGGAAAGGCTGTGGCCCTGAAAGTCATGGGGCTCCTCATTTTCAGTAGGGTTCAGTTGTCTCTTGCTGACTTGGTTATGAACCAGGGATGATTCTGGATCCAGCTTTATTTTTGGAGAAGCTGATGCAACTGCAAAAAGGGTATTCTACCAGTTCCATTTAACTTGGAAGATGGGATCTCCCCCCCCCCCCCCCTTTTTGATATTTTTGTATTTGTGCGTGTGCACCTGGAAGTCATATCAACCTCTGGTGACTGACCCCTACTGGGGGCCTGGAGGATATTCAGAGAGGTGTCTGAATAAAGCCTGCTGCTGTCCTTCCGATGTGGTATTCCAAGGAAGTCTCCCATCAAAGTACTAACAGCAGTCAACCCTGCTTAGCTTCCGAGATCTGACAGACTGGGCTTGCCTGGGCTATCCAGGTCAGGGCTATGGAGCCAGTTTGGTGTAGTGGTTAAGTGCGCGGACTCTAATCTGGGAGAACCGGGTTTGATTCCCCACTCCTCCACTTGCACCTGGCTGGATGACCTTGGGCAAGCCATAGCTCTGTACCAACTGTTCCCTCAAGGACAGCTTGGGAAAGCGCTATTTCAGCCCCACCTACCTCCCAGGGTGTCTGTTGTGGGGAGGGGAAGGGAAAGGGAAAGGAGTTTGTAAGCCGCTCTGAGACTACAAGTGAAGGGCGGGGTATAAATCCAATCTCTTCTTCTTCTTCTTCCCTTCTTAATTTGACTCAGCTGAGCTGCCCATATAGATCCATACTATGGTTACCTTGAGTCTAGACTACTGTAATGAACTTTACATGGGTCTGCCTTTAAAGACAACCCAGAAATTCGAGTTGGTACAGTGTGCCACAGCTGATCTGCTAATGGTGTTAAGCAGAATCTGCATATCTCTCCTACTCTGTAGACACTGATCACGTAGAGGTCTCAATTCAAGATAACTTACTTACAAAGCCCTCTATGGCGTTGGACCCATGTACCTGCAGGTTCTGCTGTGACAGTTTCGCTCATCAGAGCAAAGCCTTCTAAGGTGCCACCCTGCAAACAGGTAAAATTGCGCTGGCCGATCTCTCAAAGATGTTGTCCTTGTACAAATCTTGAGACAGAGTCAGTCTCACATATCCTATTACATTGTAATTTTTATGTTATGGAGAGACAGTTGTTAATCTTCCCATTGTTGTCCAAATTTAAACCTTTGGATGTTCATTTGAAATTTGCGGAATCAAGGATTTTAACTTTTTTGTTGGAAGATCGGAAAGAGAGGATATCTTTAGCTGTGGCAAAATTTTGTTTCCTGGCATTAAAGAAGAGGAAACTTGTATCCTAGATAGTAAGTTAATGATAAATTAGCATCGTTCTGTTCCCACTTTAATGATACATTGTGCTGCTCCCGTTTTGTATTACTGCCTTTTAAAATATCTACTTGAATTTTATGTATTTATTGTGTATTTTATATCAATATTCCCTTTGGAAATGTTTTATTTTGACTGGTCGCTTGACCGTACTAATAAACTTGACTTGAGTAAAATCAGCAACTTTCCACTAATGGGCATCTCTGTGTAGCTCCCACATTATGGAACGGTCTGCCTCAGGCTATTTAGAGGGTTCTCATGCTTCATTATCTCACAGAATGTGCAAAACAGAATTGTTTGGGGGTTTTTGTAAGGGGAGTATAGCTCTGAGGTAATGGTAATCATCTCAGGAAGGGACCTCTATTAGGGATACTGTGGCCCCGTCCACACGAGTGCAATAAAGCGGACGGGAATTGTACCTGTGTTGCGTCGCTGCATAAAAAGGCGCGTTAATGCGATCCCACGGAGCGTCACAGAATCGGCCGGCAAACGTCGTTGCGCGATCACACAGCGTCGTTCTAGCGTACCAAAAAGAGAGCGGTCGAAGAGACGGTGTGGCGCGATCATACGTACGTGCGCCGTAAACGGCATTCGGCCTTCCGGCGTCCCATTTGCATGTCAGATGCAATGATGCGCATGCGTGGTGTTGCGTTCGCATAGACCTTCGCGCATGCGCAATGTCCGCTCGCTCGCCCGCAGCCGCAGCACCGCGGACAGCAGTGTTGAGGTCGCAGGGAGATTAGGACAGGGGTGCCACAGCTAATCATGGAAACAGAGGAAGAGCTTGTTGGGACAGCCATCCTGGCAGCATGCGAGGCTGTGCAGATCCAGAGCCAGCGTCAGCGACAACTGTGGCGTGAGGGGGAGAGAAGGAGACATGGCCTCAGGAGCCAATTGGCTGCCAGTTATGTCAGATGTGGCATCCGCTGTATTGGTCGCTCACGCTGGCGCAGGGAGAGGACAGCACGGCATGTCGTGCAGCTGACCTACCTGGCACAGCAGCTGCCACGCCGCCGCTGGTGGGTGTACCCCCGGTCCACAGAGTGGTGGACGTCATTCGTCACCCATGTCTGGGGAGAGGAAGAGTGGGTGAAGCACTTCAGAATGTCCAGGTGATGTGCAGAGAGGGGCCGGGGGGGCCCCCACACAAACAGGAGTGGCTGAGCGGAGCACCTGTCCATGCCAGCCCTGTACTCCGGGTGGCACAGCCCTGCATATGGCAGGAGTCCTTTGGTATTGTTCCTCAGGGTATCTGAACCCCACAGCTCAGGTCTGTGGTGGCTGAGGGAGAGGAGAAGGGGGGGTGGGTATCACGGCATGTTGTGGTGGATCCTGACCCCAAGGTGACGCGGTATGTCCACAGGGCCACATTCACCTGGTTGGTGGACAGGCTGCGGGACAGACTACAAAGGGAGACGACGGTGATGCGGGTCCCCGTGCCAGTGGAGGAGCGTGTGGCAGTGGCCGTGTGGTGGATGGCCAACACCATGTCCTACAGAACCGTTGGCATGCAGTTTGGCCTTGCCCGATCCACCATGGCAGCCATTGTCGTGGAGGTCACGCGTGCCATTGCGGAGGAGCTGTATCGTCGAGTGGTGTACCTACGGAACCCAGAAAGGGTGAGTGCACAGGGGCATGGGGAGCAATGTGCAGTCGCAAGGGAAGGGGGCCATGGGGACACCCCGCGAGGCATGCTGCACAGCAGGCAAGGACCTGTGTTTACAGTTCGCCCATTACCTTGCCCACAGGTCATGCGAGCATTTTCCGCCCGGGGCTTTCCGCAGTGTGTCGCCGCTATTGATGGATGCCATATCCGAACCACGATCCCCGTGGACCAGGCAGAAAACTATATGAATCGAAAGCACTATTGCTCATTGCTGCTGCAGGGCACCGTTGACCATGCCACTCGGTTTGTAGATGCCGTGGTGGGCCATAGTGGGCGGAGCCATGACACCCACATGTTGCGCAGCTCCAACATCGTGGATGCCATGGATGCGGGCCAGTTCGTGCCGGGAAATCCCACCCGCACCATCGAGGGAGTGGAGGTGCCCCCACTGATTCTGGGGGATGCGGCCTATCCCCTGCGTCAGTGGCTGATGGTGCCCTACAAAGGCCACACGACCCCCAGGCAGCGGCATTTCAATAAGGTGCATGCATGCGTGCGCAATGTTGTGGAGCGTGCCTTTGGCCGTTTGAAGGCACGATGGCGGTGTCTGCTTCTACAGGTGCCGCTGCAGCTGGATAACGTGAAGTATGCCGTGGCTGCCTGCGTGGTCCTGCACAACCTCTGCGAGGACCGTGGCCATGAAGCTCCTGAGGCGCTAGAGGAGGGAGAGGAGAGGGACTTCAAGGAGGGTGGGGACGAGGCTGAGCAGAGGCACCCACAGATGGACGTGGACGAGAGGCAGGCAGCTGCGGGCCGGTTGGTGCGGGAGGCCCTGACCACATGGTTCTGTCGACGTGCGGGGATCCCCTAGGTCCCTGTCGCTGCCCGTGCAGCGACGTCCTCCGCTCCCTGTCCCTGGGGCTGTTGCAACACGATTGTGGTGGTGTTCTGGACTCCCTCAAATAAAGTGGCTTCTGACCAGATGTCTATGTGCTAGTCTGTCTCCTTGTGTGGGGAAAGGGGGGGCCCGTCCTGGGGCTGTGACGCAGAGGGGTACGGGTATGGCATGGCATCTACCCCATGGCAGGGTCCCCCTGGACTGGACCCATGAGGTCTCAGGTGGGGTGTCCCCAGGTGGCCCTCCCTCAGGAGCACGGGCAGTACATTCGGAATGGCCAGACAGCTATGCTATGGGTCCAGATGGAGAGGGGCCCCCCTGGCTCTGCCTGCAACCTAGTGAGCTGGCCGTGGTGCCTGTCACCTCCTCCAGCACACACATAGTGGGAAGGTGGGCGTTCACTCAGGAGTGCATCCTGGAAACGGAGGACCGGAAGACTGTTTTGCCGCCGGCACGAAGATGCAAAGCAGCGAACTGGCAGGGGATCGCCCGTTCGACGGTACGGTCCCTTGCCCACTGACGGAGACGCCTTGGCGACCTGTTCAATGCGGAGCGACGCTCACACGTACCCTCGTAGCTCTGTTCTCCCCCCCCCGGAGGTGCGAAGCCACGTCCCTGTGATTTTGCGGATCCCCGCTTGAACGGCGGACAAAAGGGGGCACGTGTCAGCGCATGCGCAGAACGCCAAGGCCTCCTCATTCAGGCAGCATGGCTTTCCCCACCAAGGGTGTGCTGTGGCTGCCTGAAGAGATTGAGAGCCTTCTGGAGGCTCTTTACGAGTTGCACGCCGGGTCCAGGATCATGCCCTCGACCCACGAGGAGACCCTGTCCCTCTTCGAACAGGCTGCCAGCCGCCTGGCAGCCCAGGGGTTCCGGCGCTCGGCACAGCAATGCTGAGCTAAGTTCAAGCGGGAGAAGGCGGCTTTCTTCGAGGCGTTGGAGGACTGGGATGGTCTCCCACCTCGAGGACACCGCCCTCCCCGCTTTGGACTGCTCCGGAACCTCTGGGAGCAGGCTGGGCGGCCTGGATGGAGGTACCGGACGCCATACCGTAAGTACCGCCCTCCCCTCCCCCCAGTTTCCACGTGCCCCCCCTCATTGCTGCCATTTCACAGGGCGTCCACGTGAGAAGAGGCAGCGGCCGGGGACTCCCGAGGTCGAGGGCCACGGATCCGTGGACAGCGGCCGGCGGCGCCCAGCAGCACATGGTGAGCGTCTCACAGGCCCGTCTGCACAGCCTCCCAGCACGGCTCTGCCAGGTGCCATGCCTCGCAGGGTGCATGTGGTGTCACACCCTGGTGGTGGAGGGTGGGATGCCTGCCATGGGCCCGGTGACCCAGCCCCCTAGGTGGCCAGCACAGATGGGGCCCACACCCAGCTCCTGAGGGCTGCTATGCACCTCTGCCTGCAGGGCCCATGGTGGTGAGCTCCCCAGAACAGCAGGCAGGGAGCCAGCGCTCCGGGGAGTCGGGTAAGTGCATCCTGGATGTGGGTGTCTGGCGGCCCCCAGGGGGGGCAGCCACAACCACATGGGGCAGCCCCCCCCTTTGTGCCGAGGGGGCACCAGGGGTCTACTGGCAAATGGAATGGGCAGATGTGGTTGAGTCAGACACCAGCCACGCTGGTCAGCTCCCAGCCGACTGCAGGACGCGGCGTCCTCGAGCTCCTGTTTTGCCCGCCACAGTAATTTCTGCTGGGGCTGTCAACCCCACCCTCCTTTCACTTGCAGGAGAGCCCATGCAGGCAGCAGCCACGGCCACTGGCCCGGGACCACTGGTCATTAGCTCTGCCCCGGAGACTGATGCAGGTAGGTCTGCGTTTGGCTGGCCACCTCCCCTGGGAACACACTCACCCCCTGACAATCTGGCCCCAACACCCATTCCTCTTCCCACAGCAGAGCAGCCTCCCTCGCCCGCTCAGGCCGGGCCCTCCGGAGGAACCATCTCTGAGCGGCTGGCCACCCTGGAGAGCCAAATGAAGAACATCATCGACACCCGTGAGTACACTGCTGGGAGCACTCCGGGAATACAGGCAGGCAGGGGGCCTGTAGATGGAGGTGAGGGGCTGAGGCTCCTGTCTGCACCCACAGGATGGCAGCCAGACTGATGTTGTTGTGGCCCGGCAGCTGGCCATGTGGACACTGACACAACCCCCCTGCCTCTATCTCCCCGCAGTTGGACGTTATGGATACAGGCTCTCCTACATCCAGCGTGGGATGCGGGAGATGGAGAGGCTCCTGCACCAGATCCGCCTGGATGATGCAGTGGCAGCCCAGGAGGCAGAGGTCGCCTCTCCAGAGCCTTCCCCCCCGCCCACACCGTGTACTGAGACGCCGGCTGCGTCGGGTCCGGGACTCTGACGACGAGCCTGCAGTCCTAGAAGGGGAGGAGCTGGCCGAGGCTGCTGTTCGGGGCCCAGAGGCCGAACTACGGGGGGTGGCTGGGGCCGCGGAGGAGGGGGCAATCCTCTTGCCTTCCTCTGCCGAGGAGGAGGAGGGGGAACCAATCGTGGCGGGGCACCACGCCCAGGAGGCTGCAGGGGACTCTGGGAGCAGCTCAGACTAGGGGGGTGGGTACTGTTTGGGGGTGCTGAAGTTGGGGTTTGCACTGTTGTTATTAAAGTTTTATTACAGTTCATTACAGTTTTATTACAGTTTATTAAAGTTTTATTACAGTTTTCCACCACTGCAGTACTGTTATCCTTCCCCCCCCCCTTCCCCCCTCCCCGCGAGGCCTCTGCTGGTTGCCCGGGACCAGTATCCTTATGATGCTCCCGGCTTCTTCCGGGCCCGCCCACGGCCTCTACCCCGGCCTCGCCCTACCCGCGTGGCCACACCACTGGGCCCCGGCTGCGGCGGCTCTGGTGCCGCAGCCCGGGCTCGCATGATGTCCACTAGGGCAGAGACGACATCTGTCAGACGAGCCATTTCCATGTTGGATGCCTCCATAGTCACCTGCATTGCGGTGGATGATGCCTGCTCCTGCTCACGGGCGGCCCGCATTTCGGCAATCAGCTCGTCATGCATCCGGCGGTCTTCTGCCATGGCTTCTCTGTTGTCTTCCCTAGCCTGGGTGGCCAGGTGCTCCCCCACACTCTGTAGGGCAGAGAGCCGCTTCTTCTTTGTCTTGCACAGGGCTGCTCTCTCTGTGGGGGTCAGGTCTCCCATGGTGACGTCTGGCGGAAGGCCTGTGAGAACATGGCCAGTGAACGCCAGACCAATCCACCTCACAGCAGCCAGCTGTAGCCCACCCAGACACCACAGTAGCCCATGCCCCAGCATATCACGTGGTGTGACTCACGGTCAGGGTGGCGGTCGGAGGGATCCATGGGTTCCTCCTCCTCCTCCTCCCCCTCCTCCTCCTCTTCCCTGTCCGCATCCACGGCCAGCTCTCGTGTCCCTAGGAAGAAAGGATCTCTTTACTGTGATCCACATTGGCTGGGAACGCCATTAGTGGAGCAGTGCGCGTTCTGCAGCCCACTGATGCCCTTCACCAACCTTGGCCAGCCGGCATGGGAGTGTCCTCGTCAGTGTCATAGTCCTCATCGCTGCTGTCCTGCTGGGTCTGGCCCAATGACTTTGTACCTGTACGTGGGACAGACAGGGGGTCACCGGCCATGGCTACTCATACACAGCCCCCATATGGCTCCTCTCCCACTGGGTGCCGGACCAGCTCTCCTTGGGGGAGGGGGGCCTCCCTTGTGTAGGTAATAGTGCCTTCCCAGACAGCTCCGGGGCTCCCCCTGGCACTGCAGACTGTGTGGTTGTATGGGCCTGTAGACACTCACCTGTCTGGCTGCTTGTCGAGGCCAGGGACTCAGATGACTCCAGCACGTCCTCTGCCATGGGACGGCGGGCTCCCTCTTCTGAAGAGGTGCTTGGTCCCTGGGGAGCCCGGCGTCTCCACCGGCGCCGGCCAAGGGTCTGGAGTACCATGCCGGGGTCCACATCTCTGCTCTTATGCAGGATCCGATGCAACTCCTCATAATAGGGACACGTGATCTTGGGCTGGCTGGATTTAGAATTGTTAGCCACAACTTTACGATACTTGAGGCGCATGGACTTAGTTTTGCGCCGACAAGCGAGGGCATCCCGGTCATGTCCCCTAGCCACCATGCCCCTGGCCACGTTGGCAAACACCTCAATGTTCCGTCGGGACTGCCCCAGGGTCCGCTGGACCCTGGCGTCTCCCCATAATGCTAGGAGGTCCCTCACTTCTGGCCGTGTCCAGGACGGACCACGCGCCTTGGCCATTGCACTGGTGCCTGTCCCTGATCTGAGGGGGATTGGGGGCAGAGGGGGGAGTGGGAAGCATGTCCCTAGCCCTTTACGATTTTTTTAGGCTGCACGGCAACAGTCCGTACGGTCCATATGCCCGTACGGCCCCCCTTCTGCTTTTCGGCGACTTTTCGCTACTGCGCATGCGCGGACCTCTGCACTTACGCATTTCACACAACTCGGGAAAAAAACATCCGGCATTTACGCAGAAGCGTGACGATGACCGGATGGGACGGCATAGGTGCGCTGCTGCGATCCCACGCACGCCTGCTTCCGGCTTTTCCGGAAAAGACCTGTTTTACTGGTCTCTTTTTGAAGCGCATCAACGGGCGCTCGCGACGTTGTTATGCCGATTGCACGACGCTTTGCAGATGTGCTCGTCTGATCCCGTTGGTTTGCGCCGTCGCTTCATCGCACCGCTTGCGTCGTAAATGGGTACGTGTGATCGCGCCCTGAGTTTTTTCTTCTAGTTCTTCAATCCTAGCCCACCACATTATGTTGTTGTACTAGCCTCTAATTCCTAAATTCCAGCAGGCTGTACCTATCCTCCCCAAGGGATGCTGAAGTAACATCTGTGACTCTGTAGTTAGATTGATGAAAGTGTTTTATTTTCCTTTTGTTAGATCCTGCAATCGTCCTCCGTGTTATGAAATCCCTTTTCCTTATGTACTGTGCTCTTGATTGTAAGGCTTTGCTGTAGCAAATAAAGATTTTATTTTAAAAAAGAAGACGTCTGTGTTTAGACTGCCTCACATACATGCCTAGCTGCTCATTCATGCACACAAGAGAAAGGGGAGTGGGAGCTGAGGGCCTCTGCACTCTACACATGAACAGAGAACCTTTTACCAGTGCCCCAAACTGAAATATACTGGTTTCAAATGCGTCTAGTGATCAGCTCATCATTTATTAGTGAGTTCAGTCATGAGAAAGAAGACAAAAGACTGCCTGGTCGAAGCTGGGTTTTCGGCTTAAGACCCCTCCCCACTCCCAATGATAGGCTATTTACATAACATTGTTTCTCAGTTGGTTTACTCTAGGATCCCTTTTTCCCTACTGGTCCATTCTAGGATCCTAGCCAGCTATTGTTATGCGTCCTCAAGCTCTGCCTGGTTTAGTCATTCCAATAGGATGGTCTCAGCTCAATACATTACACAAACAGATAGCAAATGTGCCAGGCTAAAGTCCAGCTTGGATAGTAGCGATCTGAAAACTAGTGGGCTAGAGAAAAGCAGTGGGGAAATCCCCTCTCTTTCACACACATGCACATACAAGCACTTGCCCTATCATGACATATCAACTGCCCTATCATGACACCAGCAACCACTCAGACAAAATGCAGATGAATGGAGCAAAGGGGTGGGGTGGGGTTCAAGCACAAGGTGTACCTTTCCTTTCAGACACAAGATAAAGATTATGCCAACTACCTGGAAAATACCTTTTTATTTCAGATTTAAAATAATCATTTTTTTAAAAAAAGGAAGGAATGGGCTTTTTACAAGTAGCACACGAACAGCAGACAATGTCATATGGAAACGGGGGGGGGGGGGGAACCTGTACGAGTCGAGTTGCTGAAATGCTGAAAATCCACAGTGTGTAGGGCTGCCAAGTCCAACTTGGGAAATATCTGGGGACTTTGGGGGTGGAGCCAGGAGACTTTGGGGGTGGAGCCAGGAGAAAGGAAGTGACATCATTTTGTGAAGTCACATCCTGTGATGTTGCTTCCACATGCTTCCACATGAACTCATGAAGTTTCCTAATACTGAATCAGGCCATTGGTCCATCAAGGTCAGTACTGACTACTCAGACTGGTAGTGGCTCTCCAGGGTCTCAGGCTGAGATCTTTAATATCACCTATTACCTGATCCTTTTTTAGCTGAAGAGGCTGATACCTCCTGCATGTCAAGCAGATGCTCTAGCACTGAGCAACGGCCCTACTGAATCCTTCCTCATCTCAGCAGAATATGAAGCACTAAGTGCTACACAAGTGCTAAATATGATTTTCATATCATAAGAACAGGAGAGAAGCCACAGTGGATCGGGCCAACAGCCCATCCAGTACAACACTCTGTGTCACACAGTGGCCAAAAATACCAGGTGCCCTCAGGAGGTCCAGCAGCGGGGCCAGAACTCCAGAAGCCCTCCCACTGTTGCCCCCCAAGCACCAAGAATGCAGAGCATCACTGCCCCAGACAAAGGGTTCCATTTAGACCTTGTGGCTAATAATAGCCACTGACAGACCTCTGCTGGATGGGGACAGAGAGAGACAGACAGACAGACAGAAAAAAGAAAGAAAGGGGGAGGGGGAGAGAGAGAGAAGGAAAAGAGCTGGCAGAGGCACTTACCCCAGGCCCAGCAGCAACCTTTCAATCTTACACCAGCCGCATGCAAAAGCAGGCCCTTCAGTAAGAGCTTAGTCCCTCGTTAATCTCTGGGCGGGGCTCTCTTGCTAACTCTTAAAGGGGAAATGTCTGGTGAGGCTTTTCACTGCAGGCTCTTCAGACATTTCCCTTTTAAGAGGCCTGGAAGGGAGAGGGCCCGGCAGGCTCCGACGTTCCCCTCCTGTTGGCAGCCATTGCCTCCCCCCGGTGGCCAGTTTTGAAAAAGCGGGGGTAAGCATGAAAAATCGGTGTTTTCCCCACCCTACCGGGGGACTTGGCAGCCCTAACAGTGTGAAGGCAGGCAGAGTCAGATATTAAAACTTTTATAGTCAAGGCAGGATTTGGATGTGCAGTTGTGGAATTTTTCTTTCTGTGTGGTACTCTCTCTACGCAAACAAAATGCGATGTCATGGGTACCTTTTTAGTAAGTTACCTCTAAGTAACATGCCAGCCAAAAGAGGCCACAAAAGGGTATTCCTCTGGGCATACTGAGATATATGATGACCAGCTGGAAAGGAACCTCAGACTCGCACACAAAGTTGGCCTTTCGTTTTGTCTGGAGCGGCCCATGTGACATATTTATCTTTGATAAAGTAGGTGATCAGATGCTGATTATGCACACTTTTAAGAGCTGAACTTTTCACAGCAAAAGAAAAATGCTTATCTATTAGGTGATTTGAATTAAAACACAAAATTTCTTGCCTTTGTAATTTGAATTAAAAATGGATATTTCTCACATTACATGAAAAAAAATTTCTTTTGTGAAAATAGCCTCTGCCTGTGCAAAACTGCTTTCGTTATTGACATCGTTCCAGAGGGCGGCTGTGTGGGTCTGCAGTAGGACAGCTAGACTTGAGTCCAAGAGCACTTGAGGGACCAGCAAGACCATTTTTTTGGGGGGGGGATGTGCTTTTGAGTCAACCCTGTGCCAGATATCTGATGAAGGGAGCTGTGACTCTTGAAAGCTTCCCCCCCAAATATTGTTGGTCTCTAAGGTGCTGCTTGCTGAATTTTGCTATTTACATGGATTGTTGTTAGAGACGTGAAAGGTTTCCAGTGTGATGGTAAAAAAGCAGATCATTTACTAGAAGTGTTGTAAGGATCACCACTCCCATAAGAACATGCTCTCCATCTATGTTTAGTTTTAGAGGTCCTGCTAGGGTTGCCAGGTCTTACCTCGATCCCAGCAGGGGGCACTCTAGCATGTGGGTAAAAACTCTATGGTGACTGGTGGCAGATTTGGGGGCCTGAAATCAGGGGAACCCCCACCCACATTGGCGGTTGGCAAGCCTAGGCCCTGCTCAGTGTTGGCAGAGTTTATATATGCAAAGAAGGTGGAGCACTGATTGTTTAGAGAAAAATAAGTAGGTCTATTAAAGAAGAACAAACTGTTATAGAACATAGAAGAGACGCAGAGCCTTAACTATCTAGCATAACTGCTATGAGAGAAACAACAAAAGAAGGATGCTCAGCAGGAGCAGAAAGTCATCCCTGCCTTCTGAAGCAAGATGTATAGCTACAAATGACAGGGCCTTCTCTGTTGTAGTGCCTCATCTCTTGAATTGCCCCCCCCCACACAACCATTTATTTACATATTTATATCACATTTTCCTCACCACTGGCAGTGAGAGAAGCAGCTCACACAAGCAATTAGAGAAACAAAGAAAAAGTATACACAACAGAACTCCAGCTCCTGAGCAGATGTTGGATCCACTGTGTTGGCTCATTCAGGGACACAGGTTGTGAGCCATGGTCTAAGACCTGAGACCTCTTTGGCTCTGGCCTACACAAAAGGCTTCCCCCAGGATAAATACCTGCCACAGAGGAGAAAAAGAAGCTCAGTCCAGATCCCACACAGCTGGCACAAAGTTGTTCCTAACCTTCTTTCCCAGGCATTTTGTTGAATTTGCACTGTTGCTGCTGCACTTCTCAGAAAAGTAACATTTGGGGGTGGGGGGGGGGGGAATCTAAAGATAACATATTTACTGGACCTGGACCTTTACCTTATCACTGACAGATACTTTGGTAGTATCTGACTTCAAACAGATGGCTTTGGGTGAAGTAGGATACACGGGTGAAGAAGGTAAGTGGAAATGTACTATGTGAAAAAGCAGTACACATATTAAGTGGCCTGTACTATATTTTGTTGGAAGATAATATGGTTAAAGAACATGCCAAGCAGGAGCTTAGAGTGCCTTTGGTAGGTACTCTTTAAAAACAGGGTGTACTTTTCTTTCCTGTGGTAGAAAACACTGAAAACTGCCCAAACATTCTGGAGACAAGTTCACTTACTCTGCAAGCAGAGTTTTGTTTCACCTATTAAAAGGCACTCAGACATGCAACTTCATTCAGATTTTATACTTCAGAAACTTACACCTGCATGTGAGAAGTGGCCCCACCGAAGAGAGGCAGTCTAAGAGAACAAAACTGTGTTGATGGTGTTTCGCTGGCATTGCTTAATGTTGCCCTCATAAATAGTCCTGCACTAATACCCACAAATGTCATGCTGTTTCATAAGATGCTTTCCCCAGAAGCAAAGAAAACAGACTGAGGAGACAGTAAGTTCAAATAGACTCTGAGGGATAGACCAAGCTGGCAAAACTGAAAAGATTGTCATTATATCTCCCCTAATTGCAACAGTGCAAAATATAGTATGAATACTACACATGTGGGAGATATTTACTTGATTAAAATGATTATACTAATTTGGTTTTGTTATGAGAACATAAGAGAAGCCAATGTTGGATCAGGCCAATGGCCCACCCAGTCCAACACTCTGTCACACAGTGGCCAAAAATACCAGGTGCCATCAGGAGGTCCACCAGTGGGGCCAGGGCACTACAAAATGACAGCAACTTGAAGAGTAATATTTAATTCTTGATACTAGAATTACTAGTCAGCTCCAGGTTGCTAAGAAAACAAATAGACAAAAGAAACATTGCTAGAAACCCCTATTAACTTCAGAGAGCACAATACAAAAGAGAGACCATTTCTTTTAAAACAAGTCAGAAAGAATGATGCAGGAACAGCTTATCATTACAGCTAATTAGATTATATTATTGCCTTTTTGGGAAGCTTCTGTAAAGTATACTCAAACCTCAGGTCATTCAGCTGGGAACTTGGAACATGAGAAGCACTGCAGGTAGCCCTGGGGACAGCAGTCCAAAGTCACTGCCATTTTTGAGAAGGCAGCAACAGGATACAGGACTCCTTTTAAATATGCCTTGAAAACTCTACAAAGTCATGATAAATCAGCGGTGACTTGATGGTGAAAAAATGTACTGCATTAAAAATAAGGTGTTGGAGAATAATTTAAAAGTGGAGAAGTGACGGGAAGGAAATGGCCTGGTAGAATGGGAACTGGGGAGGGTCAGGGGCTTCCACTGGCTGAGAGATGAATGTGAGAGTGGAACACTTGGAATGTGAATGGTGTCAACCAAGAGAATGAGGAGGTAGAAACAGAATAAGTTTTTGGGGGGGATGGGGGTATATAAAATTACAGTGGCAAAAGGACTGCAGCTTGATTCTAGGGCTGAGGACACACTGGCAGTTTGGCCCGATATAGGTCCACTTTGCAAGTGGATTAAGAGAACCTGTTCAGGCAGCCTCAGCTGCCTGGTGTTGCTGTGCCGCACTCACCTGGTCATGAAGTGCTTTTATCATGCTTTAAACAGGTTACCTGGTGAAACTGGTGTCAACCCGTCTGGGTGCACGTTCATCCCGCTTCCTGGCAGTGTGGACGCAAATAAGCCGCACATCAAGCAGTGCCAGTAATGTGAACCCGCTGATCCGGCTGCTGCGCCCATGCGCCTATGGACCCATGCACAGGTTGGCAAAATGGACTGAAGCCACATGGCACCGCCACCAGGGGCTGCCCCACAGTGTGAACGCTCTGCTCCGCCTCCTCCCCAGTACGCTCCCTCATCAGTCTAGGCAGTGTGAATGGAAAGCCCCACAACAACAGGCATTACTGTGATTATTACTTTAGAAAAAAAATGACTGAAGCCTGTAATTAAGTTGAGTTTCCCAAGCAGATCAAATTAATCCTATGAGAAAGCAAGCCAGGAGAAAATGAAAACATGTCGACATACCATGAAAGAAATACGTCACTTACTTCTGCTAGTCAACATGTCTGCAGGGGAATTTTGTTCTGCAGATTCCCAGAGGACAGCAATGTTCTTGTGTTGGGTGTATTTTGAGGTTTAATATGGCAGGCTGACACTGCCAAGTGACAAATTGGAAACGCGGCAAAAACGTAACTATGGTTGCTTACATAGCATTGCCTAAAGGATTTTTGTTGAGGTAATACTAATGATCACTTATCATTTTGCAGATATGAGAGCAATTTCTGTGGAGGCACAGACAGGCTGACATCTTCTCTGAGTTAGTGATATACCTGCCTGAAATCCTGACAATGCGTTGCATTCAACAGTCATTTTCCGCTGGAGAAAGGACACTTCTGCTGGTGTCGTAGGGGAGTCATATTGGCAGACCCGCACATATGTCAAAATCTGCTAATTCAGACATCATAGTAATCATGCCTGTACCCTTTATGTTACCCTATGTTTTATTCTGTGCTTGTAACTGCCATGTTCTACTGTTCTACTGCTTGACCAGGCCTGGAGTTTGTAGCAAATGAAGCGGGAGGGTGACATCTGTAATGTATGAGAACAAGGAGGCCTCTCACATCCCTGCCTCCGCATTCCAGCTGCCCCGGCTGAGACTTCAAGGGAGGATACCTCTCATCTCTTATCACATGCAAAAGCCTTGAGGCCATTGATTGTTATGTGAACTGGTAACATCTGAGGGGTCTGGTTTGGGAAAGGAAATTTACAGCTTGACACCTCACTGTCTTTCCTGTGAGAACCAAACGATCAGAACTCCTCTTTGCCCGCCAATTTTCCCCTATAGTGATTGGCTACCTATGGGTAATTCAAACTCCTTGGAATGGTATAATAGACCTGCTTGTATTATCTGTCTCATCTCTGACAATAATCTGAGAAGCTGTACTAATGTAGAGATTGGAAATAAAGAACTTTGGTTAACCAACCAAGATCTGATCCTTGACTACTTTGAGCAGAACTCTCACAGATTGTCAGAGATCTGTGACTGGGACTTAGCCGTTCCTGACCATGTCAGACAATGACACGGTCCCCATCCCTACTACCCCCGAAGATACCCCCACCACCCCGGTGGACCAGGGGAACGGTGGTGGAGGCGGCGGAGGGGAGCCCGAAGTACCGGTGACTACAATTCAGGGGGCTCACTACATCCCGCGCCTACCTCCTCTTCAGAGCGTGACCCCGAAGTACGCCTGGAGCCAGTTCGGTTGTGGGACCGTGGATTCTTGGGTGCACGACCGGAAAGGGGCACGGGTTTCGTTCCCTGGCGATCAACTCAATCGAGGGAGGCCGAGCTACCTGGGAGAAGACTGCGAGCAGATCTACGGAGGAGATCCGCGTCGCCCGCCCATGGAAGGAGAGAGGACCGGCCCGTATGGGCCCGATCCGTATCGGGGAGACCAGATGCCATCCCTAGACCGGATGATGGGAGATTTACGGCTCCAACTCACCGCCGAGCTACGAGAATTGGCCCTCGATCTCCAGTACCAATTTCGAGACGCTATGAGGGTCATGCAAGAGGCTCTTCCAGCCCCCGCGACGGGAGTCCAGCAGCCGCTGCCGGCTCCCGGAGGAGTTCCAGCTCAACCACAGGTGCCCGTGCAGCCGAGGCCGCCGCCACTGCCGGCTCCACCAGTCGTCCCTCCACAGGTGCCCGGTCCTGCCCCGGCGCCGGCCCCGGTGCCGGCAGGGCCGATCGTTCGCCCGGCCCCCTCCGACCCTCTGACGGCTACTTTCGATGGGGACCCCGAGAAGCTGCGTTTCTTCCTGTTGGAGATCGAGCGGTTCCTGGACAGCTGGGGCCACCTCTACCCCACCGAGAGGGAGCGGATTGGCTACATAGGGTCCAAGCTGAAAGACACCGCCAGCGATTGGTATGTGAGCCTGCACGATGCCCCCGGTCCTGAGTTATGCTCGCTGAACAACTTCATGTGGGCCCTCCGACACCAATACGAAGACCCCCTGGGGGAAGAAAAGGCCCGGAACCAACTGCGGAAGCTGTTCCAGGGGAGGTCCACGGTGAGGGATTACACTGATAAGTTCCGGCGCATCGCTGCCAAGATTCATGGCTGGCCCGAGGAACTTTTCATGGAAAAGTACCGAGAGGGTCTCAATCCTGAAATCTACGAAACCGTCCTACTGGGGGGTCACCCGGGGACGTTGGCCACCTGGATGCGGGCGGCGACAGACGTGGAGGAACGATTCACCCTCATCAAGATGGGGACGTCGGCTACAGCGGCCAGCAAAGTCGTGCCGAGAGCGAAGCCGAAGCCCAGTGTGCAAGACATCAGAGATGCCCGTTTCCGACAAGGGTTGTGCATGAAATGCGGGGAGAGTGGCCACTTCGCCTCAGCGTGCCCAAGGGGGGGAGGAAAGGGACCGAAGACCTCTACACCGGTGGCGGGGAGCACTCCTAGCAGAGGAAAGACCCCACTCAAGCCCCGGGCACTGCAACTGGAAGGATCCACGTGCGAACAAGAGGAGCTGGAGCTGATGGAAACGCAGATGTCGGGAAACTCCAACGGCCTGCAGTGAGCGGCGCAGAACTGCAGGTCCCCAGCCAAGAAGCGCCATCTCCGGTGAGCATCCCTGGCCCCCTGTTATATATGGTAGTGACTGTAATGACCCCGGGATCGGGCACGCACATGAGGGTCCGCGCCCTAATTGACTCTGGGTGTGCTCGGGACTTAATTAGTGGTGGAAGGGTTGGGACCAAAAGTCACCCCGCTGGCCGAGCCCCTAAAATTCACGCAAATGGATGGGTCGGAAATGAAAGAAGAGTGTGTGGCTGAAACTGAGGGCCTGATTGTGGAAACCGGGGAGCATTGGGAGAAGCGAGCTTTTGTCATCACCCCAAATGCCCAGTTCCCCATGGTGCTGGGAAGCCCCTGGCTGAGTTCGCACGACCCCTACATCAAATGGAGTGAAGGGAAAATCTCCTGGGTGGACGACCGGTGCCTGACGCACAAATGGGACTCTGAGTGGGGACCGGAACCACCAAACTCTCCTCCCCGACCGGCTGCCCTTGCCCTCGCCCCCTCCACGGTCCCCCGGGAGTATAGAGACCTGATGGAGGTTTTCAGTGAGACCGAGGCGGATGAGCTACCCCCCCACAGACTGTCAGACTGTGCCATAGAGCTGCTCCCGGGCGAGAAACTCCCCAAAGGAAAACTTTACTCCATGAGCCCCTTAGAGCGGGAGGAGCTACGAAAGTTTCTAGACAAGAATTTGGAGCGAGGCTTCATCCACCCAGCGAAATCCCCCTTCGCCGCCCCCGTTTTGTTCCGGAAAAAGAAAGACGGGGGGCTGCGCTTGTGCACGGACTACAGGGGACTAAATGCGGTCTCCACTTCTAACGCCTACCCCCTCCCATTAATAAAAGACTTATTGACTGAAGCGGCCAAGGGAAAAATATTCACCAAGTTAGATCTCCGGGATGCTTATTTCCGGGTGCGCATAAGGGAGGGGGACGAGTCCAAGACTGCATTCAACACTCCATTGGGACAGTTTGAATACCTGGTGATGCCGTTCGGCTTAAGTGGCGCTCCTGGGGTCTTTATGAGTTTGATAAATGAAGTGTTGCACAAGCATCTATTCAAGGGGGTGTTATGTTACATTGATGATATCTTGATTTACTCTGCTGATAAGAAAGAGCATGTGAAATTAGTGCGGGAGGTCCTTTCCACCTTGCTGAAAAACCAACTGTATGTTAAATTGTCAAAGTGCGAGTTCCACCGTGAGTCAGTAGACTTCCTAGGGTATCGCATTTCCCAGAGGGGACTAGAAATGGACCCAGCAAAAGTGGAGGCGGTGGTCCAGTGGAAAGCCCCGCGAACAAGAAAACAATTGCAGAGCCTATTAGGATTTTGTAACTTTTATCGAACTTTCATCAAAGACTTTGCAACAGTTACCCTCCCCCTGACGGATTTGCTGAAAACCAAGGGAAGGGGTTCGGAAGCCGGGAAACCTGGGGAGAGAATCGCCTGGAATGGGGAGTGCCAAAGAGCATTTGAGACCCTAAAAATCCTTTTTACTTCTGAACCCATCTTAGCCCATCCAGATGAAACCAAAGAGTTCATAATTCATGTAGACGCTTCCGATGTGGCAATGGGGGGGCCATTCTACAACAAGGGCCGGATGGGAAGCTACACCCCCTAGCCTACATTTCCAAAAAATTTAATGACACGGAAAGAAACTGGTCAGTGTGGGACAAGAAAGCCGCGGCTATCCGGCTAGCTCTCACTATGTGGCGGCATTGGCTAGAGGGGGCGCAAACCCCGTTTGAAATTTGGACCGATCATAAAAACCTAGAAGCGCTGCGCACGCAGAGATCACTAAATGCGAAGCAGCTTCGGTGGGCTGATTTCTTTTCGAAATTTAATTTTGTGTTAAAACACTTCCCCGGGAAGGCCAACTCTTTAGCTGACGCACTCTCCCGGTTGCCCCAACACGAGAGCGTGAAAGAAGAGATGTTCGACTCCATGTTCTCCCCCCAGCAGCTGGGAGGGGCAGTCACTACTAGAAGTCAGCACAAACGAACTCCAGTAGACACTGAGGCGTGCGATTGGGGGGGGGAGTATTCTCCCGAGGAAGTCGAGGAACTGGAAACACTAGCTGAATGTTCGAGGAGGGAAAACCAGTGTTGGTACCATGGGGACAAATTGGTGGTGCCTCAAAGCAAGCGTAAGGATGTTTTACTAGCGTGCCATTCTTCCAAACTGGCTGGGCACTTTGGGTTTCTAAAGACGCTTAACTTAATTCAACGTCAGTTTTGGTGGCCACGCATGCGCCGAGATGTTTCCGATTTCGTCTCGGCCTGCCAAACTTGCTTAATGTGCAAAAAGAGGGGGGGAAAGGTTCCGGGACTCTTGCATCCTTTGCCTACCCCTTCCCGCCCTTGGGAGGCGATAGCTATGGACTTCATTACTAATCTGCCACCCTCGAAAGGGAAAACTGTCATTTGGGTGGTGGTGGACAAATTTTCGAAGCAAGCCCATTTCACCCCCTTCAAGCAGCTACCCACGGCCAAGGGAATGGCTAAAGCTTTTTTCAACCAGGTGATTAAATTACACGCTTTTCCTAAGAGGGTGGTATCCGATAGGGGCAGTCAATTCGTTGCCAACTTTTGGCGGGAGCTCCTAAAACTGATGGACATAGAACCGGCACTAAGCTCGGGTTACCACCCAGAAACCGATGGACAGTCCGAGCGAACTAATCAAATCCTGGAACAGTTCTTAAGGTGCTACACCAACTACCACCAAGACAATTGGGTGGATTTATTGCCGTTTGCAGAATACAGCTATAACAACGCAGTGCATTCTTCCACGGGCGTCTCCCCCTTCATGGCCGTGGGAGGTTTTGAAGGAAAACCGTTGCCCACCATTGAGAATGCGCCCAATGCCCCCCCAACGGATTTCAGGAGTTGGTGGGCGACATTACAAGACTCATGGCCACTAATAGCCAAAGCACTGGACCAAGCGAAAGAGGACTACAAAAAATATGCGGATCGGGGCCGAGCGGTGGGCTGGGATCTCCAGCCTGGGGACTCTTTCTATCTTTCAACAAAAAATATACATAGCTTGCAACCCAGTCGAAAACTAGGATGGAAATATGTGGGGCCCTACAAAGTGTTGCGAAAAATTTCAGAGGTGTCTTTTGAATTAGAGCTGCCTAAGTCACTGAGTTCTGTGCATCCTGTTTTTCATTTCAGCTTGCTGAAGAAAGATCCTGGGCCGAATGCATGGCATCCAGTTCCTCCAGTTCCTCCTCCACTGATGAAGGAGGGGGCCCCTCATTTCGAGATAACTGAGATTCTTGATTCTAAGATGCGTAGAGGCCGATTGTATTATTTAGTTAGATGGCTTGATTTCAGTCCTGAACACAATGAATGGATTCGTTCTGAACATGTGCAAGCTCCCAAACTAGTTAGAATTTTTCATAAAATGTTTCCTGATAAGCCCAGGTGAAGGTAATTATGAGGAGGCCAGTGTGTCAGAATCTGCTAATTCAGACATCATAGTAATCATGCCTGTACCCTTTATGTTACCCTATGTTTTATTCTGTGCTTGTAACTGCCATGTTCTACTGTTCTACTGCTTGACCAGGCCTGGAGTTTGTAGCAAATGAAGCGGGAGGGTGACATCTGTAATGTATGAGAACAAGGAGGCCTCTCACATCCCTGCCTCCGCATTCCAGCTGCCCCGGCTGAGACTTCAAGGGAGGATACCTCTCATCTCTTATCACATGCAAAAGCCTTGAGGCCATTGATTGTTATGTGAACTGGTAACATCTGAGGGGTCTGGTTTGGGAAAGGAAATTTACAGCTTGACACCTCACTGTCTTTCCTGTGAGAACCAAACGGTCAGAACTCCTCTTTGCCCGCCAATTTTCCCCTATAGTGATTGGCTACCTATGGGTAATTCAAACTCCTTGGAATGGTATAATAGACCTGCTTGTATTATCTGTTTCATCTCTGACAATAATCCGAGAAGCTGTACTAATGTAGAGATTGGAAATAAAGAACTTTGGTTAACCAACCAAGATCTGATCCTTGACTACTTTGAGCAGAACTCTCACAACATAATGCCCAGAACTATTCCTAGTGGTTTTCTTGGAGGTGCAGTGGGATGGGAGAGGAAGTGCTCCATTTGCCAGGGGTGTAGGCTTTCCAATTTCCGGGGGGGGGGGGGCTGGGACTGGGCTAGAGGCATTGCTATGCTAGGTCCTTAAGAGAACCAAGACCCACTGACATCATAGGGAGGAGCCAGTGACATCACAGGCCATGGTCACTATCTATGGAGGCAGAGCCATGTGGGATTTAGGAAGGGGCTCCCCAGAAATTTAGAGGGGCCTGGGAACCCCTGGGAATTTCTCTAGCCATGCCCCTGGGCTGGGCTAAACCCAGGAAAAGGTGGGAGTTGGCCAATGGTTATAGTAGCATCTCAGCAGTCTCCTGCTGTGTCCTTTAAAATTCACTTTTAGAATAGTCACTTTAAGATCTACAAATATATATACCATTTGCATAAGACAAACAAATGGTCACAAATTAGATAGGTAAGTTTTATTCTCGGTCATTAACCAAAACATAAACTGATGACATTTTGTTACATGGGTAAAAGATATCACATTAAAATAGGAACAGAATTTTAAGACTGGTTATAAAAAACACCATAAAACCATAATGGTTAAAATTAATTAAACTTGATCTTAATTCTCCTATTTTCGAGCTACTATAGATTTTCTAATTTTTAGGGCAAGCCATCCAAACCTAGCCACACAATAGGTAACTTCTGCTCGGCTATCCGATATCAAATTTCTTAAAATGCAGATTCTTTGCCTGAGAGAGAGAGGGAGTGTCTTAGGGAAAGGAAGAGACTTGTGGATGTTATTATATTATATATATTACAGTAAAAAATTACATGTCCTATGGACTCAATACCATCGATGCCACAGGTGCATATCCTTTCTTCATAAGGAGTCTTGTTAAATTTTCCTTCTAGGATTCCAGATAGGAGTACATCTCAATGCATTAGTGTAAACGTTATTCCATAGTCCTAATTTAATAAACGGGAAAGGTAAGGCATAGGGATTACTCTGTTATCTGGAGCCAGGAGGACTCGCCATTTCTTTATCATATTTAAATCATGTTGTCTTGAGATATCCAGTATTCTCTGTTGCACCATTGACTTGGCCTTTTCATAACCCATAGAGCACAAATATTGTTTAGACAACCCTTAAAAGGCTGATTTCTTATCTAGCACCTTAAACCAAGGTGGTTCCAAATAGTCTGACATCATTAAACTTGTCAATCCCTTGGATAGAAAAGCTAGCTTTAACCAAAACGTTATCACTGCAATCCATAGCTTTGCTTCAGCTGTAATCATGCCTACCTCCAAACAAATAAGGGCATTTGGAACCCCATTAGGGGCAAACTGTAAAATGCAACTTCTGAATAGGCTCTCAAAAGACACAAAGGTTAACTTTGCTGGTCAGTTGCTAAGCCAAATAACAAAAAAACCCCTAAACTTCAGGTCCTGAATGGGTCTTTCCCAAGCGATTATCCAGCTGAATTTATGTATTGGTCCAGTCACAAATTTGACAGTAAGGAAGGCAACACAGAAAAGCCTGCAAGGGAACTTTCAAAAAGTTTTCCTGGACATTCATTTACAGGAGTCTGTATTTATAAGGGTGACTTTGTACTGAAATTTACTAAATTATGGCATCACAGATGCCTTCATTTGGTAAATGCATGGCTGAAGTCTCTGAGTCAGGACAGAATACCAAGCAGTTGCTGTGCACTCAATTTCTGAGCAATGTACAGAGTTCAGAGTAGCAGCAATTTTCTTCTCAATTTGAACTGGGAGTTGCAGAAGTGTTCTCGGACTATCATTCCATGTTGAGGGCTGTCATTCCAGTCCCAAAACATCTCTGCTATTCCTAGGGGCCGTTATTCCACTCTGAGGGCTGTTATTCCAGTCCCATAGCACTGAGCCTGTTCCCAGGGATTGTCATTCCACTTTTCAATCTGTCATTCTAGTCCCAGAGCACTAAACCTATTCCCAGGGGCTGTCCTGTCATTCCAGTCCCAGAACACAGATTCTATTGCTAGGGACTGTCATTCCACTCTGAGGGCTATCATTCCAGTCCCAGAGTAGCCTTTCTGGGCCCAAAGACCTTAATGGAAAAACCACTTTTTTTGTGCTGCAATCTATTTCAGTGGAGCCCATGCAAATCAGTTGGCATTCCTGGCTCCCATTATCTCCAGTGGGCCTTCAAGCCTCTCCCATTGTTTCCAATGGGCAATCCTGTCATTCCTTTTATACATTCCAGTTAGTTGCCCCTTTGAAACTGTACCACACCATTTTAAGTCACAGCAAAATTAAGAGCATGAACATATACAAAGTGCACATTTCTTGCGAATGTTCTCTCTGGGCTTCACACAGGACAAAAGGAAATTTTAAAAGACCTCTGATCTGCATGTCTCCCGTGCCCAATCTTGTTCATGCATGTGGGCTTACCATTTAAAAATGAAATGAAAATTGAAAAAACAGCTTAGAAGTGGTTGAAGCAGCCCCTCCCATGAAAAAAAAAACTGTTCTCAATCAAGGATATATAGACCCAAGTAAAATAAAATAGAGACACACTCCCCCCCCCCCCCCCCATGCAAATTGGAGCCCAGCAAGTATGTTAGGCCCAACAGAGGCGTCACAGTCTGACTGTAAGTGGGTGGAGACAGCCAGGATTAAGGACTATAATTTCTTTTCAGACAGACACCAAACCTATTCAAGGATTGATATGTTCTGGATATCAAAAACCTTATTAACTTAGAATGTGCAAAGATACAACCGAAAACCTGTTGGATCCAGCCGCAAGAGACTTTCTCTTCCTGTTGCAAGGAATGTTCTCAAATCTCTTTCCCCGCTCAGCTTTTCCTGTCCCCAGAGATCTTTCTTCTTAAAGACTCTCTAGCATACATGCTTGGAGAAGGGAGGGGGGATGTTCAACCATCCCATTGTCTATCCTGCTAGCTCAGTTAGCATTTGTAGGAAGGTGAGCCTGACTTCCTTCTTTCTAACCCAGAGGAAAAACCCACATGGGAAAGCTTTCAACTCAGTATTGCCGGGCACTGGTTGCTCAGGAAAGGGTCAGTCCCTCCTGGAAAAATTCGGGGGAGGTCCAGGCCCCCGAGCCCTCCCCCAAGTTTATGCCTATGCCATTTGTGGTTGGTTGGATAAAACCCAAGTCATATGAAATGCAGAATTCCACACCCATACTCTGTCATGTCTGGAAATAAGATATCATGCAAGGTATGTACAGGAATGACCCTGCACATATTACACTCTAAAATAAAAAGCATATAACAGGAAACGGCATTAAAGTGAACTGAAGAAGCTGAAATGTACAAACTTGGGCAAGAGGACTTTCCCAACAACTTGAGCAATACCTGGAATGTAGACACAGGGCAGAAGTATCTAGGTTAAACTAAGTTTTATTAATGAGTGATTGACATAAATAAAACCTTCTGCTAACTTTTGAGTTTGGGTTGTAAACTAACAAGCAGTCCATCATGGCTACTGGTATTTTGGATAAATCATCCTTGGCACCAAATTCATCTAGCATTCTTCTGGGCTTTATTTGCTCTAGCTGGCACATAAAACAATACTGAGAGGTGTTAAGCCTCATCTTTCCCTCCCCAGATTTGTTCCAGACAGGATTGAAGCTGCTCAGTGTCCTGGCTTGATCGATGCTGCTCAGCATCAAAAGTGACGTCTCCCTAACCACCCAACTGGTCCAGCCAATAAAAGCCTGGTTTAAGAACATCCTTAGAGCCTCAGGGTGATCATCCATTGCCCTGCGGATCTAGTTATGGCCTAACCAGTTTTCACCTTGATCCTGAAACAATGTGGAACAGGTAAAAAACAACAACAAGCCTTCCTGTGCCCGTCTGGAGGAACTCCCCGAAATTCCTGCTCAGGCCCATTCACTTAGGTGGGTGGGCAGTATGGTTGCCAGCAACTGGAAGATTTTGAGGGAAAAGTTTTGGGAGGATGGGACATCACTTCTAGGTGATGCTCTAGGAATTTCCCTGAATCTCTACAGTAAAGATCATAGAGACATAGTGTGAGAAGCTGATAGATCCAATAAGCCAGGCCTTAATTGTGAAACAAAGTCCTTTTTATTTCTTAATGGTCATTCCGTATGGACGTCCAGTGTTAGTGATGCCTGTGAATGTGCCCAGAGGCAATTATTTCAAACAGCAGGATCAAAACTAGTCACCAATCAGGGTAATTAGAGCAAAGGCGCAAAAAGCACTAGCAGTTGCGTTCTCACCAAAAAGGCGGCAGTCTTTCATGTGTAGACTTGGCAGCCAACCACCCCCTCCCACAACTCCTTCCCCGTTATTCCCACACATTCAGCCACCTGGAGTTTCCCCGTTACATAAGCAACCCAAGGCTAAACTTCCCAGAGCCATAGCAAACAGAGCAAAGCAACAGGGAGGGGGGCGATAGAGAGCACTATGACGCAGAGGGAGCTGGGTCGCCAATTCCCAGCCAGGAGAAAACATACAAATGACAGGAAACCTGACACATAGGGAACTTTCTAGAGCATCACTATGGAGGCCATTTTCTGGTTATTTTCTCTTTATCTCCTCAGTTTCTTGAGGGCAGGGAATTGAGGCAGAGGGTGGGAGTTTACCTGCTGTGGGCAGTATAATGGCAAGCCTAGTGGGCAGGCCAACAAGCAGAATGGCTGTGAAAGGGTGGACAACACACTTCATATAGCTATTCCAACCCTTTGCTCACTGGCAGGAGGCAGAATAACCATCAGCCTTGTAAATCAACTCTTCAAGTTTCGTTCAAAAGGGAACAGCTGTGGACTAACACAGGCTCATAGAGCTCCTGTTTATTAAAAGGCCTATTTTGTATAATAAAAAAGCAACAAAACTACTAATACAGATCCAGAAACAATACTAATACATCCTTTTTTTAAAAAAAAAAAACATTTGTTTTATTGTTTATCTAATGCAGCAGATGCTAAATTTGGATTGGAGGTTTCATGACCTGGGTGGTCATTTTGAATCTACTGAAGAGTTTATTCATCTGCCTGTTGTACTGTTCCCTTCTCAGACACTTGGATACCATCCAAGAATTTTCTGATATCTTTGTTTTTTACTGTAGTGGCCTGCTGGATTAGGGCAGCAGAGTTAGATACCAATTCAATGTCATTTCCTTTAAGAATTAGTTCATCTTTCTGTGCTTTAGATACTGGACAATTGACATGTGCACCCGATGGATATACTTCTCCCCAAGACAGTTATGGATTTCCACAAGTGAGCCATTCTCCTGGATAACCACATTGATGAGGAAGTGAGTATATGCAGACCTCATCTGATAATGAAAGCCCACTGTGACACCTTTGATCATGCTTTGCACATGACTGCAAATTGTGCGAACTGTGGCCAACTCCCTTCCTGTTACTCCACCATTTGTCAGCGCGGAGCTTCTTGTGTCTTTTTCCCCAGGAGAGAAAGTTGCGGTTGAAGTCCCATCACAGGGTTCCTCTGGGATTCTTCACAATAGCTGTCCAGCCTTCAAGACGAATGTTGACTTTGTCAGGGGTGTCAACAGTCTGATTGCTGAGAATGGTCTTCATTTTAAATCTAACTAGAAGGGGGGGGGGGGGGGAAAGGAAAGCTACAATATTTAGTACATCTTTGACATAGACATGTTTTAAATGAGCCATAAGAAATCTCTTAATGTACATTCAACTAGCTTTGCATTGAGCTGAACTCAGAGCTTTGCTTACACTTGGTATATATTAAATACATTTTGGATCATGCTGTTTTCTTCTTTTGTTGGAGTTCATCATTACTGAAGGCCAAACTAGCCCCCTGCTTCAGAAGCCAGTAGTTTAGAGGAGACCACAAAGTGTATGGATGGCTTCAACAGACGCCTCAGCAACTGCAGCTCGAAAGGTGATCTGTGCAGCAAAAACAGAGAAGTTCAGTACATAAGAATTCCCATATATTTGTGACGGGAATGTTGGGGGGGGGGGGTATGCTATGGTACTGGACAAGACTGCCCTCTGAAAAATTACATAGTTTTTTGAAAGGGGACATGTTTGTTCCTGGGTTGGTTGGTAATCTAGGATGGTGATCAAATATTTTTAATACATAAAGACTATACATTTTTTATTACTAAACACTAACAACATTAAAAGTGCTGAGATTTAGTTTAAAAAGTTAGGTGAAAACTTTCAATGGAAAATTAGGTAATCGTCCTGCTCATCCTTCCAAAAGAATAAATAAAAGATGAAACTGCCCTTCTAATGTACTGTGTTCCCACAGCAAATCTCTTGTTTGTGAGGTAGAACTGCTCAAGGTGCTGATTGAATTATCAACAGTGAAGCCTACCTTTGATGTAAAGCAACCGTTTTTGTCACACTGACAATTCCTGACTGACAGCACTGGGCTTCATTAACTTCCAGGGCTTGCTTGTCTGTGAGATCCAAGCCAGCTTTCAAGCTCACAACCACAGACAGAATTAGCGCTTTCTCTTGTCCGTGCTGTAGCACTGCCAAACATGATTAATTCACGAGATGTGATTAAATATTGTGGCAGGATTTTTGATGATTACTGTTTTTTTAAAAAAATAGCAGCTTTTCAAACATGACCATTATGTATTGGGAAAATGCAGTCTCTCTCTCTCTCAAAAAAAAAATCTCATGGTTTTGACTTTAGCATTTATTTTTATACACCAAGAATTACATTCCTCTGAACAGATGCTAGATCTTAGCAGTGTGTTTAAAGTTACATGCATGATTTCTGGCATGCTACAAAAGTCAGTTTGACAAGATGGAGTTCTGACAGCGGATTTGGCTTAGCTGAGCAATTTCAGAAACCTCTGTTAGTATAAAACAGAAAACATTTCAATGTAACATGCAATTTATACAATAAAGTTGTCAAACATCACATAAGTGGCTAGTTCAGTCACATGTACATCGCTTTATGTGGATCTTCCATTACTTCCTGTGAAGCTAGTGTAATTGTCAGAATCCAAGGATTCTAACAAAGGTTTCTGATATGCTTATGCTGTATGCTTTGTATAATCCCTTCCTATGTAACCTGTCTTTGCAGTCCCTCTGTGACATCCTGTTATCTCAAGCACCATGTATCAGGTTCTCTTTTACTGCCTTGGATTTATGGCTCAAGCTGGGTCTGGTCAATGTAACCATTTGGTCCGGGAGGGTGGCGACTTCAGCGCATGAGAACAATCAGCCTCTCACCCCTGCGCCTCCACATTCCTTTCCTCCCTGCCGGGGGAGACACGGACCAATTCTTATCGGCGTGTGAAGGCCTTGACAAAGTTATTTGTTATGCATAAGATGGATACATCTGAGGGGTCTGGTTTAAGAAGGGAACTTTACAACTTCACACTTAACCTTTTCCTGTGGGAAGCAAATGGTCAAAGGACCTTTAGCCCGCGGTTTCTCTCTCTCTGTGATTGGTTCCCTATGGGCAATTCAAATTGTACTGGAGGGTATATTAATCCTGCTTCTATTGTATACTTTATCTCTAACACTGATCCGAGGACCTGTAGTAATGTAGTAATAGGAAATAAAGAACTGTGTTTCATCAACAAAGATCTGATCCTTGACTACTTAGGGCAGAAGCCTCACAGATTGTTAGAGATCTGTGACTGGGACTTGGCCGTTCCTGACCATGTCGGAAGACGGTACTATTCCCATCCCTACAACCGAGGGACAACCGGTGACCCCGGACGACCAGGGTGCCGGAGCTGGAGGCGGCGGTGGGGAGCCCGAAGTGCCAGCGACTATGGCTCAGGGGGCTCACTACATCCCGCGACTACCCCCTCACCAGACCAGAACCCCGAGGTATTCATGGACCAACTTCAGCCGTGGGACAGTCGACTCGTGGGTCCACGATCGGAGAGGGGTGCACATCTCGGTCACTGGGGACCGCACCGAGCATGGGCGGCCGAGCTTCCTGGGAGACGAGCGAGAGACGTACTACGCGGGAGACTGGCGACTCCCGTTACTGGACGAGGAGAGAGGCGCGCCCTACGGTCCCGATCTCTATGGAGAAGACCCGACCCAAGCCCTAGATCGCATGATGGGAGATCTGCAAACGCAACTCACCACGGAGCTGAGAGAAGTCGCCATGGACTTGCAGTTCCAGCTCCGAGATGCCCTGACCACGTTCCAGGCAGTCCGAGCAGCCCCAGGTGGGGCTGGAGGTCCAGGTGGGGGAGCCCCGCCGCAGCAAGCTCCCCCAGGGGGAGCTCCCGCAGGAGTCATCCTGCAACAGGTACCACAGCAGGTTCCGGTGCCGGTCCCAGCTCCTGCTCCCGTCCCGGCCCCAGTGCCCGCGGGGCAGATGATCCGCCAAGCGCCCAATGACCCACTGACGGCTACTTTCAATGGGGACCCCGAGAAGCTACGGTTTTTCCTCATAGAAATCGAGAGGTTCCTAGATGCCTGGGGACACCTCTACCCCACTGAGCGGGATCGGATTGGCTACATCGGGTCCAAACTGAGGGACACAGCCAGCGACTGGTATGTGAGCCTGCACAACGCCCCGGGGCCAGAGCTGCGGTCCGTGAATAATTTCATGTGGGCCCTCCGACAGCACTACGAGGACCCCCTCGGGGAGGAGAAGGCACGGAACCAGTTGCAAAAGTTAACCCAGGGGCGGTCCTCCATGAGGGAATACACTGACTGGTTCCGGCACATAGCAGCCAAGATTCGAGGCTGGACCCAAGACCTCATCATCGAGAAGTACCGGGAGGGCTTGAACCCCGAAGTGTATGAGACAGTCCTGAGGGGAGGGCGGCCAGGATCCCTCGCGACGTGGATGAGAGCGGCGGCCAACGTGGAGGAGAGGTTCACCCTCATCAAAATGGGAACCTCAGCGACTGCCCAAGCCAAAGCCACCCAGAAGACAAAGCCCAAGCCCAGTGTCCAGGAGATTTGGGATAGCCGGTTCCGGCAGGGGCTCTGCATGAGATGCGGCGAAAGCGGTCACTTTGCCTCGGTGTGCTCACGCGGGAGTGGGAAAGTTCCCAAGACCTCCACCCCAGTGGCAGGGAGCACCCCCAGCAAGGGAAAGACCTCATTCAAACCCCGGTCATTACAGCTGGAAGGGGCAGCGAGCGAGCAAGGGGAGCTGGAGCTGACGGAAGCGCAGATGCCGGGAAACTCCAACGACCTGCAGTGAATGGCGCAGAACTGCAGGTCCCTAACCCCGATGCGCCATCTCCGGTGAGCATCCCTGGCCCCTTACTGTACATGGTGGTGAGTGTGATAGCCCCCAGGACTGGGACTCATGTCCGGGTGCATGCCCTAATTGACTCAGGGTGCGCCAGAGACTTAATAAGCCCATTAGTAGTGGATGGGCTAGCCCCAAAAGTTACCCCACTGGGAGAGCCACTCACGTTCACGCAGATGGATGGTTCGGAAATGAAGGAGGCGTGTGTGGCTGAGACGGAAAGACTAATAGTGGGGACAGGGGAGCATTGGGAAAAGAGGGCCTTTGTCATCACCCCCAACACCCAGTTTCCTATGGTGTTGGGGAGCCCTTGGTTGAGTTCCCACGACCCATACATCAGGTGGAGTGAGGGGAAGATCTCATGGGTAGATGAGAAGTGTAACCATCACAAGTGGGACCCGGGGTGGGGATCGGGGCCCCCGGCCCCCCTGCTGGCGGCGGCTCTCACGTTGGTGCCCTCCGCCGTGCCTAAGGAGTATCGGGACTTAATGGGGGTGTTCAGTGAGACCGAGGTGGACGAGCTGCCCCCCCCACTGACTGTCAGACTGTGCAATAGAGTTGCTCCCGGGAGAGAAACTACCGAAGGGAAAACTCTACTCTATGAGCCCCTCAGAGAGGGAAGAGCTGAGAAAGTTTCTAGACAAGAACTTGGAGCGAGGTTTCATCCGCCCTGCCAAGTCCCCCTTTGCAGTGCCCGTTTTGTTCAGGAAAAAGAAGGACGGAGGGCTGCGATTGTGCATGGACTATAGGGGTCTGAACGCAGTGTCTGCTTCCAACGCCTACCCCCTCCCCCTCATAAAAGACTTGCTAACGGAGGCAGCTAAGGGGAAGGTGTTTACTAAACTGGATCTACGGGATGCTTATTTTCGTGTGCGCATCCAGGAGGGGGACGAATTTAAGACTGCCTTTAACACACCATTGGGACAGTTTGAGTACCTGGTGATGCCATTCGGCTTGAGTGGCGCGCCGGGAGTTTTTATGAGCCTGATAAATGAAGTGTTGCACAAGCATTTATTCAAGGGGGTGTTATGTTACTTAGATGATATCTTGATCTATTCTACTGATAAGGAGTCACATGTAAAATTGGTCAGGGAGGTGCTTTCCACATTGTTGAAAAATCAATTGTATGCCAAACTATCCAAATGTGAGTTCAACCGAGATTCGGTAGACTTTTTGGGGTATCGTATTTTCCAGAAGGGGTTGGAGATGGATCCTGCCAAGGTAGAGCCAGTAGTACAGTGGGAGGCGCCCCGAACTAGAAAGCAACTGCAAAGTCTATTGGGGTTTTGCAATTTTTACCGCACTTTCCTAAAGGATTTTGCCACGGTCACCCTCCCGCTAACGGAACTCCTGAAAACCAAGGGGAGGGGCCCAGAAGCGGGAAAACCAGGGGAGAAGCTAGCCTGGTCAGAGACTTGTCAAAGGGCATTCGAGACCCTAAAGAAACTATTTACGTAAGAACCTATCCTTGCTCAGCCCGATGAGACTAAGGAATTCGTAATACACGTAGATGCATCGGATGTGGCCATGGGGGGGGCCATCCTTCAGAAGGGGGCTGATAATAAGTTGCACCCTCTAGCTTATATTTCAAAGAAATTTAATGAAACAGAGAGAAACTGGTCGGTATGGGATAAAGAAGCAGCAGCCATACGTTTAGCTCTGACCACCTGGAGACACTGGCTAGAGGGAGCGCAGACCCCGTTTGAAATTTGGACAGATCACAAAAACTTAGAGGCGCTGCGCACCCAGAGGTCCCTGAACGCCAAGCAACTCCGGTGGGCCGATTTTTTTCTCGAAGTTTAATTTCGTGCTCAAACATTTCCCTGGGAAAGCCAATTCGTTAGCAGACGCTTTATCCAGGTTACCCCAACACGAGAGTCAAAAAGAGGAAGTGTTTGACTCCATGTTTTCACCCCAGCAACTGGGGGGTGCTGTTACTACCAGGAGCCAAAGCAAGCATGCAGCGGTAGAGTCATGGGAAGAGAAATGGGGGGGGGGGATTACTCTCCCGAAGAAGCAGAGGAGTTAGAGAGCCTAGACGAGTGCTCTCTCCGTCCTAACAAATGCTGGTATCATGGAGACAAACTCGTGGTGCCTCGAGCCCGGAGAAAAGATATTCTGCTGACCTGCCACTCATCAAAGCTAGCTGGTCATTTTGGTTTCCTAAAGACTCTTAACTTGATCCAGCGGCAATTCTGGTGGCTGCGCATGCGTAAGGATGTGTCTGACTTTGTTACTGCCTGTCAAACCTGTTTAATGTGCAAGCGGAGGGGGGGGGGAAAGTCCCAGGACTGTTACACCCATTGCCCACCCCCTCTCGTCTCTGGGAAGCGATAGCTATGGACTTTATTACCAACCTGCCACCCTCAAAGGGAAAGACCGTTATTTGGGTGGTGGTTGACATGTTCTCGAAGCAAGCTCATTTTACCCCGTTTAAACAGCTGCCGACGGCAAAAGGACTGGCTAAGGCATTCTTTAATCACGTGATTAAATTACACGCCTTCCCCAGGCGCGTGGTATCCGATAGGGGCAGTCAATTCGTTGCCAACTTCTGGCGGGAGCTTTTGAAGATGATGGACATTGAGCCGGCCATGAGCTCGGGTTACCATCCAGAGACCGATGGCCAATCCGAATGAACTAATCAAATATTGGAACAGTTTTTAAGGTGTTACACCAACTACCATCAGGACAATTGGGTGGAGTTGCTGCCGTTTGCAGAATATAGTTATAACAATGCTATTCATTCTTCCACGGGGGTGTCCCCTTTCATGGCAGTGGGAGGCTTCGAGGGGAAACCCTTACCTACCATAGAGGAAACACCAGACGGTCCCCCCTCTGATTTTAAGCAATGGTGGGCCTGCAGAACTCATGGCCATTGATTGCTAAGACTTTAGATAAAGCCAAGGAAGACTACAAAAAATATGCAGATCGTGGACGGGCTGAAGGTTGGGACCTTCAACCAGGGGACTCTGTCTACCTTTCCACCAAGAATATACATGGTCTACAGCCCAGCAGGAAATTGGGGTGGAAATACGTTGGTCCCTATAAGGTGTTGCGCAAAATTTCTGATGTGTCCTTTGAATTGGAGTTGCCTAAGTCACTGAGTTCTGTGCACCCTGTTTTTCATTTCAGCTTGTTGAAGAAGAATCCTGGGCCGAATGCATGGCATCCAACTCCTCCGACTCCTCCTCCACTGATGAAGGAGGGGGCGCCTCATTTTGAGATTTCCGAGATCTTGGATTCAAAAATGCGTAGGGGCCGCTTGCTATATCTGGTCAAGTGGGTAGATTTTGGTCCGGAGTTAAACGAATGGTTTTTTTCAGATAATGTTCACGCTCCTAAATTAGTTAAAGCTTTTCATAAACGTTTCCCTGATAAGCCGGGGTAGATTAGATTTTTCAGGTGGCAGAGTGTCAGAATCCAAGGATTCTAACAAAGGTTTCTGATATGCTTATGCTGTATGCTTTGTATAATCCCTTCCTATGTAACCTGTCTTTGCAGTCCCTCTGTGACATCCTGTTATCTCAAGCACCATGTATCAGGTTCTCTTTTACTGCCTTGGATTTATGGCTCAAGCTGGGTCTGGTCAATGTAACCATTTGGTCCGGGAGGGTGGCGACTTCAGCGCATGAGAACAATCAGCCTCTCACCCCTGCGCCTCCACATTCCTTTCCTCCCTGCCGGGGGAGACACGGACCAATTCTTATCGGCGTGTGAAGGCCTTGACAAAGTTATTTGTTATGCATAAGATGGATACATCTGAGGGGTCTGGTTTAAGAAGGGAACTTTACAACTTCACACTTAACCTTTTCCTGTGGGAAGCAAATGGTCAAAGGACCTTTAGTCCGCGGTTTCTCTCTCTCTGTGATTGGTTCCCTATGGGCAATTCAAATTGTACTGGAGGGTGTATTAATCCTGCTTCTATTGTATACTTTATCTCTAACAATGATCCGAGGACCTGTAGTAATGTAGTAATAGGAAATAAAGAACTGTGTTTCATCAACAAAGGTCTGATCCTTGACTACTTAGGGCAGAAGCCTCACAGTAATGACTGGAATTTTAAGATGAGCATTATACTCATCCCCAGATGTAAAAGATGTGATTTTACATCACAAAATGTAATGATTTCATTTCACCATCAGAAGTGATTTTACATCACCAAGTGTCTGATTCAGTATAAGGCAGTTTCATGTGTTCATGTGTGACCCCTTTTACTCCATAAACATTCTCCATATTTGTAAAGAGTTTTAATTCATGATTTTAAAGTTAAGTTTCCCCTCTATGTTATAATCTTGTAATGTATGTCATCTGCTTCTTAAACTAAATTATTTATTTCAGGGCAACTACTCAACTTTAAAATATGTGGTAGAAGTAAATTTCATCTATAAATGATAAGCTACCTTTTATCGATTATTCTTTCCTTTAGCATAACGTGTGTAGAGTTGTAGCCCCCATCAAAAGATGGCAGTGTCTGACAACTAACCTGTGTATTCATACTTTAAGAGTCAGAAAGTCTGTTATCACTGGTTACAGTTTGGTCATAGTGTATTCAGGATTTTAGAAGTGCTTGCTCACCATAGATTATGTACTGAAACCATTAGACTAAGCCATGATTTATACTGAAAGAACACTTAATTCTAATAATCTGTTCAGCAATTTTTGAATTGTAGCAGCTGAATGATTTTAAATCAGGCAGTAAAGTCAGCACACTGTTCCCCTATACCTACTCTTGCAGCGCAATCTTAAACAGAGTTACATCCTCCTAAATCCACCGGAGATATGGTGCGAATGAACCATTTTAATCACTACAGATGTTTGCATGGACTTTCAGCCCACTGCAATTCCATGCTTGAGCAACATTAATAGGATGCTACTGTATTCCTCTCACTACACCAAGGAATGTCTGAAGTTATTTTGTGTGCAAAAAATTAATCCGACCCTTCCGAGACACTGAGGGCAGGACCTGTTTCCTGGGAATAGAGCTTTAAAAAAATCAGTAAAAAGTACTTGCCATATCAGTTTTGCATACTGAAAACCAGCTTGCATTTATGGATGTCAGTTGAGACCTGCTTGTTAGAAATGAGGTGATTCCATACAGTTTGCTGCTTTTAATCATTAACTCTGTGTGTCTTAAAAACTGAGTGAGTGAGCAGTATTATTTTGACTATTCACCTGAGGTGCAGAAGGGTTCAAGGCAAGGCCTTATTGTATACTGATGCTATTCAATGGCAGTATGGACACTCCATTGCTCCCGTAGAGTTCTTGCACAGCAAGGAGGTATCTCCAGGTGGGTAGTGGTAGTGCTTACTTTCCTGAATGGCAAAGTCCGTGTGCACATGAAAGCTTGAGTTGGAAGGGACTGTTGGGTACACAGAAAACCTTTAGACCAGGTGCCCCTGCTCTGTCTTATCTTCTGGTTTCAGTACCTCCGATTGCCATTACCTTCTTTGCTTCCCAGGGCTCCAAGGAAACTTTGCAACAACATGTTTGTGGAAATGAATACAACATGGGTTGGATCCAGCCAACTTCTTAGGCAATCACATCCAGTTCACCTCTCTATAACAGCTCCTCGCCCAGGTTCTCCCCCCCCCCCAGTCCATTCAGGTCCCATGAGCCTCAGCATAACCTTTTTAGTGGTCCCCTCCTCCCCTCTTTTACCAGTGCAAAAGCTGCTGAATTCAGCTCCGTATCTGCCAAGTTATATCAGTGTCAGCACAACTGAACAAAGGGGGGATCAAAAAATTTAGAGACACAGTCCCTTTTAAGAATTTGGTACACTCCCCAAAGATAGATTGGTTGTTCCCACAGAGAAATGGAAATATGTTCCCTTGTTATTTGGGTTTACTGCTAACTAATGGAATGATACCTCCAATTTCTTTCTCTTTATCCAGCAGAAGGGTTAAAACCATTGGCATCAATACATGATTCCCAAATAACAGCAAGAATCTGTGGTATGCTCATGTTTCCCAATAGCCTGTGGCTTGTTTCTTCTTTGTTCTTCTTAAAAACATATACAACAACCACAACAAAAATCAATGGTACCACCAACCATTGACTTCCATAGCCTTCCCTGGTGCTCTGACTTTGCTCATATTCATAGATGCCAAACAAAAACTTGTGCCATGAGAAATACTTAAAAGCATCTATAGCAGGATTAGTAACCTCAGGGCTTGATGCAAAGTCAGAACTACTTTCCAAGCAAGACAGCTGGCAGTTCTCGGTAATACAAAAAAAGGAAAGAGTCACCTTGAGAGCTACTTAAATTCCTGCCATTATCTTACACTTTGTAGAGGATGAATAGAAGACCAAAAAGATGTGTTTCTGAGTTTAAGGAAAGATCTAAGCGGCCCTTGATCCTTGACCAAGGCAGACCATTGGTCCACTAGATTAGGACTGTCTACTCCTTGCAACAGCTCTCCAAGGTCTCAGGCAGAGTTCATGTGTAGGGCTGGTCTCAGCTTCAGCCAAGGACACCTATGTGGCAGGTGGGAAGCCATGGTAGAGAGTGGTCTCTTTAAAGAGCCATTGCCCATTTCACTGCTGGCCAACAGTGGCTCAGTAAAAGCCAGAGGGCAGGATCCAGCTTCACCAACAGGCATGTTTGTTTCCTTCCTCCTCCTGTAAAGGTACCAGTTCTCCCCATGAGAGGCATGTGTGGGTTGTTGTGCTGCCTTTAAAAGGCATGAGGAGGAGGGCCAATTAGAATCACTGTTATTCTCTTCCAGGCCATTCAAGAGAGGGACCAGGAAGAAGAGTAGGATGCTAGTGCAGCAGGACTCCCTCTCTCTATCTGAGACTACAAGGGAGGGGGGAAGCAGCTGTGGGGCTGGGATGGGGATGTAGACTCTTGTTTGACTATTACCTGAAAACTGGTCTGTAATCCTGTATGCAGTGTCCCCTCTAAGCTGAGTTAGTGTGAGTTAGTTCAGTTTTTTAGCCTCTGGCTCACACATTTTTGTCTTAGCCCAGGAAGGATGGCTCCAGAGCAAGCTAATTTATGCAGTAGCCAAATCACTCACTCACAATTTTAATGCCAGTAGCTCACAAAATAGATTTTTTGCTCACAAGACTCCACAGCTTAGAGGGAGCATTGCTTGTATGCAGGGTTCATTTCCTGCTGGAGCGCATAGGAGCAACGCTCCAGCAGTTAGGAGCCCAGGGGGCAGGCACATTTAGCAAGCCCCACCCCCTGCTCCCTGCAGCCCTCAGGCCACAAGGAGCAAGAAGAAGCAAGGTAAGTTGCAGAGGGGCCCCCCTTGCCTTTCCCAGCTGCGCCCAGCAGCGGGGCCTGGGGAAAGGCCTGCCCATCCCCCTCCAGTGTTCCCTTTAAGCTGCACCAGCCCCCAGTGCACAGATCTGCAGCTCAGCACAGGACCAGGAAACTCACCATCCCCCCCCCCCCCGCCCGGCTACCTCAAGTGCAGGGAAGAGGCAAAAAAGCCAAGCCTTCCCCCCCCCTCTGCACAGGAGAAGGTCTCCTCCCCCAGGGAGGAGGAGCTACCAGCCATTTTAAATGGCCAGCAGCAGTTTCACTTGGAGGGGGGTGGAAGGGACCCCTGAAATGGCTGCAGGCTTTAAAGGGGGGGACATCTTTGAGGCTTCCCTTTCACTCCCCCCTTTAGAAGCAGGGGGAAGCGAAATGGAACCCTAAAACGGCAGTGGTGGGGGAGGGTCCCAAGTGGGCTCCTCTCCTCCTGTGGCGGGGAAGAATGAAAAACACAACATTGGAAGTTTCTTTTTTTTAATTGTGAGAACAAATAATGCAATCTCTGATTTTCTCTCTCAAACAGAAAAACACAAATCACAAAGCATTTTGAAAAATCCTGTTAACTGTGATGTTGAAATCTAAATCTCTTTAATGTTTCCATTTCAGGCACATCAAAATCTCATTTTGCATGCCTTTTCTTTAGCAAATTTTGTCACCAATTCCTTCAGGTCAAGCACTGATGCTTCAGCATGTTCAATTGAAATAGCTGCCAAATCAAGTAGTCTCATGAGATATTATGGAACTAGACCCTCCAAAAAGCCAGTCAAAATAAAGCATCAAAAATAATGAAGTCCACACGCCACTTAGACCAGTGTCTTTGCCCAAACCACTTCCATCCTACCAAAATCAAGGGGAAATTGGCAAAGGAGCACCCAGTTGAAGAGTCTGACCCCAAAGCTGCATGGTTACTTGGAAGAAAGCCCCCTTCAACAGACACAGAACTCAGTTCCAAGGAAACATGATTAAGCTGCTAAACTTTAGCATCAGGATTCAGGCATCAGGATTCAAGACCAGAAAGTATGCCTTGCTGAACTCAGCAGATGTTGATGCAAAAGGTTCAAGAATTTAAACCTTGCTTCCACACAAACCTATTTAAATCACCAGAGATATTCTGGAGCAAGGGATCCGGAGGAGAAAATAGAACCAGAGGAGTGAAGAAGCATACGGAAAGGTAGAATATAAATATAATATAAACCATAGAATAGAATATAAACCAGAATACGGAAAGATAAGAGTATAAATATTTTAGCAGAAACAAAGAAGAGTCTTGAGAACTAATGACTGGACAGTGGCATCCTAGACATACTTCCACCCTTCTAACCCCAGTGACTTTAGTGGGCTTGAAAATGGGCAACTCTGTTTACGGCACTGTAATTGGGGCTAATAAACTAGACTCCAGTCCAGAACATGCCATTTCTATGAAGTCACAAGTCTCTCTGATTTTGCTGGTCCCTTCGACTTCACCAGGGCAGGCAGTGTGAGCCTGAGGCAGCAGACAAAACTGCTCAGGATCATGAGAAAGCCATGAGTCGCATAGCCAGGAGCCCCAGGAAAGCTCCCAATGGTGAGGTCTGGAAGACAACGAGGCACCAGCAACCCCGGGCACACAGACCAGCCTAATTACAAAAGTTGGAGCAACTGCCAGCCACTCCAGTGGTACTACTCAGGATGGCTGTGGCTTACACCAGTTGAGTCCCAGCAGGCATCTGCCCCCAGTAAAACCCAGCCTTCATTCCAAGAGCAATCACTCCCAAGCTTACACTTCAGGCTCCTGTAGTGCCCCGTTCTACCCTTCCCAGCCCACAGAGAGGCTTCTGTCCTATTCACAAGAGCTAGAGATTCTTTTCTGCCTTCTTCCCCCCCTGCACAAGCAGGGCAGGGACTCAGTGAGGACTCTGAGCGGCTGTGTTGCACTCCAGATCAGCCTGTATAACACTGGATCCAATCAGCGTGGGCGCCTCTGTCAGGCTGCCCCTGTAGTCCCTCAGCTTGCACCGCAAGTACTTTCAAGCTGCCCGTGACTGTTGAGACTGACCAGTTGGAGCTGCTGACGTGCTGCACTCCTGAAGGGGGATCACCATGGAGATTTCTTGCCCATGCCTGGTGCTGGCGGTGTGATGTCTGTCTCTCCTCCCTCCTCACACCCCTCCCCCTGCTTCCATATAGGCAGATTAGGCAATTGCCACCTTAAGGAGGGCACTGGCTGCACTGGCCTGCCGCTAGGGCTGCCAAGTCCAACTTGGGAAATATCTGGGGACTTTGGGGGCGGAGCCAGGAGACTTTGGGGGTGGAGCCAGGAGAAAGGAAGTGACATCATTTTGTGATGTCACATCCTGTGATGTTCCTTCCACATGCTGACACATGAACTCATGAAGTTTCCTAATACTGAATCAGGCCATTGGTCCATCAAGGTCAGTATTGACTACTCAGACTGGTAATGGCTCTCCAGGGTCTCAGGCTGAGATCTTTAATGTCACCTATTACCTGATCCTTTTTTAGCTGAAGAAGCTGATACCTCCTGCATGTCAAGCAGATGCCCTATCACTGAGCAACGGCCCTACTGAATCCTTCCTCATCTCGGCAGAATATGAAGCACTAAGTGCTACACAAGTGCTTAATATGATTTTTATATCATAAGAACAGGCGAGAAGCCACAGTGGATCGGCCCATCCAGTACAGCCCATCCAGTACAACACTCTGTGTCACAACAGTGGCCAAAAATACCACGTGCCCTCAGGAGGTCCAGCAGCGGGGCCAGAACTCCAGAAGCCCTCCCACGGTTGCCCCCCAAGCACCAAGAATTCAGAGCATCACTGCCCCAGACAAAGGGTTCCATTTAGACCTTGTGGCTAATAATAGCCACTGATAGACCTCTGCTGGATGGGGACAGAGAGAGAGAGACAGACAGACAGAAAAAAGAAAGAAAGAGGGAGAGAGAGAGAGAAGGAAAAAAACTGGCAGAGGCACTTACTTCCATTTAGACCTTGTGGCTAATAATAGCCACTGATAGACCTCTGCTGGATGGGGACAGAGAGAGAGACAGACAGACAGACAGACGGACAGAAAAAAGAAAGAACGAGGGAGAGAGAGAGAAGGAAAAGAGATGGAAGAGAAACTTACCTTGCAAAAGCAGCCCCTTCAGTCCCTCCTTAATCTCTGGGCGGACCTCTCTTGCTGTGGAAGCTCTCTTGCTGACTTCTTAAAGGGGAAATGTCTGGTGAGGCTTTTTACTGCAGGGCAGGCTCTCTGCAGACATTTCCCTTTTAAGGCAGCCATTTTGTCCCCCGGTGGTCAACTTTGCAAAAGCGGGGGTAAGCAGTAAAAACCGGTGTTTCCCCTGCCCTACCGGGGGACTTGGCAGCCCTACCTGCCGCCCCTTCCTCACTAAAAGCACGGCAGCTTCAGAGCGAGCAGGAAGGCAGTCTTTTCTTGCCCTGAGAGGCTTTCTCTCTGGCTCTGCCTGCTGGAGAGAACCAGGGCCCTGGGCCAAGGCAGAGCAGCAGGGTTAGTAGGGCTTTTGGCAAGGGAGGGGAGGGGCGGCAGGCCATCTTCTTAAGATGGCGCTCTAGGCAATCGCCTAACCTTCCTATATGGAAGTGCCAGCCCTTGGCTGAGGCTTCTGGGCAGAACTTGAAACTGTCCATCACAGTTACCTAATCTTTTCCTTTGGTTTTCACCCCCCCTTTCCCCTTTTGATTCTGTTCATAATTTTTCCTTTCTGTAAACAGGGAGATATATATCTGACAACTGAGAATGCACTTCATGTTCCTGATGTATTGTGCTGTAGTCCATAATGTGTATACCCCAATTAAGCTGTTAAGAAGAAGAAGAAGAAGAAGAAGAGATTGGATTTATACCCCGCCCTTCACTCACTTGGAGTCTCAGAGCAGCTTACAAACTCCTTTCCCTTCCCCTCCCCTCCCCACAACAGGCACCCTGTGAGGTAGGTGGGGCTGAGAGAGCTCTTTCCCAAGCTGTCCTTGAGAGAACAGCTGGTCCAGAGCTACGGCTTGCCCAAGGTCATCCAGCCAGGTGCAAGTGGAGGAGTGGGGAATCAAACCCGGTTCTCCCAGATTAGAGTCCGCGCACTTAACCACTACACCAAACTTAGTTTGTAATGTGCCACAATAAAATGTTCTGTATTTAAGGTGCCATAATACTCCCCACCTTTACTGCTACCAACTGATATGGTTACTCCACTGAGTTTACTTTTGGTACTCTGCCATTCTAGCCATAGGAACTCCTTCTAGCCAGTAACAGAGGGAAAATGTCAAGAGATTAAGGCTGATTTTACACCTCCCCTCTAAAGTAGTTTGACTGCTGACTTTTCCTGTGCTGATTTCACAGTGGTGTGAAATTTCACTCCAGGGATTCTAAGTGCACTAAGAAACCACAATTGTTTAAAGCAGAATAAAACGGTATAATACTAGCTTGACCACAGGAGGGCGATTAGTAGATATGGACATTTCAGTAGCAGCACGGTTTCACACCGCACAGAGGTGTGGGCAGGTTTTTTTTGGAACTAGAATGATTCCAGCGGGAAAGTCAGATGTAAAATCAGCCTAAATTCAACAAGATCCAAAGCCTTGATAAGTTTTATCCCGAACTCTCAGGCAGTGCAAGCAAACTTGTTTCCAGGGAGCATAAGCAACTATTCAAAGGATCCCACCAAATTCATAGCAGCACTAATCTTCTCTGAGGGTGTGATAAAAATGAGCTCCATGCATTCTGTGTCAGTTATGATTTATTAAGAGAGGGTGCAAGCATTATTTCTTTTCATTACAAAGCAAAAGTCTTCCCCCCTCCTCCCCGAACCTTATTAAGATGACCTGGGAATCAAGAAGGAACACAATGAATCACTCATCAAGAAGAAATGATTCTTCAAGAGAATCCTAATAAAGGAGCATTTATCATTCTTTCTTTTTCATTTATCTTCCCAGTCTCAGAGCAACAATACCATCACCCAAATCACTGCTGCTGCCCTGGAGCCGTTTTTTCCCTTTCTCCTGTTTTGCCTCCCCCCCCCCCATCACCTTAACAGATGGGATACAGAGACAGAAGGGGACGTTCCCAGATCATCTCTCCCTTTCCCCTTGCCCTTTCTCCTCCTTTCTCTCACTTTCTCCTCACTTCCCATGCAAACAGTTTTAATCAACTTAGCGACCTGAACATTTTAGGATTTTATTCTTATTGTTTTTAAAACCTAAAATTTTATTATTTTCTATGCTTTTGGAGCAGAAAGATAGGGAAAATGTCAGCCCAATGAGTAGAAATGCAAAATCACTCCCTTTCTCTCAGTTCTCTCAGGCCCTGGTTTCATTTCCAGGAATAGGACTTGTTCTTAACTTAGAGGCATCTTTCGCTGTGTGAGTCCAGTGGCTCCTTAAAGGCCAACAAAGTTTAATTCTAGGTATAAGCTTTTGTGTGCATGCACACTTCTTCAGATACATTGAAACAGACGTCATCAACCATTACATATCGGTAGGGGGTTAGTTGCCAGGAAGGGCTAATTACAGTCAAGATGCATAAGTAACTGAGCGATAAGTATAGCTAAGTTTGGATTAAAGCAGTTGGTAAACCCTGTGAATAGCAGCCCATAAATGTCTAAATAAATAAATAATTTTGGAATAAAATACTGGCCAAGGACAGACTGGCAATCTGGAGCGGGATGAATGTGGAGGGAACTGCTGTGGGGGAAAAACTCCCTGGGGCTGGCCGTTCACACCGGCCAGCGTAGTGCGCAGCGGTGCAGATATGGCGCATTCAGACTGATGTGGAGCCGGCTCCGCGGCTCCGTTGCGCTGGTGGCGCACATGCGCAAAACTCAGTTCCAGCGTGTTCACACTGCTGCCTCCGGATGCCTCCTGCTTCTTCCAGTTCAGACTGCTTGGAAGCGGGAGGCATGCGGAAGACGGCCCCTGGACACCGGTTTCTCCCGGTGTCCTGTTAAAGTGGATGGAAAACGGCTTCGAGACAAGTAAGTGCGAAACGGAGCCGATGGACAGATGCGCATGTCTGAACGGGCTCCCTTCTTCCACTTCCGAAGCGGGGCTGTCCTGCTCCAGATTGCCAGTCTGTCCTCGGCCACTGTTAGTGTTAAAAGTCCCACAGTGCTCCTGTTTATTTCTAATAGAGTACTCCTTTGCATTTTCACTCTCTGAAGTATCCTCCAGCTGACAACAAATTCTGAAGAATGTTGGAGCCTGAGCTTTGAGTAATAGGCTTAAATGTTTGGAGCTGTTTCAAAGGTACCATTCTGTTCTTTGTTACTCGGGATATTTGGCTTTCAGTGGTGTTTAGCCTGCATTTATATCAGTGTAATTAAAACTAGAATATGCTTTTTAAAGAATTTTGCAAACCAGAATCATAGCACACTCCCCTAATTTCTCTGAGTAGCAGAGGGAAAAGATTACATGGCATACCCGATGACCTCCTTGGGGCCTCAGGTGATGACGCCCAACTTAGGGAATAGATATTTAAATCAGATGCTGTGATAGATCACTCCGCTATCACAATGTCTAAGGTAGCTCCTTGGTACAAATTCTTTAAATCTGACCATTCTAGTTCACCCTACCTATTCAGTATCTCCAATTATAACCTCAGGGTGTTCTTCACTGCCTTGCACTTCCAAACAATGTACATAGCATTGCGGAAGGGTCGATATTTTCAAATTCCAACAGAACATAATATATGTATCTACGTCTCGCTTGCTATTGAGAATCTTCCCCATTGTATCCTAGCTTGCCCGTTGTGCAACGCACCCAGAGACAAATTCCTGACAGGAATTTTATTTACCATAAATGCGTATTCTAAAAATGAGAAGATTGTTTTTCTGTTATCAGATACCAATGAGTTCGTATCCTATAGAGTTTCCCTTCTTGCCCTTGTGGCCAAAAAGATTAGAGCCAAGGCAGCACCATAGGGGTCATTCTTATAACCTGCTGGCCATTTTTAACCCATCCTACTGTATAATTTTATAGCTCATGTATGCGATTTTAGGTTTTATTCCTTATTTATTTTCTGTATTTTAATGCTATGTAACTTTGTTATGGCCTATGGCTGATACAATCAATTTCATTGATTGATTGATTACATGGGAAAAGCACCAACCAGTGATTCCAAAATGCATTTTAATAATTTTTATGGGGGAATCTGCAGGGGTTCTGTCCTTCTGCATACATCACAGTCTTGTTATATGTTTAAAAGACCTAACAGGGGACATCTGCAAAAACTGTGGGTTTCATTGTCTTGGGTTTAACTATGGGCAAGAATAAAATATAAGACTTTCAACTTTCTTGCTGTAATTGATCCCTCTAAAGTATGTAGGATGGAATCAGATAAAATGCAGGCACTCCTGCTGAATTGACTCATGCGAAAAGATCTCACTGCTAACATCATGAGCTCATCACGGAAAAGGCATGTTTTCCCCTAGAGTAGGAATTCTGTTCCCAGGAAAATGCTGCCAATTTCAGTAATTATCAAATTTGTAAGTCTACAAAGGAGACATTGTTTGAACAAAGCACAGTGATTTGAACAATTAATAGACAAACAGATTGCAGCCAAGCTGAAGAAGAAATGAAAAGAAAAACACAGCCTGAGAAAGTTGTCACTTTGAGCTGAATACCTGGAGAGTGCTAATGGTTTGTTATTCTTCCTGCATCATGCTGATGGGCAAAACCAGACAGTGTTCACCAGCAGATGGCAGTCTAGGTATAGGCCCCTAAAAGTGGTTTGCTGATCATATCGATGTTTGCTTCTCAGTAGCTGCCATGTTAATGCCATAGAAGATCAACATAAGGTCTTATAAGCCTTTGGCTGCAATCTTGGTTCACTGAAAAGCACTTTTTGAGGAGACTGTACTTAGTGTTTCCACTTACCTTGGATCCAGCAACATTTCCCCTGGCAAAGGATCATAAGTAAAATATGCAACTTGATTGGACAAGGTCCATAATACTAGCAGTTTGTTCTTGCTTCCAGTCTTTTCAGAAAGTCTTATCTTCAGAGAACCCTTCCCAATGGATTGGTCTGACAAATCTGGGACACTTGTCTGCCATTGCTACAGGCTTGTATCCTACCATTCCACTCAGCAAATTCTGAAGCCTTCTTCTAACATAAAGAACTTTCCTCCAAAGTAAACGCCTCTTCTTCTGGTGGAAGAGTCATCTTCACCAAGAAGGCTCCAGAAAGGAGGACTTCAGATTTTACTATGGAGGCAGGATACAAACTAAATAATTAAGGAACATTTAATTGGCTCATGAGGAAGTCCAGCTTCTGTGGAACATACTGCCAGCATTCTGGAGTATGCCAACAATGATTAATAGAAAGAAAATAGAAACTGCCAGTCAAAATTGAAGATCAGATGGAACAAAGCACATGAATTTCAACAATGTCTCACTAACCAGTTGTTCTATTTTTCTCATTAAGGCAAGATGTAAACTTTAAATAGGACAAATATTATTTTTAAAATAGCACTTGATAGCCTTTTGTACACAATGCACCTTGTAATTTGCTAATGCTAAACAAGCAGTGAATGAGGTTCATTTGAAGTTATATTGTGAAAAGGGCATGCAGTGTTGTTTCAAAAAAATAATTGCATTTTGTGAATTGCAGGCTTTTCAGTCTTTCATTGGTTTGGTTAAACAATGAGGCAATGGATAAAACAGGCTGTATGCTTACTGCATGAAAAGATACATAATATAAAACACATTTAAAATCTGTAGCAAGCTTCTTGATTCTTACATTAAAAGAGTTTATAATCTGGTCATGCATAACTCCAGCTTTCTGATCAACAAAACGGACCAAAAGTTTATCTGAAAAACAGGATTTTAAAACAACAATAACAAAAACACCTCCCCCCCCGAATATTCTACAGGGACCAAAGAAGGGTTGCCAACCTCCAGGTGGTAGCTAGAGATCGCCTGGGATTACAGCTGATCTCCATGTGACAGAGATCAATTCACCTGGAGAAAATGGCCATTTTGGAAGGTGATTCTATGGCATTATACCCCATCCTCATCCCATCCCCTCCCCAAACCCCACCCTCCTCAGGCTCCACCCCCAAACTCTTCAGCAATTTCCCAACCCAGAGATGGCAATCCTAGACCAAAGGCAAAGTTAGAATAAGCAATTAAAACTGAATGAGCAAAAGGGATGGACATGAACTGGCTCACAAACTAATGTTTGTTTGTTTTTTAATCATTCCATTGAGAATATACTGTCAAATTCCATTTTTAGCTGTTCCAAAGATTAACATTATACAGTGGATATGGTTGCAGAAACTGGGCTTGGCACTTTTAAAAGCAAGCAGATACTGAAGCTTCTTTTAAAGTTTCTTTGCTGTGTTTGTTCTAATAAGGTGTTGACATCTCCAGCTTTCTGACATACTGCTTTCTTCTTTCCTCTTATGAAGGAGCATAACTAATGTTATTTATTTTCCCCCCTGCAGTGCTATGATATCTATGGATTCAATTTTTCCCCTAGTATGTACTACACTATCCTTTAATTTTTTAAAAAATTAAGAACTAATTACAATTATCATTGGGTTTACAACAAAACAACATTAAAAATCCAAAAGTAAAATTTACATATTCTGAGGTACCAACAACACAACTAGGTCAACCAGCAACCAGCAAGCAGGTCAACCAGCATGAACTTTCCACAAACTTTCTAGCTCTTCATGGTGGTTCATGCCAGTTCATGAATGGATACATTTCCAGACAGACTGTCAGCTCTTAATCTAAATGTTTACCAAACTTCAAATCAATGGGGGGAACTTGGAGAGCAGGTACAGGAGCATCTGGAGGAGGGCCCCTGTGACTTTGATGTCTCTAGTTTGCACAGGATCCATCCTATACACTTCTGAACCTCCTGAACCTGTGTCTGTCAAAATGACCACCTGTCATTTCCCCAGAAAGCATTTTCCAGGTGCACCTTCTTTTGGGTCCGTAACTCAGACCCCATAAGTCCAATCCTCACCAAACTTGGAGGGCAAGTAGAGGAGAAAGTTTGGTTCCTCTAGCATGCCAAGGGGCTGCTCTATTATGTCATTAACCTCACAAACTGAACCAGTTCTTTTAGCCCCTAAAAGTTCATTATGGTTTGTGGTTCGCAAACCAGCCATACCACAAACTGAACCTAATTTTTCTGGTTCATGCCCATCCCTAATGAGCAACCTTGACCACCTTCTAGTTTGGATGCCAGAGACAGTTCAATAAGTTTGACCTCAGAGCTTTCCTCAGTGTGTTCTTTTCATTTTGTCCTATTGTCTGCGATTAGACCCTAGTCTGAATAATTGGCTGGTGATAAATCTGTTCTTTTATTTAGGTTTTCTCACCTTTTTGATTATTTAATGTTTCTTAGAAAGGTGATAAGGTGATTATTCCATCTTTGGAAAACAATACAGATGACACATACATTTCAACATTTATCAAGAAGAAAAGAGAATACACTTCACATTAAGTGAAAAAGCAGCTCAATGTACTGGTATAATGAATGTGGTGGGAGTAATCCATTGCTACAAGATCCAGTGACTGAGGTCTGAATTACACTTCCAAGTAGGATTGCCAACCTTTAGGTACAGCCTGGAAATCTTCCAGTATTACGACTGATTTCCAGATGACAGAGATCAGTTGCCCTGGAGAAAATGGCTGCTTTTGAGAGTGGACTCTATGGCATTATACCCCGCAGAGATTTCTCAGTTCCCCAACCTTGCCTTCCTCAGACTCCATACCAGAATTTCCAGAAAATTCCCAACCTAGAATTGGGAACCCTACTTCCAAGAGAATAAGGTAGCAGAGTGCTGATATGGTAGAATGAATGGTGATGCTTCTGCCTGCAAATAGGAAATGTCATTTTTAATGCCCTCCTAAAAACAACCTGCAAATAAATCAAACCAGCTCATCAGGCAGAAAAGAAGGTCCAACCTACTCCCTGTGGTGAATTCTAAATGTGTTCCCCCAGTTTCAGTATGAAGTGGTGCTGTGTGTTTTACCTTCTCATTTATATTGCATTCTGCCGTCTGCAGGTAAAGCTGGACCCAAGGCCAGGTGCTACTTACCAATATTCTCAAAAATCGAAAATGTAATTATATCTGAAGAAAGACACTGTTTAGTATTCATGGGTGTTCTGTATAACTACTGGTTTGGATTCTATGGGGTTTCTAGGAATAAACCATGGTGAGAGATTTTTTTAAAAAAAGATTAATATTTGTATTAGAAATGTAATGTGGGTGATTTTCTCTGATTCCTCCCATGGTAGATCTCCATGGGCCCAGGAGCACCATTTAGGAGGGCATTTTAAACTTCAGCCAGAAGAGGGAGGTGAGGAAAGTGCTCTCCATGGATGAAAATCCTTTCTGTCCACAGAAGCAGATCAAGTCATTTTTGTGCGCTAAATGCCATATTCATTTCCCATTTACTGTATACTGACCTCAGAGTGGCATTTTTGGAGCAGGATGTTGAATATTTGAGACTGCAAAAAGTCAGTATTTTATACCTCAGAAATGCATTACTTTCATGTGATGGCACATTCAGTGTGACAATGATTGCTATATGCAATTCAAAGAGAGCCCAGTCTCAGTACTGTTTGCCTTGTGCATCCTGTTTCCAAATAAATGTGGTCATCTGTAGGACCAATGCCAGGGCAGAGGGCTAGCAGATGTGGAACTGAAGCCTCTCCCCATTTACACGTCTTATGATCCTGCCAGCTAGATTGTGTCTGTTGGGAAAGCAAGCTGTCTGTTTAAGGACTGTTGACGTTTTACGAAGCTTGGTCCAGCAGTCTTAGGACTAGAAGAATGCTTAGCTAGTGCACTGCAGACGATTATACTTACAGTGAAAACAATTTAATTTGAACACTTCCTCCAGTTTAATCAATCTGAGTTAAGTAGAATGTTACTATGGCAATGAAATGGGATGAGGAAGTAGAACTTGTGTTTCACTCCAGTTTTTTCTTAGCCTTCTGGTGGAATGGGTTTGAAAAAGTGTCAAGAATACTTACTGGATATTAACACCAATATGATCAGTGTAAAACAATGCTTTTCTCCCAGTCTGAGTCATTGTGTGAACCCCTCCTCCTTTGCTTTTTGTCCTTTGTCAGTTCAGCTGGGCATTGCATACTTACTATATTTTACTGTATTGTCATTAAATTAAATTTATAGACTGTCCTTCTCTGAAGGGCTCAGGGCAGTGAACAACAGGATTAAAATACAATAAATAAATTAAATTACAATTTACCAATAAAACCAGCAACAAATTGATGGCTTAAAAATACAGTTTGCTCCCTCCTGTGGGCAGATCAGGGGCTGGTCATGGAGGAGGCCACATGGAGAACCACAATGTGCCCATTGTTGTCCTCAGCCACAAGCCTGGTGGAACATCTCAGTTTAGCATGCCTTGTAGATCTGAATGAGGTCCCGCAGAGTGCGGATGTCACCAGGTAGAGAGCCACAGCCACAGCCTCCAATCCCACAGCTAAATTAGATGGAACGACAGCCACACATCATCAGATACAGCTGGGTGTCATCAGCATATTGATGACAGCCCAGCCTGAAACTCCACACCAGCTGGGAGAGGGCACATATAGATGTCAAACAACATAGGAGAGAGGATGGCCCCTTGAGGGACCCCACATATCAAAGGGTGGCAGGATGACACCCTCTCTCCAAGCACTAGTCTCTGTCCCCGACCTTGAAGAAATGAAGCAAGCTACTTCAAGGCTACTCCATGGACTCCCACATTGGCAATGCAGTGGGTCAACAAGTCATGGCTGACCATGCTGAATGCTGCTGTCAGATCCAACAACATCAGTGCTGACTCACCTCGCTTTAGCTGTCTGTGTGGACGACCAGCACTGTCTCCATCCCATGGCCGGGGGGAAGGCCAGACTGGAATGGGGCGAAGGCTGATGTGCCCCCTAAGGAAGCCTGGAGCAGCTCACCTACTGCTCTCTCAATCACCTTGCCCAGGAACAAAAGTGTCGAAACTGGGTGGTGATTGGCAGGATCCAATGGATCCAAAGACGGCTTCTTCAAGAGCGGTGATACCGCAGCCTCTTTTAGTCCCCCTGGATAGACCCCCATGCTAATTTATTTATTTATTTATTTATTTGTTGGGATTTATATCTCGCCCTCCTCACCGTACGGCGGGCTCAGGGCGGCTAACAACAGCCATTATGGCAACAATACATTCCTTAAAATAGTTAAAAAAATATTTAAACAGGCATTAAAACATATCCAAACACATAGATGGCGCATCTTCAATTCAAAATATCAAAGCAGCATCAAGATGTATCACATGTCTGATCAGACACTGGAAGACAGAAATCGGGCCAGGGCCGGATGTAAATACTGTAGGCGGCCCCTATTTGAAAGCCTGGCGGAAGAGCTCCATCTTACAGGCCCTGCGGAATTGTAATAGATCCCGCAGGGCCTTGATGTTATCTGGGAGCTCATTCCACCAGTAAGGGGCCGCCACAGAGAATGCTCTGGCCCTTGTAACTGCCAGGTGGGCCTCCCTCAGCCCTGGGATAGTCAGGCAGTTTTGGGATCCAGATCAAAGTGCTCTCTGGGGAATATATGGTGAGAGGCGTACTAAGGGACAGATTGATAATGTCCATTGGGGGGCTGTATTTCATCGCCATTGGCTTTCACCACCCACATGAGTTCAAGAGGCACGCGGTCAGCCTAACAGCACCAAGGATCCTGTTGATATCAGCCTGTGAGAGTCATCTGAAGTTATCAAATACTGAATCCAAGGATGGCCAAGGGGCCTCAAGTTCTCTTACAGTCTCAATAGTGGTGAGGCTGTTGCAGCGTAGCAACAAGACTTTGTCCGCAAAAAAGTTTGCAAATGCCTTGGGCTAAATTTCTTGTATTTTTTGGCTCTCCCAGAAAAGGAGGTCAAAGACTTAATCACCTTAAATAATTGCGCCATGTGAGAGCTAGCAGATGCAATGGAAGCTGCAAAGAAATCTCTCTTTGCAGCTTTCACCACCATCTCATAGGTTTTCAGAAATGACTTACAGGATGTCCTTGTGCCTTCATTGGGAAACTGGCGCCACACTCTTTCTAGCCATCTGAGTTCCCACTTCATTTCCATGAGCACCACTGTATATCATGGAGCTGGATTTGGGCGAGAATGAGGAGGGTGTCAGGGGTGATCTCACTGATGGCTTTAGAAAGCCAGGTATTCCAGTCCTCTGTCAGCTCATCTAATGAGCTGCTGGGAGGTAGTGGATCCCACAGAGCATTCTGGAAACCAATTGGATCCATAAGTCTCCATGGCAAGCATAAATCCACTCGCCGCCTAGACAGGGTGGGGGTGGCGTACACAGTTGGACTTTCAGGGCAACGTGATCTGACCATGGCACCCTCTCCACAGCAATCGGATCAACATTTATCTCAGCTCCAAAGATAAGATCCAGGGTGTGGCCTGCTTGGTATGTAGGACACAATACAATCTTGGAGAGCCCTAGTGTTGCCATGGATGATACGAGGTCCAGAACCTGTTTGGAGGGGGCTGCATCAGCATGGATGTTGAAGTCCTCAAGGACCAAAAGCCTTGGGAACTCCAATGCCCAGTCAGCACCCACCTCCAGCAAGCCTCGCAGGCTGTCTGCTGGGGCTCTAGGTGGTTGGTACACTAGCCAGTCAACCTCTCCTCGGCTTCCCACACCAGACCTACACAATCAACACCAGGAATCTTTTGTGAAGGTAGTGCCTTGAAAGAGAGAGACCCCCAGATGAGTATAGCCACTCCCCCTGCCCATACGTTATATGGATCTTTTTTTAAAAGTATACATAACAGAATGGCTATTGTTCCTGCAGTAAGGCTATCCCCCCATTCCTACAATTATTGCCCATATATCAAATTTTGTACTACCACTGTCTTCACGTTCTTGTGTGGGATTGTTGAAGAATAGCAAAATAGTGTTTGTGGCACATTTTCAATGTGGAAAGACCTGCAATCCAACTTGAGTGCCTTTTTTCAGTGGCTCATATGGTTTCAACTTCTAATATTAAGATTTTCTGAATAAAATATAGAAACTTGATATTCTATTAACTAAAGAATACTTGGAGGACTGACCCTGGCTTCTTAGGAACCAATTCAGTACATACTATGACCTGGCATATATAAGAACCTCAGTGCTGTGACTATTAAATAGATACAGTCAATGTTGCGGGTATATTAACAATCCTCTGTAGTCCCTGTTATGCATGAGGCTGCATTTTAAAAAGCAGAGTTCTCCTCAGTTGTGAGCCAGATACTTAGTCAAATTTTATTCTGATGTGTTGGGACTTCATGTGAGTTGTCTCATTCCAGATAAATGCTTTCTTTATTTGTGCTGTAGGCAGTCTCTTTGCTTCTGGCCGTTTTTATAACCCCACTGTAACAGCCTGCTCAGCTTTCCAGGACCAGGGGTCTGAATTGATCCTGTCCGACCTTCACTTGGCATTCAGCCCTGTCCTGTTGTTCTCCATCACTCACAGTTTTGCAGTCCTCTTCCTCCTCCTTGTCTACTTAATTGCCCTGTCATGTCTTTTTCCTGTTCACTGTGCATCACAGACCCTCCTAATGGCTGCTGGTGAAACACCATATCTCATTAGCAAGTCAGCAGATCCAGTACAATATGTCAGTCTATTTATTTCCTCTGAAATCCTTCACTGGGGCTTTGACATGACAATGGCAACATGGATCAGTAAACCAAGAACATACATTTGAACTAAATATTGAGATTTATCAAGTGGAAGTTCAAACTTTTCTAGCCAAGATGGGTAAAAAAGAAATTGTTTTCCATTCTTAAACTTCAGTAAAGCTGAAGTGTAAAAATGAAGTTGGGTTTTCTTCCTAATAAAACTCACTCCTGTGAGGAGAAATTGTTTGAGGTTTCTCTTCAGTTGAACAGGTTTTTAAAAAAGGTAGCAAAGGTACAATATTCTTTGTGGGAAACACACACCAACCAGCAAGTTCTACCTTTCTATGTAAATAAATCAATTTGGACAAACCAGGAAAACAGATGTATAATTTCAAACCAAATTAAATCGGTACAGGTGAGTATGCAACATCTGTAAAAAAAAAAAAGTTGGTAGGAAGCACTGAGCACTATGAGAACAGCCACAGTTGCATTGTTGCCCCCCCAGCTGTATCTGATTCAAATATTACATGTTAGTGATAACTACATCACTGTTTATCAGTTTTCAGTATATAATTATTTGGACATGCAGTTTCTTTGGAAATGGTTATGCCACGGTACAATCACAATACCAAGGGAATGGCACTGCTGTCTTTGCTACGGCCTCTCTGGCCAACGACTTCTGTTTTGAGAAGATGGAAACAGAATTAGTCTTGTTCCCTGCGGCATACTTCTCCTGGAATGCTGATTCAGCCGCCGTACCTGGAACCTCTGCTTTCAGCAATAACTTCCAGCAATAACAAGATAGTGTTTCATACAAAACTACTTTTTTTGTTAATCAGAACTTGATGTGGCAAGGCTACTTACAAGCTACCATATTTAGCCCTCAGTGACATACTAGCCTGAGGGTGTCCTGAGGTCAATATGCCATAGCTGTTGTGCCATTGAAAATGGCTGATGCTCCTCAGTCTTGACCTAAAAAGACACTACTATGCAGTGGGATGAAGCAATGTGGTACTTTAAATGACTGGCATAAGACAAGACACAAAATTCAGAGTATGCTACAGTTAATGGTACAGTATCCAACACTGAAGCTGTTTCGCATTAAGGTTGCAGGGTGCACGCAGCGCTTCCAAGTTCTTATGATCAGTCCACATCTCAAAAGGGACCCACGCTCCCTCTAACCAGTGTCTCCAAGTTGTTAAAGCTAACTTGATGGCAGCAACCTCCTTGTCCCAGATTGCCCAGTGTCATTCTGTGGTGTTAAACTTTTTGAAAACATAGGCCAAGGGGTGAAGCTGTCCATCCGCACCCTCTTGAAGGATGCCCCCCCCATAGCCATGTCAGAGGCACCAACCTGTACTACAAAATTTTTGTTTTTGTATGGATGACCACAGTCAGATATGAAAAGGGCCTTAAGTTTATAAAATGCCTCCTGACATTCCCTGGACCATTCTAGGCACGCCCAGGCTTGGAGCCATCCAACCCCTTCCCCTTAGTCTTTAGCAGATATGTGAGGGGCAGGCTCACTTGCACAAAGTTCGAAATGAAGGCCCTATAGAAATTGGCAAATCTGAGGAAGAATTGGAGCTGGTGTCAGGTTCGAGGAGCCTCCCACCCCAATACATCTGCCACTTTGTGTGGATCCATTTCTAACCCTCGGGGAGAGATGCGATAGTCCAAGAAATCAACCTCAGTCTAATGAAATTCACATTTTGACAGCTTGGCAAATAGCCTGTGTTTATACAGTCTGCAGGACCTTCTGCACTAGTTTCACGCGGGATGCCTTATCTTGTGAATACAATAAGATATCATCCAGATAAACCAGGGCCTCTTTAAACAAGTGCTTGTGCAACATATCATTGATTAAGTTCACAAACACCCCTGGGGCTTCCTGAAGTCTGAATGGCATCACCAAGTACTTGAACTGGCCCAATGGGGTATTGAAAGCTGTTTTAGGCTCATCTCCCTCCCTGATGCACACTCGAGAATACGCATCTCTCACATCCAGCTTAGTGAAAATTTTCCCTTTCATGGCCTCGTCCAACAGGTCTTTGATTAAGGGGGAGGTAAGAATTGATAGCAGACACTGCATTCAGTCCTTGGTAATCTGTGCACAGCCGAAGTCCCCCATTCTTTTTCTGGAAGAGGATGGGAGTGGCAAACGGGGAAGAGGTGGGGCGGATGAAACCCCAGGCAAGATTTTTGTCAATGAACTTCCTCAACTCCCCCCTTTCCACAGAGTTCATGGAATACAACTTCTCTTTGGGTAGTTTGTGTCCTGGCAAAATCTCAATAGCACAGTCAGTATTGCGGGGGGGGGGGGGGGAGAGTTCATCTGCTTCTTTCTCTTCAAACACCCTGGCTAAGTCTCTGTACTCTGGGGGAATGGAGTTTAATTCTTCAGTGGCCAGGCAGGTGCGGATTGGGAGGGGTTGGGGCACCTTCCCCCCTCCAGTAACCACACATGTGCCTCATACCCAGGGGCCACAAAGTTCATGATCCCCGCATTCCACTGTATATGTGGATCATGGCCCCAGAGCCAGGGGTTTCCCAAGACCACGGAGAAATGGGCCATCGGGTTCACCACAAATGCTCTGTGTTCCCAATGAGTCCCTGTCCCCATTATAAGGGGCACAGTCTGGTATTTACATGGCTAACACATGGTCAAGCTATCCATTTGGGTGAATATCAACAGCTCGGGTAACTGTTGCACTGGGGCTCCCAATCCTGTCACTATGGAGGGGCTAATTATGTCCCAAGCGCACCTGGAGTCTATAAGCACTCTGATGTGCACCTGGGTCCCCATCTCAGGGTTAACTATAGACACAGTCACAAGAAACAAGGGGGGGGGGGTAGCTGCTCACCAAGTGCAGCATGGATTGCTCTTGGATCTGCTGCTTTGCACCTTTCACAGCAGGCCCTGGCCTTTTCCTGCTGGCTGAGGTTCCTCATCTCCACCGGAAGATGCGTCTTCGGCTTGGGCACCCAACTGGAGGGCTTGAGGCAGCTTCAGGTGTACAGCCCCTTTCTTTGTAGGCATCTTGGGGCCCTTCCATTCAGGTGCCTTGGCTGGTGGCGGCAGGGCTCCCATGGGGCAGGAGGCGGCATAGTGGCCCACCTCTCCACTGTGGAGGCAGTGCCCCTGGCACGTCCTCTGGTCGTGCACTGGCTGTCTTGGCTTGGGGTGGGAGTTGGGTTTTAGAGCTGCTCCTGGGGTCTTTGGGTACACTTTGGGAGTGTGCATTTTAATCATTTGGAGGCAATTCTCCACATCCCCTGCTTCTCTCACCCATGCCGCCAGCAACACACTTCATAGCACAGTCTCTAGGATCTGGTGATTCAACCCCAAGTGATACTGCTCCACAAGCACAGTTCCAGGCCACCCTTGGGTTTTGGCCGTGTACATTTTAAACTCATCTAAGTATTCATGGACTGATCGGTTCCTTTGCTTCAGAGCTCACAGGCTGGTGCAGGCTTTCTCCACCTTCATGGGATCCTCATACTGCCTTCTCAAGGCCTACATAAACATTTGCACCTCACGGAATTTGTGTCCATGTAGGTTGTGCAAACTGACATACCAGTGAGCAGCACGGTCTCTTAGTTCTGACCTGATGTAATCCACATGATGCTTGTCCATCAGGAAGAGCTGGCGCCAGTTGCAGAGGAACTTTCACACAGAGCAGGAAAAAGGTGAGCTTGTCTGGGTTGCCATCAAATGTAGCATCCAGCAGCTCCTTGGGACTCTCCAGCCCTGGGGCCACAGGAGTGGCTGGCCCTCCTGGCACTGGTCCTGCTGGGCCGGTGGGAACCCCTGGCCCCCCAGGAACAGGGACTTGTGCTGCTGGCACTTGTCCTGGGGCTGCTTGATGCACTGGCAGGGCTTGTACCACTGGGGCCCCCGCAGGTGCTGTGGGTCACTGCAGCTGCAGCTCATGCTGGACTGCCATCAAGATGAGGTGAGGTATGTCAAGCATCATCTCATGCATCTCCTGTTGCAGCTCCTCTTGCTGGGTGTGCAATTGGCACTTCACCACTTCCAGTGGATCATTGGCCCCACCGCTAGGCCTTCCGTGGTCATACCTACTCTCCTGGTAGGGGAGGAAGTTGTAGTGGCTGGTGCCCCCCCAGCCAGGGGGTGGTTATCCATGATTCCTGTGTCTCTGTTGAGAGACAGGCCCATGAGTACGGTCTCGCCAAGGCCTTTCATACTCGAAGCCCCCACTTGCACCAGTTGTGAAGGCTGGGGTCTCCCCTGTCATAGTAGGGACCCCCTCCGCTGTAGTTACTGGAACTCCCTCATCTTTCTTGTCGCTCATGGTGAGGTACGGGGTCAAGGGATGAGAGGAGTACTAACACTCTGTCAGAGTCCCACAGCAATCAGTCCCAACAATGGTCCTTCAGAAGGATCAAATTTATTGAGTACAGGAAAGGCAGGTCATCTGTGCATACATTCTGTGTTAGTACTAACTAGAAGGGTGGGAGAGGGGAAGATATACAGGTTTCAAAGTGGGGTCCCCTGATGGAGCTGAGCCAACCAGAGGATGCATTGAAGCGCACCTAAACTAATGGGTTCACATTCCCAGAGAAGTAGCGGGGCTAGGTACCAAGGTCAGAAGCCTAGGTTATAAGATAAGGCACAGTGAAAGAAACGAAACTTAACATTCCAGCACATTAGGGAGTTCACCCAGCAGCTTCCTGCCTCCTCCCTCCAATGATGGCAGTGTAGCTGACACTAAGAGAGGATTGTTTGGAGAACTTGAACCAGACATCAAGTGTGGAGCAGATTAGACAGTTTGGATGGAAGGACAGACCAAGCTGGAGTTTAGGACTGGTTCATCTGGTGCTTCAGCACATTTATTTAATTTATTGAAAAGAAATATAGATATCTATAAGGAGACTGACACTGTAAATAAAACAATAAAATTCTAAACACCACAGTAAACAAAAACTATAGCAAACAAGGTAAAACATTGAACAACACCACTAAATCAGCAACAGAATTAAAAAACTGGATAAAAATCTTAGAAAACCCTGCCCCCCCCCCACTGATCACATTAGAAACCCAGCAGTCTGAGTTAAGAATCACCAGGAAATAGAGCCAGTATGAGGTTGGCAGACAAGGATTGGGGAGTCCTGGGTTCAATTCCCTATGAAATTCACTTGATGACATTTTTTCAGCATAACTTAGCTCACAAAGGTGTGAGATTGTCCCAAAAGATGCAGTCTGCAACAGGTCTTCTTAACCAGAAAGTCCTTTATTTGCAAAGAGGCTCTTATTGGTACAGTTACACTTTCCCTGTTAGTAATGACTTTATTGTAAACAAATGGTTAGCATTATACTAGGCAACCAGAATCCCCCTCATTATGTCTACACCAATCATAAAGCATTAAAAGTGACTCCAGCCCCCTAAACAGGTTTCTCACAGAAATGGCAGCAAGTATGTTATTGTGCTTTTTGTTCCCAGGGAACTTCTACTAAGTGTCCTCGAAAGCAGCTGCAAAAGGAATAACACAGTAGGGAGGATTTATCCCAGACCTTGAGCAAGCTGGGAGTGAACCAAGCAAAAGCCTTGAGCAAGCTGGGAGTGAACCAAGCAAAAGCGGGGTGTGATAAGGAAGCCAGACAGCTAAACAGCTCATGAGCACATTCCTGGGGGTGGGGTCCCAACCCCTGGGTGGGAAATGGCAGCATAGCTGACAAAAGGACAAAATGAGGAGAGACCCATGTATATTGGGATAAAAACCTTGGTGGAAGGATGGGATAAAAATGTATACATAGATAGAACTGACCTAGTTCATACAGTACATATGGAGACCATTCAAGTCACTTAATCCTGGCATACAGCTGAAGCAATTTTTTAATTTTTTTTTAAAAAATTTTATTTATATACCACTCTTCCCACAAGTGTAAATTCATGGATTTATATGAATGCAAAACCATTTTAGGCTAATTCATCTTGGTGAAATGGGATTGTAGGTCTTGAATTTATCAATCTGGATCCTTTATCATCCGAATGATTAACACTTAAGAAGGGCTTCCCCACATTCTTTTATTAGCTATTAAGTTCCTGTTTGTCTGGTTTTTTCCCCTGTTCTGCATATGTTTTGTTGCCTCTAGTGGTTGATTCGATATCAAACAGCATTATTTCCAGTTTATCTCCCTGTAGATTTAAACTGCCGGGAGATAAACTGGAAATAAAACTTTTGATATTGAATCAACCACTAGAGGGAGCAAAACACATGTGGAACAGGGGAGAAAACCCGAAGAAGGAGGAGCTTAACAGTGAGTGAGTAAAATGAGAATGTGGGAAAGCCCCAGGACAAAGAAACAGGCTTCACAGTACGGTGGAATGAATTAAAATGATTTATGAAAGCATCACACGGATAATACATGAATGAAACGATTAGGCAAATAAAATAAACACACATAGTAAGTGAAAAATGATAAGAAAAACAGCAAATAAGTACATGGCAACAATATTTTGTCTCCAACCCTCTGACACCCAGTGTCTTTATTTAAAAAAAAATCACTTATGTTATCCTACGTTTCAACCATTTCATAGCCACTTGCCCAGGAGTTCAGTGGCTTGAGAGTAAAAATAATGAATGAAAAGAAATAAAAAGCTTAGTTAAAGAGGGATCAGATTTAAAAAGAGAAAAGGGGGTAAACTGCTGTTAAGAAAACATCAGAGGCTGCCATTTTAGAGTCAGTTCGTATCATGAAGACTCACTGCAGTGAACCCCGGGAAAAAGAGATCAAAAAAGGGAAAATGAATTACTGTCAGGAAGATATCAGAAAGCAAACTAATTTTGCCTCAGTGTCTTTCTCAGTGATCATGGTAGCAGCTCAGATGCAATAGCAAGTTTAATTTTGTAGATGTTCACTCAGATTTACTCAGTTGATTTTCCTGACAGTCATTGTGACCAGTGACTTCCTACCCCTACCTCCATTCGTATTTTTCATAAACAAAAACCACGTATGTGAGGTCATTTACTGTTGATAATGTCTTGGATCCACTGTACTGTTTCCTTGGAGAAACATTTTGTACATGCATTATACAATAGGGACAGTATACTATAAATACTGGAAGGACAGTATCTCAGGGTGCATTTGGTATTGCAGTGGTGATGCAAGAAAGCTACGCTTCACTGGTAGAAATCTTTCTATATAGTAATAGTAATAGTGATTTATTACAGCAGAAGCCAGTAAAACAATACAATTCTGATATAAAAAGGATTAAAACAATAACAACATAGTAATGATATAAAAGCATTGGCAGGAAAGAATTAATAAAATTGGTAAAGTGTGAGAGTCCACAGAGTCAATCATCAACAAGTGTCCTGAATTAGGAGAACTTTATTGAGAAAGGTCTGAGATGGTCATCTGCACTTCTTATGTTAGTAATGGCCGGCATACGTGGATCCAGGAAAGTTATACATAATTCGAAAGGACCCTTCAGTGTAAAATAACCAATCATGAAAAGGAATAAAAGGCGCTTAAAATACTGGCGTTTTGTTCCCAAAGTATAGGCGGGAAGATACATAGCCAGACAGTAAAAGATACAGCAGCTGGCATCACAGTCTCCCAAGGTCAGAGAAGCAGGCAGAGCGATAAGCGCGCCATGAGAACAAACAAGTAAAACATTCCACACAAATGAGGCCCACCTTGACTAGGAACCACCTCCCGGGCGGGGGATGGCAGCATTAGCTGACATAAAGTAACAGAAGAAATTTTAAAAAATCATAGTTTTTCCAGCTAAAATAAGTTTCTGTTTCCTAATAGGTAAAAAACAAAATTTCTCCACCACATAAGTCAATGAACTCTGAGTGCCTTCTAAAAGCTGTACTGCAAGGTAAATCTTTCTATATGTGGAAATGGTCAAGTGAATCCAAACAATACTTGTTCATCATTTCCCTGGGAAATGAGCTTTCTCTTCCTTTTGTTATGAGTTGCCAACAAGCTATAAAGGAGAGGCTCCTCATCTTCATCATCTTCTACTTCTTTTGAGATCCGCAGTTACAGCTGGAGATAAGACTTCAAGGTTCCCCTTGTTTCTATGTCTTTCCTGCTCGCTGTTATGGATCTTCGTTCTGTTCTGGCTGTGGGTAATTTTTTGGCAGCAGTGGCTTCTATGCAAGAATGGAAATAGAGCATAGTATTTGTAAGATCGGTTCCATCCAAGATCACTGGATTAGTGGACTGTTAAATAAAGTAATGTACTTCTCTTTTTTGCTGCACTGGTTGAATTACTCAGTGCACACAGTTCAGCATGTCTTTGCCATCAAGGCTGTAAGTTTCCAGTATTCTTATTCATAACTGAACTTAGCCAGATGGACTTCAGGGTTCAGCAGTTAACAAGAGGTAGCAATTAGGGATGGGCACGAACCAGAAAAAATGCAATTTGTGTTGGTTCATGTTTGTGGCTGAATCATGAACCAAACTGAAAGGTTTGTTTGTGAACTGAACTGGTTTGTGACCCCACAAACCCCATTGAAAGGAACTGTAGCACCTTAAAATGGGGTTTGCAGAAAGCCTGAAAAACAGCTAAGTGATGAGAAGCATCAGCTGTTTTGGGGCTGTCCTGTCCAGTTTCTTTAAAGTTTAAAGGGAGTGCACAAGAAACCCCAGAAACAGCTGAGTGGCAGGGAGCACCTACTGGGCTGTCTTGTGGAGCCCCTTTAGTTGAAAGCAACTGCACAAGACAGCCTGAAACAGTTGTGTTTCTTGTGTGGTCTCCTTAAACTTCAAAGTTCCACCTCTGCTTTGCTAGCACAAGACGGCTTTTGTGGGGAACAGAAACCAGGGGGTTAAAGGAACTCAGAGGCCCTTTAAACCCCTGCTTTCTGCTCTACTAGTGAACCACCACAAACTGCTTTAAAAGTTTGTGGGAGTTCATGGTGGTATATCAGTCACAAACTTTGGTTCACAATCCATGAACAAAGCAAAATTAATGTCAAATTTTGCCTCATGGTTTGGTTTGTGCCCAACCCTAATTTGTGCCCATCAGCCATTCTAATTATATTAGTTTCATTAGTGGGAAAATCACATTTGCTGCCATATTTCATACAATATAGCTGTTGTTAATAATTTATAATTTGATGGTTACCATATTATCTGTATGACTCATCTTTAGTACTAAATATTAACAAATAAAAAACAAGGAGAGAAAATCTTTTTTTTAGGGCACGTTGAAATGATCTTAGTTTCCCTTTCTTTTGGTTGCCTTTTAAAACATAATTTCACAATTTCACTGAACATGTTTAAACATACAACAATGGATGGCTTGAAGCAGGATATCCTAACCCCCAGTAAATAAATAAATTTCTGCTAAAGGCAAAATATTGTAATGAGTCACAATCTTTTATATATATGGGAGGGTGGGATCATGTTGTCATTAGCTGTAATGAACATTGCTTTTCAAGTTCAGATGGCGAATTCAAGAATTAAATTTCCTTTTATAATTGCTCACACTCAGGTGGGCCAAATGTGAACCCATGAGGTAAGATAAAAATTGAAGTTTACTCAGAATCAAATGCAGCAGCTGATATCCTTCTGCAAATCTGAAAAACAGCTAAAATAGGCAATCAAACATCTCACACAAGGAGGCCGTTCTAGCAAACAGTTCTGCCTCTGCTTTGCTGGCAATGGCTCTCTACAGACGTTTTCTAGCCTACTGCTGAGATCCTTGTGAGTTTTCTGATCACGTCACTACATACTATTCATTTCACTGGAGACTACCCAAAGAGAAACATTAATATAGATGCAACATCTTTTTGTCTCCCTAGTATAGAAGGAACAATATGCATTGCTTGTTTTTAATTTTAATGACAACAGAATGATGCACAGGAAAGCAATGGTGTTACATAAAATACTCAAAAGAGTTATTCTCGAAGAAAATTTTTAACCAGTTCCCATCAAGGAAAGTTCAGAAATTCTTTTCAAGAGTAAATTATAAAGAACCCGCACATCATAATATAAAAAGCCTCCACATGTCACTTGTTCCTGGCTACCACTGGTTTGTTTCCCCAGCCCGTGTCACATGATTTAGTGGATAGTCTTCTTGGTAGAGACACTGTCAGTATCACTGGCGTTTCCCAGGCTTTCTTCATGTGAGAGCCAGTTAGGTGTGGTGGTTAGAAGCTCAGACTCTAATCTGAGAAAACTGGGTTTGATTCCCCACTCCTCCACATGTAGCTGCTGGTGTGACCTTGGGTCAGTGACAAGTTCTCTCAGAGCTGTTCTCTCAAGGGCAGTTCTCTCAGAGCTCTCTCAGCCCCACCTACCTCATAGGGTGTCTGCTGTGGGGAGGGGAAGGGAAAGGAGAGTGTAAGCCACTCTGAGACTACAAGTGAAGGGCAGGGTATAAATCCAATCTCCTCCTCCTCCTCCTCCTCCTCCTTCTCTTCCTCCTCCTCCTCCTCCACTTCAGAGAGAGATGGCAAAAGCAGCTTTAAATGCTTAAACCATTTGAAGTAAAAATATTCTTCCTTGTCTTGTATTTGATATCATCAGTTTTAAATCTATTAACTGGAAGAGGAATTCACAACCATTATGCTAGTAGAGGTCCATGAGGAACTTGTGTGTGAGTGTGCATGTGTGAGAGAGTGAAGGCTGATTCACACATTACAAAGTCCATATGTCCCCCAATGTGAACTCTGTACAGATGCATTCTGGAAGTTCTCACATGAGAAATTAATTTACAAGAATGTGTGGACCCGATTCGTGTGGAAGGAGAGAGGAATTTAGTCCTCCCCCTGCACTGTTCCCCTGACCTGAAACTGCCTAAGAAGCCAACTGGCAAAATTTTCATGTCCTCATGGCTACAGTAAGTTTGCCCATTGTGGCAACAGCAGTTCCCTGGGGCAGTCTAAGATAACGGAATTGGTATGGGGAGGGGGGCTGGAATCCCTTCTCCTGAAGCACCAGGGTCCCAGTGAGCCCATGTACAACTCAGAATTGAGTTCCCAGCATGGAATTCCAGTCACACATGGGACCGAAAGTCCTCATGGCAGCCACAAGTCTACTCTGCAGACTTCGTAACATGTGAATGGATGAAAGGAAAACATAGAGCTAGCATATGGAAAAAAAGTACTAATCTCTAGGGATGTGTGCTTGGATATATTCAGTCAAAAAAAAATATCCCCCCCCCCAAAAAAAAAACCCCTATTGATATTTTGGGGGGAATATTCTAGATCCAGATACATATAGAGAATCCTAGTCAATATCAGTATTGTGATTCCAAATATTCCTGTAAATATTTGGGAATATCTGGGTCTGACATTTTAAAACACCAAACTCAATGTGTTTTTTGTTTTTGTGGATTTTCTGGGCAACAGCTGGGAGGGAGGAGGGAGGGAGGGAGGGCGGGCGGCAGTTCTCAGAGGCAAATGGGATCTTCATTAGAGGGAGCTTGCCAGGTTGCTTCTGTTGGGATTATCTTGTTTGACATGAGGTCTTTTAGGCTTCCGCTATGACATTTATTCTGGGATCTGCTTGGCTTCCAATTTGACACTGGTTCTGCTGGGCTGCACCCCTTTCCTTGCTTCAGTTGGTTTCACTTGGATTCTCTGGTTTGACATTGGACGTGTTGTGTTTGCCACACTGGCCAGCCTGTGGGTCTGCCGGTATTCTCTGGTTTGAAGATGGTTCTGTAGGGTTTGTTGGATCTGTTTGCACTGGGAGGCTTTTTGACAATGGTTGCTTACTCTTGTGTGTTTTGCTATTTTTTCCCCCAAAGAAACATTGGCAATCCCCCCCGGGGGGGGGGCACCTTGTTTAGGGTCACTTTGTTTGGGCCCACAGAATTGGAACTCTTCATCAAATTCAATTGAAACTTGGTGATTTTTTGGTGAATAGGCAGCACCAGCTCACCTGCAATTTTGATATCATTTGGTCAAAACACTGCTCCTTTAGTCCCCCAGAAACATTCCCCATAAAGAATAACGTACCCAAATAATTTTGGAATCCTGAAAAAAAATTGACTCCAAAGAATGAGCTGGTATTGAAGACCTGAGTAACCAGATATACCAATAATTATGCCCTCCATGAAATCTGTATTAAAAAAACCCATTTTTTCCTGGTGCATGTCCCTACTGGTCCCCAAACTACTTCTCAGGTGGAGTTTGGATAATTCAGTGTTGGTAGAAGGGGGAAAAAGGGGGTTTAAAGCCCCTGTGTCAGCTAGGCTGCCATAAAAAAGGTGGGGGTAAGGAGCCTGGCTGCCATAAAGAAAGTGGGGGGAGGAAGTTGACACTGAGATGCTAACTTTTGATTCTCCTCCAGCATTTGTCCTTGTTTTGACAAGGTCTCGGGTTTCTCTTGTGAGTTTCCCACTGGGAACTAGGGGGCCGTTATTTTCCACATGGGGGTAACCTGGCATTCATTGGCTTGTAACCATCTGACGACCCAAGTTTGAACCCTATATAAAATCCCATTCCCACTTTTCCTCTTTAGTCTTAACACAGATAGTGTTTACAGCAATGTAGTAAGTAACCTGACTAAATAAACTGATCCTGTTTAAGGAATGTTGTTGAGTGCTGATAACTGGAGACTCTGACACCCTGCTACCATTTTATATCCTGAAAATGGGCTCTGAGGAATGCTGAGAGAAAGTTGGAATGAATCTTCTGCTATTTGTTGCTCCAGCTGTCTTTCTACTTGCTTCACAATTTACACTCCTTTTCTGTATACCAAGGGGCTGGGTGTTTCTAAGAATAAAGAAGATGTCATTAGGGTGCCACAATTGATCATCAGCCATCATTCCACTCTGAAACAGGGATCTTGATAGAACTGCCTGTATAACCTCTTGATATACCTCTCAGCATCCCTCAAAGCAGTATCCCTCAGAGAGTCCAGTGGAATCAGTGGTTCTGAGGGCAGGCCATTCTAATAGGCCTCCATCTCTACAGAAGCCTCCTACCATTTCAGCATAATCAGATGATTTGATCATGACAGAAGTAAAGTCTCCAGATCTCTAAATCATGGAATGACTGACCAGAACAAAACAGTAAATTCATAGTATATGGGTGTGTACACTTTGTGTACTACAGGGCACACACACAAAATGTTGATTCTCGAAGTACTAACAGTCTGTTGGCCTCCAACACCCATCCTGAGACCTTGTCACTAGGACCAAGAGCATTTCACCATCTGCTGCCTGGGCAGCAGAATAACAGAATCTCTAGTCTGATTTTAATACAAGAATGTAAGTACACGTGTTTGACCAGACCAGTGGTTTATCTAGTCCAGAATCCAATTTTTAATAGCAGTCAGCCAAATATCACAGGGTAACCTGCAAGAAAGGCTCACAGCCAAAAGCTCTCACCTGCTGACTGCTGCTAAGCATTTGGCAATCAGAGGCATTCCTCCTCTGAACCAGAGGTCCCATTTACTGTCATGGCTGACTGTGAACAACAGACCGCTTCTCCATAGATTTGTCCAACCCCTTTCCAATCCATCTAATCTGGTGGCTATCAACTACCCACTGTGTGAAGTAGTACTTCCTTTTGTTAGCCAAATTGCTCTGATCTTTTATAAAGATGGGGAATTATAATATTAATGAGCAATTGGCATACCTATAGGATCAGACCTGTGTATACCAGAGTTAGAATTCCCAAGAACCCAGGAACAGACACAGAGACTGGGTGGCTAAAATAATGATTTCTTTACTAAATATTCTCAAGCATACAAACAATGGCTGAGGACAGACTGGCGACATGGGCTGCTATGCCTCCGCTTTAGACGTGGAGGCAGAGAGGCTGTACACGCAGTCGCATCTGTCCCCCGTGAGCCAGCCTCACTCACCTGTCTGCGAGGTGCCGTCCTGCCGCTTCAGCCGGAGACCCCTGGAAACAGGTCTCCAGCCATCTGTGCATGCATCCCTCCTGCTTCCTGCTGGTGTGGATGGGTCCACAGTGCGCAGGAAGTGGCGGCGGAAATGTGAAAGGGCTGTTCCAGTGGCTGCGGCTATGCAAACAGCCGTGCCTCACTGGAACAGCCAGAAGCTGCGCGCTGCGGCAGTGGAGGCTCCAGGGGCCAGCTGGCAGTTTGGACACACTGCTCCTCCTCCTCCCCGGTAGGGTCCCGCAGCACTGCACCAGTGCAAACGGGACGCCCCGCATTGGTTTCCCCACGTGGCTTTCACCCCCGCAGCTGTTCTGGGGCTCTTCTCCAGTCTGTTCTCAGCCAATATTCAAACATTCACACACACAATACATAACTAAGAAAGCAGAGGTGATTGATAACTGATAGAAAGGTGATACAACCTGTCCAGACGTGCAGGGGTCCATGGAGATGAGATTATGGCCTAAACCCAAAGGGTTTAGGGGTGGACTGCCAGTTGGCATCTGGGCAGAAGCACACAGTCTGAGACCATGTGCTTATGGATATAGACATGGAAAAACAATGCAGACCAATGAGTGGCCCTGGAGGCTGGTCTCAGGAGAGAAAATTAGATTACCTGGGCCAATCAGGTGTCCCAGGGGGTGTGGTTGTCAGGAGGGACATGGCCTAGATGTGACCAATGAGCTCCCAGAGAGGCAGAGCCAGGTTTTAACAATAGAAGCCAGGTGTTGGATGACTGTACTGGGGGTGTCCATTGTGGAACAATACAGTGGTCTGGCATTTCCCCTGGTGCTAGACAAAAGGAGTGATGTTTCTTATTGTGTGGCAGGATGAACCTGAATGGCTGAATGGCACTAGAGATGGAGAGTTAATGTTTACCTGGATAGGTCTGGCATAGGTGTAAGAATGCAGATATCTTAGACAAATATACGGAGACAGGGAAGAGAGGATTATTCCAAAGATACTTCCTGACATGGGTAAAACACAAGAGGGGTGTCAGGTTCCCTGTCATGTTTTGCTTCCCTTTTGCAATCCCTGTTACAGGTCCTGGCGGGAGATCGGCATCAGCTTCCCTTCTGACAGTTCCCCCCCCCCCCCTCCTTCATCAGAGTGAGCTCATATATTTTGCTAGACTTCAGTTATCTCTGTTGCTGCACTTGTAACCTTGGGCAACTGGGCCTCCGCTCTTCCAGGTGTCTTTTGCGTGGGAATGCATGTAGATTACATACACAGGGCCGGGGATGGGAATTTAGCTCCGCTTACATGCCTTTTTTCCTGAGAAAGTAACGGTAGCACATTTTTGCGCTTGATAGTTTTATTCTCATTGGTACCCACGCTTTTACCCTTGTTTGAATGCAGTATATCAATTCCTCCCCTTCTGTATCTGGTATCACTAACAACGCAAGTGTTTCCTGAAAGACCATTAAGAATAAAGACTTTGCTTTGAAATACAAGGCCTGACTTATTGGATCTAATCAGAAGTCTCACAAGGGGGTGAAAACATGCAACATACTTCATTCATGACAATAGCACAGACCAGACGCTTTTTGTCCCTGCCTGCCTGTACATTTGACAGACAAGAGACTAGCCATTTGGTCAGCAGAAGATGCCTGAGGCAAGGGCAGAAACTTGCCCATTCTTCATCCTTTTTGGACTAAGCTGATGGGAGAGAAGAGTTGGGGGGGGGGGTTTGCTTGCATGGAGGGTGCTTGACAGTGCAGCCAGCCTGGAGAATTCTCTTGGGCCTGAGTTTTCTCAGCCAAAATGTGGTTCTTCTAGAATTCCAGCAAAAGCCACTGTTTAAGCCAAGCCTGGCTTCATAGGGCATTGCTTATGGAGGTTCAGAGGTCTCTCTCTCAGGAAAGACCACCCCAGGTTCAGTGCTGAGAATGCTGGCAACACTTTTGTCTGTCTGGAATCTTTTGCCAACCAATTTCATAGGACAACCTGAAATTCTAGTATGATGGGAATAGGAGAGAAATCTCTCTCTCTCTGCTTTCTCTATACCTTGCATAATTTTGTAGACTTCTGTCAAGTCATCCATTGGCTGTAGATGCTTTAGCCTTGCTTCACAGGGCAGGTGTCCTAACTTTGTGATCATTTTACCTGCCCTTTTCTGCATATTTTCAGCTCTTCAATATCTCTTTTGAGATGCGGAACCAGAATTGTACACCGTATGCCCAATGTGGCTTCTCCAAGGATCTGTATATCTTAAATTGGTAGCTTTATTCTCAGTTTCTTTCCTAATAATCCCTTACATGAAATTTGCCTTTTAAAAATAGTCACAGCATACTAAGACAAAGTTTATAGTGAGCTATCCACCACAATCCTAAGGTCTTCCTCTTGGTCTTCTAGTGCTAGTATGTACCCAGCTTCAGCAATGCCCAATCCAAATTGGACAATGTTTATCTTCTTAATGGGAAATGTCCCCAAACTATGTCCTTGAATTGAACATAGACAAAATACCAAGCTGGGGCTAGTTGAGGTAGAATCAGCATGCTCAGTTACTTCAGACAAATATTAGCTATAAATGCCAAGTCAGCTACTTTTTCCAACACCAAATCACAGGATCCCCCCCACCAATAATTGATATGCCATTAAGTGAGTCCTGATCAAAGTTCTGATAGAATCATGAGATGCTGATCCTGCATCATGCAAACTGGAAGATGAGAAGGAAAAAAGACAGAGCTCACTAATGTCTATTCTCTATTCCGATGCCACTCTCCTTCCAAACTGTCATATCTGTCTTCTCTCAGTGCTCTTATTCCTATGACCCCCAATGCACTGCATATTACTGCTGAATATTCTGCCCAGACAACCACCCCCCCATCTTTAAACTGTACGTCACGCCAGAGGGCCACGCTAGAGGGAGAATGCTCTCTGATCCAGTGTAGCGGAGTCATTAGAGTGTTGCACCAGGAAAGGGGAAATCCCGGGTTGGGTCCTCCTGCTGCCCTGGAAGCTTGGTGGGTGACTTCGGGCCAGTCATTCCCTCTCAGCCTAAGTTACCTCACAGAGCTGTTATAAGGATCACATGCTGGGGTATGTGTGAAAAGTACTGGAGTCAGGAGATCGGTAACAGTGAAAACAGCATTGGAGTTTATTGCGGGTCAAGATGGAACATAACAAGCCCGGGCTCAGAGCCCTCTTTTATGCCGGTCGGAGGTAATCCCTTGACCTCGCCCAAATGTCCTGACAGGACCTTAAGATAGTGGTTACAGTTCATAGGTCCCCTGGGGGAAACCTAGGCTCATCATTGGTGGTTGTTTAGGATCCGACCTGCTATTGTTCTACCAGGCTGAAGTTCAGGTAGATTCGGGCCATGTGCGAATGTCCACGTGATGGTCACCATCACACGAGCACATGGCGACCGCTTTATTGATACACAACGGGGGGGGGGGGGGTGACATATAAGCTGATTTGAGTCCCCATTGGGAAGGAAACTAGGATATAAACATACAAATATTTATAATCTGTGGCACTTTCCAGCAATGCACAATGGCACTTTCTCTCAAGTGGCAGCAGCAAGAAGAAAGGAAACCCACCAGGAAGTGGCTGCCCATGAACCAACATGGCATGCAGTTCTCATCCCTTTTGGATTTGGGAGAGACTCCCAGTCCCTGCCACCCTTCATTCTACCCACTCAGACCCCACAGCAAAGTGGGACTGAGGTTACTGAAAGTCTTGGTTGGAATCCCTGGTCTAAGCTTCCTCCCCCGCAGTATTAATGCCACAAATGTCCTTGCTACTCTGTTTATTATGTCACACACCAGGTTTCTCTCTCTCTCTCTCTCCATATTTGAGAAAGAGAGAGCTGACTCTTGAAGGCTCATGCCCCGAAAATCGTGTTGGTCTCTACGGCACTACTGGGCTCAGACCTAGCTCTCTCCTGAGTGGCTTTCCATGTATGCACATTTTGTATTTCAAAAATCCTCGTTTTCTTTGGTCACATTTTAAATGGGGGTGATGAGGGACTGATGTGAGCACAAAATACTTTGCAAAATAAATGAAGCTAGCCTTAAAAAAAATAAATTACCCCATCTCTGGAAAAGTCCCCTGGCAAGTTTATATTAAAAACAGTTGCAATTTGGTTTCCATTTTCAGCTTCATTCTGCATCTTAGTACTTCATTCTAGTCTCTGTTCCTTTACCTAAAGGGGGAACTGCAGTGTTTGTTTAATGAATTCTGAAATGGCTGAAGTAATTTCTCACCTCAAATGAAATGGGAATGCAGCACAAATTCTCTGTGCTATCACTGAATCAACCTGTCAGCCTTTTTTTGGTGCCTCCCTTAACTCCAAAGCCTTTCTGTTTCAAAGACTATGTCTTACAGGGAAAAAAGAAGAAGCACTTGAACTCTGAAAGTGCTGCCACAGCAGAAGGGTATTCTTCTGAAAAATGTTTTCATAGGGAACAGCCTTTTCAAGGAGCTTTCAGCATGGGGAGATGGACCTCAATAATGTTCCACATGGATGCTATGAGCAAGAATCAGTATGCTTGAAAAGGATGTTCCTGCCATACTTCAAACTATACCAACTCTCTCTCTCTCTCGATAGCTGCAGTAACTATGAAAAAGCCTTGAGAGAGGCGTTCATCGCAGAAAAGAATAAACTACACATTCTGAAGGGAAAAAAGGAGATTTTACAAGCCTTGTTTAGTTTACTCACCAAGTTTAATGGTGTGCTGCTTTTAGTACTTTAATTAATATAAAGTAACTCTATTGTCTAAGTAGGTATGGTACTATTTAGTTCATATGACAGGCTGCTGCAGAACAGAGATTTCTAAACTTTTATGCCGGGAACACTCAGGTAGAATGTTTATTTTGAGAGCCTGTTTGGTGTAGTGGTTGAGAGTGGCGGACTCTAATCTGGAGAACTGGGTTTAATTCCCCACTCCTCCATATGCAGCCAGCTGGGTGACCTTGGGTTGGTCACAGTTCTCTCAGAGCTGTTCTCTCAGAGCTCTCTCAGCCCCACCTACGTCACAGGGTGTCTGTTGTGGGGAGAGGAAGGGGAAGAAACTATAAACCACTCTGAGTGAAGGATGGGGTATAAATCCAATTCTTCTTCCTCCTCCTCCTCCTCCTCTTCCTCCCTCCTACACAGAAAGCACAATGAAATGGGAATGAGGTAGTAATGTCCTGAGATAGTAGAATAGACTGGCTACCGTACCACTTCAAGTTGCAATTTTGAAAATTCCCTTACATGAACAATATTTGAGAAAACAGAAAACTGGCACAGCCAGAAGCTTATTTCTCCACTAGACATACTAATTTTTTGCTTGCATGAAGTCTCCCAGGCTGTGCAGCTCTCCACTGGTTCATCTGAGCTGTTGCTGAGACTAAGCATTTGTGAGCGCCTTAGAAAAAGGGGGGGGTGCAGTTGTAACATTGAAATAAATATAATTGGAAGCTGAAAAGATGGCAACATGAGCTGTCACTAATAAAAATAGATGCAAACAATTTAACCCTGATAATTCCTAACCTTTTTATGAACGATAGATCTGTCCCAGATTGCAGACATGTCTAAGGTAATGGCATTAAGAGCAAGGAATCAAGAGAGAGCTTTACAATGATAGGCAATCCATCAACAGGCCTTAAATCTTCAACCACTCAAAGCCAATGACCTAAAACTATCGAATGAGCTTTCGGTGAAATATTTTCTTTGCCCTGCTGGGTAGCAAAATGATCAGTCCAGTGCTATGTCAGAATATACGCGAGTGAAGTTCTGCAGTGCTCAGTATTGTTGCTGGTGTTACAGGGGTGCCTGGAAATGTCTGGTAACCGATATGAGGGTTGGGGGCAGGGCACAGCATTATGAGATTCTTTTTAATGCAGCCTTCTGTACTTAGCAAAAGTTCTTATCGGAAGTGACAAAGGGTAGAGTTTCCAGCGAGGAGCTATCCTTTGTCACTTCTGGTAAGAACTTCCATTAGGTGCATGAGGCTGCATAAAACAAAAACTCCCACTGCTGCTCCAAGCAGTGGTGGGCAATGAGACCTATGGGCAGGGACACCCTACCCCCCAGTGGGGTTTTTGCAGCCCTAATTATTCATCATCTATATAAGACCACTAGCCTGATACCCATGCTTCGCTATGGTATTTAAATTCTGTAAATCCAGTTACAATACTGATGATGTGATGTTTGAAATGCAACATTTGTTGTATGAATTCTAATAGAGATAATTTTAGTATAAAAAATGAAGTGAGACATACTTACTGTTTTCCCCCACCCACCCACCAAAGGACCTCTCTGTAGACCCCATTGGAGGCTCTGCCCTCAGGTGCTGGGATCACCAGGCTGCTTGGTGAGCTCATTCTGGAGCAGGCCACAGAGAACTGTCCATTTAAGAAGCAGTCAACTAAGTCAGTTCCTGCCACCATCAGTAACTGGCCTTCGGACTTGATAGTCATAGCAAAGCAGACCTTGAGGGGGAACTGCAGCCTCTTGAACTTTGCCATGTTCCTAAGTTGCCTTCTCCTGGTAGCATTGGTGTAACACCAGGAGCTTTCTTGGGGGCAGTAAGAGGTGAGAGGTGTGAGGGGGAGTTGGTCTGAGGGAGGGGTGATGTGGTAGACATTTCTTCAGGTTCATGAGGGAGGCATGCAGCACAATGGCTCCTAGAAAGGTCCTTTACTATCTCCCCATGAACATTCATAAACTAATTGCCGTGCTGGCTGTTATGAGAAATGTATATTCAGGAGTCCTGAATCACTGATTTCTGTAACTGTCCTCAACTGTCTGCGATCTCTTCTAACTGTGTTTTTACCTCAGAATGTTGAGATCCACAGCTGAGCAATCAGAGGGAGGTGGGTGCAAGCAGGCAGGTTTTACCTCAGAGCTCTGAGCTACACGGTTGACCAGTCGGGGGGGGGGGGGGGGAGGCAGCAGCCTGCCAGGCACATGAAAAACAATTGGGGGAATACAATTTTTCCTTTTTAAAAACTCCTTAGGGGTTGTGTTTCTCAAAAATCTCTTGGGGGGGGGGTTTGACGTCATGGTAGGAATGCACTCCCCTTATTTTGGGTTTCTTGGTGCAGGGGTTTGGCCTGGGTATTGAATAGGGGGGGGCATACCATCATTTCCCCCCCACAAAATTGACTCTCATTTATGTTACATTTAAGAAGTTGGACATAACTACATATTCAAAACAACATCTGAGCAATCATATATTAAGCAAGTTCATATGAATCAATTTTCTAGAACCCACATTGTGAGAAGTTAAGTAACCTAATACAGGAAAGCACTTTCCTACAAATTTGTGGTATATTTCCATAGTGGGTGGGAGTGTGGCTAAGCTGGGCCAGCAGCATTGCTAAAGTGATCCTCCTGGGGCAGCATCCCTGATGGATTAAAGTACCCTGCTCTGGCTCCTACACCTGACAGACACCGGCCAGTCTGGTGTTGGGGGGGGGGGAAATGTATTTAAAGGCATCAGGGAGGTTGGGCCAGCAACAGGGCTAAGGCAATCCTGCTGAGCAAACCTCCCTGGAGGCTGTAAGCATCCCACTTCCTCTCCTACACCTGACAGGCAGCTGCCTGTTCAATATAGGGGGGAGGAGTATTAGAAGCCACTGTGGAGATGGGGCCAGCAGGATCACTAAGGCATTACTGCTGGGGCAGACTCCCTTATGGCTTTAAGGACCCTGCAACTGCTGCTGCACCTGACAGACAACTGCCTGTTAGGTGTAGGAGGTGGGGGGAGTGTGTTGGAAGCCATCAGAGAGGCTGAGCTCTGCAGCTGACCAATCAGAGAGTGGGGATGCAAGGAGCCAGCAGCCTGGCAGCCACATAGGAATCAATGGGGGGAGCACATTTTACCCCTTTTGACCCACTTAGGGGTCAAATTTCTAAAAAATCCCTCCTTAGTGAGCACCTACGCCATGGTAGGAGCACTCTCCCCAAATTTGGTGCTTTTAAGTCCAGCGGTTTGGTCTGGGCATTGATTTTACAGTGAGGGGGACTTTCTTTTATATATATATATAGATAGATAGATGGGCAAAGCTTATCCAAAATCTTGAACTGGGTTGTCAGCAATTGTTGATGACTACTATTATTTTTTATATTTTTTTATATTTATATTTAAAACATTATCTATGCTACCTTTCCATTCAGTTCAGGGTCCCCAAAGTGGTGAATATTTCAAACATTAAAACAGTTTTGCAAATACAAATATGTATAATGTATTTAAAACAGTCAAAAAATATAAACACACAGACAGGGAGGAGGACTAATAAAAGTTAGTGAAGGAATGCAAATCAAATCAAATCAAATTTATTCACAGCAAAAGCCAGCACTTTAATACAGTAGTCAAACTGAATTTGTGAAAAATTCATAAAACCACAAGCATGAGTGAGATATATATAAAATGAAAGTATCAAATAGCATTAGCAAGTAAAACATGTTAAATCCTATGATCCTACATCTATTCACCTTTCACTAGCAGCTTTCTAGTCCTTACAGCTAACCAGCCAAATTTGGCAAGTTCAGCTGTAACCTCAGGGTGCCTACTTTCTAGGAGGTTCTTCAGTAATTGCCTCTTTTGACTAGTTGAGAACAGAGTAGCTGTAGAGAGCGGGAGAAAGTCACAAAAGTGGCTATATGCCCTGCAGTCATATATAACATGAATGAAAGCTTCAATTCCGTCATTGCAACAGGGACATATACGATTAACACGATGGTTTTTTAAAAATTAAACCTCCCTTCTGTAACTGCTGAGGGAAGCATATCCCATCTCATGAGGGTAAATGTTCTCCTTAACTCATGATTTTCTAAATAAAAAAGATAGGGCATAGGCACTACCTTATACAGCGGTTCTAAGAGGGCTCACCATTTGCATGAGCTGTTAAGATCCTCCTGTCTAGCTATGTCCTGGATTCTCTGTCTCACAGACTCTCCTGCTTTGTCATATGTGAGAGAGAGCTAAGAAATTGTTTTGAGAGGCCAAATTGAGAAAAGTTTTTTTCCCAATGGCCCTTAGCCAAAGCGGGACAAAGGTATCCTGGAAAATTAAACTCACCAACCCTCTAGGAAAGAATGAGAGTTTCAGCCAATATTGAATGGCCAACATCCAAAGCCTTGCCTCCACCGAGATCATGCCTGTTTCTATTCTGAGCAAGGCATTTGAGGTACCTGGAGGGACTTGGAGGACTGTTCTCAGAAACTTAGATTGAACAGCCTCCGGTTTTTTAAAATTTGAAGTGATATTAAAGGGGGCACCAAAAGTGAGTTGACTAAGAGATTTGGCCTTAAACAAATGGAGGGCTGCTATTATGCATTTACCCCCTTTGTGCCAAAAAAAATTCTGGATAGCTCCAGCACTCCTGCTGGCCTTTAGTGTTGCCATGCTTATGTTGCTAGATCTTGAGCCATTTTCCTGGAACAATACCTCCAGATAGTTGAAACTAGAAACCTGTTCTATGGGGGAGGAATTTAGAGTCCAGTGATAGGTTTTTGATGGCGTTTTAGCAAAAACAATTACCTTGGTTTTGCAGTAGTTTATCTCTAAACTATTGTCATGGCAATATTCAGAAAATAATTTAAGTGCTCTTCTAAGGCCTATAGGTGTTCTTGACAGGAGAACCATGTCATCAGCAAATAGAAGAACACCAACATGTTTGTTACCAAGTTTTGGAGGATGACACTCCGGCTTTTTAATGTACACCACCAGGTCGTTAATATAAAAGTTAAAAAGAAGAGGGGCCAAAAGACAACCCTGTTTGACCCCTTTGTCTGTACTTATGGGATCTGTCAGGAGCCCTTGGGGGGTATATTTTACCCTTATTGAGATCTGGTTGTAAAGGACCTGGATAAGAAAGAGTAGGCCCCTGCAATATTGGTAGAACTTAATTTATCCCATAAAATTACTCCAGAGACTGTGTCAAATGCTGATTTAAGGTCAAGAAAGGCTGCATAAAGGGATACACTTGACTTAGATGAATATTTGGTGATCAGGTGGTCCAAAATCATACAGTGATCTTTTCTAAATCCCGCTTGTTCGTCTGCCATACTGAAATCATTTTCTAACTAGTCTCTAAATGTCCATAATAGATGTTTTGTGTAAAGTTTGTTCACTATGCTGAGCAAGCTTATGGGTCTGTAATTATTAGGGTCTTCTTTATTGCCTTTCTAGTCCAATGGGATGATTATGGCCGTCCCCCAATCCTTGGGGATTTTTCCTGACTGATGAATTTGTATAACTAGGGATGCTAGAACAGGGGCCCACCATTCAGCATTTCTCTCAATTAACTCTGGGGAAATTAAATCTATGTCAGGGGCTTTCCCTGTCTTCAAGATGTCTATAAGTTGTTTCAGCTCTGAGCAACTCACCGGAGATCATGAAGGTAGATAGGAGATAGTGTTAGGAGTAAGAGAGCCTGTAATGGTTTCATTATACAGCCTCTTATAATGTGTTGCCCAAGCCTCAGCAGAAATGGGATTATTAAATATATTTTGAGGTTTACCTGATGATACTGAGACCAGTTTCCAAAATAAAACTGAATTATTTTCTTTCACTGCCCCCCAAAGTTCCACCCATGAAGCTTTGATACTTTCCTGCTTCTTGCTCTTGACGAGGGACTTATATTGTGTTTTTGATGTTTCAAATCCATTGCTGAGAAAGCTGTAGGGTTACTTCTGTATAAGGCATAATTAGTATTAAGTAAATTCTTAGCCCTTTTGCACTCTAAGTCAAACCATGGTTTGTGCAAAGAGGGTCTAGCCCTCGATAAGCCAGTACTGGCCCTAGTCAAAGCCCCCTGGCTCTCCTTTGAGATCAGATTATGTGCATACAGACAGGGATCAATATTATCCACTCTCACTACTTTATGCACCCTTTTGTTCATTTCTTCTGAAGATAAGAGTGAGGCCATTTTCTTTTCCATAGAAGCTGATCATCTTGCATGTATATAACAGGCCCCCCTCAATAGGCACTGGCCTAATGTTTAAAATATGGCTATGCTGAGCTACATTTTGTATAGCGATTTTCAGAACTAGAGGCAAATGGTTGCTCTCACAAAAAGGAGCAACTTCAAAATGTACAACAAATTGTAGGACCTCTTCTGAGCCTGAGATATAATCAATAACACTCATTGTAGAGCCTGACTAATATGTGAATTCTGCAGGGTGGTCATTGGGGAATGACCCATTTAAAATCCTGGAGTTTATTCAAGTTGTTAACTGTTTAAAAAGGAGACCCGCGTAACTGGCCTTCATATCTTTTGAAGATCTATCTAGCAACAACAAGTTGTGAAAATAGCTTGATGGGTCAGAGCTAATCTTATTGCGAAAGCAAAGGTCATTTGGGCCCATACGTGCATTAAAATCACCCCCTATAATAACATGAGAAGCTGGATGAGCAGAGATCAGGTGACCTAGGTATAATTCCAGACCAAGGAATTTGTTCCTTAACACCACCAGGAGAGAAATACATATTAACTATTATACAAAAAAAGTTATACATCTCAATCTGGAGACCCATGGTGTGGTGGTCAAACTGCAAAAGTGTTTATTTATTTATTTATTTGTTTGTTTCATTTATATCCCGCCTTGTCAGTTATACAACCGACTCAAGGCGGCTAACAACATGTAAAATCATAAAAACAGATTTACAATTTAAAACATCAACATTTAAAAACTCTAAATAAATACCACAAGATGGCGACTTCTCAGGGCTCCGGTGAGTAGCTGCAATGGGGTGCGGTCAACAGGGCCAGGGAGATGGTATAATCAGCTTTCTCCCCGGCGGCGGCCCCTATTTGAAAGCCTGGCGGAAGAGCTCCATCTTACAGGCCCTGCGGAACTGCAACAAATCCCGCAGGGCCCTGATGTTATCCGGGAGCTCATTCCACCAGTAAGGGGCCGCCACCGAGAAAGCCCTGGCCCTAGTACAAGACAACCGGGCATCCTTTGGACTGGGGCAAGTCAGGCGGTTTTGGGTGCCCGACCTCAGTAGCCTCTGGGGCCTATATGGGGAAAGGCGGTCCCTCAAGTAGGCGGGTCCCTGACCATACAGGGCTTTAAAGGTTAACACCAGCACCTTGAACCTGATCCGGTATACTATAGGCAGCCAGTGCAGCCGCTGCAGCACAGGCCAGACATGGTCCCGCAAAGAGAGACCCATCAACAGCCTGGCCGCTGCATTCTGCACCAGCTGCAGTCTCCGGATCTGGGACAAGGGCAGCCCCAAGTAGAGAGCGTTGCAGTGATCAAGACGTGAGGTGACCATAGCATGGATCACTGTAGCTAGGTCTTCGCGTTCGAGGAAGGGAGCCAACTGCCTAGTCAGCCATAGATGGAAAAAGGCTGCTTTGGCAGTGGCTGCTACCTGGGCCTCCATCGTTAAGGAGGAGTCCAGGAGCACACCCAGACTCCTGACCCTTGGAGCTGGCACCAATGGCGCCCCACCGAAGGACGGAAGTGGGTGCCCTAGCCTCGATCCGGTCCAACTCAAGCACAGGACCTCCGTCTTCAGTGGATTCAATTTCAGTCAACTCAGTCTAAGCCAGCCCGCAACCTCCTGCAGCGCTCGTTCCAGGTCAGCTGGTGAGGAGCCGGACCGGCCGCCCAACAACAGATAGAGCTGGGTGTCATCCACATATTGATGACACCCCAGCCCATGCCTCCGGACAATCTGGGCAAGGGAGCGCATATAGATGTTAAATAACATCGGGGACAGGACCGCCCCTTGAGGCACACCACACACCAGTGGATGCCTCTGGGAGGTCTGTCCCCTGAGCGCAACCCTCTGTCCCCGATCTTGCAGAAAGGAGGCAAGCCACTGTAAAGCGAGCCCCCGTATCCCAGCATCGGCGAGGCGGTGAATCAGCAACTGGTGGTCGACGACATCAAATGCCACTGACAGGTCTAACAACATCAGTGCCGCCGTACCGCCTCGATCCAGATGTCTACGGAGGTCATCCGTGAGGGCGACCAGAACCGACTCCATCCCATGACCCGGTCGGAACCCAGACTGAAACGGGTCCAGCATAGAGGTGTCATCCATGAAGCTCTGTAACTGAATCGCCACCACCCTCTCCAAGACCTTACCCAAATAGGGTAGGTTGGACACCGGCCGATAGTTGGCCAAAACAGCCGGGTCCAGAGATGGTTTTTTAAGGAGAGGGCGGACCATCGCAACCTTGAGCGCCTCCGGGAACAGTCCTTCTGAAAAGGACTTGTTGATAATCACCCGGAGCGTATCACGCAACCCCTCATGGCAAGCTTTTATAAGCCATGAGGGGCACGGATCAAGGCTGCACGAGGTTGGGCGTACAGTCAAGAGCAACCTGTCAACCTCCTCAAGACTGAGGGGTCTGAAATGATCCAAGGTCATACCTGAAGACGTGCATGGAGCCTCAAGTTCAGACACTGTTTCAACTGTGGCCGTGAGTTCCCGGCGGAGTAGCAAGATTTTGTCTGCAAAATAGCTCGCAAAAGCCTCGCAGCCGATTTCCAATTCCCTATCATTTACAGTGCTGTGTGGCACTTCCATTAGCGACCTAATTGTTCTAAATAATTGGGCCGGGCGAGAGCTAGCAGACGCAACCTCAGCTGCAAAGAATTTTTTCTTAGCAGCCTTGATTGCCACCTCATAGGATCTCATAAACGTCCTATAAGATGTTCTTGATACCTCGTCGCGAAAACGCCGCCACCGTCTCTCTAGCCGTCTGAGACCCTGTTTCATCAGCCTCAGCTCCCCGGTAAACCAGGGAGCCAGCTTTGAGCGAGGGCGCAGAGGGCGTCGGGGAGCAATCTCATCGATGGCCGCCGAGAGCCGGCCATGCCAGTCCTCGACCAGTCCATCTAATGAGTCACTGGAAGGCCTGGGATCCCGCAGAGCCGCCAGAAACCGCTGAGGGTCCATCAGACTCCGCGGGCGAGCTAAAATTCGCTTGTTGCCCCAACGGAGTTGGGGTGACACCATCAGACGAGCCTTCAGGGCAAGGTGGTCAGACCATGGCACTGCCGTAGCAGTCAACTGACCCACCGTAACCCCCACCGCGAAGATCAGGTCGAGCATATGTCTGGCCTGGTGCGTAGGAACCGTTACAAATTGGGAGAGCCCTAGTGTCGCCATGGAAGATACCAGGTCCCTCGCCGGAGCAGAGGCCGCATCGTCGGCGTGGACATTGAAGTCACCCAAGACTATCAGCCTTGGGTGCTCCAACGCCCAGCCCGACACCGCCTCCACCAGTGAGGACAGGCTGCTGGCTGGTGCGTTGGGCGACCGGTACACCAGCCAGACAGCCAACCTCTCCCCGGCTTCCCACACCAGGCCCGCACACTCTATGCCCTCCAGTTTCAACGGCGGGAGTGCCCTATAGGAGTGTTACTACTGATGCCTGGAGCAAAGAAGAAATTAAAATACAGAGCCCACCTTTGGGTCTGCCATGCACACTGGCCTTCGCTGGGAGGGCAAATACTCTATACCCAGGTAGCAAAGGCTCATCAATGGACCATGTCTCCTGGCAAAAAATTGTATCAAATTGACAAAGGACATTGATAGCACTGGCCTCTCTTTGTCTACAATGCCAGCCTTTTAAATTCCAGGATACCACAGACAAAATTTTACTATCATAGTCTTTATTAAAAGGCCCATCTTCTGGTGACCTTTCTAGTCATGGCATAAGGGAAATGAGGTTCAAGGCACCCTCTGGGTCAGCGAAAATACAACAATTTGTCCACTGTTAGATTCTTTTTTTCACTGATGCTGTGAAAATGCAATCCTCTATGGTACAGCTTGAATTAAGTTATTCAGACCTTGTTAAAATAAAAGGGTTGGGAGTTGCCAATGAATTGGGAAGAGGGGATGCCTTGGCATGAGATTGTTGGAGGAATGATAATTTCTGCAAGCTGTTTTTGACTTTATCCAGTCTATCTATTATCTTCTGTTGTGCTGTCCTTGTAAGATCCTCAAATGGTTTTAATAATGCCTCCTCTATTGTATTATCAAGGTGAGTGGGGTCATCTACCACCTGTTGGCATACTGACATCTCATCCCATGTTATCAATTCTGAGACATCATTCAAGGAGAGTTGCAGCTGGTGATCTAGAACAGGACGTTCCTCCAGGGGTGGTTCCTCTGTTGATGTCTGCTTTTGCAATAAAGACTGAGATGGCTTGGAGATAAGTGGAATAATTTCAGGGTCTACAAAGATGCTTGTTGGAATAATTTCCTTTAGATATAGATCAGATTTTCATGCTAGAAGCAAAGAGGGAAGGACTGGGCTGTCAAATGCAGGGGTCATTTGGGGCCGGAGCTAGGCGGAGCAGAGTTCCGCCAGCCCAGGAGTGGGCACTAGGGCAGCCACAGGCCAAATCAGATTCTCTGATCTGATTCGGCCCGCCACCAAATTGCCGCTGAAATTCAGCAGCAGCTTAAAAAGCAGCTGGAGGGGAGGGGTTTTGAGCGAGAGGCTCCAAACTTGCAGGGTAGCTGCTGGAGCCTCTCCCCAAAAATACCCACTAAGTTTCAAGAAGATTGGACCAGGGGGTGCAATTCTACAGGCCCTCAAACAAGTTGCCCCCATTCCCTCCATTGTTCTCTATGGTGAGAAAAAAATAACGTTTTTCCCACCATAGAGAACAATGGAGGGGATGGGGCAATCTGTTTGGGGGTCTGTAGAATTGGACCCCATGGTCCAAACTTCTTGAAACTTGGTGGGTATTTCAGGGAAAGGCCCCAGCAGCTACCCTGCAAGTTTGGAGACTCTCCCTCAAACCCCCTCTCCTTCAGCCCTTCATATACCCTATGAGTTTTTCCCATTGACTTCAGTGGCCCATAGGGTATAATGGGGCTGAAACTGACATTCGGCTGGTGATGTCAGAGGGTGTGGCATATTCTAATGAGTTATGCTAATGAGCCCCTGCATCTCTTTTTCTATGAAATGACCCCTGGCCAAATGTAAGTAAAACACGTGTAAGATGCTTAGATGAATTTAGCACTTCCACTCTGGTAAGGTCTATTGGATGCTTTATGCCTTTAATCAGGCACTTGATGTGGTTAGAGGCCAAGCGTAATCCATCTCTGTAACGATAAATTGTAAGACACACTTTGCAGGGTTGCAAATATAAACAAGAGACATTCCTGTGTACACTTCTTACACCTCGTGTTGCTTCCGTTTGTATTGGCATATGAGAAGAAAGTTCCAGTTGACTCCTTGAAGCTTTGCCAAGAGATATCTGGGAGGACTGCCCTGTAGTTGCCCATTTCACCGGTCTTGCTTCTGTGGGAACACTGTTACTGAGCCTAGAAGCCAACTGGATTAGGTGGACCAGCTTTAAGAGCACTGTCTTTAAACCTTCAAAGATATCGACCACTGTTCTAGCAGTCAGCAAAGAAAGCTCTTTCAATACATCATTTTCCGCAGCCTCTTGTGATAAGGGGCCTAAATCCCCATTTTGCTCTTCATGCAGAGTTTCATGCTGCAAGTCCTCAGACATGGTGGATAAAGCTGTATACTGATTTGAAGGGGAAACATTGTTTAGAGGAGTGTTAGCTGCAAAATAATTACCAATCTTCCTTTTTGCTTGAATGCTGGAGGAGAAGTTAAATCTTCAGACTCACTAGAGTGTTCACCTGCTCTCGTGTCTCTATCCACTTAGCCCCCTCCTATAGTTAAACAGCTTCGTTTAGAGGGTGAATCCAACAGCTAGTCCCTCCAAATAATCTCCTCTTCCACAAAAATTCAGGAGATCAAATAGCTTCCAACTTCAAGGCTGTTTACAGATGAACAAACTGCAAACATTACACTTGGCAGCCCTTCCTGCAGCTGGAAACGACGGCTAATTATCCAATTTAAGTAAGCGGGGCTCTAACTCCTATTGCAGGCAGACTATCTTAAAATAATCTGCTTCAAGTTAAAAGAAAAGAATGAAAGGTCTTAAAATTCTTAAAAGTAATAATAAATAATGTAAAACTAAGATAAAACTAAGATAAAACTACTTTACATCTTGGAGCAGCAGATATTATTTTATTGTTTCTATTTAAGACATATCTATGCCACCTTTCCATTCAGCTCAGGGACCCCAAAGTGGTGAATATTTCAAACATTCAAACATTTCTAACATTAAAGCAGTTTTAAAAATACAAATATGTATAATATATTTAAAACAGTGAAAACATACAAACACACAGACAGGGAGGAGGACTAATAAAAGTTAGTGAAGGAATGCAAAACAAAACAAAAATGTCTCTGGCCACGGGTGGAAGAAAATGGTAGAGGGATCCCTGGAGAAGTCTTTCCAAAGCTTCAGAGGCACAGCTGAAAAAAACCCTTTCTTGGGTTGTCCCCATCTAGGCTCAGATGCCGGGGGAGCCTGAAGCAGGGACTGTGAAGATGACCAGAGTGGTCGGGTAGGTTCATATGGAAGTAGTAGTCCTTCTGGTATGCTTACTCCCAGCCATGTAGAGCTTTAAAGGTCAATACGAGCACCTTGAATTGAGCTCAGAAGCAAACTGGGAGCCAGTTAAGATAGAACAAGACTGGAGTGATTTGGTCTCTACAACCCACTCCAGTTGACAGTCTGTGTGCAGTATTCAGTACTAACTGTACCTTCCAGACAGTCTTCAAAGGAAGCCCCATGTACAGTCCATTGCAGTCCTTTAATCTAAATGTTACCAGGGCATACATCACAGTGGCAAGATCTTTCCAGTCCAGGAGGGGCTGCAGATGGCTGACCGGCAAAAACTGGTGAAAAGTCTCCTGGCTGCTGCCACCTGTTTATCCAACAGGAGGCTTAAGTCCAGCCCACTATAAGAACATAAGAGAAGCCATTGTTGGATCAAGCCAATGGCCCATCCAGTCAAACACTCTGTCACACAGTGGCCAAAAATACCAGGTGCCATCAGGAGGTCCACCAGTGGGGCCAGGACACTAGAAGTGATCCCACTGTTGTGCCCCCCCCCCAAGCACCAAGAATACAGAGCATCACCATGAAACCTGTTTTTTTGGGAAGAGTGAAACCCCATCTAATTCCTGGGTCAAACCTTTCTACAGTGTTAGACTAGGAAGGTGTAACTGAGCTGAAAGAAACCTTTTGTAACACCATCTAGAGGCCCAGAAGCCAAGACAAGCCTGGAAATGGATCTGGAATCATGCTGCCTCATGATGAAACAGATTGTCCCAGGACATGGAGACCTCTAACACCAAGAGTTCAGACTAGTCTGGAAAATAGACTAGAGTAAACATAATGGAAGAATGTAAATTTTGCTGCCAGAGAAAAGGAACAGGGGGTGGAAGCTTGTTGGACAATGTTGTATACGTTTTAATTCATACATTTCCAGTTTACTTTGGCCTTTAATAGGGAAGTTGAAGCAGATGGAAGAGGGAGGAAGAAAGATTTAAAATCAGGCTTTATGACCAACTTAGCTCAGGTCTTTCCCCTAGGTCAACAGGCTGAATAAAACAAATCTCTGAGAAGGCAGAGCTGGTTAGTAATCAATGACGCTAATTTGGGTTGAAGTCCCAGAAAGGGGAGAACTGTTGGGTTTATCCCAAGCCACAGGGAATCCTGCCAAACAAGAAGGAATTTTGTCAGCTTAGAATGACTAGGAGAAACACCTTTTTAACTATAAATAATAGAATGACAAGATTCCAATTTGTAAGGAAGAAAAGGTTCAACTGGCATTCATATAGGTGGCAGTAATTAGATAGCTGACGTTAAAGTACAAACAGGAATTGGAAAGCAAAAGCTGGAGAATTTGATGAGCTGACTGCTTGCTGAATGGCTGAAGCATGAGCAAACACACAGAACCCCTCCTTCCTGCCCATGTATTTGAACCTTTCCTTTTCTACAATACATTCTAATGTTATACTTGTATGCAACCATGAAGCTATGCTATCCTATTCAAATTTATGTCATGTGTCTGTGCTATGTATTCATTACTTGTAACCTGTGCTATGTATTCATTTCTTGTAACCATTACTGTTAGTAACCAGAAACCCCTAAAGGGATGTCTTTTGGGGCGAACTATGAATTTAGAAGGGGGCAACTGTCAAAAAAGGTTTGATTCAAAGATGGATTCTGCCAGGAGATAGGTCTAGGGGTGTGCATTCAGATCTACCCGGGTTGAAAATATACCCAAAAATATACCTGTATTTTTCAGGTATATTTCAGCTTCCCAAATGTATCCGAGTTTTTCGGGGAAACCAGGGGGGGAAATCCCGAGAAAATCCCGGATATATTTGAGAATTTGGGGTAGATTTTTGGTAAACTTTAGAGGGACTGCAGAAGTCAGCCTGAGGATCAGCTGGGGTGGTGAGGAGCTGAGAGCTCTCCACTGCCTCAGTTGTGGTTGTCTTCTCTTGCAGCCTGGTTTAAACTGGGCTGCAAGAGAAGCCAACCCAAGATCAGCTGGGTTGGCAGGACAGGGCAGCAGCTGGGCAAGATGGAGGACAGCAGGAGAGGGCAGCAGCCCAACCAAGATCAGCCGTGCCTGCAGGGAGCCGATCACTCTAAGCTGAGAGGGCAGCCCAGCTGGGATTGCTGTTCCTGTGGGGAGCCTATAGCTTCCTGCAGGTACAGCTCTGTGCTGCTTTCTCCTGCCACCTGGGTTAAACCTGGTGGCAGGAAAGGGCAGCCTAGCCAGGATCAGCTGTTCCCACAGGGAGCTGATCGCTCCCCACTGGTGCAGGTCTGCTCTTCCTTCTTCTGCAGCTCCGGACTGCAGGGGAAGGCAAGCCACCCCAGGATCAGGCTGGTATTTTTTAATGACATTTTCCAGTTCAGGTCTATTAACCAACCCCCCCCCCCCCAATTTTGGGATTTCCATTTTTCAGGAATCCCGTCCCCCCCCCCCCCCCCCCCGCCGGGTCCAATAGACATGAACTGAAAAATACTGGTAAAAAAATTTGCACACTCGTAGATTGGCCATGTTAGCAATGTTGATTCAGATGCAGAAGTGGTCTTGGAACAGTTACAGCTTAGGATGACCTGACCCAGAAATGTTGGGACTTTCTGACCAGGGAAACGCAGGAAGGATACGTGTATTTCCCCACAGTTTTTAGGTGACCATATATGATTTTTTTTTGCCGAAATATACATGGAAATTCTCTTAAAGAAAATTGGTAAAAAATCCAAAAATGGGTGAACATCCTGTTTGGTTTTGGTGGTTTTGGTGCCTTTAAAAACACCCCTCCCCCCAGCCACTTGTAATTTTCCCCATAGGGAATAATGGACCCCAAAAACTGGAATCCAACCCCCCCCCCCCAAATCTGAACACTGTACCAGTATTTGGGAAGGGTAGCAAATACAGTAGAAGACAGAGTCAGGATACAGGATGATCTTGACAGGCTGGAAAATTGAGCTCAAACAAATAAAATGAATTTTAATGGGGATAAATGTAAAATTCTGCTGGGAAGGGGGGGAGGCTGTGCAAGCCTGCTTTTGGGGCTCTGAGCGCCTCTCCTCAGCAGCCCTTAAAAGGCTTTAAATGCTGCTGGGAAAGGGGTGAGGCCTCGCAAGCCTGCTGCGCTCCAAGCCCCAAATGTGGGGCTTGGAGCACAGCCCCCGCTTCTTCCCAGCAGTGATTAAAAGGCTGCATGCTGGAGCACGGCCCCTGCCTCTTCCCAGCAGGTTTAAAGGGCTTTACATGCTGCTGGGAAAAGGGGGGGAGCCAAGTGGTCCCTTTTGGGGGCAAGGCTTCCCCACCTGCTGGCCAGCTGGCTGGTGGCAGGAAAGATTCCCCCCAAATTGGGAAACCCCTGTGGAACCAGGGGTCTGGCAACCCTATGGTAAAAACTGGCAGCCCTACCTGGGAGCTGGAGCTGGCATTAAAGGTGTTATGTCTGCTGACTGCCTCATACTGCCTGAGCTAGACTCTGGGGAACAATAGGAGACAAGGATCCTGGACCACCACTAGCCCTCCAATAAGAACTCTGGCAGGAAATTAAATCCTGCCAATAGGGCTTTTGGGTGTGTCCTAGGGACTGTATATAGTTGGCCATCTCGGCCGGTTATGCACGCTTAGTTGTGTACTCCAATAAAGTATGCTTGTTGCTATGTCGTTGTCTGACTCTTCAGTGCAATGAACCCAGTACACAATACTGGTGACAAGGATGGGATCCCATTGAGCGAGCTCTCTGCCGTGACCCCAAGGAAGATAGGACTTCCACTGCTGCTCCTGCCTTGAGCACCCAAGGCCACTGAGGACATGCTTCCACATCACACTGTGCAGCACGATGGCCACCACTCCAGGGGTTGGAATCGTCCCTCTGTTCAACCCTGCACAGCCCCAGCACTGGAAAGCCTAGGTTGAGGGACTGAAGTCAATCCTTGTCTTCTACCAGATCACTGAGGAAGACTGCAAGAGGGGCCTCCTCATCGGCTCCTGTGGCACCGTGATGGTCGAACTGGCTCGGAACCTTCTTGTGCCTACCAAGCTCTCTGAGGCAACCTTCGACATGATCATCAAGGTGCTACAGGACCAATGTTCCCTCTATGCTGAGTTAGTGTGAGCTAGCTCACTGTTTTTTAGCCTCCAGCTCACACATTTTTGTCTTAGCTCAGGAAGGATGGCTCCAGAGCAAACTGATTTATGCAGTAGCCAAATCACTTGCTCACAGTTTTAATGCCAGTAACTCACAAAGTAGAATTTTTGCTCACAAGACTCCACAGCTTAGAGGGAACATTATACAGGACCATTTCATCCTGCAGTCCTCCAAGATTGCTTGCCATGTGGCATTCCAGCACCGGTTACAGCAACCCCGTGAGTCCGTCATCACTTATCTGGTGGAGCTCTGGAGGCTTGCCATGGAGTGTGAGTTTGGGAAGTTTCTGGAGAAGGCCCTCAGAAACCAGCTTGCCTGCGGCCTCCGGGATGAGAAGCTGAGGAGGCGCCTCTGCCCTAGCCATGGCCACCACGTGGGAGAGGTCACACCTGGCAATGCCCAGTTTATCATCCAGCAACTGTGTGACTGCCACACCCCAGACTGGCTCTGACCACAGCGATGGAGAAGACATCCACCAGACGCAGCAGCAGACCAGCTTCATGGGCAGACCAGCACCAGACCAGCAGCAGACTGGTGAGATCCAGGGACCGTGGCCCATTCCAATCCAGCAATGGAGTTGCCCCAACAGGAGTGCACCAGCTGCAGGGGCCAGCATGCCAGGAAAACATACAGGTTCCAGGATGCCACCTGCCATAGCGTTGGCTGCTCGAGCCACATCATGAGGGCTTGCCGTTTGAGGGGATCTTGAGCCCCAACAATGCAGACATCCCAGCACTGCTGGCCTGTCAGGATGCACCACAAGGAGGACATGGCTTCAGAGGACCTCTACCTGCTCGTGATGGAACAGGTACTGCAACTTCCCAGTCAAACCTCTGCCCTGAAAATTCAGGTCAGGGTTAGAATTGAGGGATCCCGTTACACCATGGAATTGGACTCTGTGTCTGCCTTCTCCATAATATTGGAGGAGACTCTAAAAAGACTGTGCCCGCATGGGGCCCCCCGCCTGTGCCCATCTCCGGTTACATTAATGGACTTCCAACGCAACCGGGTGCTGATACGGGGCGTAGGTAGCTTCAGAGGTCAGCACAAGGGCTTCAACGACCGCCTGGACTAGTTAGTGGTTGCAGGCAACCTCTGCAGCCTGCTGGGGTGCACCTGGTTTGGCCCCTTGGGGATCTCGGTCAAAGGGATCCATACAGGACTCTAGCGAGGTGTGCTGTGAGTTCCCATCCATCTTTGATGGGAATCTGGGCTGGTATATGCCCCCCCTGGTGTTCCTGCAACTTGACCCAAAGGTGGCGCCCATCTGTATGTGGTCCTGGAAGGTCCCCTTCACCATGCATCACAAGATAGACACGGAATTGGATTGCCTCATGGCCCAAGGGGTCCTGGAGCCCATCTCTCACACCCCCTGGGAGATACCCATTGTCACCCCTGTAAAGCCCAGTGGGGATGTCTGCATCTGCGCAGACTACAAATGTACTCTTAACAGGGCCCTCCATGCATATCCAGTCCCGGTAGTTAGCCATGTATTGGCTATGTTGGCCATGGCAAAGATCTTTGGAAAACTAGATCTCTCCCAAGCATACCAGCAGCTCCATGTAGACGAGGCCACTGCAGTTGCACAGACAATTGTCACCCACCAGGGACCTTTAAAGTTAAGAGACTGCAATTTGGGATGAAAGTCACACCTGGACTTTTCCAAAATCGAATGGATTCTCTCTTGAAAGGAATCCCAGGCATCACACCATTCTTCAATGATGTGCTGATCGCTGCAGCCATGCCAGATGACTTTGTCTCTTGCCTGTGCACAGTCCTTCACTGCTTTGATGAGGCTGGCCTCAAGGTGAAGTGAGAGAAGTGCCTCCTAGGCGTTCCGTCTGTTGACTTTTTGGGCTTCATGGTTGACGTGAATGGCCTCCAACCAGCCCAGGACAAAATTAAGGATATCGTCGAGGCTCCTCCACCCAAGTCCAAGGTGGAGCTACAAGCATTCCTCAGCCTCTTGAACTTTTATCACACCTTCCTTCCCCACAAGGTGGTGGTAGCTGAGCCCCTGCATCGCCTGCTCGACAAGCAGACCCCCTGGACTTGGGGCCCATGTCAGGCCATGGCCTTTAAAGGGATCAAGGCACTCCTCATATCGAATAGTGTCCTTGTGCACTTTGATGAGATGCTGCCTGTAGTACTGGCCTGCAATGCTGTCAGTTATAGAGACTCACAGCTTTCAACACAATGAGCTGTCAGATAATAAGGATCTAGGATGACAGGTAACTGAGAATCAGGTGACTGAGGCAAGTGGAAACTGTACAGGGACATGTATGGGCTTGTTCTGTAACGTGACTTTGATTGATGTACTCACCATGACTCAGCAGCTCACTCATTGGATAATGAGTAGCTCTATTATTGTATATATGTAACTATGTACAGAGTGTGTTTTTTCCTTCTCACAAATCAGTTGTTTGGCATAGCGCTTTGTTGGTGAACGTCAGTATATATTATAGCACTGTAAATAAACTGTAAATACACTATGCTGGTGTGGTGCAGTTTGGTGTGGTCTTGTGGACTCAAGTCTCCTGAGTTAGTGCTGTGCGGTCAAGCACATCACACACACACCGACAGCGTTATGGGCCCAGTGCGTTGCACTGAACCCTGGAAGCTCTGAGCAAGACTGGACTGTTGGTGAAAAGGTGAGCCAGGATGGCTGCTGTCACTAGAGGTGCTGAGACTGTGGCTATGCCAGATCATTCCCTGGAGGCAAGTGTTGCAGAAGATGAGGGTGAGGAAGAGATCCGGGTAGCAGAGACGGAGGACAGAATGGTGCAGTTCAACATGTCTTTGTTGGTGGAGAAGCTGACTGCTTCTAATTACAGTGTTTGGGCTCTGCCCATGGAGCACTATCTAAAAAGAGCAAGTTTGTGGCTGTATGTGTAAGCTCCCCCTGCTCCTGTGATGCCACAAGACACTGTGAATGACCAGAAGGCCTTGGCAGGAATTATCTTAAGCATAGCATATGACCAGCTTGTTCATGTCGCCAGTAAGACCACTGCTAAAACTGCTTGGGATAGTCTGAGGGCTGTATATGTGCGCCAGGTGGCAGGTTCCCTGATAGCCATAACCCGGAGGATGTATTGGACTGTGTCAAAGCTGGAAGGGTCAGTCAAAGCACATCTAAATACTCTGGCCGATTGCTTCCAGCAGCTGGAACAACGAGACAAGGCTGTGGCGGTGGAAGATAGAGTGTATATCATTTTGAGCTCTCTTCCAGAACAATATAACATGCTGGTAATAGCCTTGGAGTCTGTGGAAGCTCCAAGACTCACGTTAGCTTACGTTACCGGATGGCTGCTTGATGAGGAGATCAGATATGAAAGCTTCAAGGATGAAGTAACTCAGCCTGGGAAGCAGTCCAGACTGGTGGAGTCCAGAGGAGATGGCTGCAGTGTGGCCAGCATAGCTGAAGGCAAGCAGCAGTGTGGATTAAGCAACAAGTCGTTTTGAGGGTCCGACGGTGTTTTGGCTGTGGAGTGATGATGCATCTCAAAAAAGATTGTCTGGAGATGAGGAAAAGGCATGGAACAATGACCCAGAGGTCTGCATCCAGCCAGAATACCAAGCTTGTTGTCACAGCGGCTGCTTCTGCTTGAGGGGTTTGGATTTTGGACTCTGGAGCATCACAGAACTTTTGTCAGGGCAGGTGTCTGTTGCAGGAAGAACAACCATCTCCTCAGGAGCTCCACAGGAGCAACTTTCCTGTGCTGTGTGAAGGGAAAATTTTCTTCTCAGCACTTGGATTTACATTTAAAGATGTTCTGTGTGTTCCTGCCCTGGAGAACAATTTATTGAGCATTAATGCTCTGGACAAAGCAGGTTTTTCTGTATGTTTTGAAAACAAAGCTTGTAAGATCACCAGGGATGGTGTAGCTTTGGTGGTGGGTAAGTTAATTAACAATGTGTATGTGCTAGAGAATGAGCATGTTGAGGCTAGGTCTGTAACAAACAGTAGCCCACATGAGAAATTCATTCACTTACTACATCGCAGACTTGGACACGACAGTTTTCACACAATTAACAAGACATTAGCACTGCTAGGTAAAGATTGACTGTCTTACTAGGTATCTTGACTGTCAAATTTGCAAGAGTGTTGAGTCTAAAGCATCTCCTGTAGCACACAAAAGTGACAGAGTGTCTAGCAAACCTCTGGAGCTAGTACATGCAGATGTCATAGGACCTTATACAAAGACCCACTCACAAAATTGGTTTGCTCTGATTTTAGTGGATAATTTTTCAAGATTTGGTTGGATTTTTGCACTTAGAAAGAAGGCAGACGTATTTCAGACATTCAAATACTGGACTCGGAGAGTGCAAAAACAATTAGGCTATGACTTATGTGTATTGCAGACAGACATGGGTGGAGAGTTCATGTCAAATGAATTTAATCACTGGCTAAAGACACAGGGGGTGACACATGGAATAAGTAATGTTTCAACACCACAAGAGAATGGAGTAGCAGAACGCAGGGTGTGTTGCATGCAATGCTGGCAGACACAGGTTTACCAATATCATACTGGGCTGAAGCAATCACCAATGCGTGCTACATATCTAACAGAGTGTGGTCAAAAGCTACCAGTGAGGTTCCTTACAGATTGTTGTATAACAAGGATCCCAGCTTGGGGTACCTGAGAGTGTTTGGAACAAAAGCCTGGGTTAACATACCTCTAAACTAGGGAAGGAAAGGAGGGGACAGGTCAAAGAAACTCTTGTTCGTTGGTTACCAGGCAGGCATGAAGGGTTACAGATTTGTAAATCAAAATTTAGGTTTAAGTTTTAGTAGGTCAGCAAGTTTTTTCGATTTTACTACTGCTTATTTACATGCACCCATATCTGAAGAATTCTACATGGAACAGGTGCCAGGGTTCCAGGATAAAAACACAAACTTAGTTCTGAGGCTGAACAAAGCTTTATATGGCTTAAAGCAGAGTGTGAGGGTTTGGAACCAGTGTTTAGGAACTGCATTAACTGACTTGGGTTTCATACAGGGAATTGCTGATCCGTGTATGTTCAGCAAAACCATTGCAGGACAAGAATGCTATGTGTTTGTATTCGTAGACATCATTTGCTTTTTGTTTTTTGAAGACTCACAACTGAGCTAGTTCGTGGGCGCTATGAAAAGTCTGTTTAAGATAAAATATCTTGGAAGTATTCAGAACTATTTAGGTGTGGAAATAACTCAAAATTCAGATGGTTTCTTTGAGCTTTGCCAGCATGGTAAGATCCAACAGTTGTTGGAAGATAATGGGATGGGAGAAGCCCATAGCATAAACACACCCATGACCACAGGTTATCCTAAAGAGATTGATGAAAACTTGTTCAATAACAAAACAGTGTACCAGTCTTTAGTGGGATCACTATTGTACATTGCTTGCTGGACTAGACCTGATATATGCATCGCAGTACACTTACTAAGTCAGCAGTGTGCCAGTCCAAAGACAAAAGACTGGGTGGCAGCAAATCCTGAGATATTTAAAAGGTACAGCAATGCAAAAACTAGTATTAGGTGCTAAGGATAGTTCACCGCTAGTTGCATACAGTGATTCAAGTTGCGGAGACTGAGCAGATGGAAAATCTACATCAGGGCATGCGGGTTTTGTGCATGGGGCCTTGGGAATATGGAGATCTGTGAAACAACATTATGTTGCAACTAGTTTGTGTGAGGCAGAGTTTTCTGCACTCAGTGAATGTATTACTCAACTAGAATGGTTGTACCAGTTAACAAAGGATCTGAAATTGCACTGTACTTTGCCATTACAAATGTTTTGTGATAACACTGCTGCACAGCTTCTAGTCAGTGACCAGACAGTTAGAACTAGAAGCAAATACATAACCATCAGATACCAGAATGTGAGAGAGGCAGTTAACAGAGGGTTTACATGGATACAGCATTGTAACTCTGAGTCTAACATTGCTGATTTGTTTACCAAATGTTAATCTGCTGAAAAGTTTGAAAAACTGAAACTGGAATTGTACTTATCAGACTGTGAGTCTAGGAGGAGTGTCAGTTATAGAGACTCACAGCTTTCAGCACAATGAGCTGTCAGATAATAAGGATCTAGGATGACAGGTAACTGAGAGTCAGGTGACTGAGGAAAGTGGAAACTGTACAGGGACATGTATGGGCTTGTTCTGTAATGTGACTTTGATTGATGGACTCACCATGGCTCAGCAGCTCACTCATTGGATAATGAGTAGCTCTATTATTGTATATATGTAACTATGTACAGAGTGTGTTTTTTCCTTCTCACAAATCAGTTGTTTGGCATAGCACTTTGTTGGTGAACGTCAGTATATATTATAGCACTGTAAATAAACTGTAAATACACTATGCTGGTGTGGTGCAGTTTGGTGTGGTCTTGTGGACTCAAGGCTCCTGAGTTGAGCATGGTCAAGCATGTCACACACACCGACAGACGCCTCCCCCTATGGGGTGGGCACCATGTCTGCACACCTGCTCCTGGATGGGCGGGAGGTGCCAGTGGCCTACTACTCTCGGACTTTGTCAGCTGCGGAGTGCAACTACAGGCAAATCGACAGAGAGGGGTTGGCAATCATGCCCGGCATAAAGAAGTTCCACAACTTTGTATATGGCCATCCTTTCACCTTTGTGATGGACCATTGCCCCCTCCTTGGCCTCTTCGCAATGGACCCGCAGATGCCACAGGTCCTCTCCCCGTGAGTCCTCCGCTGGCCAATATTCCTTTTGGGATATGACTACACCCTGCAGCGCTGCCTGGGAAAGGCCATGGGCCATGCGGATGCCCTCAGCCACCTCCTTGTGCGCTCAGTTGAGGTAGCCCCGGCCCCAGCATACCACATGCTCGTGGTGGAGGATCTTCCAGATGCCCCTCTCCAGGCAGCCAATGTTGCTCACCACTCGGCCTGAGACCCTGTCCTCTCTCGGGTTCTGGGCTGGGTGGTGAGGGGGTGAAGTGGGCCCAGACTTTACACTCTATATGGCCCACAGGAATGAACTATTTGCCCACAAGGAGTGCTTATTGTGGGGGGACACGATAGTGGTCCCCAGCACCCTATGGTAGGGGGTGCTCAAGACTTTACACGAGGCTCATCCCTGGGTTGTCTGCATGAAGGCCCTGGCCAGGAGCTACGTGTGGTAGCCGGGGATAGACGCAGAGATCGAGGCCTGGGTCAAGCGCTGAAGTATGTGCCAGGAGACATGCCCAAATCCGCCAGGCATGCCCACTCAAGCTTGGGAGTCCACCTGCAAGCCATGGTTGAGACTACATATTGATTTTGCAGGTCCATTCAACAGACTGCTATTTCTAGTAACAGTGGGCTCATACTCCAAATGGTTGGAGATCAGCCCCGTCTCGACCACTCCTTTCAAGGCCACCTTCTAGGCACTACACCAGATCTTTGTGACGCACGGGCTGCCGGACATGATTGTCTCGAACAATGGGACAGCCTTCACCTCTGAAGAATTCTGGGAATTCTTAAGCAGCAACCTGATCCGGCACATACGATCCACCCTGTTCCACCCCATTACCAACAGACAAGCCGAGTGAATGGTGCAGACTGCCAAGGAAGCCCTACCTTGGCTCACAGAGGGCAACTGGGAAGCCCACATCATTCGCTTCCTACTGGCACAATGCACCATTCCTAACCCAGTAAGTGGCCGCTGCCCAGCAGAACTCCTAATGGGTAGGTGGCCTGCCATCTTATTGAACAGGCTACATCTGGACCGGGCTCTGGAGTCATGGAGCCAGGCTGAGCAGAAGGAGGCACCCAGGGGATTCTTCCTGGAAGACCCTGTCTACACCTGCAATTTCGGCAAGGGATCCCCGTGGCTCGCAGAGAGAGTCATTTGGGTCACAGGACTGGTATCTTATGAGGTCTCAATGGAGGATGGCCAGGTCCTGTGGAGGCACCTCAACCAATTGAGAAGGCACCTGCTTCCAACCACAGCTGACAAGCCAGCCCCAGAATCAAGCAACGGCAACACTGGACCCAATGTACCAGAGGTGGCTCTGGGATCAGCCACCATGCCCGAAGCTGACCTGCCCACAGGAGCACCAGTCTCCAGCCCAGCGCCAGCTGAGGACCTCCTGACCCAGCAGCCAGAGGTTCAGACCAGTCTGCTGGACAGAACCCCAGAGGTCACCCCTGCAATCTCACCCAGACGTTCCCAGAAGGAGCACAGACCCCTGACTTACTTGCAGGATTATGTCCCATAGGTGGGCTCGAACTATGGGGGGAGGGGTGTTATGTCCACTGACCGCCTCAGGGCAACAGCGGCATACTGCCTGAACTTGACTCCGGGGAACAATAGGAGTCAAGGATCCTAGACCACCACTAGTCCTCCAATAAGAACTCTGACAGGAAATTCAAACCCGCGAATAGGGCTTTTGGGTGTGTCCTAGGGGCTGGTTATGCATACTTAATTGTGTACTCCAGTAAAGTATACTTGACGCTATGTTGTTGTCCAACTCTTCAATGCAACGAACCCAGTACACAATAAAAGGCTTGGGGGCAGGGGTCCTTTCGAGCAGGAGCTCAGGGGAGCGCAGCTCTGGGAGTTGGTGCCAGCCCCCCCCCCCCGCGGGGGACTGCCTGCTTGTGTCATGGCTGCAGCAAAATGACCCCGTCCCCTGGAAAGTTCCTTGTTCCTCCAACCAGCCTTCTGAAGGCTTCAGCCACCACTGAAGCTATCCTCCCAGAATAGTGGTATTTCTAAGGCTTGGATTGGTAGCTGTCCCCTCTCTGCCAGCTCTTTCTTTCTTTCTTTCTTTCTTTCTTTCTTTCTTTCTTTCTTTCTTTCTTTCTTTCTTTCTTTCCTTCTTTCTTTCCTTCCTTCCTTCCTTCCTTCCTTCCTTCCTTCCTTCCTTCCTTCCTTCCTTCCTTCCTTCCTTCCTTCTTTCCTTCTCTCTCTCTCTCTCTCTTCTTTCTTTCTTGCCTTCTGACATACTTCCGGTGATGTCAGGTGGTGTAGCACAGTGTTTTTCAACCTTTTTCGAGCTAAGGCACATTTCTTTCATTGAAAAAATCCTGCGGCACACCTGACAATATCTCACGGCACAGTGGTTGAAAAACACTGAAATACAAGATAAATGGGTCATTAGTTGCCTCAGCTCAAGTATTAACTATGACAGTATTACAAATACACGTAATAGCCACTCAACTTGAAATCGTAAGTTACAGATCCAAAGTGTAATGGCTCCTTCCCATAACATTGACCTGAGTTTCAGAAGAAATATAATGTGGATGTATTTTAACGGGTCCCGGAAGGTCAGCCCGGAAGGCACATTTCTTTCATTGAAAAAATCCTGCGGCACACCTGACAGTATCTCGCGGCACACCAGTGTGCCCCGGCACAGTGGTTGAAAAACACTGGTGTAGCACATGCAAATAAGTTATGCTAATGAGTTATGTTAATAAGCTCCAACACCTCTTTTTCTACGAAATGACCCCTGCTTGGGGGACTGGTTGATCCAGCAAAACTGTCTTCCTAGGGCTCAGTTTAAGTAGGCTGGGAGGTAATTGTGCTCAGCTGCTGACAGGTGCTGGAGTTCCTGAGGTTTCATTGTGTATTAGTCATGACACTGCAAAGAAGTACTATCCTCAGCAGCCAGTCTGACATTCTGCCTCCTTTTTACCAGCTCAGCCCAGGCCTTCTGCCACCATTGTTCCAGTGGAGTAGGAGAAGGGCCTGAGGAGCTACAGGTCTGGGTTGAATCCTGCCTGGCAGAGGCCTAATGTCTAACTCTGGGGTTCGTGCAGGATGTGGCAGCGTGGCTTCTGGCCCATCTGGTGCTAGCGCCTCTACAGTGCTGGTTCCTCCTTGGTCCCTCTGGTTCTCCTCAGCCACTGACCTTGGCTCCTCAGGCTCCTTCACTGAGGACTCTTGAGTTAGATCCCCTGAGCTGGTTGAAGGGCATCATGACACCCATGTTGCTGTTTGGGAGCCATGTGCCTCATCCACTGAGAGGAGAACTGTAAATGTTAGGGACAAATTAAGACCCCATTATGTGTAAATAATCAGACAAGACCAAGGGTGGAGTTTTCTTAGAAGCTTTATCTGCAGAGAAAGCAGCGAAACCTCTACAAGCAGAAGTTCCCCGAACGATAGGTTACACAGCATTTTATATCCTAACCTGACCACAAAAGCCCTCCTCCCATCTTCCATTGGTCAGAAGAATGGAAGTTTACAGCCTATCACAAAGTCGCCTAAACATCACATGAATCCCCACCCCTGTTGACGATTTCCCCCAGACTCAATTCTGGAGACCACCCAACCTATTTTCTTTCTCGCTTATGTGGTCTGAGACAGGCTTAGCCTCACCAACATGACATCATTCTGACCCAGTTTTTACCACAAACTTTGTTCTGTGCAGGTGGATCAGACCGCAAGGCTAGAGTTTTCTGGTTCAAACCATCTAGCTACCTAAAAAGTTTCCATTTGTATAGTATGTTAACCGCATACTTAGTTCCAGGTTAGCTAAGAAGTTCCTGTTTAGCAAGCATTAAACAAAAATCCCTTTGCACCTGGCAGATGAGTCAACAAGACAAACCTTAGTACTGGGATCTATTAGGTTCATCGGGTCCTTTCAGGGATGAGTTTTTCCCAAAATTCACTTTCCTCTCCCACATAAAGACACTGAAGAAGGATTTCTTGGCTGTGGCATTCACCATGTGGAATTCATTGCTCTGAGCAATATTCCCAGTATTGTCCTTTTGTTTATTTTGTAGGGACGTTAAAATATTTCAATTTGGGGTGGTCTTTTTAAAATATGTCACTGACTGTATACATGTTTGGATTTTTTGGAAAAAACATTGTAATGCTGTTGCCTTTTATAAAGTTGTTTCAGCTTGAAATGGGGCATAATGAAGAGGTGGAGACTTGAAACATGTCAGATCCTCTGCCATTAATGGTCTCTTGTTCTGTGTTTCTAACTGTGATATATTGCTGGCCTTGAGTTTATTGCCTACCATGAATACTATGTCTCTTTCTTTCCCTGGGAGGGTGGCTTGCTGCACACTCCCACGTCATATAAACATTCTGGCTATCTTCCCCGAGGCGCCTCCCCTAGTCTCTCTGGTGTCTTGGACAGCTAATCTTGCTTTTGTAACCTTGAAGACTCTAAGCTGATTTAGGCCAGGTCCCTGGCCTGTGAACTGTAACTAAAAGTCATAAGGGGCCGTGGGGTGTGTGTGTGTTATAGTGCTTTTGCACCTTTTTTTGTGGGAACATAACGGTTAGGGTTTTCGCGCTTATTTTAAGTGGCTCTGATTGGCTCGTTGCCTGCCCTTACCTTTTTGTATATGGTATATTAATCCATGCTGCTTGTAACTGGTTATCACTGACAAACATCGTGTATCTGAAGGATCATTAAGAAATAAAAGGACTTTTGCTTCATCAAAGGCCTGGCTTATTGGTTCCCATTCAGAAGCCTCACAAAACAAAGCTCTCCTCCCTTTAATTAACCACTCTTTTTTTTTTTTTGCTTTTTATTGAAACTCCAAGGAAGTCCTGCCCTTCTGTCCTTTAGCTTGACATAAATTGCATTTCCTCTCTCACTTGACTCTTCCTATTGGGCTGCACTGGTGTGAGACTTCTGCTCAAAGTAGTCAAGGATCAGATGTTTGTTGATGAAACACAGTTCTTTATTTCCAATCTCTACATTGGTACAGCTTCTCGGATTAATGTCAGAGATAACACATATGACAGAAGCAGGTCTATTATACCTTTCTAGGCAGTTTGAATTACCCATAGGTAGCCAATCACTACAGGGGAAAAACGGCGGGCAAAAGGGGCTCTGGCCGTTTGCTTCCCACAGGAAAGAAAGTGAGGTGTCAAGCTGTAAATTTCCCTTCCCAAACCAGACCCTTCAGATGTTACCATTTCACATAACAATCAATGGCCTCGAGGCTTTCGCACGTTGATAAGAGATGGGACTCGTCCTCCCTTGGAGTCTCAGCCGAGACGAATGGAATGCGGAGGCAGGAGTGTGAGAGGCCCATTGTTCCCATACTTTGAAGTTGTCATCCTCCCGCTCTGACAGTTACACAAACCAGGCCTGGTCAGGGTCATAAACCTGGGGTCACATATTCTACATACATACTGGCCAAAGTGAGGGTTTACCTAAGGGGGGGCAATTACATGGCAGGTGTTATAGAAGCATCTATACATGGCAATAGGAATATAGTATGGCATACAGACATGACAGTGAGATGCATAGCAATGAAACAGAAGACATAGCTGTAAGCAATAGAAATACTTTGTCTGAATCAGCAGATTCTGACACACTGGCACCCCGAAAATAAACCTACCCGGGCTTGTCCGGGAACCTTTTATGAAAAGCTTTAACTAATCTAGGAGCATGCACATGTTCAGAACGAACCCACTCGTTCTGTTCTGGGCCAAAATCAAGCCATCTAACTAAATAATATAAGTGGCCCCTACGCAGTTTAGAATCAAGAATTTCTGATATTTCAAAATGGGGTGCCTCCCCCTTCATCAGTGGAGGAGGTGTCGGAGGAACTGGATGCCATGCATTTGGCCCAGGATTCTTCTTCAGCAAGCTGAAATGAAAAACAGGATGCACAGAACTCAATGACTTGGGCAATTCTAGTTCAAAAGACACATCAGAGATTTTGCGCAACACTTTATAAGGGCCCACGAACTTCCACCCCAATTTCCTGCTGGGTTGCAATCCGTGTATGTTTTTAGTGGAAAGGTAAACAGAGTCCCCGGGCTGAAGGTCCCAACCCTCAGCTCTACCACGATCAGCATACTTCTTGTAGTCCTCTTTGGCGTGATCTAGAGTTTTTGCTATCAGAGGCCATGATTCTTGCAGGGTCGCCCACCATCGTTTAAAGTCCGTGGGGGGAGCATCCGAGGCGTTTTCAATGGTGGGCAGGGGTTTCCCCTCAAAGCCTCCTACTGCCATAAATGGGAAAACGCCAGTAGAGGAATGCACTGCATTGTTGTAACTATACTCAGCGAATGGCAGCAACTCCACCCAGTTGTCCTGGTGATAGTTAGTATAACACCTCAGAAATTGCTCTAGAATTTGATTAGTTCGTTCGGACTGTCCATCGGTCTCTGGATGGTAACCAGAGCTCAGGGCGGGCTCTATGTCCATAAACTTCAGGAGCTCCCGCCAGAAGTTGGCAACGAACTGACTGCCCCTATCGGATACCACACGTTTAGGAAAAGCGTGTAGTTTGATCACGTGATTGAAGAAAGCCTTAGCCATCCCCTTCGCTGTAGGCAGCTGCTTGAAAGGAGTGAAGTGGGCTTGCTTAGAAAACATGTCTACCACCACCCAGATTACAGTCTTTCCCTTTGATGGTGGCAGGTTCGTAATGAAGTCCATAGATATCGCTTCCCAAGGGCGAGAGGGAGTGGGTAGGGGGTGCAGTAGTCCCGGGACTTTCCCCCCCCCTCTTTTGCACATCAAGCAGGTCTGACAAGCAGAAACAAAGTCCGAGACATCCCTGCGCATGCGTGGCCACCAGAACTGCCTCTGAATCAAATTGAGCGTTTTTAGAAATCCAAAATGCCCTGCTAGTTTAGAGGAGTGACAAGCCAGCAATATGTCTTTTCTCTTACTTTGGGGCACCACCAGTTTATCTCCATGGTACCAGCATTTATTCTCCCTGAGGGAGCAGTCTGCTAATGCCTCTAACTCCTCGACTTCTTCGGGTGAATAGTCCCCCCCCCAGTCGCTCGTCTCTGATTCAGCTGTCGTTCGCTTACTCTGACTCCTGGTGGTCACCGCACCACCCAGTTGCTGGGGGGAGAACATGGAATCAAACACCTCCTCTTTCAAACTCTCGTGTTGGGGCAATCGGGAGAGCGCATCTGCTAACGAATTGGCTTTCCCAGGGAGATGTTTGAGCACAAAATTAAATTTTGAGAAAAAGTCGGCCCAACGGAGCTGCTTCGCATTCAGGGACCTCTGTGTGCGCAGCGCTTCTAGATTTTTGTGGTCCATCCATATTTCAAAAGGGGTTTGCGCTCCCTCCAGCCAGTGCCGCCACGTAGTGAGGGCCAGCCGGATGGCCGCGGCTTCTTTATCCCAAACTGACCAGTTTCTTTCAGTTTCATTAAACTTTTTCGAAATATACGCGAGGGGGTGCAGCTTTCCGTCTGGCCCCTGCTGTAGGATGCCCCTCCCCCCATGGCCACATCCGACGCATCTACATGGATCACAAATTCCTTAGTTTCATCAGGGTGAGCCAAAATGGGCTCCGAGGTGAAAAGAGTTTTAAGAGTCTCGAACGCCTTCTGGCATTCCCCATTCCAAGCAATTTTCTCCCCGGGCTTCCCCGCTTCGGGACCCCTCCCTTTGGTTTTTAGCAACTCAGTCAATGGGAGGGTGACTGTGGCAAAGTCTTTTATGAAGGTGCGGTAGAAGTTACAAAAGCCTAATAGGCTTTGGAGTTGCTTTCTCGTTCGGGGGGCTTCCCACTGGACCACTGCCTCAACCTTGGCTGGGTCCATCTCCAGTCCCTTCTGTGAAATGCGGTACCCTAGGAAATCCACGGAATCTCGGTGGAACTCACATTTAGACAGTTTTGCATACAACTGATTTTTCAACAGGGTGGAGAGGACCTCTCGGACCAATTTCACATGTTCTTTCTTATCAGCAGAGTAGATCAAGATATCATCTAAGTAACATCTAAGTAACATTCAAGTAACCCTTGAATAAATGCTTGTGCAACACCTCATTTATCAAGCTCATAAAGACCCCTGGCGCGCCACTCAAACCGAACGGCATCACCAGGTATTCGAACTGTCCCAACGGTGTGTTAAAGGCAGTCTTGAATTCATCCCCCTCCCTGATGCGCACCCGGAAATAAGCATCTCGGAGATCCAACTTAGTGAACACTTTTCCCTTGGCCGCCTCCGTTAGCAAGTCTTTAATAAGGGGGAGGGGGTAGGCGTTGGAGGCAGACACCGCATTTAGTCCTCTGTAGTCCGTGCACAATCGCAACCCCCCGTCTTTCTTTTTCTGAAACAGAACAGGGGCCGCAAAGGGGGATTTGGCAGGGCGGATGAACCCGCGCTCCAAGTTCTTGTCTAGGAACTTCCTTAATTCCTCCCGCTCCGGGGGACTCATTGAGTAAAGCTTTCCCTTGGGAAGTTTCTCGCCCGGGATCAGTTCTATGGCACAATCCAATAGTCTGTGGGGGGGTAGTTCGTCCGCCTCGGTCTCACTGAACACTTCTATTAAGTCTCGATATTCCCGGGGGACCGCCGAGGGCACCAGGGTGAGAGCCGCCGCTCGGAGGGGCACCGGAGGTCCTGGTCCCCACCCCGCGTCCCATTTGTGACCCTGGCACTTCTCGTCCACCCAGGAGATCTTCCCCTCACTCCATTTGATATAAGGATCGTGGGAATTTAGCCAGGGGCTCCCCAGCACCATGGGGAATTGGGTGTTTGGGGTGATGACGAAGGCTCTCTTTTCCCAATGCTCCCCCGTTCCCACAATTAGCCCCTCGGTCTCTGCCACGCACGCTTCCTTCATTTCCGAACCGTCCATTTGCGTGAATTTGAGTGGCTCCCCCAACGGGGTGACCTTGGGTCCCAGCCCTACTACCACTAAAGGGCTAATCAAGTCCCGAGCACACCCGGAGTCAATTAGGGCACGGACTCGGACATGGGTCCCAGTCCCAGGGGTCATTACAGTCACTACCATATACAACAAGGGGCCAGGGATGCTCACCGGAGATGGCGCATTGTGGTTGGGGACCTGCAGTTCTGCGCCATTCACTGCAGGCCGTTGGAGTTTCCCGACATCTGTGCTTCCGTCAGCTCCAGCTCTCCCTGCTCGCTCGCTGCCCCTTTCAGCTGTAGAGCCCGGGGTTTGAACGAGGTCTTTCCTCTGCTGGGGGTGCTCCCAGCCACTGGAGTGGAGGTCTTCGGAACTTTTCCCCCTCCTTTCGGGCACGCCGAGGCGAAGTGGCCACTCTCCCCGCATCTCATGCAGAGCCCCTGCTTAAAACGGGCATCCCAAACTTCTTGCATGTTGGGCTTGGGTTTCGCCTTCTGCGTTGCCTTGCTTGGGGCCGTTGATGAAGCTCCCATCTTGATGAGGGTGAAGCGTTCTTCCACGTCCGCCCTCATCCAAGCGGCCAGCGATCCCGGTCTTCCCACCTGCAATATTGCCTCGTACACCTCGTAACTTAAGCCCTCTCGATACTTCTCCATGAGCAGGTCTTGCGTCCAGCCGCGAATCTTGGCTGAGATGCGCCGGAACTTGTCGGTGTAGTCCCTCACCAAGGACAGCCCTTGGGTCAACCTCCGCAGTTGGTTCCGGGCTTTTTCTTCTCCCAAGGGGTCCTCATAGTGGTGTCGGAGGGCCCACATGAAGTTGTTCAGCGAACGCAGCTCAGGCCCGGGGGCGTTGTGCAGGCTCACGTACCAATCGCTGGCGGTGTCCTTCAGCTTGGACCCGATGTAGCCAATCCGGTCCCTCTCGGTGGGGTAGAGATGTCCCCAAGTGTCTAGGAACCGCTCGATCTCTAGCAGGAAGAAGCGCAACTTCTCGGGGTCCCCATCGAAAGTAGCCGTCAACGGATCGGCTGGGGCCAGGCGAATCACCGGCCCTGCCGGTACGGGGGCCGGCGCAGGTATGGGTGCGGGCATCTGGCGGGGAACGGCGGGGGGAACCTGCTGCAGCACCTGCGGCGGCACTGGCGGCTGCACCGGGGCGGGGACTCCCCCGGGAGGCACCACCGGCTGCTGGACTCCGACCGCTGGAGGTCCTCCCATGGCTGGTGTTGGCTGAGCCGCTTGCATAGCCGTGAGGGCGTCCTGGAACTGGTACTGGAGATCGAGGGCCAGCTCTCGCAACTCGGTAGTAAGCTGGAACCGCAAATCTCCCATCATCCGGTCAAGGGCTTGGGTCTGGTCTTCTCGGTAGGGATCGGGCACGTATGATCCCGTTCTCTCTCCTTCCAGGGACTGGAGACGCGAATCTCCCATGTAGGTGGTGTCGCGTTCGTCTCCCAGGAAACTCGGCTTCCCGTGGTCGAGATGGTCCCCCTGGAACGAAACCCGTGCCCCTTTCCGATCGTGCACCCAGGAGTCTACGGTTCTGCGACCGAAATTGCTCCATGAGTACCTCGGGGTCATGCTCTGAAGAGGAGGTGGGCGCGGGATGTAGTGAGCCCCTTGAATCGTAGTCACTGGTACTTCGGGCTCCCCTCCGCCGCCTCCACCACCGGCCCCCTGATCCCCAGGGGTGGTCGGTGTGTCTTCGGGAGTGGTAGGGATGGGAAGAGTACCGTCATCCGACATGGTCAGGAACGGCCAAGTCCCAGTCACAGATCTCTGACAATCTGTGAGACTTCTGCTCAAAGTAGTCAAGGATCAGATCTTTGTTGATGAAACACAGTTCTTTATTTCCAATCTCTACATTGGTACAGCTTCTCGGATTAATGTCAGAGATAACACATATGACAGAAGCAGGTCTATTATACCTTTCTAGGCAGTTTGAATTACCCATAGGTAGCCAATCACTACAGGGGAAAAACGGCGGGCAAAAGGGGCTCTGGCCGTTTGCTTCCCACAGGAAAGGAAGTGAGGTGTCAAGTTGTAAATTTCCCTTCCCAAACCAGACCCTTCAGATGTTACCATTTCACATAACAATCAATGGCCTCGAGGCTTTCGCACGTTGATAAGAGATGGGACTCGTCCTCCCTTGGAGTCTCAGCCGAGACGAATGGAATGCGGAGGCAGGAGTGTGAGAGGCCCATTGTTCCCATACTTTGAAGTTGTCATCCTCCCGCTCTGACAGTTACACAAACCAGGCCTGGTCAGGGTCATAAACCTGGGGTCACATATTCTACATACATACTGGCCAAAGTGAGGGTTTACCTAAGGGGGGGCAATTACATGGCAGGTGTTATAGAAGCATCTATACATGGCAATAGGAATATAGTATGGCATACAGACATGACAGTGAGATGCATAGCAATGAAACAGAAGACATAGCTGTAAGCAATAGAAATACTTTGTCTGAATCAGCAGATTCTGACAACTGGTTCTTCTCAAGAATGGATATAGTGTGATTATCCTGCTAATTGTTTCCATTCCTTCTGGGCAAAGGCAACTGTCATGGTTCTATTTAAGTTTACACATTTTCTTTCGAAACATTTTCTTCTATCTGATTATGATTCTACTGTGAGCTGTGCTGCCCTGAACACTGGAGCATTTTGTTTTTCACAGTGCGCAGAAATATATATTTCAGAAAAAGAAGCTGACATTTTTGCCTTAATCACAAACTTTGAAAATGTCAACCTTTTTCCAGAAAACCATTTCTGGCAACATGGACTTTTTTTTATTGTGTGTATTGTTTATCTTTTATTTTGCAGTGAAGATGATTATTTTTAATTGCCTGTGAATGGTACTGAGTTCGCTGATCTGTTTGATGGAAAATGTTATATAAATAAAATTGAATTAGATTGGATTAAACTTCCTCTAGTGCTGAGCTTCTCAGAAATGTGTGCTCTGAATTGCCTTCAGTCAGGTTTGGGCAAACAAACAAACAGTTTGCCTGCAGAAGTGAAATTTCATTGTTAGAGTTCCCTGACTAGTCTTTGGAATTAACTTTTGTCTTAATTGTGTTAAATTCTGCAGTTTGGGGGGGGGGGGGGTAAGGCAGATGTCTTCCTGACACAGTTTTGTTTTCTTTGAATATTGTCCGGTTGTAAATATATTATAAATAAATAATAAATAATAAATAAAATTGTTGTTTCCCCCCTCTAATCCAAGTCATAAATATGCACAACAGAAAATCCATAGAAGTGTTTAATCTGACACAGCAATTTCTCCATTTAATCCATTAGGGACTAATATAATTCCAGGAAAAAAAACAATTTGACTCAAATCATTGCTTCCTCTATATTTCTTTCATCTTTTCTCTAAAACATCAATTTCTTCTAAATAAAGGTGATTCAGATGAAGTGCTCTAAGCACAGGTTTCAGTGGGTCTTGGGCATCTCTGAGTAAAGGACTTAGCAGATATCATGGCTGGGCTCTGATGCCTTGAAGACCCTTTGCCTATCAAAGCAGACAATACCCATAGGTATGGACCAGTGGCTTGACTCAGTATAAAAAAGCTCAGATTTATTAATTCTAGTTAAGGAACTTCTAGCTGATTAAGTAACAAGTTAAACAGGATGTATCTGTAGTATACTGGACATTATAGTATGTTGTACTAAATGTGCTGAAATCCAGCTTTTGGGTGAAGGCAAATTTTCCAGCCCAGTTTTGCACTTGCCAGCACCTGTTTTAGTAACTTAGGGTTGCCAACAAACCTGGAGAAAAAGGTCCTGTCCTTTTAACAGAAGCTGAGTGTGTGGAAATGGGCAGCTGAAGCTTTTCATGGCAGGAAGACTAGTAACCCCACCCGGCAAATAACTTTCCATTAAAGCCTCTATTAGAGGGGCAGAACATTCTTTTCTCCAGGTAGCTGGCCACCCAGCATCAGTTCAGGGGTAACATCTGATATTCCTTTGTATAATAAAGTTACTTGTTGGTTATGAGTTGTCTGTGTGGCGTCCTCTTCATAATACTTAACAATGCCAGCATAAGAAATTACAAGAAACTCTTCTTGCTGTCCATCATGTTATCCCAAGCAACTCAGGGGAGTATATATGGGTTTTTTCTTTCCCATTCCAGACCTAATTTTTCTTAAGGTTTAAGACTGGCTAGATAGTCTGCCCCTTTGGTTATACTCCTCTGCAGTGAAGAATTTTTTCTCTAGTGTGGTGGAGTTACCAGCTGCCTGGAGGAAAAAATGTCCCATCCCTTTAACAGAGGATTAATAGGTTTCTGTTCACCTGGTGGCATTTGCCTTCATGGTATGAAAAGCGTTAGCTACTCATCTCCACAATTTAAGCCTCTATTGAAAGGATGTGGTGACGTTTTTCTACCGGCCTACTGGCAACACTGAACGTGTGAGGTTCTGGTTTTAATTCTGTCTGAGCACAATGCCTCTTGAAGCCTTTACATCTTTTAGCCACAGATTTTGATAAGGTGAGGACAGGAGTTTGATAGCTGATATTCACTAATTAGTAAAAGATATTTTGCACATGCTCAGAGGCATACACTCAGCTCTAATACAGGTTGCTTATAATTAATTACTTAATGCAGACAAGCTTGGGGCCTGAAAGAAACTGGGAGTGGGGAGAATGTGGAAATCCGATTTTATTTGGATTTTCTAAAATCTCAAGAGACTTGAGCAGATTCCATTTTAATGGGCCCTCAGCTGCTTTCAGCTCCGTCTCTTCTGGAACATTGCCAGTCTTTATCATGCTGGCTTTTTTAAAGGGGGGATTTCTTTTAAGTTAATTTACCAAGTCATATTTTTCTGTGCACTTGGGAAGTCCCCTGAGAATTTAGATCTCTGTAGATGACCAGCCTTGCTGTGTTTGTTCTCCTCACAGTTGCCAGCCACTATATACTATGGAGATGCAGTGATACTTTTCTCCTCCGGCCCTCTTCCACTCCTGAGACAAATTCCCCACTGCAGACAGACAAGGCAGCCCCAAAACAGTGTAAATCTCACTCAGATGTTCTGCACAGCCCTCACATGCTGCTGCTGCTGACATTAAAAAAGAAGCAGCAGCAGCATACGAGAAAAAAGGGGACGAATCAAAGAAGGAAAGGTTATGGGGCAGGCTGGATGAGAATGCATTTAGTCAGAAAGGGATTAACTGGCTCAGGACCAGAATTCTCCCTGCTCTGTTCCGTCTGAAGCATGGGTTAAGAGCTGCTGGCTTATATGAGGGCCAACATCATGGTTCGTTCTAAGGGGGAACTGCCTTACGGGTCCCTGTAGCTACAGGCTTCTATGCAACATCACATGATTATTTCAAAGATGGAAACAGGGACAGTTGCAGCATTTAATTTCACAGAAAGGATCACTATGTAGGTGCCCCCCATCCCATTCCAAAGGCTGTTCTCTTCTTGCTCTACGTTACATTAATTTTTTTAAAAAAATTAGTGTTGACTCTCAGATTTGTTTTGTTTTTAAATCAGCAAAGTTATAAAGTAGGTGCTTTAAAAATTTTACAAAAGGCCAATGTTGGCCTTTGACGTTGTATGGGTCAGTGAATATACTGTCCACATATTATCCTACCTCAGGTCTTGTTTTGGATCAATTTTTCCTTGCATGATATGTAAAAAAATGTTTTGGTGAAAGGAAGAATGAGCTTCTATAAGAGAAATCTGGAATGGAAGAAATAGTGTCTTGAAAGGTTCTCTTTTAAAAGGCACAAGGAAAGGACATTATTCCTTAAGCTAAGAAAATTGATTTGCCATTGGAGTGCCAGTGAATCTGGTAGCATAGAGAGCTTTGGGAATGGAGTGTGCATAACAATAACCATAGCTCTTTTGGGGTCCTCTTAATGGGTTTCTTCAGCACACCGAGGCTGCAGTCAAACGTGCCTTTAGATCCAACATAGCTGTGAATGCCTGATGAATCTAAAGGGCATGATCAGACAGCAACATCTGGGAAAGGTCCTGCAGTCATAGAAACAGAGTTAAAAGACACTGGGGAAAGTCCGGTCCCAACACTTGCCAACAGGCCACGGATAGATTTTCTGATCGCTCAAGCGTGCTCTCAAGCCATCGGGATGGTTTGCTCATTCCATCCCGACTCAGTGCTGTTCCCCCCCTCGCTTAGAAGTATGCGCATAACTGCATACACCATGCGGAACCCTCTGTGTGGAGGTTTGATTCCTCATTTATGTGTATGGGAAACAAAAGGCAAAAAAACCCACTCACCCAAGGAGGCATCTGATTGCACAGTGATGGATGGAGCCTGCAGCTCAAAGGAAGAAAAAGAAGAGATTGGATTTATACCCTGCCCTTCCCTACCCGAAGGAGTCTCAGAGTGGCTTACAATCCCTTTCCCTTCCCCTCCCCACAACAGACACCCTGTGAGGTAGGTGGGGCCGAGAGAGCACTCGCTCAAGAACTGCCCTTGAGAGAACAGCTCTGAAAGAACTTGTGACTGAGCCAAGGTCACACCAGCAGCTGCATGTGAAGGAGTCAGTAATCAAACCCAATTCTCCCAGATTAGAGTCCGCACTCTTAACCACTACACCAAACTATCAATGTGTGATCATGTGACTGCAAGTCAAATTCCTCTGGAGGAAATAGGGTTGCTGACTTCCAGATTGGACTTGGAGATCTCCCAGAATTACAACTGATCTCTAGACTGTGGAGATAAGTTCCCCTGGAGAAAATGATTGCTTTGAAGGGTGGACTCTGTCATGGAAGACCATGACAACTTTATGGCATTATACCATGCTGTGGTGCCTCCCTGAACCCTGCCCTTTCCAGGCTCCACCCCAAAATTTCCAGGATTTCTGAACCAGACATTGGCAATTGAATAGACTCTGTGGCATCACATCGTCACTGAGGTCCCTCCTATCCTTAAACTACATCTTCCCGAGGGACTGCCTCCAAATCTGCAAGTGTTCCCAAACTGGAGTTGGCAGCCATATGTCCAGCTACACTTTTGTTTTTCCTTTTTTCTGCCACAAATTTTAATTGATGGGTAATTTCTTTTCTGCACTGAAAACCCCTTTTCACTGTATCATTATAACAAGGAAAGTTGAAATATGAGTTCCATTTTCTGGCTAATAGGGATTTTAGATGCCTGTTGTTAACTATAGTTCCCTGTCAGGAAATACTGCAGTTTATAGTTAATCATTATCCATTCTGGTGTCACTTCTTCCCCTCCCTCCCCACAGTCAACCATCTATCATTACCTGTAGCAAAAGGGCACAAAAGTAATGCAATAAACCAAACATAATGGCCATCATCATCAACTTTATATTTCCCCAGCAGCTCTTTAGCAGTTGTGTCAATTATTATTTCTTTAAACTGCAGGGGCTAGCGATGACTAAATGCTGACTGTGTAAAAGGATGGCTACTGGAAAGCTATTTTCTGCACTATTTGGTTTCATGCCAGCCCTTTAGAACTAATGAAGTGCCCGGGACATGCAACAGACCCTGTGTACTGAAGCTTGTGGGCCAGGAACCACAGCAGCTGTGCTGCAAAAGCTGTGCTTTTGTGGTTTTATGGTTCAGTCCTAACGTTATTTTAACACACTTTCCCCTGTTTTAATTTATTTATTGACTGCAGTGGTAGACTTGGAGGCCTATGAAGTAGATGATATTAAATTCTCAGAGTTATAACAGAAGAAAGCAATTATCTTTTCACCTTAAAAAAATCATTTTAATTAAATGGAACTGGTAAAACAGACACTAATGAATCATATTGAGGTTAATCGTGGGTTTGGGGTAGAAGAAGGAAAGATACAGTGAAAAGTAGGAAGCCTCAGTAAGCACCAAAGAAGCAAGAAGAGAACAAACAACCTTAAAAACCAGGGAAGAAACAGCAGTAAACTCCTTTGGCAAACTTCGTGAAATATACTGTCCCAGATAATTTCATATTTAATTATATCTATTCATTTGATAATATAGCAATAAAAACAGAAAGGATTAAAAACAGCAAATTTGCCTTTTGGTAGACCAGTTGTGTATGGTTATGTGGCGCCAAGTATTGCCACTAGTTTTTTCAACTGGCTTTTCTCCTGTGTCTTTAATAGTAATCTCTCAGACACTTAGCAAGGAAATGGCACAGTGATAGTTGCTGCGAAAAGGGTTGCTGGGAGGGTTGTGTAAACTCATGTACCAGTCACTAGCAGTGTCCCGTAACTTAGAGCCAATGTAGCCAACCCTCTCACGTTCAGTGGGGTAAAGGTGTCCCCAAGTCTCCAGGAACCGCTCAATCTTGATGATGAAAAACCAGAGCTTGTCAGGATCATCATCAACCATAGCCAACAGGGGGTCATTCGGAGGCTGCTGATAAACCCTGTTCCCCGGTTGGGGCGCTGGGTGGGCCGGGACCCCAGGTGGTGGAGCCCCCCCAGGTGCTTGCTGCACAGGTCGTGCACCTCCATCCTCGTTGTTGAGGGGGAGGAAGCCTTCCAGCTGCACCATCACCTCCGACCTGTCCGCCCCCCACAGTCTGCTGTTAAAGGCATGAGAGCAGAGCCAGAAAGGACCCCCTCCCCCCAGACTTTACAAAATCTGTCTTCCATTCTCAATAAGGTTTTTTTATGTGTGCAAATTTGCTCCCCCATCAGAGTGTATGACATGAAAAATTCACAGTATGAGTAAAGCAGCAAGAGTCTGAGTTCACTGTTTAGTAACAGCAAGTATCTCTTCTGTTCTGCTTCATTAGTGGATTCTCTTTCACTGGCTTGGAGGAAACATTTGGAATTCAGGTGAACTACCCTTTCTGCTGAGCTTGTAATCCTTCCAGCTTCATTAGAAGTGGCAAGTGAAATTCAAGTCATTTAAGGAAAACTTTAGATATGTGCAGGGGGAATACAGGCCAGATACCAAGTAATTTGAGACATAAAACATTGTTCACTGCAATCTGAAGGTACAAAGTTGTCCTGAAAATAATAATAATAATTTAAAAAGGATGTTGGAAAGGAACTCTGACTTAATTAACCAAGTGCTCTCAGCGCTGGTGTTAAAGGTTCTCCCCCAAGTGTTGGGAGCTGAATTCCTGGTCCCAGCCCCCCACAACTCAGATACAGGACCTCCATTTTTGTTGGATTTAATCTCAACCAGTTTTGCTGTAACCAACCAGCCATGGCTCCCAATGCCCTGTCCAAATGATCAGGGGTGGAATCTGGCTGGCCATCCATCAGGCAATAAAGCTGGGTATTATCAGCATACTGGCTACAACCCAGCCTAAACCCCTGGACCAACTGGGTGAGGGGGAGTATGTAGATGTTTAAACAGCATCAGAAAAAGAATTGCCCCCTGCAGCACACTGCATTCCAGTGGGTATCACAGAGACACTTTCTCCTCAAGCACCACCCTCTGTCCCTGACCATGGAGAAAGGAAGAAAGCCAGTGAAGAGCAGTTCCCCGTATCTCTACATTGGCAAGGCAGTGGGTCAAGAGATCGTAATTGACTGTGTTGAATACTGCTGTCAAGTCCAAGAGCAACAGCAGCACCAACCCGCCCTAATCCAGGTGTCTATGGAAGTCATCCGTGACGGCAACCAGTGTGGTCTCCATCCCATGACCAGGGTGGAAGCAGGACTGGAAGGCAACCAGGATGGACGTGTCATCCAAGAAGGCCTGGAGCTGCTCAGCCACCACTTCCTCAACCACCTTACCCAGAAATGGCAAGTTCAAAACTTAAATGTTTATTTAGTTAAAATATGTAAATAATAGTTAAAATACATAAATGTAAACAGAGCATTGTGAGGCAAAGCACCCTAATTTCCCTCAAGGGTTCACGTTACTAGAGGGCCTAGTCCAGCTCACTTCTGTTAGTGATTTGAGCTTTCCTGCAGCTACCACCCGTATCTCTTTCAGGGCTGGACTCGGAATAAAATAGTTGGTTAATCATGAGAACCTGTGATCAGTTGTATAACCGGATAGGAGGGAGGAATTAGGAGCAGATGTTAACATTTTCTGGAAAGTTCCATCATGAGAGTTTCCTGATTGGATCGAAGGGACCATCTGATGCCAGAGGGCAAAAATCTATAATAAGGGTATAGGCCAAAGGGAAGCCATGCTAACTTTATGCTCATAACAAGTAATCACTGTGATTTGTGCCTACTGTATTTTATAGATCATAAAAATACAAATGGTCCTTACATATCACATAGATAACAGAAAAATCTCACAACTAATAATGTGGAAAAATCTCACAACTAATAATGTGATTCTGTATCACAAAATTAGAAAACTTCCATCCTTGATATATTGTAGAACAATTTCTGTAGTAAGTTGAGTATCTAAATGTAAGCCTGTTTCATTGTTGATCTTCTTCAGTAGCTATTCATAGCAGGTCTTCCTCAGAAATCCTTTCTCTTATTCACAACTCAACTTTTACACAAGAAGCTAGCCAGTCCATTAATGTTTCCTTAATCAGTCCATTAACATTTCCTTAACAAAGCCTTTTGCTCTAATATATGGCAGGCTTACATTGACATGCTTGTCAACTTACTGCAGAAGCTGTTCTACAATCACAAGGATGGGATGGACGCCATCCTAATCTGGTTCAATCCCCAAGGCTAAAGCTCAAATGCCCACAAAATGGCTGCCCTGGCAGGTTAGATAAAATGGCCACCAACTCCAAGGGACCAGGGCCAACCACCAATGGACCCAGGGGCCTAACTACCCACTCCAGCCCTCCATACTCAAGGGGGTGCTCCTGTGGAGCTAAGATCAAATGCACAAGGACCAGCCACCCCTCTGCATCCCCTCTCCATGGGGTAAACCACCCCACAGTCAGGAACCAGGATGCCCCCTGTGGGCCTTTGCCCTCCCCTTCCACTCATGGCAATAGTGCCTTCCCACACCTGCCCCCAACCTGGGGCCAGGAATGGGCTACTAAGCTTGTAGGAGCCAGGAACCTTCATGGCCTAAAAGCTACTGCCACCAGGAAAAGTCCATTGCCATTGCTGAGCCCTCTCGCCACCGCCATGGACCATTGATGAAAACTGATGCTGATGTCCTCTCACTGCTGTCACCACCATGCCGAGGACCATCAATGAAGACTGCTGCTGCTGAAGAAAAGGCCATGGCCCAGGCCCAGGACGCTGCTCCACAGAGCTCTGTCCTGGATGAACACATGGTTGAGACTGCAAAAGGTGGGGGCAGAGCTACCCTTACAAGCCTTTTGGCTCTGCCTCGCCCATGTTGACCTTCAGAAGCGGACTTGCCATGCTCATCATCTCTTCCTCCTTCTGGGGGGAGGCAAAGGCTGCAACCACCACAAAGACTACGGCAACTGTGTGGAGCTGGATTCCCAAAGTATGTGAAACAAATTGACACAAGGGGTGTGATATTATCATAGGTGTGTTGAAGTTCCATAAATACATGCTAGTCTATGAGTGGTCAGATACCAACAGAACACAAAGAAAATCTACCAATTTTGTTTAAATTTTGTTTTAAATTCCTTTCTTACCTTTTCAATTTAACAATAGTAAGGAACAAACTAGGATTGTAAACCACAGTTTAATCTTTGTTTAGAATCCTGGTTACATAATAAAAGGACAAACCACGCTTTGTCTTTCATCTGATCCAGGTATCACAGTGAGCATCAGTTCTGTATCTGAAATAAGAAATCTTCATAAGGGGAGGGAGGAGGAATGTGAGAACTTCCTGGTTTATTCTTGTCATGAAAAAGTCATTGTGTCTGAATGCAGCTTATCAGTGCCATTTTATGAAGGTCTACTCAGACTCAAGTCTATTCAGTGGGGCTTACCCCCAGGAAAGTGTTCTTAGCTCTGAGATGTGTATCTCCTTCACCCAATAATGCTATGAACACTTTCTTCCCTAGCCTTATCAGTTTATTAATTTCTCCCTTAACAATTTTCTGCACTGTTCTAGTTTATTAATTTATTTTATTTATTTACTTTATGAATAGTCTGCCTTTCTCACTGGGACTCAAGGTGGATTGTTGAGGTTCAAAAGGTTCAAAAGACAAGCACCTTGTAGATATGGGCGTTCTCCTTTCTTAGCTTTCTAGATGTACCTGGCAGACTACAGATCAGCCCTAATATCCTGATGATTCCTTTAACAATCCCCAAACAGTGAGGCGTCAGTATCTGTTCCGCATGAGTGGTAGCTGACAGCTGCTCACAGAGCAGTGTGCGTATTTTTCCAGTGGGTTTTTGTATCTCTATTAAAAATGGCAAACGCCTGTTCTCAACATTAAAGATGTCATTTCTTCTTTATATATAGAGAAAAATACAACTGTATTAGAAAGGAAGAGCAGGTGAGGTTTGATTTCTTTGTATTAGATGCTGTGTGTTCAGGGGGGAAAGTAAGACTATAGGATATTTGCTTTTAAAAGCTTGTGAAACCGGGATGAACTCAGCAAGAGATAAATGCTGGCAATTAGTAAAAAGTAAAAACAAATGTGGATGAAAGCACCCAGGAGGCACGAAATTAAGGCTTTATTAAAAAATATTCAAAGCCTTCAGCGATGTGTGTGGAGTGTATAAAGTGACAGAATCACAGCATCATATTCTACCCAACCCAAAGCTGAATTCACTCAATAAGCAATGAATAACAGTGAATCTGAATGGGGTTATTCTGTGCCAAAAAGCATTAGCAAAAGAACACCAGCAGCTAGGCAAATATGCTCAGCACATTTTAAAGAGGAAGAGAAAAACAAGGCAGCATTTGTCAGATGTAGTTAATGCCTTAATTCTACTTTTGCTCCATATGGGAAATAAAAGTCTGACCAAGGAGAAACCGCAAGCCTTATTACTTCTAAATCTTTACAGAAGAAGGGTGCATGTCACCTTGTGTGAGATCTAGGGTTGCCAGACTGTTATGTCCTAATGACAACTGTGCACACAGTCAGAGAAATGCACGTGGCTGGGCTGGCTACCAGAGCTTTGCTCTAGGAGACAATAGCCCGGCCGGATTGTAAATTAGACCAAGCGGCCCAATAGGTTCCATCAGGGGACCCGTAGTTTAAGGTAACTCATGATTAGTCCTATCAGGGAGTTTGGGCATAATCTCATCAAGGTAATCCTATCAGGGAGTAATCCTATCAGGAAGTAATCCTATCAGGGAGCGGGCGTACTCTTATCAGGGAGTAATCCTATCAGGAAGTAATCCTATCAGGGAGCGGGCATAGTCTTATCAGGGAGTAATCCTATCAGGGAGTGGGCAGGCCAGGGGTACGGTTTAGACGTGTATTTAAGCAGACCCCCAAGCATCGTTCAGTAGCCTGGAATTGTACCATCAAAAAACTTATGACAAACCACAGTTAGCAACCTTTGGGAGGAAATGGGGAAGGGGCTGGCATGATGGCCACACACTGGCACACTTATGTCACTTCCAGTGAAGGGCTGGATGTGACATAAATGTCTTTGTTGGGCCAGGCCATGTGTGCCATAAAACACAATGCCAGGTATTGGAGATACAAACTGTATAAAGGACAACAGCTGGTAAACTCCATGTTGCTGTATCCTCATTGCAAGTCCTCAAGGCCTGGGAGGGGGATGCAAAGGAAACCTACATGGGTGGACTGGAGAGACAGTGGTGCAGCACTGGGCAGATGCTCCTTTGCCATAATCAGAGTGGCTCTGCCCCCCCTCCCCAAACAGTTTTCTGTTCCCTCCCTTGCACTAGTTGCTTACGGGCCACATAAGAGCCCTGGATGGGTTGGTTCCAGCCCCTGAGCCTTATGTTTGACAGCCCTGGTTTAAGGTAATTAGGTCTCTTATGTCCCTCTCGAGGGACTCTCAAAACTTTAGTGAATTGAGCGTTAGCTGTGAGGCATTTGCAAGCTTTTTTGCAGAGAAAGTCTTGTCACTGTGCTGTGACCTCTCCACCATCGTTGATACAGTAAGTGAACTATAAGCCTCTTGGCCATCTTTGAATCCAGCATTAGATCAGTTCAGGTGACTCCCAAACCCATGTGGACAAGACCCTGTTAGCTGTTAGATCCACCACTTGTAACCGTAGATCTGTGCCCCTCCTGTCTGGCTAAAGCCAGTGTGGAGAAGTTATGGACTTCCTTGGAAGACGTTATTAATCTGTCCCTGAGTTCAGGGGACTTCCCAGGGAAGGAGGCGGTGGTGAGACCATTGCTGAAGAAACCATTGCTAGATTCTTCCAGTCTGGCTAAATACCACCCAGTCTCGAATGTATCATTTCTGGGCAAGGTGGTTGAACAGGTGGTGGCAGAGCAACTGCAGGCTTTCTTGGATGATACATTGGGTCTGGATTAATTCCAGTCTAGTTTCCGACCTGGTCATGGCACAGAGATGGTTTTGGTTGCCCTTACAGATGACCTCTGTAGACAGCTGGACTGGGGCAGATTGGCATTGCTGATGTTATTAGATCTTTCAGCAGTGTTTGACATGGTCAATCATGACTTGTTGACCCATCACCTCACTACCACTGGAATAGGTGGGACTGCCTTACAACAACTACTCATTTCTCCAAGGGTGGGGAAAGAGGGTGGCGCTTGGGGAGAGGGTTTCTTCGCAACACCTGTTGGCATGCCTCAGAGGGCAATCCTCTTCCCAATGCTTTTCAACATCTATATGTACCCCCTCGCCAAGCTAGTCAGGAGGTTTGGGCTATGATGTAATCAATATGCTGAGGACACCCAGCTATATCTGTTAATGGACAGCTGACCAGATACCACCCCAGAAGATCTGGTCAGTTGTTTGGAAGCCATGGTGGGGTGGTTAAAACAGAGCCACCTACAGCTGAACACATCAAAGATGGAGGTCCTGTGGCTGGGGTGGGGCAGGGCTGGAATTTCAGCTTCCCTTTCTGGATGGGGTACAGCTGGTGCCAGCTTCCTCTGTCAAGACTTTGGGTGTGACTCTTGATGCCTCTCTTACTTTGGAAGCACAGGTCACAAATGCAGCCAGGACAGCATTCTTTCATCTTGCCAAGCCTGGTAGCTGGTCCCCTACCTGTCCCACACTGACGTAGCTACAGACATCCACACAACGGTAACCTCTAGACTGGAGTACTGTAACTCACTGTATACAGGGTTGCCCTTGAACTTGCTCCAGAATCTTCAACTGGTCCAGAATGCGGCTGCCTGGGTCTTTACAGGGACCCCCTTGAGAGTGCATATACGACCTGTGCTCTATCAGCTACACTGGCTCTGGATTGAACACCGAATCAAGTTCAAGTTTCTAGTACTTATCTTTTAAGCCCTAAGTCTGGGACCATTGTCCTGCAGGACCACCTCAGAAAGCCATTACACTCATCTGGTACCAACTGTGAGGCTTCTGTACTAGCAGCAAAAGATCAGACCTTTGTAATTAAACAGAGTTCTTTATTTCAAATACTGGAACAGGGTCTCAATGTTTGTTAGAGATATCAAATAAAGAAACTTTGGGTTAATATACCTACAAGCATTGTTGCATAAACAAATCCCTCCAATCAGCAGTCATACAAAAATGCGGGGAAAGTAATGGAGCCGTTTGGTTCCCACCAAAGGTGAGAAAGTTATAAAAATTCCCTTCCTGCCCTGAGTGACCCAGATGTGCTAATTCCTAGGCATAACATTTGGGCAGTGACAATAAAATAACTTTCAAGGCTGTACCCACTCTGATAGCACCCTGAGAAGTTCCAGCAGAAGGGGGAGGAAGCCATGACAAGATAGCTATTGTTTATGTGATGCGTTGGAATGTCGGAGACCATCCTCCCAGAGGGGAAATGTAACACTAAGCAGGACAGCAATTTCTACTTCAAGGCAAGCAATAAAACATTCGGGTGATAGCAAAGAAACAGAAAGTAACTTTTCAGAACAGCATAGTACAAGCAAACTATTGTCAGCACTCTGACACCAACTTACTGGTAGTACCTGGTCCCAAAATGATCCAGCTGTCCTTGACCAGCCTGGTGGAACTCTCTCCCCAGTGAGATCTGGGACTTGTGGGACTTGGCTCAGTTCTGCAAGGCCTGTATGACCGAAATGTTCTGCTGGGCTTATGGTTGAGGACAGCAACAGTTAGAGAGATCAATTGCCTTCTGGGGTCTTCCTCCCCCCCTTTATTTTCTGCTCTCTCCAGTTTAAGACCCTCATGAGTGGAAAATGGATTTTATGCCAGCCACCTCAGTTATTTGTGGGATAGACATATGACACTATCTAACATTAATTGGACTATAAATATTTTATGATCATTATTTTATGTATATCATATGTTGTATGCTACCCTGTGTCCTGCTTGCAGGAAATTGAGTGTGATAGAAATCAAATAAACTAAACTAAACTAAGACAGAGGAAATGGTGTTCCTTCCATTGTGGGCCATTCTGTTGCCACTTCACTTGAACTGCTTTATCTTACTCCCCATCGGACAGTGCAATCCAAAACAGAGTTACACCTTGCTAAACCAATTGAATTCACTATAGATATTTCATAACTTGTAGGTTGGGTTGGAAGGGTTATTTTTTTTTACTCTGTGCCCACCATCTTTTTGACCATTCCACTGTAGTTGCCATCTGAATAAAGTCCAGCCACTGAGAATCACACTTATGACTACTCATTTATGTTCACTTGAGTGGTGTGATTTTTTTTTTGCCATTAAGTCACAGCTGTCTTATTGTGACCCTGTAGGTTTTTCAAGGCAAGAGGTGTTCAGAGGAGGTTTGCCATTGTCTGCCTCCATGTCAGGAATTCTGGTATTCCTTGGTGGTTTCCCATCCAAACACTAGGCAGGGCTGACCCTGCATAGCTTCTGAGATCTGATGAGAGTGGGCTAGCCTGGACCCTCCAGGGCCGAGGACAGACTGGCAATGTAAAGCGGGGGCAAAGTGGAGGGAACTGGTGCGGGGGAAAAACTCCACGGAGCTGGCCGTTCATACTGGCCAGAGCAATGCGCAGTGGTGCCGATACGGAGCGTTCAGACTGCTGCAGAGCCGGCGCGTGTCGTTGCACTTTTTTTTCCGACGCGGGGCTGCCCCGCTTTATATTGCCAGTCTGTCCTCGGCCCAGGTCAGGCCGACATGTATGATGGATACATATTATTTCCTGAGGTACTGACCTGGTGACATCTAGATTAGATTACTACAATATGCTTTACATGGGGCTGCTCTGGAAAAGTCCAGAAGCTACTGCAGCCTGAACACTGACTGAAGTGCATCATAAGGACCATTTCACTCCAGTCTTATTCTATCTACACTGGATCCCAGTTTGCTTCTGGGACCAATTCATTGTGCTGGTATTAAACTTTGAATCCTTATATGGCTTGGGGGCAGCTTACCTTAAGAACCAGCTACTGTCATATGAACCTACCCAACCACTCTGGTCATCTCCATAGGTCCTGCTTTGTGTGCCCTCACTATCTGAGTCTAGACACGCGACAACCTAGAAAGGGCCTCCTTGACTGAGGTGCCAAAACGTTGAAACTCCCTCCCCAGGAAGATTCATCGGTCTTCCTCTATCATTGTCTTCCCCCAGAGAGTGAAATTTGTTTTGTTTTGTTTGCCATTCCTTCCCTAACTTGAATTAGTCCCCTCTCTGTTTGTGTATTTCTACATGCTTCTTTGTTTTATGTAATTGTTTTAAACAATCCACTGTCTATATATTTGTTTTTAAAATGCTATTTTAATGTTTGAAATGTCTGAAATGTCTTAATGTTCACCACCGTGGAGACCCAGAGCTGGACGGAAAGGCAACAGCAATGCTTTAAATAATAAAGAAAATAAATATTGAATTGAATATGTCATCAAGTAATCAGGCCACATGGTACATTAACAGCATCACTTTCCCAAGTCTATGGGAACCATAAAATATAAAACAGCTTTTGTATAAAGTTTTTTTTGCACACGTCTGTGCATGCCTACACTTCAACTGTATACTGATGTCATACCTGATTGTACCTGTCATGGCTTCTATGAAAGAGTTCCAGGAACATTAGTTTGAAGTTGACGAGTTTTCTCCATTAGACATCTCTGAATATTCTGAAAGAGCTACAGTTCCCAGGGTATCCGGAAAAGAAATAACTATTAAAACCATTTGTGACCATGTTACAGATTTTCACTTAGAGCATTTAGCCAGCTAGTTAGAGCAAGAAGGTATTCAAGCAGTGGCAAACCTGGTACCTTGCTGTGTGTAGGCCCAAGGAACTCAGTATCAATTCATGGCTGGCCAACCTTGTTTTGATTTGTGAACTGGAAAGCCAAACTAAGAATTGGCAGTGGGCCACGCCAAAGCATGTGCATGTATCTGACTGTTCTGTCATGTACGTTCACACATTTTCACTAACGCAGCCTTGTACATTTGTCACAGCCCTTGCAGATGGGCCATGACACGCACACATGCACTAATACTGAACTTCATCTCATAAAATGGAACAAGATCCCCTACTATACAATCTGCTTACTCTTACATATACAATATGTAGATTGCTGGCAGTCTCTTTATTTTTAATTCGCCTGTCTATTTTGTGGCTCTCATATGTATGATACCAAGGAAGGCATGCATTTGCAGCTTCTTCTGAATTTGTACCCATCCTTCAGCTTTTCCAGATTTCTGTAATTACTAATGAGTCCCCAGATGTCCCACTTTGGGAAACTGTGTAATGCTAAATGCTTTCAACGATTATCAGCTTCCTTATTCTAATATGTGCTGCTTACTCCCTACCTCCATTTGGCAACTTAAAAAAAATACGAAAGGTGTTCAAAATGACAGATGGCTTTTCCCGAAATACAAATATGTTTTTCTCATTGTATTTACATGAGTTATATTGGGATAGGGAACAGGTTTGGATACCATATGGAGATATTTAAATCTGTACCTGGCCTGCATAATTATGATTTCAGCTGACACTTAACATGAGTCAAGAAGATTCCTAGAAAAACTGGCTTATGAAGATATTCTATATCTGAACTTCAGTCTATAGTTCTGAATGGCAAGGAAGAGCATGCAGTTGTTGGCTTACATCATGAATGTAAAAGTATTAGAACTGTCTGACTATGGATGTTTCTATATGTGCTTAAACATATGGTCAATGAAATATAAATAAGTTATATATCTGTTAGTGGACTATGATATCAGAAACTGAGAAAAGTTTAAGCTAGGAGCCTCCTAAGAGTTAATGTGGTCATCTGGAACTGGCTGTGGGTTCGTGATTAATATCATCTTTACCATTGGTCACTCTATATGGCCTGAAGAGGAAAAAAAAATAAATTTCTCATCTTCAGTTATCCATAATGGCCTGATTACAGTACAAAACTAAATAAGTTTGAATAGGGCTTGATTAATTAATCAGTCCATTAATTAAAATATTTATTAGCCAGCTTTCTTTCTTATGGAGAGCAAGGCAGCTCCCAATACTAATAAAATACGGATTACATAAGAAACGTAAAACCAACATTTTAAAATCACAATTTAGGACTGTTTTACTCAAATACAGTCCTTACAAAAACTGTTTTCATATGCCTCTAAAGACTGAAATTGGGGAGGCCAGGTGCAAAACCAGCAGCCCAGCCACAGAGTTCTGCACTAGCTGCAGCTTCTGAACACTTCCCAAGGTTATCTCCAAGTAGCGTGCATTGAAATAGTCCAGTCTAGATGTAACCAAGGAATGGATCACTATGGCTAAATCTGACTGACCCAGGAATGATGCAGCCGACACACCAGCTGAAACTGGGCAAGAACCCTCTGGACCACTGCAGCCACCTGGTTTTCTAAGGTGGCTGCAGTGTTAAAGTGCTCCCACACTGCAAATCTGGCTTTTCAAGGGGAGCATAACCCCATCCAACACAGGAGCGATCCGGAGTACCTGGTCTGCCTTTCTCCTAACCCTGAATCTTATTAGTTGTGTATGAGGAGGATTTTTGACAGTTGCAGGACAAATTGCACTTTCTGAAATTCCATACTTTGTTTAGCTCTTAAAGGTACAGGAACCCTTTTCTTCTTTGCATCTGGTCACTCAACTGAGTGGGCTTTATTCTGTAGCGCATGCTTCCACCTCTATTGTACATGGTAACATTGAGAATCCCTTAAAGTGTCTATTTACTATGAACAATGTACCACCCATTTGTTCATTTATTCATGCCTGTGCTTTGCCTGTATTATATGATCACCACTGGTTAATATTTTTAAAGATACAGAATATAAAAATGCATATATATAAAAATTTAAATTTAACTCTAGCTACACCAATCCAGGTAAAAAAAATGGTTGTATGCTATGTGTCAACTCATGTGCTTAGTATACATCAAGAGATAGGAGATATACCAAAGATAAACCAACAGGTTTTTGTTCTAAAATAAGTGAAATAGATAAAATCTTGTTATATTCTGAGGAAAAAGTGATTAAAAAATTGGATGCATTCAAGTTGGAACATAAAACACAAGATGAAATAGTTAAAAGCTCTATGAGTGAATGGGTAGAAAATGTTGAGCATAATATACATTTAGATCAACGGTCACAGATATGGAAAAGGAATATAAAAATCACTAAAGCAACTGCATATAAAGAGAACATATATAAAATGTTTTATAGATGGTATATGACACTAGATATGTTAGCAAAATGTTTGTTTGTGATAAAATAAAAAACTTTTTAAAAAAGAGATAGAAGATCGAAAAGAGCAGTGAGACAAAAGGCCAGTGCTTCGGGGTGCAGCGTGTTTCACAGCCGTAGATTCTTGCACCTTCATTAAGGCCCACTCTGCATCTAGCATTCACCCCACTGTTTTACCAAACCCACACTGGAACAGAAAAAGATGCGGCTCAAAACCACATTCAAATACCCCGGACCAATGCCATACTGACTGCAGAGTCACTCCTGAACAGCCATAAAACGGCTATAAATCTATGCAGACAGCCACCATAAAACCAAGAGGTCAGAGGAAGTGAAACCAGTATACAGTGTGGAGGCAACCATAAAGTCCAACAATTAAAGGAAGTGAAAGTGGCATGCAACGTAGAGGGGAATTTCTGTTCCAACGTGGGTTTGGTAAAACAGTGGAGGGACTACTAGACGCAGAATGGGCCTAAGACCCTCTCCTCTGTTCCCAGCCAAGGGTTCAAAACCTTTTACAAAACAACATAAGCAGCCATCTACATTTTTGATATCTAAAATACCCATCTTTGGCTTCAAGAACTCCTTTTAAAATAATCTCTAAGGAGCAAATGTCACCGAATATTTACAGGTTTCCAATTGAATTAATCATGATGATGACGCCAAAGACAAATGAATGCTGAGTTCTACATAACTTGAACACACAGATGCCACAATCAGCAAACTTACAGTGCACTCTAAACAGAATTGTACTTTTCTAAGCCCACTGTCGTCGATGGACTTTGAATGATGTACTCTATTTAAGAGTGCACGCCATCTGTGTCAGAGGCTACAGTTCACAGTCCAGAAACAGGGTTCTTAAAAGAAATGCCTGTCAGTTTAGTTTGAACCATGCAGTTTCAAATAGATCCTTTTATGCCACAGGGCCACACTGGGCACTCAAATGAAATGTGAGAGTGGAACAGACATCAGTAAGACCTCTTTTCCTCTCTTCTTTTTAATATTTAAAATGGATAATTTATTCTACCAACTACTGCCCTCTTTTTCTGTCCTTGTTTACTTTTATGAGTTGAGATGTCATTATGATCTCCTGCTCTGTCCTTCAGGAACTCTTATTAAACAAACGTTGGCTTGTCTGTGTCTCCGATAGCTCAGAATGGTTAGCTGATGTAATCAATGGCAAAGGGGATTAGAAAAGAGGTCCTGTCTCACCTGAAAGCACACGTTTCTGCATTTGTGTGGAAAAATGGCCATTCTGAGATTGTTTTAAATGATTGTGTCCTATGCTCTGGGAAAAGAGAAAAGATATTCTATTTTTTCAATACATTTTAATCATTTAAAACCCGAACTGCTTAAAGTCGACAACTACAAGAAGAAATAGAATACAAAATTCTGTTCGCAGCTAGAGGTCTGCATAAAGGGCTCTGTATTTATTTATTGATTGATTGATTAAATTCAACTTGCCAGGCTGCCCTTCCCTGCAAGCAGGGCTCAGGGGGGCTTACATCAAGTAAACACAGTGATACTCCATTAAATAACATTAAAAACTACTAAAAACAATATACTTCAAACAATACAACTTCATTATTTAAGATGGTGAAAAATTTCTGTTCCCCCGCAGCTCCCTGGGTGAAGGGGTGTGGAGGGCTGGGTAGGAGGGTATGAGAGTGCCAACTGTGGTCCTCAGCCAAAGGCCTCTTGGGACATCTCTGCCTTGCAGGCCCTACGGAAAGGTAGGTGGTCCCGTAGGGGATGGATATTTCCAGGCAGAGAGTTCCACCAGGCAGGGGCTAGGGCTGAAAAGGCCCCAGACCTAGTTGAGGACAGCCGGAACTCTCTTGGGCTGGGGACCACAAGCAGATTCTTATTGCTAGAGTGTAATGCTCTTCCAGGGACATACTGAAAGAGGTGGTCCTGAAGTATGTAAAGTGCCTTAGCACAAACACATAAAAAGCAGTTCAGCTCACTGTCAAGTGCTGGTGGAAAAAACACTCCAGATAATGTTTGACACATGATCAAGATACTCTTGCGTGTGTGAGGCTGGCAGCTTTCAAAGAAGTCATGTCTGGAAGAAAGATCTGTCTTTGAGGAAATTGGGGTTGACATCATTAAAGTTAAAACTGGTTATGAAACAAACTACTCCAGAGACAGAGCACCTAAAAGCTATCCATACCTTTAACTGCTTAAAGACAAGGGCTACATCTGCCCAACCGCTCTCCATTCCTTCAGCTCAGCCTATTGGCTTTAGATTAGTGATGGTGGAAGCAGCTGGGAAAATGTAAATGTGGTACATATTGGCACCAACGATGTGGGGAAAACTCTAATAGGTGTGATCAAAGTTGGGGAGAAAAAAAAGCAAAGGTTTGTTGAATAAAGACTTCTTTCAGATACCAAAATGGAATGGTGAAAAGAGGCAGGCCATAGATGACTCTAGATTCTAGGTGACAAGTCCCAGCTTCTTAAATTATGCTTAGAAAAGTATTAAAACCAGGTGCCTTTCTGATCAATTAGGGAAACAAATTAATGGGTTACTAAAGCAATATATTTAACAAAGCAATGTTTATGTTGTAGTCAATGCTCCCTCTAAGCTGGGGAGTCTTGTGAGCAAAAATTCTACTTTGTGAGCTACTGGCATTAAAGTTGTGAGTGAGTTCTCAGGGTACGAGTTTGCTCCCTTGAGGCCAAGGTGGCTGACCTGGAGAAGCAGAAACAGTCAGGTGCATGGAAAAGACTCTTGGGGACTTGTTAGTTATGTCCCACTCTGAATCTGGCAGCCCTGCTGCTATCAGGAAGCATGAGGGTCGAGAGGGAGCAGGGCACTGTGCTGTGAATAAGGGGAATGTGCCCTCAGAAGGGACCTCTTCTTCAGCTGGTGAACAGATATCCTTTCACACCAAGGAACCATCCCTGGGCAGGGAGGGAGGGGGGCTCTTGGTAGTTTGTGATTTGATCCTTAGGCAGGTAGACAGCTGGGTGGTGAAACAGTGTACTGACCGCATGGTGACTTGCCTGCCTGGTTCCAAGGTAGCGGACATTACACATGTTCTAGACAGGCTGGTAGATAGTGCTGGGGAGGAGCCAGTGGTTGTGATACATGTTGGCACCAATGATGTGGGGAAATGCAGTCATGAGGTCCTGGAGGAAAAAATTAGACTGCTGGGCAGGAGACTCAAGGCCAGGACCTCCAAAGTAGCCTTCTTGGAAGTGCTACCTGTTCCACATGCAGGGCCGGAGAGACAGGCACAGATCAGGAGTCTCAATGCGTGGATGAGGCAATGGTGTAAGAAGGAAGGGTTTAAGTTTGTTAGGCACTGGGATGCTTTTTGGAATAAGAGGGAGCTGTACAAGAGAGACGGTCTCCACTTGTCCCAGGAAGGAAACAGGCTGCTGGCACTTAAAATCAAAAAGGTGGCAGAGCAGTTTTTAAAAGGAATATTGGGGGAAAGCCGACAGGAGATGAAAGGTCTCTGGTTTGGGATGGCTCATCTCAAAGAGATGAAGAGGTAGCTGTTACTTTTCTACAAGGAAATGGATTAGAATTGTCCACTGAGACTGTGGTAAGTGATAGGCAAGGTCTCGAGACAGCAGGAGGAAGGTTGTGGGCTTAACATGTATGGGAAATGATAGATGTTTATATACTAATGCTAGAAGTGTCTGAGGTAAAATCGGGGGGTTGGAATGCTTGGTGTTGGGGGAAACCATAGACATTGGGGGTATTTCAAAAACTTGGTGGGATGAGGAAAATCAGTGGGATACAGTGATTCCTGGTTATAAATTATAGCGGAAGGATAGTGGGGGAAGGGTTGGAGGTGGGGTGGCTCTGTCTGTCAGAGAGGGTATACAGTCCAGTAAGACTGAAAGGGTAAGAGAATTGGATTCACTTCTGGAAATGCTGTGTGTTGAATTAGCGGGCCCAAAAGGCAGCTTAACACTGGGACTGTGTTATCGCCCACCAGATCAAAAGATAGAGGAGGATTATAAAATGATGAATGAATTAAAGATAGCGGCTAGATGAAATAACTGTGTCATAATAGGTGATTTAACTATCCACACATTGATTGGGTCAATATGTGTTCAAGTCAGGGAAAAGAGATTGAGTTTCTAGTCACTCTCAATGACTGTGCTGTGGAGCAGATTGTCACAGAACCTACCAGGGGTGATGCAATCCTGGATTTGGTCCTAAGTAATGCCCAAGATCTGGCAAAAGATGTAAAAGTGATTGTATCGCTTGGGAACAGTGATCATAATGTTATTGAGTTCAACATTTGTATAAATTGGGAGTTGCCCAAAAAGACTGACACAACCACTTTTAACTTTAAAAGGGGTAACTTCTCTGATATGAGGGGACATGTGAGGAGGAAATTGAAAGGAAAAGTAGAAAGGGTCAAAACCATTGGGGAAGCTTGGAGACTATTTAAAATTACAATCCTAGAAGCTCAGATAAAATATATACCTCAGGTTAGGAAAGGTGCAAATAGGTATAGGAAAAAGCCTGCAAGGTTAACAAACAAAGTACTAGAAGCTGTAAAGGGTAAGAAGGATTCCTTTAAACGGTGGAAAACTAGTCTCAGTGAGGTTGATAAAAGGGAACACAGGCTGTGGCAAATAAAATGCAAGTCAGTGATCAGGCAGGCAAAAAGGGAATATGAGGAGCATATAGCAAAAAACATAAAGACCAACAGTAAAACTTCCTTCAAATACATTAGAAGTAGGAAACTAGCCAGGGAGGCAGTGGGGCCCTTAGATGACCAAGGGGTAAAAGGTGTACTGAAGGATGATAGGGAAATGGCTGAGAAGCTGAATGCATTTTGCCTCTGTCTTCACTGTGGAAGATGAGAAGTGCTTGCCCACTCCAGAACTGCTGATTTTGGGAGGGGTATTGAAAGACCTGAGTCAGATTGAGGTGATGAGAGAGGTGGTCCTATGACTGATAGACAACTTAAGAACTAATAAATCACCGGGCCCGGATGGCATACATCCAAGATCTAATGTGAACTTGTGGATCTCCTGACAAAAATATGTAATCTTTCATTAAAATCTGCCTCCATTCCTGAGGGCTGGAAGATAGCGAATGTAGATAGATAGCGAACTGGAAGATAGCGAACTCCCATCTTTAAAAAGGGTTCCAGAGGAGATCCGGGAAATTACAGGCCAGTTAGTCTGACGTCGATACTGGGTAAGTTGGTGGAAACTGTTATTAAGGAAAGAATTAGTAGGCACATTGATGAACAAAAGCTACTGAGGAAGACTCTGCATGGGTTCTGTAAGGGAAGATCTTGTCTCACTAACCTGTCAGTGTTCTTTGAGGGAGTGAACAAACATGTGGACAAGGGGGACCCAATAGATGTTGTTTACCTTGACTTCCAGAAAGCTTTTGATAAAGTTCCTCATCAAAGGCTCCTAAGTAAGCTCAATAGTCACAGGATAAAAGGACAAGTCCTTTTGTGGATCAAAAACTGGCTAATTAAAAGAAAGCAGAAAGTGAGTATTAATGGGCAATTTTCTCAGTGGAGGGTGGTAAGCAGTAGGGTACCACAGGGATCAGTACTCAGTCTGATGCTTTTTAACTTATTTATTAATGATTTGGAGCTGGGAGTAAGTAGTGAATTGGCTAAATTTGTGGATGACATGAAGTTGTTCAGTGTAGTGAGAACCAGGGAAGATTGCAAGGCACTCCAAAGGGATCTGTCAAGGATGGGTGAGTGGGCGTCGGCATGGCAAATGGGGTTCAATATGGCAAAGTGATGCACATTGGAGCAAAAAATCCTAACTATGAAAACACACTGATGGGATCCGAACTGGCAGAGACTGACCAAGAGAGAGATCTTGGAGTTGTAGTAGATAACGCAATGAAAATGTTGAGACAAGTGTGCAACTGCAATGAAAAAGGCCAACGCTATGCTGGGGATTATTAGGAAGGGAATTGAAAAGAAATCAGCCAATATTATAATGCCCTTGTATAAATCGATGGTGCGGCCTCATTTGGAGTACTGTGAACAGTTCTGGTCACCACACCTCAAGAAAGATATTATAGCTTTGGAAAAAGTGCAGAGGAGGGCAACTAGAATGATAAAAGGGTTGGAACACTTTCCCTATGAAGAAAGGTTGAAGCACTTGGGGCTCTTTAGCTTGGAGAAATGACAGCTGAGAGGTGACATGATCGAGGTTTATAAGATTATGCATGGGATAGAGCAGGTAGAGAAAGAAGTAGTTTTCTCCCTTTCTCTCAATACAAGAACTCATGGGCACTCCATAAAATTGCTGAGCAGTCGGATTAGAACAGATAAAAAGAAGTATTTCTTCATCCAAAGAGTGATTAACACATGGAATTCACTGCCACAGGAGGTGGCAGTGACTACAAGCATAAATGGCTTCAAGAGGGAATTAGATAAACATATGGAGCAGAGGTCCATCAGTGGCTATTAGCCACAAGGTATAGATAGGAACTCTCAGTCTGGGGCAAGTGATGCGCTGTATTCATGGTGCTTGGGGGGTGGGGCACAACAGTGGGAGGGCTTCTAGTGTCCTGGCCCCACTGATGGACCTCCTGATGGCACCTTGTATTTTTGGCCACTGGGTGACAGAGTGTGTGACTGGATGGACCATTGGCCTGATCCAACATTGGCTTCTCTTATGTTCTTATGAGTGATCTGGCTACTGCATAAATTAGTTTGCTCTGGACCCATGCTTTCTGAGCTAAGACAAAAATGTGTGAGCTGGAGGCTAAAAAACTGTGAGCTAGCTCACACTAACTCAGCTTAGGGGGAACACTGGTTGTAGTATGTGAACCATCAGATGAATCAGACTTTTAATTAGTCTAGAAATTCAAGAAAAATTTTTCGGAGGAAGAGTTAGATGCTTTTGCCCATGCTAGCCATCTCACAAGGTTGCTATAAGGATATAACAGAGGAAGAAATACACCCATATACCACCCTGAGTTCTCTGGTCGGAGGGTATGCTGAAAATGTAACAGGAACCATTCAGTAGCAGAATGACTGAACCTTCTGTATCCAAATGGAGTAGGTCTTCATGCAGATGCAGCCATGGTGTGTGTTTGAGACATGATGCCAAGCTGATGCATCAGCCAGCGCAGTTGAGATGAGAGCTGTTATAATATATATGTATATACGGTATGCATTACATATATGTGTAATGTGAAATGATTGAGTTGTGAACCAGGAACTCCCGTCTCATCTCAGTGTGATTTTCCTAAATGGCTCTGCATGAGCTACCGTCTCTCATCCTCAGGAGGACTGCCACTGCAGCGTGCAATACAAATACTAGTACAGTAATACTAATACTGACCTGCCTTGTGAAGTTGTTCTGGAGAATGTATTGTTGCAAAGATTTAGGGTGCTATAGAAATTTTATGTTATATTCCATTTCTCATGCTTCGCTCTCATGTCCAAAGGTGAACAGACACATCTTCTGTCCCAGTCCAATGCACAAAATGTCCCTGCATCAGATGCTCACACGTATCCTCATTGCACATGATCCATAATGATGGTAGGAACAGAAAGCTTAGTTACACTTCCTGTTTGTCTCCACATTTTCTACACCAAAAATGGTTCCAAGTGGTCGCTTTGTCTCATCTTGAGATATTTGTTTAAAGTGCTTTCGTAGACATACTGGGTAAATCCTGCTGTTGTATACTGATTTTAATTAATATCCAGCAGGGTGGTGCTTTTCAATTAAAATTATGGACATCAACATTAGAACATCTGTGCCAGCCTATTAAAAACAAATTCTTCATAATTACACTTCAATATCCCAATTTGCATTCTTCACAGTCCCCCCTAGTATTGTTAAGGTTCATACACAGTGCAGTCAAGTTTAGCAAATAGCTGACACTAGGAAAGGAGTACTAAGGAATAACTTGCCAGCAATTCAGACTTTACACTTTCCAAGTTGTATGGCAACTTAAAGGTTCATTCATGAGATTTTAAGTGAATAGATCAAAATACAGTGTGAATGTGGCAAATGTATAGATAAACATGTCTATTATAGAGATACAACCCAGGGTTGGTTACTGCACCTAGTGTGCATACACTCACAGTGAAGGGACCACGACTCAGTGGCAGACTATTTTCATTGCAAGCAGAACATCTCAGATTTAATCTGTAAGGCTGTGCAACATGCTATGGACTCTTACTATGATATGAGAGCTACGCATGAACTATGCCATTAGTTATGTGGGACATGAGAGTACACTAGGTGACCAGTGGGAAGATGGGAAAAGATGCTTACACTATAGTAGCAAAGCACCATTTTCTGAGGTTACCACCTCCAGGCGGGAGAATTGATATCAGAGATCAAAGACACTCTCACACACAAAGACAGGAGGTTGTAAACTTACATCTGCGACTCTATACATGCATACATCTTTCATGTACACCTCCTGGCGCCCCTTTTATGCCAGCCTGCATTTCCATATGATACATCAAAGAGCATCACACCTGGGCGTGAAGACACTGGGATGCTTCCTGAGGACCGGTTCCCATGGTCGGCGTTCCTGTGATCCAGAGTATCGGTGCCGGATCCCGCTGGCAGCGACATCCTGCCCTGACCATCAGATAGATCTGAATATTGACCCATCCCCTGTCACCCTCTTAGTGGCTAGAGATAGCATATGGACTTCCCCCCCCCCCCACCACCTTCCCTTCAAAAGGGGACCTTGACAGTCAGGATACCTTTGAAAACAGCGTAAAATATGGGCTGCAAAGAGAAGATAGCAGGAGGACATTTAAATCCTACCCACCTTATGTCTGATAAGGACAGGGAGGCGCTTGCAGGCCATGTTGGGCAATTCATCCAGACCTCCCAAGAAATGCATGAGCTGGGACATGGCTGAAATCACAGCCCCTTTAAACTTTAAAACTCCCCACTCATGGGAAGTTCTCCTCCTGTGGGAAATCAGAGGGCCCTACAGAGCAGGGCTACATTTAAAAATTTGAAGGAGGAAGCCCATGACGACACAGCAGTGGCTTCCCTCTGTGAGCCCAGGAAAGAGGCCAAAGAAAGAGGAGTACTTACCCCCTCCCTTCTCAACTACAAGTTCAAGCAGCTATGCAGACCGTGGCTTCCTGCTAACTGGAGGGGGGTGCCTACATATAAACTTGGCTTCAAAATTGAAATGTTTTCTTTTGAGAGCTTCCACATAGCATCACACTGTAATCATCCAGTTTCCAGGTTTCTCCCCTCCTGAATACACTATTTTCCAAGCCTGCTTTAGTCTGGTTTTTATGGGAAAAATACAGAAAGAAAGCATATTAACATGCTATCAGTTAGGAAGGGAACACATTCTCCTACCCTGCAATGGTTCCACTCACATCAGTGCCATTTTTCCATGACCCTTATGGGTTCTTTTTTCCAGCTATGCCCACCAGCTATGCCCCACTGCCTGATGTGAGGGGAGACGTTGTGTATAATCAGAGCCCCAACCCACAAATGCTTAAAGCCCCCACCAAAGAGCTAGAATATAAAAAGAAGGGGAGACAGGGCTTCGGCGTATTGACATAGTCACTACCAGGAATTGCTCCTGGCTACAACTGATTCTTTGTTCTTTTTAGGGGGGTTTCAGGGAATCCTGAACCAGGAGGTCTGGAGCAAGGGACTCAATTTGGGGGCTCCCACTTGAGGCAACAAGCGGTTGGAAGCCCTGAATCATCCCAGAAGCAGAGAATGGAGAAGACATGGTTATGGCAGCATAACAGCAACCAGATGTGAATGCCCCAAACAAGAGAGTTTTTTCAGCCTCATCCATCATATCGATGAAGACACACATGGTGAGTACCTGTGAAAGCAATATTAAAGAATCTGATGATTTCTTCGAATAAGCCCCCTTAAATCTTTAAAACATACAGAAAGGAGAGGTGGAATTCTCTCCCCCTTTCTCTATGTGAACCGGCCGAAACGAGATAAGACCCATAAAAAGTATGCTGAGATAATTACTCTCTGGAGCAAAGGGAGGTGTTTGTTTAAGCTTCTACAAGAAAACTATAAATTTTCCTCTTTCTTAAAAAGAAAGATTTATAGAGTGAAACTTACTACCTTGCGACAACTCATCGTGACATCAGGCTTTACTGTTGAGAGCTGAATAGAGGTGCAAGCTGAGTAGCCTTTACCATAAATTGACTGTTGAGGGGACTATTATTTGGCAGTGGCAGACAGCCTGAAAGAGTCAAATGATTTGTAGCAGTGCCTCTCTTCAATGTTAAGGCAAATGACCTTAATGGAGGATACTTTTCACTAAAGGAACACTAAAGGAACACAACAATCTGATGGACCTCATGGAAGAATAGATTCATCAAAACAGAAGAAAAACAGGGACTACAACAAAGCAACTGAAGACCATCCAAAAACTGGAGCTTTTAACATTTCCAAGGGAAAAATAGTTCTAAAAGAAAGGCAATTTATAGAACTTACAACCCCTTCAAGGATGAAATATGGAAGGCAAGAATTAAGGGAAAACCTCTTAATTTACAAGAATGTACAACATAGATTTAAGATTATACTGAAGAGAAAAATTCAGAAAAAAAGAAGAGATTTAAGCTTTATAAATAAGAATGGGTTTAGGAACCCATTGGTGTGTATTACCAGCTAGAATTGGTTAAAGCTCTGTTATTTGATGCTTATAAATTGAGTGGCAATTAGTCCTGAAAGAGGCTTTCTGTATTTTTGCATTACATTTAGACTGATCATGGAAAATTTAATTTGTAGGAGAATGATATTCAAATTCTTGCAGAATGCTTAGACAAGAAAGCAATTACTAGAAAATATGTTAATCTATGGAGTCACGAAAGTTAAAGATAGATGTATAGAAAAACAGTTGAGTATTGCTTAGAGGTTGCTTAAATAGTAAACATATTAGCAAAAATGGCAGTTAGACATGTATAAGGTAGTTTAAAGGATATATTACCAGTATAACTCTCACATGTGTTATGTATGGTTGTTATTTGTTATGTTTTGTCTGAAAACATTAAAAAACTTTCTATAAAAAAGAATATAAAAAGGAGGGGTGGGGAGGGGTGGGGGGAAGAGAACAGAAACCCGCAGCAGAAGCAAAGCCGAGCCCTGGGCTGGGTGCCACTGGCCCAGAGAGCCATGGCCCAGCAAACACCCCACAGCCCAGAGAGCTGATCAACAAAAGAAGGGGGTGTAGAAATGCAGGCTTTCTTCAGAGGAACCCAGTAGCAAAACCCCACTGCTCAATGTGAGCAGAAAGGCTGGGTATTGTGCACACGCACACACAAAGAGCAATCCCCTGCCCAGCAAAGCTGATCAACTTCCTCCTATCTCTCTGTAATTCCAATCCTCTCCAACTCACTGCAAAACCCAACAAAGGAGAGCTAGACCTCAGCTTGGCTGTATATAGCTTTCAGATCCCATAGAGACAAATGGGAGCTCTGTAACTGGCACCCAGCAATGTGTCAGAGTCTGCTTCATTCAGCCTCTGCCATTTGTCATGGTTATCAGGAGCCTCCATCTGTAATTAACAGTGGTATGTAAGCCTTCACAACCCCCCTGGTCCTGAACTGCAAACTGTGAACAATTTCATGTGGGCTCTGCGGCAGCAGTATCAGGATCTCATGGGGGAAGAGAAAGCGCGGAATCAACTGCGGCGCTTGATGCAGGTGTGCAACTCTGTGCGTGAGTACACTGAGCAATTCAGGAGGGGGGCTGCTAAAGTGCATGGGTGGCTTGAAGAGGTGTTCCTTGAAAAGTACCGGGAGGGGTTAAACCGGGAAGTTTACGAGACTGTGTTGAGAAACGAATGACCCGGCTTCCTCATGGCTTGGATGCAGGCAGCGGCTGATGTAGAGGAGCGGTTCACCCTGATTCGCCTGGGGCCCCATGCCTCTCAAGCTACTGCGAAAGGGCCTCCCAAGACCAAATTGAAATCCGTGTCTCAGGAGATACAAGAGGCATGCATGAAGCAAGGGCTTTGCATGCGGTGTGGTGAAGCTGGGCATTTTGCTTCCAGCTGTCCCGCGGCTGCCTTGAAGACTCCGAGAATCACCCCAGCTGTGCCTTCTGGAACACCGAGACCTCCGAAAGGCAGTTTCAAACAACAGGCACTACAGCTGGAAGGGGCACCGAGTGACAACAACACGGTGGAGATCATCCCAGAGCAGCTGTCGGGAAACTTCAAGGACCTGCAGTAGAAGGCGCACCCCTGCAGGTCCCACAGCAGCCGGCGCCACCAGTGGTGAGCTCTCCTGGACCTCTACTTTATATGGTAGTGACTGTAGTAGATTGCAGAAATGGGACACACATTCAAGTATGGGCTTTAATAGACTCTGGTTGTGCCCATGACTTAATCAAGCCTTTGGTGCTGGAGGGGTTGGTGGCAAAGGCAGTCCCTCTAGGGGAGCCACTTCACTTCACTCAAATGGATGGCTTGGAAATGAGAGCCGTGTGTAGCAGAGACTGAACCTCTTATTTTGGGCTCAGGGGAGCATTGGGAGAAGAGAACGTTTATAATTATCCCTCATGCCCAGTTTCACATGGTGCTTGGCAGCCCCTGGCTGAGTACCCATGACCTGTACATTAAATGGAGTGAGGGGAAGATTGCCTGGGTTAACCCTGAGTGCTCCCAACACCGGTGGGAACTGGAATGGGGACCCAGTCCCCCAGAGACATTATGGGCGTGCTTAGTCCAGGGGGAGCTAGCATCAGTTCCACAAGTGTATTGGGACTTGGGTGAGGTGTTCAGTGAAAAGGAAGCAGATGAACTCCCCCCCATAGAGCTACGGACTGTGCCATTGAACTGTTGCCCGGCCAGCGACTGCCCAAAGGGAAGTTATACTCTATGGGTCCGGCTGAGCGTGCAGAACTTCGCACGTTCCTGAATAAGAATTTGGCACGGGGGTTTATCAGGCCAGCTACCTCCCCGTTTGCCGCTCCTGTTCTTTTCTGGAAAAAGAAGGACGGGGGATTGAGGCTGTGCACAGACTATAGAGGGCTCAATGCGGTGTCAGCTTCCAATGCCTATCCCCTTCATCTAATCAAAGACTTATTGGCAGAAGCTGCTAAGGGAAAAATCTTTTCGAAACTAGATTTACACGATGCGTATTTCCGGGTGCGCATAAAGGAGGGGGATGAATATAAGACTGCTTTTAATACCCCCCTGGGCCAATTCGAATACTTGGTGATGCCTTTTGGCTTAAGTGGGGCTCCGGGCGTTTTTAGGAGCCTAATAAATGAAGTGTTGCACAAGCATTTATTCAAAGGGGCATTATGTTATCTTGATGACATCATTCTCTACTCACAAGACATGCCGTCCCATATCAGCCTTGTAAGGGAAGTCCTCTCTGCTCTGAAAGCCCACAAGCTATATGCTAAGCTGTCCACATGTGAATTCCACAAAACAGAGATTGATTTTTGGGGGTACCGTATTTCCCCTAGGGGCTTGGAAATGGACCCTGCCAAAATAGAGGTGGTGGTCTCTTGGGAAGCCCCACGGACTCGCAAACAACTCCAGTCCTTCCTTGGATTTGCCGGATTTTATAGGGTCTTCATCAAAGACTTTGCCAAAGTTACTCTGCCCCTCACAGACTTGTTAAAAACCAAGGGGCAGGGTCCGGATGCTATTAAGCCAGGAGCGCATCTGCCCTGGACCCAGGAGTGTCAAAGAGCATTTGAAAAGCTCAAGTCTCTCTTTACCTCAGAGCCCATCCTGGCTCACCCTGATGAGACCAAAGAATTTACTATTCATGTCGATGCTTCAGATGTTGTCATGGGGGAGGCAATTTTACAAAGGGGGGAAGATGGGCGTTTACATCCATTGGCATTCATTTCAAAGAAATTCAGTGAGGCAGAGAGAAATTGGTCTTTCTGGGACAAAGAGGTGGCTGCCAACTGCCTAGCCTTAACTACATGGAGACATTGGCTGGAGGGGGCTCAGAAGCCATTCGAGGTGTGGACTGATCACAAGAACCTTGAGGCACTGCGTACTCACAGAATTCTTAATGCCAAGCAGCTCCGGTGGGTTTAACTTTACACCACCACTTCCCGGGGGTTTCCAACTCACTTGCTGATGCTCTGTCTCGCCTCCCGCAGCATGACTCGAAATGGGAAGAAGTGTTTGATTCAATGTTTACCCCCTCCCAGCTGGGGGGAGGGGGCGGTGGTGACTCGCAGTCAAACTAGAAACACACAGTCACCCCCCCCCCCAATGAGTGGGTGACCAAATGCACTTCAGAGTATTCGCAAATGGAGCATGATCTGTTTCAATCAGAGACCCTGGCTAGTAAAAAACTTGATGGGTGCTGGTATCAGGAAGGAATCTCATTGTTCTGCAATCTTTGTATCACACAGTGCCGCATGTGAGCCATGAATCTAAACTATCGGGACATTTTGATTACTTATAAACTTTGCATTTGCTTCAGAGAAAGTTCTGGTGGCCGCGCATGCATAAAGATGTATCTGATTATGTTTCCTCTTGTCAGACTTGCTTAATGTGCAAAAAATGAGGGGGGAAACCTCCTGGCCTGCTTCAACCCCTCCCTACCCCTTCCTGGCCCTGGGAAGTGATCTCTATGGACTTTATTACTAACCTCCTGCCCAGTAAAGGGAAAACTGTGGTTTGGATGGTGGTTGATTTGTTTTCTAAGCAAGCACATTTTATTCCATTCAAGCAGTTGCCCATAGCCAAGGGATTGGCCAAGGCGTTTTTGTCTCAGATTTTTAAATTACACAGTATTCCTAAGAGAATATCTGACAGGGGGTCTCAATATGTTGCCACCTTTTGGCGCAAGCTCCTGGTCATGATGGGAGTGGAGCCTGCTTTGAGTTCAGCTTATCATCCAGAAACGGATGGACAGACGGAAAGAGTTAATCAAATTTTGGAGCAGTTCCTCCATTGCTATACTAACTTTCATCAGGACGACTGAGTGGAGCTCCTCCCCTTTGCGGTATATAGTTACAACAATGCTGTTCACTCATCGACAGGTGTTTCTCCTTTTATAGTAGTGGGGGGATTTGAGGGGTTTGAATTTCCCAACCTGGAGCTGGCACCCATATCTCCTTCCCAGCCAACCATCAGCCTACCATTATCTGCCCCCTGACTTCAGCTTTCTATCTTCTCTCCCCTCTCCCCTGGAGAACAGTTTGTAATTCTGAGTGATCTCCAGCCCTCACCTGGAGATTGGCAACAATGGTCCCTGGGAGGAAGTGGCTGGTTTGAAGGGTGGAGTCCATAGCATTGTAGCTGTCCCACCCCATCCTCAAACCTTACCCTTTCCAGGCTTCATCCCTCAAATCTCCAGGAATTTCCCAACCTGGAGCTGGCAACCCTAGTCAGGACTGGCCCCAATGAGTTCCCCACAAAGGCCTGGAAAGGGCTTCATTCCTTTGTCATTTTACTGACAGAACCAAGCTTGGTTGCCGAGCAACAGCCACTGAGGGAAAAGTTAGTCCCACAGGAGCCAAGCAGGAGAAGTGTCTTTGTCAGGAGAGGCAGCCAATTGGCAGTTATTCCAACAGGGAACAGTGGCTGAGGTGGCAGTGGTTGGGAAAGAGGAGTGTACCCATCACCCAGCCAATGGCACATGAGTACCCTTGAGTGGCGGTTGATGGAGCACAGTGCACAGCCAATGGGAAAGCTGGAAATGGCCAATACATAAGGGAATGATTATTAAAGATATTTGCACCCCCCTCCCACAAGAGGTCTTTTGCTCTTTGAATATAAAAAGCAAGATGTATTCTGAATGGCCTCACCAGCTATTATTCCGCTTTTTCACACTGCTCTTTGTTTTCTATATTTCCCGGCCCTCTTCAGAATAAGTTTGGGGTTGTGCAGTTGAATTGAAGAACTGGCCCCTACATATATGGACCAAAGTCCATTCTGATTTCTCAATTTTCATAGATGTTATCATGGTACAAGCATAATGCCAAACTGGCCACTTAAACTACAGGGCTCATATCACTTGGCTAATGAAAATAATCACAAATCAGTATAAATTGATATTTGGCCTGTAAGAAAAAAAGTTTCATTTGGGCTTGATATTCTTTTCTACCTGTGAATCCAGTGCATATTGAATGTCCTGAGGTTCTCTGTCCTTCTGAGGAAGAAAAAAAGCCCCTGGGTGTTATGGTTGGAATTCAGAACATTGTTCTGAAAATTTACTCAATATTTCATTATATCTGCGTTGCGCATACTCTCCAGGCGCAATTCTAGCTTTCCTCCTCATGGTGCACCCTGGATAATGCTAAACAGCTAGAACTTCTAGCTGCCAGACAATTGTAGGGTCTCCTGGCTACACTACACACATGGATCATAAACACCATAATCCCAATACAGCAGTGAAAATACGCACACGAAACAACATTCTCCAAAAACTATGTGATACCACTTGGGGTACATCTGTTACAACACTTAGATGCTCAGCTTTGCTGTTGGTGTATTCACTGTGGAATATGGTGCTTCAGTGTGGTTCAACAGCCTCCATGCAAACTTGATGTCCAACTCAATATAACAGTGAGAACCATCAGTGGATGTATTAAATCCAACCTATTGGATACCCACGTTGTGCCACATCACTTCCCTGCATCTCTAAGGTCAAGATGTTCTTATTCATGAATATAGAAAGATAACTGAAACCAGAAAGTTGCCCATCCACAAAGACATCGCTGATGTGAGCCTATCCAGATCCTGACACCCAGTAATAAGATCTGCACAAATCCTGCAATCACAGCATTTTGATCTAGGGAATGAATGGTTGCAAACATGGATGCAATCAATTCCACCAGATATCCATAACCTGATAAACACCAATGAGAGGCCTGCAAGATTTGACTTACCACATAAAGTTTGGAAGATGGCTAATAGAACACAAACAGGCTTTGGTAGTTGTGCAGATCTCTTGTTTAAATGGAACAAAATATCAGGACCCGGATGCAATAGTGGTGTAGCCCGCCAAACTAATTTCCATCTGTCACAGAAATGAGTGCATTGTGCTTTCCAGGCTGATGTGACAGAGCTCTTTGAAAACTCCCCAGCTGCGATTGAGTGGATTGAAAATTTAGATATTAGTATTTAGGGGAATTGCCCAATCGGTTTGCATACCCATTGTGTCAACTTGGTTACATATTTTATATTATTATATGTTTCCTATGTGTTAACTCTGCCATACAATAAATAATAAATAAATAACCCTTACCCTCCATGCAGATGTGGTGGTGAGCTTATATTCAAGTTGAAAATTGTTATTTTTCTAAAATATTAAAATATTAATCAGCTATCAGTTGCCCTTAAAATTGTGGTAAGCTTAACATTGCCCAGTATTCTGAAAAGTATAGCTGATTAAACAATGCATATTTAACAAAGCTGCATAATTAGAAATCTAATATCTAGATATTTGGGAGAAAGGTGACACAAATGAATGAATAAATGAATGAATAAATAAAATTTAGGAGGAGTTGTTGTTATTGATCACCAACTACAATTTTCCTGTTCTGTACCATCTTGTTTAGTTCCCTTGTTTAGCTCTTGGTGGTCACATTTTAATTAATGTTTGCATCTCTGGTTGTCAATCAAGCAGGAAGAAAGGTGACCTAGAAAAAGATCAGAAGGGGGGTAAATAAAATATCTGTCTAGACTGACCTTCTTTTATCCCCTGTCATCTGTTTGGTACTATTGCTGGGTATCTGATGCTTTTTGCATGTAATTCTTCAGCATACAGTTTAGGATGTACATAAATTATCCTGCTTCCACAGACACATTCCCCCTACTGCATGTGCCTACTATAAAAGCATTTCTGTTCTGTCAAGCAGCTAAATAGTACTGCTGAAAGGGTATGCATATGGAAATTTCAAATCACCTAGGAGACATCGCAGTATGGATTTTTCAGATCCATCTTTCCATACGGGATTTTGTCATTCATATGACAAAAAACACATTTTTTAAAAAATGTTGTAATGCTTAAATAATAATAAAGGGCATTCTGCCCTTTACACAAACCTCTTTCTACTATAGTTGATTAGTAGTCCTGTAACTGGTTCACAATTTACAGAGAACTTAAATACGATCTGTGTATTGTGTACACGTGATTTTTCTTTACGCATGCATTGAATAATTCTCATGTTATATTCAGTGCAAGTACAGCTGAATGTGTGATACAAACTGTACACTTATCCAGGGTCTGGTCCCCAGTTTCATTGGTAGAGTGCATGCACGTTGGCTGTTTCTTACAAATATATGCATGTGCAGGCAGGACACATGTGTGTTTACTTTAATATGTGAACAGGCTAATGAGTTAAAGAATTTGAAGTGAGTTTGACAATGCTAGGAGTACGGGACATGTGCCAAATCAGACTTAGAAGGCCTTAGAGCCAGTGTGCTTGCCTGTGAGGTGGTGGTGATGGCAAATAAAACTTTTCTGTCCATTGCATCAGCTGAAATTCACCCAGAATCTCACAAAAACTGAGCTGTTGTTGTTTTGCTAGGTGCTTTTCTGATAAAATCTCTCTTGTTTGTTCAAACCTGCACAAGTTTTAAGGGTAGATCCTGTGCCAGGAGTATCAGAAGAATCCCCATGTCAGAGTTTGATGGATAGGTTTGCATTGATTTCCATAACTGACACTGACAAGGTGGTTGGACTTGTGAAGACCACCTTCTATAAATTAAATCCCTGCCCTTCATGACTATTTATAGCTGCATCTACAGTTTGTTAGATGTTGTGCTATCATTGCACTGTAGAAATTCACAATTAGATTCTCTTGTCCACATAAGAAAAATCGAATTTCAAAAGATTACTACAGACAATGACAGCACTATACAGGCTGCATCCACATTATGTGGATGCAGCCTAAATCATGACCTAAGCCAAAATTATGTATCTGATTATGAGAGGGTTTTTGTACAAGTTGAAAGGAGCTGTAATAAACCCTTTTATTAAGAAACCAATTTTGGCCAAAGAAGAGGTAGGCGATCATAGGCTTGTGTCCAATCTTCCCTTTATTGAGGTAGGTTGAGTGGAAGATGGCAGAGCAACTTCAGGTTTACCGGGATGACTAATCTGTACTTACTGCATTTTTCGGACCATAAGACGCACTTTTTCTCCTCAAAAAAGTGGGGAGAAAAGTGTGTGCGCCTTATGGTGTGAATACTGGGTACAAGGCTCCCCTTGCTGCCGAGAGGTCGCCGCTGGCGGCTCGCATGAGGCCGCCGCCGCCGCCGGGCCACCACTGGTGCTGGCGGCTTGCGCGAGGCTGCCGCCGCCGGCTCGCACGAGGCCGCCGCTGCCAGCGCTGCCACGAGGTCGCCGGCGGCGGCTCGTCCGAAGCCACTGCTGGTGCTGGTGGCTCGTGCGAGGCCGCCGCTGCCGTTGCTGCCGCGAGGTTGCCGCTGCCGTTGCTGCCGCGAGGTTGCCGCTGGCGGCTCACGCGAGGCCGGCGCTGCCGTGAGGTCGCTGCTGGTGCTGGCGGCTCGCATGAGGCCGCCGCTACCGCGCCGCCGCTGCCGGCTGAGGCCTCCTGACCAGCGCGGAGGGTACGATCCTCCCCCCGCGTCTTATGGTCAGGTGCGTGCTATAGAGCGAAAAATACGGTTACCCATTTCAGTCTGGTTCTACAGCTGGGCATGGGACAGAAACATGGTTTCTAACTTGATAAGAGTAATACATTCATTTTGATTATTTTAGAACTGTCAGTGTTTTTTTTAACAAGTTGGTCATCATATCTTGTTGGAGCAGCTGCCATTTGTGGTAGGCCTAAGCCCCTGCATGTACCGTTTCCTCCTGCCCCCATGCTTGTCACACTGCTTACCAGAAATAATTCTCACATGTAGTCCTCCCACTTGGTACACACATGTATGGGCCCTTGTAGGGGGATCAATAGATCAACCAGCATCACATTTGCCACAGCCCAATAATCCCCCTGAGTGGCTCACTATGCCCCTTCTCTCTTCAGCATTTCTCACATGGGGGATAGGATACTGCTTGTGTCCTGCCCTTAAAAACAACTGAGAAGTTTCAATTAGCACAAAATGCAGCGGCCTACCTTTTGTATGGGGCTAGCTGCTTTCAGCAATAACACCTGTTCTGCAATACATCATTTGTTTGCTTATTTCTTTCTGGATCCTATTTAAGATGCTGGTTCTCACCTTTAGCAGCCTTCACAACTTGGGTCCCACATATCTAAAGAACTCCATCTCTTATTATGTACCCATGTGTCACTTCTGCTCTTCTGGTCATTTACTATGTCTTCTCATAGATTGGGCTATCACTCATCTGGACTTTGCAGAGCATTCTTGGTGATAGAACTGATTTTGTGGAACAGCTTACCATAAAATAATCAAACTGTGTGCTAACTTCCTATAAGAAGACTTGAAAATTGGCTCACTTTAAGAGAGCTTTCCAGGTGGCAGTTGTGGCTTGGCGCAGTTGGGTAGGAGGCAGTGTAAGACATTTCAATGTAATTTTTGCAGGCTAGTTTGTGCTTTTATTGCTGCTGGTTGTATTGTATTTTACACTTTTCAGCATGGTGTTATCTGCCTTGAAATCACAAAGACAGACTGGATATAAACTACAAGAAGGAACTTGACATATGAGTGAAACAGCAGAGATCTGTATAACTTTGATAGTGGATTACTTGCTTCTACCAATGAGCATCACTAGCTGGTTGGAGGGGTACTCAGTGCACTTATGAGGAGTTACTGCAAGATTCCTGGAAAGAGCATTACAATTGCTACTTCCAACAGTGTGCAGCACACAACCACTGAGAGGGAAAGCAGCACCCAGTGCAAGCTACTGATATGAGTGTTTCCACCTGGTACATGTAAATAGGACATTCTTGCTACGGATGCTACAACTGCAAAATAGCATCTTCCAGGCTTCTATTGCTTCCCTTGAGATGCCCTCTGATTTGGAGACCACGCTCATTACCTGCTAGTGAATTGTTTTAGAAGTAGGGTTGTCAACCTCTTTGTGGGGCCTGTGGATCTGGAATTACAACTGAACTCCAGACTGCAGAGGTCCCTCAGCTCCCCAAACCCACTCTCCCCAGACACCACTCCCAAATCTCCAGGAATTTCCCAACCTGGACTTGTTGACCTTACTTAGAAGCCACTAATAACATGAAGGTAGGAATCCTGGCAGTGGCAGTTCCCAGCGGTAGAAGTTCCCACGGCAGAGGCAACGGTGGCAGCCCACAGCAGCAGCAACGATCCCCTTGGTGGCAGCAGCAATTTCTCTTTTCCCCCCCTCTTTTTTTTAAACAAAAGATTTTTTAAATATTTTCAGACAAACATAACAAATAACACACATACATTCAAATATGAGAGTTATACTGGTAATATATCCTTTAAACTGCCTCATGCATATCTAAGTACCATTTTTGCTGGTATATTTACTATCTAAGCAGCCTCTAAGCAATTCTCTGCTGTTTTTCTATAGAGCTATCTTTGACTTTTGCAGCTCCATAGATTAACATATTTTCTAGTAACTGCTTTCTTGCCTAAGCATTCTACAATAATTTGAATATCATTCTCCTGCTTCTAAAATCTTTACATCAAATTAAAATGTTCATGATCAGTCTAAGTATAATGCCAAAATACAGAAAGCCTATTTCATTTTGAATTTATACCATTTGTTATATAATTTTCAGTATCATCTTCACCAGTCCCTATCGAAGTGTTTGTAAATTATTGTCTCTTATATAAGTCTAGTTATTACTCAATTTATAGGCATCAGCTGTCATTTTAAATACTATATAACCAACCTTAAAAAATACATACTTTTAACCAATCCCTCAATATAGCTTTAGGCTTGTAAATTATAATCCCTTATCTATATTCTAATTTTGATACTTATATCTGCCAAAAGAGAGCTCACTCTCCCCCAACAGCTTTTCCTACATAGTCAGGCCCCTTCCTCGGTCTACAGAAAAATCCAAATTTCCCCCGCTGAATTCCCCCAATACCTTTTGAAATGGCATCAGCTCCAGGCATCAACTGTGAGGAGATTAGAATGTGGTTTTTTTTGGGGGGGGGAGGTTCTAACTGTCTCTGTCAGTAAATAGCAGGGTTTTTACTGGCAGCAGTCTAGGGTTGCCAAGTACCCCCCTCCCCCCGGCCACCAGCAGCAGATCCAGATCCAGGCTGGGAAACTCCTGGAGATTTGGGGGTGGAGCCTGGGGAGGACAGGGACCTCAGTGAGGTACAATGCCATACACTCCCCCCTCCAAAGCATCCATTTTCTCCATGGAAAGTTATCTCTGTAGTCTGGAGATGAGCAGTAACTCCAGGGGATCCCCAGGTCCCATCTGGAGGCTGGCATCCCTAGGCAGCACCCTCTGTGTGACTTGATACCACCTGATTTGTATGATTTAATTAGGCCCAGCTGTTTTGCTACAGTTCATCAGCAGCTACCGTATGAAAGCCATTGTGGTGCAACAGTTCTAGCTTCAGACTGGGATCTGCGAGACCCAGGTTCAGATCCCCATCTTGCAGTGGAAGCTGACTGGGAGATTTTGGACCAGTCACATACTTTCAGCCTAACCAACCTCACAAGGTTGTTGTGCAGACAACAAGGAGGAAATAATAATGTAAGCTGTTTTAGTCCCCACTGTGGAGAAAGACTATAATTTTCCTAGGTAGAGGCTGCGAGGGAGGGGGGTGGAGGTGGAAAGCTGAAGACAGATAAAGGTAGGTTGGCTGCTGGGTGGGAAGGAAATAGGGTTGCCAACTCCTCCAGCACCAATTGCTGTCTGTTGCCCTATTTCCTAGGGCAGTCTGGAGGAGGGAGTCAACCCAAGGGTGGCGGTGTCTCAGCTGCCTGTGGAGGCCAGCAGCAGTGGGGCCTGAAGAAGGAGTCAGCAGTAGCCGTTTGTTCTCAGGGGCAGCGATAGTGCGGCTCAGTGTGTTCAGCAGGGCAACGACAACAATTTGAAGGGGGCTGAGAATTGAAGGCCTGCGTAGTGTGGCCTTCACAAGGGCCCTCAAGAATTGATAGTGGTGCCTAGAGCCCAAGGGGGAGGGCCTTTAGGGGAGAGGCTGAAATAAACAAACAAACAAAAAATAACAATAAGAGGCCAATTCATATTAACAGTCTGCGCTTGAGAGGCATTCATTGGCCCCATTTGTCTGATTTGAATAAATGGCCAGGGAGGTTTTTGGTGGTTAACAGCCTTCTAGTGGCCATTGGGTGAAACTCCTCTTCAAAGGGCAGCCATTTTGATGCAGTAGTATAGAGTTTTCCTTCAGGACCTCTGGGGTGGCCATCTTAGGAAGGAACTTTCAGGGCAGCCATTTGAGAGCATTCTTTAAGGCAGCCATATTGAAAAGGGGCATTAAAGGCTGGCCATTTTGAGAGGATCCTTAGGTGCGGCCCTTTTGTAAGGCCACAACATATAGATTGAATAGAGGGAGCAGGATGGGAGTGCTTGGGTTGCCGCATTATATGAAAAATAATTTATATAAGTAAATAAGTTTTTAAATTAGTGATAACATACATCGGCCATGGCTTCTAAGAAGGGGCAAGGTAAATCTAAAAGGGAAGCAGCCAGCCCCTAAGAGGCCCCCTGTGAATGTGGTTCAGGTTATCCCATCAGATGAAGAGGAAGATGACCCAGTCAGTGCAGCCATTTTACAAAGGCTAGAGGCACTGGAAAAACAGAAGGGTGTGCCTCCCAGTGGGGGTGAGGCTTAAAAAGCGAAATGGGTTTCTAATAATTCTTTCCAAGCACAGGTACTGGCTTGCTTCGCTTTTCTGGAGGAAGGACAGGGATCTTCCTTGGCAGTGGATGAAGGTGCATCAACATCCGTCCAGCAGTCCGATGCTGGACAGCAAGTACAGGGTGCAGAAGAGCTCCAGATGGAGGTGTACAAGGGATCCCCAAGGAAAGAAGGTAAGGTGGAGAACACCGGCCGAAGTGGAACATACTGGCCATAGGGCCCCTGCACTCAAAGTGCCATGTTTACACACACTGCACAGGGTAGTGTTGCACACACATCACTGGTCGGTTGGCCACCCTATACAGGATGGGGAGATGCAGCTCCATCGCCACCTCTGGTGTGGGCTTTCCACATCCGGGGGCTTCTTCATATGACACAGTATCAGCAGGTGCCATACCATTGGGGAATGTGGCTTTGCCCCTTGGGGATCATCTTTCCACTGCTACTAAGGATAAGATCCTTAGGGTGAGTATCTGGATGTGTTTATATAGGGAGTTAGGAATGCCTGAAGAGGCACGTGGTTGACAGGACTTGGGCAAACTAGTTTCCAGGGTTTTTAATATACGTGGCAGTAATTGTAAAACATCAACCATGGAGGGCTGCTGTGATGCTCCAATACATGGACATTATTTATAAGAGCTTTACTGGGCTGAGGGGTGACATGATTGAGGTTTATAAGATTATGCATGGGATAGAGCAGGTAGAGAAAGAGGTACTTTTCTCCCTTTCTCACAATACAAGAACTCATGGGCACTCCATGAAATCGCTGAGCAGTCAGGTTAGAACAGATAAAAGGAAGTACTTCTTCACCCAAAGAGTAATTAACACATGGAATTCACTGCCACAGGAGGTGGCTGTGGCTACAAGCATGGACGGCTTCAAGAGGGAATTAGATAAACATATGGAGCAGAAGTCCATCAGTGGTTATTAGCCACAAGCTATAGATGGGAACTCTCAGTCTGGGGCAAGTGATGCTCTGTATTCTTGGTGCTTGGTGGGGAGGCAACAATGGGAGGGCTTCTAGTGTCCTGGCCTCATGGGTGGACCTCCTGATGACACCTGGTATTTTTGGCCACTGTGTGACACAGAGTGTTGGACTGGATGGTCCATTGGCCTGATCCAACATTGGCTTCTCTTATGTTCTTATGAATCGTAAAGTTAGGATCATGCTTAGGCGGCTGAAGACCAACCAACTCGGCAAAGGTTCGATTACTGAGCTGGACCTTTGTTCTGAGGCCGAGTTATTCCTCATGCTGGCTTTATGCCAATACTTAGCCTACGCCCTCACCCCACGTGGCTATCTACTTCAACATAGGGACGGCACTCCCCTCACCAAATTTCAATTTTGGGCCCTGACACAGAAAGCGCTGGATCAATTGGGATTAGGTGGGTTCTGCTTCAGAACCCACTTTTTTTGGACTGGGGCAGCATCAATGGCGGTGGCCATGGGGTATTCCAGTAGAGAGATTCAGCATATAAGTCGCTGGAAATCGTGATGCTGCAAGGGATACGTGTGGGATTGCAATGTTTAATCTTATGTTTAGGTTATTAGTAGGGTTCTTCTTTCAGGTGCTGCAGTCCGTGAGGCGAGATGAAGAGTCACCGTCTGTGGCCACAGCATGGTCTTTTGGGCTGCTCACCAGGCCAGGAGGACACCCATCAGTTCTCAACTGGGCCTTAGTGAGTGGGCTGTTGTTGAATGGATGGGAAGGAGGGGCATGAGATGGCCTGTGCTCCTTCCCCTGTTATTCAACGAGAGGTGGGGGCCTTCTCTACACGTTCTAGTGGTGCACCTGGGGGGGTAACAGTCTAGGTCTAATGAAGGGCAAGGCCCTTGTGTTACAAGCTGAGGCTGATCTTGCAATGATAACAGCAAGGTGGCCCAGTGTGCAGATAGTCTGGTTGGCTATTCTGTCCTGCCAGGCGTGGCAGAACTTGGGGGACCCCAGGGGCATCAACTGTGCCAGGCATAAGACCAACAGGCAAATGTGAAAGGCCATGGAGGGTGGTTTAGGGCTATATCTGCCACACCCCGACATACGGGTCAAGTTCCAGGACCTGTATAGGGCTGATGGGGTGGATTTATCAGACAAGGGCAATGGGCTGTTTTTGCAGGACTTGAGGCAAGGGATTTGGTCAGCCTTGGGTGATTAGATGGGAGCAAAGGCCAAAGCAGAGGCTTGGCCTTGACAGTGGCAGGTTTTGTGTGAGCAAGAAACTGGAACTGGTGAGCACCTCACGGCTTTTTCCCGTTTGGGAACAGGGGGTCATCAGGAACTGCCTTCGGATTTTAGGGTCCAGGGTGGGGAATGGTGATCACCTCTGGGAACCTCTTAGGGCAGGCTCCTCCCTGCAACTTGTAAGGCTTCCCAGGTAGGTGCTCCTAGGTGGCAACCAGTTCTGCTGGGCTGCTGGTCGCGAGCCAGACTGCTGGCTCAAGACTGGAGCTGGGTGACCCGCCCATGAAAGGGCAAGGAGGTTGGTCAGGGAGTGGACGCCTGCCTTGCCTGTTCCGTGCTCTCTTAGTTTGTCCCTTGCCACAATGTTCTGTTAAATAGTTAATAAAGTGGCCCTTGTTTACTTCCAAACTGTTGTCTGTCCCTTTATTCTGACTGGGGGGGGGGGGCAATCCTCTTTCAGACAAAATGGTATCTGGACATATTGGCAGGAGCACATATAGCGCGTTCTCTTCATATGCATGATAAAATGTAACAACTGAAAAGGGCTAGAGTGATGTTAAGAATAATGACAGATTTAATAACAAGGATAACCAGATACATTCCTGGAATATGATTCTTTCACTATTAGACAGGAGAGACATTAAATGAAAGCTAATTTTCAGAGCTTCTTTCACTCTTTAATTCACTAGAAGGAAGTGACTGGGAAGCAATTAATCACTCTATGCTTGCACTCTGTATTATTGGATACATCCCATGTCATCTATCACTGAAGACAAGATAAAGATCCTGAGTTGGATGGATTACAGTGTTGTTAGGGGAAAAGCCGGCTGTATTTATGTTCTTACTAATAAAATTAACAAAAATCCAAAAGACATGAAAATGCATAGAAATTAAGCTTAACGACCCTTTTGTGGTCCTCAAAACTCTACTAAGAACTCCCATTTTCTTTTTCCAAGGTCACTGACACTGTTTGATTATTTCCTCAGAGCCATCCAGTTCTTTAAAGCTCTGATTTGTCTTCCATTACAGTCTCTCACCTTTGCACACAGGACAGGTAACCCCATCTCTTGTGCCATCTAGCCTGTGCTGCTTGACTTTATGGTCTTAAAGAAATGGGGAAAGAGCAAGAAATGGAGAGCTTATTCCAGCTTTACTTGTGCCTGGTTGTATAAGCATTTTATAATAAACCTTCTCAGAGCAAAAATTAATTTACCTACCTGTCCTGCATGCAACAGAGAAATTTTCTTAAGCAAACACTTGGGAAGTGATGAGTAATTTTAGTCCAGATCTAAACCCATAGAAGATCTCTACAGAATTCATTTTTATATATGCCTCAAACTTATTAAACAAAGAATACGGTTATTGAAGACTCCAGTTCTCTGCAGTTCAAAAGGCTGCAATCCACCCCTTTCTTATCAAAATTAAGGCACCGAATAGGAGCAAACTGAACCCTACTAAAAATACATAGACAAATGAGGGTATAAATGAGGGAGCCAGTCTGGTGTAGTGGTTAAGTGTGTGGACTCTAATCTGGGAGAACTGGGTTTGATTCCCCACTCCTCCACTTGCATCTGCTGGATGACCTTGGGCAAGCCATAGCTCTGTACTAGCTGTTCTCTCAAGGACAGTTGTCTCAGAGCTCTCTCAGCCCCACCTACCTCACAGGGTGTCTGTTGTGGGGAGGGGAGGGGAAGGGAAAGGAGTTTGTAAGCTGCTCTGAGACTCCCTTGGGTAGTGAAGGGCAGGGTATAAATCCAATCTCCTCCTCTTCTTCTTCTTCTTCTCCCAATTATTCCAGTTTAACTGGTTTGGGACTGGATGTGGTGGGACAGCATAGCAAATGCATTTTAGATGGATTGGCATTAACTGAATAAAAGTCGGGGGGGGGGGTCTCCTCCCACAAGCGTAGCATAAAACCCCAAAAGAATTTCTTAATGTAATGATGAATGAAATTTGAAAGGGCTCAGTATGGAGCATCAAGTGAAGGAACACTGAATTATGCAGCAAAGCTGTCAGGAATGGAGAAAAAAACAACAACTAAAGGAAGCCTGGAACTATTCGCATAATGTGTTTTACACATTCAGAGAGGATGTGTATTTAGGAGGGTTTCATTGATTGAAGAAAGCAATGCATGCTTGGTGCTCTTGACTTCCTTGTTTATGCAGGTGACAGTCCTACTTAAATCCAAGTGCTTTGCGCCACCTTGGCATAAAAATAGATTTCTTATATGTGATGCATAAAGTATGGGTTTGCTTGGGTTTCGGTTTGCCGGTAGTTAGATTATCTGAACTCTCTTATGTCATCAGGGAAAGAAATTGAGAAATACTGAATCTGGCAAAACTTTTGAAAGAGTCTCTTAACACACCTGAGCCACAGTTCCTACAGCAGTCCATGAATTAGGCTCTATGTAGCGAGAAGCCTCCAGCTGCCCTGAGCCTGCCTTCGTGGGGAGGGCGGGGGTATAAATAGATAGATAGATAGATAGATAGATAGATAGATAGATAGATAGATAAACAAACAATTGTAGCGGCTACCTAAGGAGCGCCCTCTGGCAACAACCTTTTCAGCAACATCCACTTATTTTCTTCCTCACTCTTTTCTTTCCTGCTTACTGGGCGTACAGGAGCCAATAAGAAAGGACCAAAATGATGTCAAAACCCACAGCTGCTGAAGTAATCCAGGGGCTTCTCACCTCTGGGCAGGAATAAAATGGTAGCTCAGGGAAGAACAATAGGATAACAGAAGATAAGCATTGAAAAGGAATCTGCTGTACAGATATCAGAAGGAGGCATTACGGGCTTAATTATGAGAGGCAAATGACTTGAGCAGTGGAGTTTAGTGTGGAACTGAGAGGGCTAAAGAGTGACAGGGGAAGACCAAAGCAAAGAATATTGCAGCAATTTGGCATGAAAAGAAGAAGAAGAAGAAGAAGAAGAAGAAGAAGGGATTGGATTTATACCCCGCCCTCCACTCCCCAAGGGAGTCTCAGAGCAGCTTACAAACTCCTTTTCCCTTCCCCTCCCTACAACAGACACCCTGTGAGGTAGGTGGGGCTGAGAGAGCTCTTTCCCAAGCTGTCCTTGAGGGAACAGCTGGTACAGAGCTATGGCTTGCCCAAGGTCATCCAGCCAGGTGCAAGTGGAGGAGTGGGGAATCAAACCCGGTTCTCCCAGATTAGAGTCTGCGCACTTAACCACTACACCAAACTGGCTCTCCATTAGCCATGCTGGGTGCAAAAATTGCTGCCCATGGCAACCCCTTTTATTTGGGAGAAAAAATCATTTTCAAATTTAAAATAGTCCCCCCCCCCCCAAAATAATTTCCATCAGTTCCAACAACAAAAAAGTTAATCTGAGTTTCCTCTTAAACTCCAAAGCTGGTTAGCAAACCCTGGTTAAAAGGAATGTGTTTAGCATTGGCAATGGTGTTCTATCCATTTTTAGGGCCAGCTGGGGCAATTTTCTTGGAAGAAGACAGGAGCTGTGTAGACAAAAGAAATTATTTCATAGCCTGCTCCTAATGCTCGAAGATTCCTTACTGGACTAGCTAAGGTTGCCAGCTCCCAGGTAGGAGCAGGGGATCCCCCAATTTCATGGACTCCTGCTCACTGCTGATAGGGGGTGGAAGGGAGCTTTCTGGGAGTGGGGGTGGGGTGACATCACCATGCACAATGTCCCTGACACAATGTTAAGCGGAAGTGACATCATCATGCTGAGGATGTTGCACAATGACACTATGGTATTTTGGGCAAAACTCTATCATTACCATAAAGTTTTGTCCAAAATGCCAGAGCATCACTGTGTGATGTTCCTGGCATGATGGCATCACTTCCACATGACATTATCACATCAGAGATGTCCTGTGGGTTCGTAGCTGATGGGGGCAAGGCTTCCCCCACCAGCCAGCTGGCCGGCGGCAGGCAGGAGCCTGTGAAATCAGCGGATCCCCTGCTTCCTCCTGGGGGCTGGCAACCCTAGCTAGACTGGAGAGGAATCTTCAAGTATTAGGAGCAGGCTATGAAATAATTTCTTTTGTCTACACAGCTCCTGTCTTCTTCCAAGAAAATTGCCCCAGCTGGCCCTAAAAATGGATAGAACACCATTGCCAATGCTAAACACATTCCTTTTAACCAGGGTTTGCTAACCAGCTTTGGAGTTTAAGAGGAAACTCAGATTAACTTTTTTGTTGTTGGAAATCCTGCTGAGTCAGCCAGGGGCAGGTGCAGCTCATTGACACCTGAACAGCCTACATAGCTGTCAGTCCTGATTCTGTGGTGACTCAGGCACCTGGATTCAGGAGCCAGCTGCATGCTACGGTGCCAGTCCTGTGCCTCCCTCCAGACACATCTTCTCCAGCATTCCAAGGACTCTGGCAACCCTGGGGGTGAGGCTGGTGGCTGTGGTGATTCTGGTGACCCTGAGGGTGGGGCTGGCGGCTGCAGGGCTTCTACGTCAGCTTTGGATCCCAGGCTGCAGGGCTGAGGGTATGGCATGCTGAGTTTGGCCTGAGACTCCCTTTCTGCACTTGTCTCTACCTTGTCCAGTGGGTCTTCCTTGTGGCATCTGAGGACTGCGGCTGGCTTTCTCTGCCTATTCCTCATTCAAGGAGGTGTTGGTAGGCTGACCCATGACATTTGCACTCCATGACTGGAAATTGTTTGACCCACGGAAATGCTCCATTGGATTCATGCCCATGTCTCCAACAACAGTGTCAAAACTGTTTATTTGTTGCACATATGGAAAGAGTTGCGGTTGTGACATGCTAGACTCCTCCAGGTTTAAAATATGTTAGGTTTTGTTGAATGATAATCATCAGGAAACTTTTGAAATAAAGGGACTAGATTGATCCCAGCAGTTCTTTCAGTCTTGAGTTCCGACAAATTTCAATCCCTTTAGAATTTTGACTTTCTATGAATATGGCCTAAAAACACCAGCATGTAACTCCATCATCCTCTGCTTTGAATAATGTAGGAACTGAAACCAAGCAGCACAGAATAATACAGTCTGCTGGTTTTCCCCTAAGAAATGAACCTCATGGAGTTACTGCATATTCAGGTTCTCAGCATTTCCTTCTTATTTTTCTTTCAAATAAATAAGCAGAGTGCAGCTAAAGCAAGCATGAGGAGTTCAGCTCTGAGCAAAGCTTAAAAGTGGCGTGAATCAGTGTGTTAACTCCTTTGTGCGTTCAGGTTGCTCTTATTACTTGATATGCTTAGTGTTTCGTCCAGGGGTTATTTCATAGAAAAGGAGGTGCAGGAGCTCGTTAGGATACCTATTAGCATAACTCATTAGCATATGCCACGTCCCTGACATCACCGGAAGTGTGTCAGAAAGGGAAGCAAAAGGGGGGGGGGCATCTTCAAAAGCCTCCCCTTCCCTTCCCCAGCTGGCCTGACAAGGCGGGCGGGGGGGGGGGAGTGAAGCGAGAAGGGTCTCCATAGAATACAATGGAAAGACTGTGCCACTGTGTGACTCTAAACAGAAGGGGTTTAAACTTTAAACCCCTTCTCCCTTCGCTTCCTCCACAGGCCCGCTGGGAGCTGGGGGAGGGGCTGGCCACCACTGCCATTTGTGCCCACTAGGGGTGTGCAAATACATTTTTTTTGGCCCGATTCAGATTAGGCCAAATCAGGCCACATCTGTTCCGGCTGCTAAATGACCCCTGCATGTCAGTTTCGGCAGTGCAAGCAGATTCAGGAGTCATTTGGCCAGCCGAATGTCAGTTTCAGCCCCATTATACCCTATGGGCCATTGAAGTCAATGGCAAAAACTCATAGGGTATATGAGGGGCTGGAGTAGAGGGGGTTTGACAGGTTTGCTGGGTAGCTACTGGGGCGTCTCCCCAAAATACCCACCACATTTCCCACTATAGAGAACAATGGAGGGAATGGGGGCAACCTGTTTGGGGGCCCATAGAATTGGATCCCCTGGTCCAATCTCCTTGAAACTTGGTGGGTATTTGGGGGAGCGGCTCCAGCAGCCACTCGGTAAGTTTGGAGCCTCTCCCTCAAACCCCCTCCCTTCCAGATGCTTTTTAAGCTGCCACTGAATTTCAGCAGCAATTCAGCGGTGGGCCAAATCAGATCAGAGAATCTGATTCGGCCTGTGGCTGCCCTAGTGCCCACTCCTCACTCCAGCCCCAAATGACCCCTGGTTTAATCTGTTTTAAATGATTGTTAATTTTAAGTTATTTATATGCTGTTGATGTTTTAACTGTATTTGTATTTTATGAATGTTGTAAGCCACCCTGAGCCCACCTCGGCGGGGAGGGCAGGATATTATTGTTGTTGTTGTTGTTGTTGTTGTTGTTGTTGTTGCCCCCATCCTGCCTCCACTGCTGGACCTCCTGAGGGCACCTGGTGTTCTTGGCCACTGTGTGACACAGAGTGTTGGACTGGATGGGCCACTGGCCTGATCCAACATCGGGTTCTCTTATGTTGTTGTTTTGTTGTTGTTGTTGTTGTTAATAATAACAACAATAATAAATTTTGAAATCTAATTATGAAACCCATGTTCTAAGTGCTCTAAATGGAAATAAATTGTGACGAGACAAGAATCTTGTTGAACTTGACAGTCACATGTGATGCCAGTGGCAGTGAGTGGATTTGCTGACCAGAAATAGAACACTCAGCAGGGCGCAGCAATGTTTAACAATCATCATAGCAGTTCGAAGCTTTTAAATACTCAAAGGCAGTTTATTGCTGGGGAAAAAATCTGACCTGAAACCATGGCTGTCCAAGAGGAGAAGAGACTGCAAGGCAGTGGTTCCCAAAGGGGACAGTATTGCCTCAAGGGGGGGGGGATACCTAGGGGGTGCTAAGAGGCAAGAGGGCAGCTGGGGGGCACTGGAGGTGGGCCCATTTGACTGCATTTTTCACTTATATACAATTGATTAGGCTATGGCACCATGCTGGCAAATGGCACTGCAAGTCTTTGCGTAGTGTTGAAATCTGGTGGAAACTATTGATTTTTTTTTTTTGTAAATGCACCCACAGAGCTCTAGTCAGACTATGAGTGTTTTTTTTGTAAGTCCTTAACATAATAGTATTGAGAATGGTATTTATTTACTTCTGCTCTCAGCTATTGAACCTGTCGATTATGAAGTGCACCTTTTAACTATATGTTATTTTTGTCACAGCCTGCCCAATACTTATATTTTTAAGTTATATACAGATTTAACTGTTTTCAAACTGTTTTAACAAAGGGGGAAAACTTTTTAAAGGAAACTTTTAGAGGGTTGAAGAAAAAATGTGAGTAATTGAGGGGGAAATTAGGGTATAAATAATAAAAATTCTGCTGATAAGAGGAAAAATTAAAGTAAATAAATATAAATATTAGGGGGAAATTTTGATATATTTTGGCAAAAATAAAAAAATAGACTAAATGCATAAAAATATAACACGCTGACTTTATTCAGAATTGCAGTAATAAAATGAAAGAAAAAACAATAACAGTATTAAAAGGAGGCAATAAATTAAAAATTATCATCTTTATGTCTTTAAGTTCAAGCCATTATTTTTCTTTTCATTATTCCAGGAGCTTTCACTTCACCCAAATTAATAATATTAATCCTTGGTAAAATATCTTCAATTTAAAATGTTAATAACTTAGATTTTGAATAAATGTGCAATTTATTGTTACTGTTTTGAATTTTACTGTTGTTATCTTCTCTAGTGGGTTGTACAAACTGCTGTTCTGAATAATGCTGGAATAGGGGGCATGGGGAATGTATTTATGGAGCCAGAAAGGTTTGAGAGCCACTGTGGCAGGGGAATAAAATTTCAGGAACTCTGTGGTTGCCCTCAGGAGCTCACAACGCAGGCCAGTCAAGTGATGTATTTTTATGTGATACCTGGGTTGCATCTGGGTGGTATATGAGGAAGCTCATTCTAATTCTGATAGCTTTTTTTTAAAGGATAATTTTTTAAAAAGACACTAACACTGATCTAGCCATGGTTGCTGCATCCTTCTCAAAAGAAGCATGCATGAGTTCCAGATGAGTATATGTCAGAAACAGGCCATAACCACATGTTCACTTACAGCTAAAATGTAACTACTGATAATTGGTTGTTTCCTTCTGGAATTAAGCAAGGTCATGTTGCTGCTGATAGCACTGTGTGGGCTGCCAGAGAGCAGCAAGAGCCATCAGGTTAAGTCCACAGATGTATGAAATGAATCATATAATGGGCCATGCTTTCTATTCTACCTTCCCCAACAATATATCAGGGATCATTTTGAGCAGGAACGCGCAAGAACACTGTTCTGGCAGTAACAAGCCCAGGAGCGGGCACATATGGTGATGTGCTGTGGAAAAAAACAAAAGCATACTAACTTGATCTGTATTTTCATGCTTGTTGTAGGGTAGCTTCCCTGCAAGAACAAAGGAAACCTAGGTGGGGGGTCACATGCATGAGATAAAGCGTGCGTGGGGGGGGGGGAAGCAAGACTATTTCCTCCGACGTAAACTGACCCGCAGTTGCGCGATCACACAGACTTTTGTAGATGCAGGCACAGCCCGCCACCACGTGATTAGATGCAACCGCGGGTGAGTCCGGTTTTTTTAACCATTTGTTCCCGATGCACTTACAGGAGGAATTGATGAATTGCAGGTCTCCCTATGGAATGTGCGGGGGTGTGTACTGATGCACATACTGTGATGGGAAAAAAACCAACTGCACGGAGTTGGAATAGCCTGATCAGAGTATCCCGACACATGGGAGCATACTGGGACGATCAGACGCAAGAAAGTCCATCTGTGGCCTGTAGCAACCCGTTTGCTACAGAACTTTCTGAGGTGTTTTTCTGCTCCGCTTGTGCGGCGGAACAAAACAAGTTGCTGACAGCTATAGGGTGCTTCCCATATGTTGGCATCTGATCGTGCTTCTTTAATCTGCCCGGCATTCGCACCTATGTCAGGGCAAATTGTGTGTGTGATCACAACTCTAAAGTGTCTTTAGTCAAAGTGTAAAGTGTAAACTCACCAGCTCTGAGTTGGGAAATACCTGGAGATTTTTGGGGGTGGAGCCTGAGTGGTGGGTGTTGCCTTCTGACACACTTCTGGTGATGTCAAGGGGTGTGGCATATGCAAATAAGTTATGCTAATGAGTTATGCTAATTAGCTCTTGCACCTCTTTTTCTACGAAACGACCCCTGGAAGAGTTGTCAGACTTTCGAATCTTCATCTTTATTGTATGGAGTGTGTGTGTGGAGGCTTATTTAGAAAGACCTGGTAAGAAGAACTGGTAAGGTCCTAACAAAGGTTTGATCCAGCTCAGTGCTTAAGCTGGAGTTGCTTGGCAAGTACCCTGAGGCATCTAAGGATGAAAGGACATTGCTAAACTAAAGCATCACTAGCTGAAATGGCCAGGTAGGTTGGGGAAGGGAACCCATTGGTGCTGAGCATTAGTTAAGCCCTTATTTGCTGAAATAAAAAAAGAAGAAAGGTAAGAAATGAGATATACCATCTTTCATTAAAGGTTTTTGGGAAGTGTCTTAGGTATATCATTCTGTTCTCCACGCACAACCTGCAGGTGGAGAACAGAGCACTGTAATATACACTTCTTTCCTTAAGAACAGGACAAAAATTGTACCTATCTGCCTTGGGGTTGAAATTTCAGTGCACTTTGGGATTTGTGACCAGACATAAGATTCAAACCATCTGGACTCTGTAAACAGGTTCATTGAAATGGAGCAGAAAAGACTCTGCATAAATCGACTAGACTGCTTTTGGAATGGAAAATCAAGTAGACTGTCATTGGAACTTAAGAAAATTCCTGTATTGTGTTTCAAGTACACGTAGAAGCTGGGCATGAATGCAGCAGATCTCCCCTGTTCTTTTCCCCTAGCAGTTGGTATTCAGATGTTCAAGCCTTTGAAGAATCATGAAAATAGTGAAGAGGGGAAAAAAAGTTTGGTAACATTGCTGAGCCATTTCTTTTCATATTTATTCTAATAATCTCTTTATTTTTATGTGTAAATTAAACATATATGAAAATATTTTTCTGTTATATGAAAATATTTTTCTGTTATGAAAAACCACATCTTTAAATTCTATAGAAAAATATGTTGGCCAGAAATACTCAGTGCGCAAATGAGGAAAAAATGCCAGACATTTCAAATGTGCCAGCACTGGATTAGATTGTATGGATGTTCCACTGGCAAAAACAGACTCCCCCCCCCCCCCCCCCCGGTTCTTCTTTTCACAAGAACTCCCTTTGGTATCTTAAAAGTGAGTGATGGAAGTCAGGATTCGAGATGTAAAATTTCTGGAAATTTTGAAGTCATGGTAAAAAATGGAAAGGGGGAATTTTGGGAAAAATTGAAATCTGTACAACACTTGTTTCCCTATAAAACTTAAACAGCTTTTACTGACTTAAGAACATAAAAGCTATCACTCGTAACTTTATATATATAAAAGAAAGTCTCCTCACTGTAAAATCAACACCCAGGCCAAACCGCTGGACCTAGAAACACTAAATTTGGGGAGAGCGCTCCTACCGTTGCGTAGGTGCTCACTAAGAAGGGATTTTTAGAAATTCGCCCCCTAAGTGGGTCAAAAGGGGAAAATGTGCTCCCCCTATTGATTCCTATGTGGCTGCCTCCTTGCACCCCCCACTCTCTGATTGGTCAGCTGCAGAGCTCAGCATTCTGAGGTTAAAAAAAAAAACAGTTCCAGGAGACTGCAGAGAGCTCACGGCAGTTGAGGAAATCAGGAATGGCCAACAACCCCCTGTGAGGTGCAGTGATGCTGCTGGCCCAGCCTCTCGGGTGGCTTCCAGCACACTCCCCCTCACCTCCTACAGGTGGTTGTCTGTCAGGTGCAGCAGCGGTTGCAGGGTGCTTAAAAACATGAGGGAGCCCACCCCAGCAGTAACACCTTAGTGATCCTGTTGGTCCCACCTCCACAGTGGCTTCTAATACTCCTCCTCTCCTACACTGGACAGGCAGCTGCCTCTCAGGTGTAGGAGAGGAGGTGGGATGCTTACAGCCACTGGGGAGGTTTGCTCAGCAGGATTGCCTTAGCCCTGCTGCTGGCCCAGCCTCCTGGATGCCTTTAAACATAATCCCCTCCCACACCAGACAGGTGGGTGTCTGTCAGGTGTCGGAGCAGGGCCAGGGTACTTTAATGCTACAAGGAGGAGGCAGCTTAGGAATGCAGCAAAGCAGGGGTCATTCCATAGAAAAAGAGGTGCAGGCGCTCATTAGCATAACTCATTAGCATAACTTATTTGCATATGTTACAGTCCCTGACATCACTGGAAGTATGTCAGAAGGCAAGAAAGAAAGAAGAGAGAAAGGAAGGAAGGGAGGGAGGGAGGGAGGGAGGGAGGAAGGAAGGAAGGAAGGAAGGAAGGGCTGGCAGAGAGGGGACAGCTACTAATCCAAGCCTCAGAGATACCACTATTCTGGGAGGATAGCTTCAGTGGTAGCTGAAGCCTTCAGAAGGCTGGTTGGAGGAACAAGGACCTTTCCAGGGGACGGGGTCATTTTGCTGCAGCCATGACACAAGCAGGCATTCCCCCATGGGGGGGGGGGGCTGGCACCAACTCCTGGAGCTGAGCTCCCCCGAGCTCCTGCTCGAAATGACCCCTGCAGCAAAGACATTTGCACATAGTACTCCTGCAGGGCACTGAGCTGCGCAGACCAAGTACCAGCAAGATCACCTTGAGGCGCTCAGAATAACACAGTTTCCGTATGAGTAAAACAATCCAGGAACACCAGTAGAAAGGCCATCACTTTCATGGAAGGTGGCAGGAGTCGACTTAACAGAGGACTGCTTCTCACGTGGGCAGTTCTATGTGGCCTGCTCCAGAGTGAGCTCACCAAGCAGCCTGGTGATCCCAGCACCTGAGGGGAGAACCACCAATGTGGTCCACAGAGAGGTCCTTCAGTAGAGAGAGAGAAAACAGTACGCATGTCTCACTTCATTTTTTACACTACAATCTTCTCCATTAGAATTCCTACAACAAATGTTACATTTCAAACTTCACGCCATCAGTATTATAACTGGATTTACAGAACTTAAATACCATAGCGAAGCATGGGTATCAGGCTAGTTAAACTATAAAACTGTACTATTTGGAATTTAAAAGTGCAAATGTCTTCAAGGCATTCTACAAGAAAATTTTCAACTATAATGTATGACTCTTCTGGCTGTGGGTCAGAATCTGGGGCCACCGTGCCCTCCAATGTCTCCTTTTCCTTGGCCTGGCTTTAGCTGAGCCTCAGATTGGGAGTGGAGTGGGGTTCTAGCTCGCCCTGAGCACTTGCTCGCTCACTTCCTTGCTCGCTCTCACTCCCTCCGCCCCTCCCTCTGCCAGCTTCTTTCCCTTGCCTTACAGGAACAGTCTGCTCTTCCTCCCTGGGCTGGCCTAATAAAGGGCTCTCTGGAGTGGGCTGATCCCAGGATCCCCCATACTTTTTCTTCATGGGTGGGCCCATAGTGAATGAAGGTAACATGGGCCAATGGATTCCCTGGCTAGGCCTTTCTGCCTGCTGCCCTGCCCTCTTCTGAGGCTTTAAGAGGCTGCTCTGCTCCCCAGGAGGCCCAAGCACTGCCAGTCTCCTCCTTTTGTGTGCTCCTGAGTGTAGCCTGCTGCCTGAGCCCTCCCTTCCCTCTAAGGCCTGTCCCATGTTTGCTGGACTCTGAGACTGCAGTTCCAGGTGTAGCCTCATCCTTGTTTCTTTTGCTGCAGACCCCAATTGGGCTGCCTGCCTCAGTAGTGCCTGGTCAGGGCTGCATGTCCCTTGGAGCAGGTGAGTGTGGGGTCATCGTGATACTCCCACCCCCCTCAGCAACAGTATGGTGGACATAGTTGGCAGCTCAAAGAATCTCAATATGGAGTTTGCACTGAGGAGTTGCCTGCCAGGTGGCTGATGGATTGAAAATTAAAAAGGTTAAAGGGAAAGGTATCACCTTAGTATGTGGTCATTATAGTCCTACATCCAGGACAACCACTGGAATAGGGCATGGCCCATCACCAAATTAAATGGGTTGTTAGTTAAGTAATACCGGAGGGCTCCTACAGCCCCCTTGGCAGCCAGGGCTTTTCATTCCACAGTGGCTTACTGGGTTTCTGGGAGGTGCAGCTTTCAGCTTAGGAACAGGATGGATATTCCTGGCCCTCCCACTACTGTGAGAGTACCACTTTTTATATCCAATGCACCCATTTGCAAAATAAAAAATCTATCAAAGTTTTGCTCTGGGAGTGGGTGGTCCAAAGCATGTAGAAAGCTGCTTGCCTCTCCAGCATCCGGACTATCTAATTTGGTTGCCCCTTCCACAGACGGTCTGAAAGAGGGGCATCTAGAAAGACAAAATGGGGGACGAATTTGCTGTCGTAGCCCAGCAGACCCAGAAACTGTCACACCTGCTGATTGGTGGCCAGGAGGGGATACTGCTCAAGGAACACAACATTATTCAGGAGCTGGCCATGTGCAGCTGGCCATTCTCCATGATGAAGCCCAGATACAGCAGTTCTTAAAAACTGACATGGCTCTTGGTTGTGTTAGCCTTCAACCTCTCCTGGTCCAGGGCCTTCCAGACCATCTCTAAGTGTTTCAAGTATGGTGGCCAATCTGGGCTGAAGACAATGATGTCATCAATGTACACAAAGGTGAAGGCATAGCTCCCTCCCAAGACCTTGTCTACCAGTCTTTGAAATGCCACTGCTGTCTGGTGGAGTCCAAATGGCATTTTCCTGAACTGAAAGAGGCCATGGGGGTGGTAAATGTGGTCTTTTCTTGGTCCTTCTGGTGCACTGGCCTTTGGTTAGATCAGTGACCATCAGAAACTGGGACCCAGTGGATCTATTACAACATTAGCCTGTGGCATGGGATAGGCCACTGCCATGGATCATCTCCCCTTAGGCCTGACAACAGACAAGGACCTTTCCCCCTGGCACAAAGGTCCATACCCTGGTGTCTGGGTCATAGCTCTAACAATAAAATAAAGAGCCACATCAGTCACAGGAGATAAAAAATAGGGCCAGGCCAAGGCTGATGGTGGAAAACCAGGTAAAATATATTTTGCTATTTCCAAAATTCCCAAAAATTCTCTATGTGTTTTGCCAAAAGGCTTTGTCAGGGGAATCTGTCTTGCAGTAGTTCTTCAAAAAGAATGACTCCTCACATCTTGTTCATGTAAAGAAAACCTGTTTGGGCCTTTGATAAAGTGTACTGTTCATTATCTCTTCCCAAACTTCAGGTGCTGAAAGCTTTGTGTTCTGATAATTTTTTACAGTATCCTGAGGCTCATAGGTTCCTACTGCCCATCACCCATGCTTTAATGCAGCTCTATGATCTGTCCCATTACTTGCCAATGCAGTGGCCCTTCAAGCAATCCACTAGGAATCTGTAACTAGCCATGATGACCACTTCCTTTCATAGACTGATCACCCTTTCATCCTTTGAATTACTTGCCAGAATAGGGAATAATTTTTCAGGTTTGCAAGAGGTATCAAGAATTTTTTAAAAAATGGAAATCAGACTTTTTGAGCACATCAGACTCATAAATAGCAGCACCTGTGGAGTGTGTTCTCAGGGTGACCAAATAATGCCTCCCTGCCTTCTAGAGAAATATACTGACCAGCACATTAAATAAATGTGAATTTTATAACATCCTTTGATGCAGAGCAGATCAAGGTTGCTGTATCTACCAACTTTTCTTACTTTAATCACATCACCTAGAAACTCTAAATCCTCTGTAAGGATACTGTTCATGGCTGAGATCAATCCTTCCCCAGTCCTAATCTCTACTTACATATCAGCCTTGAAGTACAGCACTTACATAGCTGGCAGTGTAACAGTCCTATTTTATTTATTTATTGAGTACATTTTTACCTCACCCTTCCTCCAAGGAACTCAAGGGAGTGTACATGGCTCTCTCATTTCTTCCCTTTCATTCTCACCATACTTTGAGGAAGGATAGACTGAGAGTGACATGACCAAGGTTATCCAATGAGTTTCATGGCAAAGTGGGGGTTTGAAACATGGTCTCTACATGGGTCTGCTTTTAAAGACATCTCAGAAACTATAACTGGTACAGAATGCTGTGGTCTTACTACTATCGGGTGCCAAGCAGAATCTGTGTATCATTTCCTTTCTGCAGACACTTGTTTGGTTACTAATCAGTTCCTGAGTTCAATTCAGGGTGCTACCTATCACCTGCAAGGCCCTTAAAGACATTGTACCCACAAACCTGCAGGATTGCTTCTCCTGCCATGTTCTACCATGATACTTCCACTCATCTGGGCGAAGCCTTCTGACAATGTCACCCTGTAAGCAGTTAAAATTGGCCATTGCCCGTTCATGCTCTCTCTTTTTGTGTGTGTGTGTGTGGTGGCCCCTACTTTGTGGAAGCTGTTAGAAAGGTCTTCACACTTCTATCATTTCACTAAGTGTGCAAAACAGAATTGTTCAAGAGGGCATTCTTGTAGAGGGCGCAAAGCATCAGTATAATGGTTCGATTCAGCAGGTGACTTTTATTAGGGATAAAGTCTTTCCTACACTGATTGTCTTGAAGGGATGCCAGCCTCCAGTTGGGACCTGGGGAATCCCCCAGAATTACAGTTCATCTTCAGACTACAGAGATCAGTTCCTCTGGAAAAAAAACAGCTGCTGAGGAGGGTGGCGTTATACCCGGCTGAGGTCCCTGTCCTTCCCAGGCTCCTTCCTTAAATCTCCAGGAGTTTCCCACCATGGATCTGGCAACCCTACGCCCCGCATCCCACTGGTGGCCAAGGTAGGGTTTCCAGGTCCTTCCTCATCACTGACAGGGGACTTTGGAGGACGTTCCTGGAGGGGGGCAGGGACATCCCCAACACAATGACATCACACATAAGTGACATCATCACATTGGGGACTGGCACCCCAGTTGCCTGAACTCCAAGGGGCAAATTCGCCACTGGAGTCCAGCCCACCTCCCCATTTCTTGCAAACAGCATTTAAAGTGACCCTTTGAGTGCTGTTTGCCAGAAGTGAGGCCACAAGTGCCTGAACTCCAAGCAGTGAATTTCCTGCTGGAGTTCAGGCACACTCCCTCCCACTCAAAAGAACACTCAAAAGTGGTACCTTCAATACATCTCTAACCCTATCTGCTAGCCTAGTTCTGCTGTATACCACCTAGGTCATGGTGGGTCTTTCAAAAGCATCCCCATGAACCTTTCAGAAACATGCTAATTAATTTCATTAGTGCAAGGAACACTGAACATGGGGACACTGCCTGCTTGTGAATATATGTCGGCTGCAGAGGTATGTGGTCACATGTCTTAGCAACACACCTGATTGGCTAATCAGGATCAGGCCAGTTGAGGGCAGTGTGGCATAAAGCAAGACCATTCATTCTATTTGATCCTTCCTTGATTGTAGATGCCTCAGGTGGACCTTGCATGGCTGGAATACCTCTGCCCTGGACTTTGGAACTCTTTTTGGAATTTGTGCCTTTCATTTGACCAGGTAACATGTAGGTCAGAGGACCAAAGCCTGAAATAAGTATTTAGTTATTTTCCTTCCTATACTTGCACTGCTCTTATATTTAGTAAAGAGTCCAGTAGCACCTTAAAGACTAACAAAATTTGTGGTAGGGTGTGAGCTTTAATGAGTCACTGCTCACTTTTTCATATAGAGCTGTATTTGAAGGAGTGAGCAGTAACTCACGAAAGCTCATATGCTACCACAAATATTGTTAGTCTTTAAGGTGCTACTGGACTCTTTTCTGCTGCTGCAGACACAGCTACCCATCTTGCTCTTATATTTGTAACTTTCTGGAATTTCTTTTAACGAACCTTATTACGTATACTTCTGTGGTGTTATTTGGGTTTTGGGGCTTCATTCTAAACCCTGTGCTTTGGCCTATTTTGGCTATAGCTACCAAAATAATTGTTTTTAGAACCCAACTTGTAAGTGTCCTGCCATGCAAAGCTGATGTCTTTGATCGACACCTGGAGGGCTGGAGACTTGGTCCCTTGGTCTTTCAGCTGAGGGTTAGGGGGGCTGATAGTGGCTTGTTACCCCAGGCAGTAAGAATTCACGACTCAGTTTTGTGTATTTTACTCTTGACCTGACCTGTCACTCCCTTGACAATCCGTTCACTGAATGCCCAATGTGATTGTATTCTGTGTTCTGCTAAGTGAAAAGTTTTTAAAAATCATACTTTTGATCTGCCTGGGGTTCTAATAAGAAAAGCGGACTATATCTGTGGGGGAAACGTCATGCTGGGTTGTCATGAGCTGGAAAGTTCTCCTCCTGAAACCCTACCATAATGAATGAGTGGGAACAGCCCAAGAGCACCACTGTGTTGGCCTGCAAGCCTCATGGAAAGTACAGACTTGTAATCTAATGCTATATCTGGACTGTGCAAAGAGAGTGCCAGGGAAAATGGAGTAATTGGTGACCGTGAGACAGTGCCAGTGTACTGGACAAGGAGACATGTGCCCAGATGAGGGAAACCTTAAACTGACATGTGTCCCACCAGATGTGGACTCATGGAACACCAGATGCCATCCTCCTTGCCTCCCTAAGATGACCGCAAACCCAGGTAGACAGAATGCCAGCCTCCTTGAAACCCGCAGCCATGTGTAGCCAGCACCTAGAGTAATGGAGAAGCCATGCTTTGTAAAGACAACAAGAACTTTCCTGTTTAAGCACCATGACAAACCTTGTCTTCAACATGCAGGCATCCCCCCCACCTTTTTCTAGCAACACCACCCGAAACGGCATGTAATCAGTTTCAGTTTAAACAAAGGAACTTGGCTGTGATAGGATTAACTGGCTGACTCATCCATCCTGAGCCAATCAAGATAGCCCAGCTGGCCAAGCACCTGAGAGGATTATCTTTTCTTCTGCTTTTGTCTTGAACACTCCTCTCTGAAAAGTGTCACTGGTTAGAAATGTTAAGTCAATTACCCAAGTACAACTCCTCTCTCCTGGTCATTTCCTGGCCATCAATAACTGGTTTTTCCCAGTTTTCCTAGGGACTACGTAACTGGCAAGACATAGGCCCACCCAGTCAATTTTTAATATAAAAGGAGAACACATGCCATGTGCTCTCTCGCTCTTGCATCTCCTATCTGACCCTGCCCTACCTTACAGACTTTCGATCTAGTGTTGTCCAGAGTCTCTTCATGTGCTCTGCAGGCCAGAACACAATCCCTTCCCTTATAGTCTTCCCTTACCCCCTTTTTTTTCCTGCTACAGGATCACTTTGCCACATCAAGACAGGTACATATCACCCACCAGAGAAATACTTGCTACTGAGAACGTCACTGTACCTTTTCAAATCTGTATTTCTTATATCTCCCTCTTTCTCTCTCAGTGTTTGTTTGAAGTATTGTTTGTGTGCAAACTATTCATTAAAGAAACAATTTCTTTAAGACTTGGTCTCTGTATCTATTTCTGGGTCACTGGAAAAGGTGGGTCTGTATACATAGGTTATTGATCCCTTTTGTTGCCTACTGTCATTTAATAACAATATCCCCCATATTTGATAACAAAATAAGGCAGTTTGGCTAACAGCTGGGGTCTTGTGCCAATCCCATTCCTTTCAGCTGGGCTTGTTCAGGAAGTCAGGAGAATTTTCTGGGCTTAGGAGACATTTCCTTGATTTTCCACAAAAAATACAACTCTCTCATGGACAGCAAATCTTAATATCACACCTTTTATTACTAATAGCCATCACTGTTATTTTTAGATGATTAAGAGAGTACCACTAATGACAGACTCTAATGATTAGTAATACTGAAGTGGAAAAGCAGTCTGTATTAATTTGCATGGAAAATGGATTAACGTTTCCCATTCGTACTTCATTAAATACATCCTAGTGTCGCCTATCAGATGGATGTTCCAAGTTCTATATTTATGCTGGCAATTTTGTCAGGCAGGCTTGATGGCTGGTGAAGCCCCTTTAAAAACCATTGTCACGGGGTCCAGTACTGCAGTGGCCTTTTTTCTTTAAACTTTTCATTGCACAGCTCCATCACTCCACTGTGAACAGCAGCAGGGAAAGGAAGCCGGGTTTTTTTCCCCTAAGCATCACATCACAACAGGTGCAGGCAATCATGGATGTCAGTGGTCCATCCACAACTTTGTTCTTGCCAGCATGGAATACAAATGCAAATAAAAACATTGGGCTTGCTCTTCTGTAGCTTGGCTGGAAAACAGATTATTTTTTATTCCTGCTCAGCTGACATGTCTGCTCTTGTACAACGAACAATATATAGTTGCTGCTTAAGCAACTTATCTGTGGAGCAAATAGGCACATAGCCACAGGTAGCACTCATTGAATGCTGCTGACTGACAGAACTTCCAACATGTCAGCTATCTAAGTAGAGGCATGTTTGTTTGTTTAAATAATTTATATCCCACCTGTCTTCCATCCTGGAACTCAAGGCACTGTACATGGGGCCCCTTGGAAGTCTCCCCTCCAGGCCCAGGCTTACTTAGCATCAGCAGGTTGTGACATGAGAAAAGGTTGTACAGCATCCATTTTGTTATGATCGCAGGTAAAAACATCGGCATAGGAGAACAGTCGAACTCGATTCATACAAAAATTGGCTTCAACCCACTTAAAGAAAGAGTTTCTTTGTTAGCTACAAAACTACCAGGGTCTGAGACTCACAGGCTCCTGGCTCAGGGGAATTATTTGACTCCTTCCAAAACAGCCTTGCAAGGCTGGCCATACCTCCCTGTGCTGGAGAGGGAGCACAACTCCTTTGCTTTCCTTTGCTGCGCTGCTCCAGGCCTGGCCGCAGTTGCCACAGGCAGCTTTGGGCTGGCTGCCATGGAAGCCAGGCTTGGAGTGACACCCACACACTGCTCGTGTGGCAGTCAGTAAGTGGTGGGGCCTGGAGCTGCACCAGGGTCATTAATGGGAGGGAGAGATGGGATCCCCCCCATGAGTCTCACGGTTCCCCCACTGAGCCAGCAAGGAAGGAATCAGGCTCTCTCTCTCTCTGTGGGAGAGTCCTCTCTGTTCCTCTTCCTCCACAAGCTGCCAGTGAAGGATTTGGGTGAGGGGCACAGGATTCCTCACTGCCCCTGGCCAAGCCAGCCAACCCACCTGGCCACTGAGCCGACAAGGAGATAATTGGGTGGGACAGAGTGTGAGTCCTCTCTGTCCCCTGCCAAGCCAGCAAGCCCCCCCCCCCCCACCTGCCTGTTGAACAAACAGTCAAGGGAATTGGGTTTGTGTGAGTCCTCACTGCCCCCCTGCTACCAAGCAAGCCACCAGGGAGTCAAGTGGAGAGGTACTGCAGTCCTCTCTGCCCCCCCCCCCCAGCTGGCAATGAGGGAGCTGGGTGGCTGGAACCTGTGCCAGTGTGGCAGTGGTGGCAACTGGGGGGAGGAATCCCCCTCACGAGTATCACAGGTCCCCATTTGCATAAATCCCAACTCTTCCACCCATCTAGTATGATTGGCCTGCATTGCCTGGATTCTGGTTCTGTCCTTGTTTCTAGGGTTACCAGCAGGAATCACCCAACCTTCCTTGTTTAGTGTTACATTTGGCATATCACTGATAAGGAGCCCAAGATCCCTCTTGCATCCTCTCTCCATCTTCAAGGTAGGGATGCCAACCTCCAGGTGGTCACTGTAATATGAATGACTAGGACATTCAGTAAGGATCATATTCTATTATAAATAAAACTTTACAAAATTACAAGGAAAAGTCCATCATACTCATTATATTATAAATGAATCTTTACAAAATTACAAGGAAAAGTCCAAAATACTCAATGAGCACCCAGATATAAACTCATTTCATCCCAATCTTCCTCAGGAGTAATCCTATTGTATTGAAAGGTGTCAGCCCCTTGATACAGCTTAGAGAGCCAGTCTGGTGTAGTGGTTAAGTGTGCGGACTCTAATCTGGGAGAACCGGGTTTGATTCCCCACTCCTCCACTTGCAGCTGGCTGGATGACCTTGGGCAAGCCATAGCTCTGTACCAGCTGTTCCCTCAAGGACAGCTTGGGAAAGAGCTCTCTCAGCCCCACCTACCTCACAGGGTGTCTGTTGTGGGGAGGGGAGGGGAAAGGAGTTTGTAAGCCGCTCTGAGACTCTTAAGTGAGTGAAGGGCGGGATATAAATCCAATCTCTTCTTCTTCTTCTTCTTCTTAATGTCTGTTAGGAACAAACCAATGCTTAATTTTGTCTTTATTTTCTGCAAATTATCCTGGCACTCAGCCCCCTGCCCTGTCCCTTGACAGCGGGCCTACAGGAGATGGGCCTTTCCATGCCAAGTGCTGAGTGTCCCTCACCCCATTCTCCAGGAAGACACCTCTTTCCTGCTGCCCCAGCCGGGGGGGGGGGGGGGAGTTCCAATCTGTTCTCCCCCCATCTCCTGCAAGTTCATCAAAGTTTAAAATGTTTTGTGGAGGAAAGAGAAGGGAGGGGAGAGATGCCCGTTGAGGGTCGGTGAAAGTTTGCAGCTGGAGGTGAGCAGGGATTGGCTGGTGTGTGTTCCCCTGGATACAGTGATGCAATGTGGGAGACCCACCTCACGTCTCTTACATCACCTGCCCCAAGAAGGAGAGGGAGAAAAAGGAGTACATGAGTTCTGCCCCCCAAAAGGCCAGGACCAGCAGGTGAGCAAGCTTCTGCCCTGCACCCTCTTTGAACCCTGCTTGCATCCGCCAGAGTGGTATATGTGTCCCCCCATTTCTTTTTAAGCTATTAAGAGATATGCTCATTGCTTATTGAAATGCCTAAGTTTCTTAGAAGTTTACTGAAAAGTACTGGAGTCGGGAGACTGGTGAAGTGATTTTAAGCATGATCAAGTTTATTCAGGTCCAGAACAAGCATACCTGAGGTGGCCCAGGGGTCGGCTTATATGCACAGCAAAAGCCTTGCCCCAACCGCACCCATACCGCAGGATAGGTTACCCTTCCCGCCACAGACATACATTGGTCTATTTAAATATATACAAGTCCCTGGCTGGAGGATCTTTAGGAGCCTGAGCACTATTGTCCTTTAGCCTCAAATTCAGACCTTCTTGGGCCATGCGGTCAGACCACATGGCCGGTGCCATTACAGGGTGGCTAGACCATTGCTACACACACCTATATTGACATTAGAGTATCGCTGTTCATCTAACCCTAGAATTGCATTCAGGACATAACATTTACTAAAGGGGATTAGCCAGAATAGCCATGATGATTCAAAGCCTCCATGTTCAGGGGCAGTTTACTGTTAATTCCTAGTTGTTGGCCAGCAAAAATGAGGAAGTCTTTGGCTACTGTGCCTTGGTTCTTTGCCACTGTGGGAAAGAGAAGGCTGTACTAGATTGATCCAGCAGGACTTTTCTGATGTCCATCAGTTTTCTGCCTTGCTGCTAGCTCCTTATTGGTAGACGTAAGTTAAGAACATGTTAGATCAGTAGCTGGCTTTGCATGAGCCTCAGCAAAAAAGAAAAAGAAAAAAAAGCCCTGGAACAATGTTAGATTTTTGTGTTATCAGTCTGTCACTGAACCTTTGACTCTTTAAAATTTCCCACTGCTGTTTTATCAATGCTGATGAATCTTTTGTATTGCTTCTTTTGTAAAAAATGTAGAATATATACCCATATGCTTTTAATGTCCGATATAAAATAAATAATATATGTAGCATAGCTGCCTCTTTTAAAATGGTTAGTAAGACAAGAAAGCTCAGACATTAGCCTTTCTCCTTGCCTTTAAAGTTCAAGGTTTTATGAGTGATAACCAAACCTGGAGGTCAGACACTTGATGACAACTCAATTGGAAGTGAAATCTGAAGAAGTGAGCTGGCAAATACAGAAGGTGCAGACGAAGCAAGACCTTTTAGAGTACATGGTCACAAGATTGGAGCTGGAGAGGGCAGCATATGTACTGAGATTCCAGAATATCCCCGAAAAGAAAGACAAAGAGATTAAATTCAATATGGCGCAAAGGCTGGCAGAATTCTTAGAGGAAGATATACAAAAAATTCTTGATGAAATAGATGTGGTATTTCGAATGAACTCTGCATATGCAAGAAGGAATAAGGTTCCTAGAGAAGTCCACGTAAGATTTTACAAGAAGCAGATGAAAGAAAGCATATTGAGAAAAGTAAATTAGAAACCATTTGAAGTACAAGGAACTGAAATTAAAGTTTTAAAAGAAATCCCATGGCGAATAAGGGAAAAAAGAAGAAATTATACAAGACTTACAAATCTACTAAAACAAAATGAAATTCCTTATAGATGGTTGTTACCTGAAGGGGTCCTATTTACCTATGAAGGTAAAATAAACAGATTGAACTCAATATTTAAAGTGGAAGACTTTCTGATGACACACAGAGAAGACTTAGGAGACCAAGAAGAGGAATTAGAAGAGGAGGCCCAAGAACAAGGGGCTGCAGGACCAAAAACAGAATCCAGCAGGAAACAATCCAAGGCTTTACTACTTCAAGTAGTTATGAGATTGCAAGACAAGAAAAAAAATTGATCCAAAACTGAAGAAAAAGATGGAAAGGAATAAATTAAGAATAATTTCCATTAATGTCAATGGACTGAATGCCCCTCAAAAAAGAAGACAAACATTCCAACAAATTAAAAAGATGCAACTGAATGTAATCTGTTTACAGGAGACACATATTAAACAGTCTGACCAGAAGTTCTTGGAAGTTAAGAAATTTGGGGAAACCTTTATATCATCAGATAAACAGAAGAAAAAAAGAGGAGTGGGGAGCAAAATTGTAATTTGTGCTGGAAATGGATGGCTCAGATTACCAGCTCATTACATGTATGATAGTTGAGTTTGCCTGTTTGGAAAATACAAATGTGTGTATTTTATAAATGGGATTTATGTAGCATTTAATAGTTCACATACATTATTTTAATCCTTACAATAACTCAGGATGTAAGTCAGTGATGTTCCCTATATTCCAGGTGAGGTTGTTAAGTATGTGGCAGAGATGAGATTCCTTTTGGGGGCTTCCTCATATGTGGCTGGCTCAACTTCTGACCCATAATAGGACATCACACAGAAAGCAGTGAAATGTGTGGGGGGTTGTGGCATATGCAAATAAGGATGTGGCATATGCAAATAAGTTATGCTAATGAATTATGCTAATGAGCTCCTGCACCTCTTTTTCTACAGAGTAATCCCTGTCTAACTCCTTTATTTCTGAAGCAGCCTTCCCCCCATCTTCCCTTAAGCATTCTAAAAAATGACAGTTTTTCACAATCCCTTTCCTCAAACAACCCAAATCTTCCTTTTTTTGGTTAGATCATCGCTATGTCTCCTATCTCCATTATGCATTGGTCACCTGTGATTTCTAACTAAGGGTTGCAGATGTACTTCTTTTCACCTCTTAGTAGGGCCCAATAATTTTTTTGGGGGGGGGGAGGGAATGGGTGCACATTGCTGGGCTGGAGGTGCTAGGGGTCTCCTACCTGAAGGCTCCAGCAATTCATTATTCTGACAGGATACATTTATGTTATTTATTGGTAGTTTTTCCTTTCAGGATTCATGAGATCCACATGTATGGGACAGGACTATGTAAATTGTTTAAAAATGTGTAGGCCCAGAGATATTATACTTGGATCCTGTTTTTTGAGGACATTAGATGCCATCCCACACAGGACTAGATTTCTTGCAGCCATTATATCCCATTACATAGGTCGATGGTGGATCAGGAAAGCTTATAACTTTTCTTCCAGCAGTGTCCATCCAAGTGTCCTACCCACTGTTATTCTCCCCAGCCGATGTAGGCTATATGTAATTTGGGCAGAATCGTACTCCTCTGAAGGAACAAGTTCACAGCTTGAGGCAACTCTGAAGTTCTGCCTTTTTCAATGGAGGCACAGATTTCCTTGTGTGGGGGTCACCTTTAACCAGATTCATCCAGTTTGCTGGCTGTGAGCCATCTTCAAGAGCTGGGATATTATCAAGGTTATCTAGCCAATCACATCCAGATTAGATTACTGTCATGTGCTCTACATGAATGTATGTATGTATTCACTTTCAATTTTTACGTGTTTTATGTGCTTTAAACTGTTTTTAAAAATTTATGTAAGCCGCTCTGAGCCTGCTTTGGCAGGGAGGGAGGGTGGGGAGGGTGGGGTATAAATTCAATACAATACAATACAATATAATAAATAATAAAGCTATCTCTGAAGACGGTTTGAAAACATTCACTGATGCAGCAGGAGTTTTAACTAGCTCAGTTTGCACAGCTACTTGCGTGTCACTGCCACACCACACAGGACTGGATTTTTTGCAGCCATTGTATACTGCACTGCAGTGCATAGTTTAATGGCAGCATGTTAAGCATGATTGATTTCTTACCTCCCCATACTTGGTCGTAAACATGAACTGGCATTGGTCAAGCTGAATCTGTGTAAAGTCTCAGGTACTGTGCATAAAAGCAATACTTAAGACAGCACTCACACAAGCGTTGTAAGCTCATCCAGTACTTAATGTGCTAGACTGCAGTTAAATTCAAACCATTATAGACTCTGCAGTAGTTCTGCTGTAGACTCTGCCATCACATATCATAGCCACTTGAGCCATGAGTTCTTATTAACCATGAATCAGGAGTAATAAAAAGAGGCAGCACCTTGTATCCTGCCACTCAAATATACTGTAATTGTTGGGGTGAAGAGATCTTATTTAGATAGCTTTAGGGGGTAATTAGTAGCTTGATGGAATGAGCTATTAAACTACTGCAGAAACTGACATGCTGCTGACTTAAGGGCACTTAATTATCCATAGGAGGGGGCTGTGATTTCCACTGATTCTACTGCATATCCTAGCTTTGCTTCCAAAGCTGCTCCTGGGGATCCACTGAGCTGCAGTGGGGAAGGAACAACAGAAGTCTCCACCTCCTTTTATGAAAACTTATAGCACCTTGATCTTCAGAACTGTGTGGCTGGATGCACACCGCACTGGATTTGACATGAATTGTCACATGAAGGGTGGTAGCAGTTATGCTAAGTAAGCATGCAAATGCATGCAAATGCTGCATAAAGAATGATTGTTTGCCAAACAGATGTCGGAGCAATGGCAAAAAGTATCATATATTCACTGCAGTAGCCAATTATTTAGAAGTTACAATCAAAATGGAAGATCAGAATGGCATTGAAACTTCACTACCCCGCCACATAATGATAGGCATACACTGATTAATACTGTGGTCTTGGGGGAAATCCAGCGTTCCATGAAATGTCGTGTTGAGCAAGGAGTTTTAATCAGCTTCTCACTGGGATGTGCGAGTCCAGCCCTTAAATGGAACATGTGAGCTCACAGAATATCTCAAATGATCCTGAAATCCAGGATTCACAGAAGCATCTGGGAGTTTTTAAAAATTTATCCTTATCCCCCTACTAGAGGAGAGAATAAAAGTGTTGGTATGTGCATGTTCTGGTTATCTGATGAAGTAAACTCAGACACACAAAAGTTCATGCTGGAATAACTAGGAGTCTTTAAGGTGCCACTGGACTCCTGTTTTATTTTGCTGTGAACAGCCACCTGTTTGGAACTATTAATTTCCATCTGTGACCTAAATCCTGTAAGAGTTGCTCTCAATGATTGCCTTAATCTCATGCTGGCACAACGTATGGATGCTGTAATAAATTGATGAAATCTCTGATGAGCAAACAAGATGCCGAAGAGCTCCTTTTCAGTTAGGGCATACCTAGTCTCTGCCTTTGTCAGTGCCTGAGAGGCACATGCCACTGGTTGCCACTGTGATCCTGATGGGCCTGCAGAATCCCTGCACCAAGCCCAGACTGTGGGACATATGCTGAAATCTTGAATGGCCTTCCTGGCTCACAGAACTTTAACACAAGGGGCTGCAATCAGTTTGGGCTTCCTCTTGTTATGGTTCCCAGAACCATTTATATTTATTTTCAAGAAGCATTTGAAGGGGAGCTGTTTTGGATGACAAGTTTGGTATAAATTTCCCTTGGTAATTAACCATCCCCAGGAATCCCTGAACACTATTTTTGGACTGTGGCCATGACTTCATCTGGACAGCCTCACCTACCCTCTGGTTGGGGTTTACTCCTTCTGAAGAGAGGTCATCATCCAGAAATGCCAGTTTGGATATTCCAAACACACATTTTGCTTTATTTAATTTTAAATGTGCAGCTCAGGTTGTTTCTAAGGTTTCTTCCTGAAACCTCAGATCACGTTCCTCTTTGGTAGAGCCCCAGACCATGATACCGGTCAGTGGGAGTGTCAGCTCCCTTGGTGTGATTGTCTATCATGAAAAAGAGGTGCAGGAGCTCATTAGCATAACTCATTGGCATATGCCACACCACCTAACATACCGAAAGTGTGTCAGAAGGCAACACCCACCCCTCAGGCTCCACTCCACAGGTGAGTGAAACTGACCTGCTCTTCCTCCATTCCCTTCCCCATCCAATACTTTGTGCAATAAAAATAAGCGTAAAGAACACACCCTCGTTCTCTTCCTGCTCCCTTGAAACCACCAGGTTTCAAGTAGACGAGATACCCAGGACATGTGCACCACCCATCCCCTTCCCTCCCCCTCCCCACAACAAGACACCCTGTGAGGTAGGTGGGGCTGAGAAAGGTCTTTTCAGAACTGCTCATGAGAGAACAGCTCTGGGAGAACTTGTGACTGGCCCAAGGTTACACCAGCAGCTGCATGTGGAGGAGTAGGGAATCAAACCCGGTTCTCCCAGATTAGAGTCCAACTCCTGACCACTACACCAAACTGATGGGGTGGAAGCTGCTGAAGGGTTGGTGAAATTTCTCCAGTACTTATGTGCCATGTGCCCAGATAAAAAATGGTATACTTAGAAAATATATATGCCACCTTGAGCAAGTCTCTGGAAAAGCAGCACACAGTCATAAAAGGAACAATGATAAAATTATCAATATTAAAACAAAACATTAAAAACAATAAAGACCCTAGCAGGGCTTTCCCTGGGGTGCTGCGCCTCTGCACTGCTCGGGGAAGCCGAGGAGGGGGTGGGGCTTGGTCATGTGCCCGCCCCCTGGGCTTCTCATTTCTGGAGCTGCGCTCCTGTGCGCTCCCACTCCAACGGACCCCTGATCATGTGAATGATTTTATTACCATAAAATTCAGGAGCTGAGGCAATGCTGAATGGAAGTCACAGAAAGCCGTATCTTTCAAGTATTAAATGTGCAGAGTTTTGAACTTTCCTCTGTAAGCCCTAGCTGTCAAAAGCCAGAGGAGGCTTCTAATTTGTTAACAAAAATGGGCATTTGCAAATTGTGCCATGATTTCTTCCCTTCTGGGGAGAATGAAATGCTCCTGCTTGATAGCCTTGTTGAGACTTCCCATGTCCAAGGAACTCATCCAGTCTGTGGGTTCCTAAATTTTCGGTATAGCCTTTAATGCTTCCATTCTTTCTAATTCTTCCTTGAATTTATCATGCTGTGCAAATGGGACCGTTCTCTAGCCAGGGATGGATCACTGGGGCAATTGCTTCATTAAGTTGAATTGTATGTTTGCCTGCTAAGCAGCCTTCAAATAAGTTTTGATATGTTGATATCAGTATCTTGCATCACTAACACCCTTTTGACTAAATTAAGCTTCTCATATGCTGCCAGACCCAAGAGTCTGTAGGTACTATAAAAATGCAAGCTTATACTTGGTGTATTTATGGGTGACAGTAGCAATACACCATGCCTAGTGCTAGTTAATAGGAATCCAGTTCTAGTTAACTTCACCACCGCAAGACGTTGCAACCACACAGCAGGTTAGAGCTTTAGTTAACATAGAATTTATGCTTTGTATGTAAAAAGTTGCAGATTTGTTCTCTAATATCTGCAGTTAAAGCTCTTAAAAACCAGGTAGGCAAGATCTCTGCTATTACTCAGAGACACTTCTTATTCAGGAAGACTGTACTGGGTGCACAGTAAGTCTGTCTGATTCAGTGTAGGATAATTTCTTGTATTTCCCTCCCTCATAATTTAAGTATGCATTAGCACTGTTTGATGTTTGCCTAGTTTGCATGAGCTGTGCCAGTCCTGCAACCACTCCATCTGCCAAGAGAGCAGACAGACAACTGTGATGTGCTGAAACAATGTGAGTGTTTTGATGCAAAAAATAAGCATTTACAATACTGTATGATTTATTATTTAAGAAAACATTTTTATCCTGCCTTTCCTCATGATTCAAAATAGCTTACAATAATACTTGAACACATTTTCAGTTAAAAACAAAAAAACTAAATTGGCAAACCCCAAATCTCTTCCCTCCTTAAAAGATGCATCCCATTCAACCCCCCCCCCCCAACCCCTGGAAAACAGGCAGGCCTTGCAGCTCCTCCAGAAGATCTCCAGGGAGGGAGGGGGCACCTCACCATGGAGGGAGGCATTCCACAGAGCCAGAACTATGATAGCAAAGGGCCAGGCTCTTGTTGATGCCAGATGGGCCACCCTGATTGGTGGAAATGTTACCACCAATGGCCTGCCCTTGTTGTTTGGGGAAGTTAGCTATATGGCTGAATAGGCTAGAGGGGTACAGGAATTGCACACCACTTGTGAGAGAGCCAGTTTGGTGTAGTGGTTAAGTGCACGGACTCTAATCTGGGAGAACTGGGTTTGATTCCCCACTCCTCCACTTGCACCTGGCTGGATGACCTTGGGCAAGCCATGGCTCTGTACCAGCTGTTCTCTCAAGGACAGCTTGGGCAAGAGCTCTCTCAGCCCCACCTACCTCACAGGGTGTCTGTTGTGGGGAGGGGAAGGGGAAGGAGTTTGTAAGCCGCTCTGAGACTCCAAGTGAGTGAAGGGCAGGGTATAAATCTAATCTCTTCTTCTTCTTGTATACCAAGGTCTGGCACAGGAGGAAAACTCCAGATTTGCAGAGTAAATTAAATAGTTTTTATTAAAGTATTTCCCTAGTTACAAGCACACTGGACGTTCAAAAAGAGCAAGCAATACAGAACGAAGAAGGCAGAGGTGATTGATGGTGAATAGAGGGATCAGTTACTGAGTAATATTACCTGTACAGATGTGCAGACGTCCTTGAAGATAATAGCGCCAAAGGCCAGCGTTATGTGCCATGAGGGGGCAGAGAAAGAGAGTGGGGGATTGTGCATGGACGGATATAGACTTTGGGAAAAAATGCTGACCAATGGGAGAGCCTGAGGGGCGTATCTCAGGTGAGGACAAAAGATTACTTGGGCCAATCCTGGGTCCCAGAGAGTGCGGCATCAGGAGGAGCCAGACCTGGATGTAACCAATGCCATTCCAGAGGGGCAGGGGTAGGCTTAACACTGGCCTTGATTAAATTAGCCAGGTGCTGGGTGGCTAGTTGAATGAGTTTTCTGACCATTAATGGTCCAGTCAGGGTTCCCAAGTATAGACAAAAGGTGGGAGATGATTCGCTAATTAGCATCAGGAAGGATTGCTAAACATTTCGATGTATGATTAGTTTATCTTGGCATCCTGAGGGATGGAGCAGAAAAGAAGCTGGGAGACATAGGCATGAGGTCACACAAAAGGGCTGGGTGAGATACTGGAGACAGGAGGGCTGTTTGCCAGGTGACCTCTGAATAGCCTTTAGAAATGCAGATACCTACCTAATGGAACCTATTGTTTCGTATGCATACCTCTTCTGAGTGGGCGGGGGGCGGAACTGGAGGTTTGTTCTGAGGGTGCCTGGCTGCCACCTGAAAATGGAGACTCTGTTTCCAGTAGGGCTGCCAAGTCCAACTCCGGAAATATCTGAGAACTTTGGGGGTGGAGCCAGGAGACTTTGGGGGTGGAGCCAGGAGACTTCTGTGATGTCACTTCCTGTGATGTCACTTCCAGGTCAAATGGCAAGTGATGTCACTTCCCCTTCAGATGATGTCACTTCCAGTACATTGCACCAAAATCCCACCTCTTCCTGTGATGTCACTTTCCAGGCACTCCCCCAAACCCGCCTCTCCCTTTCAAAAATTAAAATTTAAATTCAGTGTCATATATACATTTCTACCCCCACCTTTCCCCCATTTTACATTACCTCTAGGCTTTTAGGCCTCCTTCCAGTGCAAAAATAACAAAAAGCTTTAAGAAACATAAAATGCTTTAATTTAAACATTTAACAATCAGAAGGAAAAAACAAGCAAACAACACATGTCAAACAAGTGAAAAAAAAACAAGAGAAACTGTCATGTTTATGTTGCTTTCTGCTTTTGGGAAATAAAGCGATATTTATGTTGGCTCCTTGCTGCTTTCAGCAACTCTGGTTTTGATTTTATAAAGTTGCAGAACTCTTCACATGACATCCTGAAATTCAGTTTCACCTGAAGTTCCGCTTTAACAAGGCTGTCACTCAGGCAGTTTCTTTCCTTGCTCCAGAGCTGCGTCATTAGGCTGAAGACCCTCTCGCAGTAGGCATTGGATACAGGGATAGACAGTACAAAAGAGACCAGCTTACACAGATGGCTGTCATGACTGTCGGGAATGCGCCTAAACATCTCAACCCATCTCAGGTCTATCCTCTCTTCCTGTGAGGAAATCTCTTTTTGGCTTTTTGATACAATACAGACATCATCAAAAAGTTTGTCTGTGTCGATTACATCAGGGCCAAAATCCAAAGTTTTGACAAGACTTTGCAAATGATCCCAATTCACAGGCCTGTCAAGTGAGAACAGTGACATGTCTTTGAAAATTGATGTTTCAAAATTATACCATTTCTCAAGGTATTCAATACAACTTGAGAGTGTTTGGTCCACTTCTTTTTGGAATTTTGACTTTTGATTAGCAGAGACATTGACTAGAATGGCTGCAGCAGATCTTCCATAAAATTTGTTCTCTCTCCTCCCCTTAAGTTTGTCACGAAGGTTATCCAAGATTCCGTGGAGTTCAACGCAGCTAACATTGGCACTTTCCAGTTTTTTTACAATTGAACTGAACAAGGCCATCAAATTGTGTAGGAAGTATACGTAACACAGAGGAAGAGATGACTCCTCCTCTGGACTGAATCCTTCCCACAAATTTTTTTCACTTGCTTTTTCCCCACTTGACAGGAAGTATGCCCTCAGTGCGGGCCAGCTTTGAAGAACCCGTTCAACTGCGGGCATAAGTGACAACCACCGTGTTGGACCATGCCGAATCGGATCTTTATATTCTAGGTCTACAAATTCAAAAAAGGATTTCAGGGAGTCTGTACTTTTGGCTGAGCATGAGAACTCACTATATATTTGCAAGACAAAGACTTCTACATTAAAACTCAGTTCTCGCTTCCCAGTTTTAAGGCAGTTATGAAGAACATGGCATTTGCAGCCCACGTCTATCAGCCGCTTGTTGAGCTGCTTACGTTTCTGGAACACTGACTTGTGTTTCCCAAAATTAACTGCAGCGTTGTCAGCAGCATAAGATGACACTCTGTCCAAACTGAGACCATTGTCCTGTAGCTGTGAGAGTTCTGCTCAAAGTAGTCAAGGATCAGATCTTGGTTGGTTAACCACAGTTCTTTATTGCCTATTCCTACATTAGTACAGCATCTCGGGTTATTGTCAGAGATGAGACAAATAATACAAGCGGGTCTATTATACCATTCCAAGGAGTTTGAATTACCCATAGATAGCCAATCCCCTTAAGGGAAAATTGGCGGGCTAAAAGGTGGCTTGACCGTTTGGTTCACACAGGAAAAAAGTGAGGTGTTAAGCAGTAAATTTCCCTTCTCAAACCAGACCCCTCAGATGTAGCGAGTTCACATAACAATTCATGGCTCCAAGGTTCTTTTGCATGAGATAAGAGATGAGAGGCATCCTCCCCTTGAAGTTACTGCCGGGGCAGCTGGAATGCGGAGGCAGAGATGAGAGGCCTCCTTGTTCTCACAAATCATGGTTGTCACCCTCCCGACCAAGACAGGATTAATACATAGGGTCCAATACATAATGCATAATGGTTACATAGGTTCCAATAAACTCTAGATACATAGGACAGCTAAAGGCATGCATGCAAGAATACATTGGCTGAATTGACAGATTCTGACACCCTGCCCTCCCCATAATCCTCTTCACCTAGCTTTATCAGGGAACATTTTATGAAACAGTTTAATCAGTTTAGGAGCATGAACATGTTCTGAGCGAATCCATTCATTGTGTTCTGGGCCGAAATCTAACCATCTAACTAAGTAATATAATCGGCCTCTTCGCATCTTGGAGTCGAGGATTTCAGTTATCTCGAAGTGAGGACTCCCCTCCTTCATCAGTGGAGGAGGAACTGGAGGAACTGGATGCCAAGTGTTCGGCCCAGGATCTTTCTTCAACAGGCTGAAATGAAACACAGGGTGCACAGAACTTAGTGATTTAGGCAGTTCCAGTTCAAAAGACACATCAGAGATTTTGCGTAGCACTTTATAAGGTCCAACATATTTCCATCCCAGTTTCCTGCTGGGCTGCAGCCCATGGATATTTTTGGTAGAGAGATAGACAGAGTCCCCGGGCTGAAGATCCCATCCCGGGGCTCGCCCTCGATCAGCATATTTTTTGTAGTCCTCTTTGGCATGGTCCAATGCTTTGCCTATTAATGGCCAGGAGTCTTGGAGACTGGACCACCACTTTTTGAAATCCGAGGGGGTGGCTTGAGGGGCCTCCTCAATAGTAGGCAATGGTTTTCCTTCAAAACCCCCCACTGCCATGAAAGGGGAAACTCCTGTGGATGAGTGCACTGCGTTATTGTAGCTGTATTCTGCAAATGGCAGCAATTCCACCCAGTTATCCTGGTGATAATTTGTGTAACATCTCAGGAATTGCTCTAGAATTTGATTAGTTCGTTCGGATTGGCCGTCGGTCTCTGGGTGGTAACCCGAGCTTAGGGCGGGTTCTATATCCATTAGTTTCAAAAGCTCCCGCCAGAAGGTGGCAACGAACTGACTCCCGCGGTCCGAAACCACTCTCTTCGGAAAAGCGTGTAATTTGATCACGTGATTGAAGAAAGCTTTGGCCATCCCTTTGGCTGTGGGCAATTGCTTGAAGGGGGTGAAATGTGCTTGCTTTGAGAAAGTGTCCACCACCACCCAAATCACTGTTTTTCCCTTAGAGGGGGGCAAATTAGTGATAAAATCCATGGCTATAGCTTCCCAGGGTCTTGACGCGGTGGGTAGGGGGTGCAATAATCCCGGGACTTTCCCCCCCCGTTTTTTGCACATTAAACAGGTCTGACATGCCGAGACGAAGTCTGAGACGTCTCGGCGCATGCGCGGCCACCAGAACTGACGCTGGATCAAATTAAGAGTCTTTAGGAAACCGAAGTGCCCGGCTAGCTTTGATGAGTGGCAGTTTAACAAGATTTCCTTGCGCTTGGCCTTAGGCACCACTAGTTTGTCCCCATGTAGCCAACAGTGGTCCTCCCTCTTGGAACATTCCTCCAAAGCCTCCAGTTCCTCTATCTCTTCAGGAGCATAATCCCCCCCCCAATTGCATTTCCCAGTGTCCAACTCTGCCTTCTTTGCTTGGCTCCGGGTGACTACCACCCCTCCTAGTTGTTGGGGGGAGAACATGGAATCAAACACCTCTTCCTTTACACTCTCATGTTGGGGCAACCTGGACAATGCGTCTGCCAAGGAGTTAGCCTTCCCAGGAAAATGTTTAAGCACAAAGTTAAACTTGGAAAAGAAATCAGCCCATCGCAGCTGCTTAGCGTTGAGGGACCGCTGAGTGCGCAACGCTTCCAGATTCTTATGATCAGTCCAGATTTCAAACGGAGTCTGCGCCCCTTCTAGCCAATGGCGCCACGTAGTGAGCGCTAACCTAATGGCTGCGGCTTCCTTGTCCCACACCGACCAATTCCTTTCCGTCTCGTTAAATTTTTTCGAAATGTAAGCCAAGGGGTGCAACTTCCCTTCCGAGTCCCTTTGTAAAATGGCCCCCCCCATGGCTACATCAGAGGCATCTATATGAATTATAAAATCCTTCGTTTCGTCAGGGTGTGCGAGAATGGGCTCTGAAGTGAAAAGAGTCTTTAAAGTCTCAAACGCCCTCTGACACTCCCCGCTCCAAGCCAATTTTTCTCCTGGCTTCCCGGCCTCGGGCCCCTTCCCCTTTGTTTTTAATAAGTCCGTTAAGGGGAGAGTGACTTTGGCAAAGTCCTTGATGAAGGTTCGGTAAAAATTACAAAATCCCAAGAGGCTTTGCAATTGCTTTCTCGTTCGCGGAGCCTCCCATTGCACCACAGTCTCCACCTTCCCCGGGTCCATTTCCAACCCCTTCTGAGAAATGCGGTAGCCCAGGAAGTCCACAGACTCACGGTGAAACTCACACTTAGACAGTTTCACATATAGCTGGTTTTTTAGTAGGGTTGAGAGAACTTCCCTAACCAAAGTCACATGCTCATTCTTATCAGTAGAATAGATCAAGATATCATCTATGTAACATAACACGCCCTTAAATAGATGCTTGTGCAACACTTCGTTGATTAAACTCATAAAGACCCCGGGCGCGCCACTTAAGCCGAACGGCATCACTAGGTATTCAAATTGCCCCAAGGGGGTATTAAAGGCAGTCTTAAATTCATCCCCTTCCCTGATGCGCACCCTGAAATAGGCATCACGTAGATCCAACTTGGTAAAAATCCTCCCCTTGGCCGCTTCCGCCAAGAGGTCCTTTATTAACGGGAGGGGATAGGCGTTCGTGGTGGAGACTGCATTCAACCCCCGGTAGTCGGTGCATAGTCGTAAGCCCCCATCCTTTTTCTTTCGGAACAGCACCGGTGCGGCATAGGGGGATTTGGCTGGGCGGATGAACCCCCGTGCTAGATTTTTGTCCAAGAACTTTCGCAACTCTTCCCGTTCCACCGGGCTCATGGAGTATAATTTCCCTTTTGGGAGTTTTTCTCCTGGGAGGAGTTCTATGGCACAGTCCGACAGTCGATGGGGGGGCAACTCATCCGCCTCAGTCTCGCTGAACACTTCCAGCAAGTCTCTATACTCTTTAGGCACCATGGTAGGGGTGAGAGCGAGCGTGGGGGCCGGGAGAGGAGGGGTCGGAGGTCCGGGTCCCCATCCTGGATCCCATCTATGGCTCTGGCAGCGTTCGTCCACCCACGAAATTTTCCCTTCGCTCCATTTTATGTAGGGGTCGTGCGCCCCGAGCCACGGGCTGCCCAACACCATAGGGAACTGGGCGTTTGGGGTGATGACGAAAGCCCGCTTTTCCCAGTGCTCCCCCGTCCCCAAAATCAAGCTCTCAGTCTCTGCTATGCATTCCTCCTTCATCTCCGACCCATCCATCTGAGTGAACTTTAGGGGTTCCAATAACGGGGTGACTTTGGGTCCCAGCCCTTCCACTACTAGGGGGCTGATCAGGTCTCGCGCACACCCAGAGTCAATTAAAGCGCGAACCCGCATGTGGGTACCCGATCCAGGGGTCACCACCGTCACTACCATATATAACGGGGCCGGGGATGCTCACCGGAGATGGCGCTTCTTGGCGGGGGACCTGCAGCTCTGCGCCGCTCACTGCAGGCTGTTGGAGTTTCCCGACATCTGCGTTTCCATCCGCTCCAGCTCTCCCTGGTCACCGGCAACCCCTTCCAGCTGCAACGCCCGGGGTTTCATTGGTGTTTTTCCACGGCTAGGGGTGCTCCCCGCTCCGGGGGTTGAGGTCTTCGGGCCTTTCCCCCCTCCTCTCGGGCAAGCGGAGGCGAAATGGCCACTCTCCCCACACTTCATGCACAGCCCTTGTCGAAACCTCGCATCTCGGACATCTTGCACACTGGATCGGGGCTTTGCTCTGGGGGCTGCTTTGCTGGCCCCCGTTACCGACGCTCCCATCTTGATCAGGGCGAATCGCTCCTCCATGTCGATGGCGGCTCTCATCCAGGTGTTCAGGGTGCCCGGGCGGCCCCCCAACAGCACGGTCTCGTAGATCTCTGGATTCAGGCCCTCCCAATACTTCTCCATGAATAGCTCCTCCGGCCACCCATGGATCTTGGCCGCGATGCGCCTGAACTTGTCAGTGTAGTCCCTCACCGACGATCTCCCCTGGAACAGCTTTCTTAGTTGATTGCGCGCCTTTTCTTCACCCAGGGGGTCCTCGAACTGATGGCGGAGGGCCCACATGAAGTTGTTCAGGGAACGCAATTCAGGCCCGGGGTTGTCGTGCAGGCTCACATACCAGTCGCTGGCAGTGTCTTTCAGCTTGGACCCGATGTAACCAATCCGTTCTTTCTCGGTGGGATAGAGGTGGCCCCAACTGTCCAGGAATCTCCCTATCTCCAGCATGAAGAAACGTAGCTTCTCCGGGTCCCCATCGAAAGTGGTCGTCAAAGGGTTGGAGGGGGCTGGGCGGGCGGCCGGCGCGGCCGGGACCGGGGCAGGCACTGGAACGGGCCCTGGCGCTGGAACCGGGACGACCGGCTGGACTGGCTGCGCCGGGAGAGCGGGCGCCTGCGGCTGGACCGGAACCCCTCCGGGCGCCGGCGGTTGTAGTGGGGCTCCTACCCCTTGACCGGGGAGGGCTCCTTGCACTGCTCTCATAGCATCGCGAAATTGGTGCTGGAGATCGAGGGCCAACTCGCGGAGCTCGGCGGTGAGTTGAAGCCGCAGATCTCCCATCATCTGATCCAAAGGGACCGTCGGCTCCTCGCGATACGGATCGGGTCCATACAGATCCATCCCCTCTCCTTCGAGAGGCGGGCGACGTGGCCCTCCACGGTAGATTGGCTCGCGATCGTCTCCTAGGTAGCTCGGTCTCCCTCGATCGAGCTGGTCTCCGGTGAGCGAAACTCTCACCCCCTTCCGGTCGTGCACCCACGAATCCACGGTACGCTGACCGAAATGGCTCCATGCGTACTTGGGGGTCACGCTCTGATGAGTAACCGGGCGTCGCGGGATGTAGTAAGCCCCCTGGCTCGTGGTCACCGGCACTTCGGGACCTCCTCCGCCGCCACCACCCCCGTTCCCCGGATCCGCCGGGGTAGCGGGAGTCTCTTCTGGAGCAGTAGGCTTGAGGGGGACCGCGTCGTCGTCTGACATGGTCAGGAACGGCTGAGTCCCAATCACAGATCTCTGACAATCTGTGAGAGTTCTGCTCAAAGTAGTCAAGGATCAGATCTTGGTTGGTTAACCACAGTTCTTTATTGCCTATTCCTACATTAGTACAGCATCTCGGGTTATTGTCAGAGATGAGACAAATAATACAAGCGGGTCTATTATACCATTCCAAGGAGTTTGAATTACCCATAGATAGCCAATCCCCTTAAGGAAAAATTGGCGGGCTAAAAGGTGGCTTGACCGTTTGGTTCACACAGGAAAAAAGTGAGGTGTTAAGCAGTAAATTTCCCTTCTCAAACCAGACCCCTCAGATGTAGCGAGTTCACATAACAATTCATGGCTCCAAGGTTCTTTTGCATGAGATAAGAGATGAGAGGCATCCTCCCCTTGAAGTTACTGCCGGGGCAGCTGGAATGCGGAGGCAGAGATGAGAGGCCTCCTTGTTCTCACAAATCATGGTTGTCACCCTCCCGACCAAGACAGGATTAATACATAGGGTCCAATACATAATGCATAATGGTTACATAGGTTCCAATAAACTCTAGATACATAGGACAGCTAAAGGCATGCATGCAAGAATACATTGGCTGAATTGACAGATTCTGACACCAGCACACTGAAGAGCTGTGCTGCAATCGCCTCACTGATCTCCTCGTTGTCATTGTAGAAGTCAAGCAATCCTTCTTTAATTCCCTCTGTTACAGAAAAGTAACGAACAGTCACAGGAAAGAATTTCCTATTTCCCTTGTTGGAGGCGTCACAACCTATTGAAAAAAAGTGTGCAGCATTCAGGTCCTCCAGCAACAATTCCAATGATTTGGGTGCCAAAACGTTCTCCACGATGCTGGTAGCTTTTGTCCGTCCACAAGACATCTTTTTTGCTGTGCCAGAATCAGGCAACATTCTTGGCAGCAGTTTATTTGTGCAGTCTTGACTTGCATAACTATGATGGTGCATTACACTGTGATATACTGCTATCACTTCAGCTGCAGTAACCTGATTTGCTTCCGAGGAATCTGGTTGTTCAAAGAAGGTTCTCAGTTGTGGTGTTTGTCTGTACTGCTTCTCCTCTTCTTTGTGCCTCATACCTTTTGCATGATTTATGAGGGCACCTTTCCCCTCATAATGCACAGATATTGCGCGGTGGCACCAAACACATATTGCTGATTCTAAGTCTTTTTTACGAAGCCAGCTTTTGAATTGACTTTCTCTCAGCCATTCGTCTTTAAAAACTGAAAGGTATTTTTTCCGTTTCGCTTCACCACTGCCTGATGGACCTCCACTGCTTGATGGACCTCCTCCACTATCCATGACTTTTCTAATTTCTGATGGAATCCAAATCCTGAGTACCAAAATGCGGAAGGGGAAATCAGCAATCACAGATAGCCTCTCATTCCTTTAAGGTGGAGCTCACAAATACAGATGATATTTACTTGAAGTATATTTTACATTTCTATCCAATGGGGACCCAAAGGGGCTTACATGATTTTCTTCTCCTCCATCCCATCCTCACAAAAACCACCCTGGGAAGTGGGTTAGGCTGGAAGTTGCCTAGCAGCTTCCCATGGCAGAAGTAGGGATTCAAAACTGGGTCTCCCAGATGGTAGTCTGGCACTCCAACATCTTAATATTTTCAGGTACCTGTCCATACATCACAAATGAACCATATTTCCCTCTATCCCACCTTTACCCATACTCACAGACTGTGCTAGCATGGAAGCTTGCTAGATAATATCACTTAATTCACAACAAATCTGGGCTTCCCCCTTAAACATTGGAAGCCATTCCCAATCTGGTAAGACTCAGTCACTGCTCTTTTCTCAGGTCACACACACACTGCAAGCCTCAGAAGCTCTATCAACACTCAGGTAACTCTGTGGCCAAGTATGTCACTCACATTCCCTTTGCCACAAAAAAGAATTTACAACTCTTTATGCTTCAGGAACTTGACAATTTGAAAGCTTAAGATAATCACACTAGAGCAGGTATGACACCTGATCTTAGCCATAAGGCCAAGAAGTGTTCCTCTATGTCCACCAACTGGGAGGGGAGGAGTACATAACTAAAGGTATGCATATATCACCCCTACCCAAAATCCTAACCAGCAGCCCTAGTTACCATCATATAATGATACAACCTTGGGATTGCTAGGCACCCCCTGACCAGTGGCAGGTGTGGAGGGTCAGGTTGCCAGCCAGGAGACTTGGGGAGGACAGGGACCTCAGTGGAGTACGACACCATATGCGCATCCTCCAAAGCATCAGTTTTCTCCAGTGGAACCCACTTTTGTAGTCTGGGAAAATTCCCAGGTCCCAATTGGAGGTTGACATCCCTCCAACAACTATCTCCTTAAAATAATTCTTCAGAAATGAGCTTACTGGAAAGACTCAGGCAACTCAAGCTTTCAAGTTCAGCTCCCTTCTGTGAAATAAATAAAAAACCCTGTTCAATATTTGCTTCTCATCATTTCTGCCTCTTGTATTTGCGTATGTTGGTGGTGTGTGTTTCAAGTGGGTTTCCTGTCAAATTTCATATCAGTCAATACACTTCATCAATCCTTTCCATCATGCAGGGGTCAGGCCAGGGGACGTGGACTCTGAGACGACCACATTGGGCACTTCTTATGATTTTAAATAAGACTGATTTTGCAAATTCCCTTAACAGAAGTTAGTTATATTTTGGCTGATAAAAAACCCAGAGAAAGTGTTCTTGCTCTGTAAATTTAATGTGTCGGTAGGCCATAAGGGTTCTAAAGTGCTAGTTTGTTTTTATATATGCAAGGCTGCTCAGCCTATGCCTAAACTACAGGATGTTCCATAGAAGCATTAGAGTAATCAAAGTCATCTAAAATCTCACCACCAGAAAAGAGAACAAGATCATCTTTGAAATCCCCAAGAGCTGCATAACACAGAAGAAGTAGGAGGGGAAAAAATTCTCCAAAAACTACATTCTGTACCAAAAATACAGCTGTAACTTACCTTCCAAAAGTATTTCTCTCTGAGCTCCTTGGGATATTCTGACAGACCATACACCACGAGATCAAAAAATACAAACACGGGAAAAGCAAATGAAGAATGCAGTTTTGCTGTTACTAACACCTGACAGCAAGGGCCTCCAATAAACAATGCATTCAGACTAGACTCAGTTTACAGAACTGGAGAACAATGCAAACAAATGGCCTGGTAAGGTAGCAAAAACAGTTTAAGCATGTCATAACAGAGTCCTGCCAAAAGTGAAGCCCTTTTCACTGATTTCAGTAGGAAAGAGAAGCACATACTGAAATGTTCCACTGAAATCAACAAGGTTCAGTGTGCTTAATTTTGACCAAATGAGACCATATGTCATATGAAATAAAAAAAAGTTGAAGTTATTCCATGTTGCTTAACTTTAACAGTAATTCCTAAGCCTGACAAGGTTGAAGTCCCTAGCCTAGGTTATACAGCCAGTTCGTAGTAGAACTTGGAAATGAACTCAGATCAGGTTCTCTGGAAGATCTTTCAATGTGTGCAGAGTGTTTTCCACACTGTGTTCATATGCAGCAATTAGGCACTACAGATATTGTACTACAGTGGTGTTTAATCAAAGGCTTGGCTGGATGTTCTCCTGTTCCCTTGGTTTTCTTTCTGTCTTCTGTCCTGATTTCTATTCAGGTGGCTATCTGTCTGAGCTACTCTTAGCTGTCGTTTTCACATGATAACCCAGTGCTTTTTTCTCCCCCACCCGTTTTTTTTAAGTTCCATATTTAACTAACCTCATATTTCCATGGAAGAGCATTACATGAGAGCAAAGAATCTTTCCTTTGACATTGTCAGTAACTCTTATTTGTTTTAGAAATATCCACCTATATCTTTCCTTAGCGTATATAATCTCTAGGTGTGACAAACAACATTTGCAGTGCATAAATGATTCATTGTCATTTATGTGATTCTAAAATGTTGTCTTAAAAAATCCTCTTCATATCCCAGTTGGAATCTTATAGCAACAGATAACGAAAGAGGGAAACAGAATCTCTGACCAGGCCAGGCACTCCTACCTGAGGATATTCTGCTGCTGGTATTTGTACCTTGAAGTGTGTTTGTTTTTGCTGGGCAAATACTACCTGAGGGGTGCTTTGGTGGCTGATCAGGGACCAGCCAGGAAAATAAAGAACCTTAAGTAGATCCATGGGACTCAGGGTGATCCCACCAAAGGACTCCCATGTGGTGGTGTCCCTCATGGCCCAGAGAGTAAAATCAGGACCATTGGAGCATGCCTTTCTTCATAGGGAAAATTTTCCAACCCTTTGATCATTCTAGTTGCCCTTTTGTGCATTTTTATAAATCTCTTCTCTGGCAGTCCTACTTTTTCCCCTCAAATATGCTTAAAGGAAAAATTTCCTGGTATAAATGTCAAGGCTAGTCCTCAGTTCAGAGACCAGAGGAAATTCAGAAGGAAGAAACCCCCAGCCCCACTTTCTTCTAGAACAGGTCCCAACTCTAAATGGAAATGGTGGCAGTGGGCTCGCTTGCAGGATTCAGTCTATCTACCACCCACACAGGAGGGCTCCTGGCTGTTCCCCTTCGCTGGCCCAAGACACTGACCACAGAGAGACCTGATGAAGCTGCAGGAAACCCCTGAGGGCAGCCCAGAACACAATACGGGGAGGACATTCGCCGCCTCCCCTCTCCTTGTCTCCCCGAGGGAGGGAAACAGCCAGGGAAAGAAGGGGGAAAGGAAGTGACTGCAGCGTGCGGCCGCCGCCGCTCCACTAGGCGCTTCAGCAAGCCTGGTGGGGGGAGGGTTCCTCACCTGTGCTGTGCAGCCAGGGGTTCTTCTGTGGCTCCCACCCACACAGGAGGGCTCCTGTTCCCCTTCGCTGGCCCAAGACACTGACCACAGAGAGGCCTGATGAAGCTGCAGGAAACCCCCGAGGGCAGCCCAGAACCGTACAATCTCCTTTCCCTTTCCTTCCCCACAGCAGACACCCTGTGAGATAGGTGGGGCTGAGAGAGCTCTCTCGAGAACTGCTCCTGAGAGAACTTGTGACTGACCCAAGCCAGCAGCTGCATGTGGAGGAGTGGAGAATCGAACTTGGTTCTCCCAGATTAGAATCTGCGCTCCAACTGGCTCTCCTATTCCTATAGTTTGGCCCTTATGTATCACAGGTCTTGTGCTTTAACAGGTATCCTTGCTCACCCCTGCCATATGATGGAGTGACTGAATTGAAAAAATGGGTCAGGTATCCTGTGTGAGAAGTTGGCTAAAGCTTAGGGTTGCTACCCTCCAGGTGGGGCCTAGAGGCCTTCCAGAATTACAAGTGATCTCTTTAAAGCAAACGGCTGCTTTGGAGGCTGGACTCTCTGCAGGGTTTCCAGCTCCAGGTTGAAAACTTCCTGGTGATTTGGGAGTGGATCCTGGAGAGAGTGGGGTTTGGGGAGGGGCCTCGGCAAGGTATAATGCCATAGAATTCACCCGCAAAAGCAGCCAACCCCCCCCCCCCGGGAACTGTAGTCTGCAGATGAGTGGGAATTCTGGGAGATCCCCAGGTCCCACCTGGAAGCTGGCATCCTGCCAAACCTTTTAACTGGCGATGCCGGGGATGGGACTTGGGGCCTTCTTCTGCATGCCACATGGAGGCTCTCCCCGTGGTGGGTCACTGCCCCGTGCCCCTCCCAAAGGCGAGCTTCACCGGATTGGACGGCGCCCCGACGGAACATGTCGTGCCAACCAGCCTCCCCGAAGTGCCAGCTTGCCAGTCCCCCCCCCCGCCCCCAGCAGAGGCCCGTCGGTGCCAGGCCGTGAACTTTGGCAGCGCGACAAAGCCACACCGCCGGGCCCGGCCGCCCGCTCTGTTCCCGGCCGGCAGGAGGAGCCTGGCTTGCTCCGCGCGATGGAGGAGGGAGGACTCCCTTGTGCCTAGGGTGCGCGGCTGCGGCGGCGTGTGCAGGCCAGCAGGGACTCACTCGGTGGCTCGGGCGGACTGCAGCGCTGGGGACGAGCCCGTCTGTCGCACGGGCCAGGGAAAGCCCCCCGATGATGTGGACTTCTCTGTGGACGGTCACCCTCGGGGGGGCCCTGGCGCCGCTTCTGGGTCCTGGCCGCCGCTGTCGGGAAGAATGCAATACGGGGCTCCTGGGTCTCTTTGGCTGTTCAAATAGCAGCCCCCCCCCGGCCTCTCTAGCGAGCCGCTCGCTCAGTTTAACCCTTTCAGTGCTGCAGTGGAGCGGGAAAAGCTTTTTTTCAAGAGGCGCAGCGCCCAGACTCGAACGGACGGGACGGACTTCAGCCAGGCAGCCCTCAGCCACCTCCTCTAATGCAGCTCGACGGGGCTCCTCGGGTGGGAGTAACTGCAAGGGGCGGCACTGCGGGTGGGGGGGGGTACCCCCGGCTGTTCAGCCCTCTCCACAGATGGGGCGGTTGAGCGGACATTAGCCGCCTCCCCTCTCCTCGTCTCCCCGAGGGAGGGAATGGGAAACAGCCAGGGAAAGAGAAGGGGGAAAGGAAGCGACTGCGGCGTGCGGCCGCCACCGCTCAACTAGGCACTTCAGCATTCAGCAAGCCCGGTGGGGGGGAGGGTTCCTCACCTGTGCTGTGCAGCCACGGGTTCTTCTGCGGCTCCAGAGTCCAGGGGCTCCACGTGGCGGCGGCGGCCTGGGAGGGAATCAGTCAAGCGAGAGTCAGGCTGACGAGGACGGCACGTCGGCGAGGGAGGGAGGGAGGCAGCTGCCCTGGCTCGGTCACTGTTTGCCACACACCTGCCGAAGGGGAGAAGGCACCTTAGTGCCTTTCACTTTCCCTTCCCGCCCGCGCTCTGTGACCCTTCCTTCCCGAGTCCGAGGCCACATGTGAGGAGCGAGCAGCAGAGAGCACCCTCATCTCTATGGCTTTCATAGCCATAGAGATTGGAGGACTGAATGAAAGAGCGTCACTTTCCCGGTCGCCATTTTGTCCCCCGGGGCCGAATTTTTTAAAAGCGGGTGACAGGGCTTAAAGTCGGTGTTTCCCCCGGCCCCGGCGGGGGCTTGGTGTGAGACTTCTGCTCAAAGTAGTCAAGGATCAGATCTTTGTTGATGAAACACAGTTCTTTTATTTCCAATCTCTACATTGGTACAGGTTCTCGGGTTATTGTCAGAGATAATGCATATGACAGAAGCAGGTCTATTATACCTTTCAGAGCACTTTGAATTGCCCATAGGTAACCAATCACTAAAGGGGAAAAACGGCGGGCAAAAGGGGTCTCTGGCCGTTTGCTTCCCACAGGAAAGAAAGTGAGGTGTTAAGTTGTAAATTTCCCTTCCCAAACCAGACCCCTTAGATGTAACCATATTCACATAACAATCGTTGGCCTCAAGGCTTTCGCACGTTGATAAGAGATGGGTTCTGTCCTCCCTTGGCGTCCCAGCCGGGATGAATGGAATGCGGAGGCAGGAGTGTGAGAGGCCCATTGTTCCCATACTTTGAAGTTGTCATTCTCCCGGGCAAATAGTTACACTGATCAGGCCCGGTCAGGGCCATAAACCTGGGGTCACATAGCTTACATTTATACTGGCCAAAGCTAGGGTTACATGGTAGGCATAGGGGCAACTAGAAATGCATGTATACATACTGGGTGCAGGTACAGGTTGTCATAGAAAATGCATAAGCAACAGAGCAATAGAAAGTATAGCAGCAAACCCCAGAAAACCTTGTCTGAATCAGCAGATTCTGACACTTGGCAGGCCTAGTTTCCAGAGCTATGATTTGTTCAGTGTTTTCAGGTCTTCCTTCGCCTGAGTTTTGTGGGTCTCTGGTTCAGGTTAGAAAGTGGGGTGCCCCTGCTGTTGAGGCTACTCTAGGGTAAAGGCAGCACCTCTGGTATACAGGATTGCCAAAAGACACCTGCCTGTGTCAAATATGAAAAAGGAAATATTCCTCCCCCCGTCCAACTTTAAGTGAAAATTGTCCACCAGTGCAGCTAAAGTCATCTTGATACCCAACTCAGGCCTGAAACCACACTGAACTCTGTTAAGGACAGATGTGTTATCTAGGAGTTCCTGGATACTGCTACCACATGTTCTATAACCTTCCCTAGTAAAGGTAAATTGGATTTTGGCCTATAATTGGCCACCTCATCCCTAGCCAATTATAAAGTATTGGAGTTGGAGATGCTTCAACTAAAATCAGCTCATAAAGTTTATTGAATGGAGAAGATGACATGCTGGATGGAGGTCTGGGAGTCTGCTTATATTCCCACTTTAGCCACACCCCCGGCCTTGCCTGATACAGTGGATAGGTGCAGTTTCCTGTGGTAGCACCCCATAGGTCCCTTTTTGGATCCCTCATGCATGCTTGGGCTAAATTACGATCCAGTCGGGCTATTGTCTGCCAGATCAAAGCTCCAGTAGTTAGCCCGACCATGTGCATTGCGGTGACCACATGGTGGTCGCCATTAAGGACATTACACATCTCCCCCCATATTTCAGACCCACCCTAGCAAACATAGTCTTTTAAGTAAGGTGGCCACCATCATTCCCAATCTGATCGGTGTGTACCGTTGTGAATGGTGGCGGTTCAGGGGCTGCTGCAGGTCGTACTGGGGCTTGTTCCGATGGTTCTAGTACCTGCTGGATGTCCTGGGGTGAGCCTACCATGGGCGGAGGCTGTGGTGTGTCTGCTGCTGGGTCAGATTGTCTGCTACCTTCCAGGCCAGGAACGGGAGTCTTGTCCTTGGCCTCCTCTGGTGTGTCGGTGTCAGGGGCCCTGAGTCTGCGGTGGAGTTGGTCAGTGTGACACTTCCACACCTGACCCTCTTCTCCTGTGACTTCATATGAGAGGGGTCTGGTTGCCCGTACAATCCAGCCCAGGAGCCATGTGGGATATTTTGCATAGTTCTGAACATATATGGGGTCTTCGGGAAAGAACCCCCGTGGAGCCTTCTGTCATTTTGTAGTCACACTATGTTCTGGGGCCTGGTTGGGGTGCAGGCGATCAAGTCTGTTCATGAGCCGCCATCCCATGAGGAGTTCTGTGGGCTGTGTCCTGTTGCTGTATGTGGAATTGTTCACTGGTCGAAGAGGAATGCCGCTAGCTTATGGTGCCAATCACCTTTGTCTGTGTGGCGCAAGGTGTCCTTTGTCGTGCGAACCATGTGCTCCACTTGGCCGTTGGTTGCTGGGTTGAATGGGGTGGATCGCTTGTGTCAGATCCTGTAATATTCCATGAATCCTTGAAATTCACTGGAGGTGAATGCTGTGCTGTTGTCAGTCACTAACGTGTCTGGGATGTCGTGAGTGCTGAAAATGCACCACATGGCCCGTATGGCAGCTTGTGAGGATGTTGCAGCTATGGGGACCACTTCAAACCATTTGGTGTAGCTGTCCATGAGTATGAAGAACAGCTGTCCCTGGAAGGGCCCAGCGAAGTCCAGGTGGAGTCGAGCCCATGGCTTGTGGGACGATTCCCAGGGTCATACATCCACCCATGGTGGGTCGGGCCGAGATTCTTGGCACTTGCTGTATTGCCTGACTCATTCCTTGATTTCTGCATCTAGCCCTGGCCACAATACATAGCTTTGGGCCAGGGCCTTCATCTGGACAATGCCCGGATGAGCGTCGTGGAGTGCTGTGAGGACTTGGTTGCACAGTGGCCCTGGGATGACTACCTGTGTGCCCCAGAGTACACACCCTTTGTGGGATGACAGCTTGGTTTTTCTTGCCAAGTAGGCTGCAAATTCAGGCCCGGGGCTGTTTGGTCATCCCCTTCCCACCCAGTCCAAGACCCGGGACTGGTTGCGACCCCAGGCGGTGTGTCAAGCCATGTCCCTCACCTGAATGGGCCAGGCTGGCAAGTCTTCAAGTAGGGTGATGTGATGCACAGGGGCCAGGTCAGGGTCGCACGATGGAAGCGGCAGATGGCTTAGTGCATCAGAATGGTGCATTGCCTTCCCCGGGCAGTGGACCAGCTCACACTGTAGCTGGCCAAAAAGATCAACCAGTGCAGGACCTGGGGAGAGAGCATCTGTGGCATCTGGTGGTAGGGTGTGAGGAGCCAAGAAGGGGCTTGTGGTCTATGGCAATCATGAAAGACCGGCCGTACAGGTACTCATGAAACTTCTTGACTCCCGCTACGATGGCCAGCACCTCCTTGTTGATTTCTGCATAGTTGCAATCGGCCGGGGACAAGGTACAGGAGTAATATGCAATGGGGACCTCTCGACCATCTGCCAGGATGACACCGACCCCGTAAGAGGATGCGTCACATGCCAGCACCACTGGAAGGGTCTCATTGAAGTGGGCCAGGACTGCATTGGATGCAAACAAATCTTTGATAGCCCAGAAAATTTCAGCATAGCGGGTGGCCCACATCCACTTGGCGTGTTTATCCAGGAGCCAGTGGAGAGGTTCTGCTACTGCTGCCTTGTGGGGGAGGAACACGTGATAGAAGTTGAGGAGCCCCAAGAACGACTAGAGCTCTGCCTTTGACACTGGTGCTGGGGCCTCAGTGATGGCATGGACCTTTTCAGAGGTAGGGTGGATACCCTGTGCATCCACAGTGAATCCCAGAAATCCCAATACTTCTCCCTTTTCACCTTCAGGCCGGCGTTGTTGAAGCACTGGAAGACTGAGTGAAGCTGGGTCGCGAAGGTCTTGACATCTGGAGTGGCAATCAGAACGTCATCAAAGAAGGGCTGGACCCCGGGGGTACCTTTAAGCAGGGGTCATTTCGTAGAAAAAGAGGTGCAGGAGCTCATTAGCATAACTCATTAGCATAACTCATTTGCATATGCCAATGTGCAAAGTGTGTCAGAAGGCAACACCCACCCCTCAGGCTCCACTCCACAGGTGAGTGAAACTGACCTGCTCTTCCTCCATTCCCTTCCCCATCCAATACTTTCTGCAATAAAAATAAACATAAAGAACACACTCTCATTCTCTTCCTGCTCCCTTGAAACCACCAGGTTTCAAGTAGACTTGAGGTACCCAGGACATGTGCACCACCCATCCCTTTCCCTTCCCCTCCCCACAACAAGACACCCTGTGAGGTAGGTGGGGCTGAGAGAGGTCTTTTGAGAACTGCTCGTGAGAGAACAGCTCTGAGAGAACTTGTGACTGGCCCAAGGTCACACCAGCAGCTGCATGTGGAGGAGTAGGGAATCAAACCCGGTTCTCCCAGATTAGAGTCCAACTCCTGACCACTACACCAAACTGATGGGGTGGAAGCTGCTGAAGGGTTGGTGAAATTTCTCCAGTACGTATGTGCCATGTGCCCAGATTAAAAATGGTATACTTAGAAAATGTATATGCCACCTTGAGCAAGTCTCTGGAAAAGCAGCACACAGTCATAAAAGGAACAATGATAAAATTATCAATATTAAAACAAAACATTAAAAACAATAAAGACCCTAGCAGGGCTTTCCCCGGGGCGCTGCGCCTCTGCACTGCTCGGGAAAGCCAAGGAGGGGGTGGGGCTTGGTCATGTGCCCGCCCCTTGGGCTCCTCACTCCCAGAGCTGGGCTCCTGTGCGCTCCTGCTCCAACGGACCCCTGCCTTTAAGTAAGTGATCCATTAGTTCTGGAATATCTCCGGGGCGACACTGACCCCGAATTGCAGGGAGTTGACCTTGAATGCTCCTCTATGTGTAATAATTGTTTGTGCCTTGGCTGTGACCTCATCTACTGGGAGTTGCTGATAGGCCTGGGCCAAATCCAGCTTTCTGAAAACCTTTGCACTTGCTAATGAAGCAAGGACATGGCTGATAACCGGCACCGGGTATGCATGGTCCTGTAGTGCTTTATTCAGTGTGCATTTGTAATCAGCACAGATCCGAATGTCCCTGTTTTGCTTCATTGGGGTTACTATGGGGGTTTTCCACCGGGCGTGGGAGACTGGCTCTAAAACCCCCTGAGCGACTAGGCGGTCCAACTCCTTGTCAATTTTAGGGCAGACCGCTAGCGGGGGCTGCCTGGCTGCCAGGCGGCTTGGCCAGACTGCTGGGTCAGTGTCCAGTGACATGGGGGGGGGGGAGCCTAGTGTGCCGTTGAACACAGCCGGGAACTCGTTACAGACTGCCTGGAAGTCTGTGCTGCAGACCTGGTTCACCCCTGTGACTCCCAGTCCCAAAGGTCCGAACCATAATAGTCCCAATAAGCTTGAAAGCTTGCCCTCCACCACCAGGAGGTCCAGAAGTCCATTAAAGCCCTTGAATTGGACCCTGAACTTGTCCAACCCCTTGATTGCTACTGGTTTTTTCTGAAAATCCCATAGCCTGAGTCCCGTTGGCTTCCGTAGCCGGGGCCCCCCATGTGGGCAGAGTTTGCAGAGGGTATCTGCAGAAATAATGGAATAAGTGGACCCCGTCTCCAGTTCCATGTGGCAGGGGGACCCCTCTATGGTAACGGGGACAAAAATCTTGTTAGGGGTGTCCCGAGGCAAGTTCATTACTTGGTGGTGGGACGATGAAGTGGAGCGTAGATCTGTGGACTCCGAATGAGCTGCTGGCGAGCATCAGGAGGGTCTGGAGCAACAGACCCGGGTGAGGTTCCTGGTCTTTCCGCAGGATTGGCAAGCCGCATCTCGGAAACAGTAGGTTCGGCACTTGTGTGGGTTTCCGCAGCTGGCGCACGTGGTTGCTGAGCTGGGGCGTGGCATTGGAGTGGCCAAGGCAGCAAACCTGGAACCAGAGGCGGTGCTTCTCTCTGTGGGGGTCCTGTGAGATTGTTTCTGTGGGTGGCAGTTCTGTGGGTGCAGGACATTATCCTCATTGGAGGCTTCAGAGCCCGATGAGGCAGTGGTGTGATGTGTAGAGGTGGAGGGGCTGAGCTGGTCTTTTTGCACTTTTTCGAATGCGCAGGTGACCTAGGATGCCTTCTCTACGGTTACATTGATGAGGGCGACTAGCTTCTGGCATAGCTTCAGTTCTCTGACACCCCCCCCCCCAGACAAAGTTTGTCAGGAGGTTGTCCTCCATGGACACGAACTCGCAGCCGACCACTACTCTGTGCAGGTCAGCCATGAAGGCAGCCATGTCTCACCATGCTTCAGTGTGCGGCCAAAGAAGTCCATGCGCATGGCCATCATGGATGGTTTGAGCGCGAAGTAACTGTTCAGTGCCCTGATGATGTCATCGTATGAGGTCTCAGCCAAGGTGTGGGATGAGACGAGGCTTCTAACTAAGTGCAGGGTGTCGACCCCACATGTGCTCAGGAGCCAAGCCTTCTTCTTATCGTCATCGGTGAACTCCTGTACTTCATAGAAATACCCAAGCTGGTTGGCCCATGCTTCCCAAAGCTCGGGGTGGGTAGGGTTGAATGCAGCGATGTGCCCTGGAGTGGCAGTGGCAGCCATAACTCATGAAGATGTGGGGTTGTGGCGAACCGGGTCTGGAGCAGCAGCGGGCAAAGCGGAGGGGTGCTGGAGCTGTGTGTCACCAGAAGCGTGTGGATCGGCAGGCTGTGTGTTGCTGGGGATCGATGGTGGTGCAGTGAGGTTCTGGAGCCTTGTGTTGCCTGGAATAAGTGGGATGTCATCCGCTGCACTGGTGGGGTCTGATGGCGGTGCAGTGGGGCACTGGAGCCTTGCTTCGCTGATAATGAGCGGATTGGTGTTCAATGCGCTGCTGGGGATCAGTGCAGCAGATGGCGGAGTGGTGAGGTGCTGGAGCCTTGCATCACTGAGAGCAGCTGGGTTGGCGTCTGGAGCGGCGCTGGAGTTGGCTGGAGAGTTGCTCATTCTGATCCCATCATCATCGCCAGTATGAAATACTGGAGTTGGAGATGCTTCAAGTGAAATCAGCTCATAAAGTTTATTGAATGGAGAAGATGACATGCTGGATGGAGGTCTGGGGCTCTGCTTATATTCCCACTTTAGCTGTGCCCCCAGTCTTGCCCAATACTGTGGATAGGTGCAGTTTCCTGTGGTAGCGCCCCATAGGTCCCTTTTTGGATCCCTCGCGCATGATTGGGCTAAATTATGATCCAGTCAGGCTATTATCTGCTGGATCGAAGCTCCGGCAGTTAGCCCGACCATGTGCGTTGTAGCGACCACGTGGCGGTCACCATTAAAGGACATTACACCAATGAAGATATTTTTAAGCAGATTTCTAATAACTGATCTAGGGACAGCCCCTTCAATCAGAGAAGGATTGATAATTTGCACTCCCAATACCTTTCCCGGCAAGATTTTAAAAGCCAGGTCAGGCATGGGTCCAGAGCATAAGTGGTGGCCCTCATACTCTTAGGGACCCTGTCAGCATCCCTAGGCAGGACTGATCTAAAGCTATCTGTAACAAAAGGACAAGCAGGCACTTCTGACACTTATTAGATCTGCTCTCAACTTAGTTTCCAAGCTGAAATGGACAAGAGAGATTTTGTCAGCAAAGAACTTTAAGTGCTGATGTCCCAAGACTACAACTACACTGTTTGCTTTTAAGATGACAAAGGAGGGGGATTTAACATTGACAAGCCTGCCCAAGTATTGGTTTTTTCCTGGTATTGCAGAAATCATGCCATTGCACTAATAAAAAACAGCTCTGCACTAACTAAAGAACAGCTGTATAGAAGTGCAATTTGTGCAATTGCTGTGATGATAAAATGAACCCCATTGATCCTGTGAGATTCAAATGTTGAGGGAGAATCCCCAAATACAGTAGTTATTTGGAAACAGAGAAATCATCCCTTGTCTGTGAACTGTGGGTAATTTGAGGGATCTCTATGGGGAGTTCTGTCTTGCAATCTGAGATGCTTGCAGTTTGATTTCCTCTCTTTTGCCTGAAGAAAAAGCATGGCTGTCACTTTTCACAACTTGAAAGTCCTGTCTGTCTTTCAACATTATGTACTATTGTGCACAAGAAGGGCTTTCTTCTGTGCATCATATGCTTCTGACAGGATATTACTTCCTGCTTTGAAAGTTTTAAAGTAGTATAACATGCTGCAAACAAATAAACAATTGCAGTCCAGCTGACGCCTAGCTGTAGCAAATCTATTATAAATACATGTAGCCTGGATAAAAAGTCCTCTATTAATTGGCAATAAATGTGTTTCTTGATTAGAATAGATGTAAGGCCTTTTGATTGGGAGGACATTGAAATGTATATTGAGAGCCAGCATGGTATACTGGTTACTTAGAGTGGCAGACAAGGATCTGGGAGACCCAGGTTCAAATCCTTACTTCTCCTTGGAAGCTTGCTGGGTGACCTAAGGCCAATCTCTCTCTCTCTCTCCCCCCTCCCTCCCTCCTTCCCTAACTTATCTTGCAGTATAACTGTGAACATGAAATAAGAACAATGTACATTGTTTTGGGTTCCCATCGAGGAGAAGGGTGGGGTATAAAAGAAGTAATTACAAACAAATCACACATAATGAATGATACCTAATATTTATGAAAATTATCAACCATGTGATGATTATTTGTCCAGCGTGTCTGATAATATGTTAACCTGATCAACAAAGCAATATACCAGATCATACTGAGCTATTTATTTTTATATGGGGATTTATAAAACTCTGTTTTTTCATTTGTCATGATGAGCAAGAGATGGGAAATTCCTAAGGGGGTGGGAGTGACTGCTGGAGTGTGTGAACCCCAGGGTGTAAATGCTGTAGCCGTAACTCTTCCTGAAGGATACCTCCCTAAATGCCAGGGAAGACCTTGAAGCCAAAGCTGTGCCTTTCTCACTTTCATAGATAAGGGAGTCATATATTCCCAAGGCAGGGGATAGACATGCAAAAATTAGGCAGGAGGTTGGCAATGTATGATTGGTGCACATATGGGGTGTGTGTGTTTCATTGGAACTATCTATATCTGTAGAGGTCCCCATTTGGACCTCAGTTCTGACACAGTGCTGTTCTAACCTGAATCATGCAGATATCTCAATAAACAAATCACTGCCAAAAAAAAGTGTGGTTGGGAGTCTCTTGACCAGGGGTCTGACATAGTGCTCCATATCTTCAACCGCTGTGCCACAGAAGTGATGGCAGGTGATGGTGAAGACACCATGATGGGGATGGGGATAGGAACTGGCACACAGACCAAAGTCCCGACCCCCAAAGTCACAGACCCCTGACCCCCCGACCCCCAGAAAGGTGATGGTGCCACTGGCACATGCCCCAAAAGGGGAGCTACTGGTCATGGGAAAGGCATGAAGCTCAAAGAGGTTTTCCCCTGCCCAGGTAGGTGGGAAGACCCGGTCTGGCTTTGCAGCCCTGGGCAATAGGGCAAGGCAACCCAACCTAACCAAGAATGGAGAAGGGCCTCCCAGATGTTTGGTGACAACCCAAGAGACTGCAAGCACTGGGAGAAGAGGCGAGTGTGGAGTGTTTCCAAGCAGAGGTCTGGGGAGAAGTTGAAGAGCTCCGAAAGGGCATCCAGATGCTGATCCAGAATCTCCCAGAGGTCGTCTGGGAGCTCATGGTGAAAGAGCTGAGCAAAGGAAAAAAGGAGGAGAAAGAATCCGAGCAGGTACCCCCTCCACCACCCCCAGGCAGACTGGCAGCTCCACCTGCTCCAGGACCAGGGCCAGACTGCCCCAAAGAAGCCTTGGAGGTGATGTTCGATGGCACCCCAGGGAAACTGGCATTCTTTGCTATCCAGGTGAGGAAGTTTCTCTGGGAGTAGGGCCATACTTTCACATCAGACGAGCACCAGGTGAACTCTGTGGGAGCTTGGCTGCGAAACCACACAGAGGAGAAACTGTAAGAGCAGCATTGTGCAAGGCAGGAGTTGCACAAATGAAGGTTTATCATTTTGACTTTACTACGGCATACCTCCATGCTCCCATCACAGAAGAACTATACATGGAGCAAATCCCAGGTCTCCAAAACTCAAATTCTAAAAATTTGTGTTAAAATTAAATAAATCACTTTACGGCTTGAAACAAAGTGCCAAAAACTGGAACCAATGCTTAGTAACAGCTTTGACAAATCTTGGGTTTAAGCAAGGTGTTGCAGATCCCTGCATATTTAGTACAAGCATAAAAGACAAAGAATGTTATGTTTTTGTTTTTGTGGATGATCTATGTCTAATGTTTCATGATGACTCACAGTTGCAATGTTTTATCAAAAAAAATGAAGGGGTTGTTTAGGATAAAACATTTGGGAGAAATTAGCCATTATCTAGGAGTTGATATAACTCAAAATAAAGAGGGATTTTTTGAACTGTGTCAATACAGAAAAATCCAACAGTTGTTAAAAAATTATGAAATGACAGAAGCACATGGTGTAGAGACACCAATGACTGTGAGCTATTTAAAAGATCCAAATGACAGAGTGTTTACTCAGAAAACCAAATATCAATCTTTAATAGGTTCATTGTTATATATATCTTGTTGGTCAAGACCAGATATATGTTTTGCCATACATATGTTGTCTCAAAAGTGTACAAATCCTATGGAAAAGGATTGGGTAGCTGCAAAACGTGTGCTAAGATATTTAAAAGCCACTGCATCACAGACACTAGTGTTGGAAATGGGAAACAACGCACAGTTAGAAGCATATAGTGATGCTAGCTGGGGAGACAGAGAAGACGGAAAGTCTACCACAGGTCTTACAATTTACTTACACGAAGCATTTGTGATGTGGAAATCAGTTAAGCAACAGCTAATATCCACTAGCACATGCGAAGCAGAGTTTTCAGCTCTTAGTGAATGTATTTTACAGCTAGAATGGGTGAATCAACTAGCACAAGATCTCAAGTTACACTGTAAACTTCCAATTCACATATATTGTGACAACACAGCAGCTCAGTTGTTAGCGAGTGAACAGACAGTGAAGTTCAGAAGCAAACACATCCTGATCAGATATCAGAATGTTAAGGAGGCAGTGAACAGGAATTTGGTGGAAATTCAGCACTGCAGTTCTGAAACAAATATCACTGACTTATTCACAAAATGTTTAACTGTTGAAAGTTTTCAAAGGTTAATAACAATATTGGGTCTCACTATTTAAGTGTCTAGGAGCAGTGTTGATGTATAGACTCATAAATAGTGAGCACATGTCTAACTGTCAGATAGATCACTACAGACAGTTTCACAGTGAGTCATGTGACTGGACAAGTTGGAACAGGCAAGAACTAGCCCAGACCTGTTCTATAAGTATAAGCCATAACTGGAGAGTGACTCAGCACTGTCCTGATTGGTCAGTGAGAATGGAGAAATGTATATATGTAATGTATGATGTGCATAGTTTTTTCTTCTATTCTGTATGGGTTACTGGTGAAGCACTTTGATGGTGGGAACTATATTATTTGTAAATAAATGTACATACACTGTACATAGTGTTGTCTCATCTATTTGGAGTCTTCAACCTCTGCTGGTGCTGTTTAGCACAAAACCACTCACACTGACAGGGAAGACCCGGTCTGGCTTTGCAGCCCTGGGCAATAGGGCAAGGCAACCCAACCTAACCAAGAATGGAGAAGGGCCTCCCAGACGTTCGGTGACAGCCCAAGAGACTACAAGCGCTGGGAGAAGAGGTGAGTGTGGAGTGTTTCCAAGCAGAGGTCTGGGGAGAAGTTGAAGAGCTCCAAAAGGGCATCCAGATGCTGATCCAGAATCTCTCAGAGGTCATCTGGGAGCTCATGGTGAAAGAGCTGAGCAAAGGAAAAAAGGAGGAGAAAGAATCCGAGCAGGTATCCCCTCCACCACCCCCAGACAGACTGGCGGCTCCACCTGCTCTAGGACCAGGACCAGACTGCCCCAAAGAAGCCTTGGAGGTGATGTTCGATGGCACCCCAGGAAAACTGGCATTCTTTGCTATCCAGGTGAGGAAGTTTCTCTGGGAGTAGGACCTTACTTCATACATCATACAAGCACCAGGTGAACTCTGTGGGAGCTTGGCTGCGAGACCACACAGAGGACTGGTTCATGGGACTATACAGTGTGGGGACCCTGGAACTATGTGACATTGATGTGTTCATGCAGGCCCTGCGGTGGCACTATGAAGACCTGCTAGAACTGGAGTGAGCCTGTACCTGAATCTGAGGGATGAAGCAAGGTTCTCACACAGTCCGTAAGTACTCAGATGAGTTCATGATCGGCGCTGCCAAACTGCAGGGTTGGCACAAGGAGGTGCTCATCGAGTTCTACTGAGGGGGCCTCAATCCTACCATCCTGGAGAAGGCACTGGCCCAAGACAACCCCCTCATTCTTAATGGCTGGATCCAAGTGGCCTGTGAGGCTGATAACCATCACAAACTGGTCTGCATGTACTACCCGAAGACTCCAGGTAAGGGACAAGGGGAGCTAAAAATTGCCCAACCCCATGTCACTGGGCCCGGAGGTGATCATGACCACTGAATGCATCTGGGCCTTTGCCTGCGGTGCAGTGCTCTGGGTCACTTCACAGCTGCCTGCCCACAAGGGAAAAGCTCTGAGAGAGCAAAGAAAGAAGAGACCAAAGGGAGAAGACCAAAGACTCCGGGGAAGAAGTTCAAGACATCCAAAGCCCTGCAATCAGGATCTCGAGGCGAATTGGAAGGCACCTCTTCCAGCAATGGAGAGGAGCCTCAGCTGGCGGGAAAAGACCAGAACCTGCTGTGAAGAGCACCAACCAGCAGGTCCAACAACTATCAGTGCAAGATTTGATGAGACCCCATTCCCCTCTCTTTTACTTGACTGTTACCATGGTAAACCCAGTGGGAGGTATGCACATCCAGGTGTGGGCTCTGATTGATTCAGGCTGCACCAGGGATATAACCCAGCCATTGTTATGGGCCTGGGTGCCAAAGTACATAAGTTAGAAGAGCCCATAGTATTTTCTCAGATGGATGGAACTCCAATGAGGGGGCAGGTGTGCTGCTACTGTACTGTCCCCTTGTTGGTGGGGGTGGCCTAGGACTGGGAACTATGCTCATTTGTGGTCAACCCTGCAGTTAAGTTCCCTATGGTGCTTGGAAGTCCTTGGCTCCAAGCCCATGGCTCGTACATTCAGTGGAGTGCTGGAACTTTGATGTTCTTAGACCCCCATTACAAAGATCACCTGTGGGACCCAGAATGGGGGGAAGAGCCACACCCTTTGGTGGAATGTGTTTACCTGGCACAGGAGAAACTGAGCCTCATTCCTACAGAACACCAGGACCTAGCCAGGGTCTTTGAGGAGGGGGAGGCAGACAAGCTCCCTCCTCACTGCAGAACTGACTTTGCAATTGAGATCCTGTCAGGTCACTCCATGCCCAAGGGGAAGCTGTATTCTATGAGCCCTGCTGAGAAGATGGAGTCACGAAGGTTCATTGACAAGAACCTGGCCTGTTTGCAGCCCCTGTGCTCTTCTGCAAAAAGAAGGATGGGGGTTTGAGGCTGTGCATGAATTACGGGGGCTTAAATGCAGTGTCTATGTCCAACACCTATCCCCTCCACCTTATAAAAGACTTGCTGGCAGAGGCTTCACAGGACCGGATTTTCACCAAATTGGACTTGAGAGATGCTTACTTTGGTGCACATCGAAAAGGGAGGTGAACATAAAATGGCATTTAACACCCCCCTGGGCCAGTTTGAGTACCGAGTGATGCCTTTTGGCTTAGCAGGAGCACTGGGGGTGTTCATGAACTTGATTAATGAAGTACTGCACAAACACCTGTACAAAGGGGTCTTGGGTAGAGGGCATTGGCATGACAGACTAGCAAAGAGAATGTTGTTGGTCTCAAACTGTACAGGGCTTAGAAGGTCAAAACCAGCACCTTGAATTGTGCACTGAAACAAATTGGGACCCAGTGTAGATGGACCAAGACTGGAGTGATATGGTCTGTGACCCATTCCAGTCAAGACCTGGACAGCAGCATTCTGTAAAGGTTCTAAACATTTTTCAAAGGAAGCCCCATAAAGAATGCATTACAGTAATCTAATCTAGATGTTACCAAGGCATGCATCACAGTGGCCAGATCTTTTCTGCTCAAAAAAGGCTGCAGCTGGCTAACCAGCAGTAGGCCTGGGTCCAAGAGCACCCCAGAGCTGTTCCTTCAAGGTGAGTGCAACCCCATCCAGAATGGGTGACACCTTAAATCCCAGGTCAGACCTTCCACCCACCAGTAGCACTAGCACTTCAATCTTCTTGGGGTTAAACTTCAGTTTATTAGCCTACATCCACTCCAAAACTGCCTCCAGGCACTGGGTTCAGGTTTCTGAGATCAGGGTTTCTGGGGTCCACTGGAAGCATGAAGGAGAGCTGAGTGTCATCTGCATATTGATGACAACCCAGTCCAGATCTCTGGATGAGCTCACTCAGCTGTTTCATGCAGATGTTAAAGAGCACAGGGGACAAGATGGAATTTTGTGGGTCCCCAGAGACCAAAGGCCAAGGGGCTGAACAGCAGTCCCCCAGCACCCCCTTCTGAAACCTGCCTTTCTGGTAGGAATGGAACCACCACAGAAAGGTGTGTTCCAATCCCAACCCAGACAGGTGGTCCAGAAGAATACCATGTTTCATGGTATTAAAAGCTGCTGAGAGGTCCAGGAGAATCAACAGAGTCATGTTTTCTCTGTCCATCTTCCGGTGCAGGTCATCCTACAGAGCAACCAAGGCTGTTTCAGTCCCATAACCGGGCCTAAGCCCAGTTTAGAAAGGATCTAAACACTGTGTCTTATCCAGAGGTAGCCTGAAGTTGTCTAGCCACCACCTCTTCAATCACCTTGCTTAAGAATGGAGCATTTGAGACTGGTCAATAATTATTGAGATCTCCTGGGTCAAGAGTAGGCATCTTTAGAAGTGAGCACACCACAGTCTGTTTCAAGGATGGGGCAACCACCCCCTCTCTTAAGGAAGCATTAATGAATTCTCAAGCCCCATCAACCAGCTCTACTACAGTACATTAAAGTAACCAATATGGGCAAAAGTTATACAAGTAGGTGGTAGGCCTCAGACTTCCAAGGATCCTGTCCACATCCTCAGAGTCTTACTCTGCTGTCACTCTAGCCATCACCCTTGTTGTTTCATCACCCATAGCCCTTCAGTAAGCCAAGGGGCTACCTGGGCTCTCACACTGGAGAGAGGGCACTTGGGAGTGATTGTGTCAACCACATTGGTATTTTCTTCCTTTCAGAGATCAACCAGGGCATCAACAGGAGAACCAATCATAAGTGCTGAGGTTGAGGAGCCTTGGGGTGATTCTTGATCCCTCACTTTCTATGGAGGCCCAGGTCACTGTGGTTGCCAGACTGGCCTTTTACCATGTCCACCTGATCAGGCAGCTGGTTTCCTATTTTTCCTCTCAGGTCTCAGTTACAGGATCCATACAATGGATCCATACAATGGTCACTTCCAGGCTGGATTACTGTAACTTGCTTTCTGTGGGGCTACCTTTGAACCTTATCCGAAAACTGCAGTTAGTGCAGAATGCGGTGGCATGCCTGCTGACAATGATGCCTTTGCAGGTGTGTATCCAGCCAATGCTTTGTGGACTGCACTGGCTTTCAATTGAATATTGAATCCGATTCAAGGTTATGGTACTGACCTTTAAAGCCCTACATGGCCAGCATGTCTCCAGGACCACCTCTCCCCATATGTGCCTTGGTGAGCCTTGTGCTCCATATATCAACACCTCCTGGCAATGCTCTTTCTAGGCTGTGGAGTCTTGTGAGCAAACATTCTACTTTGTGAGCTACTGGCATTAAAGCTGTGAGCAAGCAATTTGGCTACTCCATAAATTAGTTTGCTCTGGAGCCATCCCCTTCCTGAGCTAAGACAAAAATATGTAAGCTGGAGGCTAAAAAACTGTGAGCTAGCTCACACTAAGTCAGCGTAGAGGGAACACTGCCTCCTGGCAATTCCTGGCCCAAGAGACCATCCGCTTAGCCTCAACCCTGGCCCCAACCTGGTGGAACATGTTCCCACTTGAGATCAGGGCCCTGTGAGAGCTATTACAGTTCCACAGGGCCTGTAAGATGGAGATGTTTCACCAGGCCTTTGGGTGAGGCAGCGGACGGTAAGCCATCTTGGCCTCCCCTGCCTTTTGTTACCTGCCCTGTGCTTCCTAGACACTATTTATCATCTGTGGGGCACTATATTTTAGGTACCTCCCTTTTTCTGATCAAAAACTGTTATAAATCAGGCCATCTACCATCGCCTGTTAAAATGTCACAGGAAACATTGGATTATTTGTGTTTAATGCCATCTTGTTTTAATTGCTTAATTGTTTAAGTGTTTTTATATCTTGGTTCTTATTATGTTGTGAGCTGCCCTGAGCTCATCCGGGGGATAGGGTGGGATATAAGTTAAATAAATAAAAACTAAAATAACAGGAAAATCCCAAAGAGCCATCAGAAAGCCATTTGGATTCATCTGGCTCTGAGGGTGGATCATTTCAATAGATACCCTCCCCTGCGGAGTCTTGGTGGCCCTGTAAGTCTAAATCAAAGCAAGTAGTGATCAGTCCATGTAGTCTACTGTGCCAGCTACTGCCATATCATTATTGAATGACAGAAGACATACATAGTTACAGCTATGGTCCTACATCTTCAGAAATTGCTTGAATTTTCCCCTGGTGCTATAAACTTCAACTTTTGGAGGAACAGAAGTAACAGGAAATGAAGACATCATATTTGGAGTATAATTATGCAAGGGAAATACATACTTGCTATCAAAATGTTGATGCCTCATTATTGCTCTAGAAATGCAACATGATGAAGAAGCATAGAGGAAGGGCAGAAATTTTTATTGTCTAATTAAATGTAAGGAATTGCCATCCCAAACTGCTGTGAAACAGGATACTATAAGAGAGGAAACATGAATAGAATTTAAATACAAGACACAAAGTAGGTAAAAGAGGGATGACAATGAGAAGTCCCAAGGATATAATGATAAACTGTTGAAGGATTGAAGATCTGCACTATTGATCTATGGTGGTACTATAGATCCAGGAAACAAACTGATACAGTAGAAAGGATTCTGAAAAGACTGATGTTTCTTCTAAGATTTAAGCATATTGATATTGGATTTATATTGTTTTTCAGGTTTCTAGTGCTTCTGTTTATATACCTTAAAATCAATACAGCTTATTACCCAACCAGCTTGTCTCAAGACCCATGCTCATCCTCTGGGCTAAGTGCAGCAGCTGGGAAGATGGTGAGTAAGAGAAAGAGAAGCAACTGGGCTGTTTCTCACCTTTCTAGATCTCAGTTGGGAGTCTAGTTTTTTTTTTCCTTCATGAGATAATAGCAAGATTACAGCAGGCTGGGAAGGAGAAGAAGAGACAGCTTATCTGTCTTTCAGATCAAGTTTCTTGTATCCAATGGTGGCTGTTGATTCCGTGTGCCTCCACACTGCAACTCATTGTACTCTTACACAAGTTCCAAAATTTCTTTCCATCATATGTTTTCCTTTTGGTAGTAAGTAAATTTGTTCCTTGGTAGTGGAAAGTGCTGTCAAGTTACAGCTGACTTAGGGTAACTCCATGGGGTTTTCAAGGTAAGAAACATTCAGAGGTGGTTTGCTATTGCCTGGCTCCGTGTCACAATCCTGGTATTCCTTGGAGGTCTCCCATCCAAATACTGGCCAGGGCCAACCCTGCTTAGCTTACGAAATCTGACAAGACCAGGCTAGCCTGGGCTATCCAGGTCAGGTCAGTTCCAAAAGTTCATGATGTGAGGATGTCATGACTTGTGTCTAGGATATATGTTGAAAGAATGACAAGTTTGCCTTACTATATGCTGGAATCAACCAAGCTTTCTACATGAAAACTGACCTGGAGACAGTTATGTAAATTAGTCTGCATTGGACTAAGAACACAACACATTTTTCTTGGTTCCAGCTCTCTTCATAGGACTGTTCCCCACATTTCCAAATAGTCTACTTGCCATGCAGTTACAGTGTGCTTTCACCATAAAACTTATAATCTGTATGAGATGGTTACATGTATTGAATTTACTGCTTTTTTCATGTTAGTGAATGCATGTACAATTTGTGTACAGTGTACACTTGAATTTTATTAATACATGAGTTGAGTAATTCTCAGGGCTCCGTTGGGGCTGGGGCGCGCCGGAGCGCCGCTCCGGGAGAGAGGAGGCGGGGAGGCGGGCACTTAACAAAGCCCCGCCCCCCCGGCTCACTCTTCCCAGGCTGCGGCAGGCCGGGAAGGTCCTTCCCTCCTCCACCACCCCCCGTCGATGCTACCGGGGCCGGCGGTGCTCCGCTGGCCCCGGTAAAGGGAAACCCCTTCCCTACCCCCTCCCACTGCTCCCGGGGCCGTGGCAGAGCACCGTGGCCCTGGGAAGCCCTTTCCCTCCACCCCCCCGGCCATGCTCCCGGGGCCGGCGGCGCTCCGCTGGCCCCGGGAAAGAAAGATCCTTTCCCTCCCCCCTCCTACTGCTCCCGGGGCTGCGGCCCCGGGAAGCCCTTTCCCTCCACTCCCCGTCCAAGATCCTTTTCCCTCCACCCCCCCGTCCAAGATCCTTTTCCCTCCACCCCCCCGTCCAAGATCCTTTTCCCTCCACCCCCCTGTCCAAGATCCTTTTCCCTCCACCCCCCGTCCAAGATCCTTTCCCTCCCCCCTCCCACTGCTCCCGGGGCCGCGGCCCCGGGAAGCCCTTTTCCTCCACCCCAGTCAATACTCCTGGGGCCGGCGGCACTCCGCCGGTCCCAGGAAAAAGAAGACCCCTCCCTCCCCCCCAGTGAAGAAGCCGGGCCCCAGTGGCCTGAAGCCACTGGGGCCCAAGCAAGGGGGGGAGGAAACGCCGGCCCCAGTGGGGTGAGAAGCGTTCCTCCCTCCCTCCCTCCCTTCTCTCTCTCTCTCTCTCCCCCCTCCCTTCCTGTTCCTTCCTTCCTTCCTTCCTTCCTTCCTTCCTTCCTTCCTTCCTTCCTTCCTTCCTTCCCTCTCTCTCTCCCCACCTACCTACCTACCTACCTACCTGTTCCTTCCCCTCTCCCTTCCTTCCTTCCTTCTCTCTCTCTCCCCCACCTACCTACCTTCCTGTTCCTTCCTTTCTCCGTCCTTCCCCTCTCCCTTCCTTCCTCCCTCTCTCCCCCCTTCCTTCCTTCCTTCCTTCCTTCCTTCCTTCCTTCCTTCCTTCCTTCCTTCCTTCCTTCCTTCCTTCCTTCCTTCCTTCCTTCCTTCTCTCTCCCCCCACCTACCTACCTACCTTCCTGTTTCTTCCTTTCCCCCTTCCTTCCCCTCTCCCTTTTTTCCTTCCTTCTCTTTCTCTCTCCCCATCTATCTACCTACCTTCCTGTTCCTTCCCCTTTCCCTTCCTTCCTTCCTTCCTTTCTTCTCTCTCTCTCCCCCACCTACCTACCTACCTTCCTGTTCCTTTCCCTGTCCTTCTCCTCTCCCTTCCTTCCTTCCTTCCTCCCTCTCTCCCCCCTTCCTTCCTTCCTTCCTTCTCTCTCTCCCCCACACCTACCTACCTACCTTACTGTTCCTTTCTTTCTTTCTTCCTTCCCCCCTTCCTCCCTTCTTTCTTCCTGCCTCCTTCCTTCCTTTCTTCCTTCCTTTCTTTTTCTTTCTTCTCTCTTTTTCCCCCACCTACCTACCTTCCTTTCTGTTCCTTTCCTTCCTTCCCCCTCCCTCCCTTCTTGCCTTCTGACACACCTGACGTCAGGGATGTGTGGCCTTATGACACTTCCGGTGACGTCAGGGTGTGTGGCATATGCAAATAAGTTATGCTAATGAGCTCCTGCACCTCTTTTTTTACAAAAGGACCCCTGGTAATTCTCATGTTATATTCAACACATGTTGGTCTGAACATGTGATATAAACTCTACATTTATCCAGGTGCTGGTCTCCAGCTTCATTTGTGAAGTGAAGGAGTATTGGCTCTTTCTTACAAACATAAGTATAATCTGTGCATCCTGTACATACAGGGATGCACAATGTTATGTGAACAAGATTGCTATCTTTTGACTGTAAACACATTATAGTATTCTATCTCAAAGTTTTAAAAAAATATTTCCCATATATCTGTAAAGTTTCCATGCTTTTTTGCATTTGGGCATAATTATGAATGGTCCATACAAATACTGAGAGAAGACATTTGTAAACCCAATTGTGCTAAAGTGAAAATGTATCCAATGCTTTCCTTGGAAGGAGATGTTTGGAAGGTAAACAATAATTTTACATATATCAAAGTTGAAATAATAAAAGGAATGACTGATAGATCCATTGAAATTAGAAAACTTCATGATGGCTTTTGAAAATATAATTATTATATTTTTAAAAGAGTACTGAAAATGGGTTGTGCTAGGAAAAAGCCCTTTTAGAGCACCATGTTTCTATATATTTATCTGGTGTATTTTGCTTCCTGTCTTCCATTTGCCTACTCGGTCCCATTTACTTTTCATCTTCTCTGTGTTTAAGAGATCATTTAACTGTATTTTCAGATAAATAATACTTTTTTGCTTCCTTAAGTCTTTTTTAGTTCAGTCCACATTTTGAAAAACATTTGAAAAACATTCTGTTCCTTTTGCTGTACATCTCAAATGGTCATAATGGTGTGGGGTTTTTTTGCAATTTAATGCAAACAATTTAAAATTAGATGTGATATGTAGCATCTTCTCTGAGGTTCACAAAGATTGATTTAAGTAAGTTGATAGCTTAATCAAGGGTAAAACATGAACAATGTGAATAAAGCCATGAGTGAGAGATATTCCAATTGCCAAATTCCTGAGATTTTCTCCCTAGGATGCCCATCTCATATTCCCATATGATTATTTTACTTATTAGGGAGAAATTGTTTAATGGTTGTTTTTCTATACATTTATCAAAAATTGTTTGGAAGGTAGATGCCAAACTAGGGACAAGATCTTGATTCTTTAATGTCAAAACGGATAAGTGTGGATGAGAGCTGGTGACATTTCAGCAGTGTGTTGCTGTCAGCTAAATGCTGCCATTCCCGGGCGGGAGGTGGTTTCTCACACTCGATCACGTCACGGCCCCTCACCCCCCCCCCCCGTTGGAATGCATCTCGCTTCTCACAGCCTGAGTTTTATCTCTCTTGCCTCCCTAACCTTGGAGAAAGGGAGCTTTCTCAACAGTTTTGCTGCTTTGCATTTGCAGGTGTTTATTGTAACATTTTCCTGCTTTTACCTTGGGAATGAAACATCTAGCATATCTGAATGTATTTCTCCTGCTCCAGGATTGGAAGCCCTTCCACCACACCCAGTTTGAATGCACTATAACTGTAACCCCTCAACCCCTTTCTTTCATTACTGACTCAAGAACGTGTAGACGACTATTTGATCTGCTGGAAATAAAGAACCTTATGGTTAAGAACTTTGTTGACAGTTTGAAATCTCTTAGACTCTCACAGAGAGTCAGTAATCTTTCTCTGGAGTGATCTCCCCATTCCCGACATGGCAAAAGATGGGAAAGAACCTCCTACGACTCAGGGCTTAGAATTACCGATATCCACAGCCGAGGTCCCGGTACTGGTGCCTACATGCAGTTGTGTGGATACTAGACTGAGAGGCCCTTGCCAGTCATGGGCAGTCTTCAGAACTGAGACTACCAAGACTTGGACTCCTCGGCAGGGGCCGAGGAGGAGTCTAGCTACGGCAGCTGACCTCTGGGAGGGGGATCGGCCCCGGGATCATGTGCCACCCCGGGACTCGAGTTGGCCTTGAGGGCCGGAGTTTGCGGATGTGTGCTCCCAAATGGACTGGTGGTTTGACCTCATCCAACAATGCCTGGAACGACAGATGACCACCCTCCTGGAAAGACTCCCGGAAGCGATTCAGCTGCTGTTCAATGAAATCCAGGGCACAGGAGGGGCTGCTGGCGGTGAAGGAGCTGGGAACAGGGCAGGCGTAGGGCCGCAACAACCAGCCCAACCAGCCTCCGCAGGTGTACCTCCTGCTCCAGCCCAGGCACCTCCCTCAGCCCCTGTGCCAGCACCCAGGATGAACAGATGCCCTGTTCCCCACAAGTCGCTGGGAGCTACGTTCGATGGGAATCCAGACAAGCTACAATTTTTCATCATCAAGGCTGACAGGTTCCTACAAACCTGGGGCCATCTATTTCCCACGGAAGGGGATCAGGTGGGCTACATTGGGTCCAGACTCCGGGAAGAAGCAGTGGACTGGTATGTAAGCCTCCATAATCTCCTGGGCCTGAACTTGAACACACTGATGACTTTATTTGGGCCCTCCGCAGACAATACAAAGACCCAATGAGTGAGGAGAAAGCTCGTAACCAGATCAGGCTGCTGACCCAAGGGAAGGATTCGGTGAGGGAATACATGGCGGCATTCAAATGCCATGCTGCCAGGATCGAGGATGGCCCAAAGAAGTCTTTGTGGAACAGAGGGGTACTGCCAGGGGTTAAACGTGGACTCATACGAGACTATTTTATGAAAAGTTAACCCCACGGGGGGCGTGGCGTCACGAGCAATGAGGACGGATGCTTAGAACGAGTGCTCCTGAACTCCTATACCTTCCACCTTAAGAAGCAAAGGTATTTTAGCGAGACTGGTTCCTTAAACTATGAGAGGACCCGGGGGGGGGGGGGAAGCAGCTCCGAAAGGGCTAGAAAACGCAGCGCAACAACGCCCACATCCGCCAAATCGGGCAGCTGACTCAGAGACTCCAGGACAGCAACGAGGCTCCAAAATGGCGTCGGAGGCAGAAATAAAAGGAAAAGCTGACTTGGTAGACTCCCCGGTGACTCTAAAGACTTTACAGCAGGCACTGCAAACGGCTTTACAAACTACAGAACAGACTATAACTAATAATTTGACTCAGAAAATGGAAGACACTTTTCAACCTTTGATAGAACAAATAACAGACTTAACAAAAGCTCTGGAAACCACAGCTTCAATAGCGGAGGCAGCACACCAACTGGGAAAGCAAAATCAGGAAAAAAACTTGGAGCTTCAAAAGGAGCATTGTGAAATGAAAGAGAGAGTCCTTACCCTGGAAGCAGTAGCCAGAAGGAAAAACCTTAAATTTTGAGGCTTTCAGGAGGACACTGAGGAAACCCCAACGCTGGTGAAAATAATGGCAGAATGGCTGGCTACCATCTTGCAGTTGGAGGAAGGCATTTTTCCTATCATATTGAAGGCATATAGGATAGGCTCTCCAAATAATACGTCTAGAAAATTTCCCAGGGACATTTTAGTGACTTTTGCTGATATAAGAATAAAAGCAGATATTATGAAAATAGCACGTGAAAGAGGACACCTTTCCTATCAAGATTCACAAATTTTGGTATTTCCAGATCTTCCAGCTGAAACTCTACAACTACATAAAAAACTGAAAACAACCACTCAGAAATTGAGAGAAGAACATATTAACTACCGTTGGATTTCTCCAAGCAAATTAATGGTGCGACACCAAGGCAAAATCTTCCACGCTACTGATGAAGAAACTGGCAAAGCTCTACTTCAAGAACTCAACTTAGAAGAACAGATGGAGATATCAAAAAAATCTTTTAAGAGACGTCTTTCTATGACTTTATCTCCATTTAAAGCAAGCAAAGTGCCAATTCGAGAGTCAACTACAAAAACTGGTCTGTAAAATTCTATATTGTCTCAATACTAACTACAGTCTTAATTTCTAAAGAAATATTTTATACATGCTTCTAAGGTAAAACAAAGTATAAAAAATTAAGAAGGTTGGGAGGGAAGGGAACGGTAAGGTTCTTTTTGCTCCAGGAAGATCTTTTAAAGTTGTAGGTCTAGCTTTAAGCAGACCGATTAAAGGGTTTATTTCAAATAATTTCAAACCAAGTTACTATAGTTGATTGTGAATAGTTAATTGTTAAAAGTTTATTAATCTTTAGTTGGCAAGGGTTAGGGAGGGTGGGAGGTTTGGGAAATACTTACTTAAGCACTTATTGAGACCTTCACTGTTTATTAAGAATTGTTTAGAAATAAAGAGGGTTAGATCACTTGAAATATTTACTTTACATTTATTATTCTGATAGTATAACCAAAGCCATGAATAGTGTTTTCTCTTGGAACGTCCGTGGATTGAATAATAAAATTAAGAGAAGGAGAATTACATCACAAATATTAAAACATAAACCAAAAATAGTCCTATTACAAGAGACTCATTTAAAAAATAGTAGTGAATCAGTCTTGGCAACATCTTGGTACACTCAGCAGTATGTTTCACCAGGCTCTTCAAAAGCCAGAGGTGCTGCAATATTAATAGCAAAAACTGCTCACTTTTATGTAAAAGAAACTTTGTCAGACCAACAAGGTAGATATATTTTTGTTAAAGGCATTTTAGATGGAACACCAATAACTATAGGCTCAATTTATGCACCCAATGATGGGCAAATACAATTTATAAAGCAAATTGTGGAAACTTTGAGACTTTTTAAAGAAGGAGAGATCATACTAGGAGGAGATTTTAATTATGTAATGAACACACAGCTAGACAGATCAAAACGGAAAGTGAGACAAAAAACCTTAATGAGTAGATATGATTCTGAACTCCAAAATATAATTAGAAAATATGGGATCACTGATGCCCGGAGGATACAACATCCAGATACCAAAGACTATACTTTCTATTCCTATAGATTTAATTCATATACCAGAATAGACTTTATCCTTGTATCATATGACTTACTCTCCAAGACACTGCAGTCAGATATAGAACTCAAAATCTGGTCAGACCACTCTCCAGTTACTTGCACAATAGATCTTAGTAAACAAAAGACATTAAACAAAAAATGGGTTTTGAATAAATCAATTTTATTGAAAACTGACACTCAACAATACATATCGAAGGCTATCAAAGACTTCCTTGTTTTGAATAGACCTGAAGACACATCACACTAGAACAATTGGGATGCTATGAAATCAGTGATTAGAGGCTATCTCATATCAGCAGCATCATTTCTAAAAAAAGACAAAGCAGATAAGATTAATACTCTGCAGAAAAACCTAACCAGGCTTGAAAAAGAACATAAAGAAACAGGGAACAACAAATTATTTAAACAAATGATGGCTGTCAAAAGAATTCTAGAAACAGAAATATCACAAAAAATACAGAAAGACCTGCTTTACTTAAGGCAACAACATTGGAGAAAGTCTCCTAAAACTTTAAAAATCCTCTCATGGAGAGTAAAAGAAAAGAAATCATAGAGATATATTCATGCCTTACGTGATAAACAAGGAATAATACATACAGAAATAAAAACAATTATTCATACTATGAAGGAATATTTCTCTACTTTATACAAATCTAAAAATGTAGAAAAAGGAATATTAGAAAACTTTTTTGAGAACAACGAAATTTTTAAAAACTTAACAGATCAACACAGATTATATATGGATGCCCAAATAACAAAATCAGAAATATTAGAAGCTATAGCTCAAGCAAAGAATAATTCAACAGCAGGTCCAGATGGATACCTATTTGAATTTTATAAAATATATAAAGCTGAATTAATAGACTCCTATTTACAATTAGTAAATGATATCATGCAAAAAGGCACTTTACCAAACTCTTGGCTAAACTCAGAGATTATTTTAATCCCTAAGCCTCATAAAGACAAATCTTGGGCTGCTTCATATCGCCCAATTACTTTACTTAATACAGAGTCAAAATTATTTACAAAAATCATAGCAAATCGTATGAAAAAAATTCTTCCAAACTATATAAACATAGACCAATCTGGTTTTCTTCCAAACCGAAACATTGCAGAAAACACTAGAAAATTAATAGATATTATAAATTACTGTACTACAAACAAATAAGAGGCATTGTTAATAGCCTTAGGTGTTCAAAAAGCTTTTGATAGTATCAACATAGAATATCTCCAAAAATTGATTCAACGTATGGGATTTGGTGAAAATTTCTAAAGAATCTTACAAGCAATATATGATAATCCAACTTCAAAATTAAAAATAAATAATCACTACTCTAATCCCATACTGCTGCAGAGAGGAACCCGTCAGGGGTGCCCTCTGTCTCCACTTCTTTTTATTTTAGCTCTAGAACCTTTAGCTGAACTTATTAGGAAAAATATAAATATTGAAGGCATACAAATTGGTACCACACAACATAAAATTGCTCTGTATGCCGATGACATTATAATTTATATGACAAATCCAGAAAGCTCACTGATAGAGCTCCAAAAGACCACAGAATCATTTGGCGAGGTTTCTGGCCTTATATTTAGCGAAGAAAAATCTTTTATCCATCCTTTAAACATCAACCAAATTCAGTTGGAATCTATCAAGACTTTTAAATACAAGCCCCCATCAAAATCTTGGAAATATCTGAGCATCCATATAACTTTACAACATGATCTTTTGTTTGAATATAATTATGAGAGACTTTATAAAGAAATCAAAGCAATTCTAAAAGAATGGTCAGCAAAAATCCTGTCCTGGAGCGATAGATTCCATTTAATAAAAAATTTTATTTTGCCAAAATATTTATACCTTTTTAGAACTCTTCCTATACCAATCTCTAAAAAACAAATTTTATCTTGGCAGTCAGACTTAAATAAATTCTTTTGGAATTATAAAAAACCAAGGATAAATCAAAATATCTTGTTTAGACCATCTTCACGAGGAGGTTTGGACTATCCAAACTTACTACTTTATTATGAAACCACTTTTATTGTGGCACTTATTCAAGCAGCACCTCCGACATGGATACAAATAGATTTAGAGTCGTCTCACATCAAACAAATTCCTTTATTTGATTTGATTTGGAACTCACAAAAAATTAAGGCTCTAAAAAAAGAACAAGTAAATATATTAACCACCTCATTATCAATATGGGAACAATGGAAAAAAATACTAGCCCCTGATATTTCAATCATAGCCTCATATACAAATCAACTTTGATTTGAACCTGGCAATGAAGTGAAATCCTATACAGATTGGCATCAAGCAGGATTTACCAGATTAGAACCCTTCATAGAGAGAGGGACAGTAATAGATAAGGCTAAACTAGAAATGAAAATAAAAAAACCAGTGTATTGGTACAAATACTTACAAATAAAACATTTATTAGATTCCCCACAATTAATAATAACTAGAAATAGATCCAAAACCTCACTCGAAAAATTGATAAGTCAATCTAAAGACCATATAACAGGCCTAATTACAAAAATTTACAAAATGTTAATAGAAGCCAAGGAAGAAAAACTGGTTTTATACCAAAAGCAATGGCATCAAGATCTAAATATTGAATTAACAGAAGGGAAATGGTTAGATATATGGTCAGGTCCTAGTCTAACATCTAGAATACATGCAGTTAGATTTCAGTCATTTAAAATATTGGCAAGGTGGTATGTACCTCCTACAATTTCAAATAAAATAAATACCATGTTTTCACCTAATTGTAAAAAATGCGGCCAAAGAGCCAATTTTATGCATTGTTGGTGGGACCGTCCACAAATTGAGCAGTTTTGGAAAAAAATATTACACTGCATTTTGGAGATAAGTGGAATTAGGTTACCACTGAAACCAGAAGTAATTCTCCTTGAGCACTGGGGAAACCTGTTTAACTCAAACTGAAAAGGTAAAGATCTCAATGTTAATAACAGTAGCTAAGAACCTTATAGCTAATAAATGGATAGAGCCATCCGTTCCTACAATAGCTAAATGGCAACAGAAATTGTGGGAATATTTTCTCCTATCGAAACTATCTTATATAACTAGTGATAGCCCACAAGCATTATATCAAAAGAAAATAGTAAGTGTATGGTTTACAATTATAACCTACTTAACCAAGAAAAAAATACTTCCAGCGTCCCCGGCATATCAGAAAATGATCTATTTGTGAAACAAGTTTATAAATGGTTTTACCCTTTAGTGAAGGTTGTTATATTGTATTAAACTAAAAAGTCATATTGCATTGTATGTAACTGTACATTATGAATCTACTTGTTTGTGTTATTAAAATGAAAAATTGTTAATTAAAAAAAACGGAAAAAAAAAAGTTAACCCCACCACACTGGCAGTGTGGATTCAAGCCGCAGAAGAGGCCGAAGCCCAGTTTACCCTCATCAAGATGTGTGCTCCAGGGGCCCTCCGACCATCTTCTGCCTCAATGACCACCCCCCTTAGACCCAAGATGAAACTGCCTCTAAAGGATATGCGAGACTTTCGCATGAAGAAGGGGTTGTGTATGCGTGATGGGGAGACGGGATACTTCACCTCCACGTGCGCTGCCACCTAGCCCCAAGGGGCCCTTCCACACCGATGACAACTACGAAACAACTGAAAGGACCCCAAGCCGTGAAACCCCGAGCCCTGCAACTGGATATTTCAGGAGAAGCTGACAAGGTAGCTGTGGTGGAACCTCCCCAGCCAGCAGGAAATGCCAGGGACCTGCTCTAGATGGCACAATGCAGCAGTTTCCCACTCCGGCAGCATCAAAAGTGGTGAGCTCCCCTGCCCCTCTTCTCTACGTAGTTGTGACTCTAATCAACCCGAGCTCAAAACCCAAATGCGGGTTCAAGCTTTAACAGACTTAGGGTGTGCTCGAGACTTAATAAACCCTATAGTGGTAGATGGGCTTGGGGTGGGGATGAACTCCTTAGATGAACCTTTAACATTCACCCAGATGGATGGGTTGGAAATGAAAGAGCCTTGCCTGTTCGAAACACATCCTTTGTGGGTAGACATAGGGGAGCACTGGGAACAAAGAGCCTTTGTCATTACCCCCACGTTCAATTTCCTATGGTGCTGGGAAGCCCCTGGCTGAGCACCCATGACCCCTACATCAAATGGAGTGAGGGTGGCCCTGGATTGGGTGGCTCTGGATTATGAGAAATATACCTGGCAGAATGAATGGAGGCCTCCTGTTACCTCAACCCTTGCGTGCCTCACAAAAGGGGAACTTTTATCCATACCTACCACATACTGGGATTTAGCGGAGGTGTTTGGCGAGGTTGAAGTAGATAAACTACTCCCCCCTTCGTAACACCAATTGCACTATTGAACTGTTACCTGGATGCAAACTCCCAAAGGGGAAATTATATTCCATGAGCCCGAGCAAAAAGGGAGAACTTCATAAATTCACTGATAAAAACCTCCAATGAGGTTTTATTAGACTGGCTAAGTCCCCATTCGCAGCCCCCGTATTATTCTGGAAAAAGAAAGACGGGGGCTTAAGACTGTGCACTGACTATCGAGGGTTAAATGCGGTGTCTACCTCAAATGCTTACCCCCTCCCCCTAATCAAAGGCCTACTAACAGAGGCGTACAAAGGCAAAATTTTCTCAAAATTGGACCTCCATGATGCATACTTCCAGGTGTGCATAAAGGAGGGGGATGAATATAAGACGGCGTTTAATACCCCCCTGGGGCAATTTGAATATCTTGTTATGCCATTCAGACTTCAAGGCGTCTTTATGAATCTAATTAATGAGGTCCTACACAAACATTTATTCAAAGGGGTCCTGTGTTATTTAGATGACATTTTATTATACTCCCAAGACGAGACTTCCCATGTCCAACTAGTCCGTGAAGTACTGGCTACTTTAAAAGATAATAAATTATTTGCTAAGCTGTCCAAGTGCGAATTCCACAAAACTGAAATAGACTTTTTAGGGTACCGTATTTCCCCACGGGGCTTGGAAATGGACCCCTCAAAAGTAGCTGCAGTGGCTGGATGAGAGGTGCCCCGAACTCAGAGACAACTACAAAGTTTTTTAGGAATCGCCAACTTTTACAGATCATTCAACAAATCTACTACTTATAGCCTCCCTTTAACAAACCTCCTTAAAACAAAGGGGAAAGGACCCGATCCTGCAAAACCGGGAGCCCGGCTCGACTGGACCCCGAACTGCCAAGTAGCGTTCGATGCCCTAAAAACACTGTTTCCGTCTGAACCCATCGTGGCACACCCTGGTGAAAACAAACCCTTTATAGTACAAGTAGATGCCTCTGATGCAGCAATGGGGGGCAGTCTTGCAGGAGGGGGCTGATGGAAATTTACACCCTTTAGCATATGTCTCAAAGAAATTCAGGGACACCGAGAAAAACTGGGTGGTCTGGGACAAGGAGGCAGCGGCTATCCACTTAGCTCTCACTACTTGGAGGCATTGGTTGTATGGGGTCAGAATGCCTTTTGAGGTCTGGACAGACCACAAGAACCTTGAAGCCCTAAGAACTCAGCGTATGTTAAACGCTAAACAATTGCGCTGGGCCGATTTCTTTTCAAAATTCAATTTTACCCTATGCCATTTCCTGGGGAAATCTAACTCACTTGCTGATGCCCTATCCTGTCTTCCCCAATATGATTGCCAACGGGACACTGTAATTGATTGTATGTTCACTCCGGAGCAATGGGGGGGGGGGGGAGTTGTGACACGCAGCCAAACCAAAAAGAAGGATGACAATAGCCCCTCAGAATGGACTGTTAAATTTGCTCAAATTTAGGGGAACAGGCAGTATTTCAGAAAGATGAAACAATGAAACAGAGCCCCGAGCAGTGCTGGTTCCGAAATGATAAACTAGTAGTGCCCAAAGCATTGTGGCAGGAGGTAATGCATTCCGCCCACGAGTCCAAGCTATCTGGCCATTTTGGTTACCTTAAGACTTTGAACTTGTTGCAAAGACAGTTTTGGTGGCCACACATGAGGCAGGAAGTATCAGATTACATTTCAGCATGCCAAACATGTCTGATGTGCAAATCTAGGGGGGGAAAGACCTCTGGACTACTCCAACCACTTGAAACCCCCAATAGACCTTGGGAAACTATTTCAATAGATTTTATAACTGATCTACCCTCCAGCAAAGGAAAGACAGTCGTATGGGTTGTTTTACAAGCAAGCCCATTTTACTCCCTTCAAGCAACTCCCCACGGCTAAAGCTTTGGTGAAAGCTTTCCTCGCCCATATTATCAAATTGCATGGTGTTCTGTGAAAGGTAATTTCCGACCGCAGTTCTCAGTTTGTTGCCAACTTCTGGCAGGAGCTTTTAAACATCATGGGAGTAGAATCCGCATTAAGCAGCGCTTATCATCCAGAGATTGATGGCCAATTGGAACGTGTTAATCAAATTCTTGAACAGTTTTTGCACTGCTATACTATCAACAAGATGACTGGGTTGACCTACTCCCTTCTGCAGAATACAGTTATAATAATTCAGTATACTCATCCACCAGAGTTTCCCTCTTTATGGCAACTGCAGGCTAAGAAGGAGTTCCACTGCCATCCCTGGGGCCAGCCACTCTGGGTCCTGGGGGCCTCGCCAAGTGGTGGAATTCGCTTCAAGAATCATAGCCCCATATTGCTAAGACTTTGGAAAAAGCTAAAGCCAATTATAAAAGACATGCTGATAAGGGGAGAGGCCTGGGTGGGGGTGACTCTCAGGGGACTCAGTATATGTATCTACAAAAAATATCAAAGGTCTCCAACCCAATCATAAATTGGGTTGGAAATACATAGGCCCTTTTAAAGTAAAGAAAAAAAAAATCAGTGAAGTGACTTTTGAACTTGAGTTGCCTAAATCAATGAAATATGTCCATCCAGTTTTCCATTACAGTCTCCTGAAAAAAGATCCTGGGCCAAACGAATGGAGGCTCCGACATCTAGCTCCTCCTCCTCTGATGAAGGTGGGGGGGGGGGTGAAACTCACTTTGAAGTGGACCAAATCCTTGACTCCAAAATAAAAAGGGGTCAGTTATGGTATCTGATTCGTTGGAAGGATTTTGGTCCTGAATATAATGAATGGGTTGAATCAAGGCATGTAAATACTCCTGAAAAGCTTCGTGCCATCCATAAATTGTATCCATTAAAACCAGAGGGTTAAAGGGATCTTGGAGGAGGCAGTATGTCAGCTAAACGCTGCCATTCCTGGGCAGCTCGTTCACGTCATGGCCCCTCACCCCCCCCCCCATTGGAATGTATCTCACTTCTCACAGCCTGAGTTTTATCTCTCTTGCCTCCCTAACCTTGGAGAAAGGGAGCTTTCTCAAAAGTTTCGCTGCTTTGCATTTTCAGGTGTTTATTGTAATATTTTCCCACTTTTAGCCTGGGAATGAAACATCTAGCATATCTGCATGTATTTCTCCTGCTCCAGGCTTGGAGGCCCCTCCACCATACCCAGTTTGAATGCATTATAACTGTAACCCCTCAACCCCTTTCTTTCATTACTGACTCAAGAACGTGTAGACGACTATTTGATCCGCTGGAAATAAAGAACCTTATGGTTAAGAACTTTGTTAACAGTTTGAAATCTCTTAGACTCTCACAGTTGCTATGTAATCAATAGCTATATATTTTGTAAAAATAGGTGATCTTGTCTCTGCTTTCTCACTTGAAATTACCAAGCCGCTTTCCACCCACAGGAAGAAAAAAGATCATCATTGAATTTTAATTTTTAGTTAACTTACTGTGAAAACCTAAATGAGTTACACTCTTCTAAATAAATTGAAGTCAATGGGCTTAGAAGGAAGAAGAGTTGGTTTTTATACCTGCCTTTTCTCTCCCTTACAGTCACCTTCCCTTCCTTTTCCCACAATGGGCACCTTGTGAGATAGGTGGGGCTGAGAGGGTTCTGAATGAACTGTCATTGGCCCAAGGTCACCCAGCAGGCTGCATGTGGAGGACTGGGAAATCCAACCCAGTTCTCTAGATGAGAGTTCACCACTTGTAACCACTACACCATGCTGTCTGTCTGGAGTATTACTCTGCTTTCCATCATCCATTTTTGTTTGTTTGTTATAGTAAAGCTCAAAACCTCACATTAAGCAATCTGTCTGCTGGTACATTTGTTAAATTGCTTGTGGATTCTCCAGTTACAAACAGCAGTTGGCCAGTCATAACTTTTCCTCAATCAGTCCTTGTCAAGAAATGTTCTATGGATTCTCTTGACTGTTGCTCAGCTGAAGTTTCACTGAGTTGCCTAGCACTAGTTTTTAGTGTATGTGTTGATATAGTGAATGATGTATCTTTTGGCATACGCAGATTCTTTATTCTAATGGATGTGAAGGGAAACTTTAGCATCTGAGGACAATGACCACATATACAGTCAAGAATGGACTCTGTAGTGAAGTTCCAATCGTGTTCTTCAAACCTGTCTCTTAATTTCTTTGCTCCACTGTTGTGAATCCTACACTTCATCGTCCTTTCCTTTCTCTTGGAAACTCCCCCCCCCCCCCGATTTACCATTAAGAAAACATAGACATTACAAATGGACAAAATATGTAGAGTCACACTGATCTCATTATTTTCATATTTGATACTATTTGTGGAATGGGCTATGAAACTGAGTGTTTTGCCCTAAATCTACCAATACTTTCACTGCAATCCTAAATAGAGTTACAGCCATCTAATCTCATTAACTTCAAGGGACTTACAGGGGTGTAACTCTGGTTAGGATTCACAGGGGCCGAAGACAGACTGGCAATCTGAAGCGGAGGCAAAGCGGAGGGAACTGGAGCGGGGGAAAAAACCCACGGAGCTGGCCGTTCACACTGGCCAGAGCAATGCGGATCAGCGGCGATACGGAGCATTCAGACTGCCACGGAGAGTTCAGACTGCCGCATAGCCAGCGCGCGCGGCTCGCGCGTGCCGCTGCACTTTTTTTGTTTTCCTTTGATGTTTTTCGCATATGCGCATATGCAAATATGCACACATGCGCATATGCGCATATTCGCATATGCGCATATGCGCAAATGCGCAAAACTTTTTGCCGGTGCGTTCACACTTCCTCCGGATGCCTCCCGCTTCTTCCAGTTCACACTGTTTGGAAGCGGGAGGCATGCGGAGGAAGGCCCCTGAACACCGGGAAAAACCGGTGTCCGGGTAAAGCGGAAGGAAAGCGGCTGGGAGACGGGTAAGTACGCAACGGAGCCGACGGGCAGATGCGTATGTCTGAACGGGCTCCTTTCCTCCGTTTGCGAAGCGTGCCTCCCCGCTTCAGATTGCCAGTCTGTCCTCGGCCAAAGTATACTTTAAGTCAGCTGTGGAGATGGCAAACTGACAATATTAGCTACTTACTTCTCTTGTCATGCAGGTGAATTTAATGTTCAGTGACTCAGTGAACAAAACCAGTTATACCTGATTCAGACACTTTAACCATCAAGAAGGAGACTGTAAATAGAGTTAACTTAAATGTCAAACAATACTGTGTGTTGTAAAATGACACACTGTAGCAACTGGGATGTTATACTAGAGGTCTTTTGTGCAAAATAAAATTATAATGTTAATGAAATAGGCACTGGGGTAATAGCATATGATTTATTCCACAATTAAAGACTTCAATCACTTTTGCATATTAAACCAAGATGACAAGCTATGAATGAGTACAAACTGTTTTAAAGCATAATTAAAAATATACTGCCACAAAGACGAGCAACAATAAAGGCAGCTTTGCCAGGGTGGTGAATTGATAAGCAATTAATTTTTTTGTGTTTTAAAGTAAAGAAAGGTAGGATGCCTTTGCAGTGATAACAGTAGATAATAGAAAAGGGATTTGGGCTGTATGTAACATTATTTTTTTACTTAAATAATTGATTATAAGGCTATCCTAATGAAGTTTTGGAGAAGTTAGGATATCAGCTAAGCACCTAAACTGTGCGATGTGGGTATGCTGCTAGGCTGTCATAACACCAGCACTGGCATGACTACACCAGTGTGGGTACCATATATGCACGGTACTGGAAGTATGACAAGAAAGAACGGGACTGCCCTGACCTGGGTAGCCCAGGCAAGCCCAATCTTGTCGGATCTCAGAAGCTAAGCAGGGCTTACCCTGGTGAGTATTTGGATGGGAGACCTCCAAGGAATACCAGGGTCGGCAGACTATCAAGTCACTTCTCTGAATGTCCTCTGTGCCCCAGTAGGAGTCGCCAGAGGTCTCCATGACTTCCAGGCAGGGGCATGTGTGCACATATATATAAATAAAAGAGCAGGACCAAGCCAGCATTCTAAGGTCCCCAATTCTGAATACTAGTCAATTCCAGCAAAAGAGTCCTTGAACTCAGTGGGGAAAAACTGCTGCTCCATTGCCTCCTTTGCTGTCCATGTGGCTTCCACAGAATCTAGGATTTTGGACTAAATAAACTCCTGCAAGCTGTAGCTGATATGCTCCAAGCACATTGCACCCTTGGCCCAACCACATCCCCCCTGTCTCAAATGATAGGATACGTGGCATGAGACTATCCCACTCTGGTCTCATTTTGTGCATGCTGACATTAGGACTTTGGTAATGACAAAGGATACTTTACACAAGAAAGCATCCTTGTGTACAAGATGATAATAAACACAAGAAGATCAAATTGCTAGAAACCACACACAGGTTCTCCACCTCATAACATAAAGCACTGAGGACAATGCATACCACACAGCAAAGCATAGGAGGAAGATTCTATACCTCACAGGGAACATGGCTGTTTCCTTCCATAGAGTGAATAACAGCTTTGGTAGAAAATGGTATAGGGGAATGGTTGGGGAAAAGAGTTATTAACCCCCTCACTGCAGCTCTTCACTGCAGAGGGCTAATCCCCTCTGAATGAGTAGAAGCTGAGGTGGCTGTTTACCAATAAAAATCGCTTAGGACATCCCCTCATAGATTTCCCAAATGGACACATCTGGTTTGCACATGATATATTAGTCTGTAACCTCAGCTATACAGCAAGTATTGTTGGGATGGTGGTGGGATGGGATACATGACTAGGAAGGTAATGAGGTTAGGAGTCAGGATCCTGAGGAAGGAAAGAGAAGGTTGGTATCCACCTTATCTAAAAGATGGCAACTCAAAAGAAGTCATGAGATGTTCTTTAAATTGATTTAGCAATTTAAGTATGGGAAGCAGAACACTTAGGCAGAGCACCAAGAGGGCACACTGTTTGCCTGATTGCCTTTAGTTATGATTAATATTGGGGAATACTGATATTATAAATATAGCAATAGGCAAGACAGGAGCAAACACCTATATATACAGGGGTCCCGCTTCTTCCAGAAATACCAGAAAAGGATGCAGAGACCAGTTTCACTTAGAAATGGTTATTTTACTTAGGAAATCTTCAGAAGCAAACCATATACAGGCTCACACACAATTACACAGTTCTAGGAAAATAAGATAGAAGGGGATAGCACAGTTGCATTAGCAGGATTTCATTGGTATCCGTCGAAGGGCAATATTTACCTGTCTGGAGTGATGATGCGATCCCAGCTGGAAAAATAAAGGAGGCTAAGAGGGAATAAGGATCGTGTTCTGAACCAGCAGAAACATGTGGAGACTCTGGCTGCAGTCCAAGAGCCTTAGAGGTAGGGTAGGGGTAAAGGTCAGGGTAAAAGTTAGAGAGAGAGCATGTTGCTGGGTGCCCTCTTTTATTAGGGAGGACTTTCCCAAAGTCACGTCCACAATGGGGATGGGGGGTTGGTCAATATTGAACTTCTAACTTAACCTGTGGCAGAGCCACCGGGCAGGATGCGATGACTCATTGGCTAGCACCATTGTGTTGCAGATACATCCTTTCTCAGGGTGAGCAGAACTGGTTCCTCGAGTGGATTAAGGGGCCAAGTCCTTTGTCAATGAAAGGTGGGAAAGAGTCTTTTGTGCCTTCGTTGTGGTGAAGGTTGGGGGGGGTTTCCCTGTGTGATGAAGAAGGGCTTCCCTAATGGCATTGGGAAACCTCTGTGTGAATAGCAATGGTAGGCAGTGTTTCGAGGTACTTCATGCATATAGGGATACATCTGGGAACAGGGTGATCTCAGGACCCACTGGCACATCATCTCAGGAAAAAGCAGCATCTCCTGCTAGTGTGTGTCTGCAGCTGGCATCCCTCTCTGGTCCCCATACAGTTCAGTCCCTTTGTGCACATGTACAGGCTCAGTCCATTTTATCACTTATAGACTTTATGTCTATAAGAGCACAATAAGCGCCTTGCAGGGCAACAACACACTGTTCTAGTGCTACTGCTTCTCCACCAAGGTTCCTTGAACAGCAAAAGTATTGCTGTCTGATTGGAGGGTGGGAGAGAAAAATGTGGATTTTCCCCCCTTATTGGTTAGTATATATAAAAGAGAAACAACAGGTAAGAGGCAAGTGTTCCCTTATCTCTCAGTCACAGCTGTGACTCCCTGCATTGGCTAGAATTGTTATGGTTCTCACTGTAGTCAGTCAGGGATTTATTACGGCAACAAGCCATAAAACGCACATACTTAAATATAACATTCATATAACTGAATTTAGGACAATAAAATAAAACTCTATAAAAATACAGTTGAGCGTAGTAAAAATAAAGGAAGAACGTGAAACATAGACTATTAGGCAACTATTATTATATATTTGATCATGTATTTTGGATGCAGTAGCATGCTACCCATACTTTTCCCACAGTTTCAGTAACTGCCCAGTTCCCATCAATTTAACAATCCGTTACACAGCTCAGAATCTGATTCTCCCACCATATCTGTTATAAGAGGAGTAATATATTTGTCACAGATCTTGTTATATGAGTTACATCTGAGCATCATGTGCTCAATAGTTTCTATCTCTCCTGAGCCACATTGACAAAGTCCATATTTAGTAGGGATCCTTTTGAATCTGCCTTCAGGCATCATGGGGGGGAAAGCCTCACTTCTGGCTAATGTGAAGGCTTTCCTAAACTTGTGAGTATCAAGCTGCGATAAATAGGACATGGGTTGCAAGTGATATTTGACAGAATCTGGGGCTCTAAACTTAGAACATCTACCAAGATCTGACTGTCTCTTAATGTCCATCATTCTCTGTTTTAGGGCTGATTTTGCTATATCCCAACGCATACTCAAAATTGCTTGGGGGAAAACCAAGAGCATATAATTTATGAACTGCTCTCAGCTAGTTTGACTGAAAGTTGTCTGAAAGTAACAAGGGGGTTAGTCCCTGAGGGTGGAAGTTTAGTTTAAGCCAATACTGGATTGAAGCTAAAGTAATTTTGGCTTCTGTTGATACAGCACCTGTCTCTAGATGGATCAGTGTATTTGAAACACACCTCAGGATCTGAAGAACTGCTCTAAAAAATTTGGACTGAACCTGCTCTAGGGGGGCAAAACTAGAGGAAGGAAGCCCAATAAAAGTGCCATAAAGCTTGTGTCCAATTGCCTTTGCTTGAAAAAGTTTTTGGGCAGCTGGCACATAATAGGCCCCTTTGGTGCGATAGAACTTAAGGATAGCATTAGCTGTTCTTTCACCTTGGGAGGTGACATACTGTATATGGGCTTTCCTAGCCCCGTTTGATTGAAGGACCATACCTAAGTATTTTAAGCAGGAAACCTGCTCTAATGAATGCCCATTTACAGACTAGATTCTTTTCTTTTGTCTGGCCCTGAAGGCCATACATTTGGTCTTTTGAAAATTTATTGTTAGTTCCTTATTATTACAAAAGTCTGCAAACTTACTGAGAGCTCTTTTAAGGCCAACTGGTGTTCTAGCTATAAGATGATAGCATCGTTGGCATACAGTAAGATAGACACATGCTGTTGTAGAAGTTTTGGTGAATGTAAACTGGGGGAGTCCAAGTAACTTACTATATCATTAATATATAGATTAAACAGGGAAGGGACTAGTACACAGCCCTGCCTAAGTCCCCTATAGATGCTAATAAGGTCAGATAAGTTTTCTTTCCTATTAAGCCTACCCTGAAAATGAGTGTTATCATGAAGGGTCTGCAACAAAAAGAGGAGCCTTCTTTCAACTGAGGAAGATTCTAAACCAGTCCACAATCTCAGCCTCAATATTGAATCAAAAGCCGCTTTCAAATCAATGAAATCAGCAAAAAGCGAATTAGGATCTTTAGAAGCATATTTTTCTATAAAATGTTGAATTATAAGGTTCTCACTGAACAATCAGGCAGAATATTGACTGCATATTTTGTTTCATACCTCTGGATCCACAAGCATCTACCATTAAAAAAATGGGAATGGGCCACACTAGGTAGGATGCCTAGAATCCAATAAAAAAACCCAGCTAACCAGACCATATAGAAACTCTAGTTATGTGACATTATGTGCCTGCAATTATTCTTCTCTCTGTACAATACTTATTGCTACTACTGCTATAATTATTTATACAACATTTAAGTGCATGGGCATACTAATAGTACGGGAATAGAAGCCTTCATCGGGATCTCATAAACATACTGATGGCCTAAAAACATTCTATGCCTCACCATAGTAATCTTTGGATGGAAAACATGCATACAGTGCCCATTTTCTTTTTTTTAGAGGTTAATAAGAGTATGAGGTGGTTCTCAGTTTCTCTTTTTGAAAGCAGATGGGATGGTTAAACCACCTCTCCATATAGCCTGCTCTTTGAATGTGACCCTGCAAATGGGGGGAGGGATTGATTTCTCAAGAACCCCAAATGTATTCCAAGAAACATTGTTTTATAAATCTAAATGAACATCTGGATAAATCCTGTGGAGAAATTTGCTAACTAACAGCTAGCAGTGGTGATTAGGTGAAATCTTTACCTTTTGAATTAATAAACACTTAGCTGCATAGTTCTTTTTATTTATTTAAACATTTAAATAGTGAACTTCCCAGAGCCCAGTAGCCATACACAGGTATACAGAATGGAACAATCATACATCAATTTGGGTGTCTTGAATACTTGCTCTAACATTCCACAAGATAGAAATGAAGAACGCTCAACCCCCTAGTAGGAACCAGGGCTCATTTTGTAGCAGGAGCTCCTTTGCCTATTAGGCCACACCCTCCTGATGTAGCCAATCCTCCAAGACCTTACAGTAGCCCCTGTAAGAAAAGCTCTGTAAGCTCTTGGAGGATTGGCTACATTAGGGATGTGTGGCCTAATAGGCAAATGAGCTCCTTCTACGAAATGAGGTCTGGTAGAAACGATATCAATCTGCTGGATAGAGTAAGGCCTGAGGAATGGACCTTGGACAGCATGCATCCTGTATGGGGAGAAATGTTCTTTTCGGCAAGTTGGTCCCAGGTCTTCATGAAGGTCCTTTTTAAAGAAATTGGTTCCCCAGATTTCTTGCTCTGATTCAAAGTTTGGTTCAGGCTTGAACTGGAACCTGCTTTTGGGTTAATTGAGTTCAGAAATTACATTGCTAGGCTGGAGTAAGCTGACCTTGTGAGTCTGTAGAGAACACCCAGCTGCAGAGAGGAGTTGAGAGCCTAGCATTAACTCCCCATAAGCCACTTTCCATCCAATTAATGTTCATCATTTGCACCTGTGGGAAAGGGCCAAGACTACCTGCAGATAGGTTTCATTTCCTTTCTCCCTGGTCAGACCACCTCTTAGGTCATCTGCCTAACAATTAGCTTTACATCACCACTCAGGGATCCTATTGGTCTTCCAGGCCTGAGCCCATGTCGACCCTTGGCCATAAAGTAGTACGTTTTTAGCTTCTTGCTGGCCTGATGGTGACTACCTAAGATCTCGATATGCATTGGTCACTGCAGCCGATATCTTGGTCACTGCAGCCATCTTGAACACTTGCTTGTGGCAGGCCAAACAGCTTGCTAGCCTATACTCACTCTAAAGAGAGACACTTATTATTGAGAACCTTTAATTGAGAATTGGTAATATCTGATAACTGGAACCAGTGTATTATCGTTGTAGTTAGTTCTTAAATTTCTAGCTTTCTTATTTTTGCCTCACAATTCTTGTTCATTTTGAAATATTCTTGCACCCTAATAAATAAATATATTTTAATTTACTTTTGTGGTTATTTGCCTTCAATTGACCTCAGTTTAAATCCAGAGCCTAGACTGGCTGACCACCTACCAGAGTAATTACTTTTGTGAGAAACTTGTTCTGCAAGCCTACCTTGCAGGGCTGACTTTCTCGTTTAGTCCCGGGAAGGTTGGAATCTTGCCCTTTGACTTCTAATTGTTGGGATAGTTTAAAAGGCTGGTGGCAGCTACCGGAGTGGTGTGTGAGGAGTCACACCCCAGAGTTTTGTAATTTTGGATACTGTAGCCCCTGAGCAAAGATCCTTGGCCCTGGCCTGGCCTGGGGACCTTTGACACTCTTATGGGTAAAAACCCAGGAGCACCCTGGAAATCAATGAAACAGTTTTTGTATTGACTGAATACTGATGCATCACCCATCTCCTGCCAACAGATGGACAGATGGCTTTCACACCAATTATAGCTTCCAGATTGTCCTCAAAGACAGTGCCATGTACAGGGCATTAGTGCAATCCAGCTTAGAAGTTACAAAAACATATATCAGCATGGCCATATCCAGGGGTCATTTCGTAGAAAAAGAGGTGCAGGAGCTCATTAGCATAACTCATTTGCATAACTTATTTGCATATGCCACACCCTCTAACATACCAGAAGTGTGTCAGAAGGCAACACCCACCCCTCAGGCTCCACTCCACAGGTGAGTGAAACTGACCTGCTCTTCCTCCATTCCCTTCCCCATCCAATACTTTGTGCAATAAAAATAAGTGTCAAGAACACACCCTCATTCTCTTCCTGCTCCCTTGAAACCACCAGGTTTCAAGTAGACTTGAGATACCCAGGACATGTGCACCACCCATCCCTTTCCCTTCCCTTCCCCTCCCCACAAGACACCCTGTGAGGTAGGTGGGGCTGAGAGAGGTCTTTTCAGAACTGCTCATGAGAGAACAGCTCTGAGAGAACTTGTGACTGGCCCAAGGTCACACCAGCAGCTGCATGTGGAGGAGTGGGGAATCAAACCCGGTTCTCCCAGATTAGAGTCCAACTCCTGACCACTACACCAAACTGATGGGGTGGAAGCTGCTGAAGGGTTGGTGAAATTTCTCCAGTACTTATGTGCCATGTGCCCAGATAAAAAATGGTATACTTAGAAAATTTATATGCCACCTTGAGCAAGTCTCTGGAAAAGCAGCACACAGTCATAAAAGGAACAATGATAAAATTATCAATATTAAAACAAAACATTAAAAACAATAAAGACCCTAGCAGGGCTTTCCCCGGGGCGCTGCGCCTCTGCACTGCTCGGGGAAGCTGAGGAGGGGGCGGGGCTTGGTCATGTTATTTTTTTAAAAAAATCGTTTTATTAGTAGGTTTAGCTAACTCCAGTGACCTTTGCTTCCCAGTAATTCATTCAAAAACCAGGGTTTTAGATGTTGATCCTGCTCTCATAGATATATAAATATTTGACTAATGAATAATTAAATTGGGGGAAAATATTAAATTGGGTATTAGATTCCCATAGCACTGATGAGTAAAGACAAGAGTCTGCAAACAGCTTTCCTCAGACTGTCGTTAAATGAATGGTTCAGTGACTCACAAACTAGATACAGCAAAAAAGCTGACACCATTATTCCACAGATTCCCCCCCCCCATGGTGTATTTTGTAAAAAAGAAATGCCATTATTGTATCACCGTATACGTTCAATAAATAAACACAGACATATAATATGTACATTCCATCCAGCACTGTGAAAATCCTTTCACTATTCTGACAGAATGCTCTTTATTTAGGAGCTAGATCTTCAAAAGACCCAGTTCTGTATGGATGTACATTTAAGAACATAAAAACAGTCTTGATGCAACATATTGTCTAGCACTCTCTATTTTGGTAGTGTCTATATCAAGGTAAATTCACGAGCAAGACCTCATGAAGATGGTCAGACTCCAATGTCTGGCAATCAAAGCTGTATAGATCATCATGGGTCCATTCTCAGCTACTATTACAAATCTTTTTGACATGGATATTATAAATCATTATCCCATATTCTTTTTAAAAGGCTGTCCATGCTGGTGAACATTACAGTTTGGTGTAGTGGTTAGGAGTGCGGACTCTAATCTGGGAGAACCAGGTTTGATTCCCCACTCCTCTTCATGCAGCTGCTGGTGTGATCTGGGGTCAGTTACAAGTTCTTTCAGAGCTGTTCTCTCACAGGCAGTTCTCGAGAGAGCTCTCTCAGCCCCACCTACCTCACTGGGTGTCTGTTGTGGGGAGGGGAAGGGAAAGGAGATTGTAAGCCACTCTGAGACTCCTTCAGGTAGTGAAGGGTGGGGTATAAATCCAATCTCTCTCTCTCTCTCTCTCTCTCTCTCTCTCTCTCCAGTCTCTCTTTCATTATTTCTGTCCATGCTGTGTTACCCAGATCTCAGTATGTATGTTTAATCCATACAAGTATATTCCTGTTTAATTAACTCTGCCTTTATATCCAGATCTGTGATCACCTTAATATTTGTTACTGCCTTCCAAGGCTATTTTGATAAACAAGGCTATCCTTTCAGTATTTTATTTATTATTATTTATTTGCTTCATTTATACCTCATCTTTCTACCCAATGAAAACCCATAGTGGTTTATATCAGTCTCCTCTCTTCTGTTTTATCCCCATAAAACCCCTGAGAGGATTTGACCGGCCCAAGCCACCCAGCAAGCTTTCATGGCAGAGTGGGAATTTGAACATGGGTCCAACACTCTAAACTAGGGATGGGCAAATTGTGGCCCGGGGGCCACATGCGGCCCGCCACAGAGTTTTTTGTGGCCCGCCAAGATGATTTCAGGACTTCAAGAAAATTGAGCCTAAATTCAATTTGCTCTCTTATCCCATCACTGCTGATATTGATGCAGCACCTGAGGAGCTGCAGCTTGAACTTATTGACATGCAGTCAGATCACACTGTGAAAGAAAGAAATGTTTAATGCGGTGACATTAGTTGACTTTTACAAATCTTTGTCTGCTGAAAAAATTTCCATGCATGAAGAAATTTGCTGGGAAAATGTTCTCTATATTTGGGTCTACATATATTTGTGAGCAAAGTTTTTCTTGCATGAAGATCAACAAGAGTAAATATAGATGCTCTTTGACAGACATTAACTTGCAGGCTGTGATGAGAATCTCAACAAGCAATCTCACTCCTGATTTCAAAAAAGTTGTAGAAAAGTGTGATAGGGTGCATTTGTCTCATTAAACTGATTCTAAAATTAAATGTGCTTGCAGCTATCGATGATATGAAATTAGCACAATAAATACATTGAATAAAACTACCACTATTTTATTTAATTTATATTTATTGATTTTTATGATACAATTTATACCTTTTCTGAAAGGCAAAGTTAACTAATGAATGCAATCATTTTAAAAGGTGCGGCCCTCCGCTACCACAAAGTGGCCCCCGAGCCAAAACAATTGCCCACCCCTGCTCTAAACCACTCCACCACACTGGCTCTCTAATGCTTTTCAAGGCAATTCAGATAAACAAGATAACGTTTTCATTACAAGCTTTTAGACCCTGTGCTTTTTAGAAATATTCTATCTAGTCTGAAGAAGTGTGCATGCACACGAAACGTATACCTTTAATAAAACTCTTGATCTTAAAGGTGCCACTGGACTCAAACTTTGTTCTTATTCTAACTATTTGTAAAGCTTTGTGTCCACAAGCAGACGCAGACAATTGCAAACTCAAGGGGCATGCGGGTGGGTGAGGTAATGTATGTTTGCTGTAAAACAGAGTCTCCAGAACTTTCCTTGGGGACAGTAACTGGAGATGCCAGGGGTTGAAATGGGGACCTTCTGCATGCAAAGCAGAGGATCTTCCACTGAGCCCCTCCCCTGTGAGGACTTTGTAATGTGTAGATGGACCCTCTGTGTGTGAGGGTTTGGAGGAAGGATAAAAAGTGGGGGGGGGGGTTGAACATAAGGACAAGGAACAGAAATAAACAAGGACTGGCTTGTAAAGAAATAAGCTGAGGAAAGAATAGATACAAGGGACATTTTCTCCCTTTGCCTGGTGTCCCTCCTTCCTGGTGAATTTTCCCTTATATTGAAGAGAAGCATAATTTTTATTGCCAGTCATTGGGTTGCTAGTTCATTGTTGTCTTGTAGGGCTCGATTTCAACAGGAACGCACAGGAACGCCGTTCCGGCTGGCATCCGAGCCTGCCCCGCCCGCTCCATGCCCGGCCTGAGCTGTTTACCCTTAAAGGGAAAGTTCCTGCAGAGAGCCGCAGGAAAAAGCTCCACCGGGTGCTTTCCCTTTAAGAGCAAACAGCCAGAAGGAGAAAGCCCCGCCCAGAGATTAAGCACAGGGGCTAGGCTTTCTGCATTTGGGTTGCTGATGTCGCCTGGCTTTCCCTGCTCCAGTAAGTGCCTCCCCATATCTTTTTGTTCTCTCTCTCCCCCCACCTTTCTTTCTTCCTTTCTCTTTCTCTCTCTCCCTCCCCCCTTCCTCTCTCTCTCTCTCTCTCCTCCATCTACCTACCTACCTACCTACCTACCTTCCTTCCTTCCTTCCTTCCTCCCTCTGTCTGTCTACCTTCCTTCCTTCCTTCCTTCCTCCCTCTGTCTGTCTACCTTCCTTCCTTCCTTCCTTCCTTCCTTTTGTTCTTTCTGTTTTTATTTTAAAAATTATTAAAAAGGGGGGGGATGTAAAAAAGCAGAGAGCCCAGGAAATGCTGGGTTTGACAATATCTTTAATTTTTGAGAATCTCTTTAGTTTTCTCATGGCATCTTCTGCTTAAGAAAAAGTTGAAGCCTGAGTTCATTGTTGTGTCTTGTTGGGAATGGCTTGCAAATATATCTGTGTCTAAAGTCTGTATTAAAGTGGTTTGGTGCTTACTGCCATGTAAGAGAAAAATCTGAAAAAGTAGCTTCATTGTTGTGTGTGTTGGCAGAACACTTGACTGTTGCATGGGGCCCTTTGGGGGACATCTGCAGAGAAACAGAGTTGTAACTAAAAATGAGCATGGTCAGCTGCACTTTGGTGATTGCCTGTTTTGTGAAATGTAAAAAAGTGGGCAGAGTTTCTGAAGAAGATGATTGTCCCTCTTCTCCTGCCACTGGACTGACATTTGCCTTTAATGGGCCAGCAAAGTTGATGTTCTTAAACCTCCTAATAAGAGAGATTTCCGCTTTTAAGGAGTTCCAACGATTGGTGATCTTGTGATGGTAGTGATACTTTTATGTGGTAAAGACCACCTGTTCACAGGATAATTTTACCTGTGGGACAGACTCTGCATGGTAACCACTCCACTGGTACATAATTGCTTGTAAAAAGTATTATAGTGTAATAATTCAGGTGGGTAGCCGTGTTGGTCTGAAGCAGCAGAACAAAGTTGGAGTCCAAAGTTTCATCCAAGGTATAAGCTTTTGTGTGCATGCACTCATCTTCCATCTGAAGAAGTGTGGGTGGCACATGAAATCTTATACCTTGAATAAAATTTTGTACCTTGAATAAAATAGTCCACAAACTACTCCCACCCAGTGCATCCACAAACCTAGAAGAAGAAATTGGATTTATACCCCGCCTTTCACTACCCAAGGGAGTCTCAGAGCGTCTTTTAAACTCCTTTCCCTTCCCCTCCCCTCCCCACAACAGACACCCTGTGAGGTAGATGGGGCTGAGAGAGCTCTGAGACAACAGCTGGTACAGAGCTATGGCTTGCCCAAGGTCATCCAGCAGGTGCAAGGGGGGAGTGGGGAATCAAACCCGGTTCTCTCAGATTAGAGTCCGCGCACTTAACCACTACACCAAACTGGCTCCTAGCGTTGTTCTGCCAGTGAACTAGGGTTGCCAACTCCAGGTTGAGGAAATCCCTGGAGATTTGGGAGTAGAGGGCTCAGTTTAGGGGAAGGAGGGACCTAAGCAAGGCATAATGCCATGGACTCTACTTTCCAAAGCAGCCATTGACCTGATCTCTGTAGTTTGGAGCTCAGTTGTAATTCTAGGAGATCTCCAGACCCCACCTGTAGGTTGGCAACCCTAAAAAATCATATTCAGCGTACTAGTTCTGCAGGAAGGCAACCTGATTTCCATGGAAACCTAACCCTTAGGAAATGATTCCAATCCAGTGTTGGAATAATTGTTGGACATAAGATATTGGTTCAGGCAAGGTTTTGTATAGATGGGGCAGAAAATAATGTTTTTATTGGTTTTGTCAAAACTGTTTTGACAACAAGGTAAACAGAATAAGAAGCAAAAGGTGGATGTGGCTGGATGACCACACTTCTGGGAACATTGGGTGTGGCCTAATATGTTAATGAGCTGTGCTATCCGGGGTGTGGCCTAATATGCTAATGAGTTCCTGCTGGGCATTTTCTACAAGAAGAGCCCTGGTCTTTAGGAGAAAAAACTCAGTTTTTCACTGGAACAGGTCTGGTTTGACAGGCATCTTTCATTGACATTGGTAGAAGTCGAGCAGGAACACTTTGTTGCCTTTATCTAAAGACCTGTGCATTTTAATCTACTTACCATTTTCATGCACCACTTGTAGTACACTCTGTGCCCTGACTGAGCTTTAGGCACAGCTAGCTGGGTAGAGATTTCTGCGTAATATCTGATTGCTCAGTGCTTTTAGGTGATTTATTAGACATCCAGTTTACATTTCCATGCGCACTCCCATCAGCAATTTATCATCCTGTAGGATCCTTGAAAGGGAAAGTTCTGAAAGTCTGTATTCTTGTCTTGGAGCAAAGTACAGTGATAATTTTCTACTCTAAGTTTTAAATAATAGATGATTTTTTCATAACCAGAAATTTGGGACACAGCCAGATGTGGGCTCAACATCTGGGAGGAATACCAATGAAGAATTGTATGATCATTGCATTAGTGCCAAAATGGTCAGAGACCCTCATGTATCATTTGTACACTCTCATATCTAAAGTAGGAATGAAGGGCATTCTATTTTTAACCATTACAGTATGCAGGTGAGAATTATTCTACCCTGTCTCTTCCTCTCCTTCTTTACTGCATTTTAGCCCTTTAAATGTTTTCTTCCCACTCCAGTTCTGCTACCAGAAATGATCCAGGCTGGAGGAAAAGAGCAAAAAGTGCAGTGAAGTAAAGGGAGAGATTTAAACTTCCCTTACCCACACACCATTGTGTTTTTTTTTAAAAGGGCAGGCCTGTCCCCACTTCAGATATGGTAGGGAGAATTTATATTTGTGCCTCTCACATCTATTCAGTACAGTCAGGGAAAATGTATGGCCTTCCAGAAACTCTTCCACTTCCACTCTTCCACTCTGGCTAGTACATCTCAATGCAAGGAATAAAATATACCTCATGCTGTAAATCTTTCTATGTGAAAGCATTCAGAAGAGAAATCACATGAAGTATCATTTCCATGTGCAGGTGGGATGCTGGTCTATGTAAATAAAACTCCCTACATACAAACATAGACTTTCAGGCAGTGGAAGTCTATTTCAGCAGAGTTCCCCTTACAACATTGATTATTTGTGCTGATTTTTGTAAATAAGGTGAATATCTAAATATGAGATTCCCACACTGGCAGCTTGGCACAGTATGGTGGCGCCTCAAGCTGTACTGGTTCAAAGTGTAGCAGAGGATTCCATCCAGACCACACACCATGTGGTGGGTTACCCATGTGGCTGTCCCATGGGGGGCATCCACATTAGTGTTGTACTTCAACCACAGGACGAACCGTAAGGGGGGGTGTTATTTAAATACAAGTGGGATACGCATATGCACTTATATGCATATGCAGATATTGGCAGCAACTAAAAAAGAAAACCAGTGGCGGAAATGGATCTGCAAGTTCAGATGTCCCTTCCAGGTTCCTTTTGCTGGAGGGATCCCTGAACAACCCGTTAATACTGGACTTTCCCAGGTATCTATCTATTCTACTTCCATTGCGGAACAGCATAGGCTGCCAACGACTACGCCACAAGAGGCAGAGTGCTGCCAACGACTGTGTCTGGAGGCGCCCATTTATTTCACTGAGAAAATGCTACTATAGCACCACAAACTGTGTGTGTGACCTCAGCCACAGATTGGCTACCATGCATGAAGTTTACCCTCACGTTTGCAACCTTTTGTTTCAAGTGTTTTTATGATGCACTGTGGTTCATCCATGCTTTTTCATATGTGTGATTTCATACATCTGATCCAGTTTTCAGTTAGAATGTTGCTGTTATACAAGCAGGATCCTACAATGATTTGCAGGCTGCATCTCATTTCCTGCTTTCTCACTATTTTCTCTTTCCCTTTCCTGAAAGGCACCATAGCATCTCCCCTTTTCCTGCTTCCTTCTCTCCTACAAACTCTGTCATCAGCTTCCCCCCACCCCCACACACCCAACAGGCTCTATCTAGGAAAACTATGGTACAGTTGTGTGGTGGTGGCCACTGGGCTAGGCCAACTTTAGCGGTAGAGAACCCTCAAGGACTTGTGGGGAGAGCACCTCACTTTCCCTGTATTTCCCCACATTATTTCCTCTTCCCCCCTGGAAACCCCCATATTCTCTCCCATTTCCCTGCCTCATGCTATCCTCCTGAGCCACTCACCAATCTATCTTTCACCTGCTCTTCTCTTCAGCTATATTTATTGTTTATTTACTTCATTTATACACCATCTTTTTCCACAGGGGTAACCAAAGCAGCTTACATTATTCTCCTACCCTCCATTTTATCCTCACAACAACCCTGCAAAGTAGGTTAGGCTGAATGTATGTGACTGGTCCAAAACCACCCAGTGAGCTTCCACAGCAAGATGGGAGTTTGAACCTGGGTCTCCCAGACTTTACTCTGAATCTTTAACTGCTAAACCACACTGGCTTTCATAGGGTGGTTGATGTTGAACAAGTAGCAAGCAACTAAGTCTAGGTCAGTCATGAAAATCAGATGGTATGAAGTCACTTAGAGGTTGCTTCCAGGCATAGGATGCCAACCTCCAGGTGGAACTTGGAGGTTTTTGGGAATTACAACTTGTCTCCAGATGACGGAGATCTGTCTTCCTGGAGAAAATGGCTGCTTTGGTGAGTGGACTCTATGGCATTATATCCTGTTGAGCTCCCTCCCCCAACCCAGTCCTCTTCAGAATTCACCATACAATCTCCATGGATTTCCCAATTTGGAGCTGGGAACCCTATTCAGGCCTAGCCTCGATAAGTCCTCCCTCAAAGACCAGCACAGCTCTGGAAAGGATCCTGCCCTCTCCCTCTGCCTTTTTTACTCACAATAACCCAGCCTGGATAATTGTGGTTGCCTAGCCACAGCCACTGAGGACTTCTCTTTCTTAAACCTACAGGCACTCCTTTTATTATTTTTGATTTTTTAATCCCTTAAGGGTTTTTTAAAAAAAGAAGATTTCAGTTTCCTACAAACCAGGGGCCCTTTTCAGATATGTAGAAAGATCTGTCTTGCCCATTCACAGCTCCAGTCACTGGATTGAAATATCTTCAGATCTCGCTGACTTCACTATTAGAATACGCCAGGGCTTTTTTTTGTAGAAAAGGGATTCATTAGCATAATAGGCCACACTCAAAAGCAGAAACTCATTAGCATATTAGGCCACATCCCCAAACAGCACAGCTCATTATCATATTAGGCAGGGGGCTGGGAAAGCACAGGGCAGGCATGGAATCTTGCCTCTTCCCCCCCGAGCTTCTCCGCCCCACTTCAGCATCACCTTTCTAGTCTACTCCCCCCCCCCCCCCCATGAACCAGATGGCCAAGGAAAGGTGCTGCTGAAGTGCCTGGGATCTGAAAGTGCCATGGTGCTGAAGTGCCTAGGATCTCCCTACCCGCCCCCCCCCCCCAAAAAAAAAGATTGGGAAGGGAAACAGGCATGTTTGCTTGGCTGCCCTCGGTCTCCCCAGCCAGCCCACCAAGGTGAACAGACTGAGGAGACCGAGGGCAGGTTCCTTCCCTGAGCCTCTCCGCTTTTGCAGAGAGACACGTCAAAGTGCGGGGGGGGGGGGGAATGGATAAATGCCTTTCTCTTCCTCTCCCAGATCGGGGAGGGAAGGAAAGGCATTTTCAATGTGCCTGGGTTCCCTGCCTGCCCTTTTCCAGCTGTGACATGTCAGCTAGAGAAGGGAAGGCAGAGAGAACTTTTCCTTGTCAATTTCACACTGAGCTGACTGGCGGGGAGTGAAATTGACAAGGAAATCCTGAGGGGCTCCCCAGAGAGAAAGACAGCATTTCAACATGCCACCTTTCCCTCTTGTGTGTAACGTGGGGAGGGCAGCGTGCTCTGTAGCCACACATGCCAGAGGTTTGGGTTGTACGCGTGGCCAACTCAGGAGCCAGCTAGAACTCCATTCACGTGCGTTCCTGCCCCCAAATAGCCCTGGAATATGCAGATGTGGACCCATGAGACTCATGGGGGGAATCCCATCCCCCTTTCCTCAGTGGGTCCAGCATGGCTCCTGGGCTGCGTTGCTGCTGCTGCTGCTGCTGAGCCGAGCACAGTTCCTAGGCGGTGCCAGTGCCAGGCCCACTGTGGCTCCCGAGCTGTGCTGCTGCTAGTCCCGCCACTGGCTGGAGGGCCCAGCACATCTCCTAGATTTTGCCACTGGAGGGCCCAGCACAGCACCCGGGCTTCACCACCAGCAGGCTCAGGTTTGTAGAAACATCTGTTTCGGGTAAGTGTGGCCCCAATTTGTGGATTTAGATATCCACAGAAGAAATAGATATATAGATGATAATATATAGAAGATATTATGCAGTCGTGCCTTTTGAGAAACACCTTAATTCGTATCAGTAACACTTTAGAGTCCATGTCTCCCTACTGACAGTCACGTACCCACTGGGGTGATAAGAACGTGCCGACACAGTGGTCTCTTGTTAATAAAGAGATCAAACTAACACCCCTTTTCACATTATAATGTTTTGTTTTAAAGATGGACTGTCCAAACACTTCAACTGTGGACTAAAACATGCATCAGAAATGTGGAAATTTTATGTGGGGATGGTCTTTGTGTACAGTAGCATGTAAGGAAAAGATAAGCCTGAATACGTTTTCTAGGAGCCACTTCAAATTGATGCAATAGGAGAGCAAGAGGTTCATGCTGCTTTTTGAAATGAGTTCTTCAAGTCTTGTATGTTCTTTTAGGCACTTCACAAAACCAGGTACTGCTCTTTGCAGACAGGAGTGGAAACATTGCCTTTTCTGGATTCTCAAATGAGTCCTAGAGTATTCACATGGGCATGTTCCGTATAAATGAAAGAAGATGCAAACTGATTACCCATGAATGGCATTTCAGCATTTAATGGCCTGCTAGGACATTTTTAGCATTATATAACACTAGGAGTGAGGCCTGTTGTGAGAAGGAATACAACAGGCTCTAGAAAGAAGCTCCAGGTGAGTGTCCCGGCTGTGGTTAGTGGGGCGGCAGAGGGAAGGGGAAAATAGAGGGAGGCAAGCTGTCTCAAGGCATTCTGCTGCCCCAAGTAGGTCGCATGGGAGGACAGCCTCATGGTAACAGGTATGGTTCTCTCCACCCTTAACTTGCATTGATTTCGGGTTGTGCAGTGGCAGCAAAGGTAGAAAAGCACTTCCTCCTATGCCATGTCTTCTGGGTTCCAAGGATCTGGAAAGCAGTTCCATAGCCAGTTACAAAGTTGCCAACTCTGGGTTGGGAAATATTTGTAGATTTGAGGGGTAGAGCCTGGGGAGGGCCAGGTTTGGGGGCGGAGGGACTTCAGCAGGGTATAGTGCCATAGAATCCACCGCCCAAAGCAGCCATTGTTTCCAGGAGAACTGATCTTGGTAACCTGGAGATCAGTTGTAATAGCTGGGAAATTTTCTGTAGGGGAAATGATGTGCTGTGGCTGGGGAACATGGAGACTGGCAACTCCAGTGACCGTTTAAGGGAAGATTGGGACATGTATTTTACTTCAGGACACATTCAGTGACACCCAACAGCAACAGCAAACTGTTTAGAATGTTAGAGCAAAGGCCAATCAGGCTGCATATGCAAATCTCTGTGTTCCGATTGGCTATGGGGGTGGAGAGGAACAGCAAACTGTTTAGAATGGAGACGAGACTCAGGTAATGCAGCCTGTGGATAGGGACAGCTTCTGAGTGACACATTATGGAGCCAACTGATTTAGAAGTGTGTGGAATGTTCAGAAAGTGCCACCCCCCTACTCAATTGTATATAAGGAGACATTCTACAGTCACATTATTTCAGTTAAGCTAGATTTGTTTTATTTTTACATTCTGTGTTATTTGTATGGTAAGTGACAATATAGGTTAGCACATATTCCAGTGGTCCCTGTTTCCCAGAGAAAGTACCTGTTTATTGTCCTTGTTCCTAGTCAGTCCGTATCTCTATTTTGCCTTGTCATATTGTCATTTATTTATTTAAATATCTTTACCCTGCTTTTCTCATGCATCACAGAATTCATAACAGCTTCCATATTTAAATCTACACATTACAATTTAAAACAGAGATACACTGTAGAACAAATTTAGAATCCAGTGGCACCTTTAAGACCAACAAAGGTTTATTCAAGGTATGAGCTTTTGTGTGCAAGGCACACTTATTCAAAGGTGCCACTGGACTCTAAATTTGTCTACTGATTCAGACCAACACAGCTGACCACCTAGAGATACACAGTGTTAATATTACCTTATTTGACTCTTGATAGTACAGGGTCATATGTGGGTCCTGTGAAGCAGACATACACTGGAAATTACCATGTACTTTTATTTTTTTTTACAAGTGGGGGACCCACCAGGATTTGTTAGGAGCATCTCATTTTCTCCTGTATCCCCCTAGACCACCATTGTCTCCTTTCTTTCCCTGGCACTCCATATCTTCTCTCTTATATCCCCCAGAAAACCTGGGACTTCCCCTTAGGTTTTTAGAGAAATCTCCCTATCTGTCCCCATTTTGTGGATCTATTGATTCACGGTCTCTGGCTAGTTTGGAATTAGATGCATAATTATTTAGATATTTATACCCTGATTTTTATCCCAGTGGGGTCCCTCCATTTTACTCTCCATACAACAATCCTGTGAGATAGATTATGCTGAGTGATTGAGTGAAGGTCACATGTAGGGATGTCAGTCTCCAGGTGGTACCTGGAGTTTTCTAGGAATTACAGCTGTTCTCTAGACTGCTCTGGAAGGTGGATTCTATGGTATTATACAACAGTGAGGTCTCTTCCCTCCCCAGACCTCTCCCTCCCTGTCAGATTCTGCTTTGCATCTATGCTGATATTAATGTTCACATCTTTTTATTCTTATAATTGAATCTGACACTAGTTCAAATGTGTGCCTATGTTCCTGGTTTCACGTGTTACTTTTGTTTCTCCTTTTGGAATGCCTAGCCAAGTACTTTATGGCCCCTTTGATGTAGAATTGCTTTTCCCTGCTCAATGTTACTTTTTAGGTTGGAGGTTCCCACATTCCTGTTTGTCACCAAGCACAGAGTTATCTCCCTTGTTCCCTCCCTTCCGCGCCTTACAGACTCTCAGGGTGCTATCTGTCGACTATAGCCTTGAGGGTTGTTTATGAGTGCCTGGCATGTCTGGGTTTCACAGGTTGCTTTCACATCTGGGATTTTTCCATTTTCTCATCCTGGGGTGACAAATGGTGACCCTAATGTTTCCCGCTAATTTTTCTGTATGCTGGTTGGTGTTCCTGTGTGAGCTTTCATGTTTGAAGGTATAATACACCTCTGTTCCTCTTTCAATGTATCACTAACAAAAACAGAGGCCTGTATCCAGTATCTGACAATAAAGGACTATGTTTTAACCAACAAAGACCTGATCATTTGCTGATAGTGCAGAAGCCTCACACTCCCCAGGCTCCACTTCCAAATCTCCAGGAATTTCCGAATCCAGTGCTGGCAACCCTAATCACATGGGTTTTTCAGGTCCTATTCTGCCACTCTAACTACTACACAACTGTCAGCTAATGCTGCCATCTCCTGCCTGGGAGGTGGGATGAGTGACCTCTCTATGTCGGGTCTGTGGAATGTTATGCTATACTTCTCATGGCATGCTTATCACTCTTCAAGCTGCTCTGACCTTGGGAGACTGTTAGTGCCTGTCCATGTATCTCTTCTCCTGTCTGACTCTAATTCTTCCCACTTTTTCCCTGGGAACTGTAAACCAGTAATTTAAGCGCTTTTTCTCTGACATGGTGATTGGTTGCAAAGCATTACCAGACCCTTTTTGAATTCTGTATAATTATCCTGTTTGGGGCTGTGTCAGCCATTACTAACGCAAGAAGTGCAGATAACCATAGCAGACCTTTCTCAATAAAGCATTCCTGTTTAATGACACTTGTTGGTGACTGACTCTGTAGGACTCTCACAACAACACTATTCCATAAAATCAAGGGCAAATAGCAGCTCCTTAGGGCCATTGCAAATTGGGAAAATAGTGCAAAGGGAAGGATTAAGTCCCTTCTTCCCACTTGCCATAGTCTTAATCTCAGTTGTGCCCCAATGTGCTTGGGAATCAAGTTTCAGCTGGGAACTCCCCGGAGATGAACCCAGGAACAATGTATTATGCAGTTAGGTCATCAGGCAGGACAGGTCTCAGTTCTTTTTTTCAGAGAGAAGGTTTGATACTTCTCCAAGGATGGGAAAGAGGGACTGGACAGCTGATCTTCATCAGCCCTGACTTGAAAACACCCTCTACCTGCTTCAGGTAGAGAAGAGGCTAGGGTGAGCCGAATTTTGTTCAGCTCCCTCTCCAGGGTTGCTCAAAAGTTGAATCTCTAAGTAGGGAGTTGATATTCCATTTCTCTGGCATACATCCATGTAAATGCACTGGGCACAAACACCAAGTCCAGTGCAGGGGTCCATCTTTCATTCCACACACAGATGGCACTGCAAAGGTATGTTAATGACTGTGGGGCACATGCTTTAAATGTACCTTGAACCAAAAGAACAGGTACACTTTTGGCTTTCAAATCAGTGCAGGGCAAAGTATTTCAGATACAGCCTCAAGCAGATGAAGCATAAGTTCTTCAGAAACATGTAATAATGGGTATTAAGGGAGGAGGACTCAGTTACTGGTTCTTAGTATAAGAACTGAGATGTTACAAGCATGTCTTTATTTTCTTCAGTTAAACGTTGGCAGGTATGAAATAGACAAAATGGCATGAAATGGCCATCCACAGGGAACATCTGTAGCAAGGTTCCATTTCAGTAATTGAGACTTGCATCTGACTCTAAAATACATAGAAAATCCCCTTGACAATGTTGGCATGAAAATTCAGTTAAATGTTTTTTGAGTCATGGAATGAAAGCACAAATTTATAATTTCATGTCATGTTCCTGGGAGATTTGGGATGAGGGTTCTGGGTGCCCCACTTTGGCACAGCAAAAATATGCCATTTATGGTTACTTATCTGGTTGCTGCTGCTGGCTCTTGATGATGGAAGATGGACCAGTTGCAATGCAGTCTTAGGTGAGAATGAGGCAGTTAGGGATGCTTTCTTGCCAAGGAATGGAGGCTGTACTACTCTCTCTCTCTCTGATGCCCATCTCCTTAAAACTGAATGTTTTGGTTAGCTGACTGCACATGCTGCAAACACTGAACTGCTATATTAGCAGTCACAAGAAAAGTGTGGGTTAAACCTTTTCTTTCAAAGTGTTCCTTATGATTATCTGTAAGTACAGCTTAAGAGGCTCTTATATTTTAGGACATTGCTTATTAAAAGAAGTTATGCTGTGCAGACTTTACAGTGGCCATCTGCTATACTCAATTGGTATCGCTAGCAAAATTGCCATTTATATACATTCAAGAATAACGATCACATGTTTATTGGTTATACTACAGTGAGGAGGTGTGTGTGTTTGTGTGTGTGCATATGCCTGCTGGTTACTATAGAATTTTCATGTCTTTCTCTTGCATTCGATAATCAAAGTATTAATTAATTCCTGGAGAGTTTTTAAAGTAGACTGGGACTTCAGCGAGGGAGGTAGGGAGCAGAAAGTAAATTCCACTCAGTATGTCGACTTGCTGCCATATACCGCTTGAGTTGAGCAGGCTCCTGTATTTGTAATTTCATCACTAAGAACCACTTTCTTCTCTTTAGTCTTATTCTCTAATTAAGTGTTTTGTTAAGAGTCTAGAACACTTTTTCATTCCACTGTGTCCAATTTGTTTGGCCTCATATGTTTGCCCTCACGCCCAGCATTTCTGTCCTCATTCATCCATCCAGTGCTATTTTTTCCCAGACAACTGTGATCACACCTTCCAACTCAAGACTAAAGTATTATGTGCACACATGGCACTGCATGAAAATTTGACAGCTGTATTCATTTTTTAAGCTTAACCCTTAAATAATATAAGGCCCTGGGTTTTTCAAATGGCAAGAGCAAGCAAAGTATATTTTCAGAGACAACGGCAACCAGAGAGAGCCTCTTGCCTAACTTGTAGGGTAATGAGAAGAACAGCTAACATTTCCAGGCTGGTTTTGAAAGCTTGTTTTACCTGATACGCTAATGCAGAATTGTAGATGGAATATGAAAATAGCTTGGTGATTAGAGTGAGAAAATGTTTGCATCTATTTTCTTGTGCCTGTGTAGTGTCTTTCGCCGTTTATTATTTAGCTAAAAAGAGTAAAGCAACATTGTAGGAATTTCACAGTGGCAATGTCAAAGTCTTCCCTCTATATGTCACAAGTATTCACACACATGGCATCGAAAACTATTGGGGAGGCAGTGGGCCGCCCTGCCATTGCATGTCTGATTCTAAAAATAGTGGGTGGGAGGAAGGTTGCCTCACCCTTTCTAGAAAAAAAATCAAAGGAATCCAAGTTTTTCTTAAATGGCATCAGAGTGAGAATGCACACCAAAGGTACCCACTGAAGTACACAAGCAGAGATGAAAAAATGATTTTTTTTTGGTGTTAAAATAATACTGGTTGCAACTTTATTGAAACAATAACACCCACCAAAATGAAAATACATTTTGTATTAAAAATTAAGAGACCTAGTGTTATGATGAAGAAATTTTTTTAAATGTTTGCAGAAACCCCATTTTGTTTTTAAAAATGCACATTTTTTCTGAAGCCTGTTGTTAATGGCTCTATTGCTTATTTGGAGCTGACTTATGAGTCCTAAGGTCTGCTATTTTAAAAAATACTATTATGCGTCTGACAGCACATAATAGAGAGCTTCTGCACCAGTGCTCTAAAACCACTGGGAAATCCTTCCATACATCAGATACAAATGAAGGCTGTTACAGATGCAGCTTATACACAGAAGGTTAGGAGTGAAGGAGCGTGGCTGAAAAATATTGGTGCTGTCTGGTAATCTGTGAAGCCTAATTGAACAGTGGAGATAAGAGACAAATGAGTAAGCAGATGAGATATTTTTGTGAAACAATAATAGCCTCTTAACAATAACAGCCTCAGTGGAATCAAATTAAGTCTGTATGAGTTAAGTCTGTTTGCATACTAAGCAAGGCATGGAAAAAATTGCAGCAAAGAGGTCCAGACAAAATACCTTTTTTTTGAAGTACACTAAAATACCTTTTTTTTGAAGTACATCTTAATTCACATTTGTTTTGGAGGTGATATTTTGTGTCGTGTATCGGGGTATGTGTAGGAACAGCTCTGTTGAGAGAAAACATTTAAAAATAGTGTCATAGAGAATACTAGATTTAAATAATCTCTCCATGCACAAATTCCATAAGGATAGCCATGTTTCAGCAAAAACAACAAAGATTTCTGGGGCATCAAAAGACTTCCACAATTATAAGCAGCTTAACCTGTTGTTAGCTATAGCCCAGGAGTGGCCAAACTTGCTTAACGTAAGAGCCACTTAGAATAAATGTCAGATGTTCAAGAGCCGCAAAACATGAACAAATATTATACATTTTTACAGGGAAATATGCAAATTTGCTTTTTATTAACATTAAATGAGACTACCAAAATAATAACTAAAGTACTAAAAGCAGATATTGATAATGCTATTTATTTGTCCAATGATAATTTGCTTGCTAATGATATTTAGCTTCCCCAGCTGCCCTGCCGGGAGCCGCACAGTATGTGCGAAGTAGCTGCATGCAGCTCCTGAGCCACAGTTTGGCCACCCCTGCTATAGTCCATGTTGTCATGTTCATGAAAAATGAATTCCAGTTAGCACATTCAGAACTGTAAGAACTGCTTTATAGCTAGGGATGGGCATGAACCAGCTCACAAATGTAAGTTCATGATGAATTTTGGCTGGTTCTTGCTTCACAAACTGATGTTCATGAACTGAAGAGGCACTACAGACTTCCATGAATTTTAAGGAATTTCATGGTGGTTTGTGAAGAGCAGAAACCCCTGCTTTCTGCTCTTCACAAAAACAGCTGAGTGGCAGGAAGCAGAAAGCAGGGGTTTAAATGGCTCTGAGCCATTTAAATCCCTGCTTTCTGCTCCCTGTTGCTCAGCTGTTTCTTTCTGGGAAAAGTATAGTTACTTTACCTCTATGATAAATAGCAGCTCTGATGCAGGGGTAAAAAGTTAGTAGCACATTTCTCTTCCATCCAGAGTAAGGGACAGTGTGTATGTGACTGTGCATAGAGGTGGATGTGGATTGGCAGATGGGAAAGAGTATAGGAGCTGTAGTTTTCCATTCCAGAGCATAAGTACATGCATATGTGAGTGGTGTTCTTCACATGAAAGAGAAAGAGGAAAGAAGTTGAAGTGGAAGCTTCCATTTTAAAGTGTTGACAACTGCACTAGAAATGGGGTGGGAAGCTACTTTTAATAGCTTGGAGAGTGATTGATCATTTCTGAGTGACATTCTGCCCACTTCTGCTTTCTGCAGAAGTGCATTAGTTAATTGAAGCCCAAAGCAAAATGCCTGTTTGTTATAGTTAGTGGCACGTTTTGAACCATATGCAGACTTTGTGGAGTGAGACTTCTTTGTTTCCCCCACTGTAGCTCACTGAGCTGGTTGCTGGGATTCTGTAGATCCTCAGGAACTGTGTGGGAGGGCAAAATGGGGGTATGCAGTGAAAGGAGAATCAACAGCTATCACCACTGCTTCTTCCACAAGTAGAAATTCCATTCCCTCAAAGGAATTGTGTGGCTTGATGTAGACCACTATAAGAAATCTGATGGAAAAGACAATAAGATTCAGAAATTTTCGAATTCTGGCCCCAGGCTGAAAATTCACAAAGTTCTGAAAGGAGGCAGAGAGAGTGAATCAACATATATGTAAATTACTGGAACGTATTCCATTCAGTAGAGTTACATTGATCTTGCCACTGAAACAGATTGAGTTGATAGATTACCTTTCAAAAGTTTTCAGCAATCACATTGCTATTTTATGTAGAGTGTTTCACAATAGTCTGAGTTAACACAGCTGTTCTGGAAGAAAAACAGAGAGCAGCAGAAATGTGAAATCTCATTTTGCCAACTTTCAGTGGTTTTAGGAGTGCCAGTAAGTAACTGGCATCAGGCAGGAGCCTGGGGGTGAGGACATGGGGGGTTGCCATTGTGTTGATGGCATTATGTCATTTCTGGGGCAAACCTGGAAGTGATGTCACTTTCAACATGACTCTCTGGCATTCATCTCTTCTAGATTCATAACTTCTAGGCCATTACTTCTAGGTTCATCCTGGAAATGATGTCATGCTGTTGACAGAATAGCAATTTTGGGTTAATTTTTCCTTCCAATGTGCTACCAAGTGGTGGCTGGAGTAAGGCACAGCCTTGCTTGCTATGGTGTTTGTAGTAAGAATAAAAATACATTGATTAATTGGTCTGAATGCAATTCTTTAAGAGGCTGCCTGAGAGTGGTTGTGTATGATATATTTTTTATTTGAGACATGTATCATATATGTGTCAGCTAATGCTGCCATCTCCTGCCCGGGAGGTGGCATGAGTTGCCCTGTGATGTGGGGTGTATGGAATGTTATGTTATGCTTCTCATGGCTTGCTTATCACTCCCTGCTCCACTCTGACCTTGGAAGACTGTTGGTGTCTGGCTATGTATCTTCCCGCTTTTTCCATGAGAACCTAAGGCCAGTATTTGGGTGCCTTTCACTTGATTTATATGATTGGTTACATTCCTTTGCAAGACCTTTTTGAACTCTGCATAATTGCCCTGCCTGGGGATTGTTCTAACCATTACTGACACAGAACGTGTAGATGACCACAACAGACCTTTCTCAATAAGGACGCTTGTTGGTGACAGACTCTGTAGGACTCTCACAATATGAACGGTTTGAAATTTCTATGTTACCATGTTTTAACTACTTTGGACAAAATAGTCCTAACAGTCTCCTGCCATTCTAATTTCATTGACTGTTTAGGGGTTTGCACTGTTAGTAATAATACTGAAATTGATAAGGGCTTCCAAAATTAACCTGAATCAGTTCATCGACTCCAAAATAAAGACATGTCTTTTTTTTAACGGCATGGGGTAAATAATCTCTGATCTATATTTTTATTATAGGTTTCAGACACAAATAAACAACAAATAAACACAAAGATAACATAAACATCACCCACCTATTAAGTTAAATATGTTTTCCAATTACTATTATTACGAATATCCTATTTTATATTCACAGTAGGCTATTTTTCTCTATCCAATCGTAGAATCTTGACCAAACATCATGAAATTTATTTTTTACTCTTCCTTGAAAACCTACTCTTCCTTAAAAACCTATAATAAAAATTGTTAATATGTCTATTTCCGCTATATCCATTAATTTACTAACTAAATCTTTTTTGAAGGTATTTCTTCTTCTTTCCATTTACTAGCAAATACAATTATAGAGGCAGTTACAATGTGAATAATTATATATGAATCTACTTTCTGAAATTGTTTAGGGACAACATTTAACAGAAACATTCCAGGTTTGAAGCATACATAGACGCTTTGTTTGAAGCATATTTGTTTTAACATTTTATAGACCTCTACCCAAAATTTCTTGGTTTTATTGCAGGTCCATCAAACATGATAAAATGCACCAACTTTCCACTTACATTTCCAACATTTGTTAGACATATTGGGATAAATTTTTGCCGTTCTCTCAGGTGTCAAATACCATCTGTAAAACATCTTGTATAAATTTTCTTTAAGAGATACAGCTTTAGTATATTTTATATTTGTTTGCCAAACTTTGGACCATGCATCTAGCTCAATATTATAACCTAAGTTTCTAACCCAAGAAATCATAGAAACCTTAACTACTTCATCATGCATCTTAAAACATAAAGACATGTCTTGAAGAGGCTGGTGCAATTTCAGGAGATCCATGTCAGTACTTTAATTTCTACCAATAATTCTTTCTTCAATGTACTTTTCTTTTGTGTTTTAGCCCATTTGGTTTTAAATGGCTCAAGAAATGAGTCATCGGGCACTTCCTTGGTGAGACAGTTATACTACACACACAGTAATAGAGTTCACAAACATTCACTAGTTGTCTCTGGTGGCAATTTAGATTTCAACCCCTGGGCACTCTGTAGTGGTGAGCATCGAGAAAAAAAATTGTTATAACTTTGGATCTGGATTGAGGGGTGGGATTTTTACTGTGATTTCTTATTTCCAGGTAAGGCATTATCATTTTGGGATTCAAATCCATGTTGTCAGGGACTTAGAGACCGTTATTTTCAAAGGGGAATGTATATAATGTCTGGGGCACCTGTTTATAACAATAATGACATCCAGTTTTCACAGAACATGCTCCTCCCTCAAATTTAAAGACTGCCCTCCAAGTTTCAAGTTAATTGGACCAAAAGTCTCAATTTTACTGACCCCCAAAGTAGATGCTTCTCAGCACAGACCTCTCCTTTGATTTCTAAAATGGCAGCCAAGCAGCAGCTGAGCAGAAAAACTTTGGCTGTGGCATTAAAAAAAAAAACCCAGCAAAACCCTTGTCTGTTTTTTCTTATTATTTCAGAGAGTTGACAATAAAAACATTATTATATTTCCACTGAAAATCTGAAGCTCTCTATTTATCCAGCCATAGAAGAATAAAAGTGGTCTGCCCCCCACAAGGAGTGAGGGAAAGAGGACTGCACTGTTTCCAAAGGTGATTGGCTGGAAGCTTTCTGTGATCCTCCCTCAAAAGAATCCAGTTGGAAGGGAGACATGCCAATCCTTGAGGAATTGATTGAATCAAGGAAGGACATGAGTACATGCTGCCTGCTAGCACTTCAGCCTCCAAAGTTGAAAACAATGTGGATTTCTTTTGGAGGGAGTTTTGTTTCATTAAGAATCCTGGATTACTAATACCATTCTGGAACATCATTGTAATGACTTGAAACAGCAGTTTCCATGTATATCTTTGGCTCAGGGATTTTGTTACACTTGAGCCAGTTTGGTGTAGTGGTTAAAGAACAGCGGACTCTAATCTGGAGAACTGGGTTTGATTCCCCAGTGCTCCACGTGCAGCCAGCTGGGTGACCCTGGGCCATTCACAGTTCCATCAGAGCTCTCTCAGCCCCACCTACCTCTCACAAGGTGCCTGTTGCAGGGAGAGGAAGGGAAGGTAATTGTAAGCTGCTCTGAGATTCCTTCAAGTAGTGAAGAGTGGGGTATAAAACAAAATATCCTCCTCCTCCTCGTACTCTATTCTCAAGGCTCATACAGTGGATTAGTGGAAGACATTTTTGTCCTTTGTGTGATAGTACTTTTTGTGGAATGATTCATAAAGAATAAAGGGGGTTAAATTTGGAAACCTCATCCCTCCACATACCAAAAGACCACAAGATCTGGGGATACATGAGTTGCATCCTAATCCTAAACAGTCTCTAGGGGTAAACTAGATGTTATGGCATCCAGGGGTCAAACCTATGGATACTGATGCCATTTTAGAGATGAATCAAAACATTTAAAAATGCTATGAGGGTATGGCAGGACCAAGAGATCTTGTTTTCCTCCCATGAGCTTTTTCAAGCACTGAAATAGCCCCCCAGGGTTCAGGGGGACAAGAGCTCCTGGCCCAACATACTGTGACTCCTCACAGCATTATAAATGGCTGAATTCATCTCTAAAATGGTGCAGGCATCCATGAGTCAGGCCCATGGATGTTCCAACATTAATTTTGCCATAAAACTATAGCACAATTGCCCTGCTGACATTTTGGTGAGCACTCAGGTTCCAACTGAATGGTGCAGTGCAGAGAAGAGTGTCTTCTTTTTCTCCCTATGCTGTATGGGTGAGTTTGTGGGAGAAATGTGTGTCATACACCTTCCAGATAGCACTTGGGGCTTGGGCAGGCTAGTTTGATCTCTTCCCTTTGTTTACTTTTTCTGCCTTCTACCTGATGCTGAACTGTCCTCAACATTCCACACCTCATGGAGTTCTGTGAACATGCTTAGTTCTCATCAGGCCATTTTTTTGGGGGGGGGGGTTGGTTCTTTTTAAAAAATCATACAAACTAATATTGTCTGTAGGAATGGGCATGAACTGGGAAAATGTGGTTCGGTTTCTGGTTCGTGGCATGCCAGTTTGTGAACCACAAACCATCAGGCCCTTTTAGGAGCCAAATGAACTGGTTCAGTTTGTGGGGTTCATGATGCAGTAGAATGCCCCCCTGGCAGGCTAGAGACACCAAACTCACAGGAGATTGCCAACAGACTCTCTTATACTTGCTTGCCAAATTTGGTGAGAATTGGATTTATGGGGTCCAAGTTACATCCCCCCACAGAAAACTGCTTTCTGGGGAAATGGCAGAAACGGCAGGTGCCGGTTCAGGAGTGTGTAGCACAGGCCCTATGGAAGCCAGAGGCATCAAACTCACAAGGGGACCTCTCCCCCCCCCCCCACTCTTCTACATGCCCTCCAAATTATGTGCAGACTGGACTCAGGGAGTCCAAATTTTGGCCCACCAAAGAAGATGCTCCCAGAAAAGGGATTTTGGGGGAATGTCAGGCACAGTATATAGAATGGATCCCCTGCAAGCTACACATAACAAATGCACAGGGAACCTTACCCTGCCACCCACTCCTTTACAATCTTTCCAAGTTGGGGGTGGATTACATTTCTTGGGTTCCAGTTATGCCCCCCCCCCCAAATGTCTCCCACATTTATACCCTCCCACCCCTCCTGAGTGTGAATACCCCTGTGTGCTATGAGGGTGAAAGTGGGTGCAAAGGGTGCTCATCATGGGGAGAAGAAGTCCTCCACCCCCTGCGTACCACAGGGCCTCGTCTCTGGGCACCAAACCCACCCTGCCAGCCCACTGGAGCCTGGCCCTAGCAGGGCATCAACAGGGGTCTCAGAGCCTCCTTCCCTTGATACGTTCCAGGGGTTCTCCACAGAGGCAAACGAATTGCTAGTACTGCCCAGAGACACCAGCCGTTGCTAACTCTCTTTGGAGAGGAGGACTCTGACAAAAGTGATTCAGAAGATGGGGAGGAAGACCAACGTTTGGAAACATTTCCACACCCTCCTCAATGACCCCTGTGTCGCAGAGTGCCAAGTATGGCACACCCATGTCTGTAGGGGCACAAACCCCCAACACTTGTCCTCTTCCATCCTCAGCAGGCACCTACAAAGAGTGCACCCAACTATGTTGCCAGCAGATGAAAGAGTGGTGGCCAGTGGAAGAAGAGGCCCACTCCCTCTCAGCAGAGAAAAGCAGAGGGGGAGCAGGAGGCCCCTCCAAGAAAGCTCCTTGCACTTGGGCTGCCATGGGTGGGACATGAAGGCAGGCCACCCTCCAAGAGGTCAAAAGGGCTATGTGAAGGGCCCAGGAAGCAGTCACTTGCTTCACTGGTGAGATGATTGCTGTGGATGGCCAACCCTTCTCTCTTGAGGAGGATGCAGTCTTTTGCCGGCTGCAGTGGCAATGGTCAAGGCTCAACTCTCCAGAGAGCAAGGCAGATCTGTGCACTTCATGGCAGTGAGTAGGGCTGTTGGGGACAGTCCGGCCACCAGGCCACAAAGCGGTTCTGGTCCATGTTCAGGGGATGGATGCAGATGATACAGTGCAAAACATCACCACCATGGTACAGAGTAGCCTGAGGGAGTGGGTGAGTGGTGGTAACTTTGTCTGTAGCTACATGGTCATGGATGCCGGCACCAACATGCTGGTAGCAGTGAAGGTGGTGCGTCTCAAGGGCATTGTCTGCCAGGCATCCATCTTTCACCTGGTAGTGAAGGATGCCCTGGGGCTGGAGAGCACTGTGAAGGCAACCTGGGATGCTGCACCTTTTGAGATGTGGTCCTTGCTCGAGACCTGCCAGTGCCTGGCCATCCACTTCTCATGCAGCATCAGTATCTGCCCATCTGCTGTGCAAGAGGCCAGGAGAGGGGGATGAGGAACTCCACCTATGATGGCACCTATGATGGCAGAAGAACATGGTGCAGGAGGCCATCTCCTCCATGACCATTCTGTATGGGGAAGGGGAGCTCAGCACCAGCTCCAACAACTGGCTGACCCTCTCCCAAATGGTGTGTGTCCACAAGCCCTTCCAGGACACCACTAATGTGCTCTGCACCCATACAGCCAGCCTGGGGCAAATCAAACCCCCTGATTTGAGGGATGGACTGGCCACTCACCTCCACACTGGATCCAGGCCCTGAGGGAACAGGTGTTCTCCCACGGGGCCCATATTTCATTGGCAGAGAGGTTGCAGGTGGGCATGACCACCAGGTTGGATCCTCTCTTCGAGCAAGGGGAGTACAAACTGGCCTGTAACTGTGACCCCCAGATAAAAAGCAGGATTGCTCTCCTGAATGCAGAAGCCCATACAATGGAGGTGTGAGCTCTGTAAAAAAAGTGCAAAGGTTCCAGGCTAGCAGCTGTGGCCAGAGGGAACAACAGGTGGAAGAGGCTGGGGAGGAGGAGGAGGAAGAGAAGCCACAGCCCAGCACCTTTGCCTCAAAGAGCCCAATCAGGGAGAAGCCCCACTGCTGGTTGTCGATAGTGAACTGGGAGGTCAGCAGTGGTGGAGAAGCCAGGTGTGCAATGGCAGCAGATTTGGCAGAGGTGATGGTGAGGGAGTACCTCACCAAGTGCCTTGGGTCCACCTAACACTCAAACCACAGCAGGGGAGAGGAGTTCACAATCAGGAGGGTATAAAATGTGGGTCCTCAGCCAAGGCACCTAGTAGCTAAGCCCTGCCATTTGACGGGAGCAGAGAGATGGGTTGGCTCAGAGCCCAAAGTTCACCTAAAACCCAAACCCCAGCAGGGGCAAGGAGTTCATAATCAAGAGGGTATAAAATGTGGGTCCTCAACCAAGGCACCCAGTAGCTAAGCCCCACCATTCAGCATGAGCAGAGAGACGGAGTGGCCCTGAATCCATGTAACATCTAAACACCAGCAGAGGAGAGGAGTTCACAACCAGGAATACATTAATGTGCTCTGCTTTTGACAAGTTCCCCTCCTCTCTGCCTAACTGCCAGTAGAGGAGAGGTGGCAGAGCTGAGCTGTGGGTATATATAACATTCTGATCCCATAGAGCAGAATGGGAATTCTTTTATTGGCAGCCAGCAGTGCCTGTTAAGCTTTGGAGGACCCCAATTGGTGTTTCCAAAGCAAGAGAATTCCCCCCCCCCCCGATTGCTTTGAAGTCTGGTTTTTGAATGTTGAAGTCAACATTTTGAGCTGAGCTAATCTGTCTGGAAATGTATCCATTCATGAACTGCCACAAACTGCATGAAAGTTTGAGGAATGTTTGTGCTGGTTGCCCTGCCATGAACTTTGTTTCATGAACTGTGAAATGCCCAAAATTCATGATGAACGTTAGTTTGTGAGCTGGTTTGTGTCCGTCTGTAATTGTCTGAATGCCTAGGGAATCCTCAACAGAATTAAAAAGAACACTCTCATTAAGTATCATGTTGCTCCTCAGCTTGCAACATCCAATTTCCTGCTCCTTTCCAGGCTCTCCAATCAACTTCTCAGTAGACATTTCACCTTAAGTGCCTCTCCAGAAAGGGAAGGGGAATCATGTCCTAGATGCTGACTTTTCTTCGGCCATAGGATATTTTTTACCATTTTCTAACCTAATTCTGTCTCTGATTAATTCTGTTGCCAAAGGATTTCCTAAAGGTATCCATTTTATGCCAGCCTTTTAATATCTCAAGAGTCAAACAGAAGGTTTCATAATGTTACAGTAGAACTAACTCAAAGAAGTTATCTGCAGTCAAAAAGTATCAGAAATGCATCCATCAGCTATGGAATCTTTTGAGGCTGCTCTCACAGGGCTGGCGCCGTCTTGCATGGCCTGCGGGTCCTGTGCATGTCGTCCAAGGAAGTGGGGCTGCTGCTGGTGTCCTTGGGACACTGTGGCTGAATTTCCCTGTAACTTTTTTTCTGGATTTAAGACTGTCTGCTCTTGGTTAGTCACCTCCAATTCATAGGAAGAATTCAGAGAAGGCTTTCCAATGCATCTTTGCTACGTCTGATTGAGACCTTCAGCTGGTACTGTACCTTCAGCTGGTACTGTACCTGCTATAGTTACGGTGTCTAACCCCTCTGTGGAAAAGGAATAAATTGCAATATTTTTAAACAAGAGAAGCTGCAGTGATTTGTTATCAATAAATCAATTAGTTGTTAATGATTGAAAAGCTTTCCTTTAAGTGGTTACATGTGATGTTTTTAAATATTGCAATTTATTCTATCAAAGATGTAGCTGTTTGTTTTTGCAATGTGACGTTTTTACTAGCAGAGATTTCATACAAGGTGGCCCTCTTTGCCTTCACCACAGAGAAAATTCAGAAGAAAACAGTAGCAGTAGTGAAAAGTACTGGAGTTGGGAGGCCGGTGGTAGTGATTTCAGCATAGCATGCTTATTTCAGGTCAAGATGAAGCATGCAAACCCTGGGCTCAGAGCCCTCTTTTATTCTGGTCGGAGGCACACCCCCGACCTCGCTCAGATGTCCTGATAGGACCTTAAGATAGTGGTTACAGTTCATAGGTTCCTGGGGGAAACCTAGGTAGATCATTGGTGGTCGTTTAGGATCCGACCAGCTATTGTTCTACCTGTCAAAGCTCAGGTAGATTCAGGCCATGTGCGAATGTCCACGTGGTGGTCACCATTATGCACATGGTGACCACGATATTAATACAAAACACCCCTCCCCCCATAGTCCAGTTCCCCCTACAAACATAGTCCGTCAAGTACCCTGGCCGGCGACGTTCGCATCCCAAGTGCCAGAGTGCTGTGGGTTGTGGAGTGTCGATCGGATTGCGGAGTGGGGCAGCAGGCACCTGTTCAGGGATGCCTGTGGGCAGGTCCGGCAGTGGCACCCGTGATGTAGACTCTCTTTGACTCTCAGGTGGCAGGAGGTCTGCCAGCTCCATGTTGGGGCTTGCTTCCAGGAGCGGGCACTGGTCCGGTTCCTTGGGTGCCAGAGTCTCAGGGATGTAGAGTGCGTTGCTCAGGAGGTGCTGCCATAGCTGGTCGATGTGGTGCTGCCACACCAACCCTTTCTTGGTGCGGACCTCGTAGGAGAGAGGTCCTGTAGAGCAGAAGATCCTTCCAGGGACCCAAGCTGGACCTCTGGCGTAGTTCCGGATGTAGATGGGGTCTTCAGGGAAGAAACCTCGGGGAGCTGGCTGGAACTCTGGCTTGGTGTTGCTGTCAGTGGCGAGGTCAGGGTGGAGCCGGTCTAGCATGGACACGAGGCACTGGCCCATCAGCATCTCTGCAGGGCTGCATCCCGTTCCGGTGTGGGAGTAGATCGCTGACCGAACAGGAATTTCACCAGCTTGAATTCCCAGTCACCATGGTCCATCCTTTTGAGGGCGTCCTTGGTGGTCCTCACCATTCTTTCCGCTTGCCCATTGGTTGCAGGATGGAAGGGCACTGAATGGATGTGTCGTATGCCAAGGGAGTCCACGAAGTGCTGGAACTCCACGGAGGTGAACACCAACAATCCTGTTGTTGGTGACGAGGGTGTCTGGCAGTCTGTGGGTGGTGAATATGTGCCACATGGCTCCTATGGCTGCATCAGTTGAAGTGGCCTGCACTGGGACTACCTCCAGCCACTTGCTGTAGCTATCAACAATTATAAAGAAAAGCTGCTCCTGGACTGGCCCCACGAAGTCCAGGTGGAGTCAAGACCAGGGCTTTTTGGTTGACTCCCAGGGCCGGATGGGGGTGTGAGGAGGTTCGGGATGCAACTCCTGGCATCTGCCACATCAGTGGACCTGGTCCTCAATCTCTTTGTCCATGCTGGGCCACCACATGTAACTGCGGGCCAGAGCCTTCATCCAGACAATCCCTGGATGAAACTTGTGGAGTGCAGCCAGGACTTTGGTGCGGAGCAGCCCTGGGATGACCACCCTGGTTCCCCACAGCAAGCACCCCTTGTGGGTAGATAGTTCGTTTCACCTTGCAGTGTAGGCAGCAAATTCAGGGCCCAGATGGTCGGGCCACCCCCTTCTCACCCAGTCTGAGACCCACCGTGCGGTGAGCTATGTTAGATACCTGGACTGGGCGGTCCGGAAGATCCTCGATCAGGGTGACATGGAAAGTGGGATCCGGGTCCAGATCGCAGGACGGCAGTGGAAGGCGACTCAATATTAATACACAACAAGTACCTTAGCTTGATAACCAATGGAAGTCTGGATGGGTGAGATGGAATTATTATAATGTTTTATTGTGTCCTAACTTAGTTTTTTATTTTCCCGGTTTTAGAAGTTTATATGCCTATCTAAGGGACCGCCTTTCCCCACATATACCCCAGAGAGCACTGCGGTCAGGCACCCAACATTGCCTTACCCTCCCTGGCCCTAGAGAGGCCGGGTTAGTGACCACCAGAACCAGCGCCTTTTCAGTGGCGGCTCCTCACTGGTGGAATGAGCTTCCAGAAGCTAACAGGGCCCTGTGGGACCTTTTGCAGTTCTGCAGGGCCTGCAAAGCAGAGCTCTTCCACCAGGCCTTCGATTAGGAGCTGCCGCTGGGGGAAATGGACCACTGGGAAATCGGCTGGTTGAACTCTCCTGGCCCGGGAAATCGGCTGGTGGACTCCTCCTAGCCTGGGATATATAGGCTGCTTCCTCTTTGTTGGATATGATCTGTATTGCCGCCATCTTTTGTTGTTTTATTTTGCTGATTTTATGTATATGTAGTTCTTTTAGCTCATGTATGGTTTGATGATTTTAGCTGTTGTTAGCCACCTTGAGCCGGCCCAGCTGGTTAGGCGGGATATAAATTTAAATAAATAAATAGTTATATTTTATATATTTGTGTCATTGTAATGGCCTATGGTTAAAGGCAATAAACTGAAACCTGAACCTGCTATGTGACATTCAGTTTAATTTTTGTATTAGTCTAGATTTGTATTTGCACTCTGAAGCACTATATGGAATTTACCTAACATATTCATAAACTCTTTATAAGAGCATGAGATTTATTAAATGTCTGCAACAAACTGTACTGAAACATGGTAATTTTGATTTAAAACTCTGTATTATACTCTGTAGGCCTTCTTCAGCGCACAAAGGAATGGAGCCTAATGAAGAACTTTTTTTGTTTTCTTGCATTATGGATAATTTCTTGGACAACACTGACACTCTAACATTTTACCATTGGCAAGTTTGCTCCAGGCAGATAATTTACTGTGAATAAAAAAATCACCTTAACTGTACTGAAGTACAATTTAGTGAAGTATAGAAAATTGCAAGGATCCATCAAGGGTAATTGGCATGAGAAAGGGTAATTCCAGAGGAGGGTAGCTTCATTGGTTGTGATTCATCCTTGCTGCTTCAGGGGGTGAAAATCCTTGCCTCTAGCAGGGCCAGTTCAAAGTATTTTACTTTGCAAGCAAGATACAGGTATTTTTTCACATCCTATCCCTGCTTAGTTCTTTAAAAGCACACAGTGAGTTTGTGGAAACCTACAGTTTCCTGTGGTATAATGTTGTTTCATTTTTAATTTCTGTATCATTAACCATGTATAATATTAATTCATGGAATGGATAGTAACTTCGTGGCAGAATACATTTTAATGGGTGTTATAATTACTTTCCTTCCTTATAAACAAAAAGGAGCTTTGTGGAATTTTGGAGATTAGCAGATTGATTAGCATAGATAACTGCAGAATAAAAAAATTAATAATTCAGTTATATAAATTAAGGTTTAAACAGACACCAGTATGGCTATTGTAAATGATCAGTTTGCTAATCTCAAATGTCTGAGTTATGTATAGAAATATCAAAAAGGAAATGCATGACATTTTTAGTCCATAGATTATACCACCTCCTTTCTGTATCCATGTGTTTTGCTATGGAAGCCATACCAAACAGGTCTACTCACAAACAATGCTCCCTCTATGCTGTGAAGTCTTGCGAGCAAAAATTCTACTTTGTGAGCTACTGGCATTAAAGTTATGAGAGAGTGATTTGGTTACTGCACAAATTAGTTTGCTCTGGAGTCATCCTTCCTGAGCTAAGACAAAAATGTGTGAGCTGGAGGCTAAAAAACCTGTGAACTACCTCACACTAACTCAGCTTAGAGAGAACACTGCTCACAAGTAGCCCCATTTTATTCAATGGGGTTTACTCTCAGGAAAGTGATTTTAGGATTGCTACTGTAATCTGCTGACTGAGTATTCATTTCATGCATCTAATGATGCATAAACCCTGAAGATTATTCAATAAAAAAGGTAGCATAATATGCCCTTTTGATTTTGCCAGAACAGACTATGATCTGGGATACGTCTCTGGAATTAATTACACAGTTTGTGCCAAGACCTCACCTGGGTTTAGCCCAGCGGTTTGTTTTCAACACTAAGGCTGAGACTCAAAAGGAAAGAAAATAACTCCAGTGCATGAAGTGTCTTTCTCTAAGCACTAAATGTTTGTGGCTTTTTCCTCCCTCTGTTAATAATTCAGGAGCAGATTGCCTCCAGGCACAGACTCATTTTTAAATGTTGAATTTGATGCTTAGCAAATTAAATAAATTAGAATTGATGTTTAATTTTTAAAAATATATTAAAGTTTGCATAGAAGTTTGAAAAATATCCTGTTCCTTAGTCAAATTCCCTTTTCTCCTCCATTTCTCACCTTTAGGCCCATTTTACACCTCCCCTCTGAAGTAGTTTGACTGCTGTCTTTTCCTACGCGCATTTCACGCTCATTTCAAATTTCACTCCCTGGGTCTGAAGAGTACTAAGCAACAGGATTTGTTTAAAGCAGTGTAATGCTAGCTTGACCACAGGAGGGCAATTAACAAATGTAAACAGTAATTTTTAAACTAGAACAAGTATGGTTTGAAACTAGAAACAGGTATAGATGGGTTTTTTTGAAACTAGAATGATTCTAGTGGGAAAGTCAGATGTAGATTTGACCTTAGATGCTTCCATTGCAGCCCTTGGCTAACTTCCTCAATTGGAATGGGCTGGAGCAGTAAGTGACCAATAGTAAATGCATTGCAGTTGCATTCAATGTTGGATCTTATAGCAGAAAAGCTCAGAGGGGGAACATGAACAAACGTGTTTGAAACAGTTCATGTATTCAACGTGTGTGAAAGTGCCTAAAGGTGCTTCTACAACAGGGTGATTTGTCATGGTTGTCTGATTGCTGATGTAAATCTGTGTGAAACCACCTTTGCAACAGAACTTTCACACAGTCCAGAGTCATTGATTTTCTCTCCATTTTTAACCATGGGTTCCTTTGACCACCCAATATGCATCAAAGTGAAGCCCTACCTGCTGTATTTTCCCATGACCCTCAGGATTCTCCAGCCACCCTATTTTATTTATTTGTTTATTTTTAGGAGCATGGTAAAGCTCCATGAAAATAACAAAACATCTTTAAAAACATTTTTTTTAAAAAAAATATTTCCAGACACCTCTGATGATACCCTTTCCCCTCCATAAAAAGGAGGCTGAGTTGTGGGTAAGTCTATTCTTTTTTTTTAAACACCCATGAGTAACACTGGGTAGGCACAATACAATATCTTTACAACCTTAAAAAGGCTCCCCTCTGTCTAAAAGGCAGGCAGTTCCCTTCTGTGATTTTAATTTCTGCAGTCATCAACTCTTGCAGTCATCAGCACATGGAAGAGTAACTGACTAGCACTTCTGTGGTGATGCTGTTTTCCCTTCAGACACAAGAGACTGCTAGGATCGTGGCCACTGGTTTGTTTGCTTTTTTGCAAGTTTAAAATAAACCAAGGAGTTTTTGTGGGTATGGAAGGAACCATTCAGCTACCTTCAGGCAGTGCTCCTCTCTTTATTGATCCCAAGAGGCTGCCAATGTAGAAAACTGCCCCAGCCTCCAGCATGTTGTGGAGAACTTCATAGTCTGGAATAGATCGTCTGGTTTTACAGCAAATCCAGGGACTCCCCATTTTCTCCCAGTTGTGTCCTACAGGTGACTTGCACCAAGAAAGCTCCCAATATTTCTCCCTGTATAGAGAAATCATTGTGTATAGCCTTGTGCTGTGTATGAGGTTACATAGATCTGTGATACTGTGGATCAGCTGGCAGGAATAATGTTCAGGATAAAGAAATGCCAGGCCAGGAAAAGATGACATTTATTATTATGACATCAGCTTTATGCTGAACTATTTTTCAATGTAATTAAAATATCCAGTAGTTCAATAAAGCAATTTGTTCCTAAGATACAGCAGGTAGTTAAATTTCTAATTTGTTTCCTCACCATAAGCTTCTGCATTCCATGAATTGACTCATCAGCAACACATTTGAATGGTGTCATAATAAAGTAACAGGGCTATGACTTTCCTTGCTAATAGAAAATCATTCAGTGTATCACGTACTAACCCAGAGCTATTTAATACCATAATTATACCTAATTAAGATATAGTGGCTCATGCACCAGTGATATAACTATTCTGCTCTCTGTTGTAATAGATAATGAACCTTCTCTGTCAGTTATTTCAGTTAATGGGTGCTACTTTATTTATGGTTTTGCCCCACACATTTCTAATCCTTGTAGTGGACACTGACAATGTTTGATGTACCTCCTCATAGTACTGCACAGTCAAGGTCAGTAACCACAGTGTATATAATCTTAACTGGTGTCAAGTCCTGGATGCAATCATTCCCACAACACTCTTGTAGCAGCAAGATTTGTTTATTGAGAGGTAGCTAGATTCCAAGCATAGACAGATTCTGTGTCGGAACTGGCCTCCAGATGCCAGGTCCAACCCTATACGAAAAGTAGGACATCCCCCCTATTCCAACCACCCAATCAATGTTCCCAGTCAGCCCACCAAAGATCTAAGCCTGCCCTTATGGCCACCCCCAGCACCTGCAAACTAATGGTTACATTATTGAGATGCTCCCCACGTTACAAGGTCATGCTGGATGCTGAGATTGTACATTTCCCAGGGTCTTGCAGGCTGCTACAAGCTGGTGCTATGCAAGCTCAAGCAGACATTCACACACACATCCACTTCCCCCTATCCTAGCAGAGAACATAAACAGCAGTGAAATATTTGGCCCTGGAATACATGCAGATGGAAACAGTGGAATAAGCACATCTGAGAAAGTAGTTAACCCCTAATACAACAAACCATGAGTTTGGCTAGACAGCATTCTATGGCAAGCAAGGCCTGAGCTTGACAACTGGTCACTAATGAATATTTCATGGAAGGATTTTAGACACTTTACAGTACAGTGTTTATCAGAGTAACATCCTTCTTAGTCCATGGGCTTCAATGGACTTTGAGGAGGACAACTCTGTTTAGGACTGCACTGTGAATGTCTGCCTACTTGCCTATGGAAGCTAATGCTCCAATGTACCAGTGATACTCTAAGGTGATAGAATGATTTTTTAAAAAAATCAGTCTTGATCTGCAGAGTAACGTTCAGAAGTGGTGATACCACATGGCAAGATGGAGCATCAGATCAGGCTGCAAATTGTGGGTGCTCCCTTACGGACACCAGCATGGGAGGAAAGTAGGTATAACATGGGGTACAATCCGCTGTGAAGTTCTTCTGAGCAAGACCCAATGACAGAAATAGGAGATAGATACTCTTTCTCAGTTGAATCTTTTTCGCGTGGTTGTTGTTGAGGAAGGGTAAGTGGGATAACCTCATGTATGTACGCCCTTTCATGAAGACTGGGATACAAATGTAATTAACTAAATGTGAAACAAAAAGTGGACATTTTCCTTGGGCTTCAGCTTTCTAGCTGCCTTTCATGAGGTCTTGAAGCACGCATACAGCCAGTGCACAATAAGCTGCTGGGAACTTTGACAGCACCCTGCTGTCCCTCCTTCTCTCACACCTAGTAAAGGGGAGAGAGGTTGAGCTGATGGCTTGCTGGAGATCTGTAGGACTGGGCCTTAACTTCTCCAGCTCCTGTCTTCTCTCATGAATACTGTGAGGGGAGCATGGATGAATCAGTTGAAAGAAGGTTTTCTTGATAACTTTTTGACCCTAATAACAATCAGTGATCTTCTTCTATAAGATTTGGTTTAGACCTGTCATGGATAGATATTCCTCAGAGTTTTTAAATATCCAATGAACGCTCATTTACCATTCCACTGTAAAACCTCAGTGAAATGAAAGAAATATAAGTCGCTTCAGAGAGTGCCTCAGAAACCCTGTTTTAAAACTAGCCGAAGAATTCTGCTTGGTGGATTCATGGAGAATCGAATATTAGCAAAGAAGATTATACTTTTTTTTTGGCAAGGCACAAGTCCTGGCCAAGACCGGATATGGCTTTGATTTCTACAACTATATGACTACTAGTATTAAAGAAGTGGAGATTTTACCTGCACCCTTTGCAGACCAAAATCCCCTACTTTTGACCTTACAAGATACATTAAAGAAAAACAGATGGATCATGAACCTATGGCTTATGAAAAATACTGACTTCTTAGAAAATTCCAAAAAATAATTTCAAGAATTTTTTAGAATAAACATTTAACCTGATATGTCTATTGATATAGTATGGGATGCCTTTAAGGCCTTTGCAAGAGGCTGGTGTATCAAGCAGGATGTATGGATGAGAAGAAAAAGGAAACAAAAATGTACAAAGATCGAAGAACAAATAAAACAAGTAGAGGAAAAATTGAAAACAAACCCTTCAACAGAACAATCAAGGATTAAGATAAAAAATTTACAACATCAACTCAACTGTCTTTTAACACAAGAGATTGCAAAGAAAATAATGTTTGCCAAACACAACTATTTTGAAAATGCAAATAAGCTGACAAGATGGCTGGCATACAAACTAAGAAAAGAATCAGAAAAGAAACATATAAAGATATTGAAAAATGAAAGAGGAGAAGAAAAAAATATACATAAAGACTTAAAAACCATAATTGAAACCTTTTATAAAAACTTATACCAAGAAGGAAATATCAAACAAGACCAAATTAGAGATTTTTAAAAGAACTATAATAATAAAGTCTTTTCAGAAAAGCAAAGAAAAATGTTAAATGAGGCAATAGCTTTCTCTGAAATGCTTGAAGCAATTAAAAACAAAAACAAAAAAAGAAGACACCAAGACCAGATGGGTTCCCAGCAGAATTTTACCAGATATTTGAAGATCAAACTGCATTACCACTGAAACTTACCATACAAAACATATTTGAGAAGAAGAAACTCCCAGAATCTTGGAACCAAGCAATAATCACACTAATCCACAAACCAGAAACAGATGAGAAAGAAATTAGAAATTATAGACCAATGTCTTTATTGAATGTTGATTATAAAATTTTTGCTTCTATTTTGGCTAATAGATTGAAAAAAGTTTTGATCCAGATAATTCATCAAAATCAATCAGGATTTTTACCAAAAAGACAAATGAGAAACAATGTGAGAACTATTTTAAATGTATATAATGCTTTGAAGTGTATCCTGAAAAACAACTGGCATTGATATTTTTAGATGCAGAGAAGGCCTTTGACAACCTTACATGGTCCTTTATGCTGGAACAACTACTAGCTTGGCAATGTGGTAACTTCTTCTATATAATGGTGAAAGCAATATATACAAAACAAAATGCCAAAATTGTGGTACATGGTAACCTTTCACAAAATATCAAAATTGAAAAAGGAGCCAGAGAAGGATGCCCATTATTTCCTTTACTTTGGAAACATTATGTGATTTTTACATTTTTGCTTTGGAAACATTATGTGATATGGTAAGAAGAAATACTGCAATTAAAGAATTCAAGTTAAAAAGAGAAGAATATAAACTACAAGCATTTGCAGATGATCTGGTTTCATATTGGAAGATCCCCAACTATCCATTTTACTTTTGATAAGAGAATATTGACAATATGCAGGATTAAAAATTGATCTTAAAAAAACTAAAATACTATCTAAAAACTGTACTAGGGACCAAATTCAATTGCTTCAAGACTGCTCAGGGATTGAAGCGCAGAAGAAAATAAAATACCTTGGAATTACCTTAACTAATAGGTGTGGACCCTACACCTATTAGTTAAGGTAATTCCTCAAATAATAATAATTTGAGTAATTACTCAATTATAATTACTCAAAGCTTTTTTGGGAAATCCAAAAAGATCTAGAAAACTGGAAGCATTTACAACGATCCTTTCTAGGAAGAATAGCTATGGTGAAGATTAATGTATTACCAAGACTTATCTTCTTATTTCAAACAATACCAGTTATAAAAAACCAACAATATTTTAAAGAAATTGACAAACTTATAAGGCAATTTATATGGCAGGGGAAAAAACCCAGAATTAAAATGAAGGCTCTACAAGATTTAAAAGAGAGAGGAGGCTTTGCCCTACCAGACTGGCAATTATATTATAAAGCCGCTGCCTTGTCATGGATGAAAGAATGGATTTTTTTTTGGAGAACACAAGACTTCTGGAACTAGAAGGACACAACTTGAAACTAGGTTGGCACATTTTTGTATAGTATGGGAAAAGCAGTAACCATAAATATTTCAAACAACATATGTTAAGAGCAACCCTATTAAAGGCATGGGAAGAGGTACAAAAACTGTGCTATATTAAAATACCTAAATGGGTCTCACCATTAGAGGCCTTCATAAATCCTGTGGTATTCGCGAAAGAACTATTGTGGAGATATGAAGATTTACTAGATAACCAAAATAAAATACTGCGGCAAGAAAATCTTAAGAAAAAAAATATTCATTTGAACTGATGGGAAAAGGCCCAACTAGACCTAGTTATCTAGGTATACAAAAGACCAGGTTACAGGAGTCTATGATATGCCTATATATATATATATATATATATATATATATATATATATATATATATAGTTAAAATTTATATCCCGCCCTCCTCGCCATATGGCGGGCTCAGGGCGGCTAACAACAGCCGTTAGGCACAATACATTGCTTTAAATTTTTTTTTAAATAACATAAAAACAACCTTACACAATTACATAGATGACGGTGTTTTAGTACAAATATCAGAACAGCATTCAGGCATTGACGGCTAAAGAATCAGGCCGGGCCTGATGTATATACTGTGGGCGGCCCCTATTTGTAAGCCTGGCGGAAGAGCTCCGTTTTACAGGCCCTGCGGAATTGCAATAAATCCCGCAGGGCCTTGATGTTATCCGGGAGCTCATTCCACCAGTAAGGGTCCGCCACAGAAAATGCCCTGGCCCTTGTTGCCACCAAGTGGGCCTCCTTTGGCCCTGGGATAGTCAGGTGGTTTTGGGACCCGGATCGAAGTGCTCTCTGGGGAATATAAGGTGAGAGGCGGTCCTTCAAGTAGCTAGGTCCTCGGCCATATAGGGCTTTATAGGTAAGTACCAGCACCTTGAACTTTATTCGGTATGCTATAGGCAGCCAGTGCAGTGTTTTTAGGGCGGGCTGGACATGCTCCCGAACCGGGAGGCCTGTCACCAGCCGCGCCGCTGCATTCTGCACTAGCTGCAGCTTCCGGATTTGGCACAAGGGCAGCCCCATGTAGAGGGCGTTACAGTAGTCCAATCTTGAGGTGACCAAAGCATGGATCACTGTGGTCAGATCGTCACACTCAAGGAAGGGGACCAACTGCTTGACCAGCTGTAGGTGGTAAAAAGCTGACCTCACAGTGGCTGCCACCTGGGCCTCCATCGTTAATGAAGGATCCATCAGCACTCCCAAGCGCCTAACCTCCGACGCTGGCACCAACGGTACCCCATCGAAGGTCAGGAGTGGGATCCCCGCCCCCAGACTGCTCTGGCCCAAACACAGGACCTCCGTCTTCGTCGGATTCAGTTTCAGCCGACTCTGTCTGAGCCAACCAGCCACAGCCTGCAGCACCAGGTCCAGATTTCCCGGGTCGAAGTCCGACTGGCCACCCATCAACAGATAGAACTGGGTATCATCTGCATATTGATGACACCCAAGCCCATACCTCCGGACTATCTGGGCGAGGGGGCGCATATAGATGTTAAACAGCATGGGGGAAAGCACTGCTCCCTGCGGGACCCCACAAGTCAGTGGATGTCTACAGGAGAGCTGCTCCCCCACTGCCACCCTCTGTCCCCGATCCTGGAGAAATGAGGAAAGCCATTGCAAGGCTGACCCCTGGATCCTAGTATCGGCGAGGCGGCGGGTCAGTAGCTGATGGTCGACCATGTTGAACGCCGCCAACAGGTCCAACAACATCAGCACCACCGTACCGCCTCGATCCAGATGCCTTCGGAGGTCATCTGTGAGGGCGACCAGCACTGTCTCCGTCCCATGGCCTGGCTGGAAGCCGGACTGGAAGGGATCCAACACAGAGGCGTCATCCAAATAGCTCTGTAACTGATCCGCAACCGCTTTCTCGATTAACTTACCCAAATAGGGTAAGTTAGATACCGGCCGGTAGTTGGTCAATTCGGCCGGATCCAGTGATGGTTTTTTTAGGAGGGGGCGTACCACAGCCTCCTTTAGGGCACTCGGGAACGTCCCTTTTTCAAGGGACGTGTTGACAATCTCCCTCAGCGCTCCACAGACTCCATCATGGCTTGCTTTAATTAGCCATGATGGGCATGGATCGAGTCGGCAGGTAGTTGGGCGTACCAGGAAGAGCAACTTGTCAGCCTCCTCCAGGCAGAGTGGGCTGAAATGATCCAAAACGTGACCAGAAGACGTGCTTGGAGCCTCAAGTTCTGCTACTGTATCAACTGTGGCAGGGACGTCCCAGCGGAGCGCCAAGATTTTATCCGCGAAAAAGTTCCCAAATGCCTCACAGCCAATGGCCAATTCCCTATCATTTGGTCTGCTTGTCGGCAGAGTCGTCAGTAATCGAATCGTCCTAAACAATTGGGCTGGGCGGGAACTCGCAGATGCTATCTCGGCCGCATAGAACGCTTTCTTCACCGCCTTGACAGCCATCTCATAGGCTTTCATAAACGTCCTATAAGATGTTCTTGATGCCTCGTCAGGAGTGCGACGCCACCGCCTCTCTAGTCGTCTGACCTCTCGTTTCATTTCCCTCAACTCACTCGTATACCATGGAGCGAGTCGGGTACGAGGGCACAGAGGACACCGGGGAGTGATCTCGTCGATGGCTGCCGAAAGACAATGTTGCCAGTCTTCGACCTGCTCATCTAACGAGCCGCCAGGGGGCATCGGATCCCGCAGAGCTTCCTGGAATCGACTTGGATCCATTTGGCTCCGTGGGCGAGCTAAAATCTGCTCACCACCCAAACAGGTTTGGAGTGGCAAGTTCACCCGGGCCTTCAGAGTCTGGTGGTCCAACCATGGTACTATCGTAGCTGTAATCTGGTCCACCGTAACCCCTGCCGCGAAAATCAAGTCAAGCGTGTGACCGGCTCTGTGCGTGGGAGTCGCAACAAACTGGGTAAGTCCCAGTGCCGCCATGGACGAGACTAGGTCCCTTGCCTGCGTGGAGGTCGCGTCTTCGGCATGGACGTTGAAATCGCCCAGGACTAGCAGCCTGGGGTGCTCAAGCGCCCAGCCTGATACAGCCTCCAGCAGGGATGGCAAGCTGTTTGCTGGTGCGTTGGGTGGTCGGTACACCAGCCAAACAGCTAAACTTACCCCGGCATCCCAGACAAAGCCGACACACTCCATGCCCGCAAGATTCCGCGGCGGTAGTGCCCTGAAGGTGTAACCCTCCCGGATGAGCAATGCCACCCCTCCCCCCCGCCCCTGCGTCCGGGACTGGTGAAGGACCGAGAACCTGGGCGGTGCCATTTGGGAGAGGGAAACAGTCTCCCCCTCTCGCACCCAGGTCTCGGTCACGCATGCCAGGTCCACATCCTGCTCGGCCACAAAGTCGTAGAGGATTCTGGTCTTATTGTTTATGGACCTGGCATTACACATCAACAGTGTCGGAGTGGGGTTCTGCTTCCTAGCCCCACAACCTACTACTTTCGGGATGGGATGCAGATTGGAAGGGGACCGAGCCCGTCTATGTCTCCGTCCCCTTCCCTCTCTCCATCTGCTCCCACCGCCATACCTCCCTTTCCCCATGAGCACCGGAATCCCTTGATTGTCCATGTGTCCGCCGGCGGCCTTTGTCTAAGTAGCCTCGGTCACCATTGGGCACAATCACAATAAGATGGAACAACTACTCCACCTTTCCCCCACTGATCCTATAAAGCTGGTACTAGAGGTCGAATTCGGCTGCTCAATTTAGTTAGAATGGCCCTATCAGCCCTATAGATTTGGGAAAAAAATCTGTTTTGTGTAGAAGAGAAACATATAAAGCCCTTTTATAACTTATTGTTATATATGAAAATGCAAGACGAAATTGTAAAAGACTCAGTGGTTAAATGGACACAAAATATAAGTCATAACATTCAACTAGACCATTGTTCTAAGGGGTGGGAAGTAAACTTGAAATTTACTAAAGCGGTTTCTTATAAGAAGAATATATAGAAATGTTTTATAGATGGTATATGACTCCAGGAAATTTAGCTACATGTTACCCTAATATGTCCAATTTATGCTGGAAATGTAAGTTAAAAACAGCTTCATTTTATCATATGTGGTGAACTTGTAAAATTGCTAAAACATATTGGATATGGATACATGAGATATTACAGAAAATATTAGGCATGAATGTTCCATTTATACCAGAATTTTTTTTATTAAATATTGTACCACAGAATTTTAAGAAAAAAGATATATATTTGATCATACATGTTGTAACGACTGCCAGAATCTTATATGCCAAATACTGGAAGAAGGAAGAAACACCAACAAAAGAAGAAACAATATATAAACTTTTAGAAGCTGCAGAAATGGATAAATTGACTCTGCAATTAAGAGACAATAAGGATGAAACCTTTTTAAACAACTGGTCGAGACTGCACAAATGGATTGAAATTGGAAAACTACCAACTAAACAGTAAACTTAATGAATGTACGGTAACTGATACAAATAACATGTATAGGTGGATAAGAACTTGATTCAATCATATTGATTTAGATTTACCTATAGATCAAAGTATATGCTCCATTGTGTTGTATGTATTTTATGTTGTTCTTTGTAATGTCTTGTCTTTTTTTCTGAAAATAATAAAAAATTATTAACAGTAAAAAAAGAAAAGAAACAGAAACCCTGGTGCGAGCACCAAATTGTTTTACATCAATGCCCAAGTCTTCCTTCATGCATTTTATTCAGACTCTTATTTAGATTGTTTTTGCTTAGCCCACATGGGCTTGCTGAGCACACAAATAATTTATCAGTACCAACCCTTAAATATGATCATCTCTTTGTGTATTTCTAAATAAGAAGGAACATATGGAGCGGAATCAGTTTAGTCATAGCAACTGTTAAATTTAAAATAGTACTCTGTAGCTTTTTTTGTGCACCCAGCAAACAAGATTTTACCACCTTTCGGATTAAGTGCGCATCTTTGACTCAGATATTCTTTTTTATATAACTGTCAGACTGTGGCTTGCTAACAAATGAAGGAGAAGTGAAAAAGAAAAGGGGGGTCTCCTAAGGACAGACTTTCAAGATGCTTAACCAGGCACCCAAATGATTTATAACAGTGATTACCAGATCACACAGCTTTAGGCCAAACAAGCTTATCCTAGCTTGTGAAGGCTCACAGCACTGTAACCCAGGAGGGAATTGCCACACATTTTGGTGCTCTTGGATTACTTCAGTAAAAACCACAGCATTCATTATGGTGATCTTATTTTTTTAAAAAATATGCATTTGTGATCTTTTCAAATGTATAAAACCTGCAAGATATGGGTCCAGTAGCAAGGCTCAGGGATCTCCATTCCTCCTTATATCTGACAAAGGGAGTTTCAACGCTTAAAAGCTTCTATCCTGGAAACTTTGTTGGTCTTTAAGGTGCTTCCGGGCTTGAATCTTTCTCTTCTACTACAGACCAGCATGGTCGCCCACCTGAAATGATACTTAAAAGTGTGGATGAGACATACATATAATTGGAAAAAAATTGTGCTATACAGATACACTAATCAAGGAACAAACGTTTGGTGACTTCAGAGTATGTATTGCCTGTCCAATTTCATATTACAGAGTACTGAGATTTTTAGGCTGTGTTTGATTCTACAAATGTTCAAATGTTTGGCAAGAATCATTTGGAAACTGAGGATTTTGGCTTCTCACAAGCACTATCCTTCACACCAAAGCAGTGAATGTCCTTTGAAGCCATGGGGAATGCATGCAGAGTTCAGTCAGAAGTATCAGTCACACAAGGCACAAGTCTGAACTGCCTTAGCTTCAGTTTTTGTATCATGATATATTGTATATTTTCCCCTCCCTCCTCTTGAAAACAAGTGTAGACATTTATCAGCTGTTTTAATCTCAAATGGAAAATTATGTTGTAAATGCACAAAGCAAACTTCATTTTGCTATCTCAATGTTTTCAGGAAGGGTCAGAATACAGTGTTTGCTAGTCCTTTGACAATGAAAGTCAAAGCAGAGGTTTAGTCTTGAAATGTAGACTGGTACAGTGTGCATATCATTTTTCAATTTGATGTATCTCAATTTTCAAGGTTGGGTTTTGTTTTGTTTTGCATTTTCTTCCAATGTTTGAAAATGGGCATTAGGATTGAGAGGATCTTATTTATTTATTTTGCAATTTGCTTGAAATGTACTTGAAATTCTACTTGAAATGTACAATTGTGTTCTGAGTGGACATTACATGTCATTCAGCGGTCTTAAGGTTGCCAGTGTCCAAGCATACAAACAAAACCACGAAATGTCAAATTGGCTAGTTAGGTAAAAGAGAGCTCACTGAATTCTGCTAGTGAAAGTCATATAGATATTAATACTCAATACTCTTTTGTAAAACTTCCAGCAGGCGAGAGCATATTTAAGTTCAAGTAAATGTCTTGCTCTTTTGCAAGCCTGGTCTGGATAGCCCAGGCTAGCCTGATCGCATCAGATCTCGGAAGCGTAGCTGTATCGGCTCTGGTCAGTATTTGGAGGGGAGACCACCAAGGAATCGCAGGGTCGCTATGCAGTGGCAGGCAATGGCAAACCACCTCTGAACATCTCTTGCCTTGAAAACCCTATGGGGTTGCCACACATCAGCTGTGACTTGACGCCCCCCCCCCCCCAGTTTTGCAGGACCCAGTTTTGCCATTTGATATTTTTTTCAATATATGATGAAATGCAAGCAACCTCTTGCATAGCACTCAAAGCCTCAAGAAGCAAAGAAGGGCTGTTTTCCAACAGTCCATTTACAATTTCCTTTACTTCAGTTTTGTCCTGTCTTCCTTCTCAGTGGGAGACTCAAAGTGGCTTACATTGTTTTCTTATCCTCCATTTTATTCTTACAACAATTCTGTGAGGCAGGTGACTGAAAGTATGTGACTGACTCAAGGTCACCCAGCAAGTTCCATGGCAGAGTGATGATCCACATCTGCGTCTCCCAGATCCTATTCCAACACTCTAACCACGGAACTACACTAAATGTTATAAGAACTTGTACATCACAGCAAAGGTTTTACTTTCAATCTCTAAAGAATCATCTTCTAGGACATCAGAATCAGCTAGGGGTACAAAATGGGTGAACACAATTTTGAAAACAGAAGTCCCCTTGAGTACACAGGTATCAGTTTCCCCCCGCTTTTTGTAGGTTATGTTTCTATTTTCTTAGTGTTTCATAAATGGTGGACAGTGTGTCCCCAGGCCTGAATGAAGAACACACCAGGTAAGTGTGAGAGTCCTACAGAGTCAATCAGCAACAAGTGTCCTGAAATAAAGGAAGTCTTTATTGAGAAAGGTCTGTTGTGATCATCTGCACTTCCAGTCAGGATAATTGAGGATTTGTGACTGTCCCCATCTTCCAATGTGAATGTTTCAATGCATGCTTCAGATCATTTATTCCAGACTATTTACTACTTAATTCCTTTTAACACCCCCCCCCCCCATACTTCCCAAAGTTCTGGTGGGTGAAGTGTGGAGTCAGGACCCACACATTTTTTGACATGGTGCTGTTGTAATCTATTATATACATTGGCTGAGACCCTCCTTGTAGTAACCCTTTAACAGCTACAAGCATATACATCATGATTGTGGTACCATTGACTGCCTCTAGTCAAAGAAAGAAATCCATTGTTACCATTCTTTTAACTAGGGCTATTTTGGGGGCAGAATGCACTGGAGCCTTAATCGAGGGTGGGAGAGCCTCCCCCCACTCTTTGCCCTCTTTCTTTCCCTCCTTCTTCTCTCTCTTTCCCTTTCCCCCCTTCTTTCCTTCTCTCTTTCCCTCTTTTCTTCCTTCTTTCCCTCCTTTTCTTCTCTCTTTCGCTCCTTCTTCCCCCCTCTTTCTTTTTGTGCTGTCAGGGGTGTGGCCTAATATGCTAATGAGTTTCTGCTGTTGGGTGTGACCTTATATGCTAATGAGTTCCTGCTGGGCTTTTTCGACAAAAAGAGCCTTGGTTGACTTCAATGGGGTAGTGTTACATTGTATTTCATTCACTTCACTTCATTCACTTATCTAACAGGGAACACAGAGGTCCTATCTGGAAGTTGTCAAGGACTTTCATGTATAAGCAAAAGGGCCACTTCAGGTAAAGAGGGTGTGAATCACTACACTTGTCTTAGGGGACAACTAGATCTCTAGGAGCCTCAGGGTTGCCAGACCCCCCGGTTTGGTGGGGGTTACCTGCTTTGGGGGGGGGGCTCTATCCACCACCTGGCCAGCAGGAGAAGCTCCACTCCCAAGCCCTAACACCCGCAGCCACCCCTCTCCCTTTTCTCTTAAAGGGGTCCCTTTAAGTGCTTGCAGCCGGCGGGACAGGGCCACGTGCACCTGATCTCCCAGCAGCAATGTTGCTCAGAGATTGGGCAGGCAGGGCCCTCCTGCTGTGGGCACTTAAAGGGGTCCCTTTAAGTGCTTGCAGCTGGTGGGACATGGCCCCACACGCCTGATCTCCAAGCAGCAATGCAGGCGGGGCTCTCTGGCAGTGGGCATTTAAAGGGACTTAAGGGGACAGGGCTTGGAGCTGGGACATCCCCAACATGATATCTTCAAATTAGGGATGCCCTGCCCCCTCCAGGAACACCCCCCAAAGTCCCCTACTGGGAACAAAGATGGACCTGGCAACCCTAAAAAACATAGATTGCATACCAAAAAGGGTGCTTGGAGCATCCCTCTCTTCTGCCAATATATTGCAAAATCATAAATCTCTTTCCAAGGAAAGGCCAGACAGGAAAGACAGCCCAACTGATACTAATTTTACTTTTGATTTCAGTCAGGGGACCTCCAGCTCGCTAATCTACATTCTTCATTAACACTATACACAGGGCTTGGTTGACCTGGGAGAGAAAACATCTTGCAGCTGTGCTCATTAGAGATAAGAGAGGAATGTGCTTTCTTAGTTAGCCTGAGAAGCATCTTGCAAACCCTGAGATACATTTTCTAAAAGCAATCAGATCAATAGTTTCCACCTGAGGGGTGCTTTATGATCAAATTAACATGAAATCAAATCAAAACCACTTTTCCCTTTCTACATTAATGAAGTGATACACATCAACCTTTTTGTGTAGCAGTGGATCCCTAGCAACAATTCTCTTCAGGTTTATCTGCAATACTGCCCCAACTTAAGGGGAAAAAATCCCTTCCATCAGCACCCTTTTCAGTCTTGGTCATCACTTCCAGGACTATCACCCTCTCCACCATTATGACTTATAAGGAGGAGAACGCTGACCAAACATTTGTGCATATATGTACAGAAACAGTTCCATATTGCAGAAGTTTCAAAATACTTCTCATAATACCTCTAAACCAGTTATTTGTAGGTTCTGGCTTCTTGTAGCCATTCAAATGAATCTGAATCCTTTTTTCAACCTTTGGGGGGAAGATTAGAATTTTATTAGATCATCTGTGGACAGTCATACATTGTGATGTGACTGTGTTTAATCTGACAGGTCATAAGTTGTCAGTGCCTACACTGAAAGCTGTTCCATACATCACTTGGCATTTTCTCAAAGTGCTTGAACCACTGCACCTAAGTTGTTTACCAGACTGGAAGGGGTCTAAGATCGAAGTGTCATCCAGATAACTCTGTAACTCTAACGCTGCCACCTTCTCGATTAATTTGCCCAAATAGGGCAAATTAGACACCGGCTGGTAATTAGCCAATTCGGCTGGGTTGAGATTTGATTTTTTTCAGGAGAGGGCGGACCATCACTTCTTTGAGTGCCCCTGGGAACTGCCCCTCATACAGGGACATGTTGATAATCTCCCAGGCGGCACCTTGCAGCCCCTCGTGGCCAGCTTTAATCAGCCAGGATGGGCACAGATCAAGGATGCAAGTGGTTGGGCGCACAGTCACAAGAAGTCTGTCAACTTCCTCTAGGCTGAGCGGGCCGAACCCATCGAAGCCCAGGATTGAAGACATGCAAGGGGCCTCGAGTTCACTTACTGTTTCAAGTGTGGTGGGGAGGTCGCGGCGGAGCACCAAGAGTGGGCAGGGCCAGCCCTGTGTTAATGACTGGCCCCAGCCACTCCTCTTCAGTCTTCACCTTGTGCTTGGTGAAACTTCATTTTTTTCCTAGGCATGTAATCTCCAATAGGGGAAGTCAGTTCGTTGCCACCTTTTGGCGGGAGCTTTTACAGACTATGGGCATTGAGCCTGCCCTCAGTTCTGCTTATCACCCAGAGACTGATGGACAATCCGAATGAACTAATCAGATCCTGGAACAATTTCTGAGGTGTTACTCAAACTACCACCAAGATAATTGGGTAGACTTGCTCCCTTTTGCTGAATATAGCTACAATAATTCAGTGCACTCTTCCACAGGCGTGTCCCCTTTTCTAGTGGTGGGGGGGGGTATGAAGGTAACCCATTGCCAAATATCCTACCTCCCAGAGACAGCTCATCCTCTCCGTTTGAATCTTGGTGGACTAATATGCAAGAATCCTGGCCCCTTATTGCCAAAATGCTAGATTGGTCTAAAGCAAATTACAAAAAATATGCGGACCGGAATAGGGCTCCTGGTTGGGAGTTGGAGCCTGGAGACTCTGTTTATTGCCAAAATGCTAGATCGGACTAAAGCAGATTACAAAAAATACGTGGACCGGAATAGGGCTCCTGGTTGGGAGTTGGAGCCTGGAGACTCTGTTTATTGCCAAAATGCTAGATCGGACTAAAGCAGATTACAAAAAATACGGGGACCGGAATAGGGCTCCTGGTTGGGAGTTGGAGCCTAGAGACTCTGTTTATTGCCAAAACGCTAGATCGGACTAAAGCAGATTACAAAAAATACGGGGACCGGAATAGGGCTCCTGGTTAGGAGTTGGAGCCTGGAGACTTTGTTTATGTGTCTACAAAGAACATTCGCGGCTTGCAACCAAGCCGGAAATTGGGATGGAAATACATCAGTCCTTTTAAGGTCCTGTGCAAGATTTCTCCTGTGTCTTTTGAGCTTGAACTGCCTAAATCACTGAACTCTGTTCATCCTGTGTTCCATTACAGCTTGTTGAAGAAAAGCCCTGGCCTGAACTCCTGGCGTCCGGACATTCCAGCTCCTCCTCCTCTGATGAAGGAGGGGGAGCCACATATTGAGATTTCCAGCATTTTGGACTCTAAACTCAAACGAGGACGTTTGTTTTATCTGGTGAACTGGGTAGATTTTGGTCCTGAATGTAATGAGTGGGTGGCTGCTGATCATGTTCATGCTCCTCGGTTGATTCGTGCCTTTCATAAACGTTACCCTTCTAAACCAGGTGGGGGTTGATTTTGGGAGGGGCAGGATGTCAGGTTCCCTGTCATGTTTGCTTCCCTTTCTCAGTCCCAGTTATAGGTCCCAGCGGGAGATCAGCATCGGTTTCCCTTCTGGCAGTTCCCCCCCTCCTCCTGCCTCACCCCTCCTTCATCAGAGTGAGCTCATATATTTTGCTAGACTTCAGTTATCTCTGTTGCTGCACTTGTAACCTGGGGCAACTGGGCCTCCACTCTTCCAGGTGTCTTTTGCGTGGGAATGCATGTAGATTACACACAGGGCTGGGGATGGGAATTCAGCTCCGCTTACGCGCCTTTTTTCCCTGAGAAAGTAACGGTAGCACATTTTGGTGCTTGATAATTTTATTCTCATTGGTACCCGCGCTTTTACTCTTGTTTGAATACAGTATATCAATTCTTCCCATTCTGTATGTGGTATCACTAACAACGCAAGTGTTTCCTGAAAGACCATTAAGAATAAAGACTTCGCTTTGCAATACAAGGCCTGGCTTATTGGATCTAATCAGAAGTCTCACAATAGGGAAGTGCCCATGCTGTTTCCTGTGGGCCCATGGGACAGGAGGTTAAACCCCACTTGCTTTGTTGGGAGTTTGACTCCCAAGGGGTTTGTAGCCAGAAAACCTGAACATATAGACATGAATGCCCATTGTGCGGTGGATCCCATTCTTTTATGACCTGTTCAAGGGGAAAACCGTGTAGGAGTCAGCGCCAGAGAGGTGGGGGCAGTTCCTTCACCACTTTGGGAAAAGGGGCCCAGTCCAATTAAACTTGAGACTCTTGTGGGCTGGCTTCAGTGATACCCTAAGAGGGAGGATGGTGCATATTTGTTAAAGGGTTTTAGCTTCGGTTTCTATATTTTGTTTATGGGTTTGAGGACTCCATTTATGGCTCACAATTTGAAGTCTGTTAAGGGCATGGAGACTGTGGTGCAGAGGAAGATTGCTAAGGAAGTGAGTGAAGGCAGGGTCTTGGGCCCCTTTTCTGCACCACCACTTCCCAATTTGCGGGTTTCACCTCTGGGTATAGCACCTAAAAAGGCACCTGGTGAATTTTGCCTAATTCACCACCTTTCTTACCCTTGAGGGGAATTGGTGAATGATGCCATTCTGGATCATCTGTGCACGGTGAGGTGCACCTCATTTGACCAGGCGGTTCATGTGGTGTGATGCTGTGGTTATGGGGCAGAGTTGGCGAAGTGCGATACTAAGTCTGCGTTTCACCTCCTCCCTGTGCATCCAGATGATTTTGAATTGTTGGGGTTTTCTTTTGACAGCCAGTTCTTTATAGACAGGGCTTTGCCCATGGGATGTTCTGTGTCCTGCGCTGCATTTGAGCACTTCAGTACATTCATAGACTGGGCACTGCGAATCAAGACAAGCATTCAGGAGGTTGCCCATTATTTAGATGACTTTCTTTTCATGAGTCCCCAGGGGTCTGGTAGGTGTGCACAGCTGTTGGGGTTTACTCAATTGGCTGATGAGCTGGGGGTTCCTTTGGCCCACAAAAAAACTGAAGGCCCAGTGCAAAGATTGGTCTTTTTAGGGGTGGAATTAGACACAGTAGCTCAAATGTCTCGCTTGCCCCAGGACAAGGTTAAGGACTTACAAGTCCAGCTTTGTTCTTTTCTGCAGAAAAAGAAGGCCACCTTGTGGGAGCTGCAACAGCTGGTGGGGCATCTCAATGCATGTAAAGTCATTGCCCCTGGACAGGCTTTTGTCAGGTGGCTCTATGATGAGATGGTGGGGCTCCATCTCCCACATCACAGAGTGCGCATTAATAATAATACGCAGGCTGATCTTGGTATCTGGCAGGAATTCTTGGATTCCTTTAATGGAGTCTCCTTTTGGAGGGAGGGCTTGAGGCGGAGTTTCAGGTCACATCGGATGCTGCTGGATCACAAGGTTTTGGTGTGTATTTTAGAGGCCACTGGTGTGCGGAGCAGTGGCCCGGGGAATGGGTTTCAGCAGGTTTCATTTGGGACCTCACATTTTTAGAATTCTTTCCCATTTTAGTGGCAGTTTGGCTGTGGGGAAATGAGCTGAGGGATCACACTGTCCACTTTTGGTGTGACAATTTGGTGGTGGTCCATGTGATCAATTCCCTTACATCCAAATCACCATGGATTATGAGGTTGGTCCGCACCTTCATGCTGCAATGCCTTCGGTACAACATGCTGTTCTTTGCTAGGCATGTGCCAGGGGTGAACAATGGGGTAGCTGATGCTTTCTCTCACCAACAGATGGCAAGGTTTTGTCAGCTGGTGCCAGAGGCTGATCTTCTGCCAGCAAGGATGCCCCCAGAGCTCTGGCAGGTTGGACGGCGGAGGCTTGCAGGGTGATAGGCCTCGCCATTGCCCCTACCACGTGGAAAGGATATGAGCAAGCAGTTTGCCAGTCTGATGTTTTCAGGTCTGAGGAGCATTATCCAAAGGTCTGGCCTATCACTGTGGAACAATTAATCCACTACTGTGATTCCCTGAAGGAAGAAGGCTTAGCTGTCCATTCTATCAGGCTTAACTGTCCATTCTATCAGGGGCCGTCTTTCCACTCTGGCTTTTGCTAGTAAAGCACTGGGTTTCACAGAAGTCACCAGTGACTTCAGAATTATAAAAATGTTGGAAGGATGGTCGCATGAAATCAGCATTAAGAAGGATGAGAGGCGACCTGTTTCCCCGGTGGTCCTTAAGGGATTGCGAGCAACCTGGAGTGGTGTTTGTACTTCAGGTTTTGAGGCATGCCTTTTCCATGAAGCATCATTGCTTGCATTTTTGGGGGCCCTTTGGGTAAGTGAGTTGGTGGCACAGTCTAGGAATGACCAGTCTGAGAAGGCCTTGCAGGTACAGGACATTCAGTGCCAGGGCAACGAGGTGCAGGTTACCATATGGAGCTCTAAGACACATCAAAAGCATAAAGGCTCTGTGATCAAACTGGGCAGCTGTTCAGATAGGAAGCTCTGCCCAGTTTTGGCCCTGTCTCATTACCTGACTTTAAGAGGAAGGGAAGCCAGTTACCTGTTTAGGCATGTGGATGGGAGTCTGCTGACCAAGCAGCAGTTTTGGGCAGTTACCACCCAGGTGTTGGACAAATTGGGACTTTCCATGGTGAAGTTTGGAACTCACTCTTTTTGGATTGGTGCTGCTTCCACTGCGACAGCCCTGGGTTATTTTGCAACTGATGTTCAGTGTGTTGGGCGCTGGAGGTCATCTGCCTATAAGGGTTACGTGCATTCCCTTGCCATTCTGTGATTTGTTTGTCGTTGGGTTCGGTGGTTCACTGTCTTCTCTTTTTAGGTGCTGTGTCCTGTGGCAGGAGGAGAAAAATTCTCATCTGCGGGCACAGCTTTATCTTCTGGGCGGCTCACCGAGCAAACACATTGGCCATTGGCTCTCAGTTGGGACTGAGTTGATGGGCCATGATTGAATGGCGAGGACACCGGGGTCTACGCTGGGTGGGCCTCTTCCATCTTCTGTTTGAAAAGGTCATGGGCTCTCCACCCAATGTAGTGGTTATACATTTGGGTGGCAATGACTTGGGTTTCCTAAAAGGGAAGGCCCTGGTATTGCAGGCCAAGGATTATTTTGAGTTTATTTGGCACCAATGGCCTAATGTAATTATAGTGTGGTCTGCCATGATCCTGTGTAGGGAGTGGTGAGGCTCTTTTGACCCAAGGGGGGTTGAGAGGGCTCAGCGCAAGGCAAACGGGGAAATTAGGCACATTTTGAATATTGGGTCAGGCCACTATTTGCCACACCCCCAAATCTGAGCTGAGAGTTTAGACCTCTACAGGGGTGACGGTGTTCACCTGTCAGGAAAAGGTAATGATATCTTTCTGCAGGATTTATGGCAAGGGCTAGTGGCAGGATTAGGGATTTAGTGGGCGTAGGGGCCTAAGCAGAGGCTTGACCCTTGCGGTAGCTGAGTTTGGTACTAGAAAATCTGTTGTGGCTTGATAAGCACCTATCAGCGACCCTGGAGGGTATAGGGGTCTGTCGGGATCATCACTGCAGCTGTGCGGCCAGGGATGAGGAGGGCACACTGCCTTATGGATTGCCCTTATTGAGCCTCTACACAGGCTGTGCGGCTGTGCTGAGGGGTCATCATGGCTATTCCATGGCTGGGCTGCTTGGGTTTGGGCCCTTTACAATGGGCTTCATCCTGGGGGCCAGGTGCATTGCCCATATGATGGCAAGGGTGGGGTTTAGGTGACCCCAGGCCTTGACCATACTGCTGCATACTGCTTGCCCTTGCCATTGTTTTAGTTAATAAATAAAGTAGCCTTTATTTTCCCAACTACTGTTGTACGACTCTTTCTTCTGTCTATGGGGGCAAATGCTTCTGTTAACAGCAAAATCTGTTATATAAAATTCCAGCAGCCTCAAACTGACAACTTAGGTAGAGGAAGCTGGATCCTAACTTCCTATGCGGAGAGCCTTGCGTCAGAAGGAACTGCTGACTTTGAATCTCTGCTGCTCTGCAGCAAACCCTGCAGAAGGCAAGACAGCCAACTGCAGATTTTCAGCACAGCCACATCAGAGCTGAGCAGGTCTTTTATTACTGATGTTTCTGGCCTTGTTCCTCAGTCTAAGCAATTAATTACTCAGTGCAGGTTGAGCAGCTGTAGACCTCCAGTTAGCCCAGTCAGAAAATGCTGAACTAGCAACTTACCTCCCAGTTGTCAGTTCTGACCTTTCATGTTTTTAAAACATTTGGGCCGGAAGTTAAACTAATCTGGCATCCTTAGGAGGGTGGTGCCACATAAAACCAAACAAACATAAGAATTGCTCCTCCAAAGCAAATGAAGTTTATCGGCCACCCTCTTACTAAACCACCATAAATAGCAGCTGTAGTACTAAAACCTCTTGGTTGCTTCCATTCTTGGAAGCTTCTGAGCCTTCTTACCAGACTGTGCTTATCAGACTGCCCCATCGATTCCAGACAGGTCATTACCTCAGATTTATTATTATTTAATAGAACAGAATTAGACACGTATACTGCATAAAATATGCATTCATAACTCATCACATATTGCCAAAACAGTCTATATCAGTATGTTTTGTCTTCATTTGTATATTATCCTTTATCCTCATTGCTTGACATTTGCATTCCTCCGTAGTAATTTATGCACTGGCAAATCATTTTTGATAAAAAAGAAGTAAAAGGTAGAAAGTTCTCACTACCTTTGACCTTCTTACAAAAATAATTATGTCTTATCAACTTTGATGTCTGAATAATACCAGTAAATAATTAATTTGCATTAATTAGAAAGCGGCCTGTCTCTTCTTACTTTCCTTTTCAACGTTATATAGAATAGAAATACTAATTTAATACAGGATAGCAGCGACATAAGATTGTGGGTTTGTTTTCTCAGAGCTAAGGGGGCTCACGTATTTGACTTGATTTTAAAAAAGAATAGATCCTTTGGGCTCTCCTCAGGTGTGCCTTTAAAGCAGTAAGAATGAGGTAAACAGAATGGAGTCATTGCTCATTTGCAGCCCAGTGTGCCGCCATATCCAACTGAGAGTGTATTTCAGTTACAGATTAATTACTCAGATTCTGCAGAACAAAAGACCCTAGGAATTAAAGATTTTTTTTCAGACAAACTGGGCCAAAGGACCAAATGCACAGTTACACATCTCTTTTCTCTAACACTTTTTAAATTAAAACAAACCTTGGCAGATGTGACTTTGAACAGAATAGCAAGGTGAAGGGAAGGAGGTTGTCCTTTACTGCCACTTGCCCAATCTAAAGGCAGTCTTATCCACAAAAGGAAAAATACAGGGGCTTACATCTTTTCCCCTAGAAAGAAAAGTAATGGGTGGGTTAAATTTTGAATTGGTAAATGGTAAGAAAAAGGATTATTTATCTCCTCTTCCTGCTACTCTTTTGCTCCAAAGGCTGCTTTCATTGGGGGAAACAAATCAAAGAAAAGAGACAAACGAGCGCATGATGCTCACAGTTTGTTTTTTTCTGGCATGCTCTGTCCTAGGTATGTGAGCACTGTGCAGTGATAAATGTAGGACATGATATCAAATAGAATAAAAATGCCATCGCTTATTGTAAAAAGGATTGCTACGGATCTAAAATGTTTTGCTCTGATAGAGCTCGGGAACTGACGTTTTTGGGCAGGAATTGGCCCCGTGAACATGTTGCCTGTATTCATGAACTGCTGGAGTAGTGTAGAAAGAAGTCTCAGGGAGGGAGCTCCGACATGAATGGTACTTGACTGAGAACAATGAAGGACCGCATGAGCTCATGTACCAATGTTGTTCTGCCTTGCAGCTCCTCCTTATAGGGCCTTCACTTCATTTCCGTAGGCACCCACTGCCTTTTGCTGAAGGCTGTATTCTGTAAGCAAGTTTCCTGAATTGTTTGCATCTGAATGGTTGTTGTGGTTTGCTTTGCAAAGCTGGGCTTGAATCCGATGCTTTTTGGTTGCCCTATGCTGCTCTCCTTTGTGAAGACGGTGCTCCATTACACAGCCCACTCCTCCAGGGCTCAGACCATAAGCAGAGCCATGCTGCACAAGTAAAAGGAAGTTGTAGGGTCCAAGCCTTGAGTTTTGCCTGGTTATAAATCACTCTGAGGTGGAAGGATAGGGAACACACGTTGACAGCCCACATGGTGAAATGATAACAGTATTACACTGGATCTAGGAGACCCATGTTCACATCCCACTCTGTCATGAAAGTTTGTTGGACCCACCACTCTCTCACACATGGTTGTTATTATGAGGATAAAATTGTGGGTGGGGGGAACTGATGTGGTAAACCACTTTGGGACATCATTGAAGAGGGAAGCAGGGTAACATATTTAATTCTCAATATGGCCTCATCTGTGGATGCTTAAATTCAGAGATGGGAGCTGTGAACGGACAAGAAAGATCTTTCTTCTATAAACCTGGAAAAAGTCCCATTTCCCCAAAGAAATCTGAAATCTTTAAAGAAAACTGGCACACATTACAGGTCAACCCTGCGGGGGTTAACTAGGGTGATTAGTCCAGTTCCCACTATCTCGCTGTCTACTCTCTCTTGCCAGGAAGTCTGGAGGCTGAAGAGGGACATTGCACCTGGAACTTCCAACAACTCCCAAAAATAATAAAAACAGATCCCGTAGCCTTAAGAAACAAATGCCCTGTCGATGACCATTGTGGCAGTAGCTAGGCAACCACAACAGTATTGCTAGCTTTCAAACCTTGCTTTCTGTCAGTAAAATGTGGGGCATGGGGGGGGGAATAGTAGGGCCCTTTCCAGGACTGTTTTGGTCTTACTGGGAGGACTCAGAGGGCCAGGCCTGGCAGCAAAACTGGGCAACTTGATGCCACATAACTTGCATAACTCACCCAGGACTGTTGGCTTGCTGCTGTCCAACAGCAGCCACCCCACAAAAGTCAGCGTGGTGTAGTGGTTACAAATTCATACTAGGATCAAGAACAATCAGGTTTGAATCCCCACACTGTCATGGAAGTGCACTGGGTGGCCCAACTGATCACTTCCTCAGTTTAAACCACATCGCAGGTTTGTTGTGAGCACAAAATGGAGGAGAGGAGAATGAAATAAACTGCTTTGGGTTCCCATTGTGAAGAAAGGTGGAGGATAAATAAAGTAAATAAATAATAAATATAGCTGAAGGTGGTGGGCAAATAAAGGTATGTTGGTTGTTGGGGGGGGGGGAGAGGTGGAGATATGAGGGATGCCATGAGGAAGGAAAGAAGCAACAGTGTGGGGAGCGCAATACAAGGGAAAGTAAGGTCCCCCTTACAAATCCTTGTGGGTTACCCATATTTTTCCCAGGCAGAGAATGCCACAGGAAGGGAAGGAGGGAAAGCTGAAGACTAGGGGGCAGAAAAAGGTAGGTTGGCTAGTGGGTGGCAAAGAATGAAGGTAGCAGGATGGGTGGGGAGGCTATTGGGGCTTTCAGGCAAAGGAAACAGGAAAGCGTGGGGGAGGTGAAATGAGATCTCTCTGCAAGTACTTGCAGGTCCCCTGCTAGTAAATAACAAATATATATTAAGGCTTACTAACTTATTCATGATTCTAGGCTCTCCCACTGGCCCTTGAAGAGTACCGCAGTCACTGGCATATGAACTGCCACTCAAGAGTAATCAGTTGGCATTAGATGGGTACTGGGTCTGCTCTTCTCTCCCACCCACTGCAGCCTAGGCCACTTCTCTCTGATTGGGCCAGCTTTTCAAGGTCATTTGCATATGGAAGCTGATTGGACCTCACTCCATTCTGCACCTCAAACTCCCCGCTCCCCCAAGAGAGTTGGAACTGTCAGCTGCATATGCAACCTGGTGTATCCTGAGGTAAAATATGTCTTCACCCACAACACATCACTTCCCCTTCAAAAGAAACAAAACCAATAACAAAACCATGCCACACCACAAAAAAGACAGATTATATCACAAGCAGAATACCACAAGGCAAAAAAGGATTGGAAAAGGTGCCAGCCTACTGCCACTGATATGTACCTGATAGCGCTTCAGAAGATGGTGTGCAGGTCCCAGGTTCATGTTATAAAAGCTGCCTGGGGGATTATGGACCATTCACAGACTTTCAACCTAACATACCTATAAAGTACTGGGCCAGAGATGCATTGTAGTGAAATCAGCTCATAAGTTTATTGATGGTACAAATCATGCCTGGAGAACGGGGCTCAGGGGGTCTGCTTAAATGTCTGTCTAAACTGCACCCCCCAGCCTCTCCCAATCTCCCTGATAGGGTTAATTATAGGTGACCCTACGGCATAGGTCACCTGGCGGATCTTGGGTGGCCGATTGGTCTAATTTACAATCCATCTGGGCTATTGTCTCCTGAAGCCAAGCTCCGGTAGCCAGCCCGGCCACGTGCATTTCTCTGACCACATGCGCGGTCGCCATTAGGACATAATAATACCTCACAGGGTTCTTGTGCGGATCATACGGGGAAGAGGGGAATGATGTCAGCTGCTTTGGTTCCCACTGCAGGGAAAGACTGCCCTTTCCCTAGGCAGAGGCTGCAGGGAGGGGGGAGAAGATGTAAACCTGAAGAAAGACAGGTAGGTAAAGGTAGGTTGATGGTTGCCTGGAAAGGACATAGGGTTGCCAACTCCAGGTTGGAAACTTCCAGGATATTTTAGGGATGAAGCCTGCTGAGGGTGGGGTCTGAGGAGGAGGAAGAGGGGGACCTCAGATACAATGCCGTAGGCTCCACCCTCCAAACAAGCCATTTCTTCCCGGTAAACCATTGTTGCCAATCTCCAGGTGACAGCTGGTGAGCTCTTAAAGCTCTGGTGCTAATTCAAAGTGCTGGGGATGTGTTGTGTTCTGACAGGAGACCCTGTGAGTGTAGAAAATGAATGTGGACAGAATAGTGTCCCCAGAAAATCTCTGGGAATTGATTGGTGCATTTACCATGGGGCACCCACCCAGAGCCTCTGGCATTTTCTCACTCTGCTGGCATCAAAACCAATTTAAGGCAAAATAGAGGTATGGAGACTTTCCCATCCTCCTTTGCATCCTCCTTTGCATTGTCTTTGTTGGCAACCCAAGGCCCGCCAGCACTCTCAGGGTGACTTCATGTCTCCTGACTGGCATTACTTCACTAGCGCTGGCTGCTTGCTCCTGTTCAGCAGGAGCCTCCCTATGGAAGCTGCCGGGGTGATTTCGGACCAGCCACAGACTTTCTGCCTAACCTACCTTGCACAGTTGCTGTACAGATCACAAAGCGGAAGAGGAGAATGAAGTAAGCTGCTTTGCTCCCCACTAACAAGAAAGACAGAACTTTGCCTAGGAAGAGGCTGCTGAGAGGGGAGGCGATAAAGAGGTTCTTCAGTCATCATGATATTTTCTAATGTGATTTCACTGTTTCTCTGTAGATCTGCCTACAGGGACTAATGCTCTTCTGTGTAACAACTCTTCACCAAAACATGCTACTTTGTGCACAATGACAACTGTCCTTCTAATTGAGGCCAGCATATTCTGAATGCATGTACACTATCCAGCCACTACCCACTGCTTAGGCATACCTTTACTGCCTCTACCTCCTGGCCCACAACAAACACCAACAACACACTGCCACTACGCCTTCTGTCGGGTCACAATTAACAACTCCCAGACCTATTTCCCACGAGGCACTGCTCCACCGCTGCTCTTCCCTTTCCCCCAAATGCGTGCGTCAATTTCCCACTATTTGCCCCATGCCTCATTTTGACCTGCGGCTTTGCTTGATTTTCGCTGTGACTTCGTGATCCTGTTTTTTGAGGATTGCGAAGCCACGGGGGAAATCAGGTGAAGCCACAAGTCAAAATGCTGCACAGGGCAAATAGTGGGAAATTGACGCATAAAATCAGAGGAAAGGGAAGATGTGCAAAAGAGACACCAGATGACTTTACAAAATGCACATATGCAGAACTTACTGAATGCTGTACCCTGTCATGGCTTTTCCAGCCGACCCCCCCCCCCCCGCCTGCAGAAAAATCCCAAAACTTTAAAAAACTTCTCGGGGGATACTGAAATCCCCCAAAAAGTTAAAAAGTGTTCCCTGCGCACGTGCAGGGGATGCTCGGAACTCTGAGGCAGCCTGGCAGTTGGGAGGCTTCCAAGCCTCACCACTGGGCGGGGGGGATAGGCGGGCCCAGCGAGAGCCACTCAGGCCCACCAGTGCCTGTGGGGGAGTGAAGCGGCAGGCTCACCCGCAGCGGCAGCATGTCTCCGGTTGATGAAGCCTCCCTGCTTCTCCCCCTCCCTGGCCTGCACGCTCCTGCGGCGCCCCATCATCCCACCCCAGGGAACGCTCAGGGAACTAGAGGAGCCCGGCAGTTGGGAGTCATCTACGCCTCACTGCCGGAGCCGGAGGGGGGGGGAGAGCAGCGAGGCCCGGCGGCTGTGCTGTGTGGGCCTTGCCGAGCCAACGTGGGGGCAGGAGGGGGGTGGAGAGGCGAGGCCCAGCCGATGCGGGGAGGGAGAGGTGAGGCCCAGCAGCTCCGGGCCTCGCTGTGCTGACACGGGGGCGGGAGGGAGAGGTGAGGCTGGCGGTTCCGGGTCTTGCCGGGCCAACATGGGGGAGGAGGGGGGTGGGAGATGCTGGGCCTGAGTGGCGTTAAGCCACTTGGGCCCAAGCAAGAGCAACTGGGGAGGCGGGAAGCGAGCAAGAGTGGCCGGGGAGGGCGGAGGTGAGCAAGAGTGGCCAGGGGGGCAGGAGGGGGGGCTGCGATATTCGTGGGGGGGAGAAGCTGACAGCTGCTCCTCCTTCCTCTGCCCCCTTCCCCCCTTCCTCTGCCCCCCCAGAGACTCCCGGCAGGCCTCGGTGAGTCTCGGGGGGGGAGGGGGCAGAGGAAGGTGGTGGAGGAAGGAGGAGCAGCTGTCAGCTTCTCCCCTCCCCACGAATATCGCGCCCCCCCCTTGTTATTACTGATTTACGAAAGAGGTGTTTTAATCCTGCCAGGATAGGGAGCTGCATGACTCCTTCCTGTTTTAGTTGTGCTCCTTTTGCCTTCATTTCAGGAAGTGTTTGGATTGGACTATGAAGACTAGGCACTTGTGTGTTCGAGAAAGGTCTTGCCGTGGCTATTCTCCTTACTCCATCTGTCTTTTTGTTTTTTTTAGGTAAAAATTTTTAATTGAAAGATAAAATTATTTTCTTTTCTTTTTTTTAAGTATTTTATTGGTTTTTAAAGATAAACTGAACAAACAATACTGTCAATTACTTTCCAATGGAGAGAAGCACTCTAAAATAAAACACAAAAGGGCATAAATAAGCCAATCAAAAGAATAAATTCAAATACGAACCAAACAAGTTCGACAGAGTAAATTAATTAGTCTTTTCATTCAACCAACTGTACATTTTAGCCCATACCATTTTAAAAGATTCATCATCTTTACCTTTTAACCTTCTAGATTACTTATCCATCTCGATCACTTCGAGAAATTTTTGCAAAAATTCCTGGCTACTCGGGATTTTAGTGGTCTTCCAGTACCTAGCATATGAAATTCTTGCTGCTGTAACTCCATGTATTAAGATTATTTTATCTGCCCCTTTATACCATTCTGGTAACATATTAAGAAGGAATATTTCTGGATTAAAAGGTATTTTAGATTTAATTACCTCTTGTAGTAAACCCTGGACCATTAACCAGATAAAATTATTTTCAACAAAATACAATATTTTTCCTTTTTAATACATAACGCAGTTTCAACAATAAGAAATACTAAATATATATAACACTTGGTAAGCCTGTTAACATTATTCAAGAATATTATTTGTATGTTTAACCCTTGCTTTTTGCCTAGTGGTGATCTGCAAGTATATTAATGCCATTAAACCAAGAAATTTGATTAAGGTAAGTATTTAGAGAGTTCAAGAGTATTTAAGAATATTTTCCAATGTTTAAATGTAATTGAAAGTATTTAGAAGCGAAGCCACTTGATATAGTTAGGATTAGATGGTATATCATTATGTTCTGCCATATATGTAACAAAGGAGAACCACTTGCTAACAAAAGATGAGTGCCTTTTTGTAGATATAGGCGATTGCCCTTCAACTATGTCCGCTATTTTATCCATGATAAAATGATCCCAGCATTTATTTTTCCAGTCTGTTATGCTTGGTGGGGTAGGTGCTTTCCATGAAGCCACAATAGTCAAACGAGCAGTTGCTAGAAGAGTGGCGGTTAGCGTGTTTATTTCAATCTCAGGATCAATACCTTCTTCCAAGTTGAGGAGTAATACCGCTGGGTCTAACGGTAGTCGTTGAGATGTAATGTTTTCAATTTCTGTTAACACTTGTCTCCAGAAGGTTTGAATTGCTGTGCACATCTACCAACAGTGAAAGAAATCACTGGGTTCACCACATCTTTTCCAACACTGAGAGCTGTGATTCTTACAAATATGCTGTAGACGCTTAGGAGAGAGATACCATCTTGTGTGTAGTTTAAAGAATGGCAAACGGATGGGGAAGATTCGCGTTTTGCAAGAATGAGAGTTCCATATATTCGTCCATTGTTCTGCTGTTCGTTCCTGTTGAAGATCTTTGTGCCAGGCTGCTTTGTTTTTTGTATTTTGTTCTTTTTCAGAGGAGGCCAAGATTTTGTAGATAATAGACATCAGGCCCTTCCTTTGATTAGAAAGTTTAATTATGGTGCTTTCGAACTGAGTCTTGGGTTTAGAGAAAGTGCCTTGTTTCGCAGCCCATTCAGTCAAAGTTTTAAATTGGTAGTTTCTTAGCCATGGCAATGAGGAGTGCATGCACTCCTCAAAGAACTTTTTGCTGTGTAAGGTTTCTCCTTTAACAAGATCTTGCAGTCTGCAAAAACCTGCGTCTGTCAGCCTCTCAAATGCTCTTATTTCCTGTCCTGGTGGGAACCATGACTGCTGGGTGTATGTTGATATTGAAGAACGCTTAGGAGCAAGTGTAGAATTGTTTGCATCCCAGATTTTCAGAGTCAAATCCAAGAAGATATTTTCCTCTATAAGCTTAGGTCTTTCAGCTTTAGGCATCCATATTACTTCTGGGAGAGAGAAAGGTGAGGCGTAGCTCTGTTCAATTAGCATCCAATTGGTGTAGTAGTTTGGCTGCAACAGACTTGCAATGTTGGCAATTGCCGCTGCGTGGTAGTACCTTTTGAGTGAGGGAACCCCCAGTCCCCCTCTAGAGATAGGTTTTGTCAGATGACGGTGATCCACCCTAGATTTTGTAGAGTTCCAAAGAAAATTTGTTAGAGTTTTCTGCCATTTATTTAAATCTTTGTCCATCAGAAGAATAGGGAGTGCTCGAAACAAATATAGAAAGCAAGGGAATATAAAGCTCTGAATCAATTGTAATCTGTCAGCCAGAGATAGCGTTATTTTTTTCCATTCTTGCATCTTACTCTGAATGTCTTTGTGCAGTCTATGAAAGTTGCAGTCTATTAGATTTTTTGTATGCAGTGGAATCTGGATCCCTAAATATCGCCATTCTGTTGTTATCCATTGAAGGCTGTAGTTCCGTTTTAAGTCTGATCTCTTTGGGTATACCGATTGGAAACACTTCTGATTTATTGGCATTAAGATGTAGTCCAGATATTTTCCCAAATCAATCAATAGTGTCAAAAATAGCAGGGAGGGATCATTTAGGATTTGTTATATACAGCGTGACGTCATCTGCATACAATGATAATTTGTGTTCTTTACCAGCTATCTGCATGCCAGTGAAGGTGTTGTTCTTCCTCAGTTCCTCTGCCAAGAGTTCAATGGCGAGGGCAAAAAGGAGAGGTGACAGAGGACATCCCTGTCTAGTTCCTCTGGTTGGGGAGAAAAAATTAGAATTTGTAACGTTGACTCTCACCCTTGATTTTGGATTTTTATAGATTGCTTGTAAAGCCGTTAGAAAGTTTGATCCGAATCCAAATTGTTTGAGAAGCTCTGTCAGATAAGGGAGTTCTATGGAATCAAAGGCTTTCTTGAAGTCCAGCGCCAGGATAATTGCTTCTTCTTTGGTGCGGAGGCAATGTGCGATAATATTTAATGTTCTTCTGATGTTATCTGTTATTTGTCATTGAGGAATAAAGCCTGTTTGATCCTTACTGATCAGTGTAGGAGCGATCTTCTTTAGACGGTTTGCCAAAATAGATGAGAAAAGTTTTGCATCATTATTTATTACCGCTATGGGCCAATAGGACGCCAAATAGGTAGGGTCTTTGTTTTTCTTAGGTATTACTGCAAGAGAGGATTCCGACCAAGAAGGCGGCAGGTTTCCCTCTTTTAGTGCTGAATTGCAAATTGCAAGAAGAGGTTCGAGGAGGGAGGGGCAGAGAGCCTTATACAACTCCACGGGTAGACCGTCTATCCCAGGGGCTTTTTGTGATTTAGCATTTTTATGGCCTCTTTCAATTCTTGTCGAGTTATTGGACTATCCATCATCTCAGCTTGATCAGGAGATAATGTGTGAGTAAGATTGAGAGAAGAGATATACATTTTTATATCTGCCATTTTTGGAGAAGATGAGTGATAAAGATTTCATAGAAGGTAGCAAAAGCATTTGCAATGTCCTTAGAGGAGACATAATATTTTTCATCTCGGGTTTTTATTGCTCCGACTACTGCTTTTTTCTTGTCCTTCACCCTCCACGCCAGAACTTTCATTTTTTTTGATGATTTATGCCAGAAAGAAAAGTAAATTTTTCTGGACTGCTTCAGATTCAATAGCATCTAGAGCCTTTCTTTCCGCTTGTAATTTCTTATATGTTGAATTGTTAACTGTGCGTTTGTGTTCCTGTTCTAGCTTTGTGATGCGATTTAGTGTTTCTAGCTTTAATTTCTGTGTTTCTTTTTTTAGGTAAGCTGTTTGTGCAATGATAATGCCCCTCAGTACCGCCTTCAAAGCATCCCATTGAATGCAGGGATCGGTTTCTGTTCCTTTATGAGTGTCCAAGAAATATTTGACTTCTGTGTTTAATTTTTCTGTAATATTTTCTCGCAATAGAATTGATGTATCCATCGACCACTGTCTGTCTAGTCTTTCTTCTGTTGATCCTTGTAATTGGCACTCTATCCACGCATGATCTGAGAGATGTCTGATACCTATATCTGCTGAATGAAGATAATTCTGAAGAGTTGTTGAAATCAATATATAATCTATTCTTGTAAATATTCCATGTCTGGCTGAGAAGTATGAAAAATCTCTTTCTGTAGGATGTTTTGCACGCCACGTGTCAATTAGGTTAAAGGAATGGAAAAGATCTGCCAGCCGTGTCTCTGGCCTTCTGAGAGTTCTTTGTTTAGATGCTGCTTTTGATCTGTCTAAAACTTTGTTTGCGATATAGTTAAAATCTCCGCCGATCACTAAGTGTCCCTCCTGAAATTCCTGCAGTTTCAATAGAGTCTCTGTTAAGAAGGAAATTTGATCGTCATTAGGAGCATAAATAGATGCAAACGTCCATGGTTTTCCTTCCATTTGGCCTTTAACAAAAATAAAATGCCCTGTGGGATCAGAGATTTTTTCCTTGAAAATGAAGTTAACTCTCTTGGCTATTAGTATTGCCACCCCCCCTGGATTTGGAGGAGCCGGGTGCTGTGAATTGATGGGGGGAAGCTGCTGAGTTAATGATCAGGTGTGTGGAGGTACGCATATGGGTTTCTTGCATAAATAGCACAGCTGGGGATAATTTCTTAGCATGCTGAGCATTTCTCTTTTTTTTGATAACGTTGTTCATTCCCCTAATGTTAATTGAGCAGATCTTTAAGGAAGTCATTTCAATAGGAAGATATATTTAGATCTTACTGTGTGAGTTTTATCTTTTAGAGCAGAACCAGGTATATCAGAGGTGGCTTAGTCAATCTAAATACCCCTGGAAGTTTTGAGGTAATGTCAATAAGTATTACTCAAATAAAAACTTTGTTCTTTTTTGTTTGTTTCCCCCTCTTTAAGTATGTCACTCTGAAGGTTTCTTCCTTATTATAAAAAGAAGAAGCTTTTTGTGAGTGGACAGATGAGGCTTAGAGATCTACTGATGTGCTGACCAATTAAATACTGCTTATGTTACTGTTCAGTTCTCCCACTGGTTTACAAACTACATACAAACAGTTTCTTTTTTTTTCTCATAAATTTTTTACTTTGTATAAGTGTATAGCTTTAACTGTAACAAACATATCATGTATTAACAAATCAACCCAAAAAAAGAAAGAAAAAAAGAAAAAAAGAAAAATGCATATTCCCAATACAATTGTTACTAAACATGTATTCATAACTAAAAATTAGTATCTTTTGATTCATTAACCAATGATTTGTCTATACATACAAAATTATAAATATACACGGTGTTAGTATCCATAACTTCTATTTTGGAGTCATTAGTTCATTTCTAACCATTCATAAAATTTTGACCAGATTTTTTGAAAATGTGCTCTTTCTTTCCGATTAATTATGTGGCTTAAGTTATCTAATTCTGCCAGTTCTGTCACTCTATCTATTGTATTTTCAATTGCTGGGGTTTCCTCTCCTTTCCAATGTTTAGCCCAGCTCAATCTTGCTGCCGTAAGTAGGTGGATCAACAATATTGTTTCCTCTTTATTAAGACTTTCAGGGATCATATTTAATAGGAATATTTCTGGTATTAACGGTACCTTTATCTTTAATACTTCCAATATAAGTTTTTGCACTTTCTTCCAATATGTTTGCACTTTCTCACAATGCCACCACATGTGGAAATACATTCCAATATTTTTCTTACATTTCCAACATGTATTAGAGCTATTTGGAAAACATTTAGAAATCTTATCTGGTGACCAATGCCATCTATGAAACATTTTATAAAGGTTTTCCTTGTAGGCTACTGCGGAAGTACATTTCAATGACTTCCAGATCTTCATCCAGTCATCTATATCTATAGTATGGTCCAGTTTCAATAAACCACAATGAATTGCATTTGGTAATTTTGTCAGAAATTTAAAAAGTTATTACCTGAACACTTTAGGCTTAAAACTTAATCTCTCAATGTATAAGAACAGTAAAACAGATCAGCTAATAAAACACCAGCAAATTTCTTATGTCTTACTATAAAACTTATTCAGTTTAACAATAACAGTTCATCAACTTGAATCTATTTAAATTATAACAATGAGATGAATTACTTATTTTAAAATGCCCCTATCTTCTAGCAATTGATTGGTAGAACTTAAAAATTATAATAAATAAATTAAGGTATAATGAGTAGGGTACTATGAAGTAGTTGCTGCTTCTAAAATTTAGAATAGAAATCAGAGTGCAGACTTATAATATTAGTGACAATAGGCAATCAATAAATGTTATGCATCCTAACAATAACAATTCATTATCTCATGTACAATATATTTATGATAATCAGGTGAATTAATTAATTTTAAAATTCCTTGCCTTTTAATAATTAATTATAAAACCTTAAAAAGATTTATATATATATATATATATATATATATATATATAAAGAGATAAAATTAAAAGGATCCAATGAATTAATTGTCGTTCCTAAAATTAACTGTAATTAATCAGAATGCAGTCTTATACTATTGATACAGGTAAGAAGCTTAGGAAGCAACCTCTACAGTCCAGATAAAGTCCACAGGAGCTGTATCCAAAACTCCAACTGTTGTCAGTCTCCTGGCTTATGACGAGGTTCCAGTGGCTGCAAGATCAAAGCACGCCCTACAACTCTATAGTTCAGCGAAGGTTTCCGTGAGCTGCTTCTGAGATGCAGATGGTTATCAGCTCCTTAACTTTCAAAGCATTTCCTGAGGTAGCAGAGACTAATCACCACCTACGGCTTTTAAAAAGGAACGTTGCCAACCAAGCAACCACAGAACCGTGCTTTTACAAGTCACACTGTTTGAAGAAAGAGCCGTAGAAAGTTGTAAAATATATAAATAAAAAAATAAAAATAAAAACACACAACAACCCAGAAAACCAACGAAACAACACCAACCAACTCCGGAAAGAAGTCTTCTGCTCTCAAGGAGTTGCGTTCCTGAAGTGGTCTGGAAGCTCAGGAGCACAAACCGCGATCCCCCCCCTCCTTTATTAAACAAGAGCTGTGAAAGACCATTCCTGTGAAGCACTTTCTAGTATTTAATGATCCCACACGTTGTTAAGCTCCCCGGTTACTGAGCAGGGAGTGCCCCTGCCGCCTTTGTGGATTATAAACTGAAAGTAAAACTTTAAGGAGCTGTAGCCACTGGCAGAGATCTTGCAGCATTTGTGTCCTGGGAGGTCAGCTTGTTGCTTTGCTTCGGTGATTCTGGGGAGTGATGTCTTTGTTTCGTTGAGGCCCGGGACATGTCCATTGGTTCGGATATGTGCAGAGTTTCAAGAAGATCAGTGCCAGACACTTCATTATAAGCATGTAAGTGCGCTCCATTGTGTGTGACTTACAGCCCCCCTGACGACAGCCAAACGATAACGAATGGCTGCAGCCGTTGGGTAGTTTCCTTTAATGATTTCCTTATCTTTAATGCTTCAGGGGGCACATCATTGTAAACTTGGATTTTTATATCTTTGTACATTAAATGGCCTTTTGATATCGCCTCCTTCATGATCTTTTGTTTAGTCCTGCCATCCATAAATTGAACCAGTATATCCCTGGGCCCCCTCCTTTTTGGATTCACTGGGATTCCCAGCCTATAAACTTTGGCAATAAGCGGAGCCACTCCCTCCTCTAAATTAAGTGCAAATGCCAACCAAAATGAGCTAAAACAAATAAAATCTGAGTTTCGTTCTTCTCCTTTTGGGACCCCTCTGAATTTTGCATTAAATTGTCTCGATTGAGATTCCAGGGTAAGGAGCCTCTCATTAAAGCCCGTCTCCCTCTCTTGTAATTCCCCCATCTCATGCTTGAGCCGTATCCCCATGTTATAAGCCGTTTCAGCTGTGACAGAGGCTTTCACTAAGGCGTCCTGTATGCTATCCAACTGTTCCCTGACCAGCTTAATGGACATCTGTATATTTTCAGTAATCCTCTGCTCCATTTGTTGTAGGAGGGAAGGGAGATTTTTATCTGTAACTGAGAGCTCCGATGGGCTGTAAAGGGTTGACGCGGCCACCATTTTAGGTGAGGCTGGGTCTGTTTTTTTCCTGGCTCCGTCCTATTATTCTGGGGTTTAAAGAAATCCTGTGCGGTTTGTTTTGTTATTTTGTGGGCAGGGAGTTTAGGACTATCGTTCCTACCCATTCCGCTGCTGTGAGATTGTTTTTGTGGTCTTTGCCTTTAAATCGTTAGTAAGGAGGGAAGGAGCTCACGAATTAGACGACTGCCATCTTCCTCAGTTGCCCCGCCCCTGTCCTTACTCCATCTGTCTGGCCAGCCCCAGAGCACCAGCTGGAAAAAGCATACATATTTTCAACATTGCAGGGGAAAATTCTTGTTGTTAAACAGCAACACAAATCTGTGAAAAATATGTTTTTATCTCCTAAGTTTTTTTCTTCTACTCTCCCTCCCCTTTTGTGTTAATCCAGTGTTTGAAATGGAACAGAAATATTTCCAGTGGAGCTGTAAACGGAGTTACACCCATCTAAATCCTTTGAAGTCAATGGACTCTGTTTAGGATTGCCCTGCTTGTATGTATGTATTGTATGTATTGTCACTCTCCTGTTTTGAATACTTTTAATTTTTTTATTTCTGTCTCCTGTACTATTAAAGGATTCTTGTTAGAGTTTTTCAAAATGTTATCTCTCATAGTCTTCTTATAAAATCTAACGTGGACTTCTCTTGGAATCTTATTCCTTCTTGCATAAACAGAAATCATTCGAAAAGCCACATCTATCTCATCCAAGATAACTTGTTCTTTGTCTTCTTCCAGATATTCTGCTAGTATTTTTGACATTTCTTCTTTGACATTTTCTCCTTTTTTCTGGTATGTTTTGGAATCTTAGCATGTATGCTGCTCTTTCGATTTCCAATTTTATCACAGAATCTTCCAGCATTTCTTGTTTTGTTCTCATTTCTTGCAGTCTTTGGTCAACCTCTTCAGACTTATTTTGTAGCTGGGCAGTAGTCTGTTTCCATGCTGTGATTTGTTGTGTGTTCTCAACAATCTGCTGTTTATATTCTTCAGTTTGAGAAGTCACATGTGCAGCCAACACATCAAATTTGGCTTGTAATGGCTCTACAGCCAGTAGTATTACGTTATTTACAGCTTGAGGCACAGTTGTTTCTATTGCTTTGGAGACAGCATCTCTAATCATTGCTTGGATTTCTAGAATTGATATCTTAGATAGGGTCGCAGATGCTGATTTACCTGTGCCAGGGGAGGGCCTGCTTGGCCCCAAGGACATGATTTATTTAAATTTAAATCTTACCAGCACTACTCCCCTCCCAAACACACAACTGTAGCCCTTACTTCAAATTAATCCAAATGTTTTCAAACAGTCCTATTTGTTTCCAAACAAAACTTAACCACAGAATATTTTCTGTTTTCTTACTATACCAGATATCACAATTCTCCTTAAAGCTTATCAGTTGTTATTGTAGGCACAAGAACAGTCTCAACAATGTGTCAATTGGCCTGGCTAGCAAGTACCATTCACCGAAGCCGGAAGGAGGGAAAAGAAATTATAAAAAACAGTAAAAGATTGTTTTAACCAGCTATGAAGAGATTAAACAGGTTTTTTTTTTGTCTCCCACTAGTTAAAGTTTCAGTCTTGTAATGTTATTAGTCAAAGCAGTTTAATTTTATAATCTTCTAAAACAATATTTCACAGTTCCCAGTCTTACAAATCTCTTCTAGTATGCCTATTACCAGTTTGGTGTAGTGGTTAAGTGCGCGGACTCTAATCTGGGAGAACCGGATTTGATTCCCCACTCCTCCACTTGCACCTGGCTGGATGACCTTGGGCAAGCCATAGCTCTGTACCAGCTGTTCTCTCAAGGACAGCTTGGGAAAGAGCTCTCTCAGCCCCACCTACCTCACAGGGTGCCTGTTGTGGGGAGGGGAAGGGAAAGGAGTTTGTAAGCCGCTCTGAGACTCCAAGTGAGTGAAAGGTAAGATATAAATCCAATTTCTTCTTCTTCTTCTTCTATTAAAATGTCAAGATGCCTCTTATGTCCAAGTGTCCAAATAAGAAAAGGCTTTATAGTTTATGGTTTTTAACAGACCTTAACCATAGTATTGTAATTCCAAAGGAGGAAGCACATGATCCATCAATTTTGTCCTTCCTTTTAAACCAACCCTTTGTAAATTAAAGAAAAAGGGAGCTCTTAATAGGTTTAAAATACAGGGGGCAAACTTTCAAAAGGCAGAGAAGAAGGAAAAAGGAGAAAAAATTATTCCAGTAATGTCAGGAATGTAAACAGCAGTCCAGGAAAAAAAACCCAGTAGAATCTATACGTTCAACAGCACATAATCCCATAGTAGCAAATAATCCAGTAAACCCAAAGCGGTGAGGGGTAAGGGCTGCATACAAGGAGAAGTCTTCTAGTCTCTGCTACAATAAACTCCAATAGTCACCCAGAATAGAAGTAGAAAAGGAATCCAGTCTTCATATAAAAAAAATTGCATCAGTCACATTTCCCAGTCTCAGTCCCCACTTAATATAGAGACAAAGTTCCAAGCTATTGGTCCTTCTATTGAATAGATTCCAGTACAAAACCTGGGCTGCACATCCAAGCCACAGAGTGTGTGTGTGTGTGGGGGGGGGGGAAATCCCAGGATTTTAAAGCTTAGATGGACCGTTTTACACAAAAGTTCCAAATATAGTTTATAGACTCAAGTCTAGTTACTCACAGTGGCTTAGCAGTAGAAAGTCAAAAAGTAGCATTTTTTTAGTAGGAGTATAGCTCCAGAAATTCAGTCGATCTTGCCTTCATGCTCGCAGCTGCTGCAAGTGCTCCCTATCTGAATCCTGCTGTGTGGCGATGAGGGCTCTACTCGGGTACTGCCGTATCCGAGAGCTCCCAGATCAAGCCCCCTGCACAAGTCTCTCTCCAGGAGATCTTGTGGGAGCCCGAATCGCTTGGGGTCTCCCTCTGGGTCCAGTAGGTTCGGGGATTCCTCGGGAGCTCGCCCGGGAGTCACCTGAAGGTCACAAACTGGAAGCCAAGAATACCAAATATTCGTGGTGACAATTATTCGGCTTTGGGCCTGGCCTTATTCTGCAAACAGGTTTTGGATTTTCTCTACCCCTGGGTTCTTTAGGGCTGTGATCAAATGCATTTTGAAACCACTAGCTCTGCTATTTTATACACACACACATGCACATAAATGAAAAGTTGTCATTTAATAGAGAATTCAGAAGAAGCCACATACTCAGTGCATCAGACAACATAATTTTCATATTGTTTCTAGTGAAACAGAAGGCCCTGAAGATAAATAATTAAAAGTAATCCAACCAGTCAATTCAGAAACTTTATTTGGTAACAGCATAGCCAAACATGCACCCAGAGATTAAGTGTTTAGAGTTATTTGTTTCATCCAGCCTTCCTAGGCCTGCCAAGTCCCCCGGTGGGGCGGGGGAAACACTGATTTTTAGTGCTTATCTCCCGCTTTTCCAAAGTTGGCCACCGGGGGGACAAAATGGCTGCCTTAAAAGGGAAATGTCTGCAGAGAGCCTGCCCTGCAGTAAAAAGCCTCACCAGACATTTCCCCTTTAAGAAGTCAGCAAGAGAGCTTCTTCCACAGCAAGACAGGTCCGCCCAGAGATTAAGGAGGGACTGAAGGAGCTGCTTTTGCATGTGGCTGGCAAGGTGAGTTTCTCTTCCAGCTCTTTTCATTCTCTCTCCCTCTTTCTTTTTTCTGTCTGTCTGTCTCTCTCTCTGTCCCCATCCAGCAGAGGTCTATCAGTGGCTATTATAGCCACAAGGTCTAAATGGAAGTAAGTGCCTCTGCCAGTTTTTTCCCCTTCTCTCTCTCTCCCTCTTTCTTTCTTTTTTCTGTCTGTCTGTCTGTCTGTCTGTCTGTCTGTCTCTCTCTCTCTGTCCCCATCCAGCAGAGGTCTATCAGTGGCTATTATAGCCACAAGGTCTAAATGGAACCCTTTGTCTGGGGCAGTGATGCTCTGCATTCTTGGTGCTTGGGGGGCAACAGTGGGGGGGCTTCTGGAGTTCTGGCCCCGCTGCTGGACCTCCTGAGGGCACCTGGTATTTTTGGCCACTGTTGTGACACAGAGTGTTGTACTGGATGGGCTGTACTGGATGGGCCGATCCACTGTGGCTTCTCTCCTGTTCTTATGATATGAAAATCATATTTAGCACTTGTGTAGCACTTAGGGCTTCATATTCTGCTGAGATGAGGAAGGATTCAGTAGGGCCGTTGCTCAGTGATAGAGCATCTGCTTGACATGCAGGAGGTATCAGCCTCTTCAGCTAAAAAAGGATCAGGTCATAGGTGACATTAAAGATCTCAGCCAGAGACCCTGGAGAGCCACTACCAGTCTGAGTAGTCAATACTGACCTTGATGGACCAATGGCCTGATTCAGTATTAGGAAACTTCATGAGTTCATGTGTCAGCATGTGGAAGCAACATCACAGGATGTGACATCACAAAATGATGTCACTTCCTTTCTCCTGGCTCCACCCCCAAAGTCTCCTGGCTCCACCCCCAAAGTCCCCAGATATTTCCCAAGTTGGACTTGGCAGCCCTAAGCCTTCCCTGTAGCCTGCCTATTTGGCATTGTAGTTAATGCCCTTCAAGGGTTCCCGTACATCGGAGACTGGAATGGAATATGAGTGTCCTTTTTCAGTTCAGTATTAAGCTAGTTGCCCTGACCTGGATAGCCTAACCTAGCCCGATCTCGTCAGATCTTGGAAGCTAAGCAGGGTTGGCCCTGGCTAGTGTTTGGACAGGAGATCTCCACGAAATACCAAGGTCATGACATAGAGGCGGGCAATGGCAAACCACCTCTGAATGTCTCTTATGGGGTCATCTTAGGTCAGTTGTGACTTGATGGCATTTCCTGCCACATTAGGCATTGCCTGCTGGATAGTTGCTCCCTGAGAGTCATTAGGACTGGCTTCACAAGACTTTATTTTGGTAGCCAAACAACTGATTGTGTGCTACTCGAAGTAACTACCTCCCCCTCCCCTTGGAATAAGGAGCCTGAAGTGAGTGCCTGGCTATTAGTTGTTTCTTATTCAACACAGAGCTGTTTAAGCAGCTTGAATAAATGACCTCTACACTCCGAAAGAATCTTCATATATCAGACACCATGTTGGGACATGGTGGGTGTACAAATTGGGGAGGGCCCCTAAGTTTATTTAGAAGTGCAACCCCTCAGTTCAGTACTGGCCTTGGGGTTCCATGTACTAAAGGATGCTGTGAACAAACAAAAATTTGGGTTGAAAGTAGTCATGGAACATCTTGAGGGGAAGTTTCTTGGTCATACTGGGAATAACCAACCTTTTTTTTTAATTGTAGAGGTATATAAATTTTAGTTCATTTGGATTCTCGATGCAGATCTATGTTGAATAAAGAATGGGAATGACCAGCTTTGAGTTGCCTTAGGTAGAGGGGCTAGTACGTTCACTACAATGGACCAGATACTTTTAAATAACAGATATGGCCATACAAAAAACCTTCCCTTTCTGGTTCTCCTTCCCTTTATATTTCCCCATCTGCTGTTTATTTTTTTTTTATTTCTTCCTCAAAAGAAGGAGGAGGAGGAGGATGTATACCAGGCCCTTCACTCGGAGTCTCAAAATGGCTTACAATTGCCTTCCCTTCCTCTTTCCTGTGAGGTAGGTGGGGCTGAGAGAACTGCTCTTGAGAGAACAGTTCTGAGAGAACTGTGACTTACCCAAGGACACCCAGCTGGTTGCATGTGGAGGAGCTGAGCTTAAACTCCTAGAGTGAATATCTGAGTTTAAATTTTGATCATGTCACAGTAAATGTTGTTCATGTCATGGTAAATACTTTTTTTTTTTGCTTCTAGGATTCATTTGCCACTGACTTAAACACTCAAGACAATAAATATCTGTTCCAGTGCTCAAATCTTGATTTTCCACATGCCTCACTGAATGTTGTCTTCATTTTGCTGTCTGCTAAGATTGCCACACAAACTTGTGTGGGCTGAGCAGCTGGTGGTGACAGTGTTTACTGCTGAACTTCATAATAATATGATCTACCAGAAACAAACTGATATATATATATCGGTTCATTGATGTGTCAGACTCAGAGAGAGACAGCCACCAGGAGAACAATGTTCACCTATCTGTCAAGCTAAAACTCTCAGTGGAGGGGGGGAACCTGAGCATCTGACAGGACTGTTAAGAAAATGTCTTGATCATTATGAATCAGAAAGCGAAGAAGTTCTGTTTAGATGAGAAACCCTAATCGGTTCTATCTGCCTGATCTGTTGAAGAAGAGAAGCAATTTAAACTCCCTCCAAATGCCACTAAGAGTAGCTGGAAATGTCACAGGTATGATATACCATTTCAGTCTTCTGGGCTATTGAGGAATATATTTATACCAATTGTAACCATTTCCTTATTCCTGGGCATTTTCTAGTCTTATTTTTCTACACAGTTCTGAACTATTAAAATACTTTTCTTTTCATGGCTGATTCTATCTTATATATAAAAGGCAAGCCATGCTGGCAACGACTCACCTACTCTCCCACTGGCCACTGGGAAAGCTGCCTTGGTGTCCTATTGGCCCATCCCACCGGCTCCTCCATTCTTACACCCCCACTTTTGATGTGTTGCACCTTGGGAGTTGTAGTTCTCAGCTGGCCCTACTGCACCCATAGCAAAGGGAATTAGAACTACAGCTCCCAAGCTGGGAGACCCCAAAGGCTGTGGAGCATTAGCAGGGAGTCAGTTAAACTGTTAATCAGTTAAAGTGTTAAACAGGAAGCAGCTTTGGAACTGAAAGGGGGGGGGGGGAGGCCTGGACGTCCCTCTGAATTAGGATTGATCTCCAGACTAGAGTCCCCATGGAAAAAAATGGTTGCTTTGGCTGGTGATCTCTATGGCATTATACCTCACTGAAGGCCTTCAACAAACCTGGCCCTCTGCTTAGTATTGCCATCCTCCAGGCAGCACCTGGAGAGCTCCAAGATCAGTTCTCCTGGAGATAATGGCTGTTTTGGGCAGTAGATTCTATGGAATTATACCCTGCTGAGGTCCCTCCCCACCCCAAACCCCGCCCTCCCTAGACTCCACCCCTCAAATCTACAGGTATTTCCCAGTCCAGAGGTGGCAACCCTGTGCCTGGCTATGGACCCGCTTTCTAGACCCTTGGAACCCAGAAGACACGGCATGCGGCTCTCCTCCCATACTGCCCACTTGGGATAGGAAAACGACTGGAGGCAGCCCTTCCTTATAGCTAAGCAGAAGGAAATAAACACGGCTGGCCTCCCTCTATTTTCCCCTTCCCTCCACTGCCCCACCAGCCACAGCTGGGACACTCGCCTGGAGCCTCTTTCTAGAGCCCATTGTATTTCTTCCCACAACGGGCCTTACTCTTAGCAGAACATAAGGTCAAATCTACATCTGACCTTCCCGCTGAAATCATTCTAGTTTTTTTTTAAAAAACCCGTCTATACCTGTTTCTAGTTTCAAACCATAGTTGTTCTAGTTTAAAAATTACTGTTTACATTCGTTAATTGCCCTCCTGTGGTCAAGCAAGCATTTTACTGCTTTAAACTAATCCTGTTGCTTAGTACTCTTCAGACCCAGGGAGTGAAATTTGAAACCAGCATGAAATGAGCTTAGGAAAAGACAGCAAACTACTTCAGAGGGGAGGTGTAAATTGGGCCTAAATTAACAAAGGCTGAATATCTCAGGTGAAAACATTGGTTCCTATAGATCTTTTGCACTCCTTCTTAATCTTCTTGAAACCTGAGCATAATATAATGGGTTGTTGCTTTTTGTGCTGGCCAATAGCCAGCATAAGTCTTATTTTAAATGTTCGTTAGTGGATGCAACCGGTGTTACAATTGTGCAGTGGGTCATCAATGGGAAAACATTAATAGGCTTAAAGGAACTTGTTGGGGCCCTGCCTGGCCACCTCTGAGCCCACCCGAGTCATGACGAGGGGGTCCCGTAGGGCTCCAAAGGTCCACCAGTGATACGAAAGGGGCAGCCTGCACTGCGAGCGGGTGCTGCCTGGCTCGGCTCTAGCACTGCCTGCCCAGGAGAGCTGGCAAGGCAAGGCAAGGAAGAGGAGGGCTGGCGGGGCAGCACGCAGGTCAGCCCATGCCTGGGGTGCCCACCGGCTGAAGAGAGGCGCCACTGGCATTCCTCTTCAGCTGGTGCCCCAGGCGAGTGCCTAACCTCGCCTTTATGGACGTACCGGCACTGAGCACGTGCAGTTATTCTTCATGTCTTGGTCTCCCTGTGGCAGATGAGGTATCTTGGAAAGAAATAAGCCTTTCTTTCCAAAAAGATATTCCAGAAGGGCAGAAAGTATGTTCTGAATCAAACTGGACAGCAGGTGAAGTATGTGTATATGAGCTTAACACTGGGCATTGATTTGATCTTAAACTGCGGATCCCCCCAGCAAGGCTAACACCAAGGTAGGCTGTGCTAGATAATCTCTGTCTAAAACTGCTCTTTTGAAATAGATGATACCTGAATTACGTAAGAACCAGGTTGAGGGGAAGGGGACTGCTCTCATTTTGCAGGCTGATGTCCATCTATTTGAGGTGATGGAAGCAGAGGTGAGATTTGGCCCATAGTTCATAATAGACTGTGAACATTTTGCAACACTTACTCGAGCCTGGCTGCCTCAAAATCAATTGTGTTGTCTGCTATTATTCTGTAAGTGATTGACTAGACCAGGGGTGGCCAAACTTGCTTCATGTAAGAGCCATGTAGACTAAATGTCAGATGCTCAAGAGCCTCAAGGTGACTTTGGAGAAAGAGGCAGGTTAGGGGGAGTGGCCTGAAAGTGACATCACAGGAAGAGGGGTTGGTGCAGGGTGTGACATCATTGGAAGGGGTGGAGCTTAGGAATAGATATCACCTGACCTTTGATCTGGAAGTGACATCACAAGACATGACATCACAATGTGATGTCACATTCTTGCTAGGCGCCACCCCCAAAGTTTCTGCTTTCCTAAACACACATTAAAAGGCCTGGGGGTGCTCTTGGTCCCCTTATTTGGCCAGCTGGGGCCAAATAATGTTTTTATAGGCAAGCTGCACAGTTGCTTATTTGCATCCCAACAAAAATGAGTTGTGCAAAAAGCATCTGTTGCCTATCCCATCAAACACTAAAGGAGCAATAAATAACTGTGAACAAAATAAGCTGGTTTGCAAAAAACAAGACGATATATCTTGATTTTTTAGAAATGCTATCATACACACACTACAGTTTTGAAAGAGGGGGAATTGTTTGTCGGCTTTCCCCCCAAAACAAGCAAATGTATTTCAAGAGAACCACTTGCTATCTAACAATGGAACTATGTACACATAAGGGCTTTTTCTTCTCTTTTGGGAATGCTGCTGCAACTCAGTTCCACAAAGATGAAAAATCCATTTGCTTAAAGATCTTTACTGTGCATGCCAGTTTTTTTTATCCAGTAACTGTTGTTAGCCTAATGCCACTTAAGTTAGGTTTGTAGAGTTTGTGAGCATATGAAATTGCCTTACAATGAACTGGACCATTGGCCTACTTATCTCCATAAGGGGGCAGCTCTCCAGGGTCTCTGACAAAGGAAGGTCCTTCCCAAGACTGGCCACTTCACACATTCAGTAAGGCAAGCCCAGGCCTGCCCCCAAGTCTACTCTTTCCTCAGCATACTTGTGCGATGAGCATGTTAAGCAAGTGGATGTTTTTGCATTCCTGTTCATAGGTTTAAATGCTATACTGAAAAGCTCCCCAGCTTCTGTAGAATGCTGCTGTTCAATTCACTTACTGTTTGTGCACTGCTTTTCTCCCCAAGGCGAACTCAAAGCTGCTTACAGCATCATTCTCTCCTCTTCCATGTTATCCTCACAACAACCACATGGAATATGCTTTCGGATTTTCCAAAATAATTACTGGCAGGAAGTTACCTCCCTTTGTTTCTAATGGATTTTAACCAAAATCCACACATTAACATAACTATACTAAATATACAAAAAAAAATTGACATTCCATCACCTGCAAGTATTTTTTCTTTAAAATCCTAAACTTAATATCACGGGAGAACAGGAACAAGGTTACCACTTAACATATATCACCTAAATATTTTGTTTTGTGAAGGTTCTGCCCTTACTTCCTAAACAGTAGCCAAAAGATGCAGGTAGACTTGCTGGGCCACAGGAACCCCCCCCCCAACAAAGCCATTTCTTTTTCTCCTTATTCCCTTTGACTCAAGGCTGCCAACAGTGCAACAATCAAGTTGAGACAGAGGGCACAAAATATTCCAGTCCAATTCAGATGCAATAACTACAAATTATTCACACACACACACACACACACACCCTGTGTTGACAGTGCTGTCCCCCATCCCTGGCTCACACGCACACATACACACACACGCCTCAAATCTATCTAGGGTTGCTAGATCCAGGTTGGGACACTCCTGGGGATTTCGGGATGGAGCCTGGGGAGGACAAGGACCTCAATGGGATACAGTGCCATAGAGCCCACCCTCCAAAACATCCATTTTCCCCAGGGGAACAACTCTATCTAATCTGGAGATGAGGTGTAATTCCAGGTCCCACCTGGAGGCTAGCATCCCTGAGTCTATCTGTTCTTGCAGCCAGCTCTGATGAAGCCAGAATTGCATGCAAGAATTCAAAGAGGCAATTCCCCTTGGTTTTGCCAGAGTCTTTTTTTTAAAAAGCAGGGTGGGGAAAACTGGGGAGGAGCACAAAAACCCTTTCCCTTAAAACAAAAGCACATGCTGAAGCCTCTCTCCCCCCTTCTCCAACCAGTATCTGCTGGCAGAAAGTTTCTAAGAACGCAAATTTGTAAGTCCCATTTTGTACCTTACAGGCAGTCCCCCCACCCGCCTCCCTTTCTCCCCTTTTCCAGTCTGCTCCACTGGAATGAGAGAAGAGATGGGCAAAGTTAGAGAGAGAGTAGAGAAACTGGGTTGGCCAACAAAAGTGATTTTAAAACAACCAACAACAAAAATCACAATAGTAAGCCCTCCTGGCTTGCCCTCTGCACTCTGGGGTCACACTTGCTCACTTGGGGGAGGAGAGGGGGGAGCTGTTTTGTGCTTTGTGCTAACCTGTCCTGGTGGGAGTTTTGCTGCAGAACTTAAGTGCGAAGGGCTGATCCTGGCGAGAACTAGGGCTCTGTGCCCATGCATGCCTCAACCGGAGAGCCAGGCGAGGGAAGGAAAGGGTGGAGCAGAAGGAAGGGGGCTGGGAATAGAGAGGAAAGAGGGCATTCCTCCCATATCTAGGAACAGAAGGAGGGGAGGAAATCCAGTGAGACAAGGGGAAAAGAGCCAACAACGGCTAGGAGGAGGAATAAAGGTAAAGGTTTCCCTTGCTCAAAAGCCAGTTGACTACGACTCTAGGGATGCGGTGCTCATCTCAGTTTCCAAGCTGAAGAGCCAGTACTGTCCTAAGATGTGGTCATGCATGTGGCCGGCATGACTAGACGCTGAGGCGCACAGAACGCTGTTACCTTCCCACCAAAGTGGTACCTATTGATCTACTTGCAATTTCTTGTTTTTGAACTGCTAGGTTGGCAGGAGCTGGGACCGGAGACAGGAGCTCACTCCATCATGCAGCACTCGGGTCTCGAACTGTTGAACTACCAGCCTTCTTGTCTGCAGTTCAGCGTCTTAACCACTTGAGCCACCGCAGCCCCAGAAGGAGGAATACAGTGTAAAAAAAAAAAAAGAATTTTTGTAAAGTGGGAAGGAGACAGGCAATTCCTGAGGAGCCCAGGGCACTGCAACTTTTTCTGCAATCATCTTTTTTTTCCCCCGGTGTGCCAGCATGGGGGGGAGGTGGCTGGGGATCGCTGAGCAGTCAGGAGAAACCCCGGCTGCCACCCAGGGCCATTCGAGGATGAGGCAGCAAGGGGCCAGCAGCCGGGCTGGGCGCACCTTGTGTAGAGCAAAAAACCTGTGGGCTGCAGGTTAGAAATTAATGGAGCGCAGCCTCCAGGAAACCTTGCTCCCCACCCCACCTCGCAAGCCTCCCCCACCTTCCCTAACAGCGCTGGCTGCGGCAGACCCTCGAGGGCTGCCGAGCCACATTGCTGAGGGGAAGGAGGAGGGCACCGGAGGTCTCCCCACCCCACCCTGCAAGTGCGCACACATACACATACACACACCCCTCCACACCTCCCCCCAACAGTGCTGGCCTTAGTAGACCCACGAGGGCTGCCCGGCGGCATTGCTGAGGGGAAGGAGGAGGGAGGATGTGGGGGGGGGAGCCTCAGGAGCCGCAGAAAAGGGCTTGAAGAGCTGCATGCGGCTCCTGAGCCGCAGTTTGGCCATCTCTGGACTAGACCCACTTGAGAAGTGTAAGAAATGATTTCCCACATCTCAGCAGTCATTTTATGAATATGTAGGCTGTAGTAAACTCTCATATATAACTCAGCTACATACCTATTTTTCTCCTGAGCATGTCACATGCATACTTTACAGTCGGGGGGGGGGGGGGAAGCAGATGGTTAAAGACACCCAGGAAAAATAGAACTTCCATAGATCTAGATCTCCGAAAGCAAGGTGCTCTCCTACAAAGCAGAAGCCTTTTCAGTGCCCCCAACCGGTATCAGAGATCTGGGGTGGGCCAGGGGAGGGGCTGAAGAGTTGTGAGCCAGCGTTTGAAAATGGGAAGAGTGAAACGATGTGCATTTATTGCCTTCAGAGGTATTTCCATCTAAATGTAGATTTTCAGCTTCTATTTTCTTCAATCTATATTTTTAAAAAGTCTCCTGCTGGAAATGTTTGGTTTTGTTTCTTTTTTTTTAAATTGGCATTTTCCCCACAAACCCTCTCTCATCAGTCTGTACATTTTGCATCGTCCTCAGCCTGTTTTTTCCCCCCGTTTTGCCAACGTGGAAACTATGAAAATGATCACAGCTAAAGGATAAACAAGTTCTAACTTTGCTCGAAGTGTTGGAGTCATACTTACAGTTTTGTTTATCTGTAGGAGAACAAAGCAGATAGTGGGCCTGCAATAGTGGGGAGAGCGGCCTAGAAATTGAAAAAATAAATAAATAAAATAAAATAAATATAAATAGCTTTACTTTGAATTGAAACAAGCCAATCCCCCATTCCCTTCCCTGAGGTTACTAGAGATTTAAGCCAGGGATTCCCAGCGTAGTGCCTGTAGGTGTCATGGTGGCCATTGACACCCTTTCTGGTGCCTACCAAGTGTTTTTAGAAAGTGGGTGGGGCCAGGTGGGCTTTTGCTTAGCAAAGCTTTTGACTGGCTGAGTAGATTTTTGAAAACATTGCTTCAGCAGCAGCTGCCACCAAAACACAAGGATCTTCACCGTGTGACTCAAGTAAGCAGCACCATCCATTTTGTGGTCTGATCAGCCTTCTGTGGCTGCCATTTTGTGGCTGCGCCCACCACACTGTGTCAGAATTCCAAAGGTGCCCACAAGCTCAAAAAGGTTGAGGTCCCCTGATTTAACCTCTAAAGTATCACTAATTGAAAATGAATTGCTCACCAATTGTGTACATGTGTCCTGGATGTTTTGGTGTGCCTCCCATCACAGACACATAAAAAAAACACACCCTATCTCAATACGATTGCTAAGGACTGTCATCAGAATGGAAAAACAGCCTTCAGCAGCATTATGAAAGCTTGAGTCCTGTGGTTACACAGGAAAATACTGCATTAGATATAGACCAATGCTTATATTAGCCAAGTTGTTACCATTTGGGGTTTAAAATACCCATCTTCGCTGCTTAAATTTGAATTAGCTTGTGGAATTCCAACTAGATTAAACTTGACATACATTCAGATCCATTACCCCCCCCCCCAAAAAAAAAACCACACACATATCCCTTCTGTTCTAGTCAACCTCTCAGCCATTCGGGGCATTATTGTGCAGACCTCTTATCCACACTTTGAGGCTATTATTCAGAATTAGATGTAATCATGGGACAGAGCTGGGTCACTGCCACCATACTTGCATTTCCTGTATAAATAAATTACTTGAATGGGATGTGAAAGAACCACAGGAAAAAGATTTCCATTCTACAGTAAGTGGAAGCTGGGCCTCAGTTAGGCTGGAGCAGGACTGTTCTGCCACAAAGACACTGAACTAATTAGGCTACACTATGCTGACTAAAGTCAGTTCCTTTTGTACCTTGCCTGTGTCCACCTGCCTATCCATGTGAGCTGCGTCCCATGTAGGCTGCAATAGCCACAAAGCCAAGATTTCCTTTCCCATTTAAGGACTGTTTCTCTTACCCAAAAACTGGGCTTGTAAATCTCAGTATCAGCCCAGTTGAGAATTCCAGTTAGTGCAGAGCAATTCTCAGAACCAGCAGTAAACATAATGGTAATGTAACTATAGACTGTGGCTTGCACATTGTTTCCCATTCTGGATCTGGAGACAGTTGAGGAACACATTTTGTGACACACTGGCAATCGTAACATGACTTTTACTTGTTTTCATCAGACTAGGTGGCAGAATCTAGTAGCTATTGACAGCCAGGAAAATATCTCATCCCATTTAGCCAGCCTTGAAGTGCTGAGTACATTATAAGCGGGGAAACCAAACAATATTATGAACGGATACAATCTGCATGAAAGGGGGGGGGGATTTTAGTAGCATTGAACGGATCAAGGCTTATGAGACGGTGCAAAGGTATCTGTCATGGGAGCCAGAGAAAAGCTGCTTACAGTCATTAGAGTAGGGGATAAGTGGTTTGCTGAATAAACTGCAAAAAAATGGCTAGAACCCTTGAAAAGAAATCAACAGGCTTTACAGAGAGCTTGCATATTCTCTGTAAGTGAGAAGAAAAAGCTGGAAAGAATGTATAGGCTGCCAAGGACAAGGCAAACAGTAATCTTACTTTGCACAGTGGCAAAAAAAAAATAAATGAGAGGATGCAGAAGAGAGGACTCAAGAGTAAAACTCTAATGCTAATTTCCAGGGAGGAAAAGGTAACCTAAAAGCAAAGGTGCATAAAGAAGATATACAGACCTCATAGAGATGGCCATTGCACTGCATATAACTGATACAATTTTCTGGTAAATGCTCCTTAGAGTTTGGTAGCTTATCTTCTGAATGGGGTCATAAAGAGGCAAAAGAACCAAATCTAAGGATTTCAAAGGAACCCTTTGAGCATAAAGAAGGTGTGTTAGTCTCTGGATAATTGCACCCATTAAATGCTGGCCAGTGGGCCAGGGAGGAAAAAGATGTGTGGGGCTGTCTATCCCTTTCCCTACCTCTCTACAAAATATACAAGACGATCAGAGGCGAGTCTTGCTTTTTATAGATTGGTTTTTGCCTCTTTATTAACAGCAAATATTCCTTCCTGGTATCACCCATAGAAAAGTCACAGCAAACAGAAAACAAAAATCACCAACCCTGGGGTATATAATCACAACAGTCCTTTGCAATAATTTCAAGTGTTCCAATCACTTCACAGACTTTATCGTGCTGTATTCCTCATTACAACCCTGCACAGTAGGTATTATTACTTCCCTATTGCAGACTGGGGCAGGGGAAGACCAAGGCTGAGCATTTGAAGATCACTGATAGTACAGTTCTAAGCAGACTTCTCCCCTTGTAAATTCACGGAATTCAATGACCTAGAAGGGTATACACTGTTTAGGATCTCACTGCCAGTGACTTCTTAATCAAGTTAGAATTCAGATCACGGACTTCTAGTTTCTCAGCTCAGACACTTAGACATTGTGATAGCCTTGGCTGAACATCTGAAACACGTATAAGATTGGTATGCAGCTACCTGAGTCGCACAGCATGAGGGTAGTTCAAAGTCAGCAGCAATGTCTGTGGCCTCAAAGTGTAATGTCATTTGGGCCACTTTGATTTCCATTTCTAAACTTTACTTCAGTTGCAAAAGGGCAAAAGAACATGTATTACTGCAAGGTTGGGTTGTAATTTATTTCTCTTTCAGACAGACGCCTATGCAACAGTTACACGGCTAGTAATGGGAAAAGGATAAGAACATAAGCAAGCCATCAAAAACAAAAAAATTCCCACAGACTTTCCATCAACTTTGTACCAAAATCATTTTTTGTTGTGTCAGAGGTGGGGAAATTAATTGGTCTTTCAAGAGTTTTAAAAAATCTTTTTATGTGCATGTGAAACCAGCATTGCCTAAAAAAATCTGGATTGCTCATGGGGACCTACAGTTTATTACCGTCAATATGAATGTGGGTTTCAATAGACATCCACCTGATGGACTTGCACTGAAAGGAGAGGGAAACGCCACTTTTCAGTCCTGCTGAATAAATCCAACAAAGGTGGTGTTTGGAGGACAACTCGTCTGCATCACATCCTCATACTGGCAGCAACTCTCCAGGATCTCAGGCAGAGGTTTTCTCATCACCTACTAACTTGTCCTGGAGACACCTAAAATTGAACCTGGGACCTTCTGCATGCCCAGCAGGCACCAATGTTGCCAGGTCCCCCGTAGCCACCGGAAGGGGTAGAGGGGTAGGGCGACCAGCTTCAGGTTGTGACTCTCCAGGAGATTTGGGGGTGGAGCCTGGGGAGGACAGGGACTTCAGTGGGGAGCAATGCCACAGAGTCTACCTTCCAGTATCCATTTTCTCCAGGGGAATTGATCTCTGTAGTCTGGAGATGAGCTGTAATTCCAGCGGAATCCCAGGTCCCACCTGCAGGCTGGCATCCCTTGGAGGTGCTCTACCATGGAGCCATGGCCCCTTCCTCATGTGAGCCCAGGAATCCATGCTGACTAGGGATGGGCACGAATTGGCCAACAAACTGAAGTTCATCATGAATTCTGGCCAGTTCATGATTCGCAAAGCTATGTTCATAAACTGAAGTACCACCACAAACTTCCATGAATTTTGATGCAGTTCATGGTGATTCATGAAGAGCAGAAAGCAGGGGTTTGAACCCCTGCTTTCTGCTCTTCATGAAAAACAGCTGCTCAGCAGTTTGGTTGAAATGGCTGGGAGCCATTTAAACCAGTGCTTTCTGCTCCCCGCAAAAAGCTGAGGGGAGTAGAAAGCGTGAGGCCATGAGGCCCTGCCACTCAGCTGTTTGATTTAAATGGCTGGGAGCCATGTAAATGCCCCTCTGCTTTCTGCTCCCCATGGCCTTTAGTGGGGTGTAGAAACCAGGGGTTTAAACTTTAAATGACTCACAAACCTAGCCAAACCAGGTGAGTTTGCAAACCAACCTCCCAGTTTGAATAAGTCTGTGGATTGGTTTGTGGTTCAGCTATGAACCATGAACTGAACCACAAAATTGCAGTTTGTGCCCATCCCTAATGCTGACACTCGGGGCATTTATTCTCTCTGGCTTGCCCTGTCTCTCTGGCACTGAGCTGAAATGCAGATTGGGAGGCAAAAACTTTATCTCTTCTAAAACATGGAATGAAACAGGCTTTTTTTGTACTCCAGTTAATAAATGCAAGTGACATATTTTCAGATGGGAATAGGCTGTATTTGATTAAATGCTTCAGAACCAGCAGGGCCACCTGGGAGACTTCATTATGGAGAAATGAGAGAAACAAAAGATCAAATTCCTGTGTATACAATAAACCCCATAAGTAAACAGCGCACAACAGGAAGCTAATATTATTATTCACGGCCTACAACATAAAAGCTTTCACAAACCAGCCTTTTGTGAATGAAGTCCTATTACTTATGCTTAGCATTTATATTTCACTTTTGCGTGTTCACTTTACTTTCCATGCATTATCTTGTTATAATCGTTATAACATCCCTATAGAACAGAATTATTATTTGTCTGCATACTGCTTGGGGGGGGGGAGGTGGCTGAGAAACAGTGGCTAATCAGAGGTCACCTGTTATGTTTGTGGCAGATATTTAAACCCTGCCCCTCCAAAGTCACAGCTAATTCTTTTAATCACTATTCTATATCTGCTCCATGACTATGACATGCGCACCCTGACCTGGAGAAGCTTTGTGAGCATATCTCATCCAGGGAGAACCAGTGATGTGCAGATGTTGGACCTTTGGTCCTGCACAGACAAGTAACTTCCCTTGGTGAGCTTAGAACAGTTATTCCTTTCAGCCTAATTTACCTCATAGGATAGTTGTGAGAGGGGAAAAAATGGGACCAGTCACATCCAGGCATGCAACCCTGAGCTCCATGAAGAAAGGATGGGGGGGGGGGAAGGGCAGGAAGATTAGATTCTTGCATATCTGTACTATCATTATGTATTCTCATTCTTTCAGATTTGCTTTTCAGTAGCAGCTTCCATTAATTACAAACTTCTGAGTTCAAATGTTAGTATCTTCAGAATCAGCATTCAGTCTTGGTGTTAAGGCTCTTTTATATTATGGGTTAGGGTTAGGATTATGTAAAAATATTTCATTTCAGGATCCTGGGCTTAGCACTCCAAATCTGAGCTTCTCCAGATATACAGAGGGGTCACCCAATGGACTAAACATGAAATTGACCAAGGCTTTATTAGCCACTAAAAAGTAAATATTTATGTATTTAAAGAATGTGGCAAACACCAGTGCTGGCAGTGGTGGTGACAGTTGGAGAGGGAAGCTGCAGTGAAGTGTATGAGATGTGCATGCGCAATCAGCATTTTTGCACAACCAAGAGTACAGAAGATCTGTTTGAATAGGAACATGCTGTTGTAAGTGTGAATGTGCTGACCTGCAGCTTGCTGGCAGTTTATGAGCTGAACTATCCAGGGGAACAAGCATTTCTGGTCAGCTGGCTAGATTTTAATAATAAGGTGATAAATAAGGTGATAGGAGAATGCAAAGTAAAAATAAAAAAAGACTTTAGGCAAGGCAAATTTAGACCAAAAAATGTAATAAAAATATCCCTAGTAGTATAACTCTGAAGTTTGTAGGAGCATTATGTAGATTTTAAAATGCATTGATGTCTCCTTAATTATCTCTGTCCTCCTTTTCAAATGGCACAATTTCATCTCATCTGTCTCACAGAAGTCTTAGATTTGATTGTACTTGCATTGATCAGGATATGGAATAATTCAAAAACTTCTGTAAGAGATCCTTGATTGCATTATGTTTTATTGTCAGCAAGTCAGAGAATTCTGTCAGTTATTAACAAAGTGAAGGAAAACACAACAGGTTACATGACTTGCATCTTGTTGAAAATAATTGGCTTATTCACCATTTAGATATGCTGAACTGGTTAAGGTCAAGCTCGAGGAGAGATTCAGTCAGTGCAAGTGTGCATCAATTTACGTGCAACCAAGCATTGACCATTTATTCTTCCTCTGTGAATAATCACACTCTGAAATAGTATCCTCCCTCTCTCTAGCTCAGAGTGTGAGTGCGCGCACACAACAACAGTAAAGGAATATACCTTAGAAAAGGTAATTGAAAGGAAATGAGACACAGGAAAATCCAGACTTTTAACACTTACAAATAATCAGCTTCAGGGCACAGATTAATTAAATCAGTTCTCTGATCCCAACTTGAAAAGTTGTGCCTGATTGGCCATTAACTTTTAGCTGTGTATAGTTATAGCTTTAACTTCAGGCCTGAATGTTCTTCTCAGTGCTATTCAATAAGGGTATTAACTAGTAGATGTTTTCTTGGGTTAATGGTTGCTTTTCGACTTTTATGTATAAAAGTGACCTTCTGGAAGTTAATTGGCATTTACGCAGCATACTTAGCCCAAAGATTAACCCAACTCATTCCTTTCTTATGTGATGGGAGTGGCACCATGTAGCTGAGGGCATCTCATAAGAATGAGGCATGGCATTTAAGACCTGTATAAATATCTGCAAATGGCTCAGAGATGAATAGAGAAGGGTATGAGATCATTCCTACCATGACTGCCATTGAACATCCTATTCACAGTACTGAGGAGGGGGTGAATACAGACCCTGCAGACCCACTGTTTTTCCCATGGTGTGTGAGGCACACTTGATCCTCCCATTTAAGCAGCCAGCCTTTGATCTTATTTCCATTGCAGGCAATGCCAATTTCATGCGCTTGAGCACATTTGAAAATCTGTGAATGGGGATGAGTCACTTAGGGAAGACATGATTTGGAGCTGGAAAATGGTGAATAAGGAAAAGAATAAGCACCCTTCTCCCTACTTCTCTACTCAAAGTCATACTAAACAAAAACAGTGTTTTCAGTTCAAAATGAGTGGTCAGGCTTACATATACTTCTGTAACATGTGTAGTTAACTTGGTTTTTTTAAATTCCTGGGAGCTGACAGGTAAGCAATTGCAACCTCTATACTGTCCACACAGCCTGGTGGGTTGCCAATAAATGAGATGGGTGGTCTCCCTGAATATGGGTGAGCAGTGGATTATGGGAGCTGCCTAGTCTGTGGTAGCAAGTTGCTTGTAACCCTATCTTCCTATCATCCAGTGATAAGAGACCACATCTTTAGAGCCTGCTATGGAGACTAGGGGTGTGCACTGAGAAAAAAAATCAGGGCTATTTTTGGGCATGAACACACAGGAATGGAGTTCTGGCTGGCTCCTGAGTTGGCCACGCCTACAACCAAAACCTCTGACATGCATGTGAAATATACTGGGTCCAGACACGTATACAGTGAATCAGCTCATAGTTTATTTGCAAGGAAAAAACCCGGGGGTGCTTAAATGCTTGTACAAGTCACACCCACAAACACACCCAACCCCTGTGATAGGTTTATTTACAGTGCGCACATAAGCATAGGTCCCTTTTAAGATCCTGCTAAATCAATTGGCCTATTCTGGGATCCGCTCTGGCTATTGTCTACTGATGCGCAGCTTTGGTAGTTAGCCTGACCGCATGCATGGTCTTCGTTAGTACACAACACCCCTGCCCCCATAGTTCAGACTCTTCCTAGCAAACAAAGTCTCTGCGGTACGTGGGCCTCTGCCTTTCCCTGGCAGAGCAGCGTATTTCAGGTTCTGTGGTGGGCTGTTCTGGAACCGTCTCTGTGCATTTGGGGGAAGCTTCTGGACTCTCGTCCGAGGCTGGTGCTGGAGGGATGTCTACATTCACATCAGCCGATGCACTTGGCCATTGTGGTGCATGTGTGGATGACTTGAGCTCACCCGCCTCAACTGTCTTCGGAGCCTGGGATTCATCCTCGCTCTCCCCGAGTGTGTCTGGGTCTGCGGGAAGGAGACAGCGGCATAGCTGGTCGACATGGCACCTCCATAGTTTTTTTTTTAATTTTTAATTTTTATTTTCTTAACAATAGAACAAAGTCATTTACAAGTCTCTCTTTAACCTTAAAATTACAACAATAAACACTATGATCTCAACAAGCAAAAGAAGGCAGAAAAACTAAGTCTCTTGAGCCAACCTTAATTAGTAGGTATAAACAAATGTCTTATTAATATATGAATAATTACATGAAATGGCACCTCCATAGTTGATTGTTTTTTCCGTAGACCTCGTATGACAGGGGCCTGGTCACCTGGACCACCCAGCCCAGAAGCCATGCGGGACCCCTTGCAAGTTCCTGGCATAGACCAGGTCCCCTGAGAAGAACCCGTGGGGAGCCTCTTGGTTATCTGGACCAGTGCTGTGTTCCAGGGCTCAGTCTGGGTGCAGGCAGTCTAACCTTGTTGTGAGATGCCTTCCCATGAGCAGCTCAGCCGGGCTGTGCCTGGTGGTGGTGTGAGGTGTTAGCCTCTGGCCAAACAGGAATGTGGCTAGCTTGTAGTCCCAATCCCCAAGGTCCATGTGGTGCAGGGCCTCTTTAGTCATGTGTAACATGTGCTTAGCCTGGCCGTTGGTTGCGGGGTGGAATGGAGTGGAGCATATGTGCCGAATCCAGTAGTATCGCACAAACTCCTGGAACTCCCCAGATGTGAAAGCTGATCCGTTGTCCAACACCAGGGTGTCTGGGATGCCATGTGTGCTGAAAATCCACCACATAGTGTGAATGGCAGATCGAGATGAAGTAGATGGCACCAGAACCACTTCCAGCCACTTGGTGTAGGCACCCACCAAGATGAAAAAGAGTTGCCCCTGGAATGGTCCTGCAAAGTCCAGATGCAACCTAGCCCATGGCTTGTGGGATGACTCCCAGGATCTTACCAGTGCTCTGGGTGGCTCCGGATGTGATTTTTGGCATGTCCGGCAGCGTTTCACCCTGTCCTCGATTTCTCGGTCCAACCCCAGCCACCACACAAAGCTCATGGCCAGGGCTTTCATGTGCACAATGCCCGGGTGTGTCTCGTGCAGAGCGGTGAGCACCCCCTTGTGCACTGGAGTGGGCACAACCATTCAACTTCCCCAGAGCAAGCACCTTTTGTGGGATGACTTGTCCTGCTTGGATGAAAAGGTGGCAAATTCTGACCCCACTGGACTGGAGGTACATCCCCTCCCCACACAGTCCAAGGCCTGGGACGTTGTAATCCTGGGCAGTGTAGTGAGGCACATCCACCACCAGCAAAGTGATGTGGTGAGCTGGAGCTGGGTCTGGGTTGCAGGATGGCAGCAGAAGACGGCTGAGAATGTTGGCATGGTCCATTGCTTTACTGGGGCAGTGCATGAGCACATACTGGTACCCGGCCATGAAGATGAACCAGTGCAGGATGTGGGGGGGACAACATTGGGGGGGAGGGTCTGGTGGTCAGGGGTGAGAAGAGCCAGGAGTGGCTTGTGGTCTGTGAGGACCGTGAAAGCCCAGCCATAGAGGTAATCATGGAATTTTTTAATCCCGGCCACAATTGCCAGTGCCTCCTTATCAATTTGTGCGTAGTTTCACTCCGCCACTGACAGGGTGCGGGAATAATAAGCCACTGGAACCTTCTGGCCAGCCACCAGCCGGTGCCCCAGGACCACCCCCACCCCATATGGGGAAGCATCACATGCCAGGACCACCAGAAGGGACTCATCAAAGTGAGCTAGGACCGTATTGGAGGTCAAAAGTTATGTAACCACCTGGAAAGCCGTGGCATGGCATGGGCCCCAGACCCATGGGGCATGTTTATCGAGGAGGCAATGGAGGGGTTCGGCAACTGCAGCCTTGTATGGCAAGAAGGAGTGATAATAGTTGAGGAGGCCCAAGAAGGCCTGGAGTTCCACTTTGGAGGAGGGGGTGGGCACTTGAGTGATGGCACAAATCTTATTGGGCGTTGGGTGGATGCTGTGAGTGTCTACCGCGAACCCCAAGAACTCCACCGATGGCACCCCCAGGAGACGTTTTCTGCGCCTTACCTTTAACCTTGCATCATTGAAGCATTGGAGGACAGACCACAGGCATGTGGCAAAAGTCTCGGAGTCAGGAGCTGTGATTAAAACATTATCAAAGAAGGGCTGGACCATAGGGATACCTTTAAGTAAACAGTCCATCAAATTCTGGAAAATCCCGAGAGCCACACTGACCCCAGCCACACTGTAGACACCACACCTTGAATGCCCCCGGTGTGTCACTATTGTCTGAGCTTCTGCCATGGCATCATCCACCAGTAGTTGCTGGTAGGCTTGTGCTAGATTCAGCTTACCAATGACCTTCGCCCCCATGAGCAAAGCTAGAACATGGCTTATGACAGGGATGGGATATGCATGATCCTGTAAGGCCTTCTTAATTGTGCATTTATAGTCTGCACATATCCAGACGTCCCCGTTAGACTTCACCAGAGAGACTATAGAGGTCTCCCAACAGGCATGTGGTACAGGTTCTGTCAGAGTCTCCTAAAGCCTCTGCCATTAATTCTTGGTATCTGGGGTGCCTATCTATAATTTACGCTTTGCCTTGAGGTTTATTGCCTGTCCTGTTTAATGTATCTTTTTCTACCCGGGAGGATGGCTTGCTACATTCCATCGCATCATAAACAGCCTGGCTATCTGGGCTCGTCACCTCCCTTTTCTCTCTCCGGAGACTCGAATGTTTTATCTGCTTTTGTAACCTTGGGGAACTGTGGAACTGTTGTTCTAACCAGGTGTCTGGTCTGCAATCTGCAATTAGAGGTCACTAAGGGTCATGGGGGGATTTTAGTGCTTTAGCGCCTTTTCGGTGGGAACTAACAGCTCAAAGAATTTCGCACTTTTTTGTAACCATCCTGATAGGACCCACTATGCAGTCTAGCTCTACATCTATTTTTTGCCGTAATGTGAACAGGCACACCTGGCCTTCATGTGGACTGGCCGTACCACGGGGTCCAGGTCGAGGGCAACTGGCATTGAACCATGTCTCCTTTAGTTGATTCAACAGCTCTACAACCATTCCTCTGCCCGGGTTAGATGCAGGGAATTAGGACAGCTATTGAAGCCTTTCATCCTAGACAAAGGAGTCAAGCAGGGCCCCTGTTGTTCAATTTATAAATAAATGACCTCAGACCATGTATCCTGAAGGAAGCAGGTCATCTTCCACATTTATCCAAGAACAAAGTTCAAATCCTTCTATACGCTGATGATGCAGTCTAGATCAATAGTGGGCCTCCACAAGCTGATTTAAAAATTCAAGATATACTGATCATGAGGGCTTGTCCATCAATGTGATGAAATCCAGGGTCATAGTATTGTGAGACTTCTGATGAGAGCCAGTAAGTCAGGCCTTGTGTGAAAACAGAGTCCTTTATTGTCTTAAAGGTCTTTCAGGAACACTTACTTTGTTAGGGATACCAGGGGACTGGGGTTGGGACTTATTATACAGTATTCAAACAGAATAGAAATGACAGGCACCAATCAGTGTAAAAACATGAAGCGCGAAAATCCCCAAACCGTTGCATTCCCATGGAAAAAGGCGCGCAAGCTAATTAAAATCCCCCCCCCCCTTCGCCCCTGTGTACGATTCTACTTGCATTACCACACAAAGACACCTGGAAGAGCAGAGAGTGAGACAGCTCAAGGTTAACTTGCAACAAGAGCGATAAGCAGGGCCTGCAAAGGAAAACGGCAAAACGGGATGGGAGGGGGAAGGAGCCAGGGGGAAGGAGATCGGCTGCCAGTCTCCTGGCTGGAGGACCTTTGAATGCAATCAGCAGCAAACCAAGACATGACAGGGAACCTGACAAGTATTCACCAAAAGGTAAAAGGGGGAATCTTCAGATGGGACAAAGCAGGCCAACCTGTGGAACAGGTCAATCAATTTAAATATCTGGGAATCCACTTTAAAGCATCTCTTACATGGAAAACACAGCAAGGAACACAGCCTTGAGAGTAGGGAGGACAATTGTAAAATACTTCTAACTCATCAGGAGGCGAATTTGTCCCCTCAGCCTTAAAGGTATGTAATGCTAAGGTTTTAAACCAATTCATGTATGGTGCAGAAATGTGGAATCAGGCTGCCTCTGAAAAAATGGATTCCATCCAGTATGACTTTTTCTGACACTTATTGAATACTCCTAGATGTGTCTTGGGCATAGCACTGAGAGTGGAACTAGGCAAATTATCGATGGAAGCTAGGACTTGGATTAAAGCATTTATCTTTAAAGTAAAGGTTTTAAAATCTGAGGGAGGATCTACTCTACTTGGGGTTATCCAGGCAGATAAACATTACAGCCAATGGGATCAACTATTGGAAATGAAAATGAAATGCCTAGGAATAACAACTGATAGGATTAAAAATACAGAAACTAAAGACATTATAAGACAAATTTTAAAAAAACTGTAAGGAAATTGGATGATACAAGTACGTCTATTAGGGCTTATGGGGTATGTTCAACACTCCATTTGTGAATTGCCCTCCAATGCAACTTCCAAAATAATTTTATCAATTGACAGTCCCAAAATTAAGAAGAGCTTTTAGTTTGGCAAGACTGAATGTTCTTCCTTTGGCGGTTTTGGAGGGCAGATATAATAGAGTATTATACTCTAATAGAACATGCAGATGCTCATATGATACAACCGAAACCATTTAACATATAATTACGGAGTGCCCTATATTCGATGAGTTGAGGGCTAATTTAATCACCCATTTACTTAAAGATACAGAATTGCTAAATGTGCAAGCTCAGGTGTCATGGCTACTATTGGATACAAATGATCGTGTCACCCCCTCAGTGGCAAAATTCATAGGCACAATAATCAAATATATAAAAAAATACTGAGTAAGGTCTTTTAAAATATTTTTTTGGTTCTAATTTCTGCTTATGTACAGCAGCCCTGTCAGAGTCTAAACTACAGAACTGGTAACCCTATTCACCTTGGCTACCTGGCACAAAGGCTTGAGATTTCCAAGCCTCCCTTGCCCATCCACTCTCTCACTGCCAGTAGTCCACAGCTCTCCTGTTCCTAGGTCTTCGGTACTGCATGACTGATTCATCAGTCCCCTGGTTTCAGTCTGCTTCTTCTAGCTATCCTGTCTTATGACCCAGTACCTTTGTCCCTCCCAAGCCTCCATTTCAGAAATCTGCCTTCCTATCCTAAGCACTACACTTTTCAGAGGTCTTTTCTCATTAGACCACTCTTGATCCATGAGACCACTCTCCTCTGCTTTTGGGGTGATGGGGCCAAACCAGCACATTTGGAGGCAAGTTTGTAATTGTCTTGTCAAAAGGTCAGCTCAGCCGATCATTATCCTCGCCATTCTTTTCTGTCCCACTTACTTACTGGTGGCAGCAATATTTGACTGAGAAGCCTGACTATGAATCTTCCCTTAGGGATTTGGGGACAATAGAGGTGATAATGGGAACTATAGGAACAACATTTCCTGTGAGTACTGGTTCAATTTTTGTGTATTTTGGGAATCAGGTCTTCTTAATGAACACTTTACCATTTCTGTTTGTCACATGAGTCGCTGCTACTAGCCTCACTTTCGCTTGACTCGCTGGCCGCGCCTTGCGTCGCCACCTTGTCCGCGCCTGCCCCCAGGCAGCCAGGGCCTCAGATATGGCACAGGAAGGGAGAGTTAAGTCACCACTCCCACTCCCTAATGCCTCCTGATGGGATTCTCATCTCTCTCTCTCTCTCCGGGGACTATGCTTCATCCGCACTCAGGCCTCTCCTCCCCGGCCCTTTGTGGCTGCCCTTCTTTTATCCTGCCAGCTCCCATTACCTCCCCTGTGCTCACTCCACCCCCCTTCACCCCGCCCCCCTTCATAGCTGGAAACGCTGACTCCCGGGGGCTACTTCCAGGTCCGCCCTGTCTCTCCTTCCCTACTGTCCGGTGTGCTGCCCGTGCCCGTGTTCTGGCCCTCGCGCCGGGCCTGTGGCCCGGCACAGTTTTCCCTGCACCTGGTCCTCCTCTCCTCTCGGCCCTGCTGATGACATCCGGGACTGCCGCCCTCGGCGTCGGCCCTCCCTGGGCCATTGCCGTGTCTCTCCCAGTCTCCAAAGCCTGGCCCGGCGACCCTCCCCCCCTTGCTCTTTGTGACTGCCGCCGCCCCGGCCACCCCCCCTTGCTGCCGCTGCTGAGGGTGGAGAGAAGACTCTGTTCCGGCTCTCCCGGCTTTTCTTCGCGGGGGCCGGTAAGTTCGGAGCTTGGTGTTGGGGGTGACGTGGTGCCAGGCTGTCGGTTGCTGGGATCCCCTGCGCCCCCAGCAGTCCCACCATTGGGACACAGTTGCAATTGTCAGAAACGATTGGGGAAAAGTAAAGGAGTGGTCTGCCCACCTCATTATGTTCCGGTTGACATAATTGGAAGCATGATAGTATCATCATTAATCTTTCTCTCAGAGTCTTGCCTCTTACGCTGTTCTCTAGCCTACACCATTCCTCCAACCACCTTGCTACTGGATTTCTGGATCCTTAACTGCCTGACTGCTTTGAATCTTACAAATCCTCAGCCAGCCACATAAACATATCATTTTTCTAAAGGCTATATGAAGTTATATTCCCTGCTGAAATGTCAGCTTTCTCTTCCTTGAAAGAAGCTGGACTGCAAACATTTCAACAGCTTTGTTTCCTGACTAGTTGGAATGTTCATGAATATTCTGTGCTATTATGCCAGCTTTACTAATTGGTGCCAGAGGCAGCCTTACAGTCTGGTGTAGACTTAGACTAGGACTGGAGAGACTTGGGTTCAAATCCTTGCTCATCCATGTCACTCATTGGGTAAACTCATTGTGTCTCTCAGTCTAGCCTCTTGACAGGGTTTCTGTGAGAATAAAATGAGGGATAAGAGAACTTTGAAGACTGCTCCAAGCTATTTAGAAGAGTAGTATAAAACTGCGAAAGACAGAGATAAAACTGTCAGAAGCAAGACACATTATAGATGACCCCATGCTTTCAGTTTTAAATCATGTGCACCCAACCTGGGCTGCGCTGCTACAAAAATTAATGTGTGTACAGTGGATCATTTATACAGATGGAAGTGCCTTTGAAATGTGTATGACATCTACTCACACAGCTAAACTGGGAAGCTGAATTTGAGATTGAAAAGTTCCCAGCTTGCTCAGCCATGAGAGAGTAGCTGCAGTAGAATAATCTAAAACATTTCTAGTTACACAAATGGCTTTCCTTCACAGATGCTCAGCTCAATTGGTTGCATTCTTGCTTTGCATTCTGCACCTACGTACAGGGCCAGACTGTTCGTACAGGTTAGGCAGCTGCCTAGAATGCCCCCTTAAAGGGAACACCACACTGACCTGCCTGCTGCCCTGCCCCTTGCCTCATCTTGCCACCCTGCTTGGCTGCTGCTCTGCTCACCCCTGTGCCGTGCTCCTGCCTCCTCCTCTGTCAGAGGGCACTGCACTGGCCTGCCTGCTGCCCCCTCCCCTCCCCCACCTCCCCTTGCTCGCCCACCAATCGACAAAGCCCTGCTCAGCTCACTGCTCTGCTTGCCCTGCTCCTCGGAGGGGGCCCTTCTGCCACTGGTCTACCAAAACTGCCTTCCCCCTTCGAGTTCCCCAGGTGCCCCAAAGCTGCAGGGTGCCTGGGAAAGCCGATCCAGAATCTGCCTTCCTTCCCTCGGGTTCCCTCTGTGCCCTGCAAACCGTGGGGCACCTGGGGAAGCCAATCCTGGGAGGGAACTGTGCTGTCGGGGGTGTGGCCTAAGTCTGAGCAGTCTGTCTGGGAGGTTTCATGCCAGCAACCTTTAGATTTACTCAGAACAGGAAGTGAAGGATAACATGAAAAAAGGAACAGAGAGGCCTTCTCTGAATCTCTGGAGCCCTGCTCCTAAATTTATATCCTCAGGGTATAATTTTATACCCTCCCTCTCTTACTATGGGCTCGCTGACCCCCCCCCCCCCAAAAAAAACTCAATTTGCTATACAATCAGTTCTGGATCTCTATCAGCTTGTTGTTGAGTTCTTTCAAGGTCAACCCAAGGTCTTGTTTGTTACCTGAACCCAGGATTTGGACATAGTTCTTAACATTGGACTTTGAACCTTGGGGGGGAAATGTACAAGTTCTATGTAAATTCCACTAACCCACTCCATTCTAACTGCCAGATCGTGTTGCACCCCCAATACTTATTAAGGATATTAGGAAGTCAACCCCTGAATGACTCCTGGGTCATTTTGCCTATCTGCGTCCCAAGGCCCATCCAAGAACACTGAGAAATTGCTTAGCTTAATGAAACTGTGAAGCTGAAGACATATGGGGAAATGGCTGGTTCAAGTTGATATAGTGATTTGTCAAAACAGTAATGCAAATCAAGGGTTGTTGGTGTAACATAACCCCCCCTTAGTTTGGTTGAGTCTACACTGGGAGAGTCTACACTGGGGGATTCTATAAAATTGGCACAGGATCATGCTGGAACCAATAAGCAATGGGTGGGATCCAATCCCCCGTAGGTGGAGACACTTATCTGAGCAAAACTTCCTTGCTTGCGTCCTTCTGCAGTCCCACCTTCTGAAGCTTCCCAGAGTCACAGGGCTCCCAGCATTGGATGTGGGAGTCTAAATTGGAAACTAGTGAAAATTACCCCTCCCCCAATTTCTCTGGCAAAAGTGTGCTTAATTCTATAGAAACAGACTCAGCACCAGACCCATCGGGTACCCTCACTTTGTTTTTCCAAATGCAGGTACAGTTTTAAGATTCATCACAAATGTTGTTTTGTGCATCTGTACAGCTAACACCTTTTGAACACTAAATTGCTCCAGAGGTTTTGTTCTTTCCTGGAATATTGGCACACCTTGAGAAGTAACACACATTAGATTATCCTTGCCTTTGCTAATTCTCTTCACTAAAATAAAGGAGCAGATTAGCATGCTTGGCCATTTTCTATGTGTAACTGATACATAACTAAAACTCGCTTTCCCCTACAGCTGCCCCAGTTCCTCAAAGAATGTGTTCTAAAATCTACATCTTTGTCTTTATGAATGAAACCAAAAAAAGAGATTTTGTCCTGTATCAGCAAGGAGCACTTCACCACCTTACTATCATTACTGCCTTTCTATTTATAAACCTGTTAATAATGTGTTTCTGTTAGATATAGAAAAAGCCATATTGGATGGCTTCCAAAGTTACTACTTCTGTGGCCGTCATCTTTCTTCTGGAGCAATGCTCCAGAATTTTTCACCTCTAAGTATGCTGCTGGCTGTCAGATACATCCTGCTGAAGAGTAGTGCTGTCCTTTCCTCATTTTTGGTCCGAAACTGTGTCCGCATGTGCCTAAGTAACTGAAGGTATTGTTGGAAGGGAGGGCCACCCTTTTTAAAAATTCACCTCTCGCAGATGTGGTTTAGTGAATAGTTTAGCAACCAGGACTGGATTCTGACTCGAATCCAGTAGCACCTTAAAGGCCAACAAGATTTCAAGAGTCAAATCTCCCTCTCTCATGTACCTGTAAGGTGTTACTGGACTCTGATCTTGTTCTTCTACTGCAGACCAACACAACTACCCAGCTGAAACTATCTCTGTAGTCTCTATTTCATCTCTGACTAGGCTGAGTTCATCTGTATGCATACTAGTTCGTGGGGAAAAAAATTAAATGTTGTTTGGTTCATATTACCATTAACACTACTACCACCACCACCACCACACCTGTGAGAGAAAACCACATTTGGATACCTAATATATAGATTCTGTTGTATATGTTATATCAGGTTATACAGTTTCTTTCATGGTGTGACCCAACTTTCCCAATCACCTAGGGCTGCCAAGTCCAACTTGGGAAATATCTGAGGACTTTGGGGGTGGAGCCAGAAGAAAGGAAGTGACATCATTTTGTGATGTCACATCCTGTGATGTTGCTTCCACATGCTGACACATGAACTCATGAAGTTTCCTAATACTGAATCAGGCCACTGGTCCATCAAGGTCAGTATTGACTACTCAGACTGGTAGTGGCTCTCCAGGGTCTCAGGCTGAGATCTTTAATGTCACCTATTACCTGATCCTTTTTTAGCTGAAGAGGCTGATACCTCCTGCATGTCAAGCAGATGCTCTATCATTGAGCAACAGCCCTACTGAATCCTTCCTCATCTCGGCAGAATATGAAGCACTAAGTGCTACACAAGTGCTAAATATGATTTTCATATCATAAGAACAGGAGAGAAGCCACAGTGGATCGGGCCAACAGCCCATCCAGTACAACACTCTGTGGCCAAAAATACCAGGTGCCCTCAGGAGGTCCAGTAGCGGGGCCAGAACTCCAGAAGCCCTCCCACTGTTGCCCCCCAAGCACCAAGAAGGCAGAGCATCACTGCCCCAGACAAAGTGTTCCATTTAGACCTTGTGGCTAATAATAGCCACTGATAGACCTCGGCTGGATGGGGACAGAGAGAGAGACAGACAGACAGACAGAAAAAAGAAAGAAAGAAAGAAAGGGGGAGGGGGAGAGAGAGAGAGAAGGAAAAGAGCTGGCAGAGGCACTTACCCCAGCAACCTTGCAAGCTACATGCAAAAGCACGCCCTTCAGTAGAAAGAGCCTAGTCCCTCCTTAATCTCTGGGTGGGGCTCTCTTGCTCCCTCTGTCTGAACTCTTAAAAGGGAAATGTCTGCAGAGAGCCTGCAGTAAAAAGCCTCAACAGACATTTCCCCTTTAAGAGTTCAGGCTGCGTTCCTGCTGGCAGCCATTGCCTCCCCCGGTGGCCAGTTTTGAAAAAGCGGGGGTAAGCTTTAAAAATCAGTGTTTCCCCCGCCCTACCGGGGGACTTGGCAGCCCTACAATCACCACAGGAACCACTGAAACTGCTTGCTACCGTATGACTCAAGGCCCTCTGAGAATGATAAAATAACAGTGATTTTTCCCTCTCTTGCTTACCTGCTTTTCTTCCTCAAAGCAATGCCAGGCCAGGGATCAGAACAAACTCCATGTCTAATCTTGAGTTTATTCCCCCCCCCCCCCAATATAACAGGTAGCAATGTTTTTAAAATATTTTTAAAAGGAGCAGAACACTTTTGATTTATAAAACTGAGCCTCTAGTATCCTAGGCTTGTGAAATGCTCTTTAAGCACTTAATGTTTACTCTCTTGTGAGTTACCATATTTACCAAGTTGTGGCTTCACTATATCTACTACACACATATCCAGAGAGTGAAGATCCTCTCAGTTTCTATTTAGAATTTTTAGAGCACAAATTAGCTATATATTGCATTTATAGTGATATTTGCAGACTCTAGTATAAAGGCAAAAGAACAAAAACATTGGACCTTGATCATTTTTAACAAACAGCTTTTTAAGAGAGGTCATGGGTCAAAGCTGCTGCTTAGCTCAGCAACTACTATTTGCTCACAGAAAACAAATTTCTGCATACTGATGGTGCTGACAGAGGTAAAAAAGAAAATGAAATTGTCTCAATTGCATAGTTTATTGTTTTGTTTCACATTGATTATAAATACTTGTGATTATTAGGCATGGTTGATAGATTTTAGCAGTCATTGCTGGGAAGGAGGAGTGAATTGTAGGCAAAAATAGGCTATTTGGGAAGAAAACCCTCTGTTTTTCAAATTTTCAGAGAAGTTTCAAATCAAGATCTATCTGTATCCACAATAAAAATCTCAAACATTTAAAATAAAAAGTATGTAATAAATAAATCAGGAACTTTCATTCAAATAAAGTAGAATTTTTAAACAAAGTAATTTTGCAATGTATTCTAAATACAACCAAAAACAGCCTTAGGCAGGCCTTCTGTTAGCAGGGAGAACTCTCCTCTCGTTGAGGGGCACCCTTCATACAATATCACCTCAAAAATCATAAATATAAGACACTGTCTGGCCCAAAATGACACAAAATGGATGCCAGCTGGAGACAAGCCAGAAATAAACCTGGGAAAATATTTTTGAAGGTAAGTGGCTGACTGACTATTGACCCTCTCCTCATTCTAGGGAGATGCATAATTTAGGAACAATAGGTCTCCCAAAAAACTACTGACTAATCTCATCAGTGAACAAACTTACTTCACCCTTACCTATTTACCCTAATTTAGCAACAGTTAACACCAAACCTGGTAGTTTTTCCCATCTGGTACTTAGTGGGTCATCAAGAATAATTTACATCTATAGTCCATCTCAGGTAAACTCCTCAAGTGTCTCCCAAATCATTGTGCACCTCCAGAAAACCAATCAAGGTATTGTTTTGGGGGCACACACATCAGAACCTGCATTGCGGGAAGAGTGGCCTATAAGTCTAATAAATAAATAAATAAATAAGAATAGCCCCAAGGAACATTTTTCCTATAATTGTAGCACTCTGCACCATAGCAGTGTGTGTGTGTGTGTGTGTGTTCTGGGCACCATACCTCAAACCCCCACTTGCATGTGGGCCTCCTCCTCTCTGTGAAATGCTGGTTATTTTGCTGCTGCCGCTGTGGACCTTGTGTGAGAATGTGCCAATAGATATAGTCCACAACAGGTCTCCTTAAGTAGAAAGTCCTTTATTTGTAGAAAAGATCATGTTGGTCAAACACTTTTCCTATTAGTAATGCCCAAGCATAGAAATGCAACTACAATTATACTTGATATGAAATACCTTCTACCAATCAGTAGTGAGAATTATTGGTGCCCAAATATACTGGCCCACTGTTCCCAGGAAAAGCGCAGCAAATTAAGTTCTCAGGGAAAAACACTGTTGAGGGTTTTTGGATAAAAGATTCCCAAGGAAAACTAAGCAAAGTTTTCTAAGCAAGAAAATACGTAACACTGAGCAGAACAGGAGGAGGAGGGTCTCCATTTGTTTGGCCTAGGATCCTTCTTCAGAAGGCTGTAATGGAAAACAGGGTGCACAAATTTTAACGATTTAGGGAGTTTAAGTTCAAAAGTCACTTTGTTAATGCACCTGATTACAGGGAATGGTCCCACATATTTCCAACCTCGTTTTCTACTAGGTTGAAGACCTTTAATGTTTTTAGTGGACACATAAACTGAATCTCCAGGAGAGAGATCCCAGCCTAGGGCTCTCACTTTATCTGCTTGTTTCTTGTAGTCTGCTTTGGCTTCCTCTAATGTTTTAGCAATCAATGGCCAAGAGTCACGCAACGAGTTCCACCAAGTAGTAAAATCACTTGATCCCTCCACTGCTGGGCTTAAGTTGGGAAGTGGAACTCCTTCAAATCCTCCAACCACCATAAACAGAGACACTCCAGTAGAAGAGTGTACAGCATTGTTGTAACTATATTCAGCAAATGGTAAAAGATCAACCCAGTCATCCTGTTGAAAGTTAGTATAACACCGTAAACATTGTTCCAATATTTGATTAACTCTTTCGGTTTGGCTATCCGTCTCTGGATGGTAAGCACTGCTCAAGGCAGATTCAACTCCCAGGATTTGTAAAAGCTCCCACCAAAAGTTGGCAATGAATTGCAACCCACGGTCAGAAATTACCTTCTTTGGGATACTATGAAGTTTAATCACATGGTTAATAAATGCTTTGGCTAAAGTTTTTGTGGTAGGTAATTTCTTTAGTGGAATAAAATAAGCTTGCTTGGAAAAAGTGTCCACCACCCACACAACAGTTTTTCCCTTGCTAGGAGGCAAATCTGTAATAAAGTCCATAGATATAACTTCCCATGGGCGGCTGGGAGTTTCTAGAGGTTGCAAGAGTCCCAGAGGCTTCCCACCCCGGGACTTTCCCATTAAGCAAGTTTGGCAAGAGGAGACATAAGTAGAAACATCCCCCCTTATATGCGGCCACCAGAACTGTCTCTGCAACAAGTTCAAAGTTTTTAAAAAGCCAAAGTGTCCCAACAACTTAGACTCGTGTACAGCATACATAACCTCTTTGCGGAGAGCAGATGGAACTACAAGCTTCTGTTCCTTAAACCAGCACCCTTCCAGACTTTGTATGAGAGAAGGCAAAGCTTGGAACTCACGGGTTTCCTCCTCAGAGTAGTTTTGAGTGAACTTAATAATCCATTTCGACATGGCCGGGGTTACCACTGTCTTGGTTTGGCTCCTAGTCTGCACCGCCACCCCCCTCAATTGTTCTAGTGTGAACATAGTCTCTATCACCTCAGTCTTTTGGGAATCATATTGGGGCATGTGAGAAAGGGCATCAGCCAAGGAATCAGACCTCCCCAGAAAGTGGCAAAAGGTGAAGCTGAATTTTGAGAAGAAATCAGCCCATCTGAGTTGCTTAGCATTAAGGGAGTGTTGGGTGCACAATGCTTCCAAATTTTTGTGATCAGTCCATATTTCAAATGGCTGGCATGCCCCCTCTAACCAGTGCCTCCCTGTAGTTAGAGCCAGCCGAACTGCTGCAGCTTCTTTAACCCATAGTAATGCCCAAGCATAGAAATGCAACTACAATTATACTTGGTATGAAATATGGCCCCTCTACCTTCTACCAATCAATAGTGAAAATTATTGGCGCCCAAATATACTGGCCCACTGTTCCCAGGAAAAGCACGGCAAATTAGGTTCTCAGGGAAAAACACTGTTGAGGGTTTTTGGATAAAAGATTCCCAAGGAAAACTAAGCAAAGTTTTCTAAGCAAGGAAATATATAACACCTGTGATTCTTGTAACACATAACAGGAGGTTTTTCTGCTCAAGGCCGTTAGCCAGGAAATAGCCAGCTAGAGATAAGAGGGGAGGAAAAGCAAATGAGTAATAAGCATGTGCAGAAGCGAAACAGGCAGGCAAGGCTCGCATTCCAACGGTGGGAGTCTGGTCATTGATGCTATCTCCCGGGTGAGACCTAGATGAGTCAAAAGATGGCTTGGAATGAAGTGCAATATTAATAGGTCATCTGACCAGATCAAAACATCAAGCATTGACATATGTAATACGTTCAGCAACCTTATTGATCATGACAGGACAGTTAACCATGCCTATGACAGTGCTAACTGACACCTTGCTCTTAAAGTCCAGAAAGTATTGCGTTCCCTGAAACTGGTTTCTCCCTTTCCTCCCTTTAATTTTCTCTTAGTCAGCTTATGTATTTTAAAGTGTGTTTTGCTCTTTCATTTTTTTTTAATAAAAACCTTACTGGTGGAACATCTGCCTGGTTTATTTTGAGAGTTCTCTAAGGGGAAAACCCTTGTAAACATTGGTGGAGATCCCAGTTACCCCCTCTTGCTCTGTCAAACTATTTTCCTCTAATTAAATAGGAGACTGCCTCTTTGGGTAACACTTCTGGAGGAATATGGACCAAGGTTTCCTCACAAATACAGGATGGGCCAGCACTTGACTCTGGCAACAGACATTCTAAGTCAACAGCTATACTGGAGGGTTTATCTCTGAGAGTCAAAACATCTGCTGCAGGAGATCTCTACGTTGCGACTAAGGACTTTTATAAATCAAAAATAGAAAGCCATGAGTCCTTAAGGTTGATCAATAAGACTGATTCTAAGGTTGCTCCACTATCTGGGGCAACAGGGTGTAATGGCTGTATTTTTTTGGATGTGGAAAGGGATCTGGAGAGCCAGTTTGGTGTAGTGGTTAAGTGCGCGGACTCTAATCTGGGAGAACCGGGTTTGATTCCCCACTCTACTTGCACCTGGCTGGATGACCTTGGGCAAGCCATAGCTCTGTACTAGCTGTTCTCTCAAGGACAGCTTGGGAAACAGCTCTCTCAGCCCCACCTACCTCACAGGGTGTCTGTTGTGGGGAGGGGAGGGGAAAGGAGTTTGTGAGCCACTCTGAGACTCCAAGTGAGTGAAGGCCGGGATATAAATCCAATCTCTTCTCTCTTCTTCTTCTTCTATATCACCAATGGAATGACTAGATAATCCAGCCCCAAACAAGGTACAGACTTCCCCCACTAGCAGTCAGACTCTTTCTCTTATATCATGGAACTTAAGGAACTGGCTATGCAGAACGAAGGAAATAGGTTCAATTGACTTTATTTCTGAATTTGATATCATCTTGGGTCAGGAAACTTGGTGTACAGGGGAGATGTTCCTAAATGCTTATAAATAATTTGTCCTGACAGCAGAGGCTTCCCGATATGGTAGAGTTAAAGGGGGTCTCTATATCCTAATTTCTTCTTCCCTGAAAACAAAAATAGTGGAACTCCCTCTTTATGAGCAGTTTGCTATGGCCCTGTTACTAAAGTTCTAGAGCACAGACTGCCTAATTGTAAATGTTTATCTGCCCCCTGCTAGAGACAAGGGTTAACTCAGATAATTTTTTCTGGGTTTGAATCTTACCTTCAGCATTTAACAACGGCTTACCCTTTGGCCTACCAGATTGTGAGATGGGTTGTGATTATTCTAACTCCTCCATGAAGGGTAGCCACTATCTCCAGGGGGCAAACTGTAAAATGCAAAATAGGCTCCCACCCTGAGCCTGCTATGTGGGGAGGGTGGGATAGACAGACAGACAGACAGGTAGGTAGGTAGGTAGGTAAGTCGGTAAGTCTTGGGCAATGGAGACAACATCTGAAAGTTCTGAAAGACTCAGTGCAAACCAACATAAAACTGGTAGGAGGATTACCTTGTTGTTTTTCACAAAACGTGACCAGTCCTTGTCTCATCAGGATTATCTGATGCAAATATGAAAGAAAAACAGATAGATGACAGGTGTGTACAACATATAAAACCTGCAAATTATTGAGAAATTTCCATGGTGACCTCTTGATGTTTCTGCAGGAATGACAATGATTTAGCGATGCTTGTGTGTCAAGTAGGTATTTTTTTTAAAAAGGTGCTACAACGTGCCTGTAGAAATCTAACCCATTTGAGAACAGGGATGATATTTTATTTATGAAGGAGGGGAATGGTCAACACTTATTTTCAGGTGATATTTTATCAATGTGATTTGTAAGGAAGATGCTACAATTTCAACTGAACAAGTAAAATAAATCTGTCAAGTCATCTGCTCAGAAGAAGACAGGGGCTTACATGTGTTGAGAGTGTGAGAAAATACATCAGGCATATTTCTCAGTAAAATAAGAAAAGGTCACCCCCAAAACTAGCTTCATGCTGTTATATCTGTAAGGCTGCAATCCAATGCATACTTATGAGGTCGCAAGTCTATTGAACTTTCTTGGGCTTAATGGCTTTTCCTGCTTCAAGGGAAAACATAGTCATGGAATAATAAAGCTCCATAGGAACTTAAATACCATTTATGCCACCCCCAGCCTTACGGCAGGAATAAATATCCCTTCCAGATCCAGCTCTACCAGCACTTACTGTATAAACCAATGGGTGCCTCTAGCATAGATCAACCACAGAATGTCACACGAATACAAATGGGATGTCACCCTTGTTAAATATCTGAAGCTTAATCCATCTAGGTTGCTTCTGCAACTAGCACAAGGAAGTGCTTCCAAGACAAACAGTGCAGTTCTGAACAGAGTTACACCTATCTAAATTCCTTTTTCAATGGATTTAGGATATAAGTCTGCTAAGGATTGCACTGAAAACCTGCTGCTCTTAAGCAGCTGCCTTATTTGTCTTATGGTAAGGTTGTCACTGCTACATATACAGTGTATAGCTAATAAATCTGGTAATTAACTCTTGATTTGAGATTAAATTGGTCTCTGTTGCCAGTAATGACACAACAGTGATTGTATGAACATTTGTTGGTGTTGGGAAAGCTCCTTTTCCCTCTTAACGTCTTCTCTTTCTTTTTTAATGACCAAACATACTTGGTAAATACATTCTGTACAAAACCTTCAGTGATTTAGTGGGAGCAGTAATTGGAGTTCCTAATTTTAAATAAGATTAGCCTGAATAATGGTTAAGTTTGTAATTCTTAAATAGTGCTCAGTAACTGCACTGTATTTGTTTCAAGCTTTGTACTGGCTAAAATTTATGGACCACATCAAAATCCTTTGGGGATGGAAGAGAAAAGGCCACACTGTATGCAATGCCCCTTGCTCCGCATTCACTGCTTAATTGCCTGCAGTCGTTGTTAGCATGCCAAATAGAATGACCTTTTAAGTAATTGAAACATTAGTGCAAGACAGAAGATCAATGTTATTCTAATAAACAACAGGAGTGGAGCATTGTGTAGTATAAGCAAACAAAGTGAATTTAGCTCATTTGACTGTCTACTGAATCTTTCAATTGATCAGCAGTTTATTGGCTCATTTCTGTATAATAATGGAATAGTTTTACAATAGATTAGTGCCCCCCCCCCCCCACAACTTGTATGGAATTGTTTTTCTGTTGTGGAACTCTATGAACAGATAAGAGCTGTTGCTGAAATTTTAACGTGGTAGCTGTTACTTGTATAATGCAGTCAATAAGACTTGTTCTTCTCTGAACCATGGGATATTTCCCATGGTAGGACACTTGCACAGTTATTTCCTTTCTTTTATTAGCTTCTATGACCAAAGGTCTTAAGCTCAGCCAAAACAAGTCAACCATCAAACATGGGCACACAGTATCAGCCCCAGGACACGAAATATGCAATCAAAATTTACAATCAAAATAATCAGATCTAAAAGATCTAAAATGTTAAAACAGAAGTCGCTGATAAAAACTATAATTTATAATTTATAATTTAAATCATATTATTTAAGTATTACAAATTCTGTTACAATCAGGTCAAGCCAGATTTTTGTTGCTTTACAGATAAAACTATCATTAAAAATCTTGTAACAAAATAAGTAGTTTCTTCCAACTGCAATCTCCAAAATTGCGCAGAATTTTTACACTGGCTAGGCTTAATGTTTTACCCTTGTAATGTTTTACCCTTATTTGGAATGTTTTACCCGTATTTGGAAGATTCCAGGGTGTTCCCTTTGCCAATAGACTTTGCCCTTGTACATGTGAAACTATTGAGACTGTGTACCATGTGCTGTTTGAATGTTGTTATTATGCTGGCATTAGGCAATGAATTTTATCACCAATTTTGGGTAGTGTGTCAGATTGTTCCAGGCTGAACAAACTACTATTTCTGTTAAATAGTAGAGGAAAACATGACTGAACCTGTGGCTGCTGCATCTATATGTAGTAAAATTTTGTACGTGCTCAACATAGGGTAATTTTTAAACAGAATTCTATTTTATGCAGAATCTGAATTTTTACTTTTTAGATATTGTGTTTTTACTTTTGTGAAATGCCATTGAAGAAATTGTTTATGAGTAACTTGATAGCTGTCAATTGCCTGCTTTAATTAAAAATAGTAATAGTCCTTATTGATCTCACTTAATGCTCTGCATGAGATCAACTTTTTGTTCTTAGCCATAGGTATTCTGTACCTAAGCATTTCATATGTCACTAACTGTAATGGCATCACTTTTAGAACTCTTTAGTGGCAGATCAGCAGCATTACAAAGAGCTGATTAAGACTTGTATGAAACTTTATGATGAGATAGAGCTGGGGCTTTATTTGTGAAGGCGCTGGTACTGAGTACCAGCGCCTTTTTCAGGGTTCTCCCAAGTCCTGTGCTCATGTGCTGGCCCATCCCAATCAGCCAGAGAAAGAGTAGACCTTCAGGAACAGTATAGTTGGGATCTGCACAGGGAGGGGAGAATTGGTGGAAATTGACACAACCTGATGCATGAGTACTGGCTGAATAGAGGTCTGCTGTACTGTAGGAGCCCTTCCACAAGAAGAAGGGCATGTTTGGATCCAACCCAGTAATGCATTTCAAAATGCCACAGATCTGAACATATTTTCAACCTTTTGGACTGGCAGAACAGGTGGATAATTATTCACCCACTGAATCATGAGCTGACACGGGCGCAGAGCTTTTATCATGTACTCCAGCTGATTACCCCCATTTTTTTTTGCCTTGGCTGGTGCACAGAAGCCAGCAGTTCACAAGCATAATGGAACAAATTCACTGAAGTGATGCTTCTGCACACTGAGAGAAAGGCGTTTAAAACTTTTGCTTTCATAGAAACGTATCTGAAGTTAACATGGAGTTCCTTGTATGATCAGTTATTCTGGGAACAGCTGGAATCTCTGGGTCACAGCTTAATTCTTTAGGCCTGTCCCTACTTGGGTAGTCAGTTCCTTATATGCAGAAGGTTCCATGTTCAATCAGTGATATCTCTAGATAAAAAAAACAGCAGGTAGTAGCTGATATGCAAGACCTCTGCTTGAGACCCCGGAAAGCCATGAAAAGTCAGAATGAACTACTGACCTTGGTAGACAAATCATCTTTCCTATTATATAAAGCTTTTCTCAAGATTCCATGGGGCAAGATTCCATGGGGCGCCAAAATTAGTTGGCTGGACGGACTGCCACTCAAAAGGGGGTCCCTGGCCACTGGCTGCATTCTCTCCCTCCTTTGCCTCAGTCCTGCCCAACTAATAAGGTTCTGTGTAAAATGCCTGACAGAGACTGCTACTGAAGAGTTCCTGAAATGGAACATATTGGCTGTGTGAAATTCCTCAGGCTCTTTCTCCAGTTTAGCTCCACCATGGCTGGCTGGCTGGCTAATGAGGTGGGCCAGCAACCATCAAACCATTCCCTTCAACCCCCTGCTGTGTGCTGACTTTCCCCATAGGGTTGCCAATCTCCAGGTGGGACCTGGAGATCTCCTGCTGTTACAATTGATCTCCAGATGACAGCGACCAGTTCCCTTGGAGAAAATGGCTGCTTTGGAGGGTAGACCTTATGGCATTATAGCTTGCTGAGTCCTTCCATCGCCCTCAAAAAATGCTGCCCTCCACAGGATCCAGCCCCCAAAACTTCAGGTATTTCCATCATAGGGTTGCCAGGTCTGGGTTGGAAAATCCCTGGAGACTTTGGGGGTGGATCCAGGAGAGGGTGGGGTTTGGGGAGGGGAGAGGCCTCAGCATGGTACAATGCCATAGAGTCCACCCTCCAAAGCAGCCATTTTTCCACGGGAGCTGATAACTGTCAGCTAGAGATCCATTGTAAAAGTGGGAGATCCCCAGGCCCCACCTGGAGGTTGGGAACCCTATTCCATCATCAGAGCCAGCAACTTTCCCCTCAGTGCCTGTTGCTTGGCAACCAAGCTTGCTTCTCTGAAAGCCCCTTTCCACACCTATGTTGGCCTTTGGGAGAAAACTCATTGGGGTCAGCTGAACAGAATGCCATAGAGGCCACCCTCCAAAGCAGTCATTTTCTCCAAGGGAGGGGGGAAGATCTGTTGTCTGGAGTTCAGTTGTAATACTTGGCAATCTTCAGGCTCCAGCTGGAGGTTTGGTACCCTAGGCATAGCAGTCAGTGCTTCAGAGCAGGATCTGCTAGACCCAGGTTCTTGCTGAATGGGTGATTTTCAGGCCAGTCACAGACTTTAAGCCTAACCTACCTCACAGGGTTGTTGTGCAAGTCAAAAAGGGGGAAAGGAGAATGATGTCAGCTGCTTCGTTCCCCATTGCAGAGAAAGACTTCCAGGGGAAGTATGGTTGCCAGTCTCCAGGCGAGGGCTGGAAATCACTCAGAATTGCAAGTGCTCTCCAGATGGCACAGATCAGTTCCCCTGAAGAAAATGGTGGACTGTACTTCCTTATACCCTGCTGAGATGGACCCTTTATGACAGCCAATGTGACATAGCAGTCAGGGCTTTAGAGCACGGTGGAGGCTTTGGGGGGGGGGGAATAGAAACTTGAAGAGTGAGGTTGATGATTGGCTGGGAAGAAGATAGGGTTGCCAACTCCAGGTGAAAAATTCCTGAAGACTTGAGGGGTGGAGCCTGGAGACAGTGAGGTTTGAGGAGGAGTGGGACCTCAGACAGATACAATGCCATAGACTCCACCCTCCAAGCCAGCAAGTCCCTCATGCGGAACCATTGTTGCCAGCCCCCAACTGGAGATCACTCAGAATTACAACTGCTCTCTAGGGGGGAGGGGAAGTAGATGGAAAGCTGAAGCCAGGGGGCAGATAATGATACATTGATGGTTGGCTGGGAGGTAGGGTTGCCAACTCCAGGTGGGGACATTCCTGGAGATTTGAGGGGTGGACCTTGGAGAGGGTGAGGTTTCAGCAGGGGTGGGACCTCAGACAGGTTCAGTGCCATCGACTCCACCATTCAAACCACCCGTTCCCTCATGGGGAACCATTGTTGCCAATCTCCAGGGGAGGGATGGAGATCACGCTGAATTATAACTGCTCTTCAGATGGCAGAGATCTTCCCCTGGAGAAAATGGTGGACTCTGTGTCCTTATACCCTGCTGAGGCTGCCACAGCAAATTGACACTGAGTGCCCAAGGCCGAGGCACACTCCCAGAGCCTCTTTCTAGAGCCCGTTGTATTTATTTCCACAACGGGCCTTATTCCTAGTCTAAGTATAAGGCAGCTTCATTTGAACAAGGGACTATGAAAAGATTCTCTCAGACTCTGTTTCTTGGGAGAATGTTGAAACATGTCATTTGGTTAAATTACATCTGAAACAGAAAAACACAACATTAATAGTTCCATTGGGATAAATATGCCTGAAACAGAAGTAATGTAATCCCAAACATTTAATATCTTCAATAGCAGCTAACCTCTCCCATAAACATGTTAATTAGAAAACATGGATTGAAGTGAGTTTGTGCTTCTGACTTAATGTTATGCTTCAATCCATTCTTCCTGGATTCATTCAGATAGGCACATAGCTTGCATGTCCATTGAGTTTCCCTATTCATTTCAAAAGATGCATTAGACCAGCATGTGCAGATATGATGCTTCAGTGTAACTTTTTGCACCCATGAGAGTTTCTGCATGTATCTAATAAGAATTAACTGTTAAAGTGCAATACCAGCAATAGAAAACCAAAAATTATCACAGCCACTATCAATAAATCAACAGATCAAAAATTTATCCAAAATGGCAGGAAACTGATCAGTTGTAAATATCAATCACCAAATATACTTCTAAAGAGAACTACCTTGTTTCTCTTGTAATATCCTGTAGACCATCTCTGGCAGGCCATTGCAAAGGGGTGGTCATAGCTGACCATCACCACATTTTAGCTGACCACGTCTGTGCCTGGTAAACAGATGGGGCAGGAGCAGCTGCTGAGAGAACATCAGATGATGGATGAGTTTATACAGATAGAACTGGTCCTTCAAGTGTATGGCTCTCAGATCATGGAGGAGTTTAAAGATAAGAACTAGCTCCTTGAATTGAGCTCAAGAGCACACCAGTGCAGGTATTCCAAAATTAGCACCATACATGTTGTTCCTTACACTTATCAATAGATAGACATTTTGCCCTAACTGAAGCTCCCAGGATAACTTAAAGAGCAACATAACATAGAGCATATCATACTAATCAAACCTTGATGTTACAGAAGCATGGATCCATACAGCAAGGTCAACAGAAGTTGGGAGGGTGGGGAGATTTATAAACCAGATAAAGATGACAGAAGATGCTCTTAGTAGCAGCACCAGTCCACTTCTCTAAGAACAAAGTTTGGTCCAAAAGCACTGCCAAACTTTTTACCCAGACTGATAAAACAGTTGTACTGTGTCCAAACTGGCTTATCAATAGATGTTGGAAAACATAGCCTTGGGGAACACCACACATTAGGTCTTGAGATAATACCTCAATTTCTCTGATGGACACTGTTTGCAATCTATCTCAGAGAAAAGACTGAAGCCACTGGAGAATGGCTCCAGAAACTACAAGTTCCTATTTCATTCAGATTAATGATGACATGATCCACTGTGGGCAAGTCTGCAGACTGAAACAAATGGGAATAACATTCCAATCTGAAACACTTGTGCCTGGCAAATGTGACCACTAACTGCAGTGTAAGATCACATATCTGACACTGCAGTGACTGTAACCAGGGGTCCGTTGGAGCGGGAGCACAGAGGAGCGCAGCTCCGAGAGTGAGAAGCCCAAGGAGCGAGCACATGACCAAGCCCCGCCCCCTCCTCAGCTTCCCCGAGCAGTGCAGAGGCGCAGCGCCCTGGGGAAAGCCCTGCTAGGGTCTTTATTGTTTTTAATGTTTTGTTTTAATATTGATAATTTTATCATTGTTCCTTTTATGACTGTGTGCTGCTTTTCCAGAGACTTGCTCAAGGTGGCATATAAATTTTCTAAGTATACCATTTTTTATCTGGGCACATGGCACATAAGTACTGGAGAAATTTCACCAATCCTTCAGCAGCTTCCTCCCCATCAGTTTGGTGTAGTGGTCAGGAGTTGTACTCTAATCTGGGAGAACCGGGTTTGATTCCCCACTCCTCCACATGCAGCTGCTGGTGTGACCTTGGGCCAGTCACAAGTTCTCTCAGAGCTGTCCTCTCATGAGCAGTTCTCAAAAGACCTCTCTCAGCCCCACCTACCTCACAGGGTGTCTTGTTGTGGGGAAGGGAAGGGGAAGGGATGGGTGGTGCACATGTCCTGGGTATCTCAAGTCTACTTGAAACCTGGTGGTTTCAAGGGAGCAGGAAGAGAATGAGGGTGGGTTCTTTACGCTTATTTTTATTGCACAAAGTATTGGATGGGGAAGGGAATGGAGGAAGAGCAGGTCAGTTTCACTCACCTGTGGAGTGGAGCCTGAGGGGTGGGTGTTGGCTTCTGACACACTTCCGATATGTTAGGGGGTGTGGCATATGCAAATGAGTTATGCTAATGAGCTCCTGCACCTCTTTTTCTACGAAATGAGCCCTGACTGTAACTGTTGATGAGCCTTATCTTTTTCATGCTTGTGAAATTGGACAGTAAACTGCTAAATCCAGCCATTTTAATGTCATTTGCAGTCTGCATGCCCAATTTTCATGAAGGGTTAATAGTTGGCTGGACTTTTCTGGGGTTTTTTGGGGGGGGGGGGGCGCATGGTGACCAGCAAAGCGTTCGGTTACTCCTGGAGCAGCCTCCACACCACTATCTTGGGAAACTAATTAAAAATAAACTCTTCGCTGCTGGAAAACATCCAAACTGAGCCCAAGATATGGGGAAACCGAAAGGAGCACGGGTGAACAAGAAAGCACAACAAAAAACAGCTTCTAAAGACACAAGAGTGGAATTGGACTCTCTTTGAAATAAGATTGGAGAAATTATCTTAACTTCAATTATTTTGAGAGACTCAAAGATATACAATGAGCTTCAAGAATGGTGGTGATGTTAGGTTTCCAGGGATTCCCCCCCACACACACACACACACCCTCCTAATGGGAGAGTCCGCAGCACTCCCATGGGAGCAAGCACCGTGGAAGATGGCAGAGACTTGTTTGGTAAACCCGAACCCCGAGGAGGGAAGCTCTTCTTGAGGACTTTTTCAAGAAACAAGATAAAATGTAACCTGAACACTAATTTACTTTGCTTGTAGTCTAGACATGTAAACTAGATGTAAGCTGAATAGTTATTTCAAGATATTAAAGTTTAATAGCTTATTATAGCTTAAATATTGGACTTTTCTGTTTTTTAAAGTTTTTTATTTATATTTTGCATTTTAGGAATCCTATATTAGGAAGTAGAAAGGAATGATATCCTTGTTTGGATAATGTTCTTAAACAGATGATAAAAACTCCTTTGAACACTGTATAGATAATGTAAAATCTTTAAACATTTAAACATCTCCATAGAGGAGTATTCAGTGCTTACAGTATAGTATGGATCTGAAAGCAGTGAAGTAAGAGACCTATCCCCAAACTTGTTTAATGATTATGATTGTGAATAAAATCAGTATTCATGAACACAGTCTGAGAATGTTGTATGCCCACATCCTACTGAAATAAACAGTAATCCCATTGTTTTAAATGGTGTTGCTTCCAGATGGTGTTGATTCTCCAGGGAGCAGGCATTTTGCAATGGCATGAAATGTCCACTGGGTGTTTTTCTTGGCTTTCCCCCCTTGACTCAGACAGAAAAGGCCTTCTGGCAGCATGGGACGGAGTGGTTCCAAGTGGAAGGTGAGTCAAGGAGAACGGTGGGCAGTACCTGAAATAAAATACACTTTCCTGTCCACATGGCATGCAAATCTGCTTTCACTACAGTCCTTCCCAAAATATCAGACCAGGTTTGGGAAAGGTTGGAAGAAACCAGAGGAAAATGTGGACAGTGGATAATTAGGAGATAGCATCAGGTGTATGCTTAGACTGGAATAAAACTGGAATAAAACCTCCATGCAGAATTTCTATATGGAAGCTACCTGGGAATTATTTCTACCAAGCCTCTTTTCCCCAGTTTATAGACACGATAGGGAAATGCACACTTCTTTGGTAAAATTTGGATTTTGATAAGTTTTGTTCATTAATAACATTCTTGAATATCATAATGGCAGGCGTTCCAGTTAATCAGTTCAGCAGTATAGTTCTGTAGGTCATTCCAGATGTCTGGTCAGTTTCTCAAAGAATGCACTGATTGTGGAACAGCTGCTAGACTAGAGATTGTTCAAGCACTGTCCCTGGAAATATTAATGATGGAAGGACACTGGGAACTGTCCTGTGTAGTGCCACAAGAAACATAAAGATACAGATGATGAGACGAAGGAGCATTTTATAGAGATGTGTGCAGTCTATGCATAGCAAAACCCAAATCATCCAGCTCCAAATATTTGTTTCCAGAAGGAAGTTATGACATTTGCGGTCTTTTCACTTCAGTTGTTTCTACTCAGTTCTGCCCTAAATTCTGCAATATGAGTCTGTCTCCTTTCTTTTGCGCTTGTTTCTTTCCACTGGGGAAATGTTTCTTCACAGTCCTTACTACATGTAAATTCCATTTTTCTTCCATATCAGAAAGAACAATGTAACAAAACCCACAAACCTGAAACAAAGCTTTTATTATTGCAGTCAGCTTGGCAGAAGCCTTGGACCCTCCAGAGGATAGTGCGAAGAAGTGAGGTTGGTTAAGGTTGCCGTACCCCCACCCGCCCCACCAAGACACAGAATGGATATAGATAACTATTCTGCTATACATTATAGAAGAGATATTTGCTAGGCAGTTGGGTCATCATCATAATGGGTTTTTAATTTTTAAATTTTATTAAGTATTCAAATTGCCCCACTTCTAAAGGAAACAATAAAAGCCGCAATACTGTTAGAATATTCATAAAACATTAGCTTAATACTGGTTTCCAGTGCCCCTCCCCTCCAGAGCACTGATCCAAAAGATGCTTGAGACCAAACTACATCTGATACGAGAGATCTGTAATTTTATACCCAGGACTAATTATTTTACTTTATCTCTAAAATAAGAGTGTGTGTTGAATTGGATTATGGCAAGAGTTTACAATCCTGTATCCCTGCATCATTTTTTCCCTGCTTTAAATTGCCCCCACAGTAGTACATATTTTATTTGCACTGCAAAGCTAGAAGCAGCTTGAAGGAGGCAATGTAGAACAGGGGACCAGTGTGGGACAGGTTTAAACCACTTTTCCTTTAGTGCTGCTGCTCCTGTCAAATTGGAAAACTTCCTTGGCTGGGTAAGAGTAAAAATTAGTTGGGATTTCCTATATCATGTACAGAATGAAGCAAAGTAGGCATGTGATTACGCCCTTGATTTAAAACATAGCAAGCTCTTCACACTCCAAGCATTGCTTTTTTTAAAAAAAGTATGGCACCTCCACTATCAGCATTATGTAAACAAAATGAAACAAAACTGGGCAGCAGTTTCATTGAACTTAGTTGTTCCATTCAGGATGTAATTAGATAGAATTTCATACACGTCAAGCAGAACTTAACAGCCTACTTAGCTTTCACACATTGCAAAAGGTATTAATTGAGTGTTGAAGGGACAGCTTTTATAGGTTATCAGACATTCACATTGTTTACCCACACCAGAGAAAAACCCTGAGATTTCCTTCGAAAATAGGCATTGTACGGTCCATGTATCATACCTGATGGCAGCAGTGCAATCCTAAACAGAGTCACCATTGGAGTAAGGTGACCCAGCATGCCTGGGCTGGGGCGGGCGGGTGCTACATTGCTCTAGATGTGTGAATGTGTTATCTTCTTAATGAATGGAATACCTCTCTTTGTCTAACCTGGGGGCTTCTCTCTTACATCTCCTTCCCTTCACGTGTCCTTTGTGTTCTCGATCTCTGTTGTCCTGGACCTACAAGCAACTGGACACATCTACAGCTTCTCCTGTAGAAGCTATGGCATCTTACTTGCACATCTGTGATGCCAGACCTATTACAAGCTGGCCACTTGAAATAGGGAATAGTATTCTTTAGATTAGGTTTCTCTCTCTCATTTTGATTGCAACATGGATGTTCATTGATCTACCTATGCTCCAAATTGCTCAAAACCTGGTCTCCCCTCAGACTCTAATGGAGGTGCCTTTCGAGGAACTCCTCAAGGTGCTGAAGGGCTACTTCTCACCCAAACCCTCCATGCTCACCAAATTCAACCGCCGCACCCAAGCAGCAGGGGAGACCATAGCCACATTCATGGCTGACCTCCGAAGGCTGGTGGTTGGCTGCAAGTTCCCGTCTGTCGTGGATACACTCATGACGGGATTTGTTTGCAGGGTTTGAGAGAGTAAGCTTCGGCGAAAGCTGATCACCGTCTCGGACCCCACTCTGGAGAAGATTTTCCAGGCAGCCTGCACCTACGAGATGGCTCAGGAGGAGCACCACGGCTCCGCCACCGCCACACACCACACCTTCTCATCAGCTTCTGAAGCCTCCGACAAAGACGAAATTCAGCAACTTCACCGTCGCTCCCACAAGACTGCACCTCGCACCCCAGCAGGTTCCAGCTCCAGGTCATTGGGCCCAGCCATTCCACCTGCACCTCGTTTCGGTTCAGCGATGCCATGCGCCAGCTGTGGGGACATCCATGACTGCCAGACCTACCACTTCCGTGATGCTATGTGCCGGGTCTGTGGCAAGATCGGCCACATCATGAGGGCTTGCCACTCCAGGACCGAATGCCGCTCACAAGCCGCTCACCAGGGATTGGCCAAGCTTCACACAACCTCATCACCCCGCCACCAGGTAATGAGCTTGCCCCAGAATGCCCCCAACAAAATCTCTGTCCCCATACTAATAGGGGGATCCCCCTGTGACTCACAAAGGGGAGTTCAAGGTAAAGCACCTCCAGTTTGGGGTCAGCGTGGCCCCGGATATATTCCAGGAGCTGATGGACTATCTCTTGAAAGGCCTGCTGGGAGTCCAGCCCTTTTTTGATGACATCCTGATCGCGGCTCTGGATGTCCAGACCTTCTCTACCCGTCTCCAGGCCATCCTTCAGCGCTTCCAAGATGCCGGCCTGAAGGCAAAGAAGGAAAAGTGTCTTCTCAGCAGACTTCCTGGGCTTCACCGTGGACGTGGATGGCATCCACCCCACACCGGATAAGGTAAAGGCCATCACCAATGCCCCTGCCCCCAAGTCATGGGTGGAGCTCCAGTCCTTCCTCGGACTCTTAAATTTCTACCACCCCTTCCTCCCCTACAAGACAATGGTAGCTGAGCCCTCCAAGAGCTCTTGGATAAAAATGCTAAATAGACATGCCCCCCCCCCACAACAGCTTTCAGTTTCATGAAGGACTTACTGGTCTCCAATGCGGTCCTTGCCCACTTTGACGAGACCCTGCTGGTTGTGCTGGCTTGTGACGCATCACCATATGGAGTGGGGGCAGTCCTAGGGCATCACCTGCCCAATGGCCAAGAGATCCCAGTCGCATACTACTTCCAGACCCTGTCCCTGGCTGAGTGCAATTATGCGCAAATTGACAAGGAGGAGTTGGCTATCGTAGCCGGCATCAAAAAATTTCATGACTTCCTCTATGGGAGGGCGTTTATAGTTGCCATGGACCACAAGCCACTCCTGGACCTCCTTGCTCCAGACCGTCAGACACCACAGATGCTCTCCCTGTGAGTTCTGTCGTGGTCTATCTTTCTCACCAGATACCAGTACTCACTGGTTCATTGCCCCGGCAAGTCCATGGGACATGCGGACGCCCTTTGTCGTGCGCCTGTGGTGGGTCTGGCAAGACTCCTGACACTTCTGGCATCGCTTAACTCAATCCTCAATTTCCCAGACCAGCCCTGGCCACCATACGTAGCTCCTGGCCAGCGCTTTCATTCACACCATGCCGGGGTGTGTCTCGTGCAGAGTGGTGAGCACTCGCACAGCAGAGGGGGCATAATCACCCAGTTTTCCCAGAGCACCACCCCTTGAGCAAGGACAGGTTGTCCCGCCTGGATGAGTAAGTGGCAAATTCTGGCCCCAGGCTGTGGGGCCAACCCCTCCCCATCCAGTTTAAGACCCAGGACAAGGTGTGATCCTGGGCTGTGTGGTGGGAAACATCTGCCACCTGGATGGACTGGTCTGGCAGGTCCTCAAGAGCAGCAATGTGGTGCGCAGGACCCAGGTCCGGGTCACAGGACAGCAACAGAAGACAGCTAAGGGCATTGGCGTGGTCCATGGCTTTGCTGGAGTGGTGGACCAGTGCATATTGGTAACTGGCCAAGAAAATGGACCAGCAGAGGACCCTGGGGGACAGCATTCCAGACATCTCCTGGCACACCACCTGAGACTGCACCCTTTTCTGGGTCTTGGACTGGGTGGGGAGGGGGTGGCTCAACAGCCTGGACCCAGAGTTTGCTGCATACTCCACCCAGCACAACAAGTTTTCCAGCCACAAGGGGTGTCTGCTCCGGGGCTTGCAAGTGGCGATCCCTGATCCACTCCATGAGCAAGTGCTCTCGGGCTTGAACAAGCATCATCTGGGCATTGTTCAGATGGAGGCCCTGGCCTGCTGCTATGTGTGGTGGCCAGGGCTGGACAAGAACATTGAGAACCAAGTCCGCAGGTATGGGAAGTGTCAGGATTCCGACCAGATCTGCCTCATGCTCCAGTGGAGTCCGTGCAGAAGCCATGGTTCCAGCTCCACCTGGATTTCACGGGACCAGTCCAGGGTCAGCTGTTCTTCCTCTTGGTAGATAGCTACAGTAAGTGGCTAGAGGTGGTCCCAGTAAAGACCACCTCCTCAGAGGCCACCATATGGGCCATGTGGCAGATCTTTTGTACGTATTGCCTCCCTGATACGCTGGTGTCTGACAACGGCACAGCATTTACCTCCACAGAATTCCAGTGCTTTGTGGAATGACACGGAATCCGGCATGTGAGGTCCACCCCTTTCCACCTGGCTATCGATGGCCAAGTGGAGCACATGGTCCAAATGACCAAGGAAGCTCTGCGGCGCATGGACAGACGGGACTGGGAGTTCAAGCTGACAGCCTTCCTCTTCGGCCAGTGTACAACTCCATATTCTTCCACAGGATGCAGCCCAGCCAAGCTCCTCATGGGTGCCACGAGGGTTTTTTCCCAAGGATCCCGTATACATGCGCAATTATGCCCGGGGCCCTGCCTGGCTGCCAGGGAGGATCATCAGTGTCACCAGACCTCTTTCCTATGAGGTCACCGGCAAGGATGGACAGATCTGGAGATGACATGTGGACCAGCTCTGCCACCGGCTCCAACCCTTCATTCCTGACACCACAGGAGACAATGAAGATGACGCTCCCAGCCCAGGTGTCAGAATCTGTCAATTCAGTCAATGTAATCTTGCATGCATACTATGTAACCTTATAACCATTATGTATTGGACCTGTATTAATCCTGTTTTGGTCGGGAGGGTGACAACCCTTGAGGGTGAGAACAAGGAGGCCTCTCATCCCTGCCTCCGCATTCCAGCTGCCCCGGCAGTAACTTCAAGGGGAGGACGGCTCTCATCTCTTATCTATGCTAAAGAACCTTGGAGCCATGAATTGTTATGTGAACTGAGGGGTCTGGATTGAGAAGGGAAATTTACTGCTTAACACCTCACTTTTTTCCTGTGTGAACCAAACGGTCAAGACACCTTTTTGCCCGCCAATTTTCCCTTCAGGGGATTGGCTACCTATGGGTAATTCAAACTCCTTGGAATGGTATAATAGACCCGCTTGTATTATTTGCCTCATCTCTGACAATAACCCGAGATGCTGTACTAATGTAGGAATAGGTAATAAAGAACTGTGGTTAAACAACCGAGATCTGATCCTTGACTACTTTGAGCAGGACTCTCACAGATTGTCAGAGATCTGTGATTGGGACTCAACCGTTCCTGACCATGTCAGAAGACGACCTTGTCCCCCTCAAACCTACTACTCCAGAGGAGGTTCCCGTTACCCCGGCGGATCCGGGGAACGGGGGTGGTGGCGGCGGAGGAGGACCCGAGGTGCCGGTGACCACGAGCCAGGGGGCTTACTACATTCCGCGCCGCCCGATTACCCATCAGAACGTGACCCCCCAGTACGCATGGAGCCACTTCGGGGGCCGACCCGTGAGTTCGTGGGTGCACGACAGGAAAGGGGTGAGAGTTTCGCTCACCGGAGACCAGCCCGATCGAGGGAGACCGAGCTACCTCGGAGACGACCGCGAGCCGATCTACCGTGGAGGGCCGCGTCGCCCGCCTCCCGAAGAGGAGGGACTGGATCTGTATGGGCCCGATCTGTATCGCGAGGAGCAGACGGTCCCGCTGGATCAGATGATGGGAGACCTACGGCTTCAACTCACCACCGAGCTCCGCGAGTTGGCCCTCGATCTCCAGCACCAATTTCGCGACGCTATGGTGGCGATGCAAGGCGCCCTCCTCGGTCAAGGAGTCGGAGCCCCCCCACAGCCGCAGGCACCCGGAGGGGTTCCGGCTCAGCCGCAGGCGCCCGCTCTACCGGCGCAACCAGCCCCGCCGGTCGTCCCAGCTCCAGTTCCGGGGCCCGTTCCCGTGCCGGCCCCAGTCCCGGCCGCGCCGGCCGCTCGCCCACCCCCTTCCGACCCTTTGACGACTACTTTCGATGGGGACCCCGAGAAGCTGCGTTTCTTCACGCTGGAGATCGGGAGATTCCTGGACAGTTGGGGTCACCTCTACCCTACCGAGAAAGATCGCATCGGCTACATCGGATCCAAGCTGAAAGACACCGCCAGCGATTGGTATGTGAGCCTGCACGACAACCCTGGCCCTGAGTTGCGCTCCCTGAATAATTTTATGTGGGCCCTCCGGCATCAGTTCGAGGACCCCCTGGGTGAGGAAAAAGCCAGAAACCAACTGAGGAAGCTATTTCAGGGGAGGTCGTCAGTGAGGGAATACACTGACAAGTTCCGGCGCATCGCTGCCAAGATCCATGGGTGGCCGGAGGAACTCTTCATGGAGAAGTATTGGGAGGGCCTGAACCCGGAAATCTACGAGACCGTGTTGTTAGGGGGTCGCCCGGGCACACTGAACACCTGGATGAGAGCTGCCACCGACATGGAGGAACGCTTCGCCCTGATTAAGATGGGAGCGTCCGCGACGGCAGCCAGCAAAGCAGGTCCCCGAGCGAAGCCCCGATCCAATGTGCAAGACGTACGTGATGCGAGGTTTCGACAGGGGTTGTGTATGAAGTGTGGGGAGAGTGGCCACTTCGCCTCCGCTTGTCCCAGAGGAGGGGGGAAGGGCCCGAAGACCTCAACTCCCGGAGCGGGGAGCACCCCCACCCGAGGGAAAACTCCAACGAAGCCCCGGGCTTTACAGCTGGAAGGGGTGGCGAGCGACCAGGGAGAGCTGGAGCTGATGGAAGCACAGATGTCGGGAAACTCCAACGGCCTGCAGTGAGCGGCGCAGAGCTGCAGGTCCCCCGCCAAGAAGCGCCATCTCCGGTGAGCATCCCTGGCCCCCTGTTATATATGGTAGTGACGGTGGTGACCCCTGGATCAGGGACCCACATGAGGGTTCGCGCTCTAATTGACTCTGGGTGCGTGCGAGACCTAATCAGCCCCCTGGTAGTGGAGGGGTTGGGACCCAAAGTCACCCCGTTAGCAGAACCCCTGAAGTTTACCCAGATGGATGGGTCGGAAATGAAGGAGGAGTGCATAGCAGAGACTGAGAGCTTGATTTTGGGAACGGGGGAGCATTGGGAGAAGCGAGCTTTTGTCATCACCCCGAACGCCCAGTTCCCTATGGTGTTGGGCAGCCCTTGGCTCGGGGCGCACGACCCTTACATAAAATGGAGCGAGGGGAAGATTTCGTGGGTAGACGAACGCTGCCAGAGCCACCGGTGGGACCCCGGATGGGGCCCTGGACCTCCGAGCCCGCCTCCCCCCACGCCCGCACTCGCCCTCGCCCCTGCCATGGTGCCTAAAGAGTATAGAGACTTGCTAGGAGTGTTCAGTGAGACCGAGGCGGACGAGTTGCCCCCCCATCGACTGTCGGACTGTGCCATAGAGCTCCTCCCAGGAGAGAAACTCCCGAAGGGTAAATTATATTCCATGAGCCCGGCGGAACGGGAAGAACTGCGGAAGTTCTTGGACAAAAACCTGGCAAGGGGGTTTATCCGCCCCGCCAAGTCCCCCTTTGCGGCGCCCGTGCTGTTCCGAAAGAAAAAGGATGGAGGCTTACGACTGTGCACTGACTACCGGGGGCTAAACGCAGTCTCCACCTCTAATGCCTACCCCCTCCCGTTAATAAAGGACCTCTTGGCGGAGGCGGCCAAGGGGAAGATTTTTACCAAGTTGGATCTACGAGATGCCTACTTCAGGGTGCGCATAAGGGAAGGGGATGAATCTAAGACTGCCTTTAACACCCCCTTGGGGCAATTTGAATACCTAGTGATGCCGTTCGGCTTAAGTGGCGCGCCCGGGGTCTTTATGAGTTTAATCAATGAAGTGTTGCACAAGCACCTTTTTAAGGGCGTGTTATGTTACATAGATGATATCTTGATCTATTCTACTGATAAGAATGAGCATGTGACTTTGGTCAGGGACGTTCTTTCAACTTTATTGAAAAACCAGCTTTTTGTGAAGCTGTCTAAGTGCGAGTTTCACCGTGAGTCCGTGGACTTCCTAGGCTACCGCATTTCTCAGAAGGGGTTGGAAATGGACCCGGGGAAAGTGGAGGCGGTGGTGCAGTGGGAGGCTCCGCGAACAAGAAAGCAGTTGCAGAGCCTCTTAGGATTTTGTAACTTTTACCGGACCTTCATCAAGGACTTTGCTAAAGTCACCCTTCCCTTAACGGACTTGTTGAAAACCAAGGGGAGGGGGCCCGAGGCAGGAAAGCCAGGGGAGAAACTGGCGTGGAATGGGGAGTGCCAGAAGGCGTTTGAGGCTTTAAAAACTCTTTTTACCTCTGAGCCCATTTTGGCCCACCCGGATGAGACAAAAGACTTTATAATCCATGTCGATGCCTCGGATGTAGCCATGGGGGGGGGCCATTTTACAAAGTGACTCGGAGGGGAAACTGCACCCCTTGGCTTACATTTCAAAAAAGTTTAACGAAACAGAAAGGAACTGGTCGGTGTGGGACAAGGAAGCCGCGGCCATTAGGTTAGCGCTCACTACGTGGCGCCATTGGTTGGAAGGAGCGCAAACTCCGTTCGAAATATGGACTGATCATAAGAACCTAGAGGCTTTGCGCACGCAGCGGTCCCTCAACGCCAAGCAGCTGCGCTGGGCTGACTTCTTTTCCAAATTTAACTTTGTGTTAAAACATTTTCCTGGGAAGGCTAACTCCCTGGCAGACGCATTGTCCAGATTGCCCCAACATGAGAGTGTGAAAGAAGAGGTATTCGATTCCATGTTCTCCCCCCAGCAGCTGGGAGGGGCGGTTGTCACCCGGAGCAAAACAAAGAACGCCGAGCTAACCATAGGGAGCTGCCAGTGGGGGGGGGAGTATGCCCCCGAAGAAATAGAGGAATTGGAAACTGTGGGAGAGTGTTCCAAAAGAGAGGACCATTGTTGGCTACATGGGGACAAACTAGTGGTGCCTAAGACCAAACGCAAGGAAATCTTGCTAAATTGTCACTCCTCAAAGCTAGCCGGGCACTTCGGTTTCCTAAAGACACTTAATTTGATCCAGCGTCAATTCTGGTGGCCGCGCATGCGCCGAGATGTCTCGGACTTCGTCTCGGCATGCCAAACCTGTTTAATGTGTAAAAAACGGGGGGGAAAAGTCCCAGGATTGTTGCACCCCCTTCCCACTGCTTCAAGACCCTGGGAAGACATAGCCATGGATTTTATCACCAATTTGCCCCCCTCCAAGGGAAAAACTGTGATTTGGGTAGTGGTTGACACTTTTTCTAAACAAGCCCATTTCACCCCCTTCAAGCAATTGCCCACAGCCAAAGGGATGGCTAAAGCTTTCTTCAACCACGTGATAAAATTACATGCTTTTCCGAAGAGGGTGGTATCTGACCGCGGAAGTCAGTTCGTTGCCACCTTCTGGCGGGAGCTTTTGAAATTAATGGACATAGAACCTGCCTTAAGCTCGGGTTACCATCCAGAAACCGACGGCCAATCCGAGCGAACTAATCAAATTCTCGAGCAATTCCTAAGATGTTACACAAATTACCACCAGGATAATTGGGTGGAATTACTGCCCTTTGCAGAATATAGCTACAATAATGCAGTGCATTCCTCCACTGGGGTCTCACCTTTCATGGCAGTGGGAGGCTTTGAAGGTAAACCACTCCCTACCCTTAAGGAGGACCCCCAGACCCCCCCTTCGGATTTTAAGAGTTGGTGGTCCGGCCTCCAGGACTCCTGGCCATTAATTGGGAAGGCCCTGGACCATGCCAAAGAGGACTACAAGAAATATGCGGATCGAGGGCGAGCACCGGGATGGGATCTTCAACCCGGGGACTCCGTTTACCTCTCTACTAAAAATATCCATGGGCTGCAGCCCAGCAGAAAATTGGGATGGAAATATGTTGGACCTTATAAAGTGCTACGTAAAATCTCTGATGTATCTTTTGAACTGGAACTGCCTAAATCACTGAGTTCTGTGCACCCTGTGTTTCATTTCAGCCTGCTGAAGAAAGATCCTGGGCCGAATGCATGGCATCCAGTTCCTCCAGCTCCTCCTCCACTGATGAAGGAGGGGAGTCCACACTACGAGATAACTGAAATCCTTGACTCCAAGATGAAAAGGGGCCACTTATATTACTTAGTTAGATGGTTAGATTTCGGCCCGGAGCACAATGAATGGATTCGTTCTGAACATGTTCATGCCCCCAAGTTGACTAAACTGTTTCATAAAATGTTCCCTGAGAAAGCTAGGTGAAGAGAATTATGGGGAGGGCAGGGTGTCAGAATCTGTCAATTCAGTCAATGTAATCTTGCATGCATACTATGTAACCTTATAACCATTATGTATTGGACCTGTATTAATCCTGTTTTGGTCGGGAGGGTGACAACCCTTGAGGGTGAGAACAAGGAGGCCTCTCATCCCTGCCTCCGCATTCCAGCTGCCCCGGCAGTAACTTCAAGGGGAGGACGGCTCTCATCTCTTATCTATGCTAAAGAACCTTGGAGCCATGAATTGTTATGTGAACTGAGGGGTCTGGATTGAGAAGGGAAATTTACTGCTTAACACCTCACTTTTTTCCTGTGTGAACCAAACGGTCAAGACACCTTTTTGCCCGCCAATTTTCCCTTCAGGGGATTGGCTACCTATGGGTAATTCAAACTCCTTGGAATGGTATAATAGACCCGCTTGTATTATTTGCCTCATCTCTGACAATAACCCGAGATGCTGTACTAATGTAGGAATAGGTAATAAAGAACTGTGGTTAAACAACCGAGATCTGATCCTTGACTACTTTGAGCAGGACTCTCACACCAGGTCTCAATGAGGACAGAGATCAAGGCACCAAGAAATTTGGGTGAGATCGGAGGTGTGGCTCCGACCGGAATAAAAGAGGGCTCTCAAGCCCAGGTTGGCATGCTTCATTGGACCACCTAATAAAGAGCTGGATATGAAATCATTCCCACTGGTCTCCTGACTCTGGTACTTTTCAGTCAAAGAGGACTCCCTTCTCCTTTCTTATCCTCTGGTTTATGAACATTCAAAATTTTATGCAGCATTAGAGATGGAAGGTAGTGGAATAATGTAAACCCTGGTAAGAATTGCCTCCTAGATATTATAGGTCTGCTCCACAAATGAGTTTTTAAAGTATGTGTGCAGCCAGCATGCTTTAATTGTATGCCTCAGACTTGAGTGTAAATATAACAAGCAGGTGTTTGCAAACATGCGTATCATACACTTGTACTCACCAGGGAACCAGGATTGGCTGCAGCTCCCCGTGGAGCTTGCAAACTAACGTGGTTTCCTGCCATGCACTGTGTGAAACAGCCCTCGAGAGATAAATATTTAGTTTTCAGTCTAGCTTTTAAAAAATGTGATGAGAATAATGAATTTTTGTTATCCTAATACATATGAAGATGCACTGGCAAATTAGAAAGTTTATATAAAAGAAGCAAATTTATATGCTTGCCCTTTTAACATTTGATTTCTTGCAGAAATAGATTTGGTCTGCTTTGAGCCAAGGAAAACTATCGCCCTTCTGCTTTTGGATTAGACACGTTGTCACTGAAGTCAGACACGATTTTACTGTGTGCATATTCTCTGTGGTCAGGGGTTATTTCGTAGGAAAAGGGGTTCAGGAGCTCATTAGCATAACTTATTTGCACATGCCACACCGGAAGTGTGTCAGAAGGTATCACCCACCCCTGCTCTCTGCCTTCCCTTCTCTAGTTGACATGGGGTAGTTGGAGAAGGGCAGGCAGGGAGCCCAGGCATGTTTAAAATGCCTTTCTTTCCCTCCTCCTCCTTTCCTATCTGAGCTTCTCTGCTACTGCGGAGAAACTCGGAGAGGGGAGTAAAAGTGTGTGTGTGGCGGGGGGGGGGGAAGGGAATCCAGGGCTTCTGCCTGACAGAGGGGCAAGCACACCAGCCCCTCTGACAGGCAGAAATGCCTGAGTTCTATTCCTTTCCCCCTCTCCCTTCCCTTTGCCTCCAGGCAGGGCAAAGGAAAGGTGGGGGGAAGGACCTCAGGTGCTTCTGCCTGACAGAGGGGCTGGTGTGCTTGCGGCCAACCTGGGTGCTCTCCAAAGCCCCCTCCCCACCCCGAAAGCAGTCCCCGCCAGACTGCCAGACTCTTTGCACCCACTCCACCCAATCAAACCACCACCACCACCCCGCACCAGCCAGGCTGCCTGTGGCCTGAGCGCCCTTGGCTCTCCCATCCAGCCCACCTGATCAAGCACCCGCTACCTCACTGCACCCCCACCAACTTACCGTGCCTTCTGGTTGGTGGTGGCAGTGGTGGCAGTACATGCTGCTTCCTGCTCCTCCTGGCCCATCTGAGGGCTGTTGGGAGCTGGGGACAGGGCTTGCCACTCCTGGGCTTGTTACTGCTGGAATGGCGTTCCTGCTCATTCTGGCTGGAAATGAGCCCTGTGGTTATTTTTGAAGATGGGTTTGCTGGGCCAGCCCAGCCATTAAGCAGCATCAGGTGTCTTACCCCAAGCAGCCAGTTTTAGGGTACCCTTAAGGGACAGCAAACTGTCAAAGGGAGGAGAATGCCATTGGCATTTATAGCTTGAAGTTTCAGCATATTTTGGATTGTTTCTGTGGTTTTGATTCTGGTTTCACACATCATTCCTTTTGGACATGTTGCTTGCTGGAAGAATCTTTTATAGACATATTGGTATTGGAGCCACTTAGAGTTTATCCTAAAGCATGGCAAGGTTTCTTACCATAAACTGGCAATTACTGAATGTTCTGGAATTCTTTGCCAGCTAGTGTGCAGGATAATGAAATAGAGTAGGAATGCTTGCTGTGCTTAGGGATGTTCAAATTCAAGCTCATATTTGAAAGCACGCCAGGCTTGCACATTCCAGTGCTCAAAGTTTAGGAAATGACATGAACATCCTCTGCATTTGATTCACATCACCCCTGTCTTTTAATACTGCTTTTTTTAAAAAAAACAGCGAAATGAATAATTCTTCAGCAGCCATTGAAATATGGGCTGAGGTACTTAGCCCTTGGGGACAAAGAAAAAGTTGCCTATTTAATTGACAAGAAACAAATGTGAAATACCATGACATTTAATCTAAATTGGTGGATTTATTTGGATATTAATGGAAGAACATCAGAAGAGCCCTGCTGGATCAGACCAATGGTCCATCTAGTCCAGCATCCTGCCTCACGCAGTAGCCAACCAGTTCCTCTAGAGGGCCAAGAACAGGGCATAGAGGCTGAGTCCTTCCCCTGATGTTGCCTCCTGGCACTGGGACTGAGGGGTTTAGTGCCTCTAAATGTAGAGGTTACTCTCGGTTGCCATGGCTGGTAGCCACTGATAGACATATACACCATGAGTCTATCTAATTTCCTTTTAAAGTTGTTTATTCCTGTGGCCATCCCTTCATCCTCTGGCAGCAAATTCCACATGTATGGATATCAGCTTGTTTATTGAATGGGATTAGCAGGAAATTTGTGGGACTGCCTCTAATTGGCTTTGAAGAAGTCCTTTTTCTCTTGTTTCCCACTATATTAAGCAAAAGGGGGGGGGGGCTTATGTAAACAGACCTGGTTACAGGAGACTGGTGAGGTCCTCTTAACTAGGATGGCAGGCTGTGACTAATACATCATGGACAAGCACCCCGAGGCATCTGACGATAAGCCACTGTTGCAAAACTAGTCCCACCACTGACTCAAATGGATGGGTGGGTTGGGGATGGGATCAGCATCAACACAGCTCTTAGCTGCTGGAACCACATAAAAAGAGGATGGGGGAGGGAATGGCTCTCTCCTCAATGCCTTTCTTGTTAATTCCAATTTTTATTTATTTATTTGTTAGTTAATTAGTTAGTTAAAAATTATATTCTGGCTTTCCTTTTGGTTCAAGGCAGCTTACAATATTATGTCATGTGCTGGATGTGTTCGATTTGACTGAAATTGGGTCTGAATGAACAAGGGTTTACTTTTTCAGAGCATTTTCAGGATCAGGATCTAATTTTTAGTTATTGTGTTTTTGGCCTTTAGCCATATACCCATTTGCATAGCATGTAACGGGCAGAATCATCATCACTGTGCAGGGTTAATAGTTTAATGTGACCTTCCAATTAATCATATCAGTCATAAAAATAGAGATAACGGAACTAATTTCTGATGTTTAATGTATTTTGCCAGTGGATTTGCATCCTGACTGCCTCTCAACTAAATATTTGAACCTTGTTGAGATATTAATATTTGTGGGCACTTCTCAGGCTTATCCTCATAATGAGATTTGTTTTGGAATCCGTTTAATTTATTCATCCTGCTGTTTATTTTTACCACCCTTCTGTCATCATTACTTCTGCTTTAACAGTTTATTCTGAAAGACTGGGATTTTAAAATATGCATAATGTTAAGAAAAGTAGCTCAGCTACGCTGCTAGAACACGATGTGACTGTTAGGTTAAGTAGCTCATTTAGCAAATTAAGTTAAAACAAATTAGGTTATTGTCATATTACAGCTTCAGCTCGGTGGGGCCTTGTCTACAGGTCAGGCTAAAGATTCAGTGAAACTCAGGGCAGAGAGCTGGTCTGCTCATGACTTTTGTGGAGGGGATTGGCATCATGGGGTGATTCATCCACCCCCAGGGGTATCTTGAAGCAGAACTGTCCACAGAGATCAGCGCCATGATTTCCAGGCAGTGGGAGCATATGGCAGCCAATGTGATTGAGGCTGGTATTTTCTTCTTGTTAATGTGACCTTCTAAATGTTGAACAATAAATATGGTGGACAAGGATCCAGAGGACTGAAAATGCCAGTTGTCCAGAAATACTGCCAACTTCATGACCTCTGGTAGGAGATGATCCAAGAATGTCTGACCCCTGATACGAGCCCTTTCCTCTTGATTCAAAGCAACAGTTGGTTGGGAAAGCTTTGGACACACAATGTGATTTTGGATTCTGACTATTAACATGAAAGCTTATACCTTGAATAAAACGTTGTTGGTCTTAAAGGTGCCACTGGATTCAAACTTTGTTCTATTACCATGACAGTGTGAGAAGACACAGGGAAGCAGCTTGAGTGTTGCTTCAGAAATATATCAGGGCCCCAGAAACTGTATGGAAAATATGTATGCATTGGCTGATTAGAATTAAGCAGCCAGTTGGTTAGATTAGTTTTTAATGTGCATGTTTTATTTTGTTAATGGACTGTTATGTTTTCTGTCCTTGCAACTTGTTGCACTGTTGCCGTAGGTCCAAAGAAATAAGATGGGATGTAAATATTTGAAGCAAACAAACAAACTATTAATGTTTAAAATTATTGTTCTCTATCTTGTATGCCATGTCAGACAAAACCACAAATTCTTTTTTTGAAAAAAAAATATGGATAGAAAAAAGATAAACATACAAATTGTAACTTTTTGAGCAAAACAGCAAATTTCAACAATCAAACATGAGTGCAGAAGAGTAGAAGTAATTTGTAGGTAATACGTATACTTTAGCATGTACCATGAACTAAGCCAACTTTTATTTTAATGGAGTGTTTTGTAGAATATCGCAGAAGAGTGGAAAGTGTTGGGGTCAAAAGTGGAGCCAAGAAGCATAACTAGGATTCTGTGGTAAAAGGCCGTGTTTCATCATACACTCCAAGAATGGATACCAGGTGCATACAAAATGGAAGGAGGTCGCATCAGAAGAGGCACTGTAAGGTTTCAGAGAGTTTGTGATTTTGTCTGTTATAAACTGCTGCCAGACCCCCTCTCTCCATTGATCTAGTGATGGGGGGGACCTTGACTTCCAGGATGCCAAAACCACAAATTAAAGGAATGTACCTCTTTCTCCATCAATAACAATAAGATTGCATCAAGGAATCACCAAATGAACTGATGTAGCATAATGGCTGGGACAATGAGTTGTGAATCATAAAGTCCCCAGTTTGAATCTCACTTGTGCCACTCATTGGTCTTAGGCAAGCAGTTTTCTCTGAATGGTAGCCTCTCTAGCCAATATGGGGATAGTTAAGGATTGCAAGGTCCTCCCTAGCCACTGGTGGGGGACAGGGGGCTAGAGTTGCCAGCTTCAGGTTGGAAAACTCCTGGAGATTTGGGGGCAGAGCCCGGATAGGACAGGGACTTCAGTGGGACACAATGCCAAAGAGTCCACCCTCCAAAGTATCCATTTTCTACAGGGGAGCTGTCCTCTGTAATTTGGAGATGAGCTATAATTCCAGGGGATCCCCAGGTCCCACCTGGAGGCTGGCATCCTTTGGACAATTGTACTCACCTAACATACAGGGTTGTTAGAAGGAGTACATCAGAGCGATGCAGATGAGGCATGTTAAACACTCAGATGCACTAAACAAATGTGATGCATTATAATATAAATCTGACCCAAGTATTCTCTTCGGAATTGTGGTTTGGGGTTTTTTGTTTTTGCTTTTGGCTATATTAGGATTTCTTCGTTTTGTTTCAGACTTGGCAACGAAGATATTAAATATCATACAACTTGGGCTATTTGTAGTTTTTCCTAGTACATTTCCATGTCTTTGCACAGGGCTCGTAGCCCTTGGTTACAACACAGCATCTGCTTTAAAGTGCAGATCTAACTCTCTGGGGGTTTCTCTAAGATTGTAGCACAAAAAAGCCATAAGTTTTAAGCAGAGATCTTTCCCCTAAAATGACAAGGACACATTGTTGATTAGCTCCAGGCTAGTTATATTCCATCCCCACTTTTTTGTTTCAGCAACGACTGTTTCCTCCCTTCTTTTTGCATGTATGACTTAAGTTAGAGTTTGCATAATCTAGAGTAGGTAGAAAAGGTGCTAAGAAAAAAAAAGACAGGGAATGATTGCTTTAACCCAGTTGTGGCTAAGAACCAGATGCCACAAGGGAAAAGGTTGAAAAAACACATACTGATTAGACTTTTTAGTTTTTAAAAATAGCATTTTAATGTATTTTCCCCACAAATGTAAGGATGTATTCAGAGAAACCCCCCCCCCCCACATAGACCTCAGCCCTTCTTCCCACTTATGGTTTACCAAAGTGTAGTTTTATCTAAGACCTCCATTTCCTCATCCATTATAAAGAGACCCCAAGTTTGGAGGAGGTCTGTAACTCTGTATTTCTTCATTTCAGAGCAGGCTATGATTGGTAAGTGGAATGTTGTGACAAATGCAAGCTTTGTATACTCACATAGTTGCTGGAATGAAGACTTGCATTACAGCACTAATGAAAGGAAGAAAAATCTCATTAAACCACAAAGGCTTTAACAGAAAGCTTATACTGTGCTATCCAGAGGAACTAAGATGTGACTACAAAACTGAAAGTAAATTTTTGCTGCTCTATCACAGGGCCAAATCATATTCATGCAAAAAAGTTCTATGGGTTTTCAAAGTAGAACTGGCAGCCGTGGAAGGGAGTGTCTGATCAAGGCTATGTCATGAGGGGAAAAGGAATATTAAATCTCTTTTCCCTGTACCATTTCCCCAACATCAGTCATCTCCAGGGGTCCTTTCGTAGAAAAAGAGCTGCAGGAGCTCATTAGCATAACTCATTAGCATAACACATTAGCATATGCCACGTCCCTTGACATCACTGGAAGTATGTCAGAATGGGAATGTCAGTTTCAGCCCCATTATACCCTATGGGCCATTGAAATCAATGGCAAAAACTCATAGGGTATATGAAGGGCTGGAGGAAAGGGGGTTTGAGGGAGAAGCTCCAAACTTGCAGGGTAGCTGCTAACCCAACTGCTCAGCAATTTCGTTGAGGGCCCAGATGTTCTTGTATTGTGGGAAAGGGGGAAAAGTACCTCTTTCTCTACCTGCTCTATCCCATGCATAATCTTATAAACCTTGATCATGTCGCCCCTCAGCCGTCGTTTCTCCAAGCTAAAGAGCCCCAAGCGCTTCAACCTTTCTTCATAGGGAAAGTGTTCCAACCCTTTTATCATTCAAGTTGCCCTTTTCTGCAAGGTTTGCCACTGCCTGCCTCTGTGTAGTGACCCTGAACTTCTTTGGAGGTCTCCCATTTAAGTACTAACCAGGGTTGATCCTGCTTAGCTTCTGAGATCTGATCAGAACAGGCTAGCCTGGCCCATCCAGGTCAGGGCAAAATATGTATGAGGCATAAAAGCAGCAATGGAAACATTGGTTAGGAAGGACTGATAAACAAACATGGTCTTGACTGGAAGTGGGCATCTCAATGTCCGCCATTTCCATGGCTCTCCCAACCACATCTCTGGTTTGGGCCATAAGTTATATTTTTTGTTCAACTGTCTTCAGATAGCTAAACAGGATTTTGTGACTCACTGTTATCTTGACACCATATTTTCATACAGGCGTTTTGTTTTAAAAAGGAAAGAGAAACCTTTCAGCAGTAGGAACAGTCAAAGCACAGCCATTAAAACTGCTTTTTACAAAGTTGCTGCTTCTCTCCATTGTGCGATTCCTCCACTTTCATGATGCAAGAGCATCACACAGGCTAAAAGAATGTCAAATTATACAGGAGTGACAGGGAACTGAGCGATGGCTGCACAGTGTGTCTGAAAAGCTAATGGGGAACAGGAATCCCTCCTCTCTCGTGTCATTTCAAAAGGGTTGAGCTGGCCCAGTATCAAGAGCATGGCACATTAAATGCAAATTTCCACACTGGAAGCTCCTGCCTCCCATCCGCCCCCAGAAGCCATCTGTCTAGCTCCCAGAGAAGCAAGACAAAATTGCAACTCTCTTCCCCTTCACCGTTCCAGAATGAACTGGTCTGATGACAGCATAAGACTACCATGATAAAGCATTTGCAAGTCTGGTGGGTGATGTGCTGCAACCTTGTTAGGCTTGCCAGCTGCTTACTGATGGCAGGCAAACTGCTGCTCTGCTTTTTTAAACCTCCTGCACACCCTCAAAGGAGCAGTGGGGGGAAATGGGGGGGGCATCACCGTGTAGAGCAATTGTCTAGGGCCATAGAGATTGGGGGAATTTCTAGTCCATTGTCTGAACATCTTCCTAGAGCAAGCATTGCCTGAAACAGTGATGTCACTTCTGGATCTTCACTCTGAGGTGATGTCACAGTACCATGTCCCACTTCCCCTCCCCTGCCCCTCAAAGCTTCCAGGATTGCCTGGCAACCCTGTCACAACTGGTGTAGGTAGAAGAGTGAAATGCAGTCACTCAATATACCTGACTAGAATTGGCCATCTAGTCACCAACAGTGTAAGACAGTTAATCCAATGCCTGTGATGTAGATACAAGGTTCTCTTCCACAAGCAATATGCTATCCAGTCATCACAGACTAAAGCATATGGGGCTGGATCCTACAATCTGTCACTGGGAGGTGTGGACAGTCTCCTGTGTTCCTTTCCCCTCAGCAATCCTTTTCAATGCCAGTAAAGTTGATTCCTGGGGTAACAGGGCTTGCACAGACTAACAGCCACTGGGATCCAAAGGCTACAGTGGGGAGGTGATGAAATTGCTCCTTCTGCCTCTTCCACCAGCAGAATTCTGTTGAAGAGACAGAGACAGGAGTAACTTCACCAAAATCTCCCTCTTCACTGCAGCTCCCAACAACAACTCCAGGCATCAAGTTTCCCAAATCAGAAAGGACTGCTGGGGCGAGGGGCATGTGTCTTTATCGCCCACAGACCACTGGATCAAACCCGATGGCAAATTTCCTGCTGCAAACAGAGGAAGCTACCACAAATAGTATAAATTTCGCTCCAGGTTTGTGCACAATAGGGATGGGCATGAATCAGGAAAATATGGTTTAGTTTGGAGTTCGTGGCTGTCCATGGCCCCATAGGCGTCAACTTCAGGGGGGCTGGGGAGCTGGAAGCCCCCCAAAAAACTTTTCCAGGAGGTGCTGAGCCTCCACTGGAGACAATGGACTGTGATGTCTCTGGCCCAGCCCCAGCCCCCCCGGGAAATTGGAATGTCTACGCCCTTGCATGGCCCTGAGAATCCTATTCAAAGGGAATGCAGTCCCTTTAAATGGGGTATGCAGAAAGCCTGAAAAAACAGCTGAGCCCATTTTAAGCTGTCCTGTGCAGTCTCTTTAAATTTTAAAGGGACTGCAAAACAGAGCAAAAAACAGCTGTGTGGTGGGGAGGCATTCCTCTACCACCAGCAGAGCTCTGCTGAAGAGAGAAAGAAGGGGGTAACTTCATCAAAACTGCCAGTGTGAGAGAGCAGCTGTGGTGTAGTGATTAAGAGTGGTGGACTCTAATCTGGAGAATCAGATTTGATTCTCCACTCCCTCACATGAAGCCTGATGGGTGACCTTGGGCCAGTCACAGTTCTCTCAGAGCTCTCTCAGCCCCATCTACCTCACAAGGTGCCTGTTGTGGGGAGAAGAAGGGAAGGCAATTGTAAGCTGCTTTGTGACTCCTTCGGGTAGTGAAAGGTGGGGTATAAAAACCCCAACTCTTTTTTCTTCTTCTCTTCACTGCAGCCTCCTAACAATAATCCCAGGCATCAACTTCCCCAGAATCAGAAAGGACTTCTGGGGCAAGGGGCATGAGGGAGAGATCTAAAGTCCCTTTAAAGCAGAGAGAAAAACAGCTGTGTGGTAGGGAGCTGTTCCTCGCTGTGCAGCTGTTTTGGGCTGACTTCTGCAATCCCTTTTAAGTTTAAAGGGACTGCGAAACTGCACAAACAACAGCTGTGGGGGAGGTGCTTCCCACCATACAGCTGTTTTAGGCTGTCTTCTGCATTTCCTTTAAAGTTTAAAGGGACTGTAAAATAGTGCAAAAAACAGCTGTGCAGAGGGGAGGTGCTTCCTGCCAGGTAGCTGTTTCAGGCTGTCCTCTGCAGTCCCTTTAAACTTTGCTTTGTGGTTCAGTTCGTGCCCATCCCTAGGGCACAATATTCTCACTTATCACTGAGAGGAGGAGAGAGAAACAAAGAAGCAAAAGGCCCAGAGAGGTTATGGGACAGAGCAGAAAAAAATGCATTTTGGCAGTGAGGTGTTGACTGAATGAATTACAGCTTCGCCTTGCCCATTCCTTCCCATACAATTTCCATTGATATTGCTACAACTAAACAGGCTAGAGGCTTAATTAAAAAAAAAAATTAAATGGGGAACTTCAAAAGAGAGACACGACATATTTATGGGGGCTTTGCCCCCGTATGCCCTCTAGCTACTGTCCTTAATGGAGAATTTCTCCAGTGCAGAAGTTAATCCAGTACATGCCCATTAGCCTCAGTGAATTTAGAAGGGTGCAACTCTATTTAAGGACACCAGGCACTTTAAAATATATATTCTGTTATTTCAGAACTTCAAAATATGGAGATAGATAAAGGCAAGGGACATTTTGAGGGGAACAAGCAGGAATGGTATCCTGGGAGTAACAAGCCCAGGGCTAGAGCATCAAAGGCTCACTTCAGAGCCCAGTTCCCTCTATGGTGCATGCTGACGCACGGCAATACTTTCCCCTGCTGCCAGCGCAGCTCCAGTGCACCCAGGTCTCCAGCTCTGAGCCTGAGGAGTGAGTGCTGGGCTTGGACAGCAGCCCCACCCCCTCATTAGTAGCCTTCCAGCTATAAGGAACCCCGCTCCCAGCAGCCCTCACCCATGGCAACGCATGGGGGTCTGCTGCTTGTTCTTGCTGTCGTCTGCGTTGTCCCTCCATGCCTCTTTTCTTTGTGCTTTTGAAGCAGTTTTTCTCCAGGTAGGCTCGCCAGCTCTGAGTTGGGAAATACTTGGAGATTTTTGGGGTAGAGCCTGAGTGGTGGGTCTTGCCTTCTGACACACTTTCGGTGATGTTAAGGGGTGTGGCATATGCAAATAAGTTGTGCTAATGAGTTGTGCTAATGAGCTCCTGCACCTCTTTTTCTATGAAATGACCCCTGGTTAAAGGTAACATCAGGAAATGGAAACAGAAAACAAATTTTAACTGCCACCAAAAAATGTCAGTCAGTTTTGTTCAAAAGTCTGGGGTAATTTGATTTCAGTGCCACCTGAAGCAAAGTTACAGTTCTGAACCCATTGACCTCTGTAGCCTCTGAAGGGTGTAATTCTGTTTAGGGGTGCACTGTTGCATTAGTTGTCTTCCACATAGTGTAGATCATCTGGATTTTGTTTAGTTAATTTCCAAATGCACACCCTGTTAAGCTTTTTTTGTTTCTATCATTAATCCTTTGTCCTTTTGACAAGAGGCTGAAATTGGTGCCAGTTCCTTATTTGTTCTGTATTCATGACTTATTCATGAATCCAACCAAAAACATTGAGGATAGTTAAAAAGCTTTGAACCCCAAAATAGGGTTTGGACCACCCTAAATTATTAGACACGCACATTCAGGGTCTCTGCCCTAGATACATTGACAATGGAGAGGCGGTGGTTAGATTTGGCACCACCAGGGGTCCTTTCGTAAAAAAAGAGGTACAGGAGCTCATTAGCATAACTTATTTGCATATGCCACACCCCCTGACGTCACCGGAAGAGTCAAAAGGCCACACATCCCTGACGTCATCGGCAGTGTGTCAGAAGGCAAGAAGGGAGGGAGGGGGAAGGAAGGAAAGGAACAGGAAGGAAAGGAACAGGAAGGAAGGTAGGTAGGTAGGTGGGGGAGAGAGAGAGAAGAAAGAAAAAGAAAGGAAGGAAGGAGGGGGGAAGAAAGGAGGGAGAAAAAGGGGAAGGAAGAAAGAAAGGAACAGTAAGGTAGGTAGGTAGGTGGGGGGGAGAGAGAGAAGGAAGGAAGGAAGGAAGGGGGGAGAGAGGGAGGAAGGAAGGAAGGGAGAGGGGAAGGACGAGGAAAGGAAGGAACAGGAAGGTAGGTAGGTAGGTGGGGGAGAGAGAGAGAAGAAAGGAAGGAAGGGAGAGGGGAAGGAACAGGAAGGTAGGTAGGTGGGGAGAGAGAGAGAGAAGGAAGGAAGGAAGGAAGGGAGAGGGGAAGGAAGGGGGAAAGGAAGGAACAGGAAGGTAGGTAGGTAGGTGGGGGAGAGAGAGAGAGAAGGAAGGGAGGGAGGGAGGGAGGGACGCCCCTCACCCCACTGGGGCCGGCGTTTCCTCCCCCCCTCTTGCTTGGGCCTGAGTGGCTTCACGCCACTGGGGCCCGGCTTCTTCACTGGAGGGGAGGGAGGGGGCTTCTTCTTCCCGGGGTCGGCAGTGCTCTGCTGCGGCCCTGGGAACAGTGGGAGGGGGGAGGGAAGGGACTTTTCCTTCCCGGGGCCAGCGGAGTGCTGCTGGCCCCGGGAGCAGTGAGTGGGGGAGGGAGGGGGCTTCTCGGGCCTGCGGCGGCCTGCCGCAGCCGGGGAAGAGTGGGCCGGGGGGGTGGGGCTTCCCGCAGCCTGGGAAGAGTGGGCTGGGGGGGCTGGGAAGAGTGGGCCGGGGGGGCTTGTTAAGATCCCGCCCCCCGCCTCCTCTCTCCCAGAGCGGCGCTCCGGCGCGCCCCAGCCCCAACGGAGCCCTGGGCACCACTGTATGTCTTCTTCCAGGGGAAAGTCTCCAGAATGTGAGAATATATTATTTAGGGTGGTCCAAAGATTGTTTTGGGGTGCAGCAAGGCCCCACTTCCGGTATGTCCATTTCTCCTAGGGGCACACCACTTTGGAGCAGCTGGCACAAGAACTGGAATTTCGACCAGGAAACAGCATATGTCATCTCAAAGGGCAAAGTCTCCTGAATGTGGAGGTGTATGATGCATGGTGGTCCAAACCTTATTTTGGGGTGGAGAGGGCATGGAGTTGTTCCAGTTCTTAATTCAAATCTTTTTTGCAATATAGGCTTCTTGGTGGCACTCTAAATAGAAGCTCATGGTGCCAGAATCAATGTTTGGACTGTACACCCCTGTATGTCTTCTTGCAGGGGGCTATGTCTGGAGTGTGCGGATGTGTGATTTGGGGTGGCCCAAAGATTGTTTTGGGGCACAGCTTGGCCCCAGTGTCTGCCTGTGTAATTGTCTTGGGGACTCCCCACTTAGGCCGCACAAGAACCAGACTTTGGACCAAGAAACAGCACATGTCCTCTCAAAGGGCAGAGTCCCCTGAATGTGGGGGGTATTTATAGTGGTCCATACCTTATTTTGGGGTTTATCTTGGATAAACAAATGTTGGGAACATGTTGTCATGGACAAGATAGCAGACTCCATTGAAAAAAGACTTGGTCAGCAAACAAAACTACACTCATCACTAATACATACATGGTCACCCATGATTCAATACATGACAGAACAAAATTATTTACCACCTAACCCACACTATATGGAATGGTTATGATATTAAAACTTCTTTGTTTAGTCTGAACACACACTCCACTCCACAAATGCTAATGATTGATAGATCAATATTAAGCAACTTTAACATAGAAATCAGATAGATGATGTATATAGTTGATGAATTTATCCAAGTTGCAACCTGTTTAAACAAATAGTTTCACATTTAGTCGCTATGTTAATTCTTCTAAAAAAATTTAAGTATAAGTATAACGTTATTGTGTACGAGTTATGTAAATGTGTTTTCAAATATACTTCAATAAAAATTTATTTCAAAAAAATAAATAAAAATAAACTATCCTCAGTGTTTTTGGTTGGATTCACAATTAAGTCACAAATAAGGAATGAATGGAGAACTGGGAGCCAACTTCAGCCTCCTCACCTTGACCATGATTTTCAACAAAGAAGGGGTTGTCAGGCTGGTATTACTTGTCACTACAGCATGGCATGGAGTCCAACCTATTTTGTGGATTACAAAAGCAGTCCAAATATATGACGGTACCGATTGCTTACCAGCCTTCAAGAGTTAAGCATGGCTGGGAAATATGTACATCCATCCTGGGACTCACTAATTTCAAGTGAATGGATCCTGTTGGTTTCTTCAGACTGGATTATCTCTCTGTTAATGCACATGTTCATTTATCATTTAATATCACCATCTAAAACCAATTCTCACATCCTTTTTGACACCCATTGGCATTTATTCAGAACCTTCAGAAATCATTCCTTGCGTCCGATAAATTATTCCATCGAGCAACCTCATGTATAACTAAAATGTCCTTTTAAGATTTTTAGATAGCTCATCTTTAACAGCAAGCTATTGAAACATATGCCTTCATTTAGATCTTAACAATTTTAAGAACACAAAAAGAATAAGTTCCTGTTCTTCCCATTTATATTCCGTTTTAAAGGTATCAGGAATGTATTTTGAGGGGAAATAAAATGTCATCCAAGGTCAAAACTTTACTCCTGGGATCCTGGGGGATTCGAGGACTGCATTAAAACAGCAGCAGCAGCAGAAGCAGCAAGAAGAGCACCAACTGAGATGAAATGTCTTCATTCCTGAACGACTCCATGCATGCAACTGAGCTTGAATTTGTAGTTGATAATATTGGTTCAAGCAGTTTTTAAAATGCAAAATGCTTAAAACATCAGGGAAATCTAACTAATACAGAATATGTCCTGTTGAATACACTCCCCCTTTTTACTAAATGTATAGCCTGATCTCACAAGTCTGTATTAACTGTGGATCTGCAAAGATTTCTCTCTCTCTCTCAAAAAAAAGAATGGCTTAAAGAAGAATTATTATATAGCAACAAGCTATTAACCCCATTCAGAGGTTGGACCATGAACAAATTCTACCAGATCAGAGTGGCTGGAGACATGAAGGGTGTTGACATCTGATTTGTTCATACAGTGTGAACATTTGTATCTGTACGCCTTCATTAAAAATTATACACATGATGCATCCTATGCATATCCTGCATTAACTGCAGGCATGATGCATGTTCCCTGCCCTTTATGAGTGACACACTGTATTCAAAGGGTTTAGGAGCAAGTCCATATCCTGCATTAACCTCTAATGCACAAAGTTGGGCTTATTTATTTATTTAATCTCAGAGTTGGAAGGAACCACCAAGGTCACCTAGTCCAACCCCCTTGCCAATGCTGTATACCATACAGCTATAATATTCCCAACAAGTGGGTATCCAATGGATAATTAAAAAACCCTTCAATGATGATGAAGAATCCGCCATCTCACAAGGGAGACTGTTCCAGTGTCAAATACACATCACTCTCAGGAAGTTCTTCCTCAAATTCAGATGAAACCTCCTTTGCCGTAGGTTATGTCCATATAACCACAGTTATATCTGACTGTGGTTCAGACCATGAATTGTTGGTGGCTAAAATCAGAGTCAAACTATGCAACATCAAAAGGACAGGAACCACTAAAGAAGTTTGACATCACCAAAATTCCCCCCACATAAACAAGTGAGGTAAAAGACAATGAAGTTTACTGGGACAAGTGTTGCAAACAGCTAGAAGAGGACTGCATAAAGCGCCACACTAAGCTTGCATTTATGCAAGTCAAAAAGATTGGAACACCATTTACTACCTGTAAAGGCATTATCAAAAGCAAATAGGGAAAGAACTGCACAATAAAGAAGACATCAAAAACAGATGGCGAGAATACACAGAAGAGCTGTATGCTAGTAGGAAAGAAGCCCAACCTCAGGATTCCAAGGAAAGGGAAGTTGAGGAAGAACTCATGTGGGCAATGAGCCAACTACCAAACAACAAGGCCCCAGGTGTGGACATTATCTCTGTGGAATTGCTGAAGCCTGGACCACCCGCAATCATCAGAGCCCTGTGTCAGAAAATCTGGGAAACCAACACATGGCCAAGGAACTGGGAACACTCAGTTTGTATTTCACTACCAAAAAAGAGAGACTCCAGAGACTGTTCCAATTATCATACAATCACTCTCATCCTTCACATTAGCAAAATTCTGCTCAAAATTATACAACAACGCCTGGCAGCAACCATTGAAAGGGAATTACCAGGTGTCCAAGGCAGCTTCTGAAGGGGGCGTGAACCCCACTGGGAAGGTCCCTAAAGAATAATTGGAAGATGGTGGCGGTGTTGCAGGGAGCTTATGCTCAAGCTCCTGCAACCGATTGTGCTTAAGACCTTGGCACATAATAATAGTAACCAGATGCCCTGGCTGATGAACCCAGAATGGTATGCTGTGGGGTGTAGAGGCATGCTATTCCACTCAGGCAATCCCACCCTGACTGAAGACAGAGCTTTTTGCCGGCCTACTTATGAGAGTTCAACTCTCCTCCACAGACTGGCGTGAGACACCTACCGGCATCGGTGGATGGCTGCCGGCCCCCGGCTCCTTCCTCGCCATCTTGGCGGTGGTGGCGCCAGTGGCGGCCAGGGGCCCACGGACATCGGGCAAGGAACCCAGGGAGGGTCTCCTCTCTCCCGGGGGCTGCTTCGACTGACTAGGGACCTTGCTGGCGGCCTGGCAGATGGCTATGAACCGAAACAACCGACGTTGGCTCGTGAGCCTGAGACAACAGATGGGCTGTGGCTCCAGCAGGTGTTGGGTGGAGGTGGACTCGGTGGCATGTGTGGGACTGAGCTGGTCTGTGAAACAGGCTGGCCCCGATCTGAGTGAGACCTTGCAGCTGTGCCAGGAGAGCTGGACAAGCTGGACAAGTCGGGTGGCCACAGCTGAAGCCGAGCAGGGGGCGAAGCGGGTGCCATGGGGAGAGTGCGGACTGAAGTGCCCTCTGGTGGCTGTTCAATGAAAAACTGAGGAACGTGGAGTGACTGCCTCTTCTCTCCTCCTGCAGCTGCAATATCTGGAGGAGATATTAGACCAGCTGTTGGTAGAGAAAGAGAAGGGAAAGACCCTCTCTTGCTCGCCACATTTCTCTCCAGTGGCTTTGGCAGAGGTGAACTGGAAGAAGATTGAAGCTGCTGGGCAGGTAATAACCTCTGCTGCTGGATGAGGGGGGAGCTATTTATGTTAGAGGGTTTACAAATTGGGTACTGTTCTGGCTGCAGTTTAGCTGAGTGTATAGGAGATTGTATAGTGAATTAGGGTAGGATGACTAGGATGCATTCAGGTATGGATTAGTCGTGCTAAAAGTAGGGTAATTACTATGTAATTGGTTTGAGTTGGTTGCTAATTTGGATCAATTGTGTTAGATTCCCCAGCTTTATATAGTTACTGCCGGGTGATTGGAGTAAAATCAGTAGCAACCATTAGGTTTAGTTTAATTAGTAGGATTTAGATTTAGCAGCACCAGAGCTGCTTGTCTGCTACTGATGCACATACAGGAGGGTCAACGGGCCATAATGTTCAGCCGCCAATGAGGGAAGGGCAAAGAGAAATAAGATGGCTCGGCGCCCTTCCAGCCTGTGACCCATCCCGAAGGTTGTTGGCAGTGGGGCTAGGATAAATAACCCCCCTTCAACATTGGTGTTGCACAATGCCAGGTCGATAAACAATAAGACCAAGGTCCTTCAAGACTTTTTAGTAGATCAGAAGGCTGACCTGGCATGCATGATTGAGACCTGGGTGTGGGACGGGGAGATGGTAGCTCTCTCCCAACTTGCCCCCTGGGGTTCTTGGTCCTTCACCAATCGTGGGGCAGGGGGGCAGAGGGGGAGGAGTGGCAATCTTCATTCAGAAGGCTTACTCCTTCATGGCACTCCCGCCAGTAGAGATCGTGGTCATGGAGTGTGTCGGTCTGGTGTGGGAGATCGTGGAGTGTTTGGCTGTCTGGCTGGTGTACCGACCGCCTAACACACTGGCCAACAGCCTGCTGTCCCTGATGGAGGCTGTATCAGGCTGGGTGTTGGAATATTTTAGGCTATTGGTTTTGGGTGACTTCAACATCCACACCGATGATGCAGCCTCCACTCAGGCAGCGGACCTGGTGTCATCCATGGTGGCACTAGGACTCTCTCAATTCATCATATCCCCCACAAACCGGGTTGGGCACACACTGTGAGGCTTCTGCCCTATGTAGTCAAGGATCAGACCTTTGTTGATGAAACAGAGTTCTTTATTCCTGATTACTACATTACAGGTCCTCGGATCATTGTTAGAGATAAAGTATACAATAGAAGCAGGATTAATATACCCTCCAGTACAATTTGAATTCCCCATAGGTAACCAATCACAGGAAGGGAAAAAACGCGGGCTAAAGGTCCTTTGACCATTTGCTTCCCACAGGAAAAAAGGCAAAGTGTGAAGCTGTAAATTTCCCTTCTTAAACCAGACCCCTCAGATGTATCCATCTTGTGCATAACAAATAACTCGCCAAGGTCTTCACACACCGATAAGAAATGTTCCGTGTCTCCCCCGGCAGGGAGGAAAGGAATGCGGAGGCGCAGAGGGGTGAGAGGCCGATTGTTCTCATGTGCCATAGTCGCCACTCTCCCAGACCAAATGGTTACACTGACCAGACCCACCATGAGCCATAAACCCAGGGCCATAAACAGAGCCAATTGAAACCTAATACATAGTGATTGAGATAACAGGAAGTTACAGATGGACTGCAAAGACAGGTTACATAGGAAGGAGTTATACAAAGCATACAAGCAAACTTTTGTTATAATCTTTAGATTCTGACACTCTGCCACCCGAAAAATCTAATCTACCCTGGCTTATTAGGAAAACGTTTATGGAAAGCTTTAACTAATTTAGGAGCATGAACATTATCTGAAAAAACCCACTCATTCAATTCCGGACCAAAGTCTACCCACTTGACAAGATATAGCAAGCGGCCCCTACGCATTTTTGAATCAAGGATTTCAGAAATCTCATAATGAGGCGCCCCATCAGTGGAGGAGGAGTCGGAGGAGTTGGATGCCACACATTCGGCCCAGGATTCTTCTTCAACAAGCTGAAATGAAAAACAGGATGCACAGAACTCAGTGTTTTAGGCAATTCTAGTTCAAAGGACACATCAGAAATTTTGCTCAATACTTTATAGGGACCAACATATTTCCACCCTAACTTCCTGCTTGGTTGTAGGCCATGTATATTTTTGGTAGAAAGGTAAACAGAGTCCCCTGGCTGAAGGTCCCATCCTTCAGCTCGTCCACGGTCTGCATACTTTTTGTAGTTCTCTTTGGCTTTATCTAAAGTCTTTGCAATCAAAGGCCATGAGTTCTGCAGGTTGGTCCACCACTGTTTAAAATCGGACGGGGGGCCATCTGACACTTCCCCTATGGTGGGTAGGGGTTTCCCTTCGAAGCCTCCCACCGCCATGAAGGGAGACACACCCGTGGAGGAATGCACAGCATTATTGTAACTATATTCCGCGAATGGCAATAACTCCACCCAATTGTCCTGATGGTAGTTAGTGTAACACCTTAGGAACTGTTCCAAAATTTGATTAGTTCGCTCGGATTGGCCATCGGTCTCTGGATGGTAACCCGAGCTCATGGCCAGTTCGATGTCCATCATCTTTAACAGCTCCCGCCAGAAGTTGGCAACGAACTGGCTGCCTCTGTCGGATACCACACGTTTGGGGAAGGCGTGCAACTTGATCACGTGATTAAAGAAGGCTTTAGCCAGTCCCTTTGCGGTTGGCAGCTGTTTAAACGGGGTAAAGTGAGCTTGCTTCGAGAACATGTCAACCACCACCCATATGACAGTCTTTCCTTTCGAGGGTGGCAGGTTGGTAATAAAGTCCATAGCTATCGCTTCCCAGGGACGGGAGGGGGTGGGTAACGGGTGTAGTAGTCCTGGGACTTCCCCCCCCCTCCGCTTACACATTAAACAGATTTGACAGGCAGTGACGAAATCAGACACATCCTTATGCATGCGCGGCCACCAAAATTGCCGCTGGATTAAATTTAGAGTCTTTAGGAAACCAAAATGACCAGCTAGCTTGGACGAATGGCAGGTCAATAAAATGTCTTTTCTCTGTGCTCTGGGCACCACGAGTTTGTCTCCATGGTACCAACATTTGTTGGAATGGAGAGAGCACTCCTCTATGCTCTCTAACTCTTCTGCCTCTTCCGGAGAGTAGTCTCCCCCCCCATTTCTCTGCCCACGACTCTACAGTTACACGCTTGCTCTGACTCCGGGTCGTAACAGCACCTCCCAATTGTTGCGGTGAGAACATGGAGTCAAACACCTCCTCCTTCTGACTCTCGTGTTGGGGTAATCTGGATAACGCATCTGCAAAGAAATTGGCCTTCCCGGGAAAATGTTTGAGCATGAAATTGAATTTCGAGAAGAAATCAGCCCACCGGAGTTGCTTGGCATTAAGGGACCTCTGAGTGCGCAATGCCTCTAAGTTTTTGTGGTCTGTCCAAATTTCAAATGGGGTCTGCGCTTCCTCCAGCCAGTGTCTCCAAGTGGTCAGGGCTAAACGAATGGCTGCTGCTTCTTTATCCCATACTGACCAGTTCCTCTCCGTTTCATTGAATTTCTTTGAGATGTAAGCCAAGGGGTGTAGTTTATTATCAGCCCCCTTCTGGAGGATGGCCCCCCCATGGCCACATCCGATGCATCGACATGTATCACGAATTCCTTAGTCTCATCGGGATGAGCAAGAATAGGTTCTGACGTGAACAGTCTTTTTAGGGTCTCAAAGGCTTTTTGGCAATTATCTGACCAGGCTATCTTCTCCCCTGGTTTTCCCGCTTCAGGGCCCCTCCCCTTGGTTTTCAGGAGTTCTGTTAGTGGGAGGGTGACCGTGGCAAAGTCTTTTAAGAAGGTGCGGTAGAAGTTGCAAAACCCCAACAGACTTTGCAATTGCTTTCTAGTTCGGGGCGCCTCCCATTGCACCACTGCCTCCACTTTGGCAGGGTCCATTTCTAACCCTTTCTGGGAAATACGATACCCCAAAAAGTCTACAGAATCCCGGTTGAATTCACATTTGGATAGTTTGGCATACAATTGATTTTTCAACAATGTGGAAAGCACCTCCCTGACCAGTTTTACATGCGACTCCTTATCAGTAGAATAGATCAAGATATCATCTAAGTAACATAACACTCCCTTAAATAAATGCTTGTGCAACACTTCATTAATCAGGCTCATAAAAACTCCTGGCGCGCCACTTAAGCCGAATGGCATCACCAGGTACTCAAACTGTCCCAATGGGGTGTTAAAGGCAGTCTTAAATTCATCCCCCTCCCTAATGCGCACACGGAAGTAAGCATCCCGCAAATCCAGTTTAGTAAACACCTTTCCCTTAGCTGCCTCCATTAGCAAGTCTTTTATGAGTGGGAGGGGGTAAGCATTAGAAGCAGACACCGCATTCAGGCCCCTATAGTCCATGCATAATCGTAGCCCTCAATCCTTCTTTTTCCTGAATAAAACGAGTGCTGCAAAAGGAGATTTGGCAGGGCGGATGAATCCCTGCTCCAAGTTTTTATCTAGGAACTTTCTCAGCTCCTCTCGCTCTGAGGGACTCATGGAGTAGAGCTTTCCCTTCAGTAGTTTTTCTCCTGGGAGCAATTCAATCGCACAGTCAGACAGTCGGACAGTCGGTGGGGGGGTAGTTCATCCGCCTCGGTCTCGCTAAATACTCCCATTAAGTCCCGATACTCCTTAGGCACGGCGGAGGGCACCAACGTCAGAGCCGCCGCCCGCAAGGGGGCCGGGGGGCCCGATCCCCACCCCGAGTCCCACTTGTGGTTCTTACACTTCTCATCCACCCATGAGATCTTCCCTTCACTCCACTTGATATATGGGTCATGGGAACTCAGCCAAGGGCTCCCCAACACCATGGGAAACTGGGTGTTGGGGGTGATGACAAAGGCCCTCTTTTCCCAATGCTCCCCCGTCCCCACTATCAGTCGTTCTGTCTCGGCCACACACGCCTCTTTCATTTCCGAACCATCCATTTGCGTGAACGTGAGTGGCTCTCCCAGTGGGGTAACTTTTGGGGCTAGCCCATCCACTACTAAGGGGCTTATTAAGTCTCGGGTGCAATTATCACGTTAATCCCCAAAGGTTCAGAAAATTTAGATTTAATAGGAAATTATAGGCCAATATCACTACTAAATGCCGACTATAAGATATTTGCAAGTATACTGGCTGAGAGGTTTAAGAAGGTGTTAAATCAAATTATTAGCAGAGACCAGGTGGGTTTTCTCCCCAAAAGGCAACTGAGGGAAAACATGAGAACTCTAATCAATGCACTGGAGTATTATGAAATCCACCCAGAGAAAGCGGTAGCACTAATGTTTATGGACGCCGAAAAGGTGTTTGACAATCTTTCCTGGAAATTCTTACTGCTTAAATTGAAAAGTGCAAATCCAGGAAACAATTTCTTGCTAATGATAGAGGCAATTTATAAGACTCAATTTGCCAAACTGACAATAAATGGAGATCTAACACAGGAATTCAGAATTGAGAAGGGGACTAGGCAGGGATGCCCCCTTTCCCCTCTTCTCTTTATCTATGCATTAGAATCACTATGTGAGCAGGTAAGAAGTGAACAGGAAATTATAGGTCTTCAATGTAAGGGCCAAAAATATAAACTCTGTGCCTACGCGGACGATCTTATGTTTATTATTGAAAAACCTGAAACCTCATTAAGTACTCTACTAAAGGTAATTGACGAATATGGTCAAGCAGCAGGTCTAAAAATCAACTTACAGAAAACCAAAATAATCACTAAAAATTGTAATAAAGAACTAGAAAAAATAATCCAGTCCACCTCGAATATAAGCATTGTAAAGAAGGTAAAATATTTAGGCATTATTTGTTCAAATAAAATTAGCTCTTGGACAATAGATAACTATAAAAACTGGTTAAAAAAGGTAAGAGGAGATATTAATATGTGGAAAAACTTAAATCTATCCTGGTTGGGCAAAATAGCAGCTGTTAAGATGAATATCCTCCCAAAATTCTTATTCCTAGCTCAAACCATCCCCTTATTGGATAATAAAGCCAGTTTCTATGTAGAACTAAACAAAGTCATAAACCAATTCATATGGCACCCTGGAAAACCAAGGATCAAAAAGAAAGTGCTACAAGATAGCAAGGAAAGAGGGGGAGTAGGTCTACCCGCATGGGAAATATATGGGAAGGCTGCCGCATTAGTATGGGTAAAAGAGTGGGCCAAATTGGATAACCCTAGGATCTTGGCTATAGAAGGCCATGATCTATATATGGGATGGCACGCATACCTTTGGTATGGTAAACAGAAAATACACCAAAACTTTGCCTCACATCCCCTTAGAGCAGCGCTGATGAAGAACTGGCTGAGTACTAGAGAGAGATTCTATGAAAAGATACCCAAATGGGTTTCACCTCTTGAAGCCTTCATCAAACCTTCCTTAATGATGTCCAATAAAAATATAAAATATGGAATCTTACTAGATAATAAAGATAATTTAAAATCTGAGACCCAAATACGAGAAGAACTGAATATTAATCTAACTTGGTTGGAAATTAACCAACTTAAGTCCAGATTTAAAGAAGATAAAAAACGAGGTTTTTACAGCAAGCCGAATAAACTAGATACGGTTTGGCTAAATAGTGACTCTAAATTAATTACAAAAATATATGAAATAATATTACAGGATGAAATGAAAGATGAGGAAGTCAAAACGGCGATGGTTAAATGGATGGAGGACTTTGGTCATACCATAGATATAAACAGATGGTCTAAGATATGGAAATCGATCAAATTCTTAAAGACTGTAAGTTACAAAGAAAATATACATAAAATGTTCCATAGGTGGCATTGGTCGCCAGACAAATTAAATAAATGTTTTGGCACAACTTCGCATAAATGTTGGGTTTGTAGGAAAGTCCGGGGTACACTGTATCATATGTGGTGGACTTGCACAGAAATGAAGAAGTTTTGGTCTATGGTTAAGAAATTGATCTCTGAAATTGTAGGTATTGATTTAGAGTTAGAACCAGAAGCCTATTTATTAAATATGTTAACAGATAATCTGTCAGTGGTTGACATGAAACTAATAACATATATGCTCACAGCGGCACGCATAACAAGGGCTAAAGTCTGGAAGTCTTCTGTTTTACCGGGAAGAGACGATGTAGTCGATAAATTAATAGAATGGGCAGAATTAGATAGAATGAGCTATATGTTAAACTCAGAATGTAATATAAACCCTACTTGTACATGGTCCAAGTTTTTCAATTGGTTGCACTAATGTATTATTATGATGGTTCACCTTATATTAATATGAATAATGTTTCTGGTTGTTTAATTTTATACATTGTTAAAAACCTAATAAAAATGGATTAAATAAAAAAGAAGAGCCGTTTCAAAAGTGCTCTTAAAGAAGTAGCCGTGAAAAAAAAAAAAAAAAAAGTCTCTGGTGCACCCTGAGTCAATTAGGGCATGCACCCGCACATGGGTCCCAGTACCGGGGGCTATTACAGTCACTACCATGTACAGTAAGGGGCCGGGGATGCTCACCGGAGATGGCACGCTGGAGTTGGGGACCTGCAGTTCTGCGCCATTCACTGCAGGTCATTGGAGTTTCCCGACATTTGTGCTTCCGTCAGCTCCAGCTCCCCTTGCTCGCTCGCTGCCCCTTCCAGCTGTAATGCCTGGGGTTTGAACGAGGTCTTTCCTTTACTGGGGGTGCTCCCCGCCACGGGAGTGGAGGTCTTGGGAACTTTTCCGCTTCCGCGGGGGCATGCCGAGGCGAAGTGACCGCTTTCGCCGCATCTCATGCAGAGCCCTTGCCTGAACCGGCTGTCACGGATTTCCTGGACGCTGGGTTTGGGCTTCACCTTCTGGGTAACTTTGGCTTGGGCAGTCACTGAGGTCCCCATCTTGATGAGGGTGAACCTCTCCTCCACATTGGCCACCGCTCTCATCCACATTGCGAGGGACCCCGGCCTTCCCCCTCTCAAGACCGTCTCGTACACCTCAGGGTTCAGACCCTCTCGATACTTCTCGATGAAGAGGTCTTGGGTCCACCCTCGAATTTTGGCCGCTATATGCTGGAACCGGTCGGTGTATTCCCTCATGGAGGACCGCCCCTGGGTCAACTTCCTCAGCTGGTTTCGCGCCTTCTCTTCCCCGAGGGGGTCCTCATAGTGCTGTCTGAGGGCCCACATAAAATTATTCACGGACCGAAGCTCCGGTCCCGGAGCGTTGTGAAGGCTCACATACCAGTCGCTGGCGGTATCCCTCAGTTTGGACCCAATGTATCCAATCCGGTCCCGCTCGGTGGGGTATAGGTGCCCCCGGGCATCTAGGAACCTCTCAATCTCGATGAGGAAAAATCGTAGCTTCTCGGGGTCTCCGTCGAAGGTAGCCGTCAGTGGGTCATTGGGCGCTTGGCGGATCATCCGTTCCACGGGTGCGGGCGCTGGGGCAGGAACGGGAGCTGGGACCTGCACTGGGACCTGCTGTGGTACCTGTTGTGGGACGACCCCCGCGGGAGCTCCCCCTGGGGGAGCTGGTTGCGGCAGGGCTCCCCCGGCTGGTCCTCCAGCCCCACCTTGGACTGGCCGGACTGCTTGGAAGGCGTCTAAGGCATCGCGGAGTTGATACTGCAAATCCATGGCTACTTCCCTCAGCTCTGTAGTGATTTGCAGCCGCATGTCTCCCATCAGACGATCTAGGGCTTGACTCAGGTCTTCCCTGTACAGATCGGGACCGTAGGGCACGCCTCTCTCCTCATCCGGTGGCAGGAGACGCCAGTCGCCCCCGTGGTACGTCTCTCTCTCGTCTCCCAGGAAGCTCGGCCTCCCTTGCTCGGTGTGGTCCCCAGGGACCGAGACGCGCATTCCCCTCCGATCGTGGACCCACGAGTCAACTGTCCCACGGCCGAAGTTGGCCCATGAATACCTCGGTGTCCCAGTCTGGTGAGGGGGTAGTCGCGGGATGTAGTGAGCCCCCTGAGCCGTAGTCACTGGCTTCCCGGGCTCCCCACCGCCGCCTCCAGCTCCGGCACCCTGGTCGTTCGGGGTCACCGGCTCTCCTTCGGTTGTAGGGATGGAAAGAGTACCGTCATCCGACATGGTCAGGAATGGCCAAGTCCCAGTCACAGATCTCTAACAATCTGTGAGGCTTCTGCCCTATGTAGTCAAGGATCAGACCTTTGTTGATGAAACAGAGTTCTTTATTCCCGATTACTACATTACAGGTCCTCGGATCATTGTTAGAGATAAAGTATACAATAGAAGCAGGATTAATATACCCTCCAGTACAATTTGAATTCCCCATAGGTAACCAATCACAGGAAGGGAAAAACCGCGGGCTAAAGGTCCTTTGACCGTTTGCTTCCCACAGGAAAAAAGGCAAAGTGTGAAGCTGTAAATTTCCCTTCTTAAACCAGACCCCTCAGATGTATCCATCTTGTGCATAACAAATAACTCGCCAAGGTCTTCACACACCGATAAGAAATGTTCCGTGTCTCCCCCGGCAGGGAGGAAAGGAATGCGGAGGCGCGGAGGGGTGAGAGGCCGATTGTTCTCATGTGCTGTAGTCGCCACTCTCCCGGACCAAATGGTTACACTGACCAGACCCACCATGAGCCATAAACCCAGGGCCATAAACAGAGCCAATTGAAACCTAATACATAGTGATTGAGATAACAGGAAGTTACAGATGGACTGCAAAGACAGGTTACATAGGAAGGAGTTATACAAAGCATACAAGCAAACTTTTGTTAGAATCTTTAGATTCTGACACACACTCGATCTGATCTTCGCCGCGGGAGTAACAGTGGACCGGATCACTGCTTCGGCAGTACCATGGTCAGACCACTATGCTCTGGGGGCCTATCTGAATGTTCCACCCCGACCCTGTTTAGGCGACAAGCCTATTTTGGCTCACCAACGGAGCCAAATGGACCCTATGCGGCTCCAGATGGCTCTGCGGGATCCAATGCCCTCTGGCGGCTTGTTGGATGAGCTTGTGGGGGACTGGAATAGTTGGCTTTCCACAGCCATTGACAAGATTGCTCCCCAGCACCCTCTGTGCTTTCGCAGTAGGCTTGCACCCTGGTTCACCCAGGAGCTGTGGCATATGAAGCGAGAGCTACGATGGCTAGAGAGACAGTGGAGCCATGCTTGTGATGAAACTACAAGAACATCTTATAGGACATTTATGAGAGCCTATGAGATGGCAGTCAAGGCCGCAAAAAGAGAGTTCTATGCGGCCTTGATTGCGTCTGTGAGCTTGCACCCAGCCCAATTGTTTAGAACGATTTGGTCTTTAACAGTCCTGCCACAGGACAGACCAAATGCTAGGGAATTGGATATCGGCTGTGAGGCATTTGTGAGCTATTTCATGGATAAAGTCTTGATGCTCCACTGCGGCCTCCCCACCACAGTTGAAACAGTGAGTGAACTCGAGACTCCTTGCATGTCTTCGATCCCGGGTTTGGATGGGTTTGGCCCACTCAGTCTAGAGGAAGTTGACAGATTGCTCATGACTGTACGTCCGACCACATGCAACCTTGACCACATGCAACCCTTCCTGGCTCATTAAAGTGGGCCACAAGGGGTTTTGAGGTGCCGTCCAGGAGATTATCAATGTCCCTCTCGGAGGGGCAGTTCTTAGAGGCACTCAAGGAAGCAATGGTCCTCCCTCTCTTGAAAAACCAAATCTGGATTCGGATGAATTGGCTAATTACCAGCTGGTTTCCAATTTGCCCTACCTCGGCAAATTAATCGAGAGGGTGGTGGCAATACAGTTACAGGGCTTTCTGGATGATACTTCCATTTTAGATCCCTTCCAGTCTGACTTTTGCTGGGGACATGGGACAGAGACAGCATTGGTCACCCTTACTGACTACCTCTGATGACATCTGGGCAGTGTGGCAGTATTGCTAGATCTGTTGGCTGCGTTTGACACAGTCAACCATCAGCTGCTGACCTGCTGCCTCACCAACGCGGGGATACAAGGGCAGGCCTTGCAATGGCTCTCTTTCTTTCTCCAGGGTCAGGGAAAAAGGATGGTGCTAGGGGAGCAGCAATCCAGGAGGCACTCACTTGAATGTGGTGTGCCTCAGGGGGCGGGGCTCTCCCCTATGCTATTTAATATCTATATGTGCCCCCTTGCCCAGATTGTCTGAAGGTATGGGCTGGGGTGTCACCAGTAAGCAGATGACACCCAGCTCTATCTGATGTTGAGCGGCCAGTCGGACTCCAGCCTAGAAGATCTGGACCAGGCATTGCACACCATGGCTGGTTAGCTTAGGCTGAGTCAGCTGAAATTGAACCCAGCGAAGATGGAGGTCCTGTGCCTGAGCCAGGGCGGTCAGAGGGGGTCCTGCTTCTGACCTTTGGCGGGGTGCCATCGGTCCCTGTGCCGGGGGTTAGGAGTCTGGGAGTGCTCCTGGATCCCTCCTTAACAGTGGAGACCCAGGTAGCAGCCACTGCCAAGTCAGCCTTCTACCATCTTTGGCTGGCTCTGCAGCTGGTTCCCTTCCTTGACCATGACGACCTTGCTACAGTGATCCATGCGACGGTCACCTCGAGATTAGACTACTGTAACGCTGTCTACATGGGGCTGCCCGTGTTGCAAATCCGGAGGCTGTAGCTGGTGCAGAATGCCGCGGCCAGGCTTGGGTCTCCCTAAATGGAATCACATCCAGCCTGTGCTGGCGGCACTGCACTGGCTGCCAAATTTGCTTCAGGGTGCTGGTACTTACCTTTAAAGCCCTATATGGCCAGGGTCCAACATACCTGAGGGACCACCTTTCCCCATATATACCCCAGAGAGTACTTTGGTCGGGGTCGCAACATCGACTCTCGGCCCCAGGCCCCAGGGAGGCCAGGCTCACAGTGACTAGAGGTAGGGCCTTTTCAGTGGCAGCTCCTGTTTGGTGGAACGAGCTCCCGGGGGAGATCAGGGCCCTGAGGGACCTTATGCAGTTCCGCAGAGCCTGCAAGATGGAGCTCTTCCACCAGGCCTTTGATTAGGAGCCGCCACCACTACCATCATCTCTACCAATCATCGCTATCAACAACAGCAATGAGGACTGGCCCTGAAGGAAGCTCAGGCTGGAGGTCATGCTGAATAGAAAACCCTAGTGCTACATCACTAAGGGAAGCTGTAGGATGCCATCTGAACTTTTTAATTTACTATATCTGCGAGCACTTTAATTGTAAGTTTGTGATTTGTTCTTGTATTTTTATGGTTTTAAATGTTTTATGCTGATCTGGCACTGTGTGCCCCATTGTAAGCCGCCCTGAGCCCGTTTGCGGGGAGGGTGGGGTAGAAGTATGAAAAATAAATGAATGAATGAATAAATGAATAAACTTGTGGCCACATAGCAAACCTGCACTGGATCTTGGAGAAATCTCATGAATATCAAAAGATTATCTACTTTATGCTTCATTGATAATAAGAAAGCCTTTGACTGTGTCAATCATGACAAACTGTGAAGAGCCCTACAAGACCTGGGGGTGCCAGAACATCAGGTCAAGTTGATACAAACATTGTACACAAACCAGGATGCCACTGTGTGAACACCACACCGAGATACTGATTGGTTCAAGACAGGAGTACAACAAGGTTGCATTTTTTCACCTTTCCTATTCAATATGTATGCTGAAATAATCATGTGGAAGTCAGAGCTGGAAAAGTCAAAAATCAGGGTAAAGATCGGATGAAGAAATATCAACAATCTTTGATTTGCTGATGACACAACCCTCCTCTCAGAAACTAAAGAAGGCCTGGAATACCTGATCAAGAAAATCAAAGAAGAAAGTGAGAAGTTTAGCCTCTTCCAAAACATCAAAAAGACCAAGTTCATGACCACTGAGAAGAACAGAAACATCAAAATAACAGTTGACAATGAAGAGATCAAATGTGTGGAAGAATTCACTTTCTTGGGATCACAGATCAATCAAAACAATGAATGTAGTCCAGAAATAAAATGTCAACTCATGCTGGATTGCACAGCAATTATGAGCATGAATTGAATATGGAAGAGCAAGGACATCAGCCTAGCAACCAAATGCTATTGTGTTCCCCATAGCAACCTATGGCTGCAAAAGCTGGACCATGAAGAAGCAAAACAGAAGGAAAATGAATTCATTTGGCCTGTAGTGCTGGAGAAGACTCCTGAGCATTCCTTGGACTGCAAAAGTGACAAACAAGCAAGTATTGGAGCGCATAAAACCAGACATGCCACTGGAAGGAAAAATCACATAACTGCAACTGACTTATTTCATCCATGTCATGTGGAAAAACTCACCAGAAAAAGCAATTATGCTTGGATTGGTTAGTGGCAAAATGAAACCTGGCCACCAAAGAACATAGTGGCCAGATATCATAAAAGTCGTCACCAGCCTGAGCATGGAACAACTCAAAAGAAGCATTACAAGATGGGAACACGTGGAGAGAGCTGGCCCATAGAATCGCCAAGAGTCCAACATGACTGAATGGCTAACAACAGCATATCCATTAGGCCAAGTCCTGTCATTCAACATGACTGAAAACATATCCTCCCCGTTCTCTTCATGCCATCCCTTTAGGTACTGGAAGTAGCAATCATATCACCTCGCAAAGTCTCTTCTCCACATAGGGATTCCCAGCTCCCTCAACCCTTCCTCATAGGGCATGGTCTCCAAACCCTTCACCAGTTTTATTGCCCTACTCTGGACTCCTTCGAGCTTATTGACATCCTTCCTGAACTGAAGTGCCCAAAACCAAACACAGTACTAACTCAATACTGAACTGAGGTCTAAGCAAAGTACTAACTGAGGTCTAAGCAAAGCAGTACACAACGGCACCAACATCTCATGTGACCTCGACACTAAATTTATGTTAGTGCAGCCTAAAATACACGTGGGGTAGGGTTGCCAGGTCTGGGTTAGAAAATACCTGGAGACTTTTGGAGTGGAGCCAGGAGAGGGTGGGGTTTGGGGAAGGGAGGGGCCTCAGCATGGTACAGTGCCACAGAGTCCACCCTTCAAAGCAGCCATTTTCTCCAGAGGAACTGATCTGTCAGCTGGGGATTGGTTGTAAAAGTGGGAGATCCCCAGGCCCCACCAGGAGACTGGCAACCCTGTGGGGGGATTTAAAATCCCCAACATGATAAAGGGAGCACCTTTGTGATTCAAGGAGATCTCCAGGCCCTGCCTGGAGGCTGGCAACCCTAGAAGGAGAGAAGGAAGCAGAAAATGGGGAGGGACTATGGGGTCTTTTGGGAAAGGGAAAGAGATTATGAAAATGAGATGCCTCCTACAAGTCCTTGTGGGTTCACACTTGTCTCTTCGAAAATATATTGTATGGCACTAACCCAGAAGGCCTCCGTGAAAGCAGGAGAGACAAAGTTCACTTCCCTGTTAGTAAACTGCAGGACTGCTGGGCCTATACAAGCTGTCTGAGAATAGGCCAGGACAATCCCGGACAAGAAATAGCTCTAGAGAAATACTGTTGTATTCCTTTCTTTTCAAGCCAAGTCATCTTCCCTGAAGTTCAGTGTTAAATAATAAAACTATTAAGTTAAAAGAAAGTGGGTGTTTGGTTGTTGTTGCTCTAGTATACAATAAAATCTTCCCTGGAACCAATGTCAAACTAACTGGTGGGTAATTTCCTGGGTCACCTTTCCCCCCTTTCTTAAAAATAGGCATAAAATTAGCCTTTCCCCAGTCCTCTGGTACCTCCCCTGTCCTCTGAGATTTTTCAAAAACTAGAGAGAGGGTTTCTGAGATGACACCTGCCAAATCCTTCCACACCCTAGGATGCAGTTCATCAGGTCCTGAGGACTTATTAGTATGCCCCGCCATATTGCTACTTATTCTAAATTAAAATTTCTCTACTTGAGTATTCCCCCCCTTCTCTCCTCACTGTATACTAATTTCTCTACAGGAAAAAGCCGAAACAAAAATAAGAATTCAAAAGCTTGGCCATTTTGCCATCACTCATTAAAACTCACCCATCACCTCCCCTAAAAGGATCTATCATTTCCTTATTCTTCCTCTCATTCCTAACATAATTTTGAAGAAACCAACCTCCTATTGTTACTTACCTCCTTCAATAAATGAAGCGGATTTGGGGCCTTAGCCCTCCTGACCATTCGGCCCTTTGGTATTCTTAGATATTTGTCTCTATCAGTACATCCCTCCTTCCACTCCCTATAGTTAACCCTCTTCAACCTCAGATCGTTAGAAAGCCCTCTATGAAGCCAGTCTCATTTCCTACAATGTCTTCCATTCTTCCTCAAATGAATGGAATACGACTATGCCTTCAGTATCTCACATTTTTAAAAATCCCATCACCCTGAACCCCTTTTCCTTGGAGCCTTTCACTCACAGGTAAGAAAACTTTCACAGCCATGTATTTTTCTTGATTCCCCCCCCCCCCATCTCTTCTTTTTTATTCAAACTACTCAGCTGTATTGAATTCTCTATGGAGAATTTTCCTCTGCCTCATTAGAAGGGAAATGGTAGATGGAACTGGGATACTTAATCCTTCTCACACCAGCAGCTTTTCCTTTGGGACTACTCTCCCTGGCTACTTACTTTCCTTGGCTGCTTTGCAACTACACTCAGTAGCTAGTTCCCTCCCAACTTGGCTCTGAAACAGCACCTGAGGGAACAGGTGAGCTTCAAGTGCTACCCCACCAGTCACCCACTGCTCTCCATCAATGCTTGCAGTGCAACGCCCACACATGCATAAAAATTCTGTTTTATTGCAGAGAGTCCAAGCATGTGCGTGGAGCATTGGGAGTCTGACTGGCAAGGGCATGTGGTGGCCAGGCGGGGAAAGAAAGAGGGTAAGGAATAGCTTTGATGAGGAAGGCCTTGTGCCATAAGTGCCTGTGCAGAACACTGGTGGGTTGGGGGTGAGAGTGCCAGGCAGAAGATGACGGAAAAGGTAAAGAAGAACTGGAGTGTGTGTGGATCTCTGAACCTGCCTATGCCAAAAATGGAATCTTCTTCACCGCTGAGTGACCTGGCTTGGATGTCCTGCTTATCCACTCTGGGTGTGTGCAAAGATGGGCAGGAGGCATGGTTCGCTTTCTCTGTATGCATGCATACTAACAGTGCTTCCTTCCGAAAAGTAAGGGATAATGGCAGCATTATAGGGTTTTGTGACCCAAGCAGGTAGATATCCATAATTCACTAAGGGTCTCCGTATATGGGTTGAAGACCTTCAGTGGCTGTCCTTCATTTTATTGGGAATTATGGGAGAAAACTCCTTTGGGTTCTTCTAAGGAAGTCTGCCTTTCATTAGTAGTACTGTAATGCATGGAAACATCCATCCATTCCCCCCATCCCCTGGAAGTGCTTTTGGATAATAACAGCTTCCATTCTAATACCTTTCATGGATTTTAATTCTTCTTAGTTTTTATACTTTTGTTTTGATTTTCTACTTGCATTTTGTTTTTCTTGTGAGCCCCCTTATATGCCTGGTTCAGCCAAAAAATAGGGGGGCAAATAAAATAAAAATGTCACCTACTTGTAATGGTTTCGAAGTATGGTTATCTGTGCATTTTAAGTGTAACTGTAGCATAACATATATAATCCCAAATCTTCATGAGTGAGAATTTTCAAACAACCACTTTACTGTACCTTGACTAAAACTTGGTAGGTCTCCCCGAGGGCCTGACCACATAGTTTGGGAAGGTAAATCTGATCCATGGGCCCCTGGCTGGTAGTCCCTGTACTGTGGAACTGAAAAGTTATCTTCTCACAATTTCATTACATTTCTCCCATAAGAATTGTAAGACAGAGGCTGCAAATCTGTTCTTTCCCCAAAGGCTCAGATGCCATGCAAAGCAGACACATGCACAGCATAAACATGTTGAGCTGCACTTGGTGCTGATATGTAGCTATTCTCTCTTTGTCCTCATTTCTGAAATCAATGGAGATTATTATTGATGCTGTGTAGGAAAGTGTGTGATTTCCCCCTCCCTCCCCCCCCCCCCAAGATATCTGATGTCTGTACTAAACTTGACAGATAATTACTTTCCTCCACTTCTTTGTTCTTTTTGCTGATTTTGATAAGGGGGACCCATATAGTAATCAAAAATATTAAAAAATGGATTAGAATCATTATATTTATCTGATTGTGAAACAGCTCGTGAAAAGCAAATAATTCAGATTGATGGTTTCTGTTCTACTGAAGCCTGTCACCTGAATGAAATACAGTTATGAAAACTATAACCCATGCACATATATCACCTGGAGCTCCTTGGAGAAAGATGGGATAAAAATGTGATGAATAGAAAGGTGAAGATGGATAATGCAGATGACTGGTCAGGGTATTCGTCAGAGAAACAAAACAGCCAATGTTCTAGGCAAGCTTTCAGTTTTCTCTTCTTCCTCCACCTACCCCTTTCCCCTTTCCTTCTCTCCACCCGCATATTTTTCTCTTCTGCCCCTATCTTCAGTTTCTCCACCCTTTCTCCTGCTTCAGGGGAGTTTCCCCTCCATCAGAGCAGGGGTCAGGCCCCTTTCTGGAGCTGTTGTGATGTCCTACTCCACCCCTCCTCCTCCCCTTGGACTGACAGAATCCAAGGCTTTGAATCCAACCCCCAGAACTACCACCAAGATTTCAGAACAGTCTTTCAAGATTTCAGCAGTCATTTATTTCTTGCTTCTATTATTTGGGTTTTTAACACACACACACACTCCCCTTATATATATTTCAGATTTTTCTACAAACCTTGGGCTTTTGTTGGGTTTGTAGAAAAATCTCCTGCATTTGTCACTGGTTACACTGTATTTTTTAAAATCCATATTTTATGGTGTGGTTCAGAATTCTCCGTCTCATTTTAATTGCGCCATGATGAAGTTGGAAAAAGACAGTGTTTATATATAATAGGAGCCTAACACCCAATGGTTCAAAAGCACATCTCTGGTCAACCATCAACAATACCTGGGTTATCTAGCAGACTGAGACAGAGTCTATACATAAGTAGAGTCCCCCTGAGGTGGCAGAATGGACTATACTTCTATACGATCCTGTTGCTGGTTCAGTTTTTGAATGCTTCCTTCATGTATATCTCCCCCAAAAGTTAAAAAAACAGCACAGCATGGAGACAGCTGCTAGGTTTCAACATGCAAGTTCTTTTTTAATGTAAAGAAGTATTTAAAAAGGCAATCCAACCACCCTCTGAAGTGGTATAGTCTATTCTACCACCTCTAGACTGTCTCACCTTATTCATTTCCCATACTATTAAACATGCAGACCAGGCATCAAATGTCTTGTTTAATTTTCTCCTTGTACCACTTTCCCATTTATCTGTAAATTTTCCTCAGGAAGGAAAAAAGCAGATTAGTGGGGACAATTTTCAGTGAGAAAATGGTACCAAGGGAAAAGATTAAAAAGTCCTTCCTACACCAAATTGGTCTTTTTCTTCAAACAGCAGCCCCAGTGGAAGCATTTTATTAAAAAATATCTGATGAAAGCATCATAGAATTGCAGGTGACATGTAGTTCTGGGTTTAGCAAGATCTAGACAAAAGGGTCGGGTCGGATTTAGAAGATCTGCAGCTGAATCTCCAGAACTGTTTTTCCTCAGCTAGTAGCAGCTTCTTGTTCCACAATGCCCCGATTCAGATTGGGTCGCAATGCAGGGAAAGAGGCTAATCTTTGCTTCCTTGGGGTTGCTATGTGTGACCTGCCAGGGAGAACAGAAATAACTTCTGTGGTGGTGACTGTACGTTCTCCCCTGCCCCCCGGAAGATCCCTAGGACATTTCTCGTTAGGTAAACAGCACAGAGTTAACTTCTCCACACCACAGTCCTCATCTGAACTCAGAGCCTCCTGTGGCAGCTGTTACAAAGGAAAAAGGAAAAACCTGCTGGGGATCCAGCCATCAGTGGATCGTCTAGTGCTGCACGTCACCATCTGGTTTGATCATGCGTCTGGTTTCTTTCTGCCTGTCTTTTCCCCTTTTTAAATGCATTCCCTCTGACATTATTTTCTGCCTGTTTCATTGTGGCGTTTCTGAGAAAGTTCTCCTTTTTCAGGCTCCTGCTTCTTTAAGAACCTGCAGCTGATATATATGCTTATGATGGGGGAAGATAAACTCAGCTTCTAGCCTGGAACAAACCGACAAGACATCTCCACTTTCTCAGCCGTGCTGGGTGGGGGTGGGGAGGCAGGCTTGCAAGGGTCACTTGGCATTCCCCCTTTCTCTCTGCCACAAGGAAAACACTTTCCGTTTTTAGGATGTTGACTGATGCTTGAGAATACCAGTGGAGAGAATCTTTTTTTTTAAAGACCCTTTGGGGACAAATATAACAAACATTTCAGTTATTTTAACTGGAATAATAAATACTACAATTCAGGGTGAATTTATAACCTGATTGATGAACTTACTGATTGATCATTTAAACATGTGAAACAGTTGTGGATGAGCTATCATAGATGTGATTAGGGCTGCCAAGTCATACTCACGGACTGGCGGGGGGGAGTCCTTCGCCGTCCGGGAGCCTCCCTGGCGTCACTCGGAAGTGCCCTCGGGAGGGCACTCGGGAGTGCCCGGTGACGTCACTCGGAAGTGACGTCACCACGTTGGAGACATTGCCCAAATGGGGCGATTGCCAGAGCGTCGCCCTGGCAACGTCTCCAACGTGGTGACGTCACTTCCGGGTGACATCACTACGCTGGGGAAGTCATCCAGCCTGGACGACTTCGGGGGTGGGGCTCCCCCGGCCGGTGGATCAGGAACCCCTATAGCGGGGGATCCCCCGCCCCCCAGGCTGACTTGGCAGCCCTAGATGTGATCAATGCTCCCTTTAAGCTGTGGTATGATAAGTGTGGGGTATTTTGACATGATAACTGGGATATTTCTCAGTGACAGACAGACAGACAGACACACATGCATGCATGTACAGCTCACCTGGAAGGGAATAAAGCAGCGGTGAGGGTAGAAAGAAGTCATGTGGAAGTGAGCATACTGTGTCTTTGTGAGAACTCTGCTGAGTACATTGTGGCTGGGAAAACGGAATGGAGAACAGAGGTTCTTTGCAGGGTTTCATGCACAGGACTCATCCAAATGGCATATTAGTGACCATGCAATAACATCAGCACTTGATTTTGCGGCGAGCAGAACGTCAGCCACTGAGGCTGTCTGATGGACCTCCTGCCTTGATCTGTTCCCATGTAAGGAGGGAAGTGGTTAAGTAGCTAAAAGCCTGTTGTGGTCAAAAGACAGCTCAAACCTAATGGATCATCCCTCATGTTGAATACTTAGGGGATCCCCCCCCCCCCGAGACAAAAGAAGGAGGTTGCCATTTCATTTCCAGCGGTATATACAAACCAGGAAAGTGAGGCAAAATTACCCAACTAGGGCTGCCTCCACATGGTAAGGATTCCCCATGTTGCTTTCATTACTGTTGCAAATATAAAGATATTTGCAGTGTCAATGGAGCTTCCACACTGGAGTTTGGGGGCTCTTTCTTGCTATTAGCCCTTCTTCACAGCTGCCATTTCCCCTCCCATGCCACCAAAAGGCTTTTTGAGGGTTTTTGTTAAAAACTGGTAAATGCTATAGCGTTATAGCACTATAGCAGTTTCTGATTTTCTTTCTTTCTTTCTTTCTTTCTTTCTTTTCTTTCTTTCTTTCTTTCTTTCTTTCTTTCTTTCTTTCTTTCTTTCTTTCTTTCTTTCTTTCTTTCTTTCTTTCTTTCTTTCTTTCTTTTTGCTAGAAAGCCTTCCAGTGGTGTGATGGGGAAAATGGGCAGTCATGAGAGGCTGGTGACAGAAAAATAATGCAGATGTGGGCAGGACTTTTGAAAGGCTATGCCTTCTCTTCCAGATGATGCCATAACGTGCTTGAAGTGAATTCTTTACTAAAAGACAAAGTAAAACTGATTGTGAAAAGAGTTACTAAAGATGGGGAAGACCTGGAAAGAGGATGAGGGTTTTTTTAAAAAAAGCTCTAGTTTGGATGCAAAGACACCCAAACTTCTGTGACATAGCAGCTGCAGAATATTATCGGGAAGCTGCCTAACACTCCAAACCTGCCCAATATTCAACTCACCAAGCCAGGCACAGCCTTCCAGCTAGGTGTAGTAGTTCATTAGGGGTTTGATTAACATTTTGAAGTGGCTGCTGTTAACTTTCTGGCATTCAGCTCAAGGATTCCTTGTTCACACTTACTGCATAATAACCTACAATGAAAACACAGGTAGTCTTTGAAAGCACTTGATTGAAAGACTTTGAAGACTATCACATAGCGGAAATGTAGAAAAACCCTCTTTCTCATGCATGCAATTAATGACCATGAAACAGTATGGGAAATAAACAGATAATTCCCAAGAACTGCAGTATATTTGACTAGGGTGCCTTGGAGGCATGCTTTGAACTGCAGAGAGAAAGTTAAGCTACTGCAGATTTTCACTACAAGTTGTAATGTATGTAATGGCAGTAGCCATGTGCTCACTGTAATGGCGACCGCCATGTGGCTAAACCAGGCTGCTACCTGAGCTTGGGACAGGTAGAACAATAGCTGGCCGGATCGTAACTTGCCACCAATCTAGCGCCTAGAATCCTCTAGGGAACCTATAATCTGTAACTGCAACCTTAAGGTCCTATCGGGACAATTGGGCAAGGCCGGAGGTGTGGCTCTGGCCGGAATAAAAGAGGGCCTCTCGGCCCACGGTGTCATGCTTCATCTGACCCGCTAATAAACATGCTTGCTGATTTCACTACAACATGTCTCCAACTCCAGTACTTTGCACTGGCGATGAGGATGCGATCCCGATGAGCAACTCTCCAGCCGAACCGAGCAGCACAGCACTGAGCATCGATCCGTCAGCATCCGGCACCGCCAGGTTCCAGCACCCCGCAACACTGCCACCTGCCCTAGAGGACTTCACTCTCCGCATCGCTCTCAACTCGATATCAATGGCTGATGCTCTGGGACAAATCACCCCATTTGATCCTGCACACCCTGAGAAATGGGAAGCCTGGGCTGTGCTACTGGGATTCTTCTTCAAAGCACGAAGAGTCACCCACACAGGTATGAAGCGAACTTGGCTCCTGAGCTCCTGCGGCATGGACATGCTCCATGTTGCCCAGAGCCTGGTCGCCCGCACCACCTCACTGAGGTTCCCTATGATGACCTCATCAAGGTGCTGAATGGCTACTTTGCGCCAAGACCCTCGATGATGGCACTACAGGTGAATTTCAACTGCCACACACAGGTGAGAACACTTTTGCTTTTCTGGCTGACCTTCACAGACTGGTGGTCGGCTGCGAATTTGTGTCAGTGGAGGACAACCTCCTGACCAGATTCGTATGTGGGGTGCAGGAGCCCAAGTTACGGCGCAGGCTGATTGCGCTTTCCGAGCCGACGCTCGAGAAGGCCCTCCAGACAGCAGTGGCTTTTGAGATGGCACAGGACAAGTGCCAAGGCCTGGCTGCTGCACATCACACTGTCTCATCTGGCTTGGAGACATCTGCCAGCTGTGTCGTCAGCCTGCAAAAGGCGCATCCTGTGCTCCTGGACCTGGATCCCGATCATCAGTTCCAGCCACTGCTGCCGCCCCCACTTCTCGACACGGAGCTGCAACCATGTGCACTAGCTGTGGGGATTCCCACGACCACCAGACCTGCCATTTCCACGATGCAACCTGCTGGTCCCATGGGAAAACAGGCCACATAGCGAGGGTCTGTCGCTCCCGATTCAGCCGCCACTTGCAAGCAGCACATCATGAAACGGACGACGTCCACACAGCCGCTGCACCCAACCACCACCAGGTACTGAGCTTGCTCCATAACACCCCCAATAAAATCACGGTCCCTGTGCGGATTGAAGGGGCCCCCTGCCCAATGAAACTCAATACTGGATCCTCCTATTCCACTATTTCGGCAGCCACACTCCAAAAACTTTGTCCCAAGGGGGGGCCCTGGTTGTGGAAACAAACAGGACTCAGACTCTGGGATTTCCAAAAGAACCCAGTCACCATAAGGGGGTTGGGCAAGTTCAGGGTCCAATTCAAGGACTTTGATGGACTCTTGGACCTCCTGGTGGTAGAGGGTGACCTCACCAGCCTCCTCAGCCTGTCCTGTTTCGGGCCCCTAGGGCTGGGTATCACGGGGGGTAAATAAGGTCAGCTCCGTGGACTACCAGACAGTCTGTGTGGAGTTTCCTGCCATTTTCCATGGCTCTCTCGGCTTCTACACAGGACCCCCAGTCTTGTTGGATGTCGACCTGGCTGTACAGCCAATCTGCCTGGCAGCCAGGTGGCCTCCCCTGGCAGTCTGGCCAAAGATTGAGGCCGAGTTGGACAAGGTCATGGCTCAAGGAGTCCTGGAGCCAGTCCCCCACACCAGGTGGGAGACCCCCATAGTCACCCCCATGAAGGCGAATGGGGAAATCCGCATCTGCACGGATTATAAACGCACATTAAACCTGGCGCTACAGGACCACTCCTATCTGGTACCTGTAATCAGCCACGTGCTGGCCTCCCTAGTGTCAGGTTCCCTGTCATGTTTTGCTTTTCTATGTCTATCCCGGTTGCAGGTCCCAGCGGGAGATCGGCATCAGCTTCCTCTCTGACAGTTCCTTCCCCCCCTCCCCTCCTCCCCCCTTCTTCACTGGAATGAGCTCAGATGTTTTGCTAGACTCATGTTATCTCTGTTGCTGCACTTGTAACCTTGGGCAACTGGGCCTCCGCTTTTCCAGGTGTCTTTTGCGTGGGATTGCATGTAGGGAAATCACAGGGCCGGGGATGGGAACGTAGCTCTGCTTACGCGCCTTTTTTTCCTGAGAAAGTAACGGTAGTACATTTTGGCACTTGTTTTTCTTTTTCCATTGGTACCCGCGCTTTTCCTCTAGTTTGAATTTACTATATCAATTCCTCCTCTTCTGTATCTGGTATCACTAACAACGCAAGTGTTTCCTGAAAGACCATTAAGAATAAAGACTTTGATTTGAAATACAAGGCCTGGCTTATTGGATCTAATCAGAAGTCTCACATCTAGCTGGGGCTAAGGTATTCAGAAAGCTGGATTTGGCTCAGGCCTACCAGCAGCTCCTTGTGGATGACGCCACAGCAGCAGCACAAACTATTGTCACCCACTGGGGAGCATTCAGTGTGAAGTGACTTCAGTTCGGAGTCAGTGTGGCTCCAGGGCTTTTCCAACAACGAATGGACAGTTTGCTTAAAGATATTCCAGGTGTCCAGCAATTTTTCGATGATGTTTTGATTGCGGCTCCAGACGTCCTAACCTTCAAGACTCAGCTCTGGACGGTCCTCCAGCATTTCCAGGAGGCCGGCTTGAAGGTCAAGAAGGAGAAGTGCATTTTGGGTGTTCCTTCCATCACTTTCCTGAGATTCACCATGGACGCGCAAGGCATCCACCCAACGCTGGAGAAGGTGAAAGTGATCATGGAGGCCCCTATTCCCTCCTCCAAGGCAGAGCTCCAAGTGTTCTTGGGATTCCTTAATTTTTACCATGCCTCCCTCCCCCACAAGGCAGTGGTAGCGGAGCCTCTTCACAGGCTCTTGGACAAGAGTGCAAAATGGGTTTGGGGGCCGTGTCACACAGTGGTGTTCTGGGCTGTCAAGGACTTGCTAGTGTCAAATGCAGTCCTAGCCCACTTTGATGAGTCCCTTCCCATCATCCTGGCATGCGACACTTCTTCCTATGGGGTGGGGGCTGTTTTGGGCCATCGGTGCCCAACAGGCGGGAGGTGCTGGTGGCATACTACTTGTGGACTTTGTCACCTGCAGAGCACAACTATGCACAGATAGACAAGGAAGCCCTGGCCATAGTTGCAGGAGTAAAAAAATTCCACGACTACCTGTACGGTCGGGCTTTCACCATCACGACTGACCATAAGCCGCTGCTGGGCCTCCTAGCTCCTGATCGCCAGATGCCAAAGATGCTCTCGCCCCGAGTATTGTGGTGGTCAATTTTCCTGGCAGGCTACCAGTACATGCTGGTCCATTGCCCTGGAAAGTCCATAGGACACACCGATGCTCTGAGCCGCCTGCCGTTGCCATCCTATGACCCGGCTCCGGCTCCTGCTTATCACATCACCCTGCTTGAGGACCTGCCGGACCGCCCTGTTCAGGTAGCTGACACTGCCCGGTGCACCGCCCAAGATCGCACCCTCTCCTGGATCTCGGACTGGGTGGGGAAGGGGTGGCCCAGTCACCCTGGGCCAGAATTTGCAGCATACTTGGCCCAGTGCAATGAACTGTCCACCCACAAGGGGTGTATACTGTACGGAACACGAGTGGTGATTCCGAAACCACTCTGCAACAGGGTGCTGGCAGCCCTTCATGAGGCTTATCCAGGAATTGTCCGGATGAAGGCACTGGCTCTCAGTTATGTGTGGTGGCTGGGCCTGGACAAGGACATTGAGGACCAGGTCCGCCGGTGTGTGAAGTGCCAGGAGTCTCGGGCTGATCCTCCCCATGCCCCCGTACAGACCTGGGAATTGGTGCACAAGCCTTAGTCCCAGTTCTACCTCGACTTCATGGGGCCGGTCCAGGGACAGCTGTTCTTTATTCTGGTGGACAGCTACAGCAAATGGCTCGAGGTGGTGCCCGTACGAGCCACCTCTTCTAACGCAGCCATCAGAGCCATGTGGCACATATTTAGCACACATGGTCTGCCAGACACCTTAGTAACCAACAACAGCACAGCATTTAGGTCCATAGAGTTCCAGCACTTCGTGGACTCCCTCTGCCTCCGACATGTCCGATCCACACCGTTCCACCCAGCAACCAACGGGCAAGCCGAGTGCATGGTCCAAACGACCAAGGAGGCCCTGAGGCGCATGGACATCAGTGACTGGGAGTTTAAGCTGGCCACTTTCCTCTTCAGCCAGAGAGCAACACTGCGCTCCATCACGGGACGCAGCCCAGCAGAGGTACTGATGGGGCGGCATCTCGGCACCCTTCTCAATCACCTCCACTTAGACTGTACTTCAGAACACAGCATGGAACCCAATGTCCCCAAGGCACCATGGGGTTTTTTCCCAGAAGTCCCCGTCTACATGTGCAACTACGTGAGAGGGCCCGCATGGTTCCTGGGGTGCCTCATCCACATGATGGGGCCACTCTCCTACAAGGTCTCTGGAGAGGAGAGTCAAGTATGGCGGCACCACATCAACCAGCTACGCCAACATCTTCCAGCTTATGCTCCAACTGTTCCCGGGATTGCAAGGGTGACATTCTGGACCCGATGTCGCTCCAAGAAACCATCCCGGACACAGACCCAGCCAAGCCCCACAGGTCTTCCCTGGTGACTGAACCTCATCCTACAGCACCCCCTCCATCTCCTGAGGAAGACCCCCCCCCCGAACAAGTACCAGAGCCAGCCATAACCGAGCTGGAGCCAACTGCACCATAAGCAACTACCCTCTGATGCTCAGGGTGAGAGCGATGCCATCCCACCTTCCTAAAAGAAGGTTACCTAGGGGGGAGTTCGGACCATGGGGGGAGGGGTGTAATGTATGTAATGGCAGTAGCCATGTGCTCACTATAATGGCGACTGCCATATGGCCAAACGCACATGGCCAGGCTACCTGAGCTTGGGTCAGGTAGAACAATAGCTGGCCGGATCGTAACTTTCCACCAATCTAGCGCCTAGGATGCTCTAGGGAACCTATTATCAGTAACCGCAACCTTAAGATCCTCTCGGGACAATTGGGTGACGCTGGAGGTGTGGCTCCGGCTGGAATAAAAGAGGGCCCCTGGGCCCAGGGTGTCATGCTTCATCTGACCCACTAATAAACATGCTTGCTGATTTCACTACAATGCATCTCCGACTCCAGTACTTTGCTAAGGAGATCTCCCATTCTCAAGAGTGAAACTGGGTTTCAGTAGAGACAATGATGGTGTGAATAGGGTTAGATCCTACAGCATTGTAATATCAGGAAGTTTTCTTTCGGTAACTTCATCTCATGCCCCAGTTTGTGAGAGTCCTGCTCAAGTAGTCAAGGATCAGATCTCGGTTGGTTAACCACAGTTCTTTATTGCCTATTCCTACATTAGTACAGCATCTCGGGTTATTGTCAGAGATGAGACAAATAATACAAGCGGGTCTATTATACCATTCCAAGGAGTTTGAATTACCCATAGGTAGCCAATCCCCTGAAGGGAAAATTGGCGGGCTAAAAGGTGTCTTGACCGTTTGGTTCACACAGGAAAAAAGTGAGGTGTTAAGCAGTAAATTTCCCTTCCCAAACCAGATCCCTTAGTTCACATAACAATTCATGGCTCCAAGGTTCTTTAGCATAGATAAGAGATGAGAGCCGTCCTCCCCTTGAAGTTACTGCCGGGGCAGCTGGAATGCGGAGGCAGGGATGAGAGGCCTCCTTGTTCTCATCTTTAAGGGTTGTCACCCTCCCGACCAAAACAGGATTAATACAGGTCCCATACAAATGACTATAAGGTTACATAGTATTCATGCAAGATTACATTGACTGAATTGACAGATTCTGACACCCTGCCCTCCCCATAATCCCCTTCACCTAGCTTTCTCAGGGAACATTTTATGAAACAGTTTTATCAACTTGGGGGCATGAACATGTTCAGAACGAATCCATTCATTGTGCTCCGGGCCGAAATCTAACCATCTAACTAAGTAATACAAATGGCCCCTTTTCATCTTGGAGTCAAGGATTTCAGTTATCTCGTAGTGTGGACTCCCCTCCTTCATCAGTGGAGGAGGAGTTGGAGGAACTGGATGCCATGCATTCGGCCCAGGATCTTTCTTCAGCAGGCTGAAATGAAACACAGGGTGTACAGAACTCAGTGATTTAGGCAGTTCCAGTTCAAAGGATACATCAGAGATTTTACGTAGCACTTTATAAGGTCCAACATATTTCCATCCCAGTTTTCTGCTGGGCTGTAGCCCATGGATATTTTTAGTAGAGAGATAAACAGAGTCCCCGGGTTGAAGATCCCAGCCCGGTGCTCGCCCTCGATCAGCATATTTCTTGTAGTCCTCTTTGGCATGGTCCAGGGCCTTCCCAATTAAAGGCCAGGAGTCCTGGAGGCTGGACCACCAACTCTTAAAATCCGAGGGGGGGGTCTGGGGGTCGTCCTTGAGAGTCGGGAGTGGTTTACCTTCAAAGCCTCCCACTGCCATGAAAGGTGAAACCCCAGTAGAGGAATGCACTGCATTATTGTAGCTATATTCTGCAAAGGGCAATAATTCTACCCAATTGTCCTGGTGGTAGTTTGTGTAACATCTTAGGAATTGCTCGAGAATTTGATTAGTTCGCTCGGATTGGCCGTCGGTTTCTGGATGGTAACCCGAGCTTAAGGCAGGTTCTATGTCCATTAACTTCAAAAGCTCCCGCCAGAAGGTGGCAACGAACTGACTTCCGCGGTCAGATACCACCCTCTTGGGAAAAGCATGTAATTTTATCACGTGGTTGAAGAAAGCTTTAGCCATCCCTTTGGCTGTGGGCAATTGCTTGAAGGGGGTGAAATGGGCTTGTTTAGAAAAAGTGTCAACTACTACCCAAATCACCGTTTTTCCTTTGGAGGGGGGCAAATTGGTGATAAAATCCATGGCTATGTCTTCCCAGGGTCTTGAGGCAGTGGGAAGGGGGTGCAACAATCCCGGGACTTTGCCCCCCCGTTTCTTACACATTAAACAGGTTTGGCATGCCGAGACGAAGTCCGAGACATCGCGGCGCATGCGTGGCCACCAGAATTGACGCTGGATCAAATTAAGTGTCTTTAGGAAACCGAAGTGCCCGGCTAGCTTGGAAGAGTGACAATTTAGCAAGATTTCCTTGCGTTTGTTCTTAGGCACCACTAGTTTGTCCCCATGCATCCAACAATGATCCTTTCTCTTGGAACACTCTCCCACCGTTTCCAATTCCTCTATTTCTTCTGGAGCATACTCCCCCCCCCCACTGGCAGGTCCCCATGGTTAGCTCGGCTTTCTTTGCTTTGCTCCGGGTGACCACCGCCCCTCCCAGCTGCTGGGGGGAGAACATGGAGTCGAATACCTCTTCCTTCACACTCTCATGTTGGGGTAATCTGGACAATGCATCTGCCAGGGAGTTAGCCTTCCCGGGGAAATGTTTTAACACAAAGTTAAATTTGGAAAAGAAGTCAGCCCAGCGTAGCTGCTTGGCGTTGAGGGATCGTTGCGTGCGCAAAGCCTCTAGGTTCTTATGATCAGTCCATATTTCAAACGGAGTTTGCGCTCCCTCCAACCAGTGGCGCCAAGTAGTGAGCGCTAACCTAATGGCCGCGGCTTCCTTGTCCCACACCGACCAGTTCCTTTCCGTTTCGTTAAACTTTTTTGAAATGTAGGCCAAGGGGTGCAACTTCCCCTCCGAGTCACTTTGTAAAATGGCCCCCCCCATGGCTACATCCGAGGCATCGACATGGATTATAAAGTCTTTTGTCTCATCCGGGTGGGCCAGAATGGGCTCAGAGGTAAAAAGAGTTTTTAAAGCCTCAAACGCCTTCTGGCACTCCCCATTCCACGCCAGTTTCTCTCCCGGCTTTCCTGCCTCGGGTCCCCTCCCCTTGGTTTTCAACAAGTCCGTTAAGGGAAGGGTGACTTTAGCAAAGTCCTTGATGAAGGTCCGGTAAAAGTTACAAAATCCTAAGAGGCTCTGCAACTGCTTCCTCGTTCGCGGAGCCTCCCATTGCACCACCGCCTCCACTTTCCCCGGGTCCATTTCCAACCCCTTCTGAGAAATGCGGTAGCCTAGGAAGTCCACAGACTCCCGGTGAAACTCGCACTTAGACAGTTTCACAAAAAGCTGATTTTTCAGCAACGTTGAGAGAACTTCCCTGACCAAAGTCACATGCTCATTCTTATCAGTAGAATAGATCAAGATATCATCTATGTAACATAACACGCCCTTAAAAAGGTGCTTGTGCAACACTTCATTGATTAAACTCATAAAGACCCCGGGCGCGCCACTTAAGCCGAACGGCATCACTAGGTATTCAAATTGCCCCAAGGGGGTATTAAAGGCAGTCTTAGATTCATCCCCTTCCCTTATGCGCACCCTGAAGTAGGCATCTCTTAGATCCAATTTGGTAAAAATCTTCCCTTTGGCCGCCTCCGCCAAGAGGTCCTTTATTAACGGGAGGGGGTAGGCATTAGAGGTGGAGACTGCATTTAGCCCCCGGTAGTCAGTGCACAGTCGTAAGCCTCCATCCTTTTTCTTTCGGAACAGCACGGGCGCCGCAAAGGGAGACTTGGCGGGGCGGATAAATCCTCTCGCCAGGTTTTTGTCCAAGAACTTCCGCAGTTCTTCCCGCTCCGCCGGGCTCATGGAATATAATTTGCCCTTCGGGAGTTTCTCCCCTGGGAGGAGCTCTATGGCGCAGTCCGACAGTCGATGGGGGGGCAACTCGTCCGCCTCGGTCTCACTGAACACTCCTAGCAAGTCTCTATACTCTTTAGGCACCATGGCTGGGGCGAGGGCGAGTGCGGGCGCGGGGGGAAGCGGGCTCGGAGGTCCAGGGCCCCATCCGGGGTCCCACCGGTGGCTCTGGCAGCGTTCGTCTACCCACGAAATCTTCCCCTCGCTCCATTTTATGTAAGGGTCGTGCGCCCCGAGCCAAGGGCTGCCCAACACCATAGGGAACTGAGCGTTCGGGGTGATGACGAAAGCTCGCTTCTCCCAATGCTCCCCCGTTTCCAAAATCAAACTCTCAGTCTCTGCTATGCACTCCTCCTTCATTTCCGACCCATCCATCTGGGTAAACTTCAGGGGTTCCGCTAACGGGGTGACTTTGGGTCCCAACCCCTCCACTACCAAGGGGCTGATTAGGTCTCGCGCGCACCCAGAGTCAATTAGAGCGCGAACCCTCATATGGGTCCCTGATCCAGGGGTCACCACCGTCACTACCATATATAACAAGGGGCCAGGGATGCTCACCGGAGATGGCGCTTCTTGGCGGGGGACCTGCAGCTCTGCGCCGCTCACTGCAGGCCGTTGGAGTTTCCCGACATCTGCGCTTCCATCAGCTCTAGCTCTCCCTGGTCACTCGCAACCCCTTCCAGCTGTAAAGCCCGGGGCTTCATTGGAGTTTTCCCTCTGGTGGGGGTGCTCCCCGCTCCGGGAGTTGAGGTCTTCGGGCCCTTCCCCCCTCCTCTGGGACAAGCGGAGGCGAAGTGGCCACTCTCCCCGCACTTCATACACAGCCCCTGTCGGAACCTCGCCTCCCGTACGTCTTGCACATTGGATCGGGGCTTCGCTCGGGGGCCTGCTTTGCTGGCGGCCGTCGCGGACGCTCCCATCTTAATCAGGGCGAAGCGTTCCTCCATGTCGGTGGCAGCTCTCATCCAGGTGTTCAGTGTGCCTGGGCGACCTCCTAACAGCACTGTCTCGTAGATTTCCGGGTTCAGGCCCTCCCAATACTTCTCCATGAAAAGTTCCTCCGGCCACCCATGGATCTTGGCGGCGATGCGCCGGAACTTGTCGGTGTATTCCCTCACCGACGACCTCCCCTGGAATAGCTTCCTCAGTTGATTTCTGGCTTTTTCCTCACCCAGGGGGTCTTCGAACTGATGCCGGAGGGCCCACATGAAATTGTTCAATGAGCGCAGCTCAGGGCCAGGGTTGTCGTGAAGGCTCACATACCAATCGCTGGCGGTGTCTTTCAGCTTGGACCCGATGTAGCCGATGCGATCTTTCTCGGTAGGGTAGAGGTGACCCCAACTGTCCAGGAATCTCCCGATCTCCAGCGTGAAGAAACGCAGCTTCTCGGGGTCCCCATCGAAAGTAGTCGTCAAAGGGTCGGAAGGTGGTGGGCGAGCGGCCGGCGCGACTGGGACTGGGGCCGGTGCGGGAACGGGCCCCGGAACTGGAGCTGGGACGGTCGGCTGAGCTGGTTGCGCCGGTAGAGCGGGCGCCTGCGGCTGAGCCGGAACCCCTCCGGGTGCCTGCGGCTGTGGTGGGGCTCCGACTCCTTGACCCAGGAGGGCGCCTTGCATCGCCACCATAGCGTCGCGAAATTGGTGCTGGAGATCGAGGGCCAACTCGCGGAGCTCGGCGGTGAGTTGAAGCCGTAGGTCTCCCATCATCTGATCCAGCGGGACCGTCTGCTCCTCGCGATACGGATCGGGCCCATACAGATCTAGTGTCTCCTCTTCGGGAGGCGGGCGACGCGGCCCTCCACGGTAGATCGGCTCGCGGTCGTCTCCGAGGTAGCTCGGTCTCCCTCGATCGGGCTGGTCTCCGGTGAGCGAAACTCTCACCCCTTTCCTGTCGTGCACCCACGAACTCAAGGGACGGCCCCCGAAGTGGCTCCAGGCGTACTGGGGGGTCACGTTCTGATGGGTAATCGGGCGGCGCGGAATGTAGTAAGCCCCCTGGCTCGTGGTCACCGGCACCTCGGGACCTCCTCCGCCGCCACCACCCCCGTTCCCCGGATCCGTCGGGGTAGCGGGAACCTCCTCTGGAGTAGTAGGTTTGAGGGGGACAAGGTCGTCTTCTGACATGGTCAGGAACGGATGAGTCCCAGTCAAAGATCTCTGACAATCTGTGAGAGTCCTGCTCAAGTAGTCAAGGATCAGATCTCGGTTGGTTAACCACAGTTCTTTATTGCCTATTCCTACATTAGTACAGCATCTCGGGTTATTGTCAGAGATGAGACAAATAATACAAGCGGGTCTATTATACCATTCCAAGGAGTTTGAATTACCCATAGGTAGCCAATCCCCTGAAGGGAAAATTGGCGGGCTAAAAGGTGTCTTGACCGTTTGGTTCACACAGGAAAAAAGTGAGGTGTTAAGCAGTAAATTTCCCTTCCCAAACCAGATCCCTTAGTTCACATAACAATTCATGGCTCCAAGGTTCTTTAGCATAGATAAGAGATGAGAGCCGTCCTCCCCTTGAAGTTACTGCCGGGGCAGCTGGAATGCGGAGGCAGGGATGAGAGGCCTCCTTGTTCTCATCTTTAAGGGTTGTCACCCTCCCGACCAAAACAGGATTAATACAGGTCCCATACAAATGACTATAAGGTTACATAGTATTCATGCAAGATTACATTGACTGAATTGACAGATTCTGACACCAGTTCAGGGTTGGCTATCTCCTTTGACACAATGTGCTGTCAGTTGCTGTGATAGGTAATGCTACAGTGAAGTGGACCTAAATGTCCTTTGTCTGTCTCTGAGCCAGATGGGCAGAGAGTTTTGGAGAAGGACAAGCAAGAGAACGAGAGACAGGTTGCCAATGACTGTTCTCTCTCCCCCCCCCCCACTGATTTCTGGGTGTGCCAATTGGCACTGTGTCATCTCTACCCCATTATATTCACTTTCAGCCAGCTCAGTTGCATCACAGAGTCACCAGCAGAAGCCTCTGTCTCCTTGGGCAGGGCCCTGTATCCCTGCAGGAAGCACAGAGTACAGCAGGAGGAGGCCAGTAATATGTATGGCACGATGCAGGACTTCTCAGCTGGTGAAGTGGCGCTCTTTAAGACTGCCATCTTTGGAGGCCTTAGTGAGCTGGTGACAAAAAAAATTTAGGATGCCAGCGAGAAGCTTGCTGTTCAGTTATGAGACATCAGGGCAGGTTGTAACAGTGTGAGCATGAAAACAGAAGCATCCCAGGGGATTATGGAGAGGGGATCTATAGCTCCACTTCTGAATATTCAAAGCCTTGTATATTAATAAACAGGCACAGATCCATACAGCATGGAGTCATTGGCCTATTTCCTTTTTTTAAAAAACAAATTTTATTGTTTTTCCAGTTACAAAACTTTACATAGTTACTTTTAAAATATTATCATCATTATCCATTTTTCTATATAACTATGTATTCCGATTACAATTCAAGAAATTTTGGGACTTCCCACCTCACCTATACCATTATATATATAATAGCAATTATAAAGATTTAAAGTTATTGGCTCTTACAGGTAACAAATTTGGTTACAACAATAAAAAAAAAAAGAAAGGCAATTTTTAAACATTTAAAAGTATTATCTAGATATCTGTAATATGTACTCTAGTTTCTATTCTTATCATTTCAGTCGTTCAGCATATTTCTCTTGAAAATAATTGTTTCTTCTTTTAAGCATCAAAAATCAATAATTAGTCAATGTAAAAATATTATTTTTCATATCCCAATGTTGTTCTAGATATTCTTTCAGATCTTTCCATTCTTCTAGAAATCTTTCTGAGTCTTGCTTATTCGGTTTTCTTGTCCATTTATCCATTTCTGCCATAAATAGCAATTTTCTCAACTATTCCCATATGTCTGGGTTTTTTTCACATTTCCAGTTCTGAGCATAGACCATTCTTGCTGTAGTCACCATATACCATATTAATGTCCTTTTAGTTACATTAACTTCCTCTAGCTTAAGACCAAGCATTAACATTTCAGGCAGCTTTTTAAAAGTACATTTCAAAACATTTTCCATTTCAGCATGAATCATACACCAAAAGACTTTAGCTTTATCACAAGTCCACCACATATGGTAGAAAGAACCTTCTTTTTGTTTACATTTTCAACACTTATTAGACAGCCGTTGATCAATATTTGCTATTTTTTTCAGAGTCATATACCATCTATACAACATTTTAAAACAATTTTCTTTTAAAACAATTTTAAAACAATTTTCTTTTAAAACATTTTAAAACAATTTTCTTTTAAAACAATTCTTAACAAGTAGAAATACTCATTTTTCCACAAATATTCCCAAGATGACATAGCTATTTCTTTGTTCATATTAATTGCCCATTTTATCATTTGTTCTTTTACAAGTTCATCTGCATTATGCCATTTCAGCAAAATTTTATACATTTTTTAAATCAGTTTTTTCCCACCTTCCTCCCAAACCTGTTCAATCTCATTAATTTTCTTTCTGAAACCCCCACATTTTTATCTGTCTTAAATAGATAATAAATCTGTCTATACCTCAGCCAACCGTATTTAAAATCCATCTGATTTTCTTCTTTCAATACAAACTCATTATTTTCAATTTTTAGCAAGTCTCTGTACTTCAACCAGTCTTGTCCTTTAAAGCTCGAAAAAGGTTTTATTACTTCTGCTGGTACAATCCACAGAGGCTTTTCTGCTGGAAAAAAATTCTTGTATCTAAACCATGTATCTATTAAAGTTCTCCTCACATAGTGATGCTTAAACATATTGTCCATCTTCGTTTTATTATAATACAAATACGCATGCCAACCAAATCGACAATCATGTCCTTCAAGTGCTAATAGTTTTCTGTCTTTTAAAGAGATCCATGATTCTAGCCACGTCAAACAGACCGCATCATGGTATAGCTTTAAATTTGGCAGTTGAAAACCTCCTCTTTCCTTTGCATCACACATTATTTTCATTTTTATTCTTGGTTTTTTTTCCTGCCCAGACAAACTTTGAAAGTTCTCTTTGCCATGTTTTAAAGGCTTTAAAGTCTTTCACGATTGGTATTGTTTGTAATAGAAACATTAGTCTTGGCAAAATGTTCATTTTAACTGTAGCAACTCTACCCAGTAGTGATAAGTTTAGAGTATTCCATTTATTAATGTCGTGTGAAATTTGTGTCCATAACTTCTCATAATTATTTTTAAAGAGGTCAATGTTTTTCATAGTTAAGTCAATACCTAAATATTTAGTCTTTTTCACCACCTCACAGTCTATTAAGTTTTGTAATTCCAACTGCTTTTTGCTTGACATATTCTTACACATCACTTTTGATTTCCTTCTATTAACATAAAAACCTGCAAGATCTCCATTAATTTTTTGCAAGAAAAGTGGTAAAGTAGTCATAGGTTCCTCAGTTATGAACATCACATCATCAGCAAACGCTCTATACTTGAAAGAAAATCCTTTAGTTGACAAACCTTTAATTTCCTTATTGTCTTTTACATTCCAAAGTAAAACTTCAAGAATCCAAATAAATAACAATGGTGAAAGTGGGCAACCTTGTCTTGTTCCCTTTTGAACTTTAAAATAATCAATCTTTCCGCCATTAATTATAATCGATGACTTCTGTTCCGTATATATCGATTTAATCATATTCATCAAAAATTCTCCAATTTGTAATTTCTCCAATACCGCAAACATGAAGTCCCAGTTTAAGTTGTCAAAGGCTTTTTCTGCATCTAGAAAGAAAAAACCTACCTCTTTGTCAGAATGTTTATCATAGTATTCAATTGCATCGAGGACTGTAAATTATCCTTTATTTGGTGATTTGGCAAAAAAACCTGCTTGTTCTTGTTGTATCATTTCCTTTAAATATTTTTTCAGTCTCTTTGCTAATATTTTCGCAAAAATTTTATAGTCATTATTAGGTAGAGAGATTGGTCTGTAATTCTTGACATCTGATAGATCCTGTCCTTCTTTTGGAATCAGTGATATTGTTGCCTCTTTCCATGAATCTGGTATCTCAGCTGTAGTTCTTATTTCATTTAACAAAAGTTCCAAAACTGGCAGAAGACATACCTTTATTTTCTTATAGTATTTAGCCGAAAAGCCATCTGGCCCCGGTGTTTTTCCCAATTTAGAATCTTCAATAGCCTTCTGTATTTCTTGAATTGTAATAGGGCTATTCAACATTTCTTTAAGTTTTTCAGTTGGTTTAGGTATTCCCAATGTTTGTAAGTATTCTGAAATTTTACTTTGGTCTACTGTCACTTTTTGAAAAAGTTTAGCATAATATTTAAAGAATTCTCTTTTTATTCCTTTGCTGTCCATTATTTCTTTTTTATCTGTCACAATTTTACTTATAATCTTGTTTTCTCTTCTTTTTTTTAATTGCCATGCCAAATATTTTCCAGGTTTGTTTGCACCTTCAAAAGATTTTTGCTGCAGCTTTTTAAAATTCCAATATATTTCTTGGTTCAAAATAGCCTTTAGTTGATCTTGTAGAAACTGTATTTCTCTTTGAAGTTTCTTTCTTCCAGGTCTTTTCTTTAATTCTTTCTCCTTTGATTCAATTGCTTGAATAATACCATTCTGTTGTTCTTTCTTTCTCTTATTCTCTTTATTGTTTAAAAATATCAATGTTCCACGCATTACAACCTTATATGCATCCCATACGACTTGTGGCTTGGTTTCTTGGTGAAAATAAATTTTTGTGTCTTCTTGTATTTTATTTGTTATTTCATTCATTATTATCCAAGAGTTCTTCATTTAATCTCCATCTCCGTTGTTTTTCTCCCTGTCTCGAAGTCCACAACAAGGGATTGTGATCAGAAATAAGCTTTGGTAAGATTTCTATCTTTTTTGTTTTAAGCGTTAATTCTGACGTCATCCACATCATATCTATCCTTTAGTGTGAGTCATGCCTGTTGGAGTAAAAAGTATAGTCTTTAACTCGAGGATTCCATTTCCTCCAAACATCTTCCAAACTTTCCTGTTTAACCATTGCAAAAAAAACTTTGGGTAGCTTTCCAATTGTGTCATTTTTACTTTTTGAACGTCTGTCAATTTTGTTATTTACAGTTCCATTAAAATCACCCATCAGAATTAAATGTTCATAATTAACTTGGTCCAATTCTGCAATTAACTCAAAAAACTTTTCTTTTGCTCCATTAGGTGCATAGATATTCAGAATCAAAGTTTTTCTGTTATGCATGGTTATCTCTGTTGCAGTATATCTACCTTCTTTGTCTTTAAAAATTTCCTTTGGATCTAATTCTTTCTTGACATATGTTACTACTCCTTTTTTCTCAATCGTTGCTAATGAGGAAAATTCTTCTCCCAATTTTTTCCTAATCAGATATTTACAATCTTGTTTTTTAATGTGTACTTCTTGTAGGCAAATCACGTCACATTTCTGCTTTTCAAGCCAATGTCCGACTATTTTACATTTATTGGGTGAATTTAGTCCATTTACATTCCATGAAAGTACTTTGTAATCCATAATGGAGTTAAGTTAAATGTCACCAAATTCTTCAATATTTTTTGCCAAGAAAGAAAGCATCTCTTCCATTCTCTTAATTACCACTCTTGTACTTTGGTGGTTAAAGCTTACACCTTCAGGAGTTTCCCATCTGTATCTAGTTTTTCTGTTTCAGTTTATCTGTCAGCCATTTGAATTTCTTCCTGTCTTGCAACATAGCTCTAGGGAGCTCTTTCATCACAATTACTTTATTTCCATCCATTTTAAAAGGTTCCTTGAAGCATTTTCTATAAATCGACTCTCTTACTCTCTTAGTGGTAAATTGCGCTACCACATCTTTTGGCAAGTTTCTCTCTCTAGCATACTCAGAATTAACTCTGTAAATCAGGTCAATGTTAGCTTTTATGTCCTCTTCTTCATCTTTCATATAATCACTGAAGGCTTCAGTCATCCTTATGTGTATATTCTCACCCATCTTTTTGCCTATCCCTCTAAATCTTAAGTGCTTTTGCATCTCCTTGTATACCATCATTGTTTCCACTCTATAGTTCTCTTTTGTCACTTTTTGAATATTTTCTTCCAACACAAGCATTTTGTTTTCCATCTCTTTTGATTTTTTTTGCCACATTTTGAATTTCAGTCTAGGTCTCCAAAATTTTTATCCACTTGTCCAGCTAGGTCATTCATTTTCTTATCCAATTGCTGATTTTGCTGGCTAAGATCATTAAAAGCTTCTGTCATCCTTTTGTCCATCGCCTCTATCATAGCCATTAGTTCAGTATCTTTTTTAGGAGCCATTTTGGACGCTGACCCTGCTCGCTTTCTCTGTTCAGCCTCCGTTTTTGCCCTTTAAAAAAAGCCGATTTTTTTTGGTATCTTCTAATTTCCACATTTTTAGGCTCAATCAATTAGTCTTAAAGAGCTTTAACAAATGCTGTTATTTTCGCCGTTCTAGGGTGTTTACTTTTCAAGATATTTGATTTTAAAGTTTTAGTCCTCCCCAAAATGGCAGACATCTTTTCTCTATGGTACTGGTCACATGTCTTACTTCCTGGTTCTCTTTCACCTGGAAGTGCTCTTGCTAGTTGCAGTCCTCCCAAATCCCTTTCTCTTCAATTCTTCTTTTCTGCTCTCAGCCAGATGTCACTTCCTGTTGTCTTCATTTTTTTCCTCGCCCATGCAGATCTCGCAATGGCTCCAATCCCTCCAGCCCTCTCCTCTGCAACCACAGGAATGGTAAACAAACACTTTACTGGCAGTTTTTAGCTAAAATCCAACTCTTTTAAAACAAAAAAAAAGTCTCAGTATGTTCTTCAACTGCTCTTCTGCTTATCTGTCTGTTTTTCTTACTCTCAAAGACACGTTGCCGATAAGCAAAAAGTTTTTTTGTTACCTTTAGATGTTTTTCTGGTAAGGGTGAAGCTTTATAAATTAGAGTCTGTCTTCTTTCAGTCAAGAAATCGGGGGAGTGGAGGTTTTATGCTGAATAAATCAGCCCGGTTCAGCTCTCTAGAGTTGCTTGCAAAGCCTGCACTGGGGAGGAGATCAAAGTGTCAACAAGTCTCCTCCGAGATTTATTGATCACCAATTTCACTCTCTTGGGTCTTGTTGCTTGCTGGATGCTCCCCTGCTTGGGGAGGGTTGCATTGGGTGCTAAAAGCCCCCGAGTTGTCAGAAAGAACTGCCGTTCACCCTGAGCATTTACAGGGTGCGTCAAATCTCCATTTCCCCCCCGACCGGAAGCCGAGTCATTGGCCTATTTCCAACCATGCAGTTCAGAAAAATTAGATGTCCCTATTTTTTCATAAGAGGAAGAGGTGGTTTCTGCCAATTTCCCCTTCTCTTGAGCTTCTGTGGCTGCACTGTGCTTTGGGCAGGATCATGTGAAGAATTATTATTCTCTTTCTCTGGCTCTGGGATGGAGCTGCATGTGACAATCAAGCACTGTGCCTCCTTTGGGCCAACTTCTGCTGTTTCTGCTCCTGCAGGGTGAGAATGTCCCTGAGTCCTCCTCAGCAGTGTCCTGATGACTATTTCAGGGGCTGGTGGCAAGGCCTCCCTTGCAAACTCAGGCAGGATGGCTTCTGGTGCTGCTGGACCATTGTCAGCATGAGGCCCGGCTGTTTTAGGCTTTCCCAGGTCTTGCTGGTCCTCCTTAGCTTGTGGCCTTGGCTCCTCAGGCACTTCTTCTGAGGATTCCGAGTCCCTGAGTTGGCTGGCAGGGGTCATGACATCAAGGACCTTGATAATTCAATCTAAACCAAAAAACCAAAATTCCCAAATCAATGAGCAACAGGCCAATCCCATCTCTTTCTTCCCTTCTTTAAGGACTGAACATGAAGGTTTCTGCCCTGATTCAATCATGTAAGTTAGCCAGTCATTGATACTTATGATAGCCAACTCTCAATCTCCCCCAAAGAATATTGTATTGCAACAAAAGGAAAATTCCCCTCCACCATGCTGACAAAAACTTTCCTTTCTAAGCCCATCTCTGGAGAGATTGAATTTTCATCAGTCTCTCACACACACACCCTCCAAGCCAACACCCTTTCTCCTCCCCTTCCTTGGCAAAAGTGTACAGAAATTAACTCCTCAGCCCCAATTTTTGTAGCCAGTTTGGAATCCATCCAGTTAACCCAGACTGACAACTGGCCTCACTGTCTCTTCACTATATGGATCTGATTCGCTGTGCTCTTTCTCCTGCCGGGCCATTTTGACTCTCCTGAAGCAGCTTTGTTGCTGTCAACAAATACTTCCCCTTCTCAGCTCAAGGCTTGTTTTTTGGTTCTTCTCCCCCTTTCACTCCCCCTTTCAGTTTTTCCCCTGTAGGCAGGCAGCTTGCTAAGGAAAGACTTTAACTGTTTTCTAACCTCTTTTTCTGCTTTGTAAATCACCATTTTTACCTTGCAAATCACATAAACTTTTAAATATTTTCTCTTCTGTTAACTAAATAAATTTAAAAAAAAATTAAGCTTCCCCTTGTGCTTTCAAGTATTGGTCTGGATCTCGACTTTGAGATATAGATAGATAGATAGATAGATAGATAGATACATAGATAGATAGATAGATAGATAGATAGATAGATAGATGATAGATAGATAGATACACACACACACACACACACATATATATATAAAATATTTTTATATAATATTATATTTTTACCACAAAATGATGTGTTTTCTCTGTGCTAGCAAGGGGATGCTTTTGCTAGTTACAGGACCAGCATGTGTACAGCAATTTGGACAAGACGTAGTAAAATATTACTTTTGATCCATGCTGCTGTTCTAAAGAAAAATATTCAAGCATTCTTTAGCATTCTTTAATGACATACCCATGTTAACGGGTCCATCTGAAATTCATCTGTGCTTATCCAGTTCTAGACAAGCCTGCCTTTTACACAGCAAAAAATGCATCCAATAATATGCTCCATGGGACAGGAAGTACATCCCAAAGTACATCTCAATCATGTTTGCTCAAGGATACTACCACATGCCTTTCTTTCTTTCTGGATCAGAGCAAGGGTTCACACTGTACTTCTGTTAACATCCCAGCCTCTTATGCATAATAACTACCACAAAATATTGCTTGAATGGCAATTTGGCATCTTTTACTTTTGCTTACATATAGCAAATGAGAACTAAATTTGGAACTTTCAGACCTCTTTTTAATGAGCTATGAGAAAGTTCTCACAGTGCATTTGATATCCCTTGGAGTTTCTTTTCCATCTTCTGATTTGCAAGGCTTCAAAGGAGCCATTCTTCTTAATTAATTCATGATGGTTTTTCTTTTGAGGCCTTAGCACTGATTATGTGTCAAATTACAAGGTTATATTTTGATCCAAATTGGGACATCTCATATGCATTGTGATGGAACAGCTCATTTGAGTCTTGTTAAGCCAAACTGGTAGCTGCTGAGAAAGACCAGCCCTTCGGCTTTCATAAAAGGAAGAATGAAAGCAATTATTAATGTCCAGCTCATGGGACCATTGCATTTTGGGTGCTCTGCTGCCTGTGCCAATCTACTAAAGAAGAAAATGATATATAGTCCACCAGATGGCTGCAGTGGAAGCTGGAACTGCTGATCAGCTCGTGGTCACAGAATGGTGGACATGATGATAGTTGATTCCAATATCTGTTTCAGGTCCTCTCCAGTTCTTTAGAAGCAGCATCAACTATCCTAGATGAAAGTCCCTTTCCCACAGAGGCATGCTTTACTGAAATCAATGAAATCTGAAATCAATGAGTTCCTCATTTATGGGTGATGGAAGAGTGAAGCTAGCTCTGGTGCCAAGGAACTGGCATCCAGCAGCAAGACTATGCCATTTATTTTGAAAGAGGTACGTTCTAGAGGGAGAGAATTTAACAATATTAGGCAGAGAAGGGGTATATGGCTGGCATTGATTTCATAGGCACTATGAAACGCGGACTCTAATCTGGGAGAACCCGGTTTGACTCCCCACTCCTCCACTTGCACTTGCTGGGTAACCTTGGGCAAACCATAGTTCTGATAAGAGCTGTCCTTGAAAAAGAGCAGTTTCTGTCAGAGCTCTCTCAGTCCTACCTACCTCACAGGGTGTCTGTTGTGGGGAGGGGAAGGGAAAGGAGCTTGTAAGCTGCTCTGAGATTCCCTTGGGTAGTGAAGGGCAGGGTATAAATCCAATCTCTTCTCTTCTTCTCTTCTGGAATAAAAGCTTGCATTTGATTCATCATCTCCTGACTTCAATACTAAAAACTGGTGATGTGGATGGGATCTCAGACCTAACTGAACGGCTGAAATCACTCTTGCCTGCCCAGCTGAAATCACTAAGGGCACTTAGAGCTGAATCACTACAGGCATGGCATCCAAGGGCCATATCAAACCGTTCGACCCTAAGGTTGGGAATTGGGAGTCATACCTCGATCGTTTTGAATGCTACCACATAGCAAACGGTATTGACGGAGACAATGTCTGCCGTGCCACTTTTCTAAGTACATGCAGCCAAGCTGTATTCTACATTGCTCTTGACTTAGTAGCTCCCGCCAAATTACTCGAGACACCTCTCGGCATCATCAAGGCTCGGCTGACCGAGTACTTCTCACCGAAGACGTCGGCTGCCGCACACCGATGCACGTTTCATCAGCGAAACCAGAAGGAGGGCGAGTGTCATAGAGTACCTCACTGAACTCAGATGGGTTGCTTGAGACTGTCAATTCCCCAACCTGAAGTCAGTCCTCTTAGACCATCTGTTCTGCGGCCTCAGAGACGATAGCATTCGGTGGGCGCTCCTGTTGCTAAAGACTCTTACTTATGAATCAGCACTTGAGGAAGCCCTGTGGGTAGAGGCCACCAACCTATCTCTTCATGAGCTGCGATTGGGTCCCCAAGGCCACATGTCATGCCACACTGATGCTGTACACCATGGCAGTACCGCTGACTCTGCTGACTTACAGGATGACCAATCCGATGCATCCGATGATGGAGTCTACAGCACAGGGACCAACCAGAGACTGCACCATTTTCAAAAAAGCCCACACCACTCTCAAAAAAGCCCGCGAAGAAAAGGGTGTGCGGTTATGGTGGTACACATGTGTGTAGAGACTGTCAATTCCGTGATGCCATCTGTCATGCTTGTGGAAAAATGGGCCACCTCACCAAAGTCTGCCGCTCATCACAAGGTCATGCTGTTCGGGAAGAGTCCCAGCATACACAAGGGTCTGCTAATGCATCTTGCCAATTGTATCATTCCAAGTTGTCCAGGTCATTCGAGCAAAGACCAAAATACAGTAATGAAGCAAGCATGTCTGAAGACTACACTAATCGCCTGTACATCCACCAAGGGTTGCATCCGTGTCCTAAAATCAAGGCTACCATCTTCATTGATGGCTGGGCTTGCCAGATGGAAGTAGACTCTGGGTCTGCATTGTCAATAGTCTTGTGGAGCACTTTCCAACAAGTTTGCCCTCATTTCCCTGTACACTGCCTTCAGAAGTGCAGTCTACAGCTGTTTGATTTCTAAAGGCACTGAGTTCCTGTAGTTGGCATTGCCACAGTCCTGGTCAGATACAAGAAGTTCACCAGCCGCCTAAATCTGCTCGTGGTAGAAAGTCGCCGCACAAGTCTTATTGGTTTGGACTGGTTTGCCACCCTGGGCATCAACATCATCGGCGTAAATCACATCAGTCAGCAAAACATCATCAGCTTCAAGGAAGAGTTCCCCAATGTTTTCAGAGCAGAGCTTGGCTGTTACTGAGGTTCACCTGTCTCCTTTACCCTGAATCCTGACGTCCAACCCATATGCCTCAAACCTAGACACTGCCCCATCGCTCTCAAGCCATGAATAAATGAGCAGATTGACAAGCTGCTGGCTCAAGGTATCCTGGAGCCGGTCCTGAATGCTCGATGGGAGACTCCAATCATCACTCCCCTCAGACCCGATGGATCGATCCGGCTGTGTGCTGACTACAAGTGCACCCTTAGCAAGGCCCTGCAACCGCATGCATACCTGGTTCCTGTAGTGAGCCACCTACTAGCCTCAATCTCCAGGGACCAGGTGTTCGCCAAGATCGACCTAGCCCAGGTGTATCAGCAACTGCCAGTCGACCCAGCCACAGCCGAGGCACAGACTATTGTGATGCATTGAGGTGCCTTCAAGGTGAATCGGCTGCAATTCAGGGTAAGCGTCACCCCCGGCATTTTTCAGGAGCTGATGGAACATCTTCTACAAGACTTGCCTGGCGTTGTGCCATAGTTTGATGACATACTGATTGTGGGGGCCTCTGAACTTGAACTGGCTACTCGGGTGTGAGAGGTCCTTCGTCAGCTACAGGAGGTCGACCTACTGCTCAAGAAGGAGAAGTGTAAGTTTTTCATCCCTGCTGCTCAATTCTTAGACTTCCTTCTAGACGCAGACAGCATCCACCCTGCTCCAGACAAGGTTGCTGCAATTCACAACACACCCCCACCGAAATCGAAGAAAGAGCTGTGGTCCTTTTTAGGACTTTTGAACATTTTTGCCCAACAAGGCCGCTCTCACTGAGCTGCTCCATCATTTGTTGGACAAATCGGCTCTGTGGGCATGGGGCCACCGGGAGAACACCACTGTTCAGGCTGTCAAGGCTCTCCTAGTTTCCGATGTGGTCCTCGTCCATTATGACAAGAAGATACCCCTTGTGTTGGCCTGTGACACGTCACCCTACGGGATTGGGGCTGTCCTAAGTCACTGGTTGCTATCCGGCTGGGAGGCCCCTATTGCTTTTTATTCCTGGACTCTATCTGCTGCAGAAAGAAGCGAGATATCTGCCCAGATAGAGCGAGAGGCGGTGGTGATTATTACAGCTGTGAAAAAATTCCACAATTTCATCTACGGGTGTGAGTTTGAGATTGTCACTGACCACAAACCACTGTTTGGCATTTTCATAGCCGACCATTAAACCCCTCAAATCTTGTCTCCACGGATGAGGCGTTGGGCCGTCCTGCTATCTGCCTACACTTTTCGCCTCCTCCACAGGCCCGGCAAGACTATCGGGCATGTGGATGCCCTCAGCCGCCTGCCACTGCCAGAACCACATGAGGCCCCAATCCAAGAGACCCTCCTCATTGAGGAGCTGCCATAGCCTCCACTCTCCATCACCCACATAGAATTCCACACTAGCCGGGACCGAATGCTCAGCCAATTCTACCACTATGTGTGGAGGGGATGGCCGTCTGGGAGGCTTGAGGCCGAGTTCCAGCCATTCCAATCAAGGTCATCAGAGATGTTGGTGAGCAAGTGCTGTCTGCTGTGGGGAAACCAGGTCATCGCCCCCCCCCCAACAATGGGTGCTGGACACTTTATATGTGGGCCACCCGGGCATTGTGAAAATGAAAGCTGATGCCTGGAGTTATGTCTGGTGACTCGGCATGGATCAGCAAATCGAATGGTGGGTCCAGACATGCCAGCCATGCCAGGAGTCAAGGCTAGAAGCCCCCGCAGTTCCAATCTACCTGTGGGATAAGCCGAGGGGTCCGTGGTCTCGCATCCATGTAGACTTTGCCGGCCCTTTCCATGGCAAAACTCTCCTGCTAATCGTGGATGCCTATTTGAAATGGCTGGAGGTTTTCCTGTCACCTCCATGACATCGGCTGTTGTTGCTCGCTGCCTGGACTGCCTGTTTGCCATCTTCAGCCTGCCGGACCTCTTTGTGTCTGACCAAGGGCGTAGACTTTTTCAATCCCCGGAAGGGCGGGGGCTCTCTCGTGCGCGCACGCAAAGCGCGCGCGCACGCTTGGGACCATGTCCCCGCCGCTCTCCCCCCCTGCCCCAGGGAGCCACCGCCGCCGCTTCCCTCCCCTGGGCCGTGCCCACCTGCCGCGCTCCCCGCCCCCTCCCTCCCTCCCTCTCCCCGCTCACTTCGGGCGGCGTAGGATCGCTGCTGCTGCTGCTGCCTGCAGCCGGGGGCCGGCGCGTCGCCCTTGCGGGCCCCCGGCTCCCGCTCCGCCTCGCATTTCCCAGGGGGGGGCTCAGCCACCCCTGGCAAAATGAACACCCGCCGGTGGCCAGTCAGCTGGCTGTCACAGCCTCTCTCCGCCCCGCCCCAGGGAGGCAGGAGGTCAGGCCGGGGGTGGGGGGGAAGGAGAGGCGGCGACAGCTGGCTGACTGGCCACTGGCGGGCGTTCATTTTGCCGGGGGTGGCTGAGCCCCCCCTGGGAAATTTCGGGGGGGGGCTCGAGCCCTCGAGCCCCCCCGTAGTTGACGCCCATGTGTCTGACAACAGGGCCCAGTTTACGTCTGCCAAATTCCAGAGGTTCCTGGATGAGCGTGGCATATGACATGTTACATCAACACTATTCCACCCTGAGATGAATGGCCAGGCAGAGTGAATGGTAAGGACTGTGAAAAACTCACTTCACAGGCTGGGAGACAGGAATTTTCCATCCAATCTTGTCAGCTTCCTGCTCCAACAGCACACCTCGCTGCATGCAGCCAGCAGGAAGTTGCCAGCTGAGCTCCTCATGGGCCATCAGCTGTCCACCATTCTGAGCCGCATCCACCCCGACCTGGCACCGGACATCTACCACAACCCCATCATGTCAGGTTACACACGGTCCTTTGGTCTGGGTGACACCGTCTATGCCTGAAACTACAGGGTGGGTCCACACTGGGTTCCGGCTGTAGTCCTCCGTGAAATGGGCCCCATCTCCTACGAGGTGCAGGATGATGTGGGGCAGGTCCATCGCCAGCACCTGGCCCAACTCAGACATCATTGGCCTGCACAAGAGGAACAATTGCAATGGCATTCTAGTTCCGGAGACATTGCAACATGCCCCAGTTCCTGAGCCAGTGCAACGTTCCCCAGTCCTGGAGAAATTGCAATGCACCCCAGTTCCTGTGGCCGGCCCGGGAAACCTCGTGACATCAGCGCCTGGGAGAGTCGACACGCTGAAGGGAGTCAAATGTCAATTCCTGGCCGGGACATCCTCTGTGAACAGTCTCCTGAACTGCCTCCTGCTTGGGACTTGGCAGGTTCCCTACCACAGGTGGGACCAACACCGGGCCACTCAGACTCTGCCCCCAGGTGGGACTACAATGGTTCTGAGGAGCCCCCAGACTTAACAGGACGCTCTCACTTGATTCCACCATTGCCACAACAGTCCAGTTGGACCAGGCACCCCCCCCCCCCACATTCCTGAAAGACTATGTTATCTGAGCTAAGGGCGGTAGGGGTGTTATGTTTTGTTATGTTATGGTGCATTGCATTGTCAGGGTTCTGGTAATACAATTCCCTCAGTCTTATTGGCTGCCTAATAAAGACTTCTTATTGGTCCTGAAGCCAATCCAGGGAACCAATCACAGAGCCCTGCTTAAGTCCAATGAGACTGCGTGTATATAGTTACAATGTATATAATTATCTGTTGAAACCCTATAAGTTGACTGCCGCTCTCGCTAGAGCTGTCCCTGAGCTGAATGATGTTTGGAATAAAAGCTTGCATTTGATTCATCGTCTCCCAACTTCAATACTTAAAACAATGAACATGGAGTTGAACTAACTCTGGAGGATGACAAAGGACAGGAGGTCCTGGTGTGATGTGGTCCATGGGGTCGCGATGAGTTGGACTCGACTGTGTGACTGAACAACAACAACAAAGATTTGTCCGGATGAATTTTGTTTTGCCCCAGCACCCCAAATAAAGTCATGAGACTATAGCATGGGTTTAACTAGTTTATTAAAATTAGTTTATTAAAATTAGCTGATCAACATCATTAATAAATTATGCTAATATGTAATTTAGGGTTGTGCTAGGCAGCCTGATCATGACTGCCTTTTTCCTGGTAAATCCACCCTGGCTCCAAACTCAGTCAGCGGCTGCCAAAGACCTTGTTTATCTTTGCCCACAAATAATGTGCTGAGAAGTGCCCACCCCATCCCCCTTCCCTGATTCTCCATAAAGCCACTGCCAGGTTTGGAAAGATGTTGCTCCGTACCAAAGGATCTGACTCAGTACCAAAGGATCCTGCCATAAAGCCACTGATGGTCCATTCAGAACACACCCTTCATCATGTCCAGTGATTCAGGGTACTTGCTTCTCCTCCCTACCTATCATGAGCAACCTGCCCTACACCTGCCAAACTAGTTATAGCCTAAACAGTCAGCGACCAAGCCTAACTAAAAGCTTTTAACCCCACCAACCTGAAAAGGGCTCTGTCCAGTTGCCAGTCTGGGAAGAAGCCCCAAAAGTCCCTGCTTGGCTCCAAATGGTGACCAGTTAATCCTGCAATATTCTGGGGAGGGTGCGTGGGTCGGCAGCATGTGGCAAAAGCTGGAGCGCAAGGGCAAGGCATCAATATACAGCCTCTCCCTTCTGCCTTCCCCACTGGATGGCTGCTTTGCAATTTTAGCCAATCCAGCTTCGTGCTTCATTTGAAGAGTGACTGGGGCAAATCAATCCCCAGCTCAAAGCCTGTGGATGCCTCTCCTTAACAGAAATCAAGGCTGCAGGTCACACAAGCAGTTTGCCGCGATATAGTAGCATTACCTTTGCAGATTTAAACAGCAACATCTGCCTTCTGTGTCCCAGTCGTCAGCACCCTGTGTTGCCTCACTTTGGAAATGGAGTAATCAGGCACTGGGGAAAGTCCGGCATTTACGGATCACAGCACTTCCACTCCGCTTTCCTGGATGTCTGAACTCTCCTGCTGTGAAAGGAACCTGGAAGGAAAGTCTGAAGCCACAGATCCGTTTCCACCACTGTTTTTTTTGGAGCTGCTGCCTATCTGCACACGAGTGTACATGCACCCCCACCCCCCTGCATTAAAACAGAAAGTCCAGGCAGCGTCCTCTGTAGTTGAGGCGCTGCAGTATTGTGAACACCTGACCACCAGATGAGCATGTGGGGAAACTGCCCCCGGGGGTGCTGTCTGGGCGATTTCCCCCACAACACTTTAAACCGGTGCAATTACAGGTGCCCCAAATTGTGGCAAGCTTCTAGTGTGACCACAGCCCAGTTGTTGATCCTTTTGATTGACCTGGCCCTCCCTCCCCCAAACTTTGGATGTGCTTCTATAGTTTGGTGGGTAAATTCATGCAGTTTTCATTTGTAAGGGATGTTAATTTTCAGGCAGACTTACTTGGTAAACTTCACATTTTGCTATGTATGGACACTGTAGGTTCTTTGCACAAATGGTTTCTATAGGAAGCATGATCAGAGGGTAAATGTAACCAGTCACTGAAGTGGGTGAGGAAACTAGGAGACCATTTAGGAAATTGACCTTCTCAAGGTAGCTAAATGGTAAAGAAATCAGAAGTCATGCCTTGGTCATGAGAAATGAGAGGCATAGATACAGACAAATGGTACAAAGGAAATATTTTAGAATGTGTTTACTACAAAAAAGTTTGTAAGCTGCATTCAGTGTATGGAGGCTGCATGAACAGACGACAACACAGCAGATGTTTATCTGATAGCATACATCTTGGCATGGAAGGGATCTTAGAAAAGGTAACCTATCTCCTTATTTATAATGAAAATATAGGTAGCATTTTCTTTTTGTAGGGCTGGAGTAAGGAGTACTGAGCTTATAGATATGAAATTCCTTAATCACTCTAAAGCACCATGTAAATTATTAATCATTTTCTTGTTGATGTCAGCAAATACAAAATACAGAGAATCCCAGGCAATAATCATTTACAAACCAACGACCAAAGTGATGGACCCTATTAAATATGCACTTACGGAATGCTAAGTGAAAAGGTAGAAAGAATAAAAATGTTAATCTTATTTAATTCCTTAGGACTTACATTGAGCCATTATTACTCAGAGACCAAAAGCCTGAGAAAGGAAACAAAGAAAAATGAGAGAAGGAATTAAAGGCTAACCAGAATTAAAAGTGACAAAAGGTTGCCATTGATCCCTGGGCTTCCTCGATGTGCTTTCCGGGAACAACCTCTAAAAGCAATGCATCGCATGATGTCTTCCCTTTTAGCAGCTTCCTGAAACTCTACAAGTAGCAACTAATTAGCCGCAGAGGAACTGATGAACACAGGACACAACAAAGTCACATCACATGCTTGTTTTAGTAGTTGTTACTGATGACCTATGTGTCAACAGCTCTCACTTTCCCCCATAAAAACTGTTGTCCTGATGCAAGATTTCCCATGGCACTTGGGGAGAAAAACACTCTGCAATTCAGAGCATTTTCATCATTGCAGAGAACTTCAGGCAACACTATGTCCTTGGGATGCTCTGTGTAATCAGGTGCAGAGTTTCAAATGTGAAGTCAAGGAGTTTTAAAACAGATTCAGAAAACATCTGCAAGCAGCTAGAGAGACAAGTAAGATGACATGGTCAGTTTGGGGAAAAGGCAGCAATATTAGTCAACAGGGAAAATGTAGGTAATACGCTGGTGTGTGATAATTGCAACTGCCAAATTTGTGCAATATTCTGTATGAGGTTCTTCTCATGAAGATGGACTGGACATTTCAGTTAGTCCAGAATGCAGCAGGAAGACTGCTGTTGGTTGTGGATTACAGGCAGCATATTTCACGGGTTCTTAGAGATCTTTCCTTGTTACAGGTTCATTTCCAGACCCAACTCAAGGTGCCAATTTTAACTTTTAAGGTCTTTTATGATCTAGGACTAGGTCTGTCTGCCTGTCTAGATCCCTGCCCAAATATTAAGTTCTACACTGCATGCCCTATTGCATGCCCTATGTGTCAAACATGGGACAAGTGGGTCTTTTCAGTGGTGGCACCCCACCTCTAGAATCCCATTCCCCTCTTCCTTTGCCCAGAGTGTCACTGATTGTTTTAGGCAGCAATCTTTTGAATTAGGGGATCCTTTCTTCAGTTGATGCTTTCACCACAAATACTGGTGTTTTCATAGCTAGATCCCTTTAGTTTTCTGTTGCAGCTTATTTTTAAAAATAATTTAATTTAATTTAACTGCAACTTATATAATATTGATTTTAAAAAAATTAATGAAATTTGTGACAGTATTCTTATGTTTTGAACTCCCAAGGGATGTGAATGCATAAATACAGTATATAAATATTTCAAATTAAAGGATTATGAACTCTTTCAACCAAAACTGTCTATGGAGACTTCTTTCTAGCTATTAATTGAAGCCAATCTGGCATGCAATAAGCTCCTCACTTGTAGCTTCCACACACACTGATCATTTAATGTTTGGAATATTTTAATATCTGAAACACTGAATGTTTCAATCTTTGAAATGTTTTAATGGTATCCACCTTAGGGACATGGTGTTAGACATTGGGGACATGGCATGGAAATGTTTTAAATAAAACAAACAAACAATTTGAACTCCCCAGTAACGTGTACACATTGAAAAATCATATTAGAAATGAATGTCCAGCTACCAGAGACAATTAATTTCATAACTGGTCTCCTAACTGCTGCTAATAAACATATTCATTAATGTCCTCATGTGGCATTTATGTATTTTCGGAAGTCAATTAAGTACTAATGAACAACAAGTTATTCTTTCTGATACTGTTCATTTTGGAGGAATGACGGCGTGAGATGGTCCCATCAAGCAAGGCAAATTCTACACCCACACAAAGTTCCACAAGGTGTCACTTGTACTTAGAAAAGAATTTCATTTTGACAGCCCTGCAGTCTTTAAACATTTGCTTTCTTTACTCATTTAAGGGATGAAATTTAATTCACATGAATGCTTCTAGACAGCACGTTCTCCTGACACACGAGTGTTTAAGAGATGCTGACAATCCAAGGGTCCAAGGATCCTCAAGGCCCTCCAGAGATCAGAGGCACTCGTAATTTAGCAAGTCACACAAAGATGTGACTGAATAGTGCAACTGGGACCACACAATGGAATCACTTCATGAGTGAAATGAGACAGTGTTATATTCAGAAGTCTTTGCAAAGCTGGCAGGAAGAATCCAGTGTTGTGAGCTCATCAGGCAGTAGAAATTCATCTGGGAAGGAGAACTTTGCAAAGTGCAGGAAAATGATCATTCCACACATCTAATTAAGAAAGATTATGCTCTTTTGATATGTATTGGACATGTGCATTTTTGTTATTAATTACAGTCAGGGCTTTTTTTTAGAATTAGCATAATAGGCCACACCCAACAGCAGAAACTCATTAGCATGTTAGGCCACACCCCCGACAGTGCAGCTCTCTCCCAGGATCGGCTTCCCCAGGTGCCCTCTGGCTTGCAGGGTGCCTGGGGAACCCGAGGGAAGGAAGGCAGTTTCTGGATCGGCTTCCCCAGGTGCCCGGCAGCTTGTGAAGTGCCTTGGGAACCCGGGGGGGGGGGGGGGAGGCGGCAGGCATGGCCAATTCGGAAGCCAGCTGGAACTCCGTTCCTCTGCGTTCCTGCCCCAAAATAGCCCTGATTACAGTAATTACAAAAATGGAGTGTTTCATAGTTCCTGTAATTAATATGAAAATTCCCTGACCTGGATGGCACAGGCTAGCCCAATCTCATCGGCTTTCGGAAGCTAAGCAAGGTTAGCCCTAGTTAGTGTTAGGATGGGAAACCACTGAGGGATTCTAGGGTCCCTGTGCTGAGGCAGGCAATGGCATACCGCCTCTGACTGTCTCTTGCCTCGAAATCCCTATGGGTGCTGCAGCTGGACAGAACTTTACACAGACAATGTGAAAATGAAACAAATGCCCCATCTAAACAGCCTATAACCAGTTTGGTGTAGTGGTTAAGTGCACGGACTCTAATCTGGGAGAACCGGGTTTGATTCCCCACTCCTCCACTTGTATCTGCCGGATGACCTTGGGCAAGCCATAGCTCTGTACCAGCTGTTCTCTCAAGGACAGTTGTCTCAGAGCTCTCTCAGCCCCACCTACCTCACAGGGTGTCTGTTGTGGGGAGGGGAAGGGAAAAGGAGTTTGTAAGCCGCTCTGAGACTCCCTTGGGGAGTGAAGGGGGGGGGTATAAATCCAATCTCTTCTTCTTCTTCTTCTTCTATAACGAAAAACGCCATGATTTTCTTCAGATTTGTTGTGTTCCTTATATCATCACTGTCTTGCCTCTTCCAGACTCAACTGGTCTCACTTTTATAAGGCAGCCAGCATTTTTCTGGTAAGAGCACAAGCTGCATTCCTTAGTGGGAGGTGGAGGGAAAAGGAGTCTCTGGGCTTTCTTGATTGAATGCCAGCTGTAGCCACCGGATTACATACATGTGTCAGATACTACCCTCCTGAAGGACATGGAGTGGGACCCTTGCCCTCTTAGGAATACCAACTTCTAGGTGGAATCTGGAAATCTCCCACTATTACAATTGATCTTTAGAGGACCAAAATCAATTCCCCTGGAGACTAGAGATGGTGCCTGAGGAGGGTGGAGTTCGGGGAAGGGAGTGAGATCAGTGGGATTTGATGCCATCAAGACTGCCTTTCAATGCTGCCATTTCCTCCAGGGTAGCTGATCTCCATAATCTGGAGATTAGCTGTTAACTCCACAGAACTCCAGCCTCACCTGGAGGTTTGCAACCCTAGGCCTGCTTCAGAATTAGATAGATACAAGTGGAGACCCGCAAGAAACTTGCGGGATGGTTGTCCCATTCCTCACACCTTTGCTTCCTCCCTTCTCCCCCTACCTCTCTCACACTCTTTCTCCCTTCTGCCCCCCCTTTCTTACTCTCTTTCTCTCCTCCATGTATGTTACTTCCTCTCTCTTTCTGAGCTGTCATCATTCTCTTTGTTTTTCTGCCTCCCCCCCTTCACTCTTCCTCTCTTTTCCTGCTCCATCACTCTCTCAGCCTTCTGCCTGCTTCCTCTCCGCCCACAGCAGCAGTGGCAGCACACTGGGAATCACAATGGATCTCCCAGCTACAGAGAACAATTCACCTTAGGGCTGCCTGCTCCAGGTTGGTAAATTCCTGGAGATTTGGGGTGGAGCCTTGGGACAGTGAGGCTTGGGGAGGCAAGCAGCCTCAGCAACCCTCCAAAGCAGAGATTTTATCCAGGGGGAACTGATCTCTGTCACCTGGACAACAGTTGTAATTCTGGGTGCTCTCCAGCCCTTGTCTGGAGGCTGGCAATGGTTGTTGAAGTGAAGGAAATGGCTGGTTTGGAGGGTGGAGCCTATGGCATTATACTGGTCTGTAGTCCCTCCTCAAATTCCATCCTCCCCAGGCTCCACCCCTCAAATGCCCAGGATTTTCCCAGCCTGGAGTTGGCAACCCTATTTCCTTCCCACCCAACAGCCAACCTACCTTCATGCTCCTGCAGTCTCTGAAGAAGAAAAGATTTTCCCCCCCGCCCACCTTGTTTTTTGTTTCCCCTGTAACAGTAAACCATAAAACCAATTCCCTGGGAGGAGGATGGAAAGAGGGAAGAGCTGAGGCATTGGGAACTTCTCTCGCCTGCGCGAAAGGCAGACTCAGACATTTATTTTCTGCTGGCTCCCCCCAACCCTTTTTTTGAGTGTGTGCTTTCTTCTTGCAAGTGGAAAGAACTGCCTGAGCAGAGTGAAAATCGCAAGGTAGATGCTGCTGGAGGCTTGAACGTTCCTTCGGTGGAGGCAGTGTGGCCATGAGGGAGGACTGAATGCAATCAGAACTACGGGAGGGAGGGAGGGGGAGAGAAGGCTCCTCAGTAAGTCCATTTCCTGCGCACACACAGTGGACGCTGATTTACTTTTTGGCCATTTATAACTTCCCTGTATATTTTTTTTACAGTTTTTAGATTTTTCTGCACCCCTGGGGAGCGGCCCACGTGTGCAGGATAATCACTTTACTTTCCATTTGCGGAAATAAGTATCCGCATGCACAGGGGGCACTTGGGAATTAGATATATGGATTTGGTTAATAATAAGATGAGTTAAAATAATCAGCCTGTTCTAAATGGGCTTGTACTTCTTCTTAAGGAACAGATTATAAACCTGGGGGTACTTTTTGATGTGGGTCTACAGTTGGAGGTGCAGCTGTCCTCTGTAGTATAAAGCAGCTATCACCATCTTCTGTTGCAGCTTCAGCTGCAGTCTTACCTTGAGCAGTGTTATTTGGCTACCGCTGTCTATGCACTGATCACATCTCATTTGGGCCACTGTAATGTTTTTTACATAGAGTTGTCTTTGAAGATGATTCGGAAGCTCTGATGGGCTTAGAATGTGGCCGTTATATGAGACTGATGTCTCCTATAGCGATTATGTTGTGCTGGTTCTGAAGTGACTGTTCTAGCTGGCAGTTTGTTCTCAAGCCCAATTAAAATCAATACGTTTGGTCTTGAAAGCCCTGAATGGCTCAGAACTGGATATCTGAAGGACCACCTTCTCCCATATACCTCTCCCAGGCAATTAAGATCTGCATCACAGGCTCTGCCTATTACAAGCTGTGTAGAACCGCTATTTAAATCTGCTTGAATTTCATTGTGGCAGAGGGCATCTTTCAGTAATGCAAAAAGGTCCAAAAGTCCAGAAATGCAGACATTCTTTATTATAAGGTCCAAACTTGTGAACATCAATCATATCAGGAGAAAAGACTGGGACTTAGCTATGGAACATCAGCTTTACATGAAAGTCCTAGGTTCACACAGATCACAAACCTTTATTGGCACAACAACAGCAGCCTTAGATCAGGGATACAGAAAAGAAAGGAGGACAAAACAGTTCAATTAACCAACCAATCTGAAAGAACAAACTTCTCCTCCTATACGCACTATAAAGGAAATTTGCCACCGCTTCAATGGTATCAGCCCTATTTGAGGCTAGGGTGTTCATTATCTTACTTTCCTCAGATTTGCCCTCCAAGGATCGCAGGATAGGAATGAGGTGAAAAGCATGTCGATCCTGGTAAAATCTACAAGAGAGATGTACATGGTCCGTGCCTTCAATCTCCTTTAGCCCACAGGAGCATAACCTATCTGAAAATGGTATTTTAAAAAAATCTCCCGTATAGCACAGCTGAGGGGAGCACGTTGAAACAGGCCAGCGTAAACACCCTTCTAACGTGGGGATCAATCAAACAGGAAAAATACTCTACAAGTAGCCCGTTAAAAGAAATCCCCCAATAAATAGGAGAAGGGTCCTAGGTTCATTCTCCAGCATTTCCAGTAAAAAAACAACAGCACATCAGTTTGCAGGTAACGTGAAAGACCTCTGCCTGAGCTGCTGCTAACTGGATTAGGCAATACTGACCATGAGGAACAAATGGTCTGGCTCAGTATAAAACAGCTTCATGTTTTCATATTTAAATGAATATCAAGATTCACTGGTTATCTCCATGTTTTCGGAAATTCACAAGAAGTAACTAATATCAACATTCAAATGGGAATGTTAACCATCATCCAGTCTGTTGACATTCACTCTCTGTAACATATGCAAATATCACTACCTTGGAGTAGCAATTATACATCGTGAATGAAAATTGTACTTTGATAGTTCCCGCCCACTAGAGATTTTTTGCAATATCTTAGGAGCCACATTTATAAAAATGACATGCTAGGAAATGATCCTCTTTATATTCTATACAGCTTTATCATTCCCTTTACCTTGTTTACAGAGGCATCTTTTAAATGTTATGTATTCAGCAACGAGATTCTTCCTTGCATAATGAGCCAAATATCAACTGTTGGAAGAAAATTCAATATACACTTAAGGAAAAAAATAAAATAAAACATAGGTTTACCGTTTGATTTCCATTCACTCTAACAACTGCTGCATTTTTGTCCGGTCTCCTACCCATTGCTAATAGCTGAGCTTGATCAACTAGGGCTGAGGACAGACTGGCAATCTGAAGCGGAGGCAAAGCGGAGGGAACTGGAGCGGGGGAAAAAACCCACGGAGCTGGCCGTTCACACTGGCCAGAGCAATGCGGATCAGCGGCGATATGGAGCGTTCAGACTGCCACGGAGCGTTCAGACTGCTGCATAGCCAGCGCGCGCGGCTCGCGCGCGCCGCTGCACTTTTTTTTTGTTTTCCTTTGATGTTTTTCGCATGTGCGCACATGCGCATATGCGCAAAACTTTTTGCCGGTGCGTTCACACTTCCTCCAGATGCCTCCCGCTTCTTCCAGTTCACACTGTTTGGAAGCGGGAGGCATGCGGAGGAAGGCCCCTGAACACCAGGAAAAACCGGTGTCCGGGTAAAGCGGAAGGAAAGCGACTGGGAGACGGGTAAGTACGCAACGGAGCCGACGGACAGATGCGCATGTCTGAACGTGCTCCTTTCCTCTGTTTGTGAAGCGTGCCTGCCCCGCTTTAGATTGCCAGTCTGTCCTCAGCCTAGGTAGACAGGTTTGCATATGGTAGAGGGGAGAGCTTGGTGCTGTTGTATAGGGAAAGGCCGGGGGGCCATCTCATTTAGCTTTTCCTGCTTCAGAATCAATGGAGTCTAGATACCATAAAATGGCAGTACCCTTGTCAAGTAAGCTTGAGACCATTGCAGAGTCCTGTAAAGAAGACTGGGAGAAAGGAGCGGAAGTGTCTGATCTACTAGTGAGTGACAAGGAGAGGAGCTGAAACTTCTTCAGTGTGGACTGGCTGAGAAGAACTACGACTTATCCATTAGACACATTCAGCTGATTTCTTGAGGCTGGGGCTGGGTTTTGGTAAACATGCCTACTTGCCTTTATTTTTGAATGGCACTTATTGGGGTGGATGCAAGGAGCCTTCCTCCAGCCTATGGAGGCTTCCTCCAACTCAAGCGGCTCTTCTGTTGGAGAAAAGTTCTTTAGGCTGGAGGAAGGGCTTTTGGTTTACAAAAAAGCACTTTGTAGCATCATCACATGCATGTTTATTCAAAGGTAAGAGCTGCTGATATGGTAAGTCCAAGAAACTATGGACAGGACTACAGCCTTAGTAACTCCAGTCTACTCTCTTGAGGCACTCACCCCATCCCTTAATGTACAGTCTGACTGCAGCGCATACACCAGCTTTGGGATGTTTTTGCTCTCCTTGAAGATTAACATTGCTCTTTTGTGTTGATATGCAACAACACAAATGTTAAGGTATGAGATCATAAGAACACAAGAAGAGCCCTGTTGGATCAGATCAATGGTCCATGTGGCCCAGTATCCTGTTTCACACAGTGGCCAACCAGTTCCAATGGATGGCCAATAACAGGGCATAGAGGCGAAGGCCTTTTTGTGATGCTGCCTCCTGGCTCTGGGATTCAGAGGCTTAGTGGTTCTGAATGTGGAGGTTCCCCTCAGTCGCCATGGCTAGTAGTCACTGATAGATTCATGGAGGAAAAGTCTTTCTAATTCTCTGTTAAAGCTGTTTATTCCTGTGGCCATCACTACATCCTCTGGCAGCAAATTCCACATTTTAATAACTTTCTGTGTGAAGTAGTATTTTCTTTTGTCCATCCTGAACCTACTGCCCATCAGCTTCACTGGATGCCCTTGTGTTCTAGTATTTCGGGAGAGGAAGGAAAATGTCTCTTTCTCAACTCTTTCCACCCCCTGCATAATTTTATAAACCTCTATCATGTCCTCACGCAGTTGTCTCTTTTCTAAACTGAAATTCCAAGACTCTTCAGCCTTTCCTTATAGGCAGGGCTTTTTTTGTAGAAAAAGCCCAGCAGGAACTCATTAGCATCATAGGCCCCACCCAACAGCAGAAATTCATTAGCATATTAGGCCTCACCCCTGACAGTGCAGCTCCCTCCCAGGATCAGCTTCCCCAGGTGCCCCACAGCTTGTGGGGTGCATGGGGGACCCAAGGGAAGGAAGGCAGTTTCTGGATCGGCTTCACCAGGCCTGGGGAACCCAAGGAGGGGAGTCAGTTTAAACTGCCTTCCCTCCCTGGATCGGCTTGGCTTCCCCAGGCGCCCCGTGGCTTGTGAGATGCCTGGGGAACCCGAGGGGGGGGGGAGGCTGTAGTAGTGGCCAACTTGGAAGCCAGCCGGAACTCCGTTCCTGTGCATTCCTGCCCAAAAATAGCCCTGCTCATAGGGAAAGTGCTTCACCCCCTAATCATCTTGGTAGCCTTCCTCTGTGCTTTTTCCAGCTCTGCAATGTCCTTTTGGAGATATGGTGACCAGAACTGTTCACAGTTTTCCAAAGCAGGCCACACAGGGGCATTACAGTATCAGCCATTTTATTCTCAAACCCTTTCCTAATAATCCTTGACACAGAGTTTGCCCTTTTCACTGCTGCAGCACACTGGGCAGACACTCATTCACCATTAGGCCCTCAGTCTCAAGTTCTGTTGTGCTCCTGTCAATATTACCCTGAGTGTTTACGCAATCACCCCCTTTGGACTGACTTGTCCTGAACTGGAGGCTCCCCAAGAGTCAGCTCTTGTTGACTCCCCCCACACATTTTTGATATTAGTTGCCAGCAGCCTGGTTCCCTTTTGGTTCAAGTGAAGATGTCTCTTTTGTACAGGTTCAGTGTGTCCCCAAAAGTTCCCCAGTGCCTAACAAATCTAAACCCTTCCTCCCAGCACCACTTTCTCATCCATGGATTGAGACCCTTGATCTGCGCCTGTCTAGCTGTCTCTGTGCAAGCTACTGGCAGCATTTGTGAGAATGCTACCTTTGAGGTCCTGGCCTTTAACTTTCTGTCTAGTAACCTATATTTTTCCTCCAGGACCACACAACTACATTTCCCAGTGTCATTGGTGCCAACCTGTGCTGTGACCTCTGATACTACATCAGCATTGCATCATTCCCGAGTACACTTCTCCCTTGCAGGTGGTTTAAGTTTATGATATCTATCCGTCTTCATTGTTACATATTGATGGCACATTGTCCCTGATAAGGCAATCTTACTTGCACTCTTAGGACCTAAACTGGGAGGTACATATTGGTACTAATATTTCCAGTATATGCAACTACTTTTGACACAAGGCCAGATATATTTGTGGCCCCATAAAAGTCTTTTCTGTGTCATTCAAGTCCAGATTGGAACGTTTCATTTTTGGTCCTATATTAATTGTTTACTGTCTTACATGTGTAACAGGGACTTTGTTTCATGGTGTATTTTGTACTCTGTACTCTAAAGAAGGCTCTTGTGTTCCAAAACGGATCAGGTCATGCACTGTTCTTTTTTGTGCATTTGTCACTTTGAACATTTTATGAGGCTTTATTTGGACCCCTACAAGGTTTTTATATGTCTTTGAAATAAACATAATTTTGTCTATACGTGGTTATGTTTTTTAAATCCTGTTAAACAAATTAGATAGCAATTGCAGAAGTTTGGGATGGAAGATCTTGTGGGGAACTCTGTGGGGAACCCATCTGGGCCCGGTGCTTTGTTGTTTTGCATTTTCTTTAGAGCTTCCAGTACTTCTTGTGTGGATACCCGTTCGCGGGGAGGGCGGGATACAAATCCAATAAATAAATAAATAAATAAAATACTGATCTGTCTAAATAGGTTTGGTGTGACCTGGACAGTTTGTTGGTTAGGGCCATTTGTGTTAGGAAGGAGTCTATATCCATTGTTTTAGGAGCCGTGGATTTATACAGGTTCTTATAGTACCGTTCAAATACTTGTGTTATCCCTTGGGAAGATGTATGAAGTGTGCCCTGGTGGTCTCGGATGCAGTTTATCGGAGTGTTAGCGTGTCTTTGCCTTAGGTTGTATGAGAGAAATTTCACTGACGATATTTGTATTTATGTTCCATTAAGGCTAGGTTTTTTTGTATTACAGTGAGTTCAATGGCTTCTAATTTTCTTCTTTGGGTTATGAGGTGTTGATAAGTTTTTTTGCTGCCCATGCATTTGTGCGTGTCTTCCAGTTTCCGTATATCTTCGTGAAGGTCAGTAATTGTTTTTTGTTTGTATTTGTTGTAGGCTGAAGATAAGGCAATAATTTGTCCACGAAGAACTGCTTTGTGAGCGTCCCAGATGACTTCCAAAGGAGCGTCTTCATTCAGATTAAAGCATAGATATTCATCTATAGCTTCTTCTATTTGTGATCTAAAGGATGGGTCTTTTAATAAAGCTTTGTTTAGTGTCCAATTAGGTCATTTGCTGTTGTTATTGTCTAAAATTAAAACACAGTCTACTGGGGCATGGTCAGACCATTGGCGGAGGCCTATGTTTGAGGATTGGATGGTGTGAAATGCTGAGTCAGAGATCAAAAAATAATCTAACCTACTGAAGGAGTCGAATTGTGAGGAGTAATAGGTATAGTCTTTATCCGTGGGGTGCTGCTTACGCCATACATCACTAAGCTGGAAGGATTGTAACATTTGTTCCAGTTGGTCATTATGCTTACAGATTTTCCTCGAGGGATGAGCAGGTTGATAGCTGTCAATCTGAGCATTTGCTACAAGATTAAGGTCGCCACCTATTAGAATTGTGCCGGCACTGGGGTTACTGATCTTAGACAGTATAGCATGGATATATGGTAGCTGTCCCGTATTGGGGACGTATAGGCTGGCAATAGTATATAGTGTGCAATCTAAAGATCCTTTCAAAATAAGATATCTGCCATCAGGGTCTATCTCAGAGTGATGAAGTTGAAATCTGGTAGCCTTCGAGAAGAGGATAGCCACTCCCCGCGATTTATTGGAGCCTGGGGCAAAGTATTGTTGCGGAAACCATGTTTGGGGAAAGAGCGGGCCATGGTTTTTTTTCAGGTATGTCTCTTGAAGCATAATGATGTCCGCCTTTGCTTTTTTCATTTGCGACAAGATTCTTTGCGTTTTGATTTTTTGGTTTATTCCCCTACAGTTGTAAGTTATAACTTTTAGTGTGTTCGCCATGGTGAGGGCCGGGGTAGAAAGTTATCAGGTTTTTCCTCCCTTATGATGCTTAACCAAATTTTTGCTGGCATGCACTGTAAAACCAGATATTTTTGTACACAATCTCCAACTAAGACAAGAGTTAAGTCACTCCACCTCATTATGTCTCGCTTATTAAAGAGACCTATTATAATGGATATCATTTGAATAAAATAAGAAAATTTATATTGGTCAGTTTTTGCAAAAGAACTTGAACAAAACCAACAACTACGCTGTATCAAACCAACATATGTTGGAGTTAAGGCACTCCTCTTTAAATAATACCAACAGCTGTGAGATATATTAACTACTAATAGCATAATATCAACAACAACAAGATTATAACATACTATATTGAGAACAATTATATAAAGTAGTCTAAACCCTTTACTGCTTTTCCCTCCTGCCACCCTCCTGTACAGTTCTTTGCAACATGTAATTGTTTTCCTTTCCTTTCCCACCCCCCTCCCACCCCTACCCCCTGAACTTTCTTGTAGTTAAACTTTCTCTGGGTAGATACTATGTACCAATATATATGAAATATGCAGAAAAACACTTCTAACAACTGTAGAGGATTGTTCCTACCCAGGATGAACATAAGGCTCAAAAGGAACATGTATTCCATGTTCGGGCCAAAAAAAACAGCGAGGCCCGGCCAAATTGAACCTACCATCTATATTGAAGTGCAAAAAAGAAAAAATGACAGTCTTGTCTAAGAAATAAGAAGCCAAAAGAAGAAGGGGGGGGGGAAGAGGGAGAATAGGAATGCCTTTCCCACCCCCTCCCAGGCAGCTGTTAGTGCAGCAGCAATTTTATTCTGTTAAATAATAATCAAAGACTCTGCATCCCTTGTTGCTGCTGGTGTTAAGAAATTAAGCTAGAATGAAAACTTATAGTTCAAGTGGTTTTACGAATGGGGATTTTGCTCCATTGGAATGGTGATATGGGATAGTCCAGTTTTCTCTTGGACGATTTTTTCATGCTTGAGCCCAGAGGAGCTTGTAGATTTAGGGCAGTCAGCAGACCATATCCAGAGTCCTCATCTCGCGCTGTGATGGTGGAGCCTTGAAATTGGACTAGTAGGGAACTCGATTTGGTCGAACTATATCTAATGCCATCTTCAGTAAGCTTGGTGGAGACTGGTTTCAGAGTGCGACAAATCTGGAGGGTTTCTGCTGTGAGATCTGGAAAGACTTGGATCTTCCCTTCTTGGAACGGCAAACCTCCGGATGAATGTGCCTCTGCTAAAATCTTCTGTCTGGTACGCACTTCAAGGAAATCCACTAGGATATCTCTTGGGAGCTGGGTATGGTTGTAGTTTTGCGTCTGTATCAGCGCTCCAATTCTGTATGCCTTTAAAATTGTTGGGGCTATCCCTTCTTCTAGTTTAAGTACGTGTGACAGCCAGGCTCCCATAAAAGCTGCAAGGTCAGTAGTCCCTTCTACCAATTCCGGGAAGCCTGGTCTCTGAGTGTCGGTCTCTGAGTGAGTTTTCCAGAGACATGATTTTCTCAGTGGCCCATGTCTCATGGCGTTGTAGGCCTCTAATACTCTCCTGGTTCGCCATACTGTTCTCCATTACAGAGTCTAGAGCCTGAGACATGTTTTGAACTGATATTTGTAACTTCCCAATTTGGTCTGCCATTGGTTTTATTAGGCTGTTCACTGTTGTCAGCATTTGAGCCTTAAAGCCCTTAAAGGAGTCTAGCCAGTCTTGTTTCGATACAAAGTTGGTGGAAGGGGGAGGGCTTACCAGGCCAGTAGCCATTTTGTGGCCTTGTTAGTCCTGAGGTGATTCCGCATCGTGTGAGCTGTTGACTGGAAAATATTCTGATAGTCTCTTTTTTGGTGAGTCTAGTCTTTTAGCCTTGCCCCCGTTTGATTTTCCCATCCCTGAGGGTAAGATTTGTCGCCTCTGGTAGTAGTTCTGCCTGAGAGAGAGGGAATCGGGCTAGGAGCTCTTCTACTCAGCATCTGCCATTAAGCCTCCGATGCCCTGCCCCCCCCCCAAACTCCCTTATCTTGGAATCAAGCACAGATAACTGTCCTCCCAAAACCGGGCAAAGACTCCTCCCAACCTAATTCATACAGGCTGATATCACTTCTTAATTGCGACTACAAACTCTTCACTTTGATGCTGGTGGCAAGGCTTTCAAAGATTCTTCCCACATATATCCAACTAGACCAAACGGGATTCATAACCCAATGAGACATCACCGATAATATCCATAAGACGATTAATGTAATCCACTACTGTCAACAAAAGAAGATTCAACCATCCTGCATATTATCAATAGACTTTGAAAAAGCCTTCGACACCTTGGAATTTAAATACATACACAACCTACTGCAACACATGAACTTTGGAGATAAATTCAAGGCAGCAATACAACGGATATATGACTCCCCAGCGGCTTTTCTAACAATTAACTCCAAAACCTTCTATTTTCAAACTACATCGGGGTACTAGGCAAGGCTGTCCCTTGTCACCCCTTTTGTTCGCATTAGCTATTGAACCACTGGCCATGTCAATCAGGCAAAATATATCAATACCAGGAATATCAATCAACGGTGCACATATCAAAGCCAGCCTGTTTGCAGATGACATGTCCATATACATAAAGGATCCAATCCACTCCCGCCCACCTTTATTTGCGTTACTAGAAGAGTTTGGAAGCATGTCAGGCCTATGCATAAATCAATCAAAGTCTACAATATTCCCATTACTTCTAGACAAGATCTCTACAATCTTCATCAAAAGTAAATTTTCCTTTCAATGGATTACTAAACAATGGAAATATTTGGGGGTGAATATCCCCTTAACTTTGAAAGACTTAATTAAATACAACCATATCCAAGCCAACTCTCTAATCCAACACCAACTAAAATCCCAGGACTCAAAAATTTTAACGTGGCTAGAACGCATCACCATCATTAAGTCTATTATTTTACCTAAGTTTATGTACTATTTTCGAGCCCTCCCTCTAAAAATAACTCCTAGGCTTCTCTCCCATTGGCAAAGGAATCTTTTGAATTTCCTATGGAACTCTAAGAAACCAAGAATCCGATTTCAAACTCTAAGACGAAACACATCTCATGGGGGACTTGCAGTCCCTGACCTAAAAACTTATTACCAAGCAACCATCATGGCAAATTTTACTAGACAGTACCACAAAAGCTACAAGGTGGACTGGAAAACTATTGAAAATACTTACCTGAGATCACAGTCCTTCCAAGAAGCCCTATGGAATCCACCCTCGAAACGGCTTCTTCCAGGGGTCTCGCACCCATTTCTTCCAGCGACTTTCCAAACTTGGGACATCTGTAAAAGAAATTTGATACCATTAGACCCACCACTGAAAGCTTCCTCCGAAAGCCTTGGTTTCAGCCCGGTCTATCCCCTTCATCATTCCCCAACTGGTTAACTGCAAACCTTACAAGATTTTGTGACATTTCGGAATGTGGTATAATGCTAGCAAAAACAGACCTGGAAAAGAAAACCAAATTAAAACTACCATGGTATGAGTATCTTCAAGTAGCCACCTATTCACAACTTATAAAGCTAACTTTAATTTTCAAAGAAAGTTCAACTTTTTCGAACGCCTCATGACATCCTCTGATCTCATAAAAAGGGGCCTCATCTCAACGTTCTACTCTTTTTTTATTCAAGCCTCATCACAGCAGATCCTACCCCTATAATCAGCATGGCATAAAGACTTAAAAACCACATTATCAGATGATCAATGGAACAAGATCTGGGCCTCAAATATACATAGATCCCGATCCTTCCCTGTTCGACTTCAGACATTGAAAACACTCTTTAGATGGCATCTTACACCTGCCAAACTGTCACACATATACTCAACTCAAACTCCCCTATGTTGGAAATGCTGCTCGGAGATAGGGTCTTACATCCACACTTGGTGGTCGTGCCCCATTATAGCCACCTTTTGGAAACAAATGTTGGTGGAAATTAAAACAATGCTTAAAATTTCCATCCCATATGATCCGGCGCTAATCTTGCTCAATCTATGGCCAAAAATAAAAATAGATTCCAATAGTAGTGACCTGGTAGAAGTTCTTCTTACAGCGGCAAAATATACAATAGCGATAAACTGGAAAAAAGCCACCAGCCCCTCACTCAGCATCTGGAAAGCCAAAATTTGGGATTACTTTATTTTAGATAAAATAGCAGATAAAATAGAAAGCTGGGATAATACACAGAACACAAAAAGTCCCATGACTAAATGGTACCCAATTATCAATGAGTATTCTGAAAGTGGAGGGGGTCTACTCCCAAAAGCATGGGTAAATAACATCCCCCTGTATCTGTATTTATAATTGGAGAAAGAGATAATTGCTATTCTTCTTATATCATATGTTGCAAACCACATTTACCTGAAAAGTTATAACTTATAGCATAGACTACATTTAAATTTTGTCTGTATTGTCAATTTGTATTTTTCACTTCTCTCTGAGAAGGACCAACTTATTAACTCCACGTAAAACACCAGGATGCATTGTACACTCCAACATTAATGGTAGCCATGTTGTCTGAGACAGTTACGATATGTCTATAATTGTTAACTGTTAATAATTTTTCTGTACCCTCTTGAATCCTTAATGAAAATACTTTAATTTAAAAAAAAATGTTTTTAACTTTTGGCCCTTAACAAGTTTTCTAAACTTCTTTTGGAGGTTCTTGCTTGGTTGGTTTAGTTTTTCCTCCCCTCCTTTTTTTTTTTTTGACTGCTGACTCCTCCCCAGCACTAACTATCAACCTATTTACACAGCATGTGATGTCCACAACCTTCACACCAGGCAGGCAAGTCACCATGCGGTCAAAATGCCTGTCACAGACCCCACTCTCTATATTCCTAATGATCAAATAACCTGCTACCAGAAGCCCAGCTCCCCCCAGTCTCCCCAGGGGTATCCTCGGCACAAGAGGATATCAGTCCGTCACTCAAGGAAGGGGTCCCTTCTAAGGGATCACATCCCTCCTCCTCAGACTGATGCCCTCCGACCTCAAGACTCTCCACAATAGCAGAACTGTCAGCACATGAATGGGGCTGTTCTGGTAAGTCCTGGAGGTTCTCTTCCCCACAACTGTCTCTCTGGCTCAGCTTCTCCAGATCAGCAACCCTAGCCTCAAGGGAATGAACTTGCTTCCTGAGAGCCATGATTTCCAACAAGTAGCAGGAGGAGGAGGAGGAGATTGGATTTATACTTCCCTCCTTCACTACCTGAAGGAGTCTCAGTGGCTTACAATCTCCTTCCCCTTCCCCTCCTCACAACAGACACCCTGTGAGGTAGGTGGGGCTGAGAGAGCTCTTTCAAGAACTGCTCTTTCGAGAACAGCTCTGAAATAACTTGTGACTGACCTTGAGTCAGCAGCTGCATGTGGAGGAGTGGGGAATCAAACCCAGCTCTCCCAGATTAGAGTCCGTGCTCCTAACCACTACATCAAACTGGCTCTGGGTAGCCCCCGCTCCCCTGCTGGCTTTCTACCATCATAGCTGGTTAGTGGTTTAAAGATATCTACAGTGATGCAGGGTCCCCAGGCCTGATTCTCCAGGCTAAGAGCCAGGTTCTTTGGCTCACGCCTCTTCCTAGGAGGAGCCTCACTGTTCATAGGCCCACAGTCCCCACCACCCAGCAGCAACAGCAGAGGGTGAGGCCTGCAAACAGACCTTGCTCAATGAACAACAGACCCAAGAAAGACCCAAGCAGACCTATACAAAAACAACCACTCTCCAGAAGGCTACAAGGACCCACTCACCCTCAAACTGTGTCCTCTCACAAAGCAACCTCAGTTAATGCTCCCCAGTAATTTAGCAGTTTAGGAATGGCAAGAAAACATACCACTCACCTTCCCAGCAACTCTCTCCTGGGTTCTGCCTCTCACTTTCTTTCTTACTTCCAACATAAATGAACTGATAATATTTTATGGCTAGCTGGGACCCTCTTTGTTTATGTTGAGATACCTTTGGTTTTTTTTACTAACAAAACTACGAAATATAAACACAGTTTTTACCTTTTTGCTTTTAAATTCCTATTTTTATATACCTGATTAAGCCATTTTGAAATTTCACCATAATATTGGAAGGTTGCAGAACTTGGCAAACAATGATATAGCTCTGCTCTTACTCGCCCAGCATCCCCAGACATGAATTGAAATTCAAAGAGAAGTGTATTTATAAAGAGCTGCTGGAGCACTTAGAATGCATGAAACAGATAAGCACTGCAGCTTGTGAAACCCAAGAAAACAATTATCAGAGCCTGGCTGTTAGGTGGCTCTCAATGCCTTAAGTAAAATTGCTTTCTCCTATTCTTCAGCTGGCAGCCCTGAGATGCTTTCATAGCATTCCCCTTTCCAAACAGACTTCAGTTCTCCCTTGCCAAATGGCTCATGCCTACCCTTACTAATTAGCTTTATGGAAACTTTGTTGACAATGAAAGTCCTGAACACTGAGAATAAGATATTGTTCATACAGTACAACTTGTTTTTTTGCCCTGTGGCTAGAAGCATGCCTTCACACAGTGTCAGACTATTTGTATACCCATTTGGGAGATTTTGGCATTATAAATTGAAATCACCCCCACCAAAACATAATTTCTGCTCAAAGCAGAACAAATTAAGGGAGAAAGAGAGTCTAGAGGGTAAGAGCCAGTGAACATGCTCGCTGGAATACATTGCCTGTGGTTAGTTTATTGCAGGGCTTCTGTACAACTGAGTTTTCTAAATCAAAATCAAAAGCTTTTTGTGAATGAGTTCTGTGATTTGAGCACCTGCCAAGTGAAAAGTTCAACAGGTGCAGCTTTGCTCTCAATATGGAAATGGCACAGGTTGGAAATTTTTAATCTATTAAACATGTAGTTCAGCACCATGCATGTTGCCTCAGTATGTAAGAAGAAGAAGAGATTGCATTTATACCCCACCCTTCACTACTCAAAGGAGTCTCGAAGCAACTTGCAATCTCCAAACTTTGAAAAAAAATCATTAAGATCTACCCCAAAAAGGAACTGTCTTCAAAATTTACAAAATAATCCAATATGAAAAAAATTAAAATAAAGTTCCAAAATTACTGGGAGGAAGATCTAAATCGACATTTGCCAAAAATTGACTGGAACACAGTATGGAAATCTCCAGCAAACACCCCTAACATATATAACATAAGACTACAGTTTTTTAAACTAGCAACGAGATGGTACATCACCCCAAATCAGCTGAACAAAATAAATCACCCCAACCTGCTGGAAAAAATGTAGACAAATTGGCACCTACCTGCACTGTTGGTGGCACTGCCCGAAGATACAACAATTTTGGAATCAATTCCTTGCAAACCAGAAATTTTGCAGCTGAACCTATGGGATAACTCAATAAAAGAAAACACCATGGATCTTACTGCTTTATTACTTGCTACAGCTAGATTAACAATAGCGGCATCCTGGAAATCCCCTGATTCACCAACACTTGTGATGTGGTATGAGAAGCTATGGGAACAATTCGTAATGGACAAAATAACTGATTCCATTCAAAACATTCAGAATAACTCCACATCTATATACCCTAAATTTTTCTCACTTGGGCCCCCATGCTAAACTTCATGATAACACACAACTTGTTTCCTTCAAACCCACTTCCTTCAAACCCGTATGACAAATGGTTATTCTTGTAAGTCAGTTATATAGTTTAGACATAATGTAATATTTTCTAATGGCCAAAGACAGCATTGTAGAACTATTCATATAAATTGCAAATATAATTGAATCTATTATAGTATAACACGGTAAAAGTAGAATCTGTTAAGTGAACTGACACTGTAAACACCACTTAATTGCAATAAATGTTATTTATAATACAATGTATCATTATAAAATCAATAAAAATAATTTACAAACTGGCTGTCAAATACCACTGTGTCCACTGGGGCTTACACAGAATTGCAAGCCGGTGCACACTTATTTGGAGATAAGCAGAAGGATTTGTGCCTGATAAAGGAAACCTTAATGGACTGGCTTGCATCTTGTGTAAGAGCTGAGTTTAAATAAGAGGGAGAGAAAGATCTACTTTGAATAAGTTCATAGCAGATCTTCTATGAAAGATCTATAAAAGATCAGCTACAAAACAGGCTTACATCTAGATGCTTCTCAACTTACTAACTTACTACAGAAGCTGTTGTACAATATCACAAGGATGAGACTTTTCTAAGTGTTGTGATACATGATTACATTATTAGTTGTGAGATTTTTCTGTTATCTGTGTGATATGTAAGGACCATTTGTATTTTTATGAACTATAAAATACAGTAGCCACAAATCACAGTGATTGTGTTTTATTAGGTTTTACACTGCGATCCCAGTTTGTTTTTTTGCTTTAAACATAGAGGCCAAGCCAGAAAGGATGTGAGTGATTTTTATCTGCAAGGCGCTTAGCAAAATTATCACAGTGAGCTGCAGAACAGTCCACCTCCTCCATTTGGCTAGAACCTAATAGGTTTCTGACCACTTTGTTCTGATACACCATCTGCAGAGATGAGTTTGAAGGGGCATTTCTATAGTCTAGTATTTTTAGGTTTAGAAAACACAGGGAAAATGCAGATTAACTACAGAAGTGCTTGTTCAAAATATCAAGTTTAATAAAGAAAACAGATTGTATGGACTCAGAAGTATAAAACATAATAAGCACATGCAAGATGGATGACTCATCATTTTGGCTCAACATAGGAAAGTCAGCTAAGAAGTTGCAGTGTTACAAGAGGTTATGTTTTGAAAGTGCTGGAATCCTGGGTTTACAGGTGAACTCAGCCTAGTCAGAGATGAAATAGAGACTACAGAGATAGTTTCAGATGGGTAGTTTTGTTGGTCTGCAGTAGAAGAACAAGATCAGAGTCCAGTAACACCTTACAGGTACCTGAGAGAGGGAGATTTGACTCTTGAAATCTTGTTGGCCTTTAAGGTGCTACTGGATTCGAGTCAGAATCCAGTCCTGGTTGCTAAACTATTCACTAAACCACATCTGCGAGAGGTGAATTTTTAAAAAGGGTGGCCCTCCCTTTCAACAATACCTTCAGTTACCTAGGCACATGCGGACACAGTTTCGGATCAAAAATGAGGAAAGGACAGCACTACTCTTCAGCAGGATGTATCTGACAGCCAGCAGCATACTTAGAGGTGAAAAATTCTGGAGCACTGCTCCAGAAGAAAGATGACGGCCACAGAAGTAGTAACTTTGGAAGCCATCCAATATGGCTTTTTCTATATCTAACAGAAACACATTATTAACAGGTCTATAAATAGAAAGGCAGTAACGATAGGAAGGTGGTGAAGCGCTCCTTGCTGATACAGGACAAAATCTCTTTTTTTGGTTTCATTCATAAAGACAAAGATGTAGATTTTAGAACACATTCTTTGCAGAACTGGGGCAGCTGTAGGGGAAAGCGAGTTTTGGCACTGTATCAGTTATACATCGAAAATGGCCAAGCATGCTAATTTGCTCCTTTATTTTAGTGAAGAGAATTAGCAAAAGCAAGGATAATCTAATGTGTGTTTCTTCTCAAGGTGTGCCAATATTCCAGGAAAGAACAAAATATCTGGAGCAATTTAGTGTTCAAAAGCTGTTAGCTGTACAGATGCACAAAACAACATTTGTGATGAGTCTTAAAACTGTACCTGCATTTGGATAAACAAAGTGAGGGTACCCGATGGGTCTGGTGCTGAGTCTGTTTCTATAGAATTAAGCACACTTTTGCCAGAAAAATTGAGGGTGGGGTAATTTTCACTAGTTTCCCATTTAGACCCCCACACCCAATGCTGGGAGCCCTGTGACTCTGGGAAGCTTCAAAAGGTGAGCGCGGTCACATGGTCCTTTAAATCGGGATTCAGTGTTGTCCCCTCCTGGATTTAAATTTGATGATCAGACCGGCCAATCCCCCTCCTGCACTGAAACAGGCTCACTCCCGGGTTCCTAGCGCGTTTTCCAACTCCTGGATAATCAAGGGCTTTCCGGCTTCCTGCGCTTTAAATGTGCAATTTTACCTATCTCGACAGCCCTCTCTCACAATGATTGCGATAAGGGCTGTCTGATCATTCTTCTGTTTTTTCCCCCCCTTCTTGCATGGGCACTCAAGCACCTGGTGGCCCTGGATCCTTAAAATGCCCTGCGCTCTGCCCTGCACCCCAAGCCCCGTGGCTGCCGCCTGGCACCCCCCTCGGCATACTTCTTCCTACTTCTCCCTGCTTTCCATCAGGTGGTGGCCAGTGGGGCTTGGGGCCCGGAGCGGAGCGGAGCGGAGCACGGGGTGAGCCAGCCAGCCAGTTCCTCAATGAGGTGTTCAGAGGAAGGCAACCATGCATGGGCAGGAAGAAATGTAAGCCAGGAGGAAAGTGGACAAGTGGTCCAGTGGGGCAGCCATCTTGCTTCCCTTTGCCCTCCTCGCCAGCATCCCCCCCCCCAGAGAAAGGGCTGGAACTCCTGCTCTGTTGTTACCTTGTCTGGAGGGGAAGCGCAGGCTTTGGCGTTGCTGGGGTGGGGGAGCCGGCAGGCAGGGATGGAAGAGCCAGGCAGGCTGGTAGGTGATTGGGCTGTGGAGCCCACCCCAGGACAATGGAAGAGCCAGGCAGGCTGGCAGGCAAGCGGGCAAAGGAGAGAGGGGCCGGCTGCATCAAGATGGTGCCTAGAGCCTCCTCACGCAATGCTTGCTGTTTGGGGAGGGATGTATGATCATCCCAACCCAGAAAAAAAAACTGCTACTAATTATAGCGGGATCAAAATCACAATTTTCTTGCTGTGTGACTACGGCCGGTGGGACTGCAGAAGGACGCAAGCAAGGAAGTTTTGCTCAGATAAGTGTCTCCACCTACGGGGGATTGGATCCCACCCATTGCTTATTGGTTCCAGCATGATCCTGTGCCAATTTTATAGACTCCCCCAGTGTAGACTCTCCCAGTGTAGACTCATCCAAACTAAACTAAAATAAATAGATTGGGGGGGGGGGGTTATGTTACACCAACAACACTGGATTTGTCTTACTGTTTTGACAAATCACTATATCAGCCTGAGCCAGCCATTTCCACATATGTCTTCAGCTTCACAATTTCATTAAGCTAAGCAATTTCTCAGTGTTCTTGGATGGGCCTTGGGACGCAGATAGGCAAAATGACCCAGGAGTCATTCAGGGGTTGACTTCCTAATATCCTTAATAAGTATTGGGGGTGCAACATGATCTGGCAGTTAGAATGGAGTGGGTTAGTGGAATTCACATGGAACTTGTACATTCCCCCCCCCCCCCAAGGTTCAAAGTCCAATGTTAAGAACTATGTCCAAATCCTGGGTTCAGATAACAAACAAGACCTTGGGTTGACCTTGAAAGAACTCAACAACAAGCTGACAGAGATCCAGAACTGAATGTGTAGCGAATTGGCTATGATGACTTGTGGGGGGGGGGGGAGGTCAGTGAGCCCATAGGTAGAGCAGGAGGCTACCCTGAGGGTATACATTTAGGAGCAGGGCTCCAGAGATTCAGAGAAGGCCTCTCTGTTCCTTTTTCATGTTATCCTTCTCCTCCTGCTCTGAGTAATCTAAAGATTGCTGGCATAAAACCTCCCAGACTGACTGCTCAGACTTATTCTTTTGTTACAGGGCTCTTGGAAACTCATGAGGTTACTGTAATCTTGTACTATAAAGATGTAAAATGGGTTAGAATTTATGTATGTATGTATTTTTTTCATGTTAGCTCTCTTGATTAAGGAACTAGTGGAGAATTTATTCCTTATGGTTAAGAAATCTAATAAGAAGTCAAAATGAAGGAATGAACCCTGTTGCCTTGTACTCTTCATTGTCCTATAGCTGCAATAAAGTAGTTGAATAGCATTTGGAGTGTATCTGATTCCTCTCAAACGGGATTGTGTTTCTTTTGCACTGAGGATAGAAGATCTCTTGTAACTGAAAGTTAACGAAGTGACAGCTGAACCAAGCCAATATGTCATTTTTGTAATATCTACAAGTTAAGTAAAAAGGAGGCAAAAATTCCCAGGTAGACAATATTAGTCTTTAAACAGAACCAACTCCCCCCCCCCCCCCCCGGAACTGCAACAGAAATTTGCTTTCTTATAAATGGATTTACTTATGTGTATCATTAGAATGGGGGATAAATTCCTTCTTTGAACCTGCAAATCCAGCTATGGAGAATCCAGCCTGCTGCTGTCTGCACTGATCCATCTTGGCATTTATTTCTTTGGGCTGATGCTAGGCGAAGAAGAACTAAAAATCCAACATCCCATTTGGGGCAAGGAGATCAGGCAGGATTCATATTATTGCAGGCACCTACTGATGAGCAGCAAGAACTGAGATGAGTTTTCAGGAGTGCGTCCTTCTTCCTGCACAGATAGGAAGTGTGCTATGCCATGGACATGGTACATTCAGCAGATGGCAAAGAAGATTTTTGTTGAAACAGATCAGTCTTTACCAGCAGTTGCGCGACACTGGGTGCATCGAATTACTAAATACTGCGCACCTGCTTTTGCTCCTTCTTTCTTTTATGTGCTTAGGTGTATTTATTTTCACAGAATATATATCTTTCCATAGTAAATCAAACTGATAAATGCCTCCTTAACCAACATTAGTAAGCAATTCTGGGCCATTATTGCTTTTATTGACAGGAGCCAAACTCTTGAAAGCCCTGTGGACACACAAGTTTGAACAGATTATTTTTCAATTTTTTTTTTGATGTATCAACCCCCGCCCCCCCCACCCCGGCCAACAAAAGACAATCCTGTCTGATTGGCTAAACTGGCAGCCTGTTCGCCCAAACAAAATTGAAGGCCTAATTAAGCAACTGAAATCAGGAAAGGTGCCTGGCCTTGATGGGCTTCTGCCCAAATTATTCCAAAAGCATCTAGAATGGTTGGCAGCGTCAGACTCTTGGACAAAATTACTCTCAACAACACTCTCTAGCAGTGATTTGTGTATTGAGAAATAAAGATGTGACAAGCTGCGACTCTTGCTGAGTCAGAACTAGCAGTCAGGCGTGAAACCTCAGAGATATAGACTGTTCAAATTGGGCCCCACCAATTAGTCACAGCATTCGTCCCGCCTAGACATTCACGCCCTTACTAACTGCACCTGCAAATCACTATAACATTATCTCTAGAGTGAAGCAAGCAGGGATGTGAACCAAGGTCATCCCCAGAGGGGAGGATAGCTTAGGAGTTACTTGCGCCACTACAAAAGCTGGTTTCATACTCACACGCACACACATACACACACCATAGGAATTTCCCTCCCTATGAGTCCAGTCAGAATCATGGCAAATTAGAGGTGAGTTTGACAGGCAGCCCCTCTCGCCCCCCCCCCCCTTCACACCCTATGAGCTTTCATGAGCTGCAGCTCACTTCTGCAGACAGCTGCAACTGCCTGACTTGGCCACCCCTCTGCAGTGCCCACCCTTTCCCACTCAGGCATGGGAGTGGAAGTCTCCTCTAGCAGGGAGGTATGTCTCTGGGTCTCTCCTCTCATAGCCCTGCTGGCGTCTGATAAACCATACAGGTGTAGTTGGAGCACAGCAGGTTCAGTGTGGACATGGCATGAGGGTACACCACGGGGAGATTAGGAAAAGGGGTCTCAGCCAAAATGATGGATGCCCAGGGCTGCCCATCAGCTGGCTGTTCTGTTTGCCGTTTTGTGGTTTGTTGGAGCAAGACATGGACTCTGAAACTTTTGCCTGCTTCCAGCCTCTCCCAGTAGGGGTTTAAACCAGGAGGCTTAGGCATGCTATGCCAGTGCCTTACCACTAAGCCATGCTTCTCTTTGAAATGTTCTGGGCCCAGCCCTGTGATGGCACTGTCAGAGTCTCTTAAAGTCTCTGCCATTAATTCTTGGTATCTGGGGTGTTCAGCTATAATTTACACTTTGCCTTGAGGTTTATTGCCTGTCCTGTTTAATGTATCTTTTCCTCCCCGGGAGGATGGCTTGCTGCATTCCATTGCATCATAAACAGCCTGGCTATCTGGGTTCGTCACCTCCCTCTTCTCTCTCCGGAGACTCGAATGTTTTATCTGCTTTTGTAACCTTGGGGAACTGTGGAACTGTTATTCTAACCAGATGTCTGGTCTGCAATCTGCAATTAGAGGTCACTAAGGGGCATGGGGGGGATTTTAGTGCTTTTGCGCCTTTTCGGTGGGAACCAACGGCTCAAGGAATTTCGCGCTTTTTTGTAACCATTCTGATTGGCCCTCTGCCCGCTGTTACCTGAAGCTGGGGGGTATATTAATCCTAACTGTCTGTAACTAAGTATCTCTAACAAACATGAAGTACCTGAACCATCATTAAGAATAAAGAACTCTTTGCTTCATCAAAGGTCTGACTTATTGATTAGATTCAGAAGTCTCACAGCACTGGGGCTGCAGTGGGGTGCCAAATGCCAGCTTTCATGCCTCCTTTGCATCTTCTTTCTTGGCCACTAGTCTTGGCTACTAGTCATGGGTATAGCGGCTATAGATTTGAACCTGTCTTCTTATTTTCTTTGTTTCTTCTTTTTCAGGGGAAGGATGTGTGTGGTCTAGAATGATGTCTAGAAATATCATTTCTACATCATGGTTTGAGCACATGGCTACCCAGTCAATGTGCTAAAGCACCACATTGTGGTATGGAACATAAAACAGCCACAAGGCCTCAAGATCTTTTTCCCTCTCAGTCCCAGCAAGTTCAGACCTCCATTACCATATACTTGAAGTTGGGATTTTTATACCAATGCATATCACCTTCCACTTACAAACACTGGATTTCATTTGCCACACTTTTGCCCACTTACCCAGTTTGTGTAACTCCTTCTGGAGCTCTTCACAGTCATCCTTGATTTTTACCATCCTGAATAATTTTGTGCATCTGTAAACTTGGCAACTGCACCCCAATTCCAGATCATTTATCGACAAATTAAATAGTCTTGGCCCTGATATCAATCTTTGTGGGACCCCACTGCTCACTCCCCTCTGTTGTGAGAACTGCCCATTCATTCATACTCCCTTTATTCCTTGGTCATCCAAAGGCCCAACTGCTTTTCTGGCTGGTTTCCTGCTCCAAATATATTTAAAGAAATGTTTATTCTTTGTCTTGATGCTTTTAGCAATTTGCTTTTCGGATTCTCTGTTTGTATGCCTAATTATTGACTTTCATTTCTTTTGCCTTAGCCTGTGGCCTCTTCTGTTTACTTCACTGGGACCCACTTCCCACTTTTTTTTTTAAAAAAAGCCTTTTCATTTGTGAAGCTTCTTTGACTTGGCAGTGCCTTTCCTAACCCAGAAAATGCATTCTATTTGGTCTTCAATTAGTATGATTTTAAACAGCCTCCAGGCATCCTCGAGGGATTTGACTCTCTTGCTTTTCCCTTTCAGCTTCCTTTTAAGTATTCCCCTCCTTTTTGTAAAGTTCCCTCTTTTGAAATAAAATGTGACAGTTTTGGATTTTAGGAGTAACTTTCCATTGACCTGAATGTTGAACTTAAAACATGTGGTCACTGTTCCCAACTGGTGCAACAACCTCTATACCTCTCACTACTAGGGTTGCCAAGTCTTACCAGTTAAAAGAGCGGGGGAGTCCCGGTCCCTCTCCGGGAGTCCCGTGCGCGCCACGATGATGTCACCTGGAAGTGACATCATCACGCTGGGCACGTTGCCAGGGCGATGCTCCGGTAATCGCCCTAAAACTCTATGGGCGATTGCTAGAGCGTTGCCCCGGCAATGTGCCCAGTGTGATGACATCACTTCCTGGTGAGGTCATCACGTTGGGCAGTCAGCCTGATTGGGCCACTTCGGGGGTGGGGTTCCCCCCACTGGCTGGATCTGGACCAGCGGATTGGGGACCCCTTTAGTGGGGGAATCCCCACCCCCCTGGGGGGACTTGGCAGCCCTACTCACTACATCTTGAGCCCCACTGAGAAGCAAGTCCAAAACTGCTACTTCTCTGGTTGGCTCTATGTTCAACTGTCCCATTCCACAGTCAATTATGATGTCTAGAAATCTCATTTCTACATCATGACTTGAGCTCATGGTTACCCAGTCAATGTGCTAGAGCACCACATTGTGGTATGTAACATAAAATGGCTACAAGGGCTGAAGTTACAAATGGGGTCACTGGTTTCTCTTCAAAGAGAAATCAAAGAGCTTGATTTCAGTTCTAATGCTCAAGGTGTGATTGGAAGCTTATGCTATAAGGGTTAAGCGTACAATCATATAATATATATATATTAACATGTAATAATTATGATTTACTTAATTGTTTTTCCAGAAGAAAACTATTATAGCATCCTTTAATTCTCAAAAAGAATCTCAATCTGTTGGTTCCTATACTGTTTTTAATTATTCTAATTGGAGTATAATGATTATATATATTTCTAAATATGGTTCTATTCTATGAATGTATTTTCCTTGCTTATAATAGATCCCCTGATGGAGCCATAGGCGAAACGCATTGGGATCAAGAATGAATAAGTTTTTCTACACCTTGTTTTTCTTTTCTGCTGCAATATTTCCATTGCCAGGATAAATAATAACAGTGATATCAGATAACCTTGTCGAGTTCCCTTTGTTATCTCAATTTTTCCCAGTAAAGAACCATTTATTAAAATTCTGGCATGTTAATTGGTATAAGTACTTTGCATCCAGAGTACCCTCTAAGCTGAGTTGGTAGTCTTTGCCTCACACATTTTTGTCTTAGCTCAGGAAGGATGGCTCCAGAGCAGACTAATTTATGCAGCAGCCAAATTGCTCGCTCACAACTTTAATGCCAGTAGCTCACAAAGCAGAATTTTTTTTCCACAAGACTCCACAGCTTAGAGAGAGCATTGTTTGCATCTTATTAAAAAAATAGCTCTGCAATTCATATTTTGTAATACTTTCATTGATGGTGTTTCTTGACTGTGGCCCATCAATGGGTGTAAAGTTGTGAAACTGCTCTTGTTGTTAACATCATAAGGTTTTTACATTCATTTTAGGGAATTGGAATGTCTGTGAACATTCCCCAGCATTATATGACCAGGAAAGGCAATGTAAATAGCCAATTTTTTGCCTAATCACAAAACTTTAGCACTTCTAACATAAAAGGATTTAATGCGGACTACATAGAATATATTAATTAGTCATGAATTCTATTAGTCATGAATTCTGTTAATTAGTCATGAACCCAAAGCTCTATTTAGTCAATTACTGATCTGCAAGGAAGTCAATAATTTTAATTCCTAGCCATGTTCCTCTGCTGAAAAAAATTTCAGTTCCTGATGGAGTTAAGCAAACTTGCTTTTGAGCCCCGGGCCACCTGCTCTTGTTTCTAGAACATGCATCCTGAAGGACTGTTTTCATGAGCAGAATAAATTTCCCCCACTTCTAGGAGCCATGGTTTGTGGGAATATTGATGTAAGAATGTCAAAGTGTGACTTTCAGGCAGCTTCAATTCAACAACCCACCCACCCACCCCCAACTAAGAAAAAGAAAAGAGATTGGATTTATACCCTGCCCTTCACTTGGAGTCTCAGAGCGGCTTACAAACTCCTTTCCCTTCCCCTCCCCACAACAGACACCATGTGAGGTAGGTGGGACTGCTCTTTTCAAGGACAGCTCTGACAGAACTATGGCTTGCCCAAGGTCATCCAGCAGCTGCAAGTGGAGGAGTGGTGAATCAAACCCGGTTCTCCCAGATTAGAGTCTGTGCACTTAACCACTATACCAAACTTGGCATAAACTTCAAGGATACTGTTCCAAATGATATAAGCAGTGAATATGGCTACAGATATCCACTGGAATATAAAACTCTCTTTTTAAAAACCTATGTTCCCTAAGGAATGTGCTTTTAAGCTTAAATAAAAGCAGATGAACATATGAAGAAAATAACCACAGGAGAGCAATATAGACTGAGTGCAACATATATTGGTTATTGGCAGGGACATTTTGTTGAAAAAGAGGTGCAGGAACTCATAGCTTATTTGCATATGCTACACCACCTGACATCACCAGAAGTATGTCAGAAGGCAAGAAAGAAAGAAAGGAGAGATAGAGAGAGAGAGAAGGGAGGGAGGGAGAGAAGGGAGGGTGGGAGGGAAGGGACAATTACTAATCCAAGCCTCAGAAATACCACTGTTCTGGGAGGATAGCTTCAGTGATGGCTGAAGCCTTCAGAAGGCTGGTTGGAGGAACAAGGACCTTTCCAGGGGATGGGGTCATTTTGCTGCAGCCATGACACAAGCAGGCATTCCCCCATGGGGGGGCTGGCCCCAACTCCCAGAGCTGAGCTCCCCCGAGCTCCTGCTCGAAATGACCCCTGGTTATTAGAAAAGCAATTTATATGCTAACTCCATATCCATAGCTGTGGCCTTTGGAGCAAGAGGTTAACTCAGCAGCTCATGAAGTCTGACTATCTCAACTAGTATGACAATGATTTGATATATTTTCATATAATTCCAATTAGTTATATCATCACTGAAAATGGTCTTATGTGGGCACTTAGCCAACAGCTAAGAACAGAGCAGATATACGATCTATAAAATATTGGATTTGCATGGCAGGCCATTAGCATTAGAAAGGAGAACTAAAACATTTAAACCGGAGGGGAAAAGTCAGTCATAGTTCAAGTTACATTTTTGATCTGACATTTCTGGGAGCTAATTTGCATGGTAATCTGATTTATGCATTTAAATACTGTAGTAGTCCAGAGGCCTGCAGCCAATTCCAGCTCATTCTTTTTCCAGGAGAGAAACAGAGGAGAAAGTGCTGTTGGATGCTCTCTGCCCTGTCAGGTCTTCAGCAGTCAGATGATCTTTGCAAAAAAGCTGCTTGTCATTTGCTCAAACGGCAGCGCATTGAATGCAGGTACAGCAGCAGCAGCAGCAGCAAACAACTCACAGCTACTTTGCAAATATGTCCATAACAGCTAAGTTTTAAATGGGAGCCCACCTTTCCCCCATACTGTTCTCCCCTGGAAGATTTTGAGGTTGGCAAAGGTTGGAATAATACATGGGAATAACACCCACTGAACACGATGGGATTTGTTTCCTGATAAGGTTTAGGCTTATCAAGACTAAAAACCCTGAAAGTCAGAAAAAGTATTTGTTTACTGTGTTTCCCCACTGCATTTTGCTATGGCAACTGCTAAGTAACCACAAACATACTACTGGTTATCACCTATGCCCTTTCCTGCTATGCTCCATTGCGACAGCTTGGCTCACGTGAATAGAACCATCTGAAGGTACCACCCTGCATATGAGTAAGATTAGCAGCTGCCTAATTCATGTGCATTCTCAACCGTGGCTCCCAGTCTGTGGAAATGCCTGCCTATGGAGGTTAGGAAGGCCCCCATGCTCCTCTTGGGGCCTACAGAACTTGCATAACAGCAGTGTTCAGGAGAGCACTCGAATAAAGGATTAGAACTGTAGTAAAACCGAACAGTGTCATCGGTTGCTTTACAAACATTGTGATCTGCTTCAAGCGGGCCTATTGAACAAGGAGCATATAATTTCCAAAACAAATAGGGATAGGAGTTATAGAGGCTAGTGATTTTTTTCTTTTTCTTTGTTTTTTGTGCTTAGCATGCTTTATAGTTCGAAATCTGTAGAACTGCCTAACTAGCAAACTGTTCTGAATCTATAGCTATGCTTAATAGCTCAATGCTATCAAATTATCCTGAACTAAAAGCCCCAAGCCGTGGCAGTTCCGGTGGACAGACCATTTGCCACACAGGTCACATGGGTCCTTTGAGTTTGGCAGTTCATGTGACACACAGCTCCTCTTGAGAAGAAGCACATCTGTTTGAAACATTCCCAACACATATGCTCTGATAAATGCCCATGTTTTCACAAATGCTATACTGAGTAATGGTTTTCTGCCAGGGTATAAATATGATTGGTTTGTAGAAAAAGCCCAGCAGGAACTCGTTAGCATAATAGGCCACACCCAACAGCAAAAACTCATTAGCATATTAGGCCACACCACTGACAGCACACCTTATTAGCATATTAGGCCACACCCCCATGTTACCAGAAGAGTGGTCATCCAGCCACACCCATCTTTTGCTTCTTATTCTGTTTACATCGTATTAAATATTGAGCGGGAGGCGATGAATCAATCAAACTGGCTTTTATTCAAACACATTGCTTCAGCTCAAAAGACAGCTCTCTGAGAGCGGCACCTTAATTTATACTGTTCCAACTCATAACTTCAAACAATGTAACTATATACAAACAATCCTATTGGACCTAAGCGAGGCTCAGTGATTGGCTACCAAGATTTGCTTAAGGACCAATGAGAGTCTTTATTTGTTAGCCAATAAGAATGGACCTTTTGCATACCAGAGTCTTTGCAAGCTGTGGCTATTTAATAATACGAACACAACACCTTGTTTGTTGTCAAAACCCAGGGCTTTTTTTGTAGCAGGAATTAATCTGCATGTTATGCCACATACCCCTAATATAGCCAGTCCTAATGAGTTTCTGCTGTTGGGTGTGGCCTATTATGTTAATGAGTTCCTGCTGGGTGTGGCCAACTCAGATTGTGGCAGAATGAACTATTTTTTTGAGCAGATTTGGGGTCGCTCTACAAAGCAAGTGTTAACGTTATAGAACAGAATATTAATAAACTTATATAACATAGAAAGCTAGGTTCTCAAGAGTAGCAATTATCTTTCTCTTTTCTTTAGACATGGCAGGCTGAGTGAAATATATTTATATTTTATATATAATTATTATATTTTGTGTCAGTTGTAAAAACATTCACGGTTTAAATCCAAATTTGCTCTTCTCCAATCCCCACTTAACTGAGCAGTAGTACATTTCAGGGGCAGCCTTTTACTGGGTTGATTTTTTAAAAAAGATTAAAATACTGAGAGACGTTGCCTTCTTGTAATATCTGTTTGATCACATACATGCATATTCATAGAATCATAGAATCACAGAGTTGGAAGGGGTCATACAGGCCACCTAGTCCAACGCCCTGCTCAGTGCAGGATCAGCCTATAGCATCCCTGACAAGTGCATTGAATGTGGGGGAATAAGGAGGCAGCCCAGCTGATAATCTATATACTAATAGCCAAGACACTCCTTCTGTGCAGATATCTAAATCCGTACATCGAGTGCACTTGGGGGGCAAACAGGTTTTCCTGCACACTTGGGGCACTCCCCAGGTGTGCAGAAAAATCTGAAAAGTTTCAAAAACTATATGGGGGACACTTAAATCCCCCCAAAAGTAAAAGAGCGTTCCCTGTGCATGTGCAGAGAATGCTCTGGAAACTCTGTGGCTGGCCCGGCAGCTGGGAGCCACTCAGACCTTGCCACCGGTGACCCGGGTGGGGGGGAGATCAGTGGGCCTGGCAGCCGGGAGCCACTCAGGCCTTGCCACCGGTGGGGGGGGGGGAGAGAAGGCTTACCTGCAGCTGCTTCCTCCTCAATGTGGAGTTGCTTCTGCAGGCTGGGAGCCTTTAGGAATACTCCCCTCCCCTTGCAAGTATTGCGGGTCCTGCTTCTTGTGTTAGTCTAAAGTAGAATCACTTCCACTTAAAATAAACAAAATGCCTTTGGTATCCTTGAAGGAACCTTCTTAACATTGTGCTTCCAAATTCAGGTGACTATATTACAACTGCGTCTTTCTGAGCTGGTGAGATATACCCAGTAGCTAGTTGTCACTAACTCTGAAAACTCAGCAAAGTTCATTTAAACAAGCCTCTGCTAGCTATTGCTGCCCATTAAAGAAATATTTCTAGTCAGTAATTATAATCAGGGGTCATTTCGTAGAAAAAGAGGTGCAGGAGCTCATTAGCATAACTTATTTTCATATGCCCACACCTCCAGACATCACCAGAAATATGTCAGAAGGCAAGAAAAAAAGAAGAGAGACAGAGAAAGAGAGAGAGAGAAAGAAAGAGTTGGCAGAGAGGGGACTGCTACTAATCCAAGCCTCAGAAATGCCACTATTCTGGGAGAATAGCTTCAGTGGTGGTTGAAGCCTTCAGAAGGCTGGTTGGAGGAACAAGGACCTTTCCAGGGGAGGGGGTCATTTTGCTGCAGCCATGACACAAGCAGGCATTCTCCTGCCGGGGGGGGGGGGGGAGAAGCTGGCACCAACTCCCAGAGCTGAGCTCCCCCGAGCTCCTGCTCGAAATGACCCCTGGTTATAATATAGATATAATATATTATCATAGTATTGTATGGGTTGGTGAGGGCATTTTTAGATTGGGCTATATTATAAAAACTGCATGTGAATATTGCAGCAACCACCAATGGAACAAATAATGTAACCCACATGGGGAGGACGTGGAAAAGTGCAAAACGTAACATAGTTCAGAGGACAAAGAAAGGTGCCTCCAGCCCAAAAAGGAGAGAAGAATGGCAGCAGATATCACTGCAGAACTGCCCCCCACCCCCGGATATTTTTCTTCCTTTACCTCTGGAGGTACTTCCCTGCTATTAAAGTGCTCAAAGTATACTTCACAATTCTTAAGTACTTCAGTAGCTGATCAGGCCTGATAATGTCCTGTGTTCTGTTTCCACTACTGAACATTTCAGGGAAGATGACAGGTTTTTCTTCCTCATGGTTTCCAGTTGTTTTCACAAACTGGATTTGAACGTTGAGCAGCTATACATACGGGCATATTTTCTTTCAGGCTCTTCTGTGAAACTGCTCATCTTTGTCAACAAGCTTCCTTGTTTCTCACTCTACTACCTCAGACATAGACACATAAAAACATTGCCTCCCTCCCCTGGTTATTAGCTAACCTATTTGATTGCCTCCGTTACTGCTTCATTGATACATGCAGTCCTTATTCTCACATTCCAATATTACATCATTTAGCCAGCTAACAGTACATGAGGTCTTATTTCTCTTTAGTGTCGATTCCTAATCAGTCATTTGTGAGTGCACAGTTGACATAAAAAGCTACCAAATCAGATTGTGTCACAGTACAGAAAAGAAGGTACCAAACCAGAGTAAACAGTTTCCACTGAGCTACAAATATGTTGTAAGATTAGCAGCAATAATTATTTGGGGCTCTAATTTTAAAGTAAGGCTTTCCTATTAATTATATGAATTAGAAAACTTCTTAAAGTCTAAAAAGAAAATAATTTGCAAGTAAATTATAGCCAAGAGAAGAAATTAGATTAGGTAGCCACTATTAACTTAAAAGCTTGCACATATTATGATGTCTCCCTACCTCTTAAGGCAGGGGTGTCAAGCATAAGGCCTGGGGGCCCATCCAGGGCTCTTATGTGGCCTGCGAGCAACTGGGGCAAGGGAGGGAACAGGAGGCTGCTCGGGGGAGTGGGCGGAGCCACTCCGATTGTGGCATCAGTAGAACAACCTAGTCTGCAGCAGTCAAGTAGCATGGGAGCATCTGCCCAGTTCTGCTCCACTGGTTCTCCAGTCCGCTCATGTGGGTTTTCCTCTGCACCCCCTCCCAGCCCATGGGGCCTTGCAGTGAAGATACACCAACTTGCAGATTACCACCTGCTGTCCTTTATACAGTTGGTATCCCTGGTACTTGGCATTACTTTTTATGCCACTCATGGCCCAGCCCGACAAAGGGACATTTATGTCAGATCTGGCCCTCGTAACAGATGAGTTCAACACCTCTGCCTTAAGGGTACTGAAAGTGTTTTAAAATTTCTCTTTCTCGCTATGGGACCTTTCAGGAACACTTTCTTAGCCAATCATAGTTTTTCTTGGCAGGGCAGGGAGCAGTTATGTTAGCCGTTCTGTGCTGCTCCTCGTGACCTGGGAGAAATTCCTTGCTAGGCCAGATGTGTCCTACCTGGACTGTGGTGGACATTTTCCTCAAAAGACTGGTTTGATTTATTTCAATTATTAACACATTACTGTTAGCTAGCCTTTCCTCTGTCCTTTTTCATTGAGGTGGTAGTAAAGGAGGGTAACGTTTGGTTGCTGAGGTGGGGCAGTTTGGGAGAGTTATTTTTGTTGTTGTCGGTTTGGGTTCTGTGCAGGTAAATCTCTGGTTTGTTCTAATCTTCTCCCTTTCATTTTCTGTGCCTCTGAGGAGCTTGTTGTTTTTACTGTGGTTCAGTTTTCTTGGCTTTTCTGGTTGCTCTCCGTTAGAGGGCTATCTGTTTTCTGCGTTTTTGTATATTAGTGATTTTGAGTAACATTGCAGTTTTTCATTTCTTGGGTTTGGCTAAGTAGGCTCCCTTTTCTTTTCTAAGGATACTCTGCAAAGAGAGAACACACAGTTCACACCCTCCCCCACATCACATCTCAAAAAGCCATTAAAGTCAGCAAAATACACAGGGGTCCTTTCGTAGCAAAAGAGGTGCAGGAGCTCATTAGCATAAGTCATTAGCATATGCCACACCCCATGACATCACCAGAAGTGTGTCAGAAGGCCACACCCAGCACTCAGACTCCACCCCCAAATTCTCCAAGGTATTTCCCAACTCAGAGCTGGCGAGCCATCAGATAGGCTCGCCAGCTCTGAGTTGGGAAATACCTTGGAGAACGTGGGGGAAAAACAAACCACCCATGTCAGGTAAAGGAGGGGAGGAGAGTGGGCAGCCGGCTTTGGAGCTGGAACACCAAGCCAGGCTGCAGAAGAGGCAGTGGGCAGGCGAGCGAGGGGGGGGGAGGAGAGTGGGCAGCTGGTTTTGGAGACCGAGCCCTATGCCAGGCTGCAGGAGCAGGGCCGGTGTCAGGTTTTTTTTTTGCAGACTAGGCAAGGCAAGCGTCTGCCCCCCGCCCCCCCGGAAAAATGACCACATTTATAAAATTACTTTAAGATCAGGAAAGATGAAAATTGATGGTGCTCTACTCCCCTTAAATCCAGTAGGAGTCTACACCACCTCCTCACTGGTGTGTGCTTCTAAACCCTGTCCTTCTAAACCAGTTTGATGCAGTAGTTAATCTCTAATCTGAGAACTGGGTTTGATTCCCCACTCCTCCATATGCATCCAGCTGGATGACCTTGGGCCATTCACAGCTCTGTCAGAGCAGTTCTCTCAGAGGCCTCTCATCTAAAGGGACACAATCCAGAGGGGCAAGTGTTAAGTCAGTCACAGAAAAAACCCAAAACCAATTATTAAAACAGCATAAAGGATAACAAATGTGGTCTGTAGCTTTTGTGGGCCAGAGCCTACTTCAGCAGATGCACACAGTTTAAATTGCTAGAAAGTTACTCTGAGATACCAGTAGCATAATACTTTAGTCTCTGTGCAGAATGAGGTTGCTTGTAATGCAGGGACTAACTCACTGGAAGGGAGGGGGAGTAAAATCAGCAAAAACAAGCTTCAGATTAATAACTTCCCCAGGCCTAGCTCAGTAAGCATATTCCAGACCTACATATAAAGAATGACTTCTCCCTGCCTTTAAGATCTATCTTACAGAGATTAAAGGCATTGAAAATGCTGTTAACTCCTTCCAAAATTATAAATAGCTCCTCTACTATTAATATTATAAACATCTGAAAAGGAATATCAGATATGCTTTTGCAGACTGTGAAAATTAGAGAGGAGAGAGAGAGACTTTCTCAAGATCAACTGCTGGGGAAACCACGATTATCTACTAACCTCACCAAAAACAAATGTGTGCCACTTGCATGCAGCTTTCAGACCCGTCCCGTTTTATGCAATACCTGAAGCCATCTGCCTTACGGAAAATTACAGCAGGACTCCTAACAACAACAACTCATCCTATTCTATTTGCCTATAAAAACATAACAAGCTGGGGGAGAGGGAGAGAGAAAGAGAAAGCATTTTCCTGCGCCTCGGAACTAACTCACTGGGCACTCAGAAAAGCCAGCTTCCTCAGCCATCTACCGTGAAATAAATCAAAGACGGCATTTCAGTTCTCAAAGAAGGTCAACAACCATAATCGAGAGTTTGAGTCCTGCCCAAATACCTTTGCTGGGGTGGGAGCGAATCCTGGAGTTAGGTGTTTCTTTATTCGCCCTCGGTCCTTAAAAAGGGGGGAGGGGTGGAGTAAATCGATCTCTTGACTTTGGTGGAGCTGCCTGTCCGGGAGCTGTCTGAGCGGGAGATGAGCGATCTTCGCAGATCATCAGCAAACAGACATGATTACTCCCATGATTATTCCCAGACAGGATTACTCAGAAGTAAGCACCGCTACACCGAATAGGGGAAGGCGAGCTTTCCGCAGAGAGGGGCACAAAAGACCATGTTTCCTTGGGAGAAGTACCCAGGCGCGCCACCTTTGCTCCCACTGGGCAGATCCAGACAAGCAAGGGGAGGATGGCGGGCCTGAGCTGCAGAATACAAGGACTCCCCCCTGCCCCCATTTCGTCCCCCCTGTCGCTGATTTCCATTCCTAGCTTCACCTTCCCAGAACAGAGAAATACTGTTAAGTAGAAAACAAGACCAGACCAAAGGCTGCTTGTTTGGAAGCAGAGATCTGGTGCTGGAGTATAGCAGTGGGCGCCACGGGGAGGGGGAATGGGGGGGGGGCACTTGGCTCCCCCCCTCCAGCACTCTTTGCGGCCCTTTGGGGTCCCCAAGCACGGGAGGCTGTGGGGGGGGGTCCCTGTCAATCCCAGTTTCTCCTCTCTCTGGCTGCGTTGCTTTTGTGCCAGCCTTCCCCACCAAGATTTCCCCATGCATCGGCTGAGGACCCTCAGAGTGGGGAATACGGAAGAGGAGAAGAAGGGGGAAGCAGGCATGAGCAAGGGGGCTCTTTGTCGGACTCCTGTGGGCCTGGGAGGAGGGATCTCCCCTCCGTGCTCGAGCCCACGCCGCTCCTGGACTATGCAGGCAGCCTTGCCAAGGGGTGCCACGCTCCGGAGAGGCAGCCATGCATCCCAGCGCAGCCCAGCCCCAGGGGAGCCTTCCCAAGCCAGGCTGCAGGAAAGACTGTGGCAGCAGCAGCAGGTGAGCGAGTGGGGGGGGGGAGGGAGTGGGCAGCTGGCTTTGGAGCCGGAGCCCCAAGCCAGGCTGCAGGAGAGATGGCGGCAGCAGCAGTGGGGGGGGGTGGGGGGGGCAGGCGGCCTCTACTGGCCTTATCCTACTGTCGCCTTCTCCCCCCCGCCGCCGCCGCCGCCGCCGCCATGCTTTCTGGAGCCCCAGACTGGCTGCAGAAAGGCAGGGGAGCGCCCAGCCTCTGCAGGCCTTTCTGCAGGCCCCTCCTTACTTTCCTTCTTCCTTCTGTCTCCTCCTGGCAGACTGAGGGCTCCTGGGACCAGGGGGCGGGGCTTGGTCATGTGCCCGCCCCCTGGACTTTTCACTCCCGGAGCGACGCTCCCCCGAGCTCCTGCCCCAACGGACCCCTGAAAATACATATTATTAAAACAATTTAAACCAGTGCTAAGATGTGTATACAAACACAAATACAATGAAATACCAGCATGCTTCATCTACCACCAGCAATACCGCTCTTTCAGAACAATAAATGCTGACATAGATAAAGTTCCAAAAGGAGATTCATTATGCTTTTGGCCTTGGCTTTGCAATTTCATTTAACAGGACATTAGGAATCCTGCAATATCCTGCACACAGCCTTATTGTCAAATTTGCTACCAAATTACATTTTCTGCCCCACTATCTACTGAGACTATCTTGTACAACATACAAAAGCCTCTCTCTGGTTCACACTGAAGAATCAAAAGGCTGCTGGATTTAACTGGGTTTACACTAGCTTTAATTTGAGAATTAGTCAACAAATGTGTATTCGGCAAAGTGATCTGAAATGTATCCCTCCACATGCAATCACTGACACTGCTGGTTTGTTATCAGTGAAATTGCTTTCAGAACAATAAATAGCTTGTGATAAGGGATTCATGGGTGATTGGAGGGGAGCACATGTTCTTTTTCCTGATAAAATACTGCAAGGAAAAGGTTGAAGGAGGAAGGTTCTTTCAAAACGTTCTGTACCTTACTGGTGCCAATATAAATAAATTCCCCATGTCATTTCTGCTCTGTCTGTCTGTCTGTCTGTCCATCCATCTGTCTATCTGTCCATCAGTCTATCTGCCTTCTAGTTCTCCATTTGTTGGTGTCCCTCACTACCCTTAGGTTAGCACTTTTACCATCTGCCTTTGCAGGGGTCATTTCGTAGAAAAAGAGGTGCAGTAGCTCATTAGCACACCTATTAGCATAACTCATTAGCATATGCCACGTCCCCTGACATCACCAGCTGAATGTCAGTTTCAGCCCCATTATACCCTATGGGCCATTGAAGTCAATGGCAAAAACTCATAGGGTATATGAGGTGCTGGAGGAGAAGTGGTTTGAGGGAGAGCTTCCAAACTTGCCAGGTAGCTGCTGGGGCCTCTCCCCAAAATACCCACCAAGTTTCAAGACAATTGGACCAGGGAGTCCAATTCTACAGGCCCCCAAATAGGTTGCCCCATCCCTTCCATTGTTCTCTATGGTGGGCAAAAACATTATGGTGGGAAAAAACACCTCTCCCTCAAACCCCCTCCCCTCCAGCCACTTTTAAAGCTGCTGCCGAATCTGATTCGGCCCGTGGCTGCCCTAGTGCCCACTCCTGGGCTGGTGGAGCATCGCTCCGCCCCGCTCCAGCCTCAAATGACCCCTGTGCCTTTGTTATAACTAGAATGGTCAGCCAGATTGTACAGAAATTGCTAGGTGTGATGGACTGCACTTAACAACAGGTTTCCTAGCACAATAATTTCAGAGAGATGGGAGGGGAAGAGTTAATTCTTCACTGGAATGGAGAACTTGAGTGACAGGCTGCTCCCCCCCCCTACTCTTTGAATGGACAGTGCCAGCTGAGGAGAACTATATGATTAGCTGAGTGCCAAGGGCATCATCTTTTTGGGAGTCATTTGGCCAGTTGGTCTTTGGGAAGCCAGTCATTCAATTGGCTTCTGACAGAGTCGGTTGAAGTCTGTGAGTCTGACAGAGCCAGTTTGGTGTAGTGGTTAAGTGCGCAGACTCTAATCTGGGAGAACTGGGTTTGATTCCCCACTCCTCCACATACAGGTGCAGCTGTGACCTTGGGTCAGTCACAAGTTCTCTCAGAGCTGATCTCTCAAGGGCAGTCTTCAAGAGAGCTCTCTCAGCCCAACCTACCTCACAGAGTGTCTGTTGTGGGGTGGGGAAGGGAAAGGGATTGTAAGTCACTCTGAGACTCCTTTGGGTAGTGAAGGACAGGGTATAAATCCAATCTCCTCTTCTTCTCTCTTCTTCAGTCAGACAGGTTCGCCTTTGGAGTGAAGACAAACAACTTCTTGCCTTAGCCGTTTCCTATCAATTCTGAGGGAGAATTCAGTATCAGAACTAAGAGTCAGCCTAAATTGAAGTCTGTTTTACACAGGCACCAAAACGGAGACTGAGATTTTGGCAAGGGCAATTGGGTAGTTTTCTGACATTCTCATTCAGGCCAAAAGAAGAGGGTTATATCTTCTGAGGAGAAAAATAATTCCTGCTCAGATACACAGGGGGACTTGCTCTGAGGAGAACCCTGGTCAGTCTGTGAAGGGAACTGGATTTAGAAACCTCAGGATATAGAAATAAACCGTGGTTTCCAAAATGGGGAGAGTTTAGGTGCACAAAGAGACCATCTCCTGGAAACCTGAGGAGTCTTAGGAAAGTATATAAAGAAACATTGTAACTGTCACTAAAATACTCAAACATCTCTTAAGATCCAAGAATTTATGAAACTAAGCTTCAACAACACTATTTTAACTGTTAGAGGTATAATCTGTATTAATAACAAATTTTACCTCAGCATTTCCAACCCCTGACTACAGCTATTCAATCCCTGCCTGTTAAATAAAATTGTTATTTCTGTTTAAATGTTATACCATGTCAAGTGCCATTCAAAAGGGGAAAACAAGAGGGCACCTGCTTATCCCTGGCCAAGGTTGACCCTGGCCAAGGGGATGAAGTAGTGGTAGATGCAGTTCTCTGGTGCGGGATTTGTAAATTGCTGCCATCTTTTTAGTGGGTTTATTGCTTTATAGTGGGTTTATTGGTTTTATTGTTAACTTATAACTGATTTTGTATATTGATTTTAATGGTTGTGAGCCGCCTAGAGCCGCCTTGTGCAGGCTAGGCGGGATATAAATCCAAACAAACAAATAAATAAATAAATAAATCCCATCAAATTCCTGGGCTGGGCTAAAGGAAAAATACAATCTACGTGACGGAGTGGGACGTACAGACTTTTAAAATCATAACTAATCCATGCTACTTGGGGCTGCTCAGTCACCATTTGGAACTAACTTTGGGCAGGAAAACCTGCCTGATAGTGGGGAAGTGCCAGGGGTTCATTATACTAGGCAAAAATGGAAGTGGGCTAATGAAAGGAATGTGAGGTTAGCAGTAGTTTGCATGATCAAACATGAGCCCTCAATGGCTGGATCATCAAGGACAGAGCTAATATACACACAGACCTTTGGAACAGTCCAGTGGATCACACCCAGACCAATGCAACTAAGGCACCATGGCTATTATATTTTGTATTTTAATCCAATCAAGTACACAGACTGCAGTCTATGCAACAACTGCCTTTGTTTCCTTCAAACAGGCCACTCAGATTCTTTGGCACCAACTCTATCAAACATCCAGTTAAACCTCTTTCTACCCCCCTTCTCCAATTGGAAGAGCAGCTTGTCTGATTTGCCTTGAGCTCACTCCTGCATCAGTTGGAAGAGTTAATTTTCAAATTCCCAGACTTTCCTCCCCTCGCATGTTCAGTTCTTGTTTTCTATTGTGCCCATTCACTGAAGCTGAACTCCCTTTTCAATGTCAACTTGCACATGTACCTGCACTCTTACTTGTTTTATATGGGCATGCCATGTGATCAGTCTCAGCCTTGCTGTTTGCATTTGATGCCTGGAATTATTACTGACTAGGAATAAGGCCCATTGTGGAAACAAATACAATGGGCTCTAGAAAGAGGTTCAGGGAGAGTGCCAAGTCCTTGGGCACTCAGCGTCAATTTGCTGTGGCAACCTCAGCAGGGTACAATGACACAGAGTCCACCATTTTCTCCATGGAAACTGATCTCTGCTACCTGAAGAGCAGTTGTGATTCTGAGTGATCTCCAGCTCGCACCTGGAGATTGGCAACAGTAGTTCCCCAAGAGGGAATAGCTGGTTTGGAGGGCAGAGTTCATGGCATTGTATCTATCTGAGGCCCCACCCCTCCTCAAACCTCACCCTCTCCAGGCTCCATCCCTCAAATCTCCAGGAATTCCTCACCTGGAATTGGCAACCCTATCTCCTTACCAGCCAAGCATCAACCTACCTTTATTTCCCCTCACTGTTCAGCTTTCCATCTCCCCCCCACCTTCAGCCTCTACCATGCTCTGAAGCCCTGACTGCCATGTCACATTGGCTGTCATGGGGAGGGGTCTCAGGAGGGTATGAGGACACAGAGTCCACCATGTTCTCCATGGAAACTGATAAATGCTATCTGGAGAGCAATTGTAATTCTGAGTGATCTCCAGCCCGCAACTGGAGATTGGCAACAGTGGTTCCCCAAGAGGGAATAGCTGGTTTGAAGGGTGGAGTTTATGGCATTGTATCTATCTGAGGCCCCACTCCTCCTCAAACCTCACCCTCTCCAGGCTCCACCCCTCAAATCTCCAGGAATTCCCCACCTGGAGTTGGCAACCCATTCTCCTTCCCAGCCAAGCTTCAGCCTACCATTATCTGTCCCTCTGACTGCAGCTGATTTCTGCCCTCCCTCCTGGAGATCAGTGGTAATTCTGAATGATCTCCATCCCTCACCTGGATTTTGTCAACAATGGTTGAACAATGGAAATAATTCTTCTCAAAGATGATGTCTGCTAGATCTATTTAAAAATGTGTAGGTGGAATTAAGGAGTCTCTTTTCTCTAAGGTAGAAAGTAGACACATTCTAGCCTCATCGTGAGGAATGTTAGTATAAAGGGAGACAACATCAAGGGTCACTAATGTAGCTCCATTAGGTATGCTGATTCCCTCTGCTTTTGAAATAAAGTTCCTTGTGTCTTTAAGGTATGGTGGAATTTGCAGCACAAATGGCTGTAAAAAAGAATCTAGATTTTTTGATAAGGGGTCGAGAATCGAATTTGAACCTGAAATTATACCCGGGAGGAGGCAGTTCTGATTTATGGATTTCAGGGAGGATATATGGCACTGGTATTCTTGGATGCAAGTTCATAAGATATGCTGCTGTTGTCTCTTTTATATATCCCAGAACCATGGCCTCCTGTACAGTGGTTTTGATGATGTTCATTGTTTCTCCCCTTCGATCATAAGTAATGGGAGTGTAAAAGTTTAAATCAGATAACTGGTGATGCACTTCACCAATGTAATCCTCTTGATTTCTGTTTTTTTGGACCAATTTTATTGGCAGGTTAAAGGGGTAGCCATGGGCTCCACTTTTGCCCCCAGTGTAGCAAACCTCTTTATATATGATATGGAATGTAAATGGATTTGCAGTGAAACTCATAATCCATATTTTGAACATATGATTTACTATAAGAGGTACACTGATGATCTTCTCCTTGTCCTGGATGATTTTTCTTTGGCGCAGCCTTTTGTGGAATGGCTAAACACACTGCACGGATCCATTCATTTTGTATCTGTATCAATAGGGAAGAGATAAATTTTTTAGATACAGCTATGTTTGTACATGAGGCTAGTTTGGCAGTTCATCCCTATTCAAAGAAAACTTATACAAACTCCTTTTTACACTACAGCTCTTACATGCAAAGGAGTTGAAAATGAATCTTCCATATAGCCAGTTTCTGCGCCTCAAAAGAAACTCTACTTTTGAACTAGACTCTCTGAGGGAATGTTCAAAAATGCAAGATCAGTTTCTTCAATGGGGCTATCCAACTAGAGTGGTGCAACAAGCCATGGAAAGAGCACATGGAATCAAACGAAATGAACTGTTTTTGCCACAGAATAAGGTAGAAGAGGACAATGTTTGCTGGGCCATGGATTATACTCCTCTCACGTATGCCATTTGGAATATTATCTTCAAACACTAGTACAGGGGTGGCCAACCTTGCTTAACGTAAGAGCCACATAGAATAAACGTAAGAGCCACATAGAGATGTCTGAGAGCCGCAAGACAGGAACAAATATCACACACACGTTTTTATTTTTAAAAATATGCAAATTTGCTTTTTATTAACGTTAAATGGGACTGCCAAAAATAAAAACAAACGAGGAAAACCAGTTATAAGAAAGAGAGAGAGAGAAACTAGGAAAGCAAATAGATGGGAGGGAGGAGGGAAGGAAGGAAGGGAGAAAGAGAGAAAAAGCATGCCTCCCCTTTGCTTCCCCAGCCGCCCTGCCAGGAGCCGCACAATATGTGTGAAAGAGCCGCATGTGGCTCCCGAGCCACAGGTTGGCCACCCCTGCACTAGTACATATTAGGGGACATACCAGGATGTGGACAAAATCCTTTTGTGGGGTTCCGTAGAACTTGCAACATAGGAGACATACTTATTAGATCAGATTTACAGGTTGCCACCAGAGCAACTGTCCCATTGAAGGGAAACTATCAATGTACAAAATGTTCAGTATGTTTGGAAATTCGCATGTTAGATTTTCCAGAAGTAAATTTCTTTAAGACAATTGATTTCTACTCTACATGTGCGGTAAAGAGATTAGTATACTTAATTTTATGTCCATGTGGGGCAAATTGCACGTTCCTTGTGAACACAAATGTATGAATATAAATCATGCATTAAACACGCATAGCTTGACGCTCCTCTGGTACAGCACTATACAGAAAAGGGCCACTCTTTTGAGGATTTCCGTTTTGTGATTTTAGAATTTGTCCAGCTTGATGTATCAAATGCTAGAGATATACACAAGGTTTTGTTGCTGTGCGAGGTGTTCTGGATTTTTAGACTGGATACCTGTCAGCCTCGGGGACTGAATACAAATATAGACTTCTCTTGTTTCCTATAAAACTTCATAATCTGTAATAAATGTAAGAAGTATTTTAAAGCTGTCTGTAATGTAGTACAGTGATGTATATAGACTGTAAGTCCTGAATGGGACAGTGAGATGGCATGTGGGTATATCTGTAGCTTTAAGACCGTTTGTCCTTTGGGCATGATTTCAGTACAAAAGTAGCAAAACACAGAGTAATTAAGGCTACTAAGAATACTCTTATCAAGGTTTCAGTCTTCAATGAAGATGTTTTCAGTCTTACTGGTAAGCTTTCATTTCTCTGTCTTTTGTTTTTAAATTTATAGTTACATTAAATATATTGTTCATTTAAGCTATTTTTGTATTCTAGATTGTCAATAGGAGAAATTTGTTTACTTAAGAAGCAGTGACAGGTTCACTTCTATGTATTAGCACTGGGAGCTACACTTGTAAGTTTACAAATAATAGAATACTTCCTTAGTTTTGTAATCCTTTTTTCCAGTCTACTTATACATTTGTATAAATATTTATAACAGCTGATTAGTCCAGATTCGAAAGAAGCATTGTCAAAATGGGAGCATATTCTGAAAACTCCGTCAACATCTACTTATGTGGACTGTTGCTTTTTTGCATTGTAATGTTTTGACTATCACAATGTATTTATAGTATGTGGAAGTAAAACTTAGTGCATTCTACAGTCCTTTGTTAACATCTTAAATTCCCGGTCCCACACAGGCGGGAAGCAGGAGAACCGTCTTTGTCAAGAGAGAAAGCTGTCTGCCAGAAATGCTGAGAGGGCACAGTGGCTGAAGTAGTGGGCGGGGAAGAGGAGCAGACCCAGCACCCAGCCAATGGCACACGAGTACTCACAGCCAGTGGATAGGGACAGCTTCTGAGTGACACATCAGGGAGCCAACTGATTTTGGAGCTTGTGGAATGTTCAGGAGAGTCCATGGTGAAAATAGAATTATATATAACCAGAGGATTGTCCACTCCCCCCCCCCCCCCAAAGCTCCCTTTCTCAGACCTCTAAGCCCCAGCTGGTATGCCTGTCTGAGAATCAATGGTACTAAGCCACCCAGACTATTCCCCTTGGCAGAAAAGGATCGGTTCTCTCTCCTGTCCTCTGCCTACTTCTTGCTCCCCTGTTCCTCTTCTTTGAGGTACAAGCTCGTTCATGGGTTAATTACTGAGCAGATGCCAGATATGGGGACTGATATTGATGAGCTGTGTGATACTTTGTGCTGAAATGTAAGGTGCGCTGCTGGGAGGGCTGGAGAGACATGCATGCAACTGGCAGCTTGTAATTAGTTTGCCGGAGACAGCAAACAGAGGGTGAAGAAGGGTTGTCCTTTCAACCTTTATCATGCACATTAGAAACAGCTTTGCTTTTTTTCCTTTAAAGCAAGATGGGGGGATGCATCATCCCTCTTTCTCACTGTTCCTGTCTGGCACTCAGCTCTGTCTGAGACTAAATGCTTTCTAGGATTGATCAACGCACAGCCACTGAAGAGACTTAAATCATCTTTATTTAACTTCACATGCATTCAGAAGATCATTACTCACGACCTAAGCTGATGGATGGGTGGAAAAGTTACATCTTGGTGATTCAGATCAATTCCATAGCCGTGGTGAGAAAGAGATGGTTTCCCCTAAAATTCCTATCTTCACACCTCTGAGCTCGGGAAATTACCCTTGATGAGTCAGTCAGAGGGATGCCTTTGGGACACCTAACTAAGGACTACAATTCCCAGGGGCAACTGCTCTTAAAGATACACAGCAGTTTTACTAAACTACTATTACCTACAGTTAACGCTCATTGGAGGCAGCACATGTATTGAAGTACTGCTCTGACAACTTGCCTGTAACCCTAAATCTCATCTGTCTCTGACTGTTCCAATTTATTACAGTCTGAATTTGTCTTTCAAAGTTTCTTTTGGAGCTCCATCAATTTTCATTTTAATCCTAAACCTCTGGCCATTCAAGATTCATTCCCTAGATCTGACTCCTGTTCACATGGTCACTGTAGCAAAAATATAAATGGACTTAACACAGTTGTTTACCCAAGATTTTGTACAGCACAGAGTACTTTCTTGCATTTCTGTCTGCACAAGAGCTGTCGTACAAGCAGAAATGGCTGACTAAGTGGTGGAGCCTCGGACAGAGACAGGGACACAGGAAAAATCTTAGGGTCTGGCTTCCACTGAGTTCAGTGGGACAGAGTAAATTATCTATAACTTGGGAAACAGTTCAGATAGCAAAATCCCATGGTCACTTTCAGCTCATTGCAATAGAGTTCCTCCTGCTCGGCAACAGAATGCACTTCATAGCAGTACAGTATCAAAACTTTATTAATATTATGAACAGAATGGGGGAAGTTAAAATTTCCACATGATCTAACAAAGTAGTAAAAGGATGCTTCACCCCCCACCCCCCTCCACCCTTTAAAAAGGTAAATGTAAAGGTTTCCCTTGCTCAAAAGCCAGTCAAATCTGACTCTAGGGGGCAGTGCTCATCTCTGTTTCCAAGCCGAAGAGCCAGCACTGTCAGAAAGCTTCTCCATAGTCATGTGGCTGTCATAACTAAATGCCAAGGTGCGTGGAACAGTGTTATCTTCCCACCAGAGTGGTACCTATTTATCTACTTGCAATTTCTTGCTTTCGAACTGCTAGGTTGGCAGGAGCTGGGACCAGACACGGGAGCTCACTCCGTCATGCAGCACTCGGATCTCGAACTGCCAAACTACCAATCTACCCATCTACCCATCTGCAGTTCAGTGTCTTAACCACTGAGCCACCGTGGCCCCCCTCCACCCTTTACATGCATGGTAATGGAACATTAAGCTGTTTCAGACCTGTAGCCATACTGAGGCATTTGAGGGTGGAGCCCTACTAGGGATGAGCCCCACTCCACCTGGGGAGGATGCTAGACCCCCAGACCCCCACCCCATCCCACTGTGCTCCTTACCCATTCTCCTCCACAGCCTCCCCAGTTCTTCCAGGGAAGCTGCTCTGCCACTTCTGATCAGTTTCACTCCTGCAGATCAGGGGTTAGGTTGAACAGCTGATCTGCAGGAGTGAAACTGACCGGAAGCAGCAGGGTGGCTTCCCTTTCCTTTCCCAGCCTCCCCACCACTGCGTGGGGGGGGGGAGAAGGCATGCCTCCTCTCTCTCTCTTTCCTTCCTCAACCCCCCACAGCAGCAGGAAGGCTGGGGAAGAAAAGGGAAGGGGCCCTTCCACTGCTGGTCAGTTTCACTCCCCTCCAATCAGCTGTTAAACTGAACAGCTTATTGGAGGGGAATGAAACTGTCCAGAAGTGGCAGGGCAACTCTGGAAGGGAAGGGAAGGCCCCCTAAGCGACCTTCCCGGGGAACTAAGCTAATCAAATTAATAATCAAATTAAGTCCCCCGCTCCCCTGCTCCAGTGCCCCAGCCCTGGCCCCACCAACCAAAATTTTCTGGCTATGGGCCTGATCTATTTTAGTGGTTATACATGTGGAACAGAAGTTAGAACTCCCAGTTCAGGCACTAGGTTGTTATCATTATTACTGTGTTGGTATTAGATCTAATAGCCCTTTGTAAAGGTTACTTTGCTATATGACAAATGATGTAATCTTTTTAATATCACTAAAATTAGATTTATAACAAATACCATACCCAGTCTTTCTCCCCAGCAGGGACCCAAAATAGCATTGTTCTCCTGTCCTCCATTTTGTCCTCACAACAACCATGTGAGGTAGGTCTGGCTGAGTGTGTCACCCATCAATAGTCATGGGATAAAAGGACAAGTCCTTTTGTGGATCAAAAACTGGCTAATTAAAAGGAAACAGAGAGTGAGTATAAATGGGCAATTTTCTCAGTGGTGGGAGGTAAGCAGTGGGGTACCGCAGGGATCAGTACTCGGTCCGATGCTTTTTAACTTGTTTATTAATGATTTGGAGTTGGGAATAAGCAGTGAAGTGGCTAAATTTGCGGATGACATGAAGTTGTTCAGGGTGGTGAGAACCCGGCAGGATTGTGAGGCACTCTGAAGGGATTTGTTGAGAATGGGTAAGTGGGCATCAACATGGCAAATGAGGTTTAATGTGGCCAAGTGCAAAGTGATGCACATTGGAGCCAAAAATCCTAACTATAAATACATGTTGATGGGGTCCAAACTGGCGGAGACTGACCAAGAGAGAGATCTTGGAGTCATAGTAGATAACTCAATGAAAATGTTGAGACAGTGTGCGATTGCAATGAAAAAGGCCAATACTATGCTGGGGGTTATTAGGAAGGGAATTGAAAACAAATCAGTCAGTATCATAATGCCCCTGTATAAATTGATGGTGCGACCTCATTTGGAGTACTGTGTACAGTTCTGGTTGCCACACCTCAAGAAAGATATTATAGCATTGGAGAAAGTGCAGAAAAGGGCAACTAGAATGATAAAAGGGTTGGAATACTTTCCCCATGAAGAAAGGTTGAAGCACTTGGGGCTCTTTTGCTTGGAGAAATGACGGCTGAGGGGTGACATGATTGAGGTTTATAAGATTATGTATGGGATAGAGCAGGTAGAGAAAGAAGTCCTTTTCTCCCTTTCTCACAATACAAGAACTCGTGGGCACCTCATGAAATTGTTGAGCAGTCGGGTTAGAACAGATAAAAGGAAGTTCTTCTTCACCTGAAGAGTGATTAACACGTGGAATTCACTGCCACAGGAGGTGGTGGCAGCTACAAGCACTGACGGCTTCAAGAGGGAATTGGATAAACATATGGAGCAGAAGTCCATCAGTGGCTATTAGCCACAAAGTATAGATAGGAACTCTCAGTCTGGGGCAAGTGATGCTCTGTATTCTTGGAGTTTGGGGGGGGGGGCAACAGTTGGGAGGGCTTCTAGTGTCCTGGCCCCACTGCTGGACCTTCTGAGGGCACCTGGTGTTTTTGGCCACTGTGTGACACAGAGTGTTGGACTGGATGGGCCATTGGCCTGGTCCAACATTGGCTTTTCTTATGTTCTTATGTTCTTATCAACCTTCCGTGGCCGAATGGGGATCTGAGTATTAGAGACACATGATAGATTGCTTAAAAGCTCTCTTATTATATGTTGCCCGTTGTAAAGATAGCCTGGTTTAGGGTGTTACAATTCCCTTCATTTTAATACTGCAACTTCCATCATCATTCTGGGCCAGTTTTCAAATATGTAGCATTATTTTCTGAGTTATGCCTGTACAAACAGAGACTCTTAGCTTCCATTGCAAATAGCATAGGGTGGGGGTGGTTTTTCTCACCTGGACCATGATTTTCCAATGCCTTTCACTTTTGGCTCTGAAACTCCAACAATCATCCTGAAGCTGGTGGCCAGTTTTCAGTCTCCGAGGTTTATTCTCTGATTAGTTATGCCTGCCAGTGTGGTGTAATGGTTGAAATGTTGGACTAGAACCTGGAAAACCCAGGTTCAAATCTCCACTCTGCCATGGAATCTTGCTGGGTAACCTCAGGCCAATCACACACTCTTAGCATAACCTACCTCACAGGGTTGTTGTGAGGAGAAAATGGAGGAGAAAAGAATGATGTAAGTTGCTTTGGGTCCCCATCCCATTGGGAAGAAAGGGAGGATACAAATAAAGTAAATAAATAAACAATAAGCAGATGGACAGATGGACAGACTGGCCAATTCATTTATTACAATAGACTCGTGGAAATAGCAAGCCAGGAGATTTATTTTATTAGGATACTTGGTCTAAGTCAGGGTCATATAGGAGACAGGTATAATCTTTGTAAGGAGGCAGATGGGGGCTCTTGGCAGCCCTTGGGACAGCATGGAGGGAAAGAACTTGACTTCTTACCACCTCCTGCCCTCGATCCCAATTTTCTGGGCAGGCCCACCACATGCCAGCCATTGGTACAACATAGATGTCAATATAGAGAGTAGGGGGTGAAAGTCCTAGAGCAGTGGTTCCTAACTTGGGTGTCGAGACCCCTGGGGAGCAGCAGAGTTATTGTCAGGGTCCTCAGATCAATTTGTGCACTAAGTATTGACATCTTGGTCTTTTCGTCATTATGTATTTTCTCAGTCAATGGATATTAATTGTATACCTACTATAGTGTTGGGGGTTTACAAAAAAATTTAATGTTGAAAAGAGGCCTTCATACTTGAAAAGAATGGGAACCACTGCTCTAGAACATCTCTCTGTTGATGATCATTTTTTCTCCCAGGGTCTGATATTTTGGGAAATGAGGACAAATTCCAGGCAGTTGCACATAGGGATGTACATTCAGGTGTATCTAAGCCACCCCCCCCCCCAAAAAAATTCCTTATTGGTATTTGTCAGTTATTTTCTCAGCCAAATACAGATCAGAGTCTATTTTTGGCCATCTGATATAGCCACTCTCAGATAATTCCAATCTATGGGGCCTATAGAATTGGACCCCTTGGTTCAATCTTTTTTAAACTTGGGGGTTCTTTTGAGGACAGGCACCAGCAGCTATGCTGCAAATTGGGTCCTCTACCTTTAAAAAACACCCCCCAGCCCCACAGATACCCCCAGACTGATTCTCCATTATACTATAATGGTCCCTATAGGATACAATGGAGCCGAAAAAATTCAAGATTCACAAAAAAAATCCCAAATCCAAATACCATATTGGTATTGGATTCAGAAATATTGAGAAATAATGATATTTTTTTGGGTCCAATACACCTGAACCCAAAAAATCCCCATTTTGGGGGGGCATAGTCCTAATTGCCCATCCCCAGGAGGAATGGAGATAAAGATTGCCCAGCACACCTGTAGCTTGTCTTATTTATTTATATACTTCATTTATACCCCCTGCCTTTCTCCTCAATGGAGACCCAAAGCAGCTTACATTGTTCTCCACTCCTGGCCCCAAGGTATTCCACCAGTGGTAAAGCAATAAAACTCAACAGTGGGGGCTAATGTATTTTTAAAGTTAAAGCCAATTAGAGGACATTATGGTTGATAAGTATGATATAAATCTAAGAAATAATTTAAATTTGCAGCAACTGTCCCTATAGGAGAACATTTTTTAGTTTTGCTTGCCCCTTGTTACTGTGTGTGGCTAAGGAGCTACATAGTCCACTTTCCAGTTGCATCAACACCCATGTAGAAATAGTCTTCTGCAGGGGTCATTTCGAGCAGGAGCTCGGGGGAGCTTAGCTCTGGGAGTTGGTGCCAGCTCCCCCCCCCTTGCGGGGGAATGCCTGCTTGTGTCATGGCTGCAGCATAATGACCCCATCCCCTGGAAAGGTCCTTATTCCTCCAACCAGCTTTCTGAAGGCTTCAGCCACCACTGAAGGCTTGGATTGTAACTGTCCCCTCCCTCCCTCCCTCCCTCCCTCCCTCCCTCCCTTGCCTTCTGACATACTTCCGGTGATGTCAGGTGGTTTAGCATATGCAAATAAGTTATGCTAATAAGTTATGCTAATGAGCTCCAGCACCTCTTTTTCTACAAAATGACCCCTGGTCTTCTGCCACCACTTTGCCTGCATATTAAAGGAGCAGATGGTTTATGTACTACATCCAGTTTAAAGGTGTACTTCCCAGCAGGATTTATAGCAAGCAGTTGTTGTGCACTCCAAGCAGGAACAAAAGGAATGCTCCTATTCTGGACAGTGACCCACAAAAATGGCTAACAAGAATCTTCTGAAAAAGTGGCAAAGCTTCTCTAAGGACATTATTGAAAGGCATCAGGAATGGCAGTCTCTCAATAAATAAACGAGTATAGAAACCGCTTGTACAATTCTTTCTGCTTATGTTTGTGTGTATGAATGCAGACAGCATCTGGATTCCAAGGTGTATCTGCTTTGGTAGACTTGGGGAAGACAGAAGATGGGAGAATGCAGCTCCCGCTGGTTTCTGCATGTGGAATGGATGCCTTAGGGGATTTAGCCGATAATGTCACAAAAAGCCTGGCTAGCAGTCTGAAAGGTCACAAGAAGCGCAGCATCCTACACACACATATGCCACTTGCTTCATACAATCAGAGCTGGCCAAGATCCTCATTAGCACTACAGCAGGAATATCAGCATTTGGTCTATGAAATTGGTATTTTCTTGTCATATGTAAAACCTATCAAATTAAAAAAGCTGGTTTTCAGCTGGAAAGAAAGTGCTAACAAGACTTCCCAGAGAGAAATATTGTGCCATTGCAGTTCAAAACATGGCACTTAAAACAAGATTTGTAGGAAAACAAGGCAGTAGTCTACTGAGAAGCAGTGCTAATGCTAAAGAGAAGCAGGTGGGGTGGGGGTGGGGGTGGGGGAAGAAACCGCACAGAAAACTGGGTAATGAATCCCCAACTTAGAAGACTAGTGGGTTCTGCAAACAAAGCAGTCAGCTCCAGAGACACTTTTCTAATGATATTAGAAACTGAACCGGAGAAGTTATATTGCAATTCTATGTAGAGTTATTCCAGTTTGAACTCATTGATTTCAGTGGGTCTAAAGCATAGGTGTTAACTACGTGGGGGTGCGGGGGTGTGAGCCACCCCTGAAATTTTCCTGGGGGGACTCAGCCCCCCCAGGCAAAATGGAGCACCCCCCCACCGCTGCGCCTCCCCTGCCGCCACCTACCGCTAATGCCCCCTCATACCCATGCATGGCCATAAATGGAGACATTCCAATGGAACTGTGAAGAGAGTTATTGTAACTGTATTCTGCAAACGGCAGTAGAGGCACCCAATTATCCTGCTGGTGATTAGTGCATTCCGTTTGGCCATCAGTCTCTGGGTGATGGCTACTGCTGATTCCCTGTTCCACCCCAGGAGGACCATCAGCTTTTTCCAAAACTTCGCCATGAACTGGGTTTCACAGTCAGATATTATCTTGCAGGGCAAATTATGGAGCCTGACCACATGCTGCATAAACATACTAGCCAACTGCTTCGGTGTAGGGATCTGCTTACATGGCACAAAATGGGCTTGCTTTGAAAAAAGATCAACTACCACCCAAATTACAGTCTTCCCCTAGCTAGGGGACAAATCAGTAATAAAGTCCATGGAAATCACTGCCCATGGTCTCTCAGGGGTTTCCAGGGGTTGGAGCTGTCCGGCACCTTCCCACCCCTTCGTTTACTCATTAGGCAGGTTTGGCAGGTAGACACATACTTGGAAATATCTCCTCGCATCCTCAGCCACTAGTATTGTTGTTGGACTAAATGCAAATTCTTTAAGTAGCCAAAGTAGCCAACAATTTGCTGTCATGGCTTTGAGACAGTACTTCACCTCTTAGGGAACTGGGAACAAACACTTTTCCCCCTTTGTACCAGCAGCCATTCTCTTTTTGGTGGCGACCTTCTCTTTGCACAGTCTCTAACTTGTGGGGGGTAATTGCAGCCTTTAGTTTCTCAGTCACTTTTCTCTGCCTGCCTCCTTTCGCCTGGTGCCTTGTCAGGACCACCCCTCCCAACTGGGCGGGAGAGAACATAGTGCCTATGAAAAGTACTGGAGTCTGGAGGCCAGTGGAGTGAGTTTCAGCATGATCAAGTTTATTGTAGGTCAGGAACAAGCATACCTGAGGTGGCCCGGGAGTCAGCTTATATGCACAGAAAAGCCTCGCCCCCACCCACACCTACACCGCAGGATAGGTTACATTTCCTGCCAGAGGTTTACATTGGTTCATTTGATATGCTAAGCCCCTGATAGAAGCCTGGGTGCTATTGTTCTTTTACCTCAAGCTTGTACCTTTTCCAGGCCATGCGGTCAGACCACATGGCCAGCGCCATTACATGTTTGGTCACATCAAAGAATCATACAAGTGTACACATAGAGAATCGCAGCCTGGTTGTCTGTGGAATTGTGTCCAGGACATAACAATAGCATAACTGGAATAGCTTCCACTATACATTTTCTGATTTGCTTATTGTTAGTTTCAATTATGTGCTGGTATTATATGCCATCTAGTTATTTGAAGTTCAGCACTTCCCCAAATTTAGTATTTCATAGTGCTCTTAGAAATGGAGATGAGCACCTTCCCCTAAAGTCAGATTCGCCTGGCTTTTGAGCAAGGGAAACCTTTACCTTTACCTTTAGTGCTCTTTCAACCTACCTGCATTTTTCTGCTTTTCCTTCTGTTAATTTGAAAAGGTCAATAAAGATGTAAATATTATTTGCCTCATTGTCATTCCAAGACTCTCTCTAAGACTCTGCCCAAGTTTGCTATTGTTTCAGGTGCCGATAAAAGAGGTCTAGAAGTATATGTATGAACAGTCTGCACATGAATTTTGAGCATTTCTGGCTACATGATTTTTGGATCCTAACACAAATTATGTTCGGTGAGTGGTCCAGGATAAATGAGTGTACTGTACAGTGTCTTTTTTTTTTTTTAATAAATTTTTATTACTTTTTCTAATATCTACATCTAAACGCTATTTACTATGCTACATATATCTTATACAGAGAATACTTTAAAAAATGCTTAATTATATCTGATTATATAAAAAAAACTGAAGCATTAATAAAACCATGGTTAACTACAGATTACATTGTTACTGTTTCTACTATAAAAGCTATTTGGCAAGTACGCATACTTTAAAGAAAGCACTCAATAACATGGCTTATACATCATATTAGTGCACATGCTTAATATAACGATTTAAAAAAAAATCATTTCTTCCTTTGTCCTCTTCTTGTCTTCTTGGTCTCAACTTGTACTTTTGGGGCTGCCGCCCCTTTTTCCGAGTCTGAAATATCTTCATCGCTTTTAGAACCATCGAAACCGTACATGCTTTCTTGCGAAGCTAGCAAGTCATCTGAGTCTCTGTCTTTTTTCTTTTCTTTATCAATTTCCAGAATTTTTTTCGCTTGTTCAACAGAGTCAATCTTATATTTCTTGTCTTTGATGCTGAAGCTTAGTCCCTCTGGAGTATTCCAACGATACACAATAGACTCAGACTGAAGCCACGTTGTTAACTTTCTATAGGCTTTTTCTTCTTTTCCTTATTTCAAACGTACTGTACAGTGTCTTGATGAATCAAGGACTGAGATACAAATGATGGCCGGAATCCCAAGTGTCATGTGGTTCATTTCATATTCAAGGGTTTGAGGCTTGTATATTTCCAAACAGTGCCCTCCACCCCTTGCTCATGCGGCATTGTTAACTGCAAGGAAATTAAGGTGCACTCCAGGGGCATAGACTTTTCAATTTCCGGGGGGGGGGGGCTCTTGCGTGTGTGCGCGCCAGGACAATGTCCCCGCCGCTGCCACTGCCGCCGCAAGAGCCGCTCCCCCCACCTGGCTCCCCCGCACCCCTCTCCCCACCCACCCACTCCTCCCTCCCTCCCCCTCTCTCTCCCCCTCCCTTCCTCCAGGGGCCATCTGGGCAACTGCCCAGTGTGATGATGTCACTTCCGGGTGACATCATCATGCTGGACAGTTGCCCAGATGGCCCCCGGAGGGAGGGAGGGAGAGAGAGAGGGAGGGAGGAGTGGGTGCAGGGGAACCAGGTGGGGGAGAGGCTCATGTGGCAGCAGGCAGGCCTAGGAAGGGGGCCTGGAAGGCGGGGAGGCACAGTGGTGGGCGGGCGCTCCATTTTGCCAGGGGGCTCAGTCCCCCCCCCAGAAATTTCAGCGGCGGCCTGTGCCCCCGAGCCCCCCGTAGTTGATGCCTTTGGTGCACTCTAAGTGTGAAAATGCATATTCCCAATGAATACAAGGCTTGGGAATCAGGTAGGGAGGCAAAATAGGCAAGGCTGGAACATTCCAGGGACAAACAATGCAGCTTCCCTCATTGCTTATGCCAGCAGGACTGAGACAACCAAGACTGGCTGGGTGCATTGGGCAAAAAGGCAAAAGAGGGCAGCACTGGCAAAAAATTTGCACACTGGACTCGGACATTGAGTCAGCCAGGTGGAATGAACAATGCTCAAGTAGCCATTCAGATCCTGCCCCCTCCAGCAAGATTAAAATTCCCTTAAAACTGATGTTGATTAATATTTTCACATACAAAAATGATGATGAGTAAAGGCTGGGATGGGGAAATCAGTGCAGTGAGTATTTTCAAATATTTAACAAACAAAACAACTTAATTTCTTCTTGAGTTTCATGTCTCTTGCTTGCATTTGAGAGGAAATTATGATGCAAGCAGAGTGGGGGGAGGAATCAAGTATTCCTGATTCTGGCATCCCTTTAAGGACTGTTAAATGGTCAACAGAACAGCATGGAAAGTGGATAATCTATTTATAATTTTAGCCAATAGAAGGAGAAGGCCTAGAAACTATGATTTATCTTTCCTAGCATGATTTATCTATCCTAGTGGACACTTAAACTTCAGAAGAGACAAAGCTATTTGGGCAACAATCCTTGCCTCAGGGCTGTTCACATATAAAAAGCCAAGGTATATCAAATGGCTCTAAACTCCACCACTATCTTTGCCCTTTACTGACAAAATTAATAGCCGTTCATTGTCAGTCAATAGTCTATCTTGTCCTTTAGGAACTGAAAGCACAAGGTCAGCACATTCACGATCAGCCCTATTTGCTGGTGTGAAAACTGCTGCATAGTATAGAATCTCCCTTTACTGGTGATTTCCCCTTCCTTCCTTCCTTCCTTCCTTCCTTCCTTCCTCCCTCCCTCCCTCCCTCCCTATTTTTTCCCTTCTTCTCATCCACTAAATATGGATTAAAATGAAAAATAAAATGAAATAATAAAGAAAAAAAAACAAGATCAGCACATTCCCAACCCCATTCTACTTTGCTGCTAAAATATTTCCCTTGTTCTTGGGTGCCCAACCTTTGTCCTTCCACCTCCAATCAGTTGGACTTCAGCCATCAATCAGATGGACTCTTCTGTATCCAAAGATTCTTCCTCTCTGTCTGATTTACTCCTTTGTCCTCATTTACTCATTTGAATTTTAAGCTTAAAAAGTAACTCCTGCTCCAAATTGAAGTAGCTCTAATTGATTTGTTTTTGTGATGGTTGTATTGTTAGTCAGTATAAAGATTGTGCTATTTGTCTGAGATTTGATTAGGTATTTTCTAATATTTGCTTAGGATAATTCCCCCCTAGACTATTGTACCATATCCCTCAATAAACTCTGTATTCCTTTTAAATCAAACCTTTTGTCATCCTTTTCCTACTGGAAATTTGCTACTCACAGCCACCTCTTAGTTAAGAGATCTGATTTTCTGCTCCCTGCTCAAACATGCAAGCTAATTTCCTAGTGCAGTCTGTACACATGTTCACGTGTTTGTGCAGGTGAGATAACATAAGCAGGGGGACAAGCAGAAGGTAAAACAAGGTTGCACTTAGCTGTAACTGTTGTTCCTCAAGTGATCTTCTGTGCAGGCCTGGAGCACTCCCCAACGAGAGCCAGAGTTTTCCTGCCCAAACTGGCACATGATGGAGGTGGGGAGAGTGCTCCTTCCATCAGTCCTGCTTTCGCTGCCATGGAGAAGGGCTCACTGAGCAGAGGATACTATAGCGGGGAAATCAGGAAGGGATGTGCGCCTGCACAGAAGACAACTCGATGAACAACAGTTACAGCTAAGTGCAACTCTGTTTTCATCTTTGTGGCTTTTGTGCAGTCTCACTTGGGAGAACAGCAAGCTCACTTACCTAAGGAAATGGGGGGGGGATCCTCCACAAAATTATGATTAAGCATTGTCTGTAGCTACTAGAATTCACTTGTTGGTGACTAGAGTTGCAAGAGAAAACAAAGCATATCTAACTGCCCTGAGTTCTAAATGGCTGATATGTAAGTTCTGCTCAAGGGTGGACCACTAACATGCTAGGAACCACAATGAGCACCCCACCCTAAGAGGGAGGGATCTGTTAAAAATGTGGATATCATGAGAGGTAATTCCAGAATCAGATTCCCACAGTAAATTTTCCCACTGGGACCACCAAGCCAAGAAACATATTATCCTTCTGGGTATGGACAGCCTCTTCCACCATGAGTCTTTCTGCAGAGGTCTCATAAAGAGGTGGGGAAAGGCAACACTGTAGTGGCTGAGGCCATGAGGCCTAAAAGTCTCTTGATCACTTTAGCTAAGTGAAACCTATTGCTGGTGAATCTGAGCACCATAGCCCACAAATAGGGATGGGCATGAACTACAAAAATGCATTTTGGTTTGGGATTTGTGGGCAAACCATGAACTGAACCATGAATCCAGTCTGCTCACATACAAACCAAACTGGGATTGTGAGGTTCATGCCTAAAATAGCTGAGCCATTAGAACAGGCTGCTGGGCACTGCTCAACTGTTTAAAGGGGCTTTCTTGGGCAAAGCCAGTCCTGGGAGCTAGCTGCCCAAGAAAGCCCCTTTAAATAGCTCAGCTGGCCAAAGCAAAGAGCTCCAAGTGGCTCAGCTGTTTAAAAGGGCTTCTTTTGGACCCAGCCCCTGGGGCTAGCTACTTATGCCTGTTGTGGATCAGCCAGGCTCTGCTAACCCTGGGGAGGCAGAGAACTCTGGGGAAGAGGAACAGGCTGGAAAAGGAGGTCCTAGCTTGCAGTCAGTTACTGACAGCTTGCTGCATGAAGCTACTACTACCCAGCCAAATGACAATTCTGACAGTAGCATCCCAGCTGTTGAGGCCCAAAGCTCAGAGCCAAATGGTGCCCCACCATCCACTTCACCTCCCTTCTCTCCAGAGCTGCTGGAATGTAGGTGAAGGAGAGTCTGTCATGAAATGCTGGAGAGATTTGGGGAGGATTTAGGCTGGCAGAAGGAAAAAGATAGTATTGAAGAAGGAGGTGGAGGAGAAGTAGCCAAAAAGAAAAAAAAGATAAAAAGTACCAAGGGGAAAAAATCAACATATGTGACCCCCTCACAAGTACTGACAAGATATCAGCAGAAAACAATGCGTAAGGGAGAGAAAGGGGGGGGAAATGGTGATGAAGAGGCTTAGATTTATATCTGTGAACATAAATGGACTAAATAGTCCTCAGAAGAGAAAGAGATTTTTTTTACAATTAGGTGAATTACAAACGGATCTAAGTTGTATACAGCAAACACATATCAAGGAGAACCATATACATTACTTAGAGAACAAGAAGCTGGGCAAAGTCTTTATTGTGGCAGATAATAATAATAAGAAGAGAGGAGTAGCAACATATGTGAACGAAAGCTGGGCCCCAGAATTGGTATACTCAGTGGAAGATGGGGGGATTATCGCAGTGACAATTATAAACATGAATAAGATGATAGTAATTTTAAATATTTATGCACCCAACCAGAACCAGGAAAATTTTTTAAAGAAAATTCATGAAATAATCGCAAACCAAAAAACAGAAGAGATATGTATTGTGGGAGACTATAATGCTTTATTTGAGACTAAAATGGATAGAAAGAATCAAGCGAAGAGGGAAAAAACAGATAAAATGCTTCCAAGATCCTTCTTACAGCTAGTGGAAGAATATAGTTTAATAGATACATGTAGAGCCCGAAATGTTGGGAAAAAAAGATTTCATGTTAGGAAAATGTTAGGAAAAAAAGATTATTATTCAGCCAGACATAACATGTGGTCAAGGTTAGACATGGTTTGGTCCTCATCATCATTAATAAGAAATATTATAGAAAGCGAGATACCTCCAAACACATTCGCGGATCACAACCTGATAATGTTAACTTTACAGATAGGAATTAAAAGAACAAGATGGACTTTAGATAAAAAATATACTAAAGGACCAGGAATTTATGGAAAAAATGGAAGTAGAAACTAAGGAATATTTTAAAAGAAATACACAAAAAGATATGCCTATGAGAACTGTTTGGGATGTATTTAAAGCATATATAAGAGGTTGGTTTATCAACCAAGGTGCATGGAAAAAGAAACAGAAGGCAAAACAATATGAAGAGTTGGTAGCTCAAATCAAAAAAGCAGAAGAGAAACTGAAAGAGAGATATGGGGTAGGAGAAAAGGAAACAAGATTAAAGCTGAAATTATTACAACATCAAATGAATTTATTGCTAGCATATGAAATTGCAAGAAAAATAGAATATTCAAAACAGTATTACTTTGAGAATGCTAGCAAACCCACAAGATGGCTTGTATACAAATTAAGAAAAGAAAGAGAAAAGAAAATAATTAAGAATTTGAGAGATGAAAAAGGTGAAGAGAGAAGTAATATACAAGATATTAAGAAAATAATAGAAACATTTTATTAAAAATTATATACGCAAGAACAACAGAAGGAGCAGTTGGTAACAGCCTATTTAAATAAGTATAATGAGAAAGAGTTTAATGAAAATCAATATAAGATACTGAACAATCCAATCTCAGTTAGCGAGGTAGTGGAGGCAATAAGAAAACAAAAGAAGAATAAAACACCAGGACCAGATGGTATACCCATTAAATTATATCAAAACTAGAAGACCATATAATGATACCCTTGAAGAATCTTTTCCAAGAAATCACGATGACAGAAGAAATCCCAGAAACATGGAAATGGGAATTAATCTCATTAATACATAAACCAAAGACCCAGGAAGAAGAAATCAAAAACTATAGACCAATATCATTATTGAACTCAGATTACAAGATTTTTGCAACAATAGTTGCTACAAGAATGAAAAAGGTGCTTACTCAGGTCGTACATCAAGATCAGGTAGGGTTTCTTCCTAAAAGACAGCTTAAAAGCAATATAAGGTCAATAATAAAAGTTTTAGAATATTATGATTCCCACCCAGGTAAACAATTGGCATTAATATTTCTTGACAGTGAGAAGGCATTCGATAATGTAAACTGGAGTTTTCTGTTACATAAGTTGGAGATGTGGAGATGTGGCTCTAAATTCCTGTCAATTATAAGAGCTATATAAAAGAACCAGTACGCCAAGATTATAGTGAATGGTGAACTAACCCAGGATATAGAAATCCAAAAAGGGACAAGACAGGGTTGCCCACTTTCCCTGCTATTATTTATTTTTATATTAGAATCTCTGAATGATCAGATAAGAGATAATGCGATGATAAAGGGTTTGAAAATCCAGAAAGAAGAATATAAATTATTAGCATTCACGGATGATCTTGTGTTTATTGTAGAAGACCGAGTTAATTCGGCTACACACTTGATAGAGTCAATACATGAGTATGACCTAACAGTGGGCTTGAAAGTAAATTATCAAAAGACATACATGATTACCAAAAACTGTACATCAAAAAAGATAGAAAATACTCAAAAAATTGTGAATATAGAGGTGGTAAAGAAAGTAAAATACTTAGGAATAACAGTTTCTGACAGAAATATGACACTTGTCGAAGATAACTATAGTAAACTGATTAAAGATATTCAAAAAGATATAATAAGATGGAATAATTTGAAACTCTCTTTTATGGGGAAAATTTCTGTGGTTAAAATGAATATTTTACCTAGAATCCTTTTTGTTATACAAAATCTACCAATATTAAGAAATATGAAATATCTAGATGAATTGGGTAGAATTTGCAGTAAATTTATTTGGAACAACAAAAGGCCCAGAATTAGACTGAAAATATTACAAGAGAAAAAAGAAAAAGATGGATTTAGTTTTCCCAATTGGGTGCTCTACTATAGAGCTGCTGCATTGGCTTGGATAAGGGAATGGATCACGTTAGAAAATACAAGATTGTTAAAACTGGAGGGATATAATTTACCAATTGGATGACATGTTTATATTTATTATGAGAAAGAAAAAAACATTCGATATTTAACCATCATATAATAAGGGGAGCCCTAATGAAAATATGGAGTTTGATAAAAATAAGATATTATGATAAGATTCCAAAATGGGTCTCCCCTATAGAGGTGGTAACCAAACCCTCATTGATAGCCAAATTGAAAATAATAACATACGAAACTTTGCTAGATAAAAACAATGAACTGAAACCAGAAGAAAATTGTATATGGGAAAACCTAAATCTGACACTGTGGGAAAAAATGCAAATTAAATCAAGGTTTAATAAGGATCATAAGTCTGGGTTCCAGAAAGGGCAGAATGAATTAGATAAAACATGGTTATCCTCGAGTGATAAGTTGATACAGAAACTGTATAATCTGTTATTAGAAGAGTACATGTTGGATGAACAGGTTAAGGCAACTATGATTCTATGGATGAAAGACTTTGGTCATAGCATTGAGATAGATCACTGGACTAGAACTTGGAAAACCCTAAAGTTCATGAGAGCAGTACCGTATAAAGGAAATATTTTGAAGATGTTCCACAGATGGCACTGGACACCAGATAAAATTGCAAAATGTTATAAAAATGCATCTAACATCTGTTGGAAATGCAAGAATAAAGTGGGAACATACTATCATGTATGGTGGGAATGCAAAAAAAAATCCAAAAGTATTGGCAGGAAATATACCACATGATACATGAAATTACAGGTATAAAGACACAATTTACTCCAGAAGTTTTTCTACTAAATATGCTCATAGAAGATAAAGAAAAGAGATACCTTATAGTATATATACTAATGGTAGCTAGAATATTGGTGGCCAGGAACTGGAAAGGTGAAATGTTACCCTCAAGGGAGGAGTTAATACAAAGATTACTAGAAGTGGCTGAAATGGACAGATTAAATCTATTACTACAGGGGAAAGATCTTGAAATATTTATAAAAAGATAGAATATGTTCTATGTATGGCTAGATCGTAGCAAGAAAAAATAGACTCAAAATAATATATGTACATGTAACTTAAGTATTTGAGACAGCGGCTTGTAGGGGCTCTGCCTTAGATATTGAAAAGTGTAATACATGTAAAGACATGATTTAGAGCTAAGTGTAATGGAGTTGATTTTCTTTGTTACAAAGTAAAAACTTTAAGGAAGCAGTAATTCCTCAAGCCTAGATTTAATTGACATTGAATGTGGAGCAATGTCTGTCAAAGAAATTAGGAGTATTTCTGAGCACTGATGTATAATAGCAGAGGACCGAACAGGGCCCACTTAATCAGATGAAAGTTTGTGATTAAAGGACACATTAGACTGAATAAAATGGGAATGTTGACTCTGACTTCAGATTATGCAGACTGTGGAGGCGGGGCTTGGCACTGTGGAGTTAGACGTGTCCGCGGGCTGCTCCCACGATTATTGTTTGAATTGCCGGTTCTTTAGCGGACCTGAGGGCTCTCAAGTCCATTGGGTTTCCCCCAGAGGGGGCCCAATTCCAGAGGACTAGATTAGGGCTCTTTGCCTATGGCAGCAGTGGTTTGCAGCCCCAGATCATCCTAGAAGGAAGGAACTGGCAAGTGCTCTCATGTCAGACATGAGAGCGAAGCTGTGACTCCATGCAATCCTGGGACGTTTTATTCAGTTTTATAGTATTACAGTTATTCCACAAGTCTTCCTCAGGAGTAACTTTATACAGAGTAAAAGGTGTCAGCCTCTAGGTTACTCCTGAGGAAGACTTGTGAAATGAGTGTATAACCAGGTGCTCATTGAGGATGTTGGACTTTTCTTGCCAAATAATTGATGTTTGTAAGAGTTATTAAATATTATTGTCATTTTATCACAGGGCTTGTTTGTTTATTATATTTCCTGTAACTGTGATCCCTGCTTTGGTTTACTTAGATTGTATTAGGGATATATGACATATATAGTATTTAAAAAAATGTGGACTATTTGAAGAAAGCAAAACAAGTTATACTGTAATAATTGTAAATGGCACTAGAAGATAATTCAATAGAGCTTACCTCTTTTAAAGACCAAATACTAATTCATTAAAAAGTGTAGTATTATATAGGAGTTCAGCCTTTAGACACCTTGTCAATGTTTTATACCTTTAAGAAAGGGCAATTTAACATGCAGCTGCATGGAATCAATCAGAATACTTTTTAGAGAGTTTAAGTTCCTAGCTTGAGAGGTGGAGAGCATTTGTAAGTCTATTTAAAAAGAAGGCTTCTAGCCGGGATAAAAGAGGACTGATGTATGCTTCTACCAGGTACTACTAGAGAGCAACTGAGCCAGCAACTTGTAATAGAGAGCATTTACCAGCCATTAAAAAAAAGAAGGCTTTCAGCCGGATATTAAAGAAAGGACTGGTTGCTACTTTTCAGAAATAAATTAACTGGCTTGCTCCTAATTTAAGTACTTCAAGTGGAACTTAAAGGTTATAAATTATTAATTATTTCAAAATTATAATATAACAACATTTCATTCAGCTTCATGTTCCTCTCATTAATCATGTTTGTTCTAGGACAATTTGGTGAAAGCAGAAGCTATTTTGAAAATGGATCCAGGAGATATGAAGAGAACTAAAAAGAGCTTAAGCTGTAAAAATTTGAAGGAAGTACTATAGAAGCTAAGCTGCACCTAGAGGCTGACACCTTTTACTCTGTATAAAGTTACTCCTAAGGAAGACTTGTGAAATGAGTGTATAACCGGGTGCTCATTGAGGATGTTGGACTTTTCTTGCCAAATAATTGATGTTTGTAAGAGTTATTAAATATTATTGTCATTTTATCACAGGGCTTGTTTGTTTGTTTATTATATTTCCTCTGCACATCTGGACAGGTAGTATCACCCCATAACTCACCCCCTCTATTCCCTATCAATCACCTCTACTTTCTTAGTTCTGTATTGTGTGTATGAATGTTTGACTATTGTTTATAAGTATTTAAGAATTCTTCAGTAAAGAGATCACTGCTTTTGTAATCTAGTCTCTGCATCTATTTCTGTGACCTGGATGAAGTGGGACTCTGGTATACAAAGGCCATGATCCTGTAGTTATGCCAGTTGCACATTAATATCATAATTCCCCAACCTTTTATTAAAGCAAATAGAGCAATTTGGCTAACAGCAGTTGAGAAACCATGTCAGAATTATATTAAATGTAATTGAGTACTTTGAAGCGCATCCAGAAAAACAGATAGATGCTGAAAATGCTTTTGATAATGTTAACTGGAACTTTATGCTCGAACAACTACTGACTTCACAATCTGGTAAAGAATTCTCCACAATAGGAAAAGCAACTTATACTAGACAACAAGTGAGAATTCTTGTCAATGGAGACTTAACAAGGAGCATTGAAATACAAAAAGCAACCAGACAAGGTTGCCCACTTTCACCATTACTATTTATATTTGCACTTGAAATATTAAATGACATGATTAGAAATTATATTAATATTAGAGGCCTTGGTTAGAGAAGAAGAATAGAAATTGCAAGCATTTGCCGATGATCTAGTTTTCATATTGGAGAATCCAATCTTTCCTTATTATATAAAGCCGTCTTCAAATGGCAAGATTCCATGGGGCGCCAAAATCAGTTAGCTGGAAGGACTGCCACTCAAAAGCGGTCCCTGGCCACTGGCTGCATTCCCTTGATGCTTTGCCTCAGTCCTGCCCACAGAGCCAGTGGCCAGTGTCTCGGCCTCAGTCTGGAGGGAGCTGGTGAAGGGGGAGGACTGGATCCTGGGCCCACTCTTCTCCTTTGCCCACTGCAGGGTGGGTCTAACTGTCCCCTCAGTGGCTTGCTTCTGTCAGTGAAAAGACAATGAACTTTCAGCATAACCCCCTCCCCTGCACACTGCCAGCTTGGCCAATTTCCTGTCAGAAAAAACTGTGAAATGGGGGCATTTCACACAGCACCTCGTAGTGCTTCAGGACCGGTACAAGAACTGAAGAACGCTTGGGAGGAGGTTTCAAGGTAAACTGGCTCAGGAACGCTTCCCCAACAGGAGAGGCATGTTTCTGTGTGAAAGGGCCAATATGTTCTGTTAGGGAACCGGTACTAATACGGTTCTGTGTGAAATGCCTGACAGAAACCATTACTGAAGAGTTTCTGAAATGGAACATATTGGCTGTGTGAAATTCCTCAGGCTCACTCTCCTGCTTAGCTCCACCATGGCTGGCTGGCTAATGAAGTGGGCCAGCAACCATCAAACCATTCTCTTCAACCCCCTGACTTTCCCCCAGGGTTGCCAATCTCCAGGTGGGACCTGGATATCTCCCACTGTTACAATTGACCTCCAGATGACAGAAATCAGTTCCCTGGGAGAAAATGACTGCTTTGGAGGGTAGGCACTATGGCATTATACCCTGCTTTCTTCCACACCCCCCCCAAATGCTGCTTTCCACAGGATCCACCCCCCAAATCTCCAGTATTTCCATAATCAGAGCCGGCAACTTTCCCCTCAGTGCCTGTTGCTAGGCAACCAAGCTTGCTTCTCTGAAAGCTCCTTTCCACACCTATGTTGGCCTCTGGGAGAAAACTCATTGGTGTCAGAATCTGCAGATTCTAACAAGGATTTTGGGATCTCATGCTATATATTATAACCTGTTTCTGTACCCATTTTGTAATCATGCCTCTTGCTATTAGTTGTTCCTATTGCCATTTGCCATTTGCTTGACCATTGTGAATGTACGCTATGTGACCCCAGGTTTATGGCTTTGACCAGGCCTGGTGTATGTATCTGTTTGCCCGGGAGAATGACAACTTCAAAGCATGGGAACAATGGGCCTCTCACACTCCTGCCTCCGCATTCCATTCATCCCGGCTGGGGAGCCAGGGGAGGACAGGGACCGTTTCTTATCAACGTGCGAAAGCCTTGGGGAAAGCATTTGTTATGTGAATATGGTTACATCTGAGGGGTCTGGTTTGGGAAGGGAAATTTACAGCTTCACACCTAGCTTTCTTTCCTGTGGGAAGCAAACGGCCAGAGAACCTTTTGCCCGCGGTTTCCCCCCCTTGTTGATTGGTTACCTATGGGCAATTCAAATTGTGCTGGAGACTATATTAGACCTGCTTCTATTGTATGCGTTATCTCTGACAATAATCCGAGGACCTGTACCAATGTAGAAATTGGAAATAATGAACTGTGTTTCATCAACAAAGATCTGATCCTTGACTACTTTGAGCAGAAGCCTCACTCCCAACACCCAGTTCCCCATGGTATTGGGGAGTCCCTGGCTAAGCTCCCATGACCCCTACATCAAATGGAGCGAAGGGAAAATCTCCTGGGTGGATGAGAAGTGTCAAAGCCATAAGTGGGACGCGGGGTGGGGAGCGGGGCCTCCGGCACCTCTTCAAGCGGCGGCGCTCACTCTGGTGCCATCCGCCGTCCCCAGGGAGTACCGAGACTTAATGGGAGTGTTCAGTGAAACCGAGGCCGATGAACTCCCCCCCCACAGACTGTCGGATTGTGCCATAGAGCTGATCCCGGGAGAGAAGCTTCCAAAGGGAAAGCTCTATTCCATGAGCCCTGCGGAGCGGGAGGAGCTAAGGAAATTCCTAGACAAGAACTTGGAGCGAGGTTTCATCCACCCCGCTAAGTCCCCATTCGCTGCCCCTGTTCTGTTCAGGAAAAAGAAGGACGGAGGGCTGCGGCTGTGCACGGACTACAGAGGATTAAATGCAGTGTCAGCCTCCAATGCCTACCCCCTCCCCCTTATTAAGGACCTACTAACAGAAGCAGCCAAGGGAAAGGTGTTTACTAAGTTGGATCTCCGAGATGCATATTTCCGGGTGCGCATCAGGGAGGGGGACGAATTTAAGACTGCATTTAACACACCGTTGGGGCAGTTCGAATACCTGGTGATGCCGTTCGGCTTAAGTGGCGTGCCAGGGGTCTTTATGAGTTTAATAAATGAAGTGTTACACAAGCATTTATTCAAGGGGGTGCTATGTTACTTAGATGATATCTTGATCTACTCTGCTGATAAGAAAGAACATGTACAATTGGTTCGGGAGGTGCTGTCAACCCTGTTAAAAAACCAGTTGTATGCCAAGTTGTCGAAATGCGAATTCCATAGAGATTCAGTGGACTTTCTGGGGTATCGCATTTTCCAGAAAGGGCTAGAAATGGACCCTGCCAAGGTAGAGGCGGTAGTGCAATGGGAAGCCCCCCAAACGAGGAAACAGCTTCAGAGTCTATTAGGATTTTGTAATTTCTACCGCACCTTCCTAAAAGACTTCGCCACGGTCACTCTCCCGCTAACTGAACTCCTTAAAACCAAGGGGAGGGGCCCGGAAGCAGGGAAGCCCGGGGAGAGAATAGCCTGGACGAAAGATTGCCAAAGGGCGTTCGACACCCTCAAGACCCTTTTTACATCGGAGCCCATCCTGGCCCACCACGATGAAACTAAAGAATTTGTAGTGCACGTAGACGTGTCGGATGCGGCCATGGGGGGAGCCATCTTACAGAAGGGGTCGGATGAGAAGCTGCACCCTCTTCCTTATATCTCAAAAAAATTCAATGAGAAAGAGAGGAACTGGTCAGTGTGGGACAAAGAGGCAGCAGCCATACGACTGGCCCTCACCACCTGGCGGCACTGGCTAGAAGGAGCGCAGACCCCTTTTGAAATTTGGACGGATCACAAAAATCTGGAAGCCTTACGCACCCAGAGGTCCCTGAATGCGAAACAACTCCGATGGGCCGATTTTTTTTCAAAATTCAATTTCGTACTTAAACACTTCCCTGGGAGAGCCAATTCGTTAGCAGACGCACTATCCAGATTGCCCTAGCACGAGAGTCAAAAAGAAGAAGTGTTCGACTCCATGTTCTCCCCCCAGCAGTTGGGAGGAGTTGTCACCACCAGAAGCCAGAGTAAGCAAGCAGCAGTAGAGTCGTGGGGGAAGGAATGGGGGGGGGGGACTACTCCCCAGAAGAGGCCGAAGAGTTGGGAAACATAGAGGACTGTTCCCTCCGGGAAAACAAGTGCTGGTACCATGGGGACAAACTTGTGGTACCTCGAACCAGACGAAAAGACATATTGCTGACTTGTCATTCATCAAAACTGGCAGGGCACTTTGGGTTCCTAAAGACGCTTAATTTAGTCCAACGGCAGTTTTGGTGGCCGCGCATGCGCAAGGATGTTTCGGACTTTGTAACTGCCTGTCAAACCTGTTTGATGTGCAAAAGGAGGGGAGGGAAGGTCCCAGGACTGTTGCATCCGTTACCCACCCCCTCTCGCCCATGGGAAGCGATCGCAATGGACTTCATCACCAACCTGCCACCCTCAAAAGGAAAGACAGTGATTTGGGTGGTGGTAGATATGTTCTCGAAACAAGCCCATTTTACCCCATTTAAACAACTACCCACGGCTAAGGGGATGGCTAAAGCTTTTTTCAACCACGTGATAAAGTTACATGCTTTTCCCAAGCGTGTGGTATCCGATCGGGGCAGTCAGTTCGTTGCCAACTTCTGGCGGGAGCTCTTGACTCTAATGGACATTGAACCAGCCTTGAGCTCGGGTTACCACCCAGAGACCGATGGCCAGTCCAAACGAACTAATCAAATCTTGGAACAATTCCTAAGGTGTTACACTAACTACCATCAGGACAATTGGGTTGAACTACTGCCCTTTGCAGAGTACAGTTACAACAATGCTATTCATTCGTCTATGGGCGTATCCCCGTTCATGGCGGTAGGTGGTTTTGAAGGGAAACCTCTGCCCACCATAGAGGAAACGCCCAACACCCCCCCCCCACGGACTTTAAACGCTGGTGGGCAACCTTACAAGACTCATGGCCACTGATTGCTAAGACACTGGACAAAGCTAAAGAGGATTACAAGAAGTATGCAGACCGTAGTAGAGCAGAGGGCTGGGATTTACAGCCAGGGGATTCAGTCTACTTGTCCACCAAGAATATACATGGATTACAACCCAGCAGGAAATTAGGGTGGAAATATGTCGGGCCCTACAAAGTGTTGCGCAAGATTTCTGATGTGTCTTTTGAATTAGAATTACCCAAGTCACTGAGTTCTGTGCATCCTGTTTTTCATTTCAGCTTGCTGAAGAAGAATCCTGGGCCGAATGCATGGCATCCAGTTCCTCCGACTCCTCCTCCACTGATGAAGGGGGAGGCACCCCATTTTGAAATTTCTGAAATCCTTGATTCAAAAATGCGTAGGGGCCACTTGCTATATCTAGTCAAATGGGTAGATTTTGGCCCGGAACAGAATGAGTGGGTTCGTTCTGAACATGTGCATGCTCCTAAGCTAGTTAAAGCTTTTCATAAAAAATCCCCAGATAAACCAGGGTAGATTGGTTTTTAGGGTGGCAGTGTGTCAGAATCTGCAGATTCTAACAAGGATTTTGGGATCTCATGCTATATATTATAACCTGTTTCTGTACCCATTTTGTAATCATGCCTCTTGCTATTAGTTGTTCCTATTGCCATTTGCCATTTGCTTGACCATTGTGAATGTATGCTATGTGACCCCAGGTTTATGGCTTTGACCAGGCCTGGTGTATGTATCTGTTTGCCTGGGAGAATGACAACTTCAAAGCATGGGAACAATGGGCCTCTCACACTCCTGCCTCCGCATTCCATTCATCCCAGCTGGGAAGCCAGGGGAGGACAGGGACCGTTTCTTTTCAACGTGCGAAAGCCTTGGGGAAAGCATTTGTTATGTGAATATGGTTACATCTGAGGGGTCTGGTTTGGGAAGGGAAATTTACAGCTTCACACCTAGCTTTCTTTCCTGTGGGAAGCAAATGGCCAGAGAACCTTTTGCCCGCGGTTTTCCCCCCTTGTTGATTGGTTACCTATGGGCAATTCAAATTGTGCTGGAGACTATATTAGACCTGCTTCTATTGTATGCGTTATCTCTGACAATAATCCGAGGACCTGTACCAATGTCGAAATTGGAAATAAAGAACTGTGTTTCATCAACAAAGATCTGATCCTTGACTACTTTGAGCAGAAGCCTCACAATTGGGGCCAGCTGAACAGAATGCCATAGAGGCCACCCTCCAAAGCAGTCATTTTCTCCAAGGGAGGGGGGGATCTGTTGTCTGGTGTTCAATTGTGATACCTGGCAATCTTCAGGCTCCACCTGGAGGTTGGGTACCCTAGGCATAGCAGTCAGGATCTGCTAGACCCAGGTTCTTGCTGAGTGGGTGATTTTGGGCCAGTCACAGACTTTAAGCCTAACCTACCTCCTAGGGTTGTTGTGCAAGTCAAAAAGGGGGAAAGGAGAATGATGTCAGCTGCTTTGGTCCCCATTGCAGAGAAAAACTACTTTTCCTGGAGGGGGACTATGGTTGCCAATTGCCAGGTGAGGGCTGGAGATCACTCAGAATTACAAGAGCTCTCCAGATGGCAGAGATCAGTTCCCCTGAAGAAAATGGTGGACTCTATGTCCTGCTGACATGGACCCCTTATGACAGCCAATGTGACATAGCAGTCAGGGCTTCAGAGCACAGTGGAGGCTGTGGGAGGGAGATGGAAAGTTGAAGAGTGAGGTTGATGTTGGCTGGGAGGGAGATAGGGTGTGAGACTTCTGCTCAAAGTAGTCAAGGATCAGATCTTTGTTGATGAAACACAGTTCTTTATTTCCAATCTCTACATTGGTACAGGTTCTCGGATTATTGTCAGAGATAATGCATATGATAGAAGCAGGTCTATTATACCCTTCAGTACAATTTGAATTGCCCATAGGTAACCAATCACCAAAGGGGAAAAACGGCGGGCAAAAGGGGTCTTTGGCCGTTTGCTTCCCACAGGAAAGAAAGCTAGGTGTTAAGCTGTAAATTTCCCTTCCCAAACCAGACCCCTTAGATGTAACCATATTCACATAACAAATGCATGCCTCAAGGCCTTTGCACGTTGATAAGAAATGGTCTCTGTCCTCCCCTTGTCTTCCCAGCCGGGATGAATGGAATGCGGAGGCAGGAGTGTGAGAGGCCCATTGTTCCCATGCTTTGAAGTTGTCATTCTCCCGGGCAAACAGTTACATAGACCAGGCCTGGTCAAAGCCATAAACCTGGGGTCACATAGCATACAATCATACTGGCAAAAGAGATGGTTACATGGTGGGCATAGGGGCAACTAAAAGCAATAGGCATGAATACACAATGGGTGCAGCAAACACAGATTACATACAGCACATAGCAATAGGAAGCATAGCAGAAAGTCCCAGAAATCCTTGTCTGAATCCGCAGATTCTGACATAGGGTTGCCAACTCCAGGTGGAAAATTCCTGGAGACTTGAGTGATGGACCCTCGAGATGGTGAGGTTTGAGGGGTGGGACCTCAGACAGGTACAATGCCATAGACTTCACCCTCCAAGCCAACCAGTCCCTCATGGGGAACCATTGTTGCCAATCTCCAGGTGGGGACTGGAGATCACTCAGAATTACAACTGCTCTCTAGGGAAAGGGGGAGGAGCTAGAAAGCTGAAGCCAGGGGGCAGATAACGATACATTGACAGTTGGCTGGGAGGTAAGGTTGCCAACTCCAGGTTGGGAAATTCCTGAAGATTTGAGGGGTGGACCCTGGAGAGGGTGAGGTTTCAGCAGGGGTGGGACCTCAGACAGGTTCAATGCCATACACTCCACCCTTCAAACCACCCATTCCTTCATGGGGAACCATTGTTGCCAATCTCCAGGGGAGGGATGGAGATCACGCTGAATTACAACTGCTCTTCAGATGGCAGAGATCTTCCCCTGGAGAAAATTGTGGATTCTGTGTCATTATACCCTGCTGAGGTTGCCACAGCAAATTGATGCTGAGTGCCCAAGGCCAGGGCACTCTCCCAGAGCCTCTTTCTAAAGCCCGTTGTATTTATTTCCACAACGGGCCTTATTTCTAGTGGAATATATTATGCAGCTTCTAAATTCCCTACAAAAATATGGGCAAGTAGCTAGATTGAGAATTAATTTTAATAAAACAAAAATGTTAACAAAAATATGACTAATGAGCAAAATTTACAGCTTCAGCAACTTTCAGGCCTGGGAGTCAAGACAAAACTAAAATATCTAGGAATAAACGTAACAAACAGATGCAGTTCCTTGATGGAAGACAATTATATGCAACTTATTCCAGAAGTTAAGAAATACCTTGAAAGATGGAAAAACTTACAAATATCCTTGATGGGCAGAATTGCAACAATAAAAATGAACATTCGCCCTAGTTTGATCTTTTTATTTCAAACGTATCTTGTTCTTCAAAACCAGAAATACTTTGTGGAATTAGATAAACTGCTGAAACATTTTATATGGCAGGGAAAGAAACCAAGAATAAAATTGAAAGTGTCACAAGACGCAAGAGAAAGAGCTTTGCATTATCAGAATGGTCTTTATATTTTAAAGCAGCATCACTGACATGGTTAAGAGAATGGATTATGCTAGAAAACCCTAGAACTTTAGCTCTGGAGGGACATGACTTATTATTGGGATGGCACGCGTTTGTTTGGTATGAGAAAGCTGAGATCCATAAATATTTTAAACAACATATTATCAGGAAAGCCTTATTAAAGGTATGGGAAGAAGTTAAAAAACTTTTTTTATACCAAGATTCCAAAATGGGTCTCCCCATTGGAAGCCTTTACAAATCCAAACTTGGCTGTCGAGACCTTTTTGTTAAGATATGATGAACTCTTGGACAATAAAAATGAGTTAAAATCAGATCTTAGCTGGTGGGAGATAGAAATTCTATCAAGATACACCAAAGATAAACCAACAGGTTTTTGTTCTAAAATAATTGAAATAGATAAAATCTTGTTATAATCTGAGGGAAAAGTTGGTTAAAAAATTGTATGCATTCATGTTGGAACATAAAATACAAGATGAAATAGTTAAAAGCTCTATGATTAAATGGGCACAAAATGGTGTGCATAATATACATATAGATCAATGGTCTCAGGTATGGAAAACAAATGTAAACATCACTAAAGCAACTGCATATAAAGAGAACATATATAAAATGTTTTATAGATGGCATATGACACCAGATCATTTCATAGAAAAAGAGGTGCAGGGGCTCATTAGCATAACTTATTTGCATATGCTACACCACCTGATATCACTAGAAGTATGTCAGAAGGCAAGAAAGAAAGAACAGAGAGAGAGAGAGAGAGAGAGAGAGAGAGAGAAAGAGCTGGCAGAGAGGGAACAGCTATGAATCCAAGCCTCAGAAATACCACTATTCTGGGAGGATAGCTTCAGTGGTGGCTGAAGCCTTCAGAAGGCTGGTTGGAGGAACAAGTACCTTTCCAGGGGATGGGGTCATTTTGCTGCAACCATGACACAAGCAGGCATTCCCCCATTGGGGGGGGGGGGCTGGCACCAACTTCCAGAGCTGAGCTCCCCCAAGCTCCTGCTCGAAATGACCCCTGCTGATTTATCAAATGCTTGTTGGAAATGTAAAAAAGTTCCTGGAACCTTTTTCCATATGTGGTGGACGTGTGATAGAGTTAAAAAATATTAGGCTGGATCCGTGAAATATTACAAAAAATGTTGGTTTGTACTATACCTTTTACTCCTGAATTATTTCTATTGAATGTAAGACCAGAAAATTGTAAAAAGGATTACTTTTATCTTATTATACATGTACTAACCACTGCAAGAATATTGTATGCCAAGTATTGGAGAAAAGATAAAATATCTTTAAAAAAAGAAATTATAAATAAATTTGACTGACTGACTGACAAATAAAATTTTGGAAACAGCGGAGATGGACAAATTAACTTTATTTTTAAGAGGATGACAAGAAGAAAAATTTCACAATACATGGTCAAGATTTTATACTTGGTTGAAAGGTTACAATAAATGAACTATATAACTCTTTAGTGTATATTAGAGACATTATAGATACTATTTACAATTTTATGCAGACCCAATGGATAAAATATTCTTTTCTTTATGGTATGCATTTTAACACTTAACTGGATACTGTAAGAAGTAATTGAACAGACTCTTACTATATAGATTCAGAAGATCCCCAATTTGTATGTAATATATGTTTGTGTGTTTCTTGTATGTTCTATTTGTTTGTGATAAAATAAAAAGTATTATAAAATAGCCTATGCAGACTGTGTTCATTGACAGTGTCCCCGACCTTGTCATGCTTTGTGGATGGGACTGCACATCCCCATCCCCCTTAGAAACATCCATCAAGTTCAAGAGTTCAATAGGGATCTGATGAGTATTGCAATGCTTATCAGTTGTGTGCTCCCTGATGGATTGAGCCAATTATGTCTTCCATTTTCTCAGTGAGTTGAGAAAAAAAGTTCTGAATGTTTACTACGCTGTGATATAATTAATTGGTCAACTTTTCATTATGTCATGGGGGTAACTGGCATACAGGTACGTGCCAGCTTCAGGTCCAAACTCCATGCATAGCTGAGTACCAGTAGAAGAATGGGGAGGGGGAATGCTTGTTGGACTGGGACAGTGAAACAGCAGTACCGAATGGGTTTTTAAAACCATTTCGTGGCCTATGGTTTGCACATTCCAAAGCACTTACCTCCACTGGCAATGCAGTGCAGGAGGTTGGGGAGGTTGGATGTAGGCAGGCTGGACCATGTTGTACCTTCAGACAGGGTGGGGTGGGGTGGGGCCGGGGTCATTTGCACAGCCCACCTTGTCAGGCTGGGAGTTGCGTCATGGGAGCAGGGTTGGGGAAGCCCACGCTGGGGCCCGGCCTCTTTGTTTCAGTCCACTGGATTGCCCACCCCCCTCACTTATTTCTGATTTTAAGATATATAATTCTTTTATTACTCTGTATTGTATAATTTCTTTTGCTGTTCTGTTCTTGTCATAGCTTGGTGGTTTGGGCATTGTGGGGAGGCCAGGCCTGTGTGCATGCCTCCCCCATTTTGGGGGGCTCCCATAAAGGGCCTTGGGGCATGGAGCCACTCAGCCACATGCCCAGTTGGGGCTCCCAGCTGCCTTTCACCTCCAGGGGGCCGGGGGGAACAGGTAGAGGCTGGCACTCACATGTGTCCAGGTATCCTGCCTGTCAGGTCCTCGCTCCTCTGAGGCAATTTCTTGTGGATTTGGGGACTCCAGGATATGATTTTGTAGCCAGTAGTGACAGGATGGCAGCCTTAGATATAGCTGGGGGGGGGGTTATTCTCACCCTTATCCCTCACACCAACTCATGTGCTCTCAGGTACCCTCTCTCTCATCATCCTTTGAGAGATGTGTGTGCTTCCTCCGTGACCTGCCCAAGCTACTTGGCTTAAATTAGCATGCCAATATACCCCCTTACCCTCTTCCACCAATCCCCATCTTCCTTCAGAGGGCAGGTGATAGGGTCTACAGCTGTGCCTCTTCAGCACTACTTCCAGGGGGGCATCCTCAATTTGCCTCTCTCTATGTTGAATGGGGCAGCCACCTCATCCCACCCTACCTCCCTTCCAGGCTTGGCTCTATCCTTGTCCCATGCTGGGTCTTGGTGTCGGCTCTCTGGTATGCCCCATGGCTCAAGCAGGGGTGGGCCCGTCTTCCCTTCTCTTTGTGTTGGGGCTGCTGGGTCCCCTGTGGCTCTAACAGGCCCTTGTTACCCATACCTCCCAGGGTGATGGAGGTTATGTCCCACATGCCAGTGGAGTCCAGGGTGGCGGACCCCGGACACTGTCATTCTATGGGTGATCCCCCAGCAGGCGGGCTAGAGGAAGAGGATCCATCAGGTGGCAGGCGGGTCGCCCGATGCTGGGATCCATCTCTATGCTGCGCACCATTTGTTCCTTTTGCTTTGTGTTAATAAATAAGCTGTGGCCACATTTTTCCAAAAACAGAATGCGTGTATGTTTAATTCCATCCAGCACCCCCCCCCCAAAGATCTCTGCAATCACCTCCACCAAGTGGTTTCCCCCATGCAGGTTTCCATTCCCAAATTCTTCTGACAGTTTATGCAAGCACTCCCTGAAATTCTCCAGTAACCAGAAAAAGAAACTCAGAAGAGTGCTTTAATAATAACTGAAAGTATTGTATTTTTATGTTTACCAATCTACAAATAATATTGGATGTGTTGATTTGTAAAGGCATGCATAATGATCAGGACTGTTTATGTGGCACTTGCAATGTCTAGAACTGTAACACAGGCAAAGAAACAAACCTCAGAATATTAAACAGTCTGAGTGATGGTCTGGGTTCACAGAGTCTGCACAGTTCACTGCCCCAAGAGAAAACTACAGGTCAGTCAGAAGAGCACAGATAAAATTGGTCTGCAAACCAATTATTCTCAAGTTGACTTCAATAGGTCCTAGGACCAAAAATGCATTGAATATAACCACTCTATCATAACTGGTTTTGTAGAATGAGCTGTTAAGAAGCTCTGTAGCAAGATCTTGGATTCATTTTGTACTAGACATTAGTGACGCACAACATCCCAGTATTCCTTGCATTACATTCAGTATTCTAATATACTGTTCTGAAAAAGAAATACACTAAAATACAGAGGGTGTACGTAATTCAAGGAATATTGGGATGTTTAGCTGCATCCACCTCAGAAAAGAAAAAAAATGCTTTTAGGTGACCTCCACGCCTGAGAGGAGAGAATGGAAGGCATCAGTTTACTTCTCACAATTTAAAAAGATACCTTTACAAATGTATCTGCTATTTTGACATATTTATTGCTTGACAAGTGTTGCCCGTATAACCTTAGCTTGTTATTTAGTTTTGCCTTTGCACACCTTCATCATGTTACATGTTAATTTGCTGTTCAGCTGCTGTCTATAAGTTTGAACCCTGCCAACCTGCATGTAGGCATATGGGTGCATAGACGCAACAGCAATTGGGGCAGGATCCTGTGGCTGGGAGCTTTAACACTGCGAGCCGGAAGTGTCCCCACAGGCGGTTGTGTGCTCAAGCGCACAGCTTACATGGGTGGTTATGTGCATCCCTGCTGGATCAGTGGGTTTACATTACTACCGCTGCCTTATTGCTGCTTTGCAAATGTCCACACTTCCGGGGAGTGGGATCAACGCGCCCGCCACGGCTTGCCACGGCTTTCACCAGGTACTTTTTAAATGCAGGATCAAAGCGGCACAGGACGGGGTGAGTGCGATAGGAGAACGGGAGGCAGCTGTGGCTGTGTGAATGGTCCCACTTAATCCACTGGAGAAAGGTGCAAATATCGGGCCAAACTGCCAGTCCGAACTTGGCCGTAGACATGGCTGGAATTTTGAACAAAAAAACTGTCATGGGAGAAAGGGTTAAGCAATTCAAACCATTCATCTCAAATTTTCAGCCTTCTATGAATGCTTGTCATTTTTCCAAAAGGTGACAGGTCCCTTTTCAATGTAAATATCCCTTAATCCTCAACTTCAACTGAAATGTAGATGTTCCCCTTCCTCACTTTCCCAAATGAGCTCTATTTCTCATATTGTTCAGAACCAAATGGGGTGGTAGTTACCCTAAGGAGGTAGCTGGGGTCAGTGATAGATGTCAGAAGGTAAATAAACTGATACTAAATCCAGAAAAGGTATCAGTGTTGACAATGACTGATCTGGGAAAGGTTTTTTTGAAGAGTACTGGACTCAGGAGACCAGGAACGGTGAAATCATGAAGCCTTTATTGAGTGATTCAGCATGCCCAGTAGATGGTCAGAGCAAGCGTGCTTCTAGGGCTCCAGGGCCCTCATTATATGCTGGCCGGAGCCACACCTCCGGCCACACCCAAAAGACCTGATAGGGGCTTAACATATGCAAATGTTTGTCATAGGTTCCCTGGAGGAGCCTTTGATTGCATTGGCTCCCCAGGGAGAACCTAGGTCCCACATTGGTGGAGGCTTTCAATCCCGATGTCTATTGTTCCTCCAGATTCAAGCTCCCCTCTCCGCCTGACCATGTGCTCTGGCCATGCGGCGGGCGCCATTACCTGGGAGCACGTGGCAGGCTGGTTAGAACACAGAGCATACTACATTACATTTTTCAAACATTTTACTTCATTTTTGCTGCTTTATATGCTGCTGTTGTTTACATATGTAATTTAAATGGTCTCTTTTTTATCTTTTGCATCATTGTAAGCAATCCGTTTGAAAGGATGCTAGATGGGGATCCTTGTAAGACCAATTAGAGAGCTAGTATTTGAAAAGGTCATGAAGACGACTATAAGGATTCTGAGAGTCTGGAGAAAGAGAGAAAGAATTGTTAGAACTAAGCAAAGAATGGAAGATCCATACAGTTGACACCTAGAGGAAGAGGACAGCAGATAAGGACACCTGCAACAATATTAGCCTTACTTAATTTTATTAACCTCTGCAAGGGCTCTAAGGAGCAAATATGGGTACATATTTTAACATACTCCCCCATGTCCTCCTTTATTTTGCCACAGTAGAAATATAGGTTGCTTGTGCATTTTACATCAAGCCATGTCAATTATTGTTCCTCAACTGTGTTGATTTATTCTGGCTAGGGATCTGGACCTTTTCCTTTGCAGCAAATTGTCTCTGATCAATCAGAGTTGACTTTTACAAATGAACACTTTACACTTTTCAAGAAGATTGGGCCAGGGGGTCCAATTCTACGGGCCCCCAAACAGGTTGCCCCCATTCCCTCCATTGTTCTCTATGGTAGGAAAAAAGTTAACATTTTTTCCCACCAAAGAGAACTATGGAGGGGATGGGACCATCTGTTTGGGGGCCCATAGAATTGGACCCCGTGGTCCAATCTTCTTGAAACTTAGTGGGTATTTCGAGGAGATGCCCCAGCAGCTACCCTGCAAGACTGGAGCCTCTCCCTCAAACCCCCTTTCCTCCAGCCCCTCATATACCCTATGAGTTTTTGCCACTGATTTCAATGACCCATAGGATATAATGGGGCTGAAACTGACACACTTATGGTGATGTCAGGGGATGTGGCATATGCTAATGAGTTATGCTAATGAGCTCCTGCACCTCTTTTTCTACGAAAGGACCCCTTGGCAGGAGGATACACCTTTGTAACAAAGAGGCTTAAGCTGAAATAGGGTTTACTGATTCTCAGTTCTGAATTCCCTTTCTATTACCTTGTTGGACAAAATTAAGTACATGAAGGTTCTCTCCACACTAAACCTTAATTCCTGGTTCAACCCTGTCCCCGAATTTACATTCTACACTACACATGAATTCATTCCTGTAATTATCTCGGGGTATTTTTCCATTCTACACTACACTTCGGTTCGTCCCTGTAATTATCTTGGGGTATTTTTTTGTTTCCACATTACATTGAGGTCACCCCAGTTTTGCCTCACACTTGTCCTGGGGTAAACAGATGCTATTATAACCAGGGATAAATGCAAGATATTGTGTCGTGAGTTGAACTCTGATAAAACCAGGGATGAGATCCAAATGCAGAAAGGACCGGAGATGACCTTCTCCCGACTACAGAGAAAGCAACCACTTTCCCAGTACTTAAAATCTGGCCTACCTAGTTAGAGGGCACAGCTGTCTTGCAATGTTGAGCTCCAGCACCTTTCTGTTTAGAAACTTACCACTGGCAGCTGTAAAGCAATGTCTCAAAGACTTTCAACAAAACATGGTGTACTGGAGTGTGACATGTGAAGCAAAGAGGACTTCTGACAGCAGAGCAGAGAGCTGTGACAATCCAATCATCAAAACTTTTCACAGGGTTCATTTGCACTTTCTTGGGACTTGCAGCAGCACATCTGCTTTGGGGGTTGAGGTTTAGGCCTTGGGTCTTTATCTACTGTAATGAGTTACAGGAGAGTGTATATGAAGTTTCTGCAGCTCTAGGACTATTGCAAGAATACATTCAACTTCAACTGGGGAGCAGAAAAGGTGGTTTTACTTACACACAGATGTTAGCATCTTAGCTAGCAAATCAAAGTAGCTGTTCTGTGAACAATTAATTAATTACCAAAGAGACCAAATCACTTCCTTTACATCTATTAAAGTCTTCCTTTATTGCTGAGAAATGTAATCAGCATGATTTATTTTTTATTATGCAAAAGTTAAGTAGTGAATGGAGACAATACAGTGCATTTCCATCAGGCAATGCTGATATAAACAAACTTTCACACACAGGTGTTTTCACCTGTTTTAAGATAACATAAATCAGAAAACCCCAATGTTGGCACTGATGTTTCAGCAAATATTAATTTTCATCTTTTTTTTTAGTTCACAGGATAAAAAAATCAGGTAAAGTAAATGTCAAAAGATGTACTTCTATTTACAGGGTGACAGGTTGGTCAAAACAAAACCACAGAGAGCTGGAATGTCACTCCTCACAACCCCAGGGTAATGTGCTACCACCAGTCCACTTAACTCAGTGTTTCTCAACCTGTGCGTCAGGACCCAAAAGTGGGTTGCAAAGCCTCTGGAAGCAGGTCACAGACTAGCCCTCCCTAATGGTGGCTTCTTCATCTTGCCTCCTTGCCAGCCTCTCACATTCTCATCTCTCCCTCTCTTTTTGTGACAATAATGAGGGGAGAAAGAAATCTGGCAACTAGTAACTTCAATGGGGGAAGGGTTAGAGAGTAGATGGGAGCTGTTCAGCATGCCATAGAAAGAGGTGTGTGCAGTGCACATCTCCAGTGAAGGTGTTTTAATTTTAAATGCTTCCTCTTGCCTCTGTTGTTCGTGCTGCCTCCACAGTGCAACTTCCCATCCAAGGGAGAAGTATTTAAACTTTAAACACCTTCCCTTCACTGGGGAGTCATGCAGCAGAGACAGCATGTGCCCCAGAAGGAAGGGATTTAAAGTTAAAATACCTTCCCTTCACTCCCTAAGTAGTGCCACAGTGTGGTTCGGTGAGTGAAATTCAATCTCCATTATATCCTATGGAGAGTGTCCCCATAGGGTATAATGGATCCAAATATATCTGGGTTCCCGAATATCGACCTGAATACCTGTGGAATACTGATACTGGTATTTGAGCATATTCGGGTGAACAGATATTTTTCAGATCCAACCAACCCGAATCCGAAATAACCCTCAAAATGTTTTGCACACCCTTACTGCCAAGTCTGGGTTGGGAAATTCCTGGAGATTTAAGGGTGCAGGGTCACTTTATTACAGACAGTACAAATGCTAACTGAAGTAATGCAAAGGGGAGAATCTGCCAAGCATACAGCCAAAAAAGCAGGTAGCTGTCGTTTTCTCTCTCATATTTGTCTTTGTTTTTCAACATCCAGCCTGTTGCAGAGTTTTAGCGAACTTGAAAGCTTGTCCACTGTGTTGTATTATTTTGGCTGGTCTTAATAAAAGATATTACATTATTTTTATTTTTGAATTTTTGCCAATCACATAGGTATTATTCAAAAAATGTGGAACACACACAAAACACATACACACACTGCTTAGGATGAATTTCAAGCTCATGCAAAATAGGACAAGGCAGAATATGTCAGAGCAGCTTTCTTGAATCTGCTGCTGTTGCTTCCTTATCACTCCCTCAGGCCAAGAATGAAAAAAAAATCTTGCAGGCAAAAGGACAGCCAGCTAGAGGTAAAAAGTAGGAGATTGGTAGATAAAAGAGGATTAAAGTGCATGGCAAATATGCAAATGAATCCCTGGACATATAAATGCCCCAGATCCTTAAGGAAGCAGAGATAGCAGAAGAAACAAACATCTGATAAAGAGAAAACAATATGAACATTACTGGAAAATTGTGCTTCAGTCTTTTAACAATATCAATGATAAGATTCGTTCTCCATAAGTGTGATTCCCACAAAAGCTTCAGTTACAATAAAGCCAAAAACTAAGCACTTTTTGTTCCATTCATTTAATAGGAGAGATGGTCCATTCCCACAGACAACCACAGAGGAGGAAAATCATTGCTAGTTAATAGGTTTGAACGGATGGCCTTTATTTATTACATCTATTTATTAAGATATAATTTTTCCTATACTAAAATGGAACCCAAGACAGCTAAGGTTAAAAACAGTACAATATACAATTGTATACAATACAATATACAATGTTAAAAACAATACAATATAAATAAAAAGTTTAATTTTTAAAAAATCCCTGATGTTTATAACTGAACTGAACCCTGGCTCACAGATGCCAACCACAGGTCCCCTGAGGAAACCTCAAAAGTTTTCTTAAAGGGCGGAAGGTTACAGCTTCTCGGTAACACCAACAGGTTGAAATATTCTTCCTTACTTCCTCCAGGAAGATGTTCCATAACACAGAAGTCACCACTGGGAAATCTCTTGCACAAAACAATAGGTGATGAGGCTGAGTGAAGGAGCTGACAGGAAGAACTGATGTATTAAAGACAAGGTAAAACCCTGTGGGGAATGGGGTTCCATTCTTCCCAATTATTACCCTCAATTCTCTCTTTTTACTCATATAATTCACCTAAGGTGGAACAATTTTTATTTTGTCCAACAGAACTCTGTGGGAGCCACTAACTAGGTCAATTCCTATCTGCATATCCCGGACTTAGGCTCTGTTTTTTGGTCATGCCAGAGTGTGACTGTTGGTAAATTTGGTGAGTGTTGACAGTTGTGTGTGGATGCTGATAATGCTGACAATCTCAGATCAATGTTGTGAATGCCTTAAACTACAATAAATTCCCTCACCTTTCTGACATATATCAGTACATGTCAACAATCATTTTTCATTGAAGATGCTAGACAAATTTTCTGAATAAGAGTCATGCTTCAGAAACTCTCTTATTCATAAACTTTGTCTGGGATCGTCAACATTCAAACACACAACCATCAACAGTCACTGGACATGCATTGTAAAGACAAAGGCCATTTCCACATGGTTTATCTTCCTGTGGCTTCATTGCTGCTGGGAAATGGGTTCCTTTCCTGCTTTGCCACAGCATCATGGTATATTTATGGACTTCCCAGAGTCCCCCAGATTAATAGCACTGAGGCCTTGGCAACCAACACTTCCATTTTTATCTTCAACATAATTAAAACTGCAGCATTTACAATGGTTCATATGTTCATATCCAATAGATCACCTCTTATTATTCAGTGACTCAGAGCTACATGTACAAATGATTATTTTTTATTTATATCCTGCTTTTGTCTCCAATGGGGACCCAAAACTTCTTACAAAGCATTTCTCTTTCTTCCAGTTTATCCTTGCAACGACAGGTAGGTTAGACTGAGACACAGCAACTAGCCCAAGATCTCTTGAGTGAGCTTCATGGAGGAGTGGGCATCTGAACCTGGATCTTCCAGACCATATTGACTTCAATGTACTTAGAAGAGAGTACCTCTGCTTAAGATCGTACTGACCTGCGATATGACCAGCTTTGACTTGTCTTTTTTATGCATTGTATTTATTTCTGTTTCTTGTATTACAGTCACTGGCCACGATTAAAACTGAGTTAGGCACACAAAAGCTCATTTATGTTTCCTTGTGGCCACTGAGTGGTAAATCCAATGAACAAGCTGGCATCTTTGCCTTCAGATGTCAGCTCTTATTTCATTAGTATTCACAAAACATTGGTTTTACTTTCTGCCCATTCTAAGGCCTGAAACAGGAGTGATGTAGGAGATCCAAGATCAGATAGGTTGATGGTTATTTCTTAACATAATGGATGTTCAATTATTTTTACTGGAGCAGCTGGAGAGGAAAGGTGTAATCCTTTGCCCTGCACTGTTTCCCCAATCTATTTTGTCCTCTTAAAGCTGATAGTACCTTGCTGTGGAAAATAAAAGCCCTACAGAGGAACCTATGGACTAGATCACACAGAGTATTTCTGCTGATGGAATATATCTATTTCCTGAGTGCAGTGTGACTTTCTTACCTCCCCCTTCATTCTACAGGCCCAAATGCCTTCTGAAATGTTCCTGGATACACTCTGGACTTCAGTGTGTGTGTATGTGTCTGTGTGTGTGTGTGTGAGTCAGAAAGTCACACTCCTCTGACAGAAATCCTTTAGCAGAAATGATCTGTAAGATCCAGGCTTATGTTTAAGAGTATTAGTAATCTAATTTGGAAATGGGGATTTAGAGCAAGAAACTGGCACAAGGAAAAGGGTTAGTTGCCCCCCCAATTGATCAAGCCCATCATGACCTTTTAATACACACCCACAGACAAACTAGGAATAAGGCCTGTTGTGGAAATAAATACAATGTCAGAATCTGACAATAGCAGCCTTGTGAATTACTTTCGTTTCCAGTGTTACCATGTACTGCTTGCCTTGACATCCTTATCAAATCCTCCCCCTCTCTTCCTGTAACCATATATTCTCTTTCGAAGTATATTGCCTGCTCTGCTTAATGTTACTTTTTAAAGGCCGGAGGGTGGCGACTCGCATTCCTACACGTCATTTAAACAGATGGCTCTGTCCTGCCATCCTCTCCTCCTCCTCCCTTTGGGGCTCTGTGAATGTTATCTTATTGTGACAACCTTGAAGTTAGTGTATTGATGCAAACAAAAATGTTTAGCCTAACTTTCACACATGTGGGTCACCAAGATCAAGAAGGGAATTTTTATAACTTTCTCACCTTGCTGTGGGAACCCAAACGGTCGCCTTTCTTTTTCCCGCGTTAGTGCACCGACTCTGATTGGTTACATGTCTGGGTTCAATTGTGACTTGAAGGTATATTAACCACGACTGCTTTCTATCATGTATCTCTAACAAACATCGAGACCCTGTTTCCAGCATTTGAAAATAAAGAACTCTGTTTAACCACAAAGGTCTGATCTCTTGCTGATAGAGCAGAAGCCTCACAGATTGTTAGAGATCTGTCTTTAGGTTTCTCCCGTACCTGGCCATGTCAGATGATGGGAGCAACCCCATCACCCCGCTGGAGACCCCGGTGACCACGGCTCCCGTCGTGCCTGTGGAGCAGCTGGTGCCAGTGACTACGGGGCAAGAGCTGTGCCAACCCCCATGAATGGGGGCTAGGTCGACCTGGCCGCCGGCCTCCCCATGATGCTTGTGGGCTATCTTTGGGGGCGGCACATCTGAGACGTGGATCCACGATCGGAGAGGGGCCAGAGTACACTTCAGTGGCTACCGATCGGAGTTCGGCCGCCCGAGCGTGCTGGAGGAGGATAGGCATCCTCAAAGGGGCCTGGAAGCTTGGGGCTTCAGTGTCCAGGATGAAGACCGCCAGCAACCCAGGGGCCCAGATCCTGCCGGGGAGGATCTGGACCGCATCCTGGACCGAAGTCTGGATGAGATGCACGACCACATAGCAATGGAGCTACGAAAGGCCATGTTAGAAATGCAGCAGCAGCTGATGGGGGCCCTCGTGGCTGGAGTAGTCCCCCTCCCAGGCCAACCCCAATCAGGTGGAGGACCGGCTGGAGCGCCGCTGGCACAACCTGCGGGGGGAGTGGGTGGGGCTCCGGCTCAACCCGCGGCCCCAGTCACACCACTGGCTGGAGGACCCCCTCCACCGATCCTGGGGGTCCCGGTGCCCGACGGAGGCATGATCTGACAAGCACCCAGCGACCCCATGATGGCAACATTCGATGGCGACCCAGAAAAGCTCAGGTTCTTCATCAAAGAGATCAAGAGGTTCCTGGCGGCTTGGGGCCATCTCTACTCAACCGAGCGGGATTGTATGGGCTACATCGGCTCCAAACTGCGGGACACCACAGCAGATTGGTATGTCAGTCTGCCCAACCCTCCTGGGCCCGAATTACAAACTGTAGATAACTTTATGTGGGCCCTGAGGCAGCATTATGAAGACCCCTTGGGTGACGAGAAGGCCCGGAACCAGCTGCGCCAGCTGGCCCAGGGGTGGGGATTGGTGAGGGATTACACTGACCATTTCCGACGCATCACGGCCAAGGTCCAGGGGTGGTCCGAGGACTTGTTCATTGAGAAGTACCGCAAAGGGCTGAATCTGGAGATCTATGAAACGATCCTGAGGAACGGCCGCTCTTTCTTGCTGGCGGCCTGGATGCGGGCTGCCGCAGATGTGGAGGAGTGCTTCACCTTAATCAAGTTGGGAGCTGCTGCATCCCACCAGCCCAAGGCGGTCCCGAAGCAAGAAGGGAAGTCGGTGTTCCAGAAGCTACGTGACCCCCGTTTCAAGCAAGGGCTCTGTATGAAGTGTGGGGAGAGCGGCCACTATGCCTCGGCTTGTCCCCGCGGAGGGGCGAAGACACCCAAGACCTCCACCCCGGTGAGGGGGGAACCCCACGTCCTGCGAAGACACCATTTAAACCCCGGGCATTACAGCTGGAAGGGGCAACGAGCGAGCAGGGCGAGTTGGAGCTGACCGAGACCCAGCCGTCGGGAAACTTCAACGACCTGCAGTAACCGGCGCAGATCTGCAGGTCCCATCCCCCGACGCGCCATCACCGGTGAGGATCCCTGACCCTTTGCTTTACATGGTAGTGACTGTAATGGTGCCCAGCTCCGGGACTCACATGAGGGTCTGTGCCCTTATAGACTCTGGGTGCGCCAGAGACTTAATCAGTCCTTTAGTGGTTGAGGGGCTGGGGCCAAAAGTAATCCCGCTGGGGGAGCCTTTGTGGTTCACCCAGATGGATGGCTCTGAAATGAAAGAGGCATGTATAGCAGAGACTGAACCACTGATTCTGGGGACAGGGGGGCATTGGGAGGAAAGGGCTTTCATAATCACGCCTAACACCCAGTTCCCCATGGTGTTGGGTAGCCCCTGGCTGAGTTCCCACAACCCCTATATCAAGTGGAGTGATGGGAAAATATCCTGGATCAATCCCAAATGCACTCAGCACAAGTGGGAGCCGGGCTGGGGAAAAGGGCCCCCTACCGCTCCTTCCCCCGCCGCTCTAGCGTTGTCGCCTCTGCCCATCCCACCAGAGTATAGGGACCTGGGAGAGGTGTTCAGTGAGACCGAAGCAGACGAACTTCCCCCCCATCACCTCACTGACTGCGCCATTGAACTACTCCCTGGGGAGAAGTTGCCAAAGGGAAAGTTGTATTCCATGAGCCCCGTTGAGAGGGAGGAGTTAAGAACATTTTTGGATAAAAATTTAGAACGGGGCTTCATCCGCCCGGCCAAATCCCTGTTCGCAGCCCCAGTGTTGTTTCGGAAAAAAAAGGATGGGGGCTTGAGACTTTGCACGGATTACAGGGGTTTGAATGCTGTGTCCGCTTCCAATGCTTACCCCCTCCCCCTAATCAAGGACTTGCTGGCGGAGGCTGCTAAGGGGAGAATCTTTACCAAGCTGGATCTAAGAGATGCATATTTCCGAGTGTGGATTAGGGAGGGGGATGAGTACAAGATGGCTTTTAATACCCCCCTGGGACAATTCGAGTACCTTGTGATGCCGTTCGGCTTAAGTGGCGCACCTGGCGTTTTTATGAGCTTAATCAATGAAGTATTGCACAAGCATTTGTTTAATGGGGTGCTCTGTTTTTTTTTATGGTATCTTGATTTATTCAGCTGATAAGAAATCACATGTGACTTTGGTGAGGGAGGTATTGGGAACTCTACTAGAGCACCAACTCTATGCCAAGCTATCCAAATATGAGTTCCATCAAGAGGAGGTTGATTTTTTAGGCTACCACATTTCCCAACGAGGGCTAGAAATGGATCCCGCCAAAGTAGAGGCAGTGATTCAATGGGAAGCCCCCCAAACCAGGCGCCAACTCCAAAACCTCTTAGGGTTTTGCAACTTCTATAGAACCTTTCTAAAAGACTTTGCCACAATACCCCTGCCCCTCACAGAACTGTTGAAAACTAAGGGGAGGAGACCGGAAGCAGGGAAACCAGAGGAGCGACTCTGCTGGACCCCCCAGTGTCAGAGTGCTTTTGATGAATTAAAGTGGCTGTTTACCTCTGAGCCCATTCTTGTGCACCCAGATGAAACCAAAGAGTTTGTAATTCATGTAGATGCCTCAGATGTAGCAATGGGGGGGGGTGATTTTACAGAAAGACTCTAATGATGTGCTACACCCCCTGGCATACATTTCAAAGAAATTTAATGAAACTGAGCATCACTGGTCAGTGTGGGACAAGGAAGCAGCAGCTATTAAGCTGGCCCTTTCCACTTGGAGGCACTGGCTGGAGGGAGCGCAGAAGCCGTTTGAGATCTGGACTGACCACAAAAACCTGGAGGCTTTACGCACGCAGCGATCCCTCAATGCTAAGCAACTCCGGTGGGCTGATTTTTTCTCTAAATTTAACTTTGTGCTGAAACACTTCCCCAGGAAGGCAAATTCCTTAGCAGACGCACTATCCAGACTGCCTCAACACGAGTCCCAAAGGGAGGAAGTGTTCAATTCTATGTTCTCCCCTCAGCAGTTGGGGGGAGCCGTGGTGACTCGCAGTCAAAGCAAAACTCTTTCAGAAAGCCCTTCCTGGGTTGCAAGGTGTGGGGAAGCGTACATAGATGAGGAGATCAAAGAATGGGCTGAGGACTGTGAGAATGCTAGGGCCACCGATGGTTGTTGGTACCATGGCTCGAAACTGATTGTGCCCAGTTCACTGCGAAAGGAAATTTTACTGTCTTGCTACGAATCTAAGTTGGCAGGACACTTTGGCTTCTTAAAGACTCTGAACCTGGTTCAAAGGCAATTTTGGTGGCCGCATATGCGTACAGACGTTTCTGATTATGTCACCTCCTGCCAAGTGTGTTTAATGTGCAAGAGAAGGGGTGGAAAAGTCCCGGGTCTTTTACAACCTCTCCCTACCCTGTTGCGACCCTGGGAGAATGTGTCAATGGACTTTATTACAAGTCTTCCCCCCTTGAAAGGGAAGACTGTCATTTGGGTCGTTGTGGACATGTTTTCTAAGCAGGCGCATTTCGTCCCATTTAAACAGCTGCCCACTGCAAAGAGCTTGGCCAAGGCGTTTCTCAACCACGTGATTAAATTACATACTTTCCCTAAGCACATAGTTTCCGACAGGGGGAGCCAGTTCGTTGCCAACTTTTGGCAGGAGCTTTTGCAAGTTATGGATATTGAACCCGCGTTAAGTTCGGGGTATCATCCAGAGACCGATGGACAATCCGAATGCGTTAATCAAATCCTAGAACAATTTCTTAGGTGTTACACAAACTATCATCAGGACAATTGGGTGGATTTACTCCCTTTTGCAGAATATAGCTACAACAATGCTGTACATTCTTCTACTGGTGTCTCCCCTTTCATGGCTGTGGGGGGGGTTTGAAGGGCAGCCACTGCCTTCTTTGACAAACTGTGACACTGTGGCTGCTTCAGACTTTTCGCAATGTTGGTTGAAACTGCAAGAGTCCTGGCCCCTCATTGCTAAAACCCTAGACAAAGCTAAAGCTGACTACAAAAAATGTGCGGATAAAGGAAGGGCTGAAGGTTGGGACTTAAAACCTGGTGACTCGGTTTATCTTTCCACCAAGAACATCCATGGATTACAACCCAGCAGGAAATTGGGCTGGAAATATGTTGGACCTTATAAAGTGTTAAGAAAAATCTCTGAGGTGTCTTTTGAACTTGATTTGCCCAAATCACTGAGTTCTGTACATCCTGTTTTTCATTACAGCCTTCTGAAGAAGAATCCTGGGCAGAATGCATGGTGCCCGGATCTTCCGATTCCTCCTCCTCTGATGAAGGAGGGAGAACCACACTTCGAAATTTCTGACATTCTGGACTCCAAGTTACGCAGGGGTCGGGTCTACTATCTTGTTAAATGCGTAGATTTTGGCCCTGAGCTTAACAAGTGGGTCCTGGCTGAAAATGTGCATGCTCCTAAATTAGTTAAAGCTTTTCATAAACGTTTTCCTGATAAGCCGGGGTGAAATATATTTTGAAGGGGGCAGGGTGTCAGAATCTGACAATAGCAGCCTTGTGAATTACTTTCGTTTCCAGTGTTACCATGTACTGCTTGCCTTGACATCCTTATCAAATCCTCCCCCTCTCTTCCTGTAACCATATATTCTCTTTCGAAGTATATTGCCTGCTCTGCTTAATGTTACTTTTTAAAGGCCGGAGGGTGGCGACTCGCATTCCTACACGTCATTTAAACAGATGGCTCTGTCCTGCCATCCTCTCCTCCTCCTCCCTTTGAGGCTCTGTGAATGTTATCTTATTGTGACAACCTTGAAGTTAGTGTATTGATGCAAACAAAAATGTTTAGCCTAACTTTCACACATGTGGGTCACCAAGATCAAGAAGGGAATTTTTATAACTTTCTCACCTTGCTGTGGGAACCCAAACGGTCGCCTTTCTTTTTCCCGCGTTAGTGCACCGACTCTGATTGGTTACATGTCTGGGTTCAATTGTGACTTGAAGATATATTAACCACGACTGCTTTCTATCATGTATCTCTAACAAACATCGAGACCCTGTTTCCAGCATTTGAAAATAAAGAACTCTGTTTAACCACAAAGGTCTGATCTCTTGCTGATAGATCAGAAGCCTTACATACAACGGGCTCTAGAAAGAAGCTCTGGGAGAGTGCCAAGGCCTTGGGCACTCAGCATCAATTTGCAGTGGCAACCTCAGCAGGGTATAATGACACAGAGTCCACCATTTTCTCCAGAGAAACTGATTTCTGCTACCTGAAGACCAGTTGTAATTCTGAGTGATCGCCAGTCCCCACCTGGAGACTGGAAACAGTGGTTCCCCAGAAGGAAATGGCTGGTTTGGAGGGTGTAGTCTATGGCATTGTACCTGCCTGAGGCCCCACCCCTCCTCAAACCTCACTCTCTCCAGGCTCCACTCCTCAAATCTTCAGGAATTTCCCACCTGGAGTTGGCAACCCTATCTTCTTTCCTGCCAAGCATCAACCTACCATTGTTTGCCCCTCTAACTGCAGTTGATTTCTGCCCTCCCTCCTGGAGATCCGTGGTAATTCTGAGTGATCTCTATCCCTCACCTGGAGATTAGAAACAATGGTTCCCCAGGAGGAAAGGGCTGGTTTGGAAGGTGGAATCTATGGCATGGTACCTGTCTGAGGTCCTACCCCTCCTCAAACCTCAGCCTCTACCATGCTCTGAAGCCCTGACTGCCACGTCACATTGGCTGTCATGGGAGGGCATCTCAGAAGGGTATAGGGACACAGAGTCCAGCATTTTCACCAAGGGAACTGATCGATGCCATCTGGAGAGCAGTTGTAATTCTGAGTGATCTCCAGCCCTCATCTGGGGATTGGTAACAATGGTTCCCCAGGAGAAAAAGTAGTTTTTCCCTGAAATGGGGATGAAAGCAGCTTACACCATTCTCCTCTCCCCTTTCCCTCCTCCCTGTGAGGTAGGTTAGGCTGAACGTCTGTGACTGGTCGAAAATCACCCGTTCGGTTTCCACAGCAAGAACCTGGGTCTAGTAAACCCTGCTCTGAAGCACTGACTGACTGGCCTCAATGAGTTTACTCCCGAAGGCCAAAATAGGTGTGCAAAGGGCCTTTTACCGACAGAACCAAGCTTGGTTGACCAGCCAACAGGCACTGAGGGAAAAGTAGGCTTTCCAGCTCTGAGCAGGGAAATACTTGGAGATCTGGGGGGTGGATCCTGTGGAGGGCAGTGTTGGGGGGCGGAAGGGCTCAGCAGGAATTTCCCCACCTGGAGCTGGCAACCCTAGTCAGGACTGGCCCCAATAAGTTCCTCACAAAGGCATGGAAAGGGTTTCATTCCTTTGTCTTTTTACTGACAGAACCAAGCTTGGTTACCTACCAACAGCCACTGAGGGAAAAGTTATTCTCACAGAGGAGCCAAGGAGGTGAAGTGTCTTCATCAGGAGAGAGAGCTGTCTGCCAGGAATTCTGACAGGGAACAGTGGCTGGAGTGGGTGGGGAAGAGGAGCAGACCCAGCACCTGGCCAATGGTACCCTTGAAAGGAGGCTGACAGGCCAGTGGCTGATGGAGCGTACTGTGAGCAGGACTCAGGCAACGCAGCCAGTGGATAGGGACAGCTTCTGAGTGATGGATCTTGGCCTAGCTTGACTAGGCCATCAACAGCTTTATTCAGGTCTGTCACAAGAACCAGGGGTTACTGATTAAGCCTTTAGCCATTAGCAGTTACACCTAGCCGACTCTCAACTAAGCATATTAATCAATATTCACCTGTGGGCCACCTACATGAATGGAAAGAGGGAATAAAGTTAAAATTACTTCAAAGAATTGATATTTAGGGAACACAGGTGTGCTTGGGCAAGGTACTAAATCAGGGGACTCGCATCAGTCTTTGATGTACATGGAAAGGTACAAGGACTTGGCATAGGTGAAATGTCAAGTCCTCAGAATAGATCTTAAGGACACGTATTTGTAGAAAATAACTATACATGGATTACGCCTTTGTTCGTTGAAACTGTATATTAAGTGTGGATGTAACTGCATGCTCTTTGGAAAAACCCTTTGCAAGTTTTTCCTGCTTTTGCTAGCAATAAAGCTACACTTGAAATCTTCTGAATCTCTGGCTCCCTTGTGTTTCCTAAATTAGGATTCAGGTACATGTGGCCTCTATTGAGATAACATGAGTGACACATCATGGAGCCAACTGACTTAGGAGCGTATGGAATGTTCAGAATCTGCCACCTCACTACTGAATTATATATAAGGAAAAATTGGGGTCCAAACATTGATCTCTTGCACTGTATCTAAGTCTTAAAGATAACACTTCTTTTTCTATAACCTTGGGGAAATTGATGTGTTAAGCCTAAATTCCAAATACTTCTTGCAGTTAATGAGATTTATATATGAATTTAGCATTGCTCCCTAATGTGCCTCTCTGTATGAACTATATACAGAAGGCATCTTGCAAAGGACAGTCTCTTTCATCTGTTGAGGTGAATCAAAGTCAATTGCAGCTCAAATTATTTAAGTATACAGTACTCAGAGGCAATTCTGTGCAATTTGGAGGGGGACACACAGATAATTTGTAATGTTTTTCATGTTCTCATGTGCGCCTTGTAAGGCTTATAAAATTATGCTATACGTTTATGTTGAAAAAAAGGTCAAAGGAAAAAAACTACAATAGCTTTTTAAAAAACCTACATAATTTACTGGTGCTACATAATTTACTAATGGGTTTTCAAATTAATTGACACACTTTCCTAGGAATGAATCAACATTAATTTCTCTCTAGCCTTTGACTTTAGCTAGTAGCAACTTGCTATCATATTATTCAATTCATTGCTTGCTAATCATTATCACACTGAACAGCTGCCATAAAGAGTGCAATACTTCAAATGCTAGTTATTGCCAAAAGAGTACCTTTAGCCCCTTACTCATATATAAAGCCTCTCAATCTATATACCTAATAGCCAAGGTGCCCCCTGCATGCGGATATCTAAATCCACACATCGGGGGCACCTAGGGGGCAAATAGATTTTCCTGCACACTTAGGGGACTCCCCAGGTGTGCAGAAAAATCCTAAAACTTAATGATAAGTATTGGAGTCGGGAGTCCATGGAACAGTGAAACAGCTAGATTTTTATTGCTGGTCCGGATGAAGCATACAACCCAGGGCTCGAGGCCCTTCTTTTAGGCTGCTCAGGGACAATCCCCTGACCTCACCCAACTGGCCTGATAGGCTATTATACTTCTATCTACATCTCATAGGTTCCTGGGGAGAAACCTAGGTACATGATTGGTGGCCGGTTTGGATCCACCTGGCCTTTGTTCTACCTGACTGAAGCTCAGGTAGTTTCTTGGCCCTGTGCTCTGGCCACATGGTGGTCACCATTACGTGAGCACATGGCGACCGCATGGTCAATACATAACACTTAAAAAACTACATGGGGGATATTTAATTCTCTCCAAAAGTAAAAGAGCATTCCCTGTGCGTGCACAGAGAATGCTCTGGGAACTATGGTGGGCTGGTGGCTGGGAGCTGCTCAGGCCTCACTGCCAGTGCCAGTTGGGGGAATCAGCAGGCCCGGTGACTGAGAGCTGCTCAGGCCTCGCCCCTGGTGCCCATGGGGGAGGGAATTGGTGGGCCCGGTGACTGAGAGCTGCTCAGGCCCCACCCCTGGTGCCCATGGGGGGAAATCAACAGGCCCGGCGGCTGAGAGCCTCAGGCCTTGCCACTGGTGCCTGGAGGGGAGAAGGCTCAGTGGGCCCAGGCCTCGTAGTTGGTGTGGTGGGTTGGGGGGGAAGGATTGGCAGGCCCAGGCCTTGCCGTGGATGCCGGGGGTGGGTGGGGGAGAAGACTCACCTGTGGCTGCTTCCTTCTCTCTGTGGAGCTCCTTCTTCCCCACCGTATCACAGGTCCCTGCTTCTTGTACATTTATAATTCAGCCCATCATTACCTGCCCCTACTTGCACCTTGAGTACGGCGTTGACATTTTGTGATCTACACTGGAGAAATCTGTGTATAGGTCACAGAGCTATGCTTACACACCAGATGTAGGACTGCGGTCTGTTTTTATGTTTGTCTGCCAGTGTCTTGTAAATAGTAATAGGCTTCTGACAACATAGAACTGAAACTGGAGAATTCAGGCTGCAGACACTCATTAAAATTTATTCATTCAGGTTTCTAGTCTGTTCCAGCTCAGCAACAGATAACAGTAAATTCATCATGTAGAATATTCAATTAAGATCCAATTTAACACATCAAAATGAAACAGATTTACTTGGAAGTGAGTCTCATTACAATGATTTTAATGGGACTGACATCCAAGGATGTGCCAGAGATTTATTTGTTGTTCTTTGCCATTATGTGAGTTCCAGCTGACTAAAAGAGATTTAAAGTGCCATCCTAAGCAGAGTTATATCCTTCTAAGCCCATGAACTTCAATGGAATTATAAGGTATAACTATGCTTAGGATAGCATGGCTGCTGTAAAGATAAAGTAGGTATGCTGATAGACAGTAAGAAAATGTATACATGCTAGAATACTGGTGTAATTTGTCCCCTTAAATTCTGTTCCAGCTCCTAATTTTGGACAGCCTTAAAATCAAACTATTATTTAAGCTATTATTTATTTAAAACATGTATTAGATGCCTTTCTACTTTGTGGAACTCAGTTCTACATTTGACATGAGACATGAATAGACAAAGCAAACCTCTGAAGCTTTATCACCATAAGGAATCGGTGAAAAGTCTTCATGAGCATCATTACAACCTACAGATCCATGGGAACAGGATAGCTGTTAACTTGACTGATTAGGAAAGACTGAATCCCACCTCCAGGGACTCTGAGCCTCAGTACTCCAGCTTTGTATTTATTCTGCTGGCACATTATATAGCACTGCTTGATATTACAAAACACACACCTGCTCAGAAGGAACTTTTCCAAAAAGTAGAGTTTGGATAAAGTAGAATTTGGATATGAACACTCTTCTAGCTCAAAAACTGGAATGGATGTTTGTTTTTGTCCTCAAGCAGGAAACAAACAAATCCCGGCTTGACCACGTCTAGCATCTTGCCCTTGCTTAGGAGCCAGCAAAAAGTCCTGTTTCTTCTAGCCTTCAATAGCCAGGATCTGTGAAAATCCAAGTAGTCTGTCCGCTTGTGTGTTTCTGCATTAGTTTGCCAAACTGACTGATCTATTGAGTCTTCGTACCAGTAGCAAATCTAGAAACTTCTGGAAGTGACTTTGCATGCTATATAGTGAATTTGAGTAGATAGTGAAATACAAAATTTATATGTAGCTAATCAGTGATGAGAAGTGCATTTTTGAAAATTACTAAATGTACATAGAAATAATTAGAAAGGACTGGATCCTTCCACGTCTGTGATGCTTTGAACCTTTCATTTGGATTACTGAAGCAAAGGAAAATTATGCCTGGGAAATAACTATATTGATGGCTCTGCTCAAGTTGTTATTTTACAATTCAAAGTTGTTGTCAGAATCAATTTTTGAAGAGAGCTCTGAAGTACTTTCTACAAAAGCATTGGCATGAATAAGAGCAGTGACAATCATACCAGCAATGTGGACAGATCCAATACTGAGGTTCCAATTCACAACCAGCTGAGACAGTTCCATATAAGCACTGAAATGCCGCAAGTCCAATAATACCCCCTCCACACACACACTTTTGATACATTTGCATGGGGCCACTGAGGAGTGTAAACCAGAGTGCACCGATAAATGGGCACACAGAATTGATGCTGAAGGTACAAGATATGGCAGTAGTATATGGCTCAATTTGACAGGGGAATGTGCATGCTGCAATAGGTAACTATGCATGCATCCCTCCCCACTGTCCTGAAAATCTCCTTTACATGCTTAGTGCTCTCTGCTGCTACATGTTAGGATTCCTGCATCAAGGAAGTAGCCTATAGTACCATAAAACATAACATAGTACTGTTAAAGCCAGTTTGGTGTGGGAGCCAGTTTGGTGTAGTGGTTAAGTGCATGGACTCTAATCTAGGAGAACCGGGTTTGATTCCCCACTCCTCCACTTGCACCTGGCTGGATGGCCTTGGGCAAGCCATAGCTCTGTACCAGCTGTTCTCTCAAGGACAGCTTGGGAAAAAGCTCTCTCAGCCCCACCTACCTCACAGGGTGTCTGTTGTGGGGAGGGGAAGGAAGGGAAAGGAGTTTGTAAGCCGCTCTGAGACTCCAAGTGAGTGAAGGGCGGGGTATAAATCTAATCTCTTTTTCTTCTTCTTCTTAAAAGCACTACTAGGGCTGACGTGAGGTTAACCAAGAATAACTGTGAGACCAGTGATATCACTGGAGCTGGATAGGGTGACATTGTTCCTCAGGTGCCAAAACATTCCAGAAGCAATAGATAAAAACCTGCAAGAAGAAATAGTTCAAGCAATTTCTACACAGTTAGAGGCAGGAACCCCAGAGGAACTAGATAAGGAGATAGAAGTAGTTTTCAGAAGAAATACAGCTTATGCTAAAAGAAACCAGACTCCAAGTGAGGTCCACATTAAGTTTTGTAGAAGGGATCTCCGTGATTAAATCTTGAGGGCATCCTATGATAAGAAAACCTTGATAGATCAGAAAGAAGTAAATTTTTTGAAAGAAATACCATGGAGAGTGCGTGAAAAGAGGAGGGCCTATGCAATCTTGACCAGTCTACTAAGAAAAAATGAAATAATGTATAGGTGGCTCTTGCTGGAAGGGGTCTTGTTCACTTATCTGGGGAGGAGGTTCAATTTGAACTCGGTCTCCAAGGTAAAAAAGTTTTTGGAAAAACACGGCAAAATTTTGGGATGGCAGGAAGAAGAGGAAGGATTATCAGAGGAGGAAAGGACAGAAGATGTTAGAAAGAACCTCTTCACACATCCCAACTAGATTCCAATATAGAGGAAAAGATAGGAAAGACAAAAAAGATCAAAATAGCAAAGCCTAAAATGAAGATAATATCGGTTAATGTGAATGGGCTGAATGGTCCACAAAAAAGAAATAGAATTTTTCACCAGTTTAAAAACTTAATTTAGATATTATTTGTATGCAAGAAACCCATATCAAAAAAGATGAGAAATATCTTCAGGTATACTTTTGCAGACCATAGCCCTATAGTGATATCATTTGCAAATGTACACAAAAGAAGATGGATTCTGAATTTGAATTTTAAAAAAACTATATAAACAAACAGATAATAACATAGAAGAAAAAGAAAAATATTTAATGAAGGAGAAAAATAAGAAGTTTGACAAGATGCAAATTAAACAATTAAATGATCCCTTCTCAATTTTTGAAATAGTGGAAGCAATTAAAAGAGCCAAGAAAAACAAGGCACTGGGACCAGATGGATTCCCCTCGGAACTTTGCCAGATCTTTGAAGAACAAATAATATATCCATTTAAGGAGGTTGTACAGAAGAGTAGGCTGTCAGGAAGTCTGCCAAATATGTGGAATGAAGTCATTAATACATAAGCCAAATTCAGATGCATCTCAAATCCAAAATTACAGACCGATCTCGTTATTAAATACAGATTATAAAATTTTTGCAAACATACTGGCTGCAAGGCTTAAGAGAGTACTTAATCAGATCATACCAAGTGGGATTCCTTCCAAGAAGACAAATGCAAAGTAATATTAGAACAATAATTGATGTTATAGAGTATTATAAAATGCATCCTAGCAAACAATTAGTGTTGATGTTTTTAGATGCTGAAAAGGCTTTTGATAACGTTAGCTGGGCCTTCTTATTAAAGAAATTGGAAGTTTGGGAATGTGGGGAGAGTTTTTGGTAAATGATAAAGGCTATATATACTGTACTGAATGCTAAAGTCATGATAAATGGTGAGACTACACAGAACATCTCTATACAGAAAGGTACCAGAAAAAGGTGTCCTTTGTCGCCCCTGTTATTTATTTTTGTGTTGGAATCATTAAATGAGAGGGTAAGAGATAACGTAGATATTAAAGGTTTGAAGATCCAAGGGGAATTGTTTAAACTCCAAGCTTTTGCCAATGATTTAGCATTTATAATTGAAGATCCTCTGAAATTGTTAGCAATTTTACTTAAAGAGATCCAAGATTAACGTGGAAGAGCAGGTCTGAAAATAAATATACAAAAAACAAAGCTCTTGTCCAAAAACTGTACTTGGAAACAGAACCAAGAACTGGTCAAAATTTCGGGTATTGAGGTAGTCCACAAAGTTCGCTATTTAGGAATAAGGTTGACCAACAAAACAGAAACTTTATTTCAAGACAATTATAAAGTGTTGTTAGAGGAGGTGAGAAAAGATTTAAGCAATTGGAATAAAATACAACTCTCTTTAACAGGTAAAGTAGCAATGATAAAGACGAATATTCTACCAAGGTTTTTATTTTTGGCACAGAATTTACCCATTATTAAAAAAGGGCAATTCTTTATAGATTTTGATAAATTGGTGAAAAATTTTGTATGGTCAAAGAAGAAAGCAAGAATAAAAAGGAAAATTCTACAAGATCACAAAAATAGAGGAGGCCTTGCTATACCTAATTGGCAACTATATTATAATGTGGCAGCTCTTACTTGGGTAAGAGAATGGGTCTTGTTAGATAATATAAAAAAGCTAGAAGGATTTGATCTCAGGATGGGTTGGCATGCTTATCTGTGGTATGGAAAAGAGAAAATCCATACCAACTTGAAGTCGAGATTTGAGGAAGATAAAAAAATTGGTTTTGAAAAAACTCCCACACAACTGGATAAAATATGGTTACAATCTAAAGAGAAATTAATACAGAAACTATATAATTGGATGCTGGATGATGTAATGCAGGATGAAAAGGTAAAAACAGTTATGATTTCTTGGATGAAGGATATTGGCCATACAATTGATATAGATGATTGGAATAGAATTTGGAAATCTGCTAAATATATGAGAGCAGTGTCGTATAAAGAAAATATCTTTAAGATGTTTCACAGGTGGCACTGGTCTCTGGATAGGATTGCTAAGTGTTTTCCCAATGCATCCAAAAATTATTGGAAATGTAAATCTAATGTAGGGACCTTTTTTCATCTATGGTGGAAATGTGAAAAAGTGCAAAAATGTTGGTTGTCAGTCCAGAAAATGATTAGAGAGATATTTGATGTGGAACTATGTTTAATACCAGAAATATTTTTGTTGAATATACTGCCTAAAGATATAGGGCCAGAAAAATATGTTATTACTTATATTCTCACTCTAACTAGAACTTTGATAGCGAAAAACTGGAAGGGGGATAAATTTCCCTCCGGAGAAGAAATTAAAGCAAAAATTTTAGAGGTTGCTGAAATGGATAGGTTAAATATGAGATTATCAAATCAAAATGAAGAACTATATCACCAAAGATGGGGTAGAGTATATGGATGGATGAATGCGAAAATACAAGGATAGACTCACTCTAGGGAAAATTATCGACATAAAATAGATACTGTGTATGTCTATTTGTTAAGCTCTTTTTTGTTTGTTGTTGTATATGTCAGTAACAATGATATGAATGTGAATTTGGAAAAATCCAATAAAATTTGCTTTTTTTTAAAGAACAACTGTGAGACCATGTTTATACGCTCTTCATATAGCATATATCTCCAGCTGTAACCAGCGTCCTTGTCAATTTGCTTCATCTTTAATTCCACAGGGGATTGACACAACTGAGTTGTGTTTGGTAATTCTGCAGAACATGAGGATTTTTTAAAAAAAGAATTTTGACTGAGCAATTGTTGAAGTTCCCCTTGGAGTTATAACCTTTTCCCTCATTTCCACATGGTATGCTAGTTTCTTTTTAGAACAAGAGAGAAACAACAGAGTTGATTTAAGGATAAGAACACTGGCTGTTATCAAAGATGGGCAGAGTGATCCTGGGTTGCACCTGCATTGCCGTGGTGCTGCTAGTCACCTCCCTAAGGAGATAGTTAAATGGTGGCCAAATGGGGGAAAAGGTACCCCAACAGTGTTGCCAGGTGCTGCTGTGGTGTCCATGGCAATCCTGGCACAGTGTTCCGTTCCAGCGTTGTTGAGAGGCATGGGCAGCATGAGACAGGGCAGGCAGGACCAATGAGACTCATGAGTTGAAGAGGCCAAGCGAAGCTAACAAGACAAAGTGAGAACACGGTATACAGATACTGACAAAATAGAAAACCATGTATGTGATCTTATTATGTGTGCCAACAATGAATAAATATGAATTAATAACCAAATATACAATGTGTCTATATTAATAAGCAGAAAACTCTCACGGCCCCATTTATCAGCAATATTTTCAAAAACAGTCCATAGAAACTTGTTCAACTATCAGCAGTGTTTTCAAAAGCAGTCCATAGAAAGTGTTCCTCAGCGTTTCGTAAATTCATTAATAAATCCCAAGGCTGTGCAATGAACGAAAATAGAGATAACAAGAAGCAGGACCCGTGATACTCGTGGGGGGGGGGTGTATTCCCTACAGCCCAGGGCCTGCTGAAACTGGAGGAGCTCCAGAAGAGGAGGAAGTGGCAGCAGGTGAGATCTTATTGCCCCCCAGAGGCAGCAGTGAGGCCAGCCCGCCAAGCCTTTCCCCCCTAGTGGCGGCGAGGCTGGCCCACCAAGTCTTCTCCCTTCCCCCCAGTGGCAGCAGCGAGGTTGGCCCGCCAAGCCTTCTCCCACTCCCACAGCAGTGGCCACAGAGAGGCCAGAGTGGCTTGCAGCTGCCAGCCTGCCAAGCCTTCTCTCCCTCCCCAGTGGTGGTGGCAACAGACAGTTCCCAGAGCGTTCTCTGCGCATGTGCAGGGAATGCTCTTTTACTTTTGGGGGGGATTTAAGTATCCCCCAAATATATTTTTTAAATATATTTTCAAGTAAAGGATTTACAATAGATGGTAAATACGGAATTTTCCATCAAGTTTACATAAACAACAACCTCTTTAAAAATACAGTGGCAAATATAACAGATCGCCACACAGGTCATATGCCTTATATACATCTACCAATCTTATCAGTCCTTGGCATACCATTATTTGTCTCACCATAGCTGTAACAAATTCATGATCTCAGGAATTTCTTTCTGTTGTATCAAGTACTGTAAAATCGGAAACCAAGTCACTGAAAAGTTGGATTGTGATCTTTGATAATAAAAGTCATTAACACTCTCTGTAATTCTTGCCATTAGATATATATATTCCATAGTTTGGAATGCCAGTTTTGTTTAGTCAGTCTCTGTTTACTTTTCCAGTGTAATGCAACAGCATTTTTAGCCGCTGCTAACAGAATGGCAATTTGATGACAATTTGATGTGTAATGTTGTGTAATTTGATGTGTAATGTTGTGTTGTCTAGTGATATGTCTATATTGCAGAATGGCAATTTGATGTGTAATGTTGTCTAGTGATACGTCTATATTCGGGCCCTTGCATTCACCCCATGACCCCATGACAGGTGGATGTTCCTTGTTCTGTGGGCACTACTAGGACATGAGTGCATTTCTGGAACCTTGCTCCCAATTAACAGTGAAAGCATTTACCATCATGATTGCCATGCTGCTGGAGGGATGTTTAAAAGGGTGATGCACATATAGGTGACCAACCCACCAATTATGTCTGTATGCTATGTGACAGGGGGAACAGCGGCCTGTCCCCTTGCCTTACCATCCCGCCCATCAGTGTCCATTTCTGTGTCTGCAGTCTTGCCAGGAATAGGCCTCTGCCCCTGTTGTGTCCACTGGGTCCTTGTTGCTTCATCAACACCACTCCTGCTGCTCCCTCCCTTGCAGGTCCCCAACAGACACCAACATCTCAGACAGGCACAATGATTCAACTGTATTAAAGGGATCCAGTGTTGGCCAGCAAGGCACTTCTACCGCTCTTATGGATTCTAATATTCATAAGCTTGAACTTATGTTGCTATGCTGTAAGGACTACAGGCATTCTCCATTGCTGGGAGAAGCTCCAGTCTAGTCCTGGGTGCTGGCAACCTCGATAGTTCACCAAGACAGAGACAAAGACTCCTTCTGCCATGGGGTTTCTTTCTGTCACACCACGCTGGTCAACCCCTGCCCCCTCCAACATACCTGCAAGGATTACCTGGCAACTAATGGTTGGGCCATCAGCCAGCCAGCTAGGGCCATCAATGGACAATAGAGTCGATCCAGTGAGTCATCGGACTTTGCCCAGGTGTCAGGTTCTGGTTTAGTTTCAGTTTCTCAATACTGACCACTCCCTGGCCTCTCCTCCTTTTGTTTACCTTTAACCTATGGTAGGGTCAGAAAGGGACGGACCGCCTAGTAGGTGTGTTAGTGGGATGTGGTTAGCGCTGCCCGCCCTCAAGACCACCTAATAAAAGACCCTGCACAGAGGCAATCGCTCTCTTGAGCCATCGTCGCCTTTCTGCTTTGCTACCCCTTATGTCCAGCTTCCTATCCAAATACCCTTGCCTCCATCTTTAATCTCTGAGTCGCGACCAGAGAGACCACATGGCCTTGCTGGTTCAAGCCACGTGCCTCATTTTTCTATTTTTCTCTCCCCATCCAATTCTTCCTTCGAGCGGACAACTCCTCTTCAAGACAGGTACAGTATTACCCAAACAACGTTCCCTGCAAATTGCAACTGTGCTTGATCTATCTAAGTTTCCTTAGGTCTGTGTGTGAGAATCTGTTTTTGTGTGCTTGAACAACAACATCCAGTAAACGGCATTGAACTTGCTATCTGCCTCACGTGCCTCTTTCCTTGAGAACTCCCGGGAGGGGTGGGACCCTGGTATAGTTGGCTGTAACCCGGTATTTTGCCAATTGCTCATCTTAAATTAAAGCAATTTGGCTAACACCAGGGACAATGGAGTGAGTCTCATGGGATCGCAATCCATGCAACTCATAGCCCCCTCAGTCCTTTGCTGTTAGGGGCACCTCCTTCACAGACGGGGGAGGGAATGACCAGGATGCTGGATGTGTCTGGACAGCTTCTGCTGTGGCATGAATGCTTGAAGGTGTTTCGGCTGCACAGTTGGAGTGTCACCTGTCCCCATTGATCAGCACCTGTGTATGAGCCAAAACAGATGCAGAAGCAGCCAGTGACATCCTGTCATCGCAGAACAAAGAGCCATCAGCAGTTTCACAGGGCCTTCATGCAGAGAAAGGTGCGCTCCGTCTGGCACTCTGATGCTACAAGGGGACCCCTGGGCTCCCTGGTTTCCACACCCTCCTCACTTGCGTTAACGTCTTGTTGGCACCTCCCTGTAATGGACGAGGAATGGTGTCAGCACCTTCAGGGCACACTTCCCCTGGATGGGAAAGGGTATGGCCGTCATGTGGCACTGATAATGCTGCAAGGGTCAAGCTATCTCAAATAAAATATTATCAAAATAAAGGGTGTACGCAATGGCAAAGATTAAAAACTTAAGGTCTGCATATCAGACTACATAGAACATCAACATGAGCTTTACATAAGCTAATAATTTCACATACAAAGTTGACGATATCACATAGATAGTTGATTAATATATCAAATGACTAACAAGACCAGCCACATTCAGCCTCTAGGGCCTTCCTCAGTGGTCAATAATATATGCTATTTCCAAAAGACACATATTCAGAAGTTAATAGATGCCACGTGTTGCTTTCTGAAAGTGCAACAACAGCCCCCCAATTGTTATAATAAATATAAATATTGTAAATACTACTGAATTTTTTTTTTGAAAATTTCTGCACTAAATTAAAAAAAAAAAAAACATTTCTACCTCTTATGCTGTGCAGTTGCTGAAAGCTTATTAAGCCGGCCACGGTTCCCTTCTCATGCACTCACGGTTCCCTTCTCATGCACTCACACAACAAAATCTTCACAACCCAGAAGTTGTCCAGACTACAGCTACAACTTTGGGGGTGGGGTGGGGTAGTGTTTCCCATGCTGAAAACACATTGGAAACCACCTGACTGCTGCAACACCCCTGGAATGCTGCATCTATGCTGGTGGCAGCGTTTGTCCTGTTGCTCCGCTGGCATACGGCGCTCCTGAGGCAGGTGGCTGCAGAGCTCCTGCACTGGTGGGACTCAGCAATGCAGTGCCCCTAGTGCCCTGAGCCAGCATAAACTGCCTTTACACCAGTGTAACTCTGAGTTATGCCAGGGCCCTATTCCAATTCCCCCCACGCACCCCCCCCCACCCACCCCCGGATTGCTCTCTTAAAGAGATTCTCCATAACAGGGGCTGTAACTTTGAGCATTTTATTCCTAGTTCTGGCTGACTGTCCTGTGAGCCTACATTCAACTTGTATGTATGCCAGGGCTCCCTATGTGATACATGCAGTAAGCCATGCTGATGGAAAAGTTGCAAACAGAATGTAATGAGCAGATAAAAATAAATGGCGAGGGAAAACAGGAGGTTGCTTGAAAATATATTGTCAGAGTACATGTAAGAGCATGTCTAAATTGTCAACTTTATTAAAAAGTTGAAATCCAAGGCGTGCTAATCAAAATAATTGCTGTGGATGAAAAACATCAAGAAGACAACAGACAAACAAAGGATACAAGGAAGCTAGTAAAGGCAGAAGTAGTGTTGCCCCTACAAGACTAACTAAATTGGTAACTGGCAGTCTGGTCCCATTTGGAACCCTTATACCAGAACCTTGGAATGAGTAGGTTTTCCTCGGAACCCTCATCTGGCAGGTAGGCAGGGAAGGAAAAATTCTAATCTACTTGTGTTTTCCGCATAACTGATTTTTGGCCAACTTCTGTGCATCAGTCACAGTTTAGAAAGAGCTAAGCAGACTGTGTTGAAGTGGGAAATGTAAGGCTCCAGGAATCTGTGGATAAGCCCAGGGAAGTTCTAGAGGTATGGGAGAAAGAGAACCTGTAAAATCCCCACGTTTCTGTGATGAGTCTTTCGGCGGCTTCTCCAAGAAGACAGCCTACGGTTCATGGAACAGTCAGTAGTTTCTGAATACCAGAACATATCAATGGAGACCTAAGACATGACCAGCAGAATCCCCTGGTATAGCTCTGATGGACTTCAGACACTTTTGACTGTAGGTGAGGGATGACATGTTTGAATCCTCCTCCATGTAGAAGAAGAAGAGATAGGATTTATACCCCGCCCTTCACTCACTTGGAGTCTCAGAGTGGCTTACAAACTCCTTTTCCCTTCCCCTCCCCACAACAGACACCCTGTGAGGTAGGTGGGGCTGAGAGAGCTCTCTCCAGAGCTGTCCTTGAGAGAACAGCTGGTGCAGAGCTATGGCTTGCCCAAGGTCATCCAGCAGGTGCAATTGGAGGAGTGGGGATCAAACCCAGTTCTCCCAGATTAGAGTCCGCGTACTTAACCACTACACCAAACTGGTTCTGTAAAAAGAACTCCCTGCACAAAAAAGATTAGCACATCGACAACATGAAAACTTCTCATGAATATACTAACATGGTGTGATCAGATCACACATTTTAATCATTTGAGTACCACTTTTTTGACTGTATTGAGTGGGTCTTTCATAAATAAAGGTACAGTGGAACTCTTATTTGCCAGATATATACAAATGACCAGATAACAAATCAGGTGTGGTGGGATGGAGATTCGAATTACAAAGAGCACCATGAGCTTTACTCCCTGTTTAAAGTGAGGGAAAAATCATTAACTTTTTAGGATGATACACTGACATGTTAGAGCATTCGTAGTCCCCTCCAATCTTTTTCAGCTTTATTGGAAACTTGCAAGGGAATAAACAAGAAATGTCAAAAACACTTACGGTGATGTACTTGACTGACACATAACTTGTTTACTCTGTTTGATGCAATTATTGCCTTAAGTGAGTCATATGCTATGGTGTAAATTTGTTTAAGCAGATTTCCCTTCCTATTTTGAGCAAAGAATTAGAAATGTCAAAACAAAATCTTCAGCATTATACTTGAGTCATTTCACTTCTGGTTATTTAGAATGTCAGTTTTGACAGTTTTCATCAGTTTGAAAAAATGGGGAAAAGTAATGTTCTGATCCAGAATGTACAGTAACATATACCAAAAGAATTATGAACGTCTGATTTTTTTTTAAACAATCTCCAAAATATAATCTATTCACCAGCAGTTTAGCTTCAATCCTATGTTGTTAGCAGGCAGACCCCTCCTCTCATTGAGGGGCGGTTTATAGGTAGCAAAACCATAAATACCCTCTGCTCAACTACCATAAGTGCCATACACTGCCTGGCCCACAAAAGCCAGAGATCAGAGTAGAACGCACTGCCTCCAAAAGGACCCAAAATGGATGCCAGCCAGCCAAAAACAGGCCAGGACATATAGTATAGAAGTGTGTGAGAAGGAACGGTTGGCTCATGAACGACCTCCTCCCCACCATAAAAAAGATGCATACCTCAGGACAATGGGTTTCCCAAGAAACAGATTGCCTTACCTAGGATTAACCTTGCCCACCACTAATTAATCTTATCAACTGCCCAGACTCACTTCCCCACATCCATTTACCTTAATTATGCAACCATTACACTCTTCCCCAAACCTGTAGCTAAACCTCAGGTACAACCATCACGCAGCTCCCAAATTATTGCCTATCTCCAAAACAGCCATCAAGTTATTGTTTGGGGGGCAAACATGTCCGCATAGCAACAGGGAGCATTTTGCCCTATATAATATGGCATCCCGCGCCATAGCAGTGTGTGTGTGTGTGTTTGTGTTTTGGGACCCATACATACAGCCCCACTTGTGTGTGGGCCTTCTTCTCTTCTCTGTGAAACACTGGTCATTTTGCTGCTGCCTTCACAGACCTCTATCCTCTAGATTGCTAAATATCACCTCTCCCAAAATCACTTTCCCCCTCCTCCCTATTTCCTCTTATCTAGCCTTGTATGTGTTTAAGTGTGTCTGCGTGAGTTTTGCCATTTCTTTTTCAATAAAAGGCCTTCCCAACTGAACATCTGCCTGGTTTATTTCGAGACTGCTCTGAGGGAAGAGTCCCCATAAACATGGGGGGAGATCCCTGTTACCTGCTTCTCGCTCTGTCTCTTTCCAGCTAATTCCCCCAATTAATTGGGAGACTGCCTATTTGGGTAACAATGTTACTTACCTCAGAATAAATCCCAATGAACACAATGACACTTACTTCCATGTAAACATGCAGAGGATTGGATAGCATCCGGCCAGGGGCGTAGAGTTTTGGAAATCCCGGGGGGGCGGGGGCTCCTTGGCACGCACGCAAAGCGCGCACTTGCTGGGATGATGTTCTCCCCCCCTCCGGGAAACTGTCCAGCCTCCCCGGGCCCTTCCGAGGCCCGCCAGCCACTGCTGCCGGTGCCTCTCTTCCTCCCCACCACCCCTTCCCTCTCCCTCTCCAGCAGCGGCCGCCGAGCCTCAAAAGGACCCGGGGAGGTGCGGTGGCAGGCGCTCCATTTTCCTGGGGGCAGCTGAGCCCCCCCCCAGGAAATTTCAGGGGTGACTCAAGCCCTTGAGCCCCCCCGTACTCTACGCCTATGCATCCGGCAATTCGATGGCATTTGAATCCACATCTTGTATACCACGTCACTGTTCTTTGGCTCACCAAACTTACCTATTGTCTATTCAGCTGTTTCTTACATTCTTGAAGAGGATGTCCTGAATATATTTATATTATTCATAGTCTGCCTCTCTCACTGAGACTCAAGGCAATTACATAATATGCTCCTACTTTCCTCCCACAATACTGTCAAAGCAATGATTTTTTCAGGCCATGTATACATTACATTTTCTATCCCCAATAGACTTGTTCTTAAAAACCATACTTATGGGACAACATAGAGCTACAAAGATATGCACTGTCACTCAAAAGTATCTGCCAATTAACTTATTGCCACATGAGCACATGATTAAACTGTCATTGTCATTTTTCGTTTATCCTGTTACATTTACATGCTTCTTCTTCTGTCTTACAACTGATCTTTCCAAGGTCTGTTTATTGAAATAAAGGAAATTAGCACATGTCCAACCATGCAGTCCTGAGGGCTTAAAGGCACACATCTTTGTAATTCTGTGAATTCCCCCCTCCCACAGCAGATTGCCACTTTGCCCCCTTTGCTGTTCTGCTGAACTCCAAGAACAAGAGTGTCTGCAGTCAGAGTGCTACAGTGGGACCTTTTCTGTATGCTGGAGTTACTCCATGACTTTCATAGGAGTCCATTCATAAGCATATAAAGAAGATATAAAGAAAAAGGTATCTCTCCATGACTGAAGAGGCTAGAGACTTTTAAAAAAGTGAAAGCTGAGATTTCAGAGAACCTGCTTAAAGTATCATTGCAACAGAAAAGAGCAAGAGTCCAGTAGCACCTTAAAAGACTAACAAAATACATGGCAGGGTATGAGCTCTTGGACCCATATATCCGCAGGACGACCTCTACCACTGTGCTCCATCACAACAGTTTAACTCACTGGAGCTAAAACTTTGGAAGGTGCCACCCTGGAAATGTGCAAGGTCAACCATTGCCCATAGACAAGTATTCCCTGTTGCGACTCCCACCTGGTGGAATGACATCAAATGCTTGATAAGATTAAGGAGGCTCCTATACTTTCATCATTCCACAGATGTGCAGGACAAAAATGTTTGGGAGGCCCTTTTTATAAAAGGAATAGGGTCGCAGTTAACATCTGTGAAATGTTTTTTACTGGTTTGTTCCTTTTATACTTTATACTGTTGCACTGTTTCTCTCATTGTTCAGGAAGGTCTTTTAATAAAGGGAACAGGGCCACACTCTTAATGTCTGTAAGAATTTAGGCAGCCCTCAGTGCTTTCTTCATTGTATATTCCATGCTGTTTATACGGCTTCTAATTTTGTAACCCAGTTTTTTTCATTTATTCCATATAGGGCTGCCAAGTCAAACTTACCTACTGGCGGGGGGGAGTCCTTCTTCACCCGGGAGCCGCCTGGGAGCCTCCCTGGTGCGCGCGCAAACCGGTGACATCACCCGGAAGTGACGTCACCACGTTGGGGTGTTGCCAGGGCGATGCTGAGGAAGTCGTCCACACTGGACGACTTCGGGGGCGGGGTTCCCCCTGCCAGCCGAATGCCGGCCGACGGATTGGGAACCCCTATAGTGGGGGATCCCTCGCCCCCCGGGCTGACTTGGTAGCCCTAAATTCCATACTCATGTGGTGTAGGGGTTAAGAGTGGTGGAAGGCGATTGTAAGCCGCTTTGAGACTCCTTTGGGTAGTGAAAGGTGGGGTATAAAAACCAACTCTTCCTCTTCTTCTTCCCGAGTTAGCATAAGTAGATCTGAAATTGCAATCGTTCATAGAATCTGCTTATGAAACTCCCTGAAAATTTATGATCAGGCATTTTTCTCTCACAGCATACAGTGTACTGTCATTGAGAGACAGTTACTCAGCCAAATTACTTGTCTGTTAAAACTTCTTATGTACAGCTCGTTGCCTGCCAACATCAATTCCAGGACAAAGAGTTATGGTACTGCAAATGGTTACTGCTGCAGACTTATAGTTATTGTTTTTATGCTCAGAGGAACATCATGTTTTAGATGGCCAGGATCAGGCAATTCAGAATGCTATGACATACAGATTTATAATACTGAGTACGGTCTTTGAAAATAATCTTTGGTTCTAGCTTCTGTTTAAGGCTACAGCCATATGAGCAGTACTTGACAGAGAGATATATACAGATTTCTCAAATCTGGGTTTGTTTTTTGCAGAAGCTCTGGGAAAGAATCTTAGAAATTTTAACTCATTCTTAAATGCAATTTAGGTAAAGTAGGAATATGATATATGCTGTGTAACTAATCTCTTATCTATCCGTTTCACAGATTATTATATTAATTTTAAATAAAGTTTTTGAATGAAGCACTGAGTGGTTATTGACTGGGGCATACAAGGTTGTGATCTGGAATTTACAAACTGTTGATCTTCCCTATAAGTAGTGAATGTTTGAGGAAATGTTTGCTAACCACAAAGTACTGTGCTTTCGTGGTTATCGTGCTGCTTTAATTGTGTAATTTAACTTGGTTCTTGCAAATCTAGCATCAAAGTGAAGAAGGAAGGAGAAAGAGAAAGGCCAACAAATAGGGAGACTTTGTGGAATAAAGAGTTTTAAATAAATCAATAACATTGCACAGACCCACCAGAGAGTCCAGCTGTTCTTGTTGCAGCTGCCTTTATCTCTGATTTGAAAGATGATTTGAACATCAGTTTACTCTTTCTTAATACAGGTGATATAAGGGAAATGCTTTCTGGTTATGGCTATATAAAATGTTCAGTTGCTGTCAAAATGTTTCGTCTGATCAACTGATCTTAGTCTTAAAGATCAGAAGTAATTTATCCAGCTCTGTGGGGATTTTGGCTAATTATCTCCTTTAGCTATATTCAAGGGTTATCTTCATAAGTTACCAGTTCTGCTGGGTAATTACACAGCCCCTCCTTTGCATTAATTATTCTGTCATTAGCTAACCAAGCTTAATGATTAAAAAAAATTAATGAATTAGCTGAAAGCATTAAACTAAAATCTAGCAGACAATTGTGAAAGGAAGAAATTCACTGAGTAGCATAATACTAAGAAAGTAGGATCTAGAACTCAGTAGCTGACCCCTGAAACAATCCAGATTTATTTGGTTCCAGAAGACCTACACATAAAGCACGGCACATACGCTTAAGATTTTTAAAAATTCATATATCCAGAAATTTTTGCTTTTTGGAAATTTTGAGTTAAATTTACAATTGTGTTCTAAAATCTTTGAGGCAGAATATTTTGCAATAACCCACAAAGCACCAGCTGGAAGCTACTACCAATAACTGGAAAATGCAAAACAATTCTTGTAATAGTACTAAAATGCTCTGGCTTAGGAACATAATAGTTCAAATATAAATAAAATTGGAGAACCTAGGCTACATATTACAGTGGCTAGAAAGGGAAATCTAGAAGACTCGCAAATGTATACAGGCATTGATGACTCAGTGTCAGCTAGGCTGCCATAAAACAAAGGTGGGGGTAAAGAGGCTGGCTGCCATAAAGAAGGGGGGGGGAGGCAGTTGATACTGGGATGCTACTTTCGATTCTCCTCTAGCATTTGTCTTTGTTTTGACAAGGTCTCTGGTTTCTCTTGTGAATTTCCCGCTGGGAACTAGGGGCCATTATTTTCAGTGCGAGGGTAACCTGGCATTCATTGGCTTGTAACCATCTGACGACCCAAGTTTGAAACCCACATAAAATTCCATTCCCGCTTTTCCTCTTTAGTCTTAACACAGATAGTGTTTAGAGCAATGTAGTAACCTGACTAAATAAACTGATCCTGCTTAAGGAATGTTGTTGAGTGCTGATTACTAGAGACTCTGACACTCAGTGGAAAGATGCAGTTGTGTTCTCCTGCCCAAGCACACTTATGCGACTCTTCAGGAGGATATGGGCCCATCCCTAAAATCTGCCACTACTTTAGTTAAAAGGGGAGATAACCAATAATGAAATATTCTCTTTAGCTTAAAATTGAGCTATTTCTTCCCATTACCAATTTATATACCTAACTCCTTAAATCTGTATTTTATTAAGAAGAAAAACAGCTATGCAAAGAAGGTAATATAAAACCTTTGACTTGCCTGTTTTTTCAAATTTACTAGAAAGATATTTGCATAATTTGATTGAAGCTCTCCCTTCTGACAAGTCAAAATCTTTAAAGACCACCACAGGTGTTACAGTGTGTTTCTATCTCTTGTTTATTGCAAAACCTGTGTCTGTACCTTCCTTGCTGCTAAATTTTAACTGTAATAGTAAAGCTTCTGTAATATCATGGGCAACCTGCAAAGGAAGACAGAACGACACATGTGAAGCCAAAAAGTTCTGCTATAACAAGATAGCACAGCTAGATTTGAGTTCACTAGCACCTTAGACATCAACAAGATTTTCAGGGCATGAAATTTCAAGAGTCAAAGCTCCCATCCTCAGAGTACCTGATGAAGGAAGCTCACACTATAAGAAGGTAGGCATTCGTTGGCTGTGATCACACAGCAAGCTTATCCTGATTTGTTCTCACTATAGGTTTGATCGGGATTATTTTTGTTTGGGTTGGGATGAGCACACAACCTTCCCTGAATCACTTGCATTGTGGGATGAGGCTCTGGGCACCATCCAAATAGCTGCACTGATGCTTGGGCGGCACGGCTTGGTTTAAAAAAAAAAATTGGCTTTGCGCATGCGCATATGCACATGGCCAAATCACCACTCCCACTGGGACTCGCCATACTCCCTTGTTCTTGCCCCCTCCCCAACAGCAAACAAAATTAACTGGCAACGTACAACTGAGCGCTGGAGTCTATATGTGTGCTTGAACATTTATACATTGAATTTATTCAGCACAGGATTGCTCATGCACATGACGGAAGCTTGGGGGAAAAAACCATTGTGAGAAGGACGTTCAGATGACATAATGGTTATCATTGCGAGATGGCTGTCCAGATAGGCGAAATCGTGGATTCAAAGCGCAAATACCTGGAAAGTATTTCATTTTCCAGGCGTAGGAGAACTCGCTAGGGAACCGGGAGGATTGCGTGAGTGAGCCCACTTTGGTGCGGGAGATGGATGCGGGCGTCTGATCAACAATTTTAATGCAAGAAAAAACAACGGTGAAACCCGATCAAAATGACCATGTGACCACAGCCTTACATTGAGGTAGTTTTGTATACAGCATTAGTAATTCAAACTAACAGGCTAATCTTGTTTTCACTGAATTAGGTGGGATTTACTCCTCAGCAAGCATGCACAGGACGGCACCTTCAGGCTACAGTCTGATATACACTTGTGAGACAGTTTATATAAGATCAGTCTGCATAGCTGCCATTCTGCACACATGCTGTCTCTTTGAATTTCACTGTATGCAGGATTGCAGCCTAACCCAAGTATTGCTTTATTGGTGCAAAAATCCAAAGATAAATTCAGCATTTTTAAAAAGAAGAATCTAGTATTAACACTGTCATTTTAATAGGACTATTAAAACCACTTAGGCTTTAGAATTTCTTTTTCTATTCCAAGGACTTTATTACATTCTCTATAAACAGCATTTTTTAGAAAGAAAAATGCTTCAGTAGAGGATTTTAGAGGACAACCAACCATTAGAGCTAATTGGGAGGCTTTTATAATTCCCCTGAGCTAAAGAATAAACTTCAGATGAACCAGTCTGACCTGGCAAAATGTTCTAAGTAAAGATTGCTTGTAACAGTCTTTAAAAAACACTAAAGAAAGTTTTGCATAAAGATCTGTAAGAAGCCTTAAATGTTGTCATTTACTATAAACAGGATCAAGGGGATTGGCGGAAGACAAGTAGCAAGGTTATGAAAAAGACAGAAACACGAATCTACTGTTTACTGGTGCTATGGCTGAGCTGGACTTGCACAGCAGGTTCCAGGAAGCTGCTATCCAAATAGAGGTGATTTTAATCTCACATCTTCTCATTAATGAAATGGCTTAGGTGTGTATGCACCATGTACTTCACACACAGAAACTGACCAAGAGCTGAACTGTGAAGTATAGAAAAGTTTTCCACGTAGATCACTGCTATTGTTTGAGAATTCCCATGTCAGGTCTTGCAGCTTTAGATGTTGTCAACGCTTCTTATATGATGACAGCAGTTCATATGGTATACAACTTTTATTTCAAAAAGATGCATGGAATGGATTTCATGTTTTTGTACTTTCCCTTTACCTATCAGTTTTAATGTGTAGATCCTTGTTAACGTTATTACCAAAGCACTGGATATCTTTCTGGGACAAAAAGGAACAAATTATCTTTCTTTCTTTGATCCTCTGATACCAGCACACACTTAAGGAAGTCCTTGAATTCCATGCCCTCGAAAGGTGATAGAACTCTACTGTCCTTTATTTTGTCAAGGCAGTAATTTGATGACTGAGAATTAGTCAGAGATGTGGTTTGCATCAAAAGGTGAACCCATGACAGATTGCCTTTATAGAAAAGCATAATTAAGTGTGCTTAATTACTATATCATTCTGAGAAAGACTTCTCCAAAAACAGAGTACTTCATAGAACAATATTCACCGATAAATCACCCTAGGTTCTCTTTCTGTGCCCACCAGCAGGTGTTTTAGAGAACAATTCTTTGCCTTGTAATTAAATTGGAAGAGGAATGATTGTCTATCCATGTTTATCAGTTTTCATCCTTTGAATTATTCAGCGTTTCAATTACTTATTTTGGTACTAATAATATCCCTCTGTATACCTATTAATCACATGTGTAAGCAGAAAGTTTTTATTGAACATCTTTCATAATGCACAACGGAGAAGTAATTTTAACATAAAATTACACAACATAAATTAACACAAATGTTTTACATGACAATTTTCCAATTATACTCCTATAAAAAAGTAATACCTTTTGTAAGACTGGCTGCTGATTAAGAAATGAAAGTGCACTGGCATCGGCAGTGCTTCTGGATGGTATTTCAGTGCATTTAAGACCAATAAAAGGTGACATCTAAAATCATGAATTATATGACAACAAAGGCCTATTCAAAGGCTTGATTCATTCTTGCAGGTATACTAACATACCATGCACATGTGTTGATACTGCATTGCACCTAGTTATATGCTATATCATGTGTAAAAAATTCTAAGGAGATCAATGGGGTGATATAAATATTTGTAAAATCTGTGCTTCAGTTTAGTGGTCGATGATTAGGTAAGAGATTGTTTTTCCACAAAGAGAGAAAAAACAGTTTATAGTGGTGAATCCCTGTATACATGTTTCATGCAGAACTGTCAAAAGCACACCTGGTGTAAATGAGGATGTGTGAAATTTGAGTAATACATTTATTTTCAAAATTATAAACTGCAATTCTCTACAAGCCACCTGCAGCAGTGTATAACAAAGAAAAAACAGTGTAAATCATATTCAGAACAACCAACAATTAAAAATAGAGCACAAAACAAATAACAGCTTGCATTAAAAGTTAGTCTGAAAGATACGTACAAAAATTGCATTCGTAAGAAGAACTAGGACTAATCATCCTCAAGCAGCATATGCTTTCCTGAAAAGCAAGTTTTAACAAGGCACCAAGATGTTTAAGTTAGAGAACAGTTAAGAGAACAAGAGACAGTTCCACTCATTTTGGGTGACCTGCAGAATGGCAGGTTTCACGATGGCTTCACAGAACCCTGAGAGCCCCTTCATACTATCACAGCAGTTAAACTTCCGCCCAGGTTGCCTGGGTGAAGAGACCATGTGACATGGTTCCTTCTAATTTCCTGGACAGAAATTTGGAAGCCTTCCCCCCAATAACTGGACCAACTAGCCTATGCAACAGCTGTACCCATAAGTTACAACTGAAATAAAGGGGTGGATCCTGCCCCTGTTCTATTACTACCATTCCACTGAGAAAAGTCTGAAGCCTTCCTCCAACAAGTGACTCTTCCACTGGAGGAAGCCTCCTTGGAGGATGTGGATCTATCACATTGGAAGAACAACTATCACCATGCAGCAGAAAAGGGGTGGCAGGATGACCATGGTGGAAACCAAAGTTGTATCAAAATCTTTGTTTCACAGTGTCATTAGCATGGTTCAAGTGGTTGTATGGGAGAGTAAGGAATGACAACTGCTTTATACAGCAATTACTGCTGCCAACTGCAAAAAGACTGAAGATACCTGAAAACACCTCCCAGGAGATGCTAGTGTAAACAGAAAACATGGGCTCTTGGACAACAATGTATTTATGTATTTCTGACTCCCACAGGTTTCAAGGGGACATATTTGGGCACCTTTCCACCCAGGATTGCAGTCTGTAAGTAAGTCACAAGAAATATAGTCCATTTGACAAACAGTCCCTTTAACATATACCTAATGTAATGGATGCTTAGTACTGTCTAGTTGCAAATTGTTTAGATCTTTTTTCCTGAAAAAGGTTGGGTACTTCAGTGAAAAACCAATACACTCAAAATAACCAAGAGGAATATTAAAAACTAACTGCATATTAAATGGCTTGCTGGGTCAGCCTAATGTGCAAAACTTTTCACAATTTAGATCCTAATTTTGTGCACCTCATTACATTATAGTTTAATAGGTGTGTTAATTTTTAATGCCAGAGATAATTTTGCTTATTTTGAATATCAAATTAAAAAACCCAAAACTTAACTCAGAGTCCTGCCACGCAAACATACTCCTGACAACTGTCCCCATGAAATTGCTTACACCTTCTCAAGCAGTGTCTGATGCCAGAAAACAGAACTGCATAATCACTGTTGCAATAGCATTCACGCTCATTATGATGACATACTTCCTTTCCGTGTGAACACTGCTCAGTCTTGGCTCTTTCTCGCTGCTCTAATTTATTAGCAATAATTTATTACTTTGAAGCAGGCCAATTTCTTTCACCAGCAGTTTGTATTTCTGTTGCATTCAAAAGAGTACCTATTCGCCATAAATAAATACAAAACAAGGGGAACTCATCTGAGAGATGAAAAATAACTTGATCAACGTTCTGCAGAAACCTCTTCCTCTCTTCTTCATCACAGATGGAACTAGCAACATTTTCGTGTCTGGCCCCTCTTTCAAGAAGCTGTTCCAAAATTCTACACAGAAAGAAAATATTTTCATACTGAATAGCATATTTGGCTTCAACCTAGAAAGAAAAACATAGATGAAAGAACATCATCAGCATAAATAGTACAGTGAAGCTTAAATTGCTTCGACTAAAAACTTCACCAGCTCAAATGTGCACCTAGATCATTTGATTTACCGTTACTTTCAGCTGAGGGCCAAACTGGGGATCCAGGATCTTCTCATGTCACCTAAAATTTCCTTTTGCGGTAGCCATTGATGGAGTGGGGAAATAGAGTGGGATATTAAGGTCAAGTTAGCTTCCTTGACAAAAATGTTTGCCCCAGCTATAATTTGCTCCCATAAGAAAAACACTGTTTCCCTGTGTAGTTTGTGGGGCAATTCATGGTTAAGTGCCCGCTCTCCCAGTGCTACAGTCCCAGTCTTCAGAGTCTTGCAGCTGTCTGATGCAAGGTCTGAAATCAGTAAATAATTAAAGCTTTAACAAAAAAATTGCTGAACAGCATATGATAATGCTCTGGGCAATTTTTAGTTTGGATAGTCAGCAAAAAACCTCCAGAGTTTTATCTACTCTTAATTTTTGCCTGGATGGGCAGTCTCTATTGTCATCTAGATTAAAAAAACAAATTTAACAAGAAGACTTATCTAATTCTTATTCTTATTATCTAATTCTTGTTATTTATAAGCAGGGTTCATTTAATAGAAAAAGAGGTGCAGGAGCTCATTAGCATACCTATTAGCATAACTCATTAGCATATGCCACACCCCGTTGACATCACTGGAAATGTATCAGAAAGGGAAGTGGGGGGGGCAATCTTCAAAAGCCTCCCCTCCCCTTCCCCAGCTGGCCGGCCGAATGTCAGTTTCAGCCCCATTATACCTTGATTCCCCACTCCTCCACTTGTACCTGGCTGGATGACCTTGGGCAAGCCATAGCTCTGTACCAGCTGTTCCCTCAAGGACAGCTTGGGAAAGAGTTCTCTCAGCCCCACCTACCTCACAGGGTGTCTGTTGTGGGGAGGGGAAGGGAAAGGAGTTTGTAAGCCGCTCTGAGACTCTTAAGTGAGTGAAGGGCGGGATATAAATCTAATCTCTTCTTCTTCTTCTTCTTCTATGGGCCATTGCAGTGAATGGCAAAAATTCACAGGGTATATGAGGGGCTGGAGGAGAAGGGGTTTGAGGGAGAGGCTCCAAACTTGCAGGGTAGCTGCTGGGGCCTCTCCCTGAAATACCCACCAGGTTTCAAGAAGATTGAACCATGGAGTCCGATTCTACGGGCCCCCAAACAGGTTGCCCCATCCCCTCCATTGTTCTCTACTTTTTCCCACCATAGAGAACAATGGAGGGAATGGGTTTTTAAACCATTGCCGAATTTTGGCAGCAATTCGGCAGTGGGGTGAATCAGATCAGAGAATCTGATTCGGCCCGTGGCTGCCCTAGTGCCCACTCTTGCTTTGGCCCCAAATGACCCCTGTTTATAAGGTTTTGTGCCCATTTAACCATACAATTTTTAATTACTTCATCTTGTGTTTTATCTTCTAATGTTATTAAATACAATTTCTTAATCAGTTTATTATCAGTATATAACAACTTATTTACTTCTATTACATTTGTATAGAAGCCCAATGGCTTGTCTTTAGCGAATCTTGATTCTATTTGTACCCTTCCCCACCAACCTATATTAATCTTTTGTTCATTAAGTCTTTCTGTTGATTTTAATTCATTTCTATTATTTACAAGTCCTTGTATCTCAACAACATAGTGATACATTTATTATGGCATCGAGCCAACATAACCATAACATGTTAAGATACAGAGTTATAAAAATCTGGGTAAAATGCAGTAATATATATATATAATCATTACAGTGTTTGACAAATCCAGTAAGAAATATAAAAGGCAAATACAATTTTATAAATTAAGCTGTACATTTCTAATGCAATAGCATGCTGCCCAAAATATAGCCACAGATTCAGTAATAGTATGATTTTCATCGGATAACAATTGGTTACAAACTCCCAGTCTATCTGTCCAGATGTTTCTTTTACAAAAGCTGTGATGTATTTATCTTGGACCTTATTGTACCAGTTGCATCTAAACATCATATGTTTGATGGTTTCTACCTCCCCAGAATCACACTAGATTAGATCAGGATTTGTAAAAGCTTCCAGTGGTGAGACCCATTTAGGTATGTTAGTATAGAATAATCTTTTAATAGTTTCCCATGCAATCAGTAAAGATTTCCTAATCAAATGTTGTTTAAAATAGCTGTGTGAATCTGATTTTCCATACCACATAAAAGCGTGCAAGCCCAATGACAGATCATGATCCTCTAAAGTTAATATTCTAGTGTTTTCTAATGTAATCCATTCTTTTAACCACATCAATGTTGCTGCTCTATAATATAAAAGCCAGTCTAATAATGAAAATCCGGCTCTTTCTTTAGCATCCTGTATTTTTATTTTTGTTCTTGGTTTTTTGTTTTGCCATATAAATTGTGATATTACTTTACAAAGTTCTTTGAAGTACCATTGGTTTTGAAAAACTGGTATTGTTTGAAATACAAAGATCAATGTTGGAAGAATATTCATCTTCATTGTAGCTATTCTACCCATCAAAGACAGTTGCAGATTTTTCCATTTTTCCAAGTCTTTTTTGATATCTATCAGGCACCTGGGATCCATTATATAAAAACATAAGAACATAAGAGAAGCCAATGTTGGATCAGGGCAGTGGCCCATCAAGTCCAACACTCTGTCACACAGTGGCCAAAAACACCAGGTGCCCTCAGAAGGTCCAGAAGTGGGGGCAGGACACTAGAAGCCCTCCCACTGTTGCCCCCCGTCAAGCACCAATAACTTGTATGGAAGTGATTGCGGAGTAATTGGAGAAGAAAAGTCTTGTAACACAGGTTCAGAACTACTAAATATAAACATCTTTTTAAAAAGTTAGAACTAGACTTTCACCTTCTGTAATTCCTTTCAAACCCCCAGCTTATCCTCTCAATACTACTAGATTTGGGATTTACTGCTGAAAGACAGTGGCTTGTCTAAGACTGCCCGAATGAGTACTGCGCTATGACCAAATAAAGTGGGTGCAGAATTTACAAGCTTAACTACTATGATATACCATGGTTCAATTTAATTCAGAAACTGAAAACTAACGTCATTGTCTTTGACTACATCTCAATTTAATCAGAGAAGCGTGTATTAAAAAGAATTATTCAGGAAAAAAAATACACAGGAGTATTGCCCTATGGTAATGGTCTTGCTGTAGCCATTGTTCAAATCTATTCTTCACTCATTTCTTTAAGCACTCCTAGTTTAACCAGTCTGTTAAGAGTCATTACTTGCTTCATATACATTTTGTTTGTGATCTCTGAGCATTACAAGCTACATTGGTAAGTCTCATTTAAATGACCCCTGTTCTGATCAAACTGGTCGTCCCCCCCTCCACAATTAACACCTGTATCTGTTGTCAAGAAATGGGAAAATAAAACTTTCCAGTTCTGGAAGAAATTAATAGGGTATACAAAAGGACCTTAGAGTCACCACCATCATCATTTATATTTTAAAAAAAACAGGGTTCTTCTGGGTTTCATACTTTCTGGAGATGGCAGCTATCATAAGAAAAAAAGAACTAAGTCTTAATGACTAACAAATTGTGGCATGAATTTCTGTAGGACTGCACATTCTTAATCAGATGAATGAATCAAACTGTGAAGGTAATGTGTGTATGTGTAATTCATATACAGTTAGGCTTGACAACACACATAGAGCAAAGCAAGATAGCAATGTCTCTCTCTTGGTGTACACATGCTAGAATGGGTTGTATCACTTCATTCTGTAGGAGTGCGAAATCTCCTTTTTGAATGTTCCTTCAAACACATTTGAGTAGGAAACCAGTACAGCAGGAACAGGACTATGCTTAATCAACCCCCACCCCACATGCTGGTGTCAGTTAACCATAGGCAAACTGCCATAGGCTTGGGTGATTGTCTTGCCATGATCAATGAAGTTGCTGTGTTACATGTTGCAATGCTTCCTGAGTTGCCTTTATGTTTACTGTTCAATTCACAATGCTTTATGTTCTAAGGTTTCATTCAACCCCTGTAGATCCCGCCTGGGAGATAGCAACGGGAACCCGACTCCCACCTTTGGAATGCACACCTCGCTCAATTTGCTTTGCTTTGCACATGCTCATTACTCATTTGCTTTCTTTTCCCTTTTATCTCTGGCTTACTTAGCTAACGACCTTGAACAAAAGCACCTCCTGGTATGTGTTACAAGAATCACAGGTGTTATGTATTCCTTTTGCTTAGTTTCTCTGGGAACTTTCCCCCCCAAAATATTCAACAGTATTTCTCCCTGAGAACACATTTTGCCGCGCTTTCCTTGGGAATATTGGGCCAGTATTTTTGGGCACCAAGAATTCTCCCTATTGATTGGTAGAGGGTAGTTAGGCCATATTTCATATCAAGTATAACTGTAACTGCAATTCCAAGCTTGAGCATTACTAACAGGAAAAGTGTTTGACCAACATGATCTTTTCTACAAATAAAGGACTTTCTGCTTAAGGAGACCTGTTGTGGACTATATCTACTGGGACAATCTCACAGCTGGTTTATGGCCTGCAATGTGATTTATGTAGAGGAATATTTTAATTTACTATACATTCTAATCTAACACTACATAATGTTATTTCTGTAAATACAGCTGTACACACATTTTCAATGCTCAAGACCACAACCAAGTCCTTTTACTGTATGCAATGTCACTGAAACGTCAGGTCAAAGAGTTCTTCCTTTTCTTGCCCACAAAGCTATCTCAAAGCAACCAGAGAGTACTGACTCTCTGAAATGATAAACTCTATGGAGCAGCCCTAATCCTTAAATGTGATAAAGTACAAATATTTACCATTTTTCTGAAGTAAAGGAGACTTCTCAGGCCTGAAAGCAGCTGAACTAGTTTAGTTTATCTATATTTTGTATCATCAATTTTTACTTTGTAAACTTTCTTCACTCCAGGGAAATTGCCTTTAGTGAATTTTAGACCCTCTCCCCACACTCCACGTCAAACCACTAAGCAGGAATCTTAGCAAATAAAGTGAGTGAACATTACTTGTGTCTGCTTACTGAAGATCAACATTTTATTCCTACATTCTTAAGTGCTTGATCTGTTACCTCATAAAAGAACTGGTTTAGGCAGATTCTCCGCAGGATATAAAGACAAGATTAAGTAAGAGAAAACATCTAGCAAACATTTCACACAGATTTTCAGTCACACTTGAAACCTACTCGCAACAACCCACACTGTAAATAATATTGGCTAAAGCAGCCAAGAGAACTGCAGTGTAAACTATAAGGAGCAGACGATGCCAATATATTCTCAGTGGCTGTCTTCTAAGCATTTTACCCTGTGTTGGGTATCACATGAAGGTGACTTCAAATTGCTCCATGTAGCAGTTGTCACAGAGCAAGCTCTTCCTATTAAAAAGTGTTTTATGAAAACTGGCCCATTCTGTTCATACCACAACAAGCCTTATATAGCCAGCGGTGATGGTGGGGGTGAGGCTGCATAAGATAACACCCATAGACATTGGTTTAGTGAAATTACAACCACAGCTTTTATTGGATACAGCTGAAGGAGCTTTGGCGCAGCATGGAGACAGATCTGGCATTAGGTGACCCAACTGCTGCCCGATAACTCCACCCCCAGCCCACCTGCTGGGGGATGCCACTGTGGAGTTGCAAGTCTTGGGATCCATTTGGGCACCAGCCACTGCGTGGTTCTTTTGCCACCTGGTGGTAACAGCCAGCCAGTAGCCCCCAGGCTGAGCTTGCAGCTGAGTGGCTCCACTCCCAAGACCCCATAAAAGGACCAGTCCCCGAAATGGGGGAGGTGAGCATGCAGGCATGGCCTCCCCCATAAAAGGACCAGTCCTAATGCCCAAACCACCCAAGCTGTGACAAGAGTAGCACAATAAGCAAGTACAGAGATGCAGCTTGTCACAACTGAACTAAAAAAACTGGGCGGGTGGGAAAACTGAGAGTGAGTTGGCTGCAGCTGCACATTTAAACAGAGGAGGGGCAGTCACCCACCACCCCTCTGGGTTGGCCCAGGATGCTGTGACCGGCCAGACTGGGCTGGGCCAACCATACTCTCAAGAAGACATGCAGTCAGCACAGAGCACCCTGAACTGTCTTCTTTACCTTGCCCTTGCCCCGAGCCACAATGGTGGCACATGGGAGGTGAATCCATACAGTATTTGCAGAAGTGTAAAGAAAACTACCATGGTGAACTGCTGTACACAAATAGCTTATTGTTTGATGACACCACTAAGGTTTTGGTTCCAGGTTTTGGGGCCCCTAAGCAAGGTGATTTCCAGTGCCCCCTCAATCATGTGCATACTCTCATGCGCTCTCCTAGAAGAGGGGGAAGTGTGCAACTCCTTTGAGTTCTTTTATGCCCCAGATAGGAGTGTGAACAAGCCACACTCTATACCCTCCCTCCTTTCAAGCAGGGAATGGGAGAATGATCCACAGTCCCTGCAACATCATGACTGGGAGAATATAAATGTTCTGACAGAACTATTAGCACAAGAAAATTAGTAGCAAAGTGCTACAAGCCAGATCTAGGTGCACTAAGCAAAATAAATAAAAGGAGATTGACTAACTAGGTACTTATAACCCATGACATATCTGATTTTTGTTAGTTGAGGGGGGGGGCTATGCACACATCTTTAGCCTCATTCCCTCCTGTCATCCTTCATAGCCAACGCACACAGGAGAGACTCACCAACAGCCTCTTCCAATGACTGTGCAAAACAAAGGAACAGGTCCCCCATTCAGAGCCTACCCATGTGGGCTCCCAGGGCCTTAGCCAGAACATGGACCCTTCAACCAAGAGGTGTTAACACAGCGTGTTTTCCCTGTCAGTTGCAACTGATGCTCAGTATCCAGGGGAAAGCATCCTTCCTACATTCTCCTAGTAAGAGATAACAGTGTGCCCTTCCCTCACCATAACTGTCACAGCCTCTTTTGCCTCTCTGCCTCTCATCTATCACATGAAGAAGAGACATTCAGAGGAGGGGAAAATGGTGGTGGGAGCAGCAGCAGTGTCTCACAGCAACTCCCTTATACCTCCTACAAACTGTGCTCTTTTTAGAAGCTGGAGTTTGTTTGGGCTGTCGGATTGTTTTGGGGAGCTTCTGAAGCTGCCAGGAGAAATATTTATCTGTTGGAACAATAACAGAAACCTTCCTCCTTCTCTACAGATATATTCCAAACTGCAATCTTCAGTTAACCTCTTCTACCTCCACCTGATATTCGCTTTAAAGGATAAGACACCTCAACAAGAGGGGGAAGGTACTGTTTAATTTTAACCTTTTAAATCAGTTAAAATTATCTTTGAAAGTTTTAAGGAATATTAGCAGCTGAAGACTTAGTAATGGGAAAAGGTAAGAGATAGAAAACGCTAGTCCACCCCCAGCCTGTAAACAAACTAGAATGGATGATCTCCTCATTTCTAAAGATAATTCTCTGTTTGGAATTCCAACTTCAAACCAATTTACTGTGCTGAGAGAGCCTGGGAATTGTTCAACACAGAGAAGGAGATAAAGAAGAGCGGGGAGAGGTTACTTTAAAGCTACAAGGAAGAGACCCAGAGGATAAAGACAGTGCTGCTGCTGATATTTTAAGTGACCTCTCCTATTTGACTGCCAAAACAGTTAATTTATTACTTGAAAAAAATCAGCCATTTGAACGCTAAGATAGACAAAACGCTCCAGCACTTAATAATGAAAGACAGTATTTGCAATCAGGGTGCTTTTAGGAATAACAACACACTCAACTCCGTAAATGAATATAAACAGACCCAAACTAGAGGAGAAGGAGGAAACAAAAGTGTTAATTTGCAGCAACACCAGAAGGGAGAACGCACATCCTTTCAACTTAAATTGCAATCTCATAAAGTTTGCCTCATGATCTGCAATTACAGGGGCCAGGCCCCTGTCTGGAAATAGAAACATCAGGCACTACACCATCTAAGTACCCTCCTCAACATGAGACCACCTTCTGGAGAGCTAACTCATGTGGAGTCACTTTATAGTTTGAATCAAACAAAGAGAATCCTGCTATCATTTGAAAGCTCAAGAATTCCTACTCTATTACTCTGTTGTAATTTTTTCCTGCACACTAAAGGAATTTTTCCTGCTCATGTTTTCAATAACCTAGTTGCATTGCCTTTATTGAAAAATCAACTAAACTCTAAAAAGGCAAGGGCAAAAGATAGACTACCTGAGGACTGCGTACCCAAAGATTCCCATCAAGATTTAATACAATGGAATGACCTGCCTACTCAATCTACACAGGACTTAGAAAATTTTGTTCTAGACAATTCAATTGAAGAGAACATATTAAACTCCTTCTCAGACCTTCCCCTTATGGGCCCAGCAAAAATCACTTACAGACTGGAACAACTGCGACTTAAAGTATTAAACATTAATAAAGATACACAACTACAAGCAGAAGGAGCCTTTTTAAGGAAAAATGATTCTATGGCCCACAAGTTACAGCAAAACTCCTCTTCAATGTTGATCCCAATTTCAAGTAATAGGAAGCAAGATGACCAAATCATCAATCGCTCACAGGAGAACGTCATGCATCATTCAACTACTAGGAATGAACAAACCATCAATCGTCCACAGGAGAACATCATGCAGCATTCAGCTATTAGGAGTGAACAAACTGTAATTACTCATCTCCCTAAAAATGGATGTATAATTTATGATACAAAGGGTGATTTAGAGACGATTTCAAAAATGGACTGACAATCAAAGCGTAAAGGGTCACCCAATGATGCCAATATCCTCTCTTGGAATGTAGCAGGTTGGTCTAGGTGCCAATCCCATTCTCCAGATATTCCTTTCTTTCAACAAAATTTTGATGTAATTATGCTCCAAGAAACCTGGACCACAGTGGCCCCAGAATTAGATGGCTACCATACATATGCTGTAAAGGTTGTCCCAGGCCAGGGCCCAGGTAGACTTAAAGGGGGTTTGGGCATTCTTATTGCTACATCTTTAAAAGTAAATTGTATGGAGTTAGGTCCTCTGGAGCATTTAGCAATGGCTGTCATTCTTACATGGATCAAGGGCAGCCTTTTCCTTATAAATTCCCATCTTCCACCTACTAGTAAAAAAAGCTGAGACAGAAAATAACTGGTGGTTGTTTGAACAATATATTAGAGCACTTATTACTGATCATCCAAGGGCTAATGTTTTGGTGGCAGATGATTCGAATGCTCATTTAGGGCCCGATAACCCCTCCCTGGCTCATAAACTTGAGATAATTTTGGACGATCTAGAGGAGGCCCCTGAACTCTCTTACCAACCACGGAGATTCAAAGACCAAAAGTCTAATTATGCAGGGCCCTGTCTAATGAGATTCATGATTAGATTAAGCTAATATGTTTTAAATGGTTCTGTCAGTGACAACATTCCAGGTGATTTCACATTTATGGCAGGAACAAAAACCAGTACAGTGGACTACATGATGGTGGACAGAGCTTTACTATCTCAGGTGAATAGCTTCCAAATTCTCCCCTACTTAGAGGGTGACCATTTTCCTCCATCTTTACAAGTCTATTTAGATATTAAGACAATGCAATCTATATACCCTATAAATATCCTGCCACTGGAATGTCAAGGGTGTCGAGTCAAATGGTCCTCAAAGTTAGAGCTAAAAGTAAAGGAGATTCTAACAGCTGAGAAATTACAACTGATATGTGAAGCCTTCAAGGACCCCTTAAATATTGAAAATCCTTTAAAAATATATGAGGAGCTGATACAAACACTAAGAACAGTTTTGGTAGGCAGCTCAGAGGGAAAACCTCCCAAAAATCAATGCCCTTTCTGAACCTTGGTCTGAAAGTTGCAAAAGTGCAAAAAAAAAAAAAAAAAAAAGCTCTAGTACACACATACAAGCTAGCAGTAAGATCTGATGAAATGTCTCGACAGGAGACATATTGTGTTCTTTCAGTACAAAAAAAAGGAATATAAATTATTGGTGGCATATCGGAAGAAAGAATACACAAGGAAACTGTGGGATAATCTAATTGAAGCAGCTAAGAATAAAAATCCATCCCGGTTCTGGAGCTTAGTGTTGAATCATATTTTTACAGCAGCTTCACCCTTGGCTGCTTGTATTCCCCCTGATAAGTGGACAATTTTTATTTTTTTTACAAAATTGTATAAAGATCCAACACACTCCCCTCCTGCATTAACAATAGAAAATCTGACTAGCTGGCCACCAGTATCTGCTGAGGAAATTAAAGTGCGTATCAGCCAGCTAAAGAATGCCAAAGCTCCAGGTATTGACGGAATTACCCCAGAACTACTCAAAGCAAATAAGGATTGGTGGGCAACCTATTTAGCCTCCTTATTCACTTTCATTGATGATTGGGGTATGGCCATAGTAGTCCTTTTTTATAAGAAAGAAAAGAAAGTGGTCCCATCAAATTATAGACCAATCAGCTTATTAAGTTCTGTAAGTCAGCTTTATGCAAAACATCCTGGAAAAACTCTTAGGTTGGCTAGAACGGGAGGGCATCATTGTAGAAGAACAGGAAGGTTTTAGAGTGGGTAGTTCAATATTGGACTATTGTTTAATGTTGCAACATCTTGAGGAGAAATACAACACCGGGGCCCAAATATCACTTTATGCAGCGTTCATAGATTTAAAAGCAGCCTTCGACACAGTCTCCAGAAACAGATTATAGCAAAAGTTAAGAGGCCTCTTCTGTTGACAGACGCTTGCTGTTTTTCATCAGAGCTTGTTATGAGCAAACTACCCTTAGAGTACGATGCAGTCAAAACGGGCATCTGACAGATGCCATCTTTAAGGGTGTTAGACAGGGATGTCTCTTAGCCCCTTTCTTGTTTATATTCTATATCAACAACCTTATAAGTTTTATGAATGATTTAGATCTCCACCCTCTCAAATTAGTACATCAGCACATTCATGCAGTTGATGCCATATTACTTTCCAGAACTCCCATAGGACTGAAACGAGCCTTAAAAAAATTCTTCCTCTGTTGCGACATCGAACAACTTACCATCAATTATGATAAAACTAAGATTCTGGCCTTTGGGAAAAAACCAAAGATCAGTTGATAGGGATTGCAGAAGAATAAATTAGAACAAGTTGCCAGCTTTAAATATCTGGGCATAGTCTTTCAAGCTTCTAGTTCTAGAGCAGCCCATAGCAGATAACGCTGCAGATGCAGGAGAGAAAACTGAAAATAGCATTCTGAAATTGTATCGATCCCAAGGGAGCCATTATATACCAGCCGCCCTTAAATTATTTAAAGTCATTGGTTCAGATATTATATAGAACATTCCTTGGACCACCATCTTCCTCTCCACTTGAGAGAGTGCAGTCTAGATTCCTGAGAGCTATACTGCATGTGCCCAAATGTGTGTCAAACTCCTGGATTAGATTCGAGACAGGGATGTTAAAAGTTGAGGCTAGGATATGCATCCTTTCAATCTTCAAATGGCTGGTAGGAAACACAAACTCACAAGGCCTGCTCTCTTTAATGTTGCAAGACCAATTCCATTCCAGTTAGCAAAAGGCGGTCTTGAAATCCATTGAAAAATTAGATTTATCTCCCCAATCCCTTTTGGATCTTGGGACAGATGAGGCAAAATCACTTATCAAGCCAAGAGTGACAGATACTGAAAGACAAAGGGACCTTTCAAGCTCTCCAGAGTTCATTTCCTCAGAAAAAAATAGATATATTGCAGCCCCAGCTGCTTATCTATACTTTCTGGAGTCTAACAACACCAGAAGGGCATTCACACTGGCCAGAGGTTTAAAGCAATCCCTTACTCCTTAAGGCTCTGCTCCTGCTCCATGGATGTAATTGATTCTTTAGAACATTTTTAACTGTCCTAATTATACAAAGGTTCAATCAGAAAGTATTAGTCCTCTGTCAGAAAGCTTCCCTGGAAGATCAAATAAAACCAAGCTTGATTATCTTTTGTTGGATAGAAATCACCAAACTACCTGCCAGGTGTCTAAATTCTGTGCTCAGGTTAAAAAGCATCAGAAATCCCATATGGCATCATGATTTTATAGTTACTTGGTATTTTTTATGTAGCTAAGATTTAATTTTATCTATTTTTATCACCTTTGAAAATTTTAATCATATTGTACTGCTGGTCGCTAATTGATTGACAGTAGAAAAGAGCAAGAGTCCAATAGCTAGAATGGGAAAGTAGGATGATTTCAGATCACTCCACATTCCAATAAATAGGGCAGACTGTGAATAAAACTTCTCTATCTATCTACTCCCATTCTAGCTGTATCTGAAGAAGTGAGCAGTGACTCACGAAAGCTCATACTCTGGCACATATTTTGTTAGTCTTTAAGGTGCTACTGGACTTACTCTTTTCTAATGCTACAGACAGACTAACACGGCTACCCATCTTGATCTAGCCATCACACAGTTATTTAACTGATGGTGCAGGTTCAAAAAGAATGAACAGCAAGTGATTCTGTGCTTCTCAGAAGCACAGGTAACATAAATCCAGGTAACATTAAGATAACCTGATCAGGAGCTTGCCTTACAAATGAGTGAGGGAGTTCAAATGAAGTATGTTTACCTGGTAAGTATGGGAGTATGTTCATGGGAAAGTATAATAAAGAAAGTAGCAAGAGGTTATTGAGCTAGAAACATGTTCATACAAAGAACAAGGCGAGAAAACTGTTAACTGAATGCTTGAATCAAATTGGACATTCACATCACGGAGACAACTATGCTGCTTTGTGATGCCCTAAGTCACATACGAAGCCATTGTACAGTACCCAACATTCATCAAATTTACCAACAACTAGTCTGTCACCACCTGTTTATCTAATATAACCACTCTGTATGACTGGTATTCAAAAAGCCATGAAATGTGGACAACACCTCAACAGCCTTGCTGGCTAGGCAAGGTATAAATCCAAATAAATGAAAATAATAAAAAACATGGTGAATATGTCAAATAGCAGAGAAAAAATACCCCCCCCCTGCACTGGAGAAGGCTGCCTGGAGAAGAGACCCCCAGCTGCCCCCTGAAACCCCAAAGTCTGAGCTTTTGGGGACAGGTGGGCTGGCTCTGGCAGCTGGAAGGGAGAAGAGCAATGTGGTTCCTCCCAGACTCTCTCTGTGGCCGTGACCTTGGAGCCTCCCTCTGTGATCCAGCAGCCTAGAGGCCACCCTGGCCACTCATCTGTGCAGGGCCCCTGCACCCCCACCAGCTGGGATCTCCTTCCCACTCAGCCTCTTCCCACTTGGCCTGGGGGCAGACCTGGAGAGAATCAGTGATGCTGCTGCAGGGAGTGGGGAGCAGCAAATAGATGGGGGGGGGGCTCTTGGTGTGTGCTGAGGATGCTGGGCATGTCAGTGAGAGGGACAGCCCACTGTGTCTGGCGGCTGACTGCTGACAGGGGCTCCTGGTCTTCCCCCCACTGGTGGACCTCCTGATGGCACCTGGTTATTTGTGGCCACTGTGTGACACAGAGTGTTGGACTGGATGAGCCATTGGGCTGCTCTAACATTGGCTTCTCTTATGTTCTTAACCCACACACCTATTTTTCCACTTTGCCTACTTTAAGCATACTGGTATGGGACATGACTTTATTTTCTGACTACACTACCAGCAATATAACAAAAAAATTGGTCACATCAGCTCCATAAATTCAAATTCTTAAGAAGGACATCTAAAATGAGAGTAGCTAAAACCTCACTTTACAAAGGCATAGCTAAGCAGTACACACACACCTTAATTTTGTTGTGGTTACTGGACTAAGAATTTATAGACCAATATTTCTGCCTTTTATGGCCTCACAGACTTAAAAGTGTCCAACCTGACAATCTCTCTTTTACATCTGAAAACTGAAACATAAATTGCTTGCTACACAACTTGCTCCTCAAATTAAAGGGAACTGTAGAAGAATTTTTTAAAAATCAAGTTTACTTAAGACTGGGCCATTTCATGGGGTGGGCCACTGAAGAAAGGAAAATATTTAATAAACAATTAATAAATGTCCCAGTACTCCTCTCCATGCAATATTCTTCTCAGGGATCAACATATATAAAACTGTTTCAGTTCAATGGGGAAAATTTCAACGTAATTCAAAATAAATGGTAAACTTTCAGAACTAACAACATTTACTTACATGTGAATCAAACTATTGCTAATAAGACTTATTATGTCCAAGTAACTACATCTAGGATTGCAACTATAGTGGAGAATTGTCAGAAAGTCAGCACAGAGTACTAACATATTTTGGAAAATCCCATTATTTTTGAGAGCTATTTTTAGATTATGCTCAAGTGCTGATGTCTCAAAACACTGCAGTAAACAACATACCTGCTCTTTGTACTTTTTAAATTAAGACCTCTCCATTTCATCTGCTGAATACAAGAAAACACACAATAAGGACACAGATTCCTTTACATGTGATAACGACTGGAAGATGTATAATTGGTTGTCTCACTTATACACAATTGTATCACAGTACTATTGGTTGTGAACTCACATTCTATAACTTGCCAGTGGAATAATAAACAGATGAATACTTGAATTTGTAAAACAGCTACAACAATTCTGAAATACAGGTTGCTTACCTGTAATTGGAGATCTTCGAGTGGTCATCTGTGCATTCACACCTCTGGGATAATATGCGCCTGCGCCGATCCCGATCGGTAACTTCAAAGCCAACGGATTTTCGCACCAACTCCCCAGTCGTGCGCCGGCTCCACTGCGCATGACCGGGGAGGGGCACGAGGATCCCGCCAGTTCCTTCTGACCGCTGCAAGCAGCCTCCAAGAAAGTACAAGGGAGACCGAAAGCAGAGGGGAAGGAGGGCGGGTGGTGTGAAGGCACAGATGACCACTCAAAGATCTCCAATTACAGGTAAGCAACCTGTATATCTTCTTCGTGGTCTCTGTGCATCACACCTCTGGGAGAATAGCGAGCAATAATTACACCACATACCTGGAGGTGGGTGCTGAAGGTCTCACATCTGAGCTGTCTGCAGAACTGCACGGCCCACCGCCGACCGCTGATGGGTACGGATGTCCAAAGCGTAGTGCCTCACGAACGTGTGAGGAGACGTCCATGTAGCAGCATTGCAGATATCTCCCAGGGGGATGCCCTTGAGAAAAGCTGTCGAGGCAGCCATTGCCCGAGTAGAGTGAGCCCGCAGGGACGCCGGTAATGGCCGCTTGGCCAGGAGGTAGGCGAGTTTTATTGTCTCAACAATCCATTTAGACAGTCTCTGAGACGACGGCTTCTGTCCCTGCCTGGGAAGGGCATGAGCGATAAAGAGAGCTGGAGACTTGCGAAAGGACTTAGTCCGATCCAAGTAAAATGACAGGGCCCTCTTAACGTCTAGAGAATGCAGGCAACGTTGTGTCTGGTCCTTGGGTTCAGGATAAAACACTGGCAGGGTGATGTCCGCTTTAATGTGGAAGTCCGAAACTATCTTTGGCAAGAAAGTAATATCAGGAGTCAGGGTCACTGTGTCCTGATGAAAAGTAAGGTATGGCGGGTCACATCGAAGAGCCGACAGCTCACTCACCCGTCACACCGAAGTGAAAGCCACAAGAAACGCTACTTTCCATGAAAGAAGCTGCAGGCTACAAGAAGCCATAAGCTCAAATGGTTTGCCCATTAGCTTGTGCAGCACGAGAGGCAGGTCCCATGCAGGAACAGGGGTTTTAACTGTTGGGAAGAGACGGCACATTCCCTTCAGGAATTGTTTCGTAGTGGGATGAGAGAAAACGGAATAGCCATCTATCGTTGGATGGTTAACCGAAACAGCTGAAAGGTAGACACGAAGGGATGCGTGGCACAATCCTCTGTCCTTACAAGACAAGAGGAACCCAAAGATGTCATTTAGTGTAGATGGAATGGAAGGTCATCCTATTGAAGCAAGGAAAGACAGGAACTTATTCCATTTTGCCTCGTAGGAACGACGGGTAGATGGCTTACGGACATTGAGGAGGACATCCGCTATGCGAGGGTCTGTTTCGGAGGACGAATTAGCCAAGCTGTCAACTTCAGTCTGGGTATGTCGTGATGCAGCACCAGACCCTTGTACATCCATAGGAGGTCTGGGTTCATCGGAAGGTGAGTGTACAACCCGTCGGAGAGACGAAGGAGGGTGGGGAACCACGGTTGTCTCGGCCACCAGGGTGTGATCAGGATTGCTAGTGGTTGTTCCGCAAGTAGCTTCTGTACTACCCTCAGTATCAGTGGGATTGGAGGGAACAGGTAAATGTGTAATCCCGACCAGGAGAGGAGAAGACCATCCCCCAAGGATGTCGGGTCTGTACCTGCCCTGGAGCAGAAGAGGGAACATTTCTTGTTGTCTCTGGAAGCAAAGACATCCACAGAAGGCTGACCCCAGAGACTGAAGATTGGGGTCAAGTATAGTGGGTTGAGTTCCCAATTGTGTAGGGATGCACCCCCTCTGCTCAGGAAGTCTGCTTGCGTGTTGAGCTGAACGGGAAGATGATTCGCTATCAGATAGATATCCAGCAATTGGCATTCCATCCAGAGTTTTATTGCTAATCGGCAAAGACTGCGGGAAACCGTACCACCCTGTCTGTTGATGTAGTACATCGTGGTGGTGTTGTCTGTGAAGATAGCCACCGTCTTTTCCAACAGAAGGTGTTGAAAGGACCGGATTGCGTAGCGGACCGCTAGTAGCTCCAAAAAGTTGATGTGATTGGAGGCTACTGATGGATCCCACTTGTCGCCTACGCATAGATCGCCTAGGTGGGCTCCCCAGCCCCATAGGGATGCGTCCGTGGTAATAGTGACTGATGGGGGAGGGTGGCGAAAGGGGGCGCCCGTCTGGAGATTCTGTGGCACCTGCCACCACTCCAGGGCTTGAACCACCGAGTCCGAGAGGTGGAATCTTTTGGACAGAGGGTGTAGGCTTGGCCGGAACCGACGGAGGAACCACAGCTGCAAGGGTCTCATGCGTAGCCGTGCGAATGGAATGACCATGGTGGTCGCCGCCATGAGACCCAGGAGTCGCAGTATCTGACGAGCTGTCGCCTCCCGGTTCCTTCTGAGATTTCTGAGGAGGGAAACGATGTCCGAGGCCCTGCTGGGAGGCAGGAATGCCCTGCACTGTAGGGAGTCAAGAATAGCTCCGATGAATTGCACCCGTCTGGTGGGGGTGAGCATGGACTTTTTTGTATTTACTGTCAACCCCAGAGTCTCCAGAGTGTGGAGTGTCAGGGAGACGTGGTCTTGCAGGTCTGACGCTGAGGATGCGATCAGAAGCCAGTCATCCAGGTAGGGGTATAGGTGGATGCCCTGCAGGCGGAGGTGGGCCGCTACTGTTGCCATTAGTTTTGTGAAGACACGGGGTGTCGTCGAGAGACCGAATGGGAGTGCCTTGTACTGGAAGTGACGTGGACTGATCGCAAAGCGTAGGAAGGGTCTGTGGGAAGGATGAATGGTCACGTGGAAGTATGCATCCTTCAGGTCCTGCGTCACCATCCAGGAACCCGATTCCAGCAAAGGTAGAATGATCTGGAGGGTGGTCATTCGGAACTTTTTGTACGTTATGAATGCGTTGAGGTTCCGAAGATCCAGGATGGGTCGAAGGCCCCCGTCTCTCTTTGGCACTGTAAAGTAGCGGGAATAGAATCCCTGTTGAAAATGTTGGGTCACTACTGGTTCTATTGCATCCTTGCTCAGTAGAGTCTCGACCTCGGATGTTAAGAGTGTCGGATGGAAGAGTGACCACGAAGTAGTGTCTCGTTGGTATCTCGAAGAATTCTATTCTGTACCCCTCGGATATGACCGAGAGTGCCCATTTGTCTGAAGTGATGCGCTGCCATGCTGTCAGGAAGGGTGATAGACGGGTGGAGATGTCAGAGCGGGTGTGGGAGTCAAAAGCTCTGTTTGTTCGGTTTGGGGGGTTTCGCCTTAGATGCCGGAGCGGTAGGGAAGCGAGGCTTGTTATTGTAAGGTTTATGTTGGTAGGTAGATGGCGACGACCTCTGCCATTGGGGTTCAGAGGGAGGCCTCTGTGGCTGTTTCTTGGACCAAGATCTCTGCCATGTTCTCTGTTTTTGCTGCTTAGGTTGAGATACTCCCAGATCACGGGAAGTCTTCATACTCTTATCAAGCTCGTGAAGCACTGTGTCCGTTGTTGAGCTGAAGAGACTGTCTCCTTCAAATGGAAGATCTTCCACCAAGGTCTTGGTGTCCTGAGGAAGAGAGGTGGATCTCAACCTGGCATGGCGTCTGATGGACACTGCTGAAGTGAGCGTCTTGGAGGTTACTTCTGCCGAATGTTTAGAGGCCGAGAGTTGGAGCTTGGCCAATGACATACCTTCCTTTTGGATCTTTCTGGCGTTGTGCAGCTTGTCCTCTGGGAGATGGGCGATGAGTACAGTCATCTGCTCCCAGAGCGAATACTGGTACCTGCTCATGCAGGCGGTGTAATTTGCAATCTTTAGGCCCAGTGCGCCCGCTGAATAAATATGTCTTCCAAAGGAATCTATTCTGCGTCCTTCTTTGTCCAATGGGGAGGAGTGACCACTACGACCCTTGGTGGAGGGTGTCACAACCACAGAATTGGGTTTGGGATGGACGAACAAAAATTCTGCCCCAGGCTCCTGGATCCTATACATGTGATCTAGGCGTTTGCTGGAGATGGGGGTGGATGAGGGATGAGGCCAGGATTCTTTGGCCGTAGTCATCAGGACCGATATGAGTGGGAGGGCCACCGGTGTGGACGTATCCATCTGTACTATGTCGAAGATGGAGTCCGTGGCTGTTGGAGTCGGTTGGGCCGTAGCCAAGGCCAGTGAATGTGCCATCCTCTTGATCAATTCCCCGTAGGGTTTCACGTCCTCGGACGGGGAGATTGGGAGGTTTTCGGTGACCTGCGTGTCCGGAGATGGGTGCGGGAGTGATTCGTCTCCTGACACGGAAGATGCCGGGGACCCCGGTGCCGAGTGCTCAGATGGCGTGAGAGGGGTCGGGCTTTACAGGTCTTGAGTTGTCGGCAACGGACAAGGATCGACGTCGGGCGTCCGTTTCGGAGGTGCTGATGTAGGTGTCGGTACTGATGCAGGCTCTCGGTACCGAGATACTCTGGAAGAGGTGGATTGTCAATCCCATTCGGTGGGGTACCACTGGGGCGGAGGTGGGTAGGAGCCGTAGAGGTACCTCCATTGCTGGATGTCCCACGGCACCGGTGGAGCCGGGGAGCGGTAGTCCTTATCCCCTCTCGGTGCCGATGGTGGCTTCGCCTCAACGTCGGGGGTATCCCGAGGGACCTGTGTGAGGTCTATGTCGAGGTCGGAGTCCGTCAAGGTGATCGGTCGCGGCATCGGGGAGATCGATCTACCCCTGGGTCGCTCGCGATCTATCGGGTCAAGCTGGCCGAGCCCGGGATGGGCTGAGTTGAGCGCCCCGCACGTTGACGAAGCACTCGAGGACTTCTTGTGCTTCAGCTTGCCCTTCTCCTCCTTGCCCTCCCTACGCTTTTTTGCAGGAGTATCGGGCAAGGGGAGTGACCTCTTCGGTGCCGGTCTGTTGGTACCGATGCTTCGGGATGGAGACGGCGTCGGTCCCGTCAGTGAAGAGGCCGGAACTTCGGAGGAAGACATCTTCGGAGACAAGGCAGACTCGAGGAGAGCAACCCGGAGTCTCGCTGCTCGGTTCTTACGAGTCTGTTTCGAGAAAGCCGCGCAGCTAGCGCAGGAATCGACTCGGTGGGACTCACCCAGACAAAGAAGACACAGGGAGTGTTTGTCCGGTGGGGCTATCTTACTGCCGCACTGCAGGCACCTCTTAAAGAACCCCCACCGCTGGGCCATAGGCCGAACGATGAGATGAAGGGAAATTCAAGAATCAAGTCCAGTAGACAATCCGAGTTCAAAAGGAGGAGAGAAATCAGTCCGAAGGCTTTTTCCAAGTTTGGAGAAGTAAACTACCGACCGGAGCAAGAGAGAAAGGATCCTCACGACGCGGCAGTCGGAAGAGAACTGGCGGGATCCTTGTGCCCCTCCCCGGTCATGCGCAGTGGAGCCGGCGCGCGACTGGGGAGTTGGCGCGAAAATCCGTTGGCTTTGAAGTTACCGATCGGGATCAGCGCAGGCGCATATTATCCCAGAGGTGTGATGCACAGAGACCACGAAGAAGATTTACCTTAACCTAGAGAATCCTTACCTATTCTGCAGAGCAGAAACTACTGAAATAGACAGATACGCTGTCTTTGAGTAATAAACCGGATCCAGGTTTTTTTGGTGTGTATTATTCAACAAAAAGTGTTAGAAAGATGCGTATCTGGGAGAACTTGTAGTTAGAGCCAGGCAATGAAGGTTCAGAGATGGTGGAGAACAATACACAATTGCATTTCACTATCCCGAGATCTCTTGACTGAGTCCACACAAAAGCACTCAGGAACAATTTCCTGAATAGATGCCAGGTAGGGCTGCCAAGTCAGCCCGGGCGGCAGGGGATCCCCCGCTATAGGGGTTCCCAATCCGCCGGCCGGCATTCGGCCGGCGGGGGGAACCCCGCCCCAGAAATCATCTGGTGTGGACAACTTCCCCTGTGTAATGACGTCACCCAGAGGTAACGTCAGTACGTCGCCATGGCGCGCGCGCAAAGTGCGTGCGCCAGAAGAGCTCCTGGGGGGAGAACAACTCCCCCCCAACGGTAAGTCGTCGACACTTGGCAGCCCTAATGCCAGGTCCATTTGCCATATAATTGAAATGTTAGTCTGAATTAGATTATCCTTTTCCTTTCCTTCTTCCTGCACACAATGGAGACAGATACTGTGTGTCCCTGCCCCAGTCACTGATAACCAGTCCTGCCCCTGAAATCTCTAGACACCCAAGAGAGGGAGCAAAATAGCAGAACTGCAGTAAATCCATCCATCAAATGCAGGATGGTTCTAGCTTCACTGGGCCCTCAAACTGACTTGGGCCCCGGGAATTTTTTACCCCAGATTTCCCCCCCCCCAGTGACCCTGAGTCTGCTTTTGTTGCTGAGATTCAAGGTGAGTTAACAGAATAAAGGCAAAATAGACCATGTGAACAACAAACTGCTTAAAGCAAGGTATATCTACAAATAGTGCAGAAAGTGGAATTGCAAAGAAGACAATGCAGGAAAAGTAGAAAAATACCTAGAATAATCATTGCAATAGACTAAATCCTGCTCCATTACAAAAGGCACCCTCCTGATTTTGCAACACTTCTAATCCGTTCATAAAAAATGCCCTCCCAAACATTACTGTTTTGCACATTCTGCAGAATGACAGACGTGTGGGGCCTTCCTCACCTCCTCAGGCAGGCCATTCCACAAGGTGGGAGCCCAACACAGAGCATGTGTGAGAAAGAGCACATTTAACACATTTATTCACAAAAGGAAAGATGTAATATTTTGCAACAGAAGGATTTTCCCAATGGTTAGTTCACATACTAGTGTTCCTCATTCAAAATGCTGGCCACCTGGCTATCATTTCAATCACTGTTCTCAACTAGATGCTCAGAATTGCTCCTGTATAGTCCTTTTGTACAGATGCACTCTTTGCCTGGGGAACTGAAAGACCATGGGCATTTGCTGCCTCTCTAATTACAGGCTGGTTAGCAAGTATATTATCCTTTTAACGGGGGGTGGTGGTGGTGGTTACATGAAGCCAGAGTTATTAAAACAAAGAGTTTTTCTACAGGATCCTGCCTAATGTTTTTGGTTCCCTCCCCCCCTATATCTGGCTTGAAGGAGAAACAAAGGGTAAAACCAGAACAAAATTTCATTTCGCCTTAAATCTGTCTTATGTGTTTTTGACGAGAGTTTGACAAAGTGTGCAAAATTGGATTTCTCACCTTAGTGTTAGCTGAACATCTATATCCTGGACGCAGACCAGCAAAGTTATTCCTCACAGGATCTGATGCCTATTTAAAACAAGGACCGGGGTTTTTTTTAAAGAGAAACAACCAGAGACCCAAAGGGCAAGGTGGAAAAATTTAACTTGATGTCAATTAAATCAAGCTGTGCTGCTTTCTCATTTAGTTTATGCAGACATTCTGCACAGCAAGATTCTCTGGAGAATAAACCTTGTGAGCGTGAAGAATCAAATTCTGAACAGAGGATTAGGACTCTAAGTTGAAATGACAGTCATTCAAATCTGAGATACATGAAAAATAAAAAATAAAAAGATAGTAATTCCTCAGAGGTATAACAGCCTCTGCAGCTCTACCCAACAGTGTAGCTAAAATTGAGAACCTTTTTGCCAGGTGAAATATGCAAGCAATTACTTCTTTTACTTCAAAAGGACATTGATGGAAACTCAAAGATTCCCCCCCCCCCCCAAATGCAATTTCAAACCTGAATTGATCTGCCTTGCGATATGAAATAAAAACTCTTCCCTCTACTGCTTCTCCACTAATTGCTTCATTGCTGATATTGTAACTTTCAAAGACCTGTATTTGCATACTTTTCATATTGAATTATCACAAAAGTGAAAACACAAGATGCACTGAGAGTCAAATGCATTAAATCCTTGCAGTTTCGTGGTTGGAAATATTTTACTCATCTCTAAAGCTCTAAGTGCAGAATACGATAGTTCAGGGAATAAAGTAAAATTCTCCTTGTTTTTCCTTGAGAATAGTTAAATGTTTCTCTACTTCACTAGGTATTTTGGGAAAATCAGATTCACAACAACATGTGTTGCAGTGTTGAAAAGAAACAGCAGCACCCTTCCAGTGCAATTAATTTGAAGATCTGAAGTTTCACATTAAGAAATAATCTGAAGCAACATTGGATCACTGGATCACTGCAATGGATCACTGCCCTGATGTGGTGAGGGGGCTTGCGTGGTTCAATGAAGCTGTGGGCTATGATGTGTAGGGCTACCCAGGACAGGCCGCAGCAGAGAACTCAGACAAAACATGATCCACTGGAGAAGGAAATGGCAACCCACTCCAGTATCTTTGCCAAGAAAACCCCATGGACATTAACAAAAGGCTAAAAGATATGATGCCAGAAGATGAGCCCCTCAGGGCAGAAGCTGTCCAATATGCTACTCGGGAAGAGCAGAGAGCAAGTACAAGTAACCCCAGAAACAGGGAAGCGGCTGGGCCAAAGCCGAAAGGACGCTCAGTTGTGAATGTGTCTTGATGAAAGGAAAGTCTGATGCTGCAAAGAACAATACTGCAAAGGAACCTGGAATGTAAGATCTATGAATCAAGGTAAGCTTGACGTGGTCAAAAATGAGATGGCAAGACTGAACATTGACATCTTGGGAATCAGTGAACTAAAGTGGACGGGAATGGGCAAATCTAACTCAGAAGACCATTATATCTACTATTGTGGCCAAGAATCCCATAGAAAAAATGGTGTCGCCTTTATAGTCAACAAGAGAGTGCGAAAGGCAGTAATGGGATACAATCTCAAAAATGACAGAATGATCTCGGTCCGAATCCAAGGCAAACCATTCAACATCACAGTAATCCAAGTCTATGCCCCAACCACTGGTGCAGAAGAGGCTGAGGTAGACCAGTTCTATGAAGACCTACAACACCTCCTAGAACTAACACGCAAAAAAGATTTCCTTATCATCATAGGGGACTGGAATGCTAAAGTAGGAAGTCAAAAGGTAACCGGAATAACGGACAAGTTTGGCCTTGGAGAACAAAATGAAGCCAGGCAAAGGCTAACAGAGTTTTGCCAAGAGAACACACTGGTCATAGTGAACACCCTATTCCAAAAATCTAAGAGGTGACTCTACACATGGACATCATCAGATGGGCAACACCGAAATCAGACTGATTATATCATTTGCAGTCAAAGATGGAGAAGCTCTATACAGTCAGTAAAAATAAGACCTGGAGCTGACTGTGTCTCAGATCATGAGCTCCTCATTGCAAAATTTAGACTTAAAATGAAGAAAGTTGGGAAAACCACTAGGCCACTCAGGTTTGACCTAGATTACATCCCTTATGAATATACAGTGGAGGTGAAGAATAGGTTTTAGGGACTAGACAATTAGAATCGAATATGGAACAACTGATTGGTTTAGCACAGGAAAAGGAGTACGACAAGGAGAGCCAGTTTGGTGTAGTGATTAAGTGCGTGGACTCTAATCTGGGAGAACCGGGTTTGATTCCCCACTCCTCCACTTGCGCCTGCTGGATGACCTTGGGCAAGCCATAGCTCTATACTAGCTGTTCTCTCAAGGACAGTTGTCTCAGAGCTCTCTCAGCCCCACCTACCTCACAAGGTGTCTGTTGTGGGGAGGGGAAGGGAAAGAAGTTTGTAAACCACTCTGAGACTCCAAGTGAGTGAAGGGTGGGATATAAATCCAGTCTCTTCTCTTCTTCTTCTATATTGTCACCCTACTTATTTAATTTATATGCAAAGTACATCATGTGAAAAGCCAGCCTGGATTAATCACAAGTCGGAATTCAGATTGCTGGGGAAAAATCAACAACTTCAGATATGTCAAATCAGTCAATCCTAAAAGAAATCAATCCTGACTGTTCCCTGGAAGGCCAGATACTGAAGATGAAGCTCAAATACTTTCGCCACCAAATGAGAAGGGAGCGCTCACTGGAGAAGACCTTGATGCTGCGAAAGATTGAAGGTAAAAGAACGGGCCGCCAAAGAATGAGATGGCTAGACAGTGTGATTGATGCAATAAACATGAAATTAAACAAACTCCGGAGCACGATGGAAGACAGAAGGGCCTTGTAAACAATGTCCCCAAAGTAAACAGAATTTTTCTTTCTGTAAAGTGGGACATCACCACCACCAGGGTACTTTTTAACCCCAGGCAATGTAAAATATTGGAGTGAAAAAGTATCATGGAGTTTTACAAAGGAAAACTGATCTAGATTTCTCTGAAGGTTGGAACAGATAATGAGCTTTCACAAAAACATGTACTTCACCACAGACAAATATGTGCTATGTAAGGGTTGAAAAATAACCCACCCACAAACACCAACAATGTATTTAGTTACTATTTGAAATTACTATTTCCTTTCTCTAAGGGCAAGAACGAGTGCACTGAGGACACCTTGTGAGACAGCTCCTCCCCCCTCTCTTGGTGTTTCATGTTCTTGCCCGGCTTGTTCACGTTCCATCCCCCCCTGCCCTCACACCCCTTTCAGCAGGTGTGTGTGTATGGGTGTGTCCACCCTATGGGCATGTGCAGAGTGGAAAGAAGCTTTTCTTCCCAGAAGAATGCTCCTGGGCATGTGCAGAGTGGAAAGGGTTTGTTTCTGGTCTCCCCCCCCCCCCCCATAGCTAGCAATCCAAGTGTCCAGTGGTACCTTTAAGATCAAGGTTTATTCAGGTACAAGCTGAAATCAAGGAGGGCACCCAGAATTACAGCTGTTGTCCAGGTGACAGAGATCAGTTCCCCTGGATAAAAAGTCTGCTTTGGAGGGGTCAGTCTATGGCATCATACCCTACTGAGGTCACTTGCCTCCCCAAGCCTCACAGTGCCAAGGCTCCACCCCCAAATCTCCAAGAATTTCCCAACCTGGAGCTGGCAGCCCCACAAAGCTTGTAAAAAAAAGGAGATAGCAGTACAGAAACCCAAATAATCAATTGGATACTCTATTGAGCACACCAGAAAAGACTTTGGCCCCCCCACCCCAAAAAACCAAAAAGAGTTGTGCTCGTCACCCAGGGATCAAACTAGGAGTATTTCTGTTTCTACAGGCCGTTGTACGCGTTGCACCACAACGACGGTCGGAGAGAATAGGGCTTTGGTGGGGCAGTTGGAGAGGCACTTGCACGAAAGCACCCGGGCCGAGACTGGCACCCCACGCTCCAGAAGCGGGGGTCAGGGTTTGTTTTTTTTTTGGCCCCGCTGGCTGTCAGTGAACTGCCATAGACTGGGGTGACTGCACCAATATTACAGCGTTACTTCCGGCTAAGCCTTTTTGTTTAACTTGCATTGTTTTGGGTCTGAATGTTTTACTCCATACTCATAGGTCCCGGCCGGGAGATAGCATCGGGGACCTGACCCCCACCACTGGAATGCACACCTCGCTTCGCCTCGCTCACTTTGCTTTGCACATGCTCATTACTCATTCGCTTTTATCTCTAGCTTCCTAAGCTAACGACCTTGAAAGGAAGTGCCTCCTGTTATGTGTTACAAGAACCACAGGTGTTATGTATTCTATTTTCTTAATTTCTCTGGGAACTGTTCTCCCAAAATGTTCAACAGTATTTCTCCCTGAGAACTCATTTTGCTGCGCTTTCCTTGGGAACATTGGGCCAGTATAATTGGGCGCCAAGAATTCTCTGTATTGATTGGTAGAGGGTAGTTGGGCCATATTTCATATCCAGTATAATTATGATTGTGATTCAAAGCTTAGGCATTACTAACAGAAGTGTCTGACCAACATGATCTTTTCAACAAATAAAGGACTATCTGTTTAAGGAGACCTGTTGTGGACTATATCTATTCGGACAGTCTCACACTGGCTTGCCGAACAGACCCAGATCGCTCTAGAAGGCAAAATGTGCCTTCCCCCCCAGCACCCGGAAGGCGCCCTCTAACTTCTGAAGACAAAATGGAAAATGGGGCGCACGCTGCCCTCTGGAGTGAAAGGGCACCTTGCTGGAGCTGGGGGAGACGGCATGCGAGGGACACATGATGCCATTTCAAATTGTGATGGGGTGTTCCTCCCCCTTCTGATCTTCTCTCAAAGGGGCGGGGGGGGTCTGTCTTCTCTCCTTCGCTGCCGTGCTGCCAGAATCAACGCATGCTGCAGGCACCCCTTCCTCTTCTTGCTGAAAGGGGCATGGGTTGACTTGGAACAGAAGGCCAGCTCACCGCTCACCAGCAGTGGGCACCCTAGGCCGCTGTCGTCTGTCTAGTGGGCGGGCTGGCACTGACTTTTGGGTGTCTTGCCCGAAAAATAAATTTCCGCAGAACCATAGTGACTTGAGATAAGTAGACAAGAAATTTAACATCAAACTGAAAATTCAAAAATCAATTACGAAAGCTGAATGCGGCTCCACCCAGGATTCAGACTCGGAGCTTTGTTATTTCTAACTATGCTGGGGCAACAGAAAGTGGCACCGAGCACAGCAGGTTCTTGGTTAGACTAGAGTAGGAGAAATAAACCGCAGGGCTCCATGGGTCTGAAAAGAAATATAGTTGGAAGACGCCATTTAGTGACGGATAAGGTTACCTTAAAGGAGGCGGCAGAGTTGAAAACCTGGGTGAGGTTGGTTCGCAAGAGAAAAGGGGTCATTCCACTATCAGAAGATAGGTGTAGAATTGGCCTTACAGAATGCATAAAGAAGGTAAAGAACGTGTAAACACATTGTACCCAACAAATATAAAAATCATGTTAAATCATGTCAGGTTACACTGTATTTTACTGTAAATGTTCTAATATTTGACTTAAAATGGCTAGATATGAGTCTAGTAGTGATGTCTGAAGAAGGGAGCTTTGACTCTCAAAAGCTGATACCCCCAAAGTCTTATTGGTCTCTAAGGTGCTACTTATATCTGGTTGTTCTACTACAGACCAACATGGCTACCCTCTGAAATTAATTTGACTTAAAATTCTAAGTCATAATAAACAGTGACTGATAATGTCAATGTATAATTAGGAAAGAGAGCCTGACAATTTATATATTTAGTCACTAGATACACTGTAATTTTCATGTTAATTGTGGACAAAACTTTAAATACTGTCCCGGCTCCTCCCAGGACTCCTGGGCGGGCACTGACATGCCAGACGCCCCCCCCCCCCAATCACCAGCAATCGCTCCACCTCCCCCCCCCCCCGGGAAGCCACCTTACTCACCATCACGGCCCCGGCACTGACAGGAGGATGCAACGACGGCCAGGGCTAACAGGAGCAGCCAGCAGATGGTTGAAGGCGACAAGAAGGCGGCACGGCCCTGGCCCGACAGTAGAGCAGCGGCCGGACCCGGGGATGAGAGAGACAGCAGTGACGGGGCTGGGGAGAAGCCTCAGCCGCTGGGGAATGGGGCAGTGCAGCGGCAGGGCTGCAGGACGCAGCCCAAGCTGACGAGCTGCATCAGGAGGCAGTCAGGCCATACACATGGGCAGGTGTAGTGGTTAAGAGCACAAACTCTAATCTGGGAGAACTGGGTTTGATTTCCCACTCCTCCACATGCAGCTGCTGGTGTGACCTTGAGTCAGTCGTCAGTTCTTTCAGAGTTGTTCTCTCAAGGGCCATTCTTGAGAGCACTCTTGCAGCCTCACCTACCTCACAGGCTGTCTGTTGTGGGGAGGGGAAGGGATTGTAAGCAGCTCTGAGACTCCTTTGGGTAGTGAAGGGTATAAATCCAATCTCCTCTTCCTCCTCCAGCCAAATACAGATCTCTGAACTGTATTCAGCTGAATAAATATCCAACAAATACCAATAAGGTGTTTTCTAATATTCATTCAGCTTGGTATATTTTGAATGCACACCCCTAGTTACTGTTCCCTTCACTGGGTCTTATGTGGGAGGTATTCCCAGTGAACACTTTCCAGTGTAAAGGTGCAAAAACCAGTAAGTAAAGATCATTATTTCATTTAGTAGCTCTACATGTACTAGTCTTCTGCACAAATATAAATCACACAGAAAAAGATTAAAAAGTTAATATATTCTAGAAATTGATTTTTTCCCATCAGTATGACAGATGCCATTGGCTATTCTGTTTGATCAGTGTTTTCTACTTCAACATATTGCTTTATGTTTTCATTTACCAGTGTATGTTATTACTGTCAAACACCTGAGTTACTTTTAGTATCAAAACCCAAGTTGAAATACAGTTTATCTGTATGTTGTTAACCATTTTGTTTTAATTATGAATAGTAAATAATACCAAATATTTGTTTAATAAAGCATCATTGTTATAAAATAGTGGTTTTAAAGGAGAGGATTTTAGGATGATTTTTCTCATTTATCTATAAAGAAAATTTTATAGTCCAGATTTAAGACAACATCATCAATTGAAAATGGTAATATTTAGTATTTATTAATGTATAAGTTAAAAGTTCTGTGTGAAAAAGCACAGTAATTGCAACATCAGCAGGCATCCTGTAATATAATTACTTACATTTCAGATTGATTAATATATTGTGAAAGTAAAAGTCTTCCAAACAATTAGACTTGCATTCCAGAGCTACAAAAATAACTGCTAACAATTTCAGCAATGAAACTCATCTTGGAAATTTATTTTAAACTAGGAATAAGGCCCATTGTGGAAATAAATACAAAGGGCTCTAGAAAGAGGCTCTGGGCGGGTGCCCTGGCCTTGGGCACTCAGCATCAATTTGCTGTGGTGATTTCAGTAGCATATAATGACACAGAGTCCACTGTTTTCTCCAGGGGAACTGATCTCTGCCATCTAAAGAGCAGCTGTAATTCTGAGTGATCTCCAGACCGCACCTGAAAATTGGCAACAGTGGTTCCCCAGGAGGCAATGACTGGTTTGGAGGGTGGAGTCTATGGCATTGTACCTGTCTGAGCGCCCACCCCTCCTCAAACCTCACCCTTGCCAGGCTCCACCCCTCAAATCTCCAGGAATTTCCCAACTTGGAGCTGGCAACCCTAGTCAGGACTGGCCCCAATGAGTTCCCCACAAAGGCCTGGAAAGGGCTTCATTCCTTTGCCTTTTTACTGACAAAACCAAACTGGTTGCATAGCAACAACCACTGAGGGAAAAGTTAGTCCCACAGGAGCCAAGCAGGAGAAGTGTCAGCAGCAGCAGAACCTTTATTGGCATAGAAGAAGTGTCTTCATCAGGAGAGACAGCCATTTTGGGAATTATTTTGACAGGAACAATGTCTGAAGTGGTGGTGGGCGGGGAAGAGGAGCAGACCCAGCATGCAGCCAATGGCACATGATTACTCTTGAGTGGTGGTTGATGGGACAATGGCTGATGGAGCACACAGCACAGCCAGTGGGAGAGTTGGAAATGGCCAATACGTCAAGAGAATTATTATATTAAGATAAGAACCTCCAAAAATGTTTAAGAAAGTTAACTAAACTGTGGTTTGGACTTTGCAATTTATTTTAAAGTGACAAAAAAATTTCCTTTTTTTTAGCACAACTGTCATAAAGGCTTAAGTACCCTCTCCCCACAAGTTTTGGCCCTAATCCAAATCAGGCCCACACATGCCTGGGAATTAATATTCCAGCATAAAACCTGCAACACATGTCTGACCACATGGACACAGTGAGGAAGTCAGAGTCTGTGGCTGGATTTAACAGGATCATTAAGATATCAACTGAGTCTATTAATTGAAGACCTACTACATTCAAGGTGGGCAGTGAAATTCCCTCCAAGGCATCATCCTTCTCAACCAGCATGACTTCTATATTGTTAGAACTGAACTTAAGCACACATGTTTTCTTTAATTGTTTTAAATATTTTCTATATATTTGTATTTTAAATGCTGTTTTAATTTTTGAGTTGTTTTAATGTTCACTGCCTTGGGGCCCTGAGAGTTGAAAGACAGCAAAGAAAAGTTTTAAATGAATTAAAAAACCCAAATAAGATGTTCTCCTTCAGCCAGCCATTCTCCCACACCACAGCATCAAGGTACTACCCTAACAGGGAGACTGTTCCTTTTATTTAAAAGGGTATATAGCTGGGTGTCATCTGTAGACAGATGACGATCCACCTCAGAGCTTCAAACAATCTAATTTAATGCTCTTTGATATTTATATATTATGTAAGATATATATAACTACGTATGTAATAACAACAATCCCTCTGGAACCTCACTTGGAGTTTCCCAAGCAATAACTTTCTGACATCAGTCTGATAGAAGGGACCTAAACCACTGAAGCTCTAACACCCACTCCATACTCTAGACTAGGGGTTCCCAAGCTTCTCTAGCCTGCAGGCACTTTTAGAACTCTGGCACAGTGTAGCGGGTACAACCACAAAATGGCTACCTCAAGAGATGGAGCCAACCACAGAATTTCAAGCATTGAGCTCTCATAGTAAGCATAGCTCTCGTAGTAAGTCTTCAGTATTTCAAGCAGAAACTCTGTTAACGTGATGCCTTTTAAAATTAACACAGTTAAAAAATATTTCCTTTCACATGCACAATTTACCTTCAGTCACACAGTAAAGATCTGGGGTGCTGGGGTGGCAACTGCTGCTGATGCAATTTAAAAAAAATCTGCCTAGACAATCAGATCTCCAAAGGCCAATCAGAAGCCCTGCTGGGCAAAAGCCCCACCTGGCCCTGCCTCCTTTCTAAATAATTTGGCAGGTACCAGGAGAGGTGTTGGCTGGCACCACATCGGGGACCCCTGCGTTAGACCTAGAGAATCTCTCCGTGGAACTGCATCCCCCACTGTGTCAAAAGTGGCTGGCAGATTTTAAGAGGGAGGCATTATCTTCCTCAGTTTATGATCTGAGATCTTCCACCAAAGCAACTCAACCTGTATCTGTGCTATAGCCAGGCCTGAAGACTGAAAAGCATCAACGGAAAATGAGATATCCAAAAAAACCCCTAGAATTGCTCTGCCCCCTTTCGGGCAGCCATGGGCCGAATCAGATTCTCTGATCTGATTTGGTCTGCCACCGAAATTCACCGGGTTCATGCGAAAGAGCTGGAACATCCCTCAGGCAGGCAATCCCGGATCCCCCCGTCCACACTGCCCAGTGGACCACTGACAAGACAAGCAGCCCTTCTCGGGACTACTTGACAAGGGGTAAAGAGGTACTCGGTCTCGTAGAGCTCAGCTGGCATGTTCCACAATAGCAGTGGGTTCAGCTGCTTGGAAGGGAGGAAGTGATTGAGGGGGGCAATCCAACCTGGGTAGGTAGGCCAAGGCCAAAACGTTATACGGAGCCATGTTTTAAGTTTAACAGACTAATACTAGTCTCTTTATTGTGAGAACTGCAATGTGGATAGGAAAGATGAGAAATAGGATAAAGGAATACTAGCTAAGGAAGGAGGCAGGTGTGGGACAGGTGAAAGGAAGAAAGGAAGTTTCCCCCCCTGAGATCTCCATTCTACAAATCAAAGGGATAGTGAAGGTACAGGAGAGAAAAAACAGGAAAGTCAGTGTGGGAAAGACTAATTGTATTTTAATATGAGTTAAAATTTTATATGCTGTGTTTTTAACTTTGTATGTCTATGATTTTATGTTGTTAGCCACCTAGAGCCAGTTTGCTGGCAAGGCGGGATACAAATCGAAATAAATAACTAAATAACTAAATAAATAAATAAATATCCAGCTATCTGTCTCTTGCAGCGAAGTCTGGAGGAGGTTGACCCAGGGAAGCACCTTCCATATGCTGTCCTCCCAAGGAGTCCATTCTGCAATCCATCTGATCTTACAGGTGAGGTGAGGTGACAAGCTAGGGGGATGTCAGGGAGGGGGAGATTAGCTAAGGTTGTGTGGAACCCACTCCCACCAATCCTTCCTTTCCCGGTTTCCCCAGGTCTGGGTGGGGTGGAGTGGAGAGCCTGTCTTGAAGCTTTTGAATGCAGTAATGCTGTACAGGTTGGCAGGCAAGCAGTGGCAGGCACAGGATTCTGTCACAAGGCTGGCATTACTGCATTCAATGCACTGACTTTGGTGCCCTTTCAGAAAGGCCCCCAATGACAGAGATTCTCTGATGGTATATAAGAACATAACAGAAGCCAATGTTGGATCAGGCCAGTGGCCCATCCAGTTCAACACTCTGTCACACAGTGGCCAAAAATACCAGCTGCCATCGGAGGTCCACCAGCAGGGTCAGGACACACTAGCTGAGCTAGTGTCAATTGGCAAAGATTCTCAGATGTTATATAAGTTCATAAGAGAAGTCCATGTTGGATCAGGCCAATGGTCCATCCAGTTCAACACCCTGTCACACAGTGGCCAAAAATACCAGGTGCCATCAGGAGGCCCACCAGCGGGGTCAGGATACAGCCCACCCACTGTTGTGTCCCCCCACACACACCAGAGCTTCACTTGCCCCAGAGACGAAGAGTTCCTTCTTATCTATAGCTAGCTACTAGCTGTGAGGCTTCCTGGATGAATTCACCCCACACAAAGGATCTTGAATAAGACTTTCTTTATTGGGGGATTTTCTTCAGGGTACACTTGTTGAGTTAGTAATGAGGTTGGATAATAATGTTAGGATAGATATAGTGACTGGCATACAGACCCCCCCAATCCCCGCCCAGGGATAAATCCCACGTAAAATAGTTCCCAGGCTAAAGAGCGGGGAGACGGTAATAGATGGCACCTGCAACAGAAGATAAAAACATAAACCATGTCTATGTGAAGCTACCAGTAAACCTCTTATCATGTCATCCCTCAGTCATTGTTTCTCAAAGCTAAGAGCCCCAAGCTGTGAGACTTCTGAATCTAACCAATAAGCCAGACCTTTGATGAAGCAAAGTTCCTTTATTCTTAATGATGGTTCAGGTACTTCATGTTTGTTAGAGATACATTGGCACAGACATCAGGGATTGATATACCCCTCACTTCAGGTGACAGTAGGCAGAGAGCCAATCAGAATGAATACAAAAAAGCGCACAAATATCCCAAACCGTTTGTTCCCACAGAAATGGCGCCAAAGCACTAAAATCCCCCCCCTGCCCCTTTGTAACCTCTACTAGTGAATTGCAGACCAGACACCTGGAAGAAAACAGCTCCACAGTCCCCAAGGTTATAAAAGCAAGATAAAACATTCTAAGCGCTGGGGAAAAGAAAGGAGGAGACAGGAAGAGATAACTGGGCTTGTTTATGTGACGCGATGGAATGTAGCAAGCCACCCTCCCAGGAAAGAAATGACACTTTAAGCAAGACTAGCAATAAACTTCAAAGGGGAGCAAAAACAGATAACCAAATGTAACACTGAATGGCAGGCATCCTGACCCAAGCACCTTAACTTTTCTTCATAGGGAAAGTTACCTCCTCTTATCATTGCAGCTGCCCTTTTCTGCACTTTTTCCAATGCTATAAGTATTCTTTTTGAGGTATGTGTGGTGTGAGTGGTTCAATGAGGTTGCACCATCAATTTATACAGGGCAGGGCCTGTATAAAGGTTGTTCCTGTAGGTCTTTTGGGGGTTCTGTGTGGCACTGTGGCATGCTTGCACTGCCACAGTGCCACTTGTTCTGGAGTGTGCCACTTGTTCTCCTGGCAAACAAGCACCTCCCAAGACAGTTCACTTTCCCTGAGATTCTCTGGGAGAGCTTGACTGCTGGTGCTGCTTGCTTGCCTGCCTTAAGTGCTGTTGGCTGGGTTTCCCCATTGGAAACAATGGAGGTAATGGGGGTAACCTGTTTGGGTGCCCATAGAATGGGAACCACTGGTTCAATTTCTTTGGGACATGGAGGTTTAAGTGGGGAGAGGCTCCTGAAGCTGCCCTGAAAATTTGGATCCTCTCCCTCAACCCCCCCCCCCCACAGCCACTAACAGCGCCATGGGGAAAAAGTAACTTCCCCCCATAGAGAACAACGGAGAGGATGGGGGCAACCTGTTTGGGGGCTGGCAGAATTTGACCCCCTAGTCCAATCTTTTTAAAATTTGGTGGGTGTTTTGGGGAGAGGCTCCAGCAGCTATCCTGTAAGTTTCCCCTCAAACCCTCTCCCCTCCAGCCCCCAGAATATACCCTACGTTTTTGCCATTGACTATAATGGCCCATAGGGTATAATGAGGCCAAAATTGACATTTGACCAGCCAAATGACTTCCGAATCGGCTGGTACTGCTGAAACTGACATTCAGGAGTCTTTCTGCCAGCTGAAATTGATTATGCCCGATTCGGCCAAAAAAAATTTCCACACACCCCTAGTGCCAACATACACCCAATTAGTTTCCCCAGAAAGGACAAATCTGAAACAAGCCTACAGTTGGCCAGAAGTGCTTTATCAAAATATTGTTTCTTTAGTGGTGGACCGATAACAGCCTCCTTTAACACTGCACCTTAACATCCTAACTTCTCTTCTGCTGGACAGCCTGTAAGTACCAGAAGCCTGCCTACACATGCTTTTCTGGCATAGGGCCAAGACTAAATTTGACAGCCAACCTAAAGGTAAAAGATAACCCCTGTTTGCAAATTAAAGTCAATTCAACATGAAATATATCAACTATGATTCTAGCTGCATTTACTTATTTCATAATTTCACATCAAACAATTTAGAACAACAGTGGAGAATACATTTAGGGGATGGTTTATAAAAGCTCTACTTTACAGAGTTCAAATTTGTTAGGAACCAGCTCTTCTAATGTCACTACACTGGAGTCCTTCCATTTACAACAAATAGACTTGTCAAAGCACATTTTGCCTAGAGTTGAGAGGGAAATCACAAAAGGGCATTGCCCCTTTTTTCTCATGCCAGATTGTTAGTTTCCTTTGTCTGGTATAAGCAGCTGTCCATAATGACCACATGGTGTAAATGGAGTGTTCTTTTTTGACATGATTTTTGCAATATATCCAATTATATACGTATGAAGTATGGATCATATTTCTCTGGCTTAAACTGTTCTTTTTTTGGGGGGGGGAACCATTGGACACTTACCATGAAGGGTCCTTTCTCCTCTGAGAAAAAGAGGACATCTTGCTGGGTGATTCCCACCATCCAATCAGGGAGGCAGGAACAATTTTTCAATTTCCTGTCTCTTGCCTGTGGGAGTTACCCTCTTCAGTTCAAGGAAAGAGAACAAACGGACAAGAACAGAGTGACAACTAGATAAGGAAAAAACAGGCAAAAAATACTTGTTAAACAAGAAGTGTACCTGGTGAATAACTAGTTTGACAATGACTTTGCGAGGGACAAGATGACCTCCTTTCCCCAGAGGAGAAGGACCCTTCATGGTAAGTGTCCAATGGTTGTTCTCTCTCTGAGGTGGAGGACATCTTACTGGGACCTCCCAGAGCAGTGTCCTCATTTACTGGGTGGGTCTTCATCCTCTGAATCTAGAATATGTTGTAACTCATTCCAAAAAGCTGTGTCAGCTAAGTCATAGATGTTCACCTTAGAGTGCCCTACAAAGCTGGATATTGACAATCATGTGGTTGCCTTGCCTGTCTCTTTGACTGTGGCATATTTGGTTAGGGCTTTGCTGGTTGTGGCAGTTCAAAGTGAGTGTGCAGTGATCCCAGATGGTATTTCAAATATTGAGCTTTGTAAGCTTCAATAATGTAGGTCGTCTTAGGTAAGGGTACTGCCGATGTCCAAATTGACATCCTCTATCCTTCATTCAGTGGAGAGATGAATGTGAATATGGAATCAAGGTCTTACTTTCAAGACCTGCCACAGTTTCTCCTTCGGATGGATAGGATTCGGGTGAAATGATGGAAGACAAAAATTTTCTGAGATCTATGGAAGGTCAAATTCACCTTCGGTGTAAAGGCAGTGCCTGTCTTCATGACCTTTTTGTCTCTATAGAAAACTCATAGTTCAGGCTTGACTGAACAAGCATCTAGAACAGAAACCCTCCTACCTGATGTGCCTGCTGTAAGAAAATAAGATTTTCATCCTCAGCCATTATGTGGAATTTCTTTAATAGGATCAAATAGTTTCTGCTGAAACCGAGAGTTTGGTATACAATTTCTGTGTTAGAAACCTGCATCTTCATGGTGGCTCATTTGGAGCAGCACCCCTGGGAAGGCAACAAGCTTGAAGGTGTCTAGATAGGCTCAGACCCTGGAACAGAGGTAACACCACTGTCAGAGTAGCAACTTGACATTGTAAAGGGAAGAATCCTTGAGCCCACCACCATGTCTCTCTTATAGAAAGGATAGAACTTATTTAGTTTTAGTCTGCAGAAGGTTGATACCTTTTCTACTACTCTGCCCGGCAGGAGTCCTCCACGAAGTATTGTAAATTAATCTCGCTAGGTACCCACTGCATTTTGTCGAAAAGCCTAGACATAAAGGTTGCCCCACTCAATCTCCAAGAAATTAAACGCCGCCATCCTGGATGTGGAAGCCATACTAGACCTTGTTGAAGCATGTCTGGTGATACTAGGAGCATTAGCAGTGGTTGGTTCGCCCTCTCCTGAAGACTGGAGAACCATGGTCACTGAGGACAATATGGTTCTAATACTGTGATTGCTGCCTTCTGGTCCTTCATCTTCCTGGCCAATATCGAAGGAAATGGGATGGGGAGGATATGCAAACATAAGGTCACCAGGCCATAGGGATGTTAAAGCCTCAATCACTTTGGCCAATGAAAGAAGAAAAAAACACGGTGGAGCACCAATTTACTTGATGGTTGTTTGGCGATGTCAGGTTTTTCTCCACCTTTGTTATGATCTTGATTAGTTTCCTTGTAGTAGATGAAGATCTAGACCCTCCTTGTATGTTGTTGGTTCTGATTAGTACATGTTGACTGAGTATCTGTGGGCTGATGGAATCTGTGATCTGAAGCTCCAGGGGGCTTGCCTTACTCCGAAATCACCGATCTTGTATTGGTGTTATCCTCAGCCAGGCAGACTGGAGACCAAGAAAGATCTGCTTCACCTCCGGGATTACTTCCTAGCTGCCTTAGGGGCCAGCTAGGTCTCCTTGTGGAAGAAGCTGCATTGTCTAAATCCCCCTGCCTGTAGGAAGGGAGGGGGCAGGAGAAGGAGCTGGGGTGGGAGACCTTGCCAGAACTGGCAATCTCCTCACACATGGTTTGCCTAAGCAAGACTAGAATCCAGGGGAAAACATTGAGAGTCTTAATCCGTATGCCTTACTTGCAAGCAGACCAAGAGACCCACTGTTGGCCTTGCATATGACTGCCTCTGCAAAGGGTTAGAGCACTGTAATGGAACAAGTAGACCAGCTCCAACACAGCTTGAAAAAGAAGGTTGTTAGTAGTGAGCTTTGAGTTCAGACACGTAGTCTGTAACTAGATGCTCACTGAGTAATACTAAATGAGGCTGGGTTTTTTGGTTTCCTGGACTGCTTCACAGCTGCACTGCTGGATTTGTGCCTTGCATGGTTCTTTGTGGTAGAGCATTTCTTTTAACCTTGTTGAACCACAGGAAGAAATAAGGCTGCTTGGAGAAGACATTGCTTTGATAGCATCACACTTCCCAAAAAGAGATAATTGAATTAAGGAAAATGGTTAAGGAAATTAAAATACAAGGGCCCAATAGTTCTGTGTATAAACCTGAAGCATAAATATTACCAAATATACAAAAATATACATGTATTTACTACAGATACAATAAAAAACAAATATAGGTCCAAGTAATCGCCTCAGTTCAGAATAAAATTACATGTTAATCTCAAAGATAGACCATTATTGACCATGACCAAGCACATTTTGGCCAATTGGCCTTCTTCAGTGATCAAACAATATTGTTACTGAGTGGTTTCAGACATTACAATAATACAGTCCTTTCTTAGACTTAGACCAAGGTGAGATTGTTTTATAATCATTATCTGTGACCTAAGGCAGAGATATAAATCAGAGGCCTCATTCTAGATAACTTGCTGCCATGGTCAGGTACATTTCCCTTGAATCATAGTTCAATCGTGTACCTTTCTCTCTTGTTAAAAAAAATTTTTAGATGCCATCTGGAGCCAATAACTATTTTGGTATATTTGGTAATATTTATGCTTCAAGTTTATACAGAGAACTATTGGTCCCTTATATTCTGATTTCCTTAACCTTTTGGTTCTTAATTCAGTTCTTTTAGGGTTAAGTTCCCCTCCCCCATCCTTTATCTTTTGTTCTGCCAAAAAGAGATAATACCACACAACATATCATGTAGCTGGAAAACACAGCATCCTACCCACTGGAAGTGCTAGAGGATGAGTATGTGAAACATGCATTGATTAATCCATAGCATGTGCATCAAACAAAGGACATCCTGGCTGTGGCAAGGGAGTAATGTTCCAGAACCTTAGGCATGCTGAATTATCAGCAGAGGACTGCAAAACCTATAATTTGCTAGTATTTGCTAAGGTGGGGGGAAATGTACACTCCAAATAATCAATGCACCCACTCAGTCTTACATTTTTGTTAAGAAGAAGGTACGAGTAAACAGAAGATTAGAGAGCTGGGGAGGAGCTCAGCGGGCAAGGTAAGCACTGAAGTATTGTCAGTTTTGGCTAAGTAGCGAGTCCAGCAAAGTGGGATAAAATTGCTATTGTGCTTCTCTTCACTCCTCCACTGCTGCACTGGAGTGAATGGCTAACCAGTGTGTATACAAGATAGATTACAGCGCAGTACAGCGTTCCTTGACCCTCTGTATGTTGCCAGGAGATGGGATATCTTGCTATGGAAAGAGACATGAAGGTGCACCCTACATAAAATAAAATGCAATGAACACTCGGGAAAGCCTTAACACTCTGTAATGGAAAGTTACATCCCTACAACATACCGTCCTACAGTCATGAATAGAGAGAAATCTTCTCTTCATAAAATCCATTCAATTCCTTCTTTTGTTGTTAGAGAAAGTACCTGAGCTTTCTGATTAAGTGTCATCTTCAATTTTGCCGTTTATGAAAGCATAAAAGCCAGCATCCACTTCTTGGATGCACAGGACTGTTTCTAATCCCTTTTTTGGCGGGAATGACATGAAGCCGTGCCTTTATATGAAAAATGAAGCTGTAAGAACCATTCATCATCTTCCTATGCTAGCTGGTAAGCTACATTGGTTTGTAGTTTTTTTCTTGCAATCCGTAGAAGTCATCTGCAGCCAACACAGTTCAAATGATGGCTGTGACTGGTATTGTATTTCAAATAGGAAACTCTTTCTTTAAGTGAAAGCCCAAACCCAAAATGAAATTCCTCCTATATAAATTCCACAACAGGCAAGGTATTATTATCCTGGAGTGCACACTGATTCCATTCCATTTCTATTTTCGCCAATGCAATGAACTTCATTGAATGACAACCATAAAGATTTAAAAAAAAATTGTAAGGCTTAAGTGGAACAATGTGACCAATTGTCACAAGTCATCAGCAATAGGTACAGAAAGTGGAATGAGAGGACCAGAAAGCACATGCACAAAGTATTGAAGAGAATAACTCAACTAAAAAGTTGGAAGTAAACTTTTTAGATTACAAAATACACTGCAGTTGTTGAACAGGGCTCTCACCATTTTGTGAAAACAATTTCAAACCAAATGAGAGTAAGTTTGTTTGTGGATGAGCATAATACTCATCCATAATTTATTTGCTTTATTTATAATTCCTGTTCATGCTTTATAACACAACCAAATTTGCTAAATCAAACTTTAAAATATCCTGATGTGAGAGCCCTTAAAAATGATTCAGGTATTGCAACTTGAAAGTCAAAGATGGAACCCTCAGAGACACTTACAGTGCAAGGCTTACTCCCATCTTAAGCCCACTGAAATAAATGTATTTAGACTGGCGTAATTCTGCATAGTGTTGCAGTGTTAAACACCTTCCCAATGCTGGAGTTCCTAGAATACATGCCTTTAAAAAGGGAAATTGAATGGTGAAAGTAAAGCTTCCCACAAACTTGTTCCCCCTAAATTAAACAGGCACAAAATGATATGGAATTTTCTGTATGTGTGGCCATTTTAAAAGCAAACTAAAATCCACTACAAAAGATTTCCACAATCACAATTTAGCCATCTTTTATAAACACAACACATGCTTCAGTTTGTGTCCTGTGCAGACCAATGTAGGTATTTATACCATAAGCTATCTTGAGTTCTGCAAGAGAGAAAGGTGGCTTAGAAATGTTACAAATAAATAAATATAAATATACGCCTTCTGTGCAAATGCAGAGTTCAGAGTCTTACACACTGTGAGGGCAGCTAGCCATGTTTGGTAACCACATATGGGCAAGAATTCACAGAAGAGGGAAGGAAGGAAGGAAGCAACAAGAGCTGTGGAACATTGGAACATACTTTGAAATTACAAGTGAAAGTCAACATACACTGAAGGCTCTTTTAGTGATGTTATAACTTAAAAAAAGATAGCTTTCCACTGTTAAGGTGAAATCCATAACATTTAAACCTTCATGACAGCATAAAATCTCACACACAACATTACCTCATTGGTATGATGCAACTCATGAGCAAAGCGACTGACTTCTCTGAAAAGCAAGGATATTGTGGAGTTCCTTAATGGGCTGCATTTACCCAACAACACAAGGGCATGGGATATGGAGTCTTGCACCTGAAACTGAATACAAATATTTGTAAGATTCACCTTCTCAATGTTTAAACAGAACAACCCCCCCCCCCCCACATAAATATGTCCTGAAATATTTGGAACACTCCCTGCGGACGGGAAACTAGAGGTTGAACAAAAGATCCAACAGCCATCTTGTGACATTTAAGATACAGTAGGTTCAGATGTAATACCATGGTTTGGTAAGATACGGACAGGCCTTGGGTTTGCATGCAAGTCACTTTCTCTTAAGAGCAAACCATAGAATGGAATTCCATACAATCCGACAAAACGTGAAGATCTGTTTAGACACAATGGCAACCCATTGTTTTATTATTTAAGACATTTCTGTGCTGCTTTTCTACCAGATCCAAAGCCGTTTGTAGAAATTACCAAACCAAACCAAACCAAACTGAACTGTATAATTTAAGGCAAGACCTCGAAGAAGACACACACACAACCCTGGATATGTCCTCCTTCATTCGCCCCAGGCTGTGAGCCATATGCCAAGAACCATGAGGCCTTCAGCTCACAGCCAAGAGCTTGTGCCTCTAACCATATTGACTATTGTGCCAACAAGCTGGAAGGAGGCAGAAGCTCAGCTCGGAGTTATGCAGTTGGCAAGATGCTCCCTAATATTCCATCCCTCTGTGCTGGAAGAGAGAGAGAGAGAGAGAGACTTCAGTTCAGGAGCCACCCTATGAAAGCCAGTGTGGTATAGCATTTAGAGGGTCAGAGTAGTGTATGTGAGACTCAGGTTCAGATGCTGGGTGGGTGGAAGAAGCAGGTGAGCAGCTGGGAGAGTGATGGGGCAGAAAGAGAGAGTGATGGAGTGGGGGGCAGAAAGAGAGAGGAGAGAGGGGGTAAGAGAACAGGTGGCGAGAGGGAGCAAGAGTGAGAGAGAAGCAGGGGGAGAGGGGAGGAAGCAAAGGTGGGGGGAATGAGATAGCCACTCCCACAAGTTTCTTGCGGGTCCCCACTTGTCAGCACTGATTGTTGCTTCCCCTCATCTTCCAGTATAGCTGTGCTATGGAGCCTACGTGGTTCTAGTGGGTGGTGGAGACAATCTGTACAAGTAGCAGGTGTCTATAATCTGCTGTAATAGCTAAACTCTACATCTTAATTTTGAGAAACAAATCTATGGCTTTTTAATGAGAGAGAGTACCGCAGTTTAAAGTGCTGCAAATCAGCTGGAAAACAGACTACAATAACTTTACATTAATTAACTGCATCTTTTAAGGTCTCCATTTCAGAGTCTCATCTCTGTAGCATTTATTATTTAATACACTCATGTTTTATTATCCTCTGGTGTACAAATATGTGCCTGAATTCACATAGCACACCTTAAAAGATGACACAAAAATAATACAATACAGAACAGAAATCTAATTAATACAGAGCCTCACCCTTGATTTTGGAACGTATACTAATATGCTGATTTTTTTCTCTGTCTGGCCATATCTGAGCTGCTATTTTATGTGTCAAAATGTGATGATTACATTGTACTTTGCTTCTGCCTTTCCTGTTCAGAGCTACTTT